>CM061474.1:15000000-17500000 GCA_030770085.1 Oryza coarctata | reverse complement strand
TGATGGGTAAATTCTCAGCAGCGGCCAATGAGGGGGCCGATGGAGAGAACAGTGAAGGAGACCTAGTCAGCATGGTGTTGGTGAGGAGGAAGTCGAGATCACTAGAGGAGGATCTCAGATGAAGTAGACCAAAGAAAAAACATGTCTCGTAAAAAATAACGTGACGAGAGACAAGGACCTGTCGGGTGGAAAGGTCGAGGCATCGGTATTCCTTGTGAGAGGTGGGATAGCCGAGGAGAATACAGGCGGTGGAGCGGGGAGCGAGTTTATGGGAAGCTGTGGTGGTGAGATTTGGGTAGCAGAGGCACCCGAAAACACGAAGGTGGGACAGAGAAAAGAAGGTGACTGCGGGAGAGACGGGGAGAAGAAGAAACGGAGACGAGAGAGCGAGGAGAGTACCGGGAAGAGGGTCGGCGACGGGAAGAAGACGTCGACGACGAGGAGGAAAGGGTCGACTCGCCGAAGGGAGAAACTAGCGCGTCAGGAATAGCTAGACTTACTCTGATACCATGTAGAATGTGATAGTGACTAAGACCTCGAGTGTATAAATGGGGTTAGGTCTATATATATACAGCCCAGGCCAGTGGTCTGTTTAACACTGTCGATGAGCTGCTTTGGGTCATCTTCTTTGTCAGATTGTAGTTCAGAGTACATACTGCAAAAAGAGTGAAAAATGAGCTATCAATTACATGGTGTGATGTTTTTTACAGGTACAGAAACTTGATCATACAATTCTATAAACACCTGATTTTAAGAGTAATCAGATATCAATAAATTTACTGTTCTAACATACGTGTAGTATTCCCAAATTTATCAATGTCATGTAAAACTTCACCCAATCGTTCTCTCCAATTCTATATAAGCTCCAAACATCACTCACCTTAGGCATTTTATCAATTTCTCAGTGGTAGATGCCTCTAGCAATCCATCAAGCACAGCCTGCAGTGCCATGTCTCTCTGCTTCACTGCTTCCTGCCATTGGGGCAAACAATAATCACCAATTGTCTAATCATTAACTTGTTGAAAGAACAGAACCAAGTAAACGAAATGAAGTATGCAGAATTAACTTGGGAAGCATACTAGTATACCTTGCCATGCTTCATCAAGCTTGATGAAAGTGAGCTCCACATCACATTGTTCTCGCACCACTTGATGCCGCTCGATGCCGCAGCGCTCTGCGGAGTCGCCACCGTGCAAGAACTTTCTCTTGTCATCTTAGCAGACGCCCTCTTGGAGAGCACCTTGAATGCCTTCTCGGCTTTCCTCCTCACTGACTCCATCGGATCATTCGCGGCGTCGATCTGGGTGACGACGGGGTTTGGGCCGGATTTACTTGGAAAACCTAAATGGTAAGCCAAAAAACGACTGAATTGGCTTTGATTTGTTGAGATTTGTGGGTTATTTGGTGCAAAATTTTGAAAGCTTCAAGAAATGGATTTACACTGTTGCCACGTCTCCGAGGAGCGACGGGTCTCCGGTCCTTGATGTTCCCGGTGAAATCCCAATTCCTCCTCGCCGAGGACAAGGATGACACGTCCGATTGCTCGTCGTCGTCGTCATCGGTGCTGGTGCCGTCGACGGACGTGACGCTGATCTTCATCAGCTTCCCCAGGACGGCGGTGCTACTCCTCACCCCCTCCCTCCTCTTCGCCGGCGTGCTTGCCTCGGACAAATTCGATATCGACCGTGACCTGTGGCGGTGGCTAATCGAGGAGGGGGAGCCCGCCGCCTGCCGCGCCCTCCTCTCGCCCGGGATGAGGGGTGTCGGCGACGGCCGGCGCGGGCGCTCGGACACGACCTCCTTGATCTCGGCCGCGCCCGAGCACGCGGCGGGCGCGGTGGCGGCGGCGTCATCGGCAGGTTCCTGCTGTATGCAGGGGCACCGCCCGTGGAGAACGCGAAACCTGCGGAGCACCGGCGCCGGGACGGACGGCACGAGGTGTTCGACCTCGATGACCTGGCCGATGTGGAGGCCGTTGGTGAGGATGAGGTCGTCGTGGTCGGCGTGGAGGGAGACGTAGCAGGAGCGCGCGGAGTCGGAGAGACGGAGGTAAAAACCGTGGTAGCCGGAGAAAGGGTCGGCGCCGGCGAGTGCCGGGGTGATGTTGGTGACCTGGAGCAGGACGCGGCCGCCGCGGGAGGTGCGGGGCGTGGGGGCGCCGTCGTCGTCGGAGGGATCCGGCGGGCTGAGCAGCCGCTGCAGGCTGCCCGGCCGGAGCGCCGGCACGTGCGGCGACGACGGGAGCGACCCCGGCCTCGACGACGACGACGACGGCACCGGCGACATTTCCGGACGACGCGACAAGAGACGAGAGAGAGAAGTGGGGCGAGATGTTTGATGGGTGGGGCTGTAAGTTTTCAGGTACTGAAAACCTCCTAAATTTCGATCGCTTTTTTGAACGGTCGAGATTACACCGTGCATAAACAGTACATAAACATTTGACCAAATCTTATCTTTTTTTTTTGTCTTTTCTCCTCTAAGCCTGCGCCCACACAAGAGAACTCGCTCTTCTCTTTGGCGCCGTCCTCCTTGTCCAACGATGTTGCCCTTAAACTCATCTGCTGGCTGGAAAGCTATCAATAGTGCCAATAAGATTCACTTGGTTTGTCGTCTCCCTCTCTTTCCACCCTCCCCGCATCTCCCTCACTTCTTAATTCGGCCATGGTGCTATTCTCTCATGGCATCCTCTTCTCTATCTCCGCTAGCTCGTATCGTCAGATTCACTACTGCTAACTGCCATCTCTTAACCCTATAGATTCTCTCGTCCTGGCTACTAATCTTGCTCACTATCAATCTCTATCTCCACGGTTCCAATGATGTCCCTATTGCCTTACTGCCCGTCCATCACTATCACCCACCATCGGTTCAGCCCCTACCTAAGACTATTCTTCTAAGCTCAAAGAAAACCCCTCTTCTCTCTCCCTTAATCACTCCTATCCTAACCCTCGGAATCCTAAACACTAAACCTAGTGTCACAAATCACCACCATCGTTGTGACTACCCTATAGCCGAAGAAGATGCTCTTGTCGATAAGTTCTAGCTGCCACCTTTTTCCTCTCTCAAGTTGTCCCCCATGATGTCTATGATTCTTGTGTTGGCTAAAGCCTGAAGATAACTCCTTAGCTGTTAGATTAAAATAATCCAACGGCTATGGAATAGGAAGATTTCAGTCACATGAATACTGTTGATGGTTCTGAGAGAGTAAGATAGAGTATGTGGCGGGTAATTCGGTGACGGATTTGAATAGCGATTACGGGGAAATCTCAGCCGTCTAAACTTTCCATCAAGATTTGTTTTGTTATTTTTGTTGGGCTTATTTAACATAAAATTTAAGGCCCAAATATAGAGGCCCAGAAGACATGGACGTTTCAGTGGGTCAACACTCCAAACCTACTTTGAACCGAAATTTTCTCTAAAATGACCACTGAACTGAAAATTGAACTGTCACTTTTGACCACAAAATCTGTTCACAAGTACAACTTATTGATGGAGCATAGGAGTTACCACTGCATATACAAAGGCTGCATAGATTTGTTCAGCAGTAACCCAACTTATGAAATGAAAAGTGAATGTTACACTTCCAAGAAAAATATTTTTTTCTCTTAATATGATAATTCTCAAACAAATGATATTTGAGCTGACTAGTAAGAACATACTATCATAATACTGAATGCATTTGTACAGCTACCTTTCTTAAATTTGGTAAACATATACTGAACAGTGGCATACAGTGACGACTCCTTATTTCTGACGGCGATTACAGTCTACACACATGTTCAGCTCCGGAAGAATCACTACTCTCAAATCTTATCAGCCAACCTATGCACCAAAACTGTTGCTTTTAAGATGACGAGCTGTCCTCATCGGAGGAGCTAAGAACTCGTCGGTTCTCATGCCGATGAGGCAAGGAGGTACCTGCAGTGACGCAGAACGACTTACCAGAGCCCATCACCACCCTCTCCGCCGTCCTGCCGACGTCCCTGCAAACGCGGTCCAGTATCAGAAGCAATTCATCCATCACCATGAATATCCTTAGAGGATGAGGATCCTCCTTCGTGGCATCGCCATGGAAGTACTCCGTGGTCTCCTTTACTAGGAGCAACACGTTCTTCTCTGCGGTTTTTATGTTCTCAATCTCTGCCTCTACTCTTCTGAGGAACACATCCATTGCCTGGAAGAAGTTCTCGCTTGAACCTTGATCAGAGCAAGTCTCCCTGAGCTGTAAGACAAGCTTAGATCGGTTTCAAGCCTCAAGATGTTGCCGCTCAGCGTGTCCATTTCCAGTGTGGCCTCAAGGTGTTTCAAGCCTCAAGATCACGTTGGAAAGTTCACAGCCGAGCCCAGCAAGTAATTTTAGGCCATCCCTTTTGAACTGTTCCTTGCTGCCACTGCCAGGATTAACCGCGCTTTGATTAGAATTGAATCCTTCTGATCGGATGATCTCTTTAACCACGAAGTGGAGCAATGCCGTTCTACCATCTGTTGACTTGATGTCAGCAAGCTTTAGAAGAGTATCAAGCTTGAAAGCCCTTGCCTCGCCTCGATTGGTTCTATCATTCATGTGGTTCCCAGTTTTTAGAACTGCATCTAGCAGCTTCAGAAATAGTTTGCTGCTTCTTAACTCTGCACAGGCCGCCTGAAAATTTTCTGAAGGAATATTATATTTTACTCTAATAATCGAGAAGTTTGATAAGTGATCTATTTGAAGAATTTCTTGGAAAGAACACAAGTAATGCGTATCTTTTGTGAAGCATGGAAACACTTATCATAAATTAACACTTTTAAGAGAAGATAATACTATCTAAACAGTAGGTGATTTGATATATTCCATTGCTAAGTAAAATGGAGGAAGTATTGTAAGCTTCAAATGGAATGATAAGGTCATCATAGCTATTTACCTCCAACGTTCCAAAAGATTTCCTTAAATAATTCACTTCATTGTCAAAATTTGCTCTGTACAGCATTGCATCCACTCTCTCAAAGGCAAAAGGAACTCCAAGTACACCTTTCAGAAAGCACTCTGCTCGATCATTTTTGATAAATCACCACTATATCCTTTTAGTTTCAATTCTTCTTCTTTTGTTGGTGCCATCTTAGCTAGTATTTCATAGAACTCAGATCCCAAACCTTCAGGGTTTCCTGTTAACACAGATTAAAACAGTTATAACTAAATCAGGCAAAAGTTGTATCATTCATACTCCAAAAAGTAATGCAGTAATGCAAAGAGTTTTCATTGAGTACTGTAAACTATTGATGAGATATGTTCACTCAGGACAATAAACAAATGGTTGGAATGGATGTTGTTGGATCCAAGTATCCAACAGATATAGCTAATGAATGTTTCCATGTGACCTCATAAGAAAACAACTACATCATAGGCCAACTACTGTAGCATACAAAGCATTAACCTTTTCTATAATAGGAATTCCCTAAGAAAACCATGCATGCTCGTAACAGCGATGATTAAATAATTGCCACAAGGTTCACAGCATTCATAATTCTAGTTGATGTATACCACCACATATGGAGACGCCTAACAATAGAAATAATAGGAAAATATGAGGACATAAGTCATAAAAGTCATTTCAAAACCAGTTTTAGTTTCATTATGTCTCGATATGCACTGTGCATGGGTAAAGGAGCAATAATTTAGTTATGGTTTCTACTGAACTGTATTTGTATGCCAACAACAATAATCAATAGCGTTCACTGATAGTTAGCCTCCCAACACAGTCGTGATCTCTGACAGCTTATCACTCATGACATATGATGGAATTTATAGCATGGAATGTGACATGCTTATCATGATGACATATGGAGTTTATAGTACAGAATGCAATATGCCTTCATCTACAAAAACAAAACATATTTGGCTTAGCATATATGAGGATCAAATAACAACTTGAAAGATGATTGTACTACTCAAGATCAGGCAATAAAACACCTAAGTTTGGTAAGGGATGTCCCATGACAGTAAGGCATTGATGAAACTAGACGTCTAGACCTACTACAACCACTTCTATAATTCAACCGGATTTCTTTTGATGTACAAAAATTTCAGCTGTCCTGTTTTAACAATAAGCAACACATGTACTATCCACCAAATTAATTTGTCCAATAGAAAATTTTAGCTACTTCCAGAATGGATTAGTAACTCACAAAATCTATAGAATCCTAGTTCACAAATTGGATAGGATAAAATCAAGAATATTTTTTTAACTCATCCACAATAAGAAAATAATAAAAATGCTATCACCAATTAATTCAGATTCAATAATTCCCTGCTCAAATGATAAATGAGTGACACATCTGCAGGCCAATATAAGAGAGAAGTTGATGGTCTGTGATGAATAAAATGAGAAAACAAACCTTGAAATGAAGATGCAAGTTTAATTTGGATAACGAAAATTGACAAGGAAGTCCTCTTAATCTCGTTCTACAAACTAATAGTGCAGAGGTTCTAAAGCAAATGACAGCTCATTTGTGTGCATGCCACTAGTAAATGCAGCTATCATCACATTGAAAATACAGACATGTAATACAACATTATCACAATACAAAACAGACACGAAAAGGTAAAGCACTTGTGTCTTTGTGAAAGATGCGTCTCGCCTATTCTATCCATGTCCCAATCTGCCTCCTGATCTCACCATGGCCTAACATGACATGATCAATGATGCTACATCACAGTTTTTTTTTTCAACAATCTATATCACCGATTGTTTACAAAAGTATATGTACCAACAAATTAAAAGTTACATAACAAAAGAAAAGGTCCATGTTTCATCGCATAGTGATAGTCCAGTCCAGTCACTTGCACCCACAGTCCCAGAATCTCAGCTCTAGAAACTCAGCTATCAACCAATAGAAGCTTATTTGGAACAAGCACAGCATTTCCATGTAATCATCGGACTTATAGTGCACAAATTATCCTTGTTGGAATGCATTACATCCAGAAAATTTGATTATGAAAGTAAACCCTCACCAAAAAAATAATTGAATGTGACAATGGAGGTCAAAAGGAAGAACAAGTATAGGTGCCTTCTCTATCAATTCACATCAAAATTAAAGGAAAAGGTGTCATGTTGGGAGTTGGAGAGGGAGAGATTCCCTAGTATGCTAGGCATGTACTCCTATATTTGTTAGGTGAGCAATACGACAATTGCTTGGTATGACTGAAATTTCGTGAACCTTCAGGTATAATTTGTGCGTCTTTGTAGAACAGTGTGACAATTTTAGAAATATCTACTGATTATAGTGATGAGTACAGGGTTAAGTATCTCAAAAACTGCCATTCAGTCAACAAGATTACTAAAAAGATACGATTTTGTGAGGGCACTGAGGTCCTGGTGACGTGTGATTTATGATTTGTGGCACACAGATGCACCCATCTTTCATTATTGATTTCTGATTAATAGAACAGTCTGCAATTCGACAGTAACACAGAGTAAATTCTGTGCTAATCTTTCATTTCCTAATCTTTCTGATTAATATAAATTCTGCTAACCTAGCATCTAGTAGAAAATTAAGTACAGTAGAAAAGCTGGATTTTTCCCCATTTAGCTCATCTTTCATTTCCTTCTCTAATAGCAGTAACCAGTAAGGTACTTCTGAGAATTTTTCCCTAGAAACCAAACAGCATACTCATCTACCAAAAAAAAAAAGCTAAGCAAATCACTTGTGTCAAGTACCATGTCTGTGTGCTTAATTTAACAGTGACTAGATTGTATTGTGCAATGACGTGTGGCCACCGGAATTGCAGAGAGCATAGCACATAATAGTAGCAGTAATTGATAAATTCCACCATGACACAGTAGGGGACCAAACACCATATCCATACGTCATGCGAGAAGTAAGAAATTGAGAGCACAATCTCACCACGTACGAGTGCACCAATCACTTCGTCGGCGGTCACGTTGAACGATTTGAGCATGATCGCGACGTTCTGCAGCCGCTTCGGGTCAAGCAACCGGCTCTCCTGCTTCCCGGATCCTCCCCTCCTCGCCGCCTGGCCGGAGCTCCCCGCGCCGCCGCCGCCGCCGCCGCTGTTCCGGAAGAAGCTCTCCATCGCCTCCTCGTCGACGCTGCCGCACCATTGATAGATAACTCAGTTGAAACAGAGTGCAGAAAGAGACAAGGTAATGGGGAAGAAGGAGAGGGAGAGGGGCGCACCGGAATGTGTAGGAGTTCTTGACCTGGTCCCACACGGTGATGCAGCCGGAGATGGCCCGGAGCTTGTCCCAGTGCAGCGGCTTCAGGTGCGGCGGCTTGGGCGGCCGCACGGCGCCGGTTAGCCCGCCGGAATTCTCGCCTCCCCTGTCTTGAATGGTGGGGTTGACAGGGGAACCGGTTAGTTCCAGATTGGCCAGCGCGGCGGAGGCGGCGATCTGCGGGGAGCGGTCGGAGCAGCCTCTGCCTCGGGGGGGGGGGGGGGGGGGGGGGTTGCGGCGGCGGGGGGCGAGTAGGTCGTAGGGGATTGGTTTGCGGCGGTGCCGGCGCGGCCGTGGGCGGCATGGCTGTTTGTTCCAGCGTGCTGTGCCGGCTCGTGCTTCGGCTGAACGAGGGCATGACGGTCTTCGGCGCGGTGTAGTACGTGGCCTGGTCCTCATCAGTGGGAGTACCCCGTGGTGGTCAGCGGCCGAGTGGACGGCGGCGGAGGCGGGAGCGGGCGAAGGTCCGGGCTCTGACGGTGCTGCCGCACCTCCACCAACGTCGTGAGCGGGTCGAGGTATATCGCGTCCGAAGCGGTCGAGCTCGGCGGCGGCGACCGGTGCTGGCGGGAGCTGCTCCCGACATCGCTCGGGACTCTCGCGGCCACCGCCCCCACCGGCCGCTTCGCGGCGCGGTCCTCGCCGTCCTCCTCGCGTCGTCTCGGCAGCAGGAGGAAGCAGGAGTACGACACTACCGCGAGCACGACGAGGCCCGCCGAGAGCGCGATGGCGACGGTGTTCATGACGGTGGTCGTGGACCGAGCCCCGCCAGTGGTGATCGACGCCGCGGCCGCAGCCGGCGGCGGCGGCGGAACGGCCTCACTTCCGGACATCGGCGGCGGCGGCGACCACTCGATTGGGAAGAACGGCTGATGGAGCGACCGCCGCCGGACAACCCCACTGCCGCCGCCGCCGCCGCCGCCACACATAATTGCCCAGCTACTAACAACGCAATCACCGTGCTCAGTGCAACTCTCCTCCTCATGCTCGGAAGAATTCGAACTCCCCTGGTAAATTTTCTCCGAATTTTTCAAAAAATTCGGCGTCGTTCGCTCACTTCCTTCTCGTGGCGTGGTTTTCGTTAGGAGAAGGGGAGAGGCTTGCCTCGCCAGGAGCGGCAAATGCGAGGGTTTCGCCCCACGCGAAGCCGAAGCGCTCTTCTCTTCCAGATATCTTTCCTCTCACTGATAAGGGGGCCCCAACAGCACACATGCCCCACCAGTCAGCGACTAACCGCAAGCCTCCACTTCGGCGTGTTGAACCGGGGCGGTCATACACGCGAAAGGCTGGCTATTAACACCTACCCAATGACGTGCGGGTCCCTACAGCAGGTGGGCCACACGCGTCAGTATCTGGGTTGAGAAGGAGCAGCGACAATAAATGAAGTGGAAGTCCAAAGCTCCAGAAAGCACCAAACGTGGAGGCCCAGTGGGGAAGAAGCGAAATCCCACGCCATGCTGGCGCCGGTGCTTCCCCCTTCCGCTAACCGCGTCGGTTACACTGGCAACACCTACCCCACCACGGTGGGTCCCGCATGTCAGTTACCCTATCTGCTGCTCTGGGGCTGAAACGACGTGAGATGCGGAGCGTCCGCTTTGTCCTCCTCCACGGTTCCACCCCCTCCCCTGCGCACGGGCTTGTCGTCTGCGGTGACACACTGTTGGTGCGTGCGTGTCAGTGGTTCCCGATGACGTGGCAAATTCGCGCGATGTTACGTGCGGCCTGAAAGCGGAGTGGCCGTTCCCTCTACGTAGCGGTGAAACAGTGTGCTGCTAGCGGTAGGAGTAACATGTATGGAGTCTGTAGCACTGGTATGGGGCGATTTGCGGCCAGCGATCAGTCCAAGACAAATCTCCTCTTCAGCTTCCATTACAACCACTGTGTGCACAGCACAGGAGCTGTGGGGCACTGGCGCCTGGGCACCGCCAACATTGTCAAGCTGGCATGAAAATTGTGACTTAAACAGTGCCGGAGATATGGGACAAGGAGGAGACTTCAGACGCCGTGACGAAAAAACTGACTGGAACTGCTACTGTACCAGGAAAACGGACAATACGTTCTCTACTGGCCTTGGCGTGTACTACAGTACTAACAAGTTAGCCGATTTCGAGATGTCCGAACGGCCTAATTAATTAAATATTAATTATTATAAATTAATATTATTTTTTTAAGAAACTATATATATATATTTATATAAAAACATATTATTTAATAGTTTAATAAGCGTGTTAATAAAAAACAATAGCGTTGGCCACCCTAAACGTTAAAAACGAACGGACCCTAAGCATCAGTTATTGTGCTGGTACTTCAGCAGTTCAGTCATTCACTCTTCAGTACGACGACGACCCAGCGTTCAGCAGCTGCTCGCCGGTGCTATCTGACGTTGTGATGGACGAGCGAGTGCCAGCATGCAATCCAGTGGTATACGAAAATGGCCAAACTGTTCATGATTCACGTGTAACCTGAAACTTTCAGGATCGTTCATTCAGCTTTTGACACACAGACCATTTTGTCGGCTTCACCCTATCTGATCACTAGCCCTCTCTGTGTACATGCGCGATTGAGCAAAGCAGCAAGCATAAAGACGCCTGGAAATTCAAGACCATTTTGCTCCGGCTATTCATCAAGCTTCCCTTTGGTGTCGCCGTGTGCGCGGATCCTACTCCAGAACGGAATGTGTGCTGAGATTTGATCGGAAGTTACACCGGCCGGCTCGATCGATCGATCGTGACGTCTCGTGGTTGCATCCATGGCAGAATCTGAGGCTCTGAAAATTCTGAAAGGCGAGAGGCGACATCGTGGGGCGGCGAGCCGGCGACAGAGGTAGATACCTCAAACTCAAAGGTAGCTAGTGTGTGCGGTAGGCTGGTAGCTTTGCTGTTTGGATGTTTCTATCCTCTCGCTGTCGCAGCGCGCACACTGAGGCATCGTCCGCAGCTGAGCTGCGTCGCCGACACCGAGTGCGTGATGGTTGCGGTTGGGAGAATGCTACCATTTCGTCAGGTTGTCGCTGCTGCTGCCGATGGAATTGCTAAAGATCTGTTCTTTGTGTTAGCCAGATCTGAGTACCATTTGGTATGTGATAACGGGTAGATGGCCCGTTACATTAGCTAGATCGATCGATCTTCAGGCGATATCATCTTTATTCGTTGCCTTTACATACATTCCATCCTGTGGGCATCAATCATGGCTACATATAGCTTGATGGAGTGCATTCGATGACATGATTCAGTGGTGACAGAAGTACTCTTTTAAAGTCACATTCTTTAGTAGGGTTTGATCCTGCTTCTTTGGCATCGATTCCTTGCTTAAAGCAGTTCAGTTTACAACTTAGAAAACTGCACTTTGTTGGGTCACAATTTGGAGCTTGGAGCATGTAGGAGGACATAGAACCAGTGACATGCTCTGACACACCGATCGAAAATTAATGTGCCAAAGTTGACAACTGCACTTTGTTTCATTATGCTGTGGCTTGACACTTTTTAAGTGGTTAGTTATTTGGTTCATTGACCCTATTTTGACTTCTTTTAGCCATGTGGTTCCTAACTTGTGGAAACCGTCCTATTGGCCACTTTGTGGCAAGACATAACTAAGGTTGGTTGTGACATTTTAATCATAAAACAAACATGTCCTACAATAACTAATTTCAACAAAAAAACGCCTGATTTTAGCAAGCTTTGTTGGATTATGTTTTTAAGGTTGGAAGAA
This sequence comes from Oryza coarctata, assembly GCA_030770085.1. Classification (NCBI taxonomy): domain Eukaryota; kingdom Viridiplantae; phylum Streptophyta; class Magnoliopsida; order Poales; family Poaceae; genus Oryza; species Oryza coarctata. The sequence continues at coordinate 17,488,081 of CM061474.1, read as the reverse complement.
AGCTCAGAGGTAGTCAGAAACAGTGATTGCTGGGAAAATTGACTCTCCGCATGGCAATCACGCTAGGGCCATTTCCACCCGTTGGCCACGCTATCACCGTGATTCAACGGGATATTTATTTCCTAATTTATGCACATTGATCAGTAGTGTCAATGTTTCCTTTTTGATAGCCCCTTGCTACCTACAACACCATGTTAGTAGGGAATGCCAACATCGTTTCATGGTAACAATCACCCCACGATATTTTTGTCCTTGAAAAACCTTTACCATTCTGATCCTAAGCTAAGTGCTAGAAAATATTCGCAGGTGAAGGCTTAAAGGACATCGCCATCTCACACCTGCTGACAATTCTTTTGGAATCAAGCTAGCGACGCACTATTATGTCCACTACATCGTCTATCCCGACAAGTCCCAAAATAGCTCAAGGATCTTCTTTCTCTACTTCCACTCCTATTCTAGCAAAGGAGATCATGTAATCCTAAATTTACTTAGGGTGATCGTGTTTAGGCTAAACATATTATGTTAGCAGATTAGAAATCTACCATAACACGTCAAGTGACATGAGATAAAATGATATGGTGAAGTCTTGTGAAATCCTCAAGATACACAATTCTTTTACTTATGAAAAAAAAATTCGTGGAAGTTGAGGAAGAAGGGGCACATGGTAGCGGCAACGATGTAATTGTACAAAGGCAACAACAATAGCCAGACAGAGAAAGCAGGGAGTTTGAACTTTGAAGTTAGGGATTTTGCTATACAACAGCCTGCTGAAAAAAAATTATCCGAATTTGTGATCGTCCGATCTGTTTCAAGATTGTGCTCACGTTATCGGGCCCGCCAAGGCTACCGGGCTGAGACCCGTTTGTTTTGTTAAAAAACCGAACCCGGGAGAGAAACACACCAATGCACCATAGGGCGCAGGCTGCGTGCCCACCTATCCACACGTGCGACGTTTTTCCTCCACTCACGCCGCGAAGAGAGACAGAGACAGAGGGCGATTCAGAAAAAAATTGTGCTCGTCGGCGGCTATGTGGCAGCCTGGCCACGATTCCCTCGCCGTCTTCTCCGGCGGACGGATCCCCCGATCTTGGCTTCTCTTCTGGCGGACGCGGAGCCCGGCGCAAGGGAGATGAGCTCGGCGCGGCACTGATACGCTCGGCGCCACCGCCGATGCGCTGTCCGCCCCTCCCAGCGGCGGCGCCCACCGCCTCGCTGCTCTCCTGGAGCCCTCGCGCTGGGCGGTGCCGCCACCGCCGCTGCCGATGTCGCCCTTCGCGGGGTTCCTTGCTGGCATCCGAGGCTTCCACAGGGGTAGGCCCAGCCAGTCGGCGGTGAGGCGTGCGCAGCCGCAGGACCCCATCCCTGCACCCCATCTCCTGCCAAAGGAGAGCGAGATCGAGCTCTACGCACGAATCGGCGAGGACGGTGACACGCTCGATTGTCAGGATTTTTGAATGGATCAGAGGCCGAGACACCGGACGAACACCTTTCGCAAGAGAGGAATTTTTTTTCTGCGATCAAGCTGCAGCTTTTATGAGCTTTTCTTGTCCTTTTATTATGCAAACTAACATGCAATTGATCTAAATTGGGTATCGAATTTGATTACACGCCGTGGATTACTCACGTCCATCCCTATGATCCGGCGTGGTGTGATCTCCGTTTTATAGGTCAATCTACGAGACAATCTTACTCTCGCCACTAATTGCACGGTGCATGGCATCCATAGATTGGAGCTCGTGTGTATGTAGAATTCATGAAGAATTAGTCATTTAAACTAAAATTAGATATACAAGATTTAAACTAACAAATCTCCCCTTAAACCTTGCATGGCTAATCAATCTCAATGAGGCCGATCTTGGAACGTAGCTCCACAAACCGATCTCGTCCAAGTGACAAGATGTTCACAAGTTGTTCGACAGTGTTGATATACTCAACATTCATCCTGCCTTCCTCGATGCATTTTCTGATGTAGTGGTATTTAGTGTCAATATGTTTGCTATAATCATTGAAAACAGGGTTCTTATTGAGTAGAATTGTGGATTGATTGTCGATCTTAAAAGTAATAGCGTTGGTCTCCTCTCATAGAAGCTCTGCGAGGAGCCGCGCTAGCCATATCCCCTGGCAAGTTGCAATTGTTGCTGCAATGTACTTGGCTTCACAAGATAGGGCCACAACCTTTTGTTTTTATGAATGCCAGGTGATCAGGTTGTGGTTGAGGAAGAAGAACATGCTGGAGGTGCTTTTGCGAGTGTCGATGTCGTCGGCAAGATCGTTATCGCTATAGCCGATCAAGCACACATCTCCTTTCTTCCTTTTGTAATGACATCCATGATTGATAGTGATAGCGATATATCGGAGCACCCTTTTTACAGCTGCCAAATATTCAGTGGTGGGTTTCTCCATGAACCTGCTGACATAGCCCACCGAGAATGTCAAGTCCGGTCTTGAATTCACCAAGTAGCGCAGCAATCCCACGATTCGTCTGTACTCAATTGCATCAACAACAAAGGCAGTGCTATGTTTGCTCAATTTAGGCGAGGTTCCATGGGTGTGAGGCTATGATTGCTCCCAGCCATGCCTGTCACCTCTAATATCTTCTAGGCATAGGCACGCTAACTTAGGGTGATGCCATCGCCAGTCTAATTCACATCTAAGCCAAGATAATACCGCATCAAACCGAGGTCGCTCATATGGAACGTTCCCTTCATCTCTTCCTTGAATTGTTCAAGCTTGGTGGAGTTGTCGCCGATGATGACGAGGTCATCGACATACACACTGACCACTAGGCGGCGTGCACCCGTTCTGCACATGTACATGGCGTGTTCAGAGACACTATGATGGAAACCCAACGATATCAGTGGCACGTTGAGCTTGTCGTACTATGCACATGGTGCTTGATGAAGTCCATAGAGCATCTTATCAAGGCGCAACACCTTGTGCTTTTCGCCGTCGATGACGAAGCCTGGTGGCTGCATGACGTAAACCTCCTCATGAAGTTTGTTGTTAATGAACGTGGAATTTACATCCATGTGATGAACAGCCAGGCCCTCAGTCGCCGCGTGTACTAGCAATAGGCGAACTGACTCAAGCCACACGACCTGCGCGAAAACCATGTCGAAATCGATCCCTTACTATTGCACATATCCCTTCACGATAAGACGTGACTTGGGCTTGATGACATTGCCGGTGGTGTCCTTCTTGGTCTTGTAGACCTGCTTGAGCCCAATTGGGCGTTGGTGCGAAGGGGGCTAACAAGTCGCTAGGTCTTGTTCACCTCGATCAACTACATTTTCTCAATTAGATTGTAGTCGGTTTCAGGTTGACATTCTTGTTTTCCCTATGATTGAGAGCATGCCTTTTGATTTGAAGATAAACGATTATACCTCAATTTTCTAGCAACATGGTGTTGTAAGATTCAATATTTTAAAACATTTTTTCAACCTGTTGAGTGAAAGATGTAGACATTTTTTTCCATGTTCGGTAAAAGATGTAAAGTATTTTCCACATGGTAAAATGATATTGTTTATATTGTTGCCCTTGGTGTACACTATATGTTCTCAAAATTATTTAGAACATGTTGTCTTGCGTAGGACAACGGAGTATGGAGGCATATCTAGCAGAATTAGCTTGAGGATAGATGTTTGTATAGGTATGATTTTCACTTCACTCTAATGCCAACAGCTTGACTAGGGTGTTCTCCAGTCTCAGTCCTAGAATAGATCTATTGCTGAATAGCTACCTTTGTTTATTGCTCAAAGGATTAATAGTGTTTGTCTAATACAATGGGAGTTGTATGGTCAGTTTAGAGTACGTTATGGGAGGACGTTGGTCAATTATATTGTTGCCATGCAGTTCATCTTTTGTTGAATTTTGAATTTTGCATTTGATTGATATTTCCTAGATAAATAAAGTTATTGGTCTTTCATGTTCTATTCTAAAGCTTATATTTATGCTGGAATTGATAAAATGCTTTAGTTTAGAAGAACAATTAGTGTATAATCCAAGGAGCTTGAACCACTTGTGCAGTTCAACGTAATTGTTATTTAGACACGTATTGGCTATGCACTATCATGTTTTGTCATACTCTCATAGTTGGTGACTATGCCTTGGTTGTATTGGTTGATCGCCCATGGGTTGATGACCATGCCTATCACACACTGGTGTTTTTCGTATGTGGATGTGTGCAAGTCATTCATAGGTTCATCATGTTGCATACGTTGAGCTCGTAGCATCAATGGCAGTTGCACCGACACATTCTACTTTAGGTGTGGACATGTCTAAATTTATGGTTTTATTTTAGATATTACCATTGCTATAGGTACAACCTATCTCCTAATGGATATGTCTAGGGGACATTAGCAAATGTTGTTTGACAACTTGTTTGTGGACTGTAACTAAAACATGCTGCTAAACATGTGACATATTTCTAGAGTTTGGTATGAGTATGTAGGGTCAACCTTGGGCAATAAACGAGCAGGACTATAACACAACTCTGCTTCATATAAATCTACTTAGCAACACAGGCTGAAGGCCACGCATTTTGCTAGCAAATTTGGATGTGTTTTGCCATCATAGGTTGTCTTATTGAGCATATGATATGGGATGTCTAATGCACATCAATCCGGAAACTATTATGTGTTTGAATGGCAATGGGTGTGTATTAGTCACAAGAGAATACATGGCTAAAGTATTTGTATGTTAGTTGCACATATATTTGGTAGCAATTGTGGTTGTGCAAACTTGTATATCCTAACTAGGAGGTTGAGGATAGCCCTTTCGAAGAAGAGAGAATGTAGTATTCATGCCATTGTATTGGTATATATCTAGGCTCATGCATAACTGATAATTTCTCCTGTTTAAAGTGTGTAATATTTCCCAAATATATCACCACCGTAACATACATTCGTGGGAGAACATTTGTGATTGAGGTGAAATTTCTTAATATGGTGCCCTGATATGGGAATTGTAAGTATGCTATAATAAGACATCTAAATATTAGGGGAAGAGAAATGCCCATTTTGAATGCCTAGAGATTTCTTTGAGTGAACGCACTAGCTGGACTAAACATGTGGGTTTAGTTCATACTCCTGGTTGCTTGGGGCATGGAGTATTTGTTAGAAAATCATACGAGAAACAACCGAATAGTTATTAAATAGAGTAATCCTCTCATTTGTGGTAGATATATATAGACTCGGGAATAATATCGTATCCACGTAAGACTTATGATATTTGATCATGTTCTATGGGGATGCTATGAACATGATCCGTGGGTCTTATTCAGAGTATAAGAGTTCTCACTAGATGTGAGAGTACTCCTCTAATTCTTTCAAAGGATAACTCACCTTTGGAATGTAACATACCTCACGATGTCGTCGTGGATACGACATTCCTAGCAATACGCTCATATTATGTTGCTGAAAATACGAAATAAGCATGGATCGATCGTTTTGGAAAATACAAAGATATAGTTAAATGTGTATGTGGGAATAAATGTGTCGACACTATGTCGCATCTTGCCATAATTCTCTTTGAGAGAACCCGGATACGGAACAAAGCTCATGACATGAGCATATGATGCTCTAATCGGGTCAAATAGAAATGCAATTGAGGTAGAACCGATTCGCCAAGTGAAAGCCATAAACGTTGTTTGGATTTTTATGGGTCATTATTAGGATAATGAGGTGATGACATGCGATGGTTCAAGTAGGTCCTAGGTGAGACCTCTCCCACATGAGTTAAAAGTTTCGCTATATAATGCAATTGGTAAAATGACATGAAATAAATTATGCAGTTTAGGGATTTGAGAAATCCATGAGGTGGTCTTGGATAGCCTCTGAATTAACATTGTAGCATGTAAATGTCATACCAGTAGGTATTCCAGTAAGAGTACCATCTCTGTGTATGGGTAAAATATCATTGATGGAATTTTCTCTAAGGGGAAGACCTCATTGATAAAATTTTCCTCTGAGAAATAAAACAATTAGTAAGTTTGAACACTCCAATAATCGTGTAATCCTTTGAAGTGATGATGACCCATTTGTGACCCTATATGATTGAAATGAGGAACAAGCTAAAGAGATCAGACGGGGTTTGTAAGCACATGTGCATCTCACAATTATCAATGGGAGTGTGTACACTGGTAAAGTTTGCTCCTCCTGGTGGTTGGAATAGTAGTATCCTCTAATACTAGTATACTTAGTGTTGTTGGCTATGCTATCCCCACAATGCTTGAATTTTAGACTAGCTAGTTGTATTGATTGGTACAACATGTCTTTAAAAGACTTGCGGTTGACCTTGATAGATCCCCGGCTGTTGTTAATAGTATTAGAGAGAGTTGCAATGATCAAGCCTAGTGCTTGATGGGGTTAAGCTTAGAAGGTGTGTGCCATTGTGACTTATTTATCCCTATAGTCTTTTGGAACGTTGAAATAGATTGCGTTGCACAATTCTATGGTATTGTGGTATATGATAGTGATAGAATACATTACTCTCTATATTCTATATTCTCGTTTAAGTGGTGAAATGAGATAAGTCTCTGAGACTAATGGTTTGAGGATCTGATGGATTCTTGCTTGTGCATACATACGAGAGATGTTTATGCCATGTGAATATGGTTTGTGACAAAGGTTGTTATCAGGGGAGTATGTATTATTTATTGATTGTTATTTGTGAGACATTATAATGTCTTAGAGTATACCTAGGGTATTGGCACAATAGCAATCACTTATACTTGTTCCGAAGGTCCTATCATATGGAGATCGTTTTGATTAACTGACACCATTGATATAAGTAGACAACCTCATAGACTCCTGAGACGAGGTGAGGTGAATAGTAATTCAAGTCAAGTGATAATTTAACAGATTGATCACCTAGTCTGTCCTAGCTGTTAGTTCTTAGAAGCTTGTCTTGAGAATTGGGATGGAAAGACTTTGAGGTTCGTAGGGTTTAGGGGGAGAGCACCCTAGAACTTGTCCACATAATGAACCGGTTAGTCTATGATGTTGTACTAATTTTTTTCTTAAGTGGGTGGAACTTGTTTCTCATATAAGGTTTTTAATAAGGTAACAATGTGCAATGTATGAGTGACAACTATGTACTCCTTCTCTTAGCTTTTTTTTTTCCATTGAGTTTTAGCAAAAGTTTTGACGAGGCATAAGTTGGTTACAGATAGGCCCAAGAGGGAGTGTTATGTCTTAGGGAGATAAATTTCTTTCTTGTGGGTCAATCCGAATCAAAGTAGAGATAAGGTTTACCTAAGTCTCCTATATATATATAAGGTTATTTGTAACTCAAGAATAGATATGTAATGAAGAGAGAGTTACACCATATATGTGTATCTATTGTCTACTTCTTAAGGGCAAAGGGAAGGTTGTGAGTGTTCTATATCTTCTCACACCTCTACTGCTATAGGAGGCATATGGAACATATCTAGTGATCCACCAATAGGCGCGTTTGTTCCGTAGGTGGTTGATAATGAGTTATCCTTCAGTTACATAATTATTAACGTTTTAGACAAAGTTAAGTCAAACTTTTAAAATTTTTACTATCAATAAGTTTAAAAATATTTAGTTTGAAGGCAACAAAACAACATATATAGATTACTCTTAAAAATAAATATTTATTTATTGTATATATTATAATAGAAATTACAGTCAAAGACATCATAAATTAATTATGGAAGCAATGGGAACAGTATTCATATAGATAAGACTAGTAGACTAGGTTCCTCTACAAGTAAATTTCTCGCATTTCCTAGCCAACGGCCTATCGGCCACTGCTAGGCGTTCGACACGGACCACCCTGCATGGGAAAAAGTTAGAAAAAAGTTCACAAATTAGCGTTAAATCTATCATAACTACATAGAGTATTACACAACTACAAATCAAACAGTAAATTTATTGTAAAACTATATATTATTGTCAATTTAATTACAAAACTATAATTTTATAGCTCCAACAAAAATATGTGGCTATGTGATAACTTCAATATTAAAATCTATAATTTTATGATACTTAGCAGTTTTGTGATAAATTTGATGCTAAATCTATAGTTCTATAATATAACATCTTGTAATAGTTTGATCCAAGTATCTATATTTTTGTGAAATTCACTCTAAAAAATAAAAACATCATATGTTAGTGGATGCTGGTTAGAAATAAATAAAACAAATACATTGGAACCATATGGGACCCATATGTTAATGACACATCTTCCTTCCCTTTCACCCCAAATTTGTCTTGCTCCACCTCTAAGATTCCCATGGCGTCAGAAAGGTGATCCCTAAGGCAACGGTGAAGAAGACGCTTTCGATTAAGGTGGAGCCGTCGCCACCTGGTGGCTAGGGGACGAAGGCCGAGGATCGGTAGCTGACAAAAAGGGAGATCGTGTTGGGGAAGAACTTGTCCATGGCATTGTTCATGGTGAAGGAGCCAAACACGGACAAAAAGGAGATTGAGGAGTGAGACGCCATTAAGGCCAGCATCTTCACCCTCTACTACCCCACCTCGTCGAGCGCACCAAGCACCATCTCAATTCCTTCTTTCCTCCTTCCTTTTCCCCCAATCTAGTTCGTGGTGGCTTGATCTGGTGACATGCATGTGGGGATGACCATTTAGAGGCAGATTGTGCTTTCTTATTGTTGATGTATCAGATTGTTTGAATTAAAATATATTTATTTTATTTTATTAACCAGACATGGACATGTAGGTTCATTGTCGTTATTATCTTTTTAATTTTTCTATGGTTTTAAAAGTTGAGAGACACGTCATATTCGGTTAAGAGAATTGAATGGAACTTAACTACATTTGAGGGGTGGAAAGTAGACTTTTCCCAAAACAAAATTATACGGCACCCCTGCTAAAAAGCATATTAGGCAGGGCAACTGGGGCACAGCTACGGGCCTGCGCCAACCAGCGTGTGGAGTCCCACAGCGCACGAGGCCAATGTCCCCACGAGCGGCGGTGATACCTGCCGTACGAAAATGCTAATCAGCGAGCGCCTCATAGCCATGTGCAGGTTTGTTTTGTTTTTTCAAATTGTATTTTGAATTCGTTTTAAATTTATACATACAAGTTTATACATATACAAAAGTTTTTATAGGTATATAGTGTAAACTTTGTATACATACATATATATATACGTATAAATACAAAATTTATACGTGGGAGGCAGGGGGCTGGGCTCGGAGGCGAGTGCCGACCCGATCGCGTGCGCGCGCGCCATCGGTCGCGCATTAGCGTTCCCCCTGCCGTGCCACAAAAGACTGAAATGAAAACTAGTGAACAAAGACGTGAGTAGGCCTTTGGTTATAATATCGGTGAACTGGTACGCTGACGGTATATGAAGCACCCGAACCTGTCCTAGTGCAATCTTATCACGTACGAAATGAATGTCTATCTCTATATGCTCTTTGTGCGTCGATGATAAACCGGGTTGACGGTCATGACGACGCTAACGTTGTCACAGTAGACAATGGTTGCAGAGGGGGTAGGTACACGGAGCTCCTGGAGGAGCTGGCGAAGCCAGCAACACTCGGCGACGGCGTGGGCAACAGCGCAATACTCGGCTTCAGCGCTAAACCGAGACATTGTAGTCTGACACTTGGAGGACTAGGAAACTAGAGTGTCGCCGAGAAAGACACAATAGCCAAATGTGGAGCGTCGAGAGTCGGGACAACCCACCCAGTCCACGTTAAAGTACGCGGTAAGAGAGTTGATGGGGTTGGAGCTGAGATGTAAGCCGGTGGAAAGTATGCCCTTCACATAGCGAAGAATATGCTTGAGCATCGCAAGGTAAGATTTGCGCGGAGCATGCATGAAGAGGCACACTTCCCAGACGGCGTAAGTAAGATTGGACCGTGTTAGTGTGAGGTACTGGAGAGCACCAATAAGACTCCGATACTGAAAGGGATCGGCTATGAGAGAGCCATCGGTAACGGAGAGCTTGGCGCGAGTGTCGATGAGAGTGACGGTAGGGTGACATTCGGTCATGCACATACATTGGAGAAGATCAATGGGTGTGAGAGAGTAGGTGGGTCATGGGCGTGAGAAGGTTCGTATCCATGAAGGGAGGTTTATGTCCATAGACCCGTGGACGCAACGGAGTAGAGTGAACGTGAAAAATCGAAGAAGGTGCGGATGCGAAGAAAGAAGGTTCACGTCCGAGAAGTAAAAATTTGTGTCCGTGGACACGTCAGAGTGGCTTAGACGCGAATGAAAAAGTTTCATGTCCGAGAGCAGATAAGCATGTCTAAAAAACGAAAACCGAGAACCGAGAGAGTTCCAACCGATAAAGAACGAACGGGTCCAACCAATGAAGACAACGAGCACAGAGTTGCACCGACGTCGAAGAAAGGAAAGATGCGCCAAAACAAGAGAAAAACTAAGACAGGTCTAAACGAGACAAAAAGACGAATAAAGACCGTCTCCTTGTCACGGAATAGAAAAGAAGGGCAAGATGACAGTGGAGGAAGAGAAAACCGTCTACGAAAGAGACGGGGAGGAGAGAACTAAGACAAAAAGACAGAGGAGAAATACCGGAGAAGGTCTACAACAAAAAAAAAAACGTCGGCTCACTGGTGGGAGAATAATAGCGCGTCGAGAATGTCTAGATCTACTCTGAAAATGTGATGTACATTGAGTCTAATACGCCAACTCTTTGGGTTAAAGAATCACAGGTAACACGAGCAACCACATGATTAGATATACCCCAACAGGAATGAGGTTTCAGCTCGTTGTTTTCCACATGTCAAGGCACTGTATGCGGACAACGGAAATTGGTTTAGACCTTTTACATGTAAAGGCACTGTTGCGTTGATAACAGAAAACTGGTTTGGATAGCATCCTGATAGCTGATCGCGACTTCCAAACTCTCACGTAAGACATAAAAGTCCAGCTAAATGGAGAATAGAGCGAGCGGCTGCAGTTTCACTATCCAGGCTTACTCGTCCAAGTCCAACATAGCGGCATTCTTCCTCTCCTGAAATGAAGTCCAGAAGATCAAGTATACTATTAGTCTGACACACGTAACAACAACACTGTTTCTGTGGTTTGCACTGGTAAAATAAGAAACATAAGCATTTTCTTTTTGTGCTTGAGGATTTTTTTATGGTACTTGAGAGGTAGAGGTATCTCTTTATGTATTCTTTATTAAAACCATTTCTTCATACCTCTTGGTACCTTTTATGATTAACACTAGGAGATAGTTCTCCCTCTCATTACCTCCAAGGATCCCAAAAGACACTGCTTTTAGCATCCATTTTCATGTCAATTAAACAAGCTACTTTCTAAACATAACCCTATTTGATCATCATGTCCTTAAGCAAATCTGAAGAAAAACAAGGTAACAAAGTGGGCCACACACTACACAGAACAGAACTAGTGTTAACAGAAAGCAACAGGTCAGTTCACCTGGGCTAAACGGCGGTCCTTGTTCAACTTTAGAGCTCTTCCTTTCTCTTCGCCAGACCTGAGGATTTTCTGCAAGTGCTTTGTGGTTGTTTGTGATCAGCAATCCATAAGTATATGAGAAATATGCAAAACGAATTATCAAATCCAGGGAAAGGTGAAAACAAGCAGGATAAACTTTGAAAAAGAAAATGAGCAGAGACTGCTCATGGAATATTGTATAAGCAAGCCCATGATGTTTGAACAATTCAGAACAATAATCTGATAAAATCACATAGCTCCTCCTTGATTTTCAAGGAATAATTATATACACAGGGGCCTAAGATAATAAAGGCTCAGTTTGATGAGCGATCAAGGCTCGTGTGCATGAAAATGCTAAAAGCATTCCTCCTCTTGTCCTCAAGATCAACAAATGCTGCTAAGGATATTGTGCCCAATTTTGCAGTTTGTTTATTCTGAATTAGTATCTGCAAGCCAAAACCCTAAATCTAAGAAGATTACCATCAATCATGGTTTACTGTATTTTATGTACCATACTTCCCAAGTTCTTTCTTTTCACTTTAAAACACTTTGCAATTATGGGCTTTCAACTAGTGGTGGAAGCCAGTACCTTCGACAACTAACACCACAAACAAAATTAAATACATCATATTTTATATGCAGACCTGCGTAATCTCAGCTTCTCACCTTATCAGTGGATGACAGAGTTTCAGCTTTGTCAGTCTTAATGTCAAACACATCTTGAAGAAGTCCATTCTCCTGTATCGAAAACAGCACCAACTTTTGTCATATCATTATACCAGATAATTAGCACAACACGAAAATGGCTTCACTCTGGAAAACAGTACCTGCACATGCTTCAGGAAGCCTCTCCCAAGAAATCGCCTCAAGAAGTTCAACTATAACATTAAAAAATTAGTCAAGGACAAACGAGAATGCAGCAATTTCAGGAATTCAGTAAAGACAGTGGTAAGGTAAGCACCTGAATCAATTCAGACCATGATGACACCCTTAAAACATCACGCTTTCCTGAAATCTTAACAGATTCTTCAGGGCACTCACCATACTAAAAAAAAAGAACGAAAGATCAGCATTATTGACAGCAAATAAACGGAACCAAACATTTAAACATCAACAAGAACAAAATTGAGGCAGACCTTAACAAAATCCAAGATCCATTGAAACAGATCTCTTTGGTCAGTAAGATTTTTCTTGTCTGCACCTTTACCCCCTGCCTCCATTGAGAGATTCGAGGCAAGACTTGATATTTTGGCTTTCAAAGCTTGCATATCCAGGAAAAGTTTCTTCTTAGAACCACCGGTTCCTCCATTCTCAACATCATCATCTTCACCAAAGGAAACATCAAGCAGATTTAGCTCAAAGCACAAAGCTAATGCTTCACCAGCAGCCATTCGAACAGCACGATCCTCTACACCAAGAAGAGTAGAGAGAAATGCAATAGGCCTACCAAATAGAAGAAAGAAAAGGTAAATAATTCCACGAATATGAATAGTTTAGTACATCACAAGCACACAGAACTAGTTGGGTGGGACGTATCACTTACTCTTTCCAACTATCAGCATTTATCCTCCATGAACCAATAGTTGTAAGAAGAAATGCCCAAGCAGATATAGCAGCTGCTAACACAGGGGGCTTTGGTTTATGGATAGTTCCCACCTACAAAAATCCCAAAATACATTTTATTGTAATTTGTCCTAAAAAATTGATGCGCTTCTTTGTCCAAATATTTTATATTCTTTTTACAAATCACCAGGACCTATGCATACATTTGAACCTGATTTTGGATGAATCACTTCCCACATAGCTTTCAAAGATAGCTCTGTTTCAGCCAAATCAGCAGCACCAACAAATGTCACCACAGCCAAGCAATCAAGTGCCTACAACATTTCAATTTAGATTCACTTGAATAGAAGTGCATAAAGTTTGGAAGCCAAAGAAACAAGAAAATAGTTGACATACCGAAATCATCTTTGAAGCATCTGGCCAAGTTTGAAGGACCCTAGAAAGTTGTGCATGTGACTCCTCCATTATTTCATGTGAGCTGCTCCCAGCACCAAGTGTAAGGGCTAAAAGACCTGCAAGTTCAGAAACAGCCAACAGATAGAGTAAGTAAACAATAGTTGCAAGGAACGGAAATGGCTACTAATGTTACAGGGCACAGACCAATGGCATGGGATGCCAAGCAAGCCTCCTTCGTAGATCCTTTCTTTATCAAACTGTTGAACAGGCTCAGAAGAGTGGCATATCTTCGAAAGGGGAAAAAAAAGAAGTCAGTAATGCATTGAACAGAATGGATTTAAAAGTGCACTAGCCTGACATCTGACTAGGTCTAACTTGATTATCATAATCTGAGCTTGAAAATGGAAGTCTTTCATGTTTACAATAATCACTAGTACTATGTAATATCTTTATAGCCGACAATTAAATAACTATTATCTTTACATGCAACTATAAGATTGACTGATGGAAGTACTAACTTGTTCTCCACAAGGCCATGAAGAATGAAGCTTTCAAAAGCATCGACCAGTTGAGAGAGTGTGGCCTCCCTGGTAGACCCCCTGCACCAACACAAATGATAAAATATTAAGTATAATAAAAAAGAGCAAGCAAGATAATTTCGACATCCAACATGATGGTACTACTTATTTGTCAGAACCATATTTGATAAACAGGATTCAACATTCACAACAACAATGGAGTTAAGCAAGTTTTTCAAGGGAAAAGAAAAACAACTATGACGTAAGAAGAAACATTGTGGACCTCGTGCCCTCCTCCCACCATCATGTAAAATCAAAGGTTCTCACAATTAAGGCAAAAATAAAAGCATCACCCTAAATACAATACATAATACAGGATTACAGGGTGGCCTTGTCACATATAAAGTGGCTAGAGAGAATCAAAAGACAAGTTCCATTAATGTTCTTCCCTCCAAATATCCTCTTTTGTAGAATAAGAGATGTAATGGTAGGTCATAAAATTAATGTGAAGACCATCAATTGAATATGATAAACTGTGCAATATCACTGATGCAAGGATGAGAAGAATGCAAACTATAGGGCTCCTCAGCCCTCATCAGTAAACAATTAGGCCTTTACATCATCAGACTTAATAAAGAAAAACCTCTGCGGGCGTAAGGAAACCAACAAGTCAGGCAGAACTATCACCAGCTTGCAGTTGCAAAACTTTCCAATGAATTCGCAATTGGTTTTAAAAAACGTCACAAAACTTTGCTCTGAAAAAGTAATGCAACACATTAAGATAAATTTGTCTAGCTTAGCTTATCATATGCCAATTATCGTAGTGGGCCATAGTCACTGTACAAGCATACTATACAGAGAATTTGAACTCGCGATGCTTTTAGTACACATGAAACAGAACTTCATAAAGAAGTCCTCCAGTGAATCAACGAAAAAGGCAACCTAGTCGACTACTCGACTACAACAACACTATCCATTATGCCGTAATCTAGCAAAAAGTTCCAACTATCCCATTAATTTATAGCTCTAAGAACAACTTGCAAACTAAAAACCAAAAGTTCATAGTAACGTATCATTTGACAAATTATAAATATTATCCAAAGCTACTATGGAACCAAATATCTCAGCCAATTAAGAGCAAGTGTCAAGCCCTCATATGTTTCAAACAAGGTAATATCATGTCACACCAAAAACGACGCATACCGACAGCATAACTGCATAAGCAACAAATTAATCGAAGCAAAATCTACTGAAACAAATCAATCACACCATTTCTATGCGAACGAAATCAAAGGTACCGCCCACACAATTCCGAAATGGTAACATGCATTAGAAATGGCGACAGAAACTTCACCTATTCTCATAGAGAGCATCGATGTACTTGTCGAGAACGAACTCCTGAGAGCTGACGTGCTCGGTAGCGTAAGAGATGGATAGATCCGACAGCGCCGTCGACGACGAGCCCACGCTGTCGGCGTCGCTGCTGTCGATCAGGTCGTCCCCGCAGCCGCCACGGACCTTGCTCCTCTTACCTGAAGAAATCAGCAAAAATCAGCACACAACCAACCAAGAAAAAACAACAGCACAACCAAGCAACCAACGCAGAGAGAGGAACTCACTCTTCCCCATGGTGAGAGAGGCCGCGCAGCAAGAATCAGAACCTCAAGACCCCGTCCAAGAACCAGCAAAGAACCACCACAGCAAGAACCGGCGAGGCGGCGCAAGAAAAGGGAGGAGACGCGACGCGGGGAGGCTCGAATCAGGAGCTAGTGCGGTAGGCGCGGAGGGAGGAGGAGGAACAGGCGAGACCGAGACGGGAGAGCGAGTCGGGATCGGGGTAGGAGAAGCAGCAGAAGCAGAAGCAAGAGTTGTTCTTGAAGGGTTCGGATTGGGCGTGGAGACACGGAGCTGCCATGTGAGGAGGGGGGAGCGCGTGCGAGCGAGCAAGGGAGGAACCGAGGAAGGGGACGACGAACTGGCGGCGGAGTGGCTCCAAATCTTGGCCTTTCCTTTGCTTGAAGGCGCTCGCTTCCGAGCGGCAATATAAACGAGCGGCGGTGGAAGGGACGGGAAGTCGTGCTCCTTTTTTGGCATTTCTTTTTCGTTTATTTCCTTGCTCGTTTTGCCCTGAAAAAAATTGGATAATACCCTCGTCAAGATACCTGAGTTCAAAAATACCATTGTACGTGAAATTGACATATGGACCTGCTTTTTGATCTCTAATTTTTTAGGCCTTTTCCTTGTGGTGCTTACGAGGATAATAATGAAACAGCGTGTAAGAAAAAAAGAGAGCTAATCCTAGGCAGACTGGCGGAACAGAAAACCTCTCATTTAATTAGCCACGTTTATTTCTCTTTGGAAAAAAATGACTTTTGCGTCGAAGAAGACTGTGTAGTCTTAAAGCAGTGGCGTTTTGTTTGGCGTTGTGTGCATATCGTCACCGATAAGCAAATGAACAAGTATGCGCTAAACCATCAGACAAAATTTTGTATGTCGATGAATGGGTGCCAAAATCGCATTCAGGTAACTGTAGAATGTCGCCGATGTTTTGTAGAGGGACCAACGTCATTCCAACTGCAACAGTGAAAACCTATACCTTTGAATTGGAAAAGGAGAGAGGCGATTGGTGCCCACTAGCAGCTTCGATTTATTGGACCATTTCCCACGAAGCTAGTAGCACTATTCAATACTCTCAACTTACAGCATTGGTGTGTCCATGTGTGCAAGAAAAGAAGACGAGATAACGTGTGTTTAGTCCGTCCCCTCCGTGTAAGCGAGCCACTTCACATATCTTTAGCAGCTAATCACAAGAGAATTAATTAATCAATCGATCAAATTAGTAAAGCTGGCTACAAATTACGCCGCACCAAGGAACGGCATCTGACGAGGAATTTTCCCGGGAGTGCGATGGGAGACATACCCCTGCGCGCGAATCGTTCACCGGATATTCTCTACAAGCTTCGGTTCCATTTATGAGTTTTGTGGGGCATTTGGCAGTTCAGTGCGCGCTGCACCGCACCGCACACGGGCAGAAGGGGGGCCGGATGCCGGAACCGCGCGTACAGGCTCCAACCACAGCAGGTCCCGCGCGCGAGCCTCCGATCGCGACGACGAGTACCAAACGTGCGTTGCGAACGCGCGCGCGGTGTGCCGGTGCGCGTCACGGCTCCCGGTGTTGTTTTTTTTTTTTTTCACGGCCGCTGCGCCGTCCTGGTCTGCTCGCGACGCGCGCGCAGGGCCTCTCGCATCGCTCGTGTGGCCACGTGGGTACTCCGCGCAGACGGGGGCAGCACGGGCGCACGCGGGTGCGCGGCGCGTGGTGGAGGGCAAGGTGCGGGGCGGAGCCACTAGCGACCCGGACGGAGGGGTACGTGGCTACGGGCTACCCACCTCACTGTGAGTCGGTGCGGGTGCGTGGCAGGAACGCCAGTACTCCTTTCTCCGGAGAGACGCCGAGACCGTGACGCACAAATCGCACGGATATGGCATTCCATACGGGATTCTGTGACGAGTAACGGCGTGGCCTCGGACAAAATTTTGGCTCAACCTTAGACTGAACCCTGTGAGCACGCGGCAGGAGCGTTAGCTAGCTCAACTGATTAGGTTTTTAAATAGTGGAATATGTATTTTTAAGTGCTAAACTTAACACGTTTTTAGTGGTAGATGATGTTTCTATGGTTAAATTATAACTTTGTGGATTTTAAGATATATCGATCCAAAGTATAATTGTACGTACGTTTATATAAATGTCTATCTACATTATGTTTTGTGGAAAAAAAAAAGAAGGAACGCTATTTCTCTATTGGTAGAAAACACCCAAACCGTGACTTTATGTATGTGGCAATGGATATGGCATTAATATGGGATTGTGTAACACCCACTTGAATTTTGACTCAAACTTGAACTAACCTGCTGGAGAGAAATAGATTTTACATAAACACTTTTGTGAGGAATGGATTCCAAATTAATTTTACATAAACACCTTTCTTGAGTTTTATATAAACTTGAAGCTCTACATAATCTTGTGATGTAGATGTTCAATTTCCTCTATTTATGTTTTCACAATGATTGGCCATTCAATGGCCTCTCAAGGGCGAGTGTTCGTGTACCGTCAGATATACGCGAACATAAAACAACAAGCCCATCTCCTCTCTCTCTATCTTATTCTCTTTCTCTCTAACTACAACTCCAACACAGCAACACGCGACATGGAACACATCCTATTTGTGTACGCAATACGGCGAGGAGAAAAGACACGGGTGAGCGGGCTCCCTTAGATGACGATAATGGCGACGGCCTTCCTCCAACGAGCCCCCTTCTCCTCTCTCCGACCAGCTTCCTCCGACAAAGAAGAGAAGATGCAAGCGAGCAGCCTCCCTTCGACAAGCCCTCTCCTCCTTCCTCTCACGAGCTTCTCCCGATAAGATTTGGTGACCAGCTCAACTCCTTTCGCCACCCCCTTTGTGTTTTTGCAACGAGTGGTCATTTAATCATGCAATCAAGCCAGTGAAAATGTGAAATATAAATGCTCCAGTTCAAATGAAAGGAAAACCCCCGTATTCTACGTCTCAAAAGAAAATCCCCGTATTTTAAATAGGCCAGTCATAGATTCGTAGCACTACGTCCACACATTACACGCCGCCCTAGTTTTTTTATCTTTAAGGCCTCATTTGGAGGCCCATAATCTTTGGCCCACCCGTGGAAAGGCCTGGTATGGGCCAATGATTATGCGCTCCCGAAACAGGCCTTCACAGGACTTGATTTCCTTCTCTACCTTGCATAAGAACAGCATCGGCTGATAATTCAAGTACCTGCACAGATCAATTGATGCCCAACTATACTCTCTCCGATAATTTTGAGACATGTACTGTCTGTTTCAGCACAAGACATGCATCAGACTTTGGTAGTTTCAGACTTCCAGCAACTTCAGTGAGACCAAAGGTACCGAAGTTTCTGAAGCCATTAGCCCTACTGATTCCCTATCCAAAAGTAACTGGGCTGCGTTTGAAACGCGTGGCAATTCTACCTGTTTTTCCCTCTAGAATTGAACTGTTTACTGTGAAGTTCTCTCGTTGCAGACGAGGCTTGAAAAATAGTCTTGCAGGCGCTCGTCGAAAAGGTTTGGAAGCATTTGGTTAGTTTCAAGTTGCTGTCGGATACAGTCGCACAATAATCTGCTTGTGTCCTACTCTAGCACGGTAGTTTTTCGTAGTGATAATCGATGGATGTGACTCCTATTCCTTCTGTATGGCGGTTGGGCGACATGCTGAACAATACTACAGCACAAGTTGCTTGCTTTTCCAACATGGCCATTTTCAGAAGCATCCATTCCAGCCGACGAGAGGATTTGTCTGCACCATCAAATCATACAGTCCTAGGACAATAAATGTGTACCTGAACAAGAGTCATAGAACTGAATTGGAAATGGAAGTCGGCAGGAGCAGCTGAAGTGATGCGCGACCAGAATTTTTTTCTGAAAGAGAGAGCCAAACGACGACTACGATGGCAGCGAAGACAGACAGCCTGAACAGCAGCTATAGCCTACTTTCTCCACATTTCCTCGACACGAAGAACAGGAAGCACCCATGCTTTACCTTGCTTTACAGCGCACACCATGATTTAACTTGTTCAGAAATTTGTGATCCTACGTCGTGGACGATGGCGACTACCACAACCATCACCTCAAGTTCTAAGAACTTATCAGATAGCATCAGGATCAGTGCATCACATTTCCCATGCTCCTCTGCCCATCAGTAGGATTGTAGAAACTAGAAAGATATATCTGAATCTGGTAGTCTGATGGATCATCCAGCCACGACCACTCTCTATGGTCGCAGTCAAACACGTGGTGCCTGACTGTATGCTTAATGGTAGAGGCCGAAGATGTAAATTATTTTTATTATTCTCGTTAAACGCACCGTGCGTGCATCGCATGCTGCAGGGAGAGAGACCGGCCGCCTCAATTGCCGGGGAGCCATCCACTGTCACCTTCCTCCTCCCACCACTACAAAAATTCCTAGCTAATCACATATCCATCTCCATCTCCATCTCTCCCTCGGATTAGTTTGGAGCGTCTTGTTCGTGACACAAGCAGCAGCTACTGCTCAACAACTGCTCGAGGGGAAGCAAGGATGTTGCTTCCCGAACAACTAAAGTGCGTCACACGGGTGGCTGCATCTGCGCACCTTTTTCTTTTCTTTTCTTTCTCCAAAAGATAATACAAATCCGTATCCTCATTTCGGTCACACGCGCTAGCTGTTCTGATCATGACCACTACTCTTCTTTCAAGCTTTGGTATGGTTTCAGCCGCGTCTTGGAGATTAATTAACGCAGAAATGATGATGCGAAATAGTATTGCTTAGTTTTGTTGTGTTGCTATGCGTTGGTCAGCTTCTCTCAAGTATTCTGTGGCGGATTTGTTTAGGAACAGCGCAGTGAAGGTGCTATCTGTGCCCACTATTATTTTTTGTCCTGAAAGAAGCTAATGACTTTGGAATATTGATCGTTGAGTAGCATAGCAGCATTGTTTTGGTTCACTCGAATTGGTGCGTGATCTTGTTCAGCTGCAAGGCTTCGATCATCCTCTCAAGAAAAAAGAAAAGAAAAGAAAGGCTTGTTCACATTGAAGAGAATCCTGCCTTTCCTCATGGCTTTCTTAGATCACTTTGATTCTGGTGGTCTATATATCTAGTTTCTTATATCACTTCATCTTTGATAATCCAAGGCACCTTGCGTCAAATACTAGTATACTACAATAATGTTTCAGGAATTCGGTGTACTGAAAATAACATTCTGAGCTCTGAGCAGAGCTTCAGGTTTGAATATTTGATGCATCATTGTAAAGATGTCAGGGTGGCCATTCATGACATGGGAAAATTTACTATTTGTCATCCTCTCAAAATGCCAGTTCCTAAATACCATTCTACCAAATTTTTGTTTCCATTTGTCATTCGGACCTCACTAATTTTCTCCTGTGCGTCGCTTTTTGCTCAACTCCCACCCACGTGTCTGGTTTTTTTTTTTTCAGATTTGCCATGTCCAACGTAGATGCCTTAGAAAAAAACCTGGATGCCCTTGGTCGACGTGCGCTGCATCAGCCCAGTTGCCATGCGGTGTTGGAAATGCAAGGCACAGCCTGTGGCTAGTGACAGCATGGTCCACAACAAATTAAAAAACTTGATAATAAATTGACAAGTTTCAGCACTGCTCGAATAAATAAATAAAAACAAGCTTGATACATTGACAAGTTTCACAAGAATAAGCTTCAAAATTTAGAGAAAAACACAATGACAAGCTTCACCACATGCCTCAAAATCATAGCAGAACACATAAACTAATCATAATTTAACAACGGTTAAATCACTACCTCCAGGTTTATAAAGAATGGTTGATGCACAACCATAAAACTGACCATACCCTACATCTGGTTCATACATTACACATAGTGCATTGTTACAAAAACATAGTTTAACATAAGACCATAACACATATTTATCCCCATAGTTCTCACAAAATACCTACACATTCAGTTTCTTTGTTGGAGTGAGCTTTTTACCTCTTGGAGCTCTACTTGGTGATGGTTGAGTGACCTGTGAAGATCCCTCTCTTGCTTGGGCCATGGTCAACATCCTCCTAATAACTGGACTATGGCTATTAACCTGTTGTGTTTTGCTAGACACACTAGCTTTGCTTAGTGTCTACACATCTTGGTCCTTTCTTAACCTTTTCTTTTTGTCTTAGGCTTAGTTACTCTCTTTATGCATCATAAAGAGAGCAACAAAGTGCTTATGTCAAATGGAAAATTATTATGGGCAGAAATAAAAAAGAGAAGCATCTCTTAATTATCTCTTTTTTGAAACAACCATGCTGTATTTTTTATTCCTTTCTCTATGTCTCAGCTCTGCACATTTTGAGCACTTGACTTGCCATGATGTTTTCTTGATGGTCTTGGGCTGCTCAAGGCAAGATTTGAATCTATTCTTTCTATACCTACCAGCTCCTTTCTTCTCTATATTGGGTGGCTACAACTTGAAACCTTTATGCACTTGTGGCTATTGATTCCTATCTGTGATAGGTGGAATTTGTTCTGCATATGCATCTTGGAAGCAAGCAAGAGAATAATAAGGATGTACTTATTGCTCCATCATTGACCTCCTTTTAGTGATAATTAGAGTCAAAGCATGAGTGTATGGTTTTCTAATTATCTGTCACTCAAGACATGATACACTACATGCCCTATAATTTCTTCTCCATCATATAGCTCATACAATTTAGCATGGTCATCTCCCTTGGAACTACTTCAAGGTATCCTAATCCTCCTGCTGTTGCCCTAAGTTGTTGAAAAATAGCTAGGATAATTATATCAGTCACTTGTTTCCCTATCTTTCTCCTCTTGTCCTATACACTGGTACCTTTTCCTTGAGAGCATCAACAAGGGCATCAACAGGAAGGTCCTTGTAGTCCTTAATCCACGCATTTCAAGATTTTGCCAAGTTATTGTTAATGTAGTCACACTTTGTATGCTGTGAGAACTTGCTCTTCAACCACATTAGGTGGTGGTGATTTTTGAGCCAAGTTGCTACATTAGGACAAGGCTCAATAATCTTGTTTAAATGGAACTCATACTTCTCAAGCTTGTAGGCCATGACTGTTGAATACATATGGTTTCCCTGAAGCAGCATATTTTCTCTTGAAATTCTCCATCAAGTGTCTAAAACACTCTCTATGCTCACACCTAGAGAAAACGTATTTGACTGCTACTTCTAAACCTTTGCACGCATCCATGCATATTACAAATATGCAATCATTAGGGCCATTACTAACATATTTAGCAAGTTGCTCCATAAACCAAGTCCAATTGTCCTTGCTTTATGAATCAATATAACCAAATGCCACTGGATACATCCAGTTATGGGCATCTAAAGTATTTATAGCACATAAATGACCAGTCCACTTGCCATTGAGAGCTAAGGAGTCAATATTAAGATATGGCCTTAAAGCAGTTAAGAACCCATCTATGCATGGTTTGAAAGCACAAAAAAAATCTATCAAAATGAATATATCCATCCTTATATTCCAAAGTTCCTATCTTAATCACACTATCAGGACACCTCATCTCTACCTCTATCGTGAAACTATATAATGAGTCAAAGCTATCATCCCAATTACCAACTATCTTCCTCATGGCTCTGCCTCTACTCTTCCAAACAGTATAATAGGGAATAGTTATCTTGTATATCTCCCAAAGATTTTCTTTCAATGCCATTGAACCAATGCTAAGTTTTGTCTTTTAAAGTATTTGTCACCCTTTCTGTGTAGCCATCTTGCATACAGCTCTACTAGTAGACGTACAATCATGATTATATGTGCTTATTTGTATATGCAAATGACATAACAAAAAAAGTTAGTCAATTCATTATACACTCAAACAAGAAAAAGAAGGTTAGTCAATTAATCATAAACTCAAGCAAGAAAAAGAAGATTAGATGCACAAAAGAAGTTTTATCTAAACATGTTGTATAGAAAACAAAGAAAAAGAGTACCTGACAAATTTATCATGTTGTGTTATGCATACAATTCTCCAACGACAGTTCTTAGCCTTGCAGCATTCTCTGTAGCTCTCCTTATTTAACTTTTTAGTTCCAACGTCAAACTCATGCTTTATAGCATGTTGTTTCGCTGCCATTCACATTTGTTTCATACTAGGGTACACAACTTTCTCCCTCATATTAGAATCATCCATGTCCTAAATCCTCAATGGTTTATTTGGAATGGCTGCATCTTTTAGCTCCTACATCATAGCAGGAGGCACTATTGAAGTTGAGATTGTACTTTTCTTTCCTTTAGATGCTTTGACCTTTGCTTTAGCTCTTGCATCTTTAGCTCCCTATCTCAGCATCTATATATGGCATCCTCATCAACAAGACCTTCACCTAGGTCTTCATGATTGGAAAGTTGCAACTTCAATTAATCCCAATCCACATATGTATTATCTCTCTATTCCACTAGATTGGGAGCAACAACATCTTCTTCTACATTGGGAGCACAAGCAACAACATCTTGTTCAACTATGGAAGTAGTATCTTGTTCTACATTGGAAGCAATAGGAGGCACTATAGTGAGAGCTGTAGGGAACACATTAGTAGCTACAACAAAGGCAATAGGATGCATAACTGTGGCAACTCTTGCAATCCTTTCTCCTAGCTTATAACCTAGCTTGTCAACTATTTCCACATAAAGATGCAATTCCTTTAGAGTTTGGGGCAAAGAACAAGTCCATAAATTCCAATGTGTCCTTCAATCTTGACTTAACTCCACTATCCTTATCTATAGACTAATACACAGGCTCTTGGATTTTTCTCGAAATGGTCCTCTTATACAGATCTTTTGTCAACCTTTCTATTGGTACTATCCTTCCAACCCAGCAGACAAAGGATTGCTCATCCATATCCATAGTGCTCCCATCATCTAGTTTTGCTACAAACTTGGCCACATAAACATTAATTCTATAAGTAGTCTCTGGATTAAGCCTACCACACTACCATACAAGTAAAAAGAATAAAATCTAGAGTTAGGGTTCTTACTAACTCCACCATCAAACCACTACCATTGCAATACACAAGAACATGATTACATCTTAGAGTTGATTAACTTACCAAGCCAGGCACTCGCTACCATCCAAGATTCCACAAAATCCCACAAAACCCAAGCTCATCAAGCACTGTACACAAGAATCCTCAAATTAAAACAATAATCAATGGGATGGGGATGGGGATGGGGATTGGATGAGAGTAACGGATTCATACTTTCACTCCGGTTGCCATGCTGCCATTGAGCCTAAGAGCCCTACCACCACCTACGGATGCCGATGCCACCACCTCCTCTCACTTGTGTCGATGCGCCAATCCAAAACTTAGGGACTAATAGCCTTTTACTCCTCTGCTCATGCTCTTTACAAGTGGGACCAAGGGCATCGATGTCTTTTCACTAGGTCATCCACGTTGGATAGGGCCAATCGAAAAAAACTGCCACGTGGATGTTAATTGGACAAAAAGTGTAGTGGGGGCCAGGCGGTAAATAGAAACAAAAATTTAATAGTGTTATTTGGGAACTGACATTTTGGAAGGATGGTAAATAGTAAATTTTTCTTCATGACACATGAGTAACATATTACTATATATCTACTTGTGTCAGTTCAAGTCTCATTTTGACAAACCAAATCCTCCAAAATAATTGAAGCGCTCCTAATACTAAATGAAAATGGAATTATACGGACCAATTTACAACACGAGTCCATCACACAAATCATAGATGGTATTTTAAAGAGGGATCACTATGTTGGGAGATATCTTGTCATCCCAACTACTACAACAATGTAAATAAAATCCTAGTATTCTCGTGGAATAGTTGAAAATAGACTCTAAGGGGAAGTTCTCTCATTCTTGCAGGACATCCAAATGATTATAAAAAAATTAAAAACGATAGATTAATATGTGATATATCACGTATGTTTGCACCAAAACTCATGAACACACCGAGACTAGGAAATCTGTTTCGCTCTAGTGCAGGTCCTTTAGCTCGTTGGGTGGCGTGCGCTCCCAATTGTCCTTCAGCTTCGTTGGTTGGTTCGAGAGCTTGCCAAGGTCCTTCGGCTTCATTGTCCCCTTGCCAAGACGATAGAGATGTAGGTGTGCCAGTCAATTTGACCCTGCAATTGACAAAGAGATGAATAGATAGGTTAGTCAAACGATGAACCGATACCAACTCTTACTATTGGTTGGCTGCCGATAGGGTTGAGATAATCATCGACTGTATCCGACGTGCTCCTGCTATCGATTGGTTATCGATAATGACTGGAACATTTTTCATTGGCTAGAAAGCTGATGAAGGTGATGGCGACGAATAAAATGAAAGATACATCGACTGTAGAACCAATATCACTTTGGATATAACGAAGGCGTAACACCGGTACATCGGCTGCAAAGCCGACGAAGACATAAAAGGATATTTAAAGAATACGATAACAATTTCATTAGCTGTAAACCCGATGGTACTCTGGAATAGGGTATTCAAAGAATAACACGCGAGATTCTCCTATCGGCTGGTTGCCGATGGAGGATATAGCGCTCGTTCAACGGCTGAAAGCCAATGAAGGCATATATAGATTGGCAAGGAATAATATAAAAGATTCATCGACTTTGCAACCAATGGTGCTCTGAATATAATGTGTGATGAGTTACAAGGAGTGAGACCCGATCTTCCGAAAGTACGAGACCCAGTGACCATCATGACGGTACCGTTAAAGTCAGCCTCAATAGATCGGACCGAACTAAGACAGTATGAGACTAAGCCTAACGGCAACGAGACAGTGGACGCTGGATTGGACGTGCGAACGGAAAGAAAGGACGAACCCATTGGCTAGTTGAGTCGATCAAAGGAAATCACTAAAGATATATGTATATCGGCTTCTCAGTCGATACATTGGGTGTGATACTCAATATGTGAATAAATCACCATCTAGCTACTCTGATGAAACGTCGATTAAAGACCCATTGGTTTATGGCTTAATCTACTATCAGCAATCTAGTAGATCGAAGCTAACCGATGCAGCACGAGACTGATGACAGTAAAAGGAGCTTGATAAATCAATAAATCACATGCGAACGTGATATGGTATATTCGATCGTACTAATAGATCAGGCCTAACTAATGCAGTCTTAGACAGAGCGAATATAATAGGATAATGACGAGACTTACCCATTTACCGGAGTTCAAACCTAACCGATGCAATCCTACGTCGAGAGTCAGAACCCGCCGATAAAAAACCTAGATAGGCTAGGGTGACGATGCGCTGAAAATGTATTTGATCAAGAGATAAATTACAAACTTTCAGTAGATCTATATTTATACCTTAGGATTAGAAGAGTCCGATGCAGTTATAACAAACATCAGACGTTATTTCCTAATAACATAAAAGAAAACATATATATCTTTACAAGATATCTCATATATAAGTTTTCATAACTCCTTCACAGATTCAATCCCATCTATGACTAAAATGAATCTATCATCAATCTATCCGATTGCCTATTTTCTATATTAATTGAACTCTTTATATAAGTCGATTGACTCTTCAATCCTATCTACAGGGCTTACTAAATTTTTGTGCAAACAACTTCTCAAACATGTAAGATAAAATTTAATCTCCACAAGTTATAATAAAAATAACAAATTGTGCTTATAGTGATATTTGTTTTTTGTTTTTTACACTTATATAAGACAAATTTAAACTTATGTTTATGTTTATAGAGTAATATATCAAGTATTAATATATCTTATCAAATTCTTTATAACTATACGTAAAGAAACGAACTTCTTGAGAGATAATAAGAGTTTTCATGCAACGGCTTCTGAGAAAGCTACGAAGGCAACCCAATCTTCTATATTTTAACCTTGCCGCGGCCAAGGCCAAACGACATGGACAACTTATGTTTCTGTCCAAATATTATTTTCTCTAGCTAGTTTCTTAAGCTGACATGCAGCTTCATTTGTTGGTCTACCAAGGGACATCCACACTAATGACAGCTCAGATATCTTAGCTAGGGAAACAATAAAAATGGAATATCAATATCAAATAATCGGAATCTTCTTGGGTTTTGATTCTTTTTCTTTTTTTCAACTGCAGCTCCCTAGAAGTATCCTCATACAAACCACAACAGTAGTACAGCTTTTTCTTCCATGCCAGTAGATTCAGATTGCCGGACGGCATATCAGAATGCAATCTGGTTCTTCCTGTTCCTGCCTGGCAAAATGTTTAGAACGTTACAATATCTGAATTTCATGTGAGGTTGATCAAACTGAACTCAAAAGGTTCTGCCTTTCTTCTCAAATAATTCAGAGGTTGTACTCAATCTGCATTATCAGATATGGAGTTATTATGTGCTTTCGGTTTTGTCCAACCATTATTATTTGTAAAATGTTCTCATGAGTGTCCTCATTCGGGCGCTTTATGAAAATATATGTTTTCTTATGAGAATAAATAAAAGGGGTCAAGAATATTAGGAGGCAAAGATTTTTTGCCTAATGTTGGAAAGATAAAAATGTCTTTGCTCTCCCAAAGTTAAGAAATAAGTGTCCTTTCAGGACATGTTTGCATCAACAAGTACTCAAAAGAAAAGAAACAGATCAAATGCGGCACATTTTTTATATTAAAAATCAAAATACAAACGATGCACGAATGGGTTCGTATATAGATGCAAGTTGCATAGTATACATTAATAAGCCTCTACTGTTTTCTTTCCTAAAAAAAGTGTTGCATATGGAGTCCAAGTTCAACAAAATACGTGAAAAGAAATTTGTCTTCTTGGTATTGTTGGGAGCCTATACATCGTAATTCATTTGGTCAATCAACTCAAGCATACATAAGAAAACAAAATCACTCAAAAGGAAAAGAAATGTTCAAACGTCAAATTGTGCCCAGTCTAAAACTCCAATGCCAGGTATCGCTTCAAACGGTCGAATTTTAATCAACTTGGCCCACTCTCATTTGATCAGTGTAGCGAGATGTAAAGACTAGGAAAAGAAATACAGGTGGTCCATTCTTGACTATTTTGGATTTTGGATTGGATTAAGGATCTATTCGATTTGGATGAATTTCACAAAATTTTAGAGGAATTGAACTTTTTCATGTGAAAATTCTGTAAAATTCTTATAACTTTTCCACGGGCAGCTCTAATATCGAATTCTGGGTGAGCTATCATGCAAAAGAGCGTGCCACGTGGCACAGCGAGGATACAGGAAGATCCCTCCTAAAAACGTGCCGCGTGGCGTGTCTGATACCATCAGATTCAATATCAACGGTTGTACGTGCATTGTCTCGCCTCCGCCACCGCCGCCCCCTCGTCCCCTCCCACCGCCGCCGAGCCGCTGCCCCCTCCCAATCCACCGCCTTCCCGCTCTCCTCCGCCGCCTCCGCCCTGCTACGCCGACATCGCCGCCTCCTACTCCTCCCCGCCCGCGCTAAGCCTCCGCCTCCTCCCGTTCTCCACCTCCGGTCTCTCCTCCTCTCCACTCTATCCTGCAAGGCGGAGGCCGGCGACCACCCCATCCTCGGCTGTGGGTCGGTAGTCAATCGAGGCATCAGGTGGAGGTGCCGGAGGCGGAGATCAAGCGTCGCCCCAACGACTGCCGACCCTGGTGCCTCCGCTCCGAGGATCTCCTCTTCCTCCTCAGCCGCATCGTCGCCGCCCTCCTCGCCGCCGCCACCTCACCCGCCGCCTTCCCTTCCTCCTTCGTCCTCCTCACGCCCGCGACTCCTCCGAACCAGACGGAAAGTGACGCCGCAACCACCACCCAGTTCTTGAATGCAATAACTACCAATTAGCCTCTTCCAAATACTACAGAAGTATCTGGCCACCGGCGGCGGCGGCGGCCGCGGGACCGCGAGCAGTGCGTGTATCTGCTGGCGGGGTCCGCCTCCGACGAACCACCAGGTGTTGTTCTCTCCCTCCCGTCCCGTGTTTGGTTATGGGCTTCATGGTTTTTTGTTTTCTGTTCTCTCCAATACCACCAAAAACGGCTTTGAATAGCTCTCTTTCTCGAGTGTTTAGCTAATTTAAGCGATCCTTTCTATGATAAGGTATGTGTACTCATTGTGATAAAAGAATGTGCTCCTCATTTAGCAGCCTTTGTACAAAAGGCGATGTTTACATGTAGTGGTCAAGGGGATTACGAACTTACAAAGCATATATAGTATACAAACTAAGATAGAGGATTCATATATAGCAAACGTTTTTACATCCAAATATTTGAGCAATGCAAATGGGGGCACTGTTAATTTGTTGGTATACATAAATAAAAGACTGGAGATGATTATAGAAACTGTTACCTCAGCTTGGCACCGCTGACTTAAGTACCTGTAAATCTGTAATGCCATTTCTACAGAAGAAGTTACGTTGGAGTTTTTTTTAGTTTAAATACGCTTGGAGTTTTTTTAGTTTAAATACGCTTCCACTTTAAAATTTTACATGGTCACAACTGGATTTAACTAATTTACTTATTTGAAAAGTGAACTGGATTTGATTTATTAGTGATGCTCTTTACCCTGCAGATTTTATTCAGGAAGAGTATTCTGGATTTTATTTGTTAGGTTTTTCCCTTGCCATTGACATTCTTGTTCTAAATTTTAAGTGCTTGAATATCTATCACTTTGAAGACATCACATTGGAAAGCTGATCTTACATATTATTTCTCCTTTTTGGGATCTCTGTTTTTTTGGGTTGAAAATCTAGAAGCTCCTCCAATCACCATTACATTGAGCATGGAAAAAAAATTACCAAAGAGAGTCTCTTCCTGCTGTTACCCAATTGCTCTTGGCTTCTTATTCAAGTGACAGTTGCTTGACTACGGTTAGTTCCTCAATTCCAATTATTTCAATTAGTGTCTTACACATATTGATTTTTATCGTATGGTCCTGTTACTGCTCAGAACAACCGAACCCATTAGAACATTGCTAACTGCTAGCAATAACTACATTCAAAGTTGATAGCATAATTGATTTAGAAATATGGCAAATAAGCAACTCAACATTGTGAGCCTGGTCTATATGCAGATGCGCGCGGCAACGCCGCTTGTCGTTTCTAGTGATGATCTGATGGGACTCCAGATTTGTCCGTGGTCGTACGACGAACCAACGAATGGAATACGAATTGCTACATATCGTTGCGTACATGGCCGCAAGTCCATGGAGTTTTTCAAAAAGGCAGCAATTAACTGCTACTGCCTGGGCCTCGATCCGGAAAGGTAACGGATTGATTAGCTCGGGATTATTGGGGATGGGCACGCATCATTTGGTGACAATGAGGGCAATTATTTGGGCGATCGGGTTAGGCAAGTCGCCAAAGAGCTCCCAAATCGAGAACACGCGACATGTACCAGCGCGATTTTTATCCTGCCTGCTTACGTGCTGGTCTTGATCGATCTTTTTTACTAAGCGGCGCACACAAATATCACGGGAGAAATCCGGCAAATAGCAGCCGAATCGAGGTATCCTGTCTGTGCAATGCATCACCCGGCCGGAGCGAGACGTTCAGGACACAGCCTGGGTTACGGCTCGCATTTACGCCGG
The DNA here is from genome assembly GCA_030770085.1 of Oryza coarctata. Lineage (NCBI taxonomy): Eukaryota > Viridiplantae > Streptophyta > Magnoliopsida > Poales > Poaceae > Oryza > Oryza coarctata. The sequence continues at coordinate 17,457,053 of CM061474.1, read as the reverse complement.
CGTGCCGGGCGCGCGCGAGCAGGTGTTGAGTGGTCGGTCGTGCGCTGGCTGCTGCGGCCATGTCTCGCTTTCGCCACCGCCCGCTCCGTGCGCACGGTGGTGCCCGATCCTGCGGTGCATGCATGTGGTCGCGTCGCGTTGCGGTCCAACGTTGGCCGCGGTCGGCTGCCACGAGTCGGGGATTCGCGGCTGGCCTGAACTACTACTACAAAGACCGGACGTACGTACAGCTCGATGCAGCATGCACACTCGCCCCTGTCACGGTCACCCTACCATGTTCCGGCGTTCCGCCCATGCGGCCACGCAGCACCTGTCACGCGCAGATCTTCGTGACGATACGTACGTACTCCTTAGGTAACACGCGCAGCGCATGGAAGAAAATCGATGGCAAGTCAACGCAGATAAAAACAAGAGAGATTGTCAATCTCTGTACGAACAGTCGACAGTACTAGTACAAAATCCCGATCGCAGTCAACCACCTTGGTTTAATTTCCACCACTCCACATGGTACAATCTACACCGATAACAAAATGACATGTTGCGAATAAAATTTGCTCCAACGATACGCACGCATGCGGTACCGTACCAATCACTACAAAACTGCACAACCACCAGGCAGTAACAACAAGCATACGCGCATCATATAGTAGTGCAACTCCCACACTCAATCAGAGACATCAGGCCAGAACACGTTTTGATATCAATCAACACAGCAGTACAGTTGTTCTCACGCAGAGATTGGTCTATCAGAATACATGAAGAACTAACAGATCGTATAGGTTCTTAAGCTTCTTTTCAAAGTAAATCAGTTAATTTAACTTCTAATTGATAAAAAAAATAAATAGAGTTAGATCATTGAGCCAATCAGCCAGTAGAATGATATGGACTTCTGTTATCGATAGAGTTGAGATAGTCATCGGCTATGAATTTGATGTACTTCTACTATACCGATATGACCTATAGCACTCATATATCAGCTAGAAATTTGATGACAGTATAGTAAAATAACAAGGAATAAAATAAAAGACATATTAGTTATAGAGCCGATGACGTTATGAATAAAATATACAATAAGCAATAAAAAGCGAGACCCGGTCTTACAAAGAGAGAAGACCTAGCAACCACTACTGATAGTACCATTAGAGCCAGCCTTGATAAATCAAACCGAACTGAGCCAATATAAGGTTGAGGCTAACAACACCGAAATAACGAGAGATAGATCGGACATACCGATGAAGGAAACTGGTATACCCATTGGCTACTATCGGGTGTGAGTCTAATGCAAGAATATAAATAAACTCATCGGCTAGCTAATCCGATAAGAGGAACGAGACCCATTAGATCTCAATAACAGCTCTATTAGACATGGTCTTAATAAATCGGATCTAACCGAAATATTATAAGGCCAAATTTAATAGAACCAGATCGATCGCTAGCGGATTAATCGTTGAAGATATATGTATATCAGCTAAAAAGCTGATACGTTAGGCATGAATCTCAGTGTAAAGATAATTCATTGGCTGGCTGCTCCGATGAAACGTCACGTAAAGACTCACCGACTTCTCAATCTACTATCAGTGGTCTAGAATGTTAGACCTAATCGATACAGCTTGAGACCGGTGATGGTAAAAGGAGCTCGATAAGCTGATAGATCCCATACAAACGTGATGTCATGTATCTGATCGGATTAAGAGGTTGGACCGAACCAATGCAACCTTAAACAAAGCGGGTACGCTAGGATAAATGATAAGACTTAACTATTCGCTAAAGTTTAAACCTAACTGATACAACCATACGTCAAGAGTTAAAACCCATCGGTAAAAACTTAGATAAACTAGGGTACGTTAGGCATGAATCTCAGTATAAAGATAATTCATCGGCTGGCTGCTCCGATGAAACGTCACGTAAAGACTCATCGACTTCTCAATCTACTATTAGTAGTCTAGAATTTTTATCTAACCAATATAGCTCGAGACCGATAATGGTAAAAAGAGCTCGATAAGCTGATAGATCACATACGAACGTGATATTATGTACCTGATCGGATTAAGAGATCGGACCGAACCAATGCAACCTTAAACAAAACGGGTACACTAGGATAAATGGTGAGACTTAACCATTCGCCAAAGTTTAGACATAATTGATACAACCATACGTTAAGAGTTAGAACCCGTCAGTAAAAAATTAGATAAACTAGGGTGGCGATACGCCGAGATTATATTAATCTAAATAATTTATAAGGTTTTAGGGGTATATATTTATAATATGAGGTTACACAAATCACACATGAATATGAGATAAAATTTCTAATAATAAAATAGAATATATCTTAAAGATAAAAAAATAATTGATTTATCTATCTATAATATATATTTTATAAAAATAAAAATCACTTTATCGTGGTTTACACGATTTTTCTTTCGATCGTGGATAAGTTTTTATCTTTTAATTGTCCAATCTACCCTTTTCATATAACAATCAAGGTTGACTCTCTGATATTTAATTAAATATGTTTATGATGCTTTATCAAATTGTTAATAACAAGACGCTGATGTACCGTCACATGATCCCCGTTTTATTTGCATGTGTGGCAGCAGCAGCGGAGGCAGCGGCATCTCGGCCCCCATCCCATCATCATGCTAGCCGCCCGTCTGCATGCCACCCCCGCTTTGCCCCGCGCCATCAACCGCAACACGTTCGTTCGTTCGGCTACCAGCGGCGGAAAGGCAACGCAAACGCCGCGCACGCACGCACGAAGTGGGGCGCGGCCGCGCGGAGGAGGGAGGCGGCATCTACCCGCGGCGCCACCACAGGTGGTGCCTTCCCGCCATCCGTCCAATGGCCCCAGCGGCGCCGGCCGCGAACGACGCGTGGCGCGCGCGGGGGGTCGTCTCACGAGTTCACGATCCGATTGGCGGGCGACAGCTCACGTGTCGGTTCGCGCGGCAGCCGCCCGGCCGCCCGGCAGCGCATGTGTGGGTGCGCAGCGCAGGCGCGGAGCGGAGGCGGGGCAACCACTACGCACCGGGTGATGATGATTGGCTCGGCGCGAGCGTGGTGAGGAGATTGCTAAATTAATTAACGCAATTATGCGAAGCATTTGGCACCCGAGACGTGCGTATAGTGGTGAATACGTTTTTTTTTTCAGGAATGATTGCGTGCGTGTGGATGTGAGTTTTGTGTGCCTTTTTTTTTTTCCGTGGGTGACTTCTTAGGTCTTTGGTTGCTACGAATGGCCGAAAGGGTGCCGTAGAATTGTTCATGGTTGAGGTTGACAACCAGCTCTGCTTCATTCCCTCTTCTGTTTTGAAGGATTCTGCTGTGCTGCTTTGAAGAGGGCAAAAGTTAATCGCTCCCATCCGAGTGAAATATTGCTTTTTCGAAGGGCATTGACGATTAGTTTGGTCGATGCACGAGCAATAGACCGTAGTTAGTAACAGTTGACACTCTTCTATTCTCTGACCTGCACGGCACTTGACACAAGTAGCAAAATGCCAACGACAGTCACATCAGGGTTACGAGCACTCCACAGAGAACCTGTCCACGCGTTGCGTTGTGCACAAACAAGGCCGTGTGGTTGGAGCAGAAAACCGCATGCTCAGATTGAAAAGAGAAAAATCTCAACCTGCTATTGGAAGCACCTTTGCCGCTCGCCGTGTATGTGTATCCACGTCATCCCCAAATGGGAGTCGATTCCAGCCGATCATGTATACAGTACAATACATCATCCGTAGCATAGACATGCAACGACAAGTGCCCGTGGACAAACGACAAGTCACAAGTTAAAGAAACGATGTGCTCAATCTCATCATACAACTCCTTTCATCTCTACCCATATCGGGAGACGTACAAAGACACGTACAGATACCGTCCTAACAACAATAGCAACGTTGGTATAGGCAACGGCATATGCATCCTTCCATGCCTCGGGAAACAAGAGCTCGAGAAACTGAAAACTACCAGCAGAGGCTAGATTCAGCCAGAGAACAGGGTCGTTTTCAGCTCCAGGCGAACGAATGATCGACCTATCGGGCAAGATCTCTCGCCTTTACCGCTCCCGGGCCCCCACGCCACTCCACCAACCCGTCCTACTGCATATTCTAGACCACAAGCAGCAGCAGCATAAAAAACGATCCTTTGGCGACACCAAAGACAAGGATGGTCGCTGGAAAAAATATACGTGCTTTCCGTGTTAGTTTGAACCGGTAGTAATAAAAAGGTTGCTGGTTTACCAAGTCACGTACGAACTCACGGCCAACGAACTCGCCGTTCCTACCACGGACCTAGCCTTGATCTCACGGTGATTTAACTGTAACCACTCGTAAAAACGGTGCGGAAACGGTAGGAACTGAATGGAACATCATGGTCGTTCCGGTTGAAATTCTGACCGGCTGGTGCTTTCAGAGACAGGGTTTTTTTTGTATTTTACATAAACCTGCAGGAGATTCCTGACGTAGCGCACACAGTGACATAGCAAAAATTATCACTGTTTGATACCACACGTGCACACATGAAATTTGTAATTTTTTTACACAACCTTCTCCTCGTTCGATGAGGAGGAACCAACCAAGCAAGGTAGGGAATAAAGGTGAAGTAAAAAAAAGATGTGGTGGGGAAGAAAGAAATTACAGGAGACTTTTCTTCTCTCCACCATCGTCGTCGTCATCTCGCTTGAGGAAAATGTACACTCGCTCGCGGACGCAAACAGGCTGCTTGGTATATTTACACGCGCGTGCCGGCCGGCCTGCCCGATCGCCCGCCGCCGGCTCGTCTCGCCGCAGGAATTGGAGAAGGGAAAGCACAACACCTGGCACGGCCAAGTTGGGGGATCGAATTGAACGGGGTCACTCCGCCGCAACGACCGCCGTCGGCCTCGCGCGCAGGCTCGCGCTCCGTGGCTGCCGCAGCATCTCGATCAGCGCCTCCGCCTGCGGAATCATTAACCGATCAATACACGATTTCCAGATTTGTGACTTGCAATGACATGTAATTTGTAGTTGGGATGGTAAAACGATTGTGTTTTGATGAAGAAATGTGATCGATTACCTTGGTTTTGAGCTTGGGGCGGGCGGACGAGGATTGGGAGAGGGCGACGAGGGGAGGGATGGCGCCCTCGCGGGCGACCATGGTGCGGTAGACGGCGTTGTCCTCGCAGATCTGTTGGAGGGAGAAGGTAGCGATCTCCTTCTGGCGCGGGGTGCCGACCTCCACCATCTCTACGAGGACGGGGACGCCGCCCAACTCGACGGCGGCGGAGCGGCCCTCGGCGATGCCGACGAGGGAGTGCAGCACGTAGGCGGCCTTGTCCACCATGCCGGTCTCCGGGTCGGCCATGAGGTCGAGCAGGGGGCGGACGGCACCGGCCTCCACGGCGCGGAGGCGGTTCTCGCGCGCGCCGCTGCAGAGCGCGTAGAGGGCCGTGGCGGCGTCCTTCTTCCCGCGCGCGCCGCCGGTCTCGAGGAGGGAGACCAGCAGCGGGATGGCGCCTGCGCAGCCGATGGAAGCGGCGGCGGAGCCGTCGAGCTGGGACAGGCGGAGCAGCGCGCAGGCCGCGTTCTCCCGCGCGGCGGGCGACGCAGCCGACTTGAGCGCGTGGACGAGCGGCCGTATCGCGCCGGCCTCCACAATGGTTGCCTTGTTCTCGTCGCAGATCGACAGGTTGAGCAGCGCCGTGATCCCGTGCTCCTGCAGAAGCGAGTCGGCGTGCGACAACAGCGCAACGAGCGGCCGTACGGCCCCGGCCGCGGCGATGCGAATCCGGTTGTCCGGGTTGTGCTTCGCCAGCAGCCGGAGCTCCATCGCGGCGCGCCGGAGCGAGTCCAGCGACGACGGCGGCGACTCCAGCTCCGCGACGAGCGACGAAATCGTCCCGTCCGACGCCTCCGCCGCGCACGACAGCAGCAGCCGGTGGATTCCCGCGGCGACGGCGGGCGTGAACGAAAGGTCGTCGCTGCCGCACTCGCTGAACGGCTCAGAGCAGGACGAATCGCCGCTGTCGCTGTAGCAGCTGCTGCTCCGCCGGCGCGGCGAGGTGGAGGCGTCCGATTCCATCCTACCCGTCCACCACTTACCTCACGTCTCCACCCGCACGAATCAAATGCCGGGAAGGCGACGGCGGCGGCGAGGAGGAGGCTGTTCGCGGAGAGGGGGATGGAAATGGAATTGGGTGCTTTGCGTTTGGAACCGAGCGAGGCAAGGCGACGCGACGCGACGAGCGAATGAAATGAGCAAAGCGGGTGGGGCGAGGTATTAATCACCGGCAAAATAATTAATCGAATTAATTAATGACCTTTTCATAGCCCATTTCCCCTTCCCGCGCTATCCAACCACCGCCGCTGGATCCAATCCAACGGCCGTCCACACGCCCGCCTCCTGGACGCGTCCGGAGCGACGGGCACGCGGCGCTAACCCCTCACCCGCCCGATGCGAATCCGACGGCCGATGCGTGCCGCTTCTCGTTAGCGCCGCGCGGTGGTGGGTGGGCGCAACGAGTTCCGCGCGCGACACGTGCAACCGAGGCCCGTGCGGTCGTACGGGCCGCTGCAGCACGTGAGGGCGGCAGGACGCGTGTGGGCCGGTCCACCCGGGCCCGCGGGTCAGTGACCGTGGTAGGGAGTCATGCGGTGGACTCGGTTCTTTTGGGTTTCCGGCTCGGGGGAGATGGTTGGGTTGGACCAGTCAGGGTGGGTGCCGCGCCGGATCGGCACCGGTAGCGAGAGGAGGCTCTCGCGGTCTCGCTTCGTCACGATGATTTGATGGTTTTCGATAGCTTCTGCGCGAAAGTGAGGGGGTGTAATGAATGGCATCATCCGGTGACAGTATCTGCAGATTAGATAAGCATTTGACCGTGCCTCTGTAATTTGACTTCACTTGAGTAATGAGCCGTGCTCGGACGAGCGATGGAAAAGTACGGGTGTTAGTACTACGGAGTCACTTGCCATGACTTGCTTGACTTCTTTTTTCCCATTGGACATCATTTTTGATGGTTCAATTCCTGTTTAACTTTCAACCTAAGCTCTGGTAATTTAATTTATATGCCTCATGTTAAAAGCCAGAACATCATGTTAAAAGCAAGCCAAAGCTACCAAGTCTTTCACCACAAGTGAAACCTAGAAAAATAAACACATACACATATGCGAAAACTGTTTGATCCCATTGTCAGGCAAGCATAGAAAAGAGAACTGCACATAAGGCACCCAACGGCTTGCGCGCGAGTCTCGCCGCACTAACAATTTGTTCGTAAGTCCATCTCCAATGCGGGATGCTTATATTAGGGGGAGAAGACTTACAAATTAGAACAGGGGACTACTGTCAGGAAGTAAGTAAGGCTGTGTAAGAGGCAGCAAGATTTTTTTCGAAGTTACCTAAAACTCGTTTTAGATAAGTTATTAGTATATGATTAATTAAATATTAATTATTATAAATTAAAAAGTAGATTTATTTATTTATTTTAAAAAATATAAAAAAACTTTTACATAAAACATGTTTAAAAAACGTAAAAACGAAAATGAGAGTATTGTCCAGACCTACAGCTAGCTGAACGGGGCAGCCTTAGCCTAGGGAAACAAACTATACATCTGTCTCCAAGCACTACATGATTAATCGTCGTGGAGGTAGACCAACGGCTAGAGAAAACCCAACATCTTTCATGTGCTATACCCTTCCAATATCACATTTGCTGTCTTAGAGGCTAAGCTCGAAACACCCTAAATGACCCTGGTATTCCTCTCATTCTAGAAGATCAGGTCAAGATGACACCCGAGTTGAAGGCCTTTGCAAGTGTTTTGATAAGTCCTTCCATGCTCGTGGCCACCACCTATAAGCACCGCGTTGTGATGGCCTAAAAACATCAATGCCAAGCTCCTCATTGGTATCCATTAATTTCTGAAATACAGTACATCAATAAGATGTTTGAATCGTGTGTGATGGTAGAAAGAAAAAAAAGTCCAATTTGATTTTCTTAAATATAGGACGAATCTAATTCATATCTCTTAACCGTAAAATCGAGTATATCCACCCCTTCAACTATTAAAACCATGCAACATAACTCTCTCAGCTGTGTTTGAGAACGACTTTCACTAACATGGTGTCTACGTGACAGGCTAGTCATCAGAGGAAATAAAAATAGATGTGGGGCCTATATGTAAGTGATAATAAATTTTTAAAAAAACCGATGAGGAGTCATGCCATGGACCTTCCCGTTGTACCATTGTTTGGAGGTCGCTACTAGGTTCCCTCCCAAATCTAGAAACCATTGGAGCAGTCAAGCCGGAGACCGTTGCTGCCGTCGTTCACCACCAAGACGGCGCCGTCAATCCCCAACCTGACGAGAGCCCATCAGAAGAACAAAAAGAGAGAGCACAATGAATTGTCAGCTGTGGCGAAGGCTGCATCTATCTCTGCCACCATCAAAGAAACTGGAGCACATGAGCAACACAAAAACACAAGCCAAATACAAGGTTGAATTTATAAAAATTACCGTTGTCAATTAATTATTCATCCTAAAAATTGAGAGATTGATTAATAATCACCACTTATCAAAACGAACATGGCAAGTATCAGTAACTAATAAAAACTGATAGTTTGTTCTCCCATTATATTCTTTTTTTCCTGATGACATCTAGTTTGTCGTGGGTTGTTTTTAATCACCGTAGATGGTGATGGCTACGGCGCCATGGGGAACTATGCTAACATGTGGTAGGACATGGAGGAGAGGCTGTGGTAGTCAAAGCTTAGTGCTTACCAACGCCTTAACTTACCTCGACTTTGGACTGCAACCTCGTTACTTCCTTTCTTTCCATCTAGCCTCCCTGCCTCCACCCTCCTCGTCCTGCCTCCCTTTCCGTGTACTGGCTCCCTACCGTCATCACCTACCTCGGCCACCTCTTTGCCCCTGCTGGTGTACCTCCCTTATGCGTTGGGATGTTGCTCATCGTTGTACTATTACCGAAGTTGTCGTATTAAGGTTCTACTCAGGAGAGGTCACCACCGCTGCACCAAAGCCAGCGAGGAGAAGTCACCGCCACCCAGTCACGTCGGATTTGAGAGAGGTTGACACTTGAACTCCTTTCCCTTGCCTGGTCTCACTACTCAAGCTCCTTTACCCTCTTACCGAGTTTGCTGCCCTAGATTCAATTGACTCATATTTTTCAATCTTGCCCTCTACCTCGCTGTTGCCGTCGCCCTCTCTACTATTGTTAAAAGAGGAGAGGAGAGGAATAGGGAAGAGAGGAAAAGGAAAAGAGAAAGGAGAGGAAGATGATGAGATAGGAGACTTACATGTGGGTCTGTAAAAACTTTTTTTTATTTTTTGTAACTACGATTTTATGTAAGCACCACGTAGAACGGAGATTTGGTCAAAAAAACCACAATCACTACTGTCCTGTGGTCATTTTGTATCAGTTTCAGTCTTAATAGGTTGATGAGTGGTTGTATTTGTGATTAAGGAATACAAATCAGATTCGCCTATATTTGAGAGAGTTAAATCAGACTTTTTTCCTTGGTAGGAATAAGAAAAAGAAAGCCAAGAAGAAATTCGTTGGGGACTCAAAATTAGAAACTAGGTCCACTTGCTAATCATTCGAGTGGAAAAATTCGGCCCAAGCCGGTCTGTTCGCTCAGGTCGGTGACGACCCAACCGTCCGTCCAGATCTTGGGAAAGCCGCCGGATGGGACCCATTCCTATCCCGGCGTCCCCGAGGTCCCCAGCCGCATCCCAACTTACAGGTGGGCCCCACGGAACCAAGGCTTATAGCGCGTGGTTCAATTCGGGGCCTTATCTTTCTCCGAAACAGCCGACCACCAGATTGAGGCGAGGGTTTCCCACCCGCGAGAAGTCGGCGCTCCCCTTCTCGGTAAGGAACCCTAGCCTTCCTCCTCCCCTCGTCCTCGATTGGATTCCGTCTCTTGCTCTCCTCCCCCGATCGTTGGGAGCTCTGTGGTGCGCAGATCGGGAGCAGCTCGGATCTGTCGAATCCTTCGGATTGTTTCGATTGTTTTTCGTTCGTGTGGTCGTCAGATTTGGTTGCGATTAGAGTCTGGATCCGATGGTATTTGTAGCCTGAGGTGGTTTGGGACTGATTTGGGCATGGTTCTGAGGTGAAATTTCTAGGACATGTAGTGATACTTTGCCTCCCGATTTCGGGATCTGCGCGGAAAGTGCTATAGACGACTATTCCTTGCGATTTTCCTGATTTAGCCCACTAATTTATGTGGATGTAGATGGATCCATGCTTTGTTTGTAATTGCTTATCCAGGAAATGGCCTTGTTTGTTGGCTAATCTAAAGTAGAGTTACTGGGATGTGTTAATACATACATGCCATTTGTCGTTGTGCATATTAATTGGGGGTTGATTTGATTTCTTGATGCCTAGTGTTATTACCATATTAGACGAGCCTTCCCGCTATTGTGCCATATGGTTACTCAAGTTCTCAACGAGTATAAGCAGCTCTTTTTAGCGTTGTTGGTTTGGAACTATACTATGTGTTTTCTTCTCGGTTGCATTCTGCTCCTATATGTTTTATTACCCTATTAGTTTCCTTTTTATTGGTGATGCATCACTTAGTTTAACTTGAACCACTACTGAGCAAACTATGTGTAGCAGCCTATACTGGAGATTCCTCTCTTAGTTATTTCCGAACTTACATGATTTTTAAAGATTCAAACATTCTTAAGCCTGTAGATAGCTGCATGTGTAGGTTATTACTTTGGGAAGTAAGTTGGTAACTGAAAATGTATGTGCTAGGCTGCTATTCTAAAAGGATTGCTACATTTGGGCTGTCAACTCAATGAACATGGCAACTGAACAGTTAAGAAGGTTTCTTCTATGACGAGCTAGCCTAAGCATGGCTCTTATAGCTTTTAAAGACAAAACAATTACCAGGCCAATGGCAGTGCAACTTCTATAAATTTATGCTATTTGATCCTAAAATGTTAGCCTGAGGTTCAGTTCTTATCTGCTAATATAGTTTTGGTTGGCAGATACGTGTTTAGTCTTACAATGTTTGCTTTAATTATATTGATTGCCTACTAGTTAAATTTTGATTACTTTGTTGACATAAGATAAATACATGTATGATGTGTTGTTTTAACTTTGTTGACTGATTATATTCCATATCCCATTGTTATGTGATTTCCCAAGTTGATATCTAGTTGACTAGTTCTAGTAGCACCCTTCATTTGTTTCATGAATGTACTCTTTATTTTGGTTTTGTGATTATTGAAACTCAATTCTGTTTCTGGGATATGATTTATATTCTATGTTGGCTGTGTTGTTTTATCGGGAGGACATTCTGATTCTGAAAATTTTACATGGTTATGCAGGTATTTCATATATCTTGGGGGGTTAACTTGTTGCTTCAATTTATTTCTGTGTGTTTTTCCCAAATAAAAAAAGTTTGTTACCAAGTACATGTAGCCTAGTGATAACATCTTATGTGTCTATGATTGTTTCATGTTGGCTGCAAAAATCATTTGAGTATATGCAAATGAAAACCTTTTTCACATTTCATAACCTACCTTTTCCTAATCCAAGCCAAAATTTGCCACCTATTGAACAATATTAACCTTGTCTACTAAGTGTTGTGGTTGTTTGATAGTTGTTTGCTGCTGAACATTTGTTGTGGGGTATTTGGTGTGATAAAGGGTGGTTGTTTTTCTTGTTCTTTCACTGTGTTACATATAAAGTAATAAAGCATGCTGCTTCGAAGAAATTAGTCTCATTATTGCTTAATTAGTATAAACAGCAGGTATTATTTCTTATTTAACCTGTCCAATTGGGTACCATGAACGAAAGTTGAGTATACCACCTCCAGTCAACTTCTAATAATGACTTGTCTCGGTTCTGTGTTGTTCTTTTTAATCTGCTTGCAAGTTTTTCTTTATCAAACTCTGGCTAATGTTCCCTTCAGATCACTTATATACTTATGTTTTGGCATCGTCCAGGTGAACCAGTCATCCAAGCTCTGTCAAGATGTCTGACAGCCATGAAACTGATAGGAACATTGAGATCTGGAAGATTAAGAAGCTAATCAAGGCTCTGGAGTCGGCTAGAGGAAATGGCACAAGCATGATCTCTCTAATTATGCCTCCACGTGACCAGATTGCACGAGTGGCTAAGATGTTGGGTGATGAATATGGTACTGCCTCAAACATCAAGAGTAGAGTCAATCGTCAGTCTGTTTTGGCTGCCATTACCTCAGCTCAGCAGAGGCTGAAGCTCTATAGCAAAGTTCCTCCAAATGGACTGGTTCTCTACACTGGAACCATTGTTACTGAAGATGGGAAGGAAAAGAAGGTTACTATTGATTTTGAACCCTTCAAGCCTATCAATGTATCACTGTATCTTTGTGATAACAAGTTCCACACTGAAGCTTTGAATGAGCTCTTGGAATCCGATGACAAGTTTGGGTTCATTGTTATGGATGGTAATGGTACTCTTTTTGGCACACTAAGTGGCAACACACGTGAGGTGCTTCACAAATTCACTGTTGATCTCCCAAAGAAGCATGGTAGAGGAGGACAATCTGCTTTGCGTTTTGCTCGGCTTCGGATGGAGAAACGTCATAATTATGTTCGGAAAACAGCTGAGCTTGCTACTCAGTTCTTCATTAATCCTGCTACAAGTCAGCCTAATGTTGCAGGTCTAATCCTTGCTGGTTCTGCTGATTTTAAGACAGAGCTGAGTCAGTCTGACATGTTCGATCAACGACTTCAGGCCAAAATACTTAATGTGGTTGATGTTTCTTATGGTGGCGAGAATGGTTTCAACCAAGCTATTGAATTGTCAGCTGAGATTCTAGCAAATGTCAAGTTCATACAGGAGAAGAAATTAATTGGCAAATATTTTGAAGAGATCAGTCAAGATACTGGGAAATATGTCTTTGGTGTTGACGATACTCTTAAAGCTCTTGAGATGGGTGCTGTTGAGACTCTGATAGTGTGGGAGAATCTTGAAACCAACAGATATGTGCTTAAGAACAGTGCATCTGGTGAAACTTCGATCAAACATTTGAACAAAGAGCAGGAAGCTGACCAGAGCAATTTCCGCGATCCAGCTACTAATGCTGAGTTGGAAGTTCAGGAAAAAATGTCTCTCCTGGAATGGTTTGCCAATGAGTACAAGAAGTTTGGTTGCTCGCTTGAGTTTGTCACCAATAAATCTCAAGAAGGATCACAGTTTTGTAGAGGATTTGGTGGCATTGGTGGTATCTTGCGTTACCAGCTAGATATCCGGTCCTTTGATGAGCTTTCTGACGATGAGGGATTGTATGAAGACTCTGATTAGCAATCAGCTAATCACATGACTGTGCTGGCCCAGGGAAGGACGCCACAGCTGCAACAAGTCTGATTTGCTCTACTTACGCACGAACACTTCGAAAGCAGCTGTATGCAGATTATCTCTTTGGTCTTGCTCAAATTATTTTTGTTACGTTCTCACGCTAATATTTTTATTTGACTGTTCTTCTCTGTTTCAGATCTGGAAATTGATGGGCGTGGGCCAGCGTCATCCTATGCTGGAAGGGTTTAAGGCGAAAGGATTATTAGTCACATCAAGATAGTGATGTGTCAAGAAGTTATCGAACTTAAAGGCATGCTGTTGCCTTATGGTCGTACTGGTTGTTTATTGTCAGTTTTTTGCAACTATGTTCCCAAGTTCTGAATTTTAGTGTCTGCTTGAAAATTGAGCACGCTGGACGCGCTCATGACTATATGGTGTGCTTGCAATCTGCCACTTTTGCAGTTTTTGCAATGGAGTTACTGTTATGCTAGTTTGCTCCTCTTACTGCTAGGCTTACGATGGCTTTATTTGCCGTCAGCTCTATACTGTCGTTTCTTCCATATCCCGTAGCTTTCATAGTCCGTTAAATTGTTTGATCAAGCCGAATGCCGATACTTCTCTGGCATTGATCCCCTTGGTTACACACCAATCGCCGTGGGGAAGTGCTTGATGGCAATGCAGAAGCAATGATAAAATTCACGTTCAACTCAACAAAATCAGAGTTGGATAATGCTTTCTCTGTAGCTCCCCGAGAGAAGGAGGCGTGTCAAAAGTAACAGGCTGTTTGAGCCTTGTACGTCAGTTCGGTCAAAAAACCGCCGTTTTCTCGTCGAATTTTCCACGTCATGGTCGCAAACCACGTGATTTGCCGTGCTCGTCGCCACTTTCGCGGGATTTCGAAATTTCTCGCGGGGCGACTCAAGGTTGCAGATGGGGCGGCGGCGGGGCGCTGGTGGAATGTTGCGTTGTGCAACCGGGTGGTGGTTTTGCGTGGCCTGTTTGCGCTGCAGATTTTGACAAGCTAAGAAGCAGCCAAGCAGATGGAATTAATACACGCGACTCATTACTAACGGCGTACTTTGGATTGTTAAGCATGATGTGTCATGCTGATAAGGGGGTGCCTCAGTCTTTCTAATCTTTAACTAATGAAAAGTGAAACCCAAGATACAACTAGAATGTGCCACATCATCCAGTGATCACTAAATGACAAAAAAAAACTAGAATCGGCATAGTAAACAGTATAATTTACAAATCGATCATTTTCCAATATTTATATTACAAATACGCCTTCAAATTAAGATAATTGCAAGGTAAAATGTGTAAACATAGTGCTCTAAATTCTACATATTTAGTTGAACATGAGTATTCCTGACCCTAAAAGTACTCAAAATTGTGTATCTATACACAATGTATGTCCAAGTGATTAATTTAACTTATATCAACTAATTAGGCACACACTAGAGATATAAATTTACGGTGGACACCTTTAGAAAAAAATATTATAATAAATTATCCTTTTGTAAAATTTGTATATTAATAAAGAAAATTTGGTAGGACAACATAGATACATATACATAGTATAAGAAATTTGGTTTGATGACATACATATAGTAAAATTCTATAATTTGGACTTTTATGATAAATTTTACAAATTTAGTATAATCATTAGTAAATTATTTATTGTCATGATAATATTTATTTAGGATAGATCAAGATAAATCTATTTCTGTTATATGTAGACTTCTTACCAAATACGTTCTCTGAACATCTATTCAAGTATGCAAAAGAAAATTAAATTTGCTAAAAGCAGTAACAAAAAGGGTGTTTATAGTTGCACTCATTGTTTTGTTCAGCTAAAGATGGTCCGCACCTTTTAAATTACAAGCTATTTACAATATCACTACAATTGAAATATTTAAAAATTCAACAAGCAATGGTTAGAACAATGTATGGTAAATTATTTGTTGTTATCATAATATTCTTCGAAAGTATGTTTAAAAACTTATTTACATTGTTAATTATACAAATTTAAGATAATCACTATAAATAAACATTTAAATGTATTTAATAGAGAGGGAAGTTATAGCCGTGTAAACAATGTAATAAAAT
Organism: Oryza coarctata; assembly: GCA_030770085.1. Lineage (NCBI taxonomy): Eukaryota > Viridiplantae > Streptophyta > Magnoliopsida > Poales > Poaceae > Oryza > Oryza coarctata. The sequence goes on along the minus strand of CM061474.1, from coordinate 17,441,664 downwards.
TATTTCACAAAATAATTTTATGTTTTATACGTTTTGAACAACAAATTATTTACCTTCATATTATCATTAATATACTTTTGTACACACCAGTGATGATGGCTATATGCGCGACTTAATATAATAGTAAAAGAAATGGTAGGTTAATTGCACCTTCTCATCATAATAACGAGACCATCTATCTTCTATTTTTTTTCGCAACATCGAGCACGTGACCAACATGTTCTTTATGACAAAAAAGCACGAACCACCCTATCTCTTTTCTGAAACCTTTTGAATTTAGAGGAATATTTACTCTATTATTTTTTGAACACTATCTTCGATACCGTGTTTGGCAATTATTTTTCCTATTACTACATAGGTCAAAGAGCAACTCAAACACAGCGAATTTGTGCTCTATCAACCAACAACATTTTCGTGTGAAAAATATCAAAAGATATGCATTATTACACGCCTTCCAGAATGGCAAGTAATAAAAGAACAGAGCCAGAAGCCCAGAACCCAACCTACTGCAGCAAAAGGCAAGGCCAAACACCCTGCTGCTCCGGTTTCGTGTGCACGCGCCTCCTGAAAAACAAAGATCCTCTCATTCATTCCACTATTCCAGAGTCCCACGCATCTGTACAGAAAAAAATGTGGCAGAACGGAATCCAGATGAGCACGACGACGACGAACAAGAAGGAAACTTTCATACTCCATCCGATCAACGACTGCCCACCGGAAGCCACCCTCTCCAAGCGCGACCGCGCGACCCGTTTTTCCCGCGTAGCCACGACGCGCTGCATCTACAAATACACACGCCACCATGCAATGCAAGTCACCAACCACGGCAACGAGCAGCTGGTAACAGGAGTTATCTCACACGCAACAGGTGCAGAGCTCGCAGCGAGAAGAAGGGGAGAAGAATAAGAGAGGGTTTTGCGGCAAATGGAGGGGCTGATCCCGTTTGTGATCGACGCGATCAGAAGGAGCCACGAGCGCGGCGGCTACCGCTGCGTGTCGTCGCCGGACGGGGGCTCCCACGGCGGCAGCAGGAGGCATCTGATCGACTACTGGGAGCTGCCCGGGGCGGCGGAGGACGACGACGTGCGCGCACGGCCGGTCTCCGTCCAGGCTACCGGTGCTGCCGGCCGCCGCACTGCCGAGGATGAGCGCAGCCGGCCGGCCGCCGTGGTTGCCGCCGGGTCAGCTTATCGCCGGAAATGAGCAGCACGGCACGACCAAGTCGGAAGGACAGTTTTGCACCGCTATTAATTTATTAAGTTTGTTACTTTGGTTTAATTTGCTTGATTTGTTCATATCCATGTAGCAACGATGCTACGATTCTACCTACGAGCGTAAGATCAAGGTGATCACCGCTCACATCCTCACTAGTTCTGTCAATAATTGACTTGTATTCGAAAATGTACATGACCATACATATAAAAAGGAGAACAAGAATAACGAATTTTCAACTCAATGACCATCCTCGTGATTTGTATCTATGAATAGCTTACGTTACCCTGCCCAGATATCGCGGCCACGGCCATCACGTACGGCTGTGTCGCCGTGTCAGGACAGAGTAGCCAGAGACTGAAGCCTTCCTAGTTCTGAACTTCTGCTAGCGTGAACAGAGCGAAACACGCCGAGAAGCCGCATCCAATTCGGGAAGAATTCATCAGCTCCGTAACTTGCGTTTCGTCGCATGACATGTGAGAGCCATGCCCATGTTCTGCTTTGCTTTGGTCAAGTTTCAGAATTTTATTTCTTTTGAGATGGAAAGTTTCAAAAAGTTGTATTTTTTGAACATGGAAGGAACGGTTGCACCTTCTGTCCTTAGTGAACTTTTCCTGTTGCAAGGAGCCTTCTCTCGCAGAAGACACTGTTCCTCCTACTGTTCAGCTTCCTGATTGTCTTATTGCGCCTGACTTTGTTGCTCCCTGATCCTGAACTATCCAACACATCGAGAAAAAGCAAGGAGTACAATCTATCCGTGGTTCTAGTTTGGACATGAGCTTTCGTGGTATCTTACGTGTAAATCAGGGTACTGTTTCTTTTCCATAACTAAGTATACGGAGAACTAACAGTATTAGGTTAGGTGCATCCAACAAAAAAGAAATTGAGAACAACACGAACACGTACAGAACAACAATTACGAACTCCAAAATTGCCAAACATGTAGCTGAAACACGTGGTAGTCGTGTACAACGCATCGTTTCGGGATCGCCGTATGGTGCTAACACCGCACGAATCTCGATGCACGTCCAACCCTTGCGTGCTAAGCACCCTTGTTACAGCGTGTCAGCAAAACACAGCAGTTACAGCTTTTAATTCTGCTGGCTGCTATGCTGACCAACCATCAACCATGTGATGGTTCTACGTACAGAAGGAGAGGGCCATCCGCCCGTGAAGACAAATTAAACCGACAGCTCCCCTTCCCCTTTCATCTGTAAATAATCCATACGACAAATGCAAGGGACGAACAAACCTCATATCTCAACAATATAGGAGTATCTATGTCATTATGGCACTGAAGTAGAAAATGTTATTATTACCCAAACAGCAATAAGTATGGCAAATCCACGCTAACTTAGCCAAGTCTCCAATCTAAAAAGATATTTTTACTATAGACTCATGCTCGACAAAGGTGCATAGATCAAGATCCAGATCAGGTGCAGCCACTGTAGTGACTGCAACTTTGGGAGTAGCCACTGATCTAACCATCCAGCTGGCAAGGAACGTTCAGGATTTAATTGCGTCTCCTCCCTTCTTTTAGCTGTTTGAACATGAAATACTTGCATACTTATTTTCATTTGAAAATAAGCTTAATACTTGTTTAGATGTTTAAAAGAAGCTTGAGATTTATTTGAAGGGCTTGTAAGTAGAGCTCATATTTTTGATGTAACTCCCTTTTCAAAAAAAAAATATTTTCATGTAACTCATGCTCTGTTCAACAAAGAAACTCTAATCCTATTGATCTTCTTTACAGGTTATCAGTAGAAACTTCACACTGATTTCGGAAGCAAGAGATGACTAACCTTTGGACCATGGAAGCTTCACACTGATTTACAGGAAGATTTTGGAGTACTAGCTTAGCATAATCTTTTTTTTTTGACTCAGTGGATGCATTATTCCCAATTACAGAAAAAGGTTAAACTCACAAGCTCCTCTGTCAGTGCTATGTGCAATTGTGCAAAATATTATTGAAGTGAAGTATGCGTGCATTTTCTTTCTAAACTACATTTGATTTCTCTTAAACTTTAGAAAGTTGAGAAAAAAAGAGAAAATATTTCATGTTTAAACAGCTAAAAGGTGGGAGGAGACACAATTAATCCTGAATGTTCCTTGCCTGCTGGATGGTGATCAGTGGCTACTACCAAAGTTGCAGCCACTATAGTGACTGATCCATAAATCAAACCTTCTAATTCAGTTCTTCAAACTAGCACATTCTTGTCTTATCAATGTTTTTAGATGAGCACGTGTCAAAACAAATACGATGGCATTTCACAAACCTAAAAAATCCTCCAAATACGATAGGTGGGTATGTTGCAGCCACTATAGTGACTGATCCATAAATCAAACCTTCTAATTCAGTTCTTCAAACTAGGACATTCTTGTCTTATCAATGTTTTTAGATGAACACGTGTCAAAACAAATGCGATGGCATTTCACAAACCTAAAAAATCCTTCAAATACAATAAGTGGGTATATATTGTTGTTTTTTAGTTTAACTTTTCCTACTATTTTGAAGTAATCATAGATATCCATAAATATCCAAACAAGCCTTAAGGAGTAAATACATATAGATGAATAACATATCTTAAACCATTAAACCGTCATAAAACCCTACGAAGCCTTAGTTGCAAGACAGGCTCGCCTAATCTGCACCATCCACCACCCAATTCAATGGTCCAGATCTTGCGCAATCCTATATCACCTAACAGGAAACAAACCAAACTGCCACACCACTGGCTGCAGGCATCTCTGATCCCCTCTTCATCCATCCCTCCCAAGTCACAAGACAGAGTGTTCAAAACAAAGAACCTTATATAAGCAGCAGCTGCATCAGCCTGAAGGACACAACTGGGAGTGAGTGAGAGAGGAGAAAGAAGATGGATGGGGGTGCCACAGCATTTATCATCCACATGCACGCATTCATTGCCGCCCCGATTTAACACCACCCCCCGTAATTGTAATGGCGTCGCCGGGTACTACAAGTGCTGCAGCATCAGCCGCTCCCCCGGTGACGCGGTAGATAGGACAAGGAGAGGGAGAGGAAGAGAGAGTTTGGAGGCGTCATGGAGATGGAGATGAGCAGAAGCTGGCAAGAGCTCGGCGTCGTGGACACCATCTACGAGGACGACCACGAGGAGGAAGAGGAGGAGGAGGAGGAGTGCTTCGATTCGCCCACCATATCCTCGTCTCCGGCGGCCACGTCGCGGTCGTGCTCGCCGCCGCCGACGCGGCCGGCGGCGGCGGCGTTCTCCATGCCGCCGGCGCTCAGGAACGCGGTGCGGGAGTGGTACGTTGCTGCAGTTTCAGTTTTTGATCTTTTTTGGATTCTCGTGGCGATGAAGGAAGTGAAATTCGCAATCTAACTGGAGATCGTTTGAAATTGTTCTCCTCTGTCTGATGCATCATGAAGGTCGCGGGTGAATGGGTCGTGCAAGCCAGATGTGATCGTCCGTGTCCAAGAACATTGCTTTGCTCTGCACAGGGTAAGAAAGATCCTTCCTTCCTTGAACAGTTGAGCAATCACTTCTGGTAAAAAAATCAGTCTTTCTTTCTGATTTGGAACACCATGTTTTACTGAATTTTTACCACATGGCAATTGCTTCCATTGCATTGTCCACACATATCTTACCGATTAGCAGACGGCTGAATTTTCGAACCTGCTGCATTAGTGATGTCCTGCAGTGCTGGCAGTTGTTTTTTTTTTCCGAATTGAACATGCTGCAGCTGCATGTCTTCTGTTAGAAACAAATTATTCATGGAAAATTAATACGGGTCCGGCTGGATACAAACAGACGGATGGCAAACGAATGATCAGTCCACATCCATCTGGTGATACGTTTCTTATGATGGTAAGAATGGGAAGGGAGTAACTCACATTAGTTACTGTGCATTTTCCTTGCACCAAAAAGACAGTGCTCATAGATTCACTGTGGTTGGCTACTGCCTCTTTAGGTATACAGCATTTCAGGTTCCTCGTTTTGGTTTAGCTGCACTGCACAAGAGTAGTGAGCCCGCAATGCCACAGGCTTCTCTGACCCCACGAGGAACAGCTCCCAATGGCATTGCCAGAGGCAAATAATTAATGACAATTCTGTAGCACATTTACTTCCCTGCCTTGGTCTGAGCACTGGGATGCAGGAGGATTTGTACCGAGTAAACTTTCAGTAACCGTAAGTGAAGTTATTGCCTCGACAATTTACTGTCTTTCATCCTCCTTGCTTCTGTATTCCTGCATTGGTTTACCTGCAGTGATGATTTGAACTTCGAACTGAATTGAATACACAAGAAGAAGACTAGGAGAAGAAGAGATCTTGTGTGGAATAGGGGTATTCATTAGGATTTGGTCCCTTCCATATAACATGTGCTAGGTAGTACGCAGTTTGCCTCTTAAATTTGACGCAGTTCTACAGGTAATATTGCTGGAATTCGAATATGAATTATGGTGGATTGGGACCATGGCATTTCGACGTACACATACATAAGCATAGCATTCATGTTAACCAAACAAAAGAAAGGTGTGAATAAATGTAGGTTAGACGGACAGATCTCTTCAAAATTTACTACCAGTGTCCTTTATGAAGCTCTGAACTTTAGTGTCATGGCTGCAGCAATTCTAAACTGTGCTCAACTTGGCCGACATGATTTTCTAGGATACTCCTAAGCAACCTTTAGTTGCAAGTTATTGCAGATTTAACTGCTGCTCATTAGGAGTTGTAGTACTACTCTGAATCGCCTGTTCAGCTAGTAGACTGAATTGTTTCTTGTGCTGTACTGTGCAATCCAGTTTAGTGAAGAATTAATGGAGTTAGTACAGTGTACTGCAACAGTGTGTTTAAAGGATGAAAATGATGATTAAACGAGCTAAACATTACATTTCTTGATGCGTGAAATGATTTTTTTGGGGCAAGATTTTAACTTGGTTTGTTCGTAGGATCCGATCACGTCGCAGAGCAGCTACCTGAAGCGGCGGCTGTCGGAGTGCAGCGACATCGCCGTGGACCTGCCGGCGGGCCTCACAGTCGACGCGTTCGTGGACGCCGTCGCGTCGTGCTACGGCGCCGAGGCGGCGCTTTCGCCGGAGAGCCTCGCGGCGGCGTGGGCGGCGGCGGACTGGCTGGAGCTGCGCGCCGAAGACGGGCTGGCCCGGCGCGCCGAGGACTACTTCCAGGAGGTGGCCACGGACCACGGCCGCGCCGCGGTGGTGCTGCGCTCGTGCACGGCCTTCCTCGGCGGCGAGGCGGCCAGCGCGGGGGCCGCGATGCTCGTCCGGTGTCTCGAGATGCTCGCGTCGTCCGGCGGCGCCGACGGCAGGTGGCTCGACGACGTGGCCGCGCTCCCCGTGGAGGAGTTCGAGGTCGCCGTCGAGGCCATGCGCGCGCGCTTCGCCCACGACCACGACCTCATGTACACCATTGTGGACCACTACCTGCAGGTAAGTAAACATATTCTTCAAAACGTATAGATCAAATTTCCGCAAAATTTTGCTGAAATTTATGCCAAGTTGTTATCACAATGGTACTATACGTAAGTAGCATATTTGAGTCAAATTAAATACCCGGGGAACGAAAATTAGCTAAACCTTGAACTGTTCATCGCGTGATCCAATGACTCGAGCTGTAAGCCTTTTGTTACTAACTACTAGAGTAGTGTGTCGGTTGGTTTTGGAAGCAGTGCACTGTGGCGAATTTGTTGCTGAATGCAAGCAACCCTTGTAGATTACTTGCTCCCTGTGTAAGTCATGCTTAAGTAGATGCAGAACTATTTGCAGTAGCTAATTGCAAGTCAACCAGGATAGGCTAATCAGCTGCAGAACCTTTGTGCTGAAGCAAACTATAGATGGAGATGCATCGGATTCTATGCTCTGAAAATTAACCATCTAGGCACTATTCATCTGATTATTATCCTTTAGCTTTGGCGTTAAGTTGAGTGTCACTCGAGGTAGTACAGGTTAGCACTGTCCTTATCCTACACCAAGGCTACAAGTCAATTGAAGTTCAGCTTTGAGAATTGTGCTTGCACCCTGCATTCTGCAACTCAAGTGATATTTTTCTACTCAAGAATTTCAGATGAATTTTATAGGATCTTGAAACAAACAATTTAAATATGATAGGAGTTCACAAAATTAATGGTCGTGTGCCTTATGACAGAAGCAGAAGATGTAAACCATTTCTACTATCTCAAAAAGGTTCTATAGAAGTTCAGAGAAATTCATCAGCATTTGACTGACCATAATACTATACGCATCTCTTGTTTAACAATGAGTTGATGAATTTGCATACGCCAGTAGTGATCTGCACTGAATTTGGGATGGATGCAGAATCACAGGGGGAAGCTGACGGAGGAGGAGAAGAGCAGGGTGTGCTACAACGTGAACTGCACCAAGCTGTCGCACCACCGGTTCATGCACCTCGTCCAGAACCCGCGTCTCCCGCTCCGCTTTGTCGTCCAGGCCATGCTCGTCGAGCAGCTCCACTCCCACCACTCCATGCTGCTCAGCGGCCACCACCAACACGCCGCCGGCGCCGGCGTACCGAGCTCCGCCGCACCACCCGCGCTGCTTAAGAGCTCCCTCTCCGGCTCCTTTGGTGCTTGTGGTGGCTTCGCCGCCGCCGCGGGGGACGCCGCCAGCAGCATGACGCTCGGGGACATCCTCCAGCGCGACGCCGTGCTGCGCCAGTCCGCGCACATCAGGGCGTCCATGCAGGCCACCAGCCAGCGGATCGACAGCCTCGAGCGCGAGCTCGCCGGGCTCCGCACGCGCCTGCGCCGCTCCGAGCAGGCGGCGGCCGAAGCGGCCGCCTCGGCCTCGGCCGCGATAGACCGTGCGTCCGCCAAGTCCACCAGCTTCCGGATCCCGCGCAGCCGGCTCTGGGACGGCGAGGACCTCGCCGCGTCGTCCCGCGCCGCCGCCAAGGACACCACGAACGCCAAGGGTCTCAAATCTCGTCTGGTGCTCGGGTTCAAGAACCTGTTCGGCCGGAGATCAGTCACCGTCGCCGCGCCGCCTGCGTCCGGTGAATGCACCACTGCACGCGTGAGCGTGAACGACAAAACCGTGTCTGCCGATGCACCGGAGCTGGACGCCGACGCCGACGAGCTGGTTTGCAAGGAGGGGAGGACGCGGCCTCACCGGAGGAACCTGTCCATCGTGTGATCAGAGCCTGTGCGTGCGTGCATGGCGACTGCAATGCACGCACGCAAGATCTGTGTGGTATATACATCTATCAGGAGAAGTGATCTCATCATGTTGCCACTTTCTTTGCACGGCCATATGAATTTTTCGATGCTAGTTTGTTCGTTTTCTTGCTTTTTTTATGGCAAAATTTGGTCCATTACAACTCAAGAGCCAGCCTTAATCAATGAATGCTTAGAGAGGCTACTGCAGAGTTGCGTCTTACAGTTTTTTCTTTGGTTTTAATGCTAACCTGAATGAACCGGACACTTCTGAATCAGATTCAGACACACCCACATGCTCCTCTAAAAATTAAGGAATTGCTAAGTAATAGTCAACAGATTTTTAAGGGGTAAATCTGTTGATTTTTTGACCGTTTGATGTGCTCTGATATATTCATGCTAGGTCGATTTTTGGACCGTTTGATGTGCTCTGCTCTTCGTGCTAGGTGGGGGGCAAAAATTTCCACTCACTGCATGTGCTAGGAATCTAACCCATGATAGGGGAATGCTGAGCTATATTTACATACCATTTACATCTAGTTATATTATAATTACATATTAGTTAAATTATAATTAATATAATTATACATATTTTTGCTGATCGCAGTTAGGGTTTACAATCTCATTTGACCAGCGGAATTCGAGTCCAAGCGCGAGACATCAACTTTTCACTAATTTCTAACAATTTTTGATAACTTCAAACAAACCACTCAAAATTATAAAATCATATGTGATATGTATGATAAATAATTGAAAAAAAGATTATTACTTGGATTAATATGAATCAAGTTAGAAAGAATTTATATCTAGGAGATGTTTTCATTGTCTTGTAAAAGTAGGAGGTAGTTATAATGAGTACCAATGGACTAAGAATGGATGGGGTTTTTGAGGTTAGAATCGGTCATGAGATATCACTGAATGGTCATGTTCTAGTTTGGTTATATGAAGATGAAAGATGTGGAACACGGTTGTTCTACACAATTGGATCTGTAGTGTTTGGACATAATGAAGTTGGGCCGGTGGTTTGGTTTGTGATAGATATGGACTTGTGAGTCCATGTGGTTTAATTGAGCATGTTGGACCAAGTCTTGTGGTTATTGGACTCTCTCTATTATAAAAGTTAGAGTGAGAGAAAGTGAGATAAGACGAGAAAACAGAAGAAAAAAAAAGATAGGTTTTTTAGAGTTTGAGAGGAATGGGGTTATGAGAGATGTGATGTTTTTTAGAAACTTTTGAATATGATTTGATCAATAAAGTTAAGTAAATTCATCTGTAATTTTGTTTTTCTATTGGTTTTTGGCGTAAGGTTAGTTTTTACAGATTTTTCACTAATCTTATTTTACTTTCAGATTTTTATCTAACCATCAGATTTGAGTATATTTTTTCATTAGATTCGTAGTGAAGTCTAGTTTCTGCCTACCAAAATTGACATCATTTTTATTAGTTAGTTTTTAATCGATCTATAGTTTGCTTTTAGCTTAACATCATTTTTATCCTTTTTTTCATGTTTATCGACTAAAATTGAACCTAGGCATTATCTAGACTTTATGCTTGAAGTTTCACGTCAAGCATATTTAAATTGATGAAATTCTAATGATTTTTGTTACTTCATATTTGCCTATAGTGGTCATATATAATGTAGTCCTAGTGGAGCATGCATTAAGAGCAAATTCATCATCTTTTATCGACAAATATAATGCATTTACTTAGTTATAAATCAAAAACAAAATCAACTGCTCCCTCTATCTTAAAATATAAAATATAATATAAGTTGTGTACATTTTTTATACGGTCTACAACATATAACTTTGCCCATTAATTTTTTTCATAATATATTATCAATAATTACAAAAATGATATAATATAAAATTACTTTAAAATAATTTTAAATCTATCACGTGCTTTCACTAGATATATATATATATTAGTTTAATTATTAGTTAATTATAAATATTGTTTTTTCTTAAAAGACATGATAAAACCGTTTCTTCTATTTCCTATTATTCACGTCCAGAACGCAGAAATTTCATTTCACTTGGATCTTGTAGCATTTTCATATAAACTAAATGCAGTTTATATGCAATTCTGCAGAATCAGGGAAAAAAATAACGTTCGAATGATAGCCACAATTTTGGTTCAAGTTCTTGAGAATCGTAAAATTAAGTTATAAAATACAAAATCGGCTATGCTTTTAAGCCATGCTCAAACAAGCACACCCAATATCTCATACCGTCAAAATCCAATCATTGGAAGCACAGACTGATAAACATGACAACTCTCTCCCTCCAATCGTAAGTAGGGGCTGTTCGGCTCCCCAGGCCGTGGCTACGCCACAACCAACAGGAACAGTGCCACAAGCAGCGAGCAACAGCGGGCTGCAGCAGCCGCAGCCTCGTCTGTCGAATAGAGTTGTATTTGACGTTTATGTTAAGATTTGGTTAAATTTTTAAAATTTTGATAATTAATTAATTATGTAAGTATTAGAATAAGTTTATGATACTGTACTAGTAATTTTTTTCACAGTAAATCCGCGTATACCATTACTTTTGGTTTTAATTTAAAGATTTAAAAAATTATTGATGGTTAAAGTTTTAAAAATTTAATTAATATCCATTTTTCAATCTTCTATTTTTAATTTTTTATAAGCACGCTTTCTAAATTGCTAAACGATGATTTTTTTAATTTTTTTAATAAAAATTACTTTTAAAAATCGTATTAATATAGTTTTTAAGTATTTTATAGATAATATTTAATTAATTATATGTTAATACACACAGCACCGTTTTACTTGCTGAGGAAATGAATCCGTTCCCTCAACCGAATGTAGTCTAAATCTTATCTAAGTGTCAGCAAATTAGTACTAGATGGAATGTTTCAAAGTCACACTTTGGCCTACTACACCTAACCTATGCTACCGAATGTTTGCAGCCACCCTTACTCCTACGTCCCACTTGAAACACCAGAATTTCACATAAATTCCGCTATAGTATTTCACAACGAACCATCTAGTTTTGGCAGGAATAGTCCTCAAATCCTCTCATTTTTTTAAAGGGGATACAATTTAAAACAGGGCCTTGCAGATTGTGCAAAAAGTCAACTTCAGATAATGGGTTCCTTGCGTGAATAAAAACTTTCCAAATTGCAAAATCCAGTCAAATCTCGGCCGTACGCCCAGTTGATAAGTGGTGCATCCACCGTCGTCTCCTACACCAACGAATCTTACTCGATACAGTTCGTCCCACTTAACCAGCAAACAAAGGAAACCGAGCGTCACGTCTCGGGCTGGCAAGCCACCAGTTGGGGCCCACCGTTCTCCAGATCTCCCGTTCCTTCCGATCTCCTCGGCGGCGGCGGCGGATGGCCAGCCGGCGGGAAGGCCCCCTGATGCGCGGCGGCGGTGCGGGCGGAGGGCAGCCGCTCTCTCGCGGGTCGCGCATCGCGGCGGCGGTGGCCGTCGGTGTCGCGCTCGGCTGCGTGTGCGCCTTCCTCTACCCCGACGGGCTCCTCTCCCGCTCCTCCGACGCCGCCCTCCATTGGCCTCGCCAGGTAACGGCTCGCGCGGTCGCGCCTACTCCCACCCCCTTCCTTTGTCTGCCGCTTCTCGTGAGAGCGAGGGGAGAGCCGGGGATCGTTGGGTTTGAAGTTTGAACTGGGTCAGTGATTGTTGGTTTTGGGGATTCTGTTTGGCTGGGGTTTTCTAGAGTTAGGGATTCATTTTTATTCGAATACGATTCATTTTGGACGACTGCAACAATAACAATCGTCGACGATTGGATCACGTAATCCTGATTAAACCACACATACGCGTGAGAACATTCATGTTATAGGTTTCTTCACGGTCATTTTCTCAAAAAAAAAAAAAACTCTAATGCTTCAATGATACGAAGGCAATTAATTGCCTTGAGATAAGCAGACAAATCAGTCAATGAAATGCTAGGATCATGTAACCTTAAAATAGAGATTTTCCCTGATTGCTGCAAGGCTGCAATTTTTTGTGATTAACCATGAATGTAGTGGGGTTGGTTGTTACATCTGTTGAAGTAGTTGGTGGAATGTTTAGTCTCTTATATGCTTGTTCACGATGTTGATGGTACACGCTTCTAGATTTTGTCACAAGAATAAGCTGTACATGTGGAAATATTGATCTTTGTCCATCACTAGTTTGCCATTAGATTTGGCAGTGCCTGCAGTCAGTAGCTTGTCCCAGTATTTCTTGTAGCAACTCATCTATTTATTTTTGCTCATTTATGAACAACAGTATTTCGAGCAGTTGTCTTCTATAGCTTATAGATGTGATAGTCAAGGCACTAGTAATGAGCTGCATCAGGAAATTAGGCAGAAAGAAAAGACACAGCAAGTTAGCAAGGAAGATGCTCAAATTACCGATGAGTATGGATATGACATTTTTCTTCAATGCGGAGGTGCTACTAAGTTTTCTCCCCTCTTGTCACATGCGCATACTCTGTATGATGACACTCACATAGTTTCAATTTCCACCTTTGTTGATTAAGATATATGCGACATATTTTAAGATTACCAACTATCTGTCTTAATTCTGCAGTTGCTATGTTACTCAAGATTCTGTAACTGGACTAGCCTTGTACTACTTTGTTAAGGTCTTTAGTTGGGATGGTACTGAACCAGGCCAAGTTTTATTTGTGTCCTGGGCATTGCACTTATGTTTCAATGAAAAACAGTCCATTTTTTTCCTTTTCTTCTTGTAAATTGTAATTTCCTGAGCAGTTAGTACTGTTTTTTTATCATTCTTGTAATGCCACCAGGGGTCTAAAATAAAATAAATTCAGTGTTTTCAAATTATATAGTCGAGCCTAGTCTTAAGGGCACTGACTAGATGACTAATCAGCGATTAGTCGTAAGGGCTACTGAGAGGGGCAGAGCAGCTTGAGGAGAAAGAGCAAGAAGAGTAGAGGAAGGAAAGCAGAGCAGCTTGAGGAGAAGAGCAAGAAGAGTAGAGGAAGGGGAGCAGATCAAGAAGAGTAGAGTAGAGGAAGGGAAGCATAGCAAGAAGAGCTTGAAGAAAGGGTAGACTAACCATTGGAGGAGCTGGAGTAGCTCATGCTCTCCCTCTCGGCAGTGGGGCAGTGGCAGCGGCTTGAGGAAGTGAAGGAGTCACCGCCCCGCTGATGGAGAGCAGGGGAGAGGAAGGTGCCAGTGTGCTGCCTGATCCCAGGAGGCGGCGATGACTGGGTGGGAGCAGCAAGCATGGGGGGGGGGGAATCACGTCGTCGAGCGCTCACCATCCTCTCTCGCAGACAGGCAGTGCTGTGTTGTCCTCTCTCTCTCAATGAGTTAGGGTTAACGAATAGAGGCCTGAAGCCCAGCTCATATTTTCTACCCTTCCCAGCTAGTTGTCCATGACTACTTTGGACAATTAATCACAACTAATCATACAAGTAGCTATCTAGTCAAACTAATCGCATTGAAGTGCTTGATCAAGGTCAAGGTAGCGATAAGCCTGATTAATTGTGACTAAAAGACAATTTGAAAACACTGTAAAAAAACCCTAGCAATCTACATTCTTTTGAACTAATTGTATTATAGTGTGTATGAAGTGTTGTTGAAGTAGGAACACTTGCAGGGATGAAAAATAAATTTATCGACGTGTAAGCTACACCATGTGAATACCATGAAAAACCAGACATTGTGAAAGTTTTTCCATGGAGATAGTTGTACAAGTATTATGCTGCCTTAAAATTGTATGCTGCATTTGGAACGTTGTAAGTTATTTGAATTTAACTCAATACAGTTCAATACTAAAGGAATCCTTAATAAATCCTGTCTTCCAAACAATCTTGTGAAGTGCAATCATTTCTTTGTTTGCTCTTGGCTTGTATGAAGTGTAACAGGATATGCTAGTCATTTTGTTCAATATATCCTGCACGCATATACCAGAAATTAAATGTTTATAATCTGTCTTCATACATCGAAATTGATTGTGCCTTGTTGATTGCTTAAAAATTTGGTAGAACCTTAGATGCAGTTATGTTCATTTTGTTATCAGATACGGTTTCACAATTATGTTTCTATCTTTATAGGCTGACTCAGTTGCTTGTGAGAATTATGAAGGAGCTACCAACCTAAAATCAAAGCTGGCATCATTGGAGAGGAAAAATGCTGAATTTAGGAAGCAGATTAATGAACTAACAATGAAGCTTCAATTAGCTGGGCAAGGAAAAGACGAGGTTCCATATAAGGCTGGTCCTTTTGGTACTGTCAAGGCTCTTAGAACAAATCCAACAGTTATCCCTGATGAATCCATAAATCCCAGATTGGCCAAGATATTGCAACAGGTTGCTATAAAGAAAGAACTTATTGTTGCACTGGCAAACTCTAATGTGAGAGAGATGCTTGAGATGTGGTTTACTAACATCAAACGAGTTGGGATTTCAAATTATTTAGTTGTTGCATTGGATGACAACACTGAAACCTTTTGCAAGTCAAAAGATGTTCCATTTTATAGGCGGGATCCTGATGAAGGCATTGACAACATTGGAAAGGCAGGTGGTAACCATGCTGTGTCTGGACTGAAGTTTCGCATATTGAGGGAATTCTTGCAGCTTGGATATAGTGTGCTCCTATCAGATATTGATATTATTTTCTTCCAGAATCCGTTTGATCATCTTTACAGAGATGCTGATGTAGAGTCAATGAGCGATGGTCATGACAATAGGACAGCTTATGGTTTCAATGACGTATTTGATGAGCCCTCAATGGGCTGGGCAAGATATGCGCACACAATGCGCATATGGGTATATAATTCTGGATTTTTCTTCATAAGGCCAACAATTCCATCTATTGAGCTTTTGGATAGAGTAGCCAGTCGCCTTTCTCGTGAACCCAAATCATGGGACCAAGCTGTTTTCAATGAGGTACTGTTCTTCCCCTCACATCCAGGTTATGAAGGTCTTCATATATCCAAAAGAACCATGGATATATACCAATTTATGAACAGCAAAGTTCTATTCAAGACTGTGAGGAAAGATACTCAGCTGCAGAAGTTGAAGCCAGTGATTGTGCACTTGAATTATCATCCTGATAAGTCGGACCGCATGAAAGCAGTGATTGAGTTTTACGTCAATGGAAAAAGGAATGCACTTGAACATTTTCCTGATGGATCAGAGTAATAACTGATTAACTGTAGTTGTCGTAACACGGCAGTTGGACATTTTTTTTATCTGTTGCTATTGGAACACTGAGTGGAGACAAAGATTAGTAATTTCTATGAAAGAGCTGATCACATTTTGGATCCATTGTAGTTGGCTTGTAGACTTTCATTGAGCATCTAACTTAAAACAGTTAGTATTAAAATGTACTTCGTATAACACAAGTACCAGCCTCCATACCTTTTTTACTGTTACAACTTTGCATTTTGCACTTACAAACATAAGTAATATATTCGCACTAACGCTATGGTGACAATTAATATTACAAATGAAAAAAACATTAAAATAATATATGTTTTGGCATTTGGGCATAGGGAACAGTATGTGATGAGCGTTAAGTTATTAAATATGTACCAAAAATAATCTTTTCGCCATGTACAATAGGTTAATCGATTTGGTCTTTACCATCTCATTAACATGTTCGATTAAGATGTACATCACACCACCAGTGAAATTTATTGGCAAAATGATGAGTAGGTAGCAGAGCGGTGCAAGCATAATAATGAAAACATACGGCTTTCCTCAAAAACTATCACACATAGCCTTGAACCGGCGCATGCTAGGAGGTAGCACGAGCTGGTCTACTGCACCCGTTGCCTGTGCTAACGCAGTGATGACATTTGGTAAAGCAAAAGTAAATATGTATGGTGTCAGTGATGCAATCCTTTACAATGCAGCAGGAAGCGCAACCAAATTTTTACACCACAATATTTCTCACTTCCCTTTCTCTGCACTGTTTGATTCCAAATTGTTAAGTGGATGGAGAAAATGATTCGTAAATCATTCTCTGCTATTATAAGCAAAATTTTACATCATTCAAGCCAAGCTGTACGTGGGTACCGATGCCCTTTTTTGATTCAGAAAATGGAATGTATACCTTTTCCGATTTATTCAGCACCAGTCTACTTATTTAAAATGCAAAGTTCATTTATTTCACATAGTGTAACTGAGGTGAATTCAGTTTGGATCATATTGTTTCTAAGCTTTGTAAAATTGGACTGAAATACTGCCAAAATTTGGCAATAATCGATTCACATTCAGTTTCAGCGACAACTTTCAGATATTGCTCATTCAGTTTCAGCACAGGGAACAATCAATGTAATTATTTAGTATGCAATATTCTCACAGTTCAAATTTAGTTAAGACTACTGTGATGTGCATGAGTAAGACCACAACAATCAGGTATATAATTTCAATGAAGGAAAAGGACAGCTAATCACAGTAAAAGATGACCATTTAACCTAATCATAGATATAATTTCACTGATTAACAGTGGAACCCTTGGAACAACCAAACCATGCTAAATTCTGAACCCTGATATCTTAACAAATGAACATCCACGATGAACAGATGCTATAGAGCTAAGTTTTTTAATTCTAAATTCCAGCATATGAGAAACAAGAGAGGAGGGTTTTTATTCTAAACTCTAGCATGGACTTAAGGTTTTCATTCTAAATTCAAGCATGAGTCCGCGTTGCAATCTAAAAAATAAATATAGTGACCTATGATTAAGCAGATCATAAGTTCTTCTTGCATGCCTTCCTGGTTCTCCAGAACCGCCCAAAGTTAAGATGTGGTCCTCTCTTCCAATAGTTAATGCACGAGTAGATTGTTCCCATAAGAATAGCATCTCAATTGGTTTGCCACGAATCTCCAATGCCACAGTAGAAAGTTAGTGACTTGCATTTCCTGATAATGCTGGCAATGTTCCCCCCCGTAGGGGTGCTAGATTGAGTTAGAACTCAGAAGACCATATGCTCAATTGAAAAGGTAATATTTCTAATTTACTGCAGTAAAAAAAACTATGGATTACTAAAAACAGGTGATAATAACATCACTGTCATGCCCTCCGGTAGTCCTGTTACGAGTAAACAGAACAGCAAAAAATGAGTGCGTTTTATATTTCCCTATTTCAGCAATAGCCAGAATCACTAAAAAAATGTGAGATCGTTTTATTTATATATTTCAGCACCATTTTGATGTACAGAGTCTTGACTCTCCAAATATGATGCTACTTTCAAATAATCTTTAGTTTAGTTGCATGGGAAATTTGGCTAGTATACCTTTAAAGGCATAATTTTTACATGCAATACCTACATCAAGGAATGGAACCTTTTGTGAGACCAGTGAGAATCCCAACAATTGCCAGCCACGATGCAGTTGATGTTATCACATCCTTCTTATCATTTTGTTGGAACAGATCACTGCTTGCGTTGAACTGTGAACCTGTCTTCCCTGGACTCCTTGCAAGCTGCAGACATGACCCCAAACAAGGAATTTAGTACGACATTACAAAATAACCTTTGTTTTTAGTGCCAACCAGGCCATGAGTGCAGCAGCAAGATTGCCTGCATTGTTTTCCTAAATGAAGCTGATTGTTGAGGCAGACAATTCCCAGAAAATCTTCCCAGACAGGACCTTGGCTCTGAATAAAAAACAGTGAATGAATAAATATTGAAGAAAACCATCATGGGTTGCTTTCGTTGAATTTAGCCTTTCTGTAACAACCATGGATGTATATGTCCTATATTCCAAAGAACTCAAATCAGATCACTTACACCACCATTTGCTAAGACCAATGCCATCACTGCTCCATCACTCAGGACAAAGGGTTCCACATAAAGCTGAGGAACTTGATGGTCTTGTTCTACTCCAAAAAAGAATTAAAATATACCAGGAGTTCAGAAACAGGAATGTGTTTCAGGTAAATGATGATCAGAAAAAGGCAGTCAACTTACACAGTTCTCCTCCAATCTGTTTGCACCAGACAACTGCAAGCGTTCTGCAGCATCTTCTGATGAAAGCTCCCTGTGAAATGTATTCAGCTGCTCAAAAGCATCTGCAAGGGGCAGATTCACCTGTTATTATATATCCACACAAAGCACAGCATTAAGAGTACTTTAGATAAAAATGGCAACATCCTAACATATGTACCTACCAAATCAATATCTCTGGTGAAAGAATTCTCAAGCCCAAGCAAAGGTTATCCGTGTTAATCCAAGGTTTGGATTCCGCAACCGGCAGACTGGATCCACTGGCAACCAGAGGACTGGCAGGCGGCGTCCGGCATGGCACAGAGGGGACTGTGGTGGTGATTGACAGAGAGTGGGGCTCGGGCGTCGCAACGGCGAGCTGGCACAATTTTCGTCTGCGGATACGCGGTTGCTGTGGACAGCGACAGCACCGTAAATCACTGATATGAAAATGTTATAACCTATTAACCAGAGGTTACATCATGATTATATGTTTCAGAACCTGCCAAGGTCTACAGCATGCCAAAGTATACAAAAGTCTACACCTTGCGTATGTACTGGTCTCTGGTCACAGGAAATGTAGATATTACTGAAAGATTATTACCAGTTGAAGACCATGCAAAAGTCTGAGATGCAATTGAGAGGTCAAACCTGAGATAAAAAAAGGGAAAATTATTAGGGACCACATCATTCTGAATTTTAAGTCCACCAAACACATATAATTTGCGAAGAATTGAAGCAGCACCATGTAGGGGATAGGGCAGCATGGTGACGATGTGGGCTAGATGATAGTCAAAGAGACGCTTGATTTCTCCGCAAAGTGTCAGGACATGCTCTATTATGAAATAATATTATAGCCTAATCTCAAACAATCAAAGCAGTTTTGCTCAGTTTTTTTGTCTATATGCTTTTAGTACTATCCAGATCATATGAAATCACTTTGTTTCATAATGCATTCAACAAATATTCAGCTAATTATTGTTGGAACTGCAATCGTTTTCCTCAAAAGTAGTGTGCACTCTCATCAGGAGCTAAAGTACAATCAGTAGTGCTGCTAAAGAGGACAACAGGACAACACAAATTGGCGCTGCTAACTGGAAAGCGAATTACATGTACATGGAGTAATAGTCAAGAGCTAGCAGTACAACAGATAAGTAAAAACCAGCAGTATCACTCACGATTCAATTCCTCAATTAGAACTATAAAAATTGCAAGGATGACAAAGAGCACTTACCCCATTGGATGCATTGCCATTGTCCATCTTGAGACAACCCTGATGTGCCTCCCGTCGTCGAGCACCGGCCGCGGCCCACCGTGGCCACCTGCATGGGCCGCGACATGACGTCTCCGAGCTTCGCCGTCGGGCTCGTCTGCCCGCCATGAAAGTAATCAAATCGAACAGCTCCTCAAGAAGCGGAGCAGCAAGAAGCGGGTGACAGGAAGGAACCAACCTTGTCGGTGGTGACGATCTGCGACTCGAGGTAGGCCGGGGAGGAGCGGAGTTCGGCGTAGCTGAGGAGACGAGGAGGGAGAAGTTGTCGGGCCACTTGCCAGAGAGGATGCCCTCCGGGTACTCATCGTCCCCCAGCGCTGTGCCCGCCCCGCCACACAGACGCCGCGAAGGCGCCGCAGCCCATCGCACCACTGTGCTCTGCAGCACGTTGGGCGACGACGGCGGTCAACTCCGTCCACCGCAGCGGCCGCACGGAACTCGGTGCTGAGGCCGATGTAGGCGTTGGAGATGGCAGTGGATCCAACCGTGGTGCTCGAGAGAAGGCGGAGGTCTCGGGGACGGAGTGGAGGCGTCCCGCGGCACCGGAAGAGCAGACGCGCCAATGGGGCGCGGCGGGCAACGGCCATGCCGACGATGGCGGCGGAAGGCAAGGAGGCGCGTTCCGGGGCGACGGCGGCGCGGCCGAGGGCGTGGAGCCACGGAGGTGGCCATGCGATGGTAGGAATCTGGGAGACGTGGCATCGGGCCGATAGAAGCGTGATTTCAGGAAGAAGAAGTGGGAAGGGTGCCACTCGATCTGAAATATGAAAGTGTCGGACTGCTGTTAGTAAAATATAGGGTAGATAAATAGGAAATAATGACCACGATAAGTCTTAACTATAGAAACAGTCTTTAACTACAATTTTTTTTTACCTTTTCCGTTTCTTTTCTTCCATCACATCTACTTTGTGTTTTCAGCTACTTTATATACTCGCCTGCGAGCACAGTAAGGCACCAGACACACCACCTCTATACAAGGGTGAGAATACGACGAGATCCTGTCATCCGTGACACAGATAACAACACAGGTTTCTTGTTTCTGATCCCTCCAGGTAAATATTCTTTGGCCACAACATCGCAGCCTTGGCACCCATCATCCAGAGCAATGCTCTGCCGGTTCACAGCTCTCTCCTTGACTAGCTCCACCAACCTCCAGTGCATTTCTTCTTCCTGGAAGCCACTGAACTCCAGATGTTTGAGATTGTGATGCTGCAACTCAGGCACCTGCCATGGCACGTCGTCGCTCTTCGGCATTTCGCCATAAATATCACTCGGTGCCTTGGCATCTAAAGGTTTGTCCCCTTGCAGAAGTTCATATATATGCATATTAGAGAGATTTTCAGACCCCCAAAAATGTGTTTTTAGACGAGATATGATCGAAATGAGATTTGACAAAGCATGCATGTTTAGTTACCTCGAGTATAAATTCCTCCAAAAGTCCAAAGAAGGTGCTGCCTGGAGGAAGAACAATATCCACGAGAGGTCGCATCCACGGAAAATTCCTGTCAGAACGAGGGACTTCAGCTTGCTGAACATCGCCCCGAGTTGTTTGGGAGTCTCTGGTTCGATCCAAATCTGCGTACAACACGTCGTGGACATGGGCAATAAGAAAAGATAGACGTCAATAATGCATGATAACAAAAATTGTTTTGGTGAATTTTTTTTGAACCGAGGTGAATTTTATTTGGACGACCGATGTTGCATTAGATACTTACCCTGCAAGACGAGAACCCAAAAGTCGGAGACTCGAGGTGTTGTGTGTTGGCCAACATTTTGCTTAGTCTTATGGGGAAACAGTTTTAAATTCTCCAGAGAGTGGGGTACAAATCGGGATGCCCCTCATATATATTTATCTTTCAAATTCAATGTAAATAATTATGAAAAAATCTTTAAAAAAATTAACAGTATAATAACATCTATCGTTACATTAAAAATCAACTTCAAACTCGATCCGTAAGTTGATAAAAAAAGAGACAAATTTAGGGATAAATAATACTATACTATTTATGAGTATATTCATATGTTGAATTTATCTTTTTTTTTCTCTATATATGTTGAATTTAGGTTTAAGATTTTATGGAGTGACATATGCATGTTGTATAAATGTTGTCAAATTTTTTAAGATATTTTTTCATAACTATTTAAGTGATGTTTGAGTCAACAAGGGGTGATCCCCTCTAGAATTGGAAAACTCTATAGATCTCTTAAGTGAAAATCTCATCGTTTCTTGCATGCTGTCAGTGATATAGAAACTAAAGTTCCTATAGTCAATGACTTGCGCGGGATAGTGCCATATCATCCATTCATCAGACTAGTCACACATGACGCATGCTTTTGGCATGACATCACATGCCTCTCTCTAGAACCACGGAGAACTATGTCTACAAGGACCAACAATGGAGCCTTAGGCTCCTAGCTAACATGGCCTAGCCCTCCTCAAGCTATATTCCCCGAGGTGCTTAGGGTTGGAGATAAAATCATCCCTCTAATAGAGGTTGAGTGGTGCAATCTAACTTCCTCGAGATAAGGTTATCTTTCTATTTAAGAGCAACAAGATAGTTATTCATCCTACATCGCATAGCATGAGGGAAAGGGCGACAAGCCAATTATCCACCCCACAGTGCACGACGTGAGGGACAGGGTGGCAGCTACCGCCTCTTACGTTCATCACTTTGGCTGTTGTTTGCCTTGACAGGTTTGTGGGAAAGCAGGGGAGTACATTTGACCACCACACCTTCTGCTTGGGCCCACTAGTTTACTAGCCTTTACCAAACACTAACAAGAGGGCTCCATCTTTAGCACATCGTGGTAAGAACTATTCCAAAGAGCCCAATGTGCCCCACACGAGGTCCACCCGAGCTCGGTAGAGCAAGCAAAATGGAGGTTGATGAGACTTTTCATACCTAACCTCTATACGCTTGACACCTCTCTCTCATAGCGTGGTTATGTGGTGTCCCTCGATGCAATATAAAGGGAGAGCCAAAACTAGAGGGGGATCAAAACCTAGAAAGCTAGCTAACCAATGTGAAGTTCTTAGGAAATCTAGAAGATAAAGGAAGAGAAACTACTCTAAGTCTACGAGGCTTTGTAAGCTATTCTTCCGCAAGGAGAGAAGCAAAGAACACAATCCAATAGGAATAGGATATTACACCTTCGGGTGGCCTAAACCTGTATAAACCGAACGTGTCTCATTCTCCCAACCGAACTCACTAAAGGGGGTTCCTCTGGATCCCTGCTATCAACATCAGTTCCCCGATAGCTAGAGCGCCAAGTAGAGAGAGCAATTTACGTTTGAGTTTACTCCTATTCCCGCCTTAGGAATCCAGTGATGGCAGGTGGTCATTGTCATTAGCACTTCGACTCAGCATCATGGAGGAGGATCAGGAGGTGCGACCCATCATTCGATCCTACCCTCTCACCATCATTGTTTTGGGGCCGCACACGCACTCCTCATCGGGCTTGTCCGCATGCCCCTCTCTCGTGCCAAAGGAGGTGGTGCAGGGCTGTTTGTACCAAAATTTGGTAAGCCCTGTGGATAGATTGGAGAGCTGATTAGCCTAGTAGGAAGAGTCCGATTGATTTAGGGAAATAGCCGATCGGACGGATCAAGAAAATATTGAGTTTAGTTAAAAATAGAAAATTATTCAGGTGAGATCGAATTTGAGTAGGAGCTGTGGAAGCTATGGCAAGGTACTTTATTTATATATAGGAGATATTTTGTAAATATAGACATGTTGGATTATAAAATATGCTAAACTATCTCTGATGAGTCATAAGCTCAATAACACATCTGGATATCTCATATGTGACGGCTTGTTAAAGCGACCGTCAGAATTATATTATCTCTAACAAATTATAAGTGCAATCAATATCACCTATGATGAATTTTTCTTGTACCACTCATGATGTAGAGTTACCACTAACCACTCATCTATGATGATGGTGAAACCCGTCACAGATGAAGGTTTAGAGACGCGACAGATATGCAGATCCGGCGTAGTGCATCCTCCAGGCCGGTGCAGCGGCTGAGGAGGGACGCGAGCGCGGGTGCCATGAACCGCAGGTTGATGAGGGAGAGCTCGGCGACGGAGGGCAGCAGGTTGGGCGACGCGGCCGCGGCCAGGAGGCGCGTCAGCCGCCGCGCCTGCCGCTTGCTCGGCTCCTCGGGCGCGCCGGTGGCCCTGAACACGAGCTCCAGCCCGCCGGCAGCGACCTTGCTGCTGTCGACGGCGTCGTTGAGGCGCTCGACGACTCGGCGGAGGGTTTAGTCTTCGTCCCTGAGCGGGTACAAGTAGAGGCGCAGCCGCTCGATGGCGCGGTCTCCCGGGAGAAGACTCTCCACCGCGCCGGCGACGCGTTCCATGGCCCGCTTCGTCCTCGTCTGCCCGCCCGGTCGGAGATCGGCTCGAACTCCCGAGCGTCGATGTCCAGCCACGGGAGCATGCCGGGCAGCCACCGCCACCTCCACGACAGCACGGCCGTGCTCCCAATCTCGCGGACGCCGAGGTTGCCCAGGATGTCGTCCGGCAACGCGCTCAGACGGTCGTAATCGGCGCCGGCGCCGGCGCAGGATTGTTGGCCACAGAACCCCATCGACAAAACTCTGAAGTAGATTACTGCAGCAGCGTGCATGGTGCACCTGTAGTTTTATACTGGCCTTCGTGCGTGCGCGTGCATGCTAGCCGAAACCAAAACGGACTATGTCGGCGCCGTGGTTCGAACGCGAAGCCAGCGAACCGTCTTGCTTAGCTGCTGGTCTTTTTGGGCCCAACGGAAGTCGCAATCTGGGGCGAAACCCGTTAGGATAGTGATCTCGCTGAGTCGCAGCAGCGTCACGGGTGAAATCGCAGCCGTGGGCCGCACGCGCGGCCTTGCGAGTTGGGCCAAAATCCGTATAGATCACGCGAAAAACACCACGGAAATTCACCAATCCGTGGCATTGGTGCATGTTCCGCGGGGTTATTATCACCGGTGTCACATCATCCATCGGTGTGAGCTGTGACACGCACCAGCCGGACAATTCCACCCTGTGCACGAACATCCCTGTCGTTTCCAGTTCCACCGTATCTTGCAGGAATCTTAATCACACACCACAGTAATCGCTCCCTTTCCACCAGTAACACAGAAGCTAATCACGTCAAATCAGGCCGTGGTAGGACAGTGTGTGCTCATTAATTGTAGCACAAGCGACATTACGCCCTTTCCCACGCTGCGACGCACGCATACCTCTCAGTTGTCGCGCACTTATGCAGCGGACACGCGCACAGCGCCACGGCCGAATTCTCGTCTCCGCATGCAGGCAGGCTGATCGACCAGCGCTCGCTTGCAAGCTAGCTCCGTCGCCACGAGGGCGCCGGGGAGCAGGGGAAGGATAGCGTTGCCGGCCCATTGCTCGGTTCGTTGCCGGGGCCGTGCGCCACGGTGAATTGTCCAGCCGGTTTCAATTGGCGAGCATTATTACGCGTACGGCTCCTTTTCCCCGGCCGTCCTGCACGGCACATGTGCCGGCAGGGGGACCCAGGCAGTGGTACATATGCCCATCACAAATTCACAGCTACTGTGCATTGCTTGTCGATGATGAGCTCCCATGGCCGCATCAGATCAGCCATCGGGCATTATATAATTACATATAGCACAAAAGCAGCTTAGCCAGAAGTTTTGAACAGGGCTTTCAGAAAATTACAGGTAATTTGACGCACATTCAGCATCTGATGTAGTTAGTATATATGAGCAACAAGCAGTAATAAGCATCCACTGAATCACTTACATATAGCACCATGCAATCAGTCATCAGCGCCTGGCTAGGTGCTTGTTGCCGATCCACCAAATGAAGATAAAGCTCTCAATTAAAACAACAGCAGCGCTTGCTTAATTTGTACACAAGCCTGCTTGCACATGTGCGTATCGATCGGTAGCAGTGAATCTGTGACGATGAGTTCTGCTGTTCTGACGTCGTTTCAAGTCATCAAAATGTGTTCCATTCTTGCCAAACGGTCGGCAACGGGGCTAGCATATATACCAAGCTAGATGCACCTCACTCGCCGTCGTCGTCGACTAGCCGGGCCCGGTCGGTCGGGCCGATGTGTGTCACTCGCTGCAGCCTGAGCCCAGCAGCCGGCCAGTTTGGGTCCGAGACGCTCCGTAGGAGTACGTACGTAACTGATCGATTGAAGCGCTGCATGCATGCATTGTTTCCGTTTGGTCGAGCACGTGAATATGCCTAATCATATCGTTAGCAGGAGCTAGCTAGCTAGCTGGTCATGGTGTCACGTTCGTACGCACGGCCTCCTGCTGATTTGTTTATTAGCAGCAGATGATCTGATCATCTGATGAGTGATCACTGCAGATCATGCATGGACATATGTCAGAATTTGGATGCACGGTGAATGTAGTAAACTTGTAAAATTAATTTATAATTCCTTAGCTCCCTGGTCAATACACATACTATATCAGTATATCTTAGGACAAAAATATTTGTATCTGACGACTAAAAAAGGGTAGCTTTCGGCGAATATGTCGATCTGTGCAACGCAGCACCGGCACGTGCGTCGCGAGCAAGCGTCGTTGTCCGCCATCTTGGACATGTTTTCTTCTGGCCATTCGCCGCTACGTTCAAGCAGGCACGACAAACTTCCACACAGTACGTGCCATTATCTTTCTCCCATCAAAAAGCACAGAGAATCTGCAGAAAAAAAGGGAAACAACTCTCCGTTTCGATGCCACTTCCCCATCACCATTTCGCCATCTAACGCTCTCCATGATCATCCGTATATATCACAGTTCTTTTCTTTCTCTTTTTTTCATCGCCTGAAATTATCAATAGAACTATAGCAGCACATACTGCAAGAATACATATAGGAGTAGCTTAATTACAACTGCGATCACTGTAGCCTACATAAATTAATTTCAGATACACTAGCACTATAGGCCCCACCATCCAGCAGATAAAATTCAGAAAACTTCTGGCTCCGCATATATATAACCATTCAGCTGCTATCAACGTTCATTCAGACAAGACGTACTCTGTATTACTACTACTCTTAACAGTTGAAATTCTGAATTTCATTGAAAGGGCGCATGCACACGGCTGACGGACGACATGTCAATGGCGCAAGCAGTTTAGCCGCTTTTGAATGGAATCATTCTGCAGCCCCGACCCCGCGTCGGCAATGTGCACGTACTCCCACTGTTCCACTGCAAAAGGCGTAGTTATACTTGGCACTGTTTTAGTTAACTTTAAATTTCTCCATTACTAACGTTTATAGTAACAAAATCATAACCACATAAAAATAAATTTAAATATCAATCCAATGATATTATTTTTATCAAATAAAATTTAATTTATATTGTAATAGTTGTTAGTTAAATATTTTAAGAGTTAAATCTTGAAATATGTGTGTGCCTTGTTCAGTGGGATGGAGGGGGTACTATTTTTGCCGAGCAAGTGCCCTCTTCTCTTCTCCATGTATATATGCAACTGCAACTATGCGTGGTTGCTTTCCTCCTCTGCATGATTCCATTCGCAAGTACTCCTCCTTTTGTGGATAGAGATGGATGTGGATGTGTTCCCATCACGGTGTCGCACTCAACAGTGTGTGGGTCAACGAGTGACCGATCGATCCATGCAAGCAAATGGAGTAGGACTAGTCACAAGTACTAGCATATCTCACTGGCAATATGGGTATCTCCGTCACTAGCTACCAAGCTAGCAAGCTACTTGCACTGCATTTCCTTGGTGAAGTGGCTAATACTAGAAGTAAGCATACAGTGGTAGCTAAAATCATGGTGATGGACATGGGCCAAATGCATAAAATGTTCAGTGGCATGGGAGAAGCTACCGGCGAGCTAGCTAGCTTCCAATGGATGCAATGGGGAGCATTGCATGGATTTTCGTGCCTGGATGGTGGTCGGTCTTTCTGGGGTCAGCTTGGGCAAGTCGCCTGACAAAAAGGGCTCGCATGCATGCACGCACACCACGAAAAACTCCAGGCTTTTTTCAGCAGGAGATCACCACTTAAAACTGGGCCATTGCCATGACAAAACTGGGCCATCGCCATGGCCACCATGATCGAACGAGAGCGAACGAAAAAGTTTTTGCTTTCTCCTAGACACGAGCTAATTGCTTCGAGTATCGCGCAAAAAAAAAAACAGTCTTTTTGCTAGCTATAGCTCCGGCTAATGGTTCGTTCATGCATAGGCACAATCATATCATGGAGTACTGCACTATCTGAGAGCCTCATCCGGCGAAAACTGATTATACGTCGAAATAGCCTATTAGCGAAAAAATAATATATACATAAAATTTTTATATACTTAAAATCAATATAAAAAAGCTACGATAAAAATTTAAGTTTTAACATCAGCTTGTTTTTTATGTGACAAACAATAAGGCTCTGAACCTGTTTACCATGATGGAGATGACAGTGGCAATTAAACTCAAGATTCAAGAAGCACCGTATTGCCTCGATCTGTCGCTAAGAGGTTGGTAGGGAAGGATTACAAGTACATTCGCGAGATATTTCATGTCACTAGCTAGAGGTTTAACGTTGCTTCCAAGGAGAATGAACTAAAAATGCAGCAAAAACCCATAGTTCTAGGTAACCTCGCGAGCATATATATGCATATGTTTGGAATGATTGTCTCTCTCCCACGCGCTCCTTGGAACAGTACTATCTTCTAGAAAAAATAGTTCTATAATCCTAGAAGAACAACACAGCAGGAAAATAGGAGTAGTATAAAACAAATGCTAGGAAAAAATATGTATATATATAGAGAGAGGGGTAGGGTGACTTTGCATATAGAGGGGAACCTGCAAAGAGCAAACACCAATTGCTGCATATCATAACAATGAGAAACATGCGGCTGTACAAGCAAAGAGAAACTAGTATTAACCCCATGCACTAAAAGATGGCCTGTGCAAAGGGGTTGTAGCTGCGGCAGAAAAAGAAGCGCCATGTCTCTCCATGCTCACACCTTCACCCCCTCCCCTAAAAAGGAGCGCCCACTATTTGCTCCTCACTCACTATCCTTTTGTTCCAATGCATAGCTAGCTCTTAGACCATTCACACAGCATCTACATGGCATTTAGCCCCAACCATCAAAGTAAGAGATTCTCCTCCACGTATGCAAATTCTGTGCCTCCTGAAGCACCTCACTGCCTCCATGAGAAACGGATGGCCTTGTCAGAGCGCACGGGAAAAGCAGGAGAGAGGAAAAAACCAAACGAGAGAGGAATGTGGACAAGAACGACCTGAGAAGTGCCACTGTCGCCAAGCTTCATGTCCACTGCTGCCAAGCTCTATGTCCACTGCTGCCACCGTCACCCTCTATCCAATTTTGATAGGCAAATGGAGGAGAGCACGGGGAGGGAAAAAGGTGACAACTGGTGAGGGAAGAGGTGGCGGATAGAGTGGGAAGAGTCAAATCTACAACAAACATACCATGAGGACCGTCACCATCATTGGTGTCAAAGCTCGTAGATAGGAGGCACCTTCGATCTATCTCGTTGCAATGCTTGCTTGGTCAATCTGCGCACTATCGGACTACACCATCCCGATTAGCTCACTGTCGAACCACGCTGCCCTTCTAGCTGTTCTCCCGCCGAATCGAGGAGAGACGAGGTCAGTGTGGCTTCTGTGTACGGCAACTTGCATGAGGAAGACGAGGTTGCATGGCTCCTATTGATGACGACCTCGTCGGTGAGATGGAGGAGGTGGACCAGTGGTGAAAGCACAAGGGTGGGGCATGTCACCACCTCACCACCACTTGAGTCATTTGGTAGTGGTGAGCAAGAAGAGAGGATGCGATGGTGCGCGACAAGAGAGAGGAGGGGATAGTGACAATGATTCAATCTAGCTGACAGACTGGGCGGTGGCAATGAGAGGTATCTCAAAAAAGGATAGGAATCGAAGGTAGCTACATTGAAGCAGGAGGAAGAAAAGGGGATCGAGAGGGAAGAAAGAGGGGAAAAAGAGGATAGGGAGGCTGAAATGTAACACCCTAGTTTTGCTAAGCCATTAAAACTATTTTAATAAAAATCCTATTTGTAAAAATTTGGTTCTCTGTATGTGAATTAAGGACATAAATGTCGAGATCTCAATTAGATCACTCCCTATGACTACAAAAATCCATATCAAAATTTAAATATGAAAATTCAAATGTTATAATTTGAATTTCTTTCCAAGGTTCATTTTGGAATTCCTCCTAATTCCATGTTCTTTAATACATCTCCTTCCAAAATTCCAATCAAAATCCCCACCAACAATCTCTGCTTCAATTTTCAAATTTTGAATTCAAATCCTCCTTGGGATTTCCCTCTTTTTTCATCCTAAATCTTTGCCAAATTTCATTAAATTCAACCTATTTCAAAAATTATTCAACTCCTAGTAGATGTTTGGGATTCTCAGATTTTTGTGACCCTAAGTATTGAAATTTGGGTTCAAATATCTCTTCTCAAATATCCTTCCGAAAAAATATATCAAACTCTATTATTCACCTAGGCCTCCCCCAACCTCTTCTCCCTTTTTCCTCTTGGTGCAACCCTGCCAATCTCTTCTCTTCCCTCCTCTCTCCCCCACTCGCTTGCCCACGAACGAGCTGGCCTAATGCCGCTCGGCATTCCCTCATGCGCAGTCTAGTTTCCGTTCTTTTCTCACACTACGCAGCTGCGACAACCCAAGGCCCTCTCGTGAATGCTTCTACACACAGCTGATGTCTGCTTAATCCCCTCGACCAAGCCCGCATGTCAGCCACTCGCTTCTTAGTGCGAGCCCGCATGCTAGTGGCGGTGTGGTTCTCCCCATTCTTCCACCCTTGCCCACACACGCTCCATGTGGTCGATAGAATGGCGCTAAGGGAAAACTTTCTCTACGCCAAAAATATCTCTCCCCCTGCGCATCTAATCACCCTGTCCTCTTCACCGTTCAATCGGTCGCCAATCCATCACTGCCATCTCTTTCTCTACGTCGCATACGCCGCGTGCTGTGCTCACCACATCAGCAAGAAAAATCTCGCCTCCAACTGCCATACTTTGTGTTTGCCCTTCTGCCTTGTTGCCTTCCGCCATCCTACGCCTATAAATAGGCTCCAACCCTTGCCCATTGTTCTCCTCATCGTGATCACGCCACTCCGCTCTCTCTCGTCATGCTAAGCTTGAGCACCTCGACCATCAGCGAAATTCTCCCTCTTAGTGGTCTCCCATTCCTTACTCCTTCCTCCTGCCGTTCTTCCCAAAGTGTCGCTTTCAAACCTACCCCAAGTTAGCCCCTCCACTGCTCAAATGGTCATTGGTGGCAAAATGATGCTGTCGAACTCGAGATCCTCCGCCGCTTGTCGCCAGCCACCTCCTGTACTCCTAGCCCTAATTCGAGCTACTCAAACATCTTCCATTTCCTTACTTGTTGTTCTGGTGGCTTGTAATCATTGAGGTTAGTTGCCATTCATTGATTTGACGTTGGTAACCATCGATCATCGATCTAGCCTGAGGTCAACCACATAGGTCCACACCGACATGGCGTTCCACATGAGGCCGCGTCAGTAGCCACGGACTACCCCTGTGCCCCACACACTGGCCTCCTTTACGCCAGGCCACCAGTTACTAGGTTGGCCATGATAGCCCACAAAGGCCACATGGCCAAGCCCACCAAGTTGCTCTCTTAATCTCTATCTCTCTCTTAGTCCAAGGCCTATGGGCTACTCTAGTAGGTCGAAGCCTAACAACCCTTCTCTTCTACTCCATAGACAAAGTATACTTTCCCTCCCTCCATATAACCACTCAGCCCCACTTGTGAGTCTCTAATATGACAAATGATTCTTTTCTAAAATTCTTTTAATATTTCTCTATTAACTAGAAAATGTCTTAAACTTCAAAAATCCATATCTTCTAATCCGTATCTCCGATTGACCTCGTTCAGGTCTCCAAATTTTTTTAAAATTGAGATCTACCTAATGGTACTATTAGTTATAATTAATAATATTTTTCTTATTTTTAGGATTTTGATTGGTTTTTATCTTTTTTATGCATAGTAGACGTCATTGGAAATCATTTCGAATGTAGAATTTTGAAGATTTCGAAGACAAACATAGAGTTAAGTCACCATTTGATCATATTGATTCTAGTTTTTGAAATATTTTGTTTGCAAAAACTGCATTGCTAGTGTTTATGTAAATTCGACTAGTCTTGGTTTGCGTGACAAATTGATGGCCTAACCCAGTAGCTGCATTATACATATAGGATGTTGATACCCTTATCCCTTGTCACTCCACCCTCGTGGTACCCTGGCAACAATTCCCTTGAGCATAGTTGGTAACGGTCCCATTCACTACGCCCTTGTTTATCGAAATGAGAAAATTGGTTTTGTGAAACCTTTGAAAACCCAATATGTGGTGTTGGCGAGTTTGTGAAATAAAACCTATTTGCAAAAACTTGCAATGCAGAGTGATCGCCTTAGCGGTGGTGCTCTATATTGGCATATAAGGATTAATCTCTTGGGGAATTCCATCCAAACATCTTATAGTACGACCACATGGGTGGTGTGAGACACTCTAGGCTAAGTAATTAGCTAGCAAAAATATCTTGTATGTCAATAGTTGGAGAATGCCGGGATGAAGAGATGCGAGTTGATATGATGCGTTGGGTGCAAATTGAAATTTAACGTGCTAGGCATGATTGAATGGAGACATCCTAGATTTTTTGGGTAGAAGAGGGCCGAGATTTGCCTAATACTCGGTTTAGAGAGAATTCTTTTATGTAGCATGAGGGGTCCTTGGTTGGCTTAGGAAAGGCCTTGTTGCCAACCTCTCCCGCTTGGCCAGTGAGAGAGGAAGCTCATATCTTATGGGTAAAGCGTGAACCCTATGCAAAGGTTACCAAATTGTTTGAACAACCATGCCCACAGTAAAGGATGATTGTGAGGTGATTTCTCTCATGTAGATTTTGTTGCCTGTGTTTTACAAAATTGGTTTGTGGGATTGGGAACTATTAATAGAATCAGCCATGAAGACTGATGGATAATCATTACGTGGTCTGAAATAGACCTGTGTGAATCAGGATGTTGATTGACATCATATACTAGATTTTCTAAGTGGAAGTAGTGTGTGTTTAAGATTGAGATCATGGATTGCTCGAGGAGCCAAAGAGTATGAAATAGGTGGGCTATTGTCTCGTGATTATGAAAAATGAGAAGAAATTAATAAAGAAGGAGTGAGTTGAAAGTTGCCTGATGGCAGGTGGCTTTGAACCGGTGTCATGGTTCGACAACCGATCTAGGAGTAGACTTTACTATTAGCTTTAATCAACTAAAACTTCATTCAACTGCTTGAGTTATTGCAAAGCAATTTGTAAATAGGATCGAGATGAGAGCCTCTTTCCAAGCATAGGATAAACAACCTATACTTAGTGTTTTTGAGAAAAATATTTTTAAAATAAAAGTTCGTGAAATAAACTCTAGCCTCCTTTTAAAGCCTGCATAATTCATTTTTCCTATTGACTTGTTGAGTATATAGGTACTTAACTATTGTTTTCCCCTTCTCTGGGAAGATGAAGTTGAAGGTTTGGGTTTATTTTTTAGTTTTAAACCACTGTTTGTAGATTAGGTTCTAACTGCGCTAGGTTCTACTGCTACTTTTCTGCTTGCTAGTTACACTTCAGGAGTGGCTATGAAGGTGTGATCTCCTAATAGTATAATTTAATTATATTATCTTTAGTTGTAATAATGTATCTTAGTTAATCACAAGTACTAGCTTTATGTTTTAGGACTAGTATCAGCATCGTGGTTCCACGGGATTCAATTTACACTGAACTCCTATGATGCACTCTCTCTAGTGTTAATGTAGGTGGTTTCAGGGACCCGGTTTTAATTGATTTACTAATAAAAATACTATAAGTTTATTTAGGGGCTAAAAAAAATATTAGAGTAACCTGCAGTGCAGTGTGGAGGTTGTATCTGATTTTATCCAATGTGCCATATGAGGATCATCCTAGGAGTGCCCTGCACTGTAAATGGTGGATCAACACCAATCAGGTGAAAGACTACTGCTACTGCAAGTTAAACCTCAGAAGGAAAAAAAAACATTCCTTCTCTTATTGCTTGCATAGTACAAGGCAACATGAAAGTGTGTCATTTGCTGATCACTTGTAGTCAACATATTAATTTGAGTGTATCATATATAGTGAAATACGTTGGATAATACGGAAGTTCTTGCCAAGAAAAACTAAGCATCTACCGACCACACTATTCCACCACGGATACCAAGAAGAGACAAATGATCCCTTGTTACTTGTGAATAAGTTGGTTGCTAATTCCTCGCAAATTAGGTAGTCTTAATTTGTTGAGTTCATGTACTTGTTTTTTAAATAAGGGTAAAGTCTATTTTTAATCTCAAACTTTATTTTCACTCTGAACCACAAAACCTATTATTTTTCATTGAAAAACTTTCAAACCCAGACAAACTTCACCTTATGATTGTTTTTATGGTGGATTTAGACATGCTAAGAACCATATTGATATTTTTATGTCATATTGCTTGCTAACTTGGTATTGCCAGTATGGTTTCTATCAACCTCAATTACTCGTCGCATCTACCTCTCTCATCACTGAATTGTGTGAGATAATGCGGAGAAAAAAATATGTAGCACATGGAGTCCCTACCATATTAGTAGCTAGAATACCAAAAATAGTGTTATCGCTTTAGGCATAGTAAAACCACCTTTAAAATTAATCTCCGTTTTAAAAGTTTAAGGTGGCGTTGGTTTTTGTAGTTGAGGATGAAGATTGAATTTTAGTGGAAGTTTAAGGGCTAAAAATATACTTTAATTACCCTTTAAATAATGGGAAGAACGACTTTAGCGTTTGCGTCAACAATGAATTCACACAACCATGACATAATTAATTAAGCTAATAAATTAGAACAAACGCAGCAAAAAGACCTAACAAAGTGGCAAAGAAATGTCATGAAAAGAATATCCTAAAAATAAAAACCACCTTACGTGTTCAGAATCTACTAGGAAACATCGACTTGTGTTTGGAATTGGAACTGAAGGAGTCACAACCAGCTGCATGGTTCTTGAATTTTTGGGTGTAAATAAAATAACACAAACGTTGTGTTCAAACAATTATTATATTAGTTGTCTGTCCAGCTTTAATTTGAATCTTCTATGAGATAGAGTTGAGTGGTTGCAATAGCTTTTCCGTTTCTTTCCCTTTTTTTGGCTGTTCAAACAGTCGTAGGCTGTGAAAGCACAACACCTTAGTTTATAGCAACTTCTGAAGTGTCAGTTCTCAGCAGTATATATGTATGTTTTCTTGTATGACAAAGAGTGAGTTGTGTTTATGTCAATATTTTATTACCAAACTTTTACTTTAATCACTCTTAAGCCCATTTTTTACTTTGGATTAGTTATTTTGCCTTTGTTTTACTTTCTACCACCTAAAAACTTTTCTCGAGCACATCAATAACATTTAGCACATTGGCACCCATACACCGACGCTATTCTTTATCAGATAAGGAGATAGATGTAGAGAAGTGACTTAAGGTGATCTAAAATATAACAAAGATTAATTTAAAATAAAATTTTGATAATAAAAGATGGATGAAAGTGTAATTCACTCCATCGTAATATATATGACCGAATAGAAGAGAACCCTCCACTGGACTGCACAAAAAGCTTACTTCTTTTTTTTTTCTGGTTGGATAAAACCAAAAGCATGCATGCTCAACTACTACAAAGGCTGCAGAAGGACCGCTGGTATCATGAATTGCTCAGAATTGGGTTGAAATTTCGAGCTGCTCGTGGCCCATTTTGACAGATCTCAGAAAGCGAAAACTTTCTGGTGTGTCGAGGTGATGGTACTCCGCGCAGTTCGATACATCAAGCAGACAACAATTTAATTTGCCATAAATCCATCACACTCCTCCATTCTTAATCGAAAACTTACAACCTTACTAATTAGAAAATATATAAGTAATTATGTATCAGTGAAAATTACATCGAGGAGGTGCTACTACAGCAAACATGATGTTTTTAGGGAGAGGCAAACTGAATGGTCGAAACAGGGTTTATAAAACCGGTCGAAAACACAGGTCCGATCAGGAAATTCGAACTTTTTGGATTGGGTCAAAAACACAAATCGCTCAGTTTTTTAAGTAAAAAAGATACAAATTAAATTTAAAATTTTTGACAATATTTTTTTGATTTCATCGGTTTTTGTTGGTTTATCAACGGTTTCTACAAAATCTAAAAATAATGCTTGTGAGTGATTTTGAATTGAGTGTTTCACAAATAACCCCTTGAATTGAGTAAGAAATTAATACCTGGTTCTTAGGAAGTACCGCAGCTATCAAATTTGCCCATGTCTTACAATACTTTTTCTTTATATATGCACATTATTAGGGCTTTGGACATTTAGATAGTTGTGATTGCTCATAGGTTCGTCCAAATGGTTATAACCCTAACCACATCATACCCCTCCACTTCATCTAATCATGTCCTTGTCCTATAGCGCCATCGTCCCCTCTATTTTTGAGATCTCCCCTGCTATTTTGCTTTCTGACCACTTTGTGTCTCCCTTATCTAATGCCACCACCTCTCTTATGTCTATGGTGATGCTCATCACCACTCCGATCTAAAATTAAACCCTAAATATAATGATCTCTCCTTTTCTTATACCTTATCCACACTCTCCAGTGACGTTATGTTGAGTGATAGAATAGTAATTGAGGACAAAGATAACTTACTGAAAACTCCAATGTCTTTATTTGGTCAGCTATGAAGTGAGCTTGCAATCTTTCTATTCTCCAAATTAGTCACTCATTACATTGTTTCTTAGCCTATGAAGTAGCAATGTAGTTACATTGGTCCATGTGTCATTTCCTCATCTCTAGCTTATAGACCCTCTTAGGATCACACCGGTGGACCGAGGCCATGGAGT
Source organism: Oryza coarctata (assembly GCA_030770085.1). Classification (NCBI taxonomy): domain Eukaryota; kingdom Viridiplantae; phylum Streptophyta; class Magnoliopsida; order Poales; family Poaceae; genus Oryza; species Oryza coarctata. Next base: position 17,405,141 of record CM061474.1, on the reverse strand, counting down.
GGTCCCTATAGATTGACCCCTTACCATTAACTGATTGTCATCCCATTCAATTGTTATAATCAGATAGGTCTTCGCTATGTTGAAAGGGTCTTTGATGGACGAAGGGGGATTTCAATAGTCAAAGGTGTTTTTGATGATTGAAGGTGTCTTTTCTGATTCAATGGTTCTTTGAAGATTGAACATGTCTTTAATGGTTAGGGTTGAGGACCCATCTCCAACACCCAGCAACCAATATAATGATATACCATGGAGAAGTACTATAGCTATTGCTAGATGAGTTTCCTTGCTTGGCTGCTTGCCTCCGCTCAGTGGGGTGAAGGTTGCTTGCATGTTGGGTTCTTGTGAAATTGAGCCTCGATACTTGTTAAAGTACGTGTCAAATATATTGGTTCTGTTTTATTATAGGTAGAAATACACACAACATATTACAACTATATAACGATAGCAATAGCACAAGTGAGAGAGTGGCTAGCCGGTTTGATCAGTCGAGTGTTACCGGTAAAGTACCCTAATATATCAGTATCATTATGCTAGTTGGATATATATGAGCGGGTATAATCGGTGCTTTGAAGATGTAAGTTTCGGTTAAACTCTTATCAAATATGGTATTTTTAGTTTCATTATCAGATTTTGCATGGATGTCTCATCCCGACAGAACAATTTTGTTGGAGGGGAGATCGCTCGGTCCATAATGCGATTTTCGTAACAATAATACTAACTCGTCTCTGTTGTTAGTTGTGGCTGGTGATCAACAGATCCGTATACTAGGACGCATGCATGTACGTACACGAGAAGAAGTAGCATGCAAGCTAAGCCTGGCGCAGCGGGCAGAGGGCCAAGATGCTGTCCCGGTACGTACGTGCAGTCGCGGCGGACAGCGATCCGTGTCGCGAGATGGAGCGAGGCGGTGGGTCGGCGTAATAATTTCGCGGGAGAAAAGGGACGGAAAGGCGAAAGATCGTGGGGGTCCCGGCACGCAGGAGGCAGGCACACTAGCCATCCAGCCAACCAGCCGGCCGGGCGTCCGTCCAGTTCAGTCCAACTCCACCATCACCTTCTCTTGTTAGATTCCACCCGCGCCCCGCCACAAGATTCGCCTCCCTCCCGCCCCCGTCCGCATCGATCCCCCCCTCCGCCCCGCGCGGCGCCCCCAGCCCAGCCAGCGACATGGGGTCTCACGTAGTCCGATCCCCCAACCCAACCGGCCGCGCGCGCTCTCGGCGCCGGCGCCCGCGATGCGGGACGTTGGCGTACGTCGCGTCGCGGTCGCCCCACCACGACGTGCTCGATAACGACCCCCCGCGCCCCCACGACGACGTTTCCATCACCGCCCGCTCCCGGTGCGCGGCTGCTTTTGTAGCCTAGCGGCCTGCGCGATCGCCGCGGAAACGGCCGATCGGATCAACGAACACCTTCGATATGCTCCTTCCTCTTCGGTGTGCGTGCTAACGAGCGTGTCGGCGGCAGGCGGCATGTGCACCCATGCATGCCTCCATCGCCGGCTGTTCAGTTAAAAAGGGCACTCGATCTGATTGCCTTAAAAATAGAAGACGATCTCGCAGTTGGCACCGTACGTGTGACGGCTAGTGTGCATACCAACCACGGCCAGTAAATTGGGAGAAATGCTGCACATGTAATCTCACCGATGCTACAGTATCTAGGGCTACTACAAGAACGGTTTTTTCAGACACTTGTTTCCAGGTGGCTAAATGCCTGCGAAAACGGTTTTCGTAGTAGCCTAGTATTTTTCTTCAGGTTTGTGCTCCTGTCTACGTGCCGTTTGCGACACATGTGTGATCATGCAGGCAGCATTTAAATTTACCAAAGTTTTTGTTTTATTTTCCACGATGATTGTGAACTGTTTCCTTTTGTTTTTACAGCAAGGTCAAGCTGCGTGCTCTTACGGTAAGTCAGACATTAGTGATACAGAGTAATAAATATATACAAAGCTGAGGACAAAGTAAAGTAAAGGGCAGCAGGAGCACGCTGTCAAAATAAGATTGTCGATCTGGTATAGTGGGACGGCTGCAGCTTCTGCATGAAAAGGACAAAAAGAAGGTGTGCAAACTTATGATTTTTCTAGAAATGGTTCTGAGCTCATGCTATCGCTCCATCACCTAATCCTCTGAGCGACCGGCATTCCTCATCCTTCTCTTTTTGTGCTATTCGTCAACCGGTTATATATGTTTGCATAGTGCGCCACTGATTAGTTTCTCTTAACAACTCTTGTTGTCCAATACTGTACAGCATCAAGCTCTAAGTATTTAGTTGGCTGATTAAGTGGTAATTAATGGGGAGAGAAACTAATATATCAACGACAGGCCGGTCATTCCTTCAAAAGATAGCAAAGGTCTTAGCCTGCAATAGTCAACAAAACATGATCTGGTTTCTCGGACCAACTACGTACATAAACACTAAACTATTGACAGATCTTTTTACTGGCTATTATATATGGAGAAAAGAAATGGTCCCTAGTTTTAGTTTGTGCTCCAAATCAACATAAGGCCGGCCATTTGTCAAGCTTAACCAATGCTTACAGCAGGCCGGAAGGTAAATTTGTTCCAACTACTTAATTTGGCATAAATATAAATATAAGTCAGATGTATATATCAACGCCTGTTGGATCAGGGGTTATTTAATATATATTCGGCTCGAACTTGAATTCTACTACTAATATTTTAGTATCAACTTGATATATCACATATCCTATAAATAAGGGCCCAACCATAATAATTTGAACGGGGGAGTCATTTTACAACTTAAATAAACACATATGCCATGCCATACATGAATAATTTTCTATGACCAAACTATATACTTATATTAAGGTGCCATATATTAACTGAGGCACTAGTGCTGCCTAGTGGTGTGATTTCAGTGATACTGCAAATGGGATAGAATGATGAAAACGGGATGATCAATTAATTAATTTAACCACAAGGCATGCACAGAAAGAAATATAATGTAGAAGCACATATCTATGGTCTATCGCTAGCAAAGAAGCAAACTTTAATTAGTTCTTTCATGCTTGATCACTAGCTAGAAGTACTAGGCCGTGCAAATGTCTGCCCTAAACTTTCTCCCATCAAGATGACAAGAAGTAACATCTCAACAACCATGCAATAAAACATCAATATTTGCAAGATGCTAGCTAGCTAGATGGATATATAGGTATGAGATCGATGCAGGTACGCATGAAAAAACCATGCACGTAAATTTCTCCAGAATGAAGAAAGTTGTTAACTCGTACAAAGAAGAAACAGAAACGAAAGGGTAAAATAAACAAGAAGATGGAAGCAAGCAAATCAAAATGATCTTCTCGCCAAGAACTTGTGGCGATCGACGAATAAAAATCGATGCAAATCTAGGAACTGAAAATATCATCTCCCTCCACGATCACCACCTCGATCGCCGCAACCAATGTGTACGTACGTGAGCCATTTCTGTAGCTTCCTATGCTGTTTCAAAACCCTACATGCCTGTGTGTGAGCCGCCATTAATGTCGATCGAAACACACGAAGAGCTTGTTGCTAGCTACCCATGCATGGTGGATGCATGCGTGCTAGCTAGGAAGCCCTTTCTTCCATGCTGTACCACTCACCGAGCTTTGCATTTGCGCCGGTGAGCTTGATCCGTCGATCACGTACGGCGATCCGGTCATGGCCGCCACGCGCTTGCCCACACAAGAGGCTGCTCCTTCCACGCGAGGAACAAGCCGGAACCGGCCGCCGAGTCGTCCGTGCCGGCCTCGCGCATCGACCAGCCTTCCCTGTACCGGCGCAGCAGCGATCGCACGTCGTCGACGACGTCCTCGCTGAACGACACCGAAGAGAACCCGGCCGACCGCATGCGTCGCGCCCACGCCGCTGCCCTCTCCCGCCGCTCCATCGACTCCGACTCCAGGCACGAGACCAAGTCGACGATGGCACGCCCTGCTCCCCTCTCCAATGCCAGCCTCTCGTGGCTTGTCTTCGGGAAGCTCTCCTCGAGCGAATCCATGTACGCCGAGAAGAAGCGTAAGCCCTCGCCGAACACCTTGAGGAATGCCGCCTCCGTGTCGCCGCCTTCCTCCGATGCGTCGGGATCAGACGCCACCAGGTTGGCCTCCTCCTCGACAACGGTGACAACCCGCGGGTCCAGCCGGCGGAGTGACCCCGCGAACGTGTCGCGCCGGCGGGCTTTGCCAGGGACCACGCCGCGCAGCGAGTTGACGCAGTTGACGGCGAGAGCAGTGGTGGAGCCGCCCTCACGGAGGTCGAGCGCGTCGAGGTCGAGCTCCGCGAGGTCCCCGGCGTGGTGCACGGCGCGGAAGCGGAAGGGAACGCCCATGAGTCGCGCGAACTTCTCCATGCGCTGCCCGATCTCCCGCATAACGCGCTGCACCGCCGCCGTGGGCGCGGACGGCGCGGAGGACACCACGGTGGTGATCGACAGGTGCGGCGTCTCGTCTGCGGACCGCGTGGCCAGCGCCTCCAGCAGCGTCGGCCACTGCGTGCAGAACGTGTTGCTCAGGTCGAGGATGTGGAACCGCTGCGTCTCCGACGACGCCGCGGCGGCGATCTCCAGGAAGGATTCGAGGATGGCGCCATTGGCGGCGACGTGCCCAAAGGAGGACCACGGGCTGAGCTCCTGGAACCGCAGAGCCGTGCGCCGCGTCGAGTCGAACGACGTGTTCCGGTCGGCCGCCTCCGCGAGTGTGCGCAGCGTGCGCGGCCCGGACGCCGTGAGCCGAGCAAACAGCCCCTGGAGAAAGTAGGAGGCCAGCTTCTGCTCCACGTCGCCGTACGGCGACGCGAGCTCGTTGAGCATCCACATGAGCTGCTGAACGCGCTGGCTGTCGCGCGCGGCCACCGAGCGCGCGCACTCCAGCAGCAGCTGGCTGGCCCACCTCCCGCCGCCGCCACTGCCGACCGCGGCCGACGACGCTGTCCCCCCGCCGGACGACGACGCCGGGGACGAGAAGTCGAGGTTGAGGTCTGGCGGGAACGACAGGTCCGCCGCCTCGAACAGGCCGTGCCCGGCGCCCGCCGCGGTGGACGAAGTCGACAGGGGCGGCGTCGGCGCCGTCCCCGTGGGAGTGGACGACGCCGGCGGCTGCTGCACCGGCGCGCCGTGCGAGTGGTGGAAGTGCCTCGACGACGATGAGGAGGAGAAGTCTTCGTCCATGTAAAGCTGGTGGTGTGGGGCGTTGCCGCATTCTTCTTGGTACGGCTCCAGGTAGTAGTACTGCTGCTGCTGCGGCGGCTGGCCGTAGTAGTACAGTCCACCCCCACCGCCGCCGCTGTTGCTGCTGCTGTGGTAGTAGCTGTACGACGTGTTCGTCTGGTGCGACGACGACCTGGAGCCGCTCGACGTCGTGCTCCTCGAGTTGTAGGACGCTGACTGCTGCTGCTGCTGCTGCTCGGAGGCGGCTTGGAGGCTAACCAACCTAAACAGCGTATCCATCTAAGGTACGGAGACGAGGAGGAGGCGGCAACATATGGCGCAGTACAAAAGGGTTAGATCGAGAAAGGTGCAGTAACAAGGGATTTTAATGGCGAGCTGAGCTGAGCTGAGCCGAGCTGAGCCGAGAGCTACTAGCTAGCAGCTACACAACCTGGTAGCCATGTAAATTGCGAGCTGGTGGATGGATGCAGGCATGAGTGACTTCGTGTTTGTTCTTTTGATAAAACTCTCTCTCTTTACTTCTCTTTCGGTGAGATCGATAACATTTGAGTAGCTTTTGGCCAGATCGATGAGGGAAGGAGAGGGAGTAGGGGAGGAGGAGGAAGAAGGGGGAATGATGCCTCGCTCTGATTGGAGGAGTTGTTTAAATTTACCGGGGGCAGCAGCAGCAGGCAGCGGCAGTGGGTGTGGGCGCCTTTTGCTGCCTGCCTTCGCTTTGCTTTCTCCATCTCGATCTCACTGCCAAGGCTTGCCTTGCTTTTAGGCTTTTTTGGTTGGCTTAGCTAACAAACTCAGAGAGAGTGCTACGCTCGCGACACTGTAGGGATGGATGGAGAGGTGGACAGCCACTGTCACTCTGCAGGTAGGAGTACTGTTTATTATTTCCCCACCTTTCTTTTTCCTAAACTCGGTTCAATTTATCACCATTATTTTAAAAATTCAAACTATCGCCTTTAATTAGTGGAAGAGAGAGGCACGATAGTATCCGATCGATTCAAATACCGTGAGATACTATGCGAGCATACACGATCTCAGTGGTGAAGCCACCATCCGACAACCCTAGGCGGCTGCCCTGGAATGTTGACGAACGTGTTATAAAATTGTTGTGTTACTGTTAGGATGGAAATTGAAAATTTTGTAACAAATAATTATTGTAGTTAGATTTGTGTGGGCTTTAAAAATTTTCTGGCTCCACCACTACATGATCTAGAACTAGACAAATAGTCTTGTACGGGGCTAAAGTAATAGAGACAAAAACAAATTCATTAAGCACGCGGTCAGTAAAAAGTTTAAGTGATTATGGCTCTGTCACAACTCTGGCGGACATTTGGCTAGAGCATCAGTCTTTTGCCATATGTTAGAATCTAGTGTAAAAAAATATTTGAAGCATCCAATATTATCTTGCATCCTAATTTTTCTACATCTTTTGGATGAACTCCTCTCACTTGCTTTGATTAGATTTGTGCAGTGGTTTATTCAAAATTTGACCAAATTTCGCTCGAATTTACTGTTTGAATTTTGAATTTCTCAAAAACCATTCAAAATTTTGATTGAAATATACTTTCCTCCTGTGTCAAAACCTCAAAATTTCACGGTTTTGGACCGGTTTCCATTGCAAACGTCAACACTGCTCTTGTACTCCCACTAGAACGGAGTACGTGAACATATGCTTCGTGACTCTATGCACCACGGGGTATATGCCAGACCTGATATTGCGCACAATCGTAGGAAATTGTTTTGTTTCTAATTTTGAACACAAGGCAACAACTGCGAAAACATTTACCCATTTTTATCTAAAATGGTCGAATTAATTGTTTCTAATCAAGAAACATGTTTTACATATGAAATTAAGGTTGTTTTAAAAAGGGAAGATTAAAGATTTACCACTCATGTAATCATGTGCTATGATATTTGGGACATCAGTAACAAATCTTGAAATGCAACAAAAATCCCCATCAAATGATGATACATAGGAACAATACTTATTCCCCATATACCCTGTTTACAGCTTGTTTGATTAATCCATTTCACATGGCGATTGGAGGGATCGAGTGATTAATTCCACATGGGATTAGGGATATTAATCCCACATCGCTTCGTTCCCATGGGGAAGGGATTAATCGAATATAGACCCTCTATAGAAAAACATAAAAATTCTAAAGGATTTCAATTATATAGAGAAATTTTGTAGGAAGTCATTTGAAACAAAATATTGAATTATACGACTTCCTTCAAAATTCCTTAGAGGCAAGTTAGAAAGAACTCCAATCTCTTAGAATTTTTTTTTTGAGTCTATCTTTTTTATTCAATTACGTTTTTACTACGGTCTATTCATTCTTGTGTTTTTTTTACAATACTATATTTTGCACTTATATTCCTATCAAAATCATATATTTTTCCCTTTGTTTTTTAATCATATGCTTGAAAGAGCCTTAACCCTTAAACATGGGAGGATTCTGGGTTCGCTGACCAAATTGTGGTGTTAGCCAACAGACCCTAGGAGAATCCTCTGAAAACTCAGATTAGAACGTAGAAATTAATTAGAGAAGGCCTTCTCTGCGTTCCAAACGCTCCAAAATGCCTGTAATAACCCCACATTCAAAACGGGCCTTTAATCTCACTAACCATGCCCTCTTAAGCAGCGCATTCCAACATCTGAAAACTAACACAGCACATTTTAGCCGTTCCAATTTCTGGACAAAAGCGATTCCCCGTCGTCCCAACAATCCTGGGATAAATCAAAGACCAGCTAGTGCGCGCCTGAAATGACTGTTCAGGCCAGGACGACATCAACCTACTCCTACCTTGGAGGCTTTGTCAGGCATCAGCTGCATGCTGAAATGAGTTGAGTGGAAAAAAATATTCCCTTGCTTTATGCCATTGCCATGCCTTGCTAGCATCGCATTGCCCTCTAGGATGTGAAGGAATTGTAGTCTTCTCCTGCTCATCCTCTACACAACCACAGCATTCAATAGTACGTACTACGTACACTGGCAATGCCCATCAGTAGGCTGTACACATGCGCGACACATGAGAGAAAGGCTAAAGAATATGGAGATCAGATCGAAGCAAGCAAAGGCAGCAGCAGCAGTGTGCAGCAGCTAGCTACTAGCACGGCTGAAAAACAAAAGGAGCTAGCAAAAGCTGGAGCTCGCACCGAGAGCACGGCGTGCACGCAGTGGCCATCATCATCTTCGTCTTCGTCGTCGTTAAGGCTGGCTGGCCGGCCGGCCACGACCACTGCAGCCATCTACAACTACTAGTACATTCTTTGATATCTCCTTTTGGATAGTAGAGAAAGGTCCTAGATACACGGCCTTGTTTTGGATTTTGACACACGACTTTATCGCCCAGATTCAATTCTCTCCTTTTGGAAGGCCAAAAAGACAGGGCCCTGCACATATGACAATACACTAAAGTGACTAGCTACCTTTCCTTTTCTCTTTTCTGAACAACAACAACGTGTCTAACATATCGTTTGATTAATTATCACGTAGTTGGGATGGATGCCGGCTGGCCGGCCGGCCGGCACTGTATCTATTATAGCTTAGCTTTGTTGCTCCAAAAGGATTAATGTGTTCGTGTCTCCTTCGTGCTTTGCAGTTCTACCGCTGCTGCTGCACACAGCTGCATGCAGGTTTAGCTAGCAGCTGTTGCTACTGCTTCTCTCTCTCTCTACCTACCTAATATCATATGCTAGATCGTGCAGTGATGGGGTCGTGGAAACGCAGGGGGACCTGTCCGGCCGGGTAGGTCGAGCACTGTACTGACTGATAGAGAAGTTGTGTTATGAGTTGGCGTTATTTGACTGTTGAGCTGTAGCAAACCATGCAGTACTTGCAGCAGCAGCTGATGGCTTCGGCCATGATCAGGGGTTTGAAAGAGAGGGAGAAGGGTCCGTTTGATTGATAGATCGACCATGTTGACATGCATGTGTGTTGGTTTGATTCAGCTAGCCCACTGAACTTTGACCGGAAAACTTCTGAGAATTATCTGAACCACGGCAACTTGGCACCTTCTTGCAGAACGTACCTCCCAAACACTAGCGTCTCTTTCTTATCCATGGTCGCATCTCACATGTAACGGTATCTTTTTTAAAAATTTTGTGTAACGGTTCCAGTTTGTCCTGTCAGTCACAAATTTTGACGAACTGCTGTCTCAGAAATTAAACGTGTTCATGGGGCTTCATATCTGCATACCACTGCAGCTACATCCTGAAATACGCAGCTATACGGCTGCATGACTGAGCAGTTAGAGAATTGCAGACATATATACGTAAAATCTGATTTCGTATTCTAGCTAAGATATGCAATCAGATATAAAAGAAATCAACATATACAAATTCTGAAACTGAATATCTGAATCAAGGACATTCGAGGTGCGCTAGGCTTCCAAACCCTGCTTGAATATCTGGATCTCTGGGTTCAGGTGAACGTAGTCACCTTAGACGGCGAGCAGCTCATTTGGCAGTGGGAAGCAACAGAGCAATACTCCACCAAGTCAGCTTACAGAGTCTTTTAATTTGCCGTGAAAGCTTCCCGTCCAAGCCAATCTGGAAAAAACGCGCCGCCGCGCTGTATTTTTTCCTATTGGTGGCTCATCACCGTTGTTGAACGGCAGACAGGCTGAGCAAGTATGGCTTGCCTCATCTGTGAAAATGTGTTTTCTGCGACCAGCAAGAGGAAAGAATCGACCACATCCTGATTGGTTGCCCAGAGAGACTTCAATTTTGGTGGATTATCCTAAACACCATTGGCTAACCTCGGTGCTTCCCGTCGAATCCAGTCTTTCCTACTGTGGTGGTGCGATAGCAGGAAGTTGGTTAACAAAACTCCGAGGAAAGGATACAATACAATTGTCATCCTAGCTGTGGAAAGAAAGTAACAGTAGGGTCTTTAACAACCAGTGCAAAACTTGGAGGAAGGTGGCTGGCGCAGCTGCACAGGAAGCAACACCATAGCATCGTTACTCAAAAATGATTTTTAGAAGCTAGAACAAAATATTTTTTAGACGACCGAATTGTGGGCCGACTGCAAGGATGCTTGCCCGGACGCAGGGAACACAGATCGCCATCGGCTGCCTGCAAAACCAGTCAAAATTTTACAGACGGCCTGTACTATCGACTATATTTTTATATTTTTACAGATGATTCATCTTATAGGTCACCTAAAAAAATGCTCTGTTATATACCCTTTTCCTCTCCAAGCCTCCCCATTCTATGCTTCTCTCCTTGAGGAAAAAAAAGAAAAAACAAAGGAAATGCTTTTGATCTTGAATCTTTTGATAGATTTTACTCTTTAAGATTGGTGCATTATCTTTTCATTATCTTTGTGAATTTCTTTTCCAATTATAAGTATTTACTTTTTTAATAGTTTCATGATTTTGGATTGCAATTCTATGTTAAGTTAGGGTAATTTTTTGTGCAAATAATTCTTTAGCAGTGTTTTCTCACCCAATAATTATAAATTTTATTACAATTAGTGTTTCTAATAGTAGATCAAGTTAGGTGGGTCTTTTTAGATATAGTTTGGAGAGAGAAAACCTAATTTAGTCTCTCTAGTTTTTTTTCAAATAATATTACTCTTATTTTTTTCCTCTAAATTCCTTTGCAATTTTCTTCTTTTATAATCTTTAGTGTGTTAAGGAAATTAAAAAGTTGATTATTTGGAAAATGTTATATTTAAAAAATTTAAAAAGTAATGCACAATTAAAATAAAGGAAAATTTTATTTAAATTATTTGTAAATTGCATATTATTTTGTGGTTAATATTTATAGATAGACAGACAGAATGGATATACGAGATGCCAAGATTTCAACTGTTGTTTCTCATCGAGTTGTCTAAATTTATTGAAGCTACAAAGAACCATTTATGAGCAAGACAACAAAAAAAATGTTGTCCACTAAAAAAACAAGAAAGCATAGATAAAAATAGAAGTTATCAAGTCTCATTTGATTTGACGCAGAGTTTGATGTGGGCTATACAGTTTGGTCTAAACATAGCGAGACAGTCAAAGGCAAAAGTAGTATCGTAGAAGAACTTAATATCTATATGAAGGGTGGTATTCATGATTTCATACATAATAGTTCTATTGTTGTGATGGATAACGATGACTATATAATGATGGATGATACTGGTATCAAACTGAAGGAGATGCTATGATACGCTGAATCAGGGGTCAGCAAGAGGCCTAGATAGTTTCAAGATATTACATAAGATAGTTAAACAATTTTGTACGATAAGTCAAAAGGTTGTGATAAGGATTTCTCCGTATTTCGTTATATGCTGAAACTTCTTAGGTTTAAGGCTAGTAACGATGGGTCCGATAGCAGCTTCGATGATTTGTTAGTTCTCTTAAAAAATACTGTCGAATCCAAACTCATTGCCAACAAATATATACCAAGAGAAGAAACTCATATGTCATTTGTCATAAGGTGTGCAGAAGGTTCACGCCTATGTTAATCACTACATCCTGTACTGTAAAGAGAACGAGAATATGGAAAATTGTCCTTCTTGCAATGCAAATCAGTATAAAATGGACGAGTCTTTGAATAAGCAAGATGTTTGTTTAATTCAAAGAGAAAAAAAATACCTGTCATGGTGATATGTATCTTTCAGTGAAAGATTGGCTGAAATATTTGTTCTCAAATCCTAGAGATGCTGAATTGATCTAATGGCGTAAAGAAAAATGTAAGAATGACAGAAAGATTAGGCACCCTACGGATGCACACCACTATAAAATTTTTTATGAGAAGTACAAAGAATTTGCTAAGGACCTGAGTAATATTAGATTCGTATGGAGTACCGATGAAATGAACCTCTTTGGTAACCTGAGCAGCACACACATCACTTGCCTAGTACTTATGATCATGTACAACCTAGCTACATACCTTAGTTAGAAGCAAAAGTACATGTTGTTGTCCATACTTGTGCCGAGACAACTAGATAATAACATTGATGTCTTTCTTGTACCTTTGATGAAAGACCTGGTAGATCTATAGAACAATGGTTTACGAATGTGGGATGAATACATACATAAGTACTTCACGCTAAGAGTCATTATTTTTGTTACTATCAACAATCTCCCTATGATGTTTTCTCTGTCAAGATAGATAAAAAGGAAGACCAGATGTTCAATCCGCATCAATGAAACTATGTACAAGTATCTCAAATCATATAAAAGTTAGTATACATGCATCATCGACAATTCTTAATCAGAGATCATAGATACCACTCCATGGTGAGTCATTTCAATAATGCGGTGGGGAGAGATGATGTACAAACAAAAACTAAGATAGAAAAATTTGTGCTTGAATTGATGAAAAAAATAAAGGTTGTATTTGAAAAGGCCAAGAAAAAGACAACTAAGCGTAAAAAGAGAACAAAGTATATGGAGAATACGAAGGAAAAAGAAGAGCCAAAAGTACCATTCAAGAAGCATTCAGTGTTTTTTAAGTACTTACCGTATTGATAAGACTTAGATATTCGCCATGCCATCAATATCATGTATCTAGAGAAGAATGTGTTTAATAGTACCATCGATCTTTTACTAGACGTACCGAGTAAGACAAAGGATGTATTGGAGTCACGTTACAACCTCGTAGAAATGAAGATAAGGGAAGAGCTTCACCCTAAGGATTTGTCGAACAAAAAAGTATATCTTCCTCTAGCTAGCTTTACCTTGACGACGAAGGAGAAAAAGTCATTATACAAGTGTTTTCATGGGGTGAGAGTGCCCATTGATTTATCATCAAATATTGAGAGACTAGTCTATATAAAAGATTTAACGTTGTCTGACTATAATTACTATGACCGCCACGTGATGCTATCTATATTCCTCCCCATTGCAATATGACAATCAAACCATTACATTTAAAGACGTTAATCATTAGAATGTGCTACCTCTTTAATACCATTTCATAGAAGGTTATTGACCCAAAAGAACTAGATCATCTCAAATTATTTATTATAGAGACGTTATGCCAACTTGAGATATGTTTGTCTTCATTCTTTTTCGACATCATAGTGTACCTCATGGTTCATATTATTTCTCAAATAATTGCACTTAGTTCTTTGTACTTGTATTAAATGTGGGACTACAAGCGGTACATGTCTATTCTAAAGGGCTACATACGGAATCGTGCTTACCTAAAGGGCTTGAAGATAGAGGAATACACTACCGAAGAAGTCATTGAGTGTTGCACTGACTACTTAAAAGACACCTAGGCAGCTAGTGTAACAATAACTATACATGAGGGTAGATTGAGTGGGAAGGGCACCGTAGGCGAGAAAAGATTTATTGATAAGGATTACAAAGTAGTTCGAGAAGTGTATTTTAGCATCCTGTAGCAACTCGGGATAGTAGAGCAGTATATCAAGCAACATTTGAATCATATTAGACTGCAATATGTCGGATGCTCAAATGATTGGATAATGAAGATGCACAAGCATCTCTTTGTTGAGTGGTTAAGGAATCAAAACCTATCCGACAGAGAAACCAGAGAGGAAACCACTATGAAAAAGTTATCGTATGGTCTATCAAGTGTGGTCAACTCCTGGCAATCTTACGATGTTAACGGTTACACATTTCATACCAGAACAAAGGATAAGAAGAGCGTAGCCCAAAACAGTGGTGTTTGGGTAGAGGCAAATGATGCAAATGGACAGAAGAACACTTATTATGGGTTCGTAGAAGAAATCAGGAAGCTGGACTATGGACTGAGTTCTAGATCCCATTGTTTCGGTGCTAATGGGTGAAACAAATAGTAGGTGTATTCATGGACAACTTCAGTTTAAAAATTATTGACCTCGACAATATGGGTAAAATAGATGACCCTTGGGTACTTGTTGATTGCGTTGCACATGTTTTCTATATAACTAACGTTACGAACAAGAAGAAGGAAGTTCCAATCTTCAGAAAATAAATAATCATGGTAGTTGAAAATGTGGAAGATGTCGAGGACTATAACCAGTATGAATAAATGCCGCTATTTACACAAAAATCTTATAGAGGCAACCATCGATGAAAAAACGTTCAAATTCTAATTGTCGTGACAATATGTAATCGGATAATTTACATGGACGCTGAAAATATGTAATTTGATAAATTACGCAAATGTGTAAAATTTATGCACGATGTATGTGAAACACATAAGAATTATAATTGAAATATAATTGTATGGACTAAAAGGAAAAAATAAAGTGGGCATTTTTTGAGGCGGCGGATAGCACACATTGCCTGTGAAAATGGTTTTGGTAAGCGGCACGTGCTTTCGGTTTCATGTGAAAATCATTTTTGCAAGCGATGTGTAACTTTTGCCACCTATAAAAACGATTTTCGCAGGCGACACATGGCATCTCCCATTTGTGAAAATTTCCCCTATAAGGCGCACGGGTGTGAAAAATTTTACAAGTCCCGTGCGCTAACCAGGCTACCAAAATTCAATCGCATGCCCATGTCCTGCTACTCAGCCTCTTCTCTTGCCTCAAGCCTCAGCCTCTGCTGCCACCCCACACTCTGGCCTCTGCCCTCTAGCCACTTCACTACCGCTGCTCCCTCCCCACGTGGCCTTGGTTGACGTCGCCAAGGCTTCTTGCCTCGACGTGAGCCAACCCTACCATCCTTAGCCTTCCGTCTATTGGTCTTCTTTCCCCGGCCGCCATCGGCCTCCTTTGCCCCGCTATAGCAGGCCTCCCCTATCCTGCGCGCACCACCCTCGACCATCTCCCCTTGGCCTACAACATTGCCTCTTTCTCTCCTCGCCGACTAGTGCTCGCAGGTCGGTTGTCACACCTCGTTGTCACTGGGCCTTGCCGTCATCCTAGCTAGCCATCCTAACCTCACCGCGCAGGCCTCGTTGCCGTCCCTTCACCTTGTGTCAATCGACCATTGTTGTCTCTCCTCGAGTTAATTTTTATTTTTGGAGGAATTTTTATTGTGTGAAATTTTAAAGAATTTTATATGGAAATATTAAATGTATTTTGATGCAAAAACTTAGGATTATTTTTATGTGAATTTAGAATTAATTTTGATGCAAATTTACAATGAATTTGATTTGATATGAAATTTAGGATGAATTTTTTGTGTGTTCATAAATTAATCTAAATTTGGGATTAATTTTTATGTGAATTTAGAAGTATTTTAGATGTACAAATTTGGATGGATGTATTAATGTTATATATTATGTGAATTTTATATGTGAATGTTGGTTTATTTTTAGAAGTGTATTTTAGGTAATGTTATATGTCAATTGTACTTATGAATTTCACTTCAATTTTATGTGTGAATTTTAATGGATGTATTGTTGTTAAATATTACATACAAATGGTGGGATCTAGTTAAAAATTTACATATTTTGATAATTAACATAGATACGATGGGCATCGGCGATAGACCTAAATAGACCATGGAAGTGTCGCGATAAGAGAAGACATTACCATCTTAGCCCACATCATTCGACCATAGCCCCCAAGGTGAAGGCTTGTATCACTCCCCTAGCAATCTACATCCAAGCCCACGGTGTGGAAAGAAGGCTGTGGATAATGCTAATTATATCCTAGAGGTGGTATGTTCTTTGTACATAGAACTTCACCGAGTTCATTGTACGCATCTATTTTTATATAGCACCGATTATTCTATTTCATTAAGAGACGAAGATTGCTCCACGAAGGTCCACGCATCGTAGAGTTCCAACAAAGCAACAATAAGAAGTCGAGGAAGCATTTGAAACTTTCTCTGTCTCAAAGCCAGGAACAACTATTGCTTAAATCTAAACGCAGAAGGTGGTAGGATCAAGATGATTGATCCTAAAGAGGTAATTATCGTGATCTACATTAATGCTAAGGGATATCCAATAACCCCGTGAAGTGATTATTAAGTGGCATAACCAATGTGGGGTCATTGTCAAGGACTATGTCATAATATTAATTGACGATTGGGAGCTAGTTACAGCATGGACCAAAAATTACCTATGGGATGAGCTAAAGAAAAGAATCATATTCCCTGAAAGAATCAGGAAAGAGGCAGAGGTAGCTACCCTTTATAATATGGTCAAGTTCTGGTGTAATTGAAAGTCAAAACTCAACAAAAAGTACATATAGAGAGGATTGACCTCAAAGTTTAGAAAGATCATCACACTCATCCAGTGGGACCAGTTTGTGGTGAAGATGACCACACCACAAAAGATAATATTAAACAAGAAGATGGCAAAACTCACAAAGTAAAATAAGTTTCAAAGTCATCTAGGCTCAAGTGACTATGTTAAAAAGGTTGAGAAGTAGAAAAAGACCGATGATGACTTAAGAGCACAAGAGAAAATCGTGCTAAAGGAGGACTATGATGAACGAAGTAGGAAATAAGTGCATGCACGGACCCATAGATCACTTACTCTAGCGAGATAGTATTCATAGACTTTGGCCTCCATGAAGTTGCAAACAAGATGAATGATATCACAGAGAGGAATAAATTTGGCTCTTTCAAATCTGTTAGGGAGAGGGATTAGCTAACTGTCATGTTGGGCAAACTGAGCACAGCAACCACATTCGTGGCATATTATCTAAGCTAAACTGGAGATAAGGATTCATACAAGACACACCCATTTACAAGAAGCACGACCATTTTAAGAAGACACTAGAAGAAACGATATGAGTAATGGTGGCCTGAAAATGGCGAGGTTTGCAGCAAGTGCCGTTTTAGACTTATTTTCCCAACTACAACCCTAGACAGAGGCAAGTGGAACCCACCTTTTACTATAGTTGCCACAAACAAATCCGCTCATAGTGCCAATACGCTTCAAATCTACTCTTGCCCTAAAGTTCCTATCGACAACTTACAGAAAGACACTCCATGGATGCTTCATGTCCCTGTTGGAAGGGCAAGGCAAACAATGAAGGATGCAAGAGACAAGGCAATGTGAGGCCATATTTTTCACTACCAGCTAGTCCCAAAGGATTATGCAAATTTTGTAGTGGTGAATGTCAACAAATACCAAGCTATATACGAGATTGACATTCCAATGAGTAAGGGCATCAAATATCTTAGAGGTGCAATCAATCTTTGGCATAGAAGAGATATAGTCCTAACAACGTCAGTAGAAACCTCGAAGATGCTACAAGATACGACTCCATGCCAATATTTACCAGCAAATCCTTTCTTAGAGATATAAGACATGTTCTCTATAGGCGAACTCCCTTATATGCCACCACGACAACCTTCTCTAAGGATACTAACACTTTTGCCTTCCTCAAAAAATCTTGTGCCAATTCCCATTGAAACAAGTATCTCTTAAGGCCAGGAAGTGCATACTCCATGAGAAGATTATCTGAAACCTCTAGTGCCATGCAAAAATCAAACCCCATGACCACAAGGCAAAAGACAAGAACAAGAAGTATTGGATGCGAAAAACATTTTTAAGAAGAGAGAATTTAAGCACGAAGCTCGATGCATATATGGAATGAAAAACCCAAACTCTATTAGAATCCATAAGTACAAATCTAGGATTCATTACCACCAATGAAGACGTGCCGGAGCAATTCTAGAATGACAAACCATTCCTCCTATCTTGGATGCTCGAGGATGATCCATTCAGATAAAAAGATGACATCAATGGTACATGAGAGACACTAGACTTGATATTTCCTATATTACAGCTTGGGCATCGAAGGAACTCTTTATAGACAATGGGAGTATGGTTTTAATTGATTTTAGTGACATGCACCACCGAGAAAAATTTGACATCAATCCCATTACTGTGTTGTGCGTGTAAATTAACATATATTGATGTTATTGTTTTTAAATCATTCTCTAATCAGTAATTAATTGAAGCCACCCTACATTTTTAGAATACAGCATAGCATGTCAATGAAGTTGAATAAACTAGTTGCCTACCTTAACCAGTTACGAATCTCAAGATCAACATATACTATCGACATAAAAGAAGATTCTAATGTTTTAAATAACAAGTCTCAAAAGAAGAGATTGAAATATATTCAAAAACTACAAACTAAAAAGAAAATAGATATGACATCTACATAGGACATAAGATGGTAATTATGATGGACAGAACATACATAATAGTTCCGTACAACAGCAGACATGATCAATATTTAGCATAATCGTGATAAGTAAACAACAATTACTAACATTAATTTTTATGTAAATACCATTATATCTATTTCATGATATATCTTCGAGACTATAAAGTCATTGTGCTAGACCTAATGGATATCCCATAGGACAATATCAAACTTTTATTGATGTTTTAGATTAGTGAGTCATTAATTAATTCTTTCAACTCGACTCCGGTCCTTATAGTATATATAGATTACTAACTTTGATTTTTCTCTCTATAGTCCACACACAAAGGCAACATATTATTTTTTATAACAAACTAACGTATATTATTTTGTATATCTTTTATAAAGTGCCACAAGCAACTGCCATATAACATATTATGTGATTATTGTATCTACCACTATCTCGAGTCTAATGGGCGGTACTATAACAATCCCAAAGATATAAGCTAATATACGAATTTAAAAACTATACATCAACACATATTAAATACTTAGATACAACATGTGTACGTAGATGTCTATAATCATTGCCAGAGATAAGATGCTCAACGATAAAAAAAAGAGAATATAATACGTGACCTCTGGTATTTTATTCTGCCACGTTTACAGATGCTTCTTCAACAAAAAAAAGGACACCTCACGCAATGAAGGACTTATAGAGTGGGATATTATGTTATTGTCATAAATTATAATTTCGTTGATGTAAAAACTTAAGTGTTCGTAGTGCATATATATATATTTGTGTAATCAAATTAAGTTTTTATGTAATATATATATAATTCTACCTGCTATTTTGATGAATATACAATAATTTCAACTGAATTTTATATAAAAATTTAGGATGAATTTTACATATTAGTTGATAAATGCATTGTTACAAACGACTAACCCTATATGCCGTCTAAAACATGGTTTGTCTTATACACCGTTCTTAAAAAATGTATTTTACGGGCACGGGCAGGCTAGTAACCGCCTAAAAAAATACCCATTTTTTAACTGCACGTGACACCTCTAATCATTTTTAATAACCGGTTTGACTCACCTGTAAAATGTTTTTTTGAGTAGCGGGTTTAGCCGGGGTGCCGATCTAGCGCCAGCCGATGGTCATGTCGTGGTCACAAAACCATGTCGCAAGATCTAGCCATGCCTCTACTCAGCCCTTTTGATTTTTATTTTGTTTCACAGCGTACTGGTAAGCGATGGCAGATCCAGGATTTGTAGGATAGATATTCAGAATTCTAAAGTATTTTTTCTTGATATAATGATACCAATCTATATGTTGACAGTATAATACACCATTTTTTGCATCATTTTTACTGCAACTTATACGCATATATGATAAAGTACATAGAAATTTTATGATTTGTTATAATCTGCATCAAACTATTTTTAAAAGAAAAATTGACAGGAGATGAATGTTCTATTGAACCTATTGATTTAAGTACGAGTAAGGAGTACAGAAGAATTCAGAATTTGAAAAAACTATATATTGGCAGCTTTATGTAGCAAAGATATTTTGATTTCTTGCAAATGAAGGGAAAAATCACAAACCACGAAGAAACTATTGGTAATTGAATATAACTTCATCCTATAGGATAATTGACATCAATTAAACATCAAAATATAGAGAAAAACAACTAGGTGGTTGAAGCTACAACCAAATTCTGTTGCTATGAACATAGGAAATATATAGATGCATACACAACTTGTAGAGATAACTAGGTTTTAAGTAATTGCTCATTAATTGCCAAAGCCAACATGTGAACAAGATAATCAAATTAGCATGAATTGCAAAAAAAAATAAAAAAATAAAGAGGGACTAGAGAGATGGATGAGGTTGATCTTGTGGGCTAAGGACAGCTAGAAAGGGGTGAAACCAAATTGTTAGGGTATAAATATCACAAATCTAGCTAAATTATGATGAATATATATTGAGTTTGTGTCTAAAATTTATGTAACCATGAATTACATTGAATCCACCCCTACTGGTAAGTGCACTAGAGTATAAACGCTTCGGTCTTAATAAAAGATATGCAATTCTTATGCGCATTCCAAAAAAAAAAGTTCTGAAACTGAAACTACGATCAATCTCATGTCGTGTGTGGCAAAACGGAACAACCATTTCTCTGAGTAGGGGCGTGTCACAAATGAAGGGCGGGGTGTAACCATGGTAGATTCAATAATTTAGGCCAAGAAATCAATATTAAATTGCACTCATGCTACAAATGTGCAATATATTTGTATGCGGTGTAACCGTGGTAGATTCAATAATTTAGGCCAAGAAATCAATATTAAATTGCATTCATGGTGCAAATGTGCAACATTCTGATCATGCATGGGGTCGACATGGGGTACCTGTATCTACTACTGTACTGCCGCCGTAGATGGAGACGCAAAAGTGACAAAATTCTCATACTTAATACGCTTCCGTAGCAGCGTGCAGTGGATAGCATGGACGCCATGTGAATGAATTTGGCCTGATTTCGTTTTGCACCCCCGGTATGGCACGATAATACTGCAGCACATGGCATGCATACAGGTATATACCCCAACAAATAGAATCATCAGTCCAATGATGATCAGTGTGCCCCGGCTAGCATCCATATATGCCCAGTTCGGTTTGCCAGAAAAATATCGCAAGCCAACAAACTGGACTGAAAAAATGGCAGAAGAAATATATCCATATCATCTCAGAGTTGCCACTGTTGCAGCAGCTGTAGTTCTTATCTAAACACCCTGTTTTTCGTCCAGTTTCAGAAAATTGCATCCTGAAAATAGACTAGCTTGTTTGAACGAGAAGCATCTTTCTTGGAAAAAGTCAGGAAACTAAATTAACCAGCTTTGCAACCCCAATCATGAAGAGAATCTCTGTAGTGGATTCATCCGGGCGTTCAGAATTTGCCCTCCTTTTCTCTCTTCTCGACGCGACGACGAAGTAGCTTTGGCTGCCATGTATGCCGGGAACTTCTTTTTCCTCATTCTTTCTACTCATTTGAATCGATCGAACAAGGAGGCCAAAGTACGGCGACATCATGATTCTGCGTTCGTCTCAGGACTCAAAGCAATCACGCATGCCCATATATAAACAGCCGCTGCTCACTGTCTTTTTCTCTGTTTTGTCGTCTCCCCATTCTTCGATGTTCAACGACAGCATCCATCGCCTTTCCTACCACCGGCCGCGCGGTCATGCGGGCAAAAGATGACCATAATCTTGGTTTACACGCTAATCGTTTAAGCTATAACCAATAAACCATGAAAAACATGAACAAAAGAACTAAACATAATTTATGGATAATTTTTTATATCTATGTTTTAATGATGTAAAAAAATCAAGGATTGAAAATAGACTACAGTAAAAAAAGCTAAAATTAACTTTCAAAATTTAAATTTGACAAGCCAACAAGCAGACGATGAAATTTTTTTTACTAATTTTGGTTGTTTGATTTGTTACCAAAATTTCATGAAGCTTTAGTTGTTTTTATTTACCAAAATTTTGGCAATATAAAAATTTTCAACAAACCAGATGGATTGGCATTGCCATTTTTTTTGGTATGGTTAACATAGGTAACAAACCAAACAGCCCATCAATCCAAAGTGTTTTAGGAATTTTGAGAAAATTTTACTCTCCATGGTACATAGTCTATCCTAAAACACTCATGTGTTACTATTACAAACACTCCTAATTCACCACATGACACTCTTTTAAATTAGAGAAAATATTAACCTAACAAGATCTATCTTAGAGAAGAAATAAAAAATTCCCCTCCCCTTACAGCTTACCTACTTACTTATGAGCTACCTCTTCTCCCTATCCTCACTTCCTCCCCCTATTTTCAACGCACCATATCAATATATAAATCATTAATTATTGAGTTAAATTAAATAATTATAAATTTCAAAACATATTAGATTTTTTAATTATGTAACTATTGTTTGTTCACAACCAATAATTTAATATTCATATTACCCATATTTCACTAAATCAATAATTTAAGATCCATATTGATCGCTAATAGATACATCATTTGGATGAATACATATCATTTTCCTATCTTAAAAGCAAAAAAAAAAAAACCACTTCATCTATCCGCACCTGGTTCTCCTACCCAAAATATACATAACTAAATTAGATCTACAATGATAAAAAAGTCATATCCTAACTTTTTGCCTTCCATTCAAACAGGTCAGTAAATCATTAGCAAATAATGATATATCACTCTATTTAAAATCTAGGTTATATTTGTGAGTCTTTCGAGCTTGAGAGAATATGAATACTCGGATCCTATAATAAGAAGGATAGCGAGCATGGCTAGCATATCTAGTCACATGGAGTCGCTAACTACCCAATCATGGTGATTGTAAAAACAAAAGCAGGTAACACGGAAATCCCATGCCGATTAATTTTTTATGATTCATGTCTGTTTGAAACAACTATAATTTGATAACATAGTATGTCTTTATAAATAGATTAAACTTTTGCAATAAAATTGACTAAATATTACAATGTTACTAATTAATCACCTTTATTCTATCTAGGAATAAATAATACTAAAGAAAAATATGTGTAACGAAGTATAGCTTCAACTCACTCGAGATTAAATTTAAGTTTGGAAATTATCGTTGTTACTCACATGCATTTCCCACATACAGTTTTCCGATCATTATGCCTTTCTCACATACAATTTCCCCTTTTTTCCAAACAAATATAATAGTTGAGCTATTATGAAGGATCATTATATATGAACAATCTCCTATAGTTGTATCAAAGCCAAAAATTTCTAGGTCTTTTCTCCAAGTTGAATCATTTAGGGTGATGCCTCATCATAGATGGTTTAAGAGTAGAGCACGTGGTATGCCAAGTCATAAGCAATTTTTTGAAGTTTTTAAACAGAATTATCTAACTATGTACGTGCTACAATTCCACTTTTCTACTATCGTAGTTGGTGAAAACATACTTAGATAACTTTACCAGATCAAGATGAGAAAAACATTAATGAGGCACCATCTATTTGTTACCAAATTATAAATTTGTTGCAAAATGAATGCTATTATGACTTATGAGGTATCATTGTCGCATGGAAACTAGGCTAGGACCAGAGGACAGTCGAAATGTGAATATATATCACGTGAACTTCTAAAATTCCTATTAAATTAGTAGAAACATATTTAGTTAAGTTAAAAATATCAGAGTTGCTACAGATGATGTGAATGACCAATTCAATACAACACTCAACCATGAGAAAAATCCTTGTAGTCGATAAGCAGAAATAGAGATAAATCAATTCGAAAGAAAAATTAGTTTTGTAGCATCGATGTATATAAGATGTAGTTTTATACCTCAACATTCACCAATGCACTCTAATAAATTTGAAACATCACTTTATTTGTGTTTTTACTAAGTTGAACTTTTGTTAGAAATTTTGCCATTCTACAATTTTTTTTTTGAAAAACGAGGACATGGGATACATTTCCCCCCTTCCATCGTATTTTTCCATCCAACTTTCATATACGAGCTCCATGTAAATTTATGAAATATTAGTTTGGCAACTAAATCCTAAAGTATGTTTTGTGAAGCTTACAAATTAATTTAATTCATATAAAAGTTAAAAAAAAGTTCAGCATCAAAACGTCAGCGTAATTATTTCAATGACAAATGTTAGCCTAAGATAAAAGAAGTTTTATTGTAACTATTCAATCATAGGATGACACCTAATAAAATATACAGTACAGGTTTAAAGGAAGGTCTCAACTTCTTTTCAAGCAAGCAAACCCTTAAGAACCTCCCCTAAAAATCAAGGACCAAGCTAGATAGTATGGGATAGACTAGCTATGTGAAAAATGTAGAAGGCTTTTCCTAGAAATTATATATTTCCAAGGAATTTTTAACGATTGGTATAAATTCAAAAACACCATGAATATAAATTTACACACTGTAGCTAGGAAATCGTGGATGAATAAGTAACAAAATATGAAACAGAAAATATTAAACATTTTAAAATTTTTGGTGCATGTGCGATAAAATTTTAATAAAAAGCCACCCATATATAAACATAGTAATAAATTTCAAACTCTATTAAATAAGATGTCCGTGTATATGCGCCAGCGTTATTTGAAAAAAAAAGTATGAACTCATTGAAACTTTTCCTCCAAAGCGCCAGCTCATTTTCGTAGGAATTTCGATACAGTTAGTGTAGTCTAATCTTTTGTTCCGAAGTCCTTGGTACACCCTTTATATTCTTAGTTAGTTTTAACCTTCAGCATGTGTATTAAGGAGTATCAAGGAGAGAGAGGTAAAAAGATTTGTTGTCTTTTCGGGGTGGAAGAGATAATGGGCCGGACTAGGGATAGTAGGGTTAGTATAGATACTTTAGCAGTAAAAATCACTTTTTATAAGTATTAGTTTATTATATTTGGACAAAGTTTAAAATTTAAAAGTTGTTATATCGTGTAATGGAAAGACTAGTAACTTTCCTCGCTAGTGTTTTTGTTTTTGAAAATTTGGCAGGAGCACTGCCTACTCTTTAGTAGAATAGAATGAAGAAATTTACAGTTGACTATTTTTTCAATTCAGACTTCATAGGCATACCTAAATCGCCCCCACCAAATTTTCTTATAGGATTTTAAGCCTACAAAATATCCCTATTTTTTCGTCATTTTCATTACAAGTGAGGCTTAACAATCTCCTCATCTTTGGTGCTATGCTAAAGCTCGTTCATTTTTTCTTTTTAACTGCTGAAGCACGTACTACTTTGGTTTTTATTAGATGATGATATCAACTTTTTAAACATGATTTATATTTTTCACATATCTATATAAAATTTTTGAATAAAACAAATAATCAAACATGTTTTTTAAAAGTTAATAGCGTTATCTATTATTAAAAACTGGAGGGAGTAATACCCACCGCATCTAAACCTTTTCAACTAAGATCCATGTGTTTTCTCAATAATTTCTGACATTTTGGTCATTTTTAAGAATTTCTAAAAGTGTTACTATTACTTAGCAGCTGTAAACTACTCTCTCTTCATGTTGATAATAATTGTGGTTTGAAACAAGATACGGTCTTAAAAAAATAAGTTTGATCACTATTTTTTATTACAATATCAATTTTATTGAAGTATATTTTAAGATTATCTAGTCTCGATATTTAAAAAATATTTTAGAAGTTACTTATAACTAAAATTTATAGCTAAAATTGATAGAGTTTGACATCAGTCTTGTCAAAAACGATAATTATTTTCTTCCTAAAGGATTACTTGTGACAAACTTTTTGTTAGTAGATATTCCAGTGACGATGCTTCATGATGCATTAGTCAACTCATTTCATCTCCTCCAAACAGCAAAAGGCAAAATTAATGCCTAATCAAACAGTCTAGACCTGGAAAAAGATATTCATGATCCCCCAATTGTCCTTGCAAAATGGGACATGATGCCCTCCATTTTCTCCTCCCCAGATTCTACCTTCTGCCATGGTCCGAGATCTACAAGGTGGTGGTGTAATGGGCCATGCGTCAAGCTAGTCCCCCATAGTGCAGTGCCGCCACACTCGCGAGCTATGGATAGTGAGAGCCAGCTCAAAGATGAAGCTGCAAACAACACTACGCCCTGGCCTGGCCATGCCTCCCCCTCCCTGGCCCTGCCGCCCATGATGCAGTTCATCTGCAGACGGCGACCACGCCATGCAATTGGTTGCTTTGCTGAGCTTTCTTTCGTGTCACCTCACGCCCTGTTCCTGCATGAATGCTGAATGCATGCCCAAATTATCCTGTTGCCACTGTTGTTAGCACATTATTGTTGACCACTTTCGGTTGTCAGGCCAACGGTACGGTGTGCCATGGGGGCAATGCGTCATAGCTTATCTAGAGATTTGGAATGATGGAAGGATTGGTCACTGGTCAAGAGGTGTGGTTTGTGTTTTCTCAGGTGGAGGAAACTTGAAATGGGGTAAGGTTGTGCTGTTGCATCTTATGATCACTGACCAGTGCTTAAGATAAGTCAGATTTTTATTTAATTAATGATTATATGAAAGATGCACATGTAAACACATCACTATATTACACTCAGCACTCACACATTCCTAACATACGCTCCTAGGGTGAGAGGTCAGCGGTTAATCCGTTGCTTTAAAATTTTACCAACTTCAATAATATCAAATAAATGTTTGATTTACTACCTATTTTTTCCACACTAGTTCAAATTTCATACACCTAAAATTTTGGTAGTGATAAAAAAAATTTGGTAAGGTTTTTAGCTCAAAACAAAACAAGCCCACTGTATTTGTACGACTAAAAATTTGAACACTGGTGAATGGAGTCATCATCAACAACTCTACCAAGTGTCCACCACACCACATGTGCTTGTCAGTAAGTCATAAATTTTCGACATCCAAAACGCTGTCTGCCTTTTTATCCAACCGTATGTAACTGATCACATAGTTTACATGGTCTAAATGACATCTCCAATATTTGCCTAATTGGGAAGGTGGACTTTTTCCATGAACTTTGGATATTACAGTGAAATGGTCTTGATATTGTCTAGAGAAAGAAAGAGGGAGATAAATAGATATTCCTACATAGTAGAGATGAATTCACAGTAACTTTTCAGTTCTAAACACTGAAACTTATGGTCCTAAGATGGTCTCCTTAAGGAGAAGGACTTAGGAGCAAGATTTAGACTCGAGGGCACGATTTGCAAACAAAAGTTGCAATGAAAAAAATAGAAACACATAGAGAATAAGCATGATTGAAGGTGATAAGGATTTTTTATCGAAATTTAGATTTTTCAATTCTACTATTTATTGAGAAGCTCGAATGATCTCGATTGATCCCTTGCCACTTTAAGCTAATAGCCAAGAGAAAATTTTAGTCTCTAAGTAACCACCAAGTATTAGTAGGTTTCCTTCTGACCACCTAGATCGAAGTACGGACAATCCGTATCTTCTTCTAATGAAGCTTGCTCTACCAAACAAATCCTTAGAAATAAGTTTGACTTCACTCAATCTTACTTTTTTCCCCTTGTAATGGAGAGGCAAACCTTACAAACTTTTTATTAGTGTAATAGATATATGATACCTTATTAAAGTGTACCTACTTTACCAAAAGTATGGCATGCCAAGTCCTATATGAAAAGAAAGTATATATATATATATATATATATATATATATATATATATATATATATATGAATAAAGTCTTGAGTATATAAGAAAAAAATTTCAAATAAAAAATATAGAGTCATACTCGACTTCTACCAAAACTATTTGAATAGTATACATGCATTTCTAATTTTACTTGAACAAGAGGACATTTAAGGATATAAATACAAATCCTCCTAAAAGGGGAGGAATAAGTTAACATAGCCAAAACAATATAAGCCACCTCCTAGTTAACATTAGAAAAGCTCGACAACAGCTAGCCGCTAACAATTATGCCTGAACTATACGCCAATATAGTTAGATTTTTCTTCTCATATATTGTACTCATGAGAAATTGATATAATGGTAATATCAGCCTCTGGCCAAATAAGAGTAAGACTATTAACCTTCTCAGGGGCTTGAACCTATCTAAAAATTCCAATGTCTCGTTCTTGCTAAAGATTCGTTTGTATCCTCATATCAATCGATTCCTATGCCCTTCAAATACACCATATATACATTGATACTGCGATTGAACTATTATTCATCAACACTTTTTTGAGCAATCCACACAAATGGATACTAACAGGCAACGCCTAGTTGGCTAGGTGGAGAACCATCAAGAGTAATAATCGCGAGGATGATGGTCGGATGTCGATCCAAATGCTCTACCAAGAACCCTAGCTCTCAAGCTCACTAGATTCACAATCTCCCTCACTCACAAGATTTTTAGCTTAAGAATCCAAATGTAGGAAACTAGAAATCCTAGAAAAACTAAGGAAGTACGTCTAAAAGATGTTGCAGCCTCTTCTTTAAATGGGGAAAGGTGGAGTTAAATACTCACACTTCCCTACAACTAGTCATTACTTATATATTCAAACACTGAAAGTTAGGTCTAAAAAGCCAAAACTTCTAGTCTAAAAGACTTGAACTTCAGGTTCAAAGTTTCTATCTTGGTCGAGAAAAATGACATGAGCTTCAGATCACAAAGACCTAAACTTCTAGTCTACCTTCCAATGTTGATAGAGAGTTTGGAGTTGAAGTTTTAGAACAAACTACCGGAACTTTCGGTTGAAATTTAAGGATGGCACATTTTCTCTTTGTGAGTGTAGTGTATTATGTATCTCTACAAGTTCAAGGTGATTCTAAAGGACTTTGATATAACACTAACCATTGACATAAGCCCTCCTATGACTCAAATTTAAACCGAAAATAAATTTAAACCGTATTTAGTCAATCACCGCTCCGCATCATTTTGTAGGGGTCTCTATATTATAACATTGTCAATATAGGGCTAATATATGTACTTAACATATTCAAAGTGATTAGTCTCCTAATTATGTTGTTAGATATCATTAAAACGATGCACTTTTATATAATGGATCTGAAATACATCTCTTGTACGTCTCTACAACTTTTCTTCATCCTTTTTTGGGTACTAGATATCACATGCATGGTGGCCTATCCATCCAACACCAACAGAGATTTGTTAGCTTTAGTTTATTGCGATGCCACCAGCAGGAGTCTTATAGATACATTCCTGTTGCTCATTCACGCACCATATGCATTGGGTTATTGACGTAGTGAACACATACCCTGTATTGAAGTTTCTGCAGACACTAGTTCATCTAAGGGACAACATTGCTCACCGTGTCACCAAGTTTGGAACACTGGAATTTCCTTTTATTCTTGTAAAAAGAACGCTAGATTGTTTTGGATTCTTATCAAAAATGAATTCATTTTGTACAATTTCTACAAACATTATGTGAAATTCATACATTCCAAATGAAGCTCTGTTCTTTCTAGATAAAGTGTGTCGATGAAGGCTAATCGACTTGTTTATTGTTTATAGAAAATAATTATATATTATGTATTATTGTAAACCTAACAACTAGCTTGGAATGAGTGGTCTAAACAATACTGCTGTAAATTTTTTTTAAAGAAATCATATATTGGAAGCGTGGAATTAATAATCTAAAAATAATACGGGACCAAAACAATCATTTAGAACACGGCCTTAAATGCATAAGTGCACTGCTTCTATAGTTCTTCCCACACCTTCATGGCACAAGTTGAGTTGGATGGTATTGGTGGGCCGGATAAGGCCCAATTCTGACCCATCCAACGTCTAACTCATTTTTTGTCTCTCTAAGAGGCGTACAAACTTTTGGCATAACAGTGCTGCATGAGTCTGAACTCCATTGTTATGCAGCTAGGCCATCTCCTCACGAAAACAAATATTCTCTTTTTATGCAGTTGCATGCACCTGGAGATAAACAGGAAGTATATATTACAACTTTAATACTTTACATTGATATCACTTTAATTTAATCTTATCTCCATTGTGTTAAAAAAATTATTTTTTTCTTTCCAGCACAAGAAAACACACTGCTTCGATCAGGGTTTATGAGTCTGTAGTCAAGTCTCCATTTTGGATGTGTTGCAGATAAGCCATTGCAGTTTGGATCGATCAGTCATCGTCAATATTCTCCAGACATATTCCTCGCGAAGATAAATATTCTCCTTGCACGGCTGCACCTGAAGATCAAAAGAACTGTTGCCACCTTACATTTTTCTCACTTTATAGTGCTTTGACCACTTTGATGCTAGTGATCCGACCATAATCTTTTTATCGAATCAATCATAAAAAAACATTAAAATGTATTCTATAAAATACATACAAAACACTTATATTTTCTCTTAAAACTAAACTATAAATTTTGAGCTATGACTTTATGGCTCAATCTATCTTCTATTTATATAATCTGCAGGACTTAGACTCTAAATCAAATACAACTCAAATTCAAAACTTTCTCTCGTAAACAGAAATCCACGCCTACTACATTAACCATATGTCACTATAGCACTCACGTGCTATAGTACCATGTGTAACGACGCATATTTTTCCTCTTTTATTGTATAATTTTTCCAGTGCTCGCACTTTTCAACCTTAGACTATATCTAAAACCAACTCTACTTTTCATACGCATATAACTTCTCTTATATACCACATAAAATCTTTATTCACATGCATTGTTCTATAGTTTTAATAACTCGCGTAATCTTGATTGTATGGACTTTAACTTCTTTTAATTTTAATCTCAATCCATCGATAATACTTCTAAAGTCTTTAAGACATATCTACGTATAAATAGACAAAACAACCGTTTCTAAATGTAACATGAAACACATAAGTCACACATACTCACACTAATACTATAAATATTTGTAAACTAATTTTTATTAATTAAATTATTTACAAAGTCAATTATTCATTATAAAATATTAATTATGACAATGATTTAACATTTTTTCACTTTAATTTAGTTTAATCTTATCTTTACGGCATTAGAAAGCTACCTAGACTTATACTTGCTCCTGATAAGTCCAAGCTTGTTGAACACCTATCCGGAGATATTTTCTGCCATCCCTAAATGCTATTACATTTCTACTCGTTTTCTTTGTAGCCACACATCTCATCAACATCAAGCTGATCGAATACGCATTTCATAGACGAGTAGCTAGACAACTTTGAGCCTTTGACACCAATGTCACAACAGTGCCCTCTAATTAGAGAAAATCTGATATCTTAAACATCCAATCCAACAATTTCAGATTTTTCAGGCCGATTCTTCCTTACCACTTGCGTACGAAGGCACCGGAAGGGATCAATGGATCATGGCATAATAACTTTTGGTTCATCTTTCTTGATAAAAAAACTGATGCTAACTACCAAAGGACCACTCCACTGACACTCTAAGTAGAAGTGAACACACACAGTCTAGCAAGAGATAAGCATAAGGTTGATAATGTATTCTATTGAAGTTTCATGGGTCCAAATCACACTTATATGATTCTTGATCATTCTTTTAGTTTTTAATGCCCAGTGTACCGTCTGGTGATCACAAGATGGCAATGAAAAAAATGTTATAGAGTAGTATTTTATGTTTATATTGCACCTAAGGATTGCAGATCGACCGTATGCGAGAACCAAAGCCCAACAAGATTCTAATTCCCAGTGGGTTTCAGGATTAATATGCCGATCTGTTTGATGGATACAAAAGGTGCTAATAATGTGAAGTATAATATAATATTTAAGGAGCGGTAGTATCAATTCCAATGTAAAAACAACCTGGAACTCATCACACGCTCCAGGAAATAAAATTGTGCCTTGATTACTGGATTCTGGCCATCAACTGATTCGGCCTGACGACTCAGCTTGTATGCTAAAAGTACGTAGTGTTAATTAGTCTATATCATCACACGCCCAGTTCAGCATAGCGTAGACGCGTAGTGCGTGGCTCAGCCCAGCTTGGCTCTGCAAGCTTCAGCAGCCCGAACCCGGCCTGTTCATGGGCAGTCTACTCCAGCCCGGTGCCGGCTCGTTTTTTCCAGACTCAACCGAAGCAACAATACACTGGCCCGTCCTTCTCAGCATTCAGTCCAAGCCCAAATGAACCAAAAAGTAACATGTGATTTTCTAAATGGTGCTTTTCTACGCCCGGTCTGAAGTAGTATTTGTACGTAGTACTAATCTATTGCAAAACAGTAAGTAACCCAAAGCTCGTAATTAAAGAGCCCAGGTGAGCTTGAAATGGCCCTGCATTACATTAGTGTTCAAAGTACATTTATGTACTCTCTAAAGTTCTATCAGAAGTTCATAACTGTGATAAGTATTAACTTAGAAAATAAAAAATGGATGATTCTTTATTTGTCAATGCAAATTCATTCAATCCTTTATTCGCACCTTGATTTCTTATTTAACATATAAACACTAGATTCACGTGCCATTGAGATATTAAGTGGCAAATAAAGGAATGTGCCAACTTCCAAAGGTAAATATGATATTTATCTAGATGGAAATAGGACACATTTTCATCAAACGCCCAACAATTAATAGTTATTAAGATGTAATTCCTCCGTCCACGAACGTAAGCGTTCTTGCTTCTTTTTTTTTTGCAAAGATTAAGGTGAAAGTAAATCAAAGCGTTTTTTATGATAATATGCAGCTGAAACATAGTTGAGAAAATTAATGTTGGAAAACAACTGCTAATGCTAGGTGTGTGTTGATGGGTTGGCTCTTAATAAAGAGTGAAAAAGAATAAAATAGTAAAAGTACCCTATAAATGCTTATAGTATATGTGTACGAATTTTGAATGTCGGTAATAACTATATATTGTGAATTTAGGGAGTACTCACAAAGCTGAAGCTATTGTGCGAACTTAAGGTCATTCCAAGTGCAAATTTCATAAGAGTTTTAATCTCATTAAATGAGATGCTGCATAGGCTAAACTAATGACATGAGAGACAAGAAATAAGTTTTATCTAGATAAAACTTCCGTTATACAATTTTCTATATCTTGAAAACCGAACGAAACTCCACTATACCTAAATAGTTTCATTCTATGCCTTGAAAACAGAAATAAAACTCCACTATGACTAAATTGTTTTACAACACCATCCAATAATGATGCTATGGATAACATACGAAACCACAAAGTAAAATTATATATTGGAGACATTTGTTTCATTCATTAACCTAAAACTCATTAGATTAATTGGAACTCTTGGAAACCATAAAATAAAACTTCCCACTATGGCCTAAGTTCTAGTTGGCTAGGGTGGATGGAACATGCCCGCTCAAGTTACGTTCAAGTCATATAATTAGCATGGATGTTTTTATTTTTTTTCTTACGATTTAATTCTAGGAGTTCAACGCTTGGGTGGAAAATGCTGTACTATTTTCAATGCGTTATATATGATTTATCAATTATACCTCTCGTTTTCAACAATGTCACGTTTGCACGTACTAGCATGTGAACGAAGTGAGCACACATATATCAGAAGGTTTATAGAATATGTAAATCTTCTGTGATTAGTTAAGAACCTTCTATATCATGTTTCTTATATTCTTATAAACTACAACAGAGATTTTTTCTAGCTATATATAACACACAGACGGTACGATGTCAAGTACATGCTTCAAGCCTTCTAATTATGTTTTATGGTATCAGAGCCACAATAATAGATTAGATCCATCCTCCATCATGTCAACCTCCTACACCGCCGCCATTAATCCCTTGGTCGGTCAAGCTGTCTCCGAGAAGCTGACCAAGAATAACTGTGGAAGATACAAGTGCTTGCCATCGTGAGGGGCGCATGTCTGGAGGGATTTCTCACAAGCGCCACAAAGAACCCTGCGTCTATCATGAAGACAACAGCAGATGGTAAAGAAGTGGAGGTGTAGAACCCGCTCTACGTTGAGTGGGGTGCTATGGATCAATAGGTCCTAGAATTCTTGCTCTCTTCTATCACTCCAAATATTTTGTCTCAGTTAACTGCTTGCAAAACTGCTGCTGAAGTATGGAGTGTTGTCGAGGCCATGTTCACCTCGATGTCACGAGCGCGCACCGTCAACACTAGGATCGCGCTCACCACAACGAAGAAAAGCAATCTCTCCATGGCAGAATATGTCGTCAAGATGCGGTCTCTCGCTGATGAGATCGTGTCTGCTGGCAAGGCCATCGACGACGACGAGCTAGTCTCCTACGTTCTCGCCAGCCTCGATTTTAACTATAATCCCATCATCTTAGCCCTAGTCACCAAGACTGAGCTGATCAGTATGGGAGAGATATACTCCTAGCTGCTCTCATTTGAGCAGCATATGGATCTTCTCCAGCCTGATAGCCGCTCCTCGGTTAATTCCGCCAACCGAGGGTGCGGTGCGTTACGAGGCAAGCGAGGCAGAGGGCGCTCATGTGGGGGTGCTCCATCTCGCGGGCGTGGCCAAAGCAATGAATAGCGCCAGCAGAATCAAGGCACACAAAATAATCAGCAGCATGGGCCTGATAACAGACCTAGGTGTCAGGTTTACAAGATAAAAGGACATACTGTTGATATATGTTGGTACAAATTTAATGAAGACTTCGTACCAGAAGAAAAATATGCAGGTGCAACGTCTACGTCCTACGGAGTAGACATCAACTGGTACATAGATTCGGGCGCTACAGATAACATCACCAGCAACTTGGGAAAACTACCGATCCATGACAGGTACAAGGGCCACGATCAGATCTACACAACGAGTGGGGCAGGTTTGGAAATCAGTCACATTGGTCATTCTATTGGTACAACCCCTAGTCGTGATCTTCATCTCAATAATGTTCTATATGTTCCCAAGGCCAACAAAAATCTTGTTTTAGTTCATCGTCTCACATCTGATAATTTTACCTTTATAGAATTTCATCTTGATTTTTTCTTGATTAAGGATCAGGCAACGAAGAAAACTCTGCTTAGGGGACGCTGTGATCGTGGGCTCTATCCTCTTCCTACTAGGCGCACAATAAAGCAAGCCTATGGAGTTGTAAAAAATTCTTTTGATAGATGGCATTCTCGTTTAGGTCATCCGGCTGCTCCGATTGTGGAGAAAGTTATCAACCAATTTAATCTTTCCTGTTTTAGCATATTCAATTAAACATTCGGTGTGTGATGCATATCAAAAAGCCAAGAGCAGTTAGTTACCTTTTCCTCATTCCAACAATGTTTCCCATCATCCTTTAGAAATTATTTATTCTGATGTGTGGGGTCCTACGCCAAAATTAGTTGGTGGACACAAATACTATGTGAGTTTCATTGATAATTATAGTAAGTTCACCTAGATTTACCTCCTTAAATTCAAATCTGAGGTATTTACCAAATTTCGAGAATTTTAATCTCTTGTTGAGCGCTTATTTAATCGTAAGATTATAACAATACAGACCGACTGGGGGTGAATATCAAAAACCACATCCCTTTTTTCGCCCAAGTTAGCATCACACACCATATTTCTTGCCTGCATACACATCAGCAGAATGGGACAGCCAAACGCAAGCATCGCTATATCGTCGAAGTTGGTCTAGCTTTTCTTGCTCATGCCAACATGCCACTAAAATTTTGGCCTGATGTCTTTCTTTCCACCACATATTTGATAAATAGAACACCTAGTCGGTTACTATCATATATCACGCCTCTCTTTCGGCTATGCAACCAACAGCCAGATTATTCCTCTCTTCGTGTCTTCAGATGTGCTTGTTGGCCTAATCTACGACCCTACAATACCCATAAACTCCAATTCCGCTCCAAGCAATGCACTTTCTTAGGATATAGTTCGTTTCATAAAGGGTTTAAGTGCCTGGATCCTAATTCTGAAAGGGTTTACATTTCTCGAGATGTAACTTTTGATGAATCTCTATTTTCCTTTCAATTTCTTGGTCCTAATGCTAGTCGTATGTTTTAAGATGAAATTAATCTTTTACCGACCTATTTGTTAAATCCGACTAGTGGAGTTCGTACCATAAGTGATCATGTGGCTGATTCTTTAATTAATCCTGCTAACAATGATTTCCTAGTGCATGAAGTCATGCAGAAATTGCCGCCATCGCATACGGGGGTACCCGGAGCTCCTTCTGTTGGAGCTGACCCCCAAGGCGATTCACCTACGTCTCCAATGACTTCTACAGGTGTATGTGCCCAGGAGTCCGAGCTCGGCGTATCATCCTATGACACATTGCCTGGGCCAACGACCGCCTCTCCAACGCGTGCGGGCGATTCTGCATCCGGTGCACCCGACATGATCAGGGTGCGGAATCTAGAGCCCCCAGCGGTCGTATCCACTTCGGATCTCATGCTGGGATCTTCTACGGCACCTTCGGCTGGGAGCGAGCTACATCAAAGGCCAAAGACCCGTTTACAAAGTGGCATTCGTAAGGAGAAGCGCTACACCGATGGTATGGTTAAATATTCTTTCTTAACATCAACCGGTGAGCCACAAAACTTATTAGAAGCATTAGAGGATAATAATTGGAAACATGCAATGGATGCTGAATATGATGCGTTAATGAAAAATAAAACATGGTATTTGGTTCCTCCTCAGAAATGACGTAATATCATTGACTGCAAGTAGGTATATAAAATCAAACGTAAACAAGATGTCTGCTTAGATAGATACAAGGCTCGGTTGGTTGCAAAAAGGTTTTAAGCAACGGTATGGTATTGATTATAAAGATACTTTCAGTCCTGTTGTTAAAGCTGCTACTATTCGAGTTGTTCTCTCTATTGCTGTGTCCAGGGGTTGGACTATTAGACAATTGGATGTTTACAATGCTTTCTTGCATGGGCTTCTTGAAGAAGATGTCTATATGAAGCAGCCTCCTAGGTACAAGGACAATTCTAGAAAAAACTATATCTGCAAGTTAGATAAGGCACTATATGGATTGAAGCAGACGCCTAGAGCATGGTTCTCAAAGGTTAAGCAAGAAACTTTATGTCCTTGGTTTTAAAGGATCCAAAGCCGATATTTCCTTATTCTATTACAGTAAGGATGACATCGTTATATTCATGTTAATTTATGTTGATGACATAATTATGGTCAGTTCTAAACAAGAGGCAGTTGTCGCATTACTTCAGGATTTTCACAATGATTTTCCATTAAAAGATTTAGGTGACTTACACTATTTCCTCGGTATCGAAGTTGCCAAGACTAAGCATGGAATTATTTTGACACAAAAAAATATGTAAATGATCTATTGAAAAGAGCAAATATGGCGGATTGCAAGCTGGTAAGTACACCTCTATACACTAGTGATAAACTCTCAGTTTATGAAGGAAATCCGCTTAGTCTTATAGATGCATCAAGATACAGGAGTATTATAGGAGCCTTGCAGTATCTTACATTAACAAGATCTGACATTGTTTTTCCAGTAAATAAGGTTTATCAATTTTTTCATGCACCAATAACAGTACATTGGACGACAGTTAAAAGAATATTGAGATATCTCAAGTCATTTGTAAAGCTTGATCTAAAGATAAACAAGTCATTTTTCTTTTTGGTAAGTGCATATTTAGATGCTGATTGGACTGGCTGTCCTGATGACAGAAGATCAACAGGTGGCTTTGCAGTATTTCTAGGAAATAATCTTGTATCATAGCATGCAAAGAAACAAGCTATAATATCAAAGTCAAGTACTAAATCTGAGTATAAGGCATTAGCTAATACAACTGCTGAGATTATTTGGATTTAGACTTTGTTAAAAGAATTAAAGGTATTCAGTCCGCTGTTGCACGGTTGTGGTGTGATAACATGGGGGCCAAATATCTTGCATCAAATCATATGTTCCATGCTAGAACTAAACACATTGAAATTAATTTTCACTTTGTCAGAGAACGGGTAAACAGCAAATTACTTTAGATTGACTTAGTTCCTTCTAAAGATCAAGTGACAGATGATTTAACCAAAATCTTAAGTGTACGAAAGTTAGAGAATTTCAAGTATCATCTTAACTTAAAAAAGTTGTGATTGAGAGAAAGTATTAGATGAATCTGTAACACATACATATAGAAAGTTATTGACTATAGATAGAATATGTAAATCTTCTATAATCAGAAAAGTTAAAGAAACTTCTATACGATACCTCTTCTATTTTTATAAACTACGTCCGTGGTTCTTTTTAGTTATATATAATACGTAGGCAGCATAAGGTCAATTATACGCTTCAAGCTTTCTAATTATCTTTCAATCATATTCCCCGTAATTTTTCAAAAAAAACCTAGCCCCAAAAGAAAAAAACCAAGCCACAAGCTGGGCTCCACGTCCCTGACTTGCGGCGGCAGAAAAACCGCCCACAGGCAGGCGTGTGATGGTGCGAACGAATCAACAACGGAGCGCGACCGGATTAACCAACGTCAGATGGAACAAATTCCCCTCCGTTTAGTGTTAAACGTGCTGCAAATCACCTCCTTAGAACAGGAAAACGAAAAAAAAGAAAAAACGAGCCGCGCCACTAATCAACCCAGGACGAACCAGCCACCCTTCCTCCTGACAAAAGCAACCCTGCTCACCGTCCTACCTGTCCCCGCGCAAACCCCGAGACGCAAACGCGTGCCCCACCTGTCACCCAGACGTCTACACAGTGTGGTCGAGATCAAGAGGCTGTCAGATTCGATCCTTAGCCATGTTAATTTAGGTATTTAACTACGGAGAGACGAGCAGCTAGCCGCAGGGTATGGTCCATTGCTTAAACGAGGCGAATATATGCTCCCCTAGGGCTTGCGGATCGACCCACCACGTTAGAGCGCGCGACATCTGTCGCTAGCTGGCGGCGATTGTGAGAGTGAGTGAGTGAGCCATCCATCGGTCGGATCGTTGTGATGCGTCGATCCAGTCAAGTCTTACAGTCTTAGGAACCGCAAAAGGATCGATCGATCGGCGGTAGCTTTGCTTAGGTTAGCTTAGCTTAGCTCCCGATGAGCGGCCTTTATTCCCGCCATTAATTAGTAAAAGCGAGGTGTTCCACTAGCGAACTCGGCTTGATCGATCCAGCCCGTCCTCCTGCCTCTGCATCCGCGTCTATATATTCCTCCTGCCCTGCCCTGCCTTCTCTACGACATCCACGCATCGAGGCATCGACTCAGACGGAGTGAGTGTTGCTTACAGCTGCCATACGGCAGAGCAAGCGAGTGTGTGTGCTTGCTTGCGACGGCAATGGCGGCGCAGGCGAACCTGTCGTCGTGCTCGTCTGCATGGAGGGACAATGACTACAGGAGGATGGTGATGGCGTGCCTGATCGAAGCGGTGTACCTGCTGGAGCTGGAGAGGCAGGAGAGGCGGGACGCGGCGGCGGTGGCGCAGCAGTGGTGGAAGCCGTTCAGGTACAGGCTGGCACACGAGCTGGTGGACAAGAGGGACGGCTCCGTGTTCGGCGCCATCTTCGAGCGGGACCACCAGGCGGCGCCGCCGGCCGTCGATGGGGAGGGAGGCGAGCCGCCGCGCGCGGTGATCGCGTTCCGGGGCACGCTGCTGCGCGGGCCGACCATCCGCCGCGACGTCGAGGACGAGCTCCGCCTGCTGGCGCGCAACAGCCTCCGCGGCTCGGCGCGGCTCGCCGGCGCGCTGCAGGTGCTCAGGGCGACCATCGAGAGGTTCGGGTCGGAGAACATCTGCATCTGTGGCCACTCCCTCGGCGCCGGCTTCGCGCGCCAGGTCGGCAGGATGCTCGCCACCTCGTCGTCGCCGCACCACCAACACCAGCCGCAGCACCAGGCGGCCGCCGCCGCGTCGATCGAGTTTCACCTCTTCAACGCGCCCTACCTGTCGCTGCCCATGGGCGTCAGGAGCGTCGTCAAGACAGCCGACTGCCTGCTCAAGGCGGTGCGCACCGGCGTCGCCGCCGTCGGCAGGTGGCACGGCAAGGCGCTCAAGAACGTGGCCTACGCCAACTGCATCCTCGGCTACACGAGGCTGGAGAGCAGCAGGAGGTTGTGACAGAGACCACGAACCCGATACGACGACGACCAATACGTGTACCTATCCATCACCTTTGCGGAATTCAACTCGAGGAGAACAATAAGCATGTGGCAGATGATGATGAACGGCTTAGGCTGCCCTGCATGCTTGCTCTGTAAATGTTAAACGCTCGGCGTTTGTTAATTGTGAATTATCTAGCTACTGTTTTTTGTCATGGTCTGTGGACTTGCCCAGTTACACGTAAACTACTTCAAATGTTCAATACTTCTACACATGAATAGTTTGAGAATCATCTTTCACCACTAATTAAGTCGTGTATGCCAGGAGAAGTTAACGAAAAATCTTGCGACTAGATTGATTTTGGACAAAGCTTGAGAGAACAAATTGGCTGAAAAGCCTCCCCCGATCCTCTGACATTCTGCAGTCTACAGTTGATTCACTGATATATAGCCTCACTTTGTTGTGGCCCACATGTCAGTGGCACAACTGCAAACTGCATAAGGTCAGAGGTGTCATCTGAGGGAAAGGGGGAGAGCAGCTATCTGCTTCGTGCATGAAGTTGGTTAGGGAATCACATAGAAGCAGCATGGTGATTAGGTTGGCAACCAATGTGGTCTCCTTTGAAATGGATAAAATTTAAAGGAATTTTAGAGGAGTTGAACTAAATCCTATGAAATTTCCATAAAATTCTTATCATTCAAAGGAGCATGAAGCCGTGCGGTAGGGATGTAAATAGAGCAGGTAAGTTCGACTTGCAAACCCACTCTAGTTCATTTTCTGCTAGTACAATGTACAGATCCATAATTTTAACTACAAAATAGATGAATATTGAACCAATAATTGTGAGAGATTGGTTAATGGGCTGAGTGCATGTATAACACCTATAAATGTACTGGCTCATACCTTAGCAAAAATCTAAGCTGAGGGAGAGACAAAAGAGGTGGCTTTGTGGACTGTGGTTGGCCTGTCGTTTTGGCCAAGAATGTTGTACGAACAAAGGTGATGGTGTAGCCTCACTCGAGCATCCCACGACCCTTGCTAGTAGACAGGGTAGGCAAGACAAGGTTCTCGCTAGCACTGTAGTTCTAAATAGGGCTAATATAGTGCTGGTGAGGTTAGAAGTACCAGAGACGGTCATAAACAAGCTCGGTCGTTCCAAATCCGCCCAAAGGTTGGACGCGCCAAATCAAGCGATTGGTGACACGATGATGTCAAATCAGGGGTCATGGAGGACATCATCAATCACGTTTCCCTTGGCAACTATTGTTTTGGCCACTAGCAACATCGGGAGCGTAGGATCTAGGGCCCATGAAGTTTAAGGATGTTAGATACTCCCTCTTTCCATCTTCTACTCTCTTATTTTCCAAAAACATATTTTTGTATAAAAAATTTCTATAAAAATGTTACTTTAAACTTTAGCTAATATTTAATTAATTATATACTAATTACTCTTTGTATGAGTGGGGGAGAAGATCCCATCTTCTCTAGGCCAACACAAAAGTGTGAATACAGTAGCTAGAGTGGTTGATCAACAATCTCAAGGATATCAGAGCGACTGTTGACGGGTGATATCTGACTACAGTATTTATAAGCGTAGGGTTCGACCGATATTAAGATATTCATGAGATAGTAGTAAAAAAAGAGAGAGACGATAATTTTTTTATAGGTTCGGGCCCTCTAAGAATAGATAATAACTCTACTCCTGTTTATATATATTCGGCGAGAATCATAAAGTACAAGATTGAAGGAATCTATTCTTCTAACATATCCAACTAATATGCAGCGATCCAAAACAGCAAGATGTAATTGGCGACTAACAACAAGGCAACTCCTTGGATCTTACCTCCTTGTGACTTGTGTTTGTCTTCTAATTCGATACCCTCCCTCTTGTTAGACTATTGTATTTATACTAACAAACATCCATTTCTCTAAGTATAACTCAGAGAATTCTTTAGGTAATACAACCGGGTAGGCTAATTTGTACCTAGATCAAAATTCATAGTCTTGCCTTAACAGTGTACAGTTTCATTTGGTCGCCGAATCTCGCGGGGAGTCCAATCGGGCCAAACGGAGGTCCAATTAGAGAAGACAGCGCTCTAGTCACGCGAAGACCTGGGAGATCTTCTTAGCTCTAGTGTAGGTTTTTAATCTTCGAGGTTCAAGAGCGCACCAGTCAATTTGATCTTGTAATTGACAAGTAGACAGAGGATGAGATTCATGATTCAATCAGCCGGTGGGCCGATACGACTCACTCTAAAGGCTAGGTGCCGATAGGAAAGATAGCGTTCAAGCATCAACTGAAAAGTCGATGAAGGCGTAGGCGATAGACATGTGGAATAAAATATAGAGCTTATCAACCAAAGAGTTGATGACGCTCCGTAGGATGAAAGTGGCTAAAGTGCGGAGCGAGGCCCGATCCCCCACAAAGTCATAAGGACCAGCGATCACCGTAACAGCACCGTTAGGACCAACCTCGATAGATCAGATCGAACCAAGATAGTATGAGACCAGGACTAATGGCACAGAGACAACGGAGGCTAGATCGAACATAACGACGAGGGAGAAAAGGACGAGGTCATCGGCTATTTACCGGCTGAACGTCTAACGTAGGCCTATATCAAAATAATGACACAACTTTCTTGACATTATGAGAAC
Source organism: Oryza coarctata (assembly GCA_030770085.1). NCBI lineage: Eukaryota > Viridiplantae > Streptophyta > Magnoliopsida > Poales > Poaceae > Oryza > Oryza coarctata. The sequence goes on along the minus strand of CM061474.1, from coordinate 17,362,834 downwards.
AGTGTAGAGCAACTTTTGGATCTGTGGATATCTTATTTTGGCATAGTGGAGTACTTCCCTGACGTAATAGATTAGTCTTTTTATGCCATCATGTTCGACTATCAAGACTATGCTCACCGAATAGGGGGTAGCTACAATATACAAGAATAATTTCTCCCGAGGACAACGAGTAACAAGGATAGAAGGGTTTGAGAGGTACCTTTTGAGCTCAAGAAATGCCTTCTTAGATTCCTGGGTCCACTTAAACTTGTCATGCTTCTTCAAAATATTGAAGAAAGGAATCCCTTCTTCTTCCATCCGTACCATAAATCTGCTCAAAGCAGCCATGCACCATGTTAGCTAATCCACCTATTTAAGTCTTACCAGTGACTTCATGTCCTCAATCACCTTAATTTTTGGGTGTTTGCCTCGATTTCCCAATCGAAGACAAGAAAGCCAAGTAGTTTCCCTGATAATACTCCGAGCATGCACTTCTCCATATTTAGCTTCATCCTATGCCTCCAGAGATTACTAAACGTTTCCTCGAGGTCTTTAATCAAGCAATATTGGCTTTTTGTCTTGACAACAATAATGTATGTGTATGCTTCAACGTTTCGTCCAATCTAGGATTGAAAAAGTACCTTGAACTTCCCGTTGATAAATAGCTTCGACATTTTTCAACCCAAAAGGCATTTTAATGTAGCAGAATATGCCGCATGAGGTTACAAAAGATGTTTTCTCCTCTTTCTACCTAGACATGCTAATATAATGATAGCCTAAGTAAGCGTCGAGAAAAATCAACAACTCACATCCAGCTAACGAATCGATTAGTTGGTCTATCCTAGAAAGGGGAAGTCATCTTTTGGACACGTCTAATTAAGATCAGTAAAGTCTATACACATTCATCATTTGTGGTTCATATTTCATACCATGGATGGATTTGCTAGCCACTCGGGGTGCAGTACTTCTCTAATAAAGCTTTAATTCTAGAGATTGTCAATCTCCTTTCGAATAAATTCCTTTTGATCTAGTGCGAATCTGAGTAGTTTCTATTTGACTGGTTTTGCATCCAGTTGCACCATTAGTTTATTCTCAATCACTTCCCTAGGGACCCGTGGCATGTTGAATGGTTGCCATGCGAACACAGACACATTTGCTCAAAAAAAGTGATGAGCTTAAGTTCCTATTTCTTCTTGAGTTCAACCATGATCTTAACTATATTGTTGGGATTGTTGTTAAAGAGTTGTACCACCTTGATAGTGCTATTAGGCTTTGTTGTGATCTTGGGTTTACTAGTTTTCCGAGGAGATTCTTTTGTGGTAGGCAGACGTGGAGTCTAATCAACCATGTTAAAACTATTTTTTTGCACTGCACAATAACCTTTGTGTTTCCGAGAATAGTAATAATACCTTTAGGCCCTAAAATCTTAACAAATTGGTGCGTATAGTGGGACACTACCATGAATTTTGCTAATGTTATCCGCCTAAGGATCGCATTGTACATTGTGTTGAAGTCAGTGACACCAAACATAATCTTGTCATTATGAATGTTGTTGGGGGTGCCAAACATTACATGCAGCGTGATCTTTTCCAATAGCTTAGAAGATGACTCTAGTGTAATCCCATAAAAGGGTAGATCTGATGGCTTAAGCTCGCTTCAAGAGATCCCCATGACTTCTAGCGTGCTAACAAAAAGAAGATTGATATAATTATCTCCATTAACCATGACACGAGCAACCCTAATATTCCTAATGGTGGGTTCAACCAGTATAGAATATTGGCCATGGGTAGTATGAACTACTAGATGGTCATTAACCAAAAATGTTATCAGTTGGTCCAACCACTGGAACCTCATTGTTTGTCCCTGGGATATAGAGAATACATCACATTCAACCTTCTTATGCTCCCTTTTAGAAGAATATGAGGTCGAACCACTGAAGATACAAACTACTATGAGGTTAGGTAGGAGATAGTCATCGTCTTCATCGGATGACTTGGTAAAAAAAAATTCCTTCTCAACAACATGAACTCTTTGATCTGGTTGCGTAGCCAGTTGTTAGGCCATCTCCTTTTAGAAGACTTGGCAAAAAGAGTGAGCGCTTGTTTCTTTTGGATTTGGCACCACTTCCAACCTGGTCCTTCAACCTAGGACTCGTAGTGTCGTTGCCATTGGGGTACTAACTTTCAAAAAAGTACTTCCTCAGCCTTGAACTTCTTATTCCACCTTTTCTTCTTAAACTGTTCCAAATATTTAGTAGTGCATGTATCATTTTTCTTTGCTAAGGTCTTGTCATCCACCACCTTTTCTTTTCCTTTGCTCCATCGAAGAGCTTTGTCAGTGAGAGCACATTGTTCCACGATCTTAAATAACTTTGTTATCGTAGTTACTTTTCTTGTCACCGACTCTTGTATCTTCCACTGATTACAGACGCGTCAGTGATCTATGCGATTGTGTCATGACTCTCATTGAAGCATTGTATAATGTCATGCAAAGTCTCCCTCTCTTTTTGTCTCATAGCATATAAATCATCCTCAATAGCGCACCTCTTGTATGTGCCTTGAAAGTTCACCACAAATTGCTTGCAGAGATCGCTCCAAGACTCAATTAAGAACCTAAGCAAGTGAATGGACTTTACAAAGCCTTTGAACGCAGTGGGCAGATAGTTCACCATTGCATTCTTATCTACCCCAACTACATTCAAGACTGTAGAGTAGACTTAGAGAAAATTCTCACTACCCCTGATTTTGTCGTACTTCTCTACAAGGCCAAGACAGAACTTAGATGGCCGCCTCACTTCTCTAAAAGAATGGGTGAACATTGCATAGCCTTCACCTAATTAAAAAGATGAACGATGATTATCGTATTGAGGATGTCTCTAAGGATATAATTATGATGAATATGATAATAATGAGGACGATGACGAAGCACTGGGCGAGTTGTCCGGTTCTCAAGAAGGCCGATGTTAGCCATTACAATCTTCTTGTTGAGGTAGTGTTCGAGAATCTCACCAACTACGCCTGCCACTTCGCCGATCATCTTTTCCTCGGTGGAGGTTTGGAGAACGGTTGTGATCTTCGCATCGATCTCAACGATTATTGTGGATGTCCCTTCATTCGTGATCCCTTCTATGTCTCTCCAGGTCTTCACACAAGTTGTTATCCTAGGGAGGGCGGTGTCGCGGTGAAGAATCCCGTTGTCGAGAGGAACCTAGCACATTTTTTCAAGAACAATGATTATTTCCGTCAGTCTGAGGATTGGCTTCAAATTATCTAGAGGTAGAAATTTATCACTGATTGATGGTGTTTTTTTTCGATTCTTCTCATGTAGCTTAAACAAAGGTGGCATTGAGAATTAGTGAAAGAAGACTTCATCCTCTTAAATCACTATGTGAAATGTGGGTTAACGGTAAGGTCTGCTGGAGGACAGTCTAGTAGAAAACGTGTTGTCACGATGTGTTGCATCAGATTGACCCCTTTGTTCTCAGGGGGAATTGATATAGACAGTGATGTCAATCTATGGTCCTTCTCCATCATGAGAGCATGGGTCGGCTTCTGAGGTCCTAGTAATCTTTTCTCAATTGCCCTGACATCACGGTCAAATATTGAATCTGAGGAAGATCTCTCGGATCCATATTCTCCAAGGTCGTCAAGTACGGAGGGTTTATCGTGGTCGAGCCTAACAAATCCTACTAGACGATCAGTGTTATAGTCGGTAACCAACTAATCATTCTTTGTATCACCAGATTGAATCTAACAGGAGTGGAAAGGATAAGTTGTCGACGTAGGCCTATCATCGGAAGTGGCTTGCCTTGAGACCTCCATTTGAAACATCCTACACCTTGCCAACAAGTGAGAACTTATCTTATGGATATGACACTATGGATGTTTCGTTGAAGCCATCTTGCTTGAACAAATCTGAATTCTCCTTACAATCAACTTCAAGATATAGATCGGTAGCTCCAATGGTGTCATTGTCACCAACATGATGATGGTTCCAATCTTAAGGTAGATAACTGCTAACTGGGTTAAATCTCCTAATCCCAAGCTATCACCACACCTTTCATCGAAAGTGTCACTTCTCAATGTCATCTTCGACAAAAACCTTTAGAACACTAGGTCCTCTACCTGACACGCCAAGTATCAACGGGTGATACCCCGCTAATGTATTTATAGAAGTAGGGTTTGGTCGGTGCTAAGATATTTGCGAGATAGTAGTAAAAAGAGAGGCACGGAGATTTTTATATATGTTCAAGCCCCTGAGAATGGGTAATAGTCCTACTTATATTTATATATATTTAGACTAGAGCAATCTACTCTTCTAGCCTATTCAGCTAGTATGCAATAATCCTAATCGATGAGATGTAGTCGACGGTTTTGCAGCGAGACAGCTCCTTTAATTTTGGCATAATGTAGTTTATGTTTATCCACTAATTTGATGTTCTCCCTGCCTAGGAGGCCACTATATTATACCGATATATTATACCGACAGATTTCTCTTTCTCTAAGTAGAACACAGAGAACTTTTTAGTTAATATGATCTTATAGATTGATTCATATCCGGATTAGACTTCACAGTCTTGACTTAACCGAGTACGGTTTTCTCTTTTAGTTGTATGTGTTTTCATCTGTGGAGACATATATCCATATGTATTTAGATATTCGATATTTTCGAAGATATTTTAGTCTAGATATGTTATATTAAAACACTGACAACGACCATGGTATGGCAACAATGATCTATTGTTCGTAAGAGGTAATTGCAGGCAGCCGGTGGCCAAACAAGAGGTGAACTACTTCCTTAGTTTAAAAAACTAACATAGTCCATATTAAAATTTATAGCTAAAAGTTGATTTTTTTTAACGGATGCCATATAAGGAAGTGAAAGGATAAAATATAGTAATTGCGATTAATCGTTAGGTACTGACGATAGCACCACAAGATATTTTACAAGATTGTACTGTTACACTTCTGTACATGCCCTAACCACGACTGTATCCGTATGCCGGCAAGGACGCACACGGGACACACAATCGACGGTGAAAAACGCATGCCGCCACCACTGACAGCAAAGGCACCACCATGTTGGGGGTGTGCATGCGTTGTATGCCTCCTGCCTGTACGTTGCAAGTACGTTGCAAGGCAAAGCGAACTAACACTTTGCCACCTCCTGTCACGCAAAGCCAATATTATATCCAACAGGTGAAAGAAAAAGCTGTGTGTGAGAGAGATACAGCTGGAGACGGACAAACAACGGCTCATAATAACATTGAAGGAAAAAAGATAGATACCCTGCCGGCCTGCCTGCCTCTATGTTGTTGTAGTGCAGGCTCCTAACCTTAAACTGGCTGTTCTCTTGCCTGTTCATCGCAACAGCATGATGAACCTTTTTTGGGGCCTCCTTGCTCTGAACAAATAGATTCTCTTCGTTCAGAAAGCATTTCTGTCCTGCTCTCTCTCTCTCACACACACACACACATTTCGTTGTGGAATCGTTCATCCGATCCGTCGCTTCGTTGCAAAGCAAACGGTGATTCAGAGATGCAGCACCGGACGAACAGCTTTCACCACGACGTAGCACCAGGTAATATCTACAGATCTCAGATTCTGTTTCGCCCACCGTTTCACAGCTGCGGCATCTATTGGTTTGGAAATTGTAATTAACTTGCGTTCGCGTTGGCTAAAGGGGGTTGATTGATTGATTAATTGACGTGTGTTTGGCAAGAATTCGTTCGATTGATCGCCTTTGAGGTTGCATTTTAGGGCCAATGGCGCCTCCGTCGCCGGCGTACGAGCCCGTCGCGCCGCCTGAGCCTCTGATGCCCAAATGTGACTTTGTAGCAGGATTGTAAGATACTAATTCGTTTTATTGGGGCTAAGAATTATGTGTAGAATTTTATCCTCATGACATTTTCTTATGTGATGCAGCTTCATGGCGCTTTGCTGTTGCTGCCTGGTTGACGAAATGCTCATGTGACACGGTTGCATGGTATCAGCAATTGCACATCTGTAGCTTTTATATTGTGCTTTAGAATCAGGTTGTATATTTGTATATACTCAAAATCAAATGACGGGAAAATTGATACATCATGCAGTGAAAAATTGGGTTCTCTTCTTTTCCTTGAATATTGAGCTCTCAGGTCTGTTTAGTTTGTAGCCAAATTCCATCAAACCAAAAAAATTAGCAATGCCAAAATATTAGTCATTTATTTGGTTTATAGCAAAAAGAAAAATCTTGACACTGCTAAAAATCTTGACACGAGCCAATTTTTGCCAAAAATTTTAGCAATGACTATCTCTTGCCATTGCCAAAAAAATGTCAACGTTAAGTCCTCTCTCTCTCTTGTCTTATAGTTTCCACGTATGTCTATCAATGCCTAGGTATAACAATACAAATTGCCAGGGCCCAAGGTAAAGAGAGAAAACCCCATTATAAACATGGCTGGACATAAGACCAGAAGACATTGGCTGCCCATTCTCATCGCCAAGCCTTACCATCAAATGGATGGCTAATATGTCGACGTTATCAAACTTTTTGCTTCATCAAGAATGACCGCATACCAAACAAGGCGTATATGCATTAGTGCAGATCTAGGGAATTCCTATGTCTGTCGATGGTTACAGGAAAAATATGCTACATCATGCATGAATGATGAGTGAGACAACAAAACTAATCATTTCAAAGTGCTAACATCTTTAAAAAGCAACTGTGGTATGATGATAGAGTCGTGGGTATATGACTCCACCGACCAAGGTTCAAATATTGATGGCCACAAATATTACGCACACCTAGATGCTCTTTCATATAAATTTAATGGGCCAAGGACATGCCATAGGACTCTGCCTTTGAGCGTGTGTTGGAGATGCATTTGTTGGTGTCATCCGTGTAATCTTAAAAAAGAGGAAAAAGTCTAAATTACCCTGTGAACTACCGTGACAGTACAAAATACCCCCTAAATTCAAAAACCAAACATTCTTCATCCTCAACTTTTCATACCATACGAATTAAACCCTCCCCCCTCCCTTTCAAAAACCAAACATTCTTCACCCTCAACTTTTCATTTCGTATGAATTACCCCCCATGGATTCCAGAGCAATTTTGGTCTTACGTGGCACACACATGACAATCCAATCAACGTAGAAAAATAAAAAAAGTAATGGGCTTACATGTTATAAATTACCCTTAATCCCCTCATCCTCTATTCCCCTTATCCCCTAGCTTGACACCTCGGCCTCAAGCTGTGTTACACGGTGGCTGAAGCGACGGCAGAGGTGGAACCGGTGTGAAGGCTATAGCGATCGCGTGTTGACGTGAAAAATCTAACAATGGCCCACGTAGGCACACACGAAGGAAAGAGTCCCATCGGGCATGCCAAAAGTGTACTGGTGTAAAAATCGTCAAAACCTTTGCATCACACAATAGAGGCCTAGAAAATCTGCTTAACTCTAATACAGATTCTAGCTTGGTTCATTTAGAACATACCAATCAATTTGATCTTCTAATTGACAAGAAAGATATAAATAATTATATCAACAAGGCAATCTGCCAATAGCCCGATACGAACTTCTACTATCGATTGAATTACTGATAGGGGTTAAAACGAACATTAGCCTAGGGTCTGATACAAGTATAAAACAAATGATGTAAACATTGAAGCTCATAACGAAGATAAATGCATTAGCCGAAGGTCCGATATAAGTCGATGTGATGAAAAGATAACAAAATTGAGACAATATAAGCTTATTAACAATAATCTTGATAGATTAGACGAAACCCAGACAATATAAGATCGAAACTAATAAAGCTAAATTGGTTGATAGTAGATTGATCATAGCATTAATATTCATCGGCTAATAAAAGATAACGCATCGGCTAACACTCCGATAAAACTTTGCATAAAACATATTGACTAAATAGAATTTAATCTATTAGCAGTAATCTAATAGATCGGACTTAACCAAGACAGTATCAGATTGTAGATAATAAGAAAAAGACCTCTCTAGCTAATAGATCCTACGCAAATATAATAGATACACTAGATCAATATAAGAGATCAAGATGATGCAACATTAGAACAAGCTAATGAATCAGGATAAATCGACAATCGTAGTCAGCCGAACTAGAATAATCTAAAAGATTGAAATGATGCAGACTTAGACAAGACTAATCCAGCTGATACAACTATCGGGTGGAGGGACTTACACCTTCGTCGGATATCGAATTTAACCGATGTAGTCTTACGTCGAGAGCTCGAACCCACTAGGAAAAACTTGGAGAACTAGAGTGATAATGCATTGAAATTGTATTGTGTTGATTGAGATGTATATTACAAGACCCCGGGATTTTTGTATTTATACCCTAGGATTAGGTGAGTCCTAGATGGTTACAAGAAGTCCACTCAGATATTACTTTCTAATCGAGAAATAACTAAAACTTACTTATCTATAAGATACATTCTAAATATAAAAACCACCTTACAGTGGCCTTCACAATATTCCTTAAATTCGGTCTTTATCAAATATACTTCCACAAGCCGATCAGCTCCTTTCCTTAACTAAATTTGTTAGTGGACCTTATCGATCAGCTCTTTTCCTAGGTGGTTACAATATCCATGGCAACCACAAAATAAATACTTACGGATAAAACAGAAACTAACAAACCTTCCTAATTACGATACAATCTTACCTAATTACAATATATATTCCTAAAGATAACTCATTTCTTTGCTTTCCACGAACTAGTCTAGACTCAATCACTTGTGGGTTAATTGATTCATCTGGACCTAAACTCAAACATGTCAGCTGATCTATCAACCATCAGCTTCAGCCGATCTATCACCATTGGCCTTTATCAAGGACCATCGGCTTTCATTAAACCCACTAAAGTCATCATGCTGATGTGCTAGTCCGTGCCAAATTTTGGTGTTAACATGGCGGCAATGAGGTGATGAGGAAGATCCACCGTTGGACCACCGCCTAGGAAGAAGGGTGGCAGTAGCCACAATGATGAGGTAGCTACAGTGGAAAAGAAGGGAGGGACTTTCACAAGTGCATTCGGCTGCCGGTGTGGTCTCCGTCACACAGCCGACGAGCTTGAGACCACATCGCGTGAGCTCGATTGAGACAGGGTAGCGGCATGCGGGCTCATGATGGATAGCTACAATGAGCAAGCTTGCTTCCCCTCCGGTCGAGGTAGAGCCTAACGGTGGGTGAAGGAGACGCCGTCATTGACTCCCATCCCCTTGACTTAGTTGTCATCGCTCCATCCATGGCCCTCTCCTTTTGTGGTGGCAGCGACAACGGCTTCACATCCAATAGCGACAAGGGGTGGAGGTGGATTCGTTGAGCTCACATGCCACCCTTTGAGCTCGCCCATTGCCTCCCCAACCTCAGTGCATGATGAAGGTCGATCTGGAGTTGAGAAACAATGATGGCGAGCTCTCCCATCGAGGTTGATGCTATCAGTCAGGCGAGTAGTTGATGGTGGACTGTAGTTCTTCAAAGGCGGGCAAGCTTTAGGTGGTGGGTGGGAAGTAGTGGGCGAGTAGCGGGCAAAGAAGAGAAGACCGACAGCAACAGAGAGGAGAAAGAGGAGAAGACTGAAAGAAGAAGAGGCAAAACTAACATGTGAGACCTACCATTTTTATTTTTTAATGTTGACTAGACTGCCATGTGTGTACCACGTAGGATCAAAACTGCTCCAAAGTCAATTAGAGGGTAATTTGTCTGGTATGAAAAGTTAAGGGCGGAATTGTTGGGTTTTTGAATTTAGGAGGGTAATTCGTAAGTAATTCAGGATGGTAATTTAGACTTTTTTTCTAAAAAAATGCTACTAACACCTTTCTCACTCTATCTGAGAGAAAAAGAAGAGATTGCCCTGCAATCGTTACCACTAGGGATGGTAATTTTAACTATGGGTCCAGGTACTCATGAGTACCACACCCAAAGGGTATGGGTATGGGTTAGATTTTGTGTCTGGTATGTTCCTAATTTATTAGCAAGCAAGTGGGTTTTATTCTATACACATGGATAACTCATGGGTAACTAAATAAACATATCCATACATGATTTTTAGATGATTGTGTGTCAACACTCACTAAAACATGAATGTGTAAGTGTGGTGAAGTCATAGACTACTAATGGTTTAGACATTTGTTTTCTTATTTGGTGATAAAATAATTTGTAATTGTAGAATTATGGATTTTAGTATTTTAGTATGTAATTCACACTTTATGAATGATTGTAAAGATTTTATACTTTTTAGTAGATGTCTAATCATAATGGTTTATACCTATAGGTATTCGATACCCAACAGGCATAAGCGTGGGTTTGACTTAAATATTGGGCATAGGCAGGCGAGAAGTTTTGGGTCTCAGGTCAGACATGTTCTTGCTCCCTATGATCCGATCCATTGTCATCCCACTACTCTGGTTGCCTAAGTTTTCCAGCCGCTAACTCGCACTACTGATCGGACGGCTTGGACTAACTGAGAAATGAAATCCCCTACCACGGTTGATCTCCAACATATCGTTAATCCAACGGCAGCGCACACGGCAAAGTTGATTCCCAACCCCAACCAAACAGCGCCAGGCCCGGGTCGGATCGAGCCGCGTGTGCACGGCCCACCCAGTCCAAACTCCAAAGAGAACCCGAGATTTTCAAAACGCAACAAGCCCGCTCCCTGCGGCGGCTCCGGCGGCGCTGAGAGCGCACCACTCCACAGCCACAAGCGGACCGACGATGCCCGCGGCCTCCGCCGCCGTCCCCGCGAGGCTGAAGCGGGAGGACTATCCCCGCACCAAGCACGACTCCCTCTTCTCCCCATGGAAGGTAGGTTCACCCACCCCACTCCTCCTGACTCCTCCTTTGCCATCCGCAACTGGGGCAGAGCTGACGAGATCTGATCCGTGGAGTCGAGTTGAACTTCCTGGTTTCCATCTAGCACCTCTAATTTTGTTGTAAGCTGTTCAATTGGTGGGGAAAAATCTCTGGATCTCGAGTCAGATCTGATTTTGCTACTGGAATTCCCCAACCTGCAGGTCCTTGTCGGGCCTTCGGACTGGGAGGACCACGCCGCCGGCAAGGAAGGGGTCCAAAGGTACCGGGTGCTCAACCTCCCGGAGAACTTCCCTGGCCTCTACGAGCTGGGAGTCGCGAGTCCCTCCGATGAAGGTATCAGGGCTCGGCGAAATGGATCCGGTGGCGTCGTCGTGGTGTACCTCGGGCAGGCCGACAACGTCAGGGCGAGGCTCCAGCAGTACGGCCGGACAGGATCGCACTTGGACGCCGGGAACCCGCTGCCCTCCGCCGGCAAAGCGGAGACGAATCCGCGGGCGACGGGGAATGGGTTGTTCAGCGAAGTGTTCGCCAGAGGCTACTCCTTGGTGTTTCGATGTGCTCTGGTAACTGCAAACTGCTTTCCATGCTTGTTTTTGTTTCTTCAGATAGGAAATGGATCCTTGAACTGTCCGTGCATGTGGAAATCAACAATGGCTTCTTGTCCGAATAAATTTTAGAGTGAAATAAAAGAAGTTGATGGTCAGATGCTACAAAAATTTTGACTATATCTTTAGTAGCTTTTTGCAAAAGCAATGGGGTCAATTATGAATCTTATGTGCCCTAAAAAAGTTATGAATCTTATGTGTTTTTAATGTGCAAATAAACAGATGGGTAACAAACAAGAAGCTGAGAAGACTGAGGCTCGGCTGCTTAGAGTGTTTGATTATGGATGGAACAAGCTTCAGAACGATGCTTGTCGCCGTGAAGAAATACTTATAAAGTTAGAACAAGGAATAGTCAATCATAGATCATCTCTGCTTAGCAGAGTACGGCAATTCAAACAGGAAGTGTTCAGAGAGAAAGCAGGTATAAAGATAAGCACAAATGGATCTGTTGACGTCTCATCCGGCATTATGAAAAATATGCTCCCAAGAATTCGTACATTTGTTGGCTTCAGACCTCAGCTATTTAACTCTAGTGACAATGTTTACAAAGAAATTGGTATTCACTGGAAAAATACATATGAAGGTAACAGTTCTGGCAAACAAGCACGTCGAAGTTTTGAAGGATACAAAGTCAAAAAAGTCAATGTTATAAAACGAAGAACTATGCCAGAACAAGATTCTAACAATGTTTGTGGAGTGATGCTGGAAGACGGCTCCTCTTGTCTTGATCCTCCAGTGCAAGGAAGGAAGAGGTGTGAATTACACAAAGGTAGAAGACTAGGAAGAATCACAGTCAATCCTAAAGGCTCGTCTTATAGCCATTCTTGCAAAATTGAGATTCCAGTTGTTGAATCCATACCTCCACTAACTGAAAATGAAAGCAAGCCAAATCAAGCACAGCAAACCAGTAAACTCTTCTCCAAACTTTTGCCCGCAACCGTGAAAGAACCATCAAGGCCAAGGTATATCTTTGAAGCAAAGGAAATAAAAACTGGAGAAGCTCCTATAGAAGATGGAATACATGAAACCTCTGGGGTCATTGATATCTGTGAAGAAAAAAAGAGCGAAAACTCTGCCTGCACCAACAAAGTAATTTTAGGAAGTAAAAACTGTCAGCTACATAATGGTTGCAAAGCAGAACAGTTTGTTTCATCCCGAGTCATTGGTTTGCTCCAGAATGAAGAAAAAGTCCACAGCATGACAGGTGACAAGCTCTCTGGAGAGGAGACTTCTCGTGCTAAATATCAGTCCCTGGAGAATCAGCCTTCCGGAAGAATGTGGCTTGAGTTGCTCAAATTGCAGAATTCTACCAGCGCACTGTCATCCAAAGGCCAGGGACGTCAGAGAAGAGTAGCAAGCGATGCGTTGACGGACAATGGATGCCGCAAAACAATACCTATGGCAGGAAGAGAAAGATGCGATGAGCATGAAGGAATAAAGGTCACTGATGCTTCATCTGTACCATTTTCGGGAAGCTTAGGATGGCCATCAATCTGTGGTGCGCGAGCATCGGATGGTTCTCCTTGTAAGAATCATCCAATTGCAGGGAGAAAGAGATGTGCGTTGCATAAAGGCCAGAGAGCATGTCGGGCCCCTCAATCGACTGAATAGACATGATGCTCAATTGCTTACGTTCATTCAGTCATTTTTTGTAATAGCATTTCAGTAAGGAAAAGGAAACCAAAGAAAGCTGATTTTTTTCCAGTTTTGATTGGTTATTCATTGCTGCTTGTAAACCAAATGGACAGTCAAACAAACTCTGTAACTTGATAAAACTTAAATTTTTAGGGACTCAACCTCTGTTACCTGAAACATTGCACATTTGCCATCTAATGGACCATAGTGTATTGGTTATACACTTGTGCTTTCAAAGTTCGAAGAGATACACTCTTCCAATGAATTTCATGATTAATTGATTTTGTACTTTAAGCAAGATTGCAGAATTTCATATGTTCCTAGATGAATTCTAAGTAGAGAACGAACCAGACAAAAGCCCATAGGGAGAGCGTTAGTAGTAGCAGTTGGCAACTATCAAGTAGTCGATGCAGCACGTCAATTTGGCAATGCGTATCCTCCAAGTCCAAATTATTCGGGGAGCGGAGCACGTGAACGGCTTCCTCCCCTCCCTGTCGATCCGCTCCACCCAATTCGCTCCCCACACACGCAACGACACGATGCTCCAATGCCAACTGCCCATGCCGTCGCCGTCGCCGATGCCGCCGCAACTCTCCCTCGCCGCCTCCACGACCGTTAGCTTCACCCCACGCGCCGCCGCTCAGCACGGCCGCAGCCGCAGGCAGCCACAGCCACAATAGCCGCCGCCGATCGAAGCCCAAGCCAAAGCCCGTCGCGTTCCCGCCGCCGCCGCTCCGTCGCCTCTTGTCCTCCTCCCGCGCCCGCGCCCCCTCACCGTCCTCCTCGGCGGTGATGGCGGGGGCGGATGGTTCACGCTGGGGGGAAGGAGAAGGAGGAGGAAGACAACACCGGCGGAAGAGCTCGCGGCGCTGGCGCTCTCCCTGGCGCTCGGCGACAAGCTGGCCGTCCTCGCCGACTACTGGAACGCGTCGGGCCTGGGCCAGGCGCGTGGCGTGTGGGAGGCGGTGTGGAGGAGAGGAGGAGAGAGGAGGCGAGGCGGAGGGCTCCTGCGGCTCGTGGCGCTGCTGCTCGGGATCGCCTTCTGCACCCTTGTCTGCCATTTGCGGGGCGCCGCGCTCGTGGACGGCCTCGCGAGGACGGCCACTGGCCGGAAACTAGCGCGGATTTTCCTGCATTGATTCATTGATTGATTGATTTGTTGTTTCGAATTCTTCAGACGAGTGTTTGCCCTGAATTAGGAATTGCGGCGTCAGAGTTGTAGGTTTCCTCGTGCGGATGATGGTTGTGTTCTTGGAATATTGGTTCAATTCAATTGTGATATGATGATTCGAGCTAATCTTATCGCTGAATGGAAGATAGAAATCGCAATGAGAGGATTGTTTTCTTTTTCGAAACAGCAATGAAAGAATTGTTGGTATAGTACACTTCGTAGAGATGATATATCTGTTTTAACAATTCTGCTTCCTTATACTCAGGTTTGGTCAATTTCTAATTGAAAATAATTCTAGTTTCGTCATACTCAGGTTTGGTCAATTCCTACAAGAAAATTGAACCCTATTGTGTTTGTGATTTCATCTTCGTTTTTCACGAGTATAGAGGGTCTCCTTTCATATTATCGTTGCGGATTAGTTGCATTTGCGCCATGCTTTCAAAAATACAATCTCTAAAAAAAAATGGGACGCATCAATCAGATTTTGTAACATATATATTTAATCCTTCCTTATAAACCAGGGGATCGTCTGTCAGATTTCATCCGCATTTCATCTAAAAAGAATAGCATTTTAGGATCAACACTGCTTAAATCTAATAAAGATGTTTATCCTGCTAATCAACTTCTAATGTGTTTTTATGCTAAATGGCCAAATAATTCATAGCAATTATTCGAGTATACAAATAAATGAATTAATTATTTTAAAGTTGAAAATAGATTTAAAACAATATTCTAAGAAATTTATTTATATACAGAAAGTTTTTTATAAAAATTTCAGGAAACGAGGGCACTCATCCGTTAATGCATTAAGCGGAAAATAACCGGGCCGGTTCTGCATATCTGAAGACCTACTTAAGGATCTGCATCTCCGAACATGAGAAAATGGTGTTGCCAATGCCAAGTGGTATAGGTGGGCTACTGCATTCTGGTAACAGTTTGAACACTATGGAAGTCAATCACTAATCTTGTTCTCGTAACAGGGCAGCGGCAAATTAACCCAGACCATGAAAACGATCAGAAGATAGATCACAGCATAGTGGAACACGACATGAATGTAGACAAGAACATCACCATTGCTCCAATCTGGACAAACACAGGTGCAACCTTACAGCTGGACTGTCAGCAGGGCATTAGTCACTCCTGTGCTTATAGGCTACGAATTACATTCCTAAAGCACCGTATCTAAAGCAAAAAAAAAAAAAACCCGAGTGCAGTTACTGAGAGCTCAGCGTCATCAGACCTAAACATCACCTCATCATAAAGTAACAAAAGATGTTACGTTGGAAAAATGTGTTAGCCATAATAGCGGGAGTCAACAGTTGTTATCTCTGGAACAGAGACCGAAAGGTTGCTATTGGAATCTATTTTTCTTAGCTAACTTTGGGTCCTCATCAAGCATAACAATATCGTCGTCGTCGTCTTCGACAACTTGAGCACTACTGGATGCATCACAATTTTCCTTCGGATCTAATATCTCATCCAGCTTGCGCTTCATTCCAGGTTTAGCGGATATATCCTCAACAATACCGTCAGCGTCATCTGCACCAGATGAAGAAGCAACCGACTGGTTACCCCCATTACTCGTAACTTGCTTCTCCACTGGAGCAGACCATCCAGATAGAACCAGTCCATCAGGTTCTTTTTCTTCATCGAACTCGTCCCTGTAATGATCACTGAAAAATCAGTCTACCCCTTGAAAGAGTAGGTAACTGTATGTGTACACTATGACACTGTCATAACATATAGCATCCATTTTTACATAGCATAGGCGCACAGCATTATAAGCAATTGTATATCCATGTAATAAAGCATGGAATGAGCCAGCAACCTTTACATGTTAGAACAAAGTTCTCTGTTGAGGACATTATATGAAACAATGGAAATTTTGGCATCATAATACTCTGCACTACATCATATGATAACTTAAGTGAAAAAGGTGAAACACCACTGTTCCATGTATAGCAAATTAGCAGCTGATTTTCACCTATACTTGTGTAAAATTTTCTGCTTTAGTGCTAATGCTTGTGTAAAGTTACCTGTGCTTGATGTTAATGCTGCATGACAATTCCTGCTGGAAATCCTCTACAGTAAGCTTTGTGCCATTAATAACTGGAGCTGGAAGTTCAGCCAAGACCTGTAATAACCAGACAAAACTCAGTTGGCAATAAATGAATAATATTGTAATAATTTGCAACTGCAAGGACCAAAGATTAGAAAAGAAATAAATTCCATGGAGGATATAATTTCACTGCTTTGAAGGGGGAAGGTAGTACCTTCTCAAGGTTTAAAGCATAATTTGCAGCCTCGTCTTCCTCTAAGCCCTCACCATCCTCAAAAACAAGAGTGGAGCCAATCATTACCAACGGAAGGTTCATCCCAAGTTTGCTTTTTAAAATCTTGTCAATGACCTCCCTCAGTTTCGTTGTCTTTGTGTTAACCTCCAGAAGAAGAGGGGTCTGAAGCACTCAGTTGCAGTTTTGGGTCAGACTTGAAAGAGAGCTAACAAACATAAGAATATCATAGCCCAAAAAAGTGCAAAAATACCTCTGAGCAGACATAACATGATTTATTAGGCTCAAACGGCTCTACAGGCATCAAAAGCATCTTCCTTGAAGGGTGTTCAAGACAATATGTCATTCTGTAAAATTGTTAACCAATGAAGTGCCATTAAATTCTAGAAAATTGGCAGCACCTTAGAGCACTCTGAACATTACCATATCCAGAAGAACATAAAGCAGGTGTTTTTGCTGAAGTTTACTATCTTAAGAAAAAAAATACACATAACGACAATGACATGAAACAAACAAAGAGTGTAGTCACCGATATTTTTTGTAATCGCCCTGAAGCACTTTTATTGCTTCAATAACAATCAAACCAGCTATTATAGCATTTGTAGTTGCCACAGCATGAACTATGTTTCCAGCAACACCTTTAGCTTCGAAAAGGCTATGCAGAGGTATTCCGAAAGAGAAAGCTCTGATATTAGCCGCAGCAGTAACAAACTCAACAGCCAACTGATCATCCTTGTCAAATACTAAATTCCCTATTTCCTGATAACCAGAAAAACAAAATATCTCAGACGGCAGCAATTTTAAAGGTTACATAACCTAGATCAGAATAAATACGAACCTTCTCCCTTTTTTCAAAAAATAGTTTTAATGCCTCCAAAAACACCCTTGAATTATCAGCAAGGCTCCATATTTCTTGTGGGTTTCTAAGACCCAAAGAAACCATAGCAGATAAGTCTTCCTGGTCATTATTGCTGTCCCATGAGCTACCATTTTGCTGAATAGCTTCTTCAGGTAATGTATCACGGATGTATATTGGATTCGGCCTTCTTCGATTCTTCCAAGTTTCCTCATTTTCTGAGGAAACTTCAATGTTGTAACCAAAGACATGATCATAAATTCTCCTAGCATATTGATCAAGATCTTCATCTGCATTCCTTTCAAATACATCTGATTTCGAAGTGCCGCTTTCATTTGAATGGATATTAAGATCATTATCCTGGTTTTTATCCCCAAACATCTTTGCAAAAAGCAACTCCTTTGCCCAAACAATGCAGTGAACAAACTGTAAAAGGAAGAAATCAGTGATGAATTCTAATACTAAAAAATTGATCAGGCAGTACAGTGCTTGGTCCAAATGGTTATGTCCACAGAGTGTTACCACAAAATAACAAGTCATGTCCAAATTTTTAATTACAAAAAATGCCATAAAGCGCTGAGCACGTGCTTGTTAAAACAATGCCTTTTGCATTTTGAGGATTTCAAGATATGTATTGATTAGAGCACTAGAACAGTGAGACGTCCAGAGATTTGGATGGTAGAACTGAAGATACAGAGAGCAGAGGAGAGAGAACGCCTTCTTGCTTTATTCATAATGGATGATCCCTCATTCATTTGTCAATGTTACCTGCCATTTTGGATAACAGTTTCCAATGCACACCTTGACAATTAATTATTCTATTTACTTCATCCAGTCCAGTCACAAATATGTGGCCTTTGGACACTGGGGGGATCCTCCAGAACTACTTTGACTAATAAATTCTATTATATTTATAAAATAAGGTAAAACTATAATGTTACAGAAGTACATTTTGGACAAATTCACCCATTTCGTCGCTGTAAGCCCAATCTGGAAATCCAGAGATATTGATAGCTAATT
This sequence comes from Oryza coarctata, assembly GCA_030770085.1. Lineage (NCBI taxonomy): Eukaryota > Viridiplantae > Streptophyta > Magnoliopsida > Poales > Poaceae > Oryza > Oryza coarctata. The sequence continues at coordinate 17,344,442 of CM061474.1, read as the reverse complement.
TTTATGAAGTTTGTTCACATACTCCAAAACATCAGGTAATTGTAACTGGATAAAGTATACATTAGTAAAAGAATATAAAAAATGTGACGAAATATAGTATTATTCATACAAAAATAAAAAATAAATCCTATGTCGTAAATTTTAATAATATGCCCACATAAGTGGTCATGTTTTTAAAGGTTTGACAATTTGACTACAGACCTTCCAGACTAATATATTTTTACAGTAGAGAGATATAATTAGGAGGAAAGTGGGACAAAAGGAACCTTAGATGGAGTGCTTGTAATTGTGCAGACAGGATATGACTTAGGGACAGGCTTTGGTTGACATTCATAGCATTCTGTTTTACCTTTGACATGAACAGTAACCTGCAAAATATGGAATGGCAAGAATTTTAGAAGAGCATTTAACTTGAAAATATGGTAGGATTCATCCATTAGTTAATTTAGTGAACACTGGTAGCTTCTTTCAGTAAGTTGTTGACACATATGTGATAAAAAAAAGATGATTGAAATGACATTGTTTGTAAGTCCAGAATCTAGATTCTAGAACACAAAAAACCCATCATGCACAAAAATCCAACAATTAAACTGTATTGTGTTTAATATCAAGGTACATAAAAGAACTCTTCAGTTTTGCCTACCAGAGTTCCATAAATCACATGCCAACAAATGATATGTATCATGTACACTTCAAAATTATGCACTTATATGAACGTGCACCAAATATTGGCCAAGCTACCACCAGGAGTTGATTTGAGTTGTATAGGAGGAAGATTATAAATAAGGCTGGATAATGTCTAGATGACCTTCTATTTTTAGGAACAACTTTGTGGAGGAGGGAGAAAACCAACTATCTATGATCAACATTAGATAATTTGCACTAAAATGGCCTGATTAAGTAACCATCACATTTTCCTTCTATGGACCCACATGATCACAGTGAACACAATGGTAAGTGCACAAAAGATACTCAACTAGAAGGCCGTATGTCTGGTAAATCTTATTAACCATACAGATTACAAAGAAGATAAACCACAACGCATTATATTTCTGTTCACATGGGCAGAAGAGTCACCAGGACCAAAGCAGTGGTACTTTCTCAACTCACCTGTCCCAAAAACCCAGTTGTCCCACTTTCCACCAAAGGAACTTCAGCAGCAAGGCAGAGGCGATTAACATGACGTCTAGCGTCCAAATTATCGAGACCATTCAGGACTACATTAAATTGCTTGAAGAATTCAACATTAAACTGAGCATCCTTTACATTTGCATGATATGATGTTATATTGATATTTGGCCTAAATTTCAGAACAGCATCACGAGCAACCTGACAAGATAAATGACAAAAACAGAAGAAGCAGCAGCAATAATATGGTGAATACAACAAATAAATACATAATAGATAGCTCCCATATAACTATGTTAATCATATCAACATATGCAAATGTTACTTACATGGGCTTTTGACTGTCCAACGTGACTTTGCCGAAATAAAAACTGTCTGTTCAGATTGCTCACCTCAATTGTGTCCAAGTCAATCTGTAGAGAAAAAGATCAAATTCCTTGGGTACAACACTTGACAGGAAATCAATATATTTTTTTATTAGCTCTATCAACACCAAGGGAAAATGACCCTTGACAAAGTCATGTAAACTAGTGTCAGAAGCAAGAAACGGATCAGAGAACAAAACAAAAGGCAGATAAAATGTGAAAAGAAATGAAAAAATAACAGACGAGGATTTAATTTGTCTCCCAGTAACATACTGCAATCCAGTCCTAGAAAGGGTTTTATTTCCTTCTTTGTAAACATAACTACAAACATCAGTCCAACAAAGAAAATCATCAGAAGTCAATAGCACCCCAGTTGGTGTTGTATGGATAACAAGCTTAGGTGCCCCAAATGCTGTTTCATGTAGTTTTGGATACCTGAACAAGAAATACACCGTGCCTATTTCCAAACTGGTTCAAGTATAATATATCAACCTCAAAAGATGGCATGTAAATGGAACGCTTTCATATCAACAGTGAACGAAAAAAGGCAGCACCATAACAACTCACCAAACGAGAAAGAGTAAGAACCTAGCAACAATTCTAACAACAAAAACATAGACCCAATACAACGCTATCCTCCAATCCCTATCACAGATCCCGCAACTAATTGGAGACACCTAGCCATCCACGTGCATATACCTAGACGATGCCAGAGCTCAATTCACTCAATACGGCTAAAACCTTAGGAATAGCTCAATTAACAGCGAGTAAGGCGACGAAGCAAGCACGTAGCAGGCAAAGACTCACGATGTGGATATCGCGGAATCCGGAGAGCGCGAGCGTCTTGAGCAGCTCGCACCCTATGCCTCCGGCGCCGACCATCAGCACCTTCGCCGCCTGCACCAAAACCACAGAAACCATCCGAATCAGTCCCCCAAACCCCAAAAAAATTCTCCACAAAAAAAAACGCGCCGGAGGGAGAAATCCCACATCCCCGCACCGGAGCGGGAGGGGAAAGGGACAGCAGCGGAACCTACCTTGACGGCCTCCTCCGAGGAGGCGGAGGAGGAAGCCATGGGGGAGAGAGCACGAGAGCCGGTAGGGCGAGACAGCGGAGGCGAGGGTTTTGAGGGTTTGGTTTTGGAGGGGAACCGATTTTGGGGACTCGAGTAGCGAGGTGACGGCTTTGATGGGAAAGGAGGCGTCGTGGAAATTGAGGGGTCGGTGCTGGTGCTGTTCAGTTGCGCAGCTTTGGGCGAGGCGGAGCGGAGGGGACGCCCACCGGCTGCAGCCTCGCGGTTGGGATGTGCTCGGTGTGGTTCTCGGTCTATGGAGGGTGGGACCTACTGGGAGGTGCGCGGCTTTGGGTGAATCGCTGGCTGTTTGACCTCCTCACTCTTGAGGGCCCTTGACTAGAGCGGTTGAGCCAAAGGTTGATTGACCGACTGTTTGACTCGCTAGATCGCATTTTACTGCTTCGCGTTGATCGTTTTTAGTTTCTCTTTTTCTTAAGGGAACGGAGTGCTTTATTAATTACTCTCTCCATCTTAATTTAATCATGGCTTAAAATTTTTCTAATTGATATCTGTTTATTGTTTATATATGTATGAATAAATGATATCTTATTCGTTTATCTATATATATATATAGGATATGTTTTATACAACACTTTAATTGGTGAGGTTTAATTTAGAAGAGATTTTCTTGTCTTCATCTTGACGCCATGATTAAATGAGGATGGAAGGAGTAGGAAACAGTAGGACAGTCCTGTCTAATAGCCAATTTTACAAAATCAGGGAAAGAAGATCTCCGGACTGCACTGCCCTCATTCCTATAAGCGAGCTGAGAAAACAAATGCGCTACGGAGTTGCGCTCCTCTTGATCTGGTTGACCTGCTTATCCGGCAGCAACGGGATTAGGGCTTTTACATCACCAAATATAGCACTCCATCTTGATCCACAAGGACTTCGCCACAAACTGGCAGTCTGTCTTACTGGAGCTTTGACGCATTCGATAGCGATTAAAATATAATTTATAAGTAAAACTTTTATATGTTTTTTAACATATTAAAAGCAAATACTTAATCAATAAAAAACTCTAAATCAACTATTAATTTATCGATATTTAATTCAACCCTCTGCTTATTTTTTTTCTACTATGTTTAAAATGTTTGAGGTTGCGCACAACAAAGTTATGAGAAAAAAAAGATAAAGAGTGATTTGTAGCTCTTTTTTAATACTAACCATTAACCCAAATAATTGATTTTTATTTCCCTAGCAGGCGCAAGATACTATCTTTGACCAATGACAAGAAAAAAGAATGGGAGATAAGTGGGCAAATGCAGATATGATCATAAAATTTATATTCTTGAATAAAATTATATATAACTTAAACCAGGTCATAAAAAATAATTTTTTATCTGTAAATATCTACTTAATAATACAATAGTCATTTACTTTGAAATTTCAATATAGTTTTTTTCAGATTGCTGCATTTACAGCTAAGGAAGATACAATGCAATATAAATACTAAGAATGCACAAAGTTAACTGGAGAAATAAAATATCATCTGGTAGGAAAACAGAGTGTTTGCTAACATTTGTTCCTGTTAAATATAGAAGTGTGTAATCTATAGTAAGAGATTATCCTCCTTCTCCACCACCTCCGCCTCCACTTTCAGCCTCTCCTCTGCTACTATCTTTGCCTCTATACCAATTCATCATACTGTTACCATCCGACTCAACGAAACAAACTATACATTATGGCGCATCTAGCTTCTCTCGTATCTACGGAGTGCAAAACTTATGAGCTTTATCGATGGATCCACGACTGCGCCTCTCCAGTAGATTCCTTCATCGACTATTGATGGTGCCGAACTCGTGTCTAACTCAGAATATTGCCTGTAGTATGATAAAGATCAACAACTACTAAGTGGTCTTCTCTCGTCGATGACTGAAGACATCCTTCAGGACGTGGTGTCTGCCGCCACATCCAAAGAAGCATGAAACACTCTTCGGCGCATGTTCTCCTCCACCACACATGCGCTAGCTGTCCAATTGCGTGTCGATCTTGCTACAACCAAGAAGCGCGACCTTTCTGCTACCAATTACTTCCGCAAGATTAAGAGTCTGGCTTCTGAGCTGGCTATAGCTGATGCTCCTCTTTATGATGACAAGATCATTGCCTATCTCCTAGCGGGTCTTTTCTCAGATTATGATCCGTTCATCACATCTATGATGACAAAGAGTGAGCCCCTTACGCTCGACGATGTCTACTCACATCTGCTAGCATTTAAGATGCGCCAACTATAATATCAGGTGGAGACTCGCCTCAACATCGGCGCATCAGCTAACTTCGTCGGACGAGGTGGGCAGCAGCGGGGCCGTGGCCATGGTGGTTGTCCGCCTTAGAGACGTGGACGCGGCGCCCTCCCTGTCAGATCTACGGTCGTACAGGTCACACTGCCATCAAATGTTGGCATCATATGGATGAGTCTTACCAGGAGAAACAACCCTATGCTGCAGTGGCTGCTACTTCATCCTATAAGGTCGACACTAAGTGATACACCGATACGGAGGCTACTGATCATATAACCAATGATCTAAATCACCTAGCCTTGTGTGAACAATACTATGATAGAGAAACGATTCAAGTTGATAATGGGACAGGTTTATAAATTATGCATATTGGTTCTTATTCTCTTAATACTACTATATGTCCTCTTGACTTATATAATATTCTTCACGTACCTGATATATCTAAACACCTTCTTTCAATTCATAAACTATCACATGACAATAATATATTTTTTAAATTTTATCCCTATTATTTTTTTGTAAAGGACCAAGCAATGAAACAAGTGCTCATAGAAGAAAAGTGTGAATCCAGCCTCTATACCATAAAACCGTCCGATGTTGAATTCTTTAAACAAGCACAGATCAGTGGTATGCTCGTCTAGGCCACCCCTCTACCCCAGTCGTGCAGTTTATTTTAAGTTTGAAGAATCTCTCATATATCAAGGAGTCGAGTCTCTCAGTTTGGCATATATATCAATTAGGCAAGAGTCATCAACTCCTCTATTCTCATGCCATTCATCATTCTACATCACCTCTTAAACTTATTTTTTTAAATATGTGGGGCTCTGCCCCTACTATATAAGTTTTATCGATGATTTTAGTAAATTTACGTGGATATATTTGATGCATAAACGTACTGAGGCTCAACGCATTTTATTGTAATTTCAAGCACGCCAAAAAAAGAAGGCACGCATTGTGTAAAAAACGTAAACAAAAATATTTGGCAAAGTTATCAGAAAAAATGTTTTTCCCAAACAAAATAATATCAATTTGGGATTTAAATCCACAGCATGAACAGATCATTCGCTTCAATTCTTCCCTTTGTTAAACTATGTGGAGAGACAAAATAATCAAACGCTTTCTCTGAATACAATTTCAAGTCGACAACTTTATCACCTTACAGATTATTATTCGTTCAAGCCTCATTATTCTTCATTACTTTCTGTTGATGCTTCTCACTGAATATTTCACTTCTCCCTTGCACATGTAAAAAAAATATACTAACCGAGCCAAGGTTCAAGCATGAATCCAACAAACTCACGCTATAGAGCTGTATATATCGTTTTCCATTGTTATGATGCACCATATATTCAGATGGCAAGGTCGTTACTTGTTTGTTGCCCCTGTGAGTCAAACTATTAGCTCACAATCATGTTGACAAAAAACTACAGCAGATTGAAAAGATACATTTCGATTTGCATACATGAAAACTGAGATCTGAACTAAATTTTAAAAAATTTTGAACATGCCTGTAAACAAATTGTATAGACACAATTGAAACGCTTTGGAAATATAATTGCGGCAAAAATAAACATATAATAACCAAACACATCTCCACTATGCTCACCTCCTTTGCAACGGGTAACTGTTTAACCAAATAGGAAAAGCATAAATTGGTTGAGACATTTTATTGAAATCAGCAATACCATGTATTTTCCTACAACAGGAACATACAAAAAGTAAGCTTCCTGGAGAAAACGATCATTCAAATCTGCACTATGATATTCCTAGAGTGGCAATATAAGATGCAGTGCACCATTTAAATTGCTGGTCAAGAAGCAAACCTCCACTCAGAGATCAAAGAAAGAGTTTCTTGCTCCAAGACTGTGGACCTAACTCCAGATAATTCATCCAACTTAGGAATAATTTGATTGGCATCTTTAGTCGTAGCGCAGTTGTTATCTTAACACATTCTGATCTTTTTATACTCAATTTAAAATACTTCCATATAATTCCTGAAATGTGAACAACAAAAGAGATTGTAAAAAGGCAGTGCTTTGTTGTACCTGAAGCCTTTAGAGTATGTATGTGATCTCGAGGTTGGTAAACACCCCATAGCCACCACATATGAAGGTACAAATAAGTTACTGTCTCTGTATCTGCGAGTTCCATTTCCCCGTAACTCATTAGTTATGGGCAATTCCATGTGTACTACCAGATAGAAGTGAGGAACACAATTCCAATTTAACCAGAGAATAGAAAACAGCTAGTCCGCAACGTGGGTCAAGTGTACGACAACAAATTGATCTCTCACTTCACTTGCAGCCACATCATAATTGTGAACACCTGAGCGCAAGGAAAGCAAATATAGCGGTGTCGGTGATTCTTCTCCTCCTAGGACACTTGTTGATCCCCAATCATCAACACCCAACTTTTCATAACAGCCTTAGTTATAGAATGCGAGGGAAGCATAAGGATCAGACAGTCGCTAGAATTCCAGTGCATGTCATTGGGTAATTTCATCGACCATCTTGCGTGCATAAAAAAAGATTAATACCTGATTCCAAGTAGTAGAAGGAAGAGCGGGAAATGGATGAGGTGTAGATTGGCATCAGAAATATAAACAGAGAGATTGCATTAGTGAAAAAAAAAGCTTTGAAGCATCTTCGGATGGGGAAAAGACAGAAATCTGTCAGTTTGCTCTCTGTTTCTGTGAGATTGCCAGCATCTCCGGTCGGCTAAAAATTGGCATCAGCATCTCATAATCTCATTTGGAGAATTTCATTACAATAGCCCGTAATTAGCATTACCAATTTAACATACATCTCATGTACAACAAAAAAATTATTTGATTTTCAGATGGAGTATGGATCTTGATGATCATATGTTTCCTTGGCGGTCTTTTAAGTATAGACAATAGAGTCAATCGTTAATCCAATAGTATGATGCCATGTATTATTTTTTATCGAGAAATGAAAAAACATTTTGTAAGATTTTTTAGACCAACATGGTACAAGATTATATGTATAATCTTAACTCTTTCTATCTTAATTGTTCATTCTATGTAAGATATTGTGAAAAAAAACGTGCATTGCACAAGTATTATTACTAGAATTTCTACTGTAGATATTCATGGCTTACTTACATATCAATGTTTTTAAAGGGAAAAAGTGAAAAAGATATTAAAAGACAAAATAGAACGCTAGGGGACTAGGACTAGGAATTCAACCTACAACCAATGGAATGAACCATGCATGGGCCTAACCACCCGAACAACACCGACCTTCTTCTTCGCTGCTCAGTATAATCTAACAAATATATGAATATTCAGTTGAATATCCAAAAATACCTACTGTGTTTGCTCCTGTGTACTTGCCCTTAACCTTCTATCAATAAAATAAAAGTAGACAAAATTGGTTACGTGTTACCCAAAGTTCTCGAGTTTTGTTTTATACAACACTTAAATCATACCCAAAAATTTATCCGTTAAACTTTAGGGAGAAATTGTATGTAATTTTCATATTACATCCGATCGTGAGTTATTCCCCGTTAAGTTGGCCCATCGAGCACAAAACTATTACAAACATATACTACTTTTTTTTTAAAAAAAAAAGTGTAGACTTCCCTAATTAACCCTTTCCCATTCTCATAGATGGGCTGCCCAAGCCATCCAGTCGGTCCATCCCGTTCCTCGCGCATTCGGCCATCTCGCTCAGGCGTTCGCTGGCGTATGCTTTCGCCGCCGCTCCTCACAGCCTCTCGCCGCACCGTCCCCGCCGCCCGGTGCCCTGCGCCGTGGCCGTCCAGGTGCCCGCTTCCTGCCGCAGCCATCGTAGGCGCCCACCGGCCCCGTCCCAATCTACGGCCGCCGCCGCTGCTCCTCCCTCTCATCCTGGCGCCGCTGGCGTTGCTCCTTCGCTCGATTCTGTGCGCCGCCCAGGCCTGAGTGAAAAGAACGATGCCCAAGGAGTTGATGTGTAAAGGAAGGTTATGTGAACATCCAAATTCCACATTTCACTTTACATCCGATTCATATTTGTATTCGATAAGCATATGAGTAATTCTAATCTAATCTTTTTTTTTTGTTTAAATACATAGCTCTCTTTTGTGTATAGCCAAATGGATATGGTTGAGTCGCCATCCTATGGCGAACCGAACTAAACCGAGAAACTCAGGCAATGAAATAGGCCCAAATCCCATCAACCAACGCACCACCTGACCACCGGCGCGGCGGCACCACCGTTTATCCCTCCGCTTCGTGCCCATTGCCTACGACGGCAGGATTTGGGCACGCCGCGGTGGTTTCAGGATACGGGAGCGGCGACGGGATCCAGGCACCACCGATCACTATTTGTGTTGCGTCGAGTTGCTAAAATAAACAAGGCGGAATTTTTTTTGGAATGTCTACCTCCACCTTGGATATGGGGGTGGTGGAGAAGGAGCTGTCCCATCCAGTGGCAGCCGGAGCGGCAACCCCAGGCAGCACGTATGCATCCCGTTCCCATCTTATTTTCTTGATCTGTATGTCTATTGTTTTGTTTCTCCTGTTAGATACGAGTTGCCTATTGTTTTATTTTTCCTGTTAGATATGAGTTTGTTTGAAGCATGTTCATGGCTAACTTCCTCATGCCCCTAATTGTTCCAAGTTGGTCGAATTCTCTTTGGATTTGCCTAAGTCTGCTTAGTTTCGGGCATTGCACTTCTACATCCAATGCTAAATTTTGTGCATAATTAAAGCTCATTTTCTCTGGGATATGCATAAGGACTTCATGGGCAAAATGATTGATTTTGCACATAAAGGACCAAATTGGTTGTGAATTTGTCAGAAAGGTTTGATTTTGAGAGCATATGTGGTTATTGTAGTGCGTGGAGTTGCTGTTCCGTTGCTGCTTGTGTGGCCATGAACAACTGTACTATTTGTGCTGAATAAATTATGTGATTCCTTTGCATGTTTTTACATCTGTCATTCTCCTGTATCTTGTCCTCTTCTGGATTGCAGATGATGGATTGACTGTTTCAGTGGCTGGAATAAAGATATCACCTTCTGAATAAAATGAGAATTCACAAGGTGCTGGCATAATTGGGTCTGAGCTTGCCCTCCCAGAGGTACGCAATGGTTAAATGCAACAAATGTTCATCATCTTTCACTAGTAGCACTACACCCCTTTTGGACAGAAGGGGTCTGTTGGTGAATGTGTGTCAAGTCAACACAATAATTCCCAAAGAAAAATTAGATTGTAGTTTTCCTATACTGTTCATTCAAAGAAAGCAGCACTACGCCAGCAATTATCTGATGTTTAGTTTTTCTTGTATGCTTGTTGTGCAGGATATCCAATATCATATGCATGCTCTCTTACCAATGTGAGATGCTGCTCGTGCTGCGGCCTATCTCGTGGATTCCTGTCTTCTTGGATATTCTATCCCAAACTCATCTTCAATACTAGAATACTGGGCATAATTGAAGATACATCAAGACACGATATAGCAACTTGGGATTTTATCAGTATTGTTGACAACATTATGCAGACTCACTCTGGCATTGGGGTGAAAATATTTAAACTCCGAACATATCACTGTTACAATCCACCTTCTAGTTATGTTGACCAGTGGCTTCAAATTGCAATCTCATCTGGGATCGAAGAAGTTGAGCTAAAAATGAACCAGTGCAGCCAAACAAAGTACAAGTTTCCATGTTCACTTTTATTCAGTGAGAAGGAAAGCTCAATTCGGTCGTTGGTCCTCACTGATTGTGCTTTTCATTATATGGTGGAAGTTGGTCCCTTGAGCAGCTTGACAAGTGCGTATCTGAGTTCTATCCACATTACTAGAGAGCATTACATTGCTTTCTTTCCAACTGTTCTGCTTTAGATCGATTGCCCCTTTCAAACTGCAATGATATTGTTTTCTTGGAGATACCTAGTCTGCTATCGCCGCTTAATTTCCTGCAGCGCAATTATGCAAAATGTTGAAGATTGTTGAATCCAATGCTCTAAAATTATTCTATTTCTACTATGTGGGGAGTCCAATACACATCTCATTAGGTGTTTCATCACGGGTAAGAGTGATACAAATGTTCTGTGACCGTCAGTCTGATATGCTCTATTGTGCACGTACCAAGCTTCCATCTATCACGCCAAATCTGCATACTCTTTATCTGTCATCCAGCTATGAGGTTAGATTGCCTTTTGTAGACTACTATGTTACTCTTAATGTTAGGAAAATTGTATCTTAATGTATATATATTGCCATATCTTAACCATTGGAGCGTCTCTTTCTTGCCCAGACGATCAATACACCAATTGTTAAGCACCCTAGGTATTATACCATCAAATGCCTAATAGGCCCATCACATGTATTTGGAATGAGTGAGATCCATACACATAAAAATAGCCACTCTTTCTCAATTTGTCCATATACACGGTAGACATCTAATATAATAACCATGACGCCAAGTACCAGTCATCCCCGAGTAGACACTCGTCAAACCACACGATGGTGGTGACCAAGCATAATACATATCTAGAAGACTTTGATCTACCAACGCTACGTTCTACAATTATCTCAGTCGCTCAAGACTCCTCATGTTCAGCTAGTTTCTAGAATTAGTGTTACACTTTGATCTTAGCTAAGACATTAACATAAGTACAAAGCATGGTATCAAGGTACAACTGGAGACTAGTAGATATTTACATATATACGTACATATGGCCGACCAGCCAAATTATTAAGCTTTGGCGGAAGCTCGGCTACCCAAAAGATCCCTACAAGCCACCGACCAGGGGTATTCGCCTAGTATGAACAATCCTAAAAAACGTCGTCACTCACAACGAAGCACTCATCTAGGGGCATCTCATCACCTGATTCAACTTCTAAGTATACAACAACATAATATGGAAAGCAAGAGTCAGTACATAATGAATGTCATAGCAAGGATCCGGCCTAAAAGACTACATACAAGGCTAAGTCAAAGGAGTGATATTTATGGTTCAAGTGCATAAAGCCAATTTTGGTTCACAAGTATTTACTATCGCATTTGGAAAACATTTCAAACATGGCATATAATAATTATGGCATGGCATCATCATTGGTAAAACATTCTTACTACCCTCCTTAGTAACAAGTCAATAATACAACATAAAATTTCAGATTTCATCATCTTTCCAAAACAAGTTCAAAATATGTTTATAAAACATAAAACTATACTTTTGACACTTCACCATATAGCCTTTGATCATGAGCATAACTAATCAACTAGTTTTGACTTTAAGAGTTCATTCAACTATCCATATGGCGCAAAATAGTAATCATGTCGAAACATGCCACGTGATACTGAATGGTACCTATTTTACTACTTACGACAAAGCCAATCCTTTGTAAGGCCTAACCTACTGACCTTGATGCTGTGATATAGCAACCCTACCCATGAGACACTGCACCATTATATTAAACATGCTTAGACACCCACGCCGCAAAGCGAACATAAGTTCCCTTGCGAGACACATGGGTAGCTCCTATAAACTATTAAGCAAGATTAATTCATACTACAATGGCCTCCTAAATGTAAGGTTAGACCGTAAAAACTTCTCAACTAAATTTATCTCATACTAACACATGTGGTGGTACTATAAGTATGGATGATAACATAGAGTTCAATTCTTAATTGACTCAGGCGAACACTCCCCCGGTTCACAACTATCACACACACATATATATATATATATATATCATTTACCACTCGATTCTACAAATCAAATTTTTAGCATTCTAGTTCACAATTAAATAGAGATTGCACCTTTGTCTAGAAATTTGAAAATGTTCAAAACTTTGTAAATAAGTGAGCCATAATAAGTAAAAACATGTTTATACCCAAATGAGCACAATGAAGAACTCTAACCCATTCTAAGACTACAAACATGGAAATATATAATTCTCAAGGAGGAATATGCAGCTAGTAAGGTATATCTACTATCATTACCAATTTCAAATAACATTAGTCATATCTATTTTAAAAACAACACATTTGCCCAAAAGCATAGGTTGCAATGTGATCAAAGGATGAGGGGCACTTGCCTTGCCTTGCTTAATCTCTACCCCTGGTTTAACCTTGTACTCAGGTTCCTCACCATCAACAGGATCGTACTCTAGATAAAAATAACGGTATTCAAATAAATACCAATTTATGCAAAAAAAAACAAAATACTTCTAAAATGCATGCATCAACTACAATGAATAGGTACTGTCTCAACATGCATTTTAGTGAAGGAATTTTCATAGGTACTGTATCAATATGAAGTTTAGTGAAGGAATTTTCATTTTATCATATTACATTAGAGAGATCAATTTTTGCAAGTTTTAAAATAAAACATGGACCTAAAATGACATATACAATTTTAGTAGTGTCTCCAGAGGCAGTAATGCCATATTTTTGTTTATCAGATCAAGGAGCATAAAATCATGAAGTTAACCAAATTTGTTTCACCTCATTTGGAGCATAAATGGATTTACTATGGATTTTACAAGTTTGTATAATTTTTAGTTTAACAGAAAAGCCTAGAAACCATTTCCCCCTTTTTTCAGATTTCAATCCACTGGGCCTACATGTCAGGGATCGATAATATGCAGAAAAATTCCTCCGCTTTCCAGAAATCAATCCGCAGTCCTTAAGCACGTGTTAATAGCATATTTTATCAAGAGTACTCTAGTTTTACATATTTACATTTAAGTTCATTGGACAACATGTAAGTCTAAGCAATTTTACAACTCAAACCTTACAAGTTTTAAACTACTTCTAAACTAGATCCCTGGCACTTAATCCAATTAGGCCCACATGTCAGTGGCACGAGTGGAGGCTGGGTGAGCTCGGCGAGGCCGGTGAACTTCACGGCAGCGCCGGCGACGAATGGCGAGGTTTCATGCGACGCGACCAAAAGAAAAAAATGTAGAGAATGCTACAGAAAAGCTAGATGTGGTCGATTTGCCCATCGTGGTGGCCGGTAGCGACGACCTCGACGGCGAAGGCGGCGGTGAGCTTCGGCATGCAAGTGCATGTCGAACTCCAGCTCGATCCAGGCTAAATCAAGCATGCGCGTTGGTCATAGGGCCTTCCAGGATGCTCACCACGCTTCAAGGTGAACTTGGTGAGACTGGGACGGCGGCGTCTGCTGCTTGGACGCCTCGGCAGCGGCAACGGCGTCGGCGAGCTCTGGTCACAGATCCAAGAAACCGAGACATGCACGGAGTTAGTGGGGTTCTAGGGTCCACACATGCGCGAGGAATCAGACAAGGGCTCACCGTGGGCTGCGGAATCGACGACGACGTCTTCGGCCGGAGAGGGGGAAGACGACGTGGATCTCGCGACTGGGGGCTCGCTGGCTTCATGGGCTAGGGCTCCGAGGCCGGGGTGGTTTGGCGATGACGACTACCAAACAGCTTGGCCAGATTCCAACCGTGCGGCTGGAACGCGACTGAGCAGCGGCGACGACTCCTGAGGCCGAGAGCGCGAACCGCGGCAGCGCGGCGAGCTCGATCTGCACGGAAAGGGGAAAAGAAGGCACGTCGGTGTTAGGCATCGAGATTGGATCACTCTCCCATGGTTAGGTCGCGGCGAAGCTCACCAGAGGGCAGCAGCGACGCGTGAATCTCGTCGGTGTCGGAGACGACGCTCTCTTTTCCGGAGCTCCCGAGGCGGTCTCCATCGGTTTTTTCGCGGAACAAGACGAGCTCACGCGCGAGAGAGATGGTGCGTGGAGCGGTCGGCTTAAAGGTCGAGGCTGCTTGAGCGGCGACCGGCGTGGTGGCGTCGGAGCGGCTTGACGCGCGTCCATCTGCGTATCGGCCGTCCTAGGCGTGGAGGAGCTGGCGCGGCTTCTGTGGCTGACTAGTGGATCCCATGGGTTCTTGGCCCCACATAGCGGTGAGAAGAGATGTTTAGAAACTAGAAACTTTAAAAAAAACTGAGGTCAGTGGGAAGAGATGTCACTCGGCTTTGACGTATTTTTTTAACTACTAAAAAATATATTTTCATATAATATTTTTATACAGAAGTTTCTTGTCTCATTTTTTAAAGTAGATTTGTAATTTTGTATCAGTTAATTTTATCATTTATACAATTAAATAAATATTATAATCTCCTATCTTTCATCAACGATTACTATTAAACATAACTAATACGTTGAATAGCTACTTTGCACTTGATTTTCTCCACTTCTACAGGGTTTTTGGTCGAGCCAAAATTATTGAGAGTAGGTGGTAGGTTAGCATATAGCTGTGCCAAAAACCAACAGGAAATGAGTTGTGGTTTTGCCTTGGAAAAATAGTGAAGATGGCAAAAAACACTGTTCATAGCCAGCTAGTACTGTGATAGGGTTTTGTAGACGTCATTTCATGTGGTAAAATTGTGATTTTGCCTAAGCCAAGCCTAATGTTAGTAAAAACACATTTTGGTCGACACTCCAGCCAACCCTCACTGTGATTAGAGCTATGTGTGATTTATGGTGTGGATGTTAAGTAGGCCCCGTGGTTCTGAAATTCCAGATTTTGGTTGATTTAGAAATGTTGTTGAGGCAATACATGTTGTGATAAAGTCAAGAAAAATTTACAGTAGATTACTTGTGTAGCTTATCACTTATGGGAGTATTTCCATGATTTTTAGTTGAACCATTTATCGTTTAAATTTTTCTTAGTCATTCCAAATGAATATGCATCCTAGTGTGAAAATGGACATAAGAGCCAAAAAACAATTGAAATAAAGCATGCACATGAAGAGATGCTGATTTTTATTTATTTCCACATTTTCATACATGAATGTTACAGGGTTCACTTTTAGTGATATATTACACCAATAATTCCTGAAAAATTCATCCACTTCAAGTAATTGGAGATGGTGCTTGGTACACCAAGTTGTTCCCCGGATTTCGATTTTTATTCATTGGTTTCTTTTGTTGACGCTTCTCCTGTCTTGGAGTCTTTCATCTTGCGATTTTTATTCATTGGTACCTCATGTACTCAAATATAGCCTGCTTAATTAGTTTTATTCTTTATGTGCTGGATTGGCACACATGCGATTTTTTTTCTCTCTTGAAATCTTTACATTAATGCCTTGCTATTTTGGAACTGGCATGATAATCCATGTGAAAAGAGTATTAAACTTTTTCTTTGAATACATTTTGTAATGGATGATTTGTATGTTGTAGCTAAATTTCTAGTTACTGCATTTTGTGATATATGATAAGGATTATTATGGCCAGTTTAATTCAAAATCTTCTAAATAGTAGAGAAGAGACATTGATGCAACTATTTGCAGGTAGAGGTGCCGACCCTAATACACGATTCAATGATTGAAGGTTCAGGTGGTGATTCCTTTCATCCAAAGTGCCTTTCAGAATACCACCATGAGAACCTTAGGAACGCCATGATAACTGATTTTTGCCCTGCAAAGAGCATGATTGACCTTACATGTCATATTCTTGAGAAAACATCACTGGAATGCCTCACACTGGATACCACCCTTGGTTTTGACAAGAGGCTTTCCAACTTTGATAAATGTTTGCAAATGAATAAGGAGGCTCTTATGGAGGATGAAAATGCTCGTCTTGCTATTAGAAGACATTGAGGGGAGAGTGCCCTCAACTGTTAACTTGAAAGTTATCGAGCCATGTAGCAAATGCCATAGATTAGGCAACTGATGCTGTATTATTTACCCAATTCCAGTGATGTAATGCTATGAGTTGAGTTAAAGACTACAACACTGTATCCCCCTTGTGTGAGCTGACATGTAAAATCTTTCTTACAATTGGTTTGAAGAGATTCTTGCAATATCTCCACTCCAGACCCTTGTATCCCATATAGCATTTCTTTTCTTTTTGACCCCAGTTACATTATACTACATCTCATATCATTGCATCATCCTTGTGCATTTAAGCAAGGTCAGTCTCATAGACAAAAAGGTTATAAAATGAGAGAACTGAAAAGGTGAAAAGAACAAAGCAATACGGTTTTATTTTCTTAGTTG
The DNA here is from genome assembly GCA_030770085.1 of Oryza coarctata. NCBI lineage: Eukaryota > Viridiplantae > Streptophyta > Magnoliopsida > Poales > Poaceae > Oryza > Oryza coarctata. The sequence continues at coordinate 17,327,644 of CM061474.1, read as the reverse complement.
CGAGACATTCATTCATTCTTGGAACTAGTAGCTCGTAACTTGGATTACATTGCGACTAATCAATCAGAATCTAGCGTATCACAACCAATCGACCACAATCTAGTCTATCCTCCGTCATATCAGTCTACCAGCTGTACGTTGCTAGCGGTATTGAGTTTTGCACAACAATTGAAACCAACAGAGGGGGGGAATTAGGGAAAACGGATGGGTCCATCCACCATCTTCTGGATAAGAACTTTCAGAGCGCTGATTCTGTTCTTGAGGAGGACTGCTTCCTCTAAGGTCAAAGGCCTGGATACAGATGCCTGCTCATCCTGCATGTTGTTATCCTCGTCGCTCGGGCTGTCATCATCATCGGTTGTTTCTTCATCCCCTTCAATCATAGCATCGATGTCAGCATCCAATGGTTTTCCATCTGATAGACCAAACTCTCTAAGAATTGACTGCCCTTCCATTGCGATGGCCATTGCATCATCTACACCAACGAGATCCCAGAGGTACTCAGCTCTCTCCGTAACTTCGACAAAACATGAAGGTCCAGTAGATTCCATGATTCGATCTGAAACATCACAGAACTGAACGAACGACCTAAAACCATCATGCACAAACACCGGTCCGTCGCATCGTCGAGGACTTTGAGGTCTGCGTCCTCTGCCGTCCAGCCCAGATCTCGTCTCTTCTCGTACAGGAGCCTCCTCAATACCGTAGCAGGATCCCGAAACCCGGTAAGGCCGCGGATGACGATCCTGATCGCCCTCGCAGCGCAGTTGCCGATAACTTCTTGCAGATCTTCTATCGACTGTATCACGATGGGCTTGGACGCCATGGCTGCGCCTACGCGGCGGCGGGGCGAGGCGGGCGAGGGTGGAGACGGAGATGGAGGAGGCGGCCATTACGGAAATTGTGGTGCGGGTGTCCCCCCAAATCCTAACGCGCAAGCGTTTTGATCCAACGCTCTAAAATCACATTCGCACTAGAAGTTGCTCTGGACGTTCAAGATCTCGCCAGGAGACCGATTCGCCACGGAAAGCTGGACCCTATAGACGATCGCCACGTGTATCCGCGTCGCTCGTACGGCTCTTGAGGCCACGTTTTGATGGGCTAAAATTCCGGCCCATATACAAATATACGTGGATTGGCCATCACATCCGAGTTCCAAACAAGACCTGAAACTTTGCAGGTGTTAATGCATACTCTTGTTTCCGCAACTTCCGTACGCCTCGCTGCCGTTGACCGCGCGCCCTCTCCGCCGGCCGGACGCAAGGCAGCCGCCCCTACCGCGACGCCGCGTCGTCGTCCTTGTTGATCTCGAAGAAGATGCGCCCTGGAGTTCCAACCACAATGCTGGGAACTTGCCCGACCTGACCTCCACGCTGGGTAAGGTGTACACTTACAGACCAAACAAGTGGTTAACTCACAGGTCAACCTACTTAATTAGCTTATAAATAGAGTCACGGGTCGACCCACTTACAGTCGCTGGGTCGCTGGCAGAGAGACCAATCGGTCAAGTGTGACTGAATTCATCATTGGAAAACTGGCGAAAACGTGCTGCCGCCCCAGTGCTTGTGAGTCGCGACGGATCGGTCAGTGCCTGCACAGTGTCCGCCTGGGCATCGATGATCGATCGATCCTGAAGGGCAATCATGTCGGCGCCGCTCACTTGCTCAGGCTGGCGCCGACGGCGAGGATGTCGGCGCTAAAACGCTGTCCAAGGGCGCACACAAAACCTGAGCAGGAACCTTGATGGGATGGACCACGCTGTGGTCGTGTTCGTGCCTGCACTCGCGTCCTTGACCTTCTCACCGGCCGTGTCGCGCGTCGAGCAGAGCAGAGCAGATCAACAACAGACGCTTCACATCCCTTCAGGCTCGCACATGCATACGTTAGCGCGTTTATGCACGGCTCGTTACAAAAACTTGCTACTCCAATAGCTTACAGATTACATGACACGGATCTGACGATCTGTACATGGCCACATCGGACACGCCCTCATTCTCAACACGCGGTGCAAAAGACTTTTTTTTTTCTCACGTACACCGCGTACTCCATGTGCGATCATTTTCAAGGACTAAGAAACTACCAAAAACCAAACGAATTTTTGCAACTCTTCATTTCGATGTGCTAAAGTTTAGTACTAGTACACAACTACGTATATACGCATGATTTTAGATTTTGAATCGAAGCCTATGTTCTCTATTTGGCGGATTTAGCTTGTACAATTTTTTTATGCCAAACTTGAGAGCCCAAATCCTAACCAAGCTGAGTCTCTACTAACCCTATTTATTACTTTTTTACACGAATCCTGATTATTTCTTGACTCTAATACAGCCTAAGTCCCCTTTGATTTGAACATGGTAATTCTTTGGAAAAAATCTCTTAAAAACAAGATAATGTGTTCCCTATGAACTTTCACGAGACTTGTAGATCCCAAGCAAGCCATAAAAATTGGTCATGGTTGGCTAAACACAACATCTCTAGTCAACTACCTACTATAGACACCAAAGAGACCGAGAGATAAGGCCCATACATCACACTACTATTTGAGCCTAATGAGGTAATCCACTCTACCAAAAAACACATTTTATTCGCTCCACGTGCGCCATGCTTCCCTGTTTTATACTTCACGTACCATCGTTGATGATGCTACACGCGCGCCCGGTGCCTTAGAGCAGGGTCAATAGTAAAGTAGGAGTAAGCAGCTGACTCTGATTTTATCAACTCATCTATGACTCACTTTGTAGCCTGTGTGTACAACAGCTAGCTGTACTGCTGGGCCCTACACATTTTATATCATATTAAAAAAATACAACATTGATCCCATCTATCGCCGGCCCCGTGCTGGTGCTGGCCATCAGTGATGCCATGCCCGCGACTGCTACATCTGCCGCAGTGCAGCATCCCGAGATCACGCCCGCGGCGCTGGCCGAGCTCGCCAGCCGCGTCGGTGCCCGCCGAGATCGTGCGCTGACCGCGGCGCTGCTACCTATGCGTCAGTCGTGTCACTGGCGCTCGCCTGCGTTGCGCCGGCCGCGTCGCTGCCCGCCGAGCTTGTCCTCCAATCGCAGCTCTGCCTCCCAAGGCTTGCGCCCGCTGCGCCACCGTGGCGCTGCCGGCCGAGCTCGCCCGCGCTGCGCCGAACGCGTCCCCCTGGCGAGCTCGTGCCTGGCCCGTCCCTGCCCGCCGAGCTTCGTGGGCAAGGAGAACCGCGGAAGGATGACGGCCATGCCGAGGTCCCGCTTGCTTTGTGGAGCTCGCCGAGGACGACGACCGCAGCCTTCGGCCGCCGCGTGAGATGAGGGGTCGCCCTGCTGTGGAGCTCGGCAGCTCGCCGAGTTTGATGTCGACCTCCCTCTCTCATCATCGACGCTTTCGTCTCAAGACGCGTGCTGTAGCCCGGCGATAGAATTGTCGGCCGCTGGCGTTCTCTCTCCTCCCCTCTCAGCATCGCAATTGACTTGGACTCACTGTCACCAACTATTGTACCTGCTCTTACAACAGCCTATCCTAGCAGTGGACGCTCCAATTTTGTTCCCCCACTAGCTAGCCCGCTTTGCCTAGCTCGCATACGTATGCCATGGCAGTAGCACACGGTCGTGCTACGCTCCGAACGTCCGGTGCAGACGTACAGCTTTGCGGCTAGCCGCTAGCCCACCACTCCACCGGCTCCAAAGCGTCACGTATCGCGTAGACTGGCAAACCTTCCGTTTCGGCTCGTGCCGTCGTGCGGTGCGGTGCGACGCCACGGCTCCCACGAACCCAGCAGCAAAACCCAACGTCCCGCCCCGCGCACGCGCGGCGGCGGCACAGGTCGCTGCTGCTCGCGCGCCACGCCCACATGACAACCAGGGGGCACCACACCACCGCCATCTCGTCAGTCAGTGACCCATCCCACCGCGCCTCTCCCATCGCTGTTGTCCACGGCACCGTGCCGCGTTTGGGGGTTCCCCGTTCTCCCGCACGCGCGCGGTCGCGCCTATCTCTATCCGCAGATCCACCCATCCATCCATTCGCCATTCCGCCCACTGCCACTGCCGCTCCGCCCCGTCTTCCGCCCTGCGCCGCGCGCCACGCACACTGCTCGTCGTCGCTCTCGCTCGCAGTGCCCCGCGAACGACGGCCGTGCCGAGGTGTGGGGTAATGGCGCCTCCGTACGCAGCCGCGGTGGTGGCGGTCTTGCTGGTGCTGGTACTGCAGGTTTCAGCGACCGCCGGCGCGGGCTGCCGCTTCCCGGCCGTGTTCAACTTCGGCGACTCCAACTCGGACACGGGCGGGCTGTCGGCCGCCTTCGGCGCCGCGCCGCCGCCCAACGGCAGGACCTTCTTCGGCATGCCCGTCGGCCGCTACTGCGACGGCCGCCTCGTCATCGACTTCATCGGTACGTGCCTCTCTCGCTCACTGCAACTTGAGTCTCGAGTTTTTCTCTCGATAACTGCAGATATGAGTCTCGAGTTTCTCTTTGCTCTGCACGTCTTAGGTTCCGTTCGGCTAGTGGTTGGAAGCTTTCCGCGACTGTTTAGCGTATAATCAATTAAGTATTAGTTAAAAATATAAAAATTAGATTAATATATTTAAAGTAATATATATATAACGTTATTTAAAAAGTGCGCGGAAAATAAGGAATAAGAAAAGAGTGGTTTTAAACCGGTGCTATCCAACACATAAGTTTATTTGGCTTAGAATCCTAAGAAAGTTGCTCGTTTTTTATATGTAAGTTTTTTAAGGTGTCTTTTTAAATAAGATTTTATATAAAAGTTTTTTAAAAATCAAATAAATAATTAATATATAATTAATATACGTTAACCGGCCGACTTGCTGAATCTTCTCTCGTTCTTTCTACTACCAACTTTTCACCGTCTCTCCTTCCGCATGACTGCACGAAGGGTCCTTGAGCTTTGACTACCTAGTTGAACTAAAACCTACCACTCTGAACCAATAAATGTCAGCTTTAATTCGTTCCTTACTTCCATGTGTAGGTTGCCGTCATGAAGATATTTACAGAGTTCTTATTTCTAAAATATGTAAAAAAAAATACTAGAGACGCACACGCTGCAAGACTGCAGTGACTACTTGATTGTTAGTGTCTGAGAATGGTTAGTCCCAAAAAAATGCTTTAGGGCAAATTTAATTTAATAGTATAGCCTAGAAGAGCAGTGGTATTATAACTAATATATATATATATATATAACTATAAGATTACATCTATTTTTCTCTCTTTTTTTCTCACTCGTACATTTCCAGATGCTAACTCTTGAGAGCAAGTTCTTCTCTTTTTTTCTTTTTCCTTTTATATATGCTTACTGTTAAAAGCAACTTGCTTTTAAAACAAATGTCTGAAAAAAAATTCTACCAAGACCATTTTTACGTACTGATAGACTGCTAATAGCTGGCTACAAGCCTACAAAACCAGTCAAGAGCCAACCCAACCCGTGAATAATTGACCAGCGAAAGGCGCCGGACGACCAATCTCCGGCCGGCCGGCTGCATCCGTTCGAGCGGCCCGTGTCCCGGCCAATGATGGGATCGATTACAGGTTACTGCAATCCCGCCCGTGTCCCGGTCAATGATGGTCCCGTTGCCCGCAAGTTACTGCAACAAGTTGCCGCCGAGTGCCGACACGATCTCGATATATTCCCCGCAATCCGACGAAAGGCCGGCCAGTAACTTGCGGCAAAGCATCTCTAGATACGGTCACGCCACTGCCATGCGATCCTCGCGGGGAGATTTCCTAAAGAGGATGCTGCATTGCAGCTGGGGAATATCATATACTCCTCCTTTATTTAGCTTTTGGGATACCGATTTTGAGATGAGAGACAGAAAGAAACATTACCTTAAGATAGTAGTTTGGTGGCCCTAGGTGTCCTTTAGAAAGGGCATATTTGGTTCGTGGCTAAACTTTACCACAACTAAGTTAGTCAGGTTTAACTTTTGAGGCAAGCTTTTGGCTCTAGCCACAGTTGTATCACGTCGTTTTTTTTTTCTCATGGCCCGCATGGTTGTTAGCAAATTTTTGCCACAAGTATGGCAAGCTATTTGAGCACCATAGAATCTGTGGCTAGCTAAACTTATGGCACGGAAGAAGTTTGGCAAAGTGTAGTAAACATCCAAAGAGGCCCTTATTGGTAGTTGGACAGAAAAACTGGGAGACAAAACAGGCATGGGCGTATCATATATGCCGTGCTATGCTATGCAATATTCGTTTAGGCGATTTGGGGCTGCAGCAGCCGAATGTGGAAGTTTTACTTTACATATTCTTATTGCAGTTGAGGCCTTGAGGTATAAAGCGGGGGCATTAGCATAAAGCTGTCCTAGCTAATTGGGAGAGGAGTGCATGAGTGGACAGGCGACAGAGTAGTTGAGTACACAGCAGTAGAAAGCATGAACTGTGCAGTAACCGTTTGCACATGGCTCTGAACTCGGATTCTTGTCGTCACCAACACCGCAGACGCATATGAAACTTATATGAACCATTCGCCTTCAGATACGTCCTTTTGACATTGTTAGTGTACCCTAACTTTGTGATGCATGGCAGTTAGTGCTATAGCTTTTGGTTCTGGTTGTAAAGCTTCAGGCTTCAACTCACACTCTTCGGAAATCATCAAATGCAACGAGATTACTGCCGTTTGAACGATCACATGCAGACTCTTACTGTATAAATCACACACTTTCTCTGTTGCTGCAGCTGAAAGCCTGGGACTGCCTTACCTCAGTGCTTACCTCAACTCAATAGGAAGTAACTTCACACAAGGTGCTAATTTTGCAACGGCCGGTTCGTCCATCAGAAGGCAGAACACATCTTTGTTCCTCTCTGGTTTCAGCCCCATTTCTTTGGACGTGCAGTCCTGGGAGTTTGAACAATTCATCAGCAGAAGCCAGTTCGTCTATAACAACAAAGGTACCAACTAAACCAAAATCCATGTCTGTCAGTAATTCAGTACCATGTAGAACCCAACAAGCATGTTCTGTTTCTATCTATTTCTTCACATAGGTGGAATCTACAGGGAGCTCCTACCGAAGGCTGAATACTTCTCTCAGGCGCTCTACACATTCGATATCGGCCAAAATGACATTACCACAGGCTTCTTCATAAACATGACCTCTGAACAAGTCATAGCTTACATCCCTGATCTAATGGAAAGGCTCACAATAATAATCCAGGTACAAAGATTGTAAAATACTGTTTTCTTCAAAACTCAAAAGAGCACCAAGTTGTTCTTCCCAACTGGTAGAAGCAGCAGGGTAGCACACACGTGTACATGAGCTGATTGGGAATTAATTAACCTGCAGAATGTGTACGGTCTCGGGGGAAGGTACTTCTGGATTCACAACACGGGGCCGATCGGCTGTCTGCCTTACGCCATGGTGCACCGGCCCGACCTCGCCGTCGTCAAGGACGGAGCCGGCTGCTCCGTCGCCTACAACAAGGTCGCGCAGCTCTTCAACCAGAGGTTGAAAGAAACCGTGGTCCGTCTCCGGAAGACCCATGCCGACGCCGCGTTCACCTACGTCGACGCCTACTCCGCCAAGTACAAGCTGATAAGCGACGCCAAGAAGCTCGGTAAAGTGCCCCGGTCGGCCGCCATTGTTGTACCTAGCGAGCTCGTGCGATCCACCGTGCTGTGCATGGCTGAACATTTGCGTAGTGTGCTGTGTTGGCTGCAGGGTTGGACGACCCGATGCTGACGTGTTGCGGCTACGGCGGCGGCAGGTACAACTTCGACGACAAGGTCGGGTGCGGCGGGAAGGTGGAGGTGAACGGGACGTGGGTGGAGGCGGGCAAGTCGTGCGACGACCCGCTCAAGAGGGTGAGCTGGGACGGCGTGCACTTCACGGAGGCGGCGAACAAGTTCGTGTTCGATCAGATAGTCGGCGGCAAGCTCTCCGACCCGGCCGTGCCTCTCAGGCAGGCCTGCCAGATCAGTAGGGGGCAGTGAATCGCTGCAGGTGCATCAAGCCGTCGTCAGGTTGGCTGTGCTGTGCTACTGCTTCTGCTGCTGCCTCTGGCTTTGTAAGTGTACAAATATTGGAGAGGCATATGGTTGATATATACTACACCGTACAATATATACTGCTTCCTTGTGCAATAAGGGGCGAATCGAATTCAAGACGGGTAGCAATGAAATGCCTTTTTACACAATCTGGAAGACGACAATAGAATTCTGGATAGTCTTTAGTTTGATAGTAAGTTTAGACGCCTTTGCACCGTAATGGCACGACGTGCAGGCGTAATGTGCTTGGTTTTGGTCTTGGTTTTTCAAGGTTTTAGTCCGATTTACTACTTTAACTATCTAAAAGTAAAAGTATGATTTACTCCTTCAATTATGAAATTAGACATTTGACACCCTTAAACTCAACTACAACTACCGAGCTGAGCTGTTTCAGTTTGATGTGGTGTATAGGTGACAACAAAATAGGCAACATGGTGTTAGGATCCATATGTTTTTTTTTTGGACACAGCGAAGAGATGCCAGCCAAATTTATTAAGATTTTGGGAGAAAACAGCATAAGGTTGGCAACGAGGTCGCCAATCAACACTTTGGCAAACACTAGACATCATACAGACACACTCCTAGCTACTTACTCGATTAGCATTAGCTTCGAGCTATTGTTGGTAAAAATGCTGGCCTCTAGCCAAATATTTCATTCCAAGGCAATGGCCTCTAGCCACTTGTGCCACGGTTGCCATCTTGCCTTGGAAGATTCTAGAGTTCCTCTCCTTCCACAACATCCACACCACCATGATGGAAAAAAGGGCGATTGACCTTGCATATCTTTTTGCAGTACAAGCTCCAACAAAGCTAGAAGTCCAAGGCGCTGCTTAGGTCGAAGACTAGGCTAGCTTGGAGGCAAATTGTGCTCCAGACCACACGGGAGAAGTTGCAACCCGAGACCAAATGATCGTAGGTCTTCAGCTCCTGTTCCTAAAGCACACAGATGAGCTCATAGGGACAATTCCTTTTCTGGAGGTTGTTAGCTGTCAAGCATGTGCCTCTCATCATGAGGTACATGAAGAAACAGCAACGACCTGGAGCCTTTGATTTCCATATCACCTTCCCTAGAAGCAAGCTGGTTTGACCCACATAGAAGATTGTAGGCAAAGCGGCAGAGTAAGCACCGCTTGTTGCAAGCTTCCAGCAGATTGAGTTGGGCGTATCCGTTGCGAGGGTGATCATCGCAAGCTTGTCCCAAAGCTGAAGGTACTCAGCTAATGCGTGGAGAGAAAGGCCTCCCCTCAAAGCTAAGACCCATCTATTGCCAGTTAAGGCGTCAGCAACCGATAGATGTTTGATCCTGACATGTGAAGCCAACATTGGTAGCCTACTATCAATCATGCCACCAGATAAGAGCCAATCATTCGTCCAGAACAACGCAATCATTCCGTCTCCCAATGTGACGTGTGTTTCCTCTACGAAAAGGTGCGCGACATCCTTGCTGTCAGTCATTGGGGGGATGGTCCAATGTCGACTTGGCTACGTCTATCTGAACCAGGGACATCGAGTCCGCATCATTGTCCCAGGAGGCCAAGATTCTTGATGCCAAGGCCTCCCAAGTCAATTGACATACATACCTTGTCCCATCTGACAAGACAGTGGCCGCCAGAGATCTCCTATTCACCTTTCCAATGGAAACTTCAACATTTCCTGTTAATCGACTTGATCACCCATTACGATAGCTCCATGGCTATTAGAAAATAGACCAGCAACAACATGAGAACAGAGTTGATGAGCACTAGGTGGTCGACCGGTGATAGGAGTTTAGGCTTCCAACTGGCGAACTTCTTGGAATAGCGGTCGAGAAGGGGCTGGAGTAGTGCTCTAGTCAGTTTCCTCACGAACAGGGAAAGGCTAAGGTAGGTGATGGGCAGGGGAGCACCACCTGTAGCGAAGTCAACTGGTTATCTAAGCAATGGGTGGGGGATATTGCACTCTTTTGGACGTTCACTTGCAACCCAGCTGGTTGCCCAATCAGATGAAGCAGTGCCTACACGGAGGTGGTGTCTAATGCCGACAGGGCGAAAAAGATAATTGCGTTGTCGACGTAGAAAAATGCTCGAAGTGGTAGGAGACAAGGGGGAAGCAGCGGCAACATGTATCACTTGGGCGAGTTAGGCTCTTAGCACTTCCATGATGATGATGAAAAGGAGCGATGAGAGGGGTCCCCCTAGTGCAGTCCGCGCACTAGGGGAATTACAATAGTTTATCAACCGTTGATGAAGACCACGGTAGAGGCAGAGCCAAGGAGGACCGTAATCCAGTCCTGCTATTTTTGCCCAAAGCTCAGATGCTCAAGGAGGGCAATCAAGAAGCCCTAGGAAACCGTATCGAAGGCCTTGGCGATGACGATATTCAGGAGAGCCACCGGCTGTTTAGCCAATGGAATGCCCGTACTGCCTTTTGGACATAGAGGAAGTTTTCATAGATGTAGCGCCCCAATTAAAAGCGGATTACGATAGCCTAACAATCTCGTTCATCCTTAGCACTAGTCAACATGCTAGGATCTTCATGAAGATCCTGTCGAAGCTATGTAGGAGGCTAATATGGCGATAGTTAGAGATCAAGGTGGGGTCTTCTTTCTTAGGGAGCAAGGATGACGGTGGAAACATTTAGGAGCTCTAGGTTTTTGCCATTGCAGTCGGCAAACTTAGCGACGATAGCTAAAACATCCGCCTTGCTCACTGCCCGGCTATGTTTGAAGAAGTTGTTGATAAAGCTATCTAGCCATGTAGCCTTTTTCCCAGGCATTTCCATGATTACTTTATGAACCTCCTCCTTAGAAATTGGTTCCTCAAGGGTTGCCAAATCATGGTGGGCAAGCCATATCGAAGTGAAGTCGATGCTGACAGACATCGGGTCGATGGCTCCCATGATTGATTGAAAGAAGTTGTGAGCCAACTAGAGTTTGTCCTCTTCGACTGATGCCAAGACATCGCCATTCTGTAGAGACAGGGTCGTCTTCTTCCGTCGTCATGCGTTGATCTTTATGTGGAAGAATTTTGAGTATGTTTTCCCATGCTTTTGGTGGAGGAGGCAGGAGTACTGACTAAGGTGGATGCGCTCTAGGGAAGCTAGGGCTAGGTAATGCCCCTTTAGCATGGTGTGCAGCCAATGCTCACCTACTGAAAGCTAGTTGTCTTGTGCTTTGTGCAGTTACAGGATGATCTCATGAACAATTTGCAAGTGCAAACAAATGCTACTTATTTTCCTTTGGCCCCAACGTTGTAGGGATTTTGCTGCTGCCACCATTTTGTTGTGGACGGTGATGAATGAGTTTGAGTGAACCGTCACAGAACCCTAGGCTTGCTCAACAACTTCATTGAAGCCTTCTAGCTTCAACCAAAAGGATTCAAACTTGAAGGGACACGTTCAATGGAGTAGTTTGTCATAGGTTAGGAGCAATAGGCAATGGTTGGAGGCAGAGGAGGAGAGTGCCTATAGATGGTAGTCATGGAAGCAGTCCTCTCACTGTGAGTTGATAAGTACCTTGTCAATTTTGGTCAGGGTTGGTTGTTCTTGTTTATTGCTCTAGGCATATTTGTGTCCCAATAGGTACAATTCATTCATGAAGCTTTAGGTTGTTCATAGTCCCCCTAAGGAGATTGAGAAGGTGCCAGTTGACATGACCATTGTTTTTGTTGGTCACCTCCGCCACTAAGTTGAAATCGCTCATAATTGCCTAGCCGCTACTGATGAGTGGTCTGATTTGCTCGAGCTGCCAAAAAAGAGCTGCTTCTATGAGTCTAGTTGGTGGCCATAGACCCCTGTTAGAAACCACTATGTGCCTTCTTCCAGATTTTGCACTCAAAGAGTGATTGACCACCTACCCAAGTGTAGGTGAGTAGCAAAGAAGCGGTCCTATTGCCAAGATAAAATAACCCCCCTCCCCCTGTGCATTATCAGCCAGTAAAAAGAACCAGCCATCCAACTGTGAGCCACAAAACCAAAGGATTAGGCAGGCATCAACTATTGCCAGCTTTGATGCCTAGATACATAAAAGAGGCAGTTGAGTTGTGAACCGTCTCATACACTAGGTCTTATTTGGCCACATTGTCCAGCCCCTTACATTCCAAATCAAAGTGCTAAAAGTTGACATGGGGAAAAGAAGAGCCACTACTGCAAGGGAGTGGCTCAATTGGAATTACACATGAGCTAGCGCGCCCTGCACATTTACATTGCAAAGAGCTGCTAGAGCCTAGAGGTGGGACGGAACAAGTGGGGACTTGAAGAGCTCGACTTAGCGAAGGATGTTGCTTTGTGCGATGCGGTGCTTGTCTTGAATCACCTCCATGCACTTCATCACCACCCTCTGCACCTTCATCACCAAGTGAAGGTACACCCCACCGTTCTTCCTAGCAAGGTGTTCACTTCTACAAGGTGAGGAGATGATCAAAGCCTATGCACAACGTCGGCGCAACTATGTAGGTCAAGCACCTAGGATCGACGCCAGTGAGGGCATCGAGACACCATCGATGAAGGTCTATAGTGAAAAAGGGTGGTGGGATGGACCTGGTCTGGGAGACGTCAGTGTTGTTGGTCCTGGTGTCCTTGACAATTGGGGTGTTCTTGGCATCATCAAGGCTGCCAGTTGGACCATGCCTTCGGCTTGCACAGCCGCACAAACCACACAGAGTGCATGTTGGGCTCCCTGCCCGTCCTACTCTACCTAACTACGTGCCCCTCCTAGGGCGTGGAGGTGGGAGAGGCGGCTTTGCTTCCCTGACCGCCGTCCTATACTAAGTTAGGCCTCTAGGATGGCCCAAAGACTGAGGAAGGTTAGAGGGAGGGGGAGGCAAGCACGCTATTCAAACCCCCATCCTCGTTGCTTCTCACTTTTGAAAACCTACCCATAATGGGGAGGTTGGTCATATTGAATGCCGGTGACAGGGGGCAGTTTCTAAAACTGTGAAAGGCTCTATCATCCCTACAACTATCTTGTCATCTGATTCTTGATAGGTTGGCGGGGATCCTACCATGGCTAGCAGCCTAATGGCCTACACCACATTGGCCCACCTCACATTAGGATTCGTGTCAGGACGCTAGCCATCACACGATCTAGGGTGAACAGTGACAACGCAGGTGAAAGGAGCAAGCAGTGAGGGGTGGCCGGTTGCGGATTGCTCAGAACGCCCAACGACATCACCGCTGGGAGGTGTTGGACGCTAAGCCACGTGAGGAATGGGTGGTGCTATAATGGCGAAGGTCTGGGCCTCTATCTCCGGTGGCTAGGCAACGACTTGTGATAGCTGAGCTGATTGGCGTGGTTGGACAAAGTAGGCTGGGCTGACGGGCGTGGTGGGGATGAGGGAGGAGGCAGGAAGGGTGCCGACGTCGCCATAGATGAACCCATAACCTGATAAATGGTCGGATCAGCTGTCGACTCACCAAATGAGTGGCGACGCAAACCCTTGGGCGTGCCATGTGGGTAACCGCCAAAAGCTTGGCTTCCACCCAAGTTGCCTAGCCCTATGCTTGGGCCTATCCATCTATCTACCCCGGATAGGTAAAGAAGCGGTACCGCTATGGGCACCGCACCTCGTCATCGTCGTTCTCTATGGAGAAGTCTGTTTGGACTAGATTGGGGTTGAGAACTTCCTTCACATGGAAGATGTGGTTGTAATCCAGGCACTTCTTTCATGAGGGTGGCATTCGCACCAACACTGAAGAGGCGATGTCTTCTTTAGACTCTATGTCATGCCGTGGGTTGGTAGGGTATGGTGCTTTAGGAATGGACAGCTCGTACTCCTTGGGGATCCACTCTAGGTTAGCGACCCAGACAAACATCTCAAGCAAGTGTGCATCCACCAGTGAGATGACCTCAACGAAGTGGTAGTCAAGTTTGATAGCAAGGTGGCACACGGCTTCCTCGTCCCAAGCATGGACTGGGAGCCCCTCAATTGCAAGCTTCAAGTAGTAGAACAACTTGGATCCCCCGGCTTGAGAAAGACGATTCTAGTGGTTGAAGGCAATGGGGGTGCCCGCAGAGGAGATGTGGCTAGAGGTGAGCAGTACCTGTGAGCAATCATTGAAGCTTGTGAAGGTGACCAAGAAGTCCATTGGTCTAGAAACTTCAACACGAACAAGGCAATCGGTGATGTAGGACCATGCTAGCTCGTCGACTAGCATGAGCGGCAAGACTTGCTGAAGGAGGTTCGGCACTAAGGCTAGGAGAGCCTTTCCTTGAAAGGCTAGTTCGTTGCACCCCATGCCCACCATCTAAGGCAAGAGACAATGCCCCCTAGTAGGGCAGCGCTCCAGCTCACTACAATAGGGAATTGTCAGTGTCCTTGTCGTGGCCAGCGTCGCTTGTGAGCTAGATGTCACTGTCGGATAAGCAGTCGTGACGTGTAGGACGACCGGCTTAGATGGGGGTGACATGGGTCTAGTTGCTCATGAGGGGTGTTGGGAGCACTAGCGGTAGAGGTGGAAGGATGAACATCAGCCAAACAGGTAAGCTTCACTTTACAATCACAAGCAATGTGTCCGAGATACTAGCACTAATAGCAGCAGGTCACCTCCAAGCATTCGACTTTAACATGGCCCAGGCACCAAAAGCAATGCCCTTGGAGCCATCGAGGCACCTGGCGAGTTGTCAGAGTTAAAGTGGTGCTTGGCTGATGGTTGAGCAATAACTCACCACTAGGCTTGGCCTAACGCATCCTTGACTATACCACCATCCAACCTTGCGCCTGCTCCTCCTAGGAAAGGACAGGCTAACTACCATCCGTACGGACCGTGTCCGCCTAGCTTGGTGACGGTGGTGAGGGGTTTTTTGGTGGCCAGTGCTCGCCGAAGTGACAGGGCACGGGGGAGGTGGAGAGTGTAGCATCATGAAGATTTTTTTCACCTTATAACCTAGCCAATAAGAGGCTTTTTCACTTATATGCTAGGTCATTTGTCCTTCTACAATCAATGTGAGACTAAATTCATTGTCATTTCACAATCAATATGGAACTATTCAATAATCTTTCCCTTCACACATTGATGTCCCCTCAGCTATTCACCGTCCCTTCACCGTACACTAACGGTCCCTCGGGTATACGGGCCCGTAGACACCCACGATCCATCTGGCCTTCAAACTCTGGTGTCTATTGGGACAAAGATGTTGATCTAGCCAAACTCTGATACCAATTGTAAAATCGATTCACATCAAAATAGACAATCAGAGAGGGGGTGAATGATTGTGGGAGTCAAAAATAAAATTTAACACTTCACCTAATTACAAAACCTAAAAAACCACGTTTTCAGAATCTGGATAGAATATTATTTTGTCATTAAACATATTGTAGTCGTAGATCTGTAACTCAGATAGACCTAGAACTTTGTCATAATAAATTAGATAAAATTTACAAACAAACCTAACTAGAATCATATCAATCGAACTTCTAGATCTTAAGTTATTAACAAAACAAAATTACTAAATACAAGTTTGATCGAAATTAATTAAGCCCTAATTAATTGATTTAATAAGATCAAAAATAATTAAGCAACCAAACTTTTCAGAATACTAGAAAAACACCCTAGCTAGATTTTAGATCAAAGAAACCAATTCAAATCTTAGAGACAAACAAATCAATGTAAAAACGATCATTAGGCATGCACAAAAGTAAACGAGAAAAAAGAATTAATTACCACACTACTCTTACATAAACTTTACATTTATTACCAATATTATACTTACAAGATGTGTCTCCAAATCATCTAAAAGATTTCTCCACGAAATCCCCAAAGCCCTATATTAAACAGTAATGGACCACAGTCTGTCTCTATAGCCGACTAGGACATCAATTTTGTATGCCGCTAGCCCGCCACTGACTTGGGCCGTGCCCACACCGCGTATGCCATTGTCGGTCTGCTAGGCCTCTCTCACTTTTGAACAACCGCGACCTGCACACCACAGGGACCTCGGGTCTAACACGAGTGAGCGAGTGCCTCTCCCTCTCAACGGTCGCAACCTTCACTTATGGGCCTCTCCTTCTATGTGTGCCAACCCATCTCTGTGCACTGGTCCATGTTCGTGACCCAATACTTATATAAAAAAATTTCAGGCACAGATTCTCACAATCTGACCCATGTGAGTGTATACACACGCTTGTTACAATTTACCATCATAATTTTAATATAACTCAATTATGCAATGCCAATTTTAATATAGACTTTTTTTTTCATTTTTGATTTCACAATCTCTCCATTAATGAAAACATTGCAACAATACATGAATATTGAACATTTGCATTTACCGTCTAAAAAAATTTAAATAAAAGAAGCAAAGATTAAAAAAACAAAAAAACTTGTGTATGTAAACTCTCCCCCCCCCCTCTTTGACAATAGATTCATCAAGAATACGTAAAGAAACAAACTTTTTTAATTTTGTACATTTTTTTATAATCACCACAAATTACCTAATCTAGGGTTTGGAAACAAGACCTTTAAACCATGCCATTTAAAAGCCCTTCCAAATCTCATTACGTTCAAAATTTTCTAACTCTTCATACATGACATTGATCCAAGATTTATCAATTAATGCATGTGATATATCTTTGGGTTCAAAAGATGCTACAAAAGCTAAATAAACATGAGTTTGGATTATTAAACCTAGAACGTGTCACTCTTTCATGAAGATTACCGATAATTTGTTAAGGTGGATATTTTCTCTGAATGTACAAGGGAGCTGTAGTTTTAAAATTTTCGTCTTTTTCAATTTAATCTTCTATTTGCATAGAAGATGTTGAACCCTAAGGATGCTTAGTTGTCAATGAAATTGTGGTAGGTACTAGAACCATTTCAATTGATTGTATGGAAGAATCCAAAGCTTCATCTTCATCATCCTCATGATGTTTATCAACAAAGGTGTTCTCCTCATAAATATATGCATCAGTATTTACAACACTTGTACTAGTAACTGGGCTAGTCTTATAAAAAGTAACTTGACATGTTTCTATTATTTTATTAGTTTTTAAAACTACAACACAATAATCACATGAATGAGTAGAATAACCAAGAAACATGCCATCAACTAATCTAGTTTTAAATTTATCTGAATTACCAGAATTTAGCACAAAACATTTGAATCCAAAAGCTTAAAAGTGAGAAACACTAGACTTATGATCTCATAAGAAGTTTACCAAGCTTTAATCTCAAAACACACAATTTGAAGCATAGCATATAGTAGATATAGCTTTAGTCAAAAATTTTCTAGGAGTAGTGAATTCATCTAGCATAGTCCGAGCCATCACAACCAAAGTTCTATTTTTCCTTTCAACTACATAATTTTGTTGTGGTACTCTAGGTGAAGAAAATTGATGATCAAGACCTCTTTCAGCACAAAAGTGATCAAAACAAGAGTGTTTAAATTCAAATCTATTATTACTTCTAAGTGCTTTAAGAGTTCCTGGAAGATCAATAGATAATCTAAGAGCAAGACTTCTAAAATGATATAATGCCTCATCTTTAAATACCATAAAGTAATCCCAAGAGTATTTAGAGTAATCATCAACTATTACTAGCACATACCACTTACCTCCAAAAGATTGAACTCATGATGGTCCAACGATATCAAGGTGTAGAAGTTATTCCGATGCATTTGTCATCACCATAGTAAGAGGTGGATATGAACCTGCATACATCTTACCATGTCTACAAGAAGAACATACTATATTGCTATCACCTTTAAACTTAGGTAGACCACGTATAAGATCCAAACCACTAACACGTCTTAGATGACAAAACTAATATGGCCAAGTCTACGATGCCAAAAGAATAAGTCTTTAAAGTCATTGGCAACTAGACATCTATGTGTTGACACGCGGAGATCGGTCTAGGCGAAGAGACGCGCCAAGAGGGAGTGCGCGGGTTTGCCGATGGAGAACCGATGCGATGCGTTTGAGCACGTGAAGGCCTGAGAGATCAGCTTAGCTTTAGTTTAGGTCCTTCGACTCGTTGGAGTCTTTTGATTGTTGAAGTTATGAGCGTGCTAGTCAATTTAACCTCTAATTGACAAGGAAGACAAATAGAGTTAGATTGTTGAGCCAATCGGCTGATAGGCAGATATGGACTCCTATTATTGGTTGGACGTACCAATAGAGTTAAGATAGCCATCGGTTGTGAGTCTGATGCACTTCTGCTATTGGCTGGTTGTCGATAGGACCTATAAGAGTCATACATTGGCTAAAAAGCCGATGACGGCATAGACAAATAGCGAAGAATAAAATAAAAGACACACCGGCTATAGAGTCGACAGCGCTCCAAATAGAATATATGATAAGCAGTAGAGAGCGAGATCCGATCTCCCGAAGGGATGAGACCTAGTGACTACTGACGACGGTACCGTTAGAGCCAGCCTTTATAGATCGGACTGAACCGAGATAGTATAAGGTTGAGGCTAACGACACCAAAACGACAGGAGCTAGATTAGACATACCGACGAAAGGAACGGGTAAATCTATTGGCTGCTATTGGCTACGGGTTCAATGCAAGCACATAAATAAACTCGCTAGATCTTGATGCTAGCCCTATTAAACACAACCTTATTAGATCGGACCTATCTGAGACAGTATAAGGCCGAATCTAACAAAACTAGATCGATCACTAGCGGATTAACTGTTGAAGATATATATATATATCGGCTGAAAAGCCGATACACTAAGTGTGAAACTCAGTGTAAAGATAACTCATCGGCTAGCTATTCCGATGAAACATCGAGTAAGGACCTACCGACTTAAGGTTCAATCTATTATTAGTAGTCTAGTAGGTCAAACCTAACTGATGCAGCATGAGACTAATGATGGTAAAAGAAGCTCGATAAGCCGATAGATTCCATGCGAATATGATGTGATATATCCAATCGGACTAAGAGTTTAGACCTAACCAATGCAACCTTAGACAGAGCAGATACACTAGGATAATGGATGGACTTACCCCTTCGTCGGAGTTCGGACTTAACCGATGTAGCCCCACGTCAAGAGTCAGAACCCGTCGGTAAAAACCTAAATAAACTAGGGTGGTGATGCGCCAAGATTATATTTATCTGATAAGATGATTTATAAGGTTCCATGGAGCCTATATTTATACCCTGGGGTTACACAAATCCCACATGAATACGGGATGAACTTTTCTAATAATAAAATAGAATCTACCTTAGAGATAAATACAAAAAAATAAATATATTTTACAAAAATACAATCACCTTGTCATGACTTCTACAACTCCTCCTTAGATCAGATCCCATCTGGATAATCTTTTATTTTTGACTGAATCGAATCTATCTTCATATGTCCGATCGACTCTTTTCCTATATTAATTGATATCTTTCCATAAGTCAATCGGTTTTTTGATCTTGTTTGCGGGGCTTACCAAATTTTGGTATTAACACTATGCTTAGTAGAAGATAACACATCAAAATCGATTTTAAACACTCTTTCAAAATGTGTAATATTAAAGACAAGATGTACTGAAGCATCTAACACTTTGCATCTATTTTTCTTAAAGTACATTTTAAGATCTTCATCGATCATTTGTGAAACGAAAAGTAAATTATATTTCTAGTTCTCAACAAGAGCCACATCCTTCAACATAAAGTTATCACTTATCATTACTGTACCTTTAGCCACAATCATAGAAGTAGAAGCATCTCTAAAAGTTATCTTTTCAGCATGCGATACTCCTATAAGATAAGAGAACCAATTCTTGTCACCGAATATATGGCGTGAGCATTCGAAATCTACTAGCTAAATGTTCTCCTTTCTCACGTGAAGTGTCTACATAGAAGAAAATAGTGTCAAGGTCTCAGTACTGGAGTTAGTAATATAGTATTTAGGAATTCAGTACTGAGACATGATCAATAGTATCGATGTTACTGTTGGAAACGCTTTTGCTACTTGCCATCATATATAGGCTAGTTAAGTTTTTATTGCCTTTGGGAGTAGCATCATCATTGCTCTTAGTATCCACATCGTTTAAATTTACCTGTTCAAGAGCGAAAAGAACACAATGCGCTACCTTTTTTTTAAATACCCCTTCTTCTTGATATTATTGAGTGTGCGCTTCTTGTCACTCTCTACCTTGTCTTCCTCCTTATCTTCATCACTAAAAATTTTCAATAGAAATTTTAGACATTTAACACAAAAAGTGATTAAGCAAGATGTACTCAAAACATCTCCGAGGTACTCCAACCATTTGCTCCCTTTCTGGATCAAACATTTTGCAAAGCTCTTGTGAATCATGTGGAGAGAAGTGTCAAATCATCTTTAGAAAGTTGTTCTAGCTGTTCATCAGTTAGTAAAGATAGAGAGGACAAAACATAGCTAGATGAACAGTTATCACTAATAGAGTTGTTAGTTTGTGAAGCTAAAGCTATTGATTTATTAGCCATATTTTTTCTAACAAAAACATCTAGCTCATGAGTCTTCAATTTAGAATAAAGCATATCTAATTTAGTAGATTCTCTAATTAATATTACCTTTATCTCCTATATAGACATATATAAAACTCTTAGCAATTGGCGAGAATTTTTAATCTCAATATATATAACATTAACATACGGCAAGTTGCTAAGAATCTTATTAAAGTGAATAAAAAATCATCAAGAGAATTATCAAGTTTCATCTCAAAACGTATGTATTTCTTTTTATACATGTCCTAGCGTACCTCTTTTACTGTGTTTGACCCTTTGTGATAATTATAAAGTGATCTCCATATCTTATATGCTGACTTGAGATGCACCACATGGTCAAAGTCACTTCTTCCTAGCCCTTAAATAATTAAATTTCTTGCCTTATTGTTAGCCTCTACATGTGGCATGTTGTTCGCTTTCACTACATCGTTTTTAGAAACTTGATATGGTTTGTAGATCTTTTCTTATATTATAAAGCCTTGAGCTTGAATGTATGCCTACATCTTAGCCTTCTAATACTAAAAATCAACATCATAAAAAACATAAGGTTTTATAAAATATCCATCCGTCGACATACTTTCTAATCACTAGTTAAGATTAATTAGAAAAGATAATAACATAAATAACATTGATCTAATACCAATTGTAGAATTGTAAAGAGTATTTCCAACCTTAAAAGCTAGCTAATGAGGTAAAGTACTCCCTCACTTATATACTAGGTCTCTTACCCTTCCACAACCAATGTGGGACTAGGTCTCTTGCCCTTCCACAATTAATGTGGGGCTATTCAAAAGGGAGGGGCGCTCATCTCAATATCTCTCTTGAGAGCAATAGTGTCTTATGCTGTTTGTCATTTCCTTAGAACCCATATGTTGGGCACTCCTATCTTCATTAATCCTCCTTTAAATAAGTCATATTTCTCTTCTCCCTAATATGTGTGCCCCAATGCTCATAGTGCTGATGATAGGGATTTGGACGATATTTCTCTCTACTCGTTGAGCTCCTTAAGCTTGAGCTCACCTTCTATGTTGCCACCCACCTAGAGCTTGTATCAGAGTTCAGCTTTAGGCCTTAAACAACGTTGAAGTTTAAGGAGTAGGCGTCAGAGATAGATAGGAAGTGTTTTTGAGTCTAGGGATGAGGGGCTCTCCACCCTCCTTCATAGCAACGACACGTAGGTTGATGGCATTTGTGGCTCCTTTGTAACGGAGGCACTTCAAGCCGGCAAGCTTTGAGGAGATTGGAGAGAGAGAAAAAAGAAAAGAGGAGGAAGAAGGTGAAGACATGCAAACAGAGAGTGTGTTGCCTTATTGGACACATAAGTCTAAACCACCATGTGTTGAGTAGAAGGGTAATTTATCTGGTTTAAAAAGTTAAAGAAAATTAAATTTATGGTTTTATAGTTGAGGAGTAAATCATATATTAGATAGATAATCTAATATATTAGTTTGCTATTAGCATTTTATCTTGTTATCCATTATATATTTTTATAAGCCGAAGGGTGTAATGAACTATTATATTCCATGTGTAATCAAATTCTCAATGGTAATAATTGCTGGTTAACATTTATGATTTTTTTCGTAAGAGTTTTTCGCGTAAAAATTTATTTATTTTTATAATAAAATTTATGAGAAACTTAAAAATCACATGGCCGTCGTCGCAGTTTATGGTCGATCTGTTGGGCCGGCGACATGGAGTTGGCAGCAGGCGGTCAGCTCTTCATCCTTCGGGGATTCCATCTGAACGGCGGCGCCAGGCTCAAGCTAGCGCCCGCGCGTTGTCCCGTCGCCCTCACGTCGAAACAAACTATTTGGCGAGATCGAGTTTGCAGATCAGGCCCGGTCCTTGGGCAGGTCAGTCAGGGCGATCGCTCTGGGCCCCCGGACGTTTGGGGCCCCTAGCCAGAGTATTGGTATGTATATCCCGTATATGCTTAGCTCTACTTCTAAGCTGTTAGACTGTTGTATCTGCAATTCAAAGCCTATATTAACTGCATGCAGCCTACGTAGCAATAGCATAGTGAATAAAAAGCCTAGCCAGCTAGATCCAAGGACCGAGACACGGTCAATTTGTCAAATTGCCGATGGCATTGATTGCTCTAGCTTTCATGCCTCAAGTGCTACTAGCAGACTACCCTGTTCATACATACATGGTGCAATATTTACTTTGTCAAAAAAAAAGGTACCTTAGACTACATGGTGTAGGCAAGGCCTAATGACGCATGCACAGCTGCACAAGGAACAGTCTGTTGATACGCCTACATTAGAAGAAAAGAAAATTTACAAGAGCTGCTTCTTAATTAATACGATCCCAGGATCAGCTGCATGGCCAACGTAGAATTATACGCACTAATGTAAAATCTAAAAAAGTTACAGCATTTGTTTGTTTGACTGAAGTGTAACAGAATACCGCCAATAAGTATTTTATTTATTTCCCGATGAATTAAATATCAACTTTAAGTTGTAATAAAAAAATTATAGGGCTTTTACACTCTTCCTTCGCCCTGACCCCAAAACGTTAGGACCGGACCTGTCGATGCTGCCAGCTAGTCCGAAGCGGACTCAAGTTCCTTTCCGAGCCGGCGAAGACTTGCTGCGGCCACGCACGTATCGAGGAGAAAAGGCAGTACTGCGGAAGGGCCCCACCATCAACAGAAGCACAGAAACCGGGAAAAAAATCAATTCGCTAAAAGAGGAGCCAGCTCCCGTCCTGATCGTGGTGATCAAAATTTTCCCGTAGAGTTTGGCTATGTAAAACAGTAAAAACATTCTCGATGTTATCGTGTGTTTATATAGACGAAAAAAAATCTCTAATTATAATTAGAAAATTAAGAGATTATAAAATAGGAGATTATAATGTTAAAAATAAAAAAACAATATGATATCTTTCTATATCTATATGTCTAATATTAAAATACTCTATTTTTCTAATGATGAATTTAAAGTACGATATACCATTTTTAATTGAGACACAAGATTATCGTAATGATAGCGCATCCTCCGAGAGGAGAAGCCAGTATTTTTTTTCCATGCACCCATCTATCAGTTACGCACACACATCCCAACACACAGGTGAAGTTGCTCAGAGGGAACCGGAAGGTTCCTGTCGAGATTATGTAGAAGCGAACAAATTTTCGGAGGAATTGCTATGTCCACATGTCCAGTGTACTAGGAAGTTAATTAAAAGATCTAAGTACTTTATATCACACATGTGCACCAGAGTTTAAGGTTATATAGTTTTATACTAGTAGATTGATTTATTTTTTTTATGAGTTTAAAGTATGATCTACTTGTCCTGAAACGAGTATATTATTGTTAGTCCTAATGACTATTTGTCACGTAATGATTTTATCTCGTCACAAGGTTTTTTATGATTAATGATTTTTATACTACAACATAAAATCCATCTTAGGGTGAAGATTGTTAGCTATTGAAATTTCAGTTAGCAATATATTCAAATTAGTTTTATATTAGTACTTCAATTCACATTAGAACTCCATCTTTTTCTCCTTTATTTACTTTTATAAGCCACACGAAAAGATGTGATTATCTTAACTAAATGGATAGGTACATGTGGTTTTTTTTTCTTAAGGGTTTTTTTACATAAAAAATTATAAATTATGTATCCGTTATGCATATATTTTTATAATAAATAGTATGAGGGCAAATATTATATTTTATAATAATTAAGAAGATAAATCTAGATGATGGTGTTTGGCGCACAAACGAAGCCTCAACCTCATCACTGTCTTCCCTGGTGGGGGAAGAAGGTTACAACAGACAGTGGTGAGTGGTTGCTTTCTAGTTTTGGGGTTCTTGAAATGTTCTTTGTAAACTTCTTTCTCATATACTCCTCCTAGGTAAAATCCACAGTATATATTTAGGCGCTTCCATTTGCCTTTACATTCTAAAATCTGAAGTGGACAATGCATGTCCATCCCGTCAGCAAATCCATCATCCTCACGCCATGTGCAACAGCCAATCAGACTAGCACAACTGCCACAAACTTGTTCGTATTGTGCGTAAAAGTGTGGACAAACCTGGGACTTAATACTGAATACAAACAGAGCCCATTCTAGAAAAATCTTGGGAAAGAATGGACAAGGACTTCAAATGCTTCGTGGATTATTGTGTGACTCGTTGGTTCGACACGTACACACATTAACACAGACCCTAGGAATCATGGAACACCAGCGCGAGCTCCGACCGAGCCTTTCCGACTAGTCAAGTGCGCAAGTCTCACACGATACGATCGACACAAGGTGGGAAAATGGTGCCTTCACGACTTCGCCGCTGCTGCGCCGCGGCTCCTCCGACCACCAAGCTCGTGTTGCTCCTCGTCGTGCCCCTCCTGCTGCAACTCTCCGCGACGGCAAGCTCCGGCGATGACGACGCTCCATGCGATTTCCCGGCGATCTTCAACTTCGGCGACTCCAACTCGGACACCGGCGGGCTCTCGGCCCTCATCTCCGTGGTGCCGCCGCCGTTCGGCCGGACCTACTTCGGCATGCCCGCCGGCCGCTTCAGCGACGGCCGCCTCACCATCGACTTTATGGGTCAGTACAGCCGACGAGCATCTTGGTCTAATTAAACTCGAAACGAACTTTGAATCGATTGTGTTTTCTTGGTTTCCTGATCTGCAGCTAAGAGCCTGGGTATTCGTTACCTGAGTGCATACCTCGATTCAGTAGGGAGTAACTTCAGTCAAGGTGCCAATTTCGCGACGGCTGCTGCGTCGATCAGATCAGCCAATAGCAGCATATTCGTCTCCGGCATCAGCCCGATCTCCCTGGACGTACAGACCAGCCAATTCGAACAGTTCATCAACAGAAGCCAGTTTGTTTACAACAACATAGGTGAGCACAGATCAGTAAAGTTAGGACAAGTTGTGCTGATATATATGACATCAAGAACTCAAAATTCACGTTCCATTTCCTTTTTTTTTTGGTATTACTATTCTGTTTTTGTGCAGGTGGAATCTACAGAGAGATTCTACCGAAAGCCGAGTACTTCTCCAGGGCGCTCTACACGTTCGACATTGGCCAGAATGACCTGACAATGGGCTACTTCACCAACATGACCACTGTGCAAGTTGAGGCCTACGTCCCTGAACTCATGGAGAGATTAAGTGCAGCAATCCAGGTGCAGCTCAATACATTGATCACAGCTAGTTACAGTACACTTACGTTCACTACAAAGTGAAAATTCGAATCTTGAAACGTAATTTTAGAATTAATTTTAAGGTTTTATATCATAATCTAGTTTTCTGCCGTTACTTCAAGATGCTAATAACAAGGATATGAAAGTTTTACCTAGGGACTATTTTTGTTGTTCGTTTATTTTTCCGGTGCTTATCAAGCCGCCGTAGCTCATGTGCACCGTGCTCTGCTTGCTTGGTGAGTGCAGAGAGTATACAATCTCGGAGGGAGGTACTTCTGGGTGCACAACACGGCGCCGCTCGGCTGCCTGACGTACGCGGTGGTGCTCCTGCCGGACCTCGCCGCGCCGAGGGACGACGCGGCTGCTCCGTCGCCTACAACGCGGCCGCCCGGTTCTTCAACGCCAGGCTGCGCGATACCGTGGCCCGGCTGAGGGCGGCGCTCCCGGACGCCGCGCTCACCTACGTTGACGTGTACTCCGCCAAGTACAGGCTCATCAGCCAGGCCAAGAAGCTCGGTGCGTACTACGTACTCCGGTCACCGCTCTGCCGGAGCCGGAGAAGAAACACTTCAATCGCGGCAGGATTGAATTGGTGGGTGTTGTAGGTTTCGGGGACCCGCTGCTAGTGTGCTGCGGATACGGCGGCGGCGAGTACAACTTCGACAGGGACATCCGATGCGGCGGGAAGGTGGAGATGAACGGCACGTCGGTGCTGGCGGGGAAGTCGTGCGAGGACCCGTCGAGGAGCGTGAGCTGGGACGGGGTGCACTTCACGGAGGCGGCGAACAAGTTCGTGTTCGACCAGATCGTCGACGGCAAGCTCTCCGACCCGCCGGTGCCTCTCAGGCAGGCGTGTCGCCGGGGCAGAGGGCGATGAGCTCTGCTATTTCTCGGTACAATGCAAGGTGCAATAGATCTAAGTTAAACTGATATCATCTAGCGCTTTGCAAAAATCACGTGGAGATACGACATATATACACATACACAGTGAGAAAAATTTCAGCGAGAGATGGGTTTACAGATGCTACTAAAAAGGGTGATTTTGTGTCTATTTAGCGCATTTTTTAGGATTTTGTTGCTACATTCACTTGCAAGTTGTAATATGTCATATGTAAGTACTGAAAGCAGATGTAGCAACATAAATACATGGTATCAATACCTCTCAAGCGGGTGGGTTACCTGCGAGCTGATTGGTCCAACTGGCATAGCTAACTTAAAAAAAAACTAGCTAACTTCCGGGATAAATCCTGGATTCATCCATGAAAGAAAAAGTAAAAATAGAAAGAAAAAAGGTTTTACCAGACTGACTCCATTCTCCACCGTTAGAAAAAAAAAGCTTTACAAGACTAACTCCATTCTCCATCGAGTAATTATCTGGAAGACAAAAAGAGTACAGAGAAATCCTCAGCACCCCATATCAACAACCATCAACAACAAATAAGAAGATCATTTTTTTAAAAAAAAAGTTATTGGAGGCGTGCGGAGCGGAGTCAGCATATGTCAAATTTCTCACCTACAAGAAGACTACAACAATGTTCCGGATCTGCCGGCACCGAGCTTTTCACTAGGATAGTTGGAAATAATTACGATCTGCTACATATTAAATCAGAAATTTAAAAACCATGTTGCATGAAAGAATTTGAAGGTCGCTATTTTCTAAAATATAAATAAGTAGTAAATTATATACATAGTTAACCACGACACCGATTTTCTAATTTAAATCTCTTACGACTTCTTGATATTAATATAAGATCTACTCTAATTACTCTATTAGACGTGGAGTTATGTTGATATTTGAATTATAATTTTCTTATGCTCCGAATCCCCGATTGGACGTATGAATTTCGTGCGAAATTGCATGTTGAAATCCGCGCTAGTCCGTATGAACATATCCGCTTACGCGATGGTTGAATTACGATCATCCGTTGATCTCCCATCGGACGGCCCTCAACGCGTGAAGCTACGGGTCTCGCCGCCGTTTCTCCATTCACCCAACCCATCTGCTACCCGCCGCCGCTAGCCCGCCGTCTCTCTCCCCACCACCGCGCCGCCGCCGTCCGGCCGACCGAGGCGCTTCCCCTCCCGAGCGGCCTCTCCCTCGCACCTCGCCTCAAGCTGCTCCTCACCTTCTTCCGCGCTGACCTCTCCTCACCTTCTTCCGCCCCGTCGACGAGTGGCAACTCAAGTCCGCGCTCCTCGCCTTCCTCGGCGGCCCACCCCTCTCCCTCCCCGTCCTCCCCGACTCCGACCTCTCCGTGCGTGGCCTCCCCGACCTTCATAAGTGCGGCCGCGACGAGCCCGTCGCCTCCGGCGTCCTCCACGTCCGCGACCTCTCTTTCCTCCGCCCCCGCAGCCGCAAGGGAGATGACGAGGCCGAGGAGATGACCCGTGAGCAGGAGGAGGAGAAGTGCTTCCAGTGGAGGAGCTCCCTGGTCGAGAAGCTGGCCGGGATCGAGTTCAACCTCGAGGGGGTTAAGTTTCGGATGAGCGTCGAGATCCCGCCCTCCGATGACTTCAGGGCAATGAAGAAGTCATGGGAGAATTTCTACGCCTCCGAGCTCCTCAGTAGCAGTATGGAATGCCTTTTTTTAAAAAAAAATTCTGCCGTTAGTTGTGATTAGATGGAGTTTGAATTTATGTTTGCTTTGTTCAGGGAATCCCGTGAGGAAGATAGCGAAAAAGACCGGACGCCATTCTTGTCTGGGGCGTGCCATCCAGGTGGTTTGCGGAGACGAGGATATCATCGAAAGCCTCCACGCTGGTCACGCACACTATTTTCTCGGCACTTGGTAAAATAAGGTGCATTTTGGTGTTCTCAACGTCTGTTTAGTTCATTATATTGTAAACGCATTTATATCTCTGGGATACAAGGCAGAATATTAGTGCCGCACTTAAGCTAATAAAGGTGAAAAGACTCCTAAACTTAGTTGGCATGAGCATCCATAAGGAAATTGTTTGATTCAATTTTGTTCAATGTCCATCCTGGTGGTTTCCTCTTCTGTTTGTGGACTCATAATAGTTCTTACTTGCCTCCCTATTCCCGGTATACACTACTTTTGAGAACTTAATACGCGCATTAAAATTAGCACCACTTGAAACCTGAAGGTATGCCCTGTCTAGTTGGTTTTCATTCGCGTATAAGTTTCTTCTCATTCATATCGCATAGTATATTTTAAAATTTATGATATGATTCTCCAAGATAGCAATTAAACTCAGCAAAAACCAGTTCATACAGTTTCTGAGTGGCTATTGGTAGCCTAGGTGACTGTGTTAGCTATGTTCAAAATTCATAATAAAGAAGCTTGGGAAGCAAAATGGGTAAAATAAATTTCTTTAGTATTGTTAGGTATTGCATGAAATCCATGTCACACGAAACAACATACCACAAAACCCTAATGCATCAGGCACAATAATGGACTAATGTATATTGTATACACGACTTCTGTAAATAATGCAGCACTCAATTCCTTCTAAAGTCTGACCTGTTGATAGCAGGTTCTGAACTGCCCTTCACATTTTGGGGAACTTACTCTGCGTACCCTTTTCTTTGGCATTCTTCTTTCCAATCTTCAGGAACCTAAATATTTCTAGTGATGATGAATGGGGAGCAAAACAAGACAGGACCAATAAGGAGATTATATCTGGACTAAATTGCAAAGTGTGGGTGCAATTTGAGAACTATGACGACTTCAACAGTGCGATGCTGGCATTATGTGGACGTTCATTAGAGAAAGTAAGATTTTCATATTCTGATCTCTTAATCCTCAACTTTTTATTAGTTCACATAACACATATAGATGATATTGTTAGCGTCCCCTCTAAATTTTCCTTTATGGTTTCTTTCGATATGGGCTTTTTGTTTCAACTATGTAGCTCTGGTTTAGTATTGCCTGCTGGCAAATATTATGCTCTGACGTTGCATAGCACACATCCTTCAGACCTTCACATGCCCTTCTGATGTGTGAACTTGTATGCTAGAGGTATTTGTGGTAGTGTAGAATTGTGTTCCTTGTACCCTATATATTTTGTCCTGTTGGCCTTTTGTAATGCATCCAAACGTTTTGAGTCTTCCAATAAAGTTAGCATGATATCATATCACTATCTTCCACTGAAGTTAACCGTCACCCTCTATTAGAGTGCCAGACAGTAACTTCCTGTATTAGTTTGTTACACATCTCTGGCTATCTGGTTGCTTCCTTGTCTGGTGAACCCTGCCGATAAACATTTCATGGTCAGATAAATGGCTATGTTTATTGAAAGCGAAATGACCACATTAGTATTTACTAAATACAGTAGAGAGATCATTCTAAATTAGCTAGACAAGGGGACTACAAAATTACTAAGGTATTAGATACTTGCAGGTATAAAAATTATTATAAATGCATCAACTCCTATGAGGATTGAGGACCACAATTGTTGGTACTTGGTAGGATTTGTTGCTATCCTTCCGCATACAGCTCTGATGAGTGATGACTGATGCATACTATCTCATATTCACTACCTTGGTACCACAACTCAAGTTCAAGCTGCTGAAATTTGTTTACACATGGATAAATCCACGTATGTATACTATCTGTGCCAGAACAGCCTCAATTAATGTCTGATTATTGTTTATATTTTATGTTTTAGAAAACATAATGGAAGCTGACTCATCTATTCTGTTTAAAGGAAGGATCACAGTTGAAGGTAGACTATGAAGTAACTTGGGATCGTGAAGGTTTCTTTCGCAATGCACAATACGAGCCTGCTCAGAGCAATTTAGAAGAGAGAGATTCATCGGTTCATGGAAGGAAGAAACATTACACATCGCGAATTGAGTCAGATCATAGAAAGAGATTTAGGGTAGGACAGCATATCAAATCTTCTAATATAAGTATTAATTCTGTGATGCGATGTGCATTCATTTTCATAGGGCTCATCTTGATGAGAATTTAACAGAGGTAGCTGGCTGGGAGCATAGAATGAAATATCAACCGCATCCCATTTAGTTATCATGGATGATTTGCCTGTAGTTGTATTGATAATTGTTTATATTTGTTCATCTTGGCCTGAATGTTGTATTTTTTTTCCTTTTTACCGTTCTCTTTGTAACATTTTCTAACATATATTATTTCCCTTATGGTTCAGGATTGATGGCTATAAGCCATGACATGATGGTGGGATTACTTGATTCAAAGGAGTGGGAAAATGATTGTACTGTATCATTCTGCTGTTTCCTCATTAGTCTAACAGTAAAGTTTTTTCTGAATTAGACATTGCGTAGTTATTACTGTTAGCGGATGTCCTGGTTGATACCCAGAGATCATAACAAGATAATCTTGCTTGTGATTTGTAAAAGAATTTTCACTTTTGGCATCTCAACTTATGTTCATCCATTCTTTGTTAAATCACAAACTCACAGTTTTCCTGAATGCGAGAAATGGAATGGCTAAGCCTTCAAATTCTAAGCAAACTGTTTATTGGCTAATAGTCAGATTTTGTGAATTGACATTGACGAGGCAGGTACAAGTGCATTTTCTTCTAAGTTCTCTAACTTCTAGAAGTACACATGCTTGACTTTATATTCATTGTGATCTTCGTGGCTACACAAGCACATGCCTGAATCTAGAAGTTATTTAATGATGGATTGTACTAAAAATCAAGGTCAACGGATAGAGCAAACAATATATTTCCACAACGTACAAACGAATGTTGCTCTCTCAAATCAACCAGAGATCCAGAAGTCGAAGTCATAGTTAACATAGAAAGAGATGAAAATAAACTGTGAGCGGTAAACCTGGGACGAATTAATGTACAAAATTCTGTAAAAAAATATGAACAATTTTGGGTAGCCACGCACGGAGGGGCTGATGCTAAATGAACACTGGCTGCAATTGCAACCAAACTGAATTGAAACGGTAGGAAAGATCTGGCCACCCTACTGTGCAAACTTTTACAACACGGCACGCTGATTTTTCACAGCGTGGTGAATGAATCCACGCGAATTACTACCCTTTCTTCCCATGTGGATGACTTCTCGGCGAGATCAATTCATGGACACCGGAGCTACCCTTCTTGCCGTGCGAAGGAGCCAGCAATGGCGCCACGGGTTTCTCGCCGGTGATCTTCTTGTCGCTCGCCTTCTTGCCGAGAACCTTGACGGCGGCCTTCGGCGCTGCCGTCGTCGCTCTCCTCACGCCGTGCGCCTCGCCGCCGGCGCCACCATTAGCGCTGGTCGTCAGGATCGGCACGAGGTACCACCAGACGGATGTGCAGCAGATGGCGAACACCTTGCCGAACACCACGAGGCTCGCCAGCAGCAGCACCGCGACGAACGGCATGTAGTGGCGCGGCCGCACGTTCGACCACGACCACCTCACGCCGGCGACGGCGGCGGCCTTCTTCCTCGCCGGCACTACGGCTGCGGCCGCGGCGGCGTGCGCGAGCTTCACGTCCTCTCTGGGGCTGGCAGGCTCCGACGTCGGCGGCGTGGACGACTGCGACGAGGTCGTCGACGTCACGGCCTGCTTCCGCTTCTTTCCTCCCTTCTGCTGCTCCTCCGGCGGGAGCTTGACGACGATGGGGACCCACCCCTTCCCCTCCGACTGAACGAACCGGACGAGCACATGGTCGCCACCACCGCCGCCGCCACCCTCCCCCGGGCCGCTGCCGCCGACGACGCGGCGCAGGATCTTCTCCCGCCGCGACTCGAGCTCGAACAGCACGGTGGAGAACTTGTCGAGCCCCCTCGACGCGTATGGGTTCTCCTTCTTCCCACTTCCCTGCTTCTTCTTCTTCGCCGCCGCCTTGCCGCCGCCGGCACCGTCCTTGTCGACGTCCTTGAAACTGCCCGTGCCGCAGAACAGCATCTCTTGCTTATTACCGCGTCGAATTACGATTTCTGCCGCCACGGACAAGAGCTTTTTAAAGAGGAGGCCACCGCTCTAGTTGCTTCTGTTTCTTCCCGACTCGTTATTTCTTAGGTCTCCGCGACGACCTGCTCTTCTTCCTGTGCTTTTTGTGTGTGTGTGTGTGTGTGTGTGTGTGTCTTTCTCTCTGGAGCAAAAACTTGATCTTCAGATGGAGGCGCGTGATTGCTGCCTATGCGGGTGCTTGGTCAAGTATGGATGTCTGAAAAAAATTACTATTCAATTTCATTCAGAAAGATATTGTTCAGTTTTCAAAAGAAAAATCCGTGCCTTGCTTTGCCACGATTGACCCGGTGAAGTTGTGCGTCTGTCTGTGCGAGTAACAAAATGCCGGAATCTGCGGAGAGCAATGTGGCCCGTAGCTTTTATGTGATAACTGAATCTATTAATTTAGTCTTGTGATTCTGCGTCAAGCTAGCTACCGACATGACAGTTGCCCGTCGAGCTCGGCGTAAATCAATGGTTTGAACATAATCTGATCTGATTATGTGCAGCTCAGATTAGATTAGCTCTAAGATGCTCGTTTGTTGACCATATGAAATATCAAATGGGATCGTTACCGTTTCTGCATCTACGATTCCTTTCTTGGAAAAAGAATAACGTTTCTGCACGATTTTTTTGCTGCGGGTTTCGGGCGGTTACGTTGATTTCACGAGCTAGCGGCGTGAGATGATTACCTGAATTTTCTGCCAGATCGTAATGTCATTGCATTTTTCAGTATTGATTTTCGCATTTGATTTCTGGGCAAGGCGTGCACTCTGAAAGCCTTATCGTCGCGCCGCGCAGATAACCTTGAATAGTTGAATGGATCAAAACCACGATCAATTCATCTGAAAACAAGTCAAGTTTCGAGTGCATGTATAAGTCAAACTTTAATTATAAGTGTCTCGTTTTTTTTTCAAAATAAACAAACTATATTGATTTTTAGCCGAAGAAGAATAGAGCCATAATATTTGAAATCAACCCGGTAGCCTACTGTAATGAATTTAACCAGTTTTAATTCATGGCAGTCGAGCTGAAATGCTCTTGTTTTTCCGTGTAGTTAATTACGTAGCTCATACCATTTGCTTGACTCAGCGAGCTAAAGACCATTGGCATTCTAGTATCTCTATTTGTTTGTCTGAAGAAGAATGTTCGACGGAAGTGGTCAAGGACACGGCAGAAACATATGACGGCGTACATCACGTATGTCACGTACAGTACTAGCAAGTTCATCGCCAATTCCTACTAGTTACTCCTGCCAAATCTTATCGAGTTCATCACTGACATCAGCGACAGCTATTATACTTCACTAGCAATGTCACAATTGATTTTCTTTACCCGGTTAGAAACAATTGAATATCGTTCAACACATCATCACACAGGCTTACTATGATAAATCTCTTTCAAATTTTCTCTTTAAAAGGTTTTAGCCAAGATCAGATCTAGTATTATATTCATCATTTCACCGGCGAATCAACAGACACTTGCCTCAGCTATATACGGCTTGAACTTTGTTTTTTTTTAAAAAAATGAAAATTTATGTACGGCTTGAACCAAGGTAAGGTTTTCAAAATTGATTAATCATCAGTATACTAAGTCAGCCGCCGGCCGGTAACTGGCAAGGATAAGCTACCACGTCAGTTAAATTAACATGTGAATCTAATTAAGCTCTTGATTAATTTCAAACCTTCTGGATGGACTGTGTCAATCATGCCTGAAGAAAATTAACGCAAGATGTTGTTGTCACTTGCTCATCCATGACTATCATTACGACCAAGCTACCATTGTCTATAAGTTCATAGCAGAATGTCATAATGTACCGCAACTAATAAAAGGATCATTTCGTCATGTTTTTTCTAATAGAACACAAAAAAAGCTTTTGTGTATTTTTCTGCGTGCGTACGTTAAAAATCCACATTTTGTACTCTCTTGGAAAAAAATCTTACTGGATATGAATGAGGACATGGACTGTGGTTTTAGGGTTGTGCTTGATTTCCGTGATGACAGTGGAAAAAAATAAAATGAGTGGATTAACGTTACCTAGTAGAGGGTTACACATCAGCTATTGCTTGTTAAATAAAATGTACTGTTCTAGAACTAGGAAAAAGATCTAACATAGGAGTACCGTTAGTAGTTATTACTCTGTTCAGGTTGACTTATTTGTGGATTTCATTGGCATCGACGTTGAAAATGATTTAGAGATGTACTGCTGCATCTTCATGTGTTCATACAGTCCACCTTATGATATTAACCACCATAATTTGTTCTATGTTATAATATTTAGAGATGTACTGTTGCATCGATGTTGTATTTGTTCTATGTAATATTAACCACCTTATAATATTCAGGCAAAATATGATAGCTTTACTTTGTCCAGCTATCTATTACAAGCGGTTAAGTTTATAAAATTTGTTAAGTCTATAATATTACGAGAAAAATCTACTTATACTACTAATTCTTCTTTTGCTGTTAAACTAAACGCTTTGAAGATTGTTAATAATTAATATTTTAAAAGTTTGACTAAATATTATGTAATCAAATATTTAAGAATGAAGGGTGTGTATTACATTAGCTGAATACATTTATGGGTGATTACGCCCTTGATGAACTTCATGGTGCAATTGAAATAGCGGAACTTAAAAATCAATTCTTTTAATTTATAAAAAAGGACCATAAAAAAATTATTCCATTGCCAACCCAATGGAACATCGCCGGCCCAGCAAAAGCCACTGGTTCGTTTGGACCAAACCGAAAGAGTCTCTTCGGCGAGCCGAACTAATCTCGGTCCGGGTACGGCTAATGCGCGATTAGCCGCGCGTCCCCGCACGTGCGCGATTGGCGCTTTCGGCGCGTGCGATCGCTAACGACTAAAGCTACGTATCGTCTTCGAACTTCTGCGGGTCACTGTATCTTTTAGATGATCCTAGCCCACGATGGCCTATCCCAATTTTGGACACCCATTAGAGACTACCAGGCAGCCCAACGAATTTGGAAAAAAAAGTTTTATACTCGTATAACTCTGTGTATAGAAAGTTTATACCTATAAAGTTTGTGTGTATAAATTTATGCGTATAAAATTTGTACATATAAACTTTGTGCTTATAAATTTGAAACGAATTCAAAAATAATTTGCAAAAAAACAAAGCAAAACATATATATGGGTTGTGAGCCCGAGAGGCCCATGTGTTGTGCATAGAAACTTTGTAAATACAAATTTTGTACCTATAAACTTTTTACATATAAATTTAAAATGAATTAAAAGAACAATTTGAAAAAAAAACAAACATACATGTGGGCTTTGAGGCCCTGGTCTCTCCACTAGTCAAATTTGGCCTCATCCAGAAAAAATGAAATACGAAAAGCCTAAGCCCAAAAGAAAAACAAGCATGGGCAAAAAAAAAGAAAAAGAAAAAAATCCGAACCATTTATTGGGCCAGAAAAGGGAAACTTGGACAGGGTCGCTATCACTACGCTGGCCTCGCCGAAAATAGAAATTCTGAAGCGGCCGCGCGTGAGCGATCATCGATTAGCATTTTCGGGTCCTCCGGGCCTCCAAGGCTGTAGATCACCCCTTCGACCAAATCGAATTCCTAACAACGGTGGGGCAGAAAGGACCAGAAATGAATCGGGCCACAACATTGATGGACCGAAATCTCGGCCCACACGAGCTCCCCACATATCCTCGGTCCTGTAGGTGCTCAAATAGGCTGAGTCGAGGCGTGCTGGCCTGATTATGGCTGCGCTGTAGCTAGCATAGGCATGGCACCTTACGTTTGCCCGTGAGCCATGCCGAGACAGCCCGTTTAGCTATGACGTGCTTGGGCAGTGCCTTAACCTATAGGCCAGCATGGCACGGCACGGCTTAAGAACGAACACGGCATACCATCCTACCAACTTTTCTCCATAATTTTTTTCCTGTTTTTTCCCTATTTTCCTAATTTTTTTCATATATTTTTCCTATTTTCTCAATCTTCTCATATGTTTTTCCTACTTCTCCCTATTTTTCATCATTTACCCTAATTTTCTCCCTATTTTCCTTTTTCCCTTTATTTTTTCTTTTTCCTCTTTATATCTTTTATCTTAGATTTTAAATTTTATAGGCCAAAACGTACTAATGGGCTTTCACCAGGCCACATGCCATATTTAGATGGCATGGCCCATAACCTCTTTGGAGTGTGTTTGGGCTGAGAACTCAACACATCGATACGACAGCCGTGCTTAAATAGCTCGTGCCTAATCGTGGTTGGGCAGGGTTGTGTCATGCTACCCATTCTGAATTTTTTATTTTATATATTTTTTATTAAAATATTTTTTTAAAAAAATATATTTTTAAAAAATATAGATAAGGTTTTAAAAAAACCTTTTAGAGGACGTTTAATCAGACGTGGTAAATGTATGTTTGTTTTAGTTAACGATAGACTAGCAAGGGCTAAAAGATTTATATGTAGCCCCTTACTGCTCTACTTGAAGTCATTTTTTTCCTACAGCAGAAAGTCGCCTGCAAAATGTTGTGATAGGGCACATGAGAGAGGAGGAGACATGTCGTTTTTATATGTGACTCCCTTGCCATCCACTACTTAGCCATGTTTTCGCTCCCAAGAGGCTACTTATAAAATTGTTAGGCTAACCAGCGAGAGTGAAGAGAGCCTCCCAAATTTCTAGATGGCTTGATTGTCGCCTTCTATTAGGTGTTTTTTATCTAATGTCCATATGAAAAAGAGATTTTAAATAAATTTATTTTTATTTAGAGATTTAATTGTAAAGAAAATTTAAGAGTACGTAAGATAATTAAGATGCCTAAATTATTTAGCAACTTAGCATTAATAAAAAAATTATTACACATTAAATAGAGTGGTGGTTGATTAATAGATTCACACATGAATATTATTTAGATAATAGTGGTTGTTTGATCTCCACATGTATAGTTTAATTGTTTCAGGCTATTTGATCATCATATGTATTGTTTAATTCTTTCAGCCTATATGATAGCTGTAGAGTTGTACAATGATTACTTTATGTATATCTATTGTTTAAATTCACACATTCTTAATGGTTTACGTAGAAAAAAGTGTATATATAGTTAACGTGATAACAAAATTAAAGCAAAATAAAAAATATATATAGTAAACTTATAATAAAATCATCATCAAAAATATTTAGATAAACAAATATCTTCTACAAAACAAAGTAATTTTATCATTACTATAAGGCTTGAAGTAAATAATATTTCAATACATATATTTTATACAACCTAGAAGAAAAGATTGATAACTCTTTAAATTATTTTATACATCTATTTTTAAAATAATATATAATCTTATATTATACGACTAAACTACTAGTTACACAATAACACTTCAGTCAGGTTGGTCTTGAAGTGTTGACTTTCCACATGGGACATGTTCCATCGGCTCTTGTTTTTTATGGAGGAGCTTTCACTTCATTTGAAATATTTGCATCTTTTAGACACTTTATGTCTCTCCTCATCTTGGTACAATATTTAAATCTTTCACCTGTTTTGAATCTATTCATATCGTTCTGAATCAATTTAGTATTGTGGCCACCTACCTTATCCCTTATTTTAGTTGGGTTCAAAATATAAAAAAACTAAGGTTATTGAGCTGAAAGACTTCATAATACCGAAGTCAAATATATCGCCATTTCAAATATACAAGATATCTTCCTTCCTAAAATAAAACGACATAAAATAACGGCCGAGTATTCTACACTCTAATCTTACGACAATAATATAAAAATATAGGCTGTAGTGCAACCTTAGATTTTGGCATAGAGAGGAAAAAAAACTTTGACAGAGTAGGTAAGAATCCGCTTACAAACTTACCAAGCCTTCTTCTCCCCTCCCATAGGTAATCCACTAGAAGAAAAAACGTCGTATCAAAGGATGCCAAACCAGTAATATTTTATAGGCAGGTTCTCATGATGAATGCTTAGATAAGACAATAAAGGGTTAGTTATAAATTCTCTCATTATTAACAGGCCAACGTTTGCTATATCAAATTAGACATGTAACGTAAAAAAAACGTGTTAAACGGTGTCAGTATAACTCTGTCAATTTTTCAAATAAAAAATATTTTTATAAATATTTTAATAAAAAAATATAAATACAAAAAATTCTACCCGCAGTCAACCTGTCTCTTCTCCCAAGTTCTGAAGCGTTCCCTCTCTCGGCTCTCCCCTTCCCGTCCCTTCTCTCCCCCACCATATGCCTGCCCGGCGTACGGCTCCGACGAGATGGCCGCCCCGCTCCGGCGGAGCCTCACCTCCCTCGGGCGCGCTCTCCTCTCGCCGTCACTCGAGCCAATCTAACGTAT
This sequence comes from Oryza coarctata, assembly GCA_030770085.1. Taxonomy (NCBI): domain Eukaryota; kingdom Viridiplantae; phylum Streptophyta; class Magnoliopsida; order Poales; family Poaceae; genus Oryza; species Oryza coarctata. The sequence continues at coordinate 17,288,881 of CM061474.1, read as the reverse complement.
CCACGGACACGAATCCCTGCCTCCCGGACGTGAACGTATTCTCTTTGCGTCCGGCCACTCCTTGCCTTTTTCGCGTCCGCTCTACTCCTTGGCCTTTACAAGTCCACGGACGTGAATCTTCCCTTCACAAACGTGAATCCTCGCATGTCCATGACCCACCTACTCTGCCACCACCTTTTTCCTCACCTACTCCGCTGCCTACTCCACATCGGCCAACCACTCCCTATCGGTTGGCTGGCCACTCTCTATCGGCTTCTCATCTCTCTGATCGGCCGATCCGTTCTCCCATCGGCTTCTTCCTCCCATCGGCTATTTGTCCTTGTTCTCCTCTCGTCATGGCCACCGAGTCCGCCCTCAGCTTCGGCACTCTCCCAGTCGTCGAGTCTGCTCCGGCTCTCGGTGCCCCAGACCACACTTTGGGCACCACCTCGCCGATCTTCTCCCCTCTCTATGCTGCTATGAACGTAAAGTCTCACGTTCCTATCTCTCTTGACCTTAACGTTAACTATTCCAAATGGGTTTTCTTCTTCAAATCCCTCTGTGGAAAGTTCGGCTTACGGTCCCATATCGATGGCTCCGCTCCACCTTGCCCCGATTACCCTCAGTGGGACATCGCCGAATGTTGTGTGCGCAGCTGGCTGCTCGGCTTAGTCGACGACTCTGTCCTCAACCTCGCCATGAACGATACCGACCCCATCGCCCGGAATCTCTGGGTGGCCATCGAGCGGATCTTCCTCGCGAATAAGTAGCCCCACGCCATCTTTCTCCTCAACGAGTTCCATTTCATGGTACAAGGAGACTCCTCTATCTCCTCGTACTGTCAGCGCCTCAAAGTCAAGACTGCTACTTTTCGAGATGTCGGCCACCCTGTGGCCAACTCTCAACTCGTTCTCGCTCTTTTACGAGGTCTCAACCCCCGCTTCTCAAACACCGTCAATGACATCGCCAACGTCACACCCCTTCCATCGTTTGCCCGGGCCCATGACATGTTAGTTCTTAAAGAACTCCGTCTGGCCAACGACGAGAAGACAGTGGCCCACACCGCTCTCCTTGTCGTAGCCGATAATGGCCGCCGAGCATCCTGCGCTGCCGCTTCCTCCCGCGGCTCTAGTGGCCATGGCTCTAGCCATGGCAACACAGCTCGCACCAGGAAAGGCAAGGGCAAAGGCAAAGGCAGGAACTGGCAGGGTCCGATGCAATCGCGACCTGCCTTAGTCCCTGCCCAATCTGTCGGTCCCACAGGTCCGTGGCTCTACTACAACTCCTAGGCACCCTAGCCTCAACCACGTAGCCCCATCGGCTGGCAACCAGGGGTCCTCGGTGCCCATCCTCAGGCTCATCTGACATCGGCTCCCATTCTGCCGCCTCAGCCGATGCTACCAACACCACCCACCCAGTCGGCTCTCTCCTGGAAGCAGGCTGGCCTCGTCGCTGTCCTCAACCAGATGATACTCCAATCACAGTACCCTTGAGTGCTGGACTCTAGGGCGTCCTCACACATGGCGTCATTGGCTGGTATACTTCGTTCTTGTCACCCCTCTTCTTCCCCCTTTGTCACCATCGGCAATGGCCACTCTCTTCCTATTCAATGCCGAGGTGACTCCTCTCTGTCTATATCCACTACTAACCTTCCCCTTCGCAATGTTCTTATCGTACCTTCTCTTATTCACAATCTTATATCTGTTCTCCAATTCACAAGAGACAACAACTGCTCAATCGAATTTGACGCGTCTGGTTTCTCTGTGAAGGATATCCTAACCCGACGATAGATCCTTCGCTGCAATAGTGGCGGAGACCTCTACACCATTCCCGCTACGTCGTCCACTCCACACGCCAGCGTCGCCCTCTCCACCAACCTTTGGCATCTTCGCCTCGGCCACCTCGGCCCCGATGCTATCGTCACCCTCCGTCGCAGTGCCTCTATCTGATGTACCCACAGCAGCTTCACAGTTTGCCACTCGTATCAACTTGGTAAACATGTGCGTCTGTCCTTTTCTAGTTCTCTCTCTTGTACCTCGCGTCCGTTTGAACTTATACATTGTGATGTATGGACATCTCCAGTTAAAATTGTCTCCGGTAATCAGTATTACCTTGCCATACTTGACGGTCACACATTATTGCTGGACTTTTCTGCTCATCAGTAAATCAGAGGTCGCCTCTCACCTCACTAACTTCGCCACCTACGTTTCTACTCAGTTCAACCTCTCCATCAAGACTCTACAAGCCGGTAATGGTACGGAGTCCGTTAACCGTATCGTTACAACCTTCCTCACCTCGCAGGGCATCCATTTATAGCTCTCTTGCCCCTACACCTCTCCTCAGAACGGCAAAGCCGAGCGCCTCCTTCACACTCTCAACAACATCAGTCGTATTATGCTATTTCACCGCCCAATTAGCTGCCACTTACTGGGCAGAAGCTCTGGCTACTACGACTTATCTCCTTAATCGGCGCTTGTGCTCCTCCGTTCAAAACAACGTTCCATATGCCCTTTTTTACCGCACGGTGCCCGACTACTCCTACCTTCGCGTCTTCGGGTGCCTCTGCTACCAAAACCTCACCACCACTGCTTCCCACAAACTCGCTCCCCGTTCCACCGCCTGCATTCTTCTCGGCTATCCCTCCTCTCATAAGAGATACCGATCTCTCGACCTTTCCACCCGACGGTTCATCGTCTCTCGTCATATTATTTTTAACAAGACATGCTTTCCCTTCGGTTTGCTTCATCCGAGATCCTCCTCTAGCGATCTCGACTTCCTCTTCATCAACACCGTGTCAACCTGGTCTCTTCCACTGTCCCCTCCATCGCCCCCCTCATCGGCCGCTGCTGAGGACTTACCTTTTACCTATCCCACTACTATTCGGTCCGATGTGCCACCCATCGAACCCCTATCGGCCCCACGTCTCTCATCGGCATTAGCCGATCCCGTCTCTTTTCCATCGAACACCCCACTTCTATCGGCTCCTCAGCCTCTATCGGCTTCCCTCATCCCATCGGCTGCTCCATCTCCATCGGATCGACCGGACCAATCGGCCCATCTGACTCTATCGGCTCAGGCCGATCAAGTTCCCTCCTTTCCTCTCACGTACACCGATCCAGAGCCGATAACGCCCCCACCCGACCAGTTTTTCCCATCTCTCCCGCACTCCCATCGGCTCTAGTTCCCTCCACCTCTCATATGGTCACTCGTTCACAGACTGGGTCTCTCCGTCCCAACAAGCGCTACGGTCTCTCCGTCGTCCATAGCTCTATCTCTTTCATCCCGGCGACATCTCGCTTCGCCCGGGCCGACTCTCAGTGGCGCGCGGCCATGGCCGACGAGTACAAGGCCCTAATGGACAACGAGACCTGGTGCCTTATCCCCCGTCCTCCCGATGCCAACATTGTGACCAGTAAGTGGATTTTTAAACACAAATTCCACGCCGATGGCTCCCTTGTCCGTCATAAGGCTCGCTGGGTAGTCCGGGGTTTCTCCCAACGACCCGGTGTCGATTATGACGAGACCTTCAATCCCGTCGTTAAACCCGCCACCATTCGGGTCGTCCTCACTTTGGCTTTCTCGCACCTGGCTGATCCATCAGTTTGACGTGAAGAACGCCTTTCTTCACGGTCATCTGACGGAAACGGTATACTGCTAGTAGCCCCCAGGATTCGTCGACTCTTCTCTTCCTGACGATGTCTGCCTTCTTCAACGTTCCTTCTACGGCCTTAAACAAGCCCCTCGTGCCTGGTACCAGCTCTTTGCTGCCTATCTCCGATACATCGGCTTCGTGGCCTCTGTGTCCGATAGCTCCCTGTTCACTCTTCATATCGGCTATGCTATTGCCTATCTCCTTCTATATATCAACGACATTGTTCTTACATCGTCTTCGACATCTCTCCTCGACCAGATCATGGCCCAACTCCACTCTGAGTTCGCCATGACCGATCTTGGTCCTCTCCACCACTTTCTTGGCATCTCCGTCACCCATCCCTCTCACAGGCTCTTTCTTTCCCAGCACCAGAATGCCATCGACCTTCTCCAGCGTGCGGGCATGGCTGATTGTCACCCCATAGCCACCCCGGTCGACACTCAAGCCAAACTCTCCGCTGCCGATGGCGCACTCGTTGCTGATCCCTCTTAGTATCGGAGTCTTGCCGGGCTCTCCAATACCTCACCCTCACACGGCCCGACTTCACGTACGCTGTTCAGCAAGTGTGTCTCTTTATACACGCTCCGCGCGAACCTCACCTCGCGCTGCTCAAGCGCATCCTATACTACGTGAAGGGCACGCTCTCCAGTGGGCTACATCTCAGCTCCAGCTCCATCGACTCCCTCACCACATACTCCGACGCGGACTGGGCATGCTGCCCCGACACTCGACGCTCTACGTCTGGCTACTGCATCTTCCTTGGTGACACTCTAGTCTTCTGGTCCTCAAAACGCCAGACTACAGTGTCCTGGTCTAGCGCTGAAGTCGAGTACTGCGCCGTTGCCGAGTGCTGCTGGCTTCGCCAGCTTCTTCAGGAGCTTCGTGCACCCCTCTCCTCCGCGACCGTCGTCTACTGTGATAATGTCAGTGTCGTCTATATGACCGCCAACCCGGTCCATCATCGACGCACCAAGCACATCAAGATCGATATCTATTTTATCTGTGATAAGGTCGTATTATGACAGGTTCGGGTGCTCCATGTACTATCGGCGCACCAGTTCGCCGATATAATGACCAAAGGCTTACCCTTCCGCTGCGACTGCGGGGGATGTTGGACCACTGGCCTGGGTTGTATATATATAGACCCGACCTCTTATTGGATACACTCGGGGTGTTAGTCACTGTACACATTTCTACATTATCGTAAATAACTATAGCTGTTTATGTGTTCGCATGTAGCACATACCTTATGCAACATGACACTTAGTAGACGGGTAGCTCCTGTCAAATGCATTACAATGTGTCCTTAATGAGAAAATTGGAGGGACGCATAGGGGGTGGAAAACCTATGGCATCCTTGGAAGACTGAGGGGAGGCGGAGGCCTACCTTGGAGGGAAGTTGGGGAGTGTAAGACAAGAAGAGAGGACGTGGAATCGTGTGAATGGCTGCTTTACTCTTGGGTGTGAGGGAAGGGAATGATGAGATTTGTTTCAAGGACCAACTTGAGCAGGGGTTGAAATGAATGCCAATGACCCAAATGGGAGAGACGACGGGAGGTCCAGATCAAATGGGTGTTCTGCGGCTGCATGATGGTGGCACTTGACTGATTTGTTGACATTCGAATTTTCTGTCTCTGTGACTTTGAATTGAACGAAAGGCAATCCTTTCAATCTAGAAAGTACAATAACAACAACAATAAAGTTTTTTAATTTTAAGCAAATTATAATAAATTAGAATTAAAACTTAATATGAGCTTTAAATAACGATTAGCTGTTTTTTAAAACTCTTATCTAAAGTAGATAGCAATATATAGCATTCACATTTATCACAACTTAACAAGTCAGAAGGTTGATAGGAAAAATCCAAAATTTGCATCAACTATAGGAGTACATCGAATGTGATCCGGTCACAGTCCCTCATTCTCATCGACTCCTATTTTTTGTTAGTACCAAGTCGATGAGGACAAGCTAGTCACCACTGGTTGTCATACTAGTTGAATTTACGTGCCTACAGCTTACGGATGCAACGCAACCACTGCTTTGGCAGCCTTTTCAGGGTGCATGCGTTCTTTCATATATCCTGCCAAGGGTGTTAACTACCCCTGCTACCCTTTTTGCTAAGGATTTGAAGGACAAATCCTGTGGGACGAAGGGGATATCACTTTTCTCCCAGATTTTTGACCAATTTAATACATACTGTCCAGGTTGTTGTGCATTAAGTTAGTAGCTTCCCTGTCATCAACCGGTTGCTTTTCTATCCTGCAGCCCAAATCCTATGCAGAGAACTTCAAGTGGAGAGGTCTCCCGAAGGCCGAGCAAGCATGAGGACTAACTTAATATGATCTTGCATGCTACGTTGCTAGCAGGACATGCACAAGATGGTGTTTTCCCCCCATGTGTTGTTTTTGGTTTCTCCAATCTGTTGTGCGATATGGGCTAGACCGTTCCTCAACCAACTCTCAATCAAACATGTAATAAGAGTGCACTGTGATCAAATAGAATGATTCCTGTGTACTAAAATTGTTCATTGTTGAGCTTACCAATATCCTTCGACATCATTTCATAAAAATCGTTTAACTGTTTGCTTAGGTTGTTAAAGCAAAGCTTAAAATGTTGTTATGCCCTGGTTTGAGCTCACTTTCTTGGAACACGACATTGAGACATCTTTTTTTTTGGGTTCGATAACGCGACACAGACAATGTGATTGCGTCTAAGCATTTGTCTAACCTGGGTTGTACATGCATGCATCTATCCTGGGTTGTCCATGCATGCAAACGCAATCACTTGTCGTTGTCAAATGGAGCATCAGTGCTGAACTGCATAAGAACAAACAAACTTGACTAAAGCAAAAGTTTCAATTTTCCTAAACATTCTCCGTTCAACATCATATATACTTCAGAACCTGGCCTTGCATCCTATTAGCTTCGCAAAAGAGGAAGCAGCCGGTCTAGTTTTGCTAGTAACATGCACCTTACACAGTTACACTATGCACTACTAAAGAATGCTCCGGCTTGAAGCATCATGTCGTCACGCGTCGCCGGCGGCGCGGCGGTGGGTGGTGCATGCATCGCCGGCGGCGCGAAACCTCCAGGCGAAGACGTAGTCCCTCGACTCGCACTGCAGCCGGGTGACATCGCACGGTGCATGGATGAATGACCACTTGCCGTCGCGCTCCCACGCGATCCTTGCCGAGCACGAGAACCCCTTGCATGTCTCCGGCAGAGACGCCGCCGCCGCCTGCTCGGAGACCACCAGCGCCACCTCGCCGCTGATCCTCCTCGACGCGGCGGTGGCCACGGCGTCGAGCCACGGGCACTCGGGCTGACCCACCATTCGCTTGTAGGCGTCGTTCACCAGACGGACGCGGTTGCTGGAGTCCGAGACGACCGCCGGGAGGTCGTCCGACTCCAGCTCCGCCTCCACCTCCTCCGCCGTCTTCGGTGCGGTGGCGGCGGTGCGGCCGACGTCGACGTGGACGGACTCGAAATGGATGGTGGAGCCCACGGGGCGCACAGCCCGCGGTGAGATGACCTTCGGCTCCAGCAGCTTCCGCAGCAGGTCGCGCTCCACGAGGACCACGCCCCTCTCCTCGTCCTCATCCTCCACCTCCACCACCGTAGGCGAGAGCCTCGTCGGATCCCCGGCACTCGCGCTTGCCGGAGACACCGGCGCCAACGGGCTAAGCTCGCCCGCACTGCCCGGGACGACCACCACCGACACGCGCGCCCTCGTCGCCGTGGCCACCACCGCGTCGGTGGCCACCGGGACCGGGTACGCCGGCGCCCTCTTCCTCTTGGCCCCCGCCGGCGGGGACACTGGCGGCACTACGCTCGGGCGCCCCCGCTTCCGCGCCCGGCACGGCCTGCTCTGCAGATGGCAGAGCACGCGGTTCGTGGCCGCCACCGCGGCAGCACCGTCACCACCTGTCGCCGCCGCCGCCGGCAGTACGGGCTTGGGCGCGATGGGCCGGAACCTCGCCAGGATCTCGTTGGCCTTGACGGCCATGTCCACCGGCTGCACCGTGGCCATGGCGAGAGACGGACGAACGGTACGGTGGTGGTGAACGGGTGGAGGTAGCACGCACGGCGTTGGGGCGGGTGGGGAGGAGCGGGGTTAAGAAGGTGTGGGCGGCCAATCGGATGCGCGCAGGGGGGAGGGGCACGTGGGAGGGCGAGGCGGGGTACGTGGGTGAGCGCGCGGAGACGCGGCCGACACGTTGGCGGAGCGGAGTCGCGGGCCGCGCGCTCGCCTGCGATTTGGTGGATTCCAGCGCGAGGCGTGTGGTGTGGTGACTGGTGAGGACGTGAGGTCGCGTACTCGCGTTGCGTTGCATGCGGCTCGCTTCGCTCTGGCGTCCCCATGCGGCGTCCGCCTCTCGGAAGCCTCGTCCCCCGTGGCGCGTTCCGCCGCGGTCACTGGCTGGCTGGCTGGCGTGCCCGCGTGGCGGCGTAAGGCCTCCTTGGCAGATGCCGTGTGGCGTTTTTGCCCTCGCCTCGCCACCAACCGCCTCGCTTGTACGCTAGCACTCCGGTAAGTTCAGCGTATAGGCAGACACCACTTTTCCTTTTTCACTACCAGATCGATGGACCTGCATCAAAACTGCTTTTGGGTCATACCTTGCCGTGCATGCATGTACACTCCGGTGTACTCATGCTTTTGAGGTTACTTCTCAGCGGAGATGCATATATTGTTTGAGCCAACACAAAACGGCCTAAAAGTTGATATATCCGCACGTGTTTGTTGGTCTTTTTACATTACTCTATCTTATCACCATAAAGATAAGATATTTTTTAACGCAGGATAGAAAAACACATGGAAATAGAAAAAACGAAGGAATTGAAATGACTAATTCTATAGGAATGAAAAACATATGAAAGATAAAAGAGAATCCTTTGGTACCATCATAGGAAACGAACAAGCAAATGATAGATTCCATGAGGTCGAACCTTTTACTTATTTTTCTATAAAATTGAAACATAGGAATACAATCTTATAAAAATTTTCTATGAATCAAAGTATTTTATAGATTTTTTAAAAATTGAATCCTCTAAAATTTCTATGATAATTCTCTAATTCAAAGAGGCCCTAAGAGTGTATTTTAATCTCAGCTATTGGTTCACCAAGGATAGTTTTGGCTTTAAAAATATGGTGAGTTTTCCTCACAAAAAATGGCGAGTTTTGGCTTTTAAAAAATGGTTCTAGCATGGAAACCCTATAATTAGTAAATCATTAAATGGACATAACCTTTCAAACTGCAATAATGCATCGGTTTAAACATAACATGCCACCTAAATATTTCATCTCAAGTCATTCGTGGTGTAATTTCATTTGAGTCTCATCAAAATAGTTCAGAATAATTCATTTTTTTTAAAAAAGTTGAATTGAACATTGTTTCACCTTTTTTTTTGAATTGTACAGTATCATAGTCATTCATAGATTCAAATAATTTCTTTGATGTATTACAATGAAATGTTAGATTTAGAAGTCCGTATTTAAATTTTGAATAATCTGCTGTCAGAAAACCAATAAAAATAGCGTTAAATTTTAAAGTGTACTTAAATGTCAAAATATATTTAAGTTTTGAATAGTTTGCTGTTCGAAAAAAAGTACACAAATACGTTCGAACGTTAAATTCAGAAGTGGCTCATCAGTCCCTTTAATGGAATTCAAAAATCGTGTACTTTGTCCGTGAGCACACATTCATAGTCATGACTACATAACAGGCAACTTTATTCTAGTATTAATGTTTGATTTTATTTTGGAAACAACGGTAATTACTTTAATAAAACTTTCCTTCAAAATACTACTGTTCCAGATAATCACTCCTAATTAATGTGATGCTATGACGCACAAAGACTATATTAACCCTTAGAAGGTTATTGAAAGACTATCACCTCTTGCATGGTAAGACAAATATTGGCCTTTAGATCAAACAAAACCATCGGCTCTCATCAAATGTGGTGCAATGTAAAAAAGTCCAAACACATGTACATACAGATCTCCGAGGGAAACCAGACGATGCAATGTAACCACGGCGACAAACGCCTTGCTATCTTTCCGATGAATTAAAAGCTGGTGACGACAGTCTCCAGCACGTAGCACACAACAAGACCGGGTGAACGCTTGCTTACGTCGCTCGTCGGGCCAGATGCATGCATCGCCCGTTTCCTAGCCTAAAGCCGGAGTTTCTTCCCCGCGAAGATCAGCAAAATTTAGCAAGGCTCATATCGAAAAAAATCTCAACTCAAGCTATATAAATTAATTTACAGAAGACGGTGCCCGATCAAAGTGTCAAGAAAAGGCTTTTACACCGGTGAATTTTCCCAGACCCATACAGTAATCGACCGGATATGGAAACACTGTAGATCTAACTCTTCTGTTCCAGAAGTACCCGCTTAAGGGTAAATGCTTCTACTATGAGTATGACGACTGCTACGCTCAATGTAAAAACAGGAAAACTTTACGCATACATGCAGCTGTGGTACACGAAACAGCAGGCAAGGTATCACACGTGGAGCATGCATGTCGCGTGTCCTACTGGAACCCAACCACGGGGCGGCTAGCTACCCGGCCGAATTTAAACCAGCCAGCCAGCCAGCGGGGGGCTTTAGCTGAGCAGAGCAGGGCAACGACGCTCTTCGATCTCTCTTACTTTTTTTAGGAACCCTCTTTCTGCATGCACGGCATGTGCTGCGTGCCGTGGCGAGCGCGCAGGGAGGCCGCGCTGCCATTGGCGGGAGCGCGGTGCATGCAGGCGCCGCTCCCGCCCGGCAAGTGGCGGGTCAGGGAACGGACGAGGCGCGACCGCGACCCTACGCACGCTAGTCGCTTGCATGATTCGGTTGGTGCGGCAGTGACGCCCGCTGCCGTCGATGGCCCAGCGCTGCAATGCAACGCGAGGTCGCGAGCTTTGCTCCTCGTGTACGCAACTACGCATATGCACGGGTGGCGGGACACGGGGAGAATTTCCACAGGATTCTGCACGCACTCTCGCGTAATCTTTCGATTCCGTGCACAACTTCTGTACAGGGTTCATATACAGACAGATAGTAGGATGTGTACCTACGTCAGCATTTTTATGGGGAATAAAGCAACCTGCTAACTTTTACTCTTTTTAAGTTTAGTATATAATTTATGTAAAAAAAAGTTGTGTGATGCTAGAGTCGTGGGTATATTACTTCGTTCATCAAAATTTAAATCCTAATATCTAAAAGTATTACACACACGAAAGTTTTTTAAGCGTGTGTAGAGGTAGGGTGGGTGCAATTGAAAAATAAACTTATTGAAAAAAAAACTTAGTACACCTTCTAGAACTTCTCTGAGTAGGAACTGGGAACTGCATGTTGAACTTGCACGTCAATTTGGCTGTTGAAATTTGGGAAGAGGAACAGTTGGGCCGATCCAGCCCGGCTAGTTTACTAACGTGGGCCACTTTTTCCTTCCGCAGGATTGTAAACAAAATGCGGCCCAAGATGAGCATCAGGCCCACCATGTTATTTCAGTCAAACTAAGACCTTTTCAGAGCTCAACTCGAGCTGAGAAGTTGAGATTGGAGGTGGAGCCCAAGCCGCAGTGCCGCACGCAGGTCTGCAACTACACGCGCGCCAATCCGCTTCCCAAAACCAACCACCTACTCGCCACAAGGGCCGCCGCACCGGCGGTACCCTCTCCTCTCCAATCCTTTGGGTTCGATTCCGATGGCCTCGTCGTCGTCGGTCGCCTCCACGCGCGTCGCCGCCGAAGGAGAGCCGACGAATGCTGCTCGGGGTGGCGCCGAGCCCGCCCGGAGCCTGTGGCTGCCTCCGGCGAACGGGGGGCGGCGCGGTGTCCGGTGCTGCGCGGTCGCGAATCCCGGCGCGGGTGGTGGCGGCTGTGGCGGGGCGTCTTCGCGGGAGTTGGTCGGATTTTTCAGGGAGGCGTGTCCGTACATCCGGGGCCACCGGGGGGAGCACCTTCGTGGTCGTCATCTCCAGCGAGGTCGTGTCAGGGCCGCACTTCGACAGCATTCTGCAGGATTATTTGATTTGGAGTATTTTGGATGCACACGGTGATTTTTCCCGGATGAACAGTTCTTACAACTTAAGTACAGAAAGATGCAGGCGGTGATTTTTTTTTGTTTCAGATACTCATTACTTATTGTACGGCATAAATTTAATTTATTATGTAGCGAGAGATTGTAGGGTTTTTTAGTGGTCTTACTATATTTGTTCATTGTCCTTGATTAATAGGGAATTGGAACTGAGTTGTCAGAGTGAAAAGTAACCAAGTCTGTCTTAGGTAGGACCATAGGTACCGGTCTCCTTGATTCGTCTGATTCGATGACCCTAAATGAAGTTAGCACTAAAATGGAAAACAGGGATAAAATCTTCAGGAATCTCTTAAAATGATTGCGATCCTTTGAATCTTAACTCGTTGCAATGACTCCACAAAATTTATCTTATCTTGTTATCAATATGGAGTTAGAACTGAATTAATTTTTTTTATGTCATATGCAGGATATTTCACTTCTTCATGGTTTGGGGATTCGATTTGTTATTGTTCCAGGAACACACGTCCAAATTGATAAGCTCTTGTCAGAAAGAGGTCAGTGCAAACCATCCTTGCTAGGTTCTCTTTGCCATCCATTCTTGTTCTCACTCCTGAAACATAGAGTTTTTTATAGGGTTTAAAAATCCTCTAACAAGTTCTAAGCATTTTATTAGAAACAAATGTCTGAGCTCATACTTCAACAAATGGCTTTAGCTTTACCTCCTGACTCAAGGAAATAGCCCCTGTACTTATTGGACATATTTATGCTAATGCTATTCCATTGACAAAGTTTTAAATTTGATTCTTAAGCCTTATGTGTGGACAACTTATCATAAGTTTACAAATCAACATATAGGAAAATTATTCAGTGTATACACAAAAGATTAAAAAAACCTCAAGAGAATTATTTAGTTTCTATAGCTTATGGCTGTACTGGATGACATGAAACACGGTTGAACTCTTGTGCTCAGCTTTGATGAGATTTTGTTAGTGAATTGTATACTATGTGATTTTGGAACTGGGACTAGCTTGACCGCAGTTGTGATTTATATTAGTAGAATTTTATGAAGTGCATTCACTGAAAGCTGAAACTTCATCAGTCTTTTTTGCTGTGATGATAATATGTGGAATGACTATTATATTTATTTTGCTTTTTGCTAACTTGAGTATGTTCGATTCTTCTGGCAAGTTACAACTTCTTTTTAGTATTTCCTACTGCATGCGTTCAACTTATTGAAGTTTCGTGTAGGGAGGATGGCTAAGTATGTTGGTCAGAACCGAGTTACTGATTCTGATTCATTAGAGGCTGCAATGGAGGCAGCTGGAAGAATATGGTTAACTATTGAGGCGAAGCTTTCTCCTGGTCCTCCAATGTTGAATCTTTGTAGACATGGTGCTATTGGACGTTGGCGTGGTCTTGTGGATAATGTTGCAAGTGGCAACTTCCTTGGTGCTAAGGTAATATTTATTACTAACTAAGCCCCTTTGGCTTCCAAGTATCTGGCTTTAATCTGGTTGTTTTGCTAATCTCGTGTAGAATATGCTCAGGACAACTTTATACTTGTAACTCTCCATGAATAAAAACCACTTTTCTCCTTTAAGGGACATAATTATACATTTTCGTTTCATCAGGCCTGTGTTTAATTGACTTGTTCACCTCTTACACACTTGTTTACCCTGTTATGTTAAACACTCCTCTTTAGATAATGCATGCAGAATGATTCAAACTAGACACTAAGCAATAGAGGGTTTTGGTTGAGATGACCATTGACATCTGGACAATGTAGTAGTTACTGAAGTTGTTACTGACTAACAGTAATACAACCTTTGAGTCACTGAGTTGCTTTTGAGGCATTCCCTTCGAATGGTTCTATTTGTTCCCAATCGCCCTATCATCTATCTTCCTAACCTCTTGGTTAAGAATTGGTTTTTCACGTTTTACGAAAAGTACCCTTCAACTGTCCTGTAAACAGAAGAAAGCACTATTGGCTGGAAAGTTGTCCATTTGGATGAAGTTCAAATTATCGTTTTTGTACACTGAAGTAAGAGTTACGAACACCATGGACAACTCTAGGATCAATAGTCATGGCCTTATTAGGAGTTACGAACACCATGGACAACTCTAGGATCAATAGTCATGGCCTTATTAGACTTGAACTGTGAAGAAAAGGTCCCATCTCCCTTGTTTGAATATAACTGTAGTACTAGGAACATTGTATGTGTGTGCCCAGTGCCTTTTTCCATTTGAATGTGCATACTTGTGGATTATTTTTGTTTATTTCTTCATTTCTTTTTGTGATTTTGTCCATCACTTATGCTGAACTTCAGTTCGTGGAGGTCCTGCAGAACTGAATTTATGCAACTTTCTTCCTTTGGCAAAGAAGAGGAGTAGTTAATGGTATTGATTATGGGTTCACCGGTGAAGTTAAGAAAATAGATGTTTCACGGATAAAATAAAGGCTTGATAGTAATAGCATAGTTGTTATGAGCAATATGGGATACTTGAGCTTAGGTGAAGTGCTAAACTGCAAGTATGTTTTTTCGCTATCCATGGCCTATTGTAGTGACTGTATGCACACATTTTTACTCCTTTTACTTCTATGAAAAAATATGTAAATGTCCTGTCTGCATTCAAAGATTCTGAAGTACTATTGCACCATCTACTCGTTTCTATATGTTGCAGCTAGCCCACTAAACTAAATTTGCTCTATCTTCTTTGGCTGCATTCAGCACTTATGAAGTAGTTACTCTGTGTGCTTTAGCCATGTAGGCGGATAAGCTGATCTTCATTGTAGATGGCCAGATATTTGATGAGCATGGACGTTTCATTCATTTCTTGTCTCTTGAGGAAGCAGATATGTTGATCAGAAAGTGTGCTAAGCAAAGTGATACTGCAGCAAATTATGCCAAGGTTGTGGATGAGGAGGGTATCAGCCATTTGCATGAGGATGGCAAACCATCTTTGAGCAGAAGCGGTCCTGTTGGCGGGAATGCTGCTTCTTTTCATAATGGCTTGGGTTTGAACGATGGAAATGGTATTTTATCTGGTGAGCAAGGATTTGCTATTGGCGGTGAAGAGCGGTTAAGTAGATCAAATGGCTATATTTCTGAGTTGGCAGCAGCAGCATTTGTATGCCATTTAAGTGTTTCTTCTTTCGAGTGATGTTGGACCACAAAGGAGCCCCATGTCTTAGTTTTCATTATTTACTGTGTTAGTTTAGTACAATACTGTAACGTTTCAAGTTTCACAAGTTTCAGGACAGTTTCTATTTTTTTTCTTGAATATGAAATTTGTTTCTTGTACATGCTAGGGTGGCGTTCAAAGAGTTCATATCATAGATGGAACAGTTGATGGATCACTGCTATTAGAAATGTTTACAAGAGATGGTACAGGAACAATGATAGCTAGGTATGTTGGACTTCTGTTATCATTTTTTGATTAAAGATTGTAGTTTCCACGCACAAGCGAAATCTCCGATGCCTGTTTTATCCTTCTGCGCACTTTGATGCATCTCCTGAACAGTTAATGGCCCGTATATGCCTAATTCCTACAGTCATTTGTGCACAAAATCAAAGGCATTTGCTAACTTTTCATCATACTGTATGTGAGTCCTGAGGTTGTATCCTTGGCTGCAATGGTCTGTGCCTTTTCATCATAGTATTAGCCACATATATATATTTGTATGGAACTAAATACATTTATGAATTTAGCTTCTACAAGTTATCATTGTGAGGTCTATTTATGCAGTAATACTTGGTTTTCAGGGATGTGTATGAAGGAACAAGGATAGCTAGAGAGGAGGATCTTCTTGGGATAAGAAAAATTCTTTGACCACTAGAAGAATCTGGTGTTTTGGTGAAGAGAACAAATAAGGAGGTGTGCTAAAATCTTACCTAATGATCTTTAGAGTGTATGCTTTTGTTTAATCCAGTTGTGTTATGCTTCAATTTAGCTATAATTTATGCTTTATCTTCTTTTTAGCTTCTTGAAGCACTGGAGTCATTCTATGTTGTTGAAAGGGATGGTTCAATCATTGGATGTGCTGCTCTGTTCCCATTTCCTGAAGATAAATCTGGAGGAGTTGCTGTATCTGAAGAATGCCGAGGAAGAGGTCAAGGGGACAAGTTGCTTGGTACGCTCATTGCTTTATGTCATCCCTGTTTGGTACTCTTAAGTTAGCCATCAATTTGTAGTTGGTTCAAACTTCAAAAACCAGTACTTCACAGAAAAAAACAAACTGCCCTGTTGTTTCTAAAACTAGCTGATTTGCCTGCGCGTTGCCATGGAATCTTAAAAAATAACCTTTGGCATTCATTTTAAAGCCTAAAACTGTATACCTATCAAGCCATTTTTTGGCATCAGTTTTTGGATGCCTACTGATTTAGCCAGAGCCACAGGCACAGAGCTATGTTGCTTCATAATGAAACACCAACACTACCAACATTGAGGGCCCACATGCCAGTGAAAGGGAACATTTAAAGTAGCATAGAAAACACTTTCCAAACATTGGAATTTGGATTTGCTTAACTAGTTAGGCAACTTTTGCATCATTCTTTGATCAATTCATCCCTGTGGTTTTAAGTTCATAACAAAGAATACAGGTCCATCAAAACTGTTAAGACTTCACCTAGTTTCTTTTTTGGTAGGCTGTAATTTTCACTGCTTTTATCTTCACCACTTCTTCAATCATATTTTTCATCAAGTAATGTTTTACACTAATAAGATTAGTTTTTTTATCTACATTTGAAGGACGGATTTATCTTCAACAGAATCCAATGTCCTTTCATAAGGTGCAAAACTGAAAAGGCTTGGTGGATTTAACATTATTATTTTTCCCAGTTGCTTATTGCAACCACACTCCCACCATCCTTTCCCCAAACATGAACACACATCATGTGCTAGTGCATATCCCTTCATCCACCTACTTATTTTGTTACATGCACATGTAAGCCTAAAAACTAAGAGGGAAGGAACTACCTGCAAAGAGGGAGTTCGTGCTATTGTTTTGTAACTACTAGTGTACTACTGAACCATCAGATTGTTACTAAGCCTGAAAACACAAATATGCCTTTTCTGCTCATCATTGTTCCAGTTAACAACTCTTTTGTATTTGAAGAGCTTTTATGCACCTGTATTGGTTTATTATGGAAAGGCTATTATGCATCTTGTTTTACTCAAGATTATGATGCTGCTTCAGATTATATTGAGAAGGCATCAATGTCCCTTGGTCTGTAGAAATTATTCTTGCTCACGACACGGACTGCTGATTGGTATGCATCTTTATCCTTCTCTTGGTCCATTATATGGGTCATTTCATATGCATGATTAATGACTAAATAGCCTACTGAATTATCATTGTGCTCTGTTTTGAATAACAAGGAGTGATCGAGATGCTCTGTTAATATTTAGCTAATAAAAAATTCATAGAGGACTATGCAACAGTTTGTGTTGTGCAATATGCATGTTGGTCTGTGTTGGGTGTAGAATTTCTTTCTTGAATCTAGTTGACAATCTAATATGTTTTCATATGGCTTAGTTAGGACCTGTACCATACTAAAAATATCAAGGTACTTCAAGTAAACATATGGAGATATAATTACAAATTACTGGAGCTATTTCAATAATAGCAAGATTGTTAGACCACTGGACCACTGGACTGTATATATATAGATCCGACCCCACTGTATAGCGTTGGGGTCTTAGTCTCACTATATATATTCTTATATGATATCAGAGTAGGTCTAGACATCCCCAGCGCGCTAGCATCCTCCCACCGGCGAGCCGACGCTTTCTCCCCGTCGCCGACTTCCTTCCTAGTATTCCCTCTTCGCTCTCTCGCCTTGGCTCCTTCTTCTTCCCGTCTTCTCCGCAGACGTTTTCTTTTCTCCCTTTCCACCACCCTCTCCCATCCCTTGCTCCTCCACGCGACGAGGCGATGGCCTCTATCCACCTTCTCGTCTCGGCTCACACCCGTCTTCGCCCTTTTTCTTGCCCGTGCATCTTTTCTCTACCGATGCCGGCGCACCTCTGCGCTCGTTGTCTCCATCGGCTGGACTCATTCGCCCTCCGTCGGCTGGACCCATCCGTCCTCCATCGGCTGGAACCCTCTCTCGGTTTCCGCTTTTCTGACACGCTCAACTGCTCCTGGACGCGAGTCTTCTCTACTCGCGTCCGAGCCACTCCGACGTGTCCACGTGTCCACGGACACGAATCTCTGCCTCCCGGACGCGAACCTCCTCTCTTCGCGTCTGGCCCCTCTCCGAGTTTTCGTGTCTGCTCCGCTCCTTTGCCTCCATGAGTCTAAGGACGTAAAACTTCTCTTCACAGACACGAATCTTTGCACGTCCATGACTCACCCACTCTCTGACCTACCTACTTTGCCACCCACCTTTCCCTCAATTACTCCGCTGCCTACCTTTCACAGCCAACCACTCCCCATCGGCTGGTTGGCCCATCCTTCCTTCTCATCGGTTCACTTCCCATTGACCAATTACTTCCCTGATCGGCCAATTTCCTTTCTCATCGGCTCCTTCCCATCTGCTTCTTACTCTCATCGGCTTCTTGTCCCTGTTTCCTTCTTGTCATGGCCACCGAGTCTGCCCTTAGCTCCGGCACTCTCCCAGTCGCCGAATCTACTTCGGCTCTTGGCGCCCCAGACCACACCGCGGGCACTACCTCGCTGATCTTCTCACCATCCTACGTCGCTGTGAACATGAAATCTCACGTTTTCATCTCTCTTGACCTCAACGCCAACTACTCCAAGTGGGTATTTTTCTTTAAATTCCTCAGTGGAAAGTTCAACCTCCGGTCACACATCGATGGCTCCACTCCACCTCGATCCGATGACCCCCAGTGGGACATCGCCGAGTGCTACGTGCGCAGCTGGTTGCTCGGCTCGGTCGATGACTCTGTCCTCGACTTCGCCATGGAAAACACCGACCCTACCGCCCGGGATCTCTAGGTGGCTATCGAGCGGATATTCCTCGCCAACAAGCAGCCGCGCGCCATCTTCTTACTCAACGAGTTTCACTCCATGGTACAAGGAGACTTTTTTGTCTCGTACTGCCAGCGTCTTAAGGTAAAGGCTGCCGCTCTCTGTGATGTCAGTCACCCTGTGTCCGACTCCCAACTCGTCCTCGCTCTCCTGCGAGGCCTCAACTCATGCTTCTCCAACACCGCTGACGACATCGCCAACTCCACACCTCTTCCGTCGTTTGCCCGAACCTATGATATGTTAGTTCTTAAAGAACTCTGTCTGGCCAACGACGAGAAGACCGTGGCCCATATAGCTCTCCTCGCCGCAGCCGATCATGGCTGCCAAGCATCCTATGCTGCCGCCCCCTCCTGTGGCTCTAGCGGCTATGGTCCTAACCATGGCAACGCAGCCCGTACCGGTGGCACCGGCAAATGAAAGGGCAAGAACTGGCATGGTCCGATGCAATCGCTACCTGCTTCAGTCCCTGTCTAGCCTGTCGGTCCCATGGGTTCGTGGCTCTGTTACAACCCCTAGGTACCCTAGTCTCAGCTACGCAGTCTCATCAGCTGACAACCAGGGGTTCTCGGCGGCCATCCTCAGGCCCACCTGGCATCGGCTTCTATCCTGCCACCTCAGCCGATGCTACCGCCACCAACCACCTAGTCGGTTCCCTCCTGGAACCAGGCTAGTCTCGTCACCGCAATAGTGGCGGCGACCTCTACACCATTCCCACTGCGCCGTCCACTCCACACGCCAGCGTCGCCCTCTCCACCAACCTCTGGCATCTTCGCCTTGGCCACCCTGGCCCCGACGCTGTCGCCAACCTCTGTCGCAGCGCTTCCATTCAGTGTACCCACAGCAGCTCCACCGTTTGCCACTCGTGTCAACTTGGCAAACATATGCGACTGCCCTTTTTGAATTTTCTATCTTATACCTCGTGACCGTTTGAGCTAATACACTGTGATGTATGGACTTCTCCGATTAAAAGTGTCTCTGATAATCAGTATTATCTTGTAATACTTGATGATTACACATACTATTACTGGACTTTTTCAGTCACCAGTAAATCCATGGTCGTCTCTTATCTAACTAACTTCACAAATTACGTTTCTAACCAGTTCAACCTCCTCATTACAGCTCTACAAGCCGATAACGGTACGGAGTTTGTCAACCGTACTGTTCAAACCTTCCTCACCTCCAAGGGTATACATCTACGCCTCTCCTGCCCCTACACCTCTCCCCAGAATAGCTAGGCCGAACGCCTATTTCGCACTCTTAACAACATAAGTCGCATAAAGCTACTTCATGCCCACCTACCTGTAACTTACTGGGCTAAAGCACTAACCAATACGACTCACCTCCTCAATCAGAGACCATGCTCCTCCGTTCGCCACAACGTTTCATACACTCTTATATACCTCACGGCGCTCGACTACTCCCACCTACGCGTTTTCGAGTATCTCTGCTACCCAAAACTCATCGCCACTGCTCCTCACAAACTTGTTCCCCGCTCCACCGTCTGCATTCTCCTCGGATATCCCCCATCTCAAAAGGGATACCGATATCTCGATCTCTTCACCCGCCAGGTCATCGTCTCTCGTCATGTTGTTTTTAACAAGACCTGTTTCCCCTTCGGTCTGCTTACTCCGAGATCCTCATCTAGCGATCTCAACTTCCTCCTTATCAATACCGTGCCCTCTCGGTCTCCACCGATCTTTCCTCCGGCCCCCTCATCGGCCGCTCCTGAGGACTTACTGCTCAGCTATCCTACTACTCTTTGGTCTGATGTCACTCCCATCGGACCCCCATCAGCCCTACCACTCTTATCGGCTTCGGCCGATCCTGTCTCCTTTTCATCGGACACCTCACCCCCATCGGCTCCTCAGCCCTCATCGGCTCATAATCACCCATCGGCCCATCCGCCTCTATCGGCTCCCCTCTCCCTATCGGCTGCTCCATCTCCATCGGACCGACCAAACCGATCGGCCCATCCAACCCCATTGGCTTAGGCCGATCTAGTTCAGCCCTTTCCTCTCACATACAGTCGCCAATCTCAAGCCGATGACGCCCCTCCCCAACCAAGCCTCCCTACACCTACCATGCTCTCATCGGCTCCTGTCCTCTCCACATCTCACATGGTTACCCGATTACAAACCAGGTCTCTTCGCCCCACCAAGCGCTATGGGCTCTTCGCCGTCTATTGTTCTATCTCGCCCATCCTGGCGACTTCTCGTTTCGCCCTAGCCCGATCCTCAGTGGCACGCGGCCATGGCCGACGAGTATAAGCCCCTCATGGACAACGAGACCTGGCGCCTCATCCCTCATCCTCCCGGCGCCAACGTTGTGACCGGTAAGTGGATCTTTAAGCATAAGTTCCACGCCGATGGCTCACTTGCCCGTCACAAGGCACGTTGGGTAGTTCGGAGTTTCTCCCAACGCCCCGGTATCGATTACGATGAGATTTTCAGTCCTGTCGTCAAACCCGCCACCATCCGGATCGTTCTCATCTTGGCTGCCTCGCACTCTTGACTGATTCACCAGCTTGACATGAAGAACGCGTTTCTTCACGGTCATCTGACAGAAGCGGTCTATTGCCAGCAGCCTCTAGGCTTCGTCGACCCCTCTCGTCCCGACGATGTCTGCCTCCTTCAGCGCTCTCTCTACGGCCTCAAACAAGCTCCTTGGCCTGGTACCAGCGTTTTGCTGCCTACCTTCGGTACATCGGATTTGTAGCCTCCGTGTTCGATAGCTCTTTCTTTACTCTTCACATCGGCAACGTCACCACCTATCTCCTTCTATACGTCGATGACATTGTTCTTACAGCGTCCTCGACGTCCCTTCTACACCAGATCATGGCTCGACTCCACTCCGAGTTCGCCATGACCGATCTCGGTCCTCTCCATCACTTTCTTGGCATCTCTATCACCCGTTCTTCTCATGGGCTCTTTCTTTCCTAGCGCCAGTACGCCATCGATCTTCTCCAGCATGCGAGTATAGCCGAATGTCACCCCACGGCTACTCCGGTCGACACTCGAGCCAAACTCTCCGCTGCCGATGGCTTACTCGTCGCTGATCCCTCTCAGTATCGGAGTCTTGCTGGTGATCTCCAATACCTTACTCTCATACGGCTCGACCTCACATACGCCGTCCAGCAAGTGTGTCTTTTCATGCATGCTCCGCGCGAACCTCATCTCGCGCTGCTCAAGCGCATCCTTTGCTACGTGAAGGGCACACTCTCTAGCGGGCTGCACCTCAGCTCCAGCTCCATCGACTCCCTCACTGCGTACTCCGACGGGGACTAGGTAGGCTGCCCCGACTCTCGACGCTCCACGTCCGGCTACTGCGTCTTCCTTGGTGACACTCTAGTCTCCTGGTCCTCAAAACGCTAGACTACAGTGTCTCAGTTCAGCGTCGAAGCCAAGTATCGCGCCGTCGCCCATGCTGTCGCCGAGTGTTGCTGGCTTCGCCATTTTCTCCAGGAGCTCCGTGCATCTCTCTTCTCTGTGACTGTTGTGTACTGCGACAACGTCGGTGCTGTCTACATGACCGCCAACCCAGTTCATCATCGACACACAAAGCACATAGAGATCGACATTTATTTTATCCGTGATAAGGTCGCACTAGGACAGGTTCGGATGCTTCATGTATCATCGGCGTACCAGTTCGCCGATATTATGACCAAAGGCCTCCCCATGCCTTTGTTTACCATTTTTTGATCCAGTCTTTGCGTCCGTTTGCCTCTCGCGACGACTGCGAGGGGGTGTTAGACTACTGGACCACTGGATTGTATATATATAGACCCGATCCTCCTGTATAGCGTTAGAGCCTTAGTCTCACTGTACACATTCTTATAAAGATTATTTTCTTTTGCGAGGATTTTAGCAAGATTATGATATCTGGCCTTCTGTATGTCTCTGGTGCTTAATTCTAAACTGCTGCAGGTTTGTGTGGCGTGGCTTCTCACAGTGTTCGATTGAATCCATTCCTGAGCAGTGGAGAAAACGTATCAATTTATCACGAGGATCAAAGTATTATATAAAGCAGCTTCAGCCAAAGCACGCCAGTGTTACTCCCAACAATATTATTGCCAGATGACATTACGCATATGGAATTGGTGCAGTTCAACACTATATCAGCTCTGACGCCACCAAAATTTGAAGGTATGTTGTACTAAATTAGAATTTCAGGGAGAGAAACATAGGAACTGTTAGTGATACTGATTTTGAAATGACGTGTTTATTTATTTACATCGTTGCAAAGGAAATTTGTTTCACAATAGAACCATAGTAGATCATAGCCAGAGAAATTCTATATAAATAGGCTGAAAGCTTGAAAAGGTGAAACTTCTGATGAATGAGGGTGATCATCATCTGCCGAGTAACAGGCAAAAGAGAATATTTTACGTCATGTTCCCTATTAATGTGATTCTGATAACGACTCGCGTGCGCTTGGAGGCATTCTACTACCATAATTTTTGATCAGGCAAGAAGTTTGATGGCAATACATTTCGTGGGTTGGTGTTCCACTTTCATGGAAGTATGGTAACGACATGGCTGGGGGCCCCGGGCTGGCGGCATATACAGATCAAAATCCACTCATCAGTTAGACTAGCGACTGGTTTTTCACAAACTGGGTAACCTGATTTGTTAACGCTTGCACACGCCAAGATGATTTTGGTTTCTAGACACGGTTTGCATGTGGATGTTTAAATGTAAAGCAACAACCGTCAGAACTTTCATCGTTAAGCTGGGTCCAGAAGATACACCCAAAAAAGAAAAAGAAGCACAAGGATTGAGTTACATCTCTATGATATCTGAAGCAGCCCCACAAGCCTACTTGCTGGACGTGATGAATGTTCATGTGGATGTTTGATTGCTTGCAAGTTGCAACCTACTTTGGTTAGCTCACGCGGAATCTCTTGGGAGAAGGAACTGACTTTCTTAGGCCTCTTTCGGAACAAATGAATTTTACAGAATTTTTTACAGGATTTGAACTAACTTATATGAAAATCCTATAAAATTCTTGTGGTCCAAAGTGCCTTCGTTTTCCTTCAGTTGTGAACACCTAGGATGCAAAATGTAGAACCGGGAATTGGGTTATCAGGGAAGGAAGCTTCGGTTCAGCTAACCAAAACGAACAGCTGTAAATGATTTATGTGTTCGTTTGTGTGACGTACAAATTGCTGTCTTTTACTCTAGAAAAAGACGACGTGTGCTTCGCGCAATGATACATCCTCTGGACCTGGAAAAGGATTTAAACCTAGACATCGCAATCTGGAAAAGGATTTATCACAAAATATCTAAAAGCATGTCGCCAAACTCACGAAGTTCACTTTAGACGGTCGCGACGACTTGATGTTACGTACGCTCGTAATATAGATTTTAAGGGAAAAAAAATTACTGGCCAAGTTGTTCGTTCAAACAAGAAGCCAAGTTAAGATTCCTTCAAGAGAAGCGCACCAGTCAAAGTCAGTGCCGAGTGAGACCCGGCGGCTAATGAGCTGACGAGGGTGTATTTTCAAAGCAACGCAAGTGTTAGCGCAGCGATGGTAAAGAAATCAAATGGCAGACATCACAAAGAACGAACTCAACTTGCACTCCACAAACCCGGGTTGAATTCCACCAGCAACATTGAAATCAACAGCAGTACACTACTATAGTTTAGCCATTCATCAACACTGACCGAATAACTCAAGGTTCAGAGAGGTTCATTAACAAGGCGGATAACAGGTATTAATGCATAATAAGGAAGCTATCAGCATTCTTTTAACAGTTTGGTTCAAGCTAAATGAAACAATTCTCTTCCGCTCTCTTGCATCCGTCGCCTTTATCCTCAGAAACAGGCGTCCAGGAGACAGCAGCAGCAGAGGGCAGCCAAGCTGTTACAACACACAACATCATTAGAATTATGACACGAAAATAGAAATTGATAAAGGCAGCAGGTAGTATAGTTAGTATTGCCATTTGAACAAAGAGAAAAACAACGATATACTTATCCTAGATGACCTCTCCCCAAAGGAATCTGAAAAGCACAGATTTTTATTCTCCCAGAGGCTTTTGAACTTATCTTCCGATCACAAAGTAACAACAAAAGCTAAGCACCAAGGGAATGTGGCTGCATCACGGCCGTCCATCCAAGATCAGACGGCCATCGCTGGTGCAAGGAGAAGACAAAACAACCCCTCGTGGCATGTAACTTCGGCGCTTTGCTTGGATGGGTCGACACGTCAACGAGCCCACGCGGCCCGCCCTTCTCCAAGGGGTAGTTCACGCGTCTATTCATGTCCCCACCCAGCCAGCGAACGTGCGCGCCGCCGGCGCGGGACAGATCTGAGACCAGAGTTCGGTACTACTCCCTAACCGCCTAAATAGCCCTAAAATTTTGATCCAATCTAAGAATCTACTAGTGCACCAAAGTAACGAAGAAGATGATAGTTAAGAAGCAAGCGAGACGAGACGAAGTGCTCACCATCCCTCCATGAAGGAAGGCCCACTGCTGTGCTGCTGCTGCTGGGGCGGCGGCTGCGCGTACGGCGGCGGGTAGCCCTGCTGCGGGGGGTACTCAGCCGGTGGGTAGCCCTGCGCCGGCGGGGGGTAGCCGGCCGGTGGGTACCCCGACGGCGGGTAACCGTCCTTCCCCGGGTAACCTGAACAGACACAAGATCCAGAAACGCCAAGATTCAGTCAAACCGTCCACAAACCACACAAGCGCGCACACACACAAAACAAACAAGGCGAGGAAGAACAGTAGAACACGGGAAGCCGGAGACGAACCTTGCTGCGGCGGGACGCCGACGGGCGGCTGCTGGCCGTAGTAGCTCATCTTCTTCTTCTTCCTCGGGTCTCCTGCGATCGAATTATCTGATTGAATACGATCACTTGCGGAGACAGGGCGTCTTATAGATGGGCAAATCGGTGACGCCGTGACGGGTTATTATTGCTTTGTTCGGGAATATTTTCGCTTTAGGCAACCGCGTCCCGTACGTGGCCCAGGGTGGTGGGCGAAATGTAATTTCCTCGAGCGTTCCGTTAGACTCCGACTCCGACTCCGACTATATTATCGTGGTCCTGCTTTCCAAACGGTGTGTCCTTAACTATCGTAATCATCTGAATTATCCCTAAACTCGAAAAATAGATATTATATACCTTCAACTTTTGATTCGGATAAATTACCCCTGATTCAATTCAAAGTGATATTGGTCTTATGTGGTACACATGTGATAATAATTTAAATGACGTGGTATAGTGACTTCCATGTGGCGGCAATGGTGGGGAGGGGTGTCATCGTCTCCTCCAAACTCTTGCAGCAACGACAACGACCTTAAAGCTAGAGTCCAGTGGTAACTTTGAAGCGGGATCCCGTCGATGAAGTGAACTCATGGTGGGCACAAGTAGTTGATGAAGTTGAGGAAGACGCTACGTGGCAGGAGGTGGCGAGGATGTGGCCGCATGCTCTAGATCCATGGCTCTAGCTTGACGACGAGGATAGGAAAGAGTCGATAGCGGAACTTGAGCTTACTGGAGAAGGGTGTTGGTGGTGAAGTTGAGCTCTCCTTTGGAAGGGCAGTGGAGCTCGAGCTCTCCAGCTATCGCCTCCTTGAGCTCGACTAGGTGGAAGAGGCGGGCAACTGATAGAGCTTGGGGTGGTGTGATTGACAAAGGCATGTCAATGCTAATCTTCATGACTGCCTGGCCTCATCGTTGTTGGTGTCGCCTACCAAGGTTGGGGAAGAGAAGAAGAGGAGAGTTGGCGACTAAGGCCCTCGTCACCATCGTGGTGTCACTTGCTTCTTCCTTAGCTCGCATTCTTCCTCAGGATGGTCTGGTGGGCGAGAAAGCGAGGAGGGGTACTAGTGGGAGATAGTCTGAGCATAGATATGGAGGCAGTGCTTAGCACTTGGTTGGGGAGGGCTAGAGCGGAGAAGCTCTAGCCACCTCCACCGCCGGCCACCGCCCCTAGCCTAAGTCTCTAGCTGTCTCCGCCTCACAGCCGCCTCCAATGCCGTCTTTTAGATGGGGAGTCCATGGGGTAGAGAGATGGATAGAGGGTATAATATCATTTTGTTACACTGAAATGCCACGTTAGCCAGCCTAGTCTAAAATAATGCTGAGGTGATTTCTCCGGTCTAAATATTTTTCGAGTTTAGTGGGTAATTTGGACCACCTATAGTTTAGGGGTAATTTGAACTTTTTTAATACAGCTTTCAATATAAGTAAATTTTTTTAGAAAACATTTTAAATTTTATTTTTAGAATTGTAATAGTTGATCATGTGCTAATTATCTGGTTAATGCCGAGGAGCGATTGACTGGCCGATCGAACCGCCAATCCAACGGGCCATTAGTTGCGTGGGTGCGGCGACAAAAAGTGATTAGGACTGTAGAAGCCGAAGCAACGTGTGGCCAGGGGCAATTTTATGGGTTTATTTGCAGGCTGAGTGATGATAAAAGTTAGTTGCTGTTTGATAGGGATGAGAATGAAGATAAAGTTGGAGTAGGTAACATGTAAAACTATTAGCGTACAATTAATTATAATTAATTAATTTTTAACTATTCTAAACTTAAAAATTAATTTATTTAATGTTTTAAAGTAACTTGTTTTCTTAAAAAATATTGAAAAAGTGCTAATGAAAATTGAAAAAAAACTATATCATAATTAGAAAAAAAGATGCCCCTTATTTCAGACAATTTGACTAAGCTAGGCTGGTCACCGATTGATAGTGATTACGCCCTGACACGACGAACGTATGAGAGCCAGGGTACTTGTTAATTAGTATACGCCTCTACAAAATTCAGGGATTTGTCTGGCAGTCGACGTGGCCTGGTGGCTTGATTGTGCTAATTGTGACCTATGAGTAGAACCAAAGCCAGAATGAGGGTTGGTCGGTATTCGCCAGGATTAAGTCAGGTTTAAAAATTTGACCGGAAACGCAGATCTTTTAGTTCGAAAAGGAGAGGCCTTGAAGAAATGTTTAAAATCCTCAGCAAGAGCCTCTGGGTATCGGTCAGAGCCAGACTGGATTGGGCTACCCGCCTTATTATGGCCATGTCGCCGAGCGCGTATTTTCTGTTCTGTTCCTTTGCCGCGTCGCCTTCGATTGCTCATGCACAGTGGAGACTACTCGGACTGGCCTCAGCATGGCACATGTGTTGGAGACTACTACCAAGCTCTAGAGTGCAAACCAGTGCTCCGTAAATTTTACGTTTTAGCCCTTGGTCATTTGTGTGCCAGTTCTTATAATTTTTTTTATTTGTAAATTAATTATAACTTTTATATTTTGAATCCTGTGAAAAAAACTACATAATATCAATCCGACCAACGTGTCACCACCGGCCTTCTATACTTTTTCCCCTCTCCTCTTTCTCCCATTTCTTTGTCATGCAAATCGTCGAGGTGGATCATCCATTAGGCTTTCCGCCGACACCGGCACCCTCTTACTCACGTTGACACGAATCGAAGGTGATGACGGCATTGGCCAAAGAGGAACGAACTTTCCTGAAGCTCCTCCCTCTTCGGCCGATGCCACTGTCTTTCCCCTATCTGGACGCTGCGTGGATCTAGCGACCTCGATCGAAGGGTGGAGTGCAAAGGGGATTGTCAAGTGACGGAGGTGGCGTAGATCAGGACTCCCCTTCTCCGGCCACCGCTATGCCTCTCCCCTTAAGGCGATGACAGCGATGGCTGCTATAGTGGCGAAGGTCATGGGACCCTGGCGGCGACTACTGCTACTGCAACGGAGGGTAGATCTAGCCACCGATGTTTGGATCTGGTAACCTCGATGGACACCCCGCACATATGGAAGTGTAAGGCAATGAGCTCCCTTCTCCAGGAGGCAAGACAGATCAAGTCGCATTCGCCGCCCCTCCAAGCAGCGACATCAGCGTCGGTAGGCCTCTCTTATCCTCTTGCCTCACTTCTCTTTTCCCCAACCCGTATGACATTTTCTTTCATGTTAGTCACCGTCGATTGTTGGTTAGATCTCCACACCGGTTGGTGGTGGTGGTCGTTGGGGTAGGACGACTGCGTCAGGGCATGGGCTCACCCAACGCGTGCCTCCGCTCACGAGGAGCCCTCGCCTATTGAGCTATGCGTGTCCTTTGCAAGGTATACACGTCTCTGCGAGGGTGTGCCAGAGGCCAGCTTGGCAGGCTGGGACCATACGCCATGTCCGTGCATTGTTCATGCCCAAATGTCTCGACTACCAACTGCCGAATGTCCAGCATTGATCACCGTGTAGCGTTGTAAAGTAGGTGAGACTGTGAGGCACGAGCATTGAATTCTGATGTGCTGAAAGGCTTCTAATGTGCTAAAGGGAAGAAGGAAAGCATGAAATACTGAAGGGAAGGAGGTAAGTGGAAAGAACTCGCTCGTCTACTCTCATGCAAATCTATCTTCACGGATAAAGGCATCTAAATCCTTATACGGTGTTTTAGTTGTTAATAACAATATAATCATTAGAACTATTCTTATTATTAAGTGTTCTAAAAGTGTTAGGTTCCAGTGATACGGGTAACCTTTTTTTGCCTATACCCTCAAAGGACGATCAAGATGAGATTCATCTACTATAACTCATATAATTGGTTTTGCATTCGAGGAGTTGAGACAAATGTGGTAGAATTAGGTTAGACCATTGTCGGTGACACAAGAACTAGAATTTCCATAGCCAGTGGCGCTCAGCGGCTCAGTGCCATGTCACTCCTCTCCTCACTCATCAATAGGCTAGGAAAGGATCTAGGGTTGCCACATAGCCCTCCTCACCAAGATGCAATGATTCATTTCCTGTAGGCCTTGGGGGAGCCCAAGGCCAACCCTTCGATGGAGACCAAATGGCATAACTTGACTTGTCTCGGGCCCCTGACACCTTCATATTTATGGGGAACAAAACATTTATCTACCTTGAGGGTAGGCTCATGGAGGGCAAGATGATAGCTGTAGCACCTACTTAGAGTAGTCAATAAACTTGTAAGATAGAGAGGGAATCCCATAAATAATAGGAGTAGAGTGTTATATCTTTGGGTGATCTAAACCTATATACTTCTTGCATATTCATTCGCCTCACACACATCGGGGGCCTAAGCTCTCCCTCCTCCTGTAGGTGACTAGCCCCTCGCTTGAATTCACAGAAGGAGGTCTCACTGAATCCCCACTATTGGTGTACACTCGTTGACAACTGGCATGTCACGCCTAGAAATTTAGCTAATTTCTAAACTACTTTGTGTATTAAATCCTTGTGTAGGTATCAAGCGAGGGTACAAAAAATAATAAATTAATATGTAGATCCAAATGTAATTAAAGTGTAAATACTTGCAGAAGAGGCACTTATTATTCACACTAAAAAAAGAAGCAGTGAAAAGATGACCCTAGCATAGCTTCAGCTCCACACCATAGGCATGCTCAATTGGGGTATAAGCCTTGGTTCTCTAAGCCTGTCTTCACAACTCTAACACTTTACTTCTGAAAGAGAGAAATATAGTAAAACTGAGTACCATCCACTATATTTAGTAAGCCACACTAACGATGCATTTATGGATCGGGAGACAAATGGTATAGGGCTCGTTTGCATAAAGAAAATATTTACAGTTTAAAATAGTAAAACAATTATTATTTAAGCTAAAATTATTCTTTATTGAATAACGTTACACTACATTGTACAGGCCCAATCAACCACATGAACTACATCAATTTATTATGTCAGGTTAATTTAAGAGTGGGACTAAT
The DNA here is from genome assembly GCA_030770085.1 of Oryza coarctata. Classification (NCBI taxonomy): domain Eukaryota; kingdom Viridiplantae; phylum Streptophyta; class Magnoliopsida; order Poales; family Poaceae; genus Oryza; species Oryza coarctata. The sequence goes on along the minus strand of CM061474.1, from coordinate 17,258,529 downwards.
CACGACAAAGATTGTTCGATCGCTCATAACTGTAGGTATGACTATTCGAATAGTTTTACTTTAGCTAAAGGTATACAACTTTACCCATAAGATACAGTCCCACGATACATTTCTATGTGCTAACATGCCACCATTACATCCTAGAAAGAGACTATGATAGGACCCTTTACATAACCCTTTCCTAATCATTCACACCCAAGATTTTGCCCCCATCCAAAACAAGGTGGGCAGCCTCCTTTGCCGTGGTGGATCCGAAAATTGATTAGTACTGATACCTGGTCCAATGTAACCCCATCATGCTCAGCCTCACCTATGTGCCTAGGATAGGAGTGAGCCATATTACAAGCCTAGCTGTTGCTCATGTTAGCTTGTGGTAAATATGATAAGTCTCTCAAAGGTTTTTCATAAACCGGTCTTTAATTTCTATGGGTATGGCCATCAAAATCATGCGCCCACATCCTAGCATTATTTCATATTTTACTTGAATGATTACTACCAATTAACCATGGTCAAATGTCTTTGGCTCGCAGCTCATCAAGATACTAGATGCAAAATAAGTGATTATCCCATTAGAAGAGCTTGTAGTAATTAAGCATGGCTAATCAAGTTCAATATCCAGGTAACAAGCAAGCAGATAGTTAATCCCATATTTCTATGATTAGCAAACTATGTAATTTATTTGTAAACGATAAAACAAACTTACAAAATGAGGAAAAAACCTAACAAAAACCAAGTAAATAGTAATCAAAAGTTTAAAAAAACATGTATAGCTCAATTTTAGATGAGTTTTGTAAGTTCAATGAAACAATTTGAAGTTCATTAGTTATGAATTTTAAAATTTTTGAGTCATTTTAAACATTTGCAGAAATTACTAATTTGATTTATTACGCATTAAAGTTGATTTATGGTGTCAGCAAGGGAATCGGTGCCTGACAGGATGAGCCCTACCATCGATGACTCAAGGTTGCGGTGCATGGTAGACTCGGTCAATCGCGGCCGGTAGCGGGTGCACCACATGGCGTCGATGAGGTAAAGTCCCTGCTAACCATGGGAACGTCATGTGGACAGCCTATTTCTGTTGTGGCAACCGATTGGGTCACCAAGGGAAGGCATGGGCACAACAGTGGCAAGTGCCTATCCAACCGACAGCGGTGGTGTGTAGCCCAATGGTCATCGGTGGCGACCATTCAGCGTGGTGGTGAGCGCGCGAGGGGCAAAATGGAATGGGAAGCGGAAGGGATCCTCACTAAGGGTTCGGTGCTGATAGAGGCAGTAAGAATCGAACGGTGGTGAGGATGGAGTGCTGACGGCCTTGGGTGTGTACTAATGGCGGTGGTTGGTGACAAAGAATGGTTGGCCAACAAGCTCTAGGACCGAGGGAAGGTGAAATAGGGCATGAGAGAGCTCGGTGAAGTGGGGGAAAAGGTTGAGAGAAGGCTGGGGAGTGTTTATATAAGCTTGGGAGGACAGATTATGGCTGGGAGTGGCAGCAACGAGCGACGGAGTAGGGTAGACACGTGGTGGCATTTGGAGCTTGAAGCCGGTGTGATTTTGGGGGAAGAGGGTGATGACAGTGCGGACATGGGTGATGGTACAATCCAATGTATGTGTTTGAATGAGGCAGGAGCGAGCATGAATTTGTGCGGAATGGTGCAGCAGTGGGGCGACGTGGGGTGATGTGGTTGGCTGTTGCTAGTAGGAGGGATAAGAAGTTAACAGGTAGGCCCCGGTCCCACATGTCGATGAGGCGGTGTAGGCGAGCTAGCAAGGCTGCTAGAATGAGGCGCAGGAAGGAGATATGGCTGAGGGAGGAGGGGTTGGGCTGGTTAGCTAGGCCGCTCGAGGGAGAAGGCGAGAGGGCTAGTGGAGGGAGTAGTTGGGCTAGTGGTGGCCTAAGGGGTAGGAGGGAAGGAGTCCAGTTGGCTAGAGGAAGGAGGGAGGCGGGTGCGATGGGCCGGATTCGGCCCATAGTGATGAGAAGGATTTTAATTTGTTTTTTGTTTTAAATAATCTCTAAAATGAACTAATATTGAGATATCAAAATTCTAAAAAAAATTCCAGAGAGTGTTTTAGGCTTGGAAAATATTGAAAAAATTCCAGAGAGTGTTTTTGCGCTTGAGCATGCCTTGGAGAGGCACCGTGAGCGGGCCGAACTCATTGAGGCCTAGGCTTCCTTCGGTTCAACACATAGAGGATGCGTGTCCCTAGCTCGCAAGCACCTCCCACCCATTGGTGACACGTCGTATGGGGTGAGGTGCCATGTGTTCACCCGTGAGCTTCATCGGGTCTAGTGGCCCACCAAGTTGCACCTTGACATCTCGCAGAAGTATGGTAGGTCTATCGACATTGTAGAGTTCCTCTAGATCTACACCACCTCCATCTAGGTGGTGGGTAGGTTTGAGTATCCAACTACTTCAATTTTGCCTTGAAGTCTTTGTCCTGCTCTTGGCTTTTAAACCTCCTCCTGAACTTTGTTGGTTCGTGGGAAGAGTTGTGACATTAATTTGTGGCCAAATTTCTAGGCACTTTCATGCACCCTGGCATGGTGTTCAACCTCCATGCCTTCTAGCAGTGGGAGGGCAAAATGTTGAGGTAGTATATTCAACATGTTAGCTAGGTCCATAGCACTATCCCTCGGGTCCCTGCCCACGTAGTTATCCTTGTGTTCTAGCTAGGAGGCGGGGGTCCAAGATGAGCACATGAGGTAGAAGCTCGGCATGTACCAGATCAATAGCACTACAGAACTTTTTGCACTGGCCGATAAGTGTGCCAAGATGGCAGAGGCTTGGGCCTAGCCTAGGCCCTCCACCGGGCAAGGCTCTGATGATGGGGCTAGTACATCCTGCTCTGTCGAAAAGCAGGGGAAGAAGAGGAGGAAGGAGATAACCTCTGATGACTTTGTCCTTATAGTGGATGATAAAGTTCATAGGCTGCTATGCGACAATGCTAGTGGCCAAAAGAAGAAGGCCATACCCGCAGAGCGCAAGCCCACAAATGGTGCGGTGTCCATGAGATCAACTGACACAACATCATCGAGTGCCAGGCGGTCAAGAACCTCGTTGATTACCACAAGAAGCTCCAAAAGGAGCTCTATCCTAAGGATAACGATGATGACAAGAACCTCGACATGAAGTTCTAGGAACTCGAGCACATGGGTGCCATCCACGTTGGTGGAGCTTTCACATAGCTCTCACTGTAGCTTCAAAGCTTTGCAGTGTGAGCTCATGGCTGTCGCCCCGAGCACAAAGGTGGCATGACATCTCAAGTGGTTAGAATCCCAATCACCTTCGACCATGTGGGACACCCCAAGAATGTTTTGAGGGTAGGGTGGATCGTGCTAGTCGTCACCCCCATCAGTTGAAACATCAAGGTGAGTCACATCCTCATTAATGGGGACATAGATCTCAATCTCATGTCAAACAAGGTTTTCAGCTAACTCAACCACGAGGTGAAGAAGCTTAAGGCTTCACTCCCATATCACGGCCTCACCCTAGGCACGTGTGGCCCCTCTAGCACACATGGCTTCCGGTTACTTTTGGTAGCCGAGACAACTTCTGTAAGTAGTGGGTTGTCCTTGACATCTCTTTGCATGACCTCCTGTACAATGCCATCCTCGGGTGCCCTGGACTGGCTCAATTCATGGCTGTCACGCATTACGCGTACCTAGCCATGAAGATGCTAGGTCCCAAGGGCCTAATTACACTAAAGGTCAACATTAAAGGCACTTCACCAAGCTGGATGCGCTGGTCTCCAAGGAGGGCCTACGTGCTGAGGCCTCAGGTCCCTCCACTTCTAAGCCACGACTTTCCACCGAGGGATTGAAATCCTCCTGCTCCAAGGCACAGCTCTTTGCCGATGACTTCGTCTCTGTCAAGGAGGTCACGCCTAGCATCGACCAATCCAAGACCATCAAGATTGGCAGTGACTTGGACCCCAAATAGGAAAGCACGCTCATTATCTTTTTCTAGGCCAACTCCGATGTCTTTGCCTAGAAGACGCCAGATATGTCTGAGGTCCTTAGAGAGGTGATTGAGCACCGTCTCATAGTGCACCCTAACAGAATGTGCAATGATAGGCTCCTTATCGCCAGATCTTTATTAGTGAGAAGGGGAGTTGTAGACAAGACTTTACATACCAAATATCAAGAAATTTGGCCTCTCACTCGGACTTCGGTCATGTGGTGTCCCCTCGGAGAAGTATAATGGGAGAACCAAGACTAAGAGGGAGAGGGTTGGAAGCTAGAGAGGAGAGACCTATACACATTTTATGAAATTCTTATGAAATCTAGAAGAGAAAGGAGAATGGACTATTTAGGGTAGTTGACAAATTTGTAAGATTCTTAGGGAATACCACAAACAATAGTAGTGTTATACTTGCGAGTGGCCCAAACCTATATACTTATTGCGTGTTCATCTGCCTCACACACATCAGGGTATGAGCTCCCCCTCACACATAACTAGCTCCCTAGCCAAACTCCCAGAAGAGGGTCCTACTAGATTTTTGCTATCAGTGTCACCCGTTGATAATTGTACTATAAAGAGGGTTAAAAACTTATAGCTTGAAGTATCGAAAGTGCTAGAGTTTAGGTATATTGTACACTAGGTTACTAGCCTCTCAAATCTAGTGAAAAAAGGCTTGGGCGTTTGCCGTTGTGAAAGTGTTCTTTGATCCTTAGAGGCTGCAACCCGAGCAATACCTCTTTGAAACGTTGTCCCTTAGGGCATTCACAACGCAACACATCTCTATGTAGTGTTCTCGGCCATCTTGTAGAGGCGAGGTCGGACGCACGTGTGTTTGCGGCGTCTGCTGCACATGAACACCACCATCCCCGAGGTGCACTAGCCACGAAATATAAATTGAAAAAAACATACATACCTCTATTAGTTATATGAATAAAAAATTCTATTCACAAATTTTATTAGAAAAAACTCACTATCTGGAAACTAATTTTTTAATGGGCTTTCAATTCACATGATTTTGGAAATTACAAATTCATATATGTATTTTAAACCGAAACTTTATACATATAAACTATAGACTTTATACTTATAAACTTTATACATAAAACTTTTAATAGAAACATCCTATGTATAAATATTTGAATAAATTTGAGTTTGAATTAAAATCGGATATATAAACTTTAGTGTATAAGCTTTCTGAAAAAGAAAACTAGAGGTAGAATAAAAATGGAAATCGGGGATGTTCTGCAGGGTGAACGCTTGCTCGTTAGCCGTTCCGTCATGTGGACTCAAGCACTCAGGAGTGGACTCGGTATAATACCCCGGGGACATTGCTGCGGGGTGAACGTTTGCCCATTAGCTAGGGTGGACTCGGTGTAATATGCCCATGCCTGAAAATGGTTTTAGGTTCTACTCATCTTTTTCGTACTCGCGTCATGCAAAAATAGTTAATCTAGAGTTATTAGTGCTCAGTCTTTTATTCCTATAAGTTGGTCACTTTCTTCCTTGCTAGGTGAGGTGGTACTAAAGCTACAGGTTGCATGCTGCCGCTTGCTTTGCTTGCGCAGTTGCTGTGCCGAGTTGCTGCTCGCTGCTACTACTGCTGCGCTGCTGCTTGCTCGCATGGCCAAAGGCCCAAGCCTGCTACTACATGCACGTTAGATAGCATCTTGGCCCAAGCCCAAGGCCACTAGCTCAACATGGCCCAGCTAGTGCTTTTTTCTTTTCTTTATTTCATCAATTATTTGGGGGCGTTACACCCAGGTCCGAGTCATCTGGCCATGGCACGGGGGCTGGTGGTTAAAGCCCATGTATTTCACCTAGGCCATACGTAAATTCATCATGTATTTTATAGGTGGGCCAAAAGCACTGTGAGGCAGGCTAGGGTTTAGCCAATTGCTAGATCTCAACGCCGACCAGATTAGACGTAAGCCTTGGAAGATCGGACTGAATCGAGACAGTATCAGAAAGTGCCCAACGTGTCCGGATCAACCTCTAGAGAATTGATCATTAGACGATACGCGAGACGAACGTGAGGCTTACGTTGAGGATAACTCGTTGGCTACTCATTCCGATGAGACGCTGGGTAGAAACATAGGCCTATGGCTCAATCTACTGTTAGTAGCCTGGTAGGTTAAACCTAACCGATGCAGTATGAGACGAACGACGGTAGAGAGAGCTTGGTAAACTGATAGACTCCGTACGGACGTGATGCGGTATACTCGATTTGACTAAGAGATCGAACTTAACCGATGCAGCCTTAGATAGAGCAAAATATGGTGATGGGACTTACCCCTTCGTCGAAGATCGAACTTAACCAATGCAGCCCCACGTCGAGAGCCAGAACCCACTGGTAAAAACCTAGACAAGCTAGGGTGACGATGAACCGAAAGCTTATTAGATTGATCTCGATATATCCCTTTATAGGCTTTCAGGAGGTCTATATTTATACTCTGATATTACAAAGTGTGACACGGTTACAATAACCATCAAACGTTATTTCCTAAAAAATATAGAAGAAAAATATCTCTAAAAAAAGTTAACTAGACTAACTAAACCTTCCTATGATTTACATAGATAAATTACTCTGTCGTGAGTCCCACTGCTCCTCCTCAGACTCGGTCTCATTTGGATAGTCTTCTATAATTAGATCGAATCCTTTCTTGCTTTCTTCGATTGGCCTCTTTCCTGTAGCAATCGGACTCCTCTTTACTAAGCCGATCGTTTTTCCAATCTTTTCCTAGGCTTATCAAATTTTGACGTTAACAATAAGATTTGGAAGAAAGAAGATCTAGAATGCCATAAAGATGCACTAGGCTGAACAATTCGAGAGCAATTGGATTGTTTGGGAGAGCTACAAGGGCTAGACAATCGAGGAGCAATCAAATTGTTCGAGTAAGCTTTGTCCGGAGCTCGTTGGACGATGAAGATCAGCGGGGCTGAATAGTTTGGTGCAGCATTAGACTGTCTGAGAGTCATTGCCAAATAGTCTAACGTGATACCAGACTATCCACCTCTTTTCAGCCCAATGGCTAGTTGTTAGTGACCATTAAAAAAAGCATAGAAGACCGGAAAGTGTGGTCCTGTACCAGATTGTCTGGCTAAGTTTTTGCATACTTGAGTAATGGCTAGTTGGAGGGGTTGGGGATATATATACCTAGTGCCATGGAGTTGCCATTGAGTTGTATTGAGACTTTTGGATATTTTTCTACTTGAGCAAGCTAAGTGCATGTCCAAAAACCCCAAGAGCTAATTAAAGATCCATTAGGGAGAATTTTGCCTTGAAAGAGTATTTGTACACATTTGTAAAAAAGGCCAGTTGATCTCTAATCATCTCAAGAATATCCTAGAGCTTGTGTACTGCTAGTTGAGAGTGGTATGGAGTTGCTATGTTTCAAGTTGGAGAACTTGAGATTGTAATGGGAGAAGGAGAAGGAGAAACCTGTAAGCAACCAAAGAGTGTGGTGTGCTTAGTAGAAGTTTGTGAAGTTTGATACCTCGTCTTTGGAAGGAAAGTGGTAATAGTGGAAGTCAAGCTTCTTCTCCACGTGTGCTTGGTAGAGCAAGCTTAATTGAAGAAAACTTGCGTGGTGTTCTAGTTTGGGACCGTGTGGGTCTTTTGGAGCAAAGCTCATCCCTATTGGTTGCTTGAAGAGAAGGCACCATCGGAAGTGGTAGCTTAAAAAAATAGTTAATCGAGACTTTATTTTTTAGAGACCCTTAACGGAGACATGAGATCAGTTGGTTCCAAACTTTAGTAAACAAATCGATGTCTCCCATCTCTCTTTGCTTTACACTTATGCTTTCATGTTGATCTATTTGGTTATGATTTTGTGCATGCTTATATCTTGTTGATCACCTCCTAGTTATAGTTTAAAATCAGTATGAAAAGTACTCTATCTTGCCATATATTTCATATTTTTTTGTATAGGATCGGATTGTCCTACAACTATTAGATTGTCTAACATTGTGTATTATCGGACTGTCCGATGAGACACTGAATTATCTAGGTCTATACCCTAGTAAGTGAGTTTTATTTTTCTCCGTGGTTGATTGGATTGTCCGGCTATTGTTAGATTATTTGACATTGTGTGTTGTCGGACTGTTCACAGCAGCATCAGATTGTCTGATCAATTTTAATTTTTGCTACAAGTTTTTATAATTGTAGGAAACTTCTATTCACCCCTTTCTAAGCGACATCAACGATACTTAAGGCCCCTTCGATTAGAATCATAGCTTCAATCAATCTTTCACACCCATCCACCCTTTCTCCTCTTTCTCTCATTCTTTTCAATCCCTGCCCTCCCCGATGCAAACAACGACCGTCATGCCTAGAAATTCACTAGTAATTTTTTAACAAATTTGTGCATTTAATCATTGTCTATAAATCAACTAAGCTACACAAATTTACAATTCAATATACAAATACAACATTAATAAAGTGTAAATACGTATAAAAAGGCATTTAGTCATCACCATGAATAAAACTACAGCAGAATGGAAAAACTAGCATAGCTTCAGTTTCACACCTATAAGCAACTCAACTGATGTATAAGTCAAGGGTCTTCTTCTTCGGAATCCTTCTTCAACTGAGGTTGATGATTATTGCAAGGTGACTTTGAAATAATCAACAAGTCATATAACAAATATGTAGATATATAAAGTATGACAAAGAAGAGCATAATAACGTTTATTTGTGAAAGCAGCATTTGATAAATTTTTGAGAGTAGTAAAACAATAGAGTAATTAAATAACCATATCAATCAATACTTAATAGCAAGCCTATATTGCATAGGCCTAAGCCAACTCTGAAAAACCAACTCGGTTGCACATATTCAATATCTCTGTAATAGGAGCTAACCAGTTATCATCAATTACTAAATTATTATCATTGATGAGTAGTGTGGGGCTAATCATAAAAAAACATTGTTAGGCTTGTTCATAACTATGGACACGACTATTCGAATAGTTTTATTCTGACCAGAAGTGTCCAAATTTACCCATAAGACATAATTCCCCAACATGTTACCAAGCCATGCTAACATGTCACCATGCGAGTAATTATGACATGACACTTCACATAACACGCCTAACAGAATGGTGACTAGCTAAGTCAGTAGAGATGACCTAACCTCTAGGCTAGAGAAACTCTTGGCTTCCAATCTAAACTTATTGACGTTGCCACTATGAATATATTGACACTATCACCTATAAACCACATAGACAATGGTATCTCCTATTTGGACATGCTATAATATAGATCCAATCATTGTTCACTTTGGCTTATGGTTAGTAGAGTAAATGCTTCGTAACAATAGCTCATGAATTGGCTCTTAATTGTCACGAGCATGAGAATTACAACCATATACTCATAACCCACTATTAGTCATGTTTTATTTGGAATATTAATTAACCAACCACGATCAATTGTCATGAGCTACCATTAATCAGTCGTCATTCCTACATAAAATGATACTAGTGTTTCTAAGTATGGCTAAGCAATTATACTAAACATATAGCTGAACCAGTATATAAAATCTATGCTAGTCAAATTATAATTCAATGTAACAAGGTATCAGAGGTAAACAAATCAAATTGGTCATAACAAAGAAATATAGGAATATAGGTTCACATCACCCAATGACATTTAAAAATATATGCACGTTTCAAGAAATCTGCATGCTTTAAGGGGTTTTGGATCTGCATGGTTTGCCTTGAGTCTTCAAGTAATCTTTCAAAACTCTTCCAATGAACTTGCGCACCTTCAAAACATAGAAAACTCCATGCTAACACGTTAAATAAGGAAAAAGACTAATAAATACCTATAAATAAAGTTCATAAAAAGATAGAGCTTGAATTTATATGAATTATGAGACTGCAACGACCTCTTTCCAAGTTTATATGAATTAGTTATAAATTAATGAAGTTTTAATTCAATTAAAACCTATTAAAAAAGAAATAAATGATTAATTGCATCATTTTTTATTTTAACACTAGAAAAGAATATTAATGTTCTCAACCCTAGAACAGAGAGTAAGGCCTAGGTCAATGACATGTGGGACCCATATGCTATTGAGAGGATGGATGTTGGTCCACAGTAGATCTAATTCATAGAGAAGGTCTACGGGTTCACTGAGATAGATAGATGAGATCTATTTCACTAGAGTTGATTGAGATTTGACAACCTAGATTGGATCCTGATTAGAGGGACCACATGAACGCACACGTGTGCAACCATGTAAGATGACGAGGAAGAGGTGGTAGCTGGTTGGTTGCCATAGCGGTGCCATGTTGGATCGATGGCCGATCGACACAGGAATGGTGATGCATGAAAAAAGGCGGTGTGGCGATAGAAACAGAGGATGCCTAGAGAATGAGTGAACAACGGCAAAGCTTACTAGGGCGAACTTGACAAGAAATGATGACAAAAACAACTAGCGACGAGCTCCAAGCGGCAGGTTCAGGAAGATAGAGGCGATGTGCTCTAGTGGGCTTTAGTTTTGGGGAGAAGGTGGCTGGGGTTCCTCTCATTGCTATGGTGTTGATGGAGGAGATGTCAAGGTTATACGATGGAGGTAACGACGACTAGCAGTGGCTGGAGCGGCGGCTGGCGACGAAGAAAGAGCGAGCGCATAGAGAGGCAGCTAGGGTAGGGGACTAGCTCGGGCTAGGGATGGAAATGGGAGAGGAGACCACACCTATTTATATGCTAATGAAGAGGAGACTGGGCTAGATTCGAAGGGATTAGGAGGCAAAAAAGCTAGGGTTTATTCTGAGTTCATTGAGATAGAAATGGCTCTGATTTGATGGGATTTCCTATGAGATTTTTGTGGCTTTCTTGGGCAAGGGAGAGGAGATTCAGGGGATCAAAATGCCTCAACCAATTTTGGAAAGGAGCAACCAAGGCAGCTGGATTTCATGTGGGGAGGCAATGGTATCAGGATGAACAGGGACATGGGTTGAAGCTTGAAGAAACCTCCGATATATGAGCCTAACTTGTCAACTAGAGGTGGCACGGGAGGCTTGCTAGGCTAGCAACTAGCATTGGGCTAAGACAAGGAGGAGGAGGTAGACTGGGCCCATGCAAAGGCAAGTTGGGCCAACTCGTTGGCTGGGCTGAAAAAGAAAAGAAAGGGAAAAAGTTTGTATTACCTCTCTTAACTATTGCTCGAGTCTGATTTATCTTCCTCAACCACAAAATCAGGTATAACACCTCTTTTAGCTATCAAAACCACATCAATTTACCTCTTTCGATGGTTTTCACCCTAATTTTGTCTTACGTGGCATGTTGACCAATCAACTTGTGCTAACATGGCATCCATGTAGGCATCAACATGGACATAGTGAAAAAGAGAAAAGTAATGAGCCCACATGTCATCCCCACTCTTTTCTCCCTCCTCTCTCCCTTTTCCTCTCCTCTCCTCCCTCTTCTCTCTAAATCTTGTTCACTCTCTTGATGGCCAATGGGCAGGCTAGCAAGGGCGCAGTGGCTTTGAGCTCTAGGCCGATAGGTAGGCCATTGAGCTCTAGCTCTCCCCAACCACTTCCTCCTCCTTGATGTCTTCTTTGCCGCACCACTCTCTCTCTAGATCTCGCCGCGCTGCCACTTGAGATCCAAGAAGAGGGGATGTCGCTTGAGCTCGATGACGAGGGTGCAGCTTGAGCTTCATTAAGAGGTAGTGACACTCGAGCTTGAGGATGAGGCATCAGCTAGAGATGGTAGCGTCACCGTTGTGGTGTGACTCAAAGGCGCTATGGCTAGCGAGGTATGTTGAACTCAAGCTTGAGCTCCACCCGTCTACGGAAAAGGAAGCAATAGTGGTGGTGGTTAGGGAGCCTTATCGAGCTTGACCTTCCCAATGAGTTTGCGATGGCGATGATCTCTTCAATCCACATGGGAGAGATAGTGGTGGTGGTAGTGGGAAAGGGTTGCAGAAAGGGGGAAAGTCTGAGAAAGAGGCAATGAGGAGGGAGTATGGGGAGGGCTAAGCCTATTGGTAGCTAGCCAAGTGCTCCTCCTCCCCACAACCGTTTCTCCATGTTTCCGTCCATGGCTGCAGGGTTCAGGGACCTTGAGACTCCTCATTCGAATGCCGCCCACGACTTTGACGCTCACCAATCATGGTTGCCGAGCTTGTCATCGTGTTTTCTCTCTCCACCAAACCCAAGTTATTGCTCCTCATGTTATGTGTAAATTTTTCATAGTACATACCGGCCACCACCACCTATGGCTAAGCCGAGGGAGAGAGAAAGATTGGGAGTATGACAAGGTTTCACTAATTAGTAGACCCTACGATATTTTTTTGTCTGACTTAGCAAGGAAGATCACGTCAAATGCACCACATAGGCTAATAGCACTGTGCAAACTAGCAAAGAGGTAGTTTGATATGTTTTCGAGAGTTGAGGGGGGCGAAATAACCGGTATTGCGGTTGAAAGAGGTAAATTAAATGAGCAAGAATTAAGTGAGGTAATATAGACTTTGTCCAAAAGAAAGAAGAGAAAGAGAAGAGAGAGGAGTGAGCTGAGGCCTCAAATGGCCCTGAACCTAAGGAAGGGATTTTAAGTCAAATAAATATTATTTTATTTGTTAAAAATATTTTTCATGCTCAAATAATTCTAGGAAAAAGTAATACTAGAACACACAAAGCAATTAATAAAACTTTATCTAGCCTAATTTAATGTTTAAATTTTCTAAGATTTTTAGTCAAACACTTCTTTTAATAATTAAATAATTTCTAGAAATTCCTTTTTCACAGTAATTTATAATTAGATGATTTTTACAGTATGACAACGATAAGGAGTGACCCATCCCTGTGCTGTTGGCCTTGGTGCCTGGTCACTCATGCATCTTTCATATGCAGTGGAAAATTGCTTCTCTACGCTGATAGATCCATTGCCTCAAATTGATGATACCATCATAGATCGGGGCAGTGGGCCAATGAACTCTCGAGATTGGTGTAGATCAGGGTGGGATAGGGTAGATATGGTTCGACTAGGTGCTTAGCTCTTTGGTAGTGGCAGGCAAACAAGCTCTTCAATGATAGTGTATATCGGGGTGGCAAAGTGTCCTCCAACGACATTCATGCTAGTAGCCCCCTCTTCTCCTTCTTCTAAGTTGCCATAGGCTTTCTCTCACACTCTTCTTTCCTATTGCCCCACACATTAACCCTAATAACCCTAACAAGGCATGGGTGGCTCTGTGAGGCACACTTTGGGCTAAGTTGGAGCTATGGCCCGTACATGATGAGCCGAAACCACTCGTCACGTAGGAGCACTGTACATACCTTATGATTTCAAAAATGGATCTCTTCTCTTTCCATTTTTCTAAATATCTTCTTCGCTTAGACTTGTAAACCCATCACATCAATCCATCCATATGGTGCCTGTCTACATGTGTCTCAGCTATTCCCTTAACTTCTCTGTAGTTTACCAAAGTTAACTTCTAACCTCCTAGGTATTAATAGACTAAATAGTCATATTGGAAATAGATTTTTCGTGACATAACTAGTGTTAGTCGACACAAGCACATATGTGTGCCACTACACTTTGTAAGTTGAAAACTAAATAAACATGTAAGAACATACCAATTTTCCATCACAACTCATCGACCATGGTCTCACGATTCAGCGGGCGATGGACTAGTAGCTATATCAGCCTGTGACAACGACAACTATACATATATATGCATCGCTGTTCTCCTTGTAGTAAAAGGTATTTGGAGTTTAGAATTAAATTCAATTAAATTTTTAAAATTTTGACCATAAGTATATATTAGAATATAGAATCTTTCATGATATTATGTATCACAATAGTAACTTTTGACGCAAATCTATACACGCCATTTCTTTTATTTTTAAATTAATCATTTGAGAAATTATCAATGATCAAAATTTGAAAATTTTGATTAAATCTTATCCTGATGAAACGATTTTTAAGTTCTTTTGAAATTGTTTCGTTTGTTGTAATACATGTGTATTTTGCAATTAAATTATAAATGACGAAAAGAATGATCTGCCGGAAGTGACAACAGAAGTGGATGCTGGATACACGGTCGCGATCTCCGGTCACGGTTGGCTGATGGCCGAGTCCGTTGGTCAATCGGTGAATGGCAGCCACAAGCTAGGCAAGTTACGGCTTGATCAGGCTAGCTAGCTCGCTCGCTAGCAGTAGTACTCTTTTGGGTTGGCCGCAGTCGCGCGGCGCCCAAGCTCTCGGGGTCTCGGGTGGGCTTCGTAGCATCGCTGTAAACGGCGCGGGCTGATTTCTGTGAGATGCTTATACAGCTTACTTGCCTAGCAATTTGTGGGCTGCTAGGTGAAAAAATATGGAGTAACTATGGTTGCCTCACATTGGCTCACCATAGGTTACATGTTTATATATAGAACAAGAATTACAGATATAGATAGTTTTAAACTATGACTCCTAACTTAAGTTCTATTCTATCTATAGCAAATTACAGAAGTCCATCTATCCTTGAGACACGCTCGATTACAATCCTAGTGTAACACGTTTACAATCTCTAACACCCCCGCTCAATCTAAACTTTCCTAACCGCCTTGAAGTTTGAGATTGCGAATAAATGTATTCATCTTTGCAACCGGTAAGGCTTTTGTAAATCCATCCGCCAACTGATCTCCAGAAGCGATGAACCGAACGTGTAGCTGTTTTCTCATAACTCTTTCACGCACAAAGTGAAAATCAATTTCAATATGCTTTGCTGTAGCATGAAACACGGGATTAGCTGATAAGTATGTTGCACCAAGATTATCACACCAAAGAACTGAGGTGCGATGCACTTTAACCCCAAGTTCGATCAACAGTTGCTCAAGCCATATTATTTCTGCAGTAGCATTAGACATCGCTTTATATTCTGCTTCTGTACTAGATCTTGAAACAGTTGGCTATTTTCTAGCACTCCATGATATAAGATTACTTCCATAAAATATTGCGAAGCCTCCAGTAGAACGCCTATCATCTGTATCACCTGTCCAATCTGCATCAGAGAAGACACTGATGAATGACGACAATACCTTTTGAATATGCATCCTGAGTCCAATGGTGTGTTGTACATATCTAAGTATTCTTTTAACTGCAGTCCAATGAACTAAGGTCGGTACATGAAGAAATTGGCAAACTCTGTTGACAGCAAAGGATAAATCTGGTCGTGTATTTGTTAAATACTGAAGAGCACCAACTATGCTTCTGTAGCGAGTAGTATCTTCTGGACTGAGAGGAACACCATTATAGCTCGACAGCTTCTCAGATGCAGATAAAGGAGTCGTGCAGGGTTTGCAGCCAAGCATTCCAACACGCTTCAACAAGTCTTGTGCATACTTAGCTTGAGATAGAGTTATGCCATCTAACTCTTCTTTAACTTCTATACCCAAGAAGTAATGTAACTTGCCAAGATCCTTTAGTGCAAAGTCTTCTTTTAAATCAGCAAGAAGAGTTGTCACCGATTCAGGTGATGAGCTTGTAACGATAATATCATCAACATAGATAAGCATATAAATAGTTGTACCACCCCTATGATATATAAAAAGAGACATGTCTGATTTTGACGGCACAAAACCTAGAGTGATTAATTTGGAACTTAACCTAGAGTACCACGCCCTGGGCGCCTGCTTCAGCCCATAGATAGCCTTGTCCAACTTACATATATATCCCGGTGTTTTAGTGTCCTCAAAACCCGGAGGCTGCTTCATATAAACTTCCTCTTCCAGAACACCATGCAAGAACGCATTCTGCACATCAAGTTGTCTGAGGCACCATCCCCTTGACACTGCAATAGAGAGTACCAATCTAATTGTAGCTATCTTGACAACTTGGCTGAAAGTGTCTTCATAGTCGATGCCATAGCGTTGCTTGAATTCCTTGGCAACTAATCGAGCTTTGTATCTATCAATACTCCCATCGGCTTTTCGTTTGATTTTGAAAACCCATTTGCAATCAATAATATTCTGTCCAGTTTTTTCTTGGAACGAGATGCCAAGTTTTATTCTTAGCTAGAGCTTGAAATTCCACTTCCATTGCATCACGCCACTTTGGATCTGAAATAGCTTCATCAACGGAATTAGGTTCACCAGTAGCACTAAACATGCCATATCGAATCATACCATCATATAGCTTCTTTGGTTTGATAATACCGTTTTGCAACCGTGTTTGGTGACGCGGGGGATCAGGTGTGGCTGCTGGAGAACCAGATGTTGTAGAAGATCCAGATGTTGTAGAAGATCCGGGTGGCACAAATTCATGTGCACCTGATGCTGTAGCATGCAGCGGTGGTGGAGACTCCTCAGACGCATGCAACGTCCTAGGTGGAGACTCAGGCACCACCGCATTACCCCCACCTGTCGCCGCACTGTTGTCCTCTGGCACAGCAACAGCGGTCGGCAGCGGTACTGATGTTCCCCCAGGCGGTGTAGCAGGCAAAACAGCACCGTTCGACGAGCTGGAAGGAGACAACGTTTCCACCTGGGAGCTGCAGCCTGGGCTATGTGCGCAACGTTGTGCCGGTAGCGCTGGGAGCATAGGCATGAGACCTGCAATTTTCTCAGATGATTCACTAGAAACAGCAGGTACGTCAGTAGTATTAGTAATATCAGATGCAGTACAATCATCATCCCCTGGATTTCGAAGGGAAGAAGGCAGTAGGACAATTTCTTTTCTAAGAGAGACACTGGCGTTAGGATGGAGCTTTGAAAAGGGAAACACGACTTCATCAAAAACGACATCACGGGAGATGTAAATGCGTCCGGTGGAGATGTCAAGGCACTTGAAACCTTTGTGCATGGAACTATAGCCAAGGAAAGCACATTGGGTGGATCGAAAAGATAACTTCCTGGAATTATATGGCCTCAGATTGGGCCAACAAGCACAACCAAAAACACAAAGATTGCTATAATCGGGTGCATCATGAAAAAGGCGAGTACTAGGAATTTCAAAATCAATAACCTTGCTGGGAAGAATATTAATGAGATAGGTAGCTGTAAGGAAAGCTTGATCCCAAAATTTTAAAGGCATGGAAGCATGAGCAAGAAGAGCTAAACCAACTTCAACAATATGTCTATATTTGCGTTCAGCAGCACTATTTTGTTGATGAGCATGAGGACAGGACACACGGTGTGTGATCCCAATTTGCTTGAAGAAAGAATTTAATTTTTCATACTCGCCTCCCCAATCTGATTGAACACAAAGGATCTTCTTAGAGAACTGTCTTTCTACTAAGTTTTGAAAATCTTGAAAAACTCGAAAGACATCAGATTTATGCTTCAACAAATATATCCAGGTGTATTTGCTATAGTCGTCAATGAAGCTAACATAATAGCTATAACTCCCAACAGAGATGGGTGCAGGCCTCCACACATCAGAATAAATCAGATCAAGAGGAGCACTAGAGATTTTATTAGAAACAGAATAAGGCAGTTGATGGCTCTTGGCCCTTTGACACGAATCACAAATTGACTCAACATTCTTGGAACTAGCACACGGCAACTTATTTGAGCTAAGGATCTTCTGAACTATGGGAGTAGCAGGATGACCTAGACGACTATGCCATAACGATGTAGAAGGGACATGGACTCCAAAAACTTTATGCTTTGACTCTATTTTCTCTTCCGATGGAATGAGAGGATACATGCCACCTTTGCATCTACCGTGATGTAAAATCCTCTTTGTTTCCTGATCCTTAACGAGAAAGGAATCAGGGTGAAATTCAAGGAAAGCATTGTTATCTTTGGCAAGTTTATGAACTAAAACAAGGCTTTTGGCAGAAGAGGGCACATGAAGAATATTGTTCAAATGAAGTTTACTGAAAGGGGTATGAAAAACTGTATGCCCAATATTACTAATACTCATACCTTTGCCGCTGGCGTTATGAACTTGTTCATTGCCACTATATTTATCACGGACGGTCATCTTGTCAAGTTCGCTGGTGATATGGTTAGTGGCCCCGCTGTCCGCATACCAATTTGTATCAACACCATAAGCTCCTGCTGGTCGCCCACGGTACTGATTGTCTTCCTCATAGCGAAAATAGCATTGATTGGCTTCATGATTTGTCTTCTTGCAGATTTGACAGGGCGCCTTTTTTTGACTTGCGAGCTATTGCCTTGATTATTGTTGGTGTAACTCTGATTGTTGTTGTTGTTCTGTCCATTGCGCGATGAATTGAACCGGCCTCCACCACGTCGACCACCAGAATGACCACGGTTTCCACGACCGCGAGATGCCATGTTAGCTGAAGACTGGAACTGATCGGTCCCTTGATACATCTCGAGCCGAAGATCGTACTCCATGAGTAGAGAATATAATTCAGAGAGTGAAAGATCTCCTGATCGGCCCATTATAGAAGAAACAAAGGGGTGATAATCAAAGTCTAAACCATTAAGTAGATGAGCAACCACCTCATCATCCCCGACGGTGACGCCGGCTGACGCGAGCTCATCCTTAATGTTCTGCATCTTGTTGAAATAGGCTGTCGTAGTGAGGCTGTCCTTCTTGGTGGTGGCCAATTGTATGCGCAGATTTGTAACCCGCGCTCTTGATTGTGCTGCAAACATAGCCCCTAGCGTCTTCCATGCCTACGCAGAGGTTATTGCAGTCGTGATCCCGGCGAGGACCTCCTTGGAGACCGAATTCACCAGGTAGCTGAGTAGCTGCTGATCTTTTTTTACCCATGAGTCATGCTTTGGGTTGGGAATCTCCTTCTTGCCGTCGACTTCAGCTTCAAGGACTTGTCGCGGCTCGGGGATGGTTCCATCTAGAAAACCAAGCGCCTTGGCACCACGGACAGCGGGCAGGAACTGCGTCTTCCATAGGACGAAGTTATCCCGTGTTAGCTTGTCAGACACCGGATGTTCAAAAGGAGAGGACGGGTATCCTTCGCCATGAGCGGAGGACGAAGACATCTTGTCGCGGGAGGAGCGTCACGAGTAGGGGTCGCGGCCCTCTTGTCGCGGGATGTTCAGATCGCGGGGAGGAGCGTTACGAGTAGGTCGCAGCCCTCTTGTCGCGAGAATTTGACAAGATTTTTATAGATCTATTTTAGGAAGAGGCGGTTCTGATACCATGAAAAAGTATGGAATAACTATGGTTGCCTCACATTGGCTCACCATAGGTTACATGTTTATATATAAAACAAGAATTACAGATATAGATAGTTTTAAACTAGGACTTCTAACTTAAGTTCTATTCTATTTATAGCAAATTACAGGAGTCCATCTATTCTTGAGACACGCTCGGTTACAATACTAGTGTGACACGTTTACAATCTGTAACGCACAGGAAGAACACGGCTCACGAAAATGTTGTGACGAATTTCAGCCAACACATGAACTATGAGCGTTCTAAATAACTAATGAAGGTACGTTTGTCTTCCGAAAATACAATTTCCCTAAAACTTTTCTACATCAGTATTGATCAGATGACTTTTTCTAAGTTCCTTATTGGGAACATATCCTGTGCACACAAGTTTCTTGTCCATAACCTATCCTGTCTATAACCTATCGAGTCATTCATTTAGAACACGCGGTAATAATCTGCAGAACTTAAGAGCTGAGACTCTGAGGTGCTTAGTTTGGTGGTTCAAAGTTTCTGGTTCTCCCAAGGCTTTCGTGGTATTTGTACCGCAAACTGAAGCATTTATCCTCTGCCGTAACAATGTGAAGGATAAACAAAAGGGTGATTTGTGATGCATTCTGGATTCAGAAGAGACCATGCCAAGAACGTTAAACTGCCAACTAAGTCTCAGGAATATAAAATTCACTTCGGTTAAGATCAAGCATGGAGACCAAGAGCATGATCCCGAAACCAAGAGAGTAGCACGGGATTAAATTGAACTGCCTCTTCTGCTGCAGATAGAGAATTTCAGCATTGGCGCGGCGAGATGTAACATTCTCTTTCTGCGTCTTTCGACAACGCGGAGAAAGATCATGGCGCAGCACATGTGGGTCATCGTCTTTCTCCTCACCTTCGCCGTGGTCGGTGCGACGCGGCAGCTATCGGCAGCGAGGGTGCAGGAGCTCAATCCTGCGGCTGCAAGCCAAGAGCGGGCAGAGACAGGCCTCGCAGGAGAACAAGAAGTGCAAAGAGCAGCGACCGCTTCCCCGCCGGCGGGTTCACTGTTCCCCGTCCTTCCGCCATTGCCGCCACTCCCCGCTCTGCCTCCGCTTCCACCGCTCCCCCCCTTACCGCCGTTGCCACCGTTGCCGCCATTGCTGCCGCTCCCTTTGCCGGGGACGACGCTGCCGCGACAACCACCGACGGAGTGCCTGACGTCGCTCATAGAGCTGCTGCCATGCGTCGACTACCTCACCAACGCCACCGCGCTGCCGGCGGCCCCGGGCACCTGCTGCGACGGTTTCAGGTCGCTCGTTGGCAGCGCGCTCATCTGCCTCTGCCACGGCATCAATGGCGACATGAGCAGGCTGCTCTCCAGGCCCATTGATCCGGTCCGCATGGTGCTCCTTCCCGCCATGTGCAGCACCATGCTGCCGCCACAGTCACTTTTCATGTGCTACAGTAAGTCGAAGCATTTTATTTACCCTTTTTTTGTCATATATCAAAGTGATTTTACGTAATTTTTATGTTTTTAATATTTCTAAAAATATTGACTTGGTGATTTGATTTCGCAGCGGAAACAGTGCCACCATTGATGCCCCCATAGTTCTACTGTGCTACTTTCTTCAGTAACGCATTCGGCAATTACCCTCTGTGCTCTGTGTGCAAATTAGTTTACTGTTCGTCTTCTGAATAGGTATTTCATTTGATTTTCACTTTTTTTTTTCAAACCAATAGTCAGACCGATCGCGGCTACAAGGTTTCGTAGTCAGCGAGTGAGGTCCTGTTTGGCACTGTTGCAGAGCCAAGATTTTATCTATAAATCTATTGATCTGAATTTATGATTATATTGATAGTATTTAGATGAATTATTTTGGTTACTCTGTATATTTTATAGAAGTAGGAAAATTCAAATCACTATAATTTAAGTTGCAAATTCAGAATACATCATTGGTCGGAGATCTGTATATGTGCCAATCATGTCCTAAATCTGTGGTGCTGCTACAACTTACGAAGTTACCCCGTCATTCCGTGGGTGATTTTCTGTTCGAACGACTGAAAATTCCATTATGTACGCCGTTGCCAATTCATATCCGGATGATTTCTCTCTACCTCCCATGCTCCTATACGAACTACCAGAGTCCCAGAGAACGACAAAATAAAAAGCCATCCAAGGCTTGGACATAATGAGATTGCACTTCTTGTTTGATGAAGACTAATGGGAGTACTTCTCATGAATAAATCATGAAAGGAACCGACCGCGCAGTCTTAAAACGGGGTGTAGGTTACCAAAAAGACAAGGATAGTTTAAATATGTAAACATATAACATCTTCATAGCACCATCAATATGATATGCCTGAATCCAAGTAACATAGAACAATATGTATAAGTCTATTATTACACAAGAAGCTTCTAACAAATCACCCAGCAACACCATCCAGCCACCGGCCACCGCGTTAATATACTCGCGGTGAATCCATGCGAGAGCCTCTCCGGGTGGGGTAAATAAAGTAGACCACGAGAGACCACTAGGCAACGCATTGACCAAAGCCTCCGCGAGGTACACAAGAGCACTAAAGGGCAGATATCTCCTTTATGACCTGCTCCTTGTCTGCCTCGAACTGTTCATCCTCTGATAAACCATAACACTACTATTAGCTCATGTGCAAATGATAGAGGCATATCAAATCCCATTGTTGAACAGCTACAATGGGAAAGATCAATCGATGTATATAATTTGTAACAGCTCAAGAGCTGAAAAATTAATCGAACTACATGCAGTCTTGAGATAAGAAAAACAGCAAGCAAGTGTAAATATTGAGATAAAAGGTGTTAAAATAGGTAGTAAAGCACCTTTGTCAATCTTGAATCCAGCAAAAAATCGAAGAAGCTTGCTTCGGTTTGTGACTAGTATGTTTACAACCTCAGTTGGCTTGTTTTTATTTGCTGCAAATAACTACAATGTGCAGCAATGCAATGTTCATACCTGAGTTCAAATAAACACCACATTCTTTACTGGGGATAATCTGTAGAGTATATTACCTTGAACACATGAAATGCTTCAATTTGAATATTTTTGCTTGAATCCTGAAAATTTAAGAGATGAATCTATGATAATACGAATTTCTCAGAAAGAAAAACGCTGGTAATCTGAAATGCCTCGATTTGAATAATCTTGGGGCCATTATTTCAAGAGGAGGATAACTATTGGCATTTTTCTGTGAAAAGTAATGCCCATTCTCCATAAGTTGGTGATTTTGGACGCAGCTTAGTAGGTTAACAGGCTCTGAGGCTCAAGATCGAGTTCAATGCAAATTTTGGTTTGAAACCTATGAATCATCAAAACTGGAAGTAAACATGTATTGATAGCTCCAGAAACAGAGAAATAAACATGGTTGCAATACATTCCTTTAGCTCTAGAAAAAAGAGAGACTAGGTTCTTAAACCTGATTGCAATACTTTCCTTCTTTAAAAAATTATCTTCTCTTCCATAGCGAAAAATTGTTGTGATTAACGTATTGAAAGGAATATCAATAACTCTGTGTGGCTGTAATAGCGTTCTTCAACATTCCCTTAGCACACAGCTTTTTAATATGTGTGACAGTGACAAATGTAGACTGCCAGCTGGGTTTCATCTTAACAGCTATCCGAAAACTCTGGTCCAAGGAAATTTAATGTATCATTGTAAGTTGCAGAATACTAGGATTTGATGGGGCATGGGAATGGTGATATTTTATATTGTTTGCAAGTATGTCAAATCATGAAAGCATAATCATAAACTTGCAAATTGCACTCTAAAATTATGAGGTCAAGTGGAGTAAACTTACTCTTAAGAGATTCATGAGAATCATAAGATTATCTTTTGAACTAACATAACGCATCATGACTGCAGAGTTGGATCTATCAAGCAGCATGTCTCCCAACAACTGACAGGGGAAAAGCAAATATTAACTTTAGAAAATTAGCCAACACAAAGTGTACATTGTACTCAGCATCAAAATAAAACAGTACTTTTACAAGAAAACAAAATTTGCACAGTAAAAATGAATGCATGTTAGTTGTCAAAGAGCAATTAATAGTTCAGGAATCAAGCATGATAAGCTATACAAATCACTTCTCATGTTCCAAGAAAAGGCAGATCTGTACATTTGACAGTAAACAGAATAAACACTCCATGCAGACATATCACAGATAAACCTGCATGTAATAGAACAGTAATACCTTGATAGCCTGCCTTTTTGTTATGTAGTTGGTTGATGACAGCAACCTAGAGTTGAATTCTGAAAAGAACTGCAGAAGAAATAAAGATGATAAAGACATGAGACTACAACAGCAGAAAGATGTTACCATTTAAACCACAGTAAATGAATTATAAGTGGCATTACTTAAACCACAGATATTAAATGATGTGCGACCACTTACCTAATAAGCCATGATAGACATTAAGATGCAAGCACAAAGCAGGATACAACATTGTCTGTAGATAACATGGACTAACAATGATGATGCCAAGTAAAAATACTCACCCAGTCATAATTCTTCAACAAAAATTCTGCCACAGTTGCTTTATGCCTTGTCAGAAGTTCCTGTTTAAGTAAATCAATATGATCACACGAGAAGATATGAAAAAGGAACAAAGGGATGAAAAATATTATCCAAGCAAGCATGTGTGCTCTAAGATTTCACTAAAAATCCAAGACATCAAATAATTTCCTCGCAGCAACAAGTTGTGAATATTGTGGCCTGAATAGTGTTTTAATGGGAAAAAATTGCCACATTTTTATCATCAACATGACTTCTGGAAAAGAAAAATATAGTGATACCAGTGGCCAGTGGACATAGACATACTATATGTAACCTATGTAATATTCTTAGTATAATTCAAGTAGTTAAGTTAGGAAGAGAGCAAGAAAGTCCAATGAACTTTTTGCATGGCGGGCTTCAGCAAATCACCTTAAAAGTCACAGAAGCATCTGATGCAATGTCAAAATTTGGAAGTTGTATATATTCAAAGAACTTCTTCATGTGGTCAGACTCTAAAACGTACCTGTGAGTGAACAAATACCAAAATAAATAAGCACCATTCCTACAGGAATTTCCAATTTCTACAGCATTTTATGGTTTATGTAAAACAGAATCCTTAATTGGGATTATATCGTATGTAATATTATCTTACTTTCCTATCAATTAATATTTAGAACAGGAACGGAGGTAAAAAAAAAGCTTAACAGTAAAAAGCCAGGGAAAAAGTTACAATATCAAACAAAAAACAGTACAAACATTTAACAGATCAATCATAGTGCTATGGGCCTATGGCATGTATACAATCACAGTACAAGAACCATTGACATGAATCGGGCTTCTGTGTTAATTATGCATTCCTACACTTAAATGGGTACACAATATATCAACTGAAGAAAAGAATCTTAAATCAAGATTTGGATACATGAAATTCCAGTGCAAAAAATAATAATTCGATCAAGTAAAAAAAATTGAGATATGAATGGTTATGTACAGGTTTCCACAAAATAGATTTCAAATTTAAATGTGCCTGCATATCATATCCACTTGATAGGCTCATAGGCACAAAATAAATAACAATTTTAACATGACACACCACTCCAATACAAACTTAGCCTTGCATATCCACTTGATGTCCCATAGGGATGATGGATTATGTTCTGACATGATACCTTCTGATAGTCTACCCTAATTTACTTAAGACTGAAAAGCTTGATGATGATGATGATGTTTTCTGATGTTTGTTTCATAGCTGCCTATAACAGTAATGTATTTAAGAATAATGGTAATCAATTTCAGTTCAGTAATGTCACCTTGCAATACTTTGGTGGCGAATACATTCCCTCAGCATAGAGCCATAATGCAAAGCAATATCCATATTCTCATACCTGGAAAGTAGTGAAAATAACAGGCAAAATAAGCAAAGCTAACCTGAAGTAATAATGGCACACAAGAAATACTCAGAATGCAATAATCATGCGGCTACTGCAAGATAAAAAAAGGTTAATATTAACCACATTTGTTGTATTCCCATGGCATACCATCAAGTTGCTTGTTTTACACAGTTATTGCCAAATCGATAACTTAAATATATGAACGTGCATAATTAGTGCTAGCTCAAACCGTCATGCAAAAGGCAGGCCCCACAATCAGATGGCTTGATTGGTGTATTGTATTTGTTCAGTTGATGTGACCTATGGGCGGAATTTGACAGGGATCCAATGATCAGCCATAGGTATACAATGGTACAGGTGGGGCTGAACGCGTGAATCCTTCCCTTGTGGGCAGATCAAAGAAGTGGGTCCCATTACAATGTCATGACTTTCGATTTGTTCAAACCAACACTTAATTTTGCCTTTTCTTCCACTACCATGGTCCAAGTCCCCCAGTGGACATGGTGCGAATGCAAACCATTCCCTTCACAGTTTGATTTTTTTATCCCACTGGAAATGGCATAAAGCAAGAACTGGACAATGTTGTGATTTCATGATCTAATGCACTTTTAAACTAAACAAGGCACCGTAATAATTATTGCAGTAGTGGTTAATGGAATATTGGAATAACTGTCACTTGTTACACACTGACTCAGATTATGTACAATATCAACCACAAAGGAACCTAGGGGACATGGTTTGTAAATACTTTCTGATATACCGTAATTAACGAATGAAACACTGTATGAACATACGTGCATCCAATTTTGTAATTTAAAGATGAAATATCCATCTAGCTGTTTTCGTATGGACAACTAGTTTTACTTTAATTACTATTGAGCATTAAACCTAGCATGCTAAATATGGAACACATGGCCAATCAAGTATACAGAGGCCAAAGGAAGCGCCTGAGTGGCAGTGTGGCACCAAGCCACTAACAAGCAGAAAGAGCAAGAACAGCTAAACAAACATGATGCCAAAAAACATGGCCAACTACTTTATAAAAGGAAATGAACTAATGATCTGTAATTGTTTACTTGCATATTAGACTCACCCAGAAATTAAGGTGTCCAAAAGATCTTTATTTGCTTCTAGGTACTCAGATGCAACAATTTTCGAGGAGACTTGCTGTCTTTGCAAGTTTGCAACAACTTGAGTTGCATCTTTCCTCGTCTGCAAGATATATCCATGAAATAAATTAGCCATCTAAACACTACCAATATGAACAGTATGTATCATCAGTTCATCACAGTCCACCAAAAACAAAATAAAGTTACATACCTCTAAGTTCAATTTTGGAAGACAAATAATTAGCAGCCGTAAAGTGTTCTCTCTGAAGAATTCTTGGGTCAATTGCACGCAAGCCTCAGTCACAGGTTCTGATTCACCATTGCCATAAAGAATAGACTTCAACTCCCTGATATTTTTGCTTAATTCTGCCATCTGCATAAACATGATCTTAGCTGCACATAACATATAGGAATATATTTTTCAAGCTCAACTGTATTGTTTACAGAATAAATTGACCCAAAAATTCATATTATTTAGTAACATTGAAGTAATCATTTGAACGTCATTAACAGTCTACATAGTCTAAGAGGTTATGAATTTTCTCAGCATATTTTATTTGAGACAGTATCTTAGTACCATGGATCAGAGCTGTAGTTTAATCCTTCTTGGTGGTCACTGGCACACTGAGAATCTTACACCGAGTTACAATAATAGGCTAATTGATTATCCATCCAATGACCAGAATTGCATAAACAGTCATAATTAAGCAGCCTATGGGTCTACTTGGAACAGAGAGATTTCCTGTTGATGCAGAAAATGATCTGATTCATATGAAATTAATATAAACTTCCTATGAACAGAAATGCATATGTTTAGAAAATGCCTTAATTATGTCATATGCCAAAAACGTCCTGGAGTTACATGGACTACCCCCTTATGTTACATTCTGGATCACATCGAGATAATTAACTATCACATTAATAGTGGCAGAGTAAACAAATCTGCTGCCAAAAGCAAGCAGCCTAAACTCATATATCAGCATATGGCAGCTCTGGCATTTATGACAAGTTACATCCAATTGAAGATACAGAGCACAAATCATGGCTAAATAGGCAAAAAGGTTTCATTTCCATGAGCGATTGGGGCCGAATGGGCCAAGCAAGGGGGACGGGGCAGCAAAAACAGTAACAACTAGTAACAATGAAGGGCGTATTCGATCTCACCTTCTCCTCGCGCTTGGCGTCGCCGCCGCGTGATCCGGAGTGGAGGTCGAGGAAGATGAGGAGCTCCCGCGTCTGCCGCACGACGTCAGCCGGCGTCCGCGGCTTGGACTTGAAGAGGCCCTTCATCTTGGCGCCGTCGTCCGCTGCCGAGGCTAGCGGCGGCGCCCGCGGTGGCGAGGGCAAGGGCGAGGCGGCGGGCCTCCTCCGCCCCCTCGACCCGAAGGAGAAGCAGCCCCGGAACAGCGCCACGGGGCCCGCCGCAGTAAAACCCTCCACCACTCGGAGGACCCGCCGCTGCTCCTCCTCCGCGACGGCGCGCGGCGAGGCGAAGAGGGTTGGAGAAGTTCGGGCTCTCGCGAGATCGTGACGTGATGCACGCGCGCGACAGCGGCGGCGGCAGCGGCGGTGGCCGAGATCCCCTCCTCCTCTATCCACCCACCGGTGCGGACGGAGACAGCCTAGGGCCTAGGGGGGCGGTGCGTTTCTCGATGCTTCTCCCCTGTCTTGTTTCCTGCTCCGCTTTTCTCCAACTTTGTTCCTTCGTTTTTAACTGTATCTTTCTGTGCGTCCCAATTCTGTGATCCGCTTTGGATTCAACGGCCTGCCTGACACGAATCAACGACGCCACACTGAGGCCCAGCCAAATCATCGATCAGAGAATTTTTCCACCTGTCATTGGGATCAGCGATCAACGGCCTCGATTATTTGCCGCAGTAGACATGTCGTCTTATCCAAACCTTTTGCATACGGTTCAAATCTAACGAAGCAACAATCATATTTTGTTGCGATATTGTCACTGACCGGAAAACCTGTTGCAACTTTGTATGGAGTATTTTTCAAGCTTCCGATAGTTTAGTGTGAACTTTTGCTTTCAGACTAACTCAACAAATTACAATGCTCAGTTATACACAAGGCAGTAAACACAAGTAAAACAAATTGAATTGATATTTCAGAGTACATAGAAGTAATGAAAAGGTTAAACTTGCGGTATTCCACTGGAAGTGTATATACCCCAAAAAAGACTTTGGTTGTTCTGCATTTTCTCTTTTTTTAATAACTACTCGCTTACTCAATTAGATCATTATATTTGGGGACGGACGGAAAAGCAAGCATTTTTCTCCTTGCACGGGTAATCCAAGCACTGCTCCCCACAGTTCCACGGAATGGGACCAATCCCATCGTCAGTGTCCTACTACAGTCTAAAAAAGTGTGACCAGTCGCTACACCGTATATGCAACAGAAGATGAAAAGGAATATTCCCGTGGCTGTCAACTTAGTGCATGGTACTAGGTGCTTTCGAGGTCGCTCGCCGTACCGGTGATCCTCCTGTTTACAACTACCTCCCTGTGCACCAGAAATCGTAAAAAAAATGCTTCCCTAAACTTCCATCATTTTAAATTATATTAGTTAAAATACCACCTATGTCAACGTTTTTTTAAACATAAATATTTATTAATATAAACAATAGAATTCAAGAGAAAAACCCTGGATATCATCAAATTTAAAAGTATCAAACCATCTGTTTTTAAATAAGGTTAAAGATAGTAGAGATGAAAACCAATAGGTAGATACAATGTAGCCGTGACGATTGTATCCTTGAGCCTTCTTTGACATACATATTGTTTGATGAACTGGTGACCCTCTTAGGTTGCCTCCATAGAAACAACATAAATTAGGAGTTTGTTGTTAAGCTGTAGATTTTCGTTTAAGCTTCACTGGGCTCGGTAGGAATTGTCGATGTAGTTCGCCGTTGAATCTAAGGAGCTTAAACTCAACCCGAACGACAAACTATGTATGGATACGACAGCTAGGAAACAAAGAGGAAGATGGAACCTAAGTCTAGCCATCCAAGAACACCGAAGAACTCGAATAGTGGCGAATAAACTACTATCTACTTGAGTCAACACATAAGGTTGAGGATGAGGAGGCCTACAAATACTGGCTTCTAGAACCTTGCCAATGGAAGCTCTGTTCCGCCGATAGCATCCAACACTTTAGTGGTGAGCTGCTGGCCATTGGAAACAACCGTAGCAATCAAGGACTTCACAAACCGCCAACCCAACTAGTTAGGAGATCTTGGACTCTGACCAGGCTGAGGGATGTCCATAGCAGATGCCATTGACTATCACGACTGTCGCCAAAATGTCTGTGATGAAGGAGATAAGGACTCCTCGAGCCGCCAACCCCGTTAGTCAGGAGAACTAGACCTCCAACTAGTCTAGAGGACAGCCACAGTAGGCGCCACTGACCACCGCCACCGCCACCACCACTAGAACCTCTAGGACGAAGGAGTTGAGGACGCCTCGAGCTACCAACCCCATCGGATAGGACTAGGCCTCTGACCAGGCTCAGGGGTAGCCACCTCAGGTACCACTAACCGCCATCCCCGTTGCTAGATCCTTTAGGACAGAGGTCTAACCTACCAACCAGAAAGATGAGTAGTTGTCGCTACCATGTCGGGACGCCAAGTTGGTGCCACGGGAAGCCACTGCCACCTCCTAGAAGATGAAGCCTTTCAAGAGCAAGCCGGTGCCACCTCGAGGAGACACCTCCACCACTCAATTCGTCCATAGATCTTCGATTCCCATAGCTCCATCGCCACCAATCGTCGCCGTTGCCAACCACTCCGACATCCATGGAACCTCCCCAACAAAACACCAACTCGAGAAAAACCCAACTTACAAGAAGAACCTAACGGCTAAATAAACTGACCTAACTAGACTATACTAGAAGAGGAGGTGGCCATACCCCTCCTCCAACTTTCACTGGCGGCGATCCACCGAAATCAGAGGAGGGAGAGGGGTTAGAAGGTGGAGAGACTAGGGATTTACTATAGCTCAAGGGAGGGGAAAGTTCACATATGGTTTGCTCTAGTCGTCTTCTTTCTTGGAGCTCCCGCAGCACGAGAGTAGTTGAGTGGCAATCTCCTACTCTGCTAGTAGGATATCAACATTGGAACATCGACAACACTTCTAGCATTCGAGGAAGGAGGAAGATGATCCCAAGGACAATATCGTCCATGTTGAAATTCTAGCATAGACACCTTATGATGCAACAACAGGGGTTCTCGATCTTTCGATGAGAGGAGGATAAGTTCAATTTGGGAAAGGAGTCAACGTTGGCGGTCCAACTATAACTACCAAAGAGGGTGTTGCATCTTAGCAACCGGTATACCAACTTCGGATTGTTGCTGTTCTTGCCATGCCAAGAACAAACTGGAACATGCTAGCTATTGAAAAACAAAGCAAGAACAAGGTGACAAACAAATAATCACGTTACTTGCCTAAAGATGAATCTAGTACACACAAAGTTAGGGTTCTAAATACTGAAGTGCATCTAGGCTCCTAGCTAATTTTGGTGATTAATGACAGTCAACTAGGAAGGACTAATGTTTCTTATTCAGATATGTTAGAGAGAATTTAGTCCTTCAAAGTATGAGAAACTTGGTTTTCGATGAATCTGCTATGTTGAGAAGAATGGACGGCAAACACGTAAAATGTATTTTTTTACTTTGAATCATAGAAAAAGCTGTCCTATCAAGAGTGATGTCGCTTTGAAACCTAGGGTTGAAAATTTTGTGATCAAATTCTTATTTTAAAAGTGTTCTTTAAAATTTTTTGGAGTGTTGGAATTTTCAACAGAGCAGAACTTCTGTTAGTTGCTAACAGAACTTCCATATTAAGCCAACTTTGTTCCGTTGGGTTCTATTGAGAATTTAACGAAACTTTCATTATATATCAACAAAACTTCCATTATTGCTATTATTATTTGTTGGCTCTATTGGAATATTAACGGAGCTTTCGTTAGGTGTTAACAGAATTTCCATTATTGGCAAATTGATTCTATTGAGAAAATCAACTAAACTTATTTTATTGGCTAAATCGATTCTATTGGTTCTATTGAGAAAATTAATTGAACTTCTATTAGTTGCTAATGGAATTTCCATTATGGTCTAAATCAATTATGTTGCCCTTGTTGGAAAATTAATAGAATTTCCGTTATGCATTCTAGTGGCCTCCAACAGGCATAATTTGTAGGGCGCTATAAATAGCCCCTACCCACTCCCAAAACAATTGGGCTGGTCACTTTAGATATTCTTAAGCTTTGGGTTTGCATCTCACTCTCTCACTTTGAGCCCTTATTTCCAAATCATTTCTCTCTAGATATACTTAGTTTGACTTTGTGTGAGTGAATTTGGTTTTTGGAAAGAGTTGGTGCTTGGTGTTTTCTTGATTTTACTTGAGCACTAGCATTTCAACCCTAAGGAGTTCTTGTTGTATCTATTACTTTTGGAGGTTGAGGACTCCTAGATGGCTATGTGTTATCCTTAATCCACCGATTCGTTTGTGGTGAGACAAGGAAGTTTGTGAACGCCGGATCTCGCCCCTACAAGGTAAGAGATACCACTAGTGGAAGAAGGAGTACATTTGTGCAACCTATAGAGGAAAGGGTTAGGAAGGTGAAGTCGCTTGTGGCTAGGTCTAGTTCTCGTCGTGCAAGTTTTGCTTCACATGTAGCTCCTGAGGTTGATGAGGATACACTTTTTGTAGAAGGTGAGGAAAGTAGGGGTGGTGGCTTGATTGGACCTTTGTTTGTGCCTACCCCACTATAGAGTGCCAACCATACTAGGCACCTTGTTGATTGGAATATGAATCCTTCTAAGGTGATGAAGTAGCGAGAAGAGAACTTCAAGAACAATATCCACAATGCCACCGATCAATTCTAGACTATCTTTTAACAAGACTTTATGATACGTCGATTATGAGGAAGTTAAAGCGCACTATTGGTATGCAGTGGATTGACTGGACAGCAACAGAGCATCAGCATGACCCTTTATTGAATGAAGCAATTGGTGCATGTGAGGCGATAGGGATGAAAGACACCATGGTGTTTTAGTACGATTGGTGTGAAAAGGTTATCTATTAGTTCTATACTACAGTCTATCATCAGAAGAACAGGTATAAGACAATTCACCAAATGACTAAGGGGGAGTGGTATTCTATGACTTTCGACCAGTTTGCATCTATCTTGAGATTTGTCACACACAACGATGACGAGCTAGACACTTTGCATGATGATAGGGGTTTGGAGTCCCATGAGGTTGAATTCATGTATGAACATTCAATAAAATATGACCCTAGTACTACTAAAGGTTTGCTACCCTTCTATACCTATCTCAATAGGATGCTCCATCACAATATCATTCCAAAGGCTAGTGATGCTAGCAAGCTTCACCATCACACTAGTAGCATCTTGGTTAGGATGAAAGAACCCAAAGAAGGTTTGGTATCTTTCAATTCATTTGGGATGAGATTCGAGTCATTGCCTTCTCTCCCAAGCGAGGTCTTAGGCATGCTTCCTACATAATGAAGATGACCGAGGAAGTGACTTAGCTGCAGTTCTACAAGGAGAAGAAGCATATTGATCTCCAGCTCAGGGTTTCCAACCAAGCCACTCCCATAGCTCCTAGTGCTCATTCTAGCTCATAGGCTTCCTCTTCTTTTGCTATTGTGATTCGCTCTTCTTCACCGACTTGGAAGTTTCTCAAGTCCATTTTCACCTTATGCAAAACGTTGGCTGTCAAAGTTGATAAGGAACGAGCGGCTAGGAAGAAGAACGCTAAGTCTCTTAAGGCCATTCAACTCCATCTTGAACACCCTTGTTTCCCTGATGGCTATGAGGTCAATGTTAGTGAGGAACATGAGTATGAGGACCTCTTTGCCGAGGTTGAGAGTGGTGGCGTGACACAAGAGGATGTAGGCACCGATGGTGGTGGTGATTAGGAGAGGATGAGTGATGGCTTCGTTTCTTTGGCTTATCCTCCATTTTTTACTCCTTTTTTGTGCTTTCGATGCCAAAGGGGGAGAGTCACAATACTATCTTATTCATTCCAAAACTTTATCTATTGTTGGTTGGACATTTGGACTTACTTGCATGAAACTATGCATGCTTTATTTGTATTAGCCTTAAACTTTGTTTAAATGCATATGTGGTGTATGAGACTATGTGATGTAATGTTATTTATATTTTTCTAGCATTTATGTGACAAATCTTATGTCATATGCATTTTATTCGCATGCAAGTTCAAACCATGCTTAAATTATGGATGCAAAGATTTAGGGAGAGCTCTCCACTTGCCTATTATGCACACATAGAGGGAGCTAAAACTTTTTATTTTAATCCAAAATCTTTCATTTCATATCTATCCATTGCTACCTAGTTGGATTGTCATCAATCACCAAAAATAAGGAGATTAAAAGTAGATCTAGTCCCCTAATTAATTTTGGTGATTAATGACAATCAACCAGCAAGAACTAATACTTCTTATTGAATTATGTTAGAGAGAATTTAGTCCTTCAAAGTGTGAGAAGCTTGGTTTTTGGTGAATCCGCTATGTTGAGAAAAATAGATGACAAACACTATAGTAAAATGTATTTTTTTACTTTGAGTCGTAGGAAAACCTATACTATCAAGAGGGATGTTGCTTTGAAATCTACGGTTGAAAATTTGGCTCTCAAATTCTTATTTGAAAAGTGTTCTTCAAAATCTTTTAAAGTGCTGGAATTTTCAACAAAGCGGAATTTCCATTAGTTGCTAATGAAACTTCCATTTTGAGCCAACTTCATTCTGTTGGGTTTTGTTGAGAAATTAACGAAATTTCCGTTGTGCATCAACGGAACTTCCGTTATTGATATTATTAGTTCTATTGGCTTTGTTGGAATATTAAGGGAACTTTCATTAGATGCTAACAGAACTTCCGTTATTGGCTAAATTGGTTCTGTTGAAAAAATTAATAGAACTTCCATTATTAGCCAAATCGATTCTTGGTTCTGTTGATAAAATTAATAGAACTTGTGTTAGTTGCTAATGAAATTTTTGTTTTAGTATGAATAGGTTCTGTTGCCCCTGTTAGAAAATTAACAAAACTTCCATTATGTGTTCTAGTGGCTAAGCTGGAGTTTCAAATTTATAAATAAAAATTCCGATGACATATAACAGAATATCTGTTATGAGCAATCTTAACCTTGAACGAACAAAATTTGTGGGGTGTTATAATTAGTCCTCACCCACTCCCAAAACAATTGGACTAGTCACTTTGGATATTCTTGAGCTTTGGGTTTGCATCTCACTCGCTCACTTTGAGCCCTTGCTTCTAAATCATTTCTCTCTAGATCTACTCGGTTTGACTTTGTGTGAGTGGATTTGGTTTTTAGAAAGAGTTGGTGCTTGGTATTTTCTTGATTCTATTTAAGCACTAGCTTTTTAACTCCAAGGAATTCTTATTGCATCTATTACTCTTTCTTATTGCACCTATTATTCTTAGAGGTTGAGTACTCCTAGATGGCTACATGTCACCCTTGAGTCACCAATTCATTTGTGGTAAGCTAGAAAAGTTTGTAAAGGCCAGATCTTATTCCCATAAGAAAAGAGATACCACTAGTGAAAGTATGAGTGAATTTGTGCATCATTTAGAGGAAAGGGTTAGGAAAGACCCGGCTTATTGTGAGCTCCTCAACAGAGAGTAGAATCCCTTCAAGGATTTGAACACCCGGAAATACGTCTATAAGTATATCTCAGTGATATCCCTTCTTCTTTTTTGTTGATTCAATAACTCTTGCTTTGCTTTGCTCTTTATGGCCATCAATATCTAGTTGTTGTTTGTGTAAATATGTTGTGCTAGATCTAGACCTAGTCAATCTTGTTGCTTAGCTTGGCCTGCTGTCGCTGTGCATAACAAAAATTTTGTTGGAATCCAATGGAATATCTGTCAGACAAAATATACTTTTTTATCATCGGATATTCCATCGTGAACTGTTGCTTTCGCTTTGCCTTAAATTTTTTAATTGCCTATTCACTCCCCTCTAGGCCTCAAACGATCCTTTCAAATACAAGTATTCGAGTGGTCTAATTGACACATACGATTACAAGGATGTAGTTGAAGCTGAAGTTTCATATAAACAAAAACCCAAGTGCAAATGATGGATACTAGGTGTTTATATAGGTGGAAAAACAACAAGCAGGAGGGGTGGGAGCAAACCCTAGCCTTTGTGGACCCATAATGTTCTCTATTGAATACAAGGCCCAAGCCCAAGTTTCTAGTGCGAACATTGTTTTGCTTATTTAGAGCTCCTTCGGTCGAATCTTATTGTGAGGCTAGACACTCTCAAAGTTGATGATGAGATCTTTCCAACAAGTACTCATTTGCCCTTTGAAATGGAGAGTTTCATCTAATTCAAATTGGCACTGTATGGAGGTTTGAATATGTGGTCTGATCTTCTAGTCTTGGTGTCTACTTGGTTATGATTTACCCAATCTAGTTCCTCTCCTCTTAAGAAGTTAGTAGCACCCAGTTCCGAGAAGAGTTTGTATGGACAACTAGGAATGACTTCACCTGATATTTCAGTTCACACACTCAAGATCTAGTCATTAATCCTTATTATGCAACAAGCATGGTTGTACCATTCCAAGGGTTGTCCCTATCATCCTCCCCTTCTTGCATTGGAGTTGTCCTCGACTAAAGCTCATCTTCTTCTCCCAAATATGGCTTTAAATCTGCAATGTTAAATGTGGGGCTAATCCTAAAATATGCAAGCAACTTAAGCTTGTATGCATTATCATTAATCTTTTCTAGCACTTGGCAAGGACCATAAGCTCTAGGCAACAACTTAGACTTTCTCAAATTAAGAAACCTATCATTTCTCAAATGTAACCAAACCATATCACTAGGTTCAAAAGTAACATGTTTCTTTCCTTTGCTACCATTAAGTTTATACATAGTATTCACACACTCTATGTTCTCCTTAGTGGTCATTAGTTGAGCATGTTGTTTTGCATAAAAGTTCACCCTCTCTAATGTTAAAAGAGGCAAAGGATCAATAGGAGCATGAGGCAAAAAAAGCATAAACAATTTCAAAATGGCACTTCTTAATAGTAGAATGCTGTGAACGATTATAAGAAAACTCAAAATGAGTCAAGCATTCTTCCCACATTTTTATGTTCTTTTTCAAAACAGCCCTAAGCATGGTAGACAATGTTCTATTCACAACCCCAATTTATCCCTCGGTTTGGGGATGCTAAGTACTGGAAAATAATAGTTTAGTCCCTAACTCAAGCCACACGGTTCTCAAAAAATGACTACGAAACATTGCATCCAATCAGAAACTATGGTGTTTGGCACTCCATGCAAGCGAACAATCTCATAAAAGTATAAATGAACAATATGTGTAACATCATCGCTCTTATGACATGGTATGAAATGTGCAATCTTATAAAATCTATCCACAACAACAAAGACACTATCCCTCCCTTTCTTTGTTCTAGGTAGCCCTAAACACAAAGTCTATAGAAATATCCTCCCAAGGTGCACTATGAACATGTAGAGGCATATTCAAACCATGTGATGTGTGACTTAGCTTTTTGCATGTTGTGCAGCGAACAATGAATCTTTCCTTAACTCTTCTTATATTGGGCCAAAAGAAATGACTAGCAAGGATGTCCTCCGTCTTCTTCACCCAAAGTGTCCCATCAACTAAAATGCATAGCTTGTTATCTCTAAACAGAAACCCATCATTGAGATCAATTTTGTTCCAAGTCTTTCCCTCCTTGCAATTCAACAACACATCTTTTAATCATCATCATGTGCATATTGCTCTTTAATTATTTCTAAGCCAAAAATTCTAAAGTCAAGCCAAAAATGACAAGAGGGGTGGTGGGAGCAAATCCTAGCCATTGTGGACCCCTAATGGGCACTATTGAATACAAGGACTAAGCCCAAGTTTCTTGTGTAAACATTGTTTTGCTTATTATGAGCTCCGTCGGTTGAATTTGATGGTGAGGCCAGACATATCTCAAAGTTGATGATGAGATCTTTCCAACAAGTTCACCTAATTCAAATTGGCACCGCATGAAGGTCTAAGCAGGTTGTCTGATCTTCTAGTCTTGACATCCACTTGGTTATGCCTTTCCCAATCTGGTTCCTCTCTCGCATTGCTAAGAACAATCACATCATCACAAGAAGTTAGTAGCGCCCAATTCTGAGAAGAATTTGTATGAATAGTTAGGAATGACTTTACCTGATAATTAAGTTCACGCGCTCGAGAGATCTAGTCGTAATAGGCATGGTTCTATCATTGGAAGGATGCCCTCATCACTCTGATTAAGAGGGGTTTTAGGGCTTTATGTCATTCTCTAGGATGGCATATTCTCAAATGCCACTTTCTCAGATGACTTTGATTTTTTTACCACTAGAGAGGAAAGATTTCTTGCTCTTGTGGCATTTTGTACCCAATATGCTGCCACATGGCTGTCACATCATCAGGACGACATGGCATTGGGTGTGAAATCCTGATTTTACCCCTTTTCTCTCTTCTTTCTCCCCCTTTCCCTCCCTTTCCTATCCCTCTCTCTCTTACCCAAACTCCCCTCAATTTCTTTCATCCCTCTCCTGGGTGACAAGCTGCCTTGACCCATGATACCTAACTAGTTGGGTTTTCCACCACCATTACTGGAGATCAACAAGCTCATTAGAGCAGGGTGCATGAATCTCTAAGCAGATCGATGGATCCAAAATATGCAAGATAGGGGCTTCAATTTTCTGTCGAACGGAAGTTAGCAATTTCATGTTTATATTTATATAGGCTTGGGTTTGGGCATGGTCTCATGACAACTCCACTTGGATAGTATGATTTACTGATCAGGGAAAATTTGTTCAGTCATGTCGATGATGTGGGAACCGAGATCCTCATAGCTAGCGGCGTGGAATAGCCTAGCGCCATGTTGCTACTTTCTCAAGCTGCCCAGGATGGTGCAAGCCAACCCTAGGTCAACACGTGGCCCTTCCTGATGGGGAGAGAGAAGGTTATCTACCATAAGTGGCCAAGTGCTATAAGTCCTTGGCCACGATGACCTAGCCCGAGGATAGCCCTTGTGGTGCCCAAGTAGGTCTCACCATAGCACTTGGGAACGTGGCCCAAGATGTTCGGCTAATAGGAGATAGACAGAGCAGGACACCTCGCCGCGAGTCCTAAACGTCTCCCCTTTAAAGAGTGATAAGATGTTTATGTACCTAGGGCAAAAGGCATAAGGGATAAGGTGGCAACTCCTATCCCTACACCCTATCACTTTGGTCCTGTCCCCCTGACAGGGGCATGCGAAGATAGGAGGTGCGGTTGACTACCGCGCCATTGCCTAGGCCCCACCGTTTTTACTATCCATTACTCGATGCTAACAAGTAGGTCCCATGGCCCAAGGCGACATGATAACCCTGTTCTTCTATGCCTGCGTGAAATGGACGAGGGCACGTGGTGGCCCCTCAAGTCGCCTTGGCCCAAGTAGGCCTCATGCGGGGCTCACTTAAGCTCTACAAAGCAAGAAAGGAAGGGAGTTGCTGATAAAACTTTCCATACCTAACATCTATACACTAGACACCTCCCTCGTAGTTCGGTTCGGTGGTGTCCCCCAAAGAAACTTTAAGGGAAGAGCCAAGATCGCGAAGAGGGAGGTGGAAACATAGAAAGTTAAAAACCATAGCTATGTGTTGTGAAGTACTTAGGAAATCGATAGGAAAGGAAGAAGAACTACTCTATGTCCGAAGAAAAACTTGTAAGATCCTTCACCTCTAAGGAGGAAATCATCAATATAACAAGAGTAGAGTGTTACACCTCCTAATGGCCCGAACCTATATAATCTTGAGCTCTCACTCTAGCACAACTTGTCTCCCCGCCGAAGTTAAAAAAGGAGGTTTCGCCAGATCTTGCTATTGGCGTATGAATGTCAACAAGTCCAATTTAAATACTACCATGACTGAGAAAACCACCTCCTTTGATCTAAATATATAGCATTTAAAATTTATATATAATACAACTAATTCTTCACCTGCCCCCTTCTTTCAACCAATTGCAATCCTACGTCTTTAATTTTACCAACTACGTTTTCATCTTAACAAATCATAATCATCCCTCGTTTAATTCCATCTTAATAGTTGTGCCATTATTTAAAACTTCTTATAGTTTAGTTTAGGACGGAGGGAATAATAAGAATAAAATAGGGAAAATATGCATTGGAAAATATGGAATAACAAATACTAAGAGCACCATCGTTTATTTTCTACAAGCATAGGCGAAATTTTAAATTTTAAAACTAAAGAGTTAATTTTAGGGTTTTTTATAGTAGTTTATTTTTTATATTTGTTTTTAAATCACCAAAAACATGTATATACAAATTTTGGCCATAAATTATTTTTAATCAAAAAAAAGCTGAACCCAATTGTTCATTAATTTATATAAAAAAAGCATTTGCATTTCCTAGATAGATATTTGATGGAATTTACTGTGGAAAGGACGACAAACTTCGGATCTTTATTTTTTCTAGGAAAAACTTACAATTTGTAGCATTGGGAATCTTTTGTAGGAATGGTGATTAAATTTTCATATTTTCTTTTAAAAAAACGTGTAAAATTTGTACATTTTAAGACATACATTATAGCCTATAAACCTACACTCTCCATCTTAGGAAAAAATAACTTCTAAATAAATAAATATATATAAATATATATAAATAAAAATATATATATATATATATATATATAACATAGATATAGACTATACAGCGAGAAGTTGATTTTTTTAAAAAAATCAGATGAGTACTCAAACAAGAGCGTGGATTGAGAAAAAAAAAAGGATTCCATAATCACAACATAGGCTACTTTCGATATCCACAGCCATCGGTATACGCAGACATGCATCCGACAAGATCAGTATCGCTTATTGATTGCATTCAGGACTCTTATTAAAAAGCCTTAAACCATGAGTAAGCTGCGTTCGAGCTGGCGATGAGAGAAGATTTATTTTATTTTTTGTATGAATGTTTTTTAAACTTTTAAACGATTTATTTTTTAAAAAAAATTATAGAAAATTTAATTAAAAATCATATTAATCTATTTTTAAATTTAAAATAATTAATATTTAATTATATGCCATCTCATTTTACTTAATTTTACGTATTTTCACTTTCTCATTCTATTCTCCGGTCAAACACTCAAAACACACCTAGGATCGAACGACAAATGGCACAAGAACACTTCAGAATTGGCACCGGTGCACTTTTCCACGCTGTCCCACACCGGCCTTCTAGGTACAATCGGATGGTGTGGCAGCTGCTTCCCTCCCAATCTGTGATGACAAGAATCAATGCGAGGGTTTCTATGATCCTCCAAGACAGATGTCCTTTTTAGTGTTAATCGAGAGATAAATACGTCTCGATACTTTTGGATGGTAGAAAGACGGGAACGAACTGAACCGTTTTCTATGAAATTCGCGTGATTGGATCGAAATATAGCTTAAAGGAATGAGGGGGAACAGAGTGTTGAAACGAAGAAACCAAACCATTTTTCCATTAGAGTACTGATATATTAAAACAGAGCAGCTAGTTTGCTCGTCTTGCGATCTGATGACAAGCCTAGAACAACAGCAGCAGCAGGAGAAAGTGTAATTCCTCTGCGCTAGTAAGTTTCAGCTGAGATTGACGACTGCAAATGCCCCGTCTCTTTGCTTCATTTCGGCTTCAGAAGAAAGCCCGGCTTCCGTAGAATACTTTGGGAGATTTCTCCGGCCCTCCGGCCGTTGGCTTCTTCACCGCCGCGCCCGAGTCTGCGCCGCTGGAGTCCACGTCGGAAGCGGCGGTTCCGGCGCCGGAGGCGGCCGCGCTCTTCTCGCTGCTGCCGTTGCTGTTGTCCAGGTCCAACGGGAGCTTCATCTTGGCGAGCGACTCCGTGAACTGCTGCATGCTCTTCATGTACATGTCCATGATCTCCTTCTGGTCGACCTTCACCTCCTGTTCGATGTTGACGCCGATGACCGGCGGCTTGTCCACCGCGCTCACCGACATGGCGCCGGGGGAGTTGACCGTCGGGCTGGGGCTGCTCTGGACGGTGCGGGAGAACTCCACCTCCGCGTCGGCGGCGTCGGAGGCGGCCTTCTCCTTCTGCTCCGCCGACGAGATGGCATTGCCCGACGACGGCTCTGAGTTGGAGTTGGACTGCGGGGTGGCCGGGACCGCCGCGGCGGCGGGGGGTTCCGTGGTGGACACACGGCTGACCGGCGTGTCGCTCCGGAAGGTGCTGGCCGAGTCGGCGGTGCTGTTGTCCGTCGAGAAGCTCTCCACGACGCGCACGCCGGCGACGTGGGTCTCCGCGGTGGCGCCGTCGCCGTCCTCCGTGGTCAGGAGGCTCTCGGAGCGTTGCGGCTTCACGGCCGAGCACGGCAGCCCGATGTACTCCGACACCATAATCCGATTCTCCTCCACGAGATTCAGATCGGGGAACTCGATCTTCTCGTACCCCTTGCCGTTCGCGGCGCCGGCGCCGGCTCCTTCGGCCTTGGGCTCCGCCGCGTCGGCCAGGGCCGACTTGGGCGTCGGCGAGATGGGCACGACCTCAGGCACGACCCCGATGTAGGAGAGCTCGAGCTGCAGGAACCCGGCATGGGAGTGGAAGATGTCGTTGGTGGAGAGCGGGAACTCGCGGGAGAGCGTGCCGCCCTCGGCGGCGACGACGTCCGGGAGCGGCACGAGTGCGAACCCCAGCAGCTGGTCCTGCAGGTAGTTCTTGACCCGGCTCAGCATCCACACCTCGCACCGGAGCGCGCCGTCGACGTCCCCGGCGCGCACGCCCAGGCGCAGCGACTGGTCGAACACGGGGTTGCGCCCCCCGCCGTTGATGACCTGCGTCGACGCCGCCGGCGCCCCCTCCCCCGGCAGCGACAGCCGCGCGTACACGTCCTGCTTGTGGTAGATGCAGATGTTCTGAATGTCCCGCGCGCTCTGCACGTGCACGTCGACGTACCCGATCAGCTCCCCGCCGCCGCTCCCGTTCGCCGCCGGCGCAGAAACCGCCTTCTCCTGCTGCCACTCCATGGCAACTAACGCCTCCACCACTCGCCTGCAAGAACAACCAAAGAGATAACAACGAATCAAACCAAATCCACACAAAATTGAGCCAATTTCCCCACTAAAGAAATCG
The DNA here is from genome assembly GCA_030770085.1 of Oryza coarctata. NCBI lineage: Eukaryota > Viridiplantae > Streptophyta > Magnoliopsida > Poales > Poaceae > Oryza > Oryza coarctata. The sequence continues at coordinate 17,216,304 of CM061474.1, read as the reverse complement.
AAACCAGTGGGAGAGCAGCTGCATAGTCAAAATCGGACGGTAGGTGGAGCAAGGTGGGGAGAAGAAGAGAACGTTGAGCTGTCGGCAGATGCTTACTAATACAGAGACAAAACCAGAAACTGCAACACACAGTCTGCTTCTCGTCAACCTTTCTCGGACAGATGAAATTACAAGTTCACAACCCCAAGAACTCGATTCAACCACACAACCACCTCAAGAACTGGAGATAAATAACTCTCCCAACGAAAGGCGATCGATGCCGCGTAGGTTTCCATCCCAATAAAGGGGTAGTGCAAGAAAGAGCACAAATCCCAGGGAATCCAAGAAGCAGAGCTGCAGAGCGAGGAGGAGGAAAGGCAAGCAAAGCAAATCTCAAAGCAGAAAGCACGAGAGGATTCGGCGGTTTCGCCTCTTACCTTGTCTGTACTGGAGTACTCGAGAACTGAAGCAGCAGCAGCAGGAAGCACCACTGGTTGGAGGAATGAGGAATCAAGCCGAGGAGAGAGCAGGCAGCGTGGCTGGGGCGGCCTGGGGGGCTCGAGGATATAATAAAAGATTGACAAGCCCTAGGTTCACTGAAAGAACAGCCTAACCACGTCATCGAGTTTTGCAGAAAACCCCTTCATGTTTTACTACTTCTGATCGAGTCCACCTACGTTCGTATGCTATCTAGGTGGTTCGGTCCTTATCCAGCTGTGGAATCGACGTGCGCTCACCATCGCCTCCCCAATCCCCTCTCCCTCCCGACCTTATGCAAGCGGCGGCGTCCTCCTTCACTTCGACTTAGGGCGCGCAGCCGATGCTGCTCCTCCTCAAAGACCTTCTCTCGCCGTCGTTTTGGTCGTTGGAAGATACTCCCTTCCGCTGCTCCGAAGGGTCGCCATATGGCGTGTATCCGGTCAGAATCATCACCCTTCTTCCTTTGTCGCCTGCTCCGTCGTAAGCCTCGCTACTGATGCGTCTCCGCCATGGGATGGGCGTCGACTAATGTACATGTTGCGCTCAATTGGCCGCCCTCCAGTGGGGCTTCGTTGAGCTGTACGGCAGCAACCAGATTTCCCCCCTCCTACTAGGCCTAGGTGACACTTGTACCGCTGCTCCTCTCTGCATAACGGTTGTCACCGTGCTCCACTTAATCCTCCAGGCAGCCGTACTGGCTCCCATCCGGGCACTATGCAATACAATCAGTGGAGGATGCCAAGGATATGGGGCTTTCTCCACCAAGTTCGCTGCCCTAATAAAATATTAACCCTCTTGTTCCGAGTTCATTATTCGGTGAGTACGTATGAGTATTCCATCTGTTTTTGTTGGCCGCGTTCCTGCTAGAATCAGAGTTGCGTGGCTGCTTGCAGCTTGCTCATCTTGAGGCTTTCTTGTTTTGGGAGCACTTGCAATGATGATCCTATTGCTTCCTACAGATCGACGACGTCGTGAGTTAAATAACTAATTGCGAACCCAAGTAGATCAAATCTACTTGGACGCGATCCCCGGATACATGAATGACGCTGGCACCTCGAAGAAGTAAGTTTCCTCTGTTACTCCATATTTATTTCTTCTCTGCAGTGTCTCTTGTGGCTTGCGGGGTGCTGCTTGGTCTCCTTTTGTGCCGTGGATGTGCTGCTACTGACCAATACTACCTTATTTCAATTTTCATTACAGTTGGTGTTGTTGAATTGCCTCTGAGTTTTACATTCTTTTCAGTGGTATATATGCAGATGCAGGTGTAGGACAAATATTCCCTTGGAGATGAAACAAGGTATTTAGTGTGTATTTCCTCTAGAAATTAGGATTTACATATCATCACTCACTCCTGCCTAACATAAGTTCCAGTTAATATTTTAGTATCCCCTTAAATATTTAAGATGGTCACCTCTTCAATACAACATCTACATCCATAGCAATTTTATTTATATCGCTTCACTCCTCAAATTTGGTACCCTTTCAAGGAATTAATGTCATTGTCTACAAATAGGGTCTTGAGGATTTAACTATGAGAAAATAGTCTCCATTTCACTCTCCGTTGGACCATAGTGTTATGCTTTCTTAAGATAATTCCTCTTATTAGTAGGTGCTACCATGTTAGCCGTCAATGTTATTTACTTCTTATTTAATTCAGGTGTTGTTCTGTAGGTGATGACAAAAGCCACAATTACTCAGGAGCTGTTGTTCTCTCCTGCAAGTGAGATACTATTCAGTTTACTATTTCTTGTTATTTTACAATGCTAGTATTGCCACTATGTTTTCAATTTAGTGCATCTGCCAGCTACCATTTCTTACAATGTCAGATGCTATGCGCCTACGCCACAACCCCTTGAGTTATGACCTATTACTAGCAGTACGTTTTCTTTTTGGGATCCATATGAATCTTTTGTTAGTAATGGTTGTCTCTATAATTTCAAAGGAAGTCATGCTCAACTTACCTTTTGTTTGATAGATATTCTACAAAGAAACCCAAGTGTATGTTCTTAGCATCTTAGACTATTGTGTTGCACAACACCGTTTGTAGATCAGCTCACTATGTATATTCTTAGGTTATTGTATCATACAATGTAGTTTTGGTGCTAATGTGATGTTACTAGGCTCATAGTTCTTACATATAGATTTGGTTTAGTTATTGGTGTGTAGTTTTGTTTTTGATGAGCCTAGGGATATGATTTAAAATTTTATTTAATCCATGAAGATTAGTGACCAGCATACAAGGATTTTTTTGCAGTCATAGCAAACTCTTTGAGGTGGTAAATTCTTTATAAACTTTAATAGATCACGGTGGCCTTGCTCTTATGTCATTGTAGAGCACTTGCTTTTTTTTGGGTTAATATATGTCATTAGCTTTATGTCTACCAATACTCATTTCCCTGCTGCTCTTCAGATATCTAAATATTCATCTTTTATGTTTACTCTTTTTAGTCTAATGCTTCCACTCTTCGATCAATGCTGCTTTATAATGAAATTATTGTGGGAATTATATTGTCCAACATAGGTACGATTATTTTATGTTTGCCGCACCAAACAACCATTCATACTGTTCTGTTTCTGTTGTGGATTGAACAGAAGAGCATGTGCATGGACTTGCAATGGATTGGTTCCTGTCTCCACAGGTTCTCAGTTCTCACTACAACTTAAAGTATATAGAGACAATCACTTTCTTTGTCTTTATATTACTAAACTGAAATAATATACTGTTTGTAATCAATGAATCGTAACTTACAAGTTAAAGTGTACCTATGCATGCTTCCCTAATCTTTGCTGTATTATTTGTTGTTCTCTCTATTTTTTTTTCTGACCGCTCAGCGTAGCGCGAACCCTTTCTAGTAACACCAAAGGAGGATTAGGGTAGTAGCAGCAGAGTTTTTTAGTCTCACCTTGCCTTTTTTTTTTCTACTGCTTCCGTACCGAACTAAGCTTGCTTTTATTGCCTTGTTTGGCTTTAGCAGCCACAGCCCTAGTCTTACCCCGAGTATCCTTCGTTCATTCATTCAAATCACTGTACTGAATATAATCAATATTTGTAGGTTGGAAAATTGCAATCCATTATGTGTATACTTATCCATATGATTTATTAATAATTAAAAAATAATTTGTAAGTAAAATTTAAAAATAAATACTATAAAATAAAAAAATAAAGTACGATAAAAAACTCTAAAATTAAATTTTATAATTTAAATTCTACCTTATAAAATTCAAATTTAGTACGCGTAGAGATAGCTTAAAAGGAGCAGACGCATATACGGTTGGAAAAGAAGGATGGCCTGAAGAAAGGTCGGGAAAGGGCGGGGAAAGGGGTCTCGGAAAGTCCGGGACATGCTGCTGCGGCATGCAGTGAGCTCAGATCAGGCTCGGGGGTGGGGGCACTTTGCGCTGTTTCGATCCTATTTTACTTCGGTTTTTCCCCCGGTTTTGAGCGATAGACCGAGAAGTCAATCAAAGGCATCGTCCCGCCTCTCTGGCTCCTTGGGGCGGTAGCGCGTGACCGGCCGCACCAATGGGGCGCGTCCACCTGCGCGCGTGACGGGGCAGGGAGGGGTGCACGGTGCAGTTGCAGCCTTTGGAGTTTGGACGGGCAGGCAGGTGCACAGGCACGCCGCGTTTTTGTTTCCTAATCGGAACCACGCTCGACTCCGCTTGCTCCGCTCAGCGGCCGCGTCTGCCGGGTGGGGTGTGTGTGCCGTGCGGGGCCTGGCGCGTCCGCACGCTCGCGCGGAGTTTACAACAGGAGATTACTGCCCCTTTCCGCGGCCGCCATCATGCTCCTCCGCTTCGCTTCGGTGTGCAGCCGGAGCAGGAGAGCCGTTTCTTACCTAGGGTTTACCTTTCCGATGGAAAGCTGCATCCTGACCCCCGGTGGCACAACGGTTTTCACTAAATTTTGATCAAATTTTGTTTGATTTTACTGTTTTAAGTTTGAAGTACTCAAAAATCATTTGAAATCTGCATATATATCCGATTCTGTCATGTGTTGAAACCTCAAAATTTCACATGTTTCGATTGGTTTTGTTAAAAACGTGAACCCTACCGTCTTACACAACACGACATGAGGAACCTGTTGGGGGGCTCAGTAGAGAGCCTTGGCTTGGTCCGTGTGTGCGGAAATAATTAACACTTAAGTTTTAGTCTAATTTAAAAAAAATGCTACCAGATTGATTTATTAATAGAATCATAAAAAAAACAAATATAAGATATAACAACAATCATAATACGTACTATACATACTATGATTGTCTAAAAACAACCGCTTGATTAGAGCCCGAGCTTATTGTATTTTTACCGTTGTTGTTCATCACGTTGTTATTCATCACAATAGTAGCAGCTCGTTGTGCGGCTTATTGTTGCTAATGCCGGAGGAACTGTTGTTGGTAGAACCGTATTGCTTCGTGTCGGGAGACTACCCTCTTCTGTCGTGAAAGAAGACATATTCGAAGGAAGAAGACGATGTCGTGGAAGCAGCGAGCGAGCGGTTCTTAAAAACTTTATTCGTCCTCTCTTGGGTGTAGAATCTTGAAGGGCGACAATTTTGGAGACCTGCTCTCTTGATCGCTAGTGCACACCAATGAATGAGATGAGAAAGACTAGAGGTAGCATGGTGCTGGAAAACCTAGGCCCTAATCAGATTGATCTTTTCACGAGAGGGTGACAGGGTGATATATATAGCCCGGAGGAGCACGGTTAGGGTGGAGCCAGAAACCGACACAATCCGCTTATAAAAACGGACTCAGTTACGATCTTAAAATGGCAAAATAAAACCATAAAAAATGACATAGTACAATCGCGGCTCACGTCACACCTCGGATCGGACCGGTGAGGCAAGGTGAGCGAGCATGCGTGTACGTTCTCCTTTTTTCCCTCTCACATGCTTAAGGAGGGGAAAAGAAGCCAACCTTATAAGTTGAATTATGTCTCCACCAACTAGTAAGATGGGACTAAATGATCCCAATCTCATCTCCATTATATGGGACTTTGATATTTTTAGAATTTTTTTTATTTAATTAGTTGGGCCATAGGCCTTAAATTCCATCAATCTCCCACAAGATCTTAAAGGTCCAGTTTTAAATGTTTTCAGCACTGTTTGATATACCTGTGTTTTAGCAGGGACTGTAAAGTTGAATACACATCTAGAACTTTAAACTACACTTACCTACGACTTGAACAATAGACTACACCTCGAATTGCAAATCTTGTGAATAAATTATACTCAGAGTCAAACTAATACATGTCTGCTAGTTAGGGTAACTCTCGGATGGAGTGTATAAGTCATACTCATCTAGTTTCTTCATGAGCTTCATAGAGATCACCCAAATCTCACATACTGTAACTAACAGTTGGGCTCACATAGGTGTATTCTTTCAAGGATATCTTGTAGGAGGGTACATCTCGTTCTCACAAGCCAACAGAATACATTAAGACAAAAACCAATCTACCATACAATGAAAAGAGTACTACATCTTCACATAGAGGGAGTCTTAAGAGTTTGTACTCTCCTCTAGTTAACAATGACCTATTATTTACCGAACCTAATTCACGGGATTTGTAATCACATAGGCCAGATTATCACCATGAAATAACTCACTTGGGTCTCATATCCATCTCTCTCGATGTATTTTCTATCACGTTACGTGACAAACCCTTCATGAAGAGGTCTGCCAAGTTCTTAGCTGTCTGGACATCTCAAGGCTATCACTCTGGAGATTTTCAATTTTTTCATTGTCTTCAAGCGTCTTTTCACATATCTTGAGGACTTCATATTATCTTTAGAATTATTCACTTTGTTGATCATTGTTTAATTATCATAATTTATCATAATCACTTGTATCGATTTTTCAACCACCGGTAAATCCATCAAAAACTCACGCAACCACTCTACTTCAACAATAGTTGTATTTAATGTAGTGAGTTCTGCTTCTATGACCTTGTCAAAATAGTCTATTTGCAAGACCTCTATGAAATAGCAGCGTCATCTAAGGTGAAGACTTAATCATTCATGGCCTTTATCTCATCTGCATTCGAGATCCAATTTGAGTCACTATAATCTTCTAGCACCGATGTGTACCCAGTATAGTGAATTCCAAAGCTTATCGTACCTAGCAAATAGCGCATCACATGCTCAAGTGTATGCTAATGGTCATCACCTAGGTTCAAAGTGAACCGGCTCAATTTGCTAACTGCAAATGAGATGTCAGGACATGTTGTATTTGCTACATATATAAGAGAGGCAATAATTTGGAAATATATCAATACCCTTATTCTTTCAAAGCATTAATTTTTAATCATAAGGTGTTGGTGAAGACTTGCCGTACATATACCTAAAATGGTTTAACACTTTCTCCAGATAATGGGATTACGATGATGTAATTCTATCCTTATCCATGATCAATTTAATGTTTAAAATAACATGAGCTACCCCAAATCCTTCATATGAAACTTTGGAGACAGAAAAGCCTTGACCTCAGTTATCACATCAAGGGTTATCCTAAAAATCAGTATGTCATTAACATAGAAGCACATGATAATTCCTTCACCCCCACCATGGTGATAATACACAAATTTATATTTCTCATTTACTATAAAGCCTACAGCAGTCAAAGTACTATCAAACTTTTTATGCCACTGCTTCTGAGCCTTTTTGAGACCATACAAAGACTTCAATAGTTTACACACATTTTCTTTCTGACCTTTTACTATAAATCCATTAGGCTAATCCATGTAGATCTCTTTATCTAACTCTTCGTTAAGAAAAGCCATCTTAACATCTATCTGATGGACGAGAAGACTATATAAGGCAGCCAAGGAAAGTAGTACATGAATAGTAGTTAGTCTAGCGATAAAAGCATAAGTGTCAAAGTAATCCTCGCCTTCTTTTTGTGTACATCCTTTTGCCACAAGCCGAGACTCACACTTTTCAATAGTAACATCAGGCCTAAACTTCCTTTTGAACACCCACTTGCACCCCATAGGTTTACACCTATAGGATCTCTCCACAACCTCCCAAGTCATGTTAGCTAGGATAGAATACATCTTACTACAGACTGTCTCTTTCCAATAGTCTGCATACGAAGATGCATACACCTCGAAAATCGACTTGTGAGCAACAAGATACATAGTGAAATTATTGCCAAAGGATTTAGGAATACTTGACCTCTTTCTCCTTCTCAGAGCTTTATTGTCACCCTCTTTATGACTTTATTCATATGGTTATTCAAACGTTTCAAAAGTTTTAATAGGTTTAGAAACTATTTCACTAGATATGTTATGCAAATCTTTCATATGAAATATATTATAAAAAAAGTAGCATCATGAGACTCAAAGATCGTATCAACATACATGTTAGATATCTCTGATTTAACCATAAAAAATATATAAGCAATACTGCAATAAGCATAACCTAGAAAGATACAATCCATCGTTTTCGGCCCAAGCTTGGGCTTCTTTTTTATTGTTACATTAATTTTTGCCAAACATCCCCAATTGTGCAAGTAAGATAATGATGGCCTTCTCCTATTCCATTCCCTATATGAAGTTTTCTCCTTATTTTTCATCAGAGCTCTATTTAGGATATGATATGAAGTCAACATGGCCTCTCGTGACCATGCCTTAGATAAACTTGCAGTGTCTAACATGCACTTTCCAAATTTGTCAACTATGGTTCTTCCTTTCGACAACCACCTTTGATTAGGGTGAATAAGGAGGCATCTTCTCATGAATAATATAATGTTCATTATAAAATAAATCGAAATTAAGATACAAATATTCATCACCACGATCTGACCTTAGTCGTTTGATCTTTTTGTTTAGTTGGTTTTCTACTTTTGTTTTATAGATTTTAATGTAATATAAAGCCTCATCTTTAGTTTTCAATAGATAAACATAACAAAAATCTATTCGCATCATTAATTAATTTCATGAAATATCTCTTTCCACCCTTCGTCAACACACCATTCATCTCATAAAAATTAGAATGAATAAACTCTAGAGGTGCCAAGTGTCTTTCCTCAGTAGCCTTACGAGGCTTACAAGGTTGCTTTACTTATACATAACTTTAGCACTTAGAATCTTTGACAATGAAAAGTTTTGAGATTAGATTCAAAATTACAAACCAAGAAATAGAACCAAAATTTAGATGACATAAATATGAGTGTCAAACACTGGCCTCACCTCCATTATCAGCATCACAAATATGGTTCATTGCCTTTTTGCAAAAATCCGTAAGAGAAAAGTGAAACAAGCCTCCGTATTTATAGTCTTTACCAATAAATAGTACATGTATAGACATTACTACTTTATTGGACTTAAAAACTAACTTAAAACCATTTTTATCACAAGGTAATCACTAACTAAGTTATTGTCTATGGAGGGCAGATGTTGCACGCTCTTCAGCTGCATGATCTTTTTTAAAGTAAACTTCATATCTACCGTACCAACGTCACGAACAGAAGTAGGCAACCCATTCCCCATCAAGATGGTTGACCCGGTTGTGGCATGATAAGAAGAGAACAAAGAATAATTAACACACACATGAACATTAGCACCTGTGTCAATCCACCAATTCATAGATTGACTCACTGAAATAACAATAGATAAATTATCATATTTAGCTGAACCATCCACAATGTTATCAATGTGGATGTTATCAATGGTGATGGTGTTCACAAATTTGAAAGACTGCCCCGGTTCCTACTTTCCTTTGCGGTGTGGGCACCTCTTTGCCCAATGCTTGATTTCATCACATTGCTCTTAAAATTGGTTGTTTGGTTATGCTTGACCATATTTCTCTTGTTCTTGCTATGGTTGGGATGGTCTTTCCTCATAGTATTGGTAGCCGAGTGGTTCTCGTCTCCACCATTGTGTTCATCCTTTATCTTAGATCGGGTCCTTGACTGCAATTTTCTTCATATTGTTTCTCAAAGATTTGGCAAAGTTCCTCCATAACATTGGCAACTTAGCAATAATGGTGCCAGATACAAAGTTGTCAAGGAGTGAGAAATTTATGTGTGCGAGTTCTTTTGCAATGTCTTATATCTCATGAGCCTGCTGTACCACGGAACGATTGTCCACCATCTTATAGTCTGTGTATTGTTTCATGATATACAAAACACCGCCTTTTTTAGAAGCCCCATACTTGACTTTAAGGGCATCCCCACAAATATGTATGTGAGCATCATAGATATTATTAGACAAAACACCTAAGACACTTCTCATAAACAACACATTGGTAGCCACATACCTTCTTTTCTTATCAAGGAAAGCAGACCTGCCAACCTGCCCTTAGTGACTAAAATAAGAAAGTCTTTGTCTGCCACCTTTTGTAGTGCTCATTAGAAAATTTATCTAGACTCAAAGCATCGGCAAAGCGAGATGATTGTAAACCAAAGTGACTAAAATAAGGTTTTTTGATTGTTGAAATAATTAACACTTTAAGTTTTAATCTAATGTAGAAATAACAGATCATAATATCATAATTGCTAACAGATTAATCTACTAATAGAATCATAAAAAAATAAATATAAGATCTAACAACAACCATAATACGTATTGTGGTTGTTCAGTGCATGTTGCTTGATTAGAGCTCGAGCTCGGTGACGTTGTTATTCATCATGGCGGCAGCAGCTCGTTGTGTCTTATTGTTACTGAAGCTAGAGGAACTACTATTGACGGAACCTCATAGTTTCGCGCTAGGAGACTGTCCTCTTTAGTCATAGAGGAAGACACATTCAAAGAAAGAAGATGATGCAGTGGAAGCAGCAAGCAATCGTGCCGGGCACTTTCTAGAAACCTGTCCTCTCCCGGTGCAGGATCTCAAGCGGCAATGGTTTCGGAAACCTGCTCTCCCGACCGTCGGTGCATGCCAGTAAATGGGATGAGAAAGACTAGAGGTACTACGATGCTGAAAAAACTAGGCATGAGCACAAATTTATCTTTTCACAAGAGAGGACGATGAGGTCGATATATATAGACCAGAGGCAGGTAAACCGGCACAATCTGTATATCATGGCTTGCGCCCCAATCCGACAAGATGAGCAAGCGCACGTGTGGGTTCTCTCTTTCTTCCTCTTACTTACTCACAAAGAGGAAAAGGAAGTTAACATACCTCTCCACCAGGAGAGACTAAAGAATCCCACTCCTACTTTGATTATATGGGTCTTTAAAATTTTTAGAAATTTTTTATTTAATTAGTTAGGCTATTAACCCTAAATTCCATCAGTCATGTACTGGCGCGACTATAGGGATTATTGATGCTCGTGTGTCCCATGCTACTAGAAGAAACATGGTTGACATCTCTAGTAGTGTGGTTGCGATTTGCTTGAAAGCAATCTCGTGCCGATAGTATGAATTGAAGGTAGTTGTAATTTGTTACGGAACTTGTGTGAGCGTTTGATCTCTTTTAACGGGAAAATTGAAGGTACGTGCAATTTGTTATGGAACGTGCTGAAAGCAATATGGAACCAATAACATGAATTGAAGTTACTTGCAATTTGTTGCGGAACATGCAACAATTGGTATTTGTGTGAGCGTTTGCTCTCTTTCAATCTTTCAACGGGAAAATTGAAGGTACTTGCAATTTGTTACAGAACATGCTGAAAGCAATCTTGAGCCGATAGCATGAATTGAAGGTACTTGCAATCTACCATTTCAACGGAAAAATTGAAGGTGCTTGCAATTTGTTACGGAACTTTCAAGTTGAAAATTCAGCTCGAGACTGGAAACAGAACTGTCAACTAAGATTTGGGCAAATTCCATAATATACAAGATTTGTGGAGAATATAACTTTCTACTGGTAGGATTTTAGTGGCCTATAGGCTACAGCTACTATAATGTACACTTTCAACTTAGATTACGGTCAGTTTTCAACCAGGAATTTGGCTTCACATGGGGTTTTCCCAAATCAAAGCTCATGTAAACCACCACATAGATCATGTGAAGCTTGTCCGAGTCATTCCTCCGTTCAAACCTATGGACGATATGCGCAGTGATTAGTCATTCACATGAATGCTAGAGTTCAGTACATCCGAATGGATTGGTTTTTTTCACGGCATACGAGAAGACATATTAGTATATAATTAATTAAGTATTAACTATTATAAATTTAAAATTAACTTCATTTATTTTTTAAAAAATTCAATATAAAAGATTTTGTAAAAATCATATAGTTTGGCAGTTTGAAAAACAAAAAAGCTTGTTTATACTTAACCAAAAGTCATCTGAATTAGATGTCACAATAAACACACTGAATCAACCCCGCATGTTACTAGCCTGATGTCCCACTCTAGATTAGAGATGACAACAGGGCTATACCCGTCAGGTATTGACACACCGTCCCCGTTTCTAAACCTCCTGTCCCCATCCTCATCCCCACACACGGGGAACGGTTTTTTTCCGCCGCCGTGCGGGTACGGGGCACCCGCCGATGCCCATCCCCGAAAATCAAATTAAAAACATGAAGACATTAGCAGCAAGCAACACAGCATACCTAACATACAGGAACGATGATTACCATTTAACCATCCGAAACAATACTTATCCAAACACTGATGCACATCATTACTATAGCAGCAAAAACAATTAGCCATGTCGCTGCATGGAGTCGGCGACGGCGGCATGGCACTAGCGTTGCTTAGAGATGGCGCAGGAAGCATGTTGTGGTCTCCCGGCGTTGATGCCGCGACGTGGTGTGGAGGACTGGAGGAAGCGCCGGAGGCGTTGATGTGCGGCGCGGCGTTGACGGCTTGATGCGGCCTCCGGCGTGGAGGAAGGGCGGAGCTCGGCAAGGTGCGGCCTGAAGATGGAGCGGATGCGTCCGTCGTCGTCGGCCGTCGATCTGTGTCGGCCTCGACCATCGGCATCGGCGGCTAGCACGATTTTGGGGCGGGCTGCCGGCGGCTGGTGCCTGGCGCCTGGGAGTGGAGGAAAGGATTCACTCCCTCCCCAATGTGTGGGACCTAGGGTTTTGTTAGTGTGTGGATGTGTGCGTGTAATTGGGCTGCAATAGATGGGCTTCGATCGTAAGGAGCTCTGTGGGCTAGAACGATGAGTACGTGCGCTATACACGGGGGCCCGTGGGCATACGGGGACGGGCCCTAGCGAACGCCCTGGATCCGGCCCACCCGATGGGGGAATGTTTTTACCGTTAGGAGACCCATTGATAGAGATATTGGCTCATTTAGAACCCGTGATAGATGTTTTATCCGTCGGTGTTGAGTCCCATTGCCATCCCTATTAACTATTATAAACTTAAAAAATATTTTTTTAATTTTTTTTTAAAAACTTCTGTATAGAAAGTTTTTACTAAAAACCTATACTATTAAACAGGTTGAAAAAAACACGCTTACAAAAAACAACTTAGTAGCTCAGTGGAGAAGCTGTTTAGAACTGTTTAGAACGTAGCCGATCTAGGTGTGATATTGATCTATGCTATACACCACTCAAACAAAACCAGTTATTTCGAACAAATAGATGCTTAATTTTCTTAGCCTAGTCGTTGCAATGCATGCTTCCGGTAGCTAAACAGATTTTATAGTGCAACTTGCTAGAATTAAAAAAAATCTATGATGCAGTCAAATCATACCATCTATAATCTATATAAAGCTTCGGTATACGAAAATAATTTGAGTGTATTTATTATTAAATTATATGTTTTAGTTTTATGTCAAAGTAGGTTTGATTAACCTAGAAAATATATAGAAACATTACTCTAGCTTTTGTCACTTGAGGGAGGGAATAGGATCATGCGAATCTCTCAAGTATCATGTGATGGAGGAGGTGATGATAGTTTTTGAAATTTTTTCAATATCCACATAAGGACATTTACAATTCGTGACCTCCATATACTCTTTTAGCTTTGTCACATTATATTTTGGTAGGGAAGGGAGAATTCAATGACAATTCAATGAACAATACATGCCGAGTTCTTACACAAGAGACCATGATGATTGATGCACAAAAATAGTGTGCGCATGTGAAATATATTTGTCAATTCTTAAATTTTCCACTTTTGAATTGGAGAGGCTATCTATTATTCATTTATTATATACTAAAAATACATTAAACTTTCTTAAAACACTCTTAAGCTATTATATGGCATTCTTTTAAACACTCATAAGTTGCTATGTGTTATGTCGCTAAATTAATTATGAAAAAAACAAAGCATCCGACCATCGATTTTCACTTATACAGTGGATCCATTATTTTCAACCGTGAGATCTATATTAGAGAAAACAAAACCACCTCCATTCCCTCTCCGTGTGGGTATATGACCTCTCTGTGTGGGTACATCTCCTGTACTTAGGTGCACCCCCTACTCCCTTCCACCCGCTTACTTTCCTCTCCCCTTCCGATCCATTCTATAGGTAACAACTCAATAGAATATTAAGTGATCTTAATTGTTAATTATTAAGTTATGTAAAGAAAAACAAGGCCTACAATCCCCTTACCTTTCCAGTGTACACAGTTACGTCGCAATGCAATTGGAATTAACCTGCTATTTGAAGGAAAACAAATTAATATGTTGCCAGGCCTCAACTGCCTATCGCTTCTGTTGTTGTTCTTTTTTAACAACACTGGCGCTACAAATTTCTACTTTAAGAGTATTAAAAATGTTTCCAGGTTAACTAACAGTAGCAGTCAGAAAAAAATCACCACCAAAACTCTTACATAAACCAAATGCAACGATGCCCAGAAATCAAAACATTAAATTAGGTTTTTAAAATACATTCTGCTTGCTTTAATCTGGTTATCTAAACGGGCTAACTGCTTCTTGTTAGGGATTATCAATGCAGTTAGCATTAGGTCTTCAACAGATGCAGGTATATACAATTTTTTTCCCGCTAAGATCAAGCAGATGTATCTTTTTTCTGGCCAAACAACAAACATCCTAATTAATCCACAAATTTGCTATGGCAGAAAAATTAGATCCACGATGTCTAACATTTTTTTAAAAAATTCAACCGTGATAAATATCTGTATAAAAGAATAATTTCTTTAGCTAGCACACTCCTACACTTTACTTGTTATCACAATTATCATAAAAAAATGAAATAATTTGACAACATAGGTTACATCATTATATATATTTTTGGCAAACATGAATAGCTAAATTAGATATAAATTATCTAAGTGAGATGAAATACTTATTCCAACTTGTATCCTTTACAGGAAACTTAGGATCCTGTCTTGGTGAGTTATCAGTTCTTCAGGTATAGGTAGTCCTTGGATGTGCCTTACGAATTATTGGGGCTGAGTTGGCTGCATTGGAAGGGTAATGATGGCGTTGCAACCTGGGTTATCTCGTTCCACATTTGAGCCCGGGTGACCATGACTTGGTGAAGCACTGAGTGTGGATCTGCTGATGTAGTTGCGTCATCTTGGTTTGATGGGGGTATGGATAGCTGGAGTTGTTGTTTCATGGCTTCTAGTTGGTTAATCTTATCTAGTATTTGTCTTTGGGTTTTGATGACTTGCTGTAGCTTTAAGTGTAAAAGCTGATTTTTGGTGGAGGTTGGCTTGGCTAATTTGGTTGTTGTTTCTAGTGGTTGGGTAGTTATTGGTGTGGGTTGATTCTCGGTGGGGGCGTGGGTGACGTCAGTTCTAGAATTTCTGTGGTGTCTGGCTCAATTGCTTGGTCTGTTGGTTTATAAACGGTGCTGTGGCTATCATGGGCAACTTGGTTCAGGCTAGCTCACTAAGCTTGATTCTCTTTGTCTTTGAGCTGTTAAGGAGCAAGGGCTGCTGATTGAGCAGACAATCCATCTCAAACCTAAAAGTGTCACAGTTAGCGTGAGAAAAAGCCTAACAAAAGGAGAGAAAACTACAGAACAAAATATTTTCGCAAACCGAACAAGTATAACACATACACGAAAACTCCTAATGAGTAACTGACAGTCTTATGGTTGCCTGGATCAAGCTTTCCTCTAGAACAACGTCTTAAACTTAGACATAAAACCTTATTGTCTTAAAGCAGATATAGAAGGAGGTTATGCGGCTAAGGTTTATTAGCTTTCGAGTAAAAAAACTTATTCTCAAAACTAGAATAAGATAAGAGAGTAGAACTTTTCAAAATAGTTTTTCTTTGATAAAATATAATCCTTAAGGACATAAGGCATAAAATATAATCCTGTGGAACCATGATGCTGGTAAAGGTCCTAGGAACAAAATGAATTATTGTAATACTAATAATAAAGTTTACCTTTATATTGCATCTCAAGTAATCTTTATAATACAACCTTCATTCAAAAGCAGCAGCAATGGAACTTTAATGTAGCTAAATACCAATCCACGGGCAGTGGCTTAAGTCTAGAGATAAAATTTAACCTTCTCCATTTTCAACCTAGACTTAGAAAAGAAGAAAAACAACAATAATAGAGGGTGAGTACATTCGTACTTCGCAATAGACTAGAAAAAGTATAAAATGAATGATTCAAAGTAACAATAGGTTTATTTTACAAACCATTTATTTTAGAACACTTTCCAAAACTGTTAAGTATGGTTTTCTTATAAAACATTTAGAATGAGACTTTTGTCTCAATTTACCCGTGAGTTGCTTTGCAATGGTTCAAGTGGGAGAGTCAAATTTTAGTTTTTATTCATTTTCTTCTCTTTTTCTCTATTATTTTCTTTCTACTTTATCAAATATCTCTCAATTATCTCCACTTCACATCAAATCAGAATTTCTCGTCCAAAACCTTATTCATTGTATCCTCTAAACTGTCCATATCCTATAGCACTCCACTTTTACTTAGCAAGCCTACTCTATGATGTCATTTCGACATCTCAAGTCACACAGGCTCATTTAAAAACCGCCTAGGTTATTTTTCAGTCACACTAACTAACTCTAGCAATGATTCTCATCTCACAAATCAATTTTACAAAGCACAGGCAAACAAATTTACGTTAAGAGAATCACTTTACATTCGCTCTTAACCATGGACATGACTGTTCAAATAATTTAGCTAAACTCTACAAAGGATGTAAGTACTGGCTGGTACTGTAAGTTCGCGACAAAACTTACACCAAGTAATGGCTGGTACTGTAAGTTCACGACAAGATCATTTCAAAGTTAGCCTATAAAAATCACATGCCACATAGTTGGTCAACTCCCACGATAAGCATTAGGCAAGGTTAGCCATCGTCTACTTAGAGTACACCAGAGATGCTCCTACAACTATCGGTATTGTAAGCGCCACAATAGTGGCAAGGCCACAAAGGGTTGATCTTAGAACATAAAACTTTGTCTCCTCATCCCCATTGTTCCACAACCACTAGTATACAAGATAATCTTGAACTAATAAATTACTTTTTCAAGGTATCCCATAATACCCGTGTGGTTGCACTATAAAATGCTCAGAAGAAATTTCCAAAGAAATCGGTTCTTATATGAAAATATGAAACCAAGCCACACAGGTAAGATTCCGCATCGCAAACTTTGCAATTCTCCAACACTAAGTACCGAGGTTTTCCAAAACAATTCCTTAACCCATTTTTCCACAAGTCGACATACAATTAGGTAGTGTGTGGGTTTGACCAATACCCATGCCTAGGGGCATGGATACCGAGCCACCTCTTTGGTGGAGCGATAAGGATTATGATTTTACAATAACTTATGAAAAGTAATTTAACTACTGGGTAGGTCCGTCGATCACACAAACCAAGGCCAATTAAGTTAATGTGTATACTAGGAGTAATATGAATGAAGAGTAGCTTGCCTTGCTATTGGTCTTCAAATCTTTGAGGAATCCACGTCCATTGAACCTCCAGAATGGCCACTACGCACTCAAAAAGAGAAAACCATCTAAAATATTGTAAAATAAATAAAAGCATAGAGCAATTTGATTGAGCTCAATTTTTAAAAAATTATGAGAGTTGAATGGGGCTAATCGAACTTATGTTTTAAGAGATATCAATTTTAGTAGTTTAAATGAATTTCTGAACACAAGAAAATGGCTTATTAGTTTGAGACAGAATATTCCCATGGAACATCCCTTGGTGGGGCTTGTTGTCATTGGTAGAGAGAGGTTGGCACACGATAGACTGAGTTTACCGAGCAGACTACCTTATCAGATAGGTGAACTAGGCTCAAGGTGAAAACCTGCTAGGTGGATTGAGTGGCGAGGTCCACTTGTTAGTTGCTCATGGACTGTCGACTAGGTGCACAGGCGACCGGTTTTTGCTGGTCCCACTAGTGGGTCTCACTAGCTTTTCTTTTCTCTTTTGTTTCTTTCTTTCTTTCTTGTCCTCTTTCTTTTCTTTTTCGCTCGTTTCTTCTCTCTCTAACTTTCCTCTTTTCTCTTTTCTTCTCTCATTTCGTCTCACGCTCTCTTCCTTGAAAACAGAGGCCAGGCAATGGCATGGCTAGTAACAGTCCTCGCATTATGGCCAATAAGCCTGGCGTGACACCACTTCCCATTAGGTAGAGGCGGTGATGGTGCAGTGGCATCCTAGTGACACAGAGGGCAGTAAAAGCTCAGAGAGTAGTGCTAGGCCCCAAGAAGATCGGCAAGTAGGTGGCTGTGGATGTGGTGCTCGCGCGGTGGTTGATTAGGCCACACAGTAGAGCCCTACTTAAGACGGAGGAGGGGCAGCGTGGAACCTAGGGTCGCTAGGATGATGGGGTTGGCATCATGTTGAGGCATATGCGAGATGGAGAGTAGGGTCATAGCAAGCAGATTTGATAGGAGGAGGTGCAACATTAGATTTTAGCATGTTGGTGTGCCAGTAAGGTAGAGTAGGGATTTGCATGTCCGAGTGCACGCGAGGTGTTCAGCCGTGGTTCCTAGGCATGTTCTGGTGAAGATGGGGTGTAGCGTTGGCTACGTTGAAGGTGGTGAGATGGCGGAGGCGCTCTATGTGCTTAGAGGTAGAGTAGAATGGATTTTTGTTTTGAGATGGTGGAGGCGGCATCGACGCATGGGAGGGAGCAATGGAAATGGGCTTCCTAGCCTTTATAGCCATGGCCTGGGTGATAGAGGTATAGCTGGCTCGACTTAGATTCGAGGACAAGGGACACGACATGGCGATAGTGCAGCGCAAGGCATCAATGATGGTGGATGGCAAGGGTGGGCACGGTGCATCGAGGTGGCATGGATGACTGGCTCAAGATGGCATCGAATAGTGGTGCTCATCGCATTGGTGCACTAGACCAAGTTCTTGGTGAGGCAAGGAGATTGTTTGTCCTTGGGGGTGGCCAACAGAAGAACTTGGAGGCAGAGGCAAGGTGGCAAGCAGCAATAGTTTGGGTGGTGTGGGACCGCTTCATCGTGTCTTCACAAGGATGCATGATTTGCTAGCATGACGCTATGCGGCATATAGAGAGAAGAGGTCCTCGAGGGGGAGTCCACATAGCCAGTGCGACTTTAGGGCGATGACAGGAGTGACACCGCGGTGGGTCCTAAGCATGTGGTCGTGAGCTGTCATGGAGTAGCGCGTTGATGTGTTTGCCCCGTGGTGCATCACAGCTGGTGAGACAGGCACAAGGTAGCACACAAGAGCATGATGCATTGATGCAACTGGGCGGGCACGGCACGACATTCCCCTAAACACGCACTGGGCGCGTCGTGTTGGTGCGAGGAGGAAGATGAGCTAGGTGGGCTCGAGCGACATTACTAGGTCGACCTAATACCTTTGGCCTAGGCGAGAGAAGGGGAGGTTGAAGATGGATAGACGGCTAGGCCAAGAGGCAAATGGGCTAGTGACCTAGAAGAGGGAGAGAGGATGGAGATGGTTGGGCTAGCGATGGCATGGTATAGATGGGAGAGAAGTGAGTCGAGGTGGCAGTTGGGTTGAGACACCAAGGCTAGAGGGAGGGATGGTGGCTAGGTCGTTGAGGTTGTGATCCAAAGGAGAGAGGGGATGGTTGATGGGTTGGCCTAAAACTACATCACATACATGAAAGAAGGAAGGTGGAAGGGACTGCTATGGCAACTAGACTAGTGTGCTGAGGCCTAGGTGGAGGAGGAAAGGAAAGAAAGGGAGTGATTGAGTTTGTGCCATGAGAAATAGCCTAATTGGCATAGTGACTTTTGTTTATTTCCTTTAATTTATTTGAATGTATGTTGAGAGGGAATGAAATGAGATATTCTTTCTAGACATTTTCTTTTAAGCCCTCTACTGTACAAAGATTCATTCAAAAGAATATATGTATTTAAATTTTATAGTTGTACTCACTGAAATTCCATAAATTGAAAGGAAGGATAATTTGGTTAGTTTTTGTTATTTGGAATGAATTTTGAGTAATGTATGCAGTTGGGTAAATATGTGGAGAGGAAGAAAGGATGGCAAAGGAACAGAAGTTTCAAGGAAATTTTATAATGAAGTTTTAGTGTTTGAATTCACAGAAAAATTAGGAATTTAGGGAATGGATATTTTGTTGGGATTTTAGCTTTAGAGAAAAAACTGTACATAATGCAATGAATAGATAATTGAGAGGATCTAGAAGGGATATGAATTTGAGAGGTGATTTTGGATATTTAATCTAGAAACTGAATTCCAAAATTTGAATGCATGGTCATTTAGGATTTTTTATGAAAGTTTTTAGGATCATAGGAATAATTTAATTTGGATTAAAATGATATTTAAGTCTGAGCAAAATAAGGATATAGAAAGATTGTGTTGATCTGAGTGTCTTTTGATGTGGGAGGACTTTGAATGAATTTTAGAAAAGGGTTTAATTAGGAGGGGACTTGAACCATCAAAATTTAAATCTTGAGAATTTAAATTAGAAGGAAATGATTGGGTAAGATTTAGAGTTAATAAGGATTGATTTAATTGAAATGCTAGATCCTTAATGTATAAGTAAAGAACGAAATGTTTAGATACTAAGATTTTATTAAAATAGTTTTAAACGGTTACACCAAGTTTTGGGTGTTACAATGGAGCCTCGCACAACCTACACAAGTCTGTTCATTTAGTGTAGCGTTACTACCCACCCAATCCATCCAAAATCCATTACTTTGAGAAAAAAAAGAAGTAGTTACATCCTAGCATAGGTAATTGTAAAATATCTAGCCAGTTTTGTCAAATGTTATATAGGTACATAGATTTGCATGCACCATTATTTCATATAATTGAAATTGCATCTAGGCTCTCTAATAGGTTTCGGATAATAGATAACAAGAAAGTTAGCAGCCTAATGTATTAAGTGATGAAAAAGTATAGGAGTTAGTCTCCGGGACTAATGTCTTAATGTGTAAAGGAAAGAAAATCCTATAGAAAGACATCGATGAGGACTTGACAATGTATTTTAAATGTATTTTATTTTTTTTAGTCGTACGATTACCATGCTATCAAGAGGGCTACAAATATTAACTCGAATTGCGAAGCAAGTGCTCAATTAGGTTCATTTATTTTTGTTGAGTGAATAATTACACCACATGCATCTTTGGTTCTTATTTTTTCCTCTAAAGAGACCTCTGGATATTTTGTCTAGCTCATCGGATATTTTTGGACAAGTTTATATGTCTAACAATCAAAATGGATCAGAATCTCTGGCCTTAAGTGGCGAAGTCTTCAAAAAAATTTCTCTATCTAGCAGTGAATGTTGTTAGGAGTCTCCGAAGGTTTGAACTAAATACTCCAAATTGGCTACGCTACTTCAGATTCAAATATGTCCGGAGGCTCTTATCCACTAGGGCAGATACTTTAGAGTTTGAATCAGTGAGTATCAGCTAGTTTCATAGAGACCTTGTTTTAACTCCACCAAGCCCCACTTTGAGGAAAAGGTTGTTCATTCCCTACTCCCCATAAACTTCCTAGGGTTTCACACATCTATCTTGTCTTTTACACCAAATCCATCTTTCTGTGAGTGATATTTTAGAGTCATTGAGTGAGAGGGTTAGGAATTTGATTGAGCACTTATAAATCGATATATGGTAAGGATTTACACTTGTTACTCTTAGATATTCTCCTCCTAGATGGCTAGACATCGCCTGTGAGGATTCAAAACTGTGAATCACCTAAGAAAGTTTGTGAAGGTATTTCTCACCTCCACAAGAAAATACATAGCCATAGTGGATACTGAGCTTGTTCTTAGAGATCAATCTTGGTAGAACAAGCTTCACCGATGGTTATAGCATCGTGTCCTAATAGAAATCTCGGTGGTTGTCTTAGACTTTATGCTTACCTTGATGAGAGCTTAGAGACCAAACATTTTCCTAGGATTGAACTTTATAAGGCTAGGGATTGAATGCGATCCGGCTCCTTGAAGTCCCTCAATGGATAGGTAGGATCTTTGATCCGAACTTCGGTAAAAAAATATTTGGTTTCCTTGTGTAATGGTTCTTACATTTATTTAATGTCTTTGGATCATCTACCATACCATTTTTCTCTTAATATTGCTCCTCCACACATCCTTTTAGAACTAGTGATGGGGAACTAGAATATAGAATATACTAACCTTAGGACCAAAGTGTCCAACCAAGCTTCGCTGCTCAGCAATGAATTTCAACCAGTCTTTGGTACTTATGACCGAATTTTTTATAGGTTTTTAAGTGTACACATTCACCCCTCTATGTGATTCAAAGTCTTTTCAATAATGATTAACAATAATCTATGTACAATAATAATCTTAATGAGTCAAACATTTTTAATCATTTAAACAATTATGTTTTTTTGCAATGCTTTTACTCATAGAGCTATTTTGATGGAGCACTTCACCCGCAGCTATCATTGAATCAATTTATGTCACAATGAGTTTTTTTCTTTATTCATTGCTATATTTCTTTTCATAATAGTCGTATTTTGCCTTGGCACACATCAAATAAATCATGCCCTTCGTTCTAGGATCATGTGTTTCTCTGCATCTTACATTTATAAGCAGCTATGGTGACAATGGCCTTTTATGTCATGATCGCACGCTCTACATAAAATTTTTCTATATAGATTATCTCCCACACTACAAAATCACGTTGGACTCTATAAACCCATTCATTTAGTATAGCATCATGTCCCACCCAATCCATCTGTTAATAATCAATCAAAACCTATATCAGTCTTACATGCTTATATAAATGGTGATTGAATTTTTTTAAAAGCTGACTTAAAATAAGAATCATATAAAATAAAATAAAATAAATAGAAAAATGTCAATAGGGAACAAATTGAACCAATTGGAGAAAATCTTGTAATTTCTTAGAATTTTTGGCTCTTACTTTTCACTTATGGAAACATCCATTGCCATAACCATTGCATAATTTTGTAGTGTTGAAATATTAATGGTCTTCTCTTCATCGCACTGTGAATTTCTCCACATATTATTGCGCATATAAACCATAATAAAGTAGCAGAACATAGGTTGTTTAAAAGTTATATTTTTACTATTAAATTTAAATTTTAAAACACGTGTTGACTATTTTTTTTATTTACAAAACAGCATAAAACACACATTATAGGGAATAGAGGTTTAGGATATGTATATATTTTCTGTCTTGTTCATATTTAAATATTTAAAAAATTTCATCAATGTGAACCAATTAAAAGTAGCGCTAGCTTGATGGTAGAAATGGAACACATTTGAGAGCCCTAAACATTCAATTAAAAAAATACCTTACCTTGTTGGACATGTTTCCCAAACAAACTAAGTCTACCATAATGAAGAAGATTATAGAAAATTACTTATCGGGATGAATGAAATATTATGTAGTAAAGCTAACTAGGTTAAAAATTATCTTAAGCAATGCTGATAAAGAAAATTTGTAGAGAAATAATACTTTTTAAGAGTGACAGATGTTATCTGCTTAATATTGTGTCCTTATAAGGTTTTCAGACAGCCTATAATAATGCATGCCCGCGTCAATACGTGGGCAATGTCTAGTTGTTATAACACTAATGGAGATGATACGTGGCATGGTACATATAATTGTTGTTAGCCATACATGTCTAAGCTCGAGCTTCTCTCTACATACCATAGTTTTTTGTTTGACACTGCCTTGTTGATTGTCGAACATACCTACAGCTTGATCGTTTGCTTAACTGTCAGCTACAGCGAAAATTTAAATTTTCAAACCTAATTTAGAGTTGTTTTTTATTTTTATTGTAGTTTATTTTTAATATTGTCTTTTAAGTTGCTAAGAAATTATATAATGTAAATTCTTCCAATCTTAGTAAGCTCTAAAAGGGGCTGACTAACAGAATCTCAAAAGCAAAAACCTCTGATTCTTGAAGCTAGCCCATGTAACCTTTAGCATGTTGCTCAAGGCATGCGTGCGGGCATGTAATGGATGACCAGAAAGAATTTAAGTGATGGCATCAAGTTGTACTTGATTGCTACCCACTTGACTGTAGTACTAGTATCTTGTATTCTTGCTTGTAGATCCAATGATTGCAGTTGCACACTTTCACTTTGACCCAGAGATGCTCTGCCAATATATGCAGCCCATGGTTTTAACTTGCTCTCACACTACACGAGCCAGCAAAGTTTACGGGAGCTAGAAGCCAAAGCCTCACCAAATGCCCGAAGGCTACATTCACTATAGGTTGCACAAAGATTGCACTAAGAATTTAAGGTTAGGTTCACCATAATCATGTCTCTTGTGGTAATTTTTTCATTGTTGTTATCTCCATGAGATGATGAAAACCATGGAATGAAATATATCCATCCAAACACCCACTGTCTTCAGCGTCAAGAATATCATCATCAGAGCTCCATTCAGGTTCCTCTGTCTCCTTTTGCTATACGTCTTTGCCATTATCATCTTCATCATAGTTAGTCCTATATATAGTTTCAGGACATTGTAATTATTGGAGCTCCATTTGTATTCAATCTCGATTGTATATTGACCTATCTAGTTCATTATTGATACTGTGCGTGCATATTTCACAATATCCAACGGATCTTCAAGTAAAAAAAATATGAGGCAAGTATGCATAAGAGCTTGTGTGGCACATGGCAACAAATCTATTTTACATAGATTTGAATATATATAGATATATATATATCCAGTGAATTGTACCTCAAACATATGCCTAATGTGAAATTAAGGTTAAGCAAAGAATATATAATCCTAATCCTAATGAAAAACTAACCAACATAAACTAAATACACCAATTATATGCCTGAAAAACGATTCAAGATACTCATTATGTATATTCATACAGAAACAGGACTTGACAAGTTTTCTTACATAAAGAAATTATGTATAATATGTCTTCACTTTAGCCAAATGAAGGATGCCCAAGAACAAAAAAGAATGGACAACTTCCTGGTGGTGACAAGCTCCTGAAGTTACAATATTGTAAAAATAAGATCAACACTTGATGAGCCTTTCTCTCTGGCGTCTATAAAAGGAAAGGAAAGAAGAAGTATATCAAGCCAAAGGAGACATCGGAAGATAGAAGGCCACCAACATGAGCTCAAAACTACTCTCTAGTCTTAGAAGTAGTTTGTCAAGAACATATCTTGCTAGTATATTGTAGCAAAGTGTAACACAAACTATGTAAAATAATCAAAACTTTTTATATCATCCTTGTAGTGAATAGTAACCAAAATAAACAATAAGTTGAATAGCAATGAACAGTAACAAGCACACGCTAAGCTAATAAGTACTAACTAAAGATAATATCAATATAAAATGTAGATTAAAGATCATAATTGGTACTCTAATAATAAGCAAACTAAATTTACTACTGAATTGGTATATATAATTTCTATATAAATTGGACTAATATCCATGATGACTTAGAGCAAAAAATTAAAAAGTTATATAAAAAATAGAAGCAAATTGAAGAACAGTATTATTTTCTTAGTAATAAATTAAAGTATGTATTAAAACTACTTAGAAGAATATAAGACAAGATAAAATAAAATTTACAAAACAGTGATTATATCAAGGAGTTACTAGATAAAATTAATTTTAGTCAAAGCAAAGAAATAGTATTGGCTTTATTAGGCATAGTTTTATCCTCAGAAGCCATAAACTCATAAAAATAAAATTAGAACTATTTAAGAGCCCCTTTAAAAGAATAGCAAGTAGAGATGACGAATTTTCAAGTAATACTAATAAGAAAAAGGGTAAATATGAAGAAATAGATAAGTTAGAAAATGTTACAAAAGTGGATAAGTAGCTCACAAGATATTAAAGAGACATATTAAGAGCAATAAGATCTCAACAAATATATTGTATGTGATTTTTCAAGAATAAAAATGGTAATATAGAATACCTAGAGAAGTAGAATTAATTGTTTTGATAAAACCAATTAAGTTAAAAATAGCAGCTAAGGAGTTTGAAAATGAATTAAAACATGCATGATTTAAGTATATTCACTAAGATATGTATATAATATGAATCAAAAGGTATGATAAGAAAGAAATTAGGAGTGAAAGTATTAATAAGCTTGCAAGATAAAAGACAAGACAGAGTAGATAAAGTAGTAGTAGAAGGAGATATGAATGATAATAGATTGATAATATATATAGAGCAGATTTCATAGATAAAATGAATTCTACATTCCAAATAAAGAGATACGAAGAATTTAAAGGGACAAATTTGTTGATAAGTATAAAATTTATAGGAGGATTAAGTAATAGAAGTACATTCAAATACAAATTAAATACAAATTAAATATAAATGATGTGATTGAAAATATGTATTCTAAAGGAGTAACATTCATGAGCCCAAAGAACAAGAGAAGAGTAAAAAAATTAGTGAATTAATAGTAAGTAAAACTTTAAGTTAGCCTAAAAATTACACAAGTTATTAAAATAGTAAAGGAAACACTAGTATTACATTTACAAATTATAAATCTAGAATCATTGTTGATTTGGTCAAAAAACATCCGATAGAAATATGATAAGAATAAAATATAAAGAGGATAAATTAAAAGATAAAGCCGTATAATATAATAACTTAATGAAGAGTGAGTGGCCTAAGATAAGAGATAAAGAACTTTATTTCTATTATGATAAAGGAATAAAGACATGGCTCTAAAAACCCCAAATCCAAGAAAATAAAGTAGAACAAATAAATCTAAAGGAAAGGGCTAAAAACGACAAAGGAAAGCAAAAGTTTAGTAAATAATTAAGTGAAGAAAACCAATATGAAGAAAATAAGATATTGCTTTTAGAAAATTATGAAGAAAAAATTAGTCTGATGACATAAATAAGTAATATAGAAGAGAAAAAAGATATCAAAATAGTACAGCGATTTTATAAACTATTTAGATCAATGTCTATATAATCTTCACAATGCAAAGGTTCTATAAAAAAAATAAAGGATGAAGGAAAAAGAGAGACCATAGTGGGAAAATGGTCCTCAGACAAAGAAGAATATTTATATAATTATATCTAGGATAATATAGACACAAGGTCAGTCACTAGAAAAGAGATTTTGAGAGACTTGTAAAATTTCAAAATAAAAAGTGATAATGCTATATTAAATTTAGCCGTACATGATCCTTTTTGACGTGCCAAATATTATTAACATTTAGAAGAGATTAATAGTTGAAATATATATATATATAACCAACACAATATAAGAAGAATGTAGAAGACATGATAACTTATTTAGAAATATTTTTCGCTAAATCTAAGATCCTATGGGAATAATGGATTGAAAAAAGTCTAGTAGCAATCCATATAATTTTGTAAATATATTATCCAATATTTTCATAACAAAAGATCCAAATATGTTATACAACTGTGCAAAATAAAATATTAAAAGACAGAAAAATTAGCATTGAAAAGCTAGAGGGCATAAAAGAATTTTGTCAACACTATTTATATAACACTAAAAATGCTAGACAAGTATTAAAAAAAGGGTATAGTTGAGTGTTATTTCAATAAATTGCCTAACCCATGATGAAGATGATTTTTAAAGAATACAAATAAGAAACCGAATAAACAAAAATTGATATCTCTCAAGCTATAACTTTTATGTTTAAGAATTAAGAAAAATATGTACGAGTAAACAAGCCTAAAGGTCTATAAAATATTCTGATTATAAATTTTACAACAAAATAGTATAAATATCTTTATCATATGGACAAGATAGGCCTAGAAGTAAAAGATGTTCTAAACATCAATATAGAAATAACAATAATATTAAATCAAATAGAAGGTATTTCCTAAGAATGTTAGATAATAAAACCCCTTTAAAACTTTTGGTAGAACATATAGATGTTTTATATGCAATTCATCTAACCATTTAATTAGAACATACCTAAATAAAGATAAAAAAGATATTATAGAACAAGAGAGTTTTTATTATATATAGTATAAATGAAAATATAGTAGCATATAATGATGAAATAAAGGATGATGAATAAAGGATGGAATAAAAAATATACAGAATATGAGATGAGAGATTAAGAGTTAGATGAACTAGCAAAATAAAAATTGAAATGATGGAACCATTAAGCTGTGAATATGATTAGGTTAGAACAAAAGGTTATTACAATATTAAATGTGTCTTTTGAATCTACTACCCAAGCCAAGATAATAGAATTGCATGTAGTATATAACTAAAACAATCTTATGCTGAATGTATAAGAGCAAATAAATAGAAATGTAGAAAAAAAGAGACAAAATAATAATCATATGAGAAGACACTATAAATTAGACTACAAGTTTTAGAAATAGAATAAATAAATTAGAAGTAGAGTTAGATAATTTTAAAAATAGTTGTGATATTAAAAACACTAATATTATATAAAATATTAGAAAATAAGGCTATATAAAACACTAAATTTAAATAATAATTAGTAACATTATAAGAAAATAATACATCTAAAATAATTTAACTAAAAGATGTCATACCTAGTTTGAGAAATAAATATATAGTAAAGTCGACTTTCAAAGAAATTTTAGGAATTAGGATCATAATAAAATTAAAATTGTCACCAAAAATATTATATAAAATATTATCACTAGTAGACACAAGGTGTACAAAATATGCTGAAATAGTTTATAAAATTAATGATAATAAAACAAAAGTTTCTCTAGATATATCTAGGATAAAGAAAATTTACAATTAGTTAGCCTATAATATTAAAAAGTATACATCAAGACAAATAGATAAGATTATAATAAGAGACTTATGAATAATAAATGACGACTTGATAATCACTACAAACCACATAATGTATGTGTAATGAATTACATTTATTTCATATTAAGACAATATTTCATATATTTGAAAGGTATGAAGGCATAGTAGATTCAGAACCAACAACACCAATCTATCATAATAATCTTGATATATAGCCTCGGCGAAATGTAGAATATAAGCTTAGTGAGAATATAAATGACTATTATATATCAAATTTTAATATAGAGTATATTAGACTATAGAAATTTGTACCAAATTGGTATATTAAGTCTAAAAAGGATATTCAAAGAATTATCCAAAGATCAAAGAACATTTAAATAATAGGAGAAATCTTGATGAAATATTGAGAGAAAAATTTGATTATCAATAAAATAAATTTAATAAACCCTGAATATATAATTGAAACAAGCCCAATAGAGGCTACCAATAGATACAAAAGAATTTAAAATACATATAGACAAATTATTAAAATTAGAAGAAATAAGAAAAGTAGGTGTTCACATAGATTGGTGACTTTATAGTAAAAAATAAAGTAGAAGTAAATCAAGGATGGTCATCAATTATAAAATATTAAATATTAATAATGTTTATAATATTCCTAATAAGTAACAATGGATTAATTGAATATAAAGTAGTAAATATTTTTTAAAATTTGACTTGAATGTTGGATATTGATAAGTAAAGATGGCAGAAGATATATAAAGTGGACTACATTTATTCGTCATATGGATACTATGAGTGGCTTGTTATACCACTAGGATTAAAAACTGCACCTGCCATATTTCTAGGAAAAATAAAAAATATAGTAAACAAAAATTAAGAACTTATGTTATTATATATACATGACTTGTTAGTCTTCTTAAGGAGCATATTGCACCTTTGAAATATTTTTTAGAAAGTTAGAGCACAATGGATTAATTTTATCTAAGAAAAAATAAAAATGTGTTAAGAGAAAATTAATTTCCTTGTTCATAAAATAGGATAAGGCAAAATACATTTACAAGAACATATTACCAAGAAAATCCTAAAATTTCTTGATATCATGAATGATAAAAATAAATTACAACAATCCTTAAAATAATAAATTATACTTTAAATCACATAAATAATTTAGGACATTTGTATGCAAAATAAAAAACAATTATCAAAGATACTTTAATTTAGAAGACATTAACCAAAATAATAAAAGAAATTTTCCAAGGGTTAAGACCCTTAGAATTATCGTTAGATAATAATTACTTTATTATTGAAATGGATGATAAGATTGGGTAGTATATTAAAACAAAGACACACTAAATATTCATCTATTTCAAATTATATAGATATACCTCTAGAATCTATAAATTAAAAATTGTAAGAAACATAGATAAAGAGATATTTTTAATAGTTAATACGATAAATACTTTTAGACTTTATGTTTGAAAGAATTTATAACAGAATAAATTATAAAGCAGATATTACAAACGGCTTAATAGAAAGAAAAATTCTACTAGGAAGTAGATCTTATTTAAAGATATTATTACTACAAATACATACAAAATTATATTTGAATGTATTAAGGGAAAAATAATCATTTACTTAGTCTAATCTCTCATTTACCTATTTTGCAATTACTAAGAAATCGATGAATTATAATAGAGTTGAATTCTTCACTTTTGGAGATGACAATATGCTTAAATTATTTTCACCAAATTTCTATAAATTTAAAGCAAAAACCACATAATCTTAGATGAAGTGCATGAATGTATGTTGGATAATTTCTGGTACCAATATATCAATAAGAGGGAAGAAAAGAAATATATTCTATCAATATTAAATAACCTTATTAAATATTTTCATCTACTAAATAAATAAATTAATGCCAACTACAAAATATCATGAAATAACACAATAGAAGCTCATATATGTGGTATTTGACGCAAAGTTAATAGACAGCATATCATGACAAAAATATAAAGATATTGATGAGGTATTAAGCTAAGCTAGGAAAATATTATGAATAAATTACTACTTGAAGCCAGCTATAAAAGAATATATTCAAAAATTAAGAAAGTTAGGAACAAGAAAGCCCAAGATTCTCCATATTATGCAAATATAAAGGAATAATGGTCATATAAAAAAACTACATTTAAAGAATGCTTAACCAAGATATCAGATCTCTTAGATGGTGAATATGCTGATTAGAAGATAATAGAAAATTTTGAAGAAATAAAGGTAGAAGGAACTAAAGAAAGAAATATTTAAGAAATTAAAACAAGAAATAAACAAAAAAATTTGAAGAAATGAAAACGCATATGATGAAAATTCCAGTGTGTCCTTTTCCGATATAGATGCTATAGATATTGATGGATATTGATGGTTCATAGGCAGCCAGACCAATAAGTAAAAATAGCTATTATATATATATATATATAAATAAAAGGTGTTACTAGTTATTCGGGTGTGAAATTGTAGCCCAATCTCAATCATATGCCTAACGTGGAATTAAGGTTAAACAAAGAATACAATCCTAATTCTAAATGAAAAACTAATAAACTTAAACTAGATACACCAATTATATGCAAAAATGATTCAAGAAGGATACTCTATCTCTAAAGTGATAACGTAGATTTTTTGCAGAAAGAAAACTTGACAATCTTTTAAAAAAAGAAAAGTATGTATAATATGTCTAAACTTTAGCCAAACGAAGGACATGCATGACAACTTCCCAGTGGTGGTGAGCTCATGAAGTGAAAGTATGGTAAAGATAAGATCGATGATTAGATGATCCTCTCTCTCTCACCTCTATAAATGGAGAAGTCTGTCAAGCTGAAGAGGGGCACACAAGAAGATACAGCACCTTCAACCTGAGCTCAAAACTAACCTTTACCCTCTAGTTAATAGTTTGTTAAGAACATATCTCGTTAGTATAGTATATTAAAGCAAGGAGTATAATATAAGATATATAAAGATATATAAGGAGTATAATATAAGATATATAAGGTAACCAAAATTTGTCTGTGTCATTATTTGCGATTTTGGGAAGAGAAAACATGTTTGTTTAATATAAATTAATTTTCTAACTTGATTGACTGTTGATTAAGGTTTATATATATATATATATATATATATATATATATACACTTCAGCTCTACTCTTGATAAAATGTAGCTTCCACCCCTAAGGGTGCATTTGGAGCTGCATGTTTCCAACTTGTCCTCCCTCTACGTGTGTATTTTCCGATGTGATAAACGGTAAGTTTTTAAAAATATATATAGAAAAATTGCTTAAAATATTATATTAATATATGTTTTAATTTTTATTAATATTTAATTAACCATACACTAATCCGTCATTCTGTTTTTCATGTTGGGGAGAGAAGTTCCAACTTCTCCTGCCTAAGAAAAGCTATCATCTATATTTGAAATGTGGCTTACTTAACTATCTATTTTGCAACATCATGTATGTATACGCTAATATTTTTAAATGGTGAGTGTAAGAACTAATAAGTGGCTAGTTAGCAATGGTAACCTCATACTGGCCAATTATAGCCGGTTACCATACAATTACCGGTTTTTAACTAAAAACCTCTGATTAAGCTACCACACCAGAATATGGGCAATGCCGAATGTTTTGGCAATTCTAATATTTTGACAATATATATGTCTTATAAGCGAATATTAGTAGCAAATCAAACATTACCAATTTATTACTTAAAATGTCAAAATGAGGGCAATATTTTGCTTCAAACCAAACCAGTCCTAAACTTATTCCAGGTAACCAGCCAGGTTATCGGTTTTTTGAAGACTGTATTTTCTTAACTGATACTCTATTCATAAGTCACCACCCAAGTTTTTTTTTTTTTTTTGCATTGGGCGCGCCGTCCACATGTTTCATTACCGAAAATTATGGTGAGAACAGTTGACAGCCAAAGGTTGACAATCCACAGCACTGTACTGCTTGTACCGAACTCGAGCATGGAGCATATAATATATAGACACATATATATAGTGGTACATACCTCCCCCGCATACTATTAAGCTTTCTTCTGTGGTCATTAGTCTAAGAGTTAAACAAATGGCCGCTTTCCAGTGGATTGAATGCGTATGCTGTCCACGCCCAACCGTTGCGATCGTCGCGATTGTCACAGTCACAGCTGGTCGAGTGACAACAAATCCTGATAATGCCAATGCAGGACGCAGTGAGTCAGTGGCGCTTTGGCTTGTAGCCTCGTTGGTCGGTCTTACTTGGTTTGGTCTCTCCATTGCACGAAAGAAAATGCAGCGCATGCTCTTCTCTCCTCCCGGCGGCTAGTCGGTTGTTAGAAGAGGCTTGCAGATGGTCCATGTGTACTTGTCCTTGATTAGCCGTTACAAAATAAAGTTATTAACTGCTTGATCAATGAAACCTACTCCCGCGGCTTCAATTTGCTGGTCATTATAGACTTCAAAAAAATTTTATAAAATATTTATTGTTCTCGTATTTCAAACCATTTTTAGAAATGTTTTTCCCTTCCTAACCTTAATACTAACACACTTCTCGTAAGGAATTTTAATTCTTACTTTAAGAAAGATAATTAGAATATAATTAATAAGAGTAGTAATGTAATTTATCATACATGCGAGATTTGCTAAAACAATAAATCAATTGAATTGGAGAAAATACTAAAAAAATGAAGTTATTGAGGAGTTCAGCTGCGAGGGCTATGCCTATACTGCAGACAAGTAGAAGGTGGCATCTGAGAAGAGTGAAAACAACTAAACGAGGAGGAAACAAGCACGCACGGCGACCGTATTAATTCAAGGAGTCGGTGTTTAACCCAGCATTGAACAAAGTTCGATAGGCATGCACGGGCCGTTTTTAATGCATGCAATAATAGGTCTGACCTGGACGTTGGTAGTTGGTACCTTTCCATAGATTTGATCCCAGACCGGGGACCGGCCGGTAAGAAATTATATTTTTAATTTCAATTCAAATTTCAGAGTTCCTCCATTTTATAATAGTCGATTATAATGGATGTTGAGTGTCTGTTTACCGGCAAGAACTTCAAGTTTTATATTTGCAATTTTGTCGCACGCAATTTTGTAACCAGCCGGTTGCTACTGGATTTCACCCGAATCAGGTAATTCGGGCCTATGCTCTCAACAAAGAGTTGATAATACCGCTAGTTAATTGAGCTTAACGGTCATTTGTAACCGCATGATGATCCCAATAAATTTAAACATATTTTAAAAGTAATTTAAATATTTAATAAATTTTATTTGATTTTTCACGGTTTAACATCACACAATAACCATGCTTACCACCACCGGGTAAGGTAAACACCGCTCCCAACAGCAGATCAGTTGCCGCCCCCACCACACTCCACAGTGCCCTTGATAATACAACGCAGCTGCATTTTCTCGCGGCGCACATGGCCATGCCGTTACGGCCCGGCAATCATCCATGTGCATCAGCGGCATCCCTCGTCTCCGTGCCGGAAAAAAACGCTGGCTCGCGCGCATGCGCGTATTAGCGGTGGTTCGCCACGCCAGCGAGCCCCTGCACGTACGCCGTCGCCGTACGCACCCTCGATAATTGTTTTCCCTCTTCAAGTTGAGGCTTTCGTGCCGTTGCTCTCACCGAGTGCTGTACAGTCTGTGAACAGAGGAGAGCTCCATGGATTCAGTCGGGAGGAGGCAAAGGTACGGGGTTGTGTCGTGTATGTATTTTACAGATCACGGCTCAATATTTTACAAGTCACCAGATAACATCAGACGCGTATTCTATGGCATGCGGCCGGCTGTACT
This sequence comes from Oryza coarctata, assembly GCA_030770085.1. Lineage (NCBI taxonomy): Eukaryota > Viridiplantae > Streptophyta > Magnoliopsida > Poales > Poaceae > Oryza > Oryza coarctata. The sequence goes on along the minus strand of CM061474.1, from coordinate 17,182,019 downwards.
GAACCACAACTAGCATAGAAAACGATCAAATACCAGCACTAATCTCAAAGTGAAGCTTCTGGCCTCTGGATTATGGTTGCTGATTGTTTTCTTCCTGTAGCAGCACACAGGCAATATGCCGTATGATAGTAGTACCATACTTCTATTAAGATATCGGTGAAATTATGTTGGGCTCGCTGTTGCAAGCTGTTCGTACACAGCAGAGAGACGACGAGACCTTAATAAACCAGAGGCCAATTTGGCTTGCTTGTTGATCGTTAATGGCCAGGGCCTCTTAATTAACACTTCGATTCGATTGGTCAAATCCCTACAGGCTTACACATTCGTATCGACAGCGAAGGATCAAACAGATCGAATCGACGTCACCGTCACATCCTGGCATGCACTAGAACGCCACAGGGATATCTCCCAAGAGCGAGTCAGCCAACTCCGGAGACGGGAGGACGCAGCTGAACCCAGCAGTGACCAAACTGGGTGGCGTCCATAGACTGAAAACGCCTCAGATTTTTGCTATCTGGTTTGTTTCGTCAGAAAGGTCATATTCTGATGCCAATGTGCAAGCTGATGGAGAAAACTTCTCTCTGAACACGGGGCCAATCATTTAGCAAGGTACAGGATACCGGGCCATGGATACTAGCTATCCTAAACCAGGCCAGCTAGCCAAGACAATGACCTGAGATTATGCAAAGTTGCAAAATGTGCAGAGGAGCTGAAGATGATGCCTCTCTAGCCACACACGGTTCACAAACTATCTGCAGCAGAACAACAGCCGTTGCTGTCATGATTCAGCTAGAGGCTTACTCAGTTTTGGTTCATGTGTTGCAGCTCTGATTGATAGAAACCAACGGTACACGTCTCCATTATAAGTGTCATTGTTCATGACAACTAGTAGCAAGTTAAATGGTCGGCCAGATCGTACTCGATGCTCCCACACAAATACCTGACAATTTACACTGATCATGCTTTGACCAGCAATAGTTTGTAAACTAGTATGAGATTATATTGTAGTTTCAAACTAACATTGTTAGATTTGTAATCAAGTGCTATACTAATATTCTACATTTATGTGATGTTTATTTCTGATTAAGATTAAGCCGGCGCATGTAAAAAAATTCATTAACAAATGATTAATTAAGTTTTAATTATTATAAATTTAAAAATTAGATTTATTTGATATTTTAAAGTAATTTATATATATAAAGTTTTTACACAAAACATTCTTGGTTTCAAAAATATATTAATAAAATCTAAGGTAAAACCTACATCTTACTTAAAAGTTTTCATTTTCGTATTGCGTAAAAATAATGGTTAAAATCATACTCATCAAACGGCCCTCGCTCTGGACACACCGTCAGGACCAGAGCATGGATTCATGAGATACGTTTAAAAACAGTAGTCTTAACAGCCTTATCGTTTCAATTATACTTATCCATATCACTTATTAACAACAAAACTAAATAATTTATAACAAACTTTTATATATGTATGTATCTTTAGCAATTAAAAAGTAAATGTCATTAAATAAATTACGATAAAAAATTTTAAAATCTATATTTATATTCGGAAGCAGCTGTAGGTGACCAAGATGCTGGGAGCAGCTGCTTCGAGAGATAGGAGAGACAAGGTCTAACATGTAGAGATAAGGTCTAAAATGAATAGTTCATATACAGTTACAGAAAAGGTAAGTATTCATAGTTTGATGCATGCTAACCAGGTGAAATTCAGGATTTGACACACCTAAAGCTGGCATTTCAAGCTTTGCTTACCTCATGTCTCACTGACACCCGCTGGGCTTGGTCCCACGAGTCATAGACATACAAGTTGTTGAGTTGGGTATGTTCATCACGATTCGGAATAACTTGAATTCAACAGGAAAAGAAAAAAAAAGAGAAACTACCTGGAGCAAAGAGAAACATGAAATATTTGCAAAATAAGTCACACTAGATAAACGGGAACAGGGGGATTTGGACTCCAAACCAAAAGGAAAAAAGACATGGTTGATGATCCATCATTCTCCTATAACTTTTCCAAGCCAAGCAAGCATACCATCCTAGCATCCTGTACACCGCTAGTACAATTCAAACGTCACCTTACCAGTTACCAACAATCCAAACCCTCTGCCCTCATCTCCCCTGGATGGCTGGATCCTCCTCTCAACTGATGTTAGTTACCAACTAATCATCCATCACTCGCAAACCACATTTGTATTCACATAACCAAACCAAGGCCATCAACCGTTATTTACAGATGATCGTCGCTACCCCTCCTTACACAGCTACTCCATTCTTGATACACCAACCAAGAACAGAACAGACGAGATTATATAAGAGCGAAGCATTCTGCGACCACATGATTACAGCATTACCTAGCCAAGCTCGAAGCTGCCACAGGTTCAACTCTGCAGACACCACCTCCTTGCCGCTGCTCGCGGAGGTACCCAAGCAAAGTTTCAGCCTGCAAATCATACAGCTAAAAATAAGTGTCTCCAAAATTTGGAGGCAGATTTCAGATTCAGTAAAACTGGATAGCTAACTAGCGAAGCAGACATTCCGGGGTGCTCTTTTCCAATCTGACTGTACAACTAGGAAGATAAAGCATGACAGACTAGACTATGGTGGCAAAATGATAATCATATAAATAAATAATATACTTGTTGTTTAAACACTAAGCAATGTTTCTTAAATCGAAGGACCAAGCTAACAGCAAAAGTACAGCGGTTTTGACTTGCAGAAGAGTGAACGTGCATCCTCTTGTACCTCAAAGGTTTAGCAAATCCACGGCTGTACCTAAGATATGTATAATTAAACTAGTGCATATCTGCACTATGTGAAAAGAATCAACAAGTCAACACCTGACTAGATAAATATACGGCAAATTTGCAATGCGTGCTAGCTAGCACCACGGATTTCTTAATAGAAACCAGGGCTGAACTAAACAGCCTTGATAAGCAGGTAGAAATAATCTCCCTAAACTCTGGTACGTGCACAGTGACCTTTCCTCCGTCTAGGTTGATGTACTTTTCAGTACTTATTATAATTGTAATCCGACTTCAATCAAACTCTAACAGGTGAATTCGTTGGATATTGTTCAATACAATCAGTCGAAAACTGACGGACGAAATGACTTCAGTCACACCAAAAGCTCAAACCCAAAATCAACAATTGAAAATTGACACAGAAATCACCCCATTAAAATCTTGTGAAAAAACAATTAAAATCTTGCAAATCATACCCAAATATCCAATCCCGATATGACATTAGCAAACAAGAGGATTGTATAGTACAAAATGAAAAGTCAGGGACTCGGTTTCGCATACCTTGTGCTTGGCACGAGCAGAGCCGGACTGTGAGAGCGCAACAAGCGGTGGGATGGCGCCCTCACGGACAAGAAGCGCACGGTTGCGGGGGCACTCGGAGCAGAGCTGCAACAGCGCCACCACGGCGAACTCCCTCTCCCTCGCCGGGCCATCCTCGATGGTCTCGACAAGCGCGGGTATCCCGCCAGCCTCCACCACGGCGTCACGGCCCTCGACGATGCCCGCGAGGCTCGCGAGGACCACCATTGCCTTCTCCGACGTCCCGCTGCCCCTCTCGCCGATGAGGTGGATGAGCGGCACGACGGCTCCGGCGCTCACCGCGCGCTCTTTGTTCCGGCGCGCCGAGCAGAGCCGGTAGAGCGTGGTGAGCGCGTCCTTCTTGCCGCGGGTGGAGCCCGCAGAGAGCAGCGCGACGAGCGGAGGGATGGCGCCACACGCGCCGATGGTGGCGCGGTTCTCCTCGTTGCCCGAGAGGCTGAGCAGCGCGCACGCGGCGTTCTGCTTGGCTGACGCGGTGCCCGTCCGCAGCGCGTAGACGAGCGGCTTGATGGCCCCCGCCGCCGTGATGGTCGACCGGTTCCGCTCCTCGAGCGAGAGGTTTAGCAGCGCCGTCACCGCGCTCTCCTGCGCCAACGGGTCGGTGCTCCGCAGCAGCGGCACCAGCGCCGGAATGGCGCCGGACACGCCGATCAGCTCGCGGATATCCGAGCGGTGCTTCGCCAGAAGCCTTATCCTCGCCGCCGCCGTGCGCCGCGCGTCGGGCGCGGCTTCCGGCCCCAGGGCCTGCACACACGCCAGCACGAACGGCTCCACGCGCTCCAGCGGCGCCGCCTCGACGGACAGATCCATCCACTCTGGCTCATTCAGATCCACGGCACCCACCTGGGGCGCGTCGGATCTGGGGGTCGCCGCCGCCGCCGCCGCCAGCCGCTCGAGCTCCCCGGAGATATCGGAGTTGAAGCTCGAGTAGTCACTGAAGTCCCGCGAGAGCTCGAGCATCTCCGTGGCCGCGGCGTTGGCGGACGACGACTTGGCCACCGCCGCGGGGTGCGCGGGCCCCGCGGTGGCCGCCAGCTCGCTGAGATGGAAATCAATCACGGAGTCCGTCAAGTTCTCGATGTCCGAGTCCGCCGCCGCGTCCGCCAACTGCGGCGACCCCGGGCAGGAGTCCGGCTGCAACAGCGCCGACCGGATGGTCCGCATGGAGTGCCCTGCACGGCGCTGAGACCGCGCCGCGGCGCACGGGCTGAGCCCCGGCGACGGGATCTGGGAGCCGGCAAGCGACACCATGGCTGGTAGACACCGCCAGTTGCCGCAAGCGAGCAAGCTAGCGTGCGAGTGGTGATGATGAGGAGATGGGTGGTTGGTTGGGCGATGCAGTGTGTACTCCTACTACGCTGCACTACGCTACAACCCGGCGCGGTGTATATACGCACGTACACGACGCAGCAGCGGCATGGCTCGCGCGCAACGCAACGGAACGCGACGAGGCGTGCGTGGTGGTGCGGTGTGTATCTTTGTAGTCTCTTTTGCGCTCTCGAGAGAGGAGAATGTGATCCGGGTTGACGACAGGCGTCGATGCGGCTGGGATGTCTTATTACCGATTGGTACCAACCTAGGCGCACCAGTTCAGCACCAACGCGCGATGACAGTTGGGGCCAAGCATTCGCCGTGCAGTGCTGTCAGTGGATGTGTGTGGGAGAGGGATGGGGAGAGATGAGCCACGGAAAGGTCAGGGGGCCAGTGTGCCTGGATGGGCGGCCGACCACCATGCACACCGATTGGTTACTTTTGGTGGCTGTGGAACCATGCACAACTTTCCGTTTGTTTGTTCCTGCCGTGCCAGGTAGTAGTGGCAGCAGCAGCACTCCCGCCACTCCGCGACGCACCACGGCCTCTTGCGTCGCAGCCTTGCTACTGTAGCAGTAGTAGTACGGAGTAGTGACCTGGGCGTTGCCGCCTTGGCGGTGCGAGGTGGAGGGGTGCGGCGCACGCGGGGGAGACGTGGAGCGCGAGCGTTCGGGCGATTTTTTTCACCGGGGCTGGTGGCCGCGACGTACATTTGGCAGCACGGTGAGTGGGGACGGGTGGTGAGGGCGAAGGTGGGCGCTTTGCACGCGCGCTCGTGGTCAAAAGCGATTGGTGAATCATGGCGCGGCGGTCCGTCGCGCAGCGCATCGGGGGCGTTTCTTTCAGGTGCGCCGTGCGCGTGCGGTGAAAAACCGAGGTGGGAATACGGAGTGCGTCCACGAACGATGGCGACAGCGAGTGCGGGAGGTGAGTACTTTTTTTGCTGACAAGACGGTGATTTTTTTTTTTTGCTGCGCACACAAATCACGTTATGGTGTTTACTAGAAGTAAAGCACCCCATATTTTGCGAGGATAGAAGCTCAGCTGATCATGCACATTAGCAAACCTTTTCGGACATTGGTTGGTTGCCCTAAATGTTAGATGATGTGTATATGTATGTGTGTAAAGAAAGGAAGATGCGCAATCACAAGCCCAGATATGCATATAACAACCTCGTGATTGATACCTTCTATATGTAAGCCATGGATGGGGCTACTTCATTTAGAGAGAATCGACACGTATCTACCACAACCTAAGATAGGTGACCGGTAGTTCTCTCTGAAAGCCCTAGGCGATGAGATAGTAGCGATCAAGAGACGTCTTGATGACGAAGAACTAGTGGAGTATATCATCACCGGTCTCGGCGAGGACTTCACATCGCTGTTACTGCCCTCATTGTGAGTGGAACTGATCTCGGTTAGAGAGTTGTACTCACAACTCCTCAACTTTGAGACACACATGGATCTGACATATGGTGGCTCTAATGGAGGTTTTGTCAACTCCGCAAGTCGAGGACTTGGCGGCGGTCGTGGAAGATCACGTGGTCAAGTGCAACAGTGCAACAGCATCGGCAATGGCCGTGGCGGCTTCCAACGCCGTCGCGGCAGTGGAAGTGCACCAAGGGGCGGCGGTGCGCGTGGTTACAACAACAACAACAATAGCCGCGTGGTCTCCTCCTACAACGCTGATGATGATCGTCCCCTTTGCCAAGTCTGCTACAAGAAGGGGCACACTGTAGAGATCTATTGGCACAGGTTCAAGGAGGACTACGTGTTAGATCCGAAGTTGGTTGCTACTGCCACTAGCTCCTACACAGTTGACACTAATTGGTATACTGACACTGGAGCTACAGATCACATCACAGGAGAGCTAGAGAAGCTAACACTCAGAAACAAGTACCATGGTGATCAAATTCACACTGTCAATGGAGCGGGTATGGATATTAGTCATATTGGTCATACTATTGTTTATACCCCAACTCGCAATATTCATCTTTAAAATGTCTTATATGTTCCACAAGCAAAAAAAAAATCTTGTTTCAATTCACAAGTTATCCTCTGATAATGATGCCTATCTAAAGTTTCATCCTGATTTCTTTCTGATTAAGGATCTGGCAACGAAGAATACAATCCTTGAAGGGGGATGTCACAAAGGGCTATATCCTCTCCCCACGCCATCAATAAAACAAGCATGTGATGCTACCAGAATTCCTGTGTCAAGGTGGCATAGCCATTTAGGCCATCCAGCATGAGTCATTGTGAAACAAATTATCAATAATAATGGCATTCTTGTTTTAGATCAATCTTCTAATGAGTCGGTGTGTGATGTTTGTCAATAAGCAAAGAGTCATCAATTGCCTTATTTAAGATCATCTAGTGTTTCTACTGTTCCATTAGAACTTGTTTTCTTAGATGTCTGGTCCTGCACCAGAATCTAGTCAAAATAAATATTATGTGAGCTTCATTGATGACTATAGTAAATTTACTTGGACTATTTGTTGAAATTTAAGTCTGAAGTCTTTCACAAGTTTCAAGAATTCTAGGCTCTTGTTGAAAAATTATTCAATAGAAAGATTTTTACTATGCAAACTAACTGGGAAGGGGAGGGGGAGTATCAAAAACTCAATTCATTCTTTAGTAAGGCAGGGATTATGCATCATGTCTCATGTCCTCATACTCATCAGCAAAATGGATCTACGGAGAGAAAACACCATCACATTGTAGAAGTTGGTCCATCCTTGTTATTACATGCATTTATGCCTCTTAAATTTTGGGATGAAGCATTCCTCACAGCTACATATTTAATCAATCGCATTCCTAGCTGTACCACACATAATCTTACACCCATGAAACACCCTGATTATTCTATCCTACGGGTCTTTGGATGTGCATATTGGCCAAATCTATGTCCCTATAATTCCCACAAACTTGAGTTTTGGTCCAAGTGATGTGTTTTTCTTGGCTATAGTAATATGCACAAAGGATTTAAGTGCCTCGATATTTCCTCGGGCCGTGTTTACATCTCCAGAGACGTTGTGTTTGATGAAAACATTTTTCCTTTTTTAGAATTGCATTCTAATGCGCGAGCTCGTTTGCGTTCTGAAATAAATCTCCTTCATCCAACTTTACTGAATCCTAGGGCTATATCAGTAGTAGATCAATTAACTAATATTCCTCCTACTGGTTCTACTGATTTTTTTTGCACGAAGAAAATCCGGCACAAAATGTAGGAGAAAATGGAGAATACAGTGCTAGAAACCCAAATTCACACGCTGGCACAAGTTCCAAAGCTAATATGTGTCAATCTCCAACTATCGGTGGCAGCGTATGTACCTCGTCCCTGCTCCCATCTGTTGAATCATTAGCAGCAAGTGCAGGAGTGTCAGGAGCAAGCACCCTCACCTCCGATACTCATCTCTAATCCTCAGCGACCGACACGCGGCCAACCTGCCTGCCAATGTCTCCTCTCGGTGTGGCGATAGGGAGGACAAGTGTTGGTGCAAGCGCTGATGCAACCTCCGGAACTGTTGTTGATAGCACTAGCACTGAATCACATGAGGTGCTAACTGATGGCGGTGATGCTGAATCACAGGAACATCCGGCACCTAGATCTTCTACGCCAGCACACCAGGCGGGACCGAGAACTTGTCTAAGAAATGGCATCTGCAAAGAGAAGGTATATACTAATGGTACAGTTAGATATGTTTTTCTAACCTCTATAGGTGAGCCCCGCAATGTTGATGAAGTACTAGCAGATGACAAGTGGAAAAAAGCTATGAATACAAAATACACTGCTCTTATGAAAAACAAAGCATGCCACTTGGTTCCACCGCAGAAGGGGTTAAATGTTATAGCATGCAAATGGGTCTACAAGATCAAAAGAAAAGCTGATGGTAGTCTTAACAGGTACAAAGCCCGCCTGGTAGCAAAAGGCTTCAAACAAAGTTATGTAATAGATTATGAAGACACATTTAGGCCAATTGTTAAATTTGCCATTATACGTGTCATTTTGTCTGTTGTTGTCTCAAGGATCAAGCCTTAGACAACTTGATGTATAGAATGTGTTTCTTTATAGGTTCTTAGAAGAAGAAGTGTACATGCAGCAACCTCTAGGCTTTAAAGATCCCAGCAGACTAAGATATGTCTACAAGTTAAACAAAGCCCTATATGGGTTAAAACAGGCACTAAGAGCTTGGTATTTCCGATTAAGTACTAAGTTAATTTCGCTTGGTTTTCAAGCATCTAAAGGAGATACTTCTCTTTTCTTCTACAACAAAGGGGGGCTAACTATATTTGTGCTAGAGTATGTTGATCATATTATAGTTGCAAGTTCTACAGAAAAAGGAACTGCAGCACTTTTCAAAGATCTTCAAAAAGAATTTGCACTGAAGTGACAAAGGTACGTGATGGGATTGTGCTAACACAAGATAAATATGCATCTAATTTACTAAATAAGATTGGTATGTCTGATTGTAAGAGCCTGTTGTGGCACCTTTAAGCACTAGTAAAAAAATTGTCTTTACATGAGAGATCTCTATTGGGTGCTAACGATGCTACTCATTATAGAAGTATATTAGGTGCTTTATAGTATTTGACTCTTACTAGACCTAACATTATATATTCAGTGAATAAAGTCAGTCAATTTCTTTATGCTCCTACAACTGTTTACTGGGCAGTAGTCAAATGAATCTTAAGGTACCTAAAGCAATGTACTGAGTTAGGTTTGAAGATACATAAATCAACATCCATATTGGTTAGTGCCTTCTCAGATACAAATTGGGTAGGAAGCATAGATGACAGAAGATCTGCTGGTGGATTTGTAGTGTTTCTAGGCTCAAATCATGTATCATGGAGTGCAAGAAAACAGGGTATAGTGTCAGGCTCTAGTAGTAAGTCAAAATATAAGACTCTAGCTAATACTACAGCAAAGATAATGTGGATACAAACTCCTGTCAAAAGAATTGCATATAAGTAGTCCAAGGGCTACAAAGTTATGGTGTGACAACCTTGGTGCAAAATATTTGACAGCCAATCTAGTATTTCATACTAAAACTAATCATATAGAAATTAACTATCATTTTATCGAAGAACGAGTATCTCAGAAGTTAATGGAAATAGATTTCGTTCCTTCTTATGATCAAGTAGCAGATGGATTTAAAAAACCATGTTTGACTCCTAGAGAATTTTAAGTACAATCTCAACCTATTACGGTTATGATTGAGGGAGACTATTAGATGATGTGTATATGCATTGTGTGTAAAGAATACAAAAACCATGTTCGACTCCTAGAGAATTTTAAGTACAATCTCAACCTATTACGGTTATGATTGAGGGAGACTATTAGATGATGTGTATATGCATTGTGTGTAAAGAAAGGAAGTTGCGCAATCACAAGATATGGCTGAGATATACATGTGTAATAGCCAAATCCTACACCTTCTATATGTAAGCCACAGACGGGGCTGTTCCAGAGAAAATTAACACGCATCTATGCAATCTAAGATAGGTGGCACGGTAGTTCTCTCCGATAGTGCCTCTGATATTTCTCATACTAAAGACAAAGGATATAGGTTGATTAACGTGCAAAACTTGGGTTCATTAGCTTCCCGGTTCAGTACTAATCTAATGCGGAGTATGGTGTTGCGTGATGGGAATTGGGAAACACCATTACAGGGTGTTGATCTTCGCATATTGTACTTGCAAAAGCTTGCTGTGCACAACACTGCAACAGCAAAATTAGCCCCTCTCGTTAAGCAAAGATTTTGGCCTCTTTCTAATACTAAAATGCTTGACTTCTAAACAATATTATTCTTTTAAGGAAGGGACTAGACATCATATAGATTTGGGTTGAACTAACCACTCCAATTCCTCGAGCAAGTAGTAGAGCAAAAGCTGCAAAATTGACCTCTCAGAAAAAAAAAAGGAACCTCAGATATATCCGGTTCCAACCCAACCTAAGCTGTCCTCTTCTCCGAAGGCCGTCAAAGCTAATAAACCCAAAAGGCCTAACCTTTATTGCGTGCCAAGTTAAAGCCCACGAGTCTACGATACTAGGATTTTTTTACCTTAGCCCAACCTGACATTCCATCTCAAATTGGCCCATAATAGAAACGAGGGCGGCGGCGTGGGCAACGTGGGCAGTCAACCCGTCGGCCATCGGCATGATCGACGCCTACAACGACCCAGGCACCGGCGCCGTGGCCGTCGTGACGACGGTGATCGACAGCTACGCGCCACCGGTCGTCGCGGACGGCAACCTCACCTCTCGCTCGATCCAGTGTGGTTCTACCTCCATGTCGCTTGCCAATGCAGTGCCTACATAATCGGAGCTGTCGGATGGGGTCTCGATCTGATCCTGGGAAACAAAGGTGCCCTGTACCCTGACCACCGCAACATCGGCATCGCGCTCTTCCCCCTAGCAACTCTTCAGGTACTCCACAATATATACCTGTTTTATGCTTTTGAGATAGAAATTCCGTGAATGAAAAAGTCGAGTGCTGTGAAGCCTGTGATGACTGAGAACACTTAATATTCAGCAATTTCGTTACTGTTTTTTGCGTGCTAAAACGAACCGTTTCTGGCATTTGTGTGTCAGGTTTTGCCCTGCTGAGGCGACCAAAGAAGACCGTCAAGGTTCGCTTCTACTATAACCTGTACCACTGGTACGTCGGCTACACGGTCGTCATTCTGAGCGTCGTCAATGTCTTCAAGGGCATCGACATCCTGCAACCTGACCAGAAGTACAAACATGGATACGTTGGTGTCGTTCTGGTCGTCGCCATTGTTGCCTTCTTGCTTAGGTTTTCACCTTGGTCATTCGCTTCAGGAAGGGTGGAAAAGGTTCCAGCCAAGGTACTTAGTGCCTGTCTGGTTGATGGCTGCAGTTTGCCACGCCATACACTCCCGAAAGCAAAAAAGAGAAGGTGTAGAAATGGGGGGTGGAGATTCGCAATTCCGCATCACATTGAATTCATGGTGACGGCGTTCTGAATGAAGTTTTGGGCTTGTCTTCCTCTCTCATCCTAATCTGTTAGCTTAATATTTGTTCATTACAACAACCATAACATGCTACACTTTATTAGCCATTTAGCCCTTGGTCCCATAAGCCATATACTCAATTTGATGCCAAACTTTCACACTTGTGGCCAGCCACACCTTTGGCAATGTTAGAGAAGCAGTTGGAGATGCTCTTGAACAGTCAAACTGAGCTTACTTGGACGAAATTCTGGGATGGAAACTGTTGTATGCAATCTACTTAGCTACTGGTGACTAGGAGTTTTTTTTTTTTTTGAAGTGTTACACATGCTAATGGTAAAGACAAACATCTGGGCTCAACACTTCTACCTCTGTACTCAGGAAAATGTGCAGACAACATCACGTGTCATATATCAATACCTTTAGTTGGTCGCAGGTGAGAAAAAAAAATTCCAACTCCATGTGCTCCTTCGAAAAACAAAAATGCAACTGAAATGCAGCAGCTCTTCTATTTTCAATTTTTTTTCATAAATAGCATTTTTTTTGTTGCAGCAGGCTATTTGAGATGTTGGGAATTTATAGCTTGAATATTGCAATAAGAGGTCATTTCTGTTTCAATATATTTAAGGATCATCGGTGTCTTTTATTTGTTGCATTGGGTATTCCCTTACGTAGCATCACAGAATCTGTACTGTTGCACAAATACGTGGCCTTTTATACCTCCCACAGTTCTTGTTTCAATATATGTTCTAAGTTTGTTCAAACAAACATTTTAATTTCTTGTTTTAAGAGATCATCTTTGTTTGCATGAATATTTACGAAGTAAAAACCATCACCTTTAACTTTCCAATGTGTTCTAACAATCCTGATTTTTTTAAATATAATGATATGCATCAGTTATTATTTGTATGTGCGATTTCAGTCTAGTTTCTCATTTGTTTGGTCTTTCGTGATCAAACGGATATGGCTCTAGGCGAACCTGTGTAGACAAGGAACAGTACCACAAACCAATCGAGGCTTGTTTGGATCATTGCCAATACCCACCCTTACAAAAACTTAGGTAGTGGCAAGGTTTGGGCGTTACCAAAATTTTGATAATTGTCTAGACTAAGATCCATGTAATCATTGGTTGAAATAGGAGGGTAATAGTCCAGACTAAGATCCATTTAATAGTCCTTTTGGGAAATGCTAATAGAATCTCTTCTCTTTTTCTTTTTTGTTTTTTTCAGAAGTATAATTCCTCTTGTATTCCTACTGAAACATTTAATTCCAAACGTGGGTAAAAGCATTGATTTATCAACAGTTCAACATATACTTAAAATAGTTAGGTGGAGCGCCTTGCACATATAGGTAGCAGAAAGTCATAATGTAACTTAAAACTTATGGTGACGTTTTCGTGATGAGGAAGCCAGGAAGCAGATTTATAGAAGCAGAAATCATGAACTAATTTCCAGAGCAAGTACACATATGCCATGTTACTAAAAAGAACTCCATCTACATTGAAAATACATCTAAACACCTTTTAGTAGGTTTTAATAATAGATGATAAGAAAATTAGAAAACTGAAGAGTTAGTCAAAAATTAAATTGATAAAAATAAATCTCAATCACGAAAAATATATATTCAAGAGGACTCGACATTGTACTTTATATTTATTTTATTTTTTTAAGTTCCCTATTATCAAGACACATATAAATATTAACTCATGAAACAAGTTATTTTTGTTTTTCTTAAGTAGACACTTACACACCTTTTGATTTTTAATTTTTTTTCTCTAGAGACCCTTCGGATATTTTGTCTAAGTCACCATATTTTTTTTAATAAATTTCTGTACCTAGTGAAACTTATTAGTAGTCTCTAGAGAATTTTCTATCATGTAGTGAAACTTATTCAGAGTTTCACTAGATACTCTTGACTGGCTATGCTACTTTAGATTCAAGATTATCTAGAGTCTCTGTCCCTACTCTGAAATTTAAATCTGTAAGTAATGACTAGCGCTACAGAAATTTTATTTTTAACTCCACCAACTATCGCTTTGAGAGCGCTTTGAGAGAGAGTTTGTTCATTTATTTCATCCATACTTCTCTATAGCCTCCTTAGTATTTTATATATCTCTTAGCTTCTATATCAAATATATCTCTTTGTAAGTGATCTTTTTAGAGATTTAATTAATTATTTGTGGATCAACGACTAATGAGAATTTACACTTTTTTGTCCTCCTAAACAGTTAGATATTGCTCACGAGGATTTAATATTATGAATCACTTATGAAAATATTTCTGATCTCTATAAAAAAAAGAGGTAACTATAATCCAAACCCATTTCTAGGGATTGGTTCTTAGTTCTTAGTAAAGCAAGATTTATCAAAGATAATAGCATCGTACGGTAGTAAAGACATTAATAATTATCTTAAACTTTATGCTAGTCTTAATGACAGTTTAGAAAACAGATCTCCTATCAAAAGCAACCTAGCTACTCAAAGTAGAGATAAGATATTTTAATTTAAATTTCAGTAATAAATCTTTTATCTCCTTGTGTAATTTTTTTATTTATTTATTATTTTTAAATCACCTATTATATTCTTTTTTCCTACCTTCACACATCTTTTTTAAAGAAACTAAAATATCTAGACGCAGACTAAAGTGTTGAGTAAATCTCAATCAGAGTCATAAAATACTTCGAATAAAGTTTTAATTTTCAATAGAAATTTTTTATAGGTTTTTAGATGTGCCCGTTCACTTTCTTTTTATGCGACAAGTTTCTTTCATGGTCGTTTCACACGAGACCCAAAGCAACTTCCAAAAACGAGAGAAGCAGAAAGGCACGAACCCATGCTATGAAAGGCTACATTTAACTAAACCAACAGGCAACAGCGGAACAGCTATATATAAGCTTTACAGCAATGATATACAATGCACAAATTCGAATAATCAAACCAAAGTTCTATTTTAAAATGAACAGAAGCATACATATGGCAAATCAAGGGAGAACAAATATGTACGTACTTTTTGGTGGCTTTATTTCTGGGAGCCAACTGCAAAGATAGGATTGGCGTCCCCGAATAGTTTCACTAGTAAGTCAAGCAGATCTCTAGTATACAAATGGAATGGTTAAAAAGGGAATGAAAACAAGCGAGTTAATGTAGCCATAAATGGGCAAGATAATAAAGCATTCCTTTGGTATACAAGTTTGTCCATATAACAGGATTCCAGTTATGTTGGAATACTCTAAGTATGTGCGCAATCACAACTGCACATCTCATTCAAAAACAAAGACCTAATACATGTAGGAATTAAACTAAAATCTGAAACCTTCACAAAACGTTTGTATTCGCTCCTCTAGCATGGTGGTGTCCATAAACCACACCTCTGGTTAGCTAGAAACAATTAACTAACCCGTATATTAACCTGATATCACCAATTCATAGTCATGCACCTGAATACCTGATATAATGCTTCTTTCATCTATCCCAAGTCATATATGAATATATAGTACACTCGCTAGGAAGTGATACCTGCAATAAATCGTAGTAAGAAAAAAATGCTGTAGTTATCCTCAACGTAGGTTTCAATGATAAAGAGGATGTATAACAGCCTCATTTACTTCAGCAATGACAGATCATGTGTTAAATTACTGGCAAAAATAAAACATTATATCAAAATCAAGTACTTGATTTATTCCAAAACACATTCATACAGCTCTAAGCTTAAGAAATGAATGCCATTCCAGACATTGAAACAATTCCTAACACATTTGTTATCACTAATTTCTACTAACTATAGTATATTTATATTACTTACAAATGATTTCATGCATCCCTCCTGATAATCAAAGTTTCAAAAGTTTGATTGCATGTATGTCTAAACATGTATCTGTGACTAGAATGAGCAGTAGATAACTAAACTTATTGTTAATAACGGAGTATGCACTGCATATGTGAGGCAAGGGGCCCTTACGCCACACTGAAATTTAGAGTTTCAGACCAACTGAATAATCTAGCAATGAAGATGGATTGGGATAGCAACAAGCATAATTGTCCAAATTAACAACCAAAACATTACAGCTCCATAAAAGTATCAGGGCAAGATAGGTAGATGACTCACGTCCAAGTTCATTAAACTATAGGACCAAAACTCATTTCAATTTTCTAGAAAAGGACCATGTAGAATCGCACATGTATTACAAAAGGGCAATGCATCACACTAATGTGCAATCAAATGCTCACTGCTCATTTTTAAAAAGTGCAGAATTGACTAACTACAGAGGTGCTACCACTTTCCTAGTGATGTAGGTCGCATTGTCCTCATTCTGTTCATTTGCATACAAATAATTCAGATGCATAAATTAACAAATGCAAGGTCATATAGGGTTTGATGTGAAGTGTAATAAGTCAATATGAGCCAACAGCCAACCCACATACATCCATAAAATTTATCAAACCCTCTAATGTATGATTATTTATTTCAACAAATGGTTAACCTACTGCCAGAACTTTAACACATGCAGAGGCAAAACAATATTATCATTAGCTGTGGCAAGAAATTACTACGAGAATAGGTCCCCAGCTAATAGAGATGTTTCGATATTCTATGGTGACATGTAAATATGGACCAGCAATAGCATATGTTAATTTGTCCAAGTGTAGTGCTCAACTCTCATTTCTACGTGTTCCATTTTTAAGTGTGGGCAACAAATGAAGGAATACTGTATTGAAGAAAGGCATATAGAATCTAGATAAACACCTATGTGTCAATTGAGAAATCAGATTACATTTTAGGCATGGATTAAGAAAATATAGAAAGTGCAATAATAGATATAGAATGTGGGTTGCTTTTGTGATCATGACAAATTTGACCATCAGGTCCTAATAAGCTAAAATTCCCTGGATTGGAAACACCCAAGAAGGGTCTATTTTCTTTATATAGTATCACCAGTTTGCTTAAGCATACACCATGAAACATTTTTATTTGTTGAATAAATAGATATTCCCTCCGATTCCATATATAGGTCGTATTAGAGTTCTTTACTCTTCATTAAATGTAAGCAGTTATAGGCACTTGTCCCCTAGATATTCCTCTTATGTCCTTGCTAATTGAATGCTACTACTCTCCTGTATAGATGAGGTATCATTTCCAATGTTTAATAACAATAGGGCAACAAGGTCATTTTAACATCTTCTAATTCGGTGCACAATTCTAAAACGGCCTACATTCAGCATCGGAGGGGAGTATATATATAATTTATCTGCTTCATTAAGGGCTAACTAAGTGACAAAGCATCGATTTTGTTCCAAAGAAATGGGGAATACGTGTTTAGCTCATAACAGAATGCTGAAGTGACTACTGACCTCTGCTTGTTTGATTATTATTAACAGTATAGTTTCCCATGAAACTTGCTGGTATGTTTGATTTGATATCTGGATCAACATTTCCAAGGTCATTACCAAAAGGAGGCATATCAATCTCAGATGACGTGAACCTCCAAGTTGAGTCTCCATAAATGGAGCTGCTGGCATATGTATCTGCATTGCTCACTGCATATGCATTGGGTGGTGCAGAAAAGGGTTCACCAATGGTACCAGTTGCATTGCTCCTTCCATAGCTGCCAGAAGGCAAGCCAAAGCTGTCTCCAGCTCCACGGCCAAGGTTAGCCAGTCCAAGACTTGAGATGTTGCCCATTCCATGGCCAGGAGTAGGACCTCCCCAATTAATACTGTCACCGGTAATACCCATTTGACCTCCAGTTCCGGATGGTGCAAATGAACTCATGTTTGTGGGGTTGTTCGGGTAGTTGAGATTTCCATTACCCCAAACACTCCTTGTCATTGAACTCAATGGTGATCCTGAATCATCATTAAGACCAACATAACCAATAGGGCTACCTAATCTGTTTGAACTACCATTGTAGAATGAACCTATCTGCCGCCCATTTGAGTTATTGACAAAACTAGAATTGGCGCCAAAATTCATATTCATCCCAGATTCAGAATTCATGCCCATTCCATAACCAGGGACAAATGAAGAGAATCCGTTCCGTGCACCTGTAAGCAGACCATACCTTCCATCAACCCTCATGCCATAACCTCCAATAGGGTTCGGGTTATAACCCTGGTTGAAACCATTCAAGAAGCTATGGACCCGGCTCATAGCATAGTTCTGCCCTCCCGCAGGTGAACGTGCAGCAGGTCCAGGTGATTGCTCCTTTGGAACAGCTCTCTTGACCTCAACCATCTTACCATTCAGCTCATGGAAGTTCTTGTGCAGTGCCTTATCCACCGCATCTTCTGAATCATAGGTGATGAATCCAAAACCCCTAGGCCTCTGCGTGTTGTGGTCATACATGACAACCACGTCTGTAATCACACCGAATTGCTCAAAATACCTTCTGAATTCAACCTCAGTAACATTTGAGGCCAAGCCTCCAACAAAGATCTTTCTAGTACGGCCTGGTCCAGGTGACCCCATGCTGCTGCCATTGTTCTTGCTGGTGATGTTCTGGTCGTCCCTGGGAACAGCTTTCTTCGCTTCCACCTGAATCGGTATGGACAATTGAGCTCAGACAATGAACAGCCGCACTAGGACAGAATTGCCACCGAAATGCACAGTACTTCACTAGCAGAGGAAAGAGCAAGGAGGTCACCACATGATTACCATGCGCCCGTCGATCATGTGCTTATCCATGGTGACTCGCTCGGCGACGCCTACGTCGGAGAAGACCACGAAACCGAACCCACGGGCGCGGCCGGTGTTGCGGTCCCGCATGATGACGGCCTCGGTGACCTCCCCGAACCGGCCGAAGTACTCGCGGAGGCGGTCCTCGTCCGTCTCCCACGAGATGCCACCGACGAAGAGCTTCCCGGAGTCCGCCTCCATCGCGTCCTCCCCTCCCCTCCTCCCCCTGCAATCCACAACGCAAGCCCAATTGATACCAGCCAGCAATAGCAAATGCGGACAAAACCCCGACTTATCCACAACGCCACCACAAAAACGCATGCGCCCGCGCGCGCAGGACGCACATCAGCTAGATCCGAGCTGAAAGCAACGCCGCGATCGGGGGCCGCACCCACAACCCACGTAGCAAAACGCCAAGCGCGCGCCCCCTCTCCCCCTCCTCACAGGGCCACGGAATTACGCACGCCCCCGCGAGATCCGTACCAGATCCGGCCGCCTCTCGCCGCGATCCGTACCAGATCCGGCTGCCCCCGCCCGCGATCCGCCACCGATCGGACCCGGGGCCCGGACACGCAGGCGGATCGGATCACTTACCGATCGGCTGTGGTCGTCGTCGTCGGCTGCGGCTCCGCCAGCGGCGGCGGCGGCGGAGAGGAGGGATCGGGGGGCCGCGTCGCCGCTCCTCCCTCTCGATCTCCGGCGCAGCTAAGATCTCGATGCGGGCATGGGAGGAGGAGGCGGAGGGTCGAGGCGTAGGTTGGGGGATGTTACTTGGGCTTGGACGCTTCGTCTCCTCCTCTCCTTTTATCGAACCTTTTGCACCTCCAGCCCCCACCTCCCTCCCTCCGCTCGCTCGCGGTGCCGCGATGCGCTGGTGGATGGTTGTTTTGTTTTTTACTTTCGCGGGGAGGGCAACTTTTTTATTCGGCCTCCGGAACCCCTGCAATTGCGGTGCTCGCCTCGATTGGGAAAGCGGAGGAGGTGGGGGACGCGGAAATGGTATAAATAATGAAGAGAGGCAGGCCCTGCCGCGCTGGACGCGACGCGCGCGCCTGCGTGGCTGGAGGAAGAAGACGGCCTCACCTACTGCTGCCGCCGCCGTCGCTAAGGCCGAGCTGATGCTGCCGTGAAGCTCGCGGTGCCTTTTAAACGAGGAAGGAGGAGGCGACGCCGCCGCGTGCGGCTGTGGTGGGTGTGGGTTTGCGGCGAGTCTGCGGCGGGAGTGGGGGCCCACCACGCGGTGAGTACGAAGTTATAGAAGAGCGTTCATTTTCTTTTCCCGGAACAGGGAGGTGAGGACGTTGAGGGATGTCCGGTTGAACATGCTCCCCGCGGACAAGACGAGCGTCGAGCGGCACGTTTAAATTGCGTGGGACGACGAAAAAGTGGGGATTTTCGGAGGATTTGAACGGTAAATATAATTGTTAATTAGTTTGCAAACAGATAAGAGATTAATCAGTCGGGATAGCTTGCATCAATTAGTTCCCTCCAGGCCGGGAGAGTCTTGCCTATGATCGCTAAATACTATGTTCCTTTTTTAAATAGTAAGGGTAAAGGTATCTTACGAAAATTTTAGATAAATTAAATTGTTTCTTTATAAAAATCCTGTATTTTTTTTACGTTTAGCTCAATTTTATCATCGATAACTCTTAATAATAGTTAGATTATGAGGATGGAAGTTTTATGTTTTTTATAGTTTCTACTGAAACAAAGGTTGGGTTTACCCACTATTAAAAAAATGGAAGTTTTATGTTTATGCTTATAATGCAACATGAGTTGGTACTATCATATCTTTTAAAGTATTTATAATTTTTTTTAAAAAAAGATAAATGGCCAAATGTTAAGGATATTACCCGGTGGCAATTATTTAAAAACAAATTAAGTATTGGTACTCACGTTCCCATTCTTTTTAATTTAATATTGGAGCTACTAAAATGTCTATATAATTTAGGCAAAAATTAGAATTTTTTATCAATGTAGATACTATGTGCTTGCTTACCTTAGTAGGACCACCGGATAGCAAGTTAAATAAACTTTAGATAAAATAAGAAAATAAATAATAGTCCTATTTAGATCTGATCGGGATTAGTTGAATCGTATCATACTTGTCTTTCTAGTCTATTCGTAAAGGAGACATCTAAGGGTATAAATACAAGGTTCCTAGGAGAGCGGAAGAAACCAAAAAAAATATTAAGACAACACAATACAAGGTACATCTAATCTCGTCAAGTAAATATCCGAGAGTCGACAACAACTAGCCACCGACCACTATACCAAGCTCTATGTCAATATCATTCTCATGAGATTAATATATAATAGAAATACTAGCCTCCAACCCATTAGGAGCAAGGCTATTACCATATCGAAGGATTCGAATCTGTATAAAAATACATATCGCCCTTACTCTCTTTATAGCTTCGTTTGTATCCTCATATCAACTGATCTCTATGTTCTTAAAATACATCGTATATGTATGGATCATGTGATCTAAGGTATAACTTATCAACAGTAGAGCGTCAGGTATGGGGCGCTAGTATTCAAAGGATTTATGGAGTGATGACTTCAAGCGGTTAATTTTCCAACTAATGATACTACAATGAGTTTGGATCGCGAGATTCAATTTGACTATAGTGCGTTTGCCTCTACATTGGAACCATTGCCATTCCAATCTTCAATAATTCGATCTGTAGATATGACTTCAAAAGGTGGATTTTTCGATAAGGGATACTCCAATGATTTTGGATCAAGGAGATACAATGTGATTAGAGTATGTTCCCCTCTAGATTGGAACCTTCACTGTCCTAATCTTCATCAAGACATCGCCACGGTGAAAAAACAATCGTTCAATATTGTCGATCATGAGGTCTTGGCTCAGGATGACTACTTTCAAATTGATATATGCCAGAAAGAAAAATCAATCGATTACCCACATATAGCTCCAATACGTCGCCATCGCGAAAAATAACAATTCGATATTATCGACCACGAGGCCTTGGCCTAGTTCAACCACTTCCAAAAATAACATCACCACCGAAATCTAACTTATCAAATTGGTCAACCATAAAGCTACAGACCAACTAAACCGTTGTTCTACAACAATAATATTAGTGGACTCAACCGTCATAAGTGTAGCTTACTATTATAGAAGCCGATAAGCAAATCAAATACCTTGCCGCTTACCGCTCAGTCAGACTCCTCAAGTGCATGGTGCTACTGACAATCTGCACACACTGATCTAGCAACCAAGTCAGCATGCATATATCCGTAGTATAAAGAATAAATCAGTAACCTTCACTATAAAAGTGTACCAAGTGATTTGTCCACACGAGGCCTCGGCTCAAGGCTGACTGTTCCTGAACTAACATCCACTACTAAAAAATTGATTGGATTAGCTAAAAAAACACGAGGTTGTGCTTGGCTAAACTAATATTTTATCACATCCATACCAATCAATTAGCACGAAGTCATTAGACGAAGGTCCTTTAATAACACTATTAGGAGACTTGTTTGATCTTCTAGTTTATTATTTTTAATTAATTTCTTAGATTTACCTATTTTTATTTTTATGATACATGTATCATAAAACTCGAAAAAACCATTGACATCAATCTAAGTCAAAACCAATTACCACACCGGCTTTTTCGCCAAAGCTTACTCAAAACATCAGTTACACACCTGACGAGAGGGGTCGGCATGTACGCCTCGCGTTTGCGAGTTGCCTAGCCCCAAACAGTTCTATTTTACCGACGGCCAGGCCTCTGTCCGGGCCGAGTACTCCCGACCGGAAATCCTGCACTGGAGATCGGACGGACCACTCTCATCAGGTACCCGTGATGGTCGAGATCAAACCGGGACGCATCACTCGCATCGAGTCGTCCATGCGCGGCTGAAAAGCGATGGCGACCATCCCCGCCGAACTCGCTCGACGACTGCGATCCTTCGACATGGCAACTCCGCCGGGTTGGATTTCGCTCGCGAATGCGCCCTTCCCGCGCCACGTGCGGACACATGGCACATTGACGCTGGTCGTCACACATGCATGACCTGCATGCATCTACATGCACACGACATGCATCAAGATCAACCAGCCAAGACAAACGTCGTCTACAGGTGACCGCATAAAAATATACCAGCATACTGATTGGCTGATTATATAGTACATTACTATGCATATACGGCAACCTACAGGAGATGATCAAATGCATCCGACATATACGTAATATATACGTAATATGTTATATATGATTTTTAAAAACAATAATTTATTATATTTATTTAAGACGTATCTTTATATAATATTTATTTACTGAGCTACATCTAAAACTAAAGGGCTTGCTCTTTTTTATACTATAAAAATTATACTTTTATGGTAAATGTACACAATATTTGATCTGATTTTTACTCACTATATCTAAAAACACTAAAAAAATGTATATAGCTTTTTGACTAGTCTTCTAAAAATTATTTTTTAACAACTTATTCAACCATTGTAGTAGGCAGGTTCAAGAAAATGTCCATTGATCAAGAAAGTTCTCAACTAAACAAGACAACGTAACACCAAACCTATCAATGAAAATAGAAATATATTTCACAACATTCACCGATATCATCTGAAATATTTGTAAAAAAAGTTGCCTTGCCATTGGATAATTTCTCATAAAAATAACTAAGTATTACCTAGTATACTTGTCAAGATTCTGTGCATAACATCCATCCCAAGTACTTGGGACGTGGAACGAGGCGCTCCGCTTGTAAACGGAAGGACGAGGGCTATGTTTATACCATCTACCATAATAACATAATAACATAGTCAAAAACCCCAAACCGTCATAACACCTAAAATGACATTGCAATACTATCGGATGATACCTCACAAAAGTTATCGGCCTAATAACCGACATGTTTGTCGAGATACTATTCACGTCATTCACTTCGACTAGTTGAAACCGACCAGTCGAAATGTGTATAAAGTAGGCGCCCCACTTATAAACGGAGGATCCAAGGTGATGCCCATAATATCTACGATGATGATACATACTTAAACCTTAAATGGTGATAACACATAATGTTCTATTGCCCGACAATGGAGGTATACATGGAAAACAAACCATACAATTAGAAAGATGTTTATAGCAAAAACTTGAAGTAAACCAAAACCCTCTAGTATGCTTGTAAGTTAGTTAAACAAATATGAACTATATTGGTCACATGATACGCACATGCTATAATCAACCCGAGCACAATTACAATTGGTTAAGACCCAACTATGTCATTGATCTTCGCCGGACAAGAGGGTTGTAGTAGTCCTACTACTACTACGTAATACAAATTAATCTAGTTGAGGGCCTAATTATCTAAATTGACTACTTTTTGCCAAATAATTTTTCTTGGCTCGAGCAGCAGTGGTCGAAGAACATTGGTAATTTTTATGTTTTTTTTACTGTCTACTTATGAAATTAAGTTTATAATAAGACAGCCAGAGGCTAGGATAGGGAAAGTATATGATTTTACCTTTAAACTTAAAAAATAGTTTCATACTTTTTATTTTATATTACTCTGAGTGTTCGCTTAGGGCTTGTTAGCTAACAATTTATTTTGAGTACATGATTTCAAGAAAATCAAATAATGGAACAGTCGGTCTGACGACCATATATAGAGTAGCACGGAGGTTAATCGGAGGCTATTTGTTGGTTGACATCTCATTTCGACCCAATAAAGTTTAAACCAACAACTCTACTACTCTACACAAGACATATACCGATAGAAGGCATCCATTGGTCGATAATTTATTCCGACTAAACAAGTGCCAAATTAACAACACCAAACTTCAGTATATACAAGAAAATATCAAAAAAAAACAAGGTGAATTTAAGAATTATCCGCTAGTCAAAATTCTATATCCACTAGGTGAAACTTAGAATGACAATTCTAAAATACGATAGCATGTATTGTATAGATCTAACAACTTGCATAGAGTGATAACGTGTGGTGTTCTGCATCGCACGATACCACTTGACCTCATTGTCCCTATCACAAACAACAAAAACACATACACGATAGCTAATAAAGAAATACCACATATCTATAAGTTATTATATATATTACATCATGTGCTTGCGATTCTTAATATTGACAAATGTCTTTTCTCTATATTTGTACCTTTAGACTACTCATATATTAGATATTATTATAAATCACTCGAGTAATCTGGGCCAACAAGGGGCTTTAAATTATCAATAAATTATCAATTTATAGGATATATCATCCAACTACTTAATAAACTTGAAATTTCTTGTCTTTAAATTAAAAAAGTACCGTTTTAGATAACTTTGTTTGATGCAACAATCATATGTTATAACCGGTACTGCTCGAAATACTCGATAAATTGTGGTCAGAGTAAATCCATACATGTAAAACAATCTGGATCTAGTCAAGATAAGAGAGTATATATTTATGATGTCGAACAAAGATGCACAAGGTACAAATTTTTTATAAAGTGTTTATATGTATTTACTTGTTTATATTTAATACCTATATATTCAGCTATCTGACATACTCGGGCTTTATGATTCCTGACTAATTTATTCAATTATTTCAAGAGAAAGAAAAGGTAAGCAAAACAATAATTTCCCCGCCGAGATTTTATACACACAATTAGGCGAACAAAGTTCTACAATATATCCAAACTTTAGAAATCGATCATGTGATTTTCTCACCTAGACAAAAGGATTGAGTTGTCAACGGCTAAGTTTATATTCCTATAATTCAACTCCTCAGGCCATATTAATATGGTTGGCATATATATTTGAAAAGAGTTCGTGGGCTACTGTCACTATTCTAGATATACGATACTTACCACGACAGGACCACCAAACCTATTCCTATATGGATATAAATCTTATACATATGAATAAAGTCTAAAGTAGTAAAAAAGAAATACATAGTTTTATTTTGGTCTGACCAAAACTACTCAAATCATATCTTATCTCCCTAGTTCTACTCAAACAAAGGGTACTCAAGTGTATAAATACAAGGCCCCTAGGAGTGTAGAAGAAGAACCCAAGAGAGATATTGAAACAACACAATAGAAACCACCTCCAATCTTGTCGAACTAATACTCAAGAAAGCTGACAACAACTATTTGCCGACCACCATACCCGAGCTCTGCATGGATATCCTGATAGACTAGATTAGGTTTTCCTCCCCCATACTCTATACTCATGAGATTGATATATAATGACAACACCGGTCTTTGACCAATAAGAGTAGAGCTATTATTCGTAATCAAGGAGCCCTCTACAAATCCATATCTCTCGTGCTCTCTTTACTGCTTTATTTACATCCTCATATCAACTAATCCTTATATCCTTAAAATACATCATATATATATATATATATACATATATACAGACAGATCATGTGATCGGTGTATAACCCATTGACAATTTTAGTTTAGTTTGAAATATTTTAACACATGAGAGAGCTAATGTTCCACACAAAAACAATGGCCATGTTTAAATGAGCTTCTAGCAACCACTGCTTCTCGTAGAATCTCCAATTCCACCAAACCATCCATATCATTATTTAATATTTTAAAAATCTATAGTTATAGAAATACATAAAATAAAATAAAAATAGAAGCTGAGAAATCATTCTCAAAATTCGAGCAACCAACCCCAAAAAATGGCATAACTGTGAGATAAAAAGCTCGTAGAATAGATTGTTCTACAAAGACACAATTGTTTCTATGAATTCTAGTTTGGAACATTTTATTAAAAAAACAAAAAAACATCCTAAGGACTAAGAAAACTTTCTGCTGAAGAACATTAAAAACCATGCACAATTGTAAAATCACAACATAGCTATTAAAAAAAGTTTGCGGGCAAAAAATTGTTTTGTCTATGTCACTATGTTTTCTCCTGTGATTTCTCAAAACCACTTCCTTACGTTATTCTCCTCCCATTCTAAAATACTCCAATGCACAATATAAGAATTTCTATAATTTAAAATTTATATCACAATATTTTTTTGGCATGGATTTAAATGTAAAAAATCTATAAATTTTCAGCCAATAAGATGATTGGGAAGGGAATCTAAATTATTTAGCCAATGAGATGCTTGTGAAGAAAATCTAAGCTATTTAAAATTTAAAATTTAACTACTAAAGTGACAAAAAGAGAATTTTTTCTCTCTACCTTAGTTTTTCTTTAAAAAAACCTAAAATATATTTTTATTTTAAAACAAAGGGTTATGTGCATGTGTATACAATGCTCTTGTTTGTGCCATGAGATGTTACCAATAAAGCTGGTGGTGAGAGAACACATAATGTGTCCAGTTTGAGACTATTGTAACCTATCCCACAAATTGAATTAACAAGAATAACTGAATAAGCATGTATCAAAATTAGATTATGGTACAAGAAGGGGTGTAAGGGCCCGTTTGATTTAGCTAACGGGGTTAACTACTCTCACAGCTTTTATATGCTTTCGAAACTACAATGTATTTCATAAAAAACTTTATATACCAAATTTTAAAAAAAAATCAAATATTTTTTTAAAAAAATATATTAGTTAATACTGTACATGTCTCGTTTTTCTTGCCGCCGATAACCTCAGCCCAACATCTCAATTGAACACAACCTAATTTATGTAATGTAAATAGTATACGTTAACGATTGCATCCATTTTGGCACCAAGAGTTATTCACGGCGAACCAAAGTGCGGGATTAGCTGTCATAGGATTGAAGAGAAATCTACTCTATTATGTCATTACATTTTTATTGGTTTAATAATTTATCATTAACTTTCACTCTTTCTATAATATATACTACTGAGTCCATAAATTCCTTCTAAAATATGCCATTAGACCATTTTTTTCAAAAATACTTAAAATGCACTTACATATGTACAAGAAACAATTGATTAACTAGCTATAAGTTTCAAAAGATTATGAAATTTTTTGTGTAATCTCTTTACATGACATATAAGCGAATGATTTGCATTAAAAACAACAACACAAAAAATATTCTATACAGGATATAACATATAAATTATATTTTATAAAAAAATAGTGTTGCAAAAAACTTAAAACTTATACGCAAACTTATATGTCATGTAAAGAGGCTACACAAAATTCTTTGTAATATTCTAAATCTTCTAATGTGATAAATTAATTGTCAACCTAATATGTCTGTAAGGGTATATTATAGAAAGAGATAATGTTAATGGTAAATCACATTGAACCAGATTTTCTCTATTATGAAATAGTGATAAAAACTTTCTAATGATAGATTTGTTCAGAGGGACTAATTAAATATTATATATTATAACCTAATATATAGCGTAAAACATGACATAATTGTTTTTAATTCAGAAATCATAGTTTTGAAATCGTAACAAATAATATGCAATTAATCCCCCAATAATAAAAAAAGAACGGAGCCTCGATGTGCGAGTTGATGGTAAAGGGTATAATCTGAGTGTACATTGTCATTTCTAAACCAAGCAAACAATCCAGCATATTTCCAAACATAAGAAATTGAGTGTCGATTTACGAATTGGCATGACACACTGAGAGCAGTTTAATAGTATGACCGGTTATTAGCTATAAAAATTAATACAAATTAATACATAGTCTATAGCAAATCTAAACATGTCTAAGGTGATATAAGCGAGATATACTTACATAGAGGAAAAGTGGGCTACATATTTGTAGTCTACTGTACCACGTGCTCTATTAAACATGTGTGGGGAAGAGGTAGACTAGTATATATCTATAGCTAGCTATTGTGTGGGAGGGTTATTAAATTAGTTATAGATAATGTATTAATTTTTTGAGCTGAAAGTAAGCTATATTAACTTGCTGATGTAATTGGGCTTTAAAAATTATCACATTAAATTTATGTTTAGGTAAAGCAGATAAATAAGAGAAAAGAGAAAGAAAATAGGCTATAGATTCGTAACCAATGCACAGAATCTATGTGTATATAAATTTGAACCATTTATTAATAACATAATATAATTTAGATATAACAATTATATAAATAAAATATAGATAACGTATAAAAATAATTTTTACAGCTAGCAGTTAACAATATCATTAAACATGCTCTTAACACAAGTATAATGTATCAATTCTTGTAGCTGGCTTCCTACATCTATTATATAATGATGTACGTTTTTTATGGGCATCAACAGTTGGTTTGCTGAATTCCACGTCTGCACCTATCCATCCTTTTCTTCGGATTGAGACCACGTATATTCAGCATCAGCAGTGCTACGAAAATGCAACACGGGGCTTTTCTTGAGAGGGACAGCATCCGTTGCAATGTTTTGTTGTAAACTATACGGCAGCGTATCAGGTGCACTAACCCTAATACGTGCACACATGCACTCGCACAACCGTGTCCTTCCAATCCCAATCCAAAGGCAGGTATCCAGGGTGGGGCAATTTTATTAAAAAAAACGCCCTCCTTTTACATTATAATTTTTCAAAAAACCTCCTGGAGAACTTTCCTCTTCTCCCTCTAGTCTTACCGTGTAGCTACCCCCCTTCCCCAAATCTTTCTCATCGCCCTCGGCGACGGTGATGGCAACGCCCCCCATCGATGGCAGATTTGAAAGCCACAGAAACGAAGAAGCAAGCAGTAGGTCTCCCATCCCACAGCCCTAAGTTCCATTTTTTTTCCCCCTGAGGTTCGCTCTAAAACCTAATATTTTATTTGTGTCTTCTTTAGTGATATCAACAACGGCAGCACCGGCGGCAGTGGCATCAATAGCGGCAGCAACGTCTAGCATCGGCGTCAACAGCGGCCAGCATCGACGGCGGCGGCATCAACATCTTGCTCCCATGAACTTGTTCTAAAGTTTGTCGTCTGAAAAGCATGGTACTGTAGGTCCAATGCAAGAACAATTATTTTGATAAGAAGCATTGCTACCTCTACATGGTGTTACAAATCAAGAATTAGCAAGAATGAAGAAACATGTTGACAAGAATTTCATTCTGAATTTTGACAAGAAGCAGATGTTAAGGCTGACAATTTGTTTTTGCTTTGTACTGCTCATTCTTGATTCGTAACACCACCTAGAAGTAACAATTCTTAGTTCTTGCACACTACTTAGAAATATCCATGCTTCAACAATTGGCAGCCTTGAAAAACGTCAGATAAACAGGATACTACAGCCAAGAGAAAGGGAGTGTATGGAGTCGCCTCCGTTGCTGGCCGCCACCACCTCGGCCGCCGCCGCTGCCCAGATGCGGAGTGGGGTGATGAGAGAAATTAAAGATTAGGTTTCAGAGAAAACATAAGTAGGAGAAAATTTGAACTTGCAATGTCAGTGAGAGACCTACAGCTTGATTCTTTGTTTCTGTAGCCTAGGATCATCATTTCAAATCTGCCGTTGATGAGGGCAGCGCCGTCGCCGCAGGAGTGACGGAGATTGGGAGAGGTACAGGACAAGGCTAGATGGGAGAATAGGAAACCCCTGCTAAGTTTTTTTTTTTCAAACTTACAATGTAGGAGGCGGGTGGTTTTTCTCAAAATTGCCCCACCTGGATCACTAGCCTTTGGATTGAGATCGGATGGATCCGGTTGCACGAGTGCATGTATACACTGGATGGACTGAGTGCACAAGATACGTTGCCAAAACTATACACTCCCAAATATGTGCAACATTCTGAAAACAACTTCTAACCATCGAACCGTTGTGAGAAGGAAAAAAAACCAAAATATTTTAACCATGCAACGTAGTTGTACTTCTGGTACATATCAAACATTCTTATTATTGTCAAAGACAATAGTACCTTGGGGATAAGGAGAGAGACTCCACTACTCTAATGCTGAGAGAAATCTATGCTTTATGGTTCCATATACAAGTGGTACATCTATATAAAAAAGATTTATATATTTTCCTAGTCTTTTGCATAATGAGCTCTTAGCAGGCCATCCTTTGTGCCCAATCTTGTAAGAGGTCCATTACAAAAAAATTAGGGCAACCGCACGCTTAACTTCTAAGTTCTTTTGCAATCCCTAGTTTTCGTTACCTCCGACGGTTTTTGCCACCTTTAGTAGTCTTCACCATTTCTGGTGGTCTCGTCGCCTTTGGCGGTTCTCGCTGCCTCCAGTGGAACCACGTCTGCTACTAGGCAAAGTGGTCCCTGCCTTCAACATCCATGTTTTTCCAAATAATTATTTGAGTGGACATCTCGGTTTTTTTTCAATGTTTCAGTCATCTCTTTTATATTTGCATTCCTTTAGTTTTTTTTTCAAATTAGTTCCAACCTACCCAAGTTTTATTGCATCCCTCCCATCAAAAATCCAATTTTTTCAAGGAAAAATCCCCCCCCCCCCCTAATACCGATGAACTATACAGATATTCAGAATTTTCAAACTAAGGGAAGTGCTGACCAAGCCACCTGACCTGACATAACTACAAACTACTCTTCAAATCTTCAGCATTGCGAGCAACAGCAATATGTACAGACTAAGGAGTACCATGCATACATATACTACACTGATCTGCAAAAATTCTCATCTTTTTTACCTGTCACTCAGCCTCTCGCTGCGTGCTTCGTTCTACAGGCAATTGAGCTGAGCCGCCCTGCACTTGCTCTGCTTCCCCCTCGACCGACGACCTGCCTCCTCTCCCGAACACGGCCAGCCTCGCGAAGATGCGCAGGATCCCACTCGCGCACCGCCGTTGCGAGCCCCACCGCATGGAGCCAATGCAGCTGCTGGAGGACACCGGCGCTCGCCGCCTGACCGAGGCCGCCGCCGGCGGCGTGGCCGCGTCCACCCTGAAGCTCGGCTCCTTGCGAAACGAGCCCTTCTTCACGGTGTTGTGCCGCTGCAGCGTCTGCTTCAGGGAGAGGATCTCCTGCTCCAGCGCCTGGATCCTGAAGCTCGCCGTCTCGTAGTCCGACGTCGCCTTGTTATCGTCGTCGCGGTTCGCGCGGGCGCGGAGCTTCCTGCCGTCCCGCACTTCGTGGGCGGTGTCCGTGTACGGGCTGCTGGTGCTGAGCGGCTGACTGGTGGGGATGTCGGCGCTCCCGGGGCTCGGCGTGTACGCGGTGGCGGCGGCGCCACCGCCGCCGCCGGGGACGAGGAGCTCCCCCGGGTGCATGCACCGGAACGAATCGGAGCACTCGGTGAACTTGCGGTGCGTGTGCAGCTGCGGCACGAAGAGCGCCTGCACGATCAGCCGGAGCGGCATCCGGTCGTTCTGCACCGCCTGGATGCATGCCTCGTGCGACAGCTTCCGGCATTCGAGTTGGCCGCACAGCGACGCCTTCTCCTCGCCGGACAAACCCGGATGCTCCTGCCATGGCAGAATCGGCCAGCTTCACATTGTTAGCGACAGTTCAATTAAGTCTGTAATTAATTAACGGGTTAATAATCTGATGCTCTAGTGCCCGTCTTTACCACGATGTATGTGTCGATTGATTCGTAGAGATGGTCATGGGATTTCCGGTCGCCGGCCGGAATGACACCGATCAGCTCAGCCAGCCGGTCCGGCCGGAGCTTCGGGTCACCGACGATTTGGGCGAGGTACCGATCCCACAGCTCTGAGACGGCCTCCGCGCCTCTTCTTTGAATGGAGACATGGTTCGAGACGATGCTCTCTGTCGCCCTCACCTCCGAGCTGTCGGCGATGGACCGGCTACCGGCGTCTTGCTCCGGCAGCGGCAGGTCGTCGACGCGGGCGAATTGCAGGTTGGACGCCACTAGGTCGCGCAGCCTCGTCTGGCTCTCCTCGCTCAGCTCGAGGGTGATCGACCGCGCCAGCAGCGCGAAGTAGAACGACACCGGGATGGCACCGCCGGTCGCCGTCGATGACTCGAGTGGGAGGAGATCGATCACTCCCTGCAGGATAGCGGTGGCCCTCCTGTTAGCGTCGGTCTCGCCGTCGCCGGCGGCCGCCGCCTCGTCCGTGCTCGCCATGAACTTGTGCGTCTTCTTGGAGAGCACCCACTTGTTGGCGTAGAAGAGCACGACGAGGCTGACGTATTTCTCCTTCATGCCCTGCCGCCGCAGCGCCTGCACGATCCGCCTGAAGAACTCGAAGGGGAGGGCGATGAGGTCTTTGATCCAGAGGTCGCGCGCGGCGAGCTCCTTGACGAGCTCGGCGTCCCACCGGCGCCCGAAGAGGCCGCGCGCCGCGGCGGCGAGGCCCCGGCGGTCGCGCCGCTGATCGTTGCCGTCGGGGTCGAGGATCTCCATGCACGCCATGAATGCCAGCGACTCGACGCAGCGGCTGACGATGAGGAGCTCCTCGGCGACGGGGAGCAGGAGCTGGCACCTCTGCAGGACAATGAGGCCGTCGTCCCAGCTCTGCAGTACCACCTGGTTGATGTACAGGTCGCAGCGCGCGCCGAGGCCGGCCACGTCGAGGAACTCCGCCGCGCACCGCACCGCCGCCACGTTGAACGGGTCGAGCGCCACCGCGTCGCCGTAGCAGAACAACCCGATCACCTCGAACGCCTCGCTGCCGCCGGAAAAGCTCGCCGGTAGCTCGACGACCTCGCCGTCGCCGGACCGGAGAAGCTCCTGGCTCAAGTACCCGCACCTGGACACCAGATGATCCTACAACGACAAGCCACCCAAGATCACTCTCTGATCACACCAACTTCTTCCTCCTCACCTAACCAAGATCAATAACACCCTAATCTTCACACAATCTCTCCTAACCTTGTGCAGATTGAAGCTCCTCTCACCGACGCGGACGCTCACCGTCGCCGGCGAACCGGTCTCTTTGGCCCTGCAATCCAATCCAGACCAACAACCAATCATCAGAACCCCCAAGCAAAGACGACTTGGATCCTCAGCCTCAAGACAGGTGACTTTGTGGTCACTAACATGTGGATCCACTTTCTATGGACCCATACATCAGTGACTTAAAATCACCTGACTTAGAGTAGAGAATCTGGATCCAAGCAAAGAACCATAAAGCCTCCAAAATTCCCAGCTCCTGCATGCAACTCTGTACCATGCAACGGCTCTCCTCTGTAGCAGCAACGCCATGCTCGGGCTCGAATAAGGGCTAAACACGCTGGCCTTCGCTGCCGGCGACAGCTCCACCTCCACCTCCATCTCCGGCTCCATCCTCCGCAGGTTAGGCAGTGGCAGCTAGCACGTATAGCGTAGTACTAGTAGTAGAGAGGTAGGAGGAGTATTATACAGCAGTGGTGGTGGTGGAGTGAGGGAGGAAGGAACATCGGGAGGCGTGCAGAAGGGTGCAATGGCTGAGGGCGCACGAATGGGGGACGTTGAACCCCAGTTTTAAGGCTGGGAAATCGGAACGCCCCCCTCGTGCAAGTTTCCTTATTCCCTGGGCGCGCGTGCGCTTCGCCTCGCTGTCGCCGCCGCCTCGCGCATTCTGCTCTGCTCCACCTCAACGGAGGCTGCCTTGTAAGGATCCGAGGGGTTCAACACAAGCTTAACCTCGAGCTAACCTGCTGCCTCCAGAATGGCCTCTTCGGGCACCCTCTCGCCTTTTGAATAAGCACGAGTTCCACAGGAATTTGACAGTATTTTCATATGAATCTGTTCAATTATCGCAGAAATCGAGAAAAATTTCATGTGTCACAAAGGAGGCCACACTTGCCACTTGGTATGAAATTCTGATGTGGGAAATGGTGGTTTTTTGTTTTGTTAGAAAACAAAATGGGTTTTGTGATAAGTATGGTGTTTCCAGTGTACAGTGGAGGTCTGATTTGGGTGTTCAATCTTCTCAACCAAATAGCAGAAAACTGGAGCCTTTGGCTCTTGGGGTCATACCAAGCTTTCAGAGCTTTTTATTTTTTATCGAAGAAAAAAGCTTTCACAATTCTGAACAGGCAGAACAGCCGGTCATCGTTGTGTGCTGCTCCTAGGCGTAAAAAGTCCAAGATTAGCAATCTAGCATTGCCAAAACGTAGGACTTTAGAATTGCTTGGAGGTAACAATCTCACTATAATAACTGCCACGAGACTAGGCATCTCCTATGATTAGACTATCTATCCTCTGCTAATCTCTCTAGATGGACCTTTTTTTCAGATAAACTTATGACCAAATCGTACACTATCCGGTAGCATAAGTTGGGCAGATAGATTCTCTTACACATAACTTTTAGATTAAAAGAAAACAAGCGTGCACATTGACGAACGGAGCTCTGAATATCATACCGAAGTATACTACTATCAAACTATCAATCAGGTCACTGTCAGTTCATTCAACGGGCGTTTCATCATTCACCAAGCATGCACGCCAGACACTCCCATTCGGACTCGGAACTGTGAAATGGTTTCTTAAAGCTTCGGTAGCAAGCATGGCGGTATGACCGCCTGAAAACCTTTCTCCTGAGTCCTGACAATGGCGCTGTCATGACAAAATTGACACCTTGTGTTCTCCTGACGTTCAGAAGTAGCTATCAAATTCAGGAAAAAGAAATAAAAAATAGAGAAAATATAGCATCCTAGAGTTGTTTAAGGTCATGATAAAAAATAAAGTTTCAATGTGCACATAAAACAATCATTAACATATAATTAATTTAGTTTTAATTATTATAAATTTAAAACTGATTTATTTATTTGATATTTTAAAATATTTTTTTATAAAACACGTAGTTTAGCCGTTTAAAAAATGTGATATTAAAAAGATAAAATCTACATCTTAATTAAAAAATAGAGGTATATGTTGATTAGTACTGTAATTTATGTGTGATCAAACCACTGGCATGGTCAGCGCATTTCTGAATCTACGTTCTGCCATTGCAAGATCGCCATTGATAAAGGAGAATGTCGGTATTAATCAAATCGTTGACGTGCATCGGACGCTGCAGAAGGTGGCACGGAGTTGGGGAATTTAAGGGCGTCAATGCCAGTAGTATTTTGCTCTGGATTTTTTTTGAGGGGGTGGGGGAGGGTGGGGGGGGAGGGAGGGAGGGTATCGGGAAGCCAACCCCCCCCCCCCCCCCCCCCCCCATTCTTATTCTCATTGGTGCGTTGAAAAATTGAAATCGCTACAGTTTTTTTCGTGGCACGTGACAGCATCGAGATCGGTGGTGAGAAATTTTTGATCGGCTTGGGTTTCAGCTCAATG
This sequence comes from Oryza coarctata, assembly GCA_030770085.1. NCBI lineage: Eukaryota > Viridiplantae > Streptophyta > Magnoliopsida > Poales > Poaceae > Oryza > Oryza coarctata. The sequence goes on along the minus strand of CM061474.1, from coordinate 17,146,631 downwards.
GAGAAGGACACGCCGGGTCCTGCAAGGCTTCCACACCCGTGACTCACATTTGATTTTGATCACATGAAAGGCCCCAAGGCGTCGTTGAAACGGAGAAACAAGAGAGAAATGAACGAACTCTCCAATTGGCAAACGTTACGTATCGAACTGTCAGTTTCAGAGGGTCAGGGGTAAAAAGAACGAAAAAAGAAAGGGTTGCTCCAGATTGATCGGCGAAACGTTTCGGCCCCTGTTTTCGTCGTTTCATTTTGGACAAGTTCACCGTCTAGCTGGTGAATGACCGGATTCTTATTATGGCGTGTGTATCCGTAATTTAATTACGTAATAAAGTAATAGAACAAACCATCACAATCATTCTTATAGTCTACAAATTTACGCATTAAATAAAAAAAAGTTCAAGTAGATATACAATTTAAAATATCTCAAGAAAAAATAGAGTCTATATATATACAATTTAAAATATTTAAAGAAAAAATAGAGTCCAAGATACACAATTTAAAATATTTAAAATTCTAAATAAAAATGAAAAAGTTAAAAGAAGAGTCCATGAAGAAAAACAATTTAGAAAAAAACTGAAATTTAGGTTAAAATTTAAAAATAATTAATGTTAATATAAGAGTCATGTAGAAATATAATTTAGCGACAATATAAAATTTGGTTTAAAACTTAAAAGAATTAATATTTAGAGAAGAGGTATATAGAAATACAAATTTACAAAAATCTAAAATTCATATTAAAAATAAATAAAATTGAGAGAAAAAGTCCATGTAAAAATACAATTTACAAATAGCTAAAATTTGTATTAAAAATAAATATTATGAAGAAGATAGTTCATGTAAATTCAGATTAAAAATAAATAATATTAAAAGAAAGAGTCTATAAATAAATACAAAGTCTAAGTAGATATACAATTTTAAATATATGAAATTCAGAATAAAAATAAAAATAAAATAGAAGAGTCAAAATACAAAATAGAAAATGAAGATTAAGAATTTAAAAATAATTAATATTAAGATAAGAGTCCATTTAGAAATAAAATTTAGAGACAATATGATATTTAGATTAAAATTTATAAAAAATTAATATTAAGATAAGAGCCTATGTAGAAATATAATTTACAAACATCTAAAATTTGGATTAAAATAAATAAAATTGAGAGAAAGAGTCCAGGTAGAAATATAATTTAGAAATACCTAAATTTCAAATAAAAAATAAATATTATGGACAAAAGAGTTCACGAATAAAATTTGGAAATATTTTTAATTTGGATTAAAAATAAATAATATTAAGAGAAAGAGTTTGCATATAAATACAATTTAGATATATCTTAAATTTAGATTAAAATAATATTATTGAGAAAAGATTTCATGTAAGAGTATAATTTACAAATATTTTTAATTTCATTAAAAATAAATAATATTGATAGAAGAGTCCAACCCTGTGCTTATATTAATGGGAGGCTCTTTTATAAGCCCTGATTAATCCTATGAGATAAAAATATCTAGAAATTATGATATTAATTTTTCATACGTTAATCGAAGAAAAATAAAATATCTTGATTATCCTATCTAAATTAAAAATTAAAACATAGGAGATTCGATCCTTAAACCTATACTAACGTGACAACGGACTTTTTAGAGTTTAAGCCATAAACAACCATAGTAAAATAAAATACAACAAAACCAGTAGTAAATAAGTGTTGTTGATGATAGACATTTCTTGTTTGAAAAGGTTATAAGCTATTATGAATATCATTCTTAATTGTCAGAAGAATGTCACTAAAGATAATGAGAAGATGTCACTAATATTCTAAAGATAAAGATGGATGGAAGAGAGAAACACATATACCATAAAGTTTATATATATTTGATTTATTATATTATTAATAGAATAGTAAAGGATTTATCATGTTTGATTTATGGAAATTGGAATTACTATATTTATCGGAATATAAAATATTGATCAGTTTGGTTAAAGTTAGGCCAAAGTTTAAAATTATTTTGCCATTGCAATTTTTTATGATAAAATACAAAATTATGTAGGCTATTATGTAAAAAAATTATAGTGATGTTAACCGCTTAATCTGCATGGGTCACCATATATGCTAGTTCTGTATATGTGTACATTTGCAATAGAATTGCATGTTGAGATGTATGGTTATATTTGAATTACTTCTCTCTCTCTCGTTCTATTAATTCATGGTAAAATTCGTATGAACCAAACTATAATGGTAAAATAGCAAAGCGCTTGGACAAATGGCTAAAAAAATTTGGTTGTTGTAAGAGAACATTCTCAACAATCGATATTTACTACTCGTTCAGTTAACATTTCATCTTTCAGGGCACCTCCAGTGCCCCACCTCATCTCAGTTAAAGAGTCCATATACCATTAAATAAACAGTATGTCACTAAGAATAAAATTTAAGATGCCTGCCACTAGAATTAATACAAAGAGATGCAAGAACAAGCTTTGGCACGAAATCCAACCCAAAAACCTCCAACAAAAATAGCATTAAGACATGTATCCAGTGTATAGAGGGAATGTTGTTTTTATTATTCTTTAATAATACAAGAGTAATTTACACTCACAATATAACAACTTGGCAAGTGTTTACCATCTAGTACAATAATATAATAATTGAATGTCCAAGTACAACAACTTAACAAGTGGTTGCACTCTAGTACTGGTTTGACAATTTAATATTTTGGTGTAGCAACTTTTAATGGGTGCTAGATGAGTTTTTCAATGATGTCAATACACCATCATATAGCATATTACCTTATAATATTATTGGATTTAACTTATAAGAATTACGTTCTCACTAATTTGCGCTACTGGTTTGGATTTTTTTTCTTCACCTTCTCAAATCTCAACTAAAATAAAAAAATTAATTGACTTTTAAATAGTAGAATGACAAAAATTAAGTTTGCTTACAAGTATGTTGACAAAATAAGTACTTAAAAACAAAATGTGAATAAAAAATGATTGAAATAATTAAGTTGTTTCATTATAGTACGAAAATTGTACCCACCTTGCAAGTTGTTGTAGGCGCACATTCACTTATTAAATTCATGTATTAGATTGCACCCACATGCCAAATTGTTACACTAGCACGCTCATTTCTCAAGTTCTTGCTCATAATGCAATATATAGCCAATAACCGTATGCCTTTTCTGATTGAATGAGCTCTCATAACTTGTAACCTTCACAAAACTTACATTATGTGTGTATTTTTTTCAATTATATGAAAGATACACATGCACACATGCAAAATTTTCACAAGGAAAATTTTGAATTACCCCTGACAGTATGAATTACCCTACAAACTACAAAGCTAGACATTTCACACCCTTTCAAATTTTTGACACCGAATGAATACCCCTTACTTTGGGCGGTTGACCTGAGCTAGAACACATAGCACCAATATAGCAATCCAATCATAAAAAAATCATGGGACACACCTTTCATCTATCCCTCCCTCCCTCAATCTCTCTCTAGAGCCGATCCCTCTTCCTGCTCTCTCTCTCTCTTGGTAGAGGAATTGTTGTTGCAACATAGGTGTAAGCACCCGCCTGGTGCAGATCCATCGCTCTTTCTAGAGCACACGCTGACCTCAATCATGCCTCCCTGTAGCCCATTCTCTAACAGTTGAACTCGAGTGGTGGTGCCTCCATGTTCAAATCCTTGAAGCTAAGAGCTTGCACTCCTTACCAAGATCTAGCTCCACCCTTCTTCGCATGAGCATGTGGCACCAGTGAGGTCGAGGAAGACCCAATGGCATGAGCTTGTCTAGGAGGAGGTTATTGCTTAGGAGTTGCTTGAGATTAAATGTTAAGTCGTCTCCACCGCCACTACAGAAGCTTGTGGAGGTGGTGGCAAAGAAGCTTGTGGAGGGGAGGTAGATCTAGTCGTCATAGAGCACATGGTGGAGGTTGAGCAGGCGGTGGTAGAGGCAGCTATGGCGAGCTCTCTCGCTGAGGTCAAGACCGAGGGTCAGGTGAGCTGCTAATAGCGGATGACGAGGTTGGAGAAGGAGGGAGAGAGGAGGCAAGCAGTTTGGAATTAGAGGCATTGAACTAAACACAAGTTGTCATCACGGTAGTCACCTATGCAGAGGGAGAGGAGACAAATCTTTTTGTCGCAACCCTCTAGCTTCAAGGCCACCCCTACAGCAGTGAGGCCTCCTCTAAGATTCAAGTTTACCACTGTCATAGCAAGCTCCAACCTCTAGGTTTGCCTCCATGTGCCTGATAAAGAGAGAAAAGGAGAAGAGAAGAAATTGACACTAACTAACATGTGAGCCACTAGATTTTTTTTATTTTTTCTTATCTAGTTGCTGAGTAGAGCACCACATTAGGCAAATTACTACCACGTGTGTGCCATATAGTATCAAAACCGCTCTAGAATAAATTAAGAGGTAATTCATCTAGTTTAGAGTTCATAATTTGTGGTTTCATAGTTCGGTTAGGGGGTGTTTCAGACTATTGTAATAGTTTAGAGGTAATTCGGACTTTTTCCTTTTTATAAAGTGGGGTATTTGTAAATTTGCTACTGTTTTTTTATATTTTATAAGAATACCATTCGAATAATAGTTATAGGGGCATTTTTTTAATTTTCTAGTGGTAATTTTACAATAATAATTTAAAATGGTGAAAATTTATAATTGTTATTTTTATAAAACCTTTGAGGACATCTACCCAAGCCAATTATTAACCGGGTCAAGTTTTTAGGTCACTGGTTGTCTTGACATTGAAATGCACTTGTTTGAGTACATAAAGAGTACATAATACTGTCTTGGTTAGCCAATTGCCCAAGTATCTTTTAATCCCTTAAGATGATGTCACCTTAGTTTATATCAACCAAATGTCCTCATGAATCGTACCAGAATATACAACTTTTTAAAAAAGGGGTCAATAGCCAAAATGATCTGCTACGGATCAATTTACTCCTAACATTTCGTATTGTCTAAAGTAGTAATTTATAGTACTGAACCCATCAAAAATATCATGCGCATACCATATCATCCTAACATGCAAGGTCAGTATTTAAATATCCAAACTACCCTTACATGTTATTGTCTCCATGCTATCTTTATTTTTTTATTTGTTTTATTTTCTGTTGCCTTTTCCCTTCGTTCTTCTTTCTTTTTTTTAAAATGGTATATATAAGGGTAGAGTGGACATTTAAATGCTAAACTTGCATGCAAAGATGGCATGGCATGCTCATGTGGTGGGTCCAAGTACTATACTGAGCCGCATGACAAATTTTTTGGCATGCATCAGTTACAGTTTTAGAGTTTATTGTTGGACAGACCACCCGTTTCATGACGTGATACACGGCGCTCCTAGCAGCCCGTGATAAGCTGGGCACTTGAATTAAGATCTCAGCCCTTGTGGATGGATCGGATTATGATTTTAGGGCTCCCAATCGAGCCCGTTAAAATCATTGCTATCTGCCTTTAATTAGAATGACTACAGGCTACAGTTGACCTCCAAAACCATGCAGCCAGAAAAATGTTGATAAATCCAAAGGTGCGAACAGGCTCAGCTCGAATGATTCTTCAGCAGCTGCCATGCCCCACACACAGCACCCATCGCCTAACGGACTTGACCGAGAGCACCAAATTTTGTGGCATGTGGATACGGCAAATGCATTGCCACTCAGGATTTACGATTCTGGTAGAAACTGCGAAATCCAGACATTTGGACAAGGTCGAAAACTTAAAGAGCTCTGTTTTTGGTCAAGTTTTAAAAAATCAAATTAGATTTTAAACTTTTGATAAGATTTATTTGAATTTTATCAGTTTTTGTCAGTTTATGGATGAATTCTGCAAAATCCGATGGTACCGATCATGAGCAGTTTTTACTCAGTATTGGGATTGTAGACCCTGTTGCCACTGTATCCGATGACCCACGGCAACAGAGACGACCTACGGCTCTACTAGACATGTATGCGCTTTTTGGTGGAAATGCTTCCTTCAACTAAATTGAGCTTTCCGTTTGCCAGTCGTCTCCTCTCTGTACAGGTTGTTGGACAGCCTGTTTGCAACGGACGCTACCCCGTCATGTTTCCTGAGGCTTCAAGCAAAAAAATAGCAGCAAAAAAGAGGACTGGAGATATCTCGGATATTGATTGGGTCTCACGTCTACATCCATCTCATTTTAGTATTAAACTATTAACTCCAGCATCCAGCTCATGGAAATCTCACACCTTTAATTTACAACCGTTCTTTGCAAGGATTAACTATGACACGCAAAGCCAAAGCCAAATACAGCTCCTCATCTTGCATTTCTTGAAGCCCATGAATCAGTCAGTACAAACCAAAGAACAACAGTACAATACTCGCCACTAATTAACCGCATCCAAAGCTACTGCTCGAGCGCCGGCGAGACATGAACCTATAAACATTTTCTACTCGCTGGAGCTTAGTTCGTTTAGAACATTTATTTGTTTCCAATCGAATTCACATACAATAATTTCTACCCAGATGGTTAATAGACATCTACCGGCTGGTCCACCCAACAGGCGGCGCTCGCCGGGGGCGCGGCTAGCCAACGACGAGGTTGGCCGCCGCGACGTCCAGCGTGCCGGTGCTGTCGTCGTCGATGCCGGCGAAGAAGGGGTCCCGGAGGAGCTCGGCCGCGGATGGCCGGTTCCGGGGCTGGCCGATGCAGCGCTCGATGAAGGCGCGCAGCTCGGGGTCTCTTATGCGCTTGAGCGCGGCGGGGGGGACGCCCCGGGTGACGCTGTGGTAGATCTGCACGACGCTGTCGCACTCGCCGTAGGGCATCTCCCGTGTCACCATCTCCAGGATGCACATCCCGTACGAGTAGATGTCCACCGACTCCGTGTACGTCTCCGTGTACAGCTCCGGCGCCATGAACTCCGGCGTGCCCAGGATCGTGTGCGCCACGTGGGTCTTGTCCACGATCGCCGCCAGCCCGAGGTCCCCGATCTTGACCTGCATCCAGGCCGTCGTCGTCAGCCACACGACCAATCCAAACTCGATTCGAGACAGCGACAGCAACAGCAAGCAAGGCGTGCGAAATTGCGCAACGCCCACGCGATTTGAAGGGGAAAACTAGCGTAAAATTAAAGAGCGCATCAGCGTGCATCTCACTTGTGTTCCCTCTTTTATTCGAAAGGTGCAGCTCATATGTACACTCCGAGAGCTACAGCCTACAGCAACAGGCCATCACGGAAAAGAGGCGTAAAGGGCAAAGCCACCCGCCGCTAATCCCCTAATGCCGTGAAGCTCCGGTCGGTGTACATTTCAACAGACAATAAATTATAAACTGTCCCCATCCAACCACCGTCCACCATTTCAAATTTTACAAACCAATTCAAATAATTCTTTTTTGAAAATCAATCAGTTCAAATATCGACCGCAGTTTAAAGAAGGGTGAATAGCCAAATTAGTCCTCCGATTTTCACCTAAGGCTCAGTTCTGTCATTGATGTTTCCATATGTCCTTCAAGTTCTTATTTTAGTTTAAACTCATCTTTAGACTCACTTACAAAGCATCATGGCTAAATATAATTAACATCTCTCTTAATTAAATGGCCATTATACCCCTTGTTCATTTATATAAGAAAAAATACCGCTTACTATCAATGTGTTGACAGAGACCTAACTAACTTTTAGATATACATCCAATAATTATATGATGCTTGTTTTTGTTAAAATTTGTGCATAATAAATTTTTTTATAGGTAATGCAAAGTAATTTATGTTCAACGAAAGTAATTATGTATACGATAGCCATTAAAGCTCAACTCTCGTATGCACGGGTTGAGATTGAAATAACGGAAAGTTCATATACAATATTATTTATTCATTTTTTTTCTCTTTTCTAGTGTATGTAAGTTAAGGGCACAAGAAACATTTACTAATACAAATGATGACTAGGATCGGCCATGTGGTACATTGAGTGAATATCAAAACCAATACTTATAGGAACTATGTGGACAAAATAAAACCTCAAGGACTTGCCAAATTGAGACTTTGGTGAAACTCAAGGGACTAGATTGGTTATTCACCCTTCAAATTTGAAGGTATTGTTCCTATTATTGTCGAGCAGATCGAACGTTATCATGAATTCATATTAATGAATACGAGCGGAGGGATTCGATTGTAATTAATTCTACCATAAATTTTGGGGATGAGTAAACTTGTCAAATCTAATAATCTAGGAAGAAACTGGATGCAATAATGAGGGGCGATGGTAGGGAACCTGGCCGGTGTTGCCGTTGATGAAGACGTTGCTGCAGTTGAGGTCGCGGTGGATGATGCAGGGGTCGTGGGTGTGGAGGTGGTCGAGGCCGAGGAGGATCTGGCGCGCCCACTTCTTGAGCGCCTTGACGGAGACGTGGCGGTGGCGGTCGCGGTACTCGCGGAGGCTGCCGGAGGTGCAGACCTCGGTGATGAAGTTGAGCACGCCGGCGTCGCGGTCGAGCCAGACCTTGTGGAAGCCGATGATGTGCTCGTGGTGGAGGGAGCGGAGGAGGCGCACCTCGGCGTGGAGGCGCTCCACCATGCCGGGGTCGCGGTCGGCCAGCGCGCGAAGCCGCACGCGGTTCCACGCCACCTCTATCCCTTCCTCCTGGTCGAACCCGCGGTACACCTTCTTCACGGAGCCGAGGCCGAGCACGTCGGCGTACCGCCCAAACCGCCCCGTCGGGTCCACCTCCTCGAAGGCCTCCTCCTCCTCCGCCGCCGCCGCCGCCGCCACCGCCATGCCCCCCTGCTGCTCCTCCCCCCGGCGGATGCCACCGGTCGCCCTCGTTGTCGCCGTCGCGCGCCGCGGCGGAGTCGGGTTGAGGGGCATGCGTTGCGGCGCGGACGCGGACGCGGCTGCGCGACGCGAGGCGGGGAAGGGGGAAAGGCCAGCTGCGGCGAAATCGGGGCGGCGGCTATTTATACGCGGAGACAGGCCCGTAGGCGGGGTCGGCTGACGTGGCCGTGTGAACGCGTGGTGACGCGCAGTGGGGCCGCAGGTACGCGCCTGCACCAGGTAGAGCCGGTATACGATAATACAAACCTGTGACGTGTTTGTACTCGTACGATTCGTATAGCGCTACGTTCTACGGTGGACTGGAGGGTTGACCAAGCTTTGTGGGCCCACGTCGCGGTAGGAACAGGCGACACGTGGCACGGATGGGCCATGGCCCATGGGACGCGATCCGGAATTCGCTATGTGATGGCCAGGGCTTGCTAGGTAGGCGTAGGTGAGAGGTAGGCCGAGTATGGTGCAGGAAAGAGACTCAGAGGCGATTGTCCAGAGACTTTCGAATACTTCACGCCATACTAGATGAAAATTTCTACTAGCTAGCTAGCAGTGACAATGTCCACCGGCAACGTGCAGTACGCGTTTATTATCAGACGGTAATCCTACGATCTTATCCGTTGGTAGCGCTGTTTGACTTAGCAGCTCGCGATCAGATCGCTGGCTCACGGCTCATCTCTGTTTCGGACTGATCCGTCTCGTAGAATGCAGCCATTTGGATGCATCAATGTAGCAGGCGCTGCAGATGGCTCACTTCCTCGCTGCGTGCAGTTGCTCCACTCTGTTCCTTCTCATTTGTGTTGCTGGAATACAGAAGCTAAGTGGTTTAGTTCTCTGATCATGTGATCATGCCCAGAGAATAGAAATGCTAGCGAATACAGATAAGGTAACTTCGATCTCAACTTCTCAAGCTAATCTGAGTCATCTGACCAAGTCTATGCAAAAATTCCCACCTTCCAAACAGGGCTCAGAGTCCAGGTACGCAACTCAAAAACATTACACATCCTTAGCCATTTAGAGACAAATGACATCAAAATAGATAAGCGGCTAGAGAATGCTGCCCATTCGCAAACTTTCACGGGTGGGGTTAACCAAGCAAAACTGTCAAGAAACTTTCAGAGGTTCAGCTCAATATACAACCCTGGATTCACATAACATTATATTTCATAAATGCAATTTCATGACGATGGTACTCGTCAGATAATCATTTTTTAGGCGAATTGACAGCCAATAGTCAACGACATTTTACACGGTTTCAAATGCCTGCATTTGCAGGCTTAATAGTTCAGCGGTTTTCCAATCACCATCCTTCTTTCAGCATCATGTGCTTCTCTAATATGTACTTGCCTTCTTATCCGTTGGTAGCGATGTTTGACTTACGCAGCTCGCGATCTTATTCTGATCGTTGCTGATCTCTGTTTCGGCGTGATCCGTCTCGGAGAATGCAGCCATTTGGATGCATCAAACGTATCAGGCGCTGCAGATGGTTCACTTCGTCACAGCGTACAGATGCTCCGCTCTGTTCCTTCAATTGTGCTGCTGGAATAGAAGTGGCTAAGTGCTCTGCTCATGCTGCCATGCCCAGAGAATAGAAATGATAGCCATGCCCACAGAACAGAAATGCTGGAGAACATAGATAAGGTAACTTTGATCTCAACTTCTTAACATAGCTCTAGAGCACCCAGTCTAAATATCGTGTAAGCTACTAAGTATAACCGTTAAATTTAAGTTTTTATGATAAACAATTTGGTTCGAAGTTTTAATTTTAATTAATTTTGATAAAGTGTGTGATGCTTTAGGAAAAGGCTGGTCCAACTCGAGATACATGGCCGGATAAATCGACGGGATGGTGGTCTGAGTAGAGGTATGGGTGCAGACCAACAGGGTTGCATAACAGTCAGTTCGGTAGATACCAAATGAGAGTTGATTTTAAAGTAAATTTGTGTTTCACGATGATTGCTTAATGTTTATGACTTCTAATTAGTTTATATGCATATTATATATTATTTGTGTACTAATGTGAATCAAGTTGGAAAAGGACTTATACTTTGATATAGTTTTTTTGTTTGTTCATGTGTAAGTGCTTGAGTCCTCAGGAATATTGTCAGTAATAGATCGAAAGTCAATTTAAGAGAAATTGATGTTCAAACAATCAAGAAGTTCATACATGATACTCAAGCTAAAAAACAATGCACGTGGAGGCATAGTTTCCATATGACATACATATGTATGGAAAGGAGATGAATTTGGATAGAAGTCTAAATTTGAAAAGTTCAAGTTTGAATTTGTAAACAGATAAGTTGTATTACTATTAGAGAGGGTTATTAAGAGAATATGAGTACTAAATCTAGTTGGATTCATGCTTTTTTATAACCACCTATGGGTATAAATAGAAAGTAGTTTAGGTTGAAAGTATAACACTTCTAGAGAGAAAAAGCTAGAGTTTGCTTTGAGATTTTGATTATAGTTTGTGAGTTGACAAAAAAATATTGTAGATGCACCTTGTAAACACAACTTGATATAATAAAGTTGATTTAAATTCAAAAGGTTCAATTGAGTTGTATTTTTTGGATGTTTGACAGCCGGTTCAACGATTACACGATGGCAGTTAGTCCAACGGCATAGCAGCGGATGGTCTAAGCTAGTAGTCTATCTGACGGTATAACCCCGAACGGTCTGGCATCTTAAGGTAATTTTCATCAAGGTTAGTACTAAGTTGAGGGGTTATTTTAATTCTACAAAAAAGTCGGTTTTTGTTTATCCTACTATTCACCTTTCTCTAGTAGGTTTGGTTCTAGTATTTGATTCTATAATGATAACGCAAACTCTCTACTTAACTGTGTCTTAAATAAAACCTAAATAATAATGATAACATTCAAACTCATCTATTCAAAATACCAAACACAACATAAACCTAAAAGTGTCGGACTCGAAATAAGGAAGATATTCAATATGATGGCTTATCTGCCCTTCTCAAGATATATCTATCAAACCACACGAAAGCGGCAACCAAACATGATACATACCTCAGAGGACTCCATTCACAACAGTAAATCTCACGATTATCTCAAATGTTACTAAGTACATACTCATGCTCAACTAGTCCCTAGGATTTGTGACCATTCTTATACTTTTATCTCAAGCAATGATATAACATAAATGGCATACAAATAGATAGACTTATAATACAATTACAACTAAGTTATTACATAAACTGACCAGCCAGTATGACTATCCAAAACAGTCTACATGCAACCGACTAGAGGTAAGCCCCAGTTAGAACCATCCTAAAGAAGCAATGATTTCCCCCATAGCACTCAATCTCATCACCTGCAACAAAGTCTAAAAAAATAAAATATACAATAAGCAAGAATCAATATATTAAACAAGTTAATGTATTGCTAAGACCTCAATCAAACCTAAATACATGTAAACTCTAAATCAAAGGAGGAGCTATTTATAGTCTTATTTTTTTACATGCATATAGTGTAAATCATAGTGTTCATATTCATAATATCATAAGTATATCCTTATTGCCCTTCATGGCAAAGTTATCATAAGTATCAAGATAAGTATAATAATTATCATAAATAACCAATTTCACATCCCAATTTTATAAACATGTTTGAAAACCATAAAACTATACTCATGGTACTCACTACGTTCCTCATGACCGCGAGCATAGCTAATCAATTAGTTTTAACTTCATAAAGTTTGTACAGCTTTGCCCACATGATGTGAAATGCTCTAGTTTTTTTTATCCGTTGGTACCACCACACTCAACACATTAAATACGATCTAAAGGTCACAATAAATCATTTGCATTATCTATTGTTTAATCCTTATATGAGCACAATGAGCGACACATTAAGTCTAGATTCTTAATGACGTCAGATTGGGGGGTCTTTACCAATGTAACAATGTAGGCAGAACAGTACAGCCATTCCCCATGTGGCACTCACCGTGTATGTGAGACATAACAATTAGCTGTCCTCTCATACAGAAAAATATAGTTGTTCTATACCGAATCAAACATACACAAGCAAGGTGGATCAATACAGTCATCCCCTCATAAATAATATAAACATGCAAGATAGATCGGTATAGTTGTTCCCTTACAGTTTACACACATGTGGGCAACCCCACAGTTAGCCCTACAGTTTAGTTGTAAGCACTATCGTTACTACAATGGCATCCTGAATGCAAGGATAGACAATAGACAATTTAATGAGCTAATGCCATCTTATACTAGCATATATGGTGGTTGGATGGTAAATAATAATTGATAACATAGAGTTCAATCTTTAATTGACTCAAGCGAACAGTCCTTCCATCGGTATGCCACTACCAACATATGCATACCACTTTCTGTCCAAATCTTAAAACATATTTTTCATCATTTTAGTTCTCAAATAACAAGAGAATACATATGGAGTTGTAAAATGCCCAAAATTTTAAGTATAAATGATCCATTGTGTTTATAGTATAGTTTCTAAACATGATAAGCATATGGCATTTATATAATCATGTATATATCCATTTGTGCATTTAGAAAGTACTCCAAACCATTCTAAGGTTAAAAATAGTAGGGAATTTAAATTTAAGGTGAAATATGTAGCAAATAGATCATAGCTACCATCTACCCATATTTCAAATACCGAACATTTCAATTACGCACGCAACTTTACAAACAACACGTTTTCATTTCCTAAATCATAGATTCAATATGGTTAAAGAAGTGGGGGAGCACTTGCCTTGCTTAGATTCAACATGTTAAGCAACTAAAATCACTCTTTCACCATCGATGTATTCATTATCTATATAATTATAACATGTATACAAGAAAATACCAAAATATATATAAAAAATCAACATGTAAATATTATAAGTTATATACTAGAAATACGAAATTTATATGTGTTTTTTCAAACAAATTTTAGTTCACAACAATAAAGAGCATAATTTTGTGATTCTAACAAATTTTGGTTCAACTCATTTGGAGCTAGTATGAGTTTTCTATGAATTTTAGAGGTTAAACTTATTTTTCAGTTCAACAGAAAAGCTAGAAACATATTTCTTTATTCTTTCCCAGATTTTAAGCACATGGGATCCACATGTCGGGTTCCAGGGAATGGAATCCGCAGTCCTCACACGTGGTCAAAACTATTTTAGCACGAAGTCCTAAAGTTTTATATATATTACATCTAGATTCATGGTCCCGTATATCATAGCTAGAAGTTTTACATATTAATCCTTCTGGTTTTTAGTTAGATACAAATGGAGTCCTTCGCGCCCAGGCATGGGAACTAGCAGGTGTTCTAGGGACTGACAAGTGGGTCCCACATCACCAGGGCCCCATTGGCACTGAAAGAAGAGATGGAACTCTCTAGAGACTGTCTGTGAACAGTGATGGCGAGCTGTTCTGAAATCTCGAGTTCATCTATGGTGAGCTGTTTTGTTGCAGTTAAACTCGAAATTTAAGGTATGTTACAAACTCACGGCTTGTTTGAAATGTAGGTGTTCAGTTTTTTGCACTAAGTCTATGCAAAAATTCCCACCATCCAAACAGGCCTCGAAGTCCAGGTAAGGCAACCCAAACACATCCTTGGCCATTTAGAGAGAATAGATACGCTTGCCCATTCACAAATTTTCAGGAGCTAGGGGTCAAAGCAAGCAATCTGTCAGGTAGCCTTCAGAGGTTAGCTGAAAAAACAACAGTGGATTGCACATAACATTATATTTCATAAATGCAATTTCATAACGATGGTCCTTGCCAGATAATCAATTTTGGGGGAATTGACAGCCAATAGTCAACAACATTTTACACGGTTTCAAATGCCTGCATTTGCAGGCTTAATAGTTCAGCAGTTTTCCAATTACCATCCCTCTTTCAGCATCATGTGCTTCTCTAATATGTATTTGCCTTCTTTGTACTTCTGGTCCTCACTATAAGCTTTCTCCTGCACGTTGTTCAATGAGCAGAATATCATGATGATGATCGCAAGGTCCAGAAAAAACAACCCAACATTAATGAGAAAACTGTACAAACATTAAAGCGCATATTCGCTTGTTCATGCTTATGGGCACACACTTGCTGACATTTGGATCAAATGCTCAAGTGTGTATGACCCAGGATTGGTCTTATAGTCCATATGGCAGTAGCAAGTGTTAGAGGTATAATTAGTCATGCATGAAGGAACAGCCAGCCAATGCTACTGGAGGAAATCATCACTACAAATGCAACCAGACAATAAAAAACTCATATTAAGCTAACAATCTGCAAGATTCCATGGAAAAGGCAGCCGGGCCATGGAACTGAGGGGGGATATGGAGGAACAAGTTGGTCATACACTCCTTGGTTGAAAAGACCCACTATGGAATAGAAGTTCCCAGCCACATAACATAGGCAACATATTGTTTTTTTTAAAGGAAAAATAACTATAAAGTATAAACTACACGGTGGTAGAAATAAATGAGGTGCACTTAATTTATAAAGCTCAGAACTATAGGGTAGTGATTGACTAGTCTTAATATATATTAAGCTCTGGACAATCCCAGGTTTAAGCTATGACTTGAACACTAAACATTACCTGCTTTGAGTGTAGCACAAGAATGCATGCAAATGATAAAGCGTTGCATGGAAGCTCATGAAACATGATCCAACAGAGAAGCCTAGAAAATCCTAATAGTACAGATGAGTTTGTAGAGGGAGTGATAGCTTGTTAGGCTTCTATCAGTAATGCACCATGGTGAATGGATTCATCATGCATCTTCTCAACTGATCACATCAAATCTTGAAAACAAGGAAACAAAAAATGCAGATCATGTTTGTCTTGTGTCAGAAGGCACAGCTACATCCTATTGCCCATTTTGCCTTACAATTAAGGCATACAGTATTAATAGATGTTTTACACATCAAAGAAAGGATAACACGAAAGAGGTTCTAGGAAATAGAAAGTCCTGCAACCAGTTGATGCCCATGAATCATAAGGTAATGCATTGGTTCTTTAAAAAAATGCAATCTATAGTCAACATAATTCTAAGTTATGTGCTCCCCAGAAATGCAGAGGTTATGCCTTGGAACTTCCCATACATTACGTGACAGACTCTACCCTCCTATTGTTTCAAAAGACATGAATGTTATCTGATCAAATTGCTCAATAGGAAAAGTCAGTCAAATATAGTCTTACAGTATTCTGTTAGGACAGTAACTCATCCAGATATACATAAAGTACTGAATGTTTAACAGGTTGACCATCACGAGGGCTTAGATCGTCCTACATTTGTAGTTTTCAAATGAATTCACACTAAACAGAATGGGAACTGGCAACTTACATATCTCCAGCCAAGGAGTCGTTGGCAGCAGCTACAATAGATATCATTCACTGTGTGCAATCCAGTCATGAGAAGGCGATCCTCCCTGGGACCAAGGCTCACATTCACCCTGGATGTCATGTTCACTCCGGATCAACATGTAAATAAGAACTGGCTGAGAGTGGTTGTTCAAATTCTCAATTTGAATGGCCAATTATGCATGATACTTAACTAATACTATGATGTAAATTCATGTAACATTAACAGCATTGTCCTAATTATCATGTTTGGTTGTTGGATCAGACAAAAATAAATGGCAGATAAGGATACTTAATTTAGATTAATGAAGTGCACTATTGCTTGCCTATTTCAGAAAACAGCATATGGTTTACATGTTCAACTGACTTCACAAAACATAACCTCCACATGCCTTTAACATCCGGTAGTAGGTCAGTTACAAAGATATGAAAAATAGACTAAGAAAAACTATATAATAGCATGTTATACCCTGATAGCCCTTTTTACAAGCAGCAGTCCTGGACTGGATTGGGTATTGTGACATACATACTCCAAATTGAAGTAGGAACCAAACTCCTATTAGGATTAGTACATGAATCCTTGTCCTACTCGGATTAAGATACGAGCCACCCTTGCGACATATTGATTACCATACCTACCATGATTAAGTTCTCAACTCATACCTTGGGTTGGTCATCTTTATTCTTTAATGTTTTCGATCATGTATCATCTAACACAAGTTTGTGGCTAATTAATCTCCAAATTATAGCTCTGTAGCCTAACATCAGCCATCAGCATTTCCTATTCGTTCCATCTTTGCCTAGATTGACAGGCTAAAAAATTAGGAACAAGATAGTTTATCGTGTGCAACATTATTTGCATAGCTCTATTAGCCTCATATGCCCCAACGACGCAGTATTGATCAAATCCAACACAACCACATCATGAATCTACTTCCGACTGCTTGCAATCTAGCTTAATTGCACTCAGCAATATTAGATACCGCCGGTTTCCCTTCCATCCCAAACCAACAGCACGAGAAACCCATTATTAAACAACATTGTTGCAAGACAGTTCTAAACTTCTCTGTCTGGACGCTAATCCTTTCCAGGACAGCGACATTGGCACGATCGCGTCATTGTCGTGCATAGAAACGCAACAATCAAAAGAGAGAAAGAGGAAGGATAGCACAGCTCACACGCTATCGAAGAGATAGGCCCGGCCGTGGCGGCCGCGGAACTCCTTGGACACGATGGCGTCCGGCGACGCCGAGTCCACCCCGCAGAACTTGCACTTGAACACCTTCGGCCCCGGGAGCGACTCCACGAACAGCAAACCCATCACTCCCCAACCGAATCGACCACCGGAGGCACGGGATTTTCCTCCGATCGAATCAGCAAGCGAGCAAGCCGCACGAGCTGTGAGGCTACCCAGACCTGTCAGGATTGTCAAATCCCGGAAACCCCAGATGAGGGGCGGGAGAGGCGGCGATTAGGCCCGATCTCCATGCGTTGGGGAGGGATCAGCCGCCTCGGCGGCGGATTCGGGGGCCGATGCGTCGATGGATTTAGGCAAGGAGAGAGGGCGGTGGTGGGTTGGGAAAGCGGAGGCGACGAGGAAGAAGGAATGGCCCTCTTGTCTGTCCTTTCGATCGGGCTCGCGATTGCTTCTGTTTTCGGGCAGTTTTTCTTCTTTCGCTCGCCTCTTTTCGCCGCTCCGATTTTATAGGGGGTGACCGTAGATAGCCTAGCTTCGCACGCGACAATTTTTCTTTTTTGGGAATTACTAGCTGTTGACAGAAAATTACAACTAAAATCTTATAAAATTTTAATTTTAAAATTTGCTTCACGATTTATACTCCAACAACCAATCTGACTGACCCGATGAGTTAGATTTTAGGGTATTGAATTGGGTAAGGGTGGAAGAGGGTGAGGAGAGGGAAAGAGTGGGAGGGAGGAAAAAAATAGGGTTTTGCACGAATCAAGTTGTTTTAGAATTTATAAGAATTTATTGGGTTTATTTCTTTTTTTTTCATTTAGTGGTCACAGATTCTTCCTGGCACAATTTTAGCATAAACTCCGGTACACCAAACACTGAGGGTCCACCTCTGTGACATTTTTTTTCTTGTTTTCTTTTTCACATTTGCGTCCTGATTAACCGTGCAATGATCTTTTTTTTTCATATTCGCATGACAGGAGATAACGGGTAGATAAATCACTTAGGCCCTGTTCATCGAGCTTATTTCGTATAAAAGTTTTTATATAGAAATTTCTTTTTAAAAAATTAAATAAGTTTATTTTTCTAATTTATAATAATTAATATTCGATTAATATATGTTATGTTAATGTGTTGTTTCCAAACAGCTGCTTCCAACTCAGCCATAGTAGTGTCTGTAAAAAGGTAGAGAATAACATATTCTAAAAATCTAATCCATAGTCCATTAACTAAAAAGAACACACCCTAAAGAACAATCCCAACTAAACCCACCCAGCAAGTCATCAGCCCATTGTTTTGCTACGGAAGACGATATGTGTGGCCAAACAACTAGGGTAGCAATTTCCAAACGATAATTTGGACAGATCGTGAGTAGTGTCGCTGTGTCGGCAATATTTGGCAATCTCATCTCGTTGGTTTCATTTAGATTATTAAACGAATTATTATAGTAGATTATCTAAATTAAATGTTTTGATAAATTAACTTTACAAATAAATTAAAATAAGTGACTTAAATAATATAATAGAAGTAAGTAGTTTGAGAAAACAAATTTTTTGAACATCAAGTAAATAATCCGATAAATAATCTAATGTCCTGTTTGATTTATATTATTGAACATTTATTGTTTTCGATTATCTACATAAATTAAATATTTTAAAAAATAAACATAGCAAATAGCTCAAGTGGTATAAACGTATATTTTTTTTTCAGAAAACATATTCTTTTTTAAAGAATGAAACAAATAATTTGATGTATAATCTAAAAAGAATGTGGCAGCAACTGAAAATTTTCCCCTTTCGCAGTTGGATGTTCGAGGTGGATTTTCTCAATCCTTACTCAGATACTAGGACTTTTTGGAGCAAAATATGTCTCGTGACAAGAGAGTTTCACCAGTCATGAAGGAGGCAACAAGCCAGCAAGTACTTGAACACATGGGGGTTCTGTTTAAATTTGCCTCCACACCAATACAATGCACAATTCAATGGACTCTATCTACGTGAGATACGTTAATGGCCAAGCAACAACTTGCAGGCGGATCTACATATCATCGCTGGGTGTAATAACTTGTCAGATTTTCTGTAGAATGTTTACCGCACAAAGATTCGGTACAACACTCGATTTTATTTCTCTCGTGTTTTTAAATAGTACTACAGTATTCTCGCATTCGGAAATAGGAACGACATGGCGATTGTTTAGGAACCCGTCAGCTCTGTACCATGTGAATTTCCAACGGCTTCTGTTTGTAGACCAGCCTGCAGATCAATGCACACGGAGCAATTCAATGGGCTGGAGGGACGTGGGTCAAGTGCTGTTAGGCAACGGTATGGCCCAAGTGCATTCGTTAAACTTGAGGTTACGGTCCAATACGAGCATTGGCTGGTGACCCAAGAATTCATGGATTCCTCGAACTTTTTTCTATGATTTTTCCCCTGTCAGATGATTCTAATTTTTTTCTTGGGCGTGTTATTCGTTGGATTTCATTTACATTTTTGCCAAATAACTCACTTCAAAACGACACGAAGTCTAAGCAAAGGAGAGACACCGTACTAAATTTGTTCGAAGATATACACGCATACCCCACTATAAAAACTAAGCATAGCTCACATCCGGTGAGGTTCCCGTGGAACTTGATCACTAGGCCCTAAGTTGTAGACTTGTTATAGGTATTTATATTTATAATTAATTAATTTTTTTATTACGTCACCAACGCTTTCTTGAACACCTTAGCGAATTGATTAAAAAAAACTCTTTGCTTTGCCTTAACACGATAATATGGTGCACGATTGAAGTGTGCAAGTATAGTCATATAACTTTCATTAGTAAAAACTTAACATCTAGAAGTTCATGAAAGTGAGATAATAATAACCGACGGTGATAGTTATTCCGTGACCATCTACAATCATGTGCCGTTCCCAATTTCCCAAGTTCTCTGGCTATAGGAAGATGAGAATACACGATGGGAAAAAAGATACTAGTATTTTGATATTGGATATAGAAGTTTATGTATCATTTTCTTTTTATGGTTTTCTTAGAGCACATCGATGATTTTACAGGAGTTAATCCAATAAACTGAAGAGATCTTTAAAAAAATTCTCACGACATAAAAGAATCTAACACAGATATGCTTCAATTAAATCCAACCACAGCTGATGCACAAGGCTACTTTTTTTAATTAATGGATATTTCATTAAAAGCTTGTTTACTTCGTTGAAAAAACCTTACCAAACTTTAAGAATACTGAAATTTGACAAATTAAGCTAAGATAAGATAAGGTTGGACATTGCTTGGTTTAAGGCCTTACCAAATTATGGTAAAAGTTTTGAGAGTAGAAAATTTCGGAATTACTAAAGTTTTATAAGGTTATGTTGGTAATGATATGTTTAGTTTATTGTCTTATTAAATTTTAGTAATATTAAATTTTAGAAAGATAAAAAGTTGCAACAAAATGAATAAGCTCTAAGTAATGAAATTACATATAAACTTTGCACCTACGGAGGATGCACATAGAAAAAAAGAAAAAACTAAGGGATTGTTCACTTTTATTTTCACTTTTAATCTTACTGAATTTTGGTCTTACCACTCCTATATTATCAAAAATTGGGTAGTTCTAGAAGTTTATTCTAATGAAAACATTACAAAGACTTTAAAGTAAACATATTCAACGCTACCAAAATTCGATAATATCAAAATATGCCAAAATTTGGCATTACCAAAATTTAATAAGGTTAAAAGCGGTAGCAAAGTAAACAAGTCCTATCATCCTGTCTTGTGGCTACTTTGAATGTTGATTTTTTTCCTTGCAAGAACTGGATCATATTCTCTCTAAACCTTAAAAGTTAATTAGTTCCAAGATATTCCCTCTATATTCTCTATTTAGTATAAGATTTAATCAAACTTTGAAATTTTATATTATAATAAATTTGTAAAATCTAATAAACTACTAAGTTTGTGTGACTATGATGCAACACCTACCTATACTATTTCTTTTATTTTTATACTAGACTGACTTGCTTTTAATATTAGCAATGACAACTGTAGTTATTAATTAGCGTATGATTAATTAAGAATTATTATAAATTTAAAAATATTTTATTTATTTTTAAAGAAACTTTAATATGAAAAACTTATAAAAATATTATTTATTAGTTTAAAAAACATGCTAATAAAATTATAAATTATAAAATTATTGATGGTCATAATTTTAAACATTTAAGTAAATTTTATTTTAAATTATAAATATTTATGATAGGAGGAAGTAACTTTTAGGCACCTACATTCAAATATTTCCTTCTATAACGAAACAAATTTAACCGCACGTAGAAAGTAAAAACATTCGCAACTGGGATTGCATTCAATTTAGATTCACCCCTGCTCAGGTTCATATTCAATTTCAAAGAGATCATGGGGTACTCTGACAAGCATCCCACGCCAAATTAAAAACACACATTTATCTTGTTCACCATATTTCCCTACTACACCCACTATCTCTACACAGAAACACAACATGTCACTGACAGCGGGATCAGTACCACGTGGGTCCACTCTCCAGTGAAACATGAAGCTAACCTCGGTGCCCCGAAACAGCCAGGCATCGCAGCCAGCCCGGGTCGCTGTCGTCACTCCCTGCCCCCGGATCCCACCACCGGTTTCGTGCCCCGGTTGCTCACATCACACACGCTTGCTTTGCGTCGCTTCCCCCCTCCCAACTGGCGTACCCCTCCCCCACAATTTCGCGTGCTGTGCAGAGGCATAGGGGTCATTTCACGTGCCGCAATTAATAAAGTCAACACGAGCCGCAGCCTCGCACCCCACGCTACCTTGGCTACAGAACGACCCCACTCTCCCCAAACTGCCCCTCCCCCTCCCCACCATCGCCTCCAAAACCACCACCACCACACCGTTCTCACCGCCTCCTTCCTCTTTCACTCTAAGAGACAGCTCCCACACGCACCCCCGCACCGCAGCAATGGCCGATTCGCCAAACCCTAGCTCCGGTGAACACCCCGCGGGCGTCGGTGGCTCGCCGGAGAAGCAGCCCCCGGCGGATCGACGCGTCGCGGCTCTCGCCGCCGGCGGCGCTGGGGCGAGGTACAAGGCGATGTCCCCCGCGCGGCTGCCGATCTCGCGGGAGCCCTGCCTCACCATCCCCGCGGGCTTCAGCCCCTCGGCCCTCCTCGACTCCCCCGTCCTCCTCACCAACTTCAAGGTGAGCTGGTTACCTCGCCGCGCGTGTAGCGTGGCTATCACCCCCCCCCCCCCTCGCACTAGTTACTGCGGGATCTACGAATTCTACGGTGTCCGTATCGTGCCGGGGATTAATCTGTGTCGGGGGAAAGGAGGGATTCCGATGCGCATTAGCTTTATGCTCTAGTTTATGAGACATTTGCACCGCGGAATTGACTCGTGGCGTCGGAATAATGCACTTTTGCTGTGCGCTTTCGCATTTCTGGTGGTGCCATGCGGCTTCTGGAACTGACTTCTGGTGGGGTTCGCGCAGATATAGTTTTTTTTTTGCTCTGTTTCTCCTTTTGGGACGCCCCTGCGCCGTCCATTTGCTGTGGAGTGAGGTGGGAGCTGTTGTTTGTGCGTTTGGGGGGAATTATTCTCTGCTGCACACACTTGGTGGCTCGGAGAACAAATCATCATGTGGCATTTTTCTTGTGGTGGCTTCAAAGGGCCTTACGTAAGGAAACGTCTCCTTGGCTTTGGCTGCTATCGTGCTGGTGGTGTGCGTGCTTAGGAATGGTGCTGTTTCGTAAGGGAAGCACCAAGAAACTTCGAAAGAGTTAGTTCGTGGCTTGGATTAGAAATGATTGCTTCACTGATATCGAGTGTTGGGTCTAACCTTAGGTGTTGTATTGACAGCTCTGATTCTTCTGCGTGAAAACCCATAAATTGGAATTACTTGCTGCGCATAGAGTGCTTGTTTGCAGCTTCATTATCACCTGCTTTCTCTTGGTTCCTTCTTTACTTTGCCGACCATCTTCTTGATGTTTCCTGTTTCAAAGCATAGGGATGCTTGGCAAACATATTTTAATCGAAGGAAGAATTTATGAAGGTAACAAACATATTTTAATTAAAGGAAGAATTTATGAAGGTAACATTTAGTTGACAAGTGTTTCTGGATTTTTCATTCTCGAGGCATAAGGTATTGTACTAAGCATGACATAAATACTTTCTGTATATTACTGTTCAACATGTACCCTGTAATGCTGTTGTACATTGTTCAACGTTCAAAAATTATAGAGGTTATGCATACCTTGCTTGAAAATTAATTATCAAAATTTCCCTGTTTAGGTTGAACCCTCTCCGACAACTGGCACTCTGAGCATGGCTGCAATTATGAGCAAGAGTGCAAATCCAGACATACTTCCTTTGCCTAGGGATAAATCATCTGGTAGCACCCATGAAGATGGTGCCTCTCGAGATTTTGAATTCAAGCCTCATCTGAATTCATCCTCTCAATCAGTGGTACAGAGCCTTTCTTGAGTAATTACCCGGTATTGTGTAATTCTTCATTAGTGTGTACTGTATTTGAGAGTTTGAAAATTTTTCCATAGAAAATAAGAAAATTTTATCTTGTATGATGACTGGATTTAATTTTATCATTTTGTTTACAAATGATCCAACCAAAACAGTCTGGAGTTTATATTGGGGATCTACAAAAAGGGAGTGTAAAGTTCTAATGTGCTTCTAATAACTTCCTTTTCATGACCTAAAGTTGTTTCCTTACTGTATGCTATTTATTGGATCTATATTGCATTTTACTCAATAAATCTATCTGGGATTCCAGCTCTTAATATTTAAGTTTTTCTATGTTTAATTCAAAACATTCTCACATGAATCGCAAATCTCATCAGGAATACAATAAATTCGTTTTATTATTGTTGTAGGCTGTGTCATTTCTAGTCCATGGTTTCGTGTCTTGAAATTTTAATGCCAAAATTGCAATGGATCTGGTTACATCTTCAAGTCTAATAAATGATCATACCGACTTTATTATATGATTTGATTATAGCAGGGTCTTACAACCTAAATACAAGCTATTAATTGTGAAAGAAGAGAAATGAGATCTTTGATGAGATCATGAGAATAGGGTATAACAGACGTACACAATATTTCCTTGCTAGGTGAGACTCGAGAGGTGCTAATCTGGCTGCACATCTATAGAAGTCTGAAAATTTGAGGTCAGAATACAAGTAATTGAATGGATCAATTTAATGAGTTCTGTAGCTTTAGAATAATTAATGTTAACATAAAGTAAGTTCATGAAATCTGGTCCTTCTGCATTTTGTTGTTAACCGAATTCCACATTTCTTCTTTAGTTCTCATAAGTACACAAAAATGTCTTGTAATGGTAGATTGTTTTTTGGAAAACAAACTTCATTACATATTTTATGTGATCCATCTTTGCCTTGTTACCTTTTTTTTCCTACACCTTGTTTTCTCTTGTACTTAGTTTTGCATTGTATAACTTTTTGTTGTAATCGAGTCTTGTACTGTAGGCTCCTGCTATCAATGATTCCAAAAAGCATGAATCTTCTATGCAAAATGAAAGCCTGAATACTGCCCCGTCATCTAACGATATGATGATTGACAATATACCTCTATGTTCTCGTGAGTCAACTCTCGCAGTTAATGTTTCAAGTGCCCTGAGTCAACCGGTTGGAATGGTTGGTTTGACTGACAGCATGCCTGCTGAAGTTGGTACATCTGAGTTGCATCAGATGAATAGCTCTGGAAATGCTATGCAAGAGACACAGCCTGAAAGTGTGTCTGAAAAGTCTGCAGAGGATGGTTATAACTGGCGCAAATATGGGCAAAAGCATGTTAAGGGAAGTGAGAACCCGAGAAGCTATTACAAGTGCACACATCCTAACTGTGAAGTAAAAAAACTATTGGAGCGTTCGCTTGATGGTCAGATTACTGAAGTGGTTTATAAAGGGCGTCACAATCACCCGAAGCCCCAACCTAATAGGAGGCTGTCTGCCGGTGCAGTTCCTCCATTCCAGGGTGAAGAAAGATATGATGGTGTGGCAACTACTGAAGGTGAGGGTTTTATCCTTTATTTTAAAAACTGATGCTGGATCCCTCTGGTTTGGCAGCCTGACCTCCTTCTTGGATCTGATTCCTTTTTTTTTGTGAATTCTCTTGTTATTTATGTCATCTCTGAGCTTCTTATTGCTTCATGAGAATTTCTTACAGAATTATAATTCAGATATCTTTAGATTCTTGAAAAGAAATGATTTGAAATATAAATCAGCAAATGCGTGTATAGCGCAGTGGTAGAGCCTCCAGTAGTGGGGACGCCAAATCACTGACCTGCGCTCGAACCTGGGTTTCGCACAAAAAACTCCCCTGCATGAGGTTGAGTGCGGCCTGGTTGTGTGCCGTGTTCGGGTGGTTATTTCTCAACTTAGTTGAATTCTGCGGGCCATCTTATTCTGCCAGTCAAGTTTTTTTTAAACATACAAAACAAAATTTGTTGAGAGTTTCTCTGAGTTTTATTGTCAATACATCACTGCTGGTATGTTTTTGCCAGTCCATACACCAAAGGAAAAGTCGTGTGATATGGATAATGTTTTTGTTGTGTTCTTTTATGCAATTCTTAAGTGCTATGTTGTTTATATGCAGACAAATCTTCAAATGTTCTTAGCAACCTTGGTAATGCAGTACATTCAGCTGGTATGATTGAGCCTGTTCCAGGCTCAGCTAGTGATGATGACAATGATGCTGGAGGTGGGAGACCTTACACTGGGGATGATGCAGTTGAGGATGATGATTTAGAGTCAAAACGAAGGTGCAGTTCATTTGAACTTGTTACACACTAAAGAATCACCCATTTAAACTACTGAATGTGTTGTTTACAACTGTTCAAACAGGAAAACGGAATCTGCTGCTATTGATGCTGCTTTGATGGGCAAGCCTAACCGTGAACCTCGTGTTGTAGTACAAACGATTAGTGAGGTTGACATCTTGGACGATGGGTACCGCTGGCGCAAGTATGGCCAGAAAGTAGTTAAAGGAAACCCCAATCCACGGTCAGTTTGTTGTTTTTTTCATCTATTACTCCTAGTAAATTCTCCTTTTTTTCTCTGACATGTTAACAGGTATTTAACAGTAACAATAAGATGTTCAATAATCTTCTGGTCATGTTATTTTAAATCAGAAAGTAAGATTTTTTTTGCCTTATACATATTTGTAAAACATGTATGTCAGATTGTTGGGTAATACTGCTGGGGAGTAAGGCTGTAGGGGCTTAATACTAAGGCCGGGCATCACTTAAATAGAAATTAGGCCTTCTCTTAAGGCTCTAAAGGTTCAATATAATCAGATATTTTCCATCACTTTCTGATTGTGTCCATAATCCATATATATACAGGATGCAGCTCTATTATATTGGGGATGACAAAAATGAGGTGCACTCGTATATTCATTTTATTTCATGATTGCAGGAGTTACTACAAGTGCACAAATACAGGATGCCCAGTCAGGAAGCATGTTGAGAGAGCATCACATGATCCAAAATCAGTCATAACAACATATGAAGGAAAACATAACCATGAAGTCCCCGCTTCGAGGAATGCGAGCCATGAGATGTCCACTCCCCCCATGAAGCCTGTTCATCCAATTAACAGCAATATGCCGGGCCTTGGTGGCATGATGAGAGCATGTGAGCCTAGGACATTTCCAAACCAATATTCTCAAGCAGCTGAAAGTGACACCATCAGTCTTGATCTTGGTGTTGGAATCAGCCCGAACCACAGCGATGCCACAAACCGATCGCAGTCTTCAGTTCCTGATCAGATGCAGTATCAAATGCAACCCATGGGTTCTGTATACAGTAATATGGGACTTCCAGCGATGGCAATGCCGACTATGCCTGGAAATGCAGCTAGCAGTATATATGGTTCGAGAGAAGAAAAACCTAGTGAAGGTTTTACTTTCAAAGCTACACCGATGGACCATTCAGCTAACTTATGCTACAGTACCGCTGGCAATTTAGTCATGGGTCCATGAGAGTCTATACTAATGCTTATAGCTCAAGAATCATATATTACCAATGCTTCGTATTGACAATCTCTTCAGAAAGATGCTCAACCGTGTATCATTGATACATCAGTTGAACCGGAGGCAAGAGCTGTACCTGTGGGCAGCAGCAAAATACACCACATGGGTCTTATGGAGCGGAAAAGGCCTTGTTGTATACTTGTATGTGGCTTTGGCCCCATATTCGTTGTACAGTGAACCCGTTAAGATTTAATTAGATCATCAGAATTTGGTTTTCTTTAATTATCGTCTTCAGTGGAATGTGGATAGAACACCGATTATGGTTAATTTGGTCTTGTGAGCTTTTGTAATTCTCTTTTGTGACAGAGCTTTGTATCTCACTGCATATGTACAATGCCGTTGGCAGTAAAGATATGCATATGTGATACCTGTAACATTTAAGAATGCTCGGTCCGTTGGATTCATACCGGTTGAACACGATGCTAGGGTTTTAGCTCTACTTGCCAGCATTGCAATGGATCTTTAGCATATAGTGGATGATAATTCTGATCATAGAGATTAGCGTGCCACAACATTACACAAGACATTTTAAAAAAACTGAAACATATACTCTCGAACAATGTACTACACGTCTACACATCATCAGCACTTTGCCCATTTTCAAGCTTGACCCTAGACGCAACCTTACCATTACATCACCATGTTATAGCTACCCTTCCCATTCCGTGATCGCTATAGCTTTCTAAAGCCCCCAGCCAAGATAGTTACAAGGAAAGTTAGTCGTCAGATCACCTCACAGGTTACAACGCTAGTGCCACGCTGACGAAACAACCAGGGGCCTGTTCTTCCACCCGAGGTAGAGCGCCCCATCCCTCTCGGCAAGCTTGTAGTTGTCCGAGTAGCTCTGCAGCAGCGTCCTGATGGTGGTGTTCACCAGCGAGCTGAGCGGCGACGGCCAGAAGCCGGCCATGGTGAGGCGCACCTTCCACTTGCCGAAGGGCTCGTAACGCTCCGCCCTCTCCTCCCCCTCGCAGGCGATGAGGTTCACAATCTCCCTCGCGAGGCAGTGCTGCTCCATGTTGATCCTCTCCCTGTCGTCCCTTGGCAGCGTCAGGTCGATGGACTCGAAGATGGCGGTGTAGTAGTCGAGCGTCTCCGCGAACCTCTGCGGAAATGGCGCAGTGTTCGTGTTGGACTCCATCTCCACCAGGGTGAGCACCTTCGGTGACAGACCCTTCACCATCCTCAGGAGGCGGTCACGGTGGTTCGCCGTGCTCACCGACTCGTCTGGAATGTGGTGCAGCTCCAGGGTGAAGTTCACGGCGATGGCTTCCCCGGGGATGATCCCGAGATGTGCCACCTCCACCTTGCTGCCAGAGATAGCAAGTGGGTGGAATTCAAAGGGCACCTTGCACAGGCCAGCGATGTGCGACAGCCTCCTTCCAACCAGCTCTAGCCCGCCGCCTCGTGCGTAAGCTGACACCGAGTCATCAATCCCAGTGATCCTCACAGTTGGTGGTCCACCAGGCCTGGCTGCAAGGGCCTGAAGGAGAGAGATCCACTGAGCCCCTTGAGAGATATGGAAGTCGATGATATGAATCCTGTCTTCCCCCTTGACAGCCTCTGCAATAGCACCATTTGCCGACATATAGCCGAACTTGAAGTAGGGGCAGGCCTCATACAGGAAGTGCATGTAAGACAGGAGGTCAGAGCTCTTTGGTTCCTTGCACTTCAAAGCTTTGTAGATTGAATTGCCGGAGGAGGCAAGCCTGGCAACCAGCCCTTCTACCATGTAGGCTCCCAACCTCTCAAGTGGTTCACCAGATACTGAAACCATTTTTCTCAGCTCTGGAATCATCATATCAATAGCAAAGCTATTCTTCTCTTCCACAGCTCTAGCACAGGCAATCAGTAGCTCTTTCAAGTTGCCTCTGGGAATGCTCATCATATGCACCCATTTCTCCGGCTCCAAGGAAAGTTGGTTTGCCACAGAATTCTCGAGGCTGTTGACTATCTCCGAGTCTGGCCCAAGCATAACGGCCTCGAGATCCTTCAGTTTTTGTTTCAGATCATTAGGATCCTCAGTGACACAGGAGGCGCCTACAGGAGATCCATCTGTTGAGCCAGAGTGACAGTCTTCCTGAGATAGAGGGCTACCACTTCTGGTTGTGAAACTTTGACTGGAGAGAGAATCATGTCTCATACAACCAGAACCTTCAGAGCAGTCCACTGTGTACTTGTTAGGAGTAGCCTGGCTTTCACAACCAGCATCCGGTGAATGTGACTTCAGGCTATAATGATGTTGTGGTACAACGTGGGTGTCTGAAGGTGCCCTATAAGGGTGGCAAGGATGCTGTGGATTATCAGAATACTGGAACTGCTTCAGGTTCTGGCTCGGTATATTGCTAAAGGGATGAATCATTCCGGAAGTTGGAGTATCAGCCATTATGGTTCAGTAAAGACTCCCAAACTAATTACTGCATATTATCAAGTGCTTCACGTATGACAAGGAGATCCCAGGAACAGATTAATTGGAAGGAAAACTTTGTAGTTTGTTGTTGGTGTCTTGGTATCTCTAGTCCTCCAGTAAAAGTTCAGAAATCCAGCAGGAACAAAATCTGCAACAAACCAGTAGATGTCAGAAGTCAGAACAGAAACGTACAGAGCTACGTACCAACTCAAGTAAATCTGGCCCTGATCTACTGGAAGCATTTGTTTTAAGTATGAACCAAACATGGCAATGTCAGTCACTGAAATGGATTTTCTGATGTAGTTTCATAAAGAAACCACCCACTATGAATTACTGACCATTTCATGTTGAGAAATCCATCGATTCTATTCTGTACATGTAAAATGCTTCAAACCTCAGATACTTGAGGTAATCTACTATGTCTAATGAAAGTAGATCGCCAGTAAACTACAAACAATTTATCCTACAAAAATAGAGTATATCAATGCGAACTCATACAGGAACAATACACTCTATCATCCGGTCTGATCATAGCTGAAGGAAGTACGCATGCAAGAGCCCAAGTACATACTGGGCTATGGCAACTAAACTTGGGATCAAATGTCACGTGTTCTCTTCTGCCAAAAAATACCAAGAACACAAACCTTCTAAACAAGCATCTGAAAACGTGTAATTCCGCTAATAAAAGACGAAACACAAAGAAACAAGTACTAGAAATTAGGTTGTGCAGTACCACCCACTATTTTGGCACCCTAGTCCTGTCGACAAGTGAACCAAGCAGCATGTCGTAACGCTGACCATAGAACAACGTCATAACTGGTACCGTACACTGATCGTACTAGAAAGTTTGACCAATCCGTGTGCCAACAAAACAGAGGGCTGTAGATTAAGTCCAAAAGTATCCCCCTCCCATAAGTTCCGACACCAAACCGCATGCCGCACAAGCAAGTTTGACACTTTGAGCCGTTTGGCTCAACTACTCCCGGCACCAAGATTATTAACACCCACACCTAAAAAAATTCACTCGAAAGTCAGCAGTCAAAAGGTTCAAGATCTACCTTGCTCATGCTACCACTCGTGCGCTCCTAGGACGCGGTCTACGTGAAAAATCTCTCCGCGACTTCACGCACAACTCGAAAGGAACTAGCTAGCTGCTACATGAGTTCCTAAATATGCTCACGAATGCTTAGATGCGAGTTACTAACAGGACGAACCGAGCAACGATGCGCGTAGACTAGCGGAGAATCCCCAAGACACCTAAGCGAGGTTTCGCTACTGAAGAGGCGAGGTTTCGCTACCGAAGAGGCGAAGAAGCAAGCGAAGTACTGGACTTGAACCATGCGAGCTCCCACAGCAGCCTCGCATGTCGCACCCGCTCCGATCCAGAAGCTCACTAAACGCAAAACCTGGCCCCAAACATACTACCAGCTGCTACCAAGTAGGAAGGCGAGGAGGAGGAGAGGAGGCGCTTACCTCTGCGTGCTCCGGCGTCGGATCTCGGCGGCGGCGGGGAGTGGCCGTGGGAGCTGAGCTAGCACCGGCCGGGAGGAGGGCAGGGGGAGGCGGGGGTAGGCGCAGCCGCGGAGGAAGCAGGTGGTGACCCTGGGAGGGAGTGGGATGTTTCCGGCGAGGGGGGAGCTGGGGTAGTTTTTTGGGCGGGCGCCGGTATTTCTACCCGCTTCCCGTGCGCGTCGTCCGCGGTTTATCGTGAGGCACGACTGATGCGAGAGGGGCCCACCGTGCGCCCGTGTTCAAACGGATGTGGACCCCAGGAGAAAAGGGTATCTATCTCGAGTGTCCTGTGACTCCTGTCCAGCTAATAATCAAACTACTAATCTGTGGACAGGCATTAGTTGATGCTGCTGATCTGCTATTGAAGAAGAAAAAAACACTAATCTGCTATTACTACTAGCATAAGTTGCCAGTAGTAGGCTAGTAGTCTAGTTGTCGTTACTGCTAGTTTTTCCTGCCATGACTGGAATGGCTCCTTGAAATAGAGTATTGAAAAAACGAGGTAATATTAAAAACGCAAAATTTTGATAGTAAAATAAAAAATTGCAAAAAAACACAAAAATAGACGTTTGATCAGGCCACAATCCATCCTATAGAAAATTTAAAGAAAATAATATGTTTCAATCCTGTTTTAATTTCCTATATATTAAAGTTATCTAAATTTGCTATGTTTTTAATGTAAATCAAGGGTCTAAAGTTTTAGAAAAATGGAAACTAATTAATTGACTCTCCAAGTTTAGCTAGACCAAATATTACTAGCCAGTAGAATATATTCTTGGAAGATGATGCTACCTAAAGGAAGCAAACTATGCTCTTAATAAAATATCTCATGGAATCGGGAATTTCATACTGAACGTGCTTATCATGAATTAGTAGTTAGTATAGCAAATTTCTGAACTCCCAAATTTTGACTTGTAGAAATATTTATGTGTCACGCACTCGTGTATTTGATATGTAAAAATATTTACGAGTAAGGTCTTAGTATTTGATATGTAAGTTATGAATGACATAGGACCTAGAACTTAATTAAAGGAGAGAAGAGGCTTCCGAAGATGATGAATATGTTCATCAAGACTAAGATGATATTATTTAGTATTGTCGCTCTCATGTTACTGTACTAGAAAACACGTGTTTGAGATTTTTCCTTTGATCAGCTCAGTCAAAGCTTCTCGAGGTATTTTGCTCTGGTTGGTATCACATAATACAGTACTAGCGCATCTTTCCACGTAATTTTTTACGGAGCTTAAAAATTTTGAATTTGATATATGCAATTTGCACAGACAATTATTTTAGATTATGTTTATATAGATATAATAATTATATTATATATAGACCTATATCAATTAATCTACTCCGTGTCCAAATCATTTTTAATAATTAATACAAATTTTTAGTCATAGCGAACATGAATATTTCTTTTTAACCATCTTATTGATATATTACATTAATGAGTCGTTCAAGGTTATACATGTTTGTTTTGTTTGTACAAGTACAAGCGCACAATATTAAGCATTACATGAACATCTTTTATAAAACAATATTTTCATGAAATATTTTTAGAGGATTTTCTATAAAGTTAAACTAGCCCCTTAAAAATCCTGCAAATTCATGTTTGTTTGGAACAATGCTTTAGATTGGAAGGAAGAGATCATCAGTACATGTATCATTCTATCCAGCTGTAAGAGCATCAACGTTTGTTTTAGATCTCCTAACTTTCCAGCACATAATCAGTATATTTTTCTCTGTCTACACATTGATAGAAGGTGGGATGTCCTGATCATCTTTACTCCTCTTTTTTACTCCTTTCTTTCTAGCGGCATGGTCTATTGATTTCTTATATCTTTTTGAACGAACATCTATTGATTTCATCTGTCCTTGGAATGCCATCCACATTCGTCCAGTGCCTTTTGGCTAATCTTATGGCTCAGAACACACCATGCATGCATCGCATGGTGGGCTTACCTAGCATGGAAATCCTACTAGTGTGGTCTATGACTAAGATGATGACCCTGGTAATAGGACATTGGTGCACTTATGTTCAGAGAACGACATGGCTATTCCGTATCTTCGTGACCACAACTTGACGAGACACTGCAGCCTTGTATCTTGTTTCATCATCATAGGAAAAGGCCGGATTGATGCATAAAAGAGTGTTCATTTATTGCATGGCTGATCTATTCACTGGATTGGAATGTAAACCTCATGATTGGATATATATATATATACATATATATATATATATATATATATATATAGTACGCGCTAAAACGTAACTGAGATGCACGATAACTAAAACGATTTTCTCATGGGTTGAATACCCACCCACCCAAAGCCCCCCACCCCACCCCTATCCTCTCCATCCCACTATTCCATTGGGACATGCCCTTTCTACACTTTTGCATTTTATATTTAGTAAAATGTTTAACTTATACGTTTATTTTGATGAATATTTAAGTAGGGAGTAAACTATTTACTTACTTCAAGTACAATCGTGCCTTGCACTTATACTGCATATTTATCAGTCAATATTACGTAAAATGATTTTTTCCTAGTTATTTTTTTACTATATGTATTAGAGACTCACGTATAGGTACTTAACTAAGTCTCATGAATGGGAGAAAAACTCCCAGCATTTTTTTACTACACTTAAGGCTCACGTGTGGTGGAATCATCTAATTATAGAGGGAGTAAAAAAACTACTAGTTGACCTTGGTTATATGAGTAAAAACCCAATAGATAGTTAGAAAATATTTTACTGCACGACAATACACGTATAATGATTTTTTACAATTAGTCATGCCATCGTCGTTACAAATACATATACATTCATAGTCTAAAAAATCACGGTGGAGAGGCCCTAGCTGCCAAGATTTGTCATCGCCTGCCGCCGGAGCCGATCGCGCTCGTCCCAAGTGCTGCGGACCGGTCCTGAGCCCAACGTGCCACCTCTTGATACAGGAAACAGAGAGGCATAACCTAGGTTAACATGTTTGCGTCACCCTTGCCCTTCATGTTGGCCGCCAGCGACGAGCGTTTTCTCGATGTTCAGTTGATGCATTCTAGCCCGTGTCGAGGATGACAACCAGAATGGCATTGCGGTGGCGCCACCACCACTGGTAGAATCTTCTCCCGATCCTTTTCTAGGTTTCTAAACATTAAACAAATGAATTTACTATTGAAAAGATATAGATATGAGCAAAGATAGAGGTTCAGGTTCTGAACGCGTCGTGAAAACAACACTCTATCAGCATCAGCAGGCCTCACCACACATGAGCCACAGAGTTTTGATCCCTGCAAAAACACAAAGCAAAAGAAAAGAAAGAGGAACAGGAGAAAGGGAACATAACAGATCAGTGCTGAAGATGGTGCCAAGTGCACAAAGGAGAAGTGGATGCTTAGCTGGCCGACCACGCACGGATCCATGCACAACCCACAACTCCCATGAATCACGCAAGGGATGTCATCGACAATGATGAGGCACCTGTGGCCACTTAACAGCAACGCCATCGGCCTCAGCCATCAATGTGCTAGTCGTCTTTCACTGCCTAGATCCTAAATATCAAAAGGGGATGTGGTTTGAGGCTCTAGGGACGATGCTAACGGCGATAAAAGCGAGCCTCAACGAGCATCGCCATGAGGATTTTGGACACCATCACCACCGAAAGAGCAAATTAGGCGGCAGTGATCCGTACCTCTAGTCCACGATGGGCGGGTGGATGGGCCGACTAGTGACTCATCCTCCAGATCAGCCCATAGCTGGCCTCGACACCACTTTTCTCACCCCCTCTCATGCAAGCAGAGGGAGTGCCTCCTCACTGCCTCAATGGTGGGCTCGGGCGCCATTGTCATCCCTAAGAACGGGCTGTATCTGCTATCCTCAAGCATAGGATGAAGCCCATAATCACTATCATCGTCACTCAGCTAGGTTGGAGAGAACCCTTGCGGATAGCTGACGTAGAGGGGAAGGCGTGTCAAAGGCCTCGGCTTTTATAGGTGGAGCATGCCATCTGCTGTTCCTCGATCCTAACCATTAGATCCGATGGGGGCGACAATAGAGGGTTGGCTAGGGAGGTGAAGATGCCTCATGATCTGCTCATCGTTGACCCATGGAGCAAGCCGGCGATCCTCCGTTGATCTGGCCATTCACCGCCAATGGCTAGGAGAACTCTATATTGGAGTCGTTGCCTCCTGCCTCTTCAAATAAAAAAAACTAGAAAATGGATGGATGGTCATGATGTGGAACCACTACATATTATATATTAATATGTAGGTGTGATGTGTAGTTAAAAAATACAATAATGATATAGAGTAAAAAATTTACAACTAGTATGCGTGCATAAGACGATGTAGGTGTGGTATGGGTAGGGTGGGGTAGGGTAGGGGCTAGGAGGGGTAGAGATCCTTGGTAGTATGTAAGGAGCCCATTTTAACTATAACACGTGTGTATATATATATATATCGATAAGTCAAAAACAAGCACCTCACCTATCCAAGTACTGTACTCCTCCGCAAACGAGTGAATATATTTTTTACTTGACTTACAATCAGGTCATCCTGCATGTTTTATCTAATTATTAGTAGTAGTAAAATATTTAATGTCCTTTTTCCATATTACTTATTACTGAGTGTAGATGAGTAATAAAATTACTAAACTCCCACAAATATAATTATTGCCATTTCTTTCTCCTCATCGTACCTCAGTAAAAAAAATTTCTACTTTGGTAGGGAGTAAAAACAAATTATCGTTTTAGTAAAAAAATACTACTCGTTCTAGTGTGTTAGAGTGTCAGTAAAATATTACTGATAATATGTGTTTAACTTAGTAATGTATTTTTTTTGCAGTATAGCAATTGTAGTAAATTTTCTGTTGTAGAAAAGTAACTTTTTTACTATAATTCCACACTGTACAAACAAAAAAGTGACAGATCCTAATCACATAGCAAATGGTGGTGGCGGCCTTGTGCGTGAGACGAGTGTTGGATCCATTTACCGATGGCAGTGTCCTCGTTCTATCTCAATAGAACTAACAACATAATGGAGGTGTCCCTGGCACAGTTCAATGACAACAACGACACCGAACTAAGGAGAAATCAACGCATAGGAGCAGTAGGTGTTGATTGAGGCTCAGCTAGTGGTCGAGCTGATGTTCAGTTGACAGGCACCCACATCGCACATGCCAGCCTCACAGGCTCACGACTAACGCCAAATCCCGTTGCCGCCCTGATCTGCGTCGGAGTCCGCTGCATCGGCCTGCTCCATCGTGGATCTAGCCGCCACACAGGAGTGGTGGGGTCGCTAGCCAACCACACAGGAGTATGCGTTGTCGGGGACAGATCTATATGTGAGGGTTTCACTGCAAATTACAAATCTGTCCATCCCTCAATACAGCCATCAACTAGTTGATGAAGGGCATTGAAAATGAAGAGACTGCGATGGAGGGTTCAGATACGAGGGGACAGTGGTAGCGACGATTCTGCCCCTTCCATCTGGGCCCCCTCTAACCAGACTGTCTTTGCCCACCACATTGTTATCTTGGCCAACTGGTGATGCCACACTATCCTAGATCACGATGGAGCCACAATTGCATGGTAGGGAGCCAGAGACGACCTGAGGCAACTCATAGCCATAGTCCCTAGTATATGCTACTGCCATCGTTGTTCATGTGTATCTCCGAGCCACTAGATCCGATGCCAAAGGGACACACCATCGCCTACCGTAGCCACCAACACCAAAGAGGCGTGCCACCAGTTTCCCCCATCCGTCGGAGTCCAGTCCTCCTTAGATTTTTCTATCCAGGGCCATCATCATCGCCTGTCACCGACACTCGCTTCCTGTATCAAGGCCATCGCTGGCGCGTTGCTCCTTGCCGTCGCTACTTGGCCTAACGAACCGTCGCCTCATTGCCTCTCATGCCAAATCCAGAAATTTCAGGGGATGGGATGATAAAGTAAGGGAACTGGCTATGGCTAACGATGAAAAATGCATAAATAAGTAAGGACGGTGTAGAGTAAAATAAACTACTCACGTAGATGGAGGAGTGTGGGGTGACCTAGCTAAATGGATGGGTAGGGTAGGGGTGCATGATAAGATATGAGAGACTCGTTTTAACTATAACACACACTAATTATATTGTGTGTATGGTCTACTTTTAACTATAACACACCCAGTATAGTGTGTGTATACTACCAGCCTACCAACCTTTAACTTTGGTTCAAGGTTCTCATGGAATGTTTTCAAAAAATATTGAAATAGGTTTTGAATTTGGCCAAAATAATTGAACAAGTTAGCTGAAATTTAAGGGAGAAGCGACAAACCGCCGCCTCTCGTGCCAAATCCAAATTTTTCGAGAGATGAGATGACAAAGTGAGAAAACCGGCTAATGGTAGAATAGGGGATAAATATGTGAGGACGGTGGAAAGTAGAAAATTTACTAACGTAGATAGAGAGGCATATGAGTGACTGGGGAGGGTTGGGTTGGGTGGGGGTGCATGATAGGATGTAAGAGGCTCGTTTTAGTTATAACACGTTCTTGATGTAGTGTGTGTGTATATATATATATGTATGTAAATGACCGATCTCATAGTGTGGTAGTTGTACCAGCCTAATGGCCTTTAGTTCGGGCTTTTCATCGAATGTTTTCAATGAAATATTGAAATAGGTTTTAAATTTGGCCAAAATAATTGAACAAGCTAGCTGAAATTTAAGGGAGTAGCAACAAATCGCCGCCTCGTCACCTCTCGTGCTAGATCTAAAAATTTTAAGGGATGGAATGGCAAAGTGAGAAAACTAATTGTGGCTAATAGTGGAAAGGAGCATAAAAAATTTACTTGTATAGATAAAAGGGGTGCAAGGGTGACCTGAGGGGAGGGGTGGGTAGGATGAGGGTGAGATGCTCGTTTTAGTTATAAAGCATATAGTGTGAGATAAAAGATATTTAAGTTATATTGATAAAAAGAAGATAAACATAAAGAAATAAGACGTGGAATAAGTGAATAAGCAGTTCGAAAGATATTAATTATAATAGTAATAAAAGTTTGAGTCTTTTTAAGAATAAAAATAGGTTATATAAAATAGGAGTAATTATTATCCATCCGGAGTTCCGGCTTGCCAGGAAGGCCATGGCGCCATGCCAGCGCCAGCGTCATGAACCGGACGGCTAAAAGACCAAGCGAAGTGATGATTTTGTTCTTGTCGTGATCGCATCGCGTCGACGCGTTTTCGATGGGGCGGGCGGGGCCTGACTGTGTTGTTTGCTTGTGATCTTCTTGTCCCCTGGAGAGATTCCACGCCCGGTCGGGCAATCGGCCGCGGCGGCCAGGGTTCACAGTTCACACGTGTCCGGCGCCGGGCGCTGCTGCGACTGGGACGGGTAGATTTTTATTGTTGCCTTTGGGCTCTGGAGAGGTTCTAGATCCAGCCATCCAGGGGTTCCCTCGCACAGTCTCTGCCCGCGGCGAAACCGACAGGCCGCCTCCTGTGTGTGTGGCTGTGTGCGCTCCGTGAGTTGTGGCGAAACGGCGTCCAGGGCGGGGGGCATTCCGCGCGGCGGAATAGTAGGCCGCTAGGTGACAGCGGCGGATGAGTGTGTGTTTTATGCTTTCTGCTGTTCTGCAACTCGATCGGAAAAAATAACGTGACGCGCACGACCACACGGCCAGAGGCTTTGTCCCTTGTGTAGCCGTGTGTTGTCGCCGTCGCTGGGAGACTGGTCCTGATGATTGGTGCGCGTCGCGTCGATCTGTCTGTTCTCGGCGAGACGTCGCAGCAGATATACGTCGCGTCAGCGGCAGCGGCGGCGGCCTTCGTCTGAACCGTGAAAGTTCGGCTCGCACTGCCGTGTACTCGTCTGCGATGTACTGTAAAATCCCTGACGATAATACAAGAACGAGAGGCACCCTCGCAAATTTCCCCCAAACGCTACGACTATTTCGATCTGGATCTATCTTAGATCGGACGGCTGACAGGATCCACCAGGTACGATCGGTACCAATGCATCCATTGCACGGTGGGCCGAGCATAGGCCCAAGTAAGGACACGAGTGTGGGCGAAAAGCACAACAGGCAACCCATCTCGGCTTGTAGGACTACTAAGCCCCATCAGAGCCTAGGTATAGCGAATCAATCGGTAGGCCAAATTGGAGGCCCACATGCGTGCGAACCAAGGCAACTATGTTTTCAGCCCAATATTGAACACGAGCTCTTTCTTCTTCAACAATTCTGGTCCCAATCTCTTGTTCGAGGTCGGCGAAGCGCGAGGTTGGCGAAGATCGGCTAGGGCTCGATGTGCGGCGGCGGGTATCCGGCGGACGGCCGGGGATCACGGCCGCTCGGCACTAGGCTTCGACCAATGGCGCAACTGGTATTCTCATCCTCTTGCTCTCCAATCCCATTCCCCCCCTCTAAACCCCACCTCCACTGGGTTCCATCGCTGCTTATATACAGTTATCTCCTCTAATCCCACCTCCACTGGGCATCAATCGCCAGTCATTATACAGTCTTCCACTCTAATCTCACCTCCACTGGGTTTCAATCGCTGGGATTTTACAATTTTCTCCTCTAATCCCACACCCTACTGGGTTAAAAACCAGTTCTTTCCCAATGCATGCCATTCCCGGGTGGCATTTCAATTCTCTCCATCCAAATGGGAATCGGCTTCTTGTTGCTGAGCTCGGTTCAGCGAACCGCCCTCTTCCCCGCGCGCGCATGGCACTATATGAACCCTCTTCCTCCTCCTCCTCCCAAGAATTAGGAGAGAGACACCAACTAGCGAAAGCTACAGCCTTTCCAACCTTGAACAATCGAATTGCCATCCGCGGCGGAATCAATTTCGGTAGCAAGCAAGCAAGCCCGTGCCAGAGGCGTCGCGGCATTAGTGTCAACGCCGCTTAGTCGTCTCCCTTCTCCCCTGCCCCCACCACCCGTGCTGCTCGGTGTCGCAGGGTGGTGCGCTTCCTGGATGACAATGTGGTACGTAGTAGTACATTGGGGAGCTAGCGCGGCGTTGCGTTTACTCTTGCCTGTCTTTTGCTCGATCCTTGTGTGTTCTTGCGGTGTTTTGCGGAGCATCTGGTACAATCAAGAGCGGTTTTGGTTGAATTCCGGAGACGGGTGGGTTCTTGGCTAGAACGATCCTTCGCCTCTTGTCTTTTCTTTACGCGGTGAATTCTTGTAGGGGTTCGCGGATTATCTGGTACAATCTGAGTGGTTTTAGTTGAACTCTGGAGACTGATTCTTGGCCGGAACGATGCTTTGTACTCTTATGATTCTTTGCGGGGTGAGCTCTTCTAGGGGTTCGTGGAGTATCTGGTACAATCTGAGTGGTTTTGGTTTAATTCTGAGATGATGTTCTTGGCTGGAATGGTTCTTGTTTGTAGATATGCGACTTTCATAATATTCTTCATGAGAAAGATCAAGATATGTTGGAAAATTGGAGCACTTCTGATGCTGCAGCAGTTGCACAGTTGTACATCTGTAGTGTATAAGTGGCATTTTATTCTTTATGCAGCATAGAAACCTTTTTAGTCAATCCAATGAAGACTCCCATCTTATTGTTCTCGCGAGAGATCAAAGTATGTTGGAAGCGCACTTCAGATGCTTTGTGCATTTAAATGTATAATAGCAACAGCCATCGTATTTCCTATTTTACTTTATATATATCGTGTTGCGCCCCAACCAATTGATCTGGTTGTAACATCTGACATATGCCAACTGTTCTGCAGGGCTTCTATCTTCCACACGACCTATTTAGTGAGAAGCAGTGAAGCAACACTTGGATGACTTTGCTAGTTCCAAGCAATCTAGCTAGTCAACAAAAGGGAAAGTTTGTGTACAGTGGACCGGATGCATGTTTCTTAGTTGATTGATTTTGACGTCATACGAAAGTCATTAGAATATACTACTACACGTAAACACGGTTTAGTAGCAGTTGATACTAATGCTGAAACAGCTTAGTGCACATAAGAGTGTAGCTACGCTGATTACCTGTTTTGTTTTACAAGGTGGTTGAATGCCTATTGAGGGTAGATTTGGTCAGATATGTGGGTTAAACCGGTTGCTTCATATTATGTAGTAGTATATAATTGTTCTGACAATCGGAGAAGTGTTGCTTAGACCAGTTCCTTCAGGACCGTCCCGTGTAATTCGGGGGCCCTGTGCGAAATCTTAAACGCAGCCCAAACTTAGGGCTCGTTTGGTACCGATTCTAGCCGCTGATTCTCCGAAGAATCGGTAGAATCCCAGCCAAATGGATAAACCTCGCTCAGTGATCCACGTTTTTGTGGAGGAAGCGAGAATCGGCAGAAACCTCGGGGTATACCCCTCCCCACGCATACCAAAAATAGAAATCCCCACAAAGTTGCCAAAAAATTACGCGCCTGCCATCGGGGTATACCCCTCCCCACGCATCGACGCTCCCGTCCCCTCCCCGCGCTCCAGCGATGTCCCCTTCCCGCAATCGAGCGCTCCTCATGGTATACTAGGGTTGGGACTCCGGCGCGCCGCCCTCCAGCCTCGAGCACCTCGCCGCAGCCGAGGAGCCAGTCCCAGACGTCGCCGGCCGTCGCCTCTCCTCTCGCCGTCACCTCTCCTCCCACCGTCGCCCTTTCTCCACGGCTTTCTCCCGCCGCCGCCACCTGTTCTCCGCCTGAAGTTGGCCGTGCCTCTGTAAATCTGGCACGGCGCCGCCGAGGAGATCGTCGCCAACCGTCGCCATCTGATCTGCACTATCTCCATCCCCACCGCCCTTTCAGCACGCTCCCCACTGTAACCATCTCCTGCTCTTCTCCCCATCCCTAGCTGCAGCTTCCAAAGGTGAAAATATTTCCCCCTTTTCTTTTGTTTTGTAATGGATTTGAACTATGGAACTGATTGGGAATTGGATTTGTGCTATGGATTTGTGTAGATCTATCAAGTTTAGTCCTATTCCTATGATATTATTTTGGATATGTGGTATGGATTAGTTTAAGCTATCTTCCTGTGATCATATGGGTGATCTGAAATGGGTTAGAGGTGTACATATTGTTCTGGAAATTGATTATTATTCTGGAATTGGATTAGAGGTGTGCTGTGCATTTGATGGAGTAGGTGTGCATTTCTTGTCTCCTATTAGCGAATATTTCATAACTGTCCACAATTAGCAAACATATTACCCTTTGATTTATGATTGTTTATGTAAATTTGTTGTTCAGATTGCATGGTATGAGTACAGAAATAATTTTCGTCAATATTTCTTTGTTTGTTTGCATCTGTATCATTTTATAAGTACTGCAGATGGCAGAGGAAAACCATGTTGCAAATAATGCTGAATGGACAGATGAGAACACTAGGATAGTCTGTGAGTTGTTCGCGGAACAAGTTAGGACAGGAAATTGATCAAACACCCATTTGAACAAAGTTGGGTATGACAATGTAAATGAAAAATTTTAAGAGAAGACTGGATTACACTATCAAAAGCTGCAGATGAAGAACAAAGGGAACAAAATGAAGAGGGAGTGTAATCTGTGGAAGAAATTGATAGCTAGAGAGACAGGATTAGGTTGGGATCAAGCTAAGGGTACTATTGTTGCATTCGATGATTGGTGGGCAAAAGTAAAGAAGGTATGCTGCATATCTGTGGTCATGTTAAGTTGTTAACCATGGTTTGCAAATACTTGTGTTATATTATTCTGATTATTCTCTTGTGTTTCCATAGGATTTGCCGGGATGTATGAAGTTCAAGTTCAGGGGGCTTCAAAATGAACATTTGCTTCAACAAATGTTTGAAGACCTTCAAAACTCGGGAAATGATCACTGGAATCCTACTAGGGGTACTTTACCACTGAGTTCAACCCAACCTTCCACTACTATTAATGTTGATGATATAGAAGCTGTGAATGAAGATGAAGATGAAGATAGTGATGATGAAGATTTCTCTCCTCCTCCCAAGAAAGGCAAGAGAGCTGCTAATGCCGGTAAGGAAGCCAAGAAACCGAAAACTAGTGGTAGACAGTGGTTCTATGAACAAATGAGTTGCTTTGTTGACAACCAAGAGAAATCATCTGCATCTGTTGAGTCTTTTGCCAGGAGGGAGGACACTTCAGGGTGTGCCATCAAAGATGTCATAGCTCTAGTGAAGGAATGTGGTGCTGTATTTGGTACCAAAGAACATTTAATTGCTACTGAAATTTTCACAAAGAAATCTGAGAGAGAAATGTTCATGACCTTGGAGAATGCAGAAGAAAGATTTTCATGGCTCACCATGAAACATGAAGCCAAGATAGCCTAGTATGCCAAGTAGTGGCTTAGCATGGTTATGTGTGTTCATCATATATGTTGTTCTATACCTTTGGACAAATTTTTATTCATGTGGGGCATATTTCAGGTCTTCTATTGTTGTAACCCCTTGTTCTAGTTGTTGGACATGTGTAATGCACTCAAGTTCCCCATGAAACATGGGCTTATTTGAAGGAAAATTATTGCCTTTTGCTGCTGTTGCCTAATACTATATCTGCCACTATGTACTATTGTTCTCTGTATGTGCTACTGCAGTTGCCTTAGCATGGCACTAAACAATTTATTTGCATTGTTTCAGATGTCTTCTAGTGAACTGATGGAAGTGAGGCATCTTCCGAAAGTGATGGTAGTCATCTAGAGGAAGATGATGAGTTTGCTATGGAGGTTATTCATCGTCATCAAGTATTACAAGCCAACCTATTTGCAGCTGCTAGCTTACTTGGACAGTACTACATGAAGTATTATGATACAAATGAACCAATGACATCGCAGCTAAGCAGATATGCATGGTTACAGAGACTCTGAGGACACCAAGAGAGAGTTACCACATGTTTCAAATGAATGCTGCTCTCTTTTACAAGCTGCATGACTTACTGGTGAGTACCTATGGCCTCAAATCAACCAATCACGTTAACTCCATGGAATCAGTTGCTCTCTTTCTATTCATACTCGTAGATGGTGAGTCAAATAAAAGGGTTAAGAATAGGTTCAAGCACTCTGGTGAAACAATTAGCAGAAAATTTGATGAGGTATTGTTGAGTGTGGTTAGTATGTGCAAGGATTACATATGTCCTA
The DNA here is from genome assembly GCA_030770085.1 of Oryza coarctata. NCBI lineage: Eukaryota > Viridiplantae > Streptophyta > Magnoliopsida > Poales > Poaceae > Oryza > Oryza coarctata. Next base: position 17,102,243 of record CM061474.1, on the reverse strand, counting down.
TAGATCCTAACTTCTCAAGAGTTCATAGTAGGATTAAGGATGACAAAAAATTATGGCCACATTACAAAAAGTGCATTGGAGCCATTGATGAAACTCATATCACGGCAAACCTACCATGTGAAGATTATGTTAGATACATTGGTAGAAACAAGAGTCCTACGCAGAATGTGAAGGCAGCGGTCAACTTTGACATGTGCTTTACATATGCTTCAATTGGACAATCAGGGTCTATGCATGACACTAGCATGCTTTATCATGCATTAGATGATAAAGATATATTTCCACATCCTCCACAAGGTACTACTTGCTGAAATAATGTACAATTTTCTTTGCCTTATTGTCCTGCCATATTACATTGATTAGATGCATATATTGTAGGTAAATATTATCTTGTTGATGCTAGCTACCCGAATAGGCCAGGGTATTTGGCACCATACAAGGGGTAAAGGTACCATGTTCCTGAATGAAGAGGTCCTCTACCAAGTGGTGAGCAGGAGTATTACAACCAATGTCACTCAAGTGCACGCAATGTTGTTGAGTGCACCTTTGGTGCATGGAAGATGAAATGGCGAATCCTTCTAAATATGACTACTATCCAATAGACAAGCAAGAAATAATCATTGCAGCAACAATGTGTCTTCACAACTTGATACGTCAGAACAGTACATCTGACAAGTATTTTCGTAGGTGTGATCAAGATCCAGATTATGTGCCAACTGTACCTGCAAAATATGCAAGATATGTTGTCTCCCAAAATGCATTAGATACCTCTACTTCACACTCTAGCGATTGATTCATGGATGTATTTCGTTATAACCTAGCAAATGCATTATGGCAATCTAGATGAAAATTCTCATATAATCACAAGTAGGCTTACATTTTGCAAGAACTATCCTTAGAAATATGTATCTGTGGTATTTTGCAAGAACTCAGTTTGTTAGTGGGCTATATTTTGTAATGGATATGATCTTAATGCAATGCCATGTGCTTCTAATAATTGTTATTTTTCACAAGTAATTGTATTGAAATATTTTTTGTAATGGATATGGTCTTATTATGGCAATATAGATGAAAGTCCTCATATAACTTTGTTAGTGGTCATAGTTTGACAGAGCTCGTTATTTTTCAGAAGTAATTGTATTGAAATTTTTTTTGTAATGGATATGGTATTATGGCAATCTGGATGAAAGTTCTAATATAACTTAGTTTGTCAGTGGTCAAAGTTTCACAGGGCTTATTATTTTCCACAAGTAATTATATTGGAATATTTTCACACATTTGTAAGTACTTCTAATAAATATTAGTATTACATTAACCTAGAAGATATCTATATTAATCTCAGGCTTTGTTAATAAGGGGGTAGTATAGACAATTTATCTTTAAGTCCTCCCATTAGGATCTAGAGGTAACATTTCTAGCCAAACACCTAATTAAACTGATTATGATTCTCTTCTGTATCTAACCTAGCAACAATCAGAATCATAGAATTTGGAGTCCTGCCAAACGGGCTCTTAAGTGACGAAATAAAATGAAAAACAATTTATACTCCACGGTATGTTTAATAGCAACAAAAAATTGCACCTTTTGCATAATCTTCACTTGAAAAGTTGAGAAGCACAAGACAAGCAGACTGCAGAGATGCAGCACGCTGGCACCGGAAGCAGGGCCGTCCCGGTCAGCCAACAGCCGTCGCGGGCGTTAGGGGCTTGCGGACAAGCTCCCGAGCTCACCAGGGCAGACAGAGGCTGTGTCGGTGACCGGGCGTTGGCGACGTCGCAACGGGCAACGGTGAGAGTGCCAAGGTGTCGAGGGAGCGAGGCGACAGAGCGGCAGGCCGGAAGATGAGCGGACGGGCCGGCGCGATCGATCTGAAAAAAAAAAAGAGAAGGAAAACGAAGCGAAGGAACGAGGCGACAGGGCGGCAGGCCGGTAGACGAGCAGATGGGCATGTGCTCGTGCGGTCGATCTCAAAAAAGGAAAACGGTACGTCGCGCGCGTGCGGCGTGGTTCCCTCGTTGATTGAGCGAGTGCTCACGCTCTACCAGCCACCAGCCCTTCTGCTACTGGGCCAATGGGCCTGAAGGTATGAGCTAAGGTTTATGGGCCTGGGGGCCCTGTGCGAGTAAGCATGTCGCTCGCCCTCAAGGACGGGCCCGAGTTCCTTCACAAATAAATTATTTTGTGCTTCGAGTAAAGCATCTAAACTTATATGAGTGTTTTATAGAAACGGAGTGACTAAACTTGCACGGTGGAATTTTGTTCTGGAATTGCTAGAATGAGATCCAGATGCAGCATGTCATTCTGCAATGTATGGTGAAAGATATACGAGATGGAAAATGTTCTGATTTTTTCATTTGAGGGAAAATTGTCGTTGTTGGGAAGAGTAACATTATACTCCATGTACGTGATGCTATACATGTTTTCTTTGGTTCTAATGCTGATCTCGGTTTCATGCATGGCTGCATCTCTTGCATATGTTGAGCATACGGATCTTCACCATGGAACATGTTTAGTACTCTATTCATATCAAAATATAACAACCTGATATAATTAAAATATAATAATCTAATATTAGATTAGAGATAAAATTATGTCCAATCCAATAGATTAGCAACGTATCGTAGAGCCAATGAAATGCGCTGGCTAGGAAAGCAGATCCTCTAATACTACTGCATATGCTAAACTGGTCTTTCAAAATTGTTCGATCACTAAAGAAAACCATGATTATCACTGACCTTTATTTTTCATAAGCGTGATTACTGCTTGGTTGCTAAAGAAAACCGGTAATTATTTTTTAAAAAAAGTTTGCTGACAATTTTTATAAAGAATCGAACCATTTACCGAGCAGTTTGTCAATGAAATGTGCTAGGCTAGGGACGCACTATTGTACTCCCTTTATTGTAAAATATAAATATTTTTAAAAGTTTTATAAAAAATTAAGGTTTATAGAAAAATTATGTTGGTTCAGATAAATAAATAGATAAAAAATATTTATATTATGATATAAATTTTAAGCCATATAAATATTTATATTTTAAAATGGGTGGAGAATATGCATCCGTCAACATGCTACTGAATCTTCCGCGTCGTGCGGCCGACTCAATCTCCCAGGTCGCAGCCCTTTGGCCTGCCTGTCTCCGGCATGTGTTTGCATCTGCGCAGCCTTCCTAGCCGACGGGCTGAAAGAATTGTGATATGTTATGCAAGCATTTTGCATAAAAGATTTACTCACTCTATTCTTAAAATTTATATTATTTAGCAAATATTAAGATTAAAAATATATATTTCAATTAACTCTGATTAAATTTTAAAATGTTTATATTTTTCTTAAGCATTTGATTAGTTAAAAAATTCACAAATTAAATTCATTGCCCTAGGATTTAAAATTTATTTGAAAATACTATTACTTCTGATATTCAAATTTATCTTAAAATATAATTGTTTTTTCACCTATCTCTATATCTTAACCAACCGTAATCTTCTTATTAACTTTTTTATCTAATTTATCATCTCAACCAATTACGATCATTTCTCATCTCAATCTTAATTTTTTTAATAAGTGCATAAGCATATTTTGAGATGGAAAGTACAAATTTAGTATGACATATGATTTGTTTTTTTTATAAACGTGATAACTTTGACATCTCGGTTTAGACTTTTATACGTACTCATACGGATAAAATATGTACACGTTTTAGCACCTCAAAATCTAATGGAAAAAAAAGGAAAACCGGACACGTTCGTGTTCGCACTTGGCCGCGCTGGGCCTCCTTGCTCGTCACTCGCCAATCGGTTCCGCAAACCGCTCTCCCTCCCGGCGGAAATGGCATTATAAAACCTCAGTCCCAAGATTTAGGGAACACCAACTGGCGAAAGCTACGATCTTTCCAACCTCGGACCGATTCCCATCTGCTGAATCCCACCTACGCGGCAAGCCCCGCCTGCACACGCGGCGACGTACGGCATTCGCTCCGCTTGGGTTTCACATGGTGGCGTGCTTCCTGGACGAAGAAGGGATCTGTGCATTAGGAGAACTGCGAGACAAGGTGGGTTCTTGGGAGGGTTTCTGGGGTATCTGGTACAATCTGAGTGATTTTGGTTGATATTCTGGGACAGGTTCTGGCCAGAACTATTCTTAGCTGCAGATATGTTTAATTTATTGAGTTTTCGCCTTTTCTTTTTGGTGTGTTCTTGCGGAGGGTCGTGGTCTATCTGGCATCATAAGAGGAGTAGGTTTCTGTCGGTTTTGGTTAGATTCTGGGGGTGGATTATTGGGAACGGCATTCTTGATCATGGGTTCGTTCTTGTATTCTGAAGATATTTTGGTGGTTTTAGTGGAGGTAGAGTTGGTACTTTGATAGCAAAAACCGATTCTGCATTCTGTCGTTTGATTTTGGAAGCAGCAACTGGGGAACACGAATTCGGGTAAATACTACTGTTGTTTTTTTGGTGGAAACGGTGGAAGGTGCAAGGCTTTCGTTTTTGCTTGCTAGCAGTATTTACCTCTTGACCTTGTAATTTATCAGGAAACAATCTCGGTCTTGTTTTGCATTGAATTCCAATATTTTGTTTCTGTTGCAGTGAAACTTATCAGAAAACAATCTCTTCCTCCTTTACTAGTTGGAGGTCTTGTTTGCAATGAATTCCAATATTTCGTTTCTGTTGCAGGAATCAAGAAATGGATATGAACGAATGTTCAGTGTTGCTGAATAGAGCTCGGGAATTTGTTCCATCGCGTGCAAACAGTGGCTACATCCTGTCAACAAGTTCATACCCGCAGATCAGACAGTATGCATGTAGCCCGGATGAGCAGCTGCGCTCCTTACCCTCACTGCTACCTCCTTCACCGGTGCAAGAACTCCCATTGGCTTACTGGAGGGCTCAGTTTCAATCAAGCGGTAGTTATCATGGAATTCAAACTCAACGTCTTCCCGTTGATCAAACTAGAGCATTGCAGAGCCCATTTCCTGTACCCATTTGCTTAAAGGAACAGTTGCAGTCTTTGAGCATTCCAGGTGATGGCATGCCAAGGAATTCTCTAAATGCTGGTCCAAATTTCGTCGGATATCCTCGCAGTAGCTCCAAGTCGAGTTCCAGGGCTTGCCATTTTCATTTCTTCGGGGGTTACTGCAAGAAAGGTGTCAACTGTCAGTTCCTCCACGGGTCTGTCCCTGAGGTGCATGATGCGAGGCAAGTTCACCCCTTTGCGTCACTGAGCAAGCTGGATATGGAGATCAGAGAACTCCTGATTAGTATACCACCACCAGTCTCAATTGATCATTTGCCGTCGATGTACTTTGAGAAGTATGGGAAGCCCCTGCGGCCTGATGGATGCCTCACTGATAGCCAGCGGCATGGAAGGGCTGGTTGCAGTCTTACAAGTCTGCTCATGGGGCTTAACACCATCAGAGTGATCGAGAGGTTTCTTTTATGAATTTCTGCAATGTTTGTTTTAAATGTTCGCTAATCAATTTGTGCTATGGCTCTATCATGCTTGATTCTTTTCTTTTTCTTCACAAGTCTCTTTCTGTTTCAACTTCAGAGAACATGGACAGCATTATGTAGTCCTGTTGGAAGATGCTCGGAAGAAGTACATGGACTACTTGGGCTTGGCTCACAGTTGCTACTTGATGGATACTGGCACAGGGTGTAATCAGATTTATATGACCTTCCCTGTTCACAGCAAATTCACTGATGGTGATGTCGCGAATTACTTCAAGTACTGCCTTAACTTTATTATACCAGGTGTACATTGTCATGCTATTACGTTGCTGTGATTAATATTATCATGATAATCTGCCAGGCAATTTGGGTCTGTCTCTGGTGTGCGAATTCCCTATCAGGAGAAGCGCATGTTTGGTTTTGTGAGCTTCCTATACACTGAGACAGTGAGGCTTATCTTGTCAAAGGGAACAGCTCACTTCATCTGTGGAGCACGAGTTCTTGTCAAACGCTACATGGAAAAGCCTGAACTAAGGTAACACTACTATTTAATATCCAGTTTCCATAAAAAAAACACGCTACTATTTAAAACGGCTGTTTTCTGTTGCTTGGTTGTTCTTTCTGACATCTTTACTACCAAGAATTGCAAACCTACTATCGGGTTGATTCAAATGATTCCTTGTCGTTCAAGCTGAAAAGTGATCTTGCTTCATACACACATGAAAATTACTTAGAAAACTACATGTTGTTGATCAATCCCCCTCATTCATACACACATGAAAATTCCGTAAGTGCTGTTTTACTTGAATGACATAGTTGATATTGGCTAAAGAGTGTTTCTGGAAGTCAAGTTGAGAGTTGTTTGAAGGTTACTATTAGTCACACTATAACAAAGGCGCCATTCAAAAAAAGAAAGAACAGTATGTCACAGACCAAGGCCCCATGTTGCATAACATTAATCAGTGGGCCTAATTTTATTCACAATCAGGATAGATTTAGGGTTTCATTTGCAGAGCTTGATTCCATGTTTATCCCTCATATTGACAGCACTACGTTAGGTTAGGGATTTAATTTGCATTCTTTATCTCTGTTCTACACGTACCATCGTATGTAAAATCATTAGCCTTTCTTGCTCAGCTATAATTGTCGATTGTATTTTGTCTATCAGTAAAGATTTTATTGGTTTGGTTTCTTTTGAACTACTTCTTAGAGAAATGGTGGAAGTAATATTTGTAGGTTTTACCTTGTGCATTTTTTCACTCTTTATATTTACAACTTCAGGAATAACAACATTCTATTTCATTTACTAATACAGAAAAGTTTCTCGTAAAAATAAGCACTTTGACTATCGTGAACACAGGACATCAGGTTTCAATGTCACTGATGAGCATTATATAGGTTAGTAAATGACTATCTCTGATTTTTTGTCATGTAAATCTTCCAGGTAACAATATGAAAAAAATTTCACACAAGTCGGCTGATTTGGGTGAAGCTTCAGCGTATGAAGATAGGTTACTGCTCCTACTAATGTTATTTCAGCTCTCTTCTATCTACTTTTAATATGCTTTACTAAGCTGGTGGATGTTAATTAGGACTTTCACGTTGTGTCCTTGTTCTTGTGATAGAGAAATCATAAATTTGTGCTAGAGTTTAAACCCTTCAGATGCTTCGACATAGCTATACATCCGTAATAGGGTAGCAATAACATCGTCATTTTGTATTCTTTGTTTTCCAAGATAATTAATCTGGCATTTCAGGTTGTAACATCTGAATCATGTGAACTGTTTTGCAGCGATAAGATCTGTCTTCCAGATAGCCTTGGTCTCTACTGAGCACTACCTTTTCTTCATCAATACTACAAGCACCCTGACAAGCAGATTATGCATCGGTACTCAGATTATTATTATTATTATTATTTACTTGCCATAGATTATAAATAGGTACACAGATGCAGTGAGGTCAACAAAAGTACTTTAGGTACAGTGGGCCGGAAGCATTTTCTTAGTAGGTTGGTTTTTGGGTTATACAGAGTTTTTAGGATTCACAAGTAAGTATGGTCAAGTAGGTTGCTATAGAAAGGGTTATTTTGCAGTTAGCAGTAAAGCAGAAACAGCTTGATGTACATAAGCATAGCCATGAAATCCAGTCTTTTTATGTCATGTTGCTTACTACCTAGACATTTAATGCGTGCTTTCCTGATAAGTTGACAACATTTGAGGCTTTTTTACTTGTGATGCGTCAAAATATTTTTGGTTTTCTCCCCGGAACGCCAGTTCCAGTTGCTCAAATTGCAAACGATTGGCCACTGAGTTTTCGAAAGAATCAAATAGATTTATCAGTTTCAAGATAGCTCTTCTCAACTTTCCTTATTTTTCCTTTTCTTGGAGGGCATTAGATTGGAGAGAATGGTGTATCCAGAATCATAAGTTATTTGCAAAATACTACCTTTCAGTCATCACTAGTGAAACAAAGCTAGTGACTTATCTAGATCAGTGAAATCGGAAATGCTGTGTTGCAGCATAACATTATAGACGAAAAATATTTCTTCTATATGACTAAATTACTTATAGGCTGACAGTAAACCAAAGACAACACAGATAGAAGCCACAGCAACAAGAAGAATCTTCCACCATAACAAACCAGAAAAAGGAACAAAGTCCAGATCGAACTGGTGATAGAATTTCCATCATTTACAACCGTGGAAAATAAAGCATCGAGCTTAACGACGATACAGGCGTACGGCAACACAGGATGCTGCCTAATACATCCCTAATAGATGGTTAATTTGTTGTGCTAGACATAGTTAACATTAACTAATGGTCAAGGTGATATAACCCTAGCAGTAGACAACAAAATGCCACATCAAGCATTCTGGTGCATCCCTTTTCATCCTTAGATGGACCCCTGGAACATCCATTTGTTTTTCGATTGGGGGAATCAGATGAAGAATTTACACCTTGTTGTAAAAGGAGGGGAAAAAAGAGAGGTCTAGCTGTAGTTAGTGATGTATCTGTGATATTGATATATAAATGCGCTGAATGCTGGTGATTGAATAGCAGCAGAGCAACCTAGGCCTTTTCCTGCAAACAGTAAATCAATCAGCATCACTATGAAAAGCAATTTCTGGAAAATAAACTCAAAATATTAGAGAGGTACTGTGTGAAATGATCATCTTACAGCATGGCATAGTTTCAAAAACAACCTACTTCTCAATCATGAAGTATCTACCGCCTCGATGTTAATGTTTTCCTTCCAGTCTTCTCTGCAAAACCTTTGAGCAGCATGCTCTGCCGAAATGTATGATACTTTTCTAAGCTAGTCCCCGCCCACTGCTTGCAAAATCGCTCATCTGTAGGCACAAAGGAGCTAAGAGGGAACGGACCCTTTGGATCTTTCTTCAATGAAACAAGAAAACGGTGACGGGGACGGATTCTCTGGTCAAGGGACAAGCTCAAGTACATAGGATACTTTGTCAAGGATTGAACATCATTTTTAAGGTCATTGACCAAGTAAAGATACTTCGGTTTGAGATTTTCCTCTAAGGACAAAGATAACACCTGAAAAGAAACAAATATTAGAGGGTACATTTATAATGGCGGTTGCCTACATCGAACAATAAAGTTACTTATAAAAACAAACAAAAATGGAAAAGGATAAGGGAACATGAATGTGGTAATACCTGTGTCAGACTCGTCAATACCTTGAGAACATCAGTGTCTCTCATGCCAATGCTTCTAAAGAAATTGATTCGAGGCAATATTCCATCCTCAATGCTGTAATGAAGCAGCTGCGGGTGTTTTGTGACCATCTTAACAATGTTATGTTTTGGAGCCCCTAATTCTTTTGATAGAAAAAGAAATCTAGATCTCCATGCACTATCGATACGCTGGACCAGAATTTGTGGGCTTAGTTGCACTACTTTGCCCACATCACTCTCCTCAATGCCCACTTCCTCAATCAGATACCTTATGGTTGGCTTCAGAGACTGCTCAACACTGTAAGAGAACAATGATGGAGCAGCAGAAATAATTTGACCTATCCGTGCACTTGGAATACCTATGCTCACCAAAAACGCAACATGAGACTTCAAGTTGCTGAGAGTGTATTCCAAAATTTGTGGTTGTCTAACAAGCATCCTCTTCATATCCTTGCTTTTAACACCAACACTTAGCAGGAACTCCAACCTTTCTTCTGCAGAAGCTTGACTGATTTGAAAGCAGGCCATGTGTCTCCCATACATGTTTGTAAAATGAGATTCCTTCAGTCCAAATGTGCACAAGTAATCAATTAGTGGTAACCATTTATCATCAAAGTCATAATCTTCTTGAAGTTTCTGAAACACGCTTCTAGAGACACTTTCATTTTTCAACTGCAAAAATAAATCATTGTTAGCCTGCATACCTTAAATATTGAACATAAATGAGAACATGGAAACGCTGAATCAACCTTAGTAGTCTACCTCTACTTCATTGTCTCTGTCCACGAGACCAGTTGATCTGCTAGCTTTACTCTTGGCATGCAGGGCATCATTTTTTTGTGGAGTGCCATATCTGTTTCGCGTTTTAGGTTGACTTCCTTCCCAGTTTTGTTTTAGAGCTGGTTTTTCCCGGCCAGGAGAATAAAGTATTAATACAAAGTAACCACTGAATATCAGGGATTTTCACAGCCTTTCATACCTGGTTTCTTGATTGGACCATGAGGATTGTTTGAATAAAGTACACCAGGATACTCCAAACCTGATAGATCATCCTGAAAAGAGTAAGAGAATATATCAGAATGCTGGAAATGTAGAATATTGCCAATGGTAAGTTTCTCACATTTCATTCTATGAGAAATGAATGAAAGTTAGCATGGTTTGGCATTTGGAGTAAACACCCAGTGATATGGAAACTTAATGCAGAATAAACCATACAGTTAGGGTGGCAAAAGAAACATAACCCTCCCTCCCGCTCGCTCACTCCCCATGTGTTGGATATGGTTTACCAAAGGCAGAAATCAAATTAACCTCTCACCCAAATGCCCACCTCTACCAACTGTTACATTGAGTATTTATGCACAAATATGCATGGAACAAATAAAACATATAAATAAGAATTGTTTATCTGTGGCAACCAGGCAGAAAATTTTAAAACAGTTTATCATATGAGCGGTTAAGGTGTTATACCATTAAATACAGGAACAATGATTTACCACTAGTGTGCTCTTGAGGCATGTAGTTAAAGAGGCATAAGTTTGTCAAAGGAATCAGTAAGCATGGAAGCACTTGATCTATAGTATAATAGAAATTTAGAGAAGTTTACAACAGTTTGGTTGCTTCAATCTTCTAGTTTTTAGCAAGCAGTGAACTTGTTTTTGTTGAAAAAAATATTCAAATGCCAAACCATCTCCAAGAGCCCAAATGTGTATGCTTTCATGACAATAATGTGCTAATGTTGACTTTGAAGAAGATCAAACATGTGGCCAACTCCAAATATCAACTCTACTGCATCATGCAATTATTATAATCTGGTGAAGTCTGGGATATGTAGTCAAAACATGTATCAATGTATCAAATTATATATGGCGCTGATACATGTGTAAGAAGAATTTCATGAAGAGGTACAGAACCTATAGGTAGATTCCATTGGCCAATGTGTCCTAAATCAAGAAATGGCAGCTTATGTTACAACGCACTTTTAGTGAATTGTTCAAACGTAGTGATATACTAACATCAGTATGCTGCTAGTGTATTGAAGGATCCGTCTGTACATATTGTTGAGTTACTGTGTAAAATGCGCATGTAATGTCCAAACGAGTTGATGCTCAATGGATCTTTTAGTGTGCTGATCTTAATACGGTCTACAATGTGCATACAACATTACATCCTACAACCCAATGAGATGTTGCTTAGTTCAATTTCTGAAACACCGATTGCAGAAGAGGTTCTCTAGTCTTTACGCAATAAAATGATATCACAGCTCTAGTGTACTCCAAAATAACATGAATAGCGGAGCTTTATAATTACATAATGAGCAGCAGTTGTATCATGTGATAGCACAGCTTTGCATGTCTCCCATGGCACGAGCTGAGTACGCAAGCAATTTTAGCTAAGGACTAAGGCAACCTCTCACAGCAGTAGCAAGATAAGAGCGGCTACTGCCAACGAGGGAACTTACATCAGTCTCGTAGTCGTCTTCCTCCTCCTCCTCTTCCTCAAACTCGAACTCGTTCGCCTCTTCGTCGTCGTCCTCGTCGTGGTCGTAGTACGGGTATCGGGATCGCCGGGACCGGCGGTTGGGCTTGAGGAGGCGCACGTTGGTCTGCAGCGAGAAGGCGACGGCGCAGCTGCGGGCGCCGAGGCGGGAGGCGGCGGCGGGGCAGGGGAGAGACCGGAGATGGAATGGCGCGGGCCGGAGCGCGGCGAGCTGCGGAGGCGGCGCCATGTGGGGCGCGTAGTACGTTGGGCCCTTCGATTCCTTGGATTTTTATCCGCGGCGGCGGTGGGGGATGGATGAGCCGATGAGGACGAGGAAAGAATCTTTCCGGGAGTGTACGTGGAGCGGTGGAGGCAGCGGAGTCAGGCCAGGGGACGAGAGGGGTTTAGCCAAGTTAGGCCGGTCGGTTCATCACAAGTTGGGCCACACTTTTGGGCCGTGTTTACCTGCAGATGGAAGCAACTACTGGTTCACATCCATTAACCATAAAATCCAATAGGGAGCATACTCTAATTATCAAAACGACGGTCATCCTATACTGTGTCCACGTGATGTTGACTTTCTCTTTGTCCTATGTGACGGTAGAAGAAAAATAAAAAATAAAAACCCATCAAACCCATATATTAGTTAGAAAATAATAATAAAAATAATAGGCACTCATATCAGTTGGTCCCCTCTCTTTGGACAAAGAGGATGGCGACCCGGCGGGTGCTAAAAGTATATTCAGCTGTCTAAGTGAATTTTAGATAATTAATGATAAAATATTTAAGAAATAGTATCTAGTCACAAGATGATTAGTATGATGTATGGAGAACCTACAAATAAGATGCAATGGGGCGATAAGACTTAGAGCTTTGTTTTAAATTTCTTTTCTATTTTAAGTATAAAAAACTATAAAAAAGAGTTCTAAATAGTTATCCATGTCTAACAAGTGCTTAAGGTTTAATTTTTATAGATAAGAGGCATGCTTGCATAACACTTACATATGGTTGGGTGATGTCTAAGTGTATGGGTCTAAGGTTCCAGTCATCTAGGTCAAAAGTTTTTACCCACTTTTTTGCTGCCTAGCGCTAAGTGTTAGTCGGAGGTTCTGGGTCTTAGGGTCAGAAACTTCGGGCTTTAAATATGTGAGTAATGACTACATAAAATCAGGATGTGGGTATATAACCACTCCATTTCCACCAGAACTCTTTTGTCCTTTTCACTTTTATTTTTTCTATCTTCTAACTTCTCTTAGATTTTTTTTAACCTATTTCACCTATTTTTTGAGCTCTCATGGTGATTTGAGTATGAATTTTTGGTAGTGGTGATAATTTTTGGTAGTGGTGATAATTTTTGCTTGTAAGTGAGCTAGAAGAACCTGAGCACTTAGGAATCGACATTGGGTTGCTGCTTGGTCCTTATTATTCTTGGAGGGTGACCTCCTATATGGTTAGGCATCACTCACGAGCTTTCTCAAGCTGTGGATTGACCTAATCAAGTTTGTGAGGGTGGACCTCATATCCGAAAGGAAAAGATATAACTTTGAATGGATACTGGATGGTTGCTAGAAGGTTGCCTTGGTAGAGCAAGCGACACTGGTGGTTCGAACTTGTTGTCCAAGTTATAATCCTAGTGGTCGTTCACTTGAAATCGAGAGATACCAAGGTGATTGCTTAGAGGCTAAAGGCTTCTTTTTAATTATTTGCTTGATAAGACAAGGGGTTAATTAAGACCTGGCTCTCATGAGCGTCTCAACGGAGACGTATAATCTTTGTGATCCGAACTTTAGAAAAAATTTCTTGTCTCCCTATTACTTGCTCTTTTTTATGTGTTGTATTGTGGTTTCCTTGAAGTATTAGTGATCAGCTTGTCTACCTTAATCCTATACTATTAGGTTTCTTGTCAATCTTTTCATCTTGCCATGAGATGCTTGTATAGCCCGATTGGAAGTTCCTAACCTAGACCCCAGAGGTTCTGATCGACACTCTCGATTCAGCTGAGAGTATTGCCTAGAGGTTTCTACCTATGGACCAGAAGTTCTGATCCTTGAATTTAACCACTGCAAATTTGAGTAAATTTTAGAAATGCCTATTCAACCCCTCTAAGTGACATCTACGGGCTTTCAGGTGTGCTACCCCTACATGGCCTCCGGCCCTTGGAAGAGCCTCATGCTGCGAACAAGCACTTCCCTACACGGGTACCCCGTAAGTAAGGCAAGGCCCCTCGACGCATAGACGATAGGGTGGCCACGTAGACCTCATGAGCATCATCGCCAATGTTGTGGTTGCTGACTCCACAACGATAAATGGTCCATAGGTCAGCATTTGCCTCCGCCTCACCATGCCGCTAGTCTCCTCTTGCTGCTTTTAGCTCTACACCAACGATAAGTGCTAGGAGTCCATCGCCATATCCGCAGATGTCGACCTCCTCCTCATCCACATGGTTATCATTGTCACCCAAGGGTGATCTTCCTGCTACCTAGACAGCTTCTTCATCTACAATGCCAACCCCGACACGCCATGATGTAGCCCCTTCCTCCTCCCATTGGCTTGTGGTCAAGTTAGCCCACCAACACCTACATCGTTTGCTCTGACAATAGTGGTGGCATCAGCTTCACCATGGTGAATCTCATAGCCTATGTGTTCTTCAACGGCACCAAGCTCATCGCTGTGGTTGTCATGTGCCTCTACAAGTTGAGCATAAATTGGTGTAAAAAATTTTCAATTTATGTTGGTTGAGCTATAGCGTGTCGCTCGTGGGTCGACGTTTGTACCTAGGCCAGCACCTTGCTGTTGGTCTTGAACCACTGTCGTTTTTCCCTTTTCTTAATAAGATTTCAACCGGCATCTTTGTCAATTTGATGAAAAAAATAAGTTAAGCACCAACGTGTAGCTACACATGCAGCTTGAATTGTTACACGAGGTTGGTAGGTCTGTGTGGAATACCAACGCTGTCGTTGTCTCCTTCGACGATAGGCGCACATCTACTGGGCCAACTACCACGGTGGCATCCTCCTCTATGATGTGTCGCCTCCTGACGTTGAGCTCAGCCTCATCTTTGTCCGCTTTCCTGGCACCAACATCAAGACATGGTGACATGATAGCCATGGCAACCTTACATGTAATAGGTAGTGTCTATCACAAGATCATGCAATATCAGGTTCGTTGGCGCAAACTATGGCCCCTTCTGGTTTAGTCCAAGGAGAGAGAGGTGGATAGAGGAGGTAAAGAGAGAGGGCCAACTGACATGTGGGCATATTATTTTTTATTATTTTTATCTAATTAACATGTGTGTCCCAATAAGTTGTTTAGTTTTTATTTTTCTTTTATTGTACATAAAGGCCAGGTAGACATCATATGAGACAAAGACTAAGTTAAAACACCACAAGGGCATCACGTAGGATGAAACCACTGTTCAAACCGTCGATAGACTAGATTTACACTAGTTTTTACTATTTGGAGATACTCTATACCTAATTTTATGATTAAGGGTGCAAATGAAACTGGACCCATAGTAAAGAAATCTAAGATGTTCTTTTTTCTCTACAATGGTGGGTTGGTTCCTCCATGGTTTTGTGCCCTATTTTGGGTGATGAACAAAGGTCATACTCACAAGGAAAAGATAACCAAATCAGATAAGAGGGTCAGGTAAATGTAAGCCCATCATCTTACTCTGCCTCTTTATCCTCACTCTTTATCTCGCCACTAATCTAACCCTACACATTAAAGCCACCTTTAGATGGGATTTGAGTAAGGACCAAAGATAAATTGGGGATTTAATCATTTCCGATTAGCGTTTAATGTATTTGTATAATTTCTCCAATACTATACTGGAATAAGGGTATTTTTCAGCTAGTAAAAAAATGGTGAATTGCGTGAAAGGTCGTCATCAAGAGATTGGATTATTGGCAAGAGGGTGTCCGGTGCCATGTCCCCCATGTGCATTAATGACATAATAAGTTGATAATATTGATTAGAGCTTGCACATATATCTATATCTATAGCTTCTCATTTTCTCTTTAGCTTATTTAAAACTTAATTTTAAAATTGATTTTATTTTTTATCGTATTTATTTTTTAACATTTACTTTTTAGTCATTAAAAAAGTTTTATAAAAAAATATTTTTATAGCTAATAAAAGTTACAGCCCGGCTGCATGTGAAACGATGGGACTGCTGGAGTTCTGATGTATGATGTGTCTAAGGAGTAGACTTTTGGTGTAGGTCAGTGGTGCATTGCATCTAAACATCCTATCCATTTTGTTTTCAGTGATGTCAACATAAGAAACAGCTGATGATTATGGGTAGTTTTGTATGCAAGTTGGGCGTGTTTGTTGGTTATAACGATGCCATACCAGTTTGATTCGTAGGTTGTTTTTCAATTGATTTACTTTTTGTGCAATAAAAATATATTTCTCATAATTTCTAGAATTATATTACTAACATCCAAAGAATAATTACAATTCTAACATTTAAATTTTATTTTAAAATATTTTTTTCTTTCAACCACCCCTTATTTAAATTTCTTTCTGTCCTAACTGCTCACTGCTCACTAAACCCCTACTTGTCAGTAACATAACACGAGAAAAAATAAAAGTATGCTACAAGGCTAACTCTGTTCCATCATCTCGAGGCAGCCAGGTGGCCTTTTGACAAGATGGATTATACACCATCTATATTAAAACATGAAGTATTTATGAGAGTAGTGACATAGAATATATTCATTGTCTCACAATATGTTTATCAATCATGTGGTGATACATTAAATCCTAAAAAACACTTTATATTTGCTAAGGGCTATTGCCCAAAGCCTAAGCTAAGGGCAGATTCAAAAATTATCTCCTAGGACGGACTCAACAAATGGATTATAGGTTTTTTAAAAATTTTAAGAAATGAGTTAAGAGTATCTAAGTATAATTATAGAGTTTAGAACTCAATCTCTAACTACCCTATATGCTCCACTAGCTCAATATAGTAGCATATAGCTCACCAAAAATTACCACCGAAATAAATGATAAATAATAACAATAGTTCGTGAGGCTTCATAAACTTTCGTACAATAAAATATAATAGATTATTTTTATCATCAAGTATTTTAACAATGATAGAAATCATTTAGACCTTGCCCTATTCTGCTATTTTGGACCAAGCAGCCAACAATTTTCTTTTCGAACATAGCAGACATGGATTTTAGACGAAGCAGCAAGCTAGCAACGGCAAGAAGGTTATCAGGCGTGCCATCTGTCAGTCACAAACTCACAATTCACAAAAGCTCAGAAGCGCGTCACGCGATCACCGAAGCGCGTCACCGGCTCACCGCTCGCACGAGCCGGTGTGCAGATGGCCCACGGGAAGCACGACACGGAGGAGCTCGCCACTTGGGTCTCTCTCCCTAAACCCAAATAAAGGCCCACTGGTTTCGAGCACCTCATCACATTCACACCATTTCGCCGCCTCCCGACCGACCCGTCCCCATCTCCCCTATTCCTCCGCACTTTTCTCAAAAAAAAAAAAGAAAATCCTCCACACTACTCCGTCGAAGTGGAATTCCTCCCACGCTCCTCCTCCGTCGTCTGCCGCGGCCAATCGTCGACGGCCCGATCACCATGGTTAGCCCCCTCGCCCGCTTTCTCGTCCTCCGGCGTCGCCTGCTCGGTCTGGTTCGAGGAATCTGCCTTGTCCGTCGTTACTCGCAGGGTGTTGTTGCAGATCCGTGTGCGGTTCGACCTTGGGCGGCTTTAGGCGACGCCAGGGCCGTGTTTTTCTGTTAGTTGATCCGGCGATTAGAGGGTTTATCGCGTGCTTTTTTGGTGAATAGTATCTGATCTGAATATTGTAATGCATGTCTAGATTCTCTAGCGTCTTTTTTTTTTATCGAAGAACATTTGTTCTGGAAGAATCTGCCTTTTTTTTAATGATATACTGTTATATGCAGCTTTTCCAGCAATTCCTTCATTTGCATGTTTATGTCTGTATTCCTGTAGTAGGTTTTGTGAAATAGAACCGACGAAAATTTGATTTCTGGTTACTTGTTTCTGTTCCTCTTTTTCTCAAACTTCGCAGGAAGATCCTTGCCGTGCACATGTGTTTGCTTGTGAATTCATATGCCTCCTATGTGTATGTAGATAGTGTTCTATACTTCTATGATGCTCCTGCATACCTGTAGTTTAAATCGTTTATTTCGTTTAAGAAAAAATGTTTATTTTTATTTTATGCTTCAATATTATCCTTTGGCAAGATTTAGAGGATCTGGTAACGAGTTTATCAAGTTCTGTTGCTGGCTAACAAATATCAGGTTTAGAATAACAGTGACCCAGGGATTGATTTTTCAGTTTTCCTGATCCGTGAGTGAACATTCAATAGTTCTGGATAAGTCTTGCATTATATCACTGCATGGAACCACATATTCTGGATTGGCCTATCAAAGACCTAGAAAACCTGGTTATGCATTTGCGTGGGCTAGCTATCATATTTGGTAGTATATTGATTACTTTATAACGCATTTGAAATGTCGACAAAGAGTATTAACTGACCCATGCAATTTTGCATTTGTCATCTTGCACACTACAACACTTCCAAACCTTCATAACTTCAATTTAGCATATATTTTAATGTATTTTTTTATAGTTTTCGACTCCTATGTTTTGATTCAAAAATGTGTTGCAGGTAAGATGTGATGTGAAGGTTAGGGATTAGTTTGGAATCAGGGTGCAACAAATCAAGCACTGGATATTACTATTTGTATGATATAGTAAAGCATTTCTAATTTTCTTGTTAGCTTTTATCGTGTGCCATTATCATATAATACATATAATAAAGGCACAAAAACATATAACTCACCCAGTACTCTTGATTTTATAATTTTGATGGATTTAATTACGATCAACTTTCAAACCCTGCTTACTGATTCTAGGGGGTAATGGAAAAATTGCCCCCTTAACATGCAAGTCGGACAGTTCAACATGTTGCCAGGGAAATATTTGGTACCAGGAATCAGTTACCTGGTTATGGCATCATTGTGCTTTGCATCTTGATTAACATTTTTTTTCCTGAACAGATGAAAGATTCACTGTATGAATTTACTGACATTGAGTGTAGAAAGAGATTATGGTTAACATCTTACTTTTGTTTATTGTCCACCATAACATTATTAGCATTTTTGTATCTCAGTGACTTGCTACTGTGTACTTCCATTATGAATGTTATTTCCTTGGTATTCTGTCCAAATTCAGTGCATTTTTGTTACCTTTCTTTGAACAAGTTCTTTTATGATGTCTTCTGGTATTATTTGCTGATGATGAAACAGACTACCTCAAGGCGTCTCTCAGATAGGAAAGTGGCACGGTTTGAGAAGAACGTCACCAAGAGGGGTTCTGTTCCTGAGACAGTCAAGAAAGGAAATGATTATCCTGTTGGACCCATTGTGCTGGGATTTTTCGTCTTCGTGGTTGTTGGTTCATGTAAGTAACATTCTTTTATATATATATATATATATATTTGTGGTGAATGGTTGAGCTGTTTATCTTCACTCATACTCTTCATAAGTCAGAATGCCTATTTACCAACCTAAATAGATTTTAACTGTTTTCACCCTCAGTTTTTGTTTTTATGGGTAGTGCTTCTATGCTCTCTCCAGGACTAAACTGTGCTAAATTGCGAAAGTGCTAATGTAGTATTATTATCAGTAGTGGTGTATGGGGGTAGCTGTATTATACATCATTAGCTTTGCTTTAGGATGTTATCACTTTGTGGGAAAGTATCTATGTTTTTCCTGTTTTGAATTTATGATTAGTCAAATCCTGTTCAAAGAAGAAGAAACTGGATTCCTGCTCTGATTAATTCCAAGAATAGTCTCATGGTTTACTCCAGATGGTTGGTAACTGCTGTGGCTACCTTACGCATGGGCATCAGCTACTCTAATCCTTATGGGCTTATAAACCTCTTAAAAGTATCTACGCTTCTCCTTAAGACTTTGGAATAGAAGAGGAAGGTTTGATGTTGCCCTAGTTAAGTGATTCAAATGGAACAGACAGTCCATATCTTGGTAAAATGAAACTCCTTGAATGAAAAATCCTGCAACTATTTCAGTCTTCATTGTAGCCTTGGCAGTAATTTCCATTTTTTTTTTGTCATAACTTTGTGAACTTCTTACTAAGTAATTGTGTTTTCTATTCTTTTTCTTTGTGCAGCTCTCTTTCAGATCATCAGGACAGCCCAAAACGCTGGCTACTTCTGATAAGAATGGGGTTGATATATGCAGCTGTTTGTCACTCCATAAGGAGAAACTTATGGCATAACTAGTTCGTTATTTTGTTACCTTGTCGATGTACTGTGTTGAGTTTAAGTCGTACAGATACCAGATCAAATATACTGTCAGTCTGCGTCGGTCAGACAATTGGATAGATTCCATCTTATAACCAGTTATACTTGGTGTTTAATCTGGATGTCTGTCTATGTTTGTTCCAGTTCTGACGTGCTCTGCTTTTCTGTTCCTCGGCAAACTACGCATTCCATCTTATACCCAGTTATACTTGGTATTAGGCCATTTTTAAAAAAATTATTAAGCGGATAATTGTTATTGCTTGATTATATAAATAATTAAATATCTTGCGAAATAAATTTAATAAATATCTTAACAATATAGTAGAAAGTTTTTTTAGAAAACTTATTTTTTTTATGCGCAGAATAAATAATTCGTTTTAATAATCCAGTAAATAATTAGAATTAAATAGCGCATAAGGCTTAGTTTATTTTGTTTCACATTTTGAAAAATATATTTTATAAAAAAACTTTTATTTATTGTTTAGATCATTTATTTTAAACTATTTGTTAAGTTTATTTATTAAAATACTTAATTTATCTATAGATAATTCGTTTACTAAACCTAAGTCGGTATGGGCCTTTGGGCGCTATGGCCGTGACCTATTGGCTTCCGTCATTACTGGTTTTACGCGTTGAGTCTAGAGTACAGCTGAATACGGTGGTGGATCTACTGCTGGGCAACCCCGAGCAGTCGTTGTCCTCACGGTGGATAACTATTAAAATTTTATAAAGTTAAAAATAATATAATATAATGAATATTAGCTATAATTAAGTTTGTTTTGACTCTAAAATATTTCTAGATCCGCTACAGAGTGAGTAGATGACAGATCAATACTAGGTTATACCTAAGTAGTAAACCTTATGTTTCATCCAACCTGCTAGATAACTTAGCTTTATATATCAGCGTTGCTCAGATACAGAATCATGCATCGGCTAGATGCATTTAATTCATTTAATTCATTGTCCGTAATTCATCCAATTATCCATTTCAAATGCATCTAGCAGTTGCATGATTCTTAGGATGGGTATTTGGGTTTACCAAATGGATAGTTCATTGAAAATCAGTATCATCTATGCTCACATAGATTATGAAATGTAATGGATCTACTACTATTATTGTCCAAGCAAATCAAGGCTTCGACTGACGTTCTCAAGCCTAACTACTTGCTCCCGAGTAAATAGGTGAGCTGTTACTATTAATCAACTACCTGGAGAGAGTTTCTTGGGCGTGGACTACTTAGTTTCAGGGGGAGTTTGTTACGTCGTCGCTGCAACAGAAGCTGCGTCTTTCAAAAGGGAGATCAGGAAGCTCCAATGTCATTCAGTCTCCCAATCAGACTGTGCTATTTCAATGAGAAAAAGGAAGCCTTGGAATGATTCTGAAGGTGGATTAGTGTGAAGAGAAGAGATTTACTTTGCAAAAAATCGTTCATGCTCTTATGATTCAGGTATGATTCCTAGCCATCTTCGTCTTTAGATCGTTCATGCTCTTATGATTTACGGATCCACTCAAATCACTTCATTCTCTTTTGCATCAGAATTTTTATAATCAGATTTGCAGAGAATTTCATCAGCTTTCACCACTCGAAATTTGTTGGGAGGATTAGTGAATAGAGACGGCATTTCTGCCGGAGATGAGGCGTCCTACGAACAAGTACGCCTTTGTCACTGCCGTGCTCTCGTCGGTGACGCCTCTCCTCCTGGGCTACGGTAAGAACCAGCTCCCATCCATGCGCGCGCGCGCAGATGCATCTGTCCATCAAGCACGGCGTGATCTTGCGAGCACATTGGTGATGCAGATCTTGTCATGGTGTGCGGCTCGGGCGCGCTGGCGGAGCCGCCCGACGTGAAGCTCCTGGCGTGCCTTGTCGTCGTGTCATGCATCCTCGGCACGCTCGCCGCCGTTGGAGCCCAGTGCCTCATCGGCGACTGCTACACCGTGCTGCTCTCGACCACGGTGCTCTGCGCGGGGGCGCTCGCCCGGGGGCTCGCAACCAGCTTCGCGGCGTTCAAGGTCGGCGTCTTCGTCAACGGCGTCGGCATGGGCCTGGCGCTCATGAGCGTCCCGGCATACGCCGGCGAGCTCAGCCCGTCCTCGCTGAGCGGCGGCCTTACCTCGCACCCTGACGGCTTCGTGTGCCTCGGTTGCATCCTCGGTGGCCTCTGCTTCTCCACGAGATTATTGAACCTCCCGGTGCGCGTCGCCTGGCGGCTGACCGTAGCCACCGGCGCGGCCATTCCGGCTTTGCTCGGCTTCGCCGTCGTCCTCATGCCGGAGTCGCCACGGTGGCTCTTGGCCAAGGACCACGTAACCGAGGCTCGTCGCGTGCTCTCGAGGACTTCCGTGACGCTGGAGGGGGCCGAGCTCCGTCTGCTCGAGACAAAAGCGGAGCTCGGCGCGCTGCACGACGGCGGCTGCGACGACACGGTGGCAACGCCGGCGTGGAAAAGCCGGTGGAGGGAGGAGCGCGGGCTATGGCTGGATCTGCTGGCGAGGCCGACGGAGCCGGTCCGGCGCAACATCGTCAGCGCACTGGTCGCCAAGGCGTTCCAGCAGGCGTCTGGCATCGGGTCCATGTTCCTGTACGTGCACCGCGCGTCCCGCGACTTCGGCGTCCCGTCCGACGCGCGCATGACGAGGGCGCTCGTGGCGTTCGTCCTCGTCGTGTTCGCCTTCTTCGCCGTGTCCATGGTGCTGCTCGAGCTCGCCTTGCTGCTGGTGAAAGCGCTCGCCGGCGGCTGCTGCCCGTGGCGCGCGCCGTCGTCCGACCACCCGCCGTCGTCTCACACCTACCGTGCCGGCGCTGCCCTGGGCATGAAACGGCGGAGGGAGCAGCTGAAGTGGGCGAGGAGCCTGTCCGCGACCATGCTGCTGTCACTGATGGCGCTGGTGTGGCTATGGCTTGGCCCCGTGCAGTTGGCGGACGCGTCGTCCCGTGGCTGCCCGCGGTGGCTGCGGACTGCGGTGGCCGCCGTGAACCGGGCCGTCAGAGCGGCGATCTTGTCGAGCTTCGCGTGGGTTTACAAGGTTACAGCCGTGTACGGAAACTTGCTCGCGTGCTCCGCGATCATCGTGTTCGCGTGGGTCTTCGTATATTTCTGCATCCTTGGCGCCAAGGAGAGGTGAGGATTCTTTCTCGTTTTGTTTTTTTTTAAACAAGGACGAGAATGACGGTATATCCAGGGAAACTATTCTGTTAGATGGAGCAGATATCCTCTTGTTTATTTAAATTTCTCAAAAACTTTAACAACAATGATACCATATCTATATACTACACAAAATCTTAGATATAAGCTTAAAAAAGATAAATTTATTGTATAAATATAGTGGTACTATTTATACCGAATTTGTTCTTTAAAATTAATTTGATTTTTGGTAAAGTAATAGGTGTCAATATACTTTATATCGTTAATTTTTAAAAAGTCACAAGAGAGAATATTCTCGAGGGATTAGTATCGTTTCCGACCTTGATTCATGTTAGTTGTTGTTTTGGAGAGAAATGAATGGAAATTTTTGACCAGGAGAGGTCAGTGCAGGTTATGCCAATCGGCCTAAAACATCTTCATCAACACCATCTCATCATCATGCATGCATGCATGGAATAATACGAAACAAAGACCGACGAAGATGACCGCAAGCAGCTTGAGGTACTCTGGCATAGGCGAAGATAATTAAACATGAGCTCTTGGGAACCATTAGCAGGGGAGTTTATATTTATTATCTTTGAGATTAATTAATCGTATTTTCTCTATATTTGTTTCTGTATTTTTTATATTATATTAATTAAGGTGCACTGGCACGCCCCGCACTCACCTCTCATGGGCTAACAAATTTCCATTCATTTCTCGTCAAAACAGTTATTCAACAACCACTTATACATAGGGATAAAAAATCAACAATTGTATGTGGACATGCCACGTTGGATCCATCTACGTCACCATCAATTTGCGGCAAGCTCAGTTTATCATCGCAATCAAAACCTGGGTAGACGGTGTCTGGGCTGATACCGGGGAACGCCTCTGGATTAACTGAAATTGCACGGTACGCACCGATGAACAGGGCTTGCCGACGAAAGCGAGTCACAACCATCGACGTCGTCCTCTTCGAATCGAAATACACCCAGTGTACATTGTACTTGCTCCTGTGACTGTCGCCGTCTGAAACCAAGCTACGGTGGACAACCATCAACGCCTCGTCATTGCCCACCAAGTGCAGGTCGTGTGGTAAACAGTAGAAATAGGGGTCAGGCATCAAGGTCCGCGGGGAGGAAGGCATCCCGGTCAGCTTGGCGACCACCATCAGCTGTGGCGGCAGCTGGTTATCTGTAGTCCTCACCTCCATGATGACCGGGCGGATGTCACTGCGGGTGGCGCAGTAGAAACGGCCTGCAAACGACGAGACTGACGCGAAGTGGGCGTCGCGTTTCACCATCGTCCACCGCTCGTCGCCGGGCTTGGCGGCGGCGAGCGTACGCGCATTCTCGAAATAGACCACCACCGTCGTGGAGTCGTCGGCGAGGCCGGCGCCGTGCACCGTGAGACCGTGTAGGAGGTCATGTAGAGAGCACTTCATCAGGTGGCTCGGGTCCAGAAGCGTGATCGCCGGCGGGAGGTCGGTGAGCTGCCGCGTGAGAGGGTTCAGTAGGCGGACGACGAAGGTGGTCTCGTGGAGCAGGGCAAGGAGGCCCTCCGCCGTGGGCCCGAACACGCGGTGCCCCTGCAGCTCCGGGAGGTCCATCTGGATGCAATGTCCGTAGGAGACGTTCAGGAAGCGGCGGCGATCGGGGACGGCGAGCTCGTCGCGGAGCATAACCCATCGCCGAGGGTGGAAGCGAATGTCCAGGGGGCCATGCGCACGAGGGTTAGTAGTCCATTGCCGCCACGAGCGGCACACGGCGCGGAAGCTCACGTAGCCCGCCACATCGTCGGCGAGCACGCGCTCGGAGATCTGCCACGCCGGGCCATATCCAATGTTCGACCAGTCTCTCCTGCTCCCGCCATAAAACGAATCGGGTCAAATTGACAAAAATGAGCAACCATTGGAAGAGAAGCCTCGACGAGAATACCGGACACATACCACTCGGGCGGCGGAGAGGGCGAGGAATCGGGAAGCGGCCGATCACGGAGATCGCTGCGTGCTCGCTTAGCACCCCAAGAGGGGACTTGGGTGCAGGAGGAAGGGTGGATGTGATCGCCGGTGAGCGCCCTTGCTCTCTTTGCCATCTGATGGCGCCGGTATACAGTTGATTTCGGTGAATTAGCTGGGGCCGTGTTTACCGTGTTGTTTCAGTTTTATTCTTGGTCTGTACAGGAGGAGTCCAGTTCCAATTCAGCACCTGTTCTGTGAAGAGCCCCGACTCGGACTCCAACTCGGACAACACGGCCGGCCGGGTATGACTTGGACTCCAACTCAGGCCACTAGGTTTACTGACTATGCCACGTGGGCTTTTAGCGTTGGGATTCCAGGCCGGAGGTCAACTGGGCTCTCTTGGCCCAACAAACTTCAGAAGCATTATCTAAAAAAATCGAATTTCGAAGTGCCTATACTTTTGGAATGGGTACGGGTCTTTTATTCTAATTTGGATGGCGTGCTAAAATCTCTGTGATTTTAGCAACGTTGTTTCAGTTGAACCTTTCTACAGGGAGTGATTTTGGTTTATCCCATCATCTTATTTCTATATCTTAGGAATCAAAACTCGATGGTTGTGTGCCTAACAGCTGAGGCCGAAGATGTAAATTATTTTTATTACCTTAAAAAAATCAAACTTCAGAAGCTTGCAAACAGAGCAACTGGCCAAGATATGCTTGTTGTGGCGGAATACTGAGAGAAAAAAAATCTGAGCAAGATATGAGTGGAGTCGTACCTACATGCTAGTTCAAGTTGTATTAATCAATGTTCCATGGAGATAGGATAATCTGAGCTCATTCAGTTGGTTAATTTAAGTTTAAAATGACTGCAATTATGGTGGAATCCAGAAGTCAAATAAGCTGAGGATTTTTGAAGTTGTTTGCACGCAGACGATTACAAATTTTGAAAGCGCAGTTTCGTGTTCTAGTATGTTGTGTGCTCTCAGCCAACATTTCGATCTTTTGTTCGATCAGATTAACAACAATAGCGTCTTCATAAAAAGCTGCACTAACTACAGGACATAATCCACCAAGCTCCCGGCCATGGTTGTCGACCCCTAGACGAAGAACGTCAACTATGCATTCGCCTGCGCCATCCTCGCCTCCATGGCCTCCATCATACTCGGCTATGGTACTCGTATAATCGTATTCACATCTTCTCAAAAAAAAAATCTTCAGATGTGTTGTCTGATTTTTTTTTCCAGAAGTGTTGTGTACTGTCAACGTGCACTGACTGTTCAAGTTCGCGCCAAATTTTGCAGACATTGGAGTGATGAGCGGAGCATCGCTGTACATCAAGAAAGACCTGAAGATCACTGACGTGCAGGTGGAGATCCAGATGGGAATCCTGGACATCTACTCGCTCGTCGGCTCCTTCGCCGCGGGGAGGACGGCCGACTGGATCGGCCGGCGGTTCACAGTCGTCTTCGCGGCCGCCTTCTTCTTCGCGGGAGCCCTACTCATGAGCTTCGCAGGCGGATACGCCACACTCATGGTCGGCCGCTTCGTGGCTAGCATCGGCGTAGGGTACGCGATCATGATCGCGCCCGCGTACACCGCCGAGATCTCGCCGGCGTCATCACGTGGATTCCTCACGTCGTTTCCGGAGGTCTCCGTCAACCTCGGTATCCTCCTCGGCTACGTCTCCAACTACGCGTTCGCCCGTCTACCTCTCTCCCTTGGCTGGCGCGTCATGCTCGGCGTCGGCGCCGCTCCGTCCGTCCTGCTCACGCTCACGGTGTTCGGCATGCCGGAGTCGCCACGGTGGCTCTTCATGAAGGGTCGTCTCGCCGACGCCAAGGCTGTGCTGGAGAAGATCGCTGACACGCTGGAGGAGGCGTCAGAACGCCTCGCCGACATCAAGGCGGCGGCTGGCATTCCAGACGACCTCGACGGCGACGTGGTCACCGTGTCCAAGAAGAGAGGCGGCGAGGAGAGGCAGGTTTGGAGGGAGCTCGTCATGTCCCCGACCCCGGCCATGCGTCGAATCGTGCTCGCGGAGGTCGGCCTCCACTTCTTCCAGCAGGCGTCGGGCGTCGACTCCGTCGTGCTCTACAGCCCGCGCGTGTTCGAGAGCGCGGGCATTACCGGCAACGACCAGCTCCTGGGCACCACCTGCGCCGTCGGCGTCGCCAAGACGCTCTTCATCTTGGTCGCCGCGTTCCTACTCGACTGCTCCGGCCGGCGACCGCTGCTGCTGATCAGCACGGGCGGGATTGTCGTCTCCCTCGTCAAACTCGCGACGGGGCTCACCGTCGTGGGCCGCAACCCGGACGCCCAGGTCCCGTTGGTCGTCGGCCTGTGTGTCGCTTCCATCCTGGCCTACGTCTCGTTCTTCTCCGTCGGCCTCAGGCCCATGGCAGGCGTGTACACCTCGGAGATCTTCCCGCTGCGGGTGCGCGCGCTGGGCTTCGCGGTCGCCGTGGCGTGCAACCGCGTCATCAGCGGCGTCATCTCCATACGTTCCTGTCGCTCGCGTGGGTGTTCTTCTTCACTCACCTTTTTGAAGTGGCGCCGCCAGACGCTGGAGGAGATTGGCAAGGTGTTCGGCATGGACGACACGCCCATGGAAGCAGAGGACGCCGCCGCCGCGCACGGCTAAGCGAAAGACTCTTGGCAACTTCTCCATGAAATAAATCAATGATGGAATTATCATTGTGCATATTCTTAATTTATAACTTCTCCAATAAACAAATCAAATATGGAATTATCATTGTGCATTCTTAATTTGCAACCTTTCCATGAAACAAATCAAAGATGGAATTTTATTGTGCATGCATCACCAGCACAATGACACATTCGTAAACTATTAGGTAGTCTAATCAGTGAGACCGTGAGAGCGCTAATAATAAACTTCGTATCTGGAGTTGGCTGCTTATGTATCGTCACAAGATTCCGATCCCGTGATTGAGTCGAACAACTTAATTTAAAAACTTCATTATTTCTCCTTGGCAACCAGCCGTCCCAACATTTTAAAAGGGAAAGATAGTTTTTTTCTCCACACTTTTCTGTCTCTTGCTTGACTCACTCGGCAGAATCCTCGAACCACTGCCATTTTTCTAACCTCATGCTTTACCCCTTGCAGCGATCGAGGGGTAACTGCCTAAGGTTGTTGGTGACTGCAATAATACTGCTTAATTAACGGTTAAACATTTCTTACAAGGACAACGTGACTGACACTTCTAGTAGCTACACACTCCTCAGTTTGCAACATTTTACATACTGGTATTCGCATAGATCACTAGTACAGCTTTTACGGACGAAGCAACAAGCAAAATAAAATTCGTGTACTTGAAGATTTAAGAAGCCTTCAAACTCTCGAGTGGAGCTCAGCTTGCCGTCGCCGGCCGTCGCTCTCCAGCAACGCCGGATCGGCGAATCTTCCCACGTTGCTAGCTATTGCACGGTGGCAGCTAGCTAGCTAAATATACAGCACATGTTTTTGCAAGAAACCTCTTAGAGTTTGGTGATATTACAGTAGTTGGTCAGTTAGTGGCGGCCATTTCCACTCTCTTCTCTTTCGCCGGCTCGTCTGATTCCGAGCCGGCACCCGTGTGGCCGAAGAGCTTGCTCATCTCCTCCAGAGTCCGGCCGCGGGTCTCCGGGAGGTAGGTGTAGAAGAACACCCAGGCGAGCGCGGCGATGCCGGAGTAGAGGAAGAAACTGCCGCCGATGGTGATGACCTTGGACAGCGACAGGAAGGTCATGGAGATGACGCCGCTGGTGACGCGGTTGGTGGCCACGCCGAGCGCGCAGCCCAGCGCGCGCACCTGGAGCGGGAAGATCTCGGAGCTGTACACCCACGTGATGGGCCCGAGGCCGATGGAGAAGAAGGCGACGTAGGCCAGGGTGGAGGCGATGCTCAGGCCGATGGCCCAAATCTTGGCGTCGGGGTGCTGGCCGACGACGGTGAGCCCCGCGCCGAGGCCGATGAGGGAGAGGATCATGCCGCCCGTGCTGCTCAGCAGCAGAGGCCGCCGGCCGATGCTGTCGAGGAAGAAGGTCGCCACCAGGATGAAGAGCGTCTTGGTGACACCCACGGCGCAGGTTGTGCCGAGCAGGTGGTTTTCGTCGGTGATGCCGGCGCTCTTGAACACGCGCGGGCTGTAGAGCACGACGGAGTCGATGCCCGACGCCTGCTGGAAGAAGTGGATGCCGATCCCCGACAGCAGGATGCGCCGCATGGCCGGCGTCGGGGACAGGATGAGCTCCTTCCACACCCGCTTCTCATCTCCGCTTCCTCTCTTGGGAACGGTGACCACGTCGCCGTCGAGCTCCTCGGGGATGCCGGCTGCGGCCTTGATGTCCGCGAGGCGCTCCGCGGCCTCCTCCACCGTGTCGGAGGTCTTCTCCAGCACGACCTTGGCATCCGCGAGGCGGCCCTTCATGACGAGCCACCGCGGAGACTCCGGCATGCCGAGCACCATGAGCGCGAGCAGCACGGACGGCGCCGCGCCGATGCCGAGCATGACGCGCCACCCGAGGTTCAGCGGCAGGCGGGAGAAGGCATAGTTCGAGACGTACCCCAGCAGGATGCCGAAGTTGATGAACACCTCCGGGAACGACGTCAGGAAGCCACGGGCCGACGCCGGCGACACCTCAGCCGTGTACACCGGCGCGATCATGAGCGCGTAACCCACGCCGATCCCAGCCACGAAGCGACCGAACATGAGCATGCCGTAGTTCACAGCCAACCCCATCAGGAACGCCCCCGTGAAGAAGATGGCGGCGGCGAAGACGATGGTGTACCGCCGGCCGATCCAGTCCGACGTCCGGCCCGCCGCGAAGGAGCCGATTAGTGAGTAGAGGTTCAGTATGCCCATCAGGATCTCCACCTCGACGTCACCGATCTTCAAGTCCTTCTTGATGTACAGCGACGCCCCGCTCATCACCCCGATATCTGCAAAGTCACATGCATCGCCATCGCCATGAGCCCGTGCAGAGGAGCAGTGAATGTGTTTGCTGCTGTGCGGGAAGTGAATGTGTTTTGATTAATTACCGTAGCCGAGGAGGATGGAAGTCATGGAGGCGAGGATGGCGCAGGCGAAGGCGAACCTAACTTTGCCCTTCTTCTTAGGTGCGACGGCATCCGGCAGCGCGGCGGAAGCCATCTCCGGTGCAGCAGAGGAGGAGGATGCTCGCTCTGGTCCGTGTACTCCAGTGGCGGTCGAGAGCTCGTCTTCTGTGTGGCAGAGGAGGCTGTGGAATCGGCAAGCATATATGTAGAATATGTACAGTGACTATAAATCCCTCGAGTGTATACAATGGAGTCGGGTTTATATATATACAGCCTAGACCAGTGGTCTATTTAATACCCCCGCAGTCACAGCGGGAAGGGAACGGACGCAGAGACTGCACCGAAAACTGATGAACAAAGACATGGACAGACCTTTGATCATTATATCAGCAAACTGATGTGTCAATGATACATAGAGCACCCGAACCTGTCCTAATGCAACCTTGTTACGGACAAAATAGATATCGATCTCGATGTGCTTGGTACGTCGGTGATGGACCGGGTTGGTGGTTATGTAGACGGCATTGACATTGTCGCAGTAGACGACGGTCGCGGTGGAGAGGGGTGCACGGAGTTTCTAGAGAAGCTGGCGAAGCTAGCAGCACTCGGCGATGGCGTGGGTGATGGCACAGTACTCAGCTTCAGCGCTGGATCGGGACATTGTAGTCTGGCATTTTGAGGACCAGGATACGAGAGTGTCACCGAGGTAAACGCAGTAGCCGGACGTAGAGCGTCGAGAGTCGGGGTAGTCTGCCCAGTCCGCGTCGGAGTACGCGGTGAGGGAGTCGATGGGGCTGGAGCTGAGATGCAGCCCGCTAGAGAGGGTGCCCTTCATGTAGCATAGGATGCGCTTGAGCAGCGCGAGGTGAGGTTCGCGTGGAGCGTGCATGAAGAGGCACACTTGCTGGACAGCGTACGTGAAGTCAGGTTGGGTGAGTGTGAGGTATTGGAGAGCCCCGGCAAGACTCCGATAGTGAGAGGGATCGGCAACGAGGGCGCCATCGACGGTGGAGAGTTTGGCTCGAGTGTCGACTGGGGTGGCCGTGGGGTGACAGTCGGCCATGCCCGCACGCTGGAGGAGGTCGATGGCGTACTAGCATTGAGAAAGGAAGAGCCTGTGGATGGAACGGGTTACGGAGATGCTAAGGAAATGGTGGAGAGGACCAAGATCGGTCATGGCGAACTCAGAGTGGAGTCGGGCCATGATCTGGTCGAGGAGAGATGTCGAAGACGCTGTGAGGACAATGTCGTCGACATAGAGAAATAGATAGGCAGTGGCAGAGCCGATATGGAAAGTGAACAGGGAACTATCGGACACAGAGGCCACGAAGCCGATGTACCGAAGATAGGCAGCAAAGCGCTGGTACCAGGCACGAGGGGCTTGTTTGAGGCCGTAGAGAGCGTTGAAGGAGACAGATATCGTCGGGACGAGAAGAGTCGACGAAGCCTGGAGGCTGCTGGCAGTAGACTGTTTCCGTCAGGTGGCCGTAAAGAAAGGCGTTCTTCACGTCTAGTTGATGGATCGGCCAGGAGCGAGAGACAGCCAAGGTGAGGACACTCGGATGGTGGCGGGTTTGACAATGGGACTGAAGGTCTCGTCGTAGTCGACACCGGGTCGTTGGGAGAAACCCCGGACTACCCAGCGAGCCTTGTGACGGGCAAGGGAGCCATCGGCGTGGAATTTGTGTTTGAAAATCCACTTACCGGTCACAATATTGGCGCCGGGAGGTCGGGGAACGAGGCGCCAGGTCTCGTTATCCATTAGGGCCTTGTACTCGTCGGCCATGGCCGCGCGCCACTGAGGGTCGGCCAGGACTGAGCGAGAAGTCACCGGGATGGGCGAGATAGAGCTGTGGACGACAGAGAGACCGTAGTGCAGAGTGGGGTGGAGAGACCGGGTCTGGGAACGGGTGACTATGTGAGAGGTGGAGGGAACTAGAGCCGATGGGTGTGCGGGAGTAATAGGAAGAACTGGTCGGGTAGGGGTGTCATCGGCTCCGAGTCGGCCACTGTAGACAAGAGGAAAAGGAGGAATTAGATCGGCCTGAGCCGATGAGGTCGAGTGGGCCGAGTATTTTGATCGGTTCGATAGAGATGGATTAGCCGATAGGGTAGGGGGATCCGATGGAAAGTGAGGAGCCGATGGAAGTGGGGTGTCCGATGGAGAGGGAACGGTATCGGCTGAAGGATAAATAGGATCGGTATCAGGCGATGGAGGTGGGTCCGATGGGGGTCCGATGGTGGAGACATCGGACCGAGTAGTGGTGGGATGTGTGATGGATAAATCCTCAGCAGCGGCCGATGAGGGGGCCGATGGAGAGTGCAATGGAGGAGACCTTGTCGGCATGGTGTTGGTGAGGAGGAAGTCGAGATCACTAGAGAAGGATCTCAGATGAAGGAGACCGAAGGGAAAATGTCTCGTCAAAAATGATGTGACGAGAGACGAGGACCCATCAGGTGGAAAGGTCGAGGCATCAGTATCCCTTGTGAGAGGTGGAATATCCGAGGAGAATACAGGCGGTGGAGCGGGGAGCGAGTTTGTGGGAAGCTATGGCGGTGAGATTTGGGTAGCAGAGGCACCCGAAAACGCAAAGGTGAGAGTAGTCAGGCGCCGTGCGGTAGAGAAGGGCATAGGGAACGTTGTTATGAACGGAGAAGCATGGGCGCCGATTAAAAGGTACGTCGCAGTAGCCAGAGTTTCGGCCCAATAAGTGGTGGGTAAGTGGGCGTAAAGTAGCATGGTGTGACTGATGTTGTTAAGGGTGTGAAGGAGGCGCTCGGCTTTGCCGTTCTGAGGAGAGGTGTAGGGGTAGGAGAGCCGGAGATAGATGCCCTGCGAGGTGAGGAGGTTTGTAACGGTATGGTTGATAAATTCCGTACCGTTATCGGCTTGTAAAGCCTTGATGGGGAGGTTGAACTGAGTGGATACATACGTGACGAAGTGAGTGAGGTGAGAGGCGACCTCGGATTTGTGGATGAGCGGGAAGGTCTAGCAATAGTGTGTGTAATCGTCAAGTATAGCAAAATAATACTGATTACCGGAGACACTTTTAACTGGGGACGTCCATACATCACAATGTATAAGTTCAAATGGACGTGAGGTACAGAAGAGAGAACTAGAAAAGGGCAGACGCACATGTTTACCAAGTTGACATGAGTGGCAAACTGTGGAGCTGCTGTGAGTACATCGGATGAAGGCACTGCGACGGAGGGTGGCGACAGCGTCGGGGCGGGGTGGCCGAGGCGAAGGTGCCAAAGGTTGGTGGAGAGGGTAACGCTGGCGTGTGAGGTGGACGGCGTAGCGGGAATGATGTAGAGGTCTCCGCCACTATTGCAGCGAAGGATCTGTCGCCGGGTTGGGATATCCTTCACAGAGAAACCAGACGCGTCAAATTCAATGGAGCAGTGGTTGTCTCGTGTGAATTGGTGAACAGATATAAGATTGTGAATAAGAGAAGGGACGATAAGAACTTTGCGTAGGGGGAGGTTAGTGGTGGATGTAGACAGAGAGGAGTCACCGTGGCATTGGATAGGAAGAGAGTGACCATTGCCGATGGTGATAAAAGGGGAGGAAGAGGGGTGACAGGAGCGAAGTATACAGGCCGATGACGCCATGTGTGAAGACGCCCCAGAGTCTAGCACCCAAGGGTGCTGTGGTTGGAGCGTCATCTGGTTGAGGGCAGCGACGAGGCCAGCCTGGTTCCAGGAGGGAACCGACTGGGTGGTTGGGGTCAGTAGCATCGGCTGAGGCGACAGAACAGGAGCCGATGCCAGGTGAGCCTGGGGATGGGCGCCGAGAACTCCGGGTTGCCAGCTGATGGGGCTGCGTGGCTGGGGCTGGGGCGCCTAGGAGTTGAAGCAAAGCCACGGACCCGTGGGACTGGCAGGGTGGGTAGGGAGTGAGGTAGGTCGTGGTGGCGTCATACCCTGCCAGGTCCTGCCTTTGCCTTTGCCCTTGCCTTTCCCGGTGCGGGTTGTGTTGCTGTGGCCAGAGCCATGTCCACCAGGACTGCGGGAGGAAGGGGCAGCGTAAGAACCTCAGCAACCATTATCGGCTGCGGCAAGAAGAGCGGTGTAGGCCACTGTTTTCTCATCATTGGCCAGACGATGTTCTTTAAGAACTAGCATGTCATGAGCCCAGGCGAACGATGGAAGAGGTGTGGCGTTGGCGATGTCATCGGCGGTGTTGGAGAAGCGGGGATTGAGGCCTCGCAGAAGGGCGAGGACGAGTTGAGAGTCGGTCACAGGGTGGCCGACGTCCCGGAGAGTAGCAGCCTTGACTTTAAGGTGCTGATAGTATGAGAAGACAGAGGAGTCGCCTTGTACCATGGAGTGGAACTCGTTGAGGAGGAAGATGGCGCGAGGCTGCTTGTTGGCCAGGAAGATCCGCTCGATGGCCACCCAGAGATCCCGGGCGGTGGGGTCGGTATCGTCTATGGCGAGGTTGAGGACAGAGTCGTCGACCGAGCCGAGCAGCCAGCTGGGCACGCAGCACTCGGTGATGTCCCACTGAGGATCATCGAGGCGAGGTAGAGCAGAGCCATCAATATGGGACCGGAGGCCGAATTTTCCACGGAGGGATTTGAAGAAGAAAACCCACTTGGAATAATTGGCGTTAAGGTCAAGGGAGATAGGAACGTGAGATTTCACGTTCACAGCAGCGTAGTGAGGGGAGAAGATCGGCGAGGTGGTGCCCGAGGTGTGGTCTAAGGCACCGAGGGCCAGAGCAGATTCGACGACTGGGAGAGTACCGGAGCTGAGAGCGGACTCGGTGACCATGACGGGAGAACGGGAGCAAAGAGCCGATGGCAGAAAGAAGCCGATGGGAGGGGGGAAGCCGATGAGAGGATGGATGGATCGATCAAGGATGTGAGAAGCCAATAGGAGGTGGGTCGGCCAGCCGATGAGGAGTGGTTGGCCGATGGAGAGTAGGCCGATAGGGAGTAGGCAGCGGGGTAGGTGAGGACAGAGTGGGTGTGTCAGAGAGTGGTTGGGTCACGGACATGCGAGGATTCATGTCCGTGAAGAGAAGATTCACGTTCGTGGACTCGTTGAGGCCAAGGAGTGGGGCGGACGCGAAAAAGGCAGGGAGTGGCCGGACGCGAAGAGAATATGTTCGCGTTCGGGAGGCAGGGATTCGTGTCCGTGGACACGTGGACATGTTGGACTGGCTCGGATGTGAGGGAAGAAGGTTCGCGTCCGAGAGCCGTTGAGCGTGTCGAAAAGGGCGAGAACCGAGGGAAGTTTCCAGTCGATGGAGGGCTGGACAAGTCCAGCCGATGGAGACAACGAGCACGGAGGTGCGCCGGCGTCAGAGAAGGAGAGATGCACGAAACAAGAGGAAGAGCGGAGACAGGTGTGAGGCGGGACGAGGAGGCGGATCGAGACTGTTGCCTGGTCGTGCGGAGGTGGGACGGAGAAAAGAAGGTGACTGTGGGAGAGACGGGGAGAAGAAGAAATGGAGACGAGAGAGCGAGGAGAGTACCGGAAAGAGAGTCGGTGATAGGAAGAAGACATCGACGACGAGAAGGAAAGGGTCGGCTCGCCAGAGGGAGAAGCTAGCGCGCTGAGATGTCTAGACTCGTTCTGATACCATGTAGAATATGTACAGTGACTATGAACTCTTCCGAGCGTATACAAGAAAGTCGGGTCTATATATATACAGCCTAAGCCAGTGGTCTGTCTAACAATATATATGCACACGAGGCAGGGTCGGATCACCTCTGACTCCAATCCAAATCTGTGGGCCCAGTTTGACAGCCTCTGATGAAGTTGCCCCGGTTTCACACCTCCAGGTATGTTAAACTATCATTTTCCTTTGAGTTTATAGGCTGCTATTAAAATTTAAAATTCAAATTTAATTTAAATTTAGAGTTGATTTGAGGAATTTTTTTACTGTAGTTTATTTTTTAATATTAGCTTTTAAATTGCTAAGACAGGTACAAAAACTTTACCCATAAACTTTTTTTTTGGTCACTGATAATTTGTTACGGGTTATATCCAACATGTGCCAAACGATAAGGCTGCTGCTCCTGCCGTTGTAGAGTCACCGGTGGTGTAGCATGCTTAGCCACCTCCTGTCTTAGAAAATACTCCCTACTACTGCATGATTAAGCTTCCTATGCCAAGACAAAACAAATTACTACTGATTACTGATAGTGATCGATTGGGTCACACGTCTCTGGACCCCATTTTTCTGAGAATAGGCGGACGTAATTATCAGCTTCTTCTGGCGCCGATATGTCTGAAATGGGACAACGGCTCTTTTTGACAAGCTGCATTTGGTAATGCAGCAACCATTAACAAATCATAAAAGCTCTAGTGCTCTACCATTGTTTGATCAATCTGCTTGCTTTTTCGTAGAGTAAGTACACAATCTTGTTCTGGGATTAGCGTCCAAGAAGAGGGGAAAAAGTCTCCCCAGAAAGTGCACACTCCAAAGACTTTATATGCCCACGCATGGATTAGCATAAAGCTGAATCTTATCCTTCACTATAACCTATATATACTATTATCTCATTTTAATGGGATTATAGGACAGTATTAGCCATCTCGTGTGTTGTACACTTGTACTGTACTAATGCATGTCGTTTATCTGCTTATAACGTGTGCCTGGTCTCTGCTGCTGAATTTCTTGATGCTCACAGCAACAGCACCTGCATACCTTGCTAGCTTCTCATGTCGGCCCTGCGCTAGATAGATTAGTCAAGCGTAATGCAACCTGCAACTACGTTCAAATATCGTATGCCCACTTGACAAGCAATGCCTGACAATTTAAAACCTTAGCCTGATCACCACTGAAATTTGACCTACTATTTTTTTTAATTAAACTGAAACTCTCTACCTGCCGATTGAAAATGGTGCCCAGTCTGGGCAAAGCAAGTAGGAAAGCAGAAGACATGTGACAATGGGTATGAAGTGATTAATTCTGCTATAATCCACAAAGAATTCATAACTCTGCTACACCAAGGGAATTAACAGAGAGTAATGTTCTCTTTGAGGGTTTGCTGAGAATGTTTTGGATTGCTTGGGTGAGAGTACAGAGTTGCAATCTTGTTTGAAGTACCACTTCTGCCAAACAATGGTTAATCATAACATTTTGCTTCCGTTTTTATTTTTCTGCTGCAGCTCCGTCATACATGAATTGCATCATTGAAGCGTGATGAAAACTATAGTTATATTGTGGAGATTTTTTCTATTATATATCTTTGAATGATTAAGGAATCTTTGAAAATGGGTGTAAAATAGTTCTCCTATGAGCCACTCAGCTAGCTTTGGGTCAACTGAACTATCTGTTTTCAATACGGAAAACCCGCTGAATTTATTAGCCTTGATACTATCAGATTATTTTAGGACTTCAGAGAGCATGATTTCTTTAGAAAAACAGTTCAACACCTGGAATTGGCTTGCTTTTCTTTTCGAGGTTATGATCAACTTGGCATATCTGGCAGCAAGACATGACAGGCTGATGAACTGATGACCTGTTACAAACCGAACAAGCAGTACAGTGAAGTTTGTTTGTACCCGTAGACTCAATAAAAATCTATTACATGTCTCTGTATAATTAAAATATAAGAATCAAATCTTCAGTGAATGTTAGTAAACCAAATTTTTTTTAAATAAAAACAAATATCTGATCTGAAGTTACGAAGGTCAATCTAATATCTACGTGTAGTCGTTTTGCTTACTGCTATATACTCCAACTATTAATGTTGTTGGTCTGTTCGTCATCTTACCGTTAATATAACCGTTTATAAATAAAGAATACAATTCGGCTAAACTATTGAAATTAAATTAATTTTATTATATCCAGATATAAAAAACATATAAAATACTTCAACTTAAAACTAAACCCTATATTTTCTCTATTTTAAAGTAATTTTTCTAGAACTTTAACTCCCTTATCTATTTATACTAAATCTTTCCTACCAACTAAGTAAAACTCCCGCTTGGATTCAATATCTCAAATTTTAAGACCGTGTAGAAGTCCTAACTCAACTTCTTATATTTCAAATATTTTATAATTTTATAATTTATTTTTTCTCTTTCTTCTCATTTTTTCGATACTTGTACACACAATTTGTAAAACCCGTTATAAATTTTTTTACACAGTATCTATTTATCATACATCATTTTGTGCTCAACTTCGTCATCTTGACCGTTCTATATCTTTTTCTAAACCTACTCGTCCCGCAATTAACAAATGTTGGTCCCAATGTCTAATAACTCTTGTTGAAAATTATCACATGGCATCCTAACTATTTTAGACATCTGATTCGCTCTAAATATATTTTATTATTAAGTAAGATTAATTTTAAGTCATACATATAAATAAATAA
The DNA here is from genome assembly GCA_030770085.1 of Oryza coarctata. Lineage (NCBI taxonomy): Eukaryota > Viridiplantae > Streptophyta > Magnoliopsida > Poales > Poaceae > Oryza > Oryza coarctata. The sequence goes on along the minus strand of CM061474.1, from coordinate 17,063,823 downwards.
AACAACACATATTATAAGTTACATACAAATATCATAATCTAACCCACGTTAATCACATACACTCACACAATACCATAAATATTTTTAAACTAAAATTTATTAATTAAATCATTTGTAAAGATATTTTTTATTATAAAATATTAATTATAACAATAATTCAATACCCTCGACGACATATATAAATCGGAACCCACGATTGATTAACTATTGAAATTGAAACAATTTAAAAGTACAGCTGGAGTCGTGTCGTATGAATATAAATCAAGCAGATCAGCTCTTCTAAATCTCCTCTTTTCAGTGGCGGCCAATGACAGCAGCAATCGCTACTGCTGCACGTGTATGTACAATCTGAAGACTCTTTTATCACTTATCACTTCACCAGTCCATTTTTTTTTCTACACCAACCGGATATGGAGGTGGCAGAATTATTTGAAATTTTAATGACTCAGAGTGTAGTAAATTAATTACTATGTTGATGGCTGGATTACTCGATCGTCAGATTCGTCAAACTTCCCTGGAGTAGAGGTAACAATCGTTCGTGTGTATCGGTCGTTCCTCCCTTCCGTACGTGCACGCCACCGGCAATCTCTCTATCAACTATTCAACCATGTTCATGTGACAACCAATTAAAGTACACGAAATTAATTACGAACTGAACAATTGTCATTTACGGGGAGTTTCGCGTAATTGACAGAATCGAAAACTGTCGTGGAAACCGACTGCTTCCGACGACCAAGCGCACACAGCAGTGGTCCACAATGCTGCTGACGATCTGTTGGAAGAGTTTCTGACAATTACAGTTCCTCTTATAATTAAAAGCTCATCTAAACAGTATAGAAAATAAATTCGAAGTTAGAAACTGGTTTTTCTAGTTTCTTCAGGTTCTCTTAAGCTGGATTATTACAATCTTAGAATCCTAAGTTCGGTAAACAGGCCCTGAGAGCCGGATCAGCTGACAGCAACAAGCAGGCAGGAGCTAGCCAACGCCGGGCCATTTTGCTCGCAGTCTTGCAGTGCAAATGCGTGCAGAAGCTGGCGTTCTGGCGGGCATGGATAGCTGCTGGTTGCCGTCACGCGCGAAGACTTTGCCTTGCCGAGTTGCCTGGAGCTAGCCAAAAAAACGTCGCGCTCGATCGCCCACGGCGCCGCGCGGTCCCCGTCGTGCTCGCGCCCGCTCGCAAGCGGCCCCCGTGCATGGCCGTCGTTGCACCAGCAATCAAGGCCACTATCTACGCTCTCCCGTGCTCTCGGTGCAGGATGCACACGTCGCCGTCAGCGCAGCAAGAGGGACATTGTTTGATTGATCAACTAGGGCTTGCGTTTCGCTCCTTTTTTTCTACGAAGGCTTTGACCGGCCGACCCGATGGATCACGCACAGACCACCGCGCGATGCACACGGGCCGGCCGGCGTCCCGTACGTCTCGTCTTCCTCCGCCGACCGCCGCCGTACGCGTCGCGCTGCAACGGCGACACTACTCTCGTCTGCAGGGTATATACACATGGTGATACCTACGTCGTCTTCAGGGGCCCGGTTGATGGGAGAAACGCCAAGAAATCTCTCCCTATCGCGGCAGATCGGCGAATCAAGACTAGCAGCTCACTACTGCCGTGCTTTGACTGAGATTCAACGGGGAGGGAGTCGTCGGGTCGACATGCACACTGACTCACGCACGCCTGGCACGCCGGTGACCGAGATATACAATAAAAATGAGAGTAGCTGACAAGTCTATGCATGGGCTGTCCTGTGCAAGGCCTGCATTCCACATTTTAGACTTTGGAGTCGATGGCAAGTGGCAACAGTAAGTATCCCTACGCCCAGACGGCCATACCGAAATGCTATAGTATCTGTACAAGAACATATCCATTACGCGATAGATACGGTAGTGCGTGCATACTGTGATAAAATTGTCGGCAAGCGACAATTATATACTGAATCATCGTGGCTGCAACAACACAGAGTACATGATACGCATGCGGGCAGGCAGCAGCAGGCGTAGTATATACTACGTACAAAAGAAACTGTTGAACTGCTTGACCGGCTTTACTGATGTGTGCATTACATCGGCTATACAGCATCAAATAGGTTCCATGTTACTTTTTTTTAGATTTGGGTTCCATGTTACTTTCATGTGCAAATTAATTCGTCCGTAGTATGATTGAGCGAATCTACAACTTGTTTAGAAAAACGTCGTCTTCAAGTACTACAGGGGTCTAGATACTAGTACGTGTTAAGTCAACAAGTCAACCCATAAGGGCTACTATTAAACGTGTAAACTGATTGAGATGCGGGTGTGGATGGAACACCGAACACCATTGTGATGGACTGATAGCATTGCCAGGCACCCAACCATTGGATGAAATGGAAAGATTATTTCAGGCCGCAAAAAAAAACACCAATTTTAATTTCCCCTTCTTATATGGAGCTCAGGTATCCAAGAAAAAAGAGAGCAAATGGTACATTTTCTGTGTATGTTATTAGATGCCGGGTAGATTCTGATGCGTGACTCAACTTATAACCGCGACAATAAATCGCCATTTTTCTCATGTAAGTTGTCCTTTTCATCCTCTTTCGCTCTCTGTATATATGATTCTTTCACGTAAGTTGTCTGAAAATGAAGAAGAATACTGTACTCGAGTCAATCCAACAGTGACACACCATGTCGTAAGTGTAGTGACACTAACCAGTGGTGAAGATTCACCGTGGAAAACCGAGGCGTCGGGGTCCCTGAAAGAAACTAGCCAGGGCTAACCCACTGTATGTGCATAAATGGCCAGTGCCTCGGGTTCCAGGTCAAAAAGGTTGCTCCAAGATTCGGAACCGATCGAACTATGAAGCTAATACTTTTGGCCTATCGCTAGGGGGATTCTAATTCGCAAACGTTCACGCGAAAAGGAAGCTGACAAGCACCTTATCCACATCTTATCTTCTCCCCCCACCCCCCACCATAGATCGATTAAACCAATCAGTATTCCATAGCTTCCCGCTCACCTGCCCCTATGCCGTCTCTACTTCTTGCTTCAGCAACAAGAAGAAGCGACCCCTCCCTCCTCCTCACCAAGGCGATGAGCCCTTCACTCCCCATTCCTCTTTCTTCTCTTTCCAACGAGATACATGGCGTACGCAGCAGTAAGGCCATTGGCGAGCCCTCCACTCTCTCTTCCCCTTTCTTCTCTTCCCAGCGAAATAGTGTTGGCGCAAAAATCTGATGATAACCCTTGCGTCACACACGGTGGCCTAGAAAATATGTTTAACTCTAGTATATGTCATAGCTTGGTTCGTTGCGGGTGTGTCAGTTAATTTAAATCTATAATTGACAAGAAATATAGACAAATGTCATAATCTTAAACCAATCGGCCTAATAGTTGATACGAGCTCCTTCCATCAGCCAATGGACGATAGAAATAGTAGCACTTATGCACTAGCAATAAGACCGATGCGAGCATAGAGACACATATAAATAATATAGACGAATAAACTCATTGGCTAGCTTAACCGATGGAAGGAACGAAACCTATTAAATCACGGCGCTATCCTTAGTAGAGACAATCTTGATAAATCGGACTAAACTAACATAGTATAAGGTTGAATTTAGTAAGACCAGATTGATCAATAGTAGATTAATAGTTGAAACAGAAGATAAATATCGGTGGGTGATCTGATATGTGTGAAGATAGCTTATAATACACAAATATATTGGCTAGAGAGCCTATATATATTAAAATTATAGCTTAATTATAAAGATATCTCAATGACTTGAGTTCTGATAAAACGTTGCATAAAAGCTATCTACTTAGTAGGATTTAACTTATTAGTGGCAATCTAATAGGTAATAAGAAAAGCCTATTTAGTCAATAGATCTTACACAAGCGTGATGGATATACTAAATTAATCTAAGAGATCGAAACGATGCAGTCTTAAACAAAATCGATATATCAAGATAAAATAACAATCGTATCGATCAAATTAGGATAATCTAAGATATCAAAATGATGCAACCTTACATGAGACTAATTTAACCGATATAATTATTGGGTGGCGGGACATACCTCTTTGCTAGAGATCAAAATAATACATCCCCGTGTCGAGAGCCAGAAACCACCAAATAAACTTAGAGAGCTAGGGTTGACAATGCGCCGAAAGTATTATTGTATTGAGGTGTGCGTGTTTTTTTACAGTAACACATGGTTCATATTTATACCCTAGGATTATATGAGTTCTATACGGTTACATTATCTATAGCCACCATGAAACAAATAGAAAGTAACAAATATTTCTAATTATGATACAATCTTGCTTAACTACAATAGATATTTTTAAAAATAACTTTATTTGTCTTTTACAAACCGACTTATACTCAATCGTTCACAGGCCAATTGATCCATCTAGACCCACACTCAAACCTGATAGCCGATTCATCAACCATTGTCTTCAGCCGATTTATCGGTCATCGATCCAACCGATCCATCATCATTGGCCTTTGTCAAAGTCCATCAACCTTCATTATACACACCAAAGCTGTAATGCCAATACACTAGTCTATGCCAATTTTTGCCATTAACATATGGCCCACAATTTCGGACTTTGATATCTTGAAGTTTGAAATTTAGTTCGATTCCGTCCGATTTCCTTTCCCTACTCTTATTTTCAACGCCTGTTGTAGCCTGGCTATTACGCATTAAATGTGTTCAAACCGATTTGAATCCTCTATCCGATGGCGTCTTCTATATAATCATGACCTTCCCACCACCTTACCCTTAATCGCTTCATCTGTTCATCACTCTTTGACTCTTTCAACGACTTCGCTTGAGTCCTTCTCTATTTTCGATGACTCATGACCTCCGTTTTTCGGTGACAGGCAGCACCCACTCTTCGGTATTTTCCACCCCTGCTCACCGCGATGGCCACTTCATACGCTATTCCTAAGATAAGTTCTTTTTCCCTTTTCCTAAAACTTTATTGTTTCTTCCTTTTTTCTCAACCTGTCTTCTCCCATTTTCGCTTTCTTACTATTCTTGACTTCTTTGTTTGTCTCTATAGAATCTCAAGAATTAAATCCTCATCTCTATCGTGACATCTCTATCACGAACAACCTAGAATATTTCTACCTTGGTCCGATGGGTGACGAAGACCCCATAGATTTCATCAACACTGAAACCAGTCGACTTCCCATCAAGAACACCTCTTCGTCAACTGACGATTGGACGAATAGCTTCAAGGAATGGCCCAACAAATTGATAGTCTGGAGAGATTGGTATCGTTGTATGTCTATAGCCAAATAAACTTTTTAGGATGAAATGGGCATCGGCTTGTCCATTGTGAAAATGGAGAAGAACGAACCTCTTATCATCGTTCTGCTATTTCTGGTTGTATGACCTCAATGCTTTTCTCTTTACTCATAGGCCGATGACACCCATGCTAATAGATGTGAAGATGCTAACTGATCTTAACATTTCTATCTTTATTAACCCCAATAATCTTAAATTCAAGATTCACCATTGGCTGGAGACAGTGTGTGCAGCGGCAAGGCCGTTAGCTCCGGCGTAGTGAATGGGGAGGTGGAGCCCTGCCACGATTGCAGGCGTCGGTGATGATGGGGCTGATGAATCTGACCTGTATGAGCTCGTCCCCAGTCCTCCCTGCATGTGAATCGGCCTCCGGTGAGCTACACGCTCAGTTGAATGTACATTGTAATGGTGGATAGTTTCTGATGTTGAGTGGATGCTTCCTGAGATTTGATTAAGAGTTCTTGATTTTGAATAGAAAGTTTATGACTTTTTTGAATTCATTTGAAATCTCATCTCTATAAAAGTTTCTGTGTACCTTTGTGTATAAAGTTTCTATTAAAAAAATTCAACAGAGAGTTTCTGCAACAGGGAAAGTTTATGCAATGAAATTTAAGAAATTTTCTACAATAAAAGTTTCTACTGAGAATGTTTCTGCAATGAAAATTTCTTTAGAGAAAGTTTCTACAGAGAATTTCTGAAATGAAAGTTTCTTTAGAGAAAATTTAATAAAAAGTTTCTAATTTTTGCATAATGTCCTAACGTAAATCATAAAGCCCCTGATTCCAGAAACGCGTAAAGATGGAGTCAGAAAGGAAAAAGGGAATCTGCGTCGTGATTAAAGGTTCGAAAGAGGAAAGGGAAACTTCTTTGTCGTTTTTCCCGTTCGCTGACTTTCGGCGCTCGCGTATCAGACTCGGCTGTCGTTGGGAGAGAGTACGGCTCAAGCTGGCTTGTTCGCAAGTCAACGGCACGCGCTGGACAAAACAATACATTAGTATGCCCAATGTTTAGTTGGTTTCCTATTCGATCGAGACCTCGTACTCAACTGCTCAAGGCTCAAGCGTGGCTCATGAAGTTTCTAATGCTGTTTGGATGATCCGAATATTCTTCTTGGAGTAAATTTTGTAAAACTATAAATAATTTGACCAAACTATTAATATATAAATTTGTTACCAAAATTATCACCCTGCTTGGAGGCTACTTAGTTGTATCAAAGTTTTTCAGGTACATTTCATCTCATTTTCTTTGTAGAGATCGTAGAGTTGCAGCGTATTTTGGCGTACATGTTGTATAGATATCTCTCTGCCACCGATTGAATATCTGAATCCTAACTGAGTATTAAGTAATCTATACTATACTAATATGAAATACGGTAGTGGTGGTAAATCTGTCACTACGACCACCCAATTAGGACCTATAACACAGATAAGATTTTTACTATTTCCTAGTCCTATAGTCCAGTAGGCACATAAAAAAAGAATTATGATAATATATTATTAGAAAATAGGAATAATTTTTTATAGGTCTTAAACTATATACAATGAGTTATATCTTTTTAATTTTTTTTTGTTGTAATGTACGGATATGGTTTTCTAAAATTCAGATACTATAGCATGAGATAATCAAGTCACTTTTTGCTTGTAAATTAGTGATGTGATTGCAATAGATGAAAAGTCGGTTGCATTCTTAATTCACCTCTGATGCAGATTGCGTTGAATTTTCAGCACATCTGCACATCTTGTCCAACAGGAGAGTCAAAATGGCTATGCAATCTGAAGACTAATCGGTTTCATAAATCAAATGAAGTCTGACTACTAATAATCAAGTAAAAACAAGTGCTAACGAAAACGTGGGAGGAAGCTAATAATCTTGTGGAATACATTGTATAATCTACGCATAAGGTTATGTTCCAGCAATTCAAATTTTGAGAAGTTCAGTTGAAGACAGTGATGAAATTAAGGACCCAAACCCATAAATGACGGTCAAAATAAATTCTATGAACCGTACAAAATTGACTGCCAAATGCCAATCAGGGCAGTATATAGATAAATGAAATCACCAGAAGATAAGAAACTTGAATACCTGATAATGATGAGCTCACTTTGTACCTTAATTAATACGTACATTTCAGATCATGAAATTTATGTCCTACACGGCTGTGCCAGCGCTAAATGTTAAATTCGACGTATGTGTGCGACAAAGTATACATCAAACAATAACCATATGTGAACAAAGAATCAGTGAAACAATAATCATGTGAACAAAGAACAGATCTGATGTTATTTGTTTGCAACAGACAATCTTCAGGTAAAACATATATAAGAAGTGGCTATTTATCTGAGAAAAGCACTAAGCCCTGTTTGGTTTAGATTATAGGGAAATGGATTATGCGCAGACTATTTGTGCCACACTTTATTCCAAAAGTTCAATTTGTTTTTAAAAAATTATATAAACATTGCTTGCATAACTTGTTAAGCAATGTACGTAATCCATCCAATCATCCATTTCAAATAGGGTGGAAAAAATCTTGGTCAATTTTTTATTGAGCTTTCTTTAAAATTATTTTTTTAATTATTTATTATTTTTTCTCATTCAATTGAGTCTATTCTGGTTAACGCGCTAACCAGCCGAGCCAAAGTGAAAACAAACTTTCATTCAAAATTAAATATTTTTTATTTTAAAAGAAAAATCAAATCAATTGGAATAATTTTATATCGAACCACCGAGGCAGCTAAACAAGCTTTTTTTTCAGCCCTACCGAGAATACGGAATTTATTTTTCACAGGGGAGGGGGTGAAATTTATTTTGGCCCATGCAGTTCTTACAAAACCTTTCTCACGAGCCCACTTGTGGGTATGGAATGGAACTATGGAAGACCAGTCAAGACATCCATGAAAGAACGAGATGGCCCAGACAATTTCAAGCCGATTGGACGTTCGAAGGTTAAAAGAGGCCATATAAAGGAAGCTAATCCAGGCTATTTATTTGGTAGCCCATATAAGGAATCTAATCCAGTTTAGCTAGTTCGGCCAGAATCGCAGAATCCATTATGTTTTAGCAGGCATGATGAATGAATTTATGCATCATGTTTTAGCTTTTATAACTTTCTGAACATTTTTCTTTACGTTTAACTGGTTTAAGCCATGCTGTGTATCATGTTCAGACTTTCCAGACCTTCATAAACTATAGTATATATATCAATATGTCACAATTTGGCAGTGCTGTTTAGTGGGATCAGGAAAAAATGTGCACCTTCTGGTTGACAAAAGTTTCACATTATGCTTCGAGCTCTCACAATGGAAAAAAACATAACCCATTCGCCCTTTGCAAAAGAATGGTAGGAGGGTTTCTCAGAGAAACCAGACATCACATCTCATCTCCCCTTGTTCATCGGTCAAGATGATTTATTAAGCCTCTACTTCGAATGATATCTGATCAATCAATCGCAAATCTTCTCTCCATGCATATCTCAATCCCTGTCAAGGGCTGAGAAGCATATGCGGTCCAAGACTCCAATCCGACGGTCCATAAGTAACTAAGCCTATTCCACTGCTTGCATGGGTAAAAAAAATCATGCGACATGTCCTTCTTGTCAAGGTGTCATCGTATTATATTGTCAATGCAAATCCTCCTAAACGGAACCGAAAGAGAAGCACGCACCCGCCAGTTAACTTATGTCATTTGTAAGGCCGACAAATGGTATCCTATTAGCCCTAGGAGGTCGAGTTTAAAAACCTCACCAGAGGTGGATTAGCGAATCGACTCTAAGCAAGCATGCAAGCATTGCACTATATAGCGTATGATCGAGCTACCATCAGCCAATCACATAGCAACTGGTTGTGAGCTATTATTGGTGCATCGTGACGCCGCCTAGTAGTAGTACTCCTACGTAACGTAGCAGTACTGGCAAAATGGCAGGCCTAGCTAGTACTCGTCGTTGTGACAGAGAGCTAGGTGTACTGTGCACACACATCCAGCAAAAGGCCTGAACTATCTCTACCGTCAGCAGCAGCGCGTTCCATCTCTTCCATGTGCACAACTTACCGTCAGCAGCGGCCCGTTCCATGTGCACGTACGTAGACAGAGCGCATCTCGTGTCCTTCGTGGCTCTGGCGCGCTGACAATACGGCTGCTTCGGCGACCGGAGTAGATTTGCAGCCGGAGTAGTACACGTCACAATGTGTTTGTGACCTGCGACGGTTTCTGACCGTGCATGCTCAAGTGGAACACCGCAGACGCTGCTGTGTACGCTTCATCAGTGCATCTCCCGATCCGATGGAGGCTCAGAGACCTAGGGTGCCGGCTCGATTCATGTGTCATTCGCGCAGCCGCGCGGGCGTGCTCACCGGCAAAAGTGAAGTCTCGTCGTGGGGCTAAAGCAGGCAGGCAAGGCAGGCAGGCAGCTAGCTTAGCTCCTGCACAAACCGATCGGCAGCTGAGGGAGGCGAAAGCGTCTCCCAGTGGTGGGGCTCCCGGGCGGCCGGCCGACAGCGCGCACTGCTTGCTTGGATAGGGTGCCGGACGAAAGGCGCGGGGCTCGGTTCAGCCCACCACCTGATGATGGACGCAACCTGAGGGCGTCACGTCGCTGAGCGCAGCACCAGGAGATGGTAGCCGTAGACGACGCCGTTAGTTCCACGCGGCGCACGCAGGGCGGCAGGGCCCCCCGCCGGTCGGTGCCGTCTACGCGCCCTGGTCTCGACACGGATCGACCGAGAAGCGGAGAACGGCTCAGCCGCACAAGATGCCCATGGGGATCGACGGGCGCTCGACACCTTGGCCCCTACAGCGAGGAGGCCGGACGACCACGATGCATCGCGATCGGCACACGTCGGTCGCTTTCGCGCGCGAGCACCTCTCTTCTTGACAAGTTACGAAAACACCTTCCGACAATTTCCCAAGGATCGGACGTCCGACCTTCCATCACATTAATGCATGCGATCGGTCGGACTGATGAATGCGCATCATCAGAGAGTAAACAAAAGGAGCCGGAAAATGCTGAAAACCATAACAGGCGCCATATATACCATGCGCACGGGACGGCGTCATCTTGACGAGGCACGAGATGTGCTTGTATGCTCTTCAAACAAAAAAAACTGCACAATTTTTAAAGAAGATGAGAAGTCTAGATTGGAAGGTACTTGATAGTGTAAACTTCATTTAGAGAGGGTAATTTCGTCCGGAGCCCACACCAACGCTCACCGGCAACTATTCCTGCTCGTGGCCGTCACAAACTGAAAACCACCAATCAACAACCGCGATCGCCATTGCATTTGCATCGCATCACAACACACAAATCGTTCATCACCTCAAACAAACTAAAAAAGAAAGATTCATTCCAAGCTGCAATCGTTCTCGCGTGCAAAATACATCCAAAAGTTAAGCAACAACAATTGTTGGCGCTGCACTATGGGATCGAGCAATCAAGCATCGATGCGTCCGTTCACTTTTCACTGTTATTTACTTTTCTCTTCTCTCCACTTAAACTGCCATCCAAGCTTCCAACTCCTGGTGACGCTGGTCCAAAATCGATCTAAAATAGAACTGACCGAATTACTCAGCCGTGCTGCCATTAAAGCAACCAAATCAAGGTATTTCAAAGCAAATATTGTAGATGAGACGAGACTGAAGGAAAAGTACTGGGCTTTGAGGGCGTCTAGAATATGTACTCCCAGTCCAGATCAATCTTGTGCTAGCCAAAGGATTGATCTGATGAGTGTGGGGATCAGGCTGCGGTTCTAACCACCACGACGGGATCCCGGGCAGCAGCTTCGTCGAGAGGATCCGGGTAGACGCTGGCGATTACATCAGCTTTTTGTTCGAGGGTAGCGCCGCCATGGCGACTTCGACAACATGCTGGTCGAGCAACGGCGCCGGAGGCGGAGAAGAACGACGGGAGAGAGGAAGGGGCGTTGATGCTACGTAATTTTCTCCAAAGACAAAATTACCCTAGATAAAAACGTTTAGGCTGTTAAGTATACCTTCTAATCTAAGTCTCTCATCTGCTTTAAGATCCATGCAAGTTTTTCTACGAAGAGCATAGAAGCACGTCTTTGTTTCAATGTTTTACCACCTGAGAAAATGTTTTAACCACTGCAACATTTAAAAAAACACTATTTATAACACCAATAAAACAACAGGTAAAATATATAAAAGAAAAACCGGCTACAATACTGAAGAAAAATAATTGTTGCCGAATACCATCAAGACAGCAGAGGGCACCACACACACCTTCAATGAAGTAGTGCGCATCATATACAATTATAACATTTAGTCGAATAGGCTTACATTCGAATAAACAAAGTGCAATGAAGATAAACAGTGGATCAAAAAAAATTATTAACTCCAACGAGAGCTACCATATGTCTTCTTCCTCTACTTCGGTGTTGTATCTGCCTTCTTCCTTACTCCACTGACTAGATTTGGACTTTACATACTTGTAGAAACGCTCGATGCCTCAAGAGAAAAAGCTTGTGTTGGTGGTGTATTTGAGGCGGAGGACAACATTGTCTGCATCCACACGCAGGGGGCATCACCTTGGAATTGAGCCAATGATCGACATAGTCGAGTTGGAAGGTAGCATGAAAGTAGACGAAGAATGTCTGCATCATCAAATAGTGCTAGGCACATCGTCGCTTTATGGGATAGCGTGAGGAGGCTATCGGCTGAGATGGCTGGTGAAGGAGTGATCGATTTTTCTATTTGGCTCGGACAGCTAGTGAAGAGCATTCTTGTAATTTAATTGATAGTATAGTAGAAGATAGTGATAGAAATTTTACTAAATCTATCTAGTTACTTCGTTCCCTAATTTTATTTAAGAGATCATAAAAAAATAATTGTGCTTCCACTGAGCAAAAATAATATGATATGATTATGATAGTAGTAAACCAAACCTACCTTTTTTAGCTATTCGGCTTTTTTTTACAAAAGAAGATTTAGTTATAATTGGAAATATTCCTTTTATCTTCATCCATAGATCCTTCACTCATATTTTTAAAATTAAATACTTTATCCAATGCAAAATTATGCTTCCCAACTATGTACTTATAATCCAAATCCAATGCAATTCTATTAGTCTTTGGATACATGTTTATGCAATTATCCATCTATTTACCGTGCGGCGTAGCTGGATGCATGCAAATTACACTAGACATGATAGATACGCAACAAAAATGTAGTGTACAGTCAAGCTAAAATACATGGGTAGCACTATAGCAACGCAAAGTGTTATGTACCTATTTTAGAGTCTAAAGTGCTAGACTTATTTAGACCACTCACACGCACACTTGAAATGAGATGCGTATCGGGTGACAAAATTCGATAACCATCTCCCCTTGCCACCCTCTCTTGCTATCAACATACATCCAAGTTATCATTCCACACATGTACTATTATTAGTGGCGGAGCCGCCCTGGTCCTCTCCCAAAAAGCTTCGGAGGTGGTTTCTCCATTGACTACTATCATTTTCCCACTGTCCACTCATCACAATATACATACAACTTGCTTAAAACCCTAACTTAGTTCTGTGCACTGCCACAAGCCACCCTCTTCCCATCTTAATTATAATTATCTACTTAGAAACTATAACTATTTAACTCAACTCAAGATTAACTAAGCGATCAAAATGAAGTGCATAGCCTTCCTTTTCCTCATATGCTTTATTTTGTATTGCAGTAAATAGTTTCAAGCGCCTGACTTTTGTACTTTTGAAAAGAATATTAAAGCACACATATTCATTTTAGTTCTTAGTAAAATTTTCAGTGGATCAAACTAATTAAGAAATAGGCAGTGGAAATAGAGAACCCACAGCAGAGCGGATCACAATGATGCACCAGTGACTGATCAAATTGGCATGTGTTGTCAAATATGAACTTAATCTGGAGTTGAAATTTCTAAATTCAAAGCTTATGTTTGAAATTTAATACTCACTGCGTCCTTTTTTTTTGCTCGTAAAGTTGTAATTATGATATTGACACAATCTCCAATTCAGTTGTTCCATAAGTGATATGCTTACAATAAAATTAAATATATAATAATATGAAAGCATTTTTCACAACTTTAACCTATTAATTAATGTCATTTTAAAACATCATCTTCTTAAACAGAGGAAACATCTTAGCATGATGCATGTTTGCCACGCTTGCCAGCCAGCAATACCACACCATATTTTCACGGAACTTCACCATCAATAAATAATACTATATATGCACACCAAACACCTATTAGGTTGAGGAACAAAAATAACGAATAAACTAGATTAATTAAAATTAACTTCTAAAATTTAAATTTGCACAAGCAAGCATGCCCAAAAGTTGGTGGGTATCATACGTAAGGATTGAGATTGTGGTCCTTGTGGAGTTACTGAAAAGCTAATGACACTATGCATTGTATTTTTTAAGTAACAGGCATGAGATTATTGTGTTGAATGCAGTTAATATTCTTTTGTTAGCAAAGGTTAATATTCTTTGTTAGCACAGGTAAGTGAACTATTTGGAACTTCATCTCGAAAGTCGAAATGCATGTGCCTCCCATCAAATAAGATTATCGCCAACTAGTACATGTACAGTACTCTTATTAGTTGCTATCAAGAGTCAAGACGTACGTACTAATAATGTTATATATCGAATTATGGGTCCTATCCCTAGCGGGCCACGTGGCTAAACCTGGATCTAGGATGTCCCCCGAAATCGTGCCACGTGTCTCCGCTAGACCCAATCCCTACGCACCCATCCTGCTCGCTGGCGTCTCCGCCGCCTCCTCCCTCCTCACCTTCCCCCTCCCGCTCCCGCCTCCTCCGTCGTGCCCACACCCGTGTGCCCGCGCGGCCTCCGCTTGCCCGCGCCGCCGCCTCATCCATCCCGATCGCCGCCGGCTTCGGCCTCCCCAACATTCTTCCACCTCTCTACGGCGCCGGATCCGCTTATCCTTCTCCACGACGCCGATCCCATCCTCTCCATCGCCGCGCCGCCCTCCCCTCCCACTCCTATGCCGGCGTCGCTGCCTCCTCCTGCCCGCGCTCCGCTTGTGCCTCCTCCTTTGCCTCTCCGAGATACGCGCGCGCCGCGGCGTCCGAGTACTCCCTCCCCGCCGTCTCCAACCCGGCGCCCGAGGCCTACGGCCGACACCTCCCTTGTCCCCAGCCTCCTCGCCTCATGCCACTCCCCCGCCGCAGGGTCACTGGCAGCGGCCACCACGGTTGCCGCCGCGTCGCAGCCCCGCCTCCCGGCCTCGCCCTCCGCTCCCAGTGGCGGATCCCCGACGTCGACGCAGGTGAGCCCCCGCCCCCTTGCCTCCCCAAAGCCGAAACTGTTGATGGGGGTGACTAGAGCTCTGGTTCGTCGGTGTGCTGGGAGGATGAGGTAAGTGAGATAATCCCCTCTGCTTTGGGCCGATATTCTATAATATAAGCTGTGGCTGTATTATGTTTCTGCTCACATTACATTGCTCTTTATTTGACACACACAAGTATGTTGCAATGGGTGCTATATGGGAGAAGCTTTAGGTTTGTAGGCTAAAGGAGACACTGTAGTGGAATGATGCAGAATGCTGGAATGCAGCGTATTTTGTGCAAGCTTGCGATTCAAAAAAAATACATTTATATTGAAATTTGGATGGCTTGTTTTGCCATTCTCTCGGAGTCATGGTAGCGTCTTATTGTAAATGAAATGGGTGTATTAGATGCAACCTTCATCTCAACTTTATTTCTGGCGCCATGGATTGGGGTTTGGGTGCCAGAAATCTGATATGCTTAGCAAAGATGCGCTCATGGAGTGTTCTTTTTGGTTTCTTCCATTACTAGCTCTATACTGTGGATTGTTAGCTATTCCATTTTGGTAAGTATGTGATTCTTATGAATATAAATGTCTCATTCTTGGGTTGCGCCATTTGGAAATGCTGGTGCTCGGTAAAGGGATAGTGGATGGCTGCAACTTTTGTTCAGCTAACTGCAATCTTTACTAATTTTTTTGGGTATGTCCACATTTGGATGGACGCTGTTGCCTTCTTGGTTTATGATTACTGATGATAGGCTGGTAGCTTGATTGCACATCAGTGGAATGTAATTTGGTTATTTTCAGTATTTACCTACATTTAGATAGGGTTGCTGTTAATTAATGGCAGCACATGTAAAAGAAACGTGCTAAAGAAATAAATTCATGCATGCATCCATTTATCTGTCCTTCATATATTACAGGCACGAGTGTAGTTGTACTAGTGGTAGTAGCAGCAGCAGTGAGTAGTTAGTAGAAGTGGCTATCCTTCAATCCTTTTGTTTCAAATTTGTTTTTTCAAATTTCTGAAGTTCCTTTTTTGCCAGATCTAAACTAAATGTTCCAGATCTAAGCGAAGTCAAAAGGAAGAAGGAAAATGAAATTGTTTCAATTCATCAGTTGCCATGTTAAAGGTGTGATCTTTTCCCACTGATGTTACTCAACTGAAATTTTTGTTTGAATTGTTCAAATTAACGTTTATATTTTCAAATTTTTTGTGATGTTTCAGTTTCAAACCAGAATTTACACTGAACCTGGAGATGTATTCAAGCATACACATCAATAAATTTATCACTGCAGTTTCAGAAAACAGAAAGAGTTAGCCTGACAAAGCTCCAGATTCAGATTACAAAGGTGATTCTTTAAGTTGGTCTAGGGCATATATAACAAAAGACCAACTATCTAACCTTTGATATTTAGCAGTATCGAAATACTTATAATATGGATTAGTACATAAGTATATCACATCCAGAAGGAACATGACTACATACTATTAGTAGAATTTATTATTCCAGTTTCAGCAAACAGCAAGAGTTAGCCTGACAAAGCTCCAGCTTCAGATTGCAAATCTGAATCTTAAAGTTGGTCTTGACCATATATACAGCAGAAGAGTAACCTTCCAACCTTAGATATTTAGCAGTATCGAAATACTTATAATACAGATTAGTACGTAAGTATATCACAGCCAAAAGCAACATGACCACACACTATTAGTAGTAATGTAAGAGCCAAGCTAAGGACAGTAGTAGGTGCTTCAGATATAAGGCTGCTATAACGGCCTGATTGGATAAAGAAAAAGTAGATAGTTGTTGATGGAGCACAGAGAAGGCATCAACCAGATCGCTTCTTTTTGCACTTTGCTTGAACAAAATGATGATCAGTGCCTTCTTGTCTCTCATTTTCCTGGAACAAAAATAATTGTATTCATTGTTAGTTACACATAATGTAAATAATATTTATTGAATCCTTCTGCCTTGCAAACTGTAAGGTTTAGGTGGAAAAAAGAAGACAGGAAATGGAATCACAAAACTTGAGTGGGCTTATTTATTGAATTTGGGCATGAGCAAATAGAAAGGACAAAATGTTTGAATTAACATAGATAATTCCTAAGACTAATAAATTGTGAACACAACAAAATGATGAAGACTATGGTACTATATCTGTACCTGTAGTAACTTCTTATACTCTTGCTTTAGTTGATGCTTAATATCTTTATTATGGTGTTAATCATTTTAGGATTGTATAGGCCAGGTTTTGATGTGTACATATGACGATGGAGTTACTATTGTTTAACCCAATTAAATATGATGTACTGATATGTGATTAAAGGGCAATAATGCTATATGACAATAGAAATATAAAAATATAGAAAAGAAATATTAAGGATAAAGTCTATAATCATTTTCTCAGAGGGCAACATGAAGGATATTAACATATTTCCTTGAAACTTATGCAAACAATCATACATATTAATAAATTGTTTAATGAATTTTTGAGTTCCAATTTTACATAGCAAATCGCTTTGTTGAGAAAATCATTTTATACTGAGGCACGAAAATCATTTTATACTGAGGCACACTAAAGTACAGGTCAATAGTTGAGGATCTGGAGTTTTTCAGTTGGTGCAGTATTGTCCAGTGCATTTTAGGTGATTGACATATGAGATATGGTAAATTGAGTATTTTGTTTTGTGGCTTAGTCAGATAATTAGAAGATTCAGTGTTTGTGGTAAATATAACAGGGATTGACCAATAGTACTTAACTGAGTTTTGCACCCGTTTACGAGAGAATTATCGTAATATTTTCTTTTGGCTGATGTTAATTAGTGGCTAGTATAGTAAATTTTATTTAGGGTTTATTCAAACTATTCTTGGTGACACATAATTTGTTCGATTCGAAAATGACAGCTAACACATAATTTTTCAGTGCAATTCGTGAGTATATTCTAAATTCAGGGAGGTAAAAAGAAATCTGGGACCAGGAGAAAAGATGGTCCTCGCCTCATCTTCACACTGCTTCCGTAGGAGGTAAATACAGTAACGACTTGGCAGGTTAACTGAATGAAAAATGATGGATGCAGGGAGATCAACTATTGACATGTCATATCCTGCCTACTCACCCCCATACAACCGTATCAGTGGCTGATACCATGGAATGATATTCGCATGATGGCAAATAAACCTAAGCTTCTAACACATTATCGAGCAAATGCTATTAATTATGCGTGTGTGGGCGCATGAACTAATGCTGCCATATAGTGATATAATCTGCTGGTTCAGGCAGAGTCATAGTGTGCAGTGAACTAGATTGAGGCAGCATAGTACAGTGTGATGTAATATGTAGTACGTGTTTTCAACGGAGCGAGGCAAATATATGCCTACTTATGTTGTCAACATCGATATTTGATAAACCTCACAGATATAATCGGAGAGCCGATGTCCGATTAATATAGGGAAAGAGCCGATCGGATATATAGATGTTCAGTTAAAGATAGATGATTATTTAAATAAGATTTTGTATTTTTTATAAAATATATATAGTTTTATTAATTTATTAGAAAAAGTTTTCAAACAGAAATAACGTTCGTAACTACATCGGACTCATATAACATTAGGTTATAAATATAGATCTTCTGAAGGCTTATAAATATTTAGGTTTTTATCAGTAGTTTTTGACTCTCGATGCGGGGCTATATTGGTTAAGTATGATTTCTGATGAAGGAGTAAGTCTCGTCACTATCCTGATATATTCGTTCTACCTAAACCTATATCGGTTAGGTCCGATCGGATATATCATATGATGTTCGTGTGAGTTATATCGGTTTATCGAGCTTCTTCTATCATCATTGGTCTTATATTACATCGGTTAGGTTCGATTTACTGCTGGTAGTAAATTGAGTCGTAATTTGATAGGTCTTTACACAATATTTCATCGGAGTTGCCAGCCGATGAGTTATCTTCACACTGAGCTTTACGTCTAGTGTATCGGCTTCTTAGTCGATATACATATATTTTGTCTAACGATTAATCTACTAGTGATCGAACAATTCTATTAGATCTAGCATCGAGATTTAATGGATTTCGTTTTTTTCATTGGTTTAGCTAGTCGATGAGTTTACTTATATGGCTGTATCGGCCCCGTAGCCGATGGGTTCATGTCTGATCTAGTTTTTGTCGTTCCTATATCGTTAGCCTCAGTTTTATACTGCCTTGGTTCGGTCTGATCTATTAAGGCTGGTTTTAATAGTACGGTCACGGTGGTCACTGGGTCTCGTCCCTTTAGGAGATTGGACCTTGCTCTCTAGTGCTTATCGCATATTCAATTCAGAGCATCATCGGCTTTACAACCAATAAGTCTTTTATTTTATTCCTCGCTATTCACTTATCCTATCATTAGCTTTCTAACTGATGTATGAGTTCTACAGTTTATATCGGCCACTAGCCAGTAGTAGGGGTGTATCGGACTCATAGCCAATAACTATATTAACTCTATTGGCACATTCAATCGATAGCAGAAGTTCATATCAGCTTATCGATCGATTGGCTCGATGATATAACTCTAGGCTCAATGATATAACTATATTTATCTTTCTTATTAATTATATGTCAAATTGACTGTCACACTCGTAACTCCAGCAACTAGAAGACTCTAAAGAGCCGAAGGACTTGCACTGGAGTTAAGCAGATTTTTTAGGCTTTCGCGTGTTTAGGCGCAATCGCATCGGACCTCTATCGGCTAACTTGTTCGCCCTCTTGACGTGCTTCTCTGCTCGGTCCAATCTTTTCCATGCACAAACATATATCTTTTGGTACGTTTAGTGAAATAATCGGGGGTGTATTCTAATAAATCTTGAATATATAGTACATACACTGAAGTTAAGCAGATCTCTTAGACTTTTACGTGTTTACACGATCACATCGAATCTTTGTTGGCTTATGCTCGCTCGTCCTCTCGGCGCCGCGCGTGAATGTTAACTTAGTACGTTTATTGTACCTTAACTATTTCTTGCTGATTGTCGAATGCCAAAGTCTCGATGAGGAGATCATTCAATCCTAAGCCTTAAGGTTCAGATTTGTTTTCATCTTTGTGTTGGCAAATAGACCATCAAGATGCTTCAGCTCATGGTTGTTGCTTCAATTCGAAGCTCTGAGCACAAGTAACAACATGCTTTAAAATTTATCAAAAAAATGTTACTACTTGTTTACTCTCAATGCAACTAAAAATGGTTCTTTTGATCAGAAGGCTCATTACGGCCAATAAATTAGCCTTCAATCAGAAACTTGGACTAGCCCATTTAATCGCTGGCCCATCAAGATTTCCACGCGGCGAGGCCGCATTTACTTTCTAGTAAATTCCGAAGCAAATCACAAAATGATATAAACACACATCTGATCTTTTTTAAGCGAACTACTAATACATACTGGCTAGCTAGCTGGCTCGGTTTTGCCATTAATCACTTCATGTACATAATTAAACACACACTTAGAGCTGACCATCAGTTCGATCGATCACCAAACAGCTTAATTAACACTATGACTAACTAAAATCTCCGCACATGCCATCAGCCGATCTTTCTTAGATCAATCCATACAGGCTGAACCACTCAACAACACTGTTATCAGCGTAGCCGCCGTACTCCGGGACATACACCAGGTCATCGTCCCCAAGGTGATCTCCGCCGCTGACGCCCAGCGGCTGGCAGGTACCCGTCGAGAACGACGAGCTCGGGCTCCCGGCGACGCAGGCGGTGCGGCCTAAGCCCATGATGTCTCCGCCTTCTCCGGAGATCGTGTGGCTCCCCGCTGATGATGTGAGACGCCTCACTTCCCCCTCGGCGACCACCAGCCTCTCCTTCAGCCTCAGCGCCTGCACGCCAATACGCCATACATGGATGGATGGATCAGATAGCTGCTGATTTTGACACACTTGCGTGTACTTGAACAAATTAATGAGGAATTATGATGCAAGTAGAGGGCAATATGTATGCATCATCTGATGCTGAACGCGAGGGTGTACATGCAAGGATGTGTTACGGTGTTACCTCGTTCTCGAGGTGGCATTTGTGGAGGATGGCGGCGTCGTGGGCGTGCTTGAGCTTGGAGAACTCCTCCTCGAGCAGCTTGCTCTTGTGGCGGGCGCGGCGGTTCTGGAACCAGACGGCCACCTGCTTGGGGCCGAGTCCGAGCTCGGCGGCCAGGTGCACCTTCCGCCCGGTCTCCAGCTTCCGCTCCTCCCGAAAGCTCAGCTCCAGCATCTCCACCTGCTCGTCGCTCAAACGCCGCTTCTTCGGGTCCCCTCCGTCCACCTCGCCGCCGCCGCCTCCCCCGCCGCCGCACCTCGCCCCGCGCCGCCTCCTCCTCCGCGCTCTCGGCCTCTCCCCCTGCGCCCCGCCTACACAAAACCAAAAAGATCGATCGAGGCAAAATGATCAGTACGTACACATGCCCTGATGAAGAGGCCAGGAAATGGCAGGAGCAAGTAGCACACGAACCGCTGGCTGCTAGGAGGGAGGCGTCCACGTAGGAGGCAAACAGCTCCTGCTGCTGCTGCTGCTGCTTCTCGCCGTACCTGTCCATGCCGACTCGCACTAGCTAGCTCCCGGCCGGATCAGCTCAGCCTTTCTCTCTCACTCTGTCAAGCGTGATGTGAGGACAGATGGAGAGGGGGGCCGGAGGACGGGGAGGAAACTGAACTGGATTGTCTGGATGGAGAAGAGGACCACCACCACCACTGCAAGGACACACCAGTTGATGTTTTAAGTAAGGGCGGGTGCGTGTCTCGAGAGAGAGACCTACGAGTAATATATATAGTAGATGGGAGCGGTAATACGCCGCCACTGCTGCGTGCCCCTTTGTTTTCTCATCCAGATCGCCAAAAGCTAGCAACTCACGATCAAATTCTGATCCATCGATCGCTAAAAAGACGTTCTGTTAATTGCTGAACATTTCGAGCTGAACGTATATACTCCCTCCCTTAGTCTCTAAATAAATATAATTTTAACTAGTTAAAAATATATTTAAAAAGAGATTAAAAAACCACCATACTTTTTATAAATATGGAGAGAATATGAGAAGAAGAAAGGAATACTATTGGTTTAATAAATTAAAAATAAGAAAAAAATGTGGTATTAAAGACGTCTAACAAACTGCTCTAAAACTACACTCGGAAAATAAATTCTTAGACTATAAATACAACTACTTATAAACAGTAAAAGGTCAGTTGATGAATGGGAATTGCTGTTATCCGGTTCTGATCATGAGCACCACTACTGCTAGTGTTACCGTAGACGTAGTCACGCCGACCGACAAAAAGTTAGCTTGTTATCCCCTTGGAATGGATACTCTGTCTGACACTGTCACACACACTTACTTTGGTGAAGTAGGGACCGTCTGGGTGAACGCATGCATGTGTCAGTGCATAATTTTGGGATTAGTGGGGGAGAGAATGCACGACCTTCTAGTCGAGCGGAACACAGGTGCTTGGTTTCGGTTATAATAAATATAAACTAAACGACTTATTAATAATTAAAAATTTTATTTATAGATAAAATTTTTATATTCAAAGTAATAAAAAACAAATGCTAAAAAATAAACTACGATAAAAAAAACTTAAAATAAAAATTTAAGTTTTCAAATTTAAATTTTAGATTATAAACATAAGTATAAGCGGCCGACAAGGTGGCACTTGCCTCTGGAAAGGGCTCTCGCTTTCTCTGAAATGATCGGGGAGGAGCTTTGGCTAGCTAGATGAGATTCTCGCTTGAGTCGGTAGCACGTTAGTTGGACTGTACTACTACTAGTGCTAGCTAACTGTTTATCCTCTTTTGAATTTTAGAAAGCTAGCTGCTCCGTCGATAGTTTTTCTTTTTTGAGAACACACCGTCGATAGTTCGATCTACCATTACATTAGCACTGTGTTTTGGTCAAGAGAGAGAGAGAGAGAGAGAGAGAGAGAAGCGAGAACTGCTGAATGATCTGAGTTCGAGCACGTAAGCATGCATCTTGATCTGAAACATCTGTTCACAAAATCATACTGTTCCTGACGTGCACTCGGATCCATATCATGCACTGTATCATCAGAATTTCAGCAGTATGCACGTAACTGCAGATAAGGGATATCCGAGACGATCGTATGTGTCATACGGTGATCCGATCCCATGCACCGAGAACCAGAAGAAGGTAGATATAAAACCGTGTACTGGATCAGTCAGCGTATACGCACACACTTGCAGTAAAGACAGCGTCCGGGCATGCCATGCAAGCAGAGAGATGAGATGGTCCTGGATAGGGTTCGGATCGTGCATTTTCCAGGTAGCCGGAGGAAAGCAACAGTGGATAAGCCTGCCCGGCCCGTGTGGAGTACGTGGTGTAGCTAGTGGCGGGCGAGCAAGGAAAGAAGGGGAGGGCGGCAGGCGAAGGCAGCTGTCAGGTAGCGCGTCCCTGTGGGGGAGTAGCTAGCCCGGGAGACAAGGGGCGTGGGCACATGGGTGTGCACACGCGTCGAGCGGCGCGGGGCTTCCCACCCGCGGGACCGCCTGCCCCATCGCGCCGTTACGTGTCGCCCGCCCCGCCCTGGCCGATCGCGAGGCACCGTGCTCGGCTCGATCTCGCCACGCGACCACGCACGCAGCGCCTCCGCTCCGGGATGAGATTCCGAAGGCGCCACCTGCTGCTAGCTAACGAACGATCGTAAAAATTCCCGGCCGACCGATAATCATTTCCGTGTGATATGTTTCCGATCGTTTTGATTCTAGCCATATATAAAGTTTGTGTTTTTTTTCATTTTCTTTCAACATCATATTAATGTCACCAATAAATATTTAAATTGATAAATATGGTTAATTTTCTAACCAACCAACCTTATCTTCAAGAATACCCCACATTTGTACGTGTATATATATATATATATATATATATCTACACATAAAACTATATACAACTAATAAGAAAACTAATAGAATTGTAAAGTTTGATTGGAGAACAAATCACTGTTCAGTTGTATTATTTAAAGACTTCATCAAGTTCTATAAAAAAACATATATCGATATAAATACAATAGACTATAGGATATTGAATCGAATCTCAAGCTAAACACAAACCACGTTGAGCAAAGATCTAAGAAGTTGATTCGCTGCTTACCAACGACTACATCTCGTCGCATACGTCATCGTATATTAGTTGGATATGTTAAATAGAGTAGATTTTTTTCCATATTATACTCTATATGATTTAAATCGTAGAATAAACATTAGTAAAATTATTATTCGCATGGAGGGTCAAACATGTATAAAACTCTTCTTCTAATTAGTGTCTCACGGATATATCTCGATTTCAGTCGAACCTTATAAATATATATCATCCGTCGATAATTTTTAACTCTTTTCATCCCTACCGCTGCTGCATGCTCGCCGCTGGTGGATCCACTGTCAAAGAGATCATAGTAAGCAATCTTAACAAATTTTCAATTTTTAGGTATTTGTAGTCCCTGGTTTTCTGGATATTATAAGATGTTTTATTTTTTTAAGTTTATCTTAAAAATGTAGCAATATTTATAAAGTTAAATTAGTTTCATCTCATCTAAAATAAAACATATTTTAATATTATATTTGTTTTATATTAAAAATATTACTACGTTTTTGTCAAAATTTTAAAAAAATCATTTAGATAAAAGACATAGCTGTTGTAATATGAAGCGGAGGGAATACTACTCAACGAGGTTGGGCATCGTCCTGTGAGAGTGAGACGGTATCGGATCTGTGGTCTGTACGTGTAAAGGTACTGTCCCCTGTGAACATAACTGCACGCTGAAGGTATTGTCTTATTAAAATTTTAGGCCATGCAGTGCATTTTGGTCATCACATTGATCAGACTTTTCTCTGCACAGGAGATCGAGCAAAGATTATTTGCAAAAGCTCCAGGCTTATCGATTCGATCGCAACCAGCCCGGCCAGTTGCTTATCTACTCAGCCACTAGTCGCCGCTGGCCTATTTACGGTATCAGCTGAAGGTATATTCTCCCATCTGAACTATAATTTTACAGCACAACTAGGCCGGATCTTGGTTGATCTGTTCGAATCCAACTCATCCCCAGGACGACGGACGGACAGCCGATCTGCTCATGCACGCACATGCCACGAAGCATTTTCGCAGCATTTTCCCCTGATGACTACTTGTTTGCGTCTGAATCCTATCAGCTGTCGACGTTACATGCACTGACGCAGTGAGTCATCTACTCGTATTAGGAAGCTCGCGATACTGTTTATCCAAAATTTGACCTTGGCCTTGTGCATTTCTGGTAAGAGTTATCCAGTTACTCCCTGTTTAGCAGCTCGGGTCAGCTGAGCTGGGCAAAAGATTAGCCGCCATTGGTGTTCTTGGTAATGTGTAGGGGCCTTCTTATTGATGTGTACAGCTAGGTATAGCAGCTACGGGTCCTCGAGAAACAACCGGAGTGGTTGGGTTCAAGTAACACACATCAGACATCACACACGTTGTAGAGTCGTAGCTTGACTGACTTATCGATCCAACGATATCCACGCATATGCAGGTGCAGTGTTGTCAACCGTCTTGGCACACTGCACCAGTAGCGAAGGTGTATTTGGTGAGTAGAGAATTAGAAGCGAAGAAAACTTTGACTTAGCTAGCCTGGCTAGCATTTTGCTTACATATGGTTTTACACGAACTACTCGTGAGATAATGCTGAGAAAACTAAACTATTTGTTGGCTAGTTCCGTCTAAATCTACTGTTGATCTCCTTGCAAGAAACTTCTGTTCTGCGTATTTAGAAAAACTAGAAGTGCCAGCGCAGTGACACGCCGCGCACACTAGCACATATTGAATGCTGTCATTTAGCACAAGTTAGGTGATCAAAAGTTCATCTTTAGTTCAATTATGCTAAAATAGAGCTCTGAAAATATATGTATATTATCCACCGTGTTTTAAACATTAAAAACAGGATCACACGTATGTAAATACTACAGTAACAATCAGTCTACATTAGTACTTTGTTAACAGTGTCTATAAATTAAGCAAAGTTCCAGCAAACAAAACCCGTGCAACTGTACAATTTGCTCGTAACCAAGTTTTGTTAGATATAAAGGTACAGCTGGTATTGCCAACTACATTTGGAGATCAACCGTTATTCAAAATGGATCTATTTTCCCCTCATTTTCTTAGAGCTAGCCCGTAACAATAGATTCTAAAAATTAACGACTCGTCACAATCAAAGGTTATTGCTAAACCATGCTAATGATGCCACTGATGAAACAGATCCACAAAAAAGATAGCTCATTCACTGGGTCATAAACTTCTAAAAAACTGCTTTTGCAGTCAGTGGTTTGTAATTTTGCAACGAAAATCTGGAACTGAGGTAATATGCACTTCGGTTCTAAAAAGACTGCTTGTGTGAAAGGATGAGACTTTATATGCTAAACAAAAATATTCACTGTTCTAATTGAAGGTTTTTCTTTGGTCGCTTGTGTCAACAGCAAACCACCTACAGTTTTCTCTTGAGGCTCTGCAACCTGGTACAAAAGGAAAATGTCAAACCTGTAGGTAAAAATGTTAAACGACAAATAGGCTTCACCGAGAGGACAAAAGAAATATTTTCTCTATAGCTCTGTACCGGAGGAGGGGGTGAGTTTACCAACGTTGCCACATCGTTGACCAGAGGAGGAAGCTAGGTGGTGCAGTATGAAGTAACTTCCCAGCTCTCGAGGACTAGGGCATGAATAGAACAAAATATTAACTATGTCGTTGTGAATTTGATGTGCTGAGTACTCAACCTCATCAAGGACGATGTATGTCTAGCCCCCTGTCATTTTCGTATACCTCCACCACTGTTGCACATCGTCCTTTACTTCTACCTTTTCTTATAGCCACCTCGTCAAGGTCTCGATGTGAAAGAGGATGCCTTCAACTCATGAGAAAGGAGAAGTGCCGGTTGATACCATCGATCTAGAGAAGAAGAGCAAGCGTGAGGAGGGTTTTTTTAACTATTTGCCATTTTGAAATGTCACTTTTTTATTTTTTTACAGAAATGTTATAAGAGAGGAAATCTTTATAAATTTTTAATTTTGATTAAGTGAATGGACATGTCATCCTTGCCAGCTTGGACGTGGGCTTTAAATGACACATTTACCCCCAAGGTCCATACTAATACTACCGAACCCGTGCGTGTCGATCCAGACCACCTGTCCCTCCGTCCGCATCGCGCCGCCAGCGCCCGGCCCTCCCGACCGCTCGCGCCGCCTGGGCCACCCCTCCCGCCCAGTCGCGCCGCCTCGCTAATGCTGCGGCTAATGCGCCAAGTGCTACTGCTCCTGTATTTGCTGCTCTGTTCCTGCATGTACATACGTTAATATATAATGGGTTCCCCTTCCCTTTTCTCTCTCCATTCATGCGCTGTCTTGTTCTCCACAAGTGCTCTGGATCTGCAAACTTCAATCAACAAGTGCTTGTACACGAATTCGTTGACAATATATGTTTGTATATAATTTCTCAAATATTGCTCAAATATTTTGTGTACAGTCAGCTGCTACATTAGCCAAACCAGGGGAAAATGCATCATTTGAAACCTGTGACCACGTTGGCAAGGATAACATGTCTATGCACTTAGGCAAATTGGTAATTTATACAGATTTCATCTCTCTCTTGTGGTAGTTCTATAAAGAAATTTGGAAGAGTGGTATCTCAAGAGTTCCACTCCGCAAGAATGTCAAATCCTTAAAAACCCTAATAAGAGAAAGTGGTGACAGCGACGATGTCCACAATAGCCGAATCTAGACATCCGACGAGTCAGGAGCCATTAGAGGGAGGAGGAGGGTCGTAGGTGATGACTAGATGGATAATTGAATGAGGGGCTGCAGGAGGCACTCACATGTAGAGAAGAGGAGGGCCTAACCAAAGATTTACCCGTGGCGAGGGCTCAAACTCGTCACTATGGCCTTTTGTGCCATACCGTTGTCCTACTTCCCACTGTTGGCCCTACTCATCACCTAGCTAGGTCACCGTAGATGCCTTCTGCTCCTCGCCACCTAGCCAGCCCACCTATGCCGCCTGCTCCCCGCTGCCTGGCTAGGTCACTGTCATCGGTTGCTCTCGACTAGGTCGTCATCGCTACCTAACCTAGGGTTTAGGGATGGGGATTAGGAAAGTAGTGGGTCAATGTGCTTGTTTGAGAAAAGGGATTGCGAGTGGTAGAAGAACGGCAACAACGACAATATGACAGGTGTAAGAGAGAGGGCGGCAACGCCAGTGGCGAATGGATAGAGCAACGCTAAAGAGAAGAGGGGAATGGGAAGAGGGGAGAACGGAGGGTTTGGGGGTTGAGGGGTTATGGTTGTTTTTTTAAAAAACCCTATACTTTTCTGAGGGAGTAAGAGAGGACCTATGCGATATTTGGTATATACACGAGGAATTTTTTGCAAATTAGTCTGACACGCATCAATTTTTCCAAGGAGCAAAAAAAAATTTCGAAAAAGAAACGTTTTCAACTGTTGATAGCGGATGATTATTGTGTCCTGGCATTGTGAATTTATAATCCTAAGTGTTGTTAAATTAAATCAATTAACATTGCAGTGTACAGACAACAGTTTACATGTATCCATCTAGCAATCCTGCGATCTCTCTAATAAGCCAACTATATGAAAGGTTTTTAAAGCAAGAGGAACAGTGGATATGGTGGATATATACATGAATGGTTAGCTGTTGAGGTTAAGGAGAAAGATGTTCTTAATAGACCTCATTAGCTGAGCCTAGCTGTATTAAGGCTGTATAATCATGATCCTTTACACATCTCTAGGCTGGTTTCAATTAAGTATAGCAATAGTACTATTAATAAGTAGTTAATTAGATATCAAAGCTAAGTAAGGACACAGTTGTCCAAGTCACAGAGATCAACATGATGGCTAGGAGATGAACCCAAATTCTGATGATCGTGTGCTCTATTCCCTCGCATGCTCCATGATCTCCACTTGCTTTATGTTAGTGCACTTACTAACTACAAAAGTTGATTAAACAAATGGAAGAATCCTTACTCCCGGACAAGACATGCCCCTGCTTCCCAACTCCCATGTAATCTCCTTGGATCTGCCCAAAACCTACAACGATCGTCTTAAATGATGGTATAAAAAATACTATACAAAAGATTAATCTATGGAAAAATTCACTGTTAAGCACAAATGGCTGTCTTTATATGACTCTTCATCTAGTATTTTATATATGCTCTCCTGGAAGTTGCATTAATGCAGTTGCAAATGCAGCCTTGGACACACACGGAAAGAAGTTAGCACGCATTAATTTGCTTGTAGCAAGAGGACTTTAATTTCTCCTCCTAATAACAGCGCAAGTCAAAGCTCCATGACAAGAACATAGTTTTTCACCCACTATTTTAATCTTTAATTACTAACCTTACGAAGAACTCATCACCGAAATCACGGGAGTAGTTGAACTGACAAAGGAAACCGTCAGAGCTCTGGGTTACTTTGAGCCCAAAACTAACACGGCTAATTTCGTTTTTTTTAGCTGCAGCATGGGCAAGAGCCTGGGATAAGTTTAAGCCTATGGGCTCCAAGGTCCAGGTGAAGATGCTAATGCATTACTACTTTCCTTTTTTTTTATCTAATGCATTACTACTTTCTGGTCTAAAAAACAAGTCGATTTAGACTTTTCAAAGTTAACACTATACAACCTTAACTACTTAGTTTAAATATAAGCTACATCAGTGTAATGATAAGAAAGCTCTTTTTATGACAAACTTGAATATATCATTTTCATATATCTAAAACATGTATTTTAAATGATTTTTATGGTCAAAGTTAACTTGTGTCAATTGTACATATTTAAAAATGACTTGTTTTTGAGACCGGAGGGAGCACCCAGCAATGCAAGAAAGAAAAAGAGCCTGCATATTCAGACTGAGACGGTGACGCAATTGGTGGGTGAGGTGAGAAACCACAGGTGCAGAGAGCCTGAATATTCAGGCTCATTCAGGTTCAGCGTAGGCAGAAACCCTAGACTAAACTGCAGCGTGTCACTGCTGAGTGGAAGGGATGAGATGACGACTGGATCGGATAAGATGTGCGAAGTGGATCGCTGGGCAAATGGGCATGCATACATGCACAAGGAACGGCATTCATATGGCTCCGTGTGTAAGGGGTAGCTATAGTACATGCGTGCTCTTGGTTGGCTGCACCGTTGGCCAGCTTGTGTTGTCAGCTATAGCTCGTTTTTAATACTGGGCCAACGTACTTATTTCTATCTAAGATGGTGATATTACTTCATTAACTCCAGCATCTGACCAGCAACACAGCAATGTATATAGTACGGAGAACGGTTCTGCGTCGAATTCGCTATACAACAGGCCCCGGTTCCTGAATGCATAACGAGTTCATTTTTTTAGCTAATGCATAACAAGTTCATATATAACGCGTGGGGTACACAAAATCTAAGATAAGCATATGATACCTTTCTGCTTTCTTTGGGTCAAAATTAGTTCGAAGATACTGAAACAGCATGGCTACATCACTATTGACGTAATATCAAATCCACTTCGATTTGGACAGCAAGAACGACTATTCACAATAGATCGTAAAGCCTGAAACTTTTTCAGAAGCTATGATTTGTTAGATTGATACTTGTTAATCTTGGAAATGCTTAGCAAAGCACTATCTTTTAGTACAAGATGACATGGCCCATCGCAAACCACAGATCCATGCAACCCTAATGAGTACTAACTATGAGTCTGTGACTACGAATGTAATCTACTTGTGTTGTTTTCTTATGTGACAAGTTTAATCAACCCTAATGTGAATACAAAGGTATAACATGACAAAAGAATTTTGTGCAAAACTACTTGTGTTGTTTTCTTATGTGACAGGTTTAAACATTTAAATTGATATTGAACGTTATGAAAATGTGAAAATAATTGATTCTATTCCCTGTATCAGTATATATAGACCAGCCGAGGTGGCTCATAAGACAATCACACAGTCATGCCACGGTTAACCTACTATAATTACATTTTCTATAATTACAATAGACTAACAGTCTAATCGAGAGTATCGGTAACATTCAAGCTGAATCGAAACTTCTGAAATAGTGAGGTAGGAAGACCCTTGGTAAAGACATCGGCGTACTGCGATGTCGTAGAAACATATAGGACCCGAACGTGATCGAGGGCGACCTTCTCTCAAACAAAATGGAGATCAATTTCAACATGCTTCGTCCGCTAATGCTGCATTTGGTTGCTGGAGAGATATACAGCACTGATATTGTTGCAATAGATCAAGGTAGCACGGCGAGGGGGATGACGAAGCTTAAGGAGCAGCTGTCGCAGCCAGGTAGTTTCAGCAACACCATTCGTCACAGCACGATATTCAGCTTTGACACTCAATCTGGAGACCGTATGCTGACACTTGGAAGACCAGGACACCAAGTTATCCCTAAGAAATATTGCGTAACCAGAGGTCGATCGGCGAGTGTCAGGACAGCTAGCCCAGTCGGCATCCGTATAAAATCTACAGGTGAAGATCGGCGTATGGTCAGCCTAAGAGATAAGATGCTTTGCAAGTAGCATAGGATTCGCTTGAGAGCAGCGAGGTACGACTCTCGAGGATCATGCATAAAGAGGCATATCTGCTGAACTGTAAAGGTAATGTCTGATTGGATGAAAGTCAGATACTGTAAAACGCCGGCTAGGCTACGGTACTGTGTAGCGTCAGCGACAGGCGGTCCATCAGCAGATAATTTGGAGTGTAGATCAATAGGCATGTTGCACAGCTTGCATGCACTCATCCCGGCACGCTCTAAAATATCATGATTGTACTGCCGCTGAGAAAGAAACAGACCATATGCAGTGCGTATCACAGAAATGCCTAGAAAATGATGCAGTTGACCTATATCCGTCATAGCAAACTCACACCGGAGAGCCTTAATGATGTGCTTGTGTAATCCAGCAGATGAGGTAGTGAGGACAATATCATCAACATATAGCAGTAAGTAGGCCATGTCTGGACCGTGGCGATATATGAAGAGTGAAGTATCTGACTTTGTTTCAACAAATCCAAGCGACACGAGGTGAGAGACGAACCTGTGATGCCAAGCACGAGGAGCCTGCTTCAAACCATATAAGGACTTGTTGAGCCGACAGACAAAATCTGAGCGAGAAGAATTCACAAATCCAGAGGGCTACACGCAGTACACTGTCTCAATGAGAGTGCCATGGAGAAATGCATTCTTCACATCTAGTTGATGAATGGTCCAGTTCTAAGATAATGATAGGGAGAGAACAACTCGAACTGTCACAGGCTTGACAACGGGATTGAAAGTTTCATCATAATCAACACTGAACCGTTGTGTAAAACCCTACAGTACCCAACAAGCCTTATAGTGATCAAGAGACCTATCAGTGAGCAATTTGTGTTGATAAATCTACTTGCCAATCAGAACATTGACGCTAGGAGGGCGAGGCACAAGACTCCAGGTGTCGTTGGCAATCAGAGTGCCATACTCAGCCTGCATAGAAGAGCGCTAATTAGGGTCTGATAGTGCATCACGAACGGAGCGAGGAAGAGGTGACATGGGTACAGCGTGGAGGTTGAGGTGATCCATGGGCTGTGCAATGCTAGCTTTGCCATGCGTGCACATAGAGTGCGCATTGGTGACTGAAGGGATGACGATAGGTCTAGTGGCAGCTGTGCGGTCGGTACCGCTGGCAACAACTTGTGCGCGAGCAGCAGGGGCAGCAGAACCTTCAACATTCGTGGTCGGTGTGGCACCGCTGGCAGCGACCTGTGCAGGGTGCACAGGGGCAGCGGCACCGGACGACGTGGATTGGAGCGACCACGGCCCTACACCAGGGCTCGACGGTGCAAGTGTGACCTCGGACACGGGTTGTGCCACTAAGGAAGCTGCTGTACCTACACGCACAAAACGAGCTCCAAGAACTAAAACGGTGAGACCATGATCATCGACAAGAAAGTCCAGGGCGGAGGGTGCCATGGGTGTGCTAGACATGTCGGAGAAAGGGAAATGTCTAGAAATGAGAATGCGGTTCGACTGAAGCTCGAGGCATCGATAGCCTTTGTGCTCTGAGGAGTAGCCGAGGAAAACACATAGAGAAGAATGAGGGTCAAGTTTATGGGACGTTGTAGAGGACATATTGGAGTAACAGGTGTAACCAAAAACTTTGAGATGATTATAGGAGGGCTGAGCAGAGAAGAGAGCGTTGTATGGTGTGGAGGAGGCAAGAGTTTTTGTGGAAAGGCGGTTCACAAGATATGTGGCGGTGTGAAAGGCCTTAACCCAGTAAGCTGGAAGGAGACTCACCTGAAACAAAAGGAAACGTAGAGTGTTATTGATGGTATGAATGGAACGCTCTGCTTTACCATTTTATTGGGAATTGTATGGACACGACATGCGGAGGGCAACACCGTGGGAGAGGAAAAACACGCGGGCTTGGGAATTATAGAATTCACGGTCATTGTCGCACTGGATGCTCTTGATGGTGGTGCCAAACTATATGCGAACATAATGCAAAAAAGGTAGAAATAGTGAAAAATGTCTCGGATTTTAGATGAAGGGGAAAAGTCCAAATATACTAAGAGCAGTCATCAAAAATAACAAGATAATATTTGTATCCTGATACACTAACAAGTAGAGAGGTCTATAGATTATAATGGATTAAAACAAAATTATGAGTAGCATGAGAGGTAGATGAACCGAAAGGTAGACGCACATGACGATCAAGTTGGCACACATGATATATATGATCGATATCATCTTTATTACAGGAAATGACATTGGATTTAGTGAGTTTGGACAGAACTTCACGCCCAAGATGACTGAGACGACGATGCCAAAGGGAGGTGGGTGCGGCGATGAACGCAGAGGTGTTGATAGATGGTGCTAAAAATGGGTAGAGGTCACTAGAACTATTGCATCTGGCGATCACGTTGCTGGTTTGCAGATCCTTCACAGAAAGACCAAATGGATCAAACTCAATAGAACAATTATTGTCGGTGGTAAACCGACGAATGAAAATTAAATTCTTAATAATGTTGGGGGATACCAGAACATTATTAAGAGCAAGATCACGATGCAGTAAGGAAAAACGATGGGATCCAGTGGCTGTGACAGGAAGTAAAGCACAATTTTCCACAACGATAGATGAAGAGGGTGGGGAAAAGGTGGAGAGTATATCAGCATCCGAAGTCATGTGTGAACCGGCACCCGTATCAGTATACCACTTAGAGGCCGGTTGATTCAGCGTCATAGTATTGAAGGAGTGCGCCAAGGAATCCTGGTGCCAAGACCCTCCATGAGTAGGCGTCCAAGATGCCGCCTGGTACGCTGGTGAGGGTGCCTGGAAGCTTGGCGGTGCAGCTCCCCCGTAGTACGTACCATACGAGGGCGGTGGGGCACCTTATGCGCCTCCATAGGTGCCGGAAAGAGCACCAAAACTGCCATAGTGCGGGGCTGTGTGGAACGCAAGCTGTGATGGCGGAGGTCGTCCGGACTGGTCGTACGGCCACATGCGCATGGTTCCAGCCTAAGGGTGGGCGAAAGACGGGTACACGGTCATACCGGGAGGGACGCTGCCCTGTCTACTTGGGGCCGCACCAGCAGAGGGTGCTGGAGAGCTGACACCAGCAGAACCGTCGCGTCCACCGTGGCCATGGCGGCAACCGTTGTACTGGCCCTCGATTGGTGCAGCGGGGTGCGGAGGAGGAGGCGCTCTCGAATGTGGAGTAGCGGTGGCACCTGGAGCTGCTGGACGCGGCGTCATAGCGACGAGGGCAGCCAGTAGGGACGCAGGACGAGCGTCGATCTCCATCTCCTCCAATAGGAGGTGTGTGCGTGCTTCAGTAAACGTCAGGAACAACCTATGCATCTTGAGGATGTACACCATGTGGCGAAACTTGCCACTGAGGCCGCGGAAGAGCATGAGTACCATCTGTCGGTCGCCAATGGGATCACCGAATTCGACGAGGGAGGCAGCCATGGACTCAAGGTGGCGGCAATAGTCGGTGACGCTTAGGGACTCCTGGCGGAATGTGCAGAAATACGTCTCTAGGAGAAGGGCACGGGACTCCTTCTGGCCGAGGAATTCGTCCTCGAGGTAGCACCACGCATTGCGGACGCAACCTTGCCGCAT
This sequence comes from Oryza coarctata, assembly GCA_030770085.1. Taxonomy (NCBI): domain Eukaryota; kingdom Viridiplantae; phylum Streptophyta; class Magnoliopsida; order Poales; family Poaceae; genus Oryza; species Oryza coarctata. The sequence continues at coordinate 17,029,114 of CM061474.1, read as the reverse complement.
CATCAGCGACTGCTGTAGGTCGCTGGAGACGGTGTCGTAAACCCATGTGAGGACGCAGCAGTCCGCCTGGAGCCACGCCGGGCGCGCATAGAACGCTTCATCCTCGAGGACGTGGCGGGTGAGGGAATATTTGCCGAGGACGATGAGGAACATGCCACGCCACTTGGTGTAGGAGTCCGTGGCCTTGTCGAGGACGATGAGGATGAGTGCCTTGACATTGACGACGGCGGTGACTTTTGCCCAGAGAGCCGTGTGAGCTCTCTCGTACACTCTCGTTGCGAAGGCGGGCCTCCTCAGCCCGATGCGCTTCGCCAGCGTGAGCAGCATCGGCCACGAGACAGCGATCTTCGAAAGCAGCGGCACCATCATCTTCGCCAGCCATGAGGGACAGGACTGGCGATCGGCAGCCGATCAGAATTGGATCGGTAGCCGATTAGATCGGAGGCGCCGATCGGTAGCCTATCAGCCGATCAAATCGGAGGGGTTGGCAGCCGATCGGAATCGGATCGGCAGCCGATCAGATCGGAGGGATCGACAGACTGATCGAATCGATAGTAGATCCGATCAGATCAGATCGGCGGGCGATCGGATCGACAGTAAATACGTTAGATTGATCGGATCGGTAGCGCGGGCGATGGGACCGGCAACACACCCGGCGACATGTAGTCAGCAACGATGGTGGTGATCGGATCGGCGATGGGCGCTGGTTCAGGAGTGGAGGCAGGATCGGATCAGCGGCTACACCCGGTGATGAGGATAGCTACGGGGCAGGCGATCAGATCGGCAGCGTGGACGATGAGACCTGCGACACACTCGATGACATGTAGTCAGCAACGGTGGTGGCGATCGGATCAGCGACGGGCGCTGGTTCGAGAGCGGCGGCATTGCAAAGGCAGGGCGTCGGACCTCAGCAGTCTCCCGCAGCATAGTAATGGCGGAGAAGGAGGAGGTCGAGCGACGACAGCAACAATGAAGACATGTTTTGGTTGCGAAAAGATGAATTAAAACCACTCTGATATCATGAAAGTGTGGGAATAATTGATTCTATTCTCTATCAATATATTAGTATATATAAGCCGACCGAGTTGGCTTATAAGACAACCACACAACCATATCACGATTAAACTATTATAATTATACTTTCTACTTTCTAAAGATATCATGATTTTACTCCACACATGCTAGCTTAGCTACAGCCGGCATTACATGCATGGCAAGGATTTCCTCTGTGAATTTTTTTTCACCAAATTTACACAAGTGATGTGATGGATCATAGTTTTTGCAATGTCTCGATGTTAACTTTTCAGTTGTGCACTGCACAGATTTCACTGTGTTCATTCTGTCAGACAAACGATGAAACAAACCTGTAGGTATGTACGATCAGTCCCAGTAGAATCTCGACACGTTCGTTCACCCCTTTTCCTTTCCAGAGGACGTCGGCATGTTCAGTGGATAGAACACCGAACTCCGCCACAACGGATACTATCCACCAGTTTGCTACTGTAGGACAAGACTACAGGAAATTATGAGTAATCAAAAGAACACCCGATGCTAAACAAACACATATTCCACTCGAAGTATATGTTGTCTTGGATATGCTTGGAGAAAACTTTATGAGCTTTAAACATTTTTCTAAATATTTAGATTGGACGTATGACAATTGTATTAGTACTTTCACAATATATAATTTTATCAGGGTTTGCAAATATTTCACAATAAAAATTAGTAGTCAAAATTGCATCTTGAAAACATGATCTCAAGATCACATGTTTTCATAATAAGAGAGAGTAGCTTGTTAACTTAGTCCCGAGTAGATGATGGCGGTCTCAGGAAAGATGTCCTTCTAGGTCCAAAAATTCCATGGGAATTTAGAGAAAACAGTTTATGTTTAAATCGCCTCGAGAAAAAAAGAAAATAGGTTTCAATTGGAAAATTTGCCAGTTTCTCAATATTTAAAAATTTTGTTTTGTAAGACCACCCCAGGTAATATTGTGAACTGGTCATCTCTCTCTGTGGAAAGCTCTGTTGTAGTTCTACTGTTTATATTCGAGGAATGGAACGGAGGATAATGGAGGATGTGATTCCATTCTTAAGGTAGGCGTGCCGACAACTCACTGATCCAAGAAAAAAAATCTGTGTCGCTAGCCGTAGATATCTCTAGTTCCAGACAGCGCTAGCTCCTACTAGAACTCTAGCTTCGCTTTGGAATCAGGAGCATTTGTGTCTGCGCATCTAAAAGTCTGTTAGAAATGTACTAACCCCAGTACTAATGGTGTGCTACTAACAAAACATATGTCATTGTCACGGGTGAGGAACTGAGGATCCAGCTCTTGGAAAAACAGTTGCCTGATCACTGTATAAAGCATACTAATAACATAATACAAGGCACACATTTACGCAGCCTTGGAAAAGCATTTGACTGATCACTATACAGCATAGTAATAACATAATATACAAGGCACAAAAGAGATAGTGTTAAAAAAAGGCACAAAAGAGATGGTCAGTAACCATCTAATGGTCACCCAGTCACAGAACGCAGGGTGAAAAGTAGTAGGGAAAGAGTAGTAAAAGACCACAAAAGTAGTTTTTTGGGGCAAGGATATTGACCCAGCTGATGGAAACTGTGAAGACATCTTTCCCATGTCAACCTCACTGTCGCAATGTCACCTTATTTTTTTCCGAAACAATATCGCATTCGCACCACAGGTCTCTCAGTTAAGATTACAGAAACTACTTACTGCCCATGTTACCTTCATACAGTTTAAAGGAACAGGACCAGCAAAGGTCAGGTTCCAATAACCAGATTTTTCCTCTATAACAATAATAGCCTTTAATAATTCTAGACAGAGAGGCAGGACGAGGAGAGGAGAGAAAGCACGGATGTATTTACAAGTCTGCATCTTACATTGATCTAGGTTCTCTCTACCAATACAGGCAGGGGCTGAAAGAATGATACTCCTCACTAGCCAGAGCACAAAACCGAAGGTTATTACAAAAAGAAAACCTCATAGGATTGTGCGGCCGTTGGTCTTTCTCCTGGCCTCCTCCCATGGATCCGGTGCCCGCGCCTGTGCAGACCCCATATCCAGCTCTCCTCCAACCATCAATGCCGGGAGGCCACCATTGGCAGTGGAGCCACCCATGGTCCCTCCAGTGCCAAGCCCAAGGAAGTCCAGAGTGGCAGGCTTGGGACCGTACAGTGCTGATGGTCCCATCATCAAGTCAGGCAACCCTGAATTCCCAGTGTCATAGGTGAGATCAAGGCCAATACCGCCAGATAGCATCGGCCCAGGCTCCGTTTCCATTTGCTGATTGCTCCTATGGTGCCACTGTTGTACACTGTTATCGGTGAACATTCTGTGTGGCAGCTTGGCTGGCGGCGTGTTATCCATGAACTTTCCTTGAGGTGGATGTGGATGAGATGTTGGTATGTTACCAGTAGTGAACCTCCCTTGGGATAGCTTGGATGGGGGAGACGATGAGGTGGAGGCTGCGAGTCCAAACTCCTTTAGGAAAGATGAGCTTGATTGTGAAGCACCAACCTCAGCAGCCTTCTGCAGGAGAGCAGTCGCGGACATGTGCGGTGCTGGAGGTGGAGCAAAGGAGCAGGGGTCACTTGCATTTGCCTGAGGGAAGAGAGAAGAAGGCGCACCAATTGCAAGGCAGAGGAATGTGGGATCGACGCCAATGAGATCACGGAGGGATCTACTCTCAGGAGTGCTGCTTGTTGTCACCGATGCAAACAGACCAGCAAACATGCTAGTTGTCGTAGCTGGAGTGATAGAATTGGTAATGCTGCTTCCCGTGCCGCAACTGGTGCTGCTGCCATCTGTGCCAATGGCCTCCGAGGGCGAGGGAAGGAAACAAGGCAGCATTGGAGTGTCGTTTTCCAGCAGGTTTGAGTCCTCCAGTTCAGCATCTTTGAATCGTTCTGCTTCCTGAAAGCAATTGTCTTCATCTCGCTCATCTTCCACCTCTTGCTTGGCAATCACAGCTGGGTCAGCAACCACCTCTTGCTCTGCAAATAGATACAGAACAGGACGGAACATATCACTACTCGTTGTTTAGCTAACTGATCAAATGACCAACCGAATTGGGAAAGAAACGACACATGCATTGCTTTCTTGTTACAGTAGTACGATTGACTAAATGAGTTCCAATTTGCCCTAAATCTCATCTAGTCTATCTATGGGCAATATGACAAACAAACAACCAAAATGTGAAACAAGCATACCATTCACATTTGGTACCACTGCCACCACCGGCTGCTGATGCTCCTGTAGTATCCGAGGCGGCGGCGATGGAGCACACTTCTGCAGCACCTCCGCCACTGCCTGGCTGGGCTGCGGCTCATCGACCTCGGCCACAGGTGAATCCTCATTCTCCTCCTGCTCCTTCTCCTTCTGCTCCTGCTCCTTCTCCTTCTCCTTCTCCTCCTCCTTATCCTTATCCACATCCTCCTCAGCCTCTAAATCAGGCGGGCGAGGCGACGGTGGTGCTGGCACGGCGAGCACCCTGCCGGTCTCCTCCACGAGGGCGCCGCAGAAGGCGCGATGCGTCACGAAGCTGTCCCTCCTGAACCCGACCCAGCACGGCGGCCAATGAATCAAAGCAAACAAGAAAGCAAATTTTTGTTGCCCCCAAGGGACCATTGGGAGTTGGGGGGGAAAGGGGAGGAGAAAGAAAGCAGCGGCAGCTAGCTACCTGGTGAAGAGGGTGCCGCAATCGCAGCGGTACTCGCGGGTGCCGCAGGTCTTGGCGTGTGCCTTGAGGTCGGCCTGGACGGCGTAGCGCTTGCCGCAGCGCTGGCAGGCCCAGCACTTCTCGCCGTGCTTGCGGCAGAAGTGCTTCTTGATGCCGGTGAGGTCGCCGAGGGCGCGGGTGGGGAAGTGGTGCACGCAGGTGGGCTCGGGGCAGACGTACACCCTGCGGCGCGGCGGCGCCGCCCCTGGCCCGCGCTGCCGCAGCCGCCACGGCAGGTTGTGGCCGCGGCGGTGCAGCTGCAGGTTCTGGTCCCGCTGGAACCCCTTCCCGCACACCTCGCAGACGAACCGGTTCGTCGCCAGCAGCGTCCCCGGCGACAGCGCGATCACCTCCGCGTCCGGATCTGCCCACGCAATCACACGCGAACCCACCATCAGACGAGACCGGCGAAACCACGCGAGCACGCACCCACCGAAACCGATAAAGAAGCGCGCGCTCTCACCTGGCGTCCCGGGGAGGTTCCTCTTCTTCTTCACCGGCGCCGCCGCCGGAGCCGGCTCCACCGCCGGCCCGGGCTCCGGCTCCGTGACCTTCGCCCCCGTCGGATTGGGCGGCATCTCCTCTCGATCTGCCGCCGCCACAGCTCCACCCCCTCCCCTCCCCTCCCCTCCCCTCCTCACCCGCAGCTCTCCCGTACCCTCCCCCGGAGAACTGGGCTACTGCGGGGCTGCGCGGCGGCGGGCGGTGAACGGGCGAGGAGGAAGGAAGAAAAAAAAAACTTCTTTTTTTCTCTTTTCTCCCCTCTCGCAGTCTCGCTTCCTTCCCCCTTCGCTTCTCTCTGTAATTTTCGCTACCTTTCTATCGGGGAAGATGCGGTGGGAGTGAGAGAATCATCGGGATGATGATGAGCAGAACATAGGATACATCCTAAAATACTGGATCTCCTAAAATGATATTTTTTAAATGAGCTTGGTAAAATACTATATTTAAAAAGAATTTCATCAAAATAATATTCTAAACGATATTTCTCTATCTACTCTTCTTGGAGCATCAAGAGACCTTGCCGATGATAACTTTATACCATGACCATCAATAACACCAACTCCCCTTCTTCTTCTCCATTGGCAATGACAGTTCCCATATCTTGAGCAACAAATCGATGATAGCACCATTGTTAGTTGACATAATTATTACATGATGGACCACGCTGACAGCTATGATATTGACAAGTAGCATGACCACCTAAAGCTTGAGCAGTGTAGATGATGTCGAAGGAGATACTAAAGACGAGAGAGTGGATGTAGGCCAAGTCACCCTCACCATGGATGGTGAGCCATAAGTTAAAGACGGGACACACATAGATATGGGCTTGGTGGTGGTATTGAAATCAACAGTAGTGGGTGATCGACGTTAAGGGCGAAGAAGTAGCGGAGGGAGAAAAGCAAGTACCTCGCTCCTTCACACCCTCCTCGCCTCTGTCGCCCCGACCTCGTTGTCTCGCTCCTCCACACTCTCCTTATCTTTGCTTCGGCATCCCTTAGCCTCCTCACTCGTGCCATTTTCTTTTTTCCAAGACCCAACCACGCCCTTGGCGCATTCTCCAACCCTACACCCTTTACCTACTTTGATATCTTCCTCTCAGTGCTCCTCTCCGCACATTTTCACATAGGTCGCATTGACGATCGAGAAATACAATGCTGGGGAAGAAGATTCTAAAGGTATTTCTATGCGGGATGGTATTATAGTGAATAGCTAATTATGATATTTTATCAAAGACTATTTAAATAATAGCATTTAAGTAAATACTGATGTTACACAAGATGATGAGACAGAAACCGCACTGTAGGGGTTCGGGTCACTTCCTCCTCTTGGTTGCTCGTGCCAATCCGCCACGTTGGCTTTTCAGAGCGGGTGGGTAGCACCCCCTCCCCCTCCGTCTGATCCCACGCACGTGCTCTTACCACTGCCACGCCTTTTTCTTCGCTTGCTTCCCTTCCTTCATTACACCACACGCCGTTTTTTGCCATCCTTTCTACGTGTCACACGCGAGAAATACGTACAAAAACTGCGTGCGCCGCGCGCGCGACTACGCGAGAGAACGGGAGAGCATCGTGTTGTGGACCTGTGGTTGTGTCCGAGAGGGGCGAGGGGACAACACAGGCGCGGAGCAGCGGTTGGATTGGATCTCCGGGAGTTGATAAGGCCGGCGCCGGGGGAAAGGCAGCGGCTGGCCCAGCCAGCCAACGCTTGTCTGATCGAAGTCATCAGGCCACACCACGATCGGCATCGCCGTTACGTTATCCATCCAGCCACGCCACGGCGCCAGCCGAGCAATAGCACTGTACAGGGCACAGGCGCAGCAAGCGTGAGTTCTCTCGTGCGAAGTCGGCGAGAGGGAAGGGGGAGGTCTGACGGCGGAGCTGCTTGCTGGCTCGTCGATTCTCTCGCGGCGGGTGTTGAGTTGAGTTGACAAGGTAGTAGACGGAGCTGGAGGCTGGAGCTGGTTTCGGTGCTGAAAACGAGTTTTTGTTACTGTTTGTTGACGTGTCGTCGGTGTTGTGGTTGGCTGGGATGGCTTGGACAGTGGTTTTTGCTTTCTTTCTTTTTGCCCCGGTTTGGTTCCGTGAGTGGCCGTGAGAACGGTTCACTTTTTTGGGTGTGCAAAACACGTCGCTGGTGAGCTAGAGTACCGTGGGGCCGCATGTAGACCCGCGTCTTATATTTCGCTGGATCTATCAGCGTGTACGGAAAGAGAGCGCAATAAGCGACGATTGCCAGCTGGGATGTGGACATGGATGGGGTGTGGTTATGGTGACCATCTCTCTTTCTTTTTTTTATAACGTTTTTCTAATTTGTGATAGTTTTTTCTTCCTTGTTTTGTATAATCGTGTTTTTGCCCTGAGATGTCTTATTTAAATGAGATAACCCGGTTACTGCATCAAAGACACATTAAACCCAACATCGATTATTACAGTAGTTTCGTATCAAATGGAATTTCTTGTTATAGAAAATAAAGATAGCAATAGTTTCTCAGCAATGTCGTAGGTTGTTTAATATTTGACGTTCAGATGTTTAGTATTTAGAACTTCTTTGCTTTCCTTTGGCAATATGTTACGGTACAAAGAAATTAGAAGAGGAGATTGAGACTGCATTGAGTGTGTGCATGTGTTACAAAATGTACGAGAGAAAATTTTGTAATTGGCACGCATGCCAAGGTATTTTTAGCCATCCAATTAGAAGTTGTCATTTTCTGTCAATTCGTGTGCTTTTTTTAAACATACATGATCCTGGGCATGAACAGAACAGCTATAACCGTTAAAAACCGTTTCCACATGGCTGTTGATACATGGGTAGCTTTAATTGGGATCTATTATCAGTGGATGTTGCCAAATTTTAGCCCATTTTCAAATCACCATGTCTTTTTTTAAAGTAATGCATGTCTCTTAAACTTGATAAAATAACTACAACCATCAAAAGCCATTTCCTCTTTTAAATCCTTGAAGTACTTTGAAGTTTTGTTTCAAATTGTCAAGGAACAAATGTTTTTTTAACAGGATCTGATTATGTAGCCCTTAATAAAACCGGTAGTTTTACTTAGAATCTTCTATTAGTGAAAGTTACCAAATTTTTGTCTGTGTCGGGTGCCATGTATTTATAACTTATCATATCTTTTTTAAATGATGTGTCTCTTAGATAACATCTCCTTGAATTAGTGTAAGTTGCCAATCTTCCATCTCTTTAAGCCCTTTCAAATCATCATGTCATTTTGTAAAGCTATGTATGTCTCTTTAGCCCTAGCAGAACACCTGCTACAAAACTATTTCTATGTGGCCCTTGATAGACTAGAACCTTACCACGCTCTATTCTATTATTTTCCATAAAAATATTATTTCTTTATATTTCTTATGTGGCAGTGCTCTAGGAGCGTTTCTTTTTTTGGAAATAGCCAACCCCCACCCCTCATTTTCTTCTCCAATGTATCTCAGACCATCCCCATCCAAATGGTGATTCGCTACAATCACTGTACAAATAGTTATTTCTATTGACATATGGGTCTAGAGGTGAATGGGCTCACATGTCAGTGGTAGTAAGTGTGACTATGACGGATCCTAACGCTCCTTATCATGTACCAAGACTTCTTACTCCAATTCTCACTTAATTTTTTTACATTTTATCTTTTCTTGAAAACATATTAGAAAAACTTCAATAGAAAATGGACCATTTATGGGCACCAGAGAGGTTAGTGCCGAGGTCCAGCAGCTCGACGTTAGCATCTTTGGCGCAGTGATACTATCAAGCTAGCGCTAACGCTGATAGGAGAGCTTGACGTGGTTTGACTCGGGGCCAACATAGCTGGCACCATGATGTTGTAGGTTGGCTTGGCCTCATGCTTAGGGGGTCACCGCCAGTATCATTGGCACTTACCCCTAGCCCTCCACCCTATCCCACTTCTTTTTCTCCCTTCCTACTTCTTCTTTGCCCCATCCCCTTCTTCATCCTCCAGTCTTTTCCACGAGCTCGAGCTCATAGCCACCTCAACCTCTCTCCTCCAATACCTAATCCACTTAAATCCACTCGATTTGGAGTTGATTTTCAAATTTTTCAGTGAAATCGTCGAGAAAGGTATCCTCCTCCGTTCCTTCTTTTTTTTTAGTTTTGTTGGTTGATTTTAGAGATCAAGATGAAATCCTAGAATACAAATTTAGTTAAATTTTTTGAATTTTTATGGTGAATTGGTAGAATTGAGGCTAGTACTATGTATGGATTGTATCTACTTGATTTAAGACTTGCATGTATTGTTTGTATCAATAATTTTAAATGGAACCTAAACCCTAGAATTCATATTTGTTTGTTTTTGGTGAAATTATGTGTTCATTTTTCTCTACGATTTTAATTTATTTTAGGGACAAATGCTAGTGACTAGGCATGTTGTGTTGGTATTGGGCAATTGTTAGATGTTATTAGGTATTGTTTGTTGTTAGTAGTGAAATAATGTTATAGTATGTGAATGTTTTTAATATTTACTTTTGATGTTCTTGATGTAATGTAGATAGATAATGTGGTTCATTTGTATTATGGTGGCAGAGTGGTAGAACCCTATATTGGTGTAAATGTTGATTTTATAGATATCAATGTAAAAGTTCTAATGTATAATGCATACCCTAAATTGGATGAACTAAAGTCATGGGTGAGAGATGTTGAAGAGAATGAACGAATTGAGTTCTGTGGTAGATATGATGTTGGCCAAGGACATAAGTATATTATCAATTTGTTAGGACAAATGGATTAGGATATTTATATTGACCTAGTTAAGGAGTCACAATTTAGGTCCTTAGAGGTGTTTGCTTGTAGGAAGATTTCGACAGTTCCTACACTATACTTAAATGAGTCTTCTTGTTTTAGTTACATGGAGGTAAACGTTGGAGTTTTGAAGTCTAAGCTGGTACGGGAGGATTTCATACATGAGTTGCCATCGAAAAAAAGCTGGGAAGTGGATGCTTCTGGACCATCCAATAGAAGTGGTGAATTGAATAATAGTGATGAAGTAAGGATATGGAATGAACTAAATAACTCTGAAGAGGCTGAGGAGAATAAAAGCGGAGATGCAACCATATAAGATGTAGGTTATGAACCCATGATAGACTCATATGAAAAAGAATTTGCAGCCAACTCTGAGGTTGATCTTCCATTGCAGCCACTAACCAAGGATGACCAATTAGCTTTAAATGAATGTCATACATTTCAGAAGATCTTTAGAAGGGATCTTTTTATCTATGAGTTTAGGGACATAAGTCACGTAGGTGGTGCAATATTAGATGATGGCTTAGAAAGCGTTGACTTGCCCGAACCATTTTATAAGGATGCCTTGGTGAAGAAGTTAAAGTTTTCATCGATGTTAGCTATGAAGACATGGCTTCAAGAGTACACTATCGTACACCATCCTCCGTATCGTGTTGTTCATTCGTCCAAGTTTATGAGATACGATGTTGAATGCGATGATTCTTGTTGTAAATGGAGGGCGTTGGTTCAAAAAAGGAAGAGTGGTAATTGGTGGATTTCTAGAGTTAGAGATGAACATACATATGCTAGTGTCCAAGGTTCTAGGAGTCACCGACGGTTGACATCTAAATTCATAGCTAACCATTTGTACAATGTCATCAAGGTACAACCTACTCTATTTGCTTCTATTTTACCTAAGTATATCTTTGAGGTTTTCCAGTATTATGTGAAGTATGGTAAAGCCTAGAGAGCAAGACAAGAGGCAATGAAGTTGATACATGGGGAGTGGGATCAAGCCTACGTATGTCTACCAATGTTGTTGCAAGCTATGAACCAAAAGAACCCTACTATAGTTTACCACATTGATACGTATCTCGATAGACTTCAGAATGTGGGTGGTATGCGTAAAAAAATCTTTTGTTGTGCATTTTGGTGCTTAGGTCCTTGTATGGAGGCATTCAAGCTTGTAGGCCTGTTATTGCCATTGATGCTACATTCTTAACCAGAAAATACAAATGTGCAATCATAACAACCATTGCTTTTGATGCTGAGGACCAACTCATCCCCTTAAAATTGCACTTGTGGAGAAGGAGAATACATGAGATTGGACATGGTTCCTTGAGCTTGTGAGGCATGTTGTGCTATAATACACTTGTGAGAGATGTTTGTATTATCTTTGACCGGCATCCTGGTATAATAAATGCCATGAGATCATATGTTCTAGGGTTATCACCTGTTCATCATCAATGGTGCATGAGACATTTCAATGCCAACTTTCATAAGGTTGGTGCCACCTAGGATGAAATGAAAGAGTTGCTAAGAATCTATCAAATCGATGAGAAGTGGACATTTACAAGAGATGTTAAGAAGCTTAGATCATTGCTTGAAACTTTATCTCTCAAATGGTTTAAACATCATCTGCCTAAAAAAGAGTTTTGGTCCTATGCACATGATCCTGATGGTCACCAGTGGGGGTATATGACCACAAATATGGCCAAGCAATTCAATAGTGTCTTACTCAATATCTGAAAGTTGTATGTCACTATGATTGTAGCATCTACTTTCAACAAGTGCAATGAGTACTTCGTAACTAGACATGATAGTGCACTGAAGAGATTGAATTCTAGAGAACAATTTGGAAAAAAGGCGAAAGAAAAGATAGACAAGGAAAAAACAAAGTCGGATAGTCACACCTCTAATTGTTTTGATCTAGAGAGTATGGCTTATGAGACCACAGAGAGGGGTGGCATAACACATGGAGGTGTGAGGTACAGGGTTCAATCATTCAAAGGTGAAGAATAGATCAACAAGTGCACTTGTCAGAGACCTTTATTGTATCACATGCAATATTCTCACCTGTTATTTGTCTGTTGGGTTCACAAGCTCAACTCAGAAGTGCCACCACATTTGTCGACTGAGTTTACTTTACAAGCTGTTGTCAACACATGGTCAAGTTATTTTGAGCCCTACCTAGACCCTACGCAGTGGCCTACATTTGATGGTCTGGAATTTGTAGCTAACCTGGTGTTAGAGGTGAAGACGAGGGGGAAAGAAGATCAAAATGGTTTAAGAATGAAATGGACTTAGGACTTGGTAGTTTTGTGTATAGACCTCCAAAGGATTTGCGACTAGAAGCTGCCTTAATTCAAAATCGATGTTCAACATGCCACCAAGATGAGCATAAGAAAAGCAAATGCTCAAAAAAAAGAGTAAGTAAGAAGACGAGAAAGAATCGTGGGGGTGAGCAGGTATCAATGGTGTTGCTTGTACTGACTAGTGTTTTTTTTATTATTGCAATTTTTTCATATTTGTTTCATGTGAACTGACAAAATCTTTACTTAACTACAGAATGGTGATGGAGGAAATCTTCCAGGAGTACCTAGCATTGGATGATTATTATGAGTAGAGACACCATGCTCGACGGATCAAGAGGCACCATGTTAAGTTATAATCGCATTGATTTTTTTTCTAAAATTTGTATTTTCTATGTAGTTCCTTCATCTGCTCTAAGTGTGCACACACACAATGATGTGATGTGACGATCGGTCCATTCCATACCTAAAGAGATGTGGATTTTTGGGGTCCTTGATGATTAGCAATGTGGACATTGAGAGTGATGATGATGCTACTTCTAAAGGCAAGAAAAGCTTGATTGGTTTATGTATAATAGCAAGTAGCAAAAGTGTCACCAATAATGATATCAGTAACGATAGCAATAATGAGATAAATCCTTCTTATGATGATTGAGTTGTGCTGTTGAAAAACTAGATACTTTCTTAGAGAAGAGAGATAAAAAGATTAACATTCAAAATATTTTGTTTGAATAGTTAAATGCAGAAATTGTAAGACTTAAAACTGACTCCTATATATGATTCTTGTAAATCATGTAACTTAGTTTAGGCTGAATTTACTTCTCTTAAGTATATGCATGCTTCTATTTTAAAGGAACTTACGCTTGAAAAAGAGAAGAATAGTAAGTATGTCATATAGTTGATAAATCTGCTTATTGTGATAATTGCAATTCTCTTAATTTGAAGTTGAAAGATACTGATATTAAAATTACTCAATTAAAAGATAATATTGCTACTTATAAGTTTCTTTCATGTTTTGATTATGATAAAAATGGTAAGTTTTAGTATGTCTTTTATAAAATTGTACAACTCTTTTGAATCATATTGATTACTTGTAAGAAAAGATGATAACTAAAAGCTAAAATCAAATCTTTAATTAATACACTACTTCTCAAAAGTCTAAAACATATTTAGGTTATAATTCTTATGATTATTCTAAGACTCATACTCTAACTGTTGTTAAATTATTTGGAAGTAGCATAATTGAGATAAATGATGAAGCTAAAAGGCAATCTTTAAATCTGGTAGTGTTATATCATCTATTATCACAACTAGTACAAGTGTTGTTTATACTTCTAAAGTAAATATAAAATTAAATTCCATTCAATCTGATAGAGATGAAAATAAAGTAGATTTTTGTTTTAGACTTGCTAAGCAACAAATGAGAGAAAAGGTTAAGATATGGTCTAATTTGAAAAAGGCGTGCCTTTTAATTCTACTAGCATGAGTAATAATAGATCTAAACATTTGCATAAAAATACTTATATTATGTCTTCTGGTGTGCATCGTGTGTCTTAGTACTAGATTCCAAAATATTATATTACTAACCCTAATACATAGACCACGACATTGTTATCTTCTATGTAGGCACTTCGCATGAGAAAGAAGAACATTTCACTAGTGGATTCCAGATGTTCACTCCACATGTTTGGTGACAAGAATTGATTCTCTTATCTCATAAGAGCATTGTATGTTAAAAATATAACTTCTAGAGATACTTTTACTTCTATAGTTGTCGCTACAGGTACAGATACATAAATTTAGGGGAAGAACATTTTTACTGATAAAGATGAAGAAGAAGATTAAATTAAATAAGATAAAGTTGTTGAAACAACAGCTTCCTCGCACATTTACAGAAGACATCCACCTCAACAAATCATCAGTAATTCTCATGAAAGGGTGACACATTTCAGGTTTAACAATCCAAACTCTCATACTCATTCAGCTTTTGTAGGGTCTTTAGAATCCAAAGATATATCACATGCATTAACTAACAAACCTCGAATCAATGACATATATCAAGAGTTAGAAAATTTTAAACATAACAAACCCAAACTTGTACCACCACCTCCTAATCATTCTACAATTAGAACTAAATGGGTTTTAAAAATAAATAATAGAAACAAAGTTAGGTTGGTTGCTGGAGGTTTTACACAATTAGAAGGCTTAGATTTTAATGAAACATTTACTCCTGTTGCTAGATTCGAAGCCATTAGAATTTTGTTAGCCTTTACTGTATCTAAAAGTTTTAAACTTTATTAAATGGATGTAAAAAGTGCTTTTCTGAATGGTTTTATCAATGAGAAAGTTTATTTTAAGCAACCACTTGTTTTTAAAAATGCTAAATATCCATATCATATTTTTAAAACTATTTAAAGTCTTATATGATTTAAAATAAGCCTGAAGAGCATGGTATGATATGTTGAAAAAATTTTACTTAAAAAAAACTTTACTATAGTAAAGGTAGACAACTTTTTTTTCTTAAGCAAGGCAAGGATCAATTATTCGTTCAGATTTATGTGTATAATATCATCTTTGGTTGTCCTTCTTATGCTTTGGTGTCATAGTAAACTATGGCAAGTAAATTTGACATGAGTATGATGTTTGAATTGATGTACTTTTTAGGATTGTAAATAATACAAACAAAAAAAGGTATATTTATGCATCAAAGTAAGTATACGAAGGACCTTCTACATCGTTTTAGAATGGAGAATTGCAAACCTGTTATGACGCCCATGGGAGCAACATCTACACTTAACCCTAATGAAGATGGTAAGCATACTAAACAAAAGGAGTATAGTTCACTTTTATATCTTGCTACTTCAAGACTAGATATACAATCAGCGATATGTTTATGTGTACGATTTTAAGCTTCTCCACATGGTTCACATCTTCAAGCAATTAAGCGGATTCTCATGTATGTTTATGGTACTAAATATTTTAGCATATGTCTATCTTCATCCTCATGTATTACTTTAAGAGTTTTTTCTGATACTGATTTTGAAGGGTGTAGACTTGATAAGAAAATTACTTCTGGTGTTTGTTTCTTCCTGGATAATTCACTTGTTGTTTAATCATTTAGAAAACAATCATCTGTAGCATAATCAACTGTTGAATCTGAGTATATTGCCGCTGCTAGTTGTTGTTCTCAAATACTTTAGATAGTAGCTATACTTAAAAATTATGATGTTACTTTAAAAAATGTTTCACTTTTTTTAGATAACATAAGTGTCATTTGTATTGCTAAGAAGCCAATACAACACTCTAGGACAAAACACATTGATATTAGATTTCACTTTCTTAGATATCATGTTGAAAAAGAAAATGTGACACTTTATCATGTGGATACTGAACATTAACAGATATTTTCACAAAACCTTTGGATACTTCTTGTTTTGCTCGTCTTAAAAAGAACTTGGGGTTATTCATCCTATGATATTGTTTTGAGGGGGAGCATCAACATTTTATAACATATTTTTTTGGTGTTTTTTTATTTAAAAAGTAAAAAAATATATCAAAAAAATAATATGCACTACATATAATTCACATGTATTAATTGCAACCATATTCATGTTATAAGGTATGAGTGCTTTCATATTTCTATATGTGTGATGTTGATCTTTATATGACTACCTAATGGAATGATAACTTAAACTAAATTTTAACATGATTGAACTATTTTGATCTTGTTTTAAATATGCTAATATGCTATGAGAAATATAAGAAACATCAAAATTATGTACCATGAAAAATACGAGAAATATCAATGAAATATGCATTATAGCACTTTTTTAACGAGATTATCTATTATTGCACTTTAGTATGAACTTGAAAGAAGTTGTGTACGACCGAAATCTGCTTCTTAAGCTTAAAATTGTCAAAAGATATAGGCTTAAATGGATTAAAAAATAATGCTAATGGTGAATAAAATTTCTTATAATTTATATCATGAAATCAATCAAGTTCTCAATTTTTTTAAAAAAGTCACCAATAAAATGCATCATGTTAATGCTTGTAGGTTTTGCAGTAGTTGAGTAAGGAAATATTATATCTTGTAATAAATTATTAATTACACTTAATTTTTTGTTATACTGGATTTACCTAGCTAGAAGTAGACTGGCGACGGCAAGTGAGCAGGCCAACGTGGGTTAGAGGAGGCCGAAAGTTACTAAGTCGGCGAGTGGCCTGACTTTGCAGGCAGGCCGAGAGTTAGCAGGCTGGCAAAATGGGCTAACGGTGTGGAATGGACCTAGCAGCAACATGGGTGCGCGCGAGAAGGATGTGTGGCTGATATGTGGTCCTAGTGTGGCAGCCAGCACCAGCGCGCGGGCGCAGCGGTATATGCGGCTGACAAGTAGACCTGGTGTGATAGCTAGCGTAGGCACATGGACGCGCGGTTGCACAATGGCTGACAGGTGGGTCCGGATGTGATGGAGACGTGGTGCGCGCAAGCACAGGAGATTTGGAGGGACACGTGTTGTCACCAGATTGGTACGGAGGCATAGCAACAATATACGAGTAAGATTCTCTGTAAAAACACATCGGACTCTATGGTCTTCTGTGCGTCGGTGATGTGGCATAATTTAGAGCGTCAATTTTGAATCGAATGATTGAGAATAGTTATAAAATCTTAAAGGTATTTAGGACTTTTTCTATAGGATTTTTAAATTATTTTTGGATATAAAAGAAGGTTAGGGTGTTAAGGATTTTAACACGGAGTTGAGAAAGATTTTTGAAGAATTTTTGTAAACATAATTTTGAAAATAAAGATAAAGTTTATGAAATATTAGCGTGGTAATTAATGTCTCTTTTTTATTTATTTTTGTGCATATTTAACGATTGATTTTATATTAATTTATTTTCTCTGTGATTTAGATTGGTTTCTTTGATCTAAAATTTAGTTATGATGTTTTTCTAGTGCTTTGAATAGTTTGATTAGTTAATTATTTTCAGATATCACATTATTAATTAATTAGTATTTAATTAATTTCAGTTGGTAATTTTATTTCATTAATATCTCAATGTTGGATTTATTTAAAAAATTTATCTATGTTATTCTTCTATCAATCTATAGCTATAATTTATTTAGTGACGAAACAGTCTTCTATCTATATTCTGAAAATGCAATTGTTTTGTGTTAAAAGAAAGTGTTAAATTTTATTTTTGAATTCCACAGTCATTGACCCTCTGATTATTTATTTTAGTATGTACATATGTAGTAGATGGTGGACTAACAATTTAACAATTTAACAATAGCTCAGTGGTATATAAGTCATGGCATACAATTTAACAATTTTAAATTCTATTTAAGGAATTTTCTCTAATAAAAAAGACCAAATACCATCTCTCTAGGGAAGAAATACAGAGCCCTTGTCTGTACCAGGGTTCATCTTTCTGATGGACCGCCGAATCCTTCTTTTCACCAAATTTTGACGAAATTCTGCTTGAGTTTAGTGTACCAAATTTGAATTTCTCAAATACCATTTAAAATTTGCTTTCCTCCCGCGTTGAAATCTCGAAATTTTGTGGCTTTTGAAACGATCTGTACGAAGGGGGCTCAAGACGCAATGCTCTTGGGAGTAGGTAACGGAGAACTGGACACCAAAAGACGGACAGACAGTAGGCGCAAGAAAAAATGGATTTCTTAATATTATTGTCCATTTATTAACTTGACTTTTGTTGTCCTTGAGTTCCCAAACGACCTCTAACGTAAAGGATTTCCAGGCTTGCTTTTTATAACTAGACATGTAAGTACCAAAACTGAGACACTTATAATGAACAAAGGATGATGATGCGGTAAAAAGGTTACACACTACCATCTTGGTTGCATACTTGAATGGTTGGATGGTCGGTTCTTTCTCGGTTTATCTCTCACACTCCTACAGTGTCACGTACCCCGTTATGCTTGTGGTCCTCTCCAAGGAGATCTTTTCTGTTCCTCGTGTGGGGGTGGAGTTGCCATTGCCAAGTTGGCACGAAGATAAAAAGGTGGCAGTAGCCAATGGGAATTATTGGGTGAAAAGTCCCAAACTGCACGTTTGGAATGCTGAAAATTCATGGCAAGTAGTAGTAGTACTAACTAAAGTTTCATCAGTAGCCACCAAAGCAACTGTACGTTGAGGGTAGCTGTATTATTAATTGAAAAAGAAAGTAGGAGTAGAGCTTAATTCACTCTAATTTAGCATATATTTTTCAGCTCAGGGGGTGTATTAAAAAAAATCAGCTCCGGAACAATAGGGGAAGGATAAATGCTACCGCCAAGTAGGAGACAAATGGAGCAATATGCAGCATTTCAATCATTCAGTGGGAGGCGATCATTGTGCCCCTTGGAGTCATTTTTAGGCAACGACAAACATAGGCAACATTCTGGCCAGAGCTACTGCCCTGTAAAACATACTACTAGTACAGGTTTAGCGAAAGAAGAGCTGCACTTGCACATGGCGAAAATCTTTTCGATGTCATGAATATCTCCAAATCCTTCTGCTCATACCTCATTCAGGAGAACTACTTGGCTCAGCAACTCTGGTTCCATTTCATCAGAATAATGTCATTCACCATCAGCCATAATCTTTTCTGATACGTGCAAATGCAGGGAGGTGAGTAAAACAAGGATAAGAGAAAAGGCTACAGTTACAAAACTGTACCGAAATACCCCTCGTCAGTTTGGTTGGACCAGGGAGATCCGACCAGCAGCAGTCCAAATGCCCGTGAAGACTCTGCAGGCTCCGTGGCCGACCAGAATATATCGTTGCTCAGTGAGATCAGGCTATCAACGAGTGGCCGTGCAGCCACCATTGCAAGCCATCCTCGCTCCTGATCTCCAAAGATCAGCTGGAGATAGGAAATGGAAAGATACGTGTACTGTAATCTCCTAAGGTTGCATTCCGAAAGAAGCCATTGCTCCAGTGGCTGTTAAGCCGCTAATGGTCAATGACTAGTACCTGAATTATACAGGCATAGGCTGTCCAGTACGCTATCAGCTGGTCAATGGTAACAGAGTTTTTTTAAAAAAAATAAAGAAAGGCAAAAGGAGTGCCTCGAATAATCGAATGCAAATTTTGGATTAACGTCTGCACGAAGGCAGCATGTTGTGATTCTTGACCTGAAAAGGCTAGACCAATAATCACTATAAACATGTAATAACATCACGCATGTCGGCTAGGTCTGATTGGCTGTTTTTCTTTAAGCTTCTGAAGTATACGAATAAGGCAAGAAGGGCAATGGAGGTGTCGGAGATCTTTCGGAATTACTACGGGATTCATGACAATGACCTTCCACTTGTGCTGCAAGCAGCCTCCTTTTTCCTGGATGGCAGCCTGTGATAAATTCCTTAAGGATAACATATAATAGCTAGATCCTGAAATAGCCATGTTGACATCCACATCAGGCGATAAAGCTACCAGATTCTCAAGGGACAGGGCACCATAATGTCCCTTCTGAAATAAGAATCGACACCGCGAGAGACGAATAAAATACAATTCGTGTGCTGCAGTCACACGCTGGCAGCATCGTAGGTGTACCGTAGAATGGAGTGAACAAGTGAGCGTGAAAACGGAGCTTTGATGGGTTCATCAATAAGTATTGGATGCTAAGTTCCAGTACATGCGAAATCATATGTACAAGTGGTACAGCGAAACACCAGAAGTTGACAGCTCTGCCCTAAGACCTGCAAGTGCGGTATACCTCGCCACGCATCACATCAATTGGTCCATGATCAAGTGCATAACGATCTGGGCCAAGATACACGCCTGTCTTCTCAAGGAGAGCTAAACCTTCCTCCCTGCCGTACCTTGACGAATAAAGCTTCAGGTATTCGATGTCCTGCGTTAGAACGTCAGTAAGGAACAACTGTGAGCAATCTCAACCGTGAGCAATTGCTTGCTGATGGAGAGTTTCAGATTTTGTACTATCCACAGCCGAGAACTGTGGTTCTGGCAACAAAAAATAACAACTATTAGGCTGAAATTTTCATTTGGTATATTCAATGAAATTTCCTTCTATATTCACTGAAATTGGCACAATCTTAAGTGCCGGTTCGTTCAAAAAAAGTTTCATTTGGTCGTGCATATTCCAAATGTCATTGGCTTCACATTTTCTAATATGGTGTACTGTCTACAATCAAAGGCAAAGTGGGATTTAAATGACAGCTTAAGTGATTCGGCCATGAAGCCTATTTCAGAATAAGTACTTTACGCCTAATTTCAATCTGAATAGTTCTAACCTAGCAAACATATAATAGCATTGTGGATGAATTCATCTTTCATATAGAGGATGGATTTATTTCCATTATTTAAAGAAAACATATACTAGCGTTTTAATAGAGCCAAAACATTCCAAAAAAACTCACCTGCATGCCACTGAGAATGCGCTCAAGCCTAGTGGACGCAACCGGTTCATGTGACGATGAAAAGACTTCACCAGGATAGAACAGAACCCCATCGCCAGGAGGAAGACCACGTCGGAAACAAATCTGTAGTTGCACCAAGTATGGCAATCAGATGAGCAAATGGATGTAGATTGTAGAGGCCAATCTATCAAGTTGTATTTTCCTTTAATTTTCAATGTAATACTACTATTCAGGAAACACCTACATAGACTAATGGTCACATTGTATCAAATGGTTCCCTGTGCCACATTATACCTCAGCACTTGGAATCATAGCCTTCTCGTAGCAGTTGGTACCCCAATAAAGGAATCCTGTTCCACCCTCCTTCCACACTCTCCACGTCACTGCCCTGTGCTGGGTTCCACGCATCCCAAGGTGCCAGTTTGGTTGAGGATCAGAAGGCCCCATACACACATATGTCCACCATTCCTAGATAGGATTGAAATTACTTCATCAAGATAGAAAAACAGTAAACTATAAAGGGCTCCATAAATCCATATGCATGTACAACAGTAAACAGATGGCGCACCAGAGAACAGTACTGTTTACATAGAGAGTTCACTGCCCATTTTTATAAGGCATGGATGCTATTGAAGATTCAAACATCTGTAACTTATTACCCACACTTGCCCTCATTATATGTAGATGTATAGAAATGGTAGCACTGGATTTGTATTTGATAATATTTTGTGTGATTTTCCCATTTTGGGTAGTTATTAACAAATAACAATATATTTAATGGAAATAATAATTGAAGTTCAATTTTAAAGATAGTGTCAAGTCAAATTGCACCTTACAAAAAAAATGAAAGGAGAGAGTAACTCGAAAACAGGCACAATATTTCATAAGATTACCGATTACGAAACCCGATGTGTTGTCATCCAACTAATATATATTTTTAATTCTGATTAATACTAATCTTAGACCAAAATACCAACAGATCACCATTATTCAGAAAATAAATGCTCTAAGTCATGAGTTCTTTCAAGCATGGCAACATCCACACTGCAAGTACAGATGCTGTACGAAGAAAATGAATGTTGTCCATTCTATTTAAAAGAACGTAATTTGCTCTTACTTCACCAAGATCAGGCCGTAGTTCAGAAACAATATCCTTCACTAAGTCCTCTCTTGTGCCAAGAACCCATTCACTGTATAAAAAGAACACTAGATCAGTTGGATATACTAGATCTGATATTGAACAATGTATGACATAGATTTTATGCACCAAGCTACCAATACTTCTACTAGCCTCCATGTTGCATATCCAATATTCACACAGTGCCAAACATTTCCAACATGTATCAGAGTTGTGAATTCCATCAAATTGCCAATGCCGTGTCATCTTAATGTCAGTGCCTTGTGAGAATGGAAAAAATTCTCTCAGACCGGCATTGATAATTGTACCTATCTTGTTTATGTACTAATTTCTAAATTTTTGCATTTGATACATAACCTAGCTCTGAATTTGTATGACAAGATAATGAAAGATATAACAGAGTAAAAAGTTTTGAACCTTATGTTTTTTTCTGTGTAGAACCAAGCACTACAAGTCCACCATTTGAGCATCAGTATAGAGCAGCTATCGGAGTGAGTCCACAAATGGGTATCCATTGACCCACTAGTTCAACTAAACCCCCCTTTTTTTTCTTCCTTGCTAGTGAAAAGGTGCATTTTTAGTTAAACTAGTGCAAGTCAATGGGTACCCATGGATTAGCCCACTCCCATTACTAGTATAGATCTATGTTGTTGTATCAGTTTTTTGGAAACATTATAACCATAGTATGCTATGTCAGTGTGAAACATGTGTAAATATTGTAAACAGGGATATGAACACCATATGCCCATAGTATTTTAGCAGTTTAGAACAAACAAGAAATACCAGCACGAGTGCAAACCTTGTGCAAAATATCTGTGTATTTGGGCGTAGAACATTTGGAACTTTTACAAAGGCCTCAAATGTAGAAGGAGCCAGTTCAGAACCACTTGGACCTGCATGCGCCATTTGCATTTACAATAAAAGATATATGCTTAAAAGAAACTCAAGACTTGCCAAGTGTGATCAGCTTCCGTAGGAATATTAATGTTATCCTGACTTCAAGAAAAACTAGGACCAAACAGGTGATAGAAAATTTTTGCATCGTAAGCAGGTAATCATATGGTCATTCCATACGAGATATAAAAAGCACCATACCTAATGGATAAACAATAAAGGAAGATATTTTATGGTACACCAATGACCAATCTAAATATATGCTCATTACAAATTCAAGTAGGGAAGGATGTTTTTTAACAAGCAGCATTGCTAAGGGAGATTAGATTGTCTTACTCACCACAGTAATAAGTTGTCAAAATACGCACATCAGATGCATATGAACGTAACTCATTAGAGATGCTGCGGATTACATCATACTGTTCCATATTCAATGGCTGAGAAAAATAAAATAACTGTTAGATGATCATAAGGTAGCTCTTCTTTAATACTGAAATGAACAGTATGAATTGATGTTGTAGAGTGGCCCAAAGAGTACCCACGGGTTGGTCCGCACCCATCCCTATGTTCTATGGAGCACACAAGTAGCTATTTTGGTTACTTCAGGTGTCATGCTTTATTGAGCAGTGCATACACTGGTTGGTATCATTATTACCATACTCACTATTACATGTATCTACAAAATTCTTGCATGTTAAAGATGTAGTTATACTTGCTGGATTGCCAATTTTATGTGTGTATTTACGATATAAGAATACACTGGACATTTTTCATATATGATATAGCACTGCATGTGGATGTTGGTAGCATGAGACGTTTGATGTACTCCGTACCACTTTATTGTTTGTGGTATGTCACATCAGGCCACATTATATTACAACAGAAGTTGCCCTCATCCGATTAAGACAAAATAAATCTAAACATCAGTAAGTATTAACCATCTTTTTCTATTCAACACAGATGTATAATTAAACCTGATGATCTAAGACTGTTACTATTAATCATCGAAATAATGAAGGTCCAACTGCATATAGCTAGGCAGGTAATAATGGAACCTAAAAATTGATATGGCATCATAAAGGACACTACAACCAAGGGGGCACTTGCATTTTGTGTTGTAGAGCCATGTAACTGAGCAATCACACACCTCATCCCACAAATAGAAGTAAGATTTTGACCAATGAGCCTCTGATTTCAAGATTTCAACCTCTCTTCGCAGGGAATTTTTTGCAGCATCAGTGCTGTTGTGAATAAAAAAATGAGCCAAAAACATATATAGCAAATTGGTATAAAACTTGGCAGAAATTTGAGCAATACCTTGATAGGATAGGTGCATACGGTACAGCATACGCTGCTAGTCTTGGATCAGAGTAATATCCATTCGCCCTTGGATGATCAGCTAAAATAATAACAAACAAGTGAAAAAAAATCACATTTCCATAGTAGCACATTGTTTTACCAATAAAAATGAAGTGTTACCAGGCCAAGGGCATGTGTATGCTAGAATGCGCATGCTATCTCCCCATCTGCAGAAAAATGGACTGATTCTGTATTGGAGGAGCCACCTGAAGTGATGATCAAGTGAATCATACCAACCTTTGGTGCCATGCTCCAAGCAAAACCGATCTTCAATAACAGTTTCAGATATCTGAGTATAGTCAATGGAGAACAAATCCATACAAGTACAAATGCAAATTCATGGTGACTACAACTCAAGGACAGCATAGACAATTTAGTCACAAATTACCAACTGTAGGTCTACAAAGTATGTGCTGCACACCAGAAACAAGCATATCGAAATTATCAGAACATAACAGAATGAAAGAGAATATTGCCAGGATACGCCAAAAACAGCAGGTAAAGAAGGTGTCAGTGGGAGAGTAAAATCCCAAACAGTAAGGATTAATTTCAAACGAACTGCCACATTGTTCATAACATCTTCATCCATCATATCTCCTAATCCATTATTCTCCTGGCAGTCCTGGAATGATGGAAGAGCTAACATCCTCCTCAGTGTGGTTGAAGCAGATGTAAGTCTTTGTACCTAAAAGTTGTAAAATTTAGAAAGGAATATTGATATAAGTATGTAACATAGCATGTCCCTGAAAATAGAACATCAGAGTAAAATACCATTTCCTCTGATGATGAGTAGTCTCTGGGTTCAGTGATGTCAACGCAACTTCTTAGTTCTTTGTAAAGCTGATACCTCTCAGATTTTGTCAATGATTCTCCTCTGGACCTGCCACCATAGTTAAAGATGAATGGCAATCAAACACAGATGCAAATATGGCTAGAAATAAAAGAAAAATATCACATGGACAGTTGTGACCACTTCCAAGCATCGGAGTGGACACTGGACATGCATCCTGAATATTGATATTTGTAACTAAAGCTGTCTTGTTTCAGGATGAGTGTCTAAGATAAAATGATTGTTTCATAACCCCAAACACTTCTAAATTTTCCAAACTATTTGAAGGCATATAAGAAGATTACACTAGTTTGCTCACATTAGACTCTGAATTTTAGCAGCTCAAGTGATACAGTAACAGTGTAACACGGAAAGTTCAATGACTTGGGCAAATAAAAGAGTCTCAGATTTCAAGACACAATAGGAAATATAAATATAAAGCCTCTGATTATTACATATTTTTCATGGGAAACATGCAACAAAACATTGGTTTTAACTCTTTATACAATGGTGCACATTACTTCGAATACTTCATGTGCTCTATTATATCAACCAGAGATACTTATTCAATATGAACACTGGTGTCAGTAATAGAATCTAATGCACTTTTCATGCCCAAATAATACTAAATAATAATCAGATTATACTATCACTTGTGACAGGGGCACTGAATCAACTTAAAGCATGCAAGCAACATAGTCAAGCTTACTCTACTTCTGCCCTCACAGCAGTAATGAATATTTCACCCTCATATAGACCAGGCTGTTGTCCGTAAGGAACATTTAGTGAGACCCATATTGCACTTGTCTCTCTGTACAAACAAAAGTAAATTAGCAATTATGAAAGAGAGAAATGTTGATGTGCATGAATCATAGTTGTCTAAATCACAGAGGCAATACCCTGGAAGCAGGTTTATTTGAGAATTCAGTGGATCAATTGGCACAAGAGCATCTGGTACACCTAACATAGGCACCACACGTCGCAAGGTTACAGATTGACCAACCACTAACCTGGTACAGCACTGTCATAATCATCCAATGTAGAAGTGTACAAATGAAGGCATCTCTCAAAGAATGAATTCAAGATCTAAACAAACAAACCTGTCTCCAGCGGAAGAGCAAAGATCAGTGCACTGAACCTGCACAGATCCCGCAATACCAGAAGTGGCCCATGATACCTTTGGACGTAAAGCAATTTGAAAACTTTCCCTTTCATTTCTTGCTGCCAAAAGGTTAACCTAAACGAAAGTAACTTCTAAATATTTTTGGAATGAACTGAGATCGAAAAATATGATAAAATCATGTATACAACAGCCTATAACAAGTAAATGCTGGAAGAAAAAAACACTGCGTAGCTGATGGAACATAGAAGTGGTATGGCCCTAAAACATTCTGCATATTGAAGTGTCAAAGCAAGAGAGTTCTTGCCCTTCTAGCAGTGCTAATAAATGCAAGTATAACTTACATGTTCCAGAGGTAGAGGTGCTTCTTGTGGGCTAACATTTGCTGTGCTGGGCATAGACCAGACATGCAAAAGATCTGCTGAGTGTACCTTTGTAGGGTCAATAGCACCATTACCTAAACTCAACACCTGTAATCCTCCATCCACCCATCCATAACTAGTCCCTCCTCCAGCTACACCTTCCACAGGTGGTACAGAACTGTTCTGTGTCTTATCTCCTGTGGTCAGAGGAAGGAAAAGGATTAAGTCACATAACTGGAACTTAAGCTCCAAAGATTTATCTCTGATGTATGTCAGTCAAAAACTCAAAATCCCAAGATGTAAATAAAATATCTCTCTGGATACAAGAAATCTGTATAATAATTGTTATCGACCAGCAATTCTAAGATGTAAAGGGTTTTTCCACTCAAGCCATGTGATGTACTGAATTCACAAACAATACTGATTCTTCTGGCCTGACTGACTTCTTATTTTGCATATATGTCTTCTTATGCATTTTCCCACACCTGATCAATCGTCCTGTGTGTATGTAGATTTGGCTTCCAGGCAGACACAGTCACTGCAGAAACTACCTGAAAATTCTCTCTCCTTAGCTCAGAACTGAAACTAGAAATGGGCTCAATCAATTCCATCCATGGGTGAGCTTGGGCATCTCCATCCAAGTTGTGCTCACCCTACAGTTTTACAACACAGAATAGCCAGACCAAAAATCTCAGAACCTTATATATCCGATTGCCAAATGGCAGTCACATATTCCACCGATGACCGATTAACCTCCTACATGCAAAGGGTGAGCAGACTGGCCACATTGGTCCCGAGAACCGCACAACGCGAACTCAACTGGAGCTCCGGAAGGCTATACCCCGCCTGCCCCCCGCACAACACAGCCCGAGCGAGAGCAGCACTACCGCTCAGCATCGGCTCACTCAGCAGTATTCACAGGCACAGCAGCTCAAGTGAAAAATGGGTAGATGGTGATCCGGGAGGATCCGATTCGACCCCGGCTTGGGGCGATCGGGCTGTTCCGGACGGCAACCCAGTTCGATCTGGGCGATACGGGCGGGGAAAGCAGCGAGCACGCACCTGCGGCGGCGGAGTTGGATTGGTCAGATTCCATGGCCACGGCGGCTGCGGCGGAGGAGAGTGATCGATCGAGGAGGGCCGCGACGACGGCGAGGGCAGCAGCGCTGGAGTGGGAGCGGAGAGGGGGAGGAGAGGAGAGGCGGTTTCTGTGCGCGGCCCAAGCCCCGAGACCCCCGACACCCGACCTCCCACGGAACCTCGGTACCTCACCACCTCGCCTCGCGGGTGGCGCACCAGTGAACCGCGAAGGCGATCGAGTTGTGGACCCCGATCACGGTGATCAACCTGGCGCGCGCTTGCACGCACCGTGCCGTTGTTGTGGCAACGAGGGAAATGTCAGAGGAGAAAAGAAATCGCGGAGGCGCAGACGTGTTCGCCTCTCCAGAAATCTCATCCGGCTCGAGTGTTTGGTTTGGTTCAAAGTCCTTTTGATTCACATGCGTACTAGAGTACAAACATTGCATGTACATGGTACATCTAGAAGATCACAGTCGACACGCGGCTGCTGCATCGCACGGACACCTGCTGAATACCTGTTGTGACCTTGTAACAAACGTAGCGAAACCGCAGTTTGTCACGGCCGTTACCTTGGTCAGCTCAATAGCAACATTGTTTAGTGCTTATACTTAGGGCACCTTTTCAACTGATTACACAATCTCATGAGTAACGAAAGATATTAGCCAAGCACATAGCCAGCCACCCAAGACACATACTCTGTAGTGCCACAAAGATATACTATTAGCGAACGACTGCTCAAAATCGGGATGAAACGACGAGATACATTCAATTGTGAAATCTAGCTACAGCACAAGCATAGTCCACTGCACCCACAGACCAACGTTTGTCAGGGTAACTCATCTTACGCTTAACACTACCATCTAGATGAGCAAATATCCATAATGAACTGTAAAACCAACCCAACTGTAACAATATCCGTCTTAAGACTGCATGGCATCATCTCCTTCTGCTTCCCCTGGCACTTCATTGAACATGTACTGGCTCTAATACTCCATCAAGTATTGCGTCAATCTCGACATCCAGGAAGAGCTGGTAGACCCTGCTTATATCCTCCATCTCCAGAATCTCACCCTTGAGTTTCTGGCAAGCTAATGCAGCCGAATTGATTGATGGATTGCACACCTCAGGGAGGTCTCCACTCCAATCTTTGTGAGCAAAACCTTGGCACCTGCAGACATTTCCACATCTTCTTCGTCCCATGTGGTGATCAGTAGTTCGTCCCACGTATGGATGTGATCCCTCGGTTGGTTGCAATGACTAGAATTGGAGCCATGTCATTTTCCAATGCACGGATTAGGAAGGAGAAGCATTCAATATCTAGCATGTGGACTTCATCAATAAACAGAACACCAGGGACAATCTCAGCCTTCCCTTCCTCTCTCCATTCAGCAACTTTCGCATCAATCGGCTCCAGAACCCCTGCACGAATTTCACCAGTGTCACCAATGCAAAGTGCAAGAAAACCCTGTGTCATGGACAACAATAACAAAAAACAAAATGAGTCTTGCAAAGATAGGCTCGCTTAAATTTTTATGGTAGATAGAAAACCACATCTGAAAGCCAATAATCTATCTAATGACTGAAAAACTACCATGGTTGGTGATCAAAAAATGAAATGTTCAAAAAGATTCCAACCAAAGCATACTATTTAAAATACATCAGATAGTTGTTTGGTTGAGACGACAGAACTACAGAGAGAGAAAGAGAGAGAGCACATCACAATCACGATCATTTCATGATTTCAAACTAGTTGAAGCATATTCATGTACCTTGTCTTGGAACATGGTTCATTTATGTGCACATAACAATTACTAAGCTGTACCAAAGTACCAATAGGCTTGACTAATTTCCATCAGATTATGCTTTTCATATGGGAGTCCTCAAGCAACATCATGCAGGTCCTTTCTTCCACAAGTGTTGCAGGAGGAGGCTGCTCTCTATCGATATTTCTCTATGGGCCAAAATAAAATTAGATCCAATTTGGGCAGCTGAATTGTATTTCAGCTTCAAGCCCAACAAGATCATATATGCCATCCAAGTAGGCCATCTTTTCTTATTATTGGCTAACAGAGTGGGTTTGACACTTAGCAGGGAGAACCTGATCGAGCTAGTGCTGTACAAATCCAGTTTTAACTGATTTTTGTCAACCCGCCTTTTACACGTCTGCAGGTGAATGAATGAGATGACTAGGTGCAACACAGTCACTGGAACACTATGGTTAGGTGTGGTTCGGCCAGTTTTGCTAGTGAAGGAATACTCACCCCCTTTCTGTTCTAGTTCCAGCATCATTCAATAGGATTTGGGTGGGGCAGTGCAAAGAGCATGGTCAGTGTAATGCAGCTAGGCAAGATTAACCAACTTCAAAGTTATTATGTGATTTTCATCACCACACATACACATGACACAAATTATTTTCCATTCAGGCTCGGAAGCAAAATACAAGATTATAGGGCAGTCCTTAATTTGGATTTTGGAGCAGCAAGTGATCCTTTGTTCAGATAGTAAGTTCTTGCAAACGTTAGAACAGATTTTTCAAGACTGAAAAAAAAATTGGTGGCTAAGCTATCACCTTAGTAATTAACATACAAGCAAGCACACAGCACATATGTCCAGGGTAGCTGAAAGTCAATGTGAAATACCAGAGCTGAGAGAATTTGAAATACTTAAATTGGATATTTCACTTGTATCTATTTTTCAGTTGAGTAATATGTGATACTAAAGCTAACAGAGATTTCACTTTTATCTATTTACTCATTGCAGTAAGATTGATAACGAGCACCCTTTATTCTCTAGTTCTCTACTATGTCATAATGGTTCAATACTTCAATGTAGATTCCTTGTCAGGTAGTATGAAATATTGCTCCATTGTATGAAATATCTACTCTAGTTATGGACGAATTTTTGGGAAGGGAATGTGAATTTACCGGCTATTGATGACATCAATTTCACGTAAGGCGACACAATGCACGACCTCCTTGCGCTTCTGGAGCTCGCCCTCAGGGCACTTGACGAACTTGGTGTGAGGGCCAACAGCATCGTAATCAGGCGACCTCCCGATTGAGCGGCCAAGCTTGGTCACCTTCCCAGAGGCCTAGTCAAGCGCAACCACATCCCCGCTCTGCACCTTCTCTTTCCCCAGGGCCTCAATCATCTTGCCGCCGAGCTCGTACACGGTCACCATGTCCGTCGTCTTCAGCGTACCTCTCAGCCGCGGCAACACCGGAAGGCGAGGAGCTGCCACCTGCAGCTGCCGCGGAGACGGGGCGGTCGATTGAGATTTCAAAGACCTCGCCCTCGATTATCTCAGCCTCCTCCTTGATGCGGACGCCGATAGCGCGGCGGAAGGCCTGGGTAAGCGCCTCAGTCTTGGAGAGGTCGAGGGAGAAGAGCTTGGACGCAGCGACGGAGGCGAAGGGCGTCTCGGCGCCGAGGGACTTGGCGATGCCTATGGCGAGGGCGGTCTTCCCGGTGCCGGGCTGCCCGGCGAGGAGCACGGCACGGCCGGCGATCTTCCCCTGGCGGATGAGCTGCAGGATGAGCCCGGCGGCACGGCGCGCGGGGAGCCGCCCGACCATCCCCTCCGAGGCGTCGTGGGCCTCCAGCGAGGAGTCCAGGCCCAGCCCCCGGATGTGGGAGTACGCGCCGATGCGTTCGATCCGCGCCAGGTCGCGGCTCTCCGACAGCCGCTTCAGCTCCGCCATGGCCACCACCCTCCGCCGCCGCAGACGAGCTTTTCGCTTCTCGGGGGTACTAGAATTGAAGAAGGTTTAAGGCGAGAGGGGGGAAACGAGCGCTAGGGTTTTGTCAGCCAGCCAGATGGGTAGGGTAAGGCGAAGACGAAAGGGGGAATACAGAGAGGTGTTGCACACATGCACTTGTGACATAATGGGCCGTCACCTCTTGGGCCAGATGCAATTCCTTATCCTCCCTCGTTTTTTACGTACACATTTTTCAAACTCTTAAATAATATGTTTTTATAAAAATTTATATAAAAAATTACTTTAAAATATATTAATTTATTTTTTTAAGTTTTTATAGCTAATACTTGTTTGCATTGAATGAGCCTTAGGCATGTTTGGAACCATTAGAGTTGGAGGTCTGCGATCCTTTGGTATTGTAGGCTTGTTTGATTTGATGCCTAAACTAGCCATACCAAAGAATTGGCAATGCCAATAGAATTGGAAGGCATTTTTGTTTGCTATGAAAAAATTGGCATTGCCAGATTTTGGCAAGAAAGACAAACAAGAACTCAAGCACTTCTCAAATTTTGGTATCAAACCAAACCAACCACCACTTATGGATATTTTGGCGATGCCAGATATTACCACTACCAAAACAAATTGGTAGGGTTTTGAAATGGCCATGAACCACTTTATCCTATGAACTTGGGACGGAGGATTGAAAACTATTGGATTTGGATTTCTTTGCAAATAAAGCAATTCCTTCATTTTCATATGAAAAAAAAAGAACATCTGGTTTGACACAAAGGAACTTTTTTTCGTCTCATGCAAATAGCCCAAATTCCATCCTTACTGTGTGTTTCCAGGCCACTTTATGTTATATCATATTCCTAAGGTTTTTATATTCCTATATTTTTCATTCAAGAGAATCCATAAAATGCCATTGACAAACATCATGTTTCAAGAAATACCATCAATGAATACAACTTAATACAACTTTTAAGAAATATCATTGTATGAATTAACTTCTTTGAGAAATATCATCGCCGTCACTATTCCATCACTTATATTCTATTAAACATTATGTAAAGACAATTTTGCCTTTGAATGTATAATGTATATGCAATCTGAGATTTTGTCTAAGTTTTCACAAGAAAACTACATATGAAAAAATATCAAAAATTTACCAAATGAAGTTCATGACAACCTCTACTTCAATTTTTGGCATAAGTTTTTTTAGTACTGTAGCATTCCTAAAAAATTTTCCAAATCATCATGCTATTATCTGGTAGGACCCACATATCGGCTACTCAGAAGAGGAGGAGCTCGTGGTGTCATAGGTGCACACCGGTGCTCTAGAGCGGTGAGGCAAGGACGGCAAGGGTCTGGGATTGATGGCGACAGCGACCAATGGAGGCGGCTATGGATAAAGGAGGTGGAGGTGACACCGACGATGGCTTCATGGCAATGGGTTGGCAGCTGAGACGATGAGCTCGAGCTTGAGCATAGCTAGACGAGGTGACATTGGCGATGAGAACGAAGAGAAAGATTAAGGGATGTGGCAATGGTAGTAGGAGCTTGGCGGGTGTGGTGGCAGAAGCTCAAGAGCTAGGACGATGGGGGAGCTCCAAGTGAGCATGTGCATAGGGACGTCACTCTAGTTACGAGGTCATTGGCGGAGCTCTAGGTCTGTACTAGGGGCACAATGGTGACGGGTGTGAGGTCGTCGTGGGAGCTCTTGTGGTCAAGGTCATTAGTGGCACTATAGGCATGAGGACATAAGGTCGGTAGCAATGCTAGGGGTGCAAGGGCACGACAGTAACACTGCTATCAAGGCAAGATCAGCGGCGGCTCTAGAGGCAAGGGCATGGTGACAATAAGGCGACGACCTTGATGATGGTGGATTTGGGGCTAGGACCTAGGACAAGGGGACTCGATGATATTTCTTAGTATAGATCACTTGTTGATGGTGTTTCTTAGATTTTCTCTTTTTATTTTGCATACTTCTCAAATTTGATACTAGACCTTGATAATTCTCCCTGGCGTACTATTTTTTATTTTATGTTTGAGGCATTGATTTTTAGATATATAGATATAGTTTTACTTATTAAAAAATATAATTATTATTTTATTTTGTTATAATTTGTTTTGTAATTATAAATATTTTGAGCATGATTTATAGTTTTACATATTTACATAAAAAAATTAAATAAGACTATCAGTGAAAACATGAATTAAAAAAGTCGATATAAAAAACATATGGTGTAGTATGAGACGTCATTGGCGTGACCTTGTTTGTCTGAGATACATTTAGGATGGTGGTAAATTATGACACTATATAAAATAACTAATGGTAACTATAAGTTTTTATTTTTACAGTGACTTAAAGATACACAACACATACAGCAGACCGAAACTGAAGAAGCTAAACCAAAGTGTTTTTATCTTGAACCACCGATATTTGATTAGCGTCCACTGCTGTATAAATGTTTTTTTACTACTCCAATTTGAGTATTTAGTCCCGATTCAATTAACCCGATTGGTTACACTAACATTGGTTGATTTAAAAGATAGTTGTCTATATGATGTTGGGGTAATTTTTAGTACTGGTTGGTAATAAAGTTTTTTTTATACTATTTTTTACTTATTTATTTGCTATTATAAGTATTTGTTTTTTTCTTTATACTACTTTTATATATACTTATATATATTATATAATATATATGATTAACAACTTCATCCATAATAAATCTAATAAATTCTTTCTTACTTAACCCACAGTTCTTACTTAAGAAACGACTTTGGCATCGTTGTTGGGCAAGTGCGCGACGACGTCGCAAGTGGGAAGGCGGACACGCGAAGTAGAGGACAAACCAAGCGCGTGACAACATTGTTACAAATGGCGTTGGCATAGAGGATGATGGCGTGAAGAGATAATAAGAACGTAATCTGAGGATTTAGATCGGAAAAGATGAGAGAATGGTATAAACCGGCTGTATATAACAATCGGTGGTAAAAGAGTTTTTCTGCTTGGACAAAATATTTTTAAGTTCTAATTGATATTAATAACCAGAACTAAAAATATATTTTATCGATTTTTCAACAACTAAGTTTGGTTGGTATTAATAATTGGGAATAAAAATGTATTCTTCACTACCGGTTGTTTTTAACAAAATATCATTGATACCATTTTTAAATATCTTACAAAACTAGAGAAGTGTGAAAAATAATTTAAAAAACCAAAAAAATTACATGATAAATAAATTTAAGGAAAACACACATGATAATTAATTTTAAAAACCTTATGATTCTAATTTTCAATTTTTTATCAATTTTTTATAATTTTTATTTGTTTCATCTTTTTTAACTTTGATATTATGAAATACTCTTGCTTCTATTTTTATAATTAATACATACTCTTATTTTCTAAAAAAATATTCTTTTTCATCATTGTTTATATATTTTGTGGGAGAATAAGGTATACTTATATAGATAACCTTTTAGAGTTCTTGAATGAGTGCAATCACTAAATAAAATTTTAAAAAATATTTAACAACACCTTCCTTGTACTTTCTCCTTCAAAGAATAGTTATTACCGGTTAAAAATAACAACCAGTCCTAATAACTATACAATAGTATTGGTTAGTGTCTCCAGTCTGTATTAATGTATTTGATGGTGGGTAATACTAAATAGTACTAATACATAGATTTTTAAGTACAGATTAGTGTCACTGACCGTTACTAAAATTGTACACAGCTCCTAAATTATTAGTACTAGGTATACCAACCAATACAACCAATACAGTCGCCTCAAGGCTTTAAACTCAATACCAAAGAATATTTTTTAAGTAGCGGATTTTAACCAACCGATATGTTTTAATCCATTAAACAAAACCAGAAAATACAGTCGATATGTAGCATGTGCTTACACGTGTAACTATATCAAATGCAATTAGTGGAGAATGTATCTATTTAGGCATGTATAGTAAAGATGATTGACGATGTTGGTACATTGCATTAAGCACATGCTCGATAGTGCCATAATCAGTAGGTAAGACAGGAGTTATTTGCTGCAAAAAAAAGAAAAGCAAATGGCAATTGTTAGCAAGGTTACGGGTAACATAGTTCAGACTTTCAGTACATTCTATACATGGTTAGGCCGGTCTAGTTGTTGAGATCATTAGTTGGTTAGGTTAGCGGTCATTAGTTAATAATCAAACTTTCCGGCGTCGTGTTCATGGAGGAAACCCAACTTGAGCCTGGACTGCGACCTTGATCGAGTACATGCGATTTAACTATCATCTTGTACTGGTCAGTACCATTGTACAAAGCAACCATTGTTATCGGTAGTTCAGTACGCACCTCTGTTCCTAATAAATATATGTCCATTACATGCACTGCTACAATAATTTTTCTCTCATTTGCTACAAATCATTAACTAGCCCAAGAGTAAGCATATGACACTGAAACAACCAATTCCTTCAGTTCTTCATGAAGCTGAATCGTAAATCTTTTCCCTTGCAAACAGTAATCTTTTATCTTTGTGGCCATATATACCAGAGTCCAACCGATTACAAGTCAATCACCAGGGAAAAGGCGCGCCGTGCACCGACACATCGTCGCCCCGGTGTGACCAGGGCGGCACGCCCGGGTAGCCCAGCCACACTGCCCATCCCGCACTGACACACGTAACGCGGGCACACGGCCGGCGCCCGCGCGTGCATGCCCTTCCAAGATTTGGAACGTGACGAGACGAGACGAGACGAAATCCGCTTGTCCGCGCCCTCCGCTCCGCGCGAGAAACCCCCACCCACCATGTCCCACGCCACGCGCAACGGCACAGGCAAGCCGCTTCCGCCAACGGCGGGGGGCGCCTGGCCCACCGGTGCCCCATCGGGCTCATCCACGTCCCCTCCGGCGTTCCGGCCAGTAGCGGACCGAGACGCCCGGCCGTCGGTGCCGTGGAATGTAGCTACCCGTTGCTTCGAGACGGCGAGGACGGCATCACGGCATCTAATGCCTGAAAAATCTAATCACGGCGACATCGCGGGCGAGCTAGCCCTTGTCCTTAGCGACAGGTCGTACTAGTACTACTGTACCAAGCAGTCCAAGCAAGCTACCGATGGCTAAGGTTTTTTCTGCTCGTGATTGTGACACTGTACACTAGTGGCTAGCCATTTACAAGTACTTTACATAATATAATTTATAAATCGCGTTAACAGATACTTTACAGAATATAATTTATAAATCGTGTAATTGTAATGTTTGAAATAATAATATTTTGAGTTTTGTAGTAATTACGATTGTACATGGTAATATCACATTAATATATAATGAATCTAATGGCTATTACTTTTTTATATAACATGGTTGAATGCATATTGAAATTTATATTAATAACTACACTAACACTGTATTAGTCCCCATGAGAAAGTCTTTTTAAATTGTTAAATGATGTATTTTTTTAAAAAAATTATATAGGAGAGTTGTTTTTAAAAATCTTATTAATTTATTTTTTAAGATAAAAATAATTATGTTTTGCGTATCTTTTTCTTCTCTTTTCTCCTGCATTCAAATACACTTTAAGTGGATTGTAAATGCACATTATATAAGAATAATTGAGTTCAAATTATAGGAAGAATCCAAATGCTACTATATGGTTCAATACACATCTAGCTCTTTTGGTTTCAACCTTCAACTGTTATATACTCTCTCCGTTTGACGTTTTAACTTTTTTTATGTCAAACTTATTTGATCAAATTTATGAAAAAATATAGCAATTCTTATAATTTTAAATTAGTTATATTAAATTTAGTATTTTTGTTTGGTATCGAAAGTATTGCTATGTTTTTTTATAAATTTTAAATTTTAAAAAGTTTGAATTAGAAAAGAAAATTAAATTATTTTGTAATATAAAACAGATAGAATTGTATATATAGATATGGATATCCAAAAGTGACGGATGGTGGATGGTTAGGATTAGGAGAGACCTTCTCTTCCTCTAATTCTTTCTCTTGTTTTTAAATATTTGAGCCATTGACTCTTTCCGTTTTATAGAGACAGAAAAACGTAAGAGACCACATGCAGTCTGTATCTATGCAACATGCATATGAGCTTTTGCTTGATCAAGGAAGGTGCATGCCAAGTCAAATGAACTGGCCACTCCTACACGTTGATTAAGCTAAATCTGGTCAAAAGGCTCACGGAAATGGGACTCGATCCAAACGAACTCCGAATACTGCTTTCGCAGGTTCTGTAACTCTTGCTCCCGTGTACACGGTCACTGGCCTAACAATCGGTGAACTGTAACGAGCCAGAGCTCTCTTGCCGTCATGGTGGGTCATCACTGTGTCTAGAATTTAAATATTCAATCAGTCCCGGCCATGCATGTACCTGTCAGCTTGCCTGTTGCCTGACAGAGTGACAGGTGCTCCCAAATGCAGATAATTCCAGTACTTTAATTTGATCTTGAAAGCCATGTTTGAATTATCGCTCCAATCAGTCCATTTGTCTGATTGATTTAGATTGGATGACGAGATCCTTTCACAGATTAGAACGCATCATGCCACCGTAATGGACACCCAACATCCAAGTTCAGAGCCCAGTGCGTATTTTGTTAAGATGAGGAAGCAGTCAAGCAGGGCACCGGGACCTCGAGGGGCGTAGGGCTCACCATGAGCAAATGCTAAAGTAACCGAACCGTCCAATATATGAGTATCATATATGATGCCACCTTGACAAGGAAAGACTCGACTTCTTTCAATTCTTACTTGCCATGGCAGGAAAGGTTATTCAGTGGCGTAGTCCTAGGCTTCTTGCGGACTATGTGCCACACAAAGTGTATTATATGGCACACAAGTGCACGCTGAATGGTATACGTACAAGTCATGAATGACCATGACGATGAGCGGTTTTGTCGATGATGATAATTATTGCTTGGTTGCCGGTGAAATTCGGTCAAATATTTGCTGAAAATTTTAACTTTAATTCGGTTTATAACTCAATCAGTTTACCAAGCGTTTCTCGATATGTATAGGTTTGGTAAATCTGATAACCATAATAACCAAAGTCTCATTTGTCAACCTGTGTCACATAGAATTCACAAACAGTTTGTAGTTGCCCAGGGTTTATGTTTTCAACGAAAACCGCAAAATTTCGAGGTTTCAACGCGGGACAAAAACAGAGTCTGAGTGAAAATTTAAATAGTGTTCGAGAATTCAAATTAAAGCAGTAAAATTCGACTAAAATTTGATCAAAATTTGATGAAAAATATTATATCGCTGGGGTCAGGATCCGGCAATTAATTGAAAAGGTGAACCCTGTTGCACCTCGTGGCTGAAAAGACGAAGAGAGGAGATCCTGAGCTTTTTCCACCTTTAACCCCAGCCAGCACTAGCAGACAGTCACGGCCTCGCTTCGCTTTGAATTGAACGGGCCGGGGGCGAAATCGGCGAAATCCTCAATCCTGCACGGCAAAACGCGCAAAAAGAGGGGAAACTGCAAGGAAAAGGGGCAGCACGCACAGCATCCGGCCGCGCGCGCTCGCCCGCCCAGATCTCGCTCTGTCGCCGTCGCCGCTGGCTGCCACCCTCCCCTTCCCCTCCCCTCCCCCGCGTCGTCTTCTCTCCTTCTCTTAACCCCGCCTCGCCTCGCCCTCCCCTTCTCCCGCAGATCGCAGATTTTTCACCGCCTCAGCCCGTGCAGTTGACGCTTCCGCCACTGCGTGCGCACACAGCACAATTCGACCCCCCCCCCCCCCCCCCCGCCCGCACACTCTCTCGCCTCCTCCCTTCCTTGCCTAGGCGGCAACGTCTCCGTCCTTTATTACCCAGCGGCCCCTCCCGCGTGAGGCACCGAGGTGGGAGTGGTAGACCGCAGCCGAGCCTTGCCCCGCCCTTCATCCGCCGGGGTTGCAGCCAGGTCGTCGGAGGGAGAGAACCGCGGCGGCGTCAGGAGGAGGAGGAGGAGATGGAGGCGGAGAAGAAACCGCCGGCGGTGTCCGACGTCGGGGCGTGGGCGATGAACGTCGTCAGCTCCGTCGGCATCATCATGGCAAACAAGCAGCTCATGTCCTCCTCCGGCTACGCCTTCTCCTTCGGTACCGTACGCGCCTTCGCGCGTCGCTCCTCTCCCTTGCCCCCCTTCCCTCCCTCTCCACAGATCTGGAATCGCCGGTTCGGGTTTGTTCGTGGTGACGCCGCGGATCTGAGGCCGTGTTTTTTTTTGTTTCCTCCTTTGCGAATGCAGCCACGACGCTGACCGGGTTCCACTTCACTGTCACGGCGCTCGTCGGATGGATCTCCAACGCCACCGGCTACTCCGTCTCGAAGCACGTCCCGCTCTGGGAGCTCGTCTGGTTCTCTCTCGTCGCCAACACGTCCATCACCGGGATGAACCTTAGTCTTATGCTCAACTCCGTCGGTTTTTATCAGGTATGTGGTGTTGTCTGTATTTACTAGGCTGGCCATTGGCCTGGAATGCATGGTTTGTCATGTGGCTGAAGGTGCGAAACCTTTGCAAACCTGTAGATCTCAAAATTGAGCATGATCCCGGTGGTTTGCTTGATGGAATGGGTGCTAAACAGCAAGCGCTACACCACCAAGGTTATATCGGCCGTGGTTGTCGTGGCGGTGGGTGTTGGGATTTGCACGGTCACGGATGTGGAGGTCAATGCCAAGGGATTCATCTGCGCTTGCGTGGCCGTCTTCTGCACGTCGCTTCAACAGATTGTGAGTTTTTCTCCCCGCCCTGATATTGGACTTGTGCTGTTGTGCATTTCAAATTCCCCTTTAGGATGTTAAAAATACTAGTTATGGATACTGTAATTGCCAACCGCTCAGTGTTTTTTGTTGGCGCCATAGATTTTATGCTTGTTGAAGCTGAATTAAGTTGTTGAGGATGAAGAAAATTAGATTTTTGGTTGAACAATGTAGTAGCAATGTTCTCTGGGGCCACATATTTTTCAATGTTCTGTTGATTTACTTTGGACATTCTGTGTAACACTATTCTGAATTGCGATAGCATTCAAACTAAGGTGTGGATGCTAGAACCTTGCCAATGTGTCCTCAGAATACAGAAAACTCAGGAACAGCCAATCTGAACTATATAAATAGTAACGCTGGCCATAGAATTACAAATGGAATGTTTATTTTCGCATCATAGGCTGTAGTTTTGCAGTTCTCATGAGTTGTGATAGATTACTTTTATGTACCCCCTCAGCCTTGGTACTTTACATTGTGGAATTTTCATGCTAGCTATGAATCACTTTGAAGATTTACAACCAAATTTAAGCAACTTTTGGATTATTCACCAGTTTCTAAAACTTGGATCAGGCTAGTGGTCCAACTGAGAAAAGAGGGCAACCAGGGCCAGCTCCTTTTAGGATACCACTAGAGATTTTTTTTTTTTGGGGGGGGGGGGCGTTGGGGATGGACTATAAATTATTTTATTAGATTGTCCAGCTCAGGATTTGACTTAGAATACGACCTGCAAGATGCAACATCCATCATGGGAACGTGTCAATGGGCAAAAACCAAGCTGGACCATTACCTCTCTGTTGCTAGGATGGGATTATGGGTACTAAAGCCTATATGAGTCTTAAACAGGATTGTATAACTATGAGTTGAGATTGGATTAAACATAACTTAAGTGATAATAACTATAATATCATTGAGCCATAGACTGACAGTTTGAAATGGCAGTCGGGCCAGTGAACTGGTCTGACAAACGGTTCACCGGCCATCTTTTAAAAACTATGCCTATGCTGTTTACATCACTTGAGTCTTGTTACACTGAACAGTGATAAATATTTATGGATCTTCATATGGTAATAATTTTGATACATAAGTTGGTCTTTCAAATTTGTGGAAGATGATTACTTTGAGATATGTTGATGTAGATTTATGCTTTTTTAATCTGAATGCTGATGGATCCTTCTTTGTAAATTGTTTTCTTTGGTAATGCCTGTGCAGTTTGATATATTCTATCATATGCTGAGTTATGACAATGCGTTACTTGTCCTTGTCCCAGACAATTGGCTCCTTTCAGAAGAAGTACAACATTGGGTCATTTGAACTTCTGAGCAAAACTGCACCAATACAGGCCGTGTCTCTTATTATACTTGGCCCCTTTGCTGACTATTACCTCAATGGGCGATGGCTATTAAACTACAACTTTTCAACAGGGGCAACTGTAAGTTCTCTTGCATGTGCATGTCACAATTTTCAATCCATCACAGCACTCTTTCCAAACGAATGATACCTTTGCCATGTTATTGTTTCTTCCATTCTAGATTTGTGCCAGTGTTATTGAATGTTTTATTGGTATGTTTCGTCTATGATTTCTCTCATTCTTCATGTGGAGTGGACATCCCCACATCAGTTCCCCAGTAGTAAATTGCCAACTTTCTTTCCCATTCAAATATAATATGTTTTGCCCAATGTTCTTCCTGAGCAAATTGTTCAAAGCTTAGTTTCTATTCTATGATTTTTAAGCGTGGTGAAACTGAAATTTACTGCTAACCAAACAGAACAGTTACTATCATGCAGTTGTCATGCTATTGTCTGTTTCAATCATTATGCAGTTCTCCTAGTTGCTTGATACTCCTACTGGGAATTCTTTCCACATGTTCTAACAACTTGCTATGTTAATCATTCTGCAGTTGTTCATATTGCTTTCTTGCTCCTTAGCTGTCTTCTGCAACATGAGCCAGTACCTCTGCATCGGCCGGTTCTCTGCAACCTCGTTCCAGGTCCTGGGCCACATGAAGACCGTGTGCGTGCTGATTCTTGGCTGGGTCCTGTTTGACTCGGCCCTCACCGTGAAGAACATCCTCGGAATGCTGCTCGCCGTGATGGGCATGGTGGTCTACAGCTGGGCCGTGGAGGCCGAGAAGAAGGTCGCTGCCCCAATCCCACGGAACAAGAGCGACATGCTGGACGATTCCGAGGACGTTCCCCTCAAGGCTAGGGTTAGCCTCCCCGCGTCCGACCTCGAGGAAGGCGAGATGAAGAGCTAGCTAATGACAGATTATTTATTCATTCATTCTTGTTCTTCTTTTTTGTACGTGTTCAAATCCACATTGCTCCCATTCTGGGGGACGTTCTTGAATCTATCGGCACTTGTGTTAATTTTGCCTCCTCTCTTGTTCCTGGGGTTCATAGATGATGATGGTGATGACCCCAGCCAGTCTCGACGTAGATGACCATTTTAGAAGCCATGTCAAATCCTTGATGGCGTGTTGCTATTATAGATGACAAGAATTATAATGGAATACAGGTGTTTCTCCGTTGTAGGATGATCCAGTTGATGCTGTCGATTTTTTTTTTTTTTTTTGCTTGAGGTTTGGCTAGCTGTCGGCTTGTGCTGCCGTGGTTGTGGTATCTTTCGCCACGAGTGCTATGCGCATCGACATCGTGCATTTTGTCGGGGTTGCCTGCCTCAGATGGGAGATTGTGGGGTTTGACAGTGGCACGTGGCGATGGCCGGCAACGAGGATGTCGACGGCGGCCGGCTGCCGGCCCAGCGAGGAAAAGTCCTGGACAATGACCGGAAAACCTGTCTCTGCATGTGACGTGAATAGTTTTGTACTTTTGATGTTTTTATACTCTCGGTTTTGGTAGTTCTTTGTCCAATCAACTTCGTGGATATAATTGGAGAATATTCGTAATTTGATGGGTAATGGGTTCTGGAGTTCGATTCAGTCGGCATCTTGCAAAGTGTAATTCCGCCTTTGGACTTTGGGCGTGACAAGTGGCGTAATAATCAACTTTAAAACGTGTGCCATGTGTCATGGTATTAGGAACCTCATGATTGTAGGATTATTTTCCAGTCGAATTGCCTAGTAGTCGGGCTACTGGGTGACTCCACCTTGTGCCGTATCCCTGTCCATAAACAACATAATAAAAAGGGTACTAATCAAAGTTTATTTGCATCAATAATACACAATCGCAGACCAATTCATGTACGCTTTGCACCGGACGATATCAATATATGCCCCTCTCTTTTGTTTGACATCAACTTTGCCAAATTGCTATCATACATTGGACAATCCCTTGCCTGTCCAGTTAGTCTTGTAGACTCCAATCACCTGGCTTGGCTGTCTTTGACACGGAACTCGGATCAAGCTGCTGATTCCGAGCATAATTAAGTGGTTATTTGGATTGTTATCCATTTGTGCCCTATCAATATTTTAGTAGTGCCAAAATCTTTAAACTAAGCATCAATGTGGTACAATTAAAGTTATCCCAAAAATTGATAGGACAAAATTCGGTCTTAATCCAAACAATCCTTAACTTATTTTAGCGAATAAGCTTAATAGAAAAACTATAGAATCTCTTTTAATACAAATCTTCGCATACTATTTTTAAATTTTCAAACTAAGTATTTTAAAATCTATCGACAATCAAAGTTTCAAAATATGACTTAAAAAATTTGAACGTTATAAATGTTTGATTGAAAAGAAGGTTAAATCGTCTTATTAAAAAACACTAAAACAGAAATAACTTTTTCAAATTTATTTATTTATCTTTCATTCCAAAATCCCCAAAAAATTCAATTTCATTGTTACTTCACTCATTTGACAGATTACATAGCAAATCTCCTGGTTCGAAATTAGGGACTCATGCCACATCTTATGAATTGATTTTCTTTTACATTTCTGTATTTCACGTTATGAATGTTTCACAACTTAGTAAAAAATTAGCTTGTTCATGCTCAGTTATTTCGGTTTTCTACTGGTTGCTTTAAATCTAAGCATCGATCCCATCCCTCCTCTTTTCTCTATGCTGGGCTTCTTTTGCCATATGCTAATTATAAACCATATACGGATTATTAGAAAAAAATTATAGATAAAACTTATATATATAGCGATTAAAAATAAAGAGAAAAGAATTATCCCTAAAAACAAAACTAGACATTTTACCTCTCAACTATTTTGCACCGAACAAAATAAACTCTAAGCACTGTTTTGAATGGTTTTGGCATAGACTAGCACACGTAGCATTGCAATATTGCAGAAAAAAAGAAAAGTGACCTACATTTTAGCCTCCACCTATCTCTACCCCAAAAGGGCCACATATGCTCAATCCTGCTCGTGTTGGCATGGAGGAGCTAGAGGCTAGAGTGGCATCGGCAGCATCATGAGGGGATGGTGGCAGCGTGCCACTAAAGAGCTTTGCCTTTGCACTACTAGCGTTCGTCCCGTTGGATTGCTATCTTCCTATTCATTGCCCCGTCTCTAAAGGCTTGTTGCTAAGTCTGCTCACTATTGCTGCCACACCATTCCATCTCTCTACTGGTGCCATAGTCTTAGAAATGGTGTTATCTCTCCTTGAGAAGGGCGGCAGAGCTCAAGCTGTCTAGTCATCCCTCCTTAAGCTC
The DNA here is from genome assembly GCA_030770085.1 of Oryza coarctata. NCBI lineage: Eukaryota > Viridiplantae > Streptophyta > Magnoliopsida > Poales > Poaceae > Oryza > Oryza coarctata. The sequence goes on along the minus strand of CM061474.1, from coordinate 16,984,590 downwards.
GACTAGGTGGAAGAGGTATGAGGCAGAAGAGCTCAGGGCGATGTGACCGGCGAGAAGGGCGTTAGTTGTAGACGGAGCTTGATTTGTAAGCGACGGTCAACAACATAGATGGAGGCTGGAGGCAGAGCGTATTAGGAATGGCAAAGGAAAGTGGATCAAGTAACTTATCATAGCTCCTTAGTGGCGGTGGTCTCCTCCTGTGCCATCGCACAAGCTCCAACTCCACCACCACTGTAGCTACCTCATCGCTGTCGCCAACATCCCTTGTGGTAGAGCACATGGTAGTGTTGGCGGATGTGATTGCTTTTGATAGTGATGTTGCCTAGGCAACAAGAGCGGTGGTAGCACGGCGTGCTTGACAAAACCTCCCTATAGCGTGCGCCATCACCATGTGTGCCTTTCCAAGGTGTTGTCGTCGTTGGGGATTCTCCTTTGCTTAGCGACCGCTCCACACTATTCCGGGTCTGAGAGATGACAGGTAGACTTAGTATTTTTTTAATACTTTGCTTGTTGATTAGAGTGCAATGCGATGCCATATGTGCAAACTCAAATCGAAATCGTTGAAAATAGGGGTAAGTTGTTCGGATTGAAGAGTTTATAGTTTAAAATATATGAATTTTGAATTCAAGGGTAATTGGGTTGACCACGATAGTTCAAGGGTTAATTTAAATAGCAGCTTGTAAGATATATGACAAAAGATAAAAGCTAAAACCCTAACATAAAAGACCCCTTTTCTTACCCTTCACTGGAATGTTCTGCTATATTGCTCCTACAGTTCTACTGCTCTTATAAGTTAGTTCCAACCTTTTTCTTTTGAAATTCTTCATTTCTTCTTGGGCTCGTGGTCTCTTGAGTTACAAAAATTTTATACAAGAAATTTGTTTTAAAAATCATATTAATCTATTTTAAATATTTATATTTAATTAATTATATGCTAATATTTACGTATCACAAATATAGAGAGAAAATATATGTTTGCCATGCACACGCTTCCCAATATACTTGTAAGTTTTTTTTCAAAAAATTGTTATAGGAATATTATTTTAAAAATATATTAATTTATTTTTTTAAATTTAAAATAATTAATACTCATTAATCATATACGATCTTTTTCACTTTTCTATTTTCCTCTGCTCGAACACACAACACTAGCTGGCGTTGGTCCATGGATGTATCCTTTGAAAGCTTGGGCAGTCGCTGCACATGATTTTACTCACTTGGACAGTTTGATTTCCAAATGCACACACATACATGTGCCTTGAAAACGAATGGCTAGCTCTCCACGACAAGTGTGTAGTACTTGATGTTGTTTTTTATTTGTTTTTCTTTCTTGTGCGTGATAGAAAATACTCTTTGGACTTGATCGTGCAGTACGGCGATCCCGAAGGGAAATTTCATCGTCGGATCTTGGACGAGAGAGAGAGAGGGAGGGAGAGAAGCAAAAATATATATCTTTGAGACAATCAACACGCCATGTCGTACCCAATATATAGCTATCGAATAAAATCGTTGGCTATATCATAAATCGACAGTACTCGAAAATGCGTGACATGTGAGGTTTGATGCTTGGTGCTAAGATGATGCCAAAAAGTACGGTTTTTGGGAAATCTATTGTTCTATCTGACAATTGAATTAAAGCAAGATAAATCATTTTATGATGATTATCGAATTCCATGGAATTTCAACTAAAGTTTTACCCCTTAATATATATTTTTTGTTTTTAGCTTTGTATTACATCATAAATTTTTTTACATATAATATCAATGTCACTTTAGCTCATTTTAAATTCTTTTTATAAGGTTTTGTGACACATGTGTACCACGTTATTAATCTTTTTTATATAAAATTATTTTTAAGTATAGTCTAAGAGTATATATATATATAATGTTATGTTAATCGACGGACATATAAAATATCTCATGGGCATTTTATCATTTCTTAAACAACATTAAAGTACACTATGCAAAATCACAAATAAAACCCAGGTTCAACCACAAATACAAACCTGTTACAATTTCCAAATATGGCTGGCCACTCGCGTACGTATCAGCGCAGCAACTGAACTTTCCTCCGCTACAGTTCGTCAGTTGTCAGCGAAGGCGACTTCGAGAGGTGAATGCAAATGCAGATGCACACGCATCGGACGCACTCATGCGCTGCTCCAACCCCTATAATTCGAGCAGAAAGGCGTGTCTCTCCCCACGGGTAGTGGAACGGAACCACCGCCCATCATCCCAAAGTTGCCGTCTCGCGTCGCCAATTCGCTCATCTAGATAAGAAAGAGATCGCAACACACGGCCACACGGCCACGCCCACTTCACCCCCCTTCCTCTGAAAAAAAAAAACTTCCCCGAAGCCATGGCCGCCTTCCACCCACTGGCCGCCTCCCGCGTGCGCATCTCCCCTCTCCTCCCCTCCGCCGCGATGGCGGGAGCGGCGGGGTATGCGTGCGCGGCGGCGCCGTACGCGCATCACCGGAGAAGGTATTCCGCCATCGTGGCGACCGCGGCGGCGTCCCCGGCGGCTGCGGCGGCGGTGACGGAGTTGGACTTCAAGGCGTACATGGGGGAGCGGGCGGCGGCGGTGAACAGGGCGCTGGACGCGTCTATCCCTGCCGACGAGCCACCCGCGGCGCTCCACGAGGCGATGCGGTACGCGCTGCTGGCGGGCGGGAAGCGGGTGCGCCCCGCGCTGTGCCTAGCGGCGTGCGCGGTGGTCGGCGGGCGAGAGGCCTGGGCGATGCCCGCCGCCGTCGCGGTCGAGATGGTGCACACCATGTCGCTCGTCCACGACGACCTGCCCTGCATGGACGACGACGACCTCCGCCGCGGGAAGCCCACCTGCCATGTCGTGTACGGGGAGCCCATCGCCGTGCTCACCGGCGACGCGCTGCTCTCCCTCTCCTTCCATCACATGGCCAGGGTCGACTCCTACCCTCCGGATATCGACGCTGACAAGCACCCCGCCCGCGTCGTCCGCGCCATTGGCGAGCTCGCGCGCTGCATCGGCTCTGAGGGCCTAGTCGCCGGCCAGGTCGTCATCTTCTATTCGATTCCTTATTTGAGCTAATTAAGAAAATACAAATTAAGCAATGCACCAATTATGTGAATCATACGCCTTCCTAATAGCGATATTTTGCATTGTTATCTGCATACGTTTTAATTTGATGTTGTAAATGCTCTTAGCATAGAATGTGACTTCGAGTCATGTCGTTTCTGAAAAATGTTTGTTAACTTTTGGACAGGTTGTTGATCTTGAGATGACTGGCTCAACCGAAACCATACCTCTTGACCGCCTTGAGTACATCCATCTCCACAAAACTGCTGCATTGCTTGAGGCATCAGTGGTTATTGGAGCAATCTTGGGAGGTGGCTCCAATGAGCAGATTGAACGGTTGCAGAAGTATGCGAGGTTCATAGGATTGTTGTTCCAGGTTGTTGATGATATACTTGATGTGACCAAGTCTTCTGAGGAGCTTGGTAAGACAGCAGGGAAGGATTTGGCAAGTGACAAGACGACATACCCGAAATTACTAGGACTGGAGAAATCACGCGAGTTCGCAGAAAAGTTGCTTTCTGATGCAAGGGAGCAACTTTCAGGATTTGATCAAGAGAAGGCAGCACCTCTTCTGCATCTGGCCAATTATATTGCCTATCGGCAGAACTGAGGTGATGGTTACTCCTTCGTTTATTGCTGATTTGTAATTTTGTAAGCTCATTAAGATTCAGATTTGAGAATGTCATGGTCTGAGGCCGTGATAGGATAATCATGTCATGGTCCAAGGCCGTGATAGGATAATCACCGCCAGGAGAATAATTGGGTGGAGTCGGCTGCTAGAGATGACGGGAATTTAGATTGGGGAGAGATTAGATTAATTTGATTCTCCACTTAACTGTATATGAATACAACCCCATCCCTGGTATAACTTGACCCTTAAGAAACTAACTCGATCTAATCTTATCATATCTTCTAAACAGCTTCTACAGTACCGTGGTACTGTTTGCCTGCTAGAAGTTGGCTCCATGGGCCTCGGCCTCTCGGCCCAATGCTCATGATAGAGGAATATCTGAATTATCTTGTGATTCGTGCTAGTTGTAGTTTCTTATCTTGGTGTAAGGAGAATATCTAGTTGACAAATGTCAATGTCTCAGTGAGTTAGTCAAAACAGAATAATGAAAATCAGCCTCTCTGCTCTATACTCCAATTGCTTGATTCTTAAGAGCAAACAATTTGTTTACTTCTTTCTGTGACAGTTGCACACATCATGTCATAAAGGAAGAAAATATTTTACGACCATATGTATGAATGTGTTCTGCAGTGTTTTGATCGATTATCACAGTTCATGGTCATACCTATTTCAGAGTTTATCCTATACAATTGATTTGTTTTATCTGCTTGTATCAGGTTTGTCTTGCCATGCATGCCATTGTAAAGCTTTCTTTAACTGAGGGATGAGCTTGTCTTGGAATTTGTTCTGTTGAACATGTGTGTCAGTGATGTTGTTCCGTTTACGGCAATTGGTATCAATGTTTCTCTAACAGCTATATATATGTATATTCTTGGTTCCAAGCATTTCGGAAACTTCAATCAGAGAAAGTGTTTAGTTACAGAAGTGTAGTAAATGTATTTTTTACTGCCTGATGCCCGGGTTAGCTTATTGGTAGGCAGGACCACTATACTTTCATGGCATTCTGCATTCTCTTATTGCATCACCAAATGGTATTGGAAATTGATTCCTGTCTATTGCTCAAAATATATACAGCTTTTCACAGCGGATGTAACCCTTGCATAATGCTTCCTGTACAGGTACAGTAGGACCTTGAGTAAATGTTTTTCATTGAATGGTATAAGCTGCACCTTTCTTGTTCATTTCTAGCTTGTTGCACAGACTTCTTGCTGTCTTATGTTTGATCTTATTCTTTTTTCTGAAATTACTGGGATTCAGGTGATATGGAAAGCACATGTTGGGCTAAATTTGGTACTCCGGTCCAGTTTGGTTGTCCATATGTGGTTTCAGTTTCCAAATTGTTGGAACTGAAAAATGGTAGTCTGAAAAATTTCCCGATCACGTATAAAAGTTGAGCTGAAAAATTCTTCGCTGGTCAAGTGGTCATTGGTCAGTTTGAACGTGGCATTCTTTTTCCCACCATGTGGTGTGGTGGTCTTCTGGTCACTTGCTAGTGACCGCTGTAATTTGTAATTTTGTGTCGTGAGCTCCTTGGCATCCCAGTCCGAGTTCGCTTTCAAGACTTTCCAGTATTTGGGTGGAAGGAAAAAAAACAAAATCATGTGTTTTGACGTTTCCCAGTACTGTCTTCTGAATTTAGCAACGTGACGGATGGAAAAAAATATAATGTGTTTTGACGTCGAATCATGAGTCCTCGGCACCGCAAGACTGAATTTGCTACAAGATATTTTGCATCTCGGTGGAATGAAAAACGAATCATGTGTTTTTGACTTTTCCTAATTGCTGTTCTTTTAATTCGTGATTGATAGATAATGTGAATCATGTGTTTTGACATTTTCTTCCCAATACTGTTTCGTGGAAAGGGCAGCGTGATTAGTGAACATCTTGTTTCCAATGGGGAGTGAGGTAGAAACAGGCAACCAGCACTTGATTAAATATGCTTGACAGTTAACACCTTGAATATGAAGTCTGAAACTTTGTTCCAGGTCTGTATCCCGAACTCTGAAATTAGATGTTTAAATTTCATAGTACCATTCTCTGGTCATTTGGTGAAGTTGATCTGCTGCTGCTGCAGCATTTCACGTGAACACAGGAGGGGAGCAGCAAATCTGAAGATAGAACTGTATGAAGGTCAGCAATCAAGATACAAAAGAAAAAAAATTAATGTTTAGTGACAAAGGTAACAAACCGTATCTTTTCGGAAGCTGTCCCTACTCCCTTGCGAACTGGAGCAACTTTATGTAATCCTTGGAAATAATGTGCCCGCTAGAAAATGTTGATATCAAAGGGTACGATGACTGAAGCACGCCATTCCTTATCGTTCCTCAGAACCAATATATTCCGACACTGACAAGAGCTCCATTTCATACGACTCAAAGACCTAAATTGAGTGTGAAGTACGCATACTAGTAGCTGTTATTGTCACTTAGGCGATTAGGTGATACGTTGAATTTTACTGCCAGACAACTTCTGAAGGCGATTAGGTGATACGTTGAATTTTACTGCCAGACAACTTCTGAAGTTTGGTATAATGGAGAACCACAGGAGAGCACAGCATATCAGCATCCTGCTCCCTGTTTAATTATATCAGACTGCTATCTCTGAAGATCTTTTCGCCGCCTTATTTTTATAGTTCGAGTCACTAAGTCAAGTTTAGTGGGCGGATTTCTTACTTCTTATCTTGATCTGAACATATTTTATCTGTGAGTCTGAATGTCTGATTGGATTCTGGAGATACACTGGGCAGTGGGCACCGGCGGGATGCCCTCCAATTCCAAAGACTCCAAGCACACGCGCACATCCTGGCTGATTTGCCGATCAAGTCCTTGACCACGTACGGCCATCGAATATTGTTGTTGATAGCCACTGACTCACTGGCCACTTCTTCAGTTCTTCCCCAAGTCAAATGCCAGCAAGTCCAATCATGGTCGTAGGATAAGAGAAAACAATGGAACCCCAGCTATGCAACTGCTGTCACTTCAATTATCAGATCTGAGATAAGCAAGAGTGCAAGACAGAGCAAGTGACTCATTGCAGAGTAGTTGCATTTCTCCCAGCAAGAGGATTCTGACCAGTGGTGACCTTCTCACACAAAGCAGCGCAGGAAAATAAAATTCTCGGTTTTAAGGTAAGCGGATTGGGGTTACAAAATGGCTACGAAACGATGTAGTTTGATCATTTTACCCCCATGCATTTTGCACAAAGTTGATCACTCGTTTTTCCTTTCTGACAACTAAAATCTCCTGCAGGCTTTGCAGCAATAGTGGCTGCCAAGATGGTCGTCCACTTGCAGATTCTTGGCTTGTGTTTGCTCCGTCTCTGCCTCGCCGCGTCCTCCGCCGCATACTACCCAGACATGTTGAAGGAGACGCCGTTCATCCCTCACGACTACGTCCGCTACGCCGATGTCGAGCGGCAATGCCGGTGGGTGCTCTCCTCGGCCGCCGAGGTGTCACCATTAGATCCCGTCAGCGCCGGCGCGCTGGCGCGTGATCTGTCATTCGCTAATGGCGACTGGGGCCAGGAGGACGGCCGCGCGCCGTTGATGCCGTCGCATGGCGAATCACCATTCCTCCACCTTGCGACCTTCACTCTCACACAAATAGACACTGACACGTTGCGGCGGCGGCAGCGAGCACGAGCCGCCGTCAACGTCAGCGGGGTGCTCAGCTTCACCATCACCCGCAACTGCTGCTGCTCGTTGGAGTATACGGTGCCGGGTCGGCAAATGTCGCCAGAGTTCAAGCTCCTTCCCGGCGCTGCGAGGTTCAGTATACTGTTCGAGGGCGTTTACACCGAGATGAGATCGTCCGGCGACGACGACGACATCGGCGGCGAGAGGGTGCTGTGCATGGTTGGGAACAGTGTTCTCCCCATGCGCGGCGGAGATAGCGCGGACCCGTGGGACTGGGCGAGGAATGCCGGCGACGGCAGCTTCGAGTCACCGGCCATGGCCGACGGCAACATGGTGCTCATGCTCCGGTACCCGAAGGTGCACACGTTGGCGACCCGAGCGGTGCGCGGCGAGATGGCGAGCACGAGCGCCGTCTCGGACAATGCTTACTTCGACGCGGTCCGGCTGGTGTCACGGATTGGCCGGTACTCCAGCTACCTGTTCCGGTCAAGCGCCGGCGACCTCCACGGAGGCGCCTCGTTTTGTGACATCCTCAACGAGTTCGCTCCCGGTGACCATGGCGTGCTCGCCGTCGTCCCAAACTGGCAATGCAACTCGACCGACGAGTTCTGCAGCCGGCTAGGACCGTTCCAGACCGGCGGTCGGGCCACGAACTCGACTGACAGGATGCTCACTGGCTTCGCCATCGCGATGCAGAACCTCCAGTGCGAGCCGGCGAGCGATCCCGGCAGGGTATGACCATGGGAGGACCAGCAGCTGGCGGTGAGGCGGACCGGTGAGGGCGGCGCGACGCTGTCGGCGGAGGGTGTGTGGAGGGCGTCGACAAGGCAGCTCTGCATGACGGGGTGCCTCGGCGTCGCCACCGTTGGCGCGGAGGTGTGCCCCTACCGCGTCTCGCTCTACGTCCCGACGACGTTCTCGATCCGCCGCCGCAGTATCATCGTGGGGAAGATCACCGCCGGCGACGGCAGCCACTTCCCGCTGACGTTCCACCATGGAACCGGTTCGGCCGCTCCGAGGCGTCGCAGCGAGTGGCGTACGACTACACGAATGTCAAGCATGCCGGCGAGCTCCTCGGGAGGAGCGAGCCATCCGGATTCCGGAGCAGCTCCATTGCGAAAGAACTAGAAAGCGATCCAAGGCAAGCCGGCGCCGCCGATGAGATGATGAGCCTCTCCGACCTCGCCGACGACCTGGGTCTCCGGTTCCAACCCGTGCCGAAGCTGCCGTTCATGCCGGAGCAGAAAGAGTTGCCTCAATGGCTGATGTTCCACCTCGATATACTCTCCATCGGGCTCACTATGATTCAAGGGTATTCAGATGTATACTTAAGTTTTTTTAAATAAGTATATATAATATATAATACGTATATACATAAAAAAAGAAAAAAGAAGGCTATATTGAACCCAAAGAGGCAAAAAGGCCATATTTCCAGCCACTTGGGCCTCGCTCACCTCCTATGATGCCTGATGAGCCGGACTGTTGGCCCAATTCGCTGTCCCGCACCCTAACTCCGCCGCCGCGTCGCGCCGTGACGCCGACGGTCGACCCCACCCCATCTCCCCAAGTCTCCCCGGCGCAGGCTGCAGACCTCAGTCCTGCCGCTCGCCACTCGCGCGCGGCGCGCCCACGCCGCCGGCGCCGCGACTTGCGAGAGGACAGGAGGGAGCACCGGAGGCGTACTACCGGAGCGGAGCAGCGTGCAGCCGGCCGCCGCTCGCCGCCCCCAGGTTGCCAGGCCCCAGCTGGCAGCTGCTCGATGAGGCAGCCGTCCAGCTGCTCGGGCGGCCGCCGGGCGTGCGCACCGCGCAGTCGCAGCCACTCGGCCAGGCCGAGGCCAGCAGGGAGTAGGCCTGGCTCCAGCTGAACGGTTCGCCGGCTCGGTGCGACGCGGGTGCCTCTGCCGAATTGCCGAGCTCGGAGCCTCGGAGCATCAGTGCATCACCATCTCTGCATCTCACTCTCTCGACTCAGTCTCAGGTCTGTTCATTGTTCAAGACTTCAAGTAGTTCAAGTATTTGCTACGAATTTCGATTTTGTTAGTTTGAATAGATCAATTGAACTAGAAGTTGCTGTGAATTTAGATTTTGTTAGTTCGAAGGGATCAATTGAACTAGAGGGAAGGGCCCTGTTCTTGTTAGGCATTTAGATTTACTGATTTAGGCATTTATAGACATCAAGAGACATTAATCCCATTTCCATATTGTTGAATTTTCAGGTCTGAAATTTGAAGAGAAAGGAAGGTACTAATGTTTAATTGTTGAACAATTGTCAATTCAATTAAAAAATTTCACATTTTGTCATTTTCTCCTCTATATATATTTGATATATTAAATAATTATTAATTAGTAGTACAGTACTTTCATATCTTAAATAATTTTAATTTATCATCAATTCTATGAATACACGGTCAATTCTATAAATTCTTAGTTTAGAATATATATTATACATATAAAATATTAGTTTTTGGTTGTAAAACATTTTTTTACCCTTCTCGTTCCGAATACTCAACCTTAAAATTATGGCCCATCCCAAGTAGGGCTACTCATCGGAAAATACTCACCACCATTGCGGAGAGGGCCTAGTACGCCGGAGGCACAAAATGAGATTGACAGTGGCGTGGAGCAGCAGCGGCAGCTGCTGAATGTGTCCGCTGTGTTAACATTGTGCGAGAAGATGTTCAATTGGAGTCCAGCGATGTCGGCTGGCAGAGCATCAAGGCACCATGGCAGATCGTGTCAACGAGCATAGACCTCCAAGAAGGATGCTGTTCAATCGAGGTGAGGGTAGAGTACTAGGTGAGATGAGGAGCACGTGCCACGTCGAAAGCCTCGTAGGTTGGCACCGTGGCGCAGCTTGGGCTTTTTTGAAAGCTTCTAACAGCTGCAGCTACTCTGAAGATCTCGAGTTATCCGAAATAGTCTAGCTTTTTACTAAGAGAAGTTGTAGTTACAAAATCTAAAAAATAATCTAGAATCTTAGGTTATTCAGATTCTCATCATCTACTTGTGATGTAAAGCTCCTAAACAGTAAAGAAGACCCTTTGTGTCGGGGCTCACCTTTAACCGTACGCACACGTTCCGTTGCACCGAGGAGCTTGCTGCTGCCAGCGCGTGCAGGCTGCTCTCCTTCGAGAGAGATATACAAGAACAGTTATTTGTGCGAGAACCTGCACTGGGACGGTTATAGGAACGTGACCATCGTGTGTCCAAGGTGGAATTGAACTCGATGGTGACAGTGCGGTGACAAAGCCAATTAGCCAATCAATTTGGAGTTTGATGGGAGTGTTCAGACATTTGGACTTTGGAGGCTCTGGAAATAGCTCTTCTCGGTTTTGTGGCTAGTCATGACCCGTGCAGGTGACTCAGGGGGTGAAAGAAACCCTAGCCACCGTTACCATATTCCCCCTCCGTCGCCTTGCCGTTGTCGGAGCTAGCCATCGGTAACTGCGCGGCTAGCTGGGATGGTGACGATGGGGCTTAGTTTTGCCATCCATTCATTGCGGAGGAAGGGCGATGTAGTGGCGCAACAGCGACAGCACGATGTAGCCAAGTGACGGCGCGTGGGCATCGACTTGATGGGGCCACACGATAGCAACAGCGTGATGAGGCCACGACGGAAGAGCTGCCACCCTAATTTCGATGGCCTAGATTTAGGACTTCCTGGCATGGCTTGGCCAGGATCCACGGTAGGTCAGCGACGGTGAAATGCAGATAGTCAACGCCTCTCTAGCTCATGAAGAGGTGGCAACGGGACTCCATCCCAACTTGCCAAGGGCTAGATCTAGTGTCATGGCACACAACAGTGATGAGAGTGCGATGACATGAGGAGGTGGTGGCGGTGGTAAACCCCACCTCTTGTGGCAGTGAGCAGTGAAGCGGTTGGCGTCAATGAAAATCATACCAACCTCTATTACTCTACTCCTTTACCACCCCTGCTTGCGCCACTCGCCATCCCTTCTGTTTGTTCTTCTTGAGGCCTTTAAAAACCAAACTTTTTCTTGCCAAGGTCTCTTTTTATATTTTTAAAGTCTTGTTAACCGCCACCGTCTATTCATTTGCCACCTCTTTGCTTGCTCACCCGCTTGCCGCTGCTTCTCTTTGCTACCATTTGAATTTTAAAAATTTAACCTCATCATTGCTGGGGTTTTGTTTTTATAATTTTTTTTAAAATCTTGCTAGTAGCCACCACCTTATTCTTTGTCGCCTCTTGGCTTGCTCTCCGGCTGCTCCTCTTCCTCATCACTTGAGATGCTTATGTATGCATTGGATATTTTGTTTGGACACTTGGTAAATTGTTTGGTTTGTATTTTTTTTGCTCTCATGGTCACCTCCAACTCTTTTCCAGGTGAGTTTGAGTTGTGGCACTATCATCAACTTTAATTCCTTCACCTAGTGATATGTTATATTGCATGCTATATAACATATCAAGTATGCCTGGATAAAACTTTTACCCCCACATACCTCCCATGCATAAATACATTATGGGTAAAATTTTTTCCTCACGGTGTACTTATGTGCTCTATAAAGTATATTGCATGCTAAGCATGATATATTAGTTTTATTTTCTATTAACAATTTTTTTTGGAATTTTGCACTGTAATTTGTTAAAAACAAATTATTACTTTGTTTTATTTATTAACAGATTTCAATCATTAATCGATGGTATTCTTCTACTTTTTTATTAATCCATATTTGAGAGAATTCTTGCTTCATCTATGTACTTGACTCTTATTTTAATATTTTTATTCTAAATTTTCTGTGTGAAAAATGAACAGCTAACTTTATTTCGTTACTATTCTGAATTTCAGTTGGTATCTTTTTTATTACAGCAGAGTCATGAATATGCCCTAACACATTTTTAGATAGACGGACATACTAAACTCTTATTAAAAGTACGTGTACTCACAACTCCATCGCTATATATACCGGTACTTCCTCTCGGTTGACATTTTGACAAATGTAGACTACTTTTATTTTCTTTTTATGTTTTATCCAGTCATATATTCTTATTGGGTTTTTGTGTAGATTCTTTGTGTTAATCTAGTCCATTATAATCGCACTAACTCGGTGTAACTGGTGTCAGCCTGTCACCACGGTGTTAGAGTAAAATTTGTGCACCTACTTTTCTTCAAAAACTAACGAATTCAAATGAACTCGACATGCACATTCGTCGTAGGGCCACGTCGCCAGATCATGCACTGAGAAGTCTAGCCAATGCCGCCTTACCGGCCTTGATGAGCCTGTTCGATTTTACGATTCGGACGAAAATTAAGTATGTATGTAAAATGAAAAAAACGTTAGTATATAATGTTTTAATTATTATAAACTTAAAAATATATTTATTTAATATTTTAAATAAACTTTTATATATAATTTTTAATATAATATTAGTATCTAGCAGTTTAAAAAACGTGTTAATAAAAATAGATAAAAATTTCATCTTAAATATTACTTCTCGTCATCGATTAACTGCTGCCGTAGTCGGACATATAGAGCCCAATAGATTACCTATTGGACCTCGTTTACGCGTTTCTCTCCTTTTTGCGTGCAGACTCAAACTTAATTTAATTTGTATTTCTAGCCTCTTGCTACATGCAAACTTGCCGTATCTACTTCTGACTCTACATCGCGATGACAAATTAAGCTTCTTATTTTAGTTGGTCTCACATAGCTCTTCTCATATAAAGTTGTACCTTACGAATCGTGAGTATATATCTACGTCATTTGACGGTCTAATTTTTTTTTAAAATAATGTAATAAAATTTAGGACTTCAAAGCAAATGTGGTGTTTTTTTATATCCTTATTTTTAATTCTAAATATAGTTATTTTTAAATTGTATTCCTATTTGAACTATCATTTTTCCTTTTCTCTGATTAATGTGAGAATTTATAGTCTTAAGAGATAACGTGATGCTTTATTCTAAGTCTATCTCAATAATATAATATAGATGTTTAGCCGTTAATCTAACCTAATAGGATAGATTTTCAGCCGTTAATCTAACCTTGAGATCCGTGTCCCCTTCCGTCAGCGCTCCAACGGAACGCTAAACTCGCTAGTGCCTGGTGCATCCGTGCGTACGGCTGATTATCGTTGCTGCTCACTAAGTAGTTTAAAGTTGCTGCTAATCCTTTAGTGCACAGCTTTCTGCCAGCCTTTCTTAGTCCAAGAGCGTACAGGGGTTTCCTGATACGGACGAGAGAAGACGTAAGTTGAAAAACAAGAAGTTACATGGTAAATATATCATTTTTATAATATAATTATAGTAATTACATTGTAATTTATAGTAAGTTATAGTGAAATTTCTATTAAATTTGTATGTAATTTATTTTTTTTTTCTAATTTTCACGGAATATAACCTACATTTTATTTCTAACTATATGGTATTTATGTCTATTAACGAGTTATGTGTGTTTGATACATATAGTAAGTTACATGCCACTCTCACATGTGTATGAGATAAGCATGAAAATCTGATCTATTTTGATTTAAAAAATATGTCGAGTGATCTATAGGGTTTTGCTATTTTGCATACATGTGTTCCCAGAACACACTTTTTTTTTAAAAAAAATTATCCAAAAAACTTTTATCCAGAAAAAATTTATCTAAAAATTCTCATAAAAAACTTTTATGTGAAACTTTCGTACGAAAAAGTATGTGCTGAAATCACACATGCGCTAAAGAGTAACACTGGATCTATAGACACTAACGTAACAGATATGACGTTTTATGCTATATATGGGCCCTATTGGTCTAAAGATTACTGACGGGCCTAATACAGCCCGAGTATTGTCGACGGGTGTGGGCTGCTCGAGGAACGTGACAGCCGTTGCAGCCCAGTACCAACAGATCATAGCATGGGATGGGCGACGTGGCATGTGTTCCGGTCTATGGTCAAACCTCCAAACGGGGGGATCCGGCACACGGTCAACGGCGCCTAATGGTCCCGTCTGCCGCCTAATTACCCCTCACTATCGCACGATTTTTATTACCCCCACGCATAAATAAGCGGGGGCTTAGCTTACAGTACGGGAGTACTCCTGCTACGTAGCAGTAGATCATGAGAGTTAGCACCGGCCAGTCAAAGCAAACCAAACGCAGAGCTCTGAATCGTGGCTACTAGTACTACTGACCAGGGGGGAGCTACAGTGAGCTAGGGGGTGCACAGGCACCCGGTTGAATTTTTTTTTGGTTATTTGTAGTTACTATATGTTGACCATTTGTGTAACGTTTGGGCCAGTTGGGTGCACTCTCAGCGACCAACAGACCAAGGAACGAGTAGAAAGAGGCGTCCAAACATGCAATTCATTCGTGGCTTCAGCTAGCATACTCAGACACCATGAGTCAACATATGGCCCATGTATGACTTGTAGCTAGATTCTAACCTTTATTGATTTTACATGCCATCATTACCCATTGATTATATATTAGGCAGTTAAACAAGTTGCTTCCTAAGCGAAGTGAATAAATTCTGCTTGTCAATGGGATGGCTATTGGTTGTTTTCTTTAAATTTATTTGACTAATTTTGGTGTTCTAGATGATATGATTTGAGAAAATTGCTAGAATGCATGGGGCTAGTTGAGATCCTTTTAAGGTTTGAGATGTAATTTTAAGTGAGTTGCTTGATTTTAAACGAATCAACTATGGTATTTTATAAACATAGTTAGTTTTTAAAAGATAATATATTTATACTGTTAGACAATTTTATAGTTTTTAATCCGTTAGACAGTTTTTTAATTATAAATTAGGCCATTTTATCTCTTTTTAAGACGATGAGGTTGTATTTTGTACAGTTGTCTAATTTGAGCAAACTTTGTTTGTTGTGATTTTTTTGTCTTGTTATCTTCACTACTACAATATATATATATATATTTACTGACCAATATTTTTACTGGGATTCTCCATTTTTATAAATATTTTTTTGCTACGTATTATTTTTCTATTTGCTCTTGTTTATGTTAAATTATTGATGCCAAAAATTAATAGCGTTTTTCTATTTGCAACAATGTTTTTTTTATAAAAATAATGTCTCGTTCACCCCTCCATATTACGTAAACTCCGTCCCTGCTACTGATCACTGTCACTGGCTGAGCTCCTGAGCCCCGTGCCTACTCTGTTTCCACATAGTAATCGGATTAAGCCCCGTGACTAATTAAATTAATAACACACGTACTAACGTCCAAACTTTGTTGCGGAGCTCCAGGCGCAAGATGAACTCCACGTCGCGTGCCGCTGCAAGCTACAAAACCCTAGCTATACTATACCACGTAGTATAGCTGGTATTGCCCGGGGAGGAGAGCGTCATTTCATCCGTTAACTCCCACGCCGCACGGACGCCGGTAGGGCGCGCCGCACTGAAACGCAGGCGTATAAAACTACTGCGCCACTAGTAGTAGAATACGAGTAAATCTTTGTAAAAGAACTGCTCATGGTAAAAAAAAAACAGTATATCCCTCCACTCACCGTGCCTTCATCGATACGTTACTGAAAAGTCTGCAACCCACCAAAGGCTCCTAGTACGCGCTACTAGCAGTTTAGCACGACTCCTCGCCCCCTGAGGTACTCTGGCTACTACGGGTGTGTTTAGATAGAGAAGAAAAAAACGAGTAGAAAAAGATGCGTAGTATGAGATAAGATAGCTTTTAGTATGCAATTAGTTTAATATTAATTATTTTAAACTTTAAAAATAAATTAATAAAATTTTGAAAAACAATTTTTTAAATAAAAAACTAATAAAAATATTCCATTTATCAATTAAAAAACATCTTTGTGCCTGGCTCGAACGCAGCCCACGACTGCAAGATGAGAGCACGTAGCATCTACGAGCACATGCCACGCATGCGCCACTGGTACCTCACTCACGTAACGGACAGCGCCACAGAAGCAAAGCGCCGAGCCGGGCACGCTCACGCTGGCCGTCCTCCTCAAAAGCCGCGCCCTGCCTGGCTGTGCGGAGGAAAACGTGGGTCCGGAGTTGGGGACGCCACTACCACCAGTAGAATCTAGCCGATCCATACACACGGAGCCCCACGAGAGGGCAAGCACGCTACTGCTACTCGTCACCGCGGCAGCGCACGCCACTAGACTAGCTTGAGCTAGCTGGTTACTAGGCGTAGCTCTCTCCTCTCTACCGCTGCGTTCGGTAGCACTGGTTTTCAAACCTATTTATTGACGTTTTTTTAAAATGTTAAATAATATATTTTATAAATTTTTTATAATAAAACTATTTTAATATATATATTTAATGATTAATTAATTATATATTAATATTGTTTTATGTGTCGAAACATGGGCTACTAAACTTCTCCGGAACGCAGCCTTAGTTAATAATGTAGTGGTAGGGGTAGCACCTACCACCTCGCTATTAAAGAAACTTGAGCTAGCCAAGGGGAGAGAAGGGGAGGGGAGGTGAGGGACGGAGGTGGGTATGACGTCGGGGGCGGCGGCGGCGGGGAGGACGCCGACGTGGAAGGAGAGGGAGAACAACAAGAGGCGGGAACGGCGGCGGCGGGCCATCGCCGCCAAGATCTTCACCGGGCTCCGGGCGATCGGGAACTACAACCTCCCCAAGCACTGCGACAACAACGAGGTGCTCAAGGCGCTCTGCCGCGAGGCCGGCTGGGTCGTCGAGGACGACGGCACCACCTACCGCAAGGTCAGTACATGCCGTTTCGATCTGGTCGTGTTGTTGGGTGTTGTGTGTGTTGCTGTCCATTATTTGGATCCTGGATGTGTAGATCTGGCCGGAGCTGAGCTGAGCTCGCGTTTCTTGATTTTGCTTGTCGCAGGGATGTAAGCCGCCACCGCCGGCTGGGGCAGCGTCGGTGGGTATGAGCCCCTGCTCGTCAACGCAGCTGCTGAGCGCGCCGTCGTCGTCGTTCCCGAGCCCGGTGCCGTCGTACCACGCGAGCCCGGTGTCGTCCAGCTTCCCGAGCCCCAACCGGCTCGACAACCCGAGCCCCTCCTCCCTCCTCCCATTCCTCCGGGGGCTCCGCAACCTCCCGCCACTCCGCGTCTCCAGCAGCGCTCCCGTCACGCCGCCGCTCTCGTCGCCGACGGCGTCGCGGCCGCCCAAGATCAGGAAGCCGGACTGGGACGTCGACCCCTTTCGGCACCCGCTCTTCGCGGTGTCCGCACCGGTGAGCCCCACCCGTGGCCGCCGCCGCGAGCACCCGGACACGATACCGGAGTGCGACGAGTCTGATGTCTCGACGGTGGACTCCGGCCGGTGGATCAGCTTCCAGATGGCCACGACGGCGCCGACGTGGCCCACCTACAACCTCGTCAACCCGGGCGCCTCCACCTCCGACTCCATGAAGATAGAGGGGACGGCCAGCCGAGGAGGCCCGGAGTTCGAGTTCGACAAGGGGAGGGTGACGCCATGGGAGGGCGAGAGGATCCACGAGGTCGCTGCCGAGGAGCTCGAGCTCACGCTCGGCGTCGGCGCGAAATAACGGCCATTGCCGAGCTAAAAAAGATGTTCCTTTCGTGGACCTCGAGCACCAGCTGGTCATGGTTGTTAGATCAGTGGTTAATGTGTATGATGGCTACGCATCGATGCTGCGATTTGGGCGATTTCATTCTAGTCTTAGGTTAATCTTGTTGTTCAATTCATTCTTCCTGGACTTGGAAAAGGAAGCAGGAAAAATTGTTCATCTCGACTGATTATTCATGGCTTCACTGTTCATCTTTGTGTTTCTCCTTCCCGTACTTGTCATGTGCATCTCCTCAAAATGTGTGACTTCTTAGCTTGTGAGCAAGAAAAGTAGAGTGAGATAAAAAATGCAGGGGAGATGATGTTGAACTTTACGGCATGATCGCTTTGACGTACCGTTAAACCAGTACAGTGAGCTCCTGGTTTACTGTCTCTTCAACTTACTTTTGCTTTCTTTCCAGTGTACGTAGCAATGTACAATGACCAATGGGATTATACGAGCAAAGAAGGAATCCATCAGATTCGCCACCGTCGCTCCCACGCAAACAACGGCATATGTGCCGCAAGCACGGGGATTTTGTCCACTTGCATAGCGATCGTCACTGGGAGCAAGCATTGCAGATGCTTCGTCTTCTATATTGAAGGGACAAATTTTGGTCTCTCTCCGTCTAAAGAAGATATAAGAACAATATTAAATAAGGTACATCCTCTATGAATTTAGACAGGGTTTAGAACGAAGGAAATACAGATTGGCCGGTATTACTGAAGCCTACCGAAGATTATTGGAATATAAATTAGCTTGATTTCTTTTTAGCAACTTGAACCAATAATTTTTTTGTTTTTCTTTTTCAAACTGTTAAATAGCGTGTTTTGTGCAAAAATGTTTAGATAGATTTTTAAAATCAAATAAATATACATTTTAATTTTTTAATAATTAATATTTGATTAATTATACGCTAATAACTCATGGACATTTTTAGCGTGATATAATGCATTAGTATATTATTAATTAAGTTTTTAATTATTATAAATTTAAAAATAGATTTATTTAATTTTTAAAAGCAACCTTTATATAAAAATTTTTCTTAAGAAACAAGAAACATACTTATTTAGCAGTTTAAAAAAACATGAAACCTTAGAAAAAATCTATCCCTTTAGCGCAAATGAACAGGGGCCTTAGATGCAGCTAGATCACGCAAATCGTCTTCAGCTGCAAAATTATTAGAGACAAGAGGTATTGCAGCAAGCACTCTCTCTTGCATATATGTGGTTGCAGGCTTGATGCGCCGTGGCGATTGGAAGGGCCGAGGCGGGGTATCTCCGAATAGTGCCATTGTACAGTGGCGCAATGGGCACGGTCGGACGGACGGCCGCTTTCTAGGGGCTAAGCTGGTCACCTCGAATCAGATCCCATTCACTGTGCTAGTGTTTTTCTCTTTTTGCGACGCCATGCACTTTGGGTATGGGCTCAGAGTGGACTCGTGGTTGCTCGTTTCGTTATCTACAGTGACCATCTGTGGGAGCCACAATTGCGTCGGGTTAGTACATCTATAGCGGACAGACTTGCACTACAAAACGGCTCGAGCTGACCGTCCGCGTCTCCAATATAATGACTCGCGACTGCCTAATGGCAGCTTAATTGGCGCAGCTGCGCTCTGGGCGTACAGTTCCAGCCCATAAGGCCCAAGCCTTGTTAACAGGAGCGCATTTGTCCTCCATGAACCGCAGTGAGGCAACGACGCCGTCACGCCGCAATCAATGACGCACAAGCTGTCGGAGAGGCAATCCGATTTTTCTATTTTTTTTTGTAGTTTCAAACTTTCAACTCTATCTACAAAACTTTTGATTCAAAATGTGAAACTTTTTCTAAAAATAGTAAACAAACTTTCGAATCAAGTTCCTAAACTTTCAGCCCAACGCGCAAAACTTTTAATTCCAAATCTAAAACTTTCTTTTAAAAATAAAAAACTTTCTAATCAAGTTTTAAAACTTTCAACACAACTTACAGAATTTTTTATTCAAAATTTGAAATATTCCACTAAAAACCCCAAAAAATTTGCACCAAAATATGTGAACTACAAAAGTGAAGTTCCCAAACTTTTAATCCTGACTTACAAAACTTGTTTCAAAATCTAAAACTTTCAACCCACACTACTACATAACAATAAATATGGTATCTATCGGTGCAATAAACTATAGACCCGATATATAGGGATTCTCACTTCGCTTCTCTCTTATCTCTTATTCATGGTAATCACTTATTTGCTATATAGTGCTGAACTAAATAAATTTAGTGTTGTTTTAGGTGTATATTTTATTTATCTTTTTTATTCATTTAATTACTTCGTCCTCACCTCATGATATTTTTGCAATTAAGTATCTATACAGTGATTCACTTTCTAGGTGATTTAAATAGTTTATTTTAGAGTAGTGTAGAGAGTTGTCACAATGTTATATTCAATCATTGAAGATATCTACCATTTTTATTATTCCAATTTGACTATATTTATTTTGCATGGTTTTTAATAAACGATAAATGATTATGAACTAGGTTAATAAATATATTATAGTTTAATGCTTCTTGCCATATTAATTATATTATGGCATGTATTTAAATTAAATAATTTTGTAGTTATCTATTGATTCTAATGGATCAACGATGGGTGTATGATGTGCCGCCCAACTTTATGGAGTAACATCTCTCATTGCCACAGTGACTTGCATAAAATCAGTGAATGCGTCAAATTAACTGTGGTGTCAAATCAGGAAAGACATATAATTTTTGGCACAATAGGTCCATTCACATTTACTTACAAGGGGTTTATGTCAAATTATAGTTGTCCTAATAACAATAGTGAAGATGGGGAAGGCAAGAGAAGTGCAAGCAATAGTGATGTGCCGAATAAGGATGTTGGCTATGAGCATAACGAGCATTGATCACGATAAAGCTGTTTAGATCATATGTTGCATGATAGGTAGAGGGCCTACAACAATGATAGGGACTATTACAAGTTCAATTCCATAATGGGGGACTCAAAAACTCCACTTTACAATGGTTGTAAGGAGAAGCACAACAAGTTACATATGGTCCTATCTCTATTACAACTGAAGATAAATAATAAATGGTTAGATAAGAGCTTCACTGAATTGTTACAGCTATTGACATTCTTCTAGCGGGTAATGTAATGCCAGTAACAACATACAAAGTGAAGAAGATCATCTGCCTCTTTGGCCTTGAAATACAACAAATTCACGCTTGTCAAAAAGATTGCATATTGTATTAGGGTGAGTATGCCAATTTGGATGAATGTTTAGTGTGCAGGGCATGTCAGTATAAGTGTGGAGATGGTGATGGTGGAACTAATGGTATAATGAAGAAGAAAAAAGCACCTTAGAAGGTGGTGTGGTATTTTCCTATCATCCCTTGTTTGAAACATATGTTTGCAAACAAGAAACATGTAAAGCTGATGCGTTGGCACCATGAAGAGTGTAATAAAGATGGAAAGATAAGGCATCCAGCTGATGGATCTGAATGAAGAAAGATAGATTGGAAGTATAGAAAGCATTTTGTGTACAACATGAAAAACATAAGGTTTGCACTTAGCATAGACAACATAAATCCCTTTGGTGATATGAGCAGTCACCATAGCATGTGGCTAGTGGCTGTCATTATGTATAACCTTCCACCTTGGTTATGTTTGAAGCGCAAATACATCATGATGCCACTTCTAATTTAAGGGCCTAAATAACCTAGCAATGATATCGATGTGTAGTTCAATTTGTTGGTGGAAGATCTTGGGATATCATGGAAGGATGGTGTAAGGATATGGGATGAGTACAAACGGGAGTACTTCACCTTATGGGTTGCTTTGTTCACAACAATCCAAGACTACCTCGTGCTTGGTAACATGTTGGGCCAGACGGTGAAGAGGACAAATGCATGTGTCAGGTGCATGGCATAGACAGGAGGCAAGTGGCTAAATCATTGTCGAAAGACCGTTTACATGCATCATCGAAGGTTTCTTGATCGGACTCACCCGTACCACACATATACAATAGATTTTGATGGGATAGTGGAAAAAGAAAGCCGTCCAAAGTTCATATTTAGCGATATGATCTAGCAAGAGGTAAAGGATATCAAGGTTATATTTGGTAATGGGAGTGGATGTGCATGTGCATTCACCTCTAGCAGTGAGACCTCTCTTTGGAAAAAAATACCCATCTTTTGGTAGTTACCATACTGGGAAGACTTGGATGTCCACTATGCAATCGGCATCATGCATGTGGAAAAGAATGTATGCAACACTTTGATTGGACTATTGTTAAACATACCTGACTTAACAAAGGATATATTGCAAGCACAAAGAGACCTTCAAGACATGAATACTAGAAAAGAGCTTCACCCACAAGACAAAGGAAATGACTGCCATTACCTCCCCCAATAGGCTTCACTCCTAGTGCCATAGAAAAATCGAGATTGTTGGAATATTTGTAGGGTGTCATAGTGCCATCCGGTTACTGTGCCAACATGAAGGAATTAGTTAATATGAAAGATAAGTGGTTAGTTGGCCCAAAATCACATGATTGCCATGTGTTGATGACATAACTATTACCTGTTGCAATTAGAGGTATCCTTCTAGATAAGGTTTGAGGCCTAATCATATAGTTGTGCCATTTCGTCAAGGCCAAATTCGTTAGACAAGCTTTAGGATGACGTGATTGTTACCCTTTGCTAGCATGAGATGTTGTTCCCTCTCTCATTTTTTGATGTCATGGTGCATCTCGTAGTTCATCTTGTGCAAGAGATAAAGATCCTAGGATAGTGTATCTGCATAGTATGTGGGCTTTTGAGAGGTTCACGGGCATTGTAGAGAAATTCATCCGTAACAAATCATGACCTGAAGGTTCTATCATTAAGGGTTACAGAATAGAGGAGGTGGTAGATATTGGTATAGATTATATGGATCTAAAACCCATCAGAATGCCCTTGTCCTATAATGAGAGCATGATGTTTGGAAAAGGGACACTAGGTTATAAGAGAATTGTCCTTGATCGAGAAATCATAAGACAAGCACATTTTGCATTACCACAATAATCGGCTTTGGTGGCTCCTTATGTGGACATGCACAACAATATAAAGCACAATGAAAACCTAGGCAAATTAGAGACATGGATCACAAAGAAGCACATACTTTATTTTGGGGAGTGGTTGATAAAGCACATGATGATTGCAAAGACTGATAGTGACCAATTGTATTTTTTTGTCTCAAGGGCCATCAAACACAATCCATACATACCAAGACTAAATAGATAATAGATGATATTTGATTATGTGTTAATTACTGATAAAGCAAAAAAGGAGCTAATAACGGAAATGATGAGAAAATATTGAATATTGTTATCATTCATAATCACGGTGATAAGTTATTGCCAAGTAACTTTTAGAATGGATTGAGGTGTGAGCTTCTTTCCGACAATTAAATTTTGACTCACTAGTGTTTTGTAAAATAACTCCTTTAAAGAAAATACTGCTTTCACAAATGAAAATATTAGCCTCGCTTGTTAAGCCAAAATATGTCATCTTCCCCTCGGCTTACTGAGCACGTAAAATACTCATCCTTACTTATATATATATATGTATAGAGTTTGGAGAAGACAACGCATACCCATCTGCCAAGGAGTTTGTTTAGGAGCAGGCCGAGTATGAAGGTTTTTAGAGTTTTAGGCATAGTTTCCAAGCTGTACCTATGAACTAAATTAGTTGCCTAGGTAATATTCCTAGTGTTTAATCACTTAAGTTGATTTTCACTGTTAGTTTCTGCTTAGTCACCATTGTTGTTTTTGCCTCTTGTGCCGTGCTGCCCATTTTATGATGGCAACTTATGAATGGCTATTTTCAGTGTTGTAATAAAAACTAGCTATTTTTAAGACTACTATTATTCTGTGTGTAACAGCTTATGTATCTTAAGATTGGTGTAGTGTTCATAAGTAATTAAATTGACTCCTGATATATATCAATTCGTGCTTTATGACGAGTAGAGTTTGGAGCGTCACATTATTATGTATTATGATTTTACATATACTAATAAAGTATAGGTGCTCCCTGTTACATATTATGTATTTTTTGCCAAAATATGCTACAGTAATAAAAACATCAACAGCCCAAAGTATACTTGAATGTTTTGCTTCATCAACTGATTAGTGAGTACTACATGATTTGGAGCTAATCGCCACAGAGCAAGCACCAGATCAGCCTGCTCGCCAGGGGCGGCACCAACCATGTCCTTAGATCAGATTGGGGTCTGATAGAAGCAAGCAAATAGAGAGAGCAGTGGGTGCGGATGGCGGGAGTGGACCTTCAATCGGATGTTTGAACATGACCTTGTTGACGTTGCTGCCAATGGTGGAGGGTGAAGAGACAATGAGGTGTAGTGGGCGGCGATGGGGGAGGCCAGCGATCTTGCCTTCCTCAACCCTGCCATTTGTCGCCATCAAAAGCAGGTCGCCATCGCCTCCCCATCAGCATTGCCGCCGGTTTAAACCAGCATTGTTGTCACTGTCGCCATCGGCATCGCCGGTATCGTCATCGCCCATGTTCAATTGCTCGATGTGCTGAAATTGGTCACAAAAATCTTATACATAATCTTTTCATTGTGTTCTGTTGAATTTTCCTTTCTTTAATCTCCAATTGGACTTCTTAGCCATGCCCTAAGCTTCACTATTAAATTTGGCTGCAGAAGTTAACTCTGACTATTTGATTGCGTTATTGTTGATTGAGAACTGAGTCCACGATATAAATTCTGATAAATTCTATTGCTATGAATTCTGATTTTTTTTCGTGGGGGTTAAATGATATGATTTTTTTTGGAGGCCATCCAGTTCTTCACAGTGCACAACTTTGAAACTTGCTTCGCAATCCTGAGGTAATCTGCCCTTCAAACTTGCAAATTTCTTACCAGTGGTTTCAGTCAGCACTATCTGCGATACAGAGAAGGTCAACAGAAACTTTAGATCAAGATTAACAGAACTTCCTATCCCCTAGGTAATGCACTACCTGTCGATGTAGAAAATATGGCATACACTAAGACTTAGGAAAACACCATATATCTATATAGATTACCTTTTGAGCTACACCCAATAAGGGATTAGATTCCATGTGTCGTTTCACAAATTCACAGAAAATTTATAGATATTCACATAATCACAATATATCCAGCCATGTACACATCCACGACCATATATATACTATCACCATCACCATATACATTCACATTCACATTCATATTGACATCCACGTCTAAAATCACAAGTCTCAACATTCACCATCGACGTCATATAACTTGGCGAGTATACCTAGCTAGAGTTCAATTTTTAAAGTGCAGTTGACTTTCCCGTCGTCCAATCATGGTACCTATAACAGAAAATATCAATTAAATAAAAACATTAAAAAAATCCAACCTTACATTATTCAAACATCACAAATTTTAATGAATAATTCAAACACCTTTGATGTTTAAAGACTAATAAATATATAATAGTTGCAAACATTTGTTCAATGCTTGAGTCAGTTCGAGCTTGCTGGTTCTTTTCTTCCTTTAAGTTTTCTTCTTTGATCAACTAGGTAAATTGGTATGCTCAGATAATTGTAGTCTTAGTGCCTTCCATTGTGCTTTTTGCTTTTCATGCTAGTACTTTTCTTGAGCTGAGTCTGACAACAAAATACTTTAGGCCCTCAACATCGATCTCCCTAGATCAGCATAAATTGGATGGGTTTTTTTTTAATGTTAATACGATAGACTCTTCAGAAAGCTCGATTTGATACTGACATACTCCATTGCACCAACATTAGAACACTGACTTTCCCTTCCATCCAGAGATTCAGGTGGGAAATGCGCATGCTTTCAGTAACTTCTTCAGAACTATTAACACAAATTGACAAACAATAGTTGTTAATGTTGTGAAATTCTGCAGAATTTTGGTATTGGACTTGGGGTGGAAGAGCTCCAAAAAAGATCTCAACAATCCCACAAAAAAGAATATCTCAACAAGATGAACCATGAACAAACAAGTGCAAAATTAAGAAGTAAACTAAATAAATAATTCTTATTTGCATTTTGTTGTAACGCCGATACCGCTCCAGATATAGTGGGCGATGAACAAGGAGCGGGGTCCACTCTCACAGCACGAAACCCGTCGCCTACCGTGACGCCGCCGCTAGCAACGATCTTGAAGATCAGAACTAACCGAGACAGTAAGAGACCGAAGTCAACGTCAATGGGATGGCGGACCCTAGATCGGTCGTGCTGAAGGGCGGAGCGAACCCATTGGCTAGCTGAGTTGATGAGAGGACATCTCTAAAGATATGTGTGCATCGACTGAAAAGGCTGATGCACTAGACGTGACATTCGATGAAAGTCTTTGAAGACGGGTGCGTATCGATGCGTGTTGCTCAAGGTATAAATAACTCATCGGCTAACCATTCCGATGAAACACTGGGTAGAGACCTACAGGCCTACGGCTCAATCTACTGTCGGCAGTCTCATAGATCGAACCTAACCGATGTAGCATGTGGCTGACGATGGTAGAGAGAGCTTGGTAAACCGATAGATCTCGCACGGACGTGATACAATACACTCGACCTGACTAAGTGGTTAAATCTAACTGATACAGTCTTACATAGAGCAAGATATACCGGGATAGTGGTAGGACTTATCCCTTCGCCAGATATTGAACTTAACCGATACAGCCCCGCATCGAGAGGCAGAACCCATCGGTAAAAACCTAGATAAACTAGGGTGGCGATGCGCCGAAATTGTATTGATTGAGAGATATGTTGATAGGCTTCTAGGGGGTCTATATTTATACCCTAGTATTACAGAGTCCGACGCAGTTACAACAACCATCGAACGTTATTTTCTAAAAATATAAAAGGAAAATACCTCTAAGCAATTGTAAAGCTACTCAAACTTACTTAGCTTACGTAATACATTCTATATAAACATCTGACCTGCTGTTATCCTCATTATTCCTCTTTGGGTTTGATTCCATCTGGATAACTTTTCGTCATCAAACAAATCGAATCCATCGTCCACCCATTTGATCAGCTCTTCTACAGTATGAATCGGTTTTACCCCACGAGCCGATTAGTATTTTCCATCGGCCAATCCTATTTACAAGTTGAATCAAATTCTGACGTTAACACATGCCCCTAATTTTGGAGTTTGTCAACAGACTATGAAATTTCAAGCCGTTGGAATTTTACACAAACCAAGACGGCCCGTCATAGCCTGCAGACGATAATTAATCGGCCCAGATTCCTTCATAGGTTACCTCGTCCCTATAAAGTATCCCACCGTTTTATCCTTCTTCCACACACTTCCTCACCATCGGATCCCCCAACCTTGACCAGCCCCAACGACTGAAGGCGACCCTTCGTAGATCGCTTCATCGACCACCGACCTTCTCCCTCCCTTCCTTTGCGCGATGGCGTCGACACACGCAGTCTATCCCATCCCACATTTTAAACAAATCTATCCCATCCCGTCTTTTTATCTATAATCGGGTTTCTGTTTACTGTAGGTTCTCAAAGGTCAAATTGCCATTCCAGTTTCTAATTTTCCCGGTTTCTTTTATCTTGGCCCTATGGGTAATGAGGATCTAACAGACTTCATAGATTCTAAAATAGAACGGATTCTATATAAAAATTCATCCATAACCATCACCGATTGGACCAGTAGTTTTATATCTTGGCCTAGTAGACTCCCAGGATGGAGAAATTGGTACCTCAGGATTTCGGCTTCCAAAAAATCATTCTAGGAAGACTTGGAAATCGGCCACTGTATCAATATTTCTTTAGCTGATATGGAGAATAATGAGGCTTTACTTGCATCGGCCTCCTACTTTTGGTCAGATGTCCTCAACGCCTTCATGTTTGGATTTGGACCAATGACTCCTATCTTTATGGATGTCGCCATGTTGACTTGCCTCAACACTACTCATTATGTAAATCCATTCATCCTCTAATTCAAACCCACTCATCGCCTGAATACCAAAAACATCGGAGGTTGGACTAAATACATATTCTTGCACAGTAAGACCTCCGGACCAGTTGATGAACGGGAACATGTTGTATTCCTAAACCTGTGGCTGGAATGGTTTGTCTTCAATAGCTCAACTCTTGGTCCAACTACCGACATGCAATGCTTGGTGGAGCTCCTGGCTAATCAACGCCACATTCCACTATGGCAATTTCTCCTTAGAGCCACCTATCAACTGCTTCATTAGGTGGTGAACAAACTGTTGGCAGGTCAACCAGTCGGTCATATTGGTGGTCCTTGGTGGTTCATACAACTTTTGTTGAATATATCTATACCTCAAGAGTCATCCCCAGTACCCCTTTTCCTTTTCTGACATTTTTGATTGATTACCCAAAAGAAGGTGAGTCCGGCCGACGCCGATGCACTTCTCTGGGTGAAGCCGCATCGGCTCTTCCTAGAAGCAAAATAACCTCCCTCAGACTCAGCCAATGGCTCAAATGTTTTTACTATGGCTTCATTAAAGAGGTCACCATCTGGTTTACGTACGAGGACGATTTGTCATTTGAGATGCCTTCCAGGTTTCACCCACTGAATGTATTAGCTGATGAAGAATCGAAGACTATATTCCTGTCATCTATAACCCTAAATATTCTGCCAACTGGATTTTCGCTGGGCCGATCCCAACACCCGTCGTACAAGTTCTAGCATCCTTCTGTCAGTGCTCGTCAGTTGGGTTTTGGCTAGTTCACAATTGGCTTATTCTTCATCAGCAAGCTCCAAGTCCGAGGAGAAGTAAACAGTGGCCTGGAGTACGATCGGCTAAGATCGATTGCAACATCTCTGTACTTGGGGATCATCTCCACCTTTAAGCCTTGCATATCCAATATCAGACTTTTTGCTTGATGGTGGTTGTAGTGGAGAAGGCATTTGTTCAGTCTCTCAGCTGAACGTTATTGTCTACGTCTTAATCCTGATGAAGAGGTAATCCTTCTCCTTATACTACCTTTTCCGTATCATTTTGAATCTCGACTGTGTCACTTAATCTCCATGACCCCACAGGCTGGTGATAAAGAAGCACCTGTAACCATTTTAAGTGGTTGGCTGATTGTCTACCAACCTCCATCGGCCATGTCTATCCTTGGAAAAGGTGCTCCATAGGCTCTACTCTGAGTACCGCGAACATTAGGGACAAAACGTAAGAAGTTGGTTACTCGGACGGTTTCTAAGAAACAAAAATCCAACACCGATGTTGCAACTATAGCACCAATTCCCCAAGGCCCTTCTCCTGTAATGATCCTGACTTCTTCATCCCCGTTGGTATGTGTCAATGTTATTTCTTTTCTGCCATTTTCACAGTTATCTTGACACCTCTGCTTTGTAGCCTAAACCATCAGCTCTTAAAACCCAACCGCTAGATACTGTTACAAGAACTGAGTCGATGGTCACATCAAAAACCATGGTATTCAATCCCCAAATTTCCTCTCATCAAGCTGATAACAACATTATTGTTCAAACTGCTCCCGCTGTATCCCAGGTACGTTCACCCTACATGTTATTTTTGTCCTGACTCATGATCCTCCTATTTATCGATGTTAATGTGCATTCATTAGCCGACTTATTCTCCTTCGACATCGGTAAATACTTGGATTCAAACATAGACTCAGCTACCAGTGCAGCAATCGAACCGTTTCTACCAGCCGATGTACGCGAGCAACTGTCAGATATCATGCATCGACTAGACATCCCGATTAACTCGTTGGTGGAAGATTACGGGCCAATCCGGGGAAGACTTGCTGAGATTGAACACCTCCTGCCCGAAAAGCTGACTGACGTAATCACACCTGCTGCCTACTTGGAATTCCAAAGGACCCAACTAATCACAACCAGACGACGTATAGCCAATCATGCTGAATAGAGCAGTTTAGCCCAAAATGACCGGATATCCAGCAAGACCGAAAAGTAGAAACTTGATGAGATGATAGCTGGCCTGTAATACACCAACACCAAGCTTGGCCTTTTGAAGAAACGAGAAGCCGATTTGATGGTGAAACTTGATAAGGTGCGTTACAACATCGAATCTACCGAATCCCATCTTATTGAACTACCACAATCAATCTAAAATCAAGAGTCCAAGGTAACAGATAAAGTTCGTCAAATAGTTCATCGGTATAGGAACTTGAAAACTATCTCCGAATCCAATGAAGATGACATCCGCGCCATCAACGAAATAGATTAAATCCGCTTGCGTGCGATCGAGGCAATCAAGAAATACCTGCAAAATCTTAGCCTTGAAAACCTAAAATGTCATCCTAAACATTGACCGCTTGTAATAAAGCTTGATTGGCTTGATCAATAAAATCTGTATATATATATATATATATTCCCTGAAGGCGATATCTTAATCATATCGGCTATTTGTAACCGATATAACCATATCGGCTTATGTATATTAGAAATCGGCCACACCTTAGCCGATTCAAGCAAACAATATCATTAGCCGATATAACATCCATAGTCTTTTCTGTCTTGAAGAGAATTAAAAATCGGCCATACTTAATCAATTTAGGTGTCAACCCAAATGCTAGGATAATATTTCTTCAAATATTTTTCGTTAAGCGCTCTAGCAAACCTACTTCAACATTGGATTCCTTATCATCTGAGTCCGATGCGTAAACCTATAGCTGAGTAATCTTTCGACAAAATCTCTTTCTTAGTTTCAATGAATCGGCTTTCATGAGTTGATGCCCTTTGGAGAAGATGTGATAGGCTCTCGAATTCTTGAGAAGAGAAGCGTTCTCTGATTGAAGCCAGCAATCCTTGGAAGGCCCAATCAGCTAATTATCCATCGCTCAGAATAAGACTATAACACCGGCTTCTGACATCCCAAAAACGTTGGATGTACTCTAGAACTAATTCATCAGGCCTCTGTCTAATCGATGTCAAATTTAACAGTCTTATCTCCTGAATCTCAGCAAAGAAATATCTATGGAATTACTGTTCCAGATCGGCCCATCCCCTAATTGAGTTGGGAGGCAACGAAGAGAACCAGGTGAAGGCCGATCCAAAGAAGGACATTGGAAAGAAACGGACTCTCAGGGCTTCCTCAACCGATGCTTCCCCACATTGGGCCAAGGATTGGTTGATGTGTTCCACTATAGATACGCTATCTTACCCCGAGAATTTGGAGAAATCCGGAATCCTGTATCGGTGCGGCAACAGAACTCTGTCAAACCATTCTGGATACGGGTGCCGATAAATAAATGTTTGATCTTTAGGCTTGATACCAAATTGCCCTCTGACCACTTCTGTAACTCTAGCAAACCAATCCTTTTCCCTTAGGATGTCTCTCTAATACTGAGGAGCTGGATAGGATACCTGATTTTGTCTAGGATATTCTTCATGATAATTGTATAAGTCGGGATTGCCACCTAGATGGTCATATTGATATTTTCCACAATAATTATCTTGATAGTATTCTGGAAGTACCTCATGCCATTGCCCCTCGAATCGATCTTGTGTTAGTGGATATACATTTGCCGATAGGTTCCTCTTGGTTTTACAAGTTTTCTAAGGTAGCAATGTCTCTATCGGCAAAAATACATGATCTTGATCGGACTCTTGAGCTGATAATTCTTCTATTGACTTCTTGATTAGATTTTATAGTGTAATCACCCATACTGCCGATGGATTGATGAAATGCTTTGTTCATAATCTTTTGCAACGGCTTCGGAGGATTCATAGGTAGTGAATGGTCTGATTCTCTCGTCAAAACAAGTTTTGACAACTGGGACTTTTGAATCGGCACTTGTCTAGTCATACTAAAGGACTCCAAACATAGTTCTAAAAGTTATCCATATTCTGCTCTACCTATGACCTTTTATCTTCATTCAGATCACTCATAGTTACTGGAATTATAATATCCTCATCGGCTCCTTCTTCGGATAAATATGTCTCGGCATCAACCTCTTCTCTAGACATATTGGTAAAAAAGATGTCCCCCGAATTGATGATTAAAAATTCTGACTTCTAATCAGGCAATTGTACAGTCCCGCTGATCGATGAATAGAATTATGTCACACCAGCCGATGAATGACCTTTAGCCGATGAATGATCTTCAAGTCTTACCAGCCGATGAATGAAATCCCGTCCTATCGGCCAATGAATGAAGACTTTCATCTCACCGGCCGATGAATTAAGTACCACTGGGCGTGCCAAAAAAATATGTTCACGCCGAAGTCTGAGAGGTCTGCTTAGCTTTAGTGCAGGTCTGTCGGCTTCTCTCTATGGCTCGAGGTATGCACACCGAGGTCTGGGAGGTCCGCTTAACTCCGGCGTGGGTACCTTGGCTAGCTCTCTATCGTGACGGTGTAGGTACAGGCATGCCAGTTAATTTGACCCTATAATTGACAAGGAGGTGAGGCGAACGGGTCAGTCGGACGATGGGCCAATACGAGCTCTTGCTATCTACTGGTTGCTGATAGGATCGAGGTGTTCATCGGTCACATTCGGATGGCTCCTGCTATCGGCTGGTCGTCGATAGGGATTGGGACGCTCTTCTATCGACTGAGGAATCGATGAAAGCGTGGACAGATGTCGACGAAGGGCCCAATGACTCCGTTTGTAGTGACAGCGAGATACTGATCCATCGGCTACAGAGCCGATGGAGGCACCAAAGGGTATTTAGAGAACAGCAATGCACGCGGGATCTCCTGGTTGCCGATGGAAGCTATAGTGCTCGTTCATTGGCTGGAAAGCTGATGAAGGCAGATACAAACCGGCACACCGGCTGCAACGCCAATGCCACTTCGGATTTGGTGGGCAATGAACAAGAAGGAGGGCCCGCTCCCATAGCACGAGACTCATCGCCCACCGTGACGACGCCACTAGCAACGATATCGAAGATTAGACCTAACCGAGATAGTAAGAGACCGATGCCAATAACAATGGGATGGCGGACCCCAGATCGGTCGTGCTGAAGGGCAAAGCGAACCCATCGGCTAGCTGAGTTGATAAAAGGACATCTTTGAAGATATGTGTACATCGATCAGAAAGATCAATACACTAGGCGTGACGTTCGATGGAAGTCTCTGAAGACGGGTGCGTATCGGCTGAGCTGATACGTTGGGTGTGTTGCTCAAGGTATAGATAACTCATCGGCTAACCATTCCGATGAAACACCGGGCAGAGACCTATAGGCCTACGGTTCAATTTACTGTCGACAGCCTTGTAGGTCCAACCTAACCGATGCAGCACGGGACGGACGACGGTAGAGAGAGCTTGGTAAACCAATAGATCTCGCACAGATGTGATACAGTACACTCGATCTGACTAAGAGGTCGAACCTAACGGATGCAGCCTTAGACAGAGCAAGATATATCGGGATAGTGGCGAGACTTACCCCTTCGCTAAATATTGAACTTAACCGATGCAGCCCCGTGTTGAGAGCCAGAACCCACCGGTAAAAACTTAGATAAACTAGGGTGGCCATGCGCTGAAATTATTTTGATCGAGAGATATGTTGATAGGCTTCCAGGGGTCTATATTTATACCCCGGTATTACAGAGTTCGACGCGGTTACAATAACCATCGAACGTTATTTCCTAAAAATATATCTAAGTAATTATAAAGCTAATCAAACTTGCTTAGCTTACGTAATGCATTCTATACAAACATCTGACCTGCCGTTATCCTCATTATTCTGCTTTGGGTTTGATTCCATCTGGATAACTTTTCGTCTTTAAACAAACCGAATCCATCATCCACCTGTTTGATCAGCTCTTTTATAGTATAAATCGGCTTCACCCCATAAGCCGATCAATATTTTTCATCGGCCGATCCTATTTACAGGCTGAATCAAATTCCGGCGTTAACAGATGACAAGACGGATCCTAAGTCTTGGCTTACGGTTTTACACCCTAGCGATCAAAGTAGCTCGAGGAGATCAAGATGTAATGGCCAACTACCTGCCTATTATGCTAGCTCCTTCGGCTCAAGCATGGCTTACAAGACCCTCGGAAAGATCAATTCACTTATGTGGGGAGCTTCATTGCCAACTTCAAGGATACATACCTTCTATTTACCACATGCTTAAAGATGATCCATCCCACAAAGGCATCTCACAAAATAGGCACTCCATCGAATGATTAGGCCAATCGCGAACAGTACAAAGCTGAGGACAGAGATGTTGGGGAAGACCGGAGCAGTGCAAATGATGACAAATGACGGTGGGCGATACAAACCTGATCTCTAATAACAAAAAAAACAAGCAGCAAGCAGTACTGTAGCCGATGCACATCCTCTTGTCATGGATGAAAGTCCATGTGAGAGTCTACACCACCAAATGCACCACCCTCTCTCTTCCTTGTTACCCTCGTTCTCCTCTCCTATCAAGAAGAGGAGGGAGACCATAGTAGAGAGAAGTCAGGCCAGGGACTCCACTCCCATCGTAGAGGGCTGGCCCTACCTCCCTAGAGAGACGGAGGAAGGCGAGCGCCAGTGGTAGATTGAGATGGAGAGATCCCTACCTGCATTCTCGGACGAAGTGCGACAAGGATGAAAAACCAAAATAGGTTGGCCACTCTGGAAGATAGCTACTACCAAGAGTGGTGGCAGCCGAAGCATGAGAGGGACGGCCCTAGGGTGCCTACTTTAATATCATGTTAAATAGTATAAGGAGTGAGATATACTACTTAAAATAGGACTTGTTGTATTGAGGCCAGTATATATAGGTTACATAGCTTGGATCTAATCATGCTATAGATATAAACTAATCCTATCCTACTATAACAAATTGAATACAATACAATCTATCCGTATACTCCAGGAACCTAAACCACAGCTCAGTACAGGGTCAATCCGGAACAAGGGTAACTGAACTGAACTGAACTATTTCAGGCCTAATTAAGCAGAACCAGAACTGGTGCATGAATTCAACAATTTTGGGTCTACACAGGATGGGGCCTCCGGAGGCAGGTTGCTGCACGATCCATCCAAGCGTCGTTTCTTCACCAGCTCATCGGGACGATCCGGGCTTATGTTTCTGCCTCTGCGACCAACAGGGCTCGCATCTCTTCCTCTGCAATCAACAGCCTCCTCTTTCACGGGCTCCTCCATCTTCATCTCATATTCCAACTCCAACCCCTCCACTCCCTCATGGATGTCATAAGTCTTCCATTCACCTGGGAGAATTAGAAAAAAGACTCGGTATGAATCTCCGGGGATGAAAAACAAAGAGAGCCAGAGAAAGGAAGACGGGCTGAGGGTACATTACCTTCATTCATACCGGTCTTGCGGTAGTACTCTTCAAGTTCGACCATCGCCGTAGGGTCAGTGTGAAGCCTGATGGTCTGCCCTGCACAAGACGTATCAATTGCAAATGATTAACCAGACTAATATACCAATTGCGCTGACTCAAAGACCGGAAGATAGATCTCACTGTGCAGGAAGAGCTCTAAATTGCAAAAAAAAGGAAATAGAAAAAGAAGACAAGGGAAATCGAGGATCACGTACTTGTGGGATCACTATCCCGGCCGTCGCGCATGACACGCTGGAACTCCTCATCGTAGCGGAAGTCGTCAGGCCGCAGGGGAGGGGGCTCCGCGTTGATCTGCCCGATTAGCTCTTCGTAGAGAGGACACCACGGTTTCTCCTATCCTGCGACGGCCATGGCTTCGATCGATCGCCTTTCCCGCGCCTCACCCTCGAATCTGATGGATGGATTGTAGATGCGGCTTGCTCGAACGTTATGGGGGTCTCGATGCCAGAGCCAAGAGATGCGAATTTGGGGATTAGGGTTTGGAAGCCGCGCTGCCTTCTGCCGCCGCGGCTCAATCTGTAGATATCCCCCCTAAGTTCGAACTGAGCGGACGCGTTTCCTCTTTCAAACGAAAGACAATCCAACGGGCACTAAACATTGGACTTACGATCGGACGGACGAGATAAACCCACAAAAGACTTTCAAGCACGCATCTCTTCTCCCGCTTTCCCCCGCGCGCGCCTACGCGTCCCCCGTCTCCGATGCGGACATGGAAGTATGGAACAGAAAGGACTTGAAGCGCCGCCTCTTTTAAGCTAACGGGTAGCGAGCGAGCTCTGCAATCATCGCATGATCAAGTGCAACTGCTTCCAAAACCCTAGAGCGATCCACTATCCCTAGCAAGTGGCAAGAAGACATGAAGACGATGAGCATGGCCGTCGTGATGAACAAGACGAGCACGGTCATCATGGACGATCGACGCTCTTCTGCGACCCGCTGCACTCCGGCGCCGCCACGCGATGTTCGCGTCCGCGTCAACTCATCCTCTGTCGCGAGGGCAGAGTACACCGACAGAGGAGGCAAGCGGCCGGTCTGCCGGGACGAGCGGTTTCCGATGTCGACCACCAAGCGCCGCCGCGAGGTCGACCACGGCCGGTACGACGACTACGCCTATCGTGAGAGCAAGAAGAAGCATGCGGCCAACGAACCGGCGGAGCGCGCGTCTAGCAACAGGACCAGACCGACGGCGCGGGCGTCGCGCGAGAAGGAGGAGAACAATGCCAGCGCGGGCACCGCGCCGCGCCGCGAGATCAAGAATCACAAGGACGGCGCCGGAGGGCGCCGTTCGCAGGAGCGCGCGCCAATTATCAGCAGGCCGCGCGTCCCGGCACCGTCGCCGGCGCTGGCGCCGACTCTGGTGGCGCTACCGGATTCCTTGACGGTGCAAGACGCGCTGAGCGCGGCCATCGCGAGAGCTCGTCCAGTTCGGCACATGAGGAGGGAGGTCTTGCTGCTGAGGGAGGAGGCTCGGCGGGAGCTGGCCAAGATGGTCAGGACCGTCGAGTTCAACGATCCATACATCTCACCCATGGACGCGCTCAAGCCCTGATCATGGCGTAGGTACGTCCTGACAATTTTTTTTAGCTCTTCTTAGAGTTTGACATATGTGAATGTTAATTAAGCATATTATTTTGTTAAGCCAATGGCGTAATTTAGAATTCTTCTGTTGAACAGAGCAAATGCTCTGCTGTTAGAAAGAACACATCTGGTACTGTACTATTTTATTGTGAACTGAACGATTCTATTTTTGAAGGAAGAGTACCACTTTCTTTTTGTTAAGATTAGGTTGATCGATTGGTCAGAACTCAGATGGAATTCAGCATAGAGTTGAAGTGGGTGATCAGCGGGCGGCAACACACCTTCATTCAGTGATCACTAGTTCAGTACTTATTGTCGGTACACTGCTATGGACAACACGCACACGCTCCATTACAAATTAAGGAAACACAAGCTTTTCACTCCATGAAATTCATCCGATGATCCGAATCTCAAGGCCGTCCAGTTGACGTCACTGAACCAAGGAATTTCATAGCATAATAAGTGTTTGCTATGAATACTATTTTCAATCTTTACGTTAACAATATAGTTCCAATGCATGTTCGCGGCTAAACCCAGGCGGCTGCCCGTGGTAGCCAGTGGATCCGCCGCTGTGGCTGTCATGGGTTTAGAGAAATGGATGTGTTGGTCAAATATATTTTTTTACGAGAATAATATGAACCGTTGAATTTGATACCATACATGTTACAGTGGATAATTGAACTTTGATCGTTTTGATTTAATTGTGATGCATTAATTAAAAAAAATTATGGATCTTATGGCATCACCACTACTACTGCCACACTATCTCTGCCGCCACGCCGCCCCGGCCATCCATTTAAACACACCATCTCCAACCTAGACACCATCTCATGTCCAATCGCGAGGTTCTAAAATGGTGTGGCCGCTCCATATCTTCACCAGCATCATCGATCAAAGAAAAAGGAACTCCGTTGGGAGCAAGAATTTTGAGAACGAAATAAAACCAGCGGTAAGAAATTTTGAATACTCAATTGATATTAGTACAACATTTACTCCTCGATGGATAATTACTGGATGCTCATCTTGCTACGCGACTACGAGTTTATACGCTAATGCGACACACTTGGTGACGCCGGGTTGTTGATAGCTTACCAAAAATACAGAGCACGCGGCGCCGCGGTGGTGTCACAGCTCACAAGCCCCCTCAGTTCGAACCGAGCGGACGCGACTCTCCTAGGAAAGGCAATCCAACGGCTCGCAATAGATTGGGCTTCCGATCGAACGAACGAGATGAACCCACAGAAACTTGGCAAAGAGAAAAAAAAACTAAAGGAGAATACTTAATAATACGGCGAAACACCGCAATCCCTCCTCTCAATACTTCCGCGCGCGCGCGCGATAGCTAGACCACGACTCCGGCTCGAAGCGCCGCCGCCTCTTAAGCAAACTGGTTCGAGATCTGCATCCATCCTTCCTTCGCTTCCACCGCGCAACTTCTTCCTAAACCCTAGAGCTAGCGATCCTCCACTACTCCCCTAGCGCTAGCAAGAAGCCATGAAGATGATGAGCATGGCTCAAATCATGAAGAAGACGAGCGTGCTCGTCCTGGAGGAGGATCTCCCCTCCTCTGCGACCTGCCGTGCTCCTGCACCGCCGCCTCGCGAGGTACGTGCCCGCGTCCGCCACAGTACCGCCTCTGTCGCGAGGGCAGAAGACGCCACCAGGGGGGAGGCAAGCGGTCGGTCTGCCAGGACGAGCGGCTGCTAATGCCGCCGCCGCTCCCCACCAAGCGCCACCGAGAAGTCGACGACAACGACGACGACGACGCCTCTCGTGCCAACAAGAAGAAGCAGGTGGCCGAACCGGGGGCGCGCGTGTCCATCAACACGACCAGACCGACGGCGCAGGCGTCGCGCAAGAAGGAAGTGGCCCTTGTGCGCTGCTCCGCGGCACGGCGCCCGATCAAGAACTGCAGGTGCGGCGAGCGCTCGCTGGAGAGCGCGCCGATGAGCAGCTCGCCCGTCCCCGGCGCGGCTGGATGCTCTGTCGGCACAAGACGCTCTGAGCGCGGCCATCGCCAGAGCTCGTTCAGTTCTGGACAAGCGGAGGGAGGTCTCGCTGAGCAGGGAGGAGGCCCGGCGGGAGCTGGCCAAGATGGTCAGGACCGTCGAGTTCAATGATCCGTACATCTCACCCACGGACGTCCTCAAGCCTTGATCGATCATGGCGTCCTGAGAATTTTTGAAGTTCTTGTTAGTGTTCGAGATGCGTAATTAAGCATGTGTTATTGTAGTGTTAATGTTGAAATCATTGGCAATTTGTTGTGAGCCAGTGGTTTAATTTAGAATTCTTTTGTTGAACCGAGCAAATGCTCTGCAATTGGTGGTAATTATTAACTGTACGTAATATCAGATGTATTTACCATACATTGTCTATTCTGAAGTCTGAACTGAAGAATGATGTTATTCAATATGAGAAGTAATATCAGTAGCTCAATCTTCAGTAATACCCCCTGCTTTTTTTTTCGCGATTGCAACAAATTTCTGTCACGATCCTGATTACCGCTCATGAGCTTTGAATCAGTTGGGCCAAAACACTTCGTTCTCGGGCCTTTCAGCCTACGAAGGCACAAAATGCCCAGCATCTCGAGGCGCTGAATCCCCACACCAACCCCGCAACACGGCCTCTCCTCTCTGACGGCGGCAGCACGGCGTGGGCGGCGCGCGCCGACGGCCAGGCTAGGGCGCCGGGAGCAACGGCGCGGGAGGATCTGGAAGGGTGCAGCGGGGGAGGAGCAGAGCCGCCGAGCCCTCGTTGGGGCAGGAGGAGCCTGCAAGCCTCCGGTGGCCCATACGTCCAGGCTGCCAAGGGGGAAGGGCTAGGCGGCGCGGCAGCGTGGGAGGGGGGCGCCAGGCACCACTCCTGTCTCTCAGGGCGCGACGGCGTGGCCACCGGCCGCTCGGAGCCCAGGCCTTACGCCGGGGGGGGGGGGGGGGGGGGGGCGGGGACACTTCGCCGAGACGGCTAGGACCGTCTGACTCTTGAGAATTCTGAGGTGAGTGAATGAAATCCGTGAATCCCCATTGTCCACTTGAAAATTTGCGAAATGTGAAGTCCCTCAATAATGAATATTACAAATGCTCATCAGTCCATCTAGCTCCTGTGATAATTTTCGTCTGTAGACTGTAATTTTGATCGGTGGTGTTGATTGTCAAATTGTGTACTTTTAGGATGATGATATCGTTTCTCGCTTACAAAGCATGATAAAGCACAAAGTTAAACTGTAGGCTTCTTAATATTTGTAGTTTGTTAATATTAGTTGAGATTTCACTAATACAAACTGTTCATACTTTATTTGTGCTTCCATTTGTGTTTTGATGGTACTATGAACTTTTCATATTGAACAATATCTAGTTACTTCGAATACCCAGCTGTGAAATCCTACATTCATTACTGGGGCTGTTAAGCGACTTGGTAACAATCACAAGAAAGAGCATCAAGAGGCAGTTGTTGTCACCGCAAGTGAAAGTAAGTTTTGAAATTGATTTGCTTTTGTTTTTACTAATTTATTTTGGAAATTTGGAGGACAGATGCCATAGGTTATTACCATATCATACTCACAAGTGAGCCTCTCACTCTACGCAAACAGTAGGTACCACACGAAGATGACAACTGGGCCTTGCCTTCTTCAAGTTTTCTCACCAGATTCTTGCCAGCCCCACCCGGCCACCCCACTGCCTGAGCTGACACTCCAGTTGCAGAACCTCGGCCTGCTCTTCTGACTGCAGTCAGCTCTCCCTGGAGCCACAGCAACTGCTACCTAATGTCTCTTGCTGCGGCTGCTTCTCCACCTTTCCCACCATCATGGGCCTATCAGATCCGTATGGCTGCCTCCCAGGGCCAATTTCTCCACGCCATCTCCCTCTTCCTACAAATGCGCACCTCTGTTGCACCCCGATCATCTGTTCCGGCCTCCCTCCCTGCTGCACTCAAGTCCTGCGCCGCCCTTGGCCTTTGTACCCTCGCTGCATCTCTCCACGCTCTCGCCATCCGCTCCGGTTCCTTCGCTGACCGCTTTACCGCCAATGCCCTCCTCAACCTCTGTGTCAAGCTCCCAGGTTTTCATCACTCCTTTGGGACAGATAGGCCTTCAGGGGAAGGAGACCTGGAATCAGCTGCATTTGCGAGCATGCGGAAGGTGTTTGATGAAATGCTTGAGAGGGATGCGGTGTCTTGGAACACTTTGATATTGGGATGTGCGGAGAACAAGAGGCACCAAGAAGCTCTGAGCATGGTTAGGGAGATGTGGAGGGATGGATTTATGCCTGACTCGTTTACCCTGTCAAGTGTGCTGCCAATCTTTGCGGAGTGCGCTGATATCAAGAGGGGCATGGTGGTTCATGGGTATGTGATCAAGAATGGATTTGACAATGATGTTTTTGTTGGAAGTAGCTTGATTGATATGTATGCTAACTGCACTCGAATGGATTACTCTATGAAGGTGTTCGACAGCTTCTCAGACT
Organism: Oryza coarctata; assembly: GCA_030770085.1. Lineage (NCBI taxonomy): Eukaryota > Viridiplantae > Streptophyta > Magnoliopsida > Poales > Poaceae > Oryza > Oryza coarctata. The sequence goes on along the minus strand of CM061474.1, from coordinate 16,943,439 downwards.
GTGATACAATTCTGTGGAACTCAATGCTTGCAGGTTGTGCACAAAATGGGTCAGTTGAGGAGGCTCTTGGAATATTCCGTCGGATGCTGCAAGCTGGAGTGAGGCCCGTGCCTGTGACTTTCTCAAGCCTCATACCTGCCTGTGGCAATTTATCGTTGTTGCGTCTTGGGAAGCAGCTGCATGCCTATTTGATCCATGCCAGATTTAATGATAACATATTTATATCTAGCTCCCTTATTGATATGTATTGCAAGTGTGGAAATGTTAGCATCGCTCGCCATGTTTTTAATGGGATACAATCACCTGACATCGTATCATGGACTGCGATGATCATGGGTTATGCATTGCACGGTCCAGCAACACAGGCTTTTGTGTTGTTTGAGAGAATGGAGTTGGTAAATGTGAAGCCTAATCATATCACTTTTCTAGCAGTTTTGACTGCATGTAGTCATGCTGGATTGGTGGACAAGGGATGGAGGTATTTTAACAGTATGTCTGATCAGTATGGAATTGTTCCATCCCTTGAGCATTGTGCAGCACTTGCAGACACCCTTGGTCGTGCAGGACAGTTAGATGAAGCATATAATTTCATCTCTGAAATGAAAATAAAACCAACTTCAAGCGTCTGGTCCACCTTGTTAAGGGCTTGCAGGGTCCATAAAAACACTGTTTTAGCTGAGGAAGTGGCCAAGAAGATCTTTGAGCTTGAACCTAAGAGCATGGGATCTCATGTAATTTTGTCCAACATGTATTCAGCTTCTGGGAGATGGAATGAAGCAGCACACCTGCGGAAATCTATGAGAAACAAAGGTATAAAGAAGGAACCAGCTTGCAGTTGGATTGAAGTGAAGAACAAACTGCATGTGTTCATAGCTCATGATAAGTCCCATCCCTGGTACGATAAGATTATTGATGCACTGAATGTTTACTCAGAGCAGATGATTCATCAAGGATATGTGCCCAACATGGAGGATGTTTTACAGGACATTGAAGAAGAACAGAAGAGAGATGTGTTATGTGGTCATAGTGAGAAACTTGCAATAGTATTCGGTATTATCAGCACACCACCTGGAACAACAATACGTGTGATGAAGAACCTCCGAGTTTGTGTTGACTGCCATACAGCAACAAAATTTATTTCAAAGATAGTTGCAAGGGAGATTGTTGTCCGTGATGTAAACCGATTCCACCATTTTAAGGATGGGAATTGTTCCTGCAGAGATTTTTGGTGATTTAGGATGTCTTTAAAAGATTGAGGACATGTTTGCTGGTGCTTGGACACCCCTCTCCAGGGCATTACGGTTGATTCATGGTTGTGTTGGGCCTTCTTCAGTCACCATTGTGCTACATCTACTACTCTGCAGCTGCCATTTGCCATAGGCCGGTTTCTGTCTGCCCCATGCTTGCAAGTGGTCCGAATGCCATTGCCATAAGCAGGGGCAGTCACCACTCTACGCCTCTGTCATCTACAATTCTTCTCTCTGCCACTTCGAAATCAGGTAAATCTTTTATTTATGCACGCAAGATGCTTGGCCAAATTACCAATTGACATGCCCAGGAATCTAAGTGACTCTAATTCTTATTCCCCTTGACCTCTCCCAGTAATTCCATGTTCCCCTTGCATTCTGTAAGACTGTCTTATGACAGCTTGGTATGGATGTTGGCTCTGGTGGAGCCCAGCAGATGATCTATTGTCGATACGAGTGGTGCTCCAAGGGACGGAAGAGACTGATTGCCTAGTTTACTTCCCTTGCGTAATCAAGCTTTTTTGTTTTGAAGGAATGTGGCTGTGGGTGAAGCTGGAGATGATATTCATGTAAACTTGCCCACGGCGCTATCATCTGTAGTTCTGTACTATCTAAATTTGGTAAGAGTATTTGCAATCCACTGCATCACCTCCTGTGTAATCTTGTAATTTTCTTCTGTTGGATTGAAAATTTTGCGCGACGCTTGTATCTGTTGCTGTACGCATGGAATTCTCTTCAACCAATATGCTATAGGACGATGCAACTAGCAGAGGCAATCCGGCAGATACCACATTTAATTTGTAGCTTCAGAGATTGTCTGCGATTGCCAGGTCTTCAGCAACCTCGAGTTTGACTTTAGAGGTCTGAAGGGCACAAACGCACACCTATGGTGATGGATTTCTTGAATATTCTTGCAAGGACTCAGTTTTTTTAGCTTGTCAACTTGAAACATATTGAGCTCCCAGATTAGACAACAAAGGTGCTTATATACAATTCCCGTAATTTGCTACAGATAAAAATATTATAATACTGCTTAAAATAAATAAAAAATATATTTCTCATGAATCATGTTACCCCATTTTTTTACTATATGGAATATGTGGCTATCCATTTGATTTTATATGTGCCTATTTATTTAGATTTTAATTGTTTTTATATTAATATGAAGTTTAAGGGTAATTTATAAAACTGGGATGATAGATTTACTACCTTACCTTCTTTTAAAAGAACATAGATCTTTCCTTCTTTTAAAAAGAGCATAGATAGTAAATGTTCTTATATAGTCAAATTTGTTGAGCTTTATGCCCTTTTACATAAGAAATTTCTCTTGCTGCTTAACTGATCCTTCAAACGCATGATGTACAGCCTAAATTTGAAACCTACACTCCTTTTGTGTTTCTTCGATTTCAAATTCCAACAAATGCAGAGTTTATTCATGTCTGACGAAAAGATGCCAAGATGTTGAAGTAATCAGAACGGCATTTCTCCCGTTTTTCAGTACTCTTCTCCTTCTCGCCGGCGACCGGCGACGCCGTCAGCCGGGTCTCCTCGGCATTCCGCCCGTGCTTATCATCTCTGTTGGAGTCCTCCCGCGTAGCGACCACCATGCACTGCCTAGATAAGATGCCTCGTGTGGCATGTATGGACCAGCAACATTTTTCATTTCGATCATGAACAGAAAAATGAAGGAATGTTATCCTTTGATCACATGAACACATGATCACCTGGAAAACATTAGTAAGATACTATTGCCGTTCAGACAAAAAAGGGCAGGAGTGAACTAATGCTCAATCTTGCCAAAACAAAAGAGAGTGAAGAGTTTTTCTTTAAATACCATATTCTTCGTAGCTCAATGCACGATCCTTCTATTTTCAGACCGGTGGTAAGCTAGCCTTGGTGAGCCAGGGAATCCTTGCCCAACGAGGAGAGCCGAATTGGCTCGCCTTCGACGGCAAGATCGCTGCGCGCGTGAGAACGGAGGGCGTGACCGCACGGAAAAACAGGAGGGCAAACTAACAAAACTACCTCGGCGAAGAAATTTAGCCAAACAGCACGCCGAAGTAAGCACGGCGATGCCCATGTGAGCTAGTTGGGCTAGCATAGCTCTAGCCTAGCCCGGCAAATGAACCAAACGTACCAAGTTAATTACTATATACTTGCTTACTCCAATATATATATAAGAATCTGAGTAACAAAAATACAGTGCTAACTTGGCAAACGTTTTACACGTATGGTACGAACGCGGCAACGCTTCCATCCGGACATGTAAAGCGCCGACTTGAAGTAGCACCCGTCTCCTTCCCTTAGACGAGTATAAGCTAGCAAAGGGGTAGTCATCTCTGCATCCATCAATTCGCGTGAGCTTCCTAAACCCTAGATAAAACCCAGAGATCTTCCCGTCTCCCTCAAGCTAGCCCTGAAGCGAGGAGCAAGAAACCCTGGCTAAGAGACATGAGCATGGCCACGGCGCCGCCGGCGTCGTTCAAGGTACGCATCCGCCTCAACCGCGCCCGCGTCGCGAGGGCGGAGGACGCCGGCAGGGTAGCCGAGCCGCGGTGGGCCTGCAAGGACGAGCAGCTTCCGATGGAGCCGCTCTCCACCAGGCGCAGCCCCGAAGGTGTGGAGAGCTCCGGAGTGGCGAGCGAGCCAGTGGCGTCTTGCGTGAAGGAAGAGACCCTGGTCAGCTCCCACGCCGCCGTCCGCGACGACGGCGCGACGCCCCGCGCGATCAAGAACTGCAAGAACGGCGAGGGGAGGCAAGAAAAGGACGCCAAGAACGCGCAAGAAAGCGCGAGGATGAGAAGCCCGCGCGTGCCTTCCACCAGGGCCACCAGATCGGCGGTGCCAGCGTCGTGCACGAATAAAGAGACCCGGGTCCCCGCCCACGCGCGATCAAGAAGTGCAAGAACGACGAGCGGAGCCAAGAGGACGGTGAGAGTGCCCGACAATGCACAAGGATGAGCAGCCCGCACGTACAGCCCTCACCGGCGCCATCGCCGGTGCCGGCGGCGCGGCCGGATCCCAATGCGGCGGAGAACTCGCTGCGCGCGGCCATTGACAGAGCCCGTCCAGCTCTGCACTTGCGGAGGGACGTCTGGCTGCAGAGGGAGGCAGCGCGACGGGAGCTGGCAAAGATGGTCAGGACCGTCGAGTTCAACGATCCGTTCATCTCTCCCCAGGACGTGCTCGAGCCCTGATCATGGCGTCCTCCTGAGAAGATTTTTGTAGCTCGTCTTAGGGTTCGTGATCTGTATGTTAAGCATATGTTAGAGTTGACGCCATTGGCAGTTTTTGTTGTAAGCCAATGCCTCAATTTATGATTCTTTTGTCGAACTGAGAAGATTGCTCTGGTGTTAGTAGAAGACGAATAAGTTCAGGTGTACATTACCTATTCTGAACTGAAAATGATATAATTTCAAAAGAGGAATGTCACTATTTTTGTTGAGACTGATTGTTCAAATCAGTAGTCGACGTGAACATTAGAACAGGAGTGTTTCGTCCGACCAGTTACTACAGTATCTACAAACAAATTTTGTATGTACTGAATTCAGGGCAGTACCATGAACATGTGGGCTAGAGTTCAGGGCTTCAGACAAGCCAACTGCCCGAGGGGAGCAGTGAGCTCGGAGAAGCCGCTCAATCTGGACGGACGACACATATTCATGTTCATATATGAACATATTGAACTTATTGTATGTTTGATCAAAGTTGTCATTACAATATGCAGACAAAATTAGCTCATATTCAGAATACATATGCATTGTCTAACAAAAACACTTGACCGAAAAATGCCAAGCTTTGGTGAAGTACCCAGTCATGCAAGTGTTGTCCAGGGAAGAGAGGTTCACTGTCAACGCAAAGAAGAAACCAATCAGCCCAATTATATCCTTGCCAATGCTGCAGAACTGATTGGAATAATGCCATAGGATGAGACCACAGCATCAATTGGAACATCTGTTGAGTTGACTGGGATGATGCCTTCCTCCATAATTTGCACCGAGTATGAAAGTGCGACTTCAAAATACAAAATCAGACCATTAGTCTATCATTTAGCAATGATAGTGCTAGATCAGATTTCATCATTAAATTTAACTATGAACTGCAACGCACAGAAGTGCGCCCACTAGGTATACAGATTTCATGGACATGTAGAAGTAAATGAAATGAAATTACAAGCTTTGGTTCAGTTAAATTAGAATGTAACTTCCAGTTGACTTGTTAATTCACCATGTGATTAAGGATCTAGTCACCACAATTTAGTTTCTAGTTGGACCAAGAATCCCTGATACCCTTCATAATAGAATCTGAAAGCTTGTTGGGATCTGATTATGAAATTTGGTTCAGTATTGTGGGCAAAACAAAATAATCGTTGTAGTAGAAATACAAAATAGCATGTTACCTCAAGGAACCAACAGAACATATTAGGCAAATAACAGTTTGGCCCCTCTGTTCATGGTGTTGGTGCTACTTCAAAACAGTTCACTTTGGTCCTATTTTTGACGTAAAGGGGCCAATTTGGGCCCAAGGGCAAAGTACAGAGAACAATAGTATACTTTGCGTAACTATAATCAACTAAAATGACATTAGCATGCCAAAGCCACGTAATAACAAACAAAAAGAGTCTAAAGTAAACAAAACAACTGAACTTATGGAAATCTGCACATCATACCTAGAAGAGGCTGATCCCACCCTTTCTCTTTAGCAAGTTCTTGATATTTCATCAAGCATGTGTCATAGTACCTTCAATGAACAAACATACAAATATATAATTTAGATGGAGGAATAATTTCAGGCTTTCATCTAAACAATACTAAGTCAAACTGGCATAAATGAACTACCGGTGAAAGGATGGCATTAAAAAGATTTGATGTTCATGTGCTCATTGGCATTATATGCATATTAGAAGTACTTGACGAATTGTGGACCATTAAGCAGATTGTGTTAAACCAAATGAGAAATAGCCAAAGCTCAAACCTAATATGCAGAGACAGCATATACTTTATCCCTAACAGAGGAAATAAAATACACATCATAGTGATGTGGAGGCTATACAATCTAAAAAAGAAACCACAAGCTGTACAACAATAACAAATCCTTTTAATCCCAAGCAAGCTAAATTATGCTAGAGTTAAAACTCAACATAAGTTTTAAATTATAGTACAGGCACTATAATAATTGTTTTCCAAGCATCTCTAAGTATAGATTTTTTAGTATATCATAATCTTTTAAGTCTTTTTTTATTAATTCTTTCTATGTCAATTTCGGTCTTCTTCTACATTTTTTTTATATTATTATCTTGTTTTAAGATTCTACAGTTCACTGGTGTCTCTAAAGGTCTCCTTTAAATATGATCAAATCATCTCAACCGATGTTAGACTGGTTTTTTTTCAATTGATGCTACCTTTAGTCGATCACATCTATCATTGTTTTGAAATTGATCCATTCTTGTATGACTACAAATTCAACGTAATATATGTATTTCTATAACACTCAGCTGTTGAACATATCGTCTTTTTATAAGTCAACATTTTACCTCATATAGCATAGCAGATCTAATCGATATTTTATAAAACTTATCTTTTAACTTCTATGGTACTCTCTTATTATAAAGAATGCCAGATGCTTAGTACTACTTCATCTACTCGGCTTTGATTATATGACTAACGTATGCATTAATATCTTTATCTATCTGTATCATCAATCCCAAATATCGAAAGATATCTTTGTTAGACACTACTTGACCTGCTAAGCTCATATCTTCCTTCTCATGTGTAATGGTGCCAAAATCATATCTCAAGTATTTAGTTTTAGTTCTACTTACTCTAAAACCTTTAGACTTGAAAGTCTACCGCCATAACTCTAGTTTCCTATTTACTCCCGCTCGGCTCTCATCAACTAACACTACATCATCTGCGAAGAGCATATAGTAAAGGATATTCACTTCTATGTTATTTGTAACCTCATCCATTACCAAGATAAATAGATACGGGCTCAAAATTAATCCCTGATGTAGTCATATTTTAATCGAAAAGTAATATGTGTTATCATCATTTATTCGAACATTAATCATAATATTGTTATACATATTCTTGATAAGGGCAACATATTTTGTTGGGACTTTATTTTGTCCAAAACCCATCACATAACATTTCTTGTTATTTTGTCATAAGTCTTCTCCAAGTAAATGAAAACCGTGTGTAGGTCTTTTTTCTACTCTCTAAACCGCCCCATAATTTATCTTATTAAGAAAATTGTCTCTATGGGTGACCTTCCAAACATAAAACCAAATTAATTCATAGAGATCCGTGTCGTTCATCTTAAACGGTGCTCGATAACTCTCACATAGTTTCATAGTGTGGCTCATCAACTCAATTTCTCGTTAATTAGTACAATTTTAGATATCTCCCTTATTATTGTAGATTGTTACCAATATACTTATATACTCCTCAGACATCGTGTTTAATTAAAAAATATTGTTGAACAACTTAGTTAACCATGCTATAGCTATATCGCCGAGACATCTCCACATCTTGATTAGAATACCATTAGGATCCATCGTCTTACCCCCTTTCATTATTTTCAAAACTTCTCTAACCTTAAATTCTTGGATCCTCCACGCAAAAGACCTTTTGGTGTTATCCGATGAATCATTCAACTGAACGATGATGTCCTCGTTCTCACCATTAAACAAATTGTTAAAAAACTCATGCCATCTATTTCTAATCTCATCCTCCTTCACCAAAACTTGCTCCATCTCATCCTTAATGTATTTAACTTGGTTAAAATTATTCGTCTTACTATCATGAGTCCTAGCTAATCTATAGCTTGAGTTCTTCAAACTAACAACAAATAAAGCTGTACCCACATGAATAGCTTGAGTTCTTCAAACTAACAACGAATAAAGCATAGAAAGTAAGTTCTGAATATAATTGCCAAGACATCAACCCAGATTCCATATGATTCATGTTTACACAATTTGGTTATAAATCGACAGGTTACACTGCAACCATTCAACTACTAGCTCTTACATTTCTTAGATGGTCCGCAAATGTTGTGACAGATATTTGATTTGTGCTGCTAGACCAAGAACTTTCATGCATGTGGGTCACCCTACAACGAGTTTCTGCATCTATAAAATATGCTTAATTTCTACTGTGGTAGGTAACCTTTTTCTATTACTTGGGTCTCCTAATACACTACTGCATCCTTGGACTGCATTTTGGAATGCTTGCATGCAAAATGAAGTACAGTTATTTAATATTCAGAGTTAGCAAAATCATGACATGAATAAGTTGTTGAGTAGCACCCAAAGTTAGCAATTGAATCACTTCAAAGATATTGGATGAAGATGACACTAACAGTATTTGGCAACTTCAATACATGCAGTAATTAAACTGAAAGATAGAATCATGTGTAGACCTACCCTCCACCTCGTCCTAATCTTCGTCCAGTTCTATCAAAAGCTTGTCCTACATGAATAACAATCATTATTCAATTGAATGTTCAGTGACGGATGCAGCGTAGTAAGTTTGTACCAGATAAAGGATTGAAGGGCTTACCAGGTAATAGAAAAAGATTGACAGGGGAAGAGGTTGACAACACTACAAGGATTAAAAGAGGATCAGTGTAATGCATATACATCATATTAGCTACCCACTGATGCACTAACTTAATCAAATGAGGAAAAGTTTCATTGTATCACGTAGATAAACTTCGTACCTTCTTCACAAGCATTCCCACTAGCATCAAGTGGTGATGGTTCTAGAATGTTCATTGAATTTTTAACTAAATCATCCATGGTAGTGATTTTGGACATCCGCATATTGCGATTCTTATCTTCCACTCGAGGAACATAAAGATCCTTTGCATGTCCATGTTCTGAAACAAATCAATAGTTAGAAGCAGGAGAAAACAAGGGGGCATATCTGTATATAGTACTCACCAGAATTTGGGGATAAAACATCTGCCAGTATTTTTGATGTATCAACTTCCTGCAATTGTGCACAGCTTATATAAGCACATAACCGTTTGCTTTCATTGAACGAAGAAGAGTTCAAAATTGCATTTTGAATAGCCTGGTCTGGAAATATAAGAAAAATCACATCCATAAACTTCGCAAATAAACACAAACAACACCTGCTGTGTTCCAGCAACAGAAGCATAAGTAGCACTGGCATCTGCATTACACTTCAGGTCTTTGAATAGAAAAATTAACAAAACAAAAATCTACTTTGTTCCAGTTACAGAAGATAGGGGAAAAAACAACACGACAAAATGTTTGGTCCAGCTACAGAAGCGAAGGTAGCAATCCTCATTTTTCTTAGTGTCTTTCTGTGATTTTCTCATGATAGTTAGTTCAATTCCATGCTACTAGAGAGAAAATGTTAAACGACGCCTGTCATCAGGTTGGAATGTCCCTAATGTGATCCCTTTAATGCTAACTACTGATGAGAAATTAAAGTGTATCACCAAGTTGGATTTTCCATGCTTATTCAGACATAATTTCATCACTCTTTTTCTGTCGCACGCTAATAATATATGCCGATAGCCGCACGGTGCAAGCAGCAGTTCTAGTCGGCAATTCGACGAGCAGTTGGTGGCCAACGGCTCAGCGATTTACATCAGGAACACCGGAATCAGAAGTTTGAGCCATATCAGCGAGATGGGGATCACCTTCTCAGGCACGCTGCTGGGGGGAGAGGGCCCTGAGCGCCCTGCGCACCTCGGACCGCAGCGCGCGCTTCTAGTTGGCAACCTCCTGCGCTGCCGCGGTCGACATGGCAGCAGAGGAGGCGGCGGCGGGTGCAAGCGCGGGCGCTCGAAGCCGCGGGGGAGAGAGGAGGGCGAGGTGATGGTGGCGGCGGCGGTAGGTGGGAGCGGGTGCGGCGCGGGGCAGGTGGAGGAGGCGCACCATCAGCGAGGTCGCGCCATTTTTAACCATCCCCCTCGTGAGTGCCAGTGTGTGCCTCTGACTGCTGCCGTGTTGTCTCACCGCGCGGCATCTCTCCCGCTGCCCCGCGGCCTGTAGGCTCCTCGGGTGGAAAAGGAGTGGGCCGGGCTGTAGGCGGTCTGGCCCATCTATGCTGGACAAAACCTGATTCGGAATCGACCGAATGAGACCCAGCCTCCCGCGTTGAGGTATATTAAGAGCAACACGAGTCAACGACTATGAGCGAGAAGTTATTCTGCACTGCACCGGGCTTGCACGAACGCATCGGCAAAGAGGTTTTATGGGGACGCGACGAGCCGCCGGCCACGGCGTCCTCGACCGCCGCTTCCACCCACGCCAATGGACCATGGTCCAGGAGAAAGCCCCCGCCACCCCTCACCGTCGCTTTCGCAACGTCTGCACCTGCAAATCCATCCAGATGGACCTCCCTGAGCTCGACGGCCACTACGTCTTCGGCCCCACCACCGAGGGCCTCCTCCTCCTTGTCGACAAGCGCACGTCCGTCGTCCGCCTGCTCAATCCGCTCACGCGCTACCTTGCCGAGCTCCCGCCGCTCATCCCGTTTCTCTCTCCACTGCACCGGCAATGGTATCTCGATTCTGATGGTAATCTCCGGCAGGACAGTTAAGGAGATATATTCACGGATTTAGGTGCCGGCCTCGCCGACGACAATGCAATCGCTTTGCATGCCTTCAAGCCCAAAAGCATGCTCGTCGTCGCCAAGCTGGGCGACGAACGATGGACGTTGCTCCATGAAGGCAAAAGGTTCATGTCAACCGTATCATTCGGTGGCCGCTTCTACTGCGCCACAAACCGAGTCGTCTTGGTGGTGGAGACCGGGGTTGAAGATGAAAACCAAGGGCCAGCGCCGGCGCTGCGGCTGGTGGTGGCAGCCGAGCTGGCGTTCCGAGTCACGTTGATGAGAGACATGTTGCTTTTCAGCGACAATGGCGGAGAGCTGATGCTAGTGCACCGTCGCTTTGGGACGCGCCGAGTTCTAAGACGTCCTGGTGCCGACGGCAATTTCGACAGGGTCGTCTACGACATGCACAGGAGTAGATCTGGACGCGAGGACGACCGTGCAACTATGCCGTTGTCCTGACACGTTTTAGTGGATCGGAGTTGTCGTTTCCTTCCGACGATGTCGTAGGACGTTATATAGTCTCTTGGTTCGATCGGTTCGTCCATGATGACCGTGTTAAGGTTTAAAGCGTTGTACGTTTAACTTAAGGTTTTCTTAATTTGATTTTCATTATAAATTGGATCAACTCTATTTTATTTTTCTTTTATAGTGAATTGCACCAACTCTATAAAAATATCTTAATGTCACCTAGATAAGATGAATAGTCATTTCCTTAAAACACTTTAGATCAGTAGTTCAAGGCCAAAACTTCCGATCAGGTATCAATCATGTAAAGTTAGATTAAACAAGTAATTGACCAATAGTTCTCCACAACTTTTTATAATCTGTCATAAAGTGAAAAGTCCAATTTACCCTCTTGAATTTTTTCATTTGTTCAATTTACCCCTAAACTATACCATACATACACTTGACACCCTCGAACTTCTAAAATTAGATGAATTACCCCAACACCACCCCTAAGTCGAATTAAGGGTGGTTTTAGATCTACATGGTGTCACACCTAACCCTGGCACCGTCGTACATACGACGCCATGGAGGGTGAGCTGTAGGAGAACAACGAACCATTTCCTACCGAACATGAAGCTGGTAGTAGTCTCAAGATACATATGCTAGTATCTGTAGTAATAAAATGAATCATTGCAATACTAATATTAAATTTATAACTTTATGTTGCCACCTCGGGTAATTCCTGAGTAGTAACATTCATCCAAAATCAGTAGTAGTAAAACTTAGTATAGCTAGAACACCAGTCCACGGCAATGGCTTGGATCCAGGGACAAAACTCCATCCTTCGTCTTCTTTTATTTCTTCATGGACTCTAAGGAGGACAAAAAGAACAAAATAGGTGTGAGTACTTCATACTCCGTAAACCACTAGAAAATATAAACATGCAAGATGCAAAAGCTGACTGGGTTTATTTGGCAATCTCTTTATTTTAAAATATTTTCCAAAATCTAAGCGTAGGTTCTTATAAACATTTGGAAGGAGACTTCTCGTCTCGATCCATCCACGAGTTGCTTTGCAATGGCTCAAGCATAGAGTCAATTTTTAGTTTTAAATAGTTCATTCTTTTCTTCTTATAGTTTCTTTTCACTTTCTCAATTATTCTCTATCAGTTATCTCTACTTCTCGTAGATTTGCTCATCATAGCCTATACCTTGTTTCCTCATAGCCATCCATATACTATACCACTCTGCTTCCGCTTCCACTCAAAAAACCTATTCTATGATGCCGTCTGACATCCCGGGTCAAACAGGCTCATTTCACAACTACTTAGGTCATCTGTTAGTGGCTCAGACTAACTCTGGCAATGCTTTTCATCCCACAAACCAATTTTATAAAGCACAAGCAAATAAATCTATGCTAAGATAATCACCTCACATTCGTTCTTAACCATGGGCATGGTTATTCGAACAGTTTAGTTAAACTCTGTAAAAGTTACACGGTTTATCCACATGATACAAAACTAACACTGAGTACCTGTCGGTACTGGAAGCTCATGACAAGGTATTTCCAAAGTAAACTTAGTGTTACCTATGCCAATCAAAAGGGTCTGTCAGCTAGGTCAGATAGTTCAACCTCCCAAGTTCACTGTCAAGACAAAGCAATCAAGGTAGGTCCTAAACTACCCCTTGCCTAGGATCACAGGGCATCTAATCGCATCTCACGGTATCTCAAATAATCCACGGCAATATTTCTCTACACCTTAGCCTACACCTTGGCTATCCTTATCTGTTGGCATACGAGTTTCCTTGAATGAGCTAAATACTTAGCGAGAGGTGTCCCATAACAACCATATGGTCATACTGTAAGATGTTTAGATAAAATTTCTAAAAGAATTGGTCCTTACATGTGAATATAAAGCTAGGCCACAAAGGCAAGACCTTGCATCACGGGCTTCACAAATTATTTTTTATTTTCAAACCTACTGACACTAATTGTTGGGTTTCCAAAACAACTTTACAACCCATTTTTCCCATGCACAAAGAGCATGGACACCGAAGTACCTCTATGGTGGAGTGACAAGGTTTAAGGTTCACAATAACCTATGGAAAGTAATGTATCTACTGGGTGGATTCGTCAGTCACACAAACTGAGGCCAGTCAGCTTAAAGTGTAAACTAAACATGCATATTTACATTCAAAATATTTTATAAACATAGAGGCAATATAATCGAAGAGTGGCTTGTCTCGCTTTAGTTCTTCAAATCTTTGAGAAATCTGCGCACGTTGAATTCTTGGAGTAACAACTACTCGTTCAACACAATAAATCACCAAAACCCCTACAAAATACAATAATACAATTATAACTAATAGTGCTATTATATAAATCTTAATTTTAGAAAATTTCTAGAAGTTGAACAGAGTCAAACAGAGTTAAGGTTTTTATATATATGAATTTTTTAAGTTTTATTAAATTTATAGATAGAGAAAAAATGGTTTCTTAATATAGGAAAGAATATTCCAGGATAAATATTCTTTGGTGGGCCCGCTATTAGTGAGAGAGGCACCCTCTATGTCTATGATTTATGGTGGACTAAGTCCACCAAGGAACCCAATTGGTAGCTGAGTAAACCAGGTCCACATGGCCACGTGCTAAAGCAGGGGCCCATTGGCTAATGACCCGGCTAATGTAGACCGAGTGCATGTGAGTACAGGACTAGGATGTTGGTAGGGTAAGTGCAATGGTAGACTTGCCCATGCACTGAGTGGTGGGGCCTCCTTCTCAGTGACTCCAGGCGAGGAACCAAGTGCACAAGTGCACAGGCATCGGTCAAAATGGGTCTCACCTGTAACTGCCACCAACCTTAAAGAAGAGTTTAATTAGAGTTTTAACCATGATGGGGCCCAAATGTAATTGAATGATTAAGTTGGGATTAGGGTGGGTGATTAATGTGCTTTAGGGTTAAGTTGGTAGGGCCCACATGGTCCTACTTGTCAACGTCACCGTTTCTTCTCCTCCTCTTCTTTCTCTTTCCTTCTTATTTTTGCTTCCTCAGTTCCTCACCACACAGAGGCGAAGGTCCGCATGGGTGCACGGGTGGCAACTGACTGTGGACGATGACGATGGCAGTTAATGGGCGATGGGCGTGGAGAGGACGCATGCACAGGGTTGGCTTGGCTACACACTGAGGCGTCCAGTGGGGAAGTAAAGATAGCATTGCCTCAATGGTGACCCAGAGTGGATAGTGGTCGTTGGGGCTTAGTCTCGAGGATAAGACCTTGCCTCTCATCCCATCAAGTGGAGAGGCAGTTTGGGGTGAGCCCTCCTCAGTGACCAAAGGAGAAAAAGGAAGGCAATGACCGGGATAGAGGCTATGGTGAGGGATTAGCCGCCATGTTGGGGGTGGTGGTGAGGGGAGTTGGTAGCGGCTCTAGTGGCAAGCCGGCAAGGGAGAAGGTGGCGTGATGGCGACAGTAGGACATGGTAAAGGAACTTCAAGCACCCACCAAGCATTTGATAGAATGCGAGCAGCTCGATCTGTGGCTAGACAGAGCTAGACAGAGCAAGAAGAGGCATCTAGGAGTGCAGAGTAAAGCGGGTATTGAAATAGAGCAAGTTAGAGGTGGCTCATCGGCTTTTATAGCCATGGCCTAGAGTGGGAAGAGGATGAGCTAGGTGACTTGGCTTAAAGTTGATGTAAGGCAGGCATAGATGCGACATGGTAATGTAGGGCATCGAGGACGGGTGGTGTGGACGTGAGGCATAAACTCACACGGTGCCACGTGGTTGTGCACTAGATTGGGAGCTTGATGCGAAGAGGGGTCATTAAGCTTTTTATGGAGGCATGGGCATCATCCTTCATTGTGGCGGCTGTAGGGCGGATGTAGTGTGGCAAGGTAAGATGCCACGACATGAGTGGTTGGATGGCGATGGCCTGGTGACTTGGCTATAGGACGATGCTATGCAGTAGTACGGGAAGGCGAACAAATTGTCAGTAGGGCCCATGTGGTTGGCGAGCAACCAAGTGCGAACAAGGCGGCATGGGTGTGCAAGGCAACATTGTGCATAGCATAGGAGCGGCGCATAAGAGACATGGTGCAGTGCAGCTTTGTTTTGCAGGTGTGGTCGGGCATAGGTAGAGGGAGGTGGCGCGGTGTGGTGGCCAGGCTGGGAGTGAAGAAAAAGATTGGAGCAGGAAAGGAATAGAGGGACTAGGCCGAAAGGGGAATATGTGGCCAAGATGTATAGTATCATTTTTTTAATTTCTCTAGAATTTTAGAATTGAGATTTGAATGGAATTTGTATGAAGGTTGAAATCAAATTTTGGTATGTAAACCCTATAAAATTAAAGAAACATGATAGATATTATTTAAGTACAACCTTGATATTCCTAGGAAGATTTGGTATTCAAAATTGTTTGAATAAATTTAGAGAATGGTAAGAAAAAAAAGAAATTTAAGAATTATTCGAATTTGAATTTGGCAAGGACCTCTTCCTTATATCAAGCATAGGAAGCTTTACTGTTGTATCCATGCAGGTTGTAGGAAGCCATGCATGCATAGTTAAGATTTTAGTCAAAAGATATGTACCACATATATATATATATATATAGGGCTGACTTCAAATAAGAACTTTGTTGTTTTATAATTTGTATGAATATTTGATGTATGGATTATTGATTAAAAATTTTGTTAGGATTCTAGGATGTACTTCGAATGGTAAAATTCGAATACGATAACTTTTATCTGAAGAAAGTTTCGAATCAGTATTTTTATGTTTACAAGGACCGATTTAATTAAAATTTTTGATAAAATTCATAAAAAACTAAAGTTTTTAAAACGTTTAATTTTATTTAAATAATTTTAAATGGTATACGAATATCGGAGCGTTACGTATGAAAACGAAGGAGGCCAGGCTCTAGGCTCTAGGCTTCGCTGCACAGCACTTTGGGGTCGCAAAATTGGGGGCTGGAAGGGGAGCCGAGGCCCTTCAGGTTGGCGACGACATGGAAGTGGAGGATTGTTGTAGGAATGGCCTAGGCGGCGGCCAGTGGCGCACCAATGCCCATGCTCCGCCTGTCGGTTGCCGCCCGTGATTTGGAGAAACGGACAGAGATACGAAGAGATATGATAAGGTTTATTTGCTAACATGTTGACTGGACTGCTAGAAGGGCAAAATACTGCCACATACGCACAATATAAGAGAAAAACCACCCTGGTTTGTGGATTTAACTTAAGGGTATCGAATGTCTAATATTGTAGTTTAAAGTAATCGTACGGACGAAAAAATCAAGAGGATAAATCGGACTTGTATCTTTTATGTGAGCAGGAGATGAGAAATATGACCATAACAGAATAATTTAGAGAAATATATGGCTAAGATCAATTTACGCGGTACCTTGTTTTATATTACTAGCTACATACCCGTTTATTACTACAGTAGCATAAACTTTAAGGCAAGTAGCATTTTTTTCCCGGATAGAACCTTTTTCTCACATGTAGGTAGGATCTCCATCTGATAAGCACACAATACCAAAGCAATGCCCATGCTAGTGCTCCACTTAGTTTGTTCACCTTCTGATAAGCACCCAGTATCAAAGCAATGCATTTGTCATTTGGTGTCAGCCCTTCTCTTTTTCATATTATGAATGTGATATGGTCGTAGCTTCATTGGTTTTATCTGCAACGCACCCCATCTGAATCGCCCTTGGAGTAGGCTCTTAGCAATGCATTTTAAACTTGTGTTCCTAGCTAGAATGATTTGTTGATCCCCCATTTCACTATCAAATCTTCTACTTTGTCTAACATGCCTTCCAGCCGTAAGCCATATTCATTGAAGAACCGTATACACGTTTATCCATTGGTAGGCCAATCGATCCAATTTCTTTGAACATCCTTTAATTGCAAGACAGAGATCTCCAGCATTACCGACCTTACCAAGAAGAGGGCTCTCTATATCTCATCGCTGGCTAACGGCGGCGGCCTGGTCGATCCACTCCACCAGGCCACAGCTGCCTCCCTTGATCTGCTTTGTCGCCGATCGCATGTCCTTGATCTGCTTCGCGCAAGTCAGGAATATAATGATACGGGTGAGTTTACCTCCAACGAAGAGCCTGTAGTTGATGCCGCGTACGTGAGGATCAGGGGCGAGCGCACGGCCACAGCCACGGGGCACTCCCTCCTCGAGGCCAGATCAGGGTTTGCACTTTCGAAATGCACAAAAATTTTGGGGGTACCGAAATTTCGAAAATTTCAAAAAAAAATCGAAAAATTTGAAAGAACTTTTTTGGAATTTAAACTTTTTGACTGAATTTGAATAATTTTTGACGAAATTTACAAATATTTGAAAATTCTGAAATTTTCGGATGAAAATAGTTGCGGGGGGGGGGGGGGGGGGGAGGCGGGTGTTCCGTAAATTCCCAAAATTTCGAAATTTTAGAACCGAAATTTCAAACCCTGGGCCAGATGACGACGGGAGGCCTCGATCTCCCGGCCGTGCCATGCCATGCCAGATGCCTTCCTCCATGTGCTTCAAGCCTTCGAGAGGCGCAAGTGCAGTAAACGTGAGGATATGATGAGACGGTGGAACCATGGAGAGGGACTGACTCGGGGAGATCCATTTTTTCCTCGTCGCGGAATTCACTGGAGTTTGCACGCGTCGCTGGGGAGGAGTTACTAGGGAAGCGGTGCGTCGCGCAGAAAGCAACGGAGCTCACGCGGTGCGTCGCGCAGTAAGCAACGGAGCTCACGCGATGCGGAACAGAACCTGAAATAGGCACAGCATGCGCGATGCCGGACGAAACGAAACAGAATCGAACGGAGCGCATGTGATGAGGACGGAGGAAGTGACGGATGACGGAAGCCCTGCGCGTGCGGACAGGAAAGGGATGCCAGCGATCGGACGAAGCGCGCGCAATGATGACGTCATGACGGACGAAAAGGACGACTGGAAAAATACGTATTTCTAAAGTAGGTTAGATTTCCATTTCTTGTATTGCCCCTTAAGTAATCAACCATGGATGTCTACCAAGCTGGAAGATACCCGGGATACCTCCCAAACCTCGTAAAAATCTCATGCGTAATGACATGCACTCTTTTGTTCGTCGTCGATGACTTTCACGGTTGAAACTTTGACTAATACTAATTTTTAGTTACTAGTAAAGTATCTGTACGTTGCAACAGAAAGAATTAAAATCGCGATAAGCATTAGAGATCACTATAAGTATTTAAATGGTTGACACAATCGGCCCAAAGCAATATAACGACTAAGACAGTGTTAATTCTGAAGAAGGCATAACAGCTATTCCCTATCAAAAAGTTTTATTGCAGTGATTATTATTGATATGAAGAGGTGGAAAATAAATAAATAGGTATAACATGAGTTTAACGTGAGTACCAGGGAGGCAGGGACCATAAGGAACTACATGTACATCCTTGCCATGCAACGTCAACAAATAGTATGTTGAAGCTCCAAACTTTTAAGCCGTGAACTTGACGTTGGTACTGATATTAACATGTATCATCTTACAAGATACATGGTTTTGTGTTGCTGTAATTCTCCTCTCATTTTTTTTCTTTTGTCAAATATGTGTGCCACATGTTAGGAGGATCAAAAGCAAAAGCGGGGTTAAGTTCTTGAGTAGCTATCACTGGAAAAAAATTTACTGCAGATAGGTGATCTCTAACCAGCTGTACTTTTTCTGTGAGACGAGCAATTTAAACTATTTTTGTGCCATTAAGGGCATCTAATAGATTGTATGCCACTAATCAATGATCTTAGATATTTATTTCATGACAAGAACTAAAAAATGTTGGTTCCCTGTTCCCCCGAGCAGCCTTATTAATTATTATCGTGTTATGCCCAAAAAAACTATGATCATCCATGATAACGAACAGTACCCGCAATTAGTGCTAATTTTCTTTTCTCATGTTGTTCCACGTCATCTCAAATAGCCTTGGCAATCGGATGGAGGTTAAATGGCTCAGATTTCACTTCTACCCGATGAAGTCATGCATACTTCCTGCTTAAAGCTGCACGGCCCAGCGATTCACCTTCTGAAACGTGCTGTGATGGGATCCCTAAGAGACGGCTAATCAATTGCCTGACGTTTTCCGATGCGATTATCAGGAGATGGCTAATTAATACATCATTTTTAATCGCACGTTCGTAACTGTAGCTTTGATTTCATCTTTGGCATTGCATCCTCTCAACACCATTGCCTATTTGGATGGCCGTTGAACCACATGTGGAGAGTTCGATTCATTCCTGCAGGCGCTGCAGCTCCGGCTGCGCTGTACCGTGATGAGCAGCGCGGCCGATCAATCTTGCGCTGGACAGCAGTTCCGGCCAGCAGCCGCACTTTCTACCCGCGGTTCTTGGTGATTGCGATCGTCGCCGATGGGACACCTTGCTAGCAACCGCGATATGTGCATTCATCTAGCAGATCACGGTATTGAAGACGCCGAGGCGCTACTCTAATCCATGTCGTCCTATTGTCATATAGAGCTGCTGCTGGTATTCAATTTTCCTCAACCAGCTTTGATAATCCTGTATATGTTTATGTTCAAGCCTGTCAAGCAAATCATGCATATCTGATAATTCTGACAGTATATGGTGCAAAGGTTCGTAATTAATCTCCATTTGCCTTATAATTGGTTTATATGATTTTGCTGTTAATTTGAAATTCATATGTACTAGCACGTATTATATTTAATTTGTACGTGCATATACATAAGACGGCAATCTAACATGTTTCGTTCTGCGTTGAATCTCCGCACTAAACATTCGCCCATCAATTTTTATGCACAATTAACATTTGTTTTAGATGACCATGCAATAAACGTGTTTTTTAATTGTAAAATAATATATGTAGAAGTCTAAACTATATAACACTGCATGTGCAAGCAACTATTTTTCCGAACATATCATTCACCCGGGTTAAACTATAAATCCCTTATCAAGAAGGGCGGGCTACAAACTGGTGGTGAATCTGCCGATCGAAAGTTCCTTCTCTGCGGTGGTATCCACCAAGACGTTGTACTCCTATGCGCGTGCAAAGGGAACAACAAAACGTCATGGTGTGGCGGCAGCAGCACCCTGTGTCGTAGAGCTCCGACGACGAGCCGCAACGCTCGCACGTCGCCTCGAGCACGAGGTCGATCGGCGGCAGCACCCATGCGGCCATGCCGCATCTCTGTGTGGCTGCGGCCATGCAAATCGTGATTAAGAATTAATTAAGGCTGTTTGTTTGTGTAGATCATGAGCGTCTGTCGTTCACGGTGCTGGTGTTCATGTCGGCGCTGGTCACGGCGATGGTGAGCCCACTACTCGCCATGGTCATCAAGCCGGCGCGACGCCTCGTCTTCTACAAGCTGCGCACGGTGGCGTGTCCTCACCCCGAAGCCGAGCTCCGCGTGCTCAGCTTCGTGACTACGTCCACGTGCAACGCGACGTCCCCGCGCTACTCACGCTCCTCGACATCGTGTCGCCCTCCAGCCGCTCGCCCGTCAGCGTCCACGCCCTCCACCTCATCGAGTTCACTGGCCGCTCCTCCGCGCTCCTCCTCATCAACGCCTCCGCGCCGTCGTTGTCTTCCTATGACGCCTCCGTCCACGGCCGTAGCCACACGGAGATGCAGCTCAAGCAAGCAGGCGGTCGGCGTGTCGGCGCGCACCATGGCCGCCGTCTCGCCGTACGCGTCCATGCACGAGGAAATCACCTCCCCGCCGCGGAGAACCAGCACTCCGCGCTGATCCGGCTCCCCTTCCACAAGCACCCATGAGGCACACATGACGGCGCGCGAGGCGGGTGGCGGACGGGAATTGGACGCACGAGGCGCACGTAATCGGACCGTGACTCGGGACGAAGCGCTGACAGACGAAAACACGTTGTGACGATCGGAAAAGTCTAGAACTTTCAAGTAGGTTAGATTAGATTGGACATGAAAAATACTATGTCATTAATAAATTAATTTACTTTTAAGATGCGTTAATACTTAGTATATACTATGTATATATATTTGGCAGTTCTAACCAACTGACTGAGCTACAAGCCGTCCGCGTCTCTCCCGCCTCGGCGATTTGGAGGAGACGGGAACCAGCTGTCCGCTGCCGCCCTGTCGATGCCGGAGCAAACCTCCTCCAATTCATACGGCAGGGTTGACTGGCGGCGTTCCTCTTCGTATCAAGCGTAGCTCAGCATCAGAAATCTAGGAAGAAAAAAATGCCCCTCCACTTTCTACCTTTGTTCTATTTTTAAGGAATTCCTCCTATCCTGCTCTCCACAAATATGAGGCAAGATAGAGGCGTATGAAGCCAGCATGTCTCCACACCGTTCTATGGTGAGGCAAGCTGGTTGGTCTAGTGCGTTGGAGGCAAGAAAAAATGGAGAGGCAGCGACTCCTTCGTTATTACGCATCTAGATCTAGTTTATAGATGTTTGGATGTCTCATCACTAACCACCTCTCTCTAACCGTAACTGTCGTTGTTGTACATAGAAAAGTTGTGGATGTCACTCGATGATAAAGAAGAGGTTAAGTCCACAATGTCACTTGGACTCTAGGAGTATCGATATTGTAAGTGCCACACACCTTTCTAAAGACAATATCATTAGTGTATCTTCTCTTATCTTTATATCTTGGGATATACTCTAGTTTTGGATGTTCGGAATAGCGATGTTAATATCGTAGATGTCAGGCATCGCTTTAGAGGTTCACTACTGATGGGGCATCCTTAGCATCGGATTGGCTTTGATGGCTATAACAGTGGAAATATTTGATTGAATAATTGATTTATAGCTTTGTTATCTCTCTAACATTATATTTCTCTTTGGTTTGACTTAAGTTATCTACAGTGATATGTGCGAAATTCCATCGACGTAATAATCACTACTAATTTTAAATAAAAATTACATACAACCGTTAAAAAAATAATGGTTATATATATTTTTACCAACGATATATGGAAATAATCTTTATCTTTAAGGTAGTATTTTAAATAATATTTTTAATGAAGGTATGATTTCGTAATTCACTGTTATTTGTTCTATAACTAACGTAATGATCGGCTATAGCTTTAGAGTAACTAATATAATAATTGGATGTAGTTTCTTATAAGCAAAAGCCAGAATTTCATTATTAAAAAAATACAGACATATATATTTTTAAACGTTTAAAAATAGGATAGAAGTTTAGGTAGCAAGCTTCAACGGGTTAGTTTTTCTTTAAAACTTCGGCTAGGACAAGTAAAACTGACTCTGATGATCTGATCAACAGGACGTATACTACCATTCCGACTCTGATGATTACTGAAACCTGAATCGGAATCGACGCCGTGTAGTATATCTCACTTGAATCGGTCCCTGACTCCCTGCCGATCCTTCGTTGAAGCATAAACGAAACGAGAGCGGAGTTAGGCGCGGTCTCATGGGGACGCGACGAGCCGCCAGGCTGCCGCCGGTGAAGCGACTGAGGACGACGCTCAACGATGCGCCACGAGCTTCTGATTCCAATTCGGATTCGTGCAGCCGGCAACGAGGTGGCGGGACTGGGGGAACCTGACGTCCGGGCCGGCGGACCTGGTCGCCAACCGCGCACTCGCCAACGACGTGGCGGATTACATCCGCTTCCGCGCCGTGTGCCGCGCGTGGCGACAGTGTTGCGCGGACCCACGCGCCGGCGGTGGCCACGGCGTCCTCGACCGCCGCTTCCACCCGCGGCACTGGACTATGCTCCGGGAAGAAGTCCCCGCCACCCCTCGCCGCCGCTTCCGCAACGGCTGCACCGGCAAATCCATCCAGATGGACCCCCCCCCCCCCCCAAGATCGACGGCCACTACTTCGGCCCCATCGTTGAGGGCCTCCTCCTTCTTGTCGACAAGCGCAAGTCCGTTGTCCGCCTGCTCAACCCGCTCACGCGCCACCTCGCCGAGCTCCCGCCGCTCATCCCTCTACTACCGCCACAGGACCGCCAATAGTATCTCGATTCTGATGGGGTTTTTTTTCACTTAATCACCCGGGGGGGGGGGGGGGGCGGGGGGGGGGGGGTTGGAGGGGGTTTCCCCACCCTGGATTTCATTGAAGCCAAAAGGCAAAGTGAGTTACAAGGCTGATTTTACATTATTCTGAGAAGGAGGAGAAAATCGACTTCCAAGCCCAAATTGTCGTTTTATTGCCGTAGAATTATTTCTAGCGAGGGGTCCATACTTCGGAAGACCACGTCATGTCTGTGATTCCAAAGCAGCCAAAGACACAGGAAGAAGAAGGTAGTGTATGTTCTTGCCGGGAGCCTTGGTGGGGCTTGAATAGTTCTTGCAACAGTGGTGATGTTTGGGCGGCTGCCCAGGCTGTCCCAGAAAGTGATGGCGAAGCGGCAGGCGAAGAAGATCTGGTTGGCATCTTCATGGCCCCCTCCACAGAGGTCACACGCCTGGCTGTCCAGGATTTTCTTCTTGAAGAGGTATACCTTCGTGTGTGGCCGATCTCTCATCAAAAGCCACGCGAAGAACTGCGGGGGGAGGGGGGGGGGGGGGGTTGCCAGACGAAGTTCCAGAAGAACTGCACTCGATTCAGTTATGGCGATATACGAATTTAGGTGTCGGCTTCGCCGACGACACTACAATCGCTTTGCATGCCTTCATGCCCAAAATTATGCTGGTCATCTCCAAGCTGGGCGATGAACAATGGACATTGCTCGATGACGGCAATTCGTTCATGTCAAGCATATCATTCGGTGCCCGCATCTACTGCGCCACAAACCGAGTCGTCTAGGTGGCGGAAACCGTGGTAGAAGAAATAAACCACCGACCGCCGCCGGCGCGTCTGGTGCTGGCAGCCGAGCTGCCGTTCCCATTCTCATTGACGATGTAACACAAGTTGCATTTCGGCGACAGCGGCGGAGAGCCGCCGGTAGTGCACAGCCGTCATCCAAGGCGCCAATGCGCAGATCACAGTGTCGTCGGCAATATCAAGAGATTCTAGGACGTGCACGGATGCGAGGACGACCGTGCTACCATTTATAAGCATGTATTGATTTAATTAATATTATAAATAAATTATGATATAATCATGTAAAATAACATAATTATATCATCTAATCTAAACATTGTCGTAATCAATATAAATATAAATATAAATAGATCAAATATAGAAGATATGATATCTATGGCCCTGTTATGAAACGTTAATAGTAGTAGTAGCTAGTATTGTGCAAATAACGTGTGTAACCTATCCGGCCTCTATGACACTCCAATGAAAAAACTAGATTTATTGTTGTATGCAGCAAAACAAAATTATAAAATAAAGACGTAATCATAAGGCCCAATTTTAATAAATCATTCATGTGCATGTTGCGTACACGCGTCGCCTAGGCTGGCCAGGCGAGGCCTAGTGAGTGTGCGTGCGTATTCCTATAGTTCTCTTCACCACGCAACTTAAGTATTTAGAAGAGCATTTAACCTTATAAGATATTTCTCTACTAGAACTAGCAACTTGGTATTAAATGTTCACACGTAATCATTTCTATGAGATGCGTCTTTAAGATTTTTCTAGAAATTTTACTTCATATGTGTCTTAGCCCATTTTCAAATTTCAACAATCCCCTACCAAATCTCAAAGTAAAGAAGAGATTTAACATTCTCTAATATATTATTTATATACCAATATTTTAATAAAAACCTGTTAAGGTTAAACATCTATTAAGATCACTAGGCTATAGTTACTTATAACTTAAATAATAGACTATCTTAAATTGTAAGTTTTGTGCAAAGAAGTTTTATAAAGAGACTTGACTAATATTAGGCTGTTGGCAATCTATACCTCAGTTAAAGCTTATAAATCATACTCTCTAGTCTCTTAATGAGTTTTTTAAGAGATTTATCTAAACACTTCATACACGACGACTAACAGTTGGACTCATAATATATATTCTTATAAGAATACTTTGCAGGACAGCATCTTTGCAATTTATAGCCAATAGAGCACATTAAGGTATGACCAACTTGACTTACAGTTTGAGAGTACATGCATCTTCACATAGAGTGTTTTAAAAGTGTACTCTCCTCCAGTTAACTAATAGCTTGTTTTTCCCAAATTCTAATTGAGAAGATCTCCGATTACATAGATTGGGTAAGCACCGTACTATAACTCTATATGGCTTTCATTTCCATCTCTTTTGATGCATTATCTATCACATTCCGTAATAGTCACTTTGTAAAGTGATATGTCAAGTTTCTAGCTGTTTAAATATAATCCAATGTTATAGCTCCAAAGTTTCTTACTTTTCTGATAGACTTCAATAGTCTCTTCACATGTCTAGATGATTTTATATTATTCTTAGAACTATTTATCTTAGCTACAACAGTTTGATTGTCACAATTTAAAAGGATAGTTGGCACCGAGTTTTCAACTACAGGTAGATCTATTAATAGATTACGCAACTATTCTGCCTCAACAATAGTAGTATTCAGTGCCATAAGCTTTGCTTCCATGATTAATCTCGTCAGGATGGTATGTTTGCAAAACCTTCATGAAACATCAATGTCATCTAGTGTGAAAACATATCCACTAGTAGCTTTGATCTTATTCATGTTAGAGATCCAGTTAGAATCACTATAACCCTCTAATACCGTTAGGTACCTAATATAGTGAAGTCAAAAATTTATTGTACCTTTCAAATAATGCATGACTCTATCAAGTGCATGCCAATGATCATCTCTCGGATTAAAAGTAAATTGGCTCAACTTGTTCACAGCAAAGGAGATGTCAGGTCTAGTCGCACTAGCTATATACAAAGTAAGCCAATGATCTGAAAGTAGTCTAACTGATTCCTAGCAATTCTCTTATTCTTGCGAAGCAACAAACTAGGATTATAAATTGTTGAAGGATACTTACTATCAAAGTAGACAAAGCAACTCAAGATCTTCTCCATATAGTAAGACTATAAGAATGTAATCTCACTTTCACCTCTAATGAGCTTAATGTTTAGAATGATATCAGCTACTTTCAAATCATTCATATCAAAATTTTGAGATGAATGATTTAACCTTATTAATCACCTCAATAGTTGTCCCAAAAATCAATATGTCATCAACATACATACACAGAATAACTCACTCACCCTCACCATGGTAATAGTATACATATTTATCTACCTTATTGACTATGAAGCCCGCAGATATTAGTGTTCTATCAAATTTCTCACAGTATTGATTAGAAGCTTGTTTCAAACTATACAAAGATTTTAGCAGTTCAAGCACACTGCCTTCTTGACCTTTTACTACGAATCTATGAGATTGTTTCATATAAATTTTCTCATCCAGCTCTCCATTAAGAAAAGATGTTTTAATATCTATTTGATGAACGAGAAGACTATATGAATCAGTCAAAAAAATTACTACTTGAATTATAATCAGTCTAACAACAGGTAAGTAAGTGTCGAAGAAATATTCGACTTCTTTCTGAGGATAGCTTTTAGTCATAAGCTGAGCCTTGTATATTCAATTATACCATTAGGACTAAGCTTATTTTTAACACCCACGTACACCTCACAGATTTGCGCCCATAAGATTGCTCTGTCAACTCCTAAGTCCTGTTAGCGATAATGGAATTCATTTCACTACGGACAGCCTCCTTTCAGTAGTCTACATTATGATATGTAAAAGCTTATAAAATATACTTAGGAGTGTCATCTACGAGGTACACAGTAAAATTATCATAAAGGACTTAGCAATTATTTGTCTCTTGCTTCTCTAAGAAGCTTCACTGTCACCCTCCTCGGTAACAAGTTTATATGTATATTCAGAAATTTCTAGTGGTGTGATTAAACTAGGAATTATTTCAGAAGATTGACTAGAAGTGTTATACATATTCTTCATTGGAAAAATGATCTCAAAGAATGCAGCATCACAAGACACCATAATTATACCAACATGCATGTTAGGTACCTCATATTTGACTATTAAAGATCTATAGGTAATGCAATGTTGAACATATCCTAGTAAGACACAATCCATAGTCTTCGGTCTAAAATTTGCGCTTCTTCATTATTGGTACATTAATTTTCGCAAAGCATCTCGATATGCGCAAGAAAAAAGTGATGGTTTTCTCCCAATCCATATCTCGTGTGCAGTTTTTTTTCTTAAAACATGATTCGAGATTAGCAAGGCCTATCCCACCATGACTTTGATAGTTCCACTGTATGTAACATGATATTCACCAAGTTAGTCAGTGTGCGGTTCTTCCTTTCGGCAATTCCATTGACTCGGAAGAATAGAGAGGCATCCTCTCATGTATAATGCCATGTTTCTCATAGAATAAGTTAAATTCATTTGAAAAAAAACTCCACACCACGATCTAACCTAAATCTCTTTATATTTTTGTCAATTTGGTTTTCAACATCTGCCTTATAGATTTTAAAATAGTTTAGGGCTTTACCATTTGTTTTTAATAGATACACATAGCAAAATTTAGTAGTATCATCAATCAACATCATGAAATATCAATTTTCACCCTTCATCAATATCCTATTCATTTCATAAAGATCTGAATGTAGGAGTTCTAACAGTGGTAAGTTTCTCTCCTCAGCAATCTAGTGAGGCTCGTAAGGTTGCTTTGATTGTACATAACTGTAACATATAGAATTTTTTATAATAAAAAACTTTGGAATTAAAATTTATACTAAAAAGCCGATACATCAAACCAAAATTAATAAGACATAAACGTAAGTACTAAACATTAGCCTTATCATCCACACTAGCACAAATATGATTCATGGAATTATTACAGAAATCAGAAAGGAAAAAGCGGAACAAGCCTCCACACTCATAGCCATTATCAATAAAATATCTATATTTAGACACGACTACTTTATTAGACTCAAACACCAACTTAAACCCAGCTCTATATAAGGTACTAATGAGATTCTTATCGATAGTACGAACATGCTACATGTTTTTCAACTGTACAATCTTTTCTAAAGTAAACTTTAGATATATAGTATCAACATCATGAATAGTAGCATGTGACCCATTCTCCATTAGGATGGAGGAATCCTGAGTGACCCGATAAGAAGAAAACAATAAAATATTAGCACAAACATATACATTGATCCCATATCAATCCACCGATTAGTGAATTGATTAACTGAAAGAACAATAAGTAAATTACCGTACCCACTTCCTTCGCTAGTGTTGCTAATGACCACATTAATAAACTTAGAAGTCTGTTCTATAGGTGCCCTCTTTTTCTTATGCTGTGGACACTTCTTGGCTATGTGATCCGATAAGCCACACACAAAGCAAATTATATCATCTTACTCATTGTTGTTGTTATTATTGTTATTCTTCTTTTTCTTAAAATTAGTGGTCTATTTAGTTCTAATAAACTTTTGTTTAGTAACTTCCGTATCATATTGGCGCTAGACTATGCACCATCGTCCTTTGCGGTGTCCTTTGTCCGACCTTTCTCCTCAACATCAAGAGATGCACTTAACATTTCAACTAAATACTTATGTCTCTTATATTTGGGTGCAGTTCCAGAACTACTCCATAAAAAAATAGTTTTACAATAATAATACATGCAAAAATAAATATATAGGAGGTTCTAGAAAGATCAGAAGCTAGTCGTGTGGGCGTGCTTCATTCGATATCATGTAATTGAACCTAGGTCTATATTGATGAGGCGATGCCACTATTTTATTGGTGTGTGGCATTGTCTTAGGAGTTTATTCACCATTTTCTAGCTAGGGATACTCGGTAATTAGCTATAGTATGAGAGTAATGATGACACTTTTTGGTGGAGTTGGCATTCTCTTTTGAGAAAGTGGTATAATCTATAGTCTCTTGGGCTTGGTTCGTCCATGATGGGTGTATCAAGGTGTTTAGCGGTTTTCCATGCAGCCATAAGTTTTTATTTTGTTTACCTTGTAAACTGAAAAACTCTTTTTTCATACACTAAATTGCAGGAAGTCCCCTTCGATAGGCTTCTATTTTGGTGTCCTTTGGGCAAACAATTGCAGAGTGCAAATGTGATGGTAAAAGTAAGTGATTGATTGGTATTATAGACCATGTAAGGATGTAATTGATGACAAAAACTAATTAAGTAATTATTAATTAATTGCACATCATGTAATTTTATATCAAACCAAGTAATCGACCAATATTTGTGTTCATCTTCTTAGAAATCTACAGTGAGCAGGAGATGAGAAATAGGCGAGCCGCAGCATAGTACCAAGATAAAATTTAGAGAAAGATATAGTTAAAATGGATTACTACAATACCCTTGTCTTATATTATTTTTCTGCCCTCAACTAACCAAATGGTAGATGCCTATTAAGTTGGAATGTACCTGGGATACCTCTCATGTACATTAAAAAAATCCCATTCATGCTTGTTGACATGTACTCTTAATATACGACATAATTACTTTGTCACAAACTTTAATCAACAATATTTTTTTAATTATTTATTTTAGTTAAATTAAATTTATCATCAAAAATTATGTTTCTATTTTCACAAATATTTTTATAAAAGACAAATAGTCAAATGAATTTAAAAAAAATCAATTGTATCATATATTAAAAAATAAAGTCCATCCCATAAAAAATCATTGCTAGATTTCAAAATTTGTTCCATAATCTTATCTTAATATTTTAAGGACACTGATTATAATACATAAAAATCTATACATTTTTAACGAACTAGCTGATTGTGCGGAGAATCTAAATAATTTAAAATTCAAAATTTGACTAGTAAGGTTGCTGAAAAAGATTTGTTTTTCTGTAACCATACTATTTGCTAGACAACGTAGAACTAAAAATACTATAA
This sequence comes from Oryza coarctata, assembly GCA_030770085.1. Taxonomy (NCBI): domain Eukaryota; kingdom Viridiplantae; phylum Streptophyta; class Magnoliopsida; order Poales; family Poaceae; genus Oryza; species Oryza coarctata. The sequence goes on along the minus strand of CM061474.1, from coordinate 16,913,337 downwards.
ATGATTATAAATGATTTTAATTAAAAACAGGATAGAAGTTTCGGTAGAAAGGTTCGACGCATTAGGTTTTTTGAAAAAAAAAACTCCCGCTAGGACAAGTAAAACTGACTCTGATGATCTGATCAGCTGGACGTGTACTACCATACTGACTCTGATGATTACTGAAACCCGAGTCGGAATGGACGCCGTGTAGTATATCTCACTTGAATCGGTCCCTGCCGATATCCCGCGTTGAAGCATAAAGAGTAACGACGGGCGAAGTTAGGCGCGGTCTCATGGGGACGAGACGAGCCGCTCGGCGGCCGCCGGTGAAGCGACCGAGGAAGACGCTCGACGATGCGCCGCGAGCTTCTGTTTCCGATTTGCACTCATGTCGCCGGCAACGCAGGTGGCGGGACTGAGGAAACCTGACGTCCGGGCCGGCGGGGCTTGTTGCCGAGCACGCCCTCGCCAACGACGTGGCCGACTACATCCGCTTCCGCGCCGTGTGCCGCGCGTGGCGACAATGCGGCGGACCCATGCGCCGGCCGCGGCCACGGCGTCCTCGACCGCCGCTTCCACCCTCGCCGGTGGATCATGCTTCGGGAAGAAGACAACACGATCACTCGCCACCGCTTCCTCAACATCTCCACCGGCAAGTCCATTCTTATAGACCTCCCCGAGCTCCAAGGCCACTGCATCTTCGGCCCCACCGCCGAGGGCCTCCTCCTACTTCTCGACAAGCGAACGTCCGTGGTCCGCCTGCTCCACCCGCTCATGCGCCACGTCGCCGAGCTGCCAGCGCTCATCCTGCTACTCTCGCTGTTAGACAGACCACTGACCTGGGCTGTATATATATATAGACCCGACCCCCTCATACACACTAGGGGATTCATAGTTACTGTACACTTTCTACATGGTATCAGAGCGAGTCTAGACATTTCGGCGTGCTAGCTTCTCCCTCCGGCGAGCCGACCCTTTCCTCCTCGTCATCGACGTCTTCTTCCCATCACTGACTTTCTTCCCTGTACTCCCCTCGCTCTCTCGTCTCCATTTCTTCTTCTCCCCGTCTCTCCCGCAGTCACCTTTTCTCCGCCCCACCTTCGCGCGACCAGGCGACGGTCTCGATCCGCCTCCTCGTCCCTCCTCGCACCAGTCTCTGCTCTTCCTCTTGTTTCGTACATCTCTCCTTCTCTGACGCCGGCGCACCTCCGCGCTCGTCGTCTCCATCGGCTGGACTTGTCCAGCCCTCCATCGGCTGGAAACCTCCCTCGGTTCTTGCCCTTTTCGACACGCTCAATGGCTCTCGGACGCGAACCTTCTCCCCTCACGTTCGAGCTAGTCCAACGTGTCCACGTGTCCACGGACACAAATCCCTGTCTCCCGAACGCGAACATATTCTCTTCGCGTCCGGCCACTCCCTGCCTTTTTCGCGTCCGCCCCACTCCTTGGCCTCCACGAGTTCACGGACGTGAATCTTTTCTTCACGGACGTGAATCCTTGCACGTCCGTGACCCAACCACTCTCTGACCCACACACTCCGTCCTCACCTACTCCGCTGCCTACACCCCATCGGCCAACCACTCCTTATCGACTGGCCACTCCTCACCTACTCCTCATCGGCTGGCCACTCCTCACCTACTCTGCTACCTATTCCCTATCGGCCAACCACTTCTCATCGGCTGGCCACTCCTCACCTACTCCGCTGCCCACTTCCCATCGGTTTCTCACGTCCTTGATCGGCCAATCCGTCCTCTCATCGGCTTCCCCCTCCTATCGGCTTCTCTCTCCCATCGGTTCTTTGCTCCCGTTCTCCTGTCATGGCCACCGAGTCCGCTCTCAGCTCCGGCACTCTCCCAGTCGCCGAATCTGCTCTGGCCCTCGGTGCCACAGACCACAACTCGGGCACCACCTCGCCGATCTTCTCCCCTCCCTACGCTGCTATGAACGTGAAATCTCACGTTCTTATCTCCCTTGACCTTAACGCCAATTATTTCAAGTGGGTTTTCTTCTTCAAATCCCTATGTGGAAAATTCGGCCTCCGATCCCATATTGATGGCTTCGCTCCACCTCGCCCCGATGATCCTCAGTGGGACATCGCCAACGCCACACCTCTTCCATCGTTCGCCCGGGCTCATGACATGCTAGTTCTTAAAGAACTCCGTCTGGCCAATGATGAGAAGACAGTGGACCACACCGCTCTTCTTGCCGCAGCCGATAATGGCTGCCGAGCTTCTTGCGCTGCCCCTTCCTCTCGCGGTCCTGGTGGCCATGGCTCCGGCCACAGCAACACAGCCCGCACCGGGAAAGGCAAGAGCAAAGGCAAAGGCAGGACCTGGCAGGGTCCGACGCCACCACAACCTACCTCGGTCCCTACCCACCCTGCCGGTCCCACGGGTCCGTGGCTCTGCTACAACCCCTGGGCGCCCCAGCCCCAGCCACGCAGCCCCAGGCTCACCTGGCATCGGCTCCCGTTCTGCCGCCTCAGCCGATGCTACCGACCCCAACCACCCAATCGGTTCCCTCCTGGAACCAGGCTGGCCTCGTCGCTGCCCTCAACCAGATGACGCTCCAACCACAGCACCCTTGGGTGCTGGACTCTAGGGCATCTTCACACATGGCGTCATCGGCCGGTATACTTCGCTCCTGTCACCCCTCTTCCTCCCCTTTTGTCACTATCGGCAATGATCACTCTCTTCCTGTCCAATGCCACGGTGACTCCTCTCTGTCTACATCCACCACTAACCTCCCCCTACGCAATGTTCTTATTGTCCCTTCTCTCATTCACAATCTTATATATGTTCGTCAATTCACACGAGACAACCACTGCTCCATTGAATTTGACGCCTCTGGTTTCTCTGTGAAGGATATCCCAACCCGGCGACAGATCCTTCGCTGCAATAGTGGCGGTGACCTCTACACCATTCCCGCTGCGCCGTCCACCCCACACGCTAGCGTCGCCCTCTCCACCAACCTTTGGCATCTTCGCCTCGGCCACGCCGGCCCCGACGCTATCGACACCCTCCGTCGCAGCACCTCCATCCGATGTACTCACAGTAGCTCCACAGTTTGCCACTCATGTCAACTTGGCAAACATGTGCGTCTGTCCTTTTCTAGTTCTCTCTCCTGTACCTCACGTCTATTTTAACTTATACATTGTGATGTATGGACGTCCCCAGTTAAAAGTGTCTCCGGTAATCAATATTATCTCGCTATACTTGACGATTACACCCACTATTGCTGGACCTTCCCGCTCCTCCACAAATCCGAGGTCGCCTCTCACCTCACTCACTTCATCACGTACGTATCCACTCAGTTCAACCTCCCCATCAAGACCTTACAAGTCGATAACGATACGGAATTCGTCAACCATACCGTTACAAACCTCCTCACCTCGCAGGGCATCCATCTCCGGCTCTCCTGCCCATACACCTCTTCTCAAAACGGCAAAGCTGAGTGCCTCCTTCGCACCCTCAACAACATCAGTCGCACCATGCTACTTCATGCCCACCTACCCGTCACTTATTGGGTCGAAGCTCTGGCTACTGCGACGTACCTTCTCAATCGACGCCCATGCTCCTCCGTTCATAACAACGTTCCCTATGCCCTTCTCTACCGCACGGCGCCCGACTACTCCCACCTTCGTGTTTCCGGGTGCCTCTGCTACCCAAATCTCACCGCCGCAACTTTCCACAAACTCGCTCCCCGCTCCACCGCCTGTATTCTCCTCGGCTATTCCACCTCTCACAAGGGATACTGATGCCTCGGCCTTTCCACCCGACGGGTCCTCGTCTCTCGTCACGTCATTTTTGACGAGACATGTTTTCCCTTTGGTCTCCTTCATCCGAGATCCTCCTCTAGTGATCTCGACTTCTTCCTCACCAACACCGTGCCGACCAGGTCTCCCCCACTGCCCTCTCCATCGGCCCCCTCATCGGCCACTGCTGAGGATTTACCCGTCACATCTCCCACCACTACTCGGTCCGATGTCCCCACCATCGGACCCCCATCGGACCCATCTTTATCGGCCGATACCGATCCTATTTATCCTTCAGCCGATACCGTTCCCTCTCCATCGGACACCCCACTTCCATCGGCTCCTCACTTTCCATCGGCTCCCCCACCCTATCGGCTGATCCATCTCTATCGGACCGATCGGAATACTCGGCCCACCCGACCTCATCGGCTCAGGCCGATCTAATTCCTCCTTTTCCTCTTGTCTACAGTCGCCGACTTGGAGCCGATGACGCCCCCACTCGACCAGTTCTTCCCATTACTCCCGCACCCCCATCGGCTCCAGTTCCCTCCACCTCTCACATGGTCACCCGCTCCCAGACCGGGTCTCTCCGACTCAATCCGCGCTACGGTCTCTCCGCCGTCCACAACTCTATCTCGCCCATCCCGGTGACTTCTCGCTCAGCCTTGGCCGACCCTCAGTGGCGCACGGCCAAGGCCGACGAGTACAAGGCCCTAATGGACAACGAGACCTGGCGTCTCGTTCCCCGACCTCCCAGCGCCAACATTGTGACCGGTAAGTGGATTTTCAAACACAAATTCCACGCCGATGGCTTCCTTGCCCGTCACAAGGCTCGCTGGTAGTCCGGAGTTTCTCCCAACGACCCGGTGTCGACTACGACGAGACCTTCAGTCCTGTTGTCAAACCCGCCACCATCCGAGTTGTCCTCACCTTGGCTGCCTCTCGCTCCTGGCCGATCCATCAACTAGACGTGAAGAACGCCTTTCTTCATGGCCACCTGACGGAAACAGTCTACTGCCAGCAGCCCCTAGGCTTCGTCGACCCTTCTCGGCCCGACGACGTCTGTCTCCTTCAACGCTCTCTCTACGGCCTCAAACAACCCCCTCGTGCCTGGTATCAGCGTTTTGCTACCTATCTTTGGCACATCGGCTTCGTGGCCTCTACGTCCGATAGTTCCCTGTTCACTTTCCATATCGGTTCCGCCACTGCCTATGTACTTCTCTATGTCGATGACATTGTCCTCACAGCGTCTTCGACATCTCTCCTCGACCAGATCATGGCCCGACTCCACTCTGAATTCGCCATGACCGATCTTGGTCCTCTCCACCAATTTCTTGGCATCTCCATAACCCGTTTCATCCACGGGCTCTTCCTTTCCCAACGCCAGTACGCCATCGACCTCCTCCAGCTTGCAGGCATGGCTGACTGTCACACCACAGCCACCCCATTCGACACTCGAGCCAAACTCTCCGCCGCCGATGGTGCCCTCGTTGCCGATCCCTCTCACTATCGGAGTCTTGCCGGGGCTCTCCAATACCTCACACTCACCCGACCCGACCTCACGTACGTTGTCTAGCAAGTGTGCCTCTTCATGCACGCTCCGCGCGAACCTCACCTCGCGCTGCTCAAGCGCATCCTACGCTACGTGAAGGGCACCCTCTCCAGCGGGCTGCATCTCAGCTCCAGCCTCATCGACTCCCTCACCACGTACTCCGACGTGGACTGGGCAGGCTGCCCCGACTCTTGATGCTCTACATCCGGCTACTGCGTCTGCCTCGGTGACACTCTCGTATCCTGGTCCTCAAAACGCCAGACTACAGTGTCCCGCTCCAGCGCTGAAGCCAAGTACCGCGCCGTCGCCTACGTCGTCGCCGAGTACTGCTGTCTTCGCCAGCTTCTCCAGGAGCTCCGTGCACCCCTCTCCACCGCGACCGTCGTCTACTGTGACAATGTCAGTGCTGTCTACATGACCGCCAACCCGGTCCATCACCGACGCACCAAGCACATCGAGATCGATATTCATTTTGTCCGTGACAAGGTTGTATTATGACAGGTTCGGGTGCTCCATGTATCATCGACACATTAGTTTGCCGATATAATGACCAAAGACCTGTCCACATCTTTGTTCACTAGTTTTCGGTCCAGTCTCTACGTCCGTTCTCCTCCCGCTGCGACTGTGGAGGTGTTAGACAGACCACTGGTCTAGGCTGTATATATATAGATCTGACCCCCTCGTATACGCTTGAGGAATATACGAGGAAATTCAGTTACTGTACACTTTCTACACTCCACAGGACCGCCAATGGTATCTCGATTCCAATGCTACATCCATGGTGTTGGGTGCCGGCCTCGCCGATGACTCTACAGTCGCCCTTTATGCCCTCTAGCCAAAAATCATGCTAGCCGTCGCCAAGCTTGGCGACGAGCGATGGACGTTGCTCCATGAAGGCAATGCGTTCATGTCAACCATACAATTCGGTGGCCGCTTCTACTGCGCCACAAAGCGAGCCGTCCTGGTGGTGGAGATGAGGGACGAAGACCGGCCGCCGCGGCTGGTGGTGGCAGCCGAGCTGGCATTCCTAGTCTCGGAGATGTCACACACGTTGCATTTCGTCGACAATGGCGGTGAGCTGATGCTCGTGCACCGCCGCTTCGGGACGCGCCGAGGTGTGGACGGTGTCATCGGCGATCTGAAGAGGATCTACGACGTGCACCAGGTAGATATGGACGCGAGGACAACCTTGCTACTACCCTGTGGCCTGGACGGCCACCGCGCCGTGTTCCTTGGCAGGAACTGCACACTGTCCGTGGCCGCCGATGTGTTCCCTGTCATTAGCGCTGACACCACCTATCTTCAGGGGATGCCTGAACAAGAAGACAGAAGGTCCTATGATCTCCAGGACAGAAGCGTCGAAGCCCCCATTGGGTCAACCCGGCTGGCATTGTTGACCATCTGTGCAGGTACATCTCATGCTTCAGCGATAAATAAATTCATTCGCGGCGATTCTCTGCTTTAGTGATGTATTGCAACTGCTGATGAAAGCAGCAAGGAAGGTGTTAAATCATTTTTTATTGTATCTAGCATATTGCCAGTTATAAAAAAAACAAAAAAAATTAATTAAAAAATTATCATTATCCCGTTATTATCATTTTTTTTACATATGCCATATCTTGATTTTTCACATATTTTTGTTACTTACACGTGGTTGACATGTAGGTGTTTTAACCCACAACATTGTTTTTCTTTTAAAAAAAGTAGAGTGTCTGGTGAGGGTGATGGCACCACTACCATTTATAGATTGTTTGGGGAATATGGAAGAAAATGATCTGCAAAATGTTTCAAAATGATTTTTTTAACAAAAGGGTGGGAGCTATGCCTGTCGCATTTGGGGAGGATAAAGCAGAAGTTCCACAATTCATTGTAGGTTGTATTATTGAAGACTATGTGCTCGGCAAAACAGGAGCCCAGGGCTTGACAATGTTTCTCATACTAAGCAAGCTTGTTATACTTTAAGGCTTCTTCTTTTCTTTTTATTTGTCTCTGTCTGGTTTAACTCGATGTAATGTTTTTTTTTCTTTGGTTTCCATCTGCTTCAACGCATTATGTTCGTATCATACAAGAAAAATGGGTTGAAAAAAACAGGAGCCTATAGTTGGATCTTAAAGAAGTTTCCTGGTAGAAAATCTTTCATACAATCAATCTTAAGATCTTATCAGTATATTTTTTCCTTTGGTCTCGATCTGGGCTATGTAATGCACATCCAAGAAATGCTTGAATCAGCTGGCACTGAAACATGTATTGACCCGAATAAAAAGGTGAATTTACAATGAACCAGTTATTTCGTGAACACATTCACGCCGAGTTCTTACCAACAAGCTAGAACGCTGACAAAGATTGTTGATCGATCCAAGAACTATCAGATGTCCTATTGAATTTTCTATCTGAGCGAAGGATTAAGCTAAGTTAAGACAATCAAATCATTTCAATTCATGTTTTTTCCTTGTTAGTGTAAAAAGGATGAATGCACGAACAAGAAAAGAAAACGAGAATATATGTAAGACAGTTCCAGATTTTTTTTATCCGTGTATTCTAGACAACAGTCAACCAGATAAACTAGTAATATGGTGCCATAACATTTTTGTAGTACATTATTAAAGTTTCATGTTAGTGAAAATAATCTTTACAGAATCCGTCCAATTAAACTGTAATTGGATTCAGGTCATATAACAAAATAGGCAAAGTACAGTAACTTTATATTGCCTAAAAATATTAATTCAATATCATCGACAATTATATCTCATCACTTCAATAAAAAGTATATGAGGATAATATAGAGTTATTCCATTAATTTGTTACGAGCATAAACAAATCCTAAAATAAAGCATTCAGTACAATATAGATATACTATATAGCTAATTAACTAATTATAATTTTGAACGTTAGCGATACAGAAAATCTCACTTGCTTTCACATTCATTCTCTTCATACGTCAATAGATTTACCCAAAAAAAAAAACGTTGCCTTAGCTCGTATCTATCCCGCACATGCAATTATTTATAAATAAACCAATAACCATTGCTAGTGATACCGTACTGACCTTAAAAGCTGGCAAGTGTTCTTCATTTACGACGAGGCAGCCGAAGCCAGAAGCAGCGACCTGCTTGCCCTTGATAACAGAGACATGTACTTGACATTGTCGGAGTATTCGTCCTCATCCCAGCGGCTCGCCATCATGCACTGGTGGAATAAGCCATGCCCTTTACACGGCACAATGGGTCACCACCGCAGATACACGGCGCGGAAGTGGACAAAGTCCTCTGGCTCATGCAGATGAGCGGAGATGGAGTCTAGGAGGTTTGCAGGGAGGTACGCCCAATCATTGGTACCTTTCATTGGAACAAGGGGATTAGGGCAAGATATATGTACATAATTCAATATATAGATATGTACATCACATTCGTAACTCCCTCTCTGCATCACATGTTGCTTCAACCTAATATTTGGCTGTGCACACTCAATATGTATCGAAGTTTTTCCATTTCCGTTTCATTGATAAAATAAAGAAATCAAGCCTCATGATAATAAACATTTTTATACCAAAAACAACAAGAGAGGCTATATTAATATATAAATAATATTTATAGCATATGTACATGAGAGGTGTTATACATCTATTTCCTTTGCTCTACGCAAATGTAAGGCAAACTATTGCCTAAAAGATAATTCCTGAAAATTGAAGCAAGGTTGAACATTATTGAAAATCATATCATTCAGATACCCAGCATGCTAAGCCCACCACTTCTATGAAAAAGGGAAGCCCAAAACAAATCTTGAAATGTTTGTCACAGCCTAAAAATTCACTAATAAATCCTAAACTAATTTATATATTCAAAACTCATTCAGTCAAAGTATATAAATTAATAATTTAATATACTCTAACATTAATATAAACATTAAATAGTTACAAAAGAGACACTTAATACTCATAAAGAAGAAAACATCAGCAAAAAGATGTTCTTGCAAGATTTTACCTCCACTCCCACATACAGCTCAATTAAGATATAAGGCAGCTATTCTAACTCCGTCTTCTCTAACGTAAATATTCTCTTTTGACTGAAACAATATTTTTTTATTAATATCAGTGAGTATATGAATACTCTATATAAGTTATACAGCAAATATGTAGATGCACAAGGAGACGAAGGAATGTATAATAGGGTTTATTTGTAAAAGTAATATTTAGTAAATATTTAAGAGTAGTAAAGCATTAGAGTAATTAAATAATAATATTAACTAACTCTAAATAAAACACTAATGCTGCATAGACCTAAGCCCAACTCTGAACAACCAACCAATCCTGATTATAAGGATCTATATCCATTCTAAGTGGTAATAAATTATCATTATAAGATTATTATCATTAATGAGTAGTATAGAACTAATCATAAAAAATGTTATTATGCCAGTTCATAATAGTAGGCATGGTTATTCGAATAGTTTTACTCTAACTAAAGGTATATAAATTTACCCATAAGATACAGTCTCATAACATAATATCATACACCTCAATACCACCATAGTATCTTAGAAAGCTATTGTGACATATTGATATGATCCTTTATATAACACGCCCAACAGAATAGTCATCGATCAAGTCCTAGTAGAGATGACCTAACTTCTAGACTAGAAAAACTCTTACCTCTTAAATGAACTTAATACTATCATATAGGACTTATGCCTATCATTATAGATTTATTGATATTACTGCCAACAAAATATACCATGGTACCTCCTATTGGGACATGCTACACAATAGATTTAGCCCTTGTCCATTTTGTTTTGTGTGCAGTAAATATTTTACAACAGTAACACGTGAACCGGTTTTTAATTATCATGAATATAACAATCATACTCATATGCTCACAACCCATTATTAGTTAAGTTTTAGTTAAAATATTTTAATCAACCATGTCTAACCATAGTGAACTATTATTAATTAACCATCATTAGCATAAGTAGATCATTAGTTATCAAAAAAATAATACTTGTATTTCTAAGTATGGCTAAACAATTATAGTAAATATCTAGCTAAACCATTATACAAAGCATAAAGAATTAAAATATAAGGTAATCAATATAAATTGACATATAGACTTACACCAACTAATGACATTTAAAAATAAATACATATTTGAAGTAAAGCGATGATTTAAATATAGTATCAATATATTCATACGATGTTTTAGATCTATATGACTTATCTTACTATCAACGGTCTTCAATTAGTCTTTTGATCTTTATTCCGATCCTCTAAAACGACACAAAATACAAACTAACATACAAAACAAAAAAAGTTTAAGAAACTCCAATAGTACAAATAAAATAAATAAATATGTAGAGCATGATTTTAGATAAATTATAAGACTTGAATTAGAATTCATGAAGTTTTAATTCAATTAAAGCCTATTAAAAAGAACTAAACAAATTATTATTATATTTAATTATTTTAGAACTGGAAAAATATATTAATGACGTTAGCCAGGAAAAAGAAGAGGCTAAGGTCACTAACAAGTGGAACCCACATGTCAAATATAGAAGTGACTTGGTCTTCCGTAGACCTAGTCCATATAGAAGAGGTGCAAAGCGATTTACGAAGTTTGGACAGCCTAGATTGGATACGAGAAGACGGACGACGGCCAAAATTCAATGTGGCTATGGCCCGTGAAATGCCACGCTAATCACGCTAGGAGCATTGGGGAGGGGAGCGCTAGGGTGGCTATGGCCCGTGGGAGTGGATGATGCGTGATCCAGGCGATGGGTATGGGGATTTTGGAAGAGTGATGGGTACGAGAACAATCTAGAATGCTGAATTTGAGTGAGACAATCCTCACTGTTGTATGATGAATGTAAGAATGAAATATATAAGAGTGATCACTGAGTAAAATAAGTAAGTAAATTATATGGTAGATTAGTCCAACCCAATCCATAACAAGCGAGCATAGTGATTCTGGAGAGTCGATCAGTTAGCCCATTATCACCACTTCAGATTGAAACTTTCCTGTTTCAGGCTATCAGCCCAGCCGTCCTCTTTAGCTTTTTGTGGCTAACCAGTGACCTGCAGAAACTTCCGTTATGCGCCAGTTAAGCACCAAAGTGAAAGCAAGAAAAGGATTGTATGTCCAATTGGTTGGAAGACTAGAGCATATAACCACTCTGAAGTTTGAACTCCTGAAACTCCTAGATTTCATTGTCTAAACAAAATGCAGTGCTGATTTTATTTTAAGTGCCATATGCCACAAGGAAGTCTTCTGATGTGTTATGCCACAAGGAAGTCTTCTGATGTGTTCCTACTACTGTCAGTAAAAGGCCAGCATACTACTAGTCTTGGTCAAAGTTTAGCCATGTGTATCACATTGTTTTGAGTATAACAAAAAAAATGATACTTCAGGTTTAATCAAGAAATTCTGCCATTGATGCTGATAGCTAGTGCCTAGTGGCTCGACATAGGAAATTGAACTAACACAATATTTTCCTGATGTTGAGTGAGAGTTTCAGCCGAAAGATATATGGTATACCTCTGCAAGCAACACACAATCACAATTATATCCAACCAAACGTATTCTTGATTTTCTTGTACAGATTGTGAATTTGTGATACATGCAAGTATCATCATGATAGGACTGAACAGATCAGTTCGTGCAGATTTGGCGAATCCACGGCAGGAATTTCTTACACCTGTACGATACTCTTTCCTTAATAAATTCTCAATGTAGAGATTTTGTTCAGATCATGATAAGATCTCCAAGTGCCACTCTGTCCGTTGATCTTTTCTATAGTTTATGATCGAGTCCATTTCAGATGTGCTATTTGGCATATAGATTGACAGAATTTATGGAATTGACTGTGTATCTGACTGGTCTAACAGTGGAGTGGATAAATGTTTATGCTTGGATCTATTGAATGACAGTGATATCTAGGCAACAATGCTTCCAAGTTCCAACTGTCTCGGAAAAGAAGACAAGTCGAAGTCTGAAACCCAGTCTAAAGAAGCAAAGGAGCCACAAGAAAAGATTCTCCAGTAATGCCCCATCCCAGTCAATAGAGTGGAAAACTTGAGGAATTCTTGACAAGAACTCATATAAGTATCAATGAAAAACTCCAAAAATAATATTTTTGAACTTTACGCAGTATATGGATTGTCTGACATAACTCGACAAAGATGAGAACTGTTAAGTCTTTTTTTTCCATTCCGAAAAGCACAGACTTTTCTCTTAGCACGTTTTCTAGTAGTATGAAAAGAATGAAGAAATGCATCCACATGTTAGTTTTTTACTCTTCCTTGAGTTGTATGCACTTCTATACAAGATGCTGTAGTGAGTACATGAAATCATTGATATTGGAAAATCGATGCCTCAGATGTCAGATGTTGTAGGGCATTTCTTTTAGATATTGGAAATAAATCTAGCCTCTACAAGATGCTGTCGTGAGTGCATGCGCAAACGATGCAATTACCGTTCTTGTACACTTTTTTTTTTGTCCAGTAAACTTTTGATTCTGGTCAACAAATATCACAGTCAGCATTTTACGTCATTTACACACATGTTGGATAGTAACATAACCCATATTTTGTTACCTCCTCACAGAATAAAAAAAAGGTATTTTGTTATCTGAATCATGCAAGTGATCCAGAGCATTAAAGAATTCGACCAAATTAAGTTCTAACCCTACTAATAATGTTTTAGACCAAATAACCTGGAAGATTCAAACTTGCATGTTGACATTTGACTCATGACATCAATTTACCCGGTTCAATCCATCACGTGGTAGATAGGCACGCAGGCGAGGAAATCGAAGATTATGAGATGAAACAAAAAAAGTTCGTCTGACAGGTAGATAGTCACAGCATGTTGACCATGGACTGCTGATTTGTCACCGCCTCACAGCAAGCAGAGAGCCTTGCTCTATGCAATGAACTGGACACAGGCGTCACAAACATGATCAGAATCCAGTGCCCAGAAAATTATTGTGACCAGAACCTTGTTGTGCTATTCATGCACTAGGTGCTGTCAATAGTGTATGTACATCGTAGTCTCGCTTAACATACGAGCTTTGCCCGGTCAAAGCCTGTCATTCTGTCAGATCATTGCACGCCTCGTTATGGCTGGATGTCACTTTGCCATCAGGTGTGAATACGCATCATCTATCATCACATCAGTAGAAATGGCCGCCCTTCCAGCCTTCCTCATCTCCATCCTCTATATAAAGGCATGTATGTGACTGCAGATTGCACAAGCACAGAAGATACATACTAGTACATAGCAGCATCTTCAGAGAGCAGGATGAACATAGTGGCAGGATTGCAGAGGAGTGTAGCAGGATTTGTTCTTTTGAGGATTTGTTCTTGTGGGGGTTTGGGCCCTGTGATCAGGAGAGATGACACCGACGTCGCCGGAATTTGTTCTTGGTTTTGTACCATGATGATATCCGTTTGATGCAGGTGTCATCTCCCCTGAACATAGGACTCACTGATCCTGAATGCATGTGTACTTCGATGATTCTTCGGTTTCTACAAACACCCTGTGTTTGTCTGTTCTTGATTCGCTTGCACCAGGTAAGGCCTAATGCTAGTACGCAAATGCCAGCTTGTTTCGATTGGTTTCTCTCCCTTTCTCTCTATGATTGTCTCTGCAGGTGATAAGAGGTTCATTTCTCTTGAGTTCTGACATTGACATGTGACATGGGCATATGTTGCGAAGTTTGCCATCCACCCTGGCCAGAACAGACAGTAATTTAAGTGTCATATATTGTAAAAACTGGAATATCATTAACTGTGGTCAATTTTCCTGTGTTTTCCTTTGACATCAATTTTTAAAATTTATATTTTTAGATTTACCATAAAAAAATAGTTCCTTGACATATAATTCACATGTTATTAAACTATACTAAATTTTAAAAATTAATAATTAAAGATAGAATTATTTGACTCATTACAACCCTAGAATGAGAGTAGTTTCATAAAGAAAAAAGTCTATTTACTCTCTTAAACTATTTTTTGAGAGTATTTAACTTTTAAAACTATTTTTCAGTTCATTTTATACCCTAAACTACTAAAAACTATTCATTTTACTCCCCACTAACATTTCTCTTTTTTATTTCTCTTTATATAACCTATTGTAAGCTACAATTTTATAGAGTTATAGGTGAATAATGTTTTTTAAATATGTTCAATTTTTTCATGACTTTTTACTCAAACTTTATAATTCAAATCAATCCTAGGTGCTTCTAACCTAGATAAACAGTGATAAGAAAATATACATAGGCTGTAATACATCTATTATCATCGGCCTTAGCTATTTTTAGTGCAAATACAAATTATACTAGGAGAAAAAAAAGAGAGAAATACCGTTAGAGAATAGAATAAATTGTTTTAAATAGTTTAAGGTGTAAAATAAGCAAAAAATAGTTTAGGGGTTAAGTGCCTCTAAGAAATAATTTGCGGGAGTAAAATGGATATTTTTCCTTTCATAAACATGCATGAATACGAGGTTGTGTCTGAGTTAATGCCGCTACGGATTTCCACGGGAGGCTGCACGGCAGAATCGGAAAACCCGCAGGCGAGACGCACCATCGCACCAGCCCGAGCGCTGCTGCTGCGGCTAGCCAGGCCCACCATGCATCTGCAGGCCTTCGGGCCGCATGGTGCAACCGCATCCCAGTCTCCCAGGCCTATCATCGTAGCAAGGCCGAGGCCCAACAATGGGAGTAAGGCCCAATGCACAGCTTTCATGGGCCGATGAACACCTGGTACACCCCTGCCCGGTGCGACCATCCTGCGTGCTAAACATCCCGTCAGTTCGGCCGCCAGTCCACCAGCTGCGGCGGACTTTTTGTTTAATTTTTCGAAGTGCGCCTAAAATGTTAAAGCTTATTTCAGAAGAACAGGTACTAAACTAGAGGCCCATTGTGACACTACTGATTCAGTGGAAAATCATAAAGCATTAAAACTGCCGTGACAAGGGACAATAGTTTGTTTCATAATAATGATCATTGATCGGTTTGGATGCGAAAGAACCTTGCTTTTTTAAAAAAGAAAAAGAGAGAAAGATGAACATGATTTAGCTGCCAACATTTAGGGTTTCCATTGATAATTCTCACATGTACACAACAAAGAATGCTTATTCTTCATCTCCCACGACGGATCAACCCATCAACATCACATCAGTTCAGTTCCAAGTCCAATTCTACTACTTGCTGCATATGAACACCACAGGGCTCCTGACCTGATGCTTCCTATTCTCCCATGAGATGTGCCCGAAGTCCCAGCTCTGATTCACGTGGCCTCTCACCAAGCTCCTGAACTCCACCGTGTAGCTCTTCTTTTCGTTCTTCTCCTCGAACTCCAGCGTCGCCGGCTTCACGGTCACCTTCACCCCGGCTGGCGCCGTCATGGTCACGCTGTAAGTCTCCGGCATCTCGTACACTTTGGTCACCGTCCGCGTCAGTGTGCTGACGTGGTTTCAGAAGGCAACGACGAACGACGGGTAAGTTGAGGTTGACCGGGCCGCCGGGGAGATCCGTCGTGCATCCGGCTGTGTCGGGGACGAACACGCGCAGCTGCACGACGGTGTAGTTGAGGCTGCAGAGGAAGTTGACATCTTCCTTCACGCTGGCGTTGTACACTAGCCCAGGGTCCACGGAGACCTGAGGGCGGACGTGCCCTGCGCCGGTCGCCAGCGGCGTCGCGCTCGTGAAGTTGGAGGCGTCTTGGACACCCTGGTCGGTGATGTCGCGGCCGCTGTTGTCGAGCGTGGCCGCGGTCGTCATCATCGCGGAGCGTATCATGGCCAGCGTCCAGTCGCCGTGCCTCTTCTTGATCAGCGCCGCGACGCCGGCGGCGTGCGGGCACGCCATGGATGTCCCCGAGATGATGTTGAATTCGGATCTCCTCGTGTCCAGGTCGAACATCGACACAGGGACGTCGCCGGGCCAGGCCGCAAGAATGTTCAGCCCCGGCGCGAGAACGTCGAGCTTGAGGAGCTCGGGGACGACGGAGTTGGGGCCCCGCGACGAGAAGCCCACCGCCGTCGGCGCCCGGTTCTCGCCGGTGACCGTCTCGCAGGCGAAGCTGAACGACGCCACCGGGCTTGCCACCGACTTCATGTAGTCCATGAGCTTCTCGGCCTTGGAGTAGCCAGAGTGAGAGCCGGAAGGGTGAAGGCTTCAACCACCACTCCTTCCCCTTGCCATTCGTCACCTTGCATGGCGACTAGACCGGCTCCACCGGCGTTCTGCAGCAGCATGCCCTCATAGGCGCCGGCAAGGCACACGACGACCTTGCTCATGACGACGTCGGGCGAGAGACTCTCCTCGTTGCAGGAGTCGAGCAATATGAGCGGTGCTTTGCCGGTGTGCATGGCCTTCTTGGTATAAAGGGACTGCCCGATGAGCACCTCCCCGTTGCCGAGCGTGAGGTTCGCCGGGAACAGCCGGTCCACCGCGCCGGCGCCGACGGTGGTCATCCACGGCGCCACGTTGCACGCGGAGTATGGCTCTGGGCCGCTGTTGCCGCCGGCGAGGGCGACGAACGCGCCCTCGCGCTGGGCACTAAACGTGGCGATTGCGAGGGGCTCGATGTCAAACGGACCCGGGGGACCGCGCCGACTGCCGATGGAGATGGAGCTGATGTCCACGCCGTCTTTCACCGCGGCGTCGATCGCAGCGATGATGGCCGCGCCGCTGCACCCGTAGCGTGCGCACGCCTCTCGCGGTCCCCCGGGCGAACCTGAAGAGGCTGGCGTCGTGGACCTCGGAGCCGGCGGCCGTCGACGCCACGTGCGTGCCGTGCCCTACAATCGTCCCTCGGGCTCGGGGAGAAGGGGCCGCCTCCTTCCTCGTCGTTGGCGGCGGAGAAGTCCTTGGCACCGAGCAGCTTGTTGTTGCACAGTCTGGCGTCGAGCCCCGCGCATCCGCCCTTCCAGCTGCGCCGGACGGAAGCGAGCCCGCTGTCATTGAAGCTCGGACTTTCAGGACAGATGCCGGCGTCGATGACACCGATGATGACGCCGTCACCGAAGTCCGTGTCGCTCCACAGGCCGTACTCCGGGTCGAGGCCGATGAACCCCGGCGACCTCGTGGTCTGCGGGTAGTACGTTCTGCCCTCGTGCACGGCGGTCACGCCGGGGGCGAGGGACATGTGCTGGGCCTCGTCTGCGGTAAGGCGCACCGCGAAGCCGTGCATGACGGTGTCGTACGTGTACAAGATTCGACCGGCCACCGCGGCGGTGCCGTTGGTGGCGCGAGGGGAGTGCGTGGCCACCATGGAGATGTACCAGTGCTCGAGAGTGGCGAAGCAGGACGGCTTGACGAGGTGGTTGGCATGGACGATGTAGGTGTTCGACAGCTGAGGCTTGTGCTCGGTGCGGTTCTTGGGCTTTGGGATGAAGGCTGTGTGGGTGAGCTGCGCGAGGAGGAGGAACAATGCCAAGTACTACAAGGGTTTGGAGGTCGAGGACACCATTGTTGATGGGTCTGTGAGAGCTTGTGATGAAGGTATCGATGCATAGTAATGGCTTTTACAGAGGAGCATTGAACTCATTCAGGGCTTCTTGCCAAGTGCCAACCGTCACTAATCACTGTCACACACCCCTCAAAAGAAAAGGGAAAAGGAAGACACTTGCAAAATAGTGCGTTGTTTCATTAAAATTGCATGTCACCAGTACTTCTCCATGTATGTGAAAACAACTGAGATATGCTAGTAGCAAGGGGTTGAAAGATCTTAGGACTCGTTTGTTACAGCTCCAAATCTCGCATCCACGTTGGATTTAAGCTTTATAGGTTAACTTAAAGTGGTTAATTATTTTATATTTCTTCTAAAATAGAAACAAAATGTTTTATTCAAAAGTTATTAATGTAATCACATATGCAGATCTATGGATTTGTAGAGCTAGAAATATTTGGCTCTATGAAATCTTGGATCTAGAATTGTGACAAACAGGGATTAATTAGTGCATTTAATCATATAAGTGAGAGCTGAGACAAATTAAAAGGGACCTAGCATTGAAGTATCTATGAGAGAAACTAATGAGATCTATATTATTTGAAGGTGTTTTAGACAAAATTAAGGGAACTAATGTTCAACTGTCATTCTTCTGAAACCAACCTAAAAGAACCTTTTGAAGTTAAAGAGTCACAAATTTTGAAGTTGAGTATTCATAAATTGAGATCGTGGAAGTTAAACTCCTAAGTCAGCATCATAGTCTCTTGTTGCCTTATTAGCCACGGTCAATTTTGAAACTTAATTTTAAATTTTATTTTGGCTTTTCTTAATTAGTCTATTTTCTAACTATGGCTTTTAAACGGTTAATAACATAGATATAAAAGTTTTATTTATAAATTATTCTTTTATTATTTTGTTTACTTTCTATGATTTATCAGCTATAGCTCAAATGATCTTGCATCCATGATGCTCTGTGCTGCTACATTGTCGTGCCTCCACTGTTAGCAGATATGTTATACTGAGCTGGATGAATTGGAGGAAGCAACAGTGAACACTCTGGGCTATGAAACAAAATCAGTTGGAACTACCACACTTCAGCAGGCCGAACAGGAAGCCAGGCCATGCTTGGCAGATTATAACATGTAGATAGCTTTAAAAAGTTGTAACAATTTTGATTATATCATGGTGACTAGGCCGCAAGAAGCAAAACTTCTATCGTTTTCCATTTCTTCCTGGGATAGATAGAAATAAGCTTGTGAATAGCAATTTCTGCTCCATTATTCAGAACGAAACGGCCTCTCCACTGTTCAAAATGAAACGGCTTCCTCCATCCTTTTGACTTTCTTAAATCTCGACATGCTTCAATTGTATTCCGTTCCACCAGTTACATCAAGTATGTACATTCCCAGTATTTCTGTGCAAACTAACTTCCTGCTGAGATAAAAGTTATCTTCAAACTGCCAACAATAGCACCTCAAAGCTGTTTCAGATGCTATTTACCACAAGAAAAGGTTTCATTGGAATTGTATTTTTATCTACATTCTACACAGCCCAAGACTATAGTGATGTTAGGGTCTTCCAAAATCGAAGCCCCAGGTAAAATGTGAAGCAGTAAAAAAGCAGAATCATTATCTAAGAAAGTAAAAATAGCCAAGTGGCAGTTCAATTACATTCAGAGTGAATAAATATCAAATTAACATACAAGCTATGTATTATTGTGAACAATGCAGCTAGGCTACATTTGTAAGGGGATTTTGGATTAACTTACACAGGCTTGTAATCCCATGCTACTTTTGATACATACTCAACCCATTGCTGAGGACCTTTCACTCTGTCATCCATAACTTAATTCAGAATTTCAGACCCAGACAAAATGAATTGACAATGTCCGAGTTTCTTTCCTTCTGTGTCGTGTAACTGTACCGTTGTTAATAGCTCAGCCTCCAGCAGTGGATTCACTGGCCGTTGGACATATATACAGTTGCAATGGAAGTGCTACCAGCAGAGTTATGCGAGAAGAGGTTCAACTAAAGGTCTTCGCCGAGTGTCAGGGAGGACCATCGTATAAGCTATTATGGCTGAGAGCAGCGAACGGCAGCTGGGACTAACCCCAAACCAAGTCTGGTAACTGAATAACCAAATGCCGACTCTAGGTTCTGTCTGGTATTACTTACTGCCATGCAAAATTTCAAACACTCAGTGTAGGGTAAAAGTACCTTCGCAAATTCATTCTTTATGATGTATCAGCGCCATGATAATAGTAACAGTCATTACCTAGTGAAGCATCCAGACCGCCCAGGACCACCAAGTCGCCCGCCTAATCACTCCCCTCCGCTGTCCAAATAGGCCCAGCACCGTCCCATCCAGGCCGCCTAGGACCAACTAGGACCATTTAGGTGGCAAAATGACTAATATATTGACTAGGGTGTAAACGAGACGTCTTGCTGTCTAGACGGGCTAGCGGCCAAACAAGAGAACTGTTAAATAAAAATTAGTTTATATTAAAATTATTTATGAAAAATATGATGAACGTGTGTACGTGCATAGAGAATGTTTTTTTATATATGCATATATTAAATGCTAAAAATAGATAAAAAATCGATAAAAATTTTTGAAGTAACTTTAGACGAAAATTAAGAAATTAATTTTTAGAATTTTATACAATAACGGATTGAAACTGTGAGCAAACCGAATACATAGTATGAGTGCAGCCCAGCTGTAAGTGCACTCACTGACAATGATACGTGAGCGGGCTGGCATGGGCTGAAAGAAGCCGAAAGTAAGTAAGCCGACGAGTGAGCTGATTTGGTAGGTATGCTAAGAAGTTAGCAGGACAAAGAAATGAGCTGATGGCATGGAATCGACCCAACGATAGCGCTAGCACGTGTGGGTGGAAGTATGCGGCTCACCAGTAGGCCCAACATGTTGGCGAGCACGTGCGTGAGGGTGAAAGATGGCATAGCGGCTAATAGGTAGGGCCGATAAGGAGGAGACATAGCGCATAAGGGCACACGCACAAGGCACAGGAGATCCTAGATATGCGTGTCTTCACATAATTGGTGCAAACACATAAAAATAGTGTTTAAAGAGAGATTCTCTGTGAAAACACATCAGACTCTATGTTATATCATACGTCTTAATTTAGAGCGTCAGTTTTAAATCCAATGACTCAGAATAAGTAGAGTAGTGGTTACGAAATGTTAAGGTTGTTTAGTTTTTGGTAAATTTTATAAGCTAACAAAGATGAAGTTTAATTAATTTTTTTATACATATTTAGTGATTGATTTTAAATTAATTTATTTCATGTTTGATTTGGATTGGTTTTCTTTGATCTGAAATTTAGTTATGGTGTTTTTCTAATATTCTAGAAAGCTTGATCGGTTAATTGTTTTTAAATATCACATTAGTGTTTAATTATTTTCTATCAATCTAATAATTTTATTTCATTAATATAAGTCCAATTAAGCTTATTTCAGTGAATTTATTTATAGATTTATCTTATTTATTCTATAAAATTAGATCGATCAGAGTTACAAATCTAATCTATACATATAATCAAGATTTTTCAGTACAGATTCTGAAACTATGGTTTTGAGATTAAGGGAGTGTTAAATTTTATTTTTAAATTCTGCAATCATTCATTATCTTATTACGAGTCTACAAGAACACTGAAAAAATATGGCCAATTGTTACATTCATTTTCAGGATATTCCAGTGAAATATTTATTGCACCACACTTAGGACATCCTTACTTTAAATATGAACTTACGTTTTTGTACAATTCCTTATCGAGTAGAGTGGATTAAGTGCTCAAAAACAGCTAAATGGAGTGCATTAATGGCTTCATTCAATATATATTTAGCAATATGTGTAAATAAAATGGTATAAAATTAATGTAACAAATGGACAAAAAAATATATCCCCAAAAGCACGTACCTTGGACTAAGCCCAATATCCGTCAAGAATTCCAGAGAACAGGTAAACCAACATGAAGAAGTGATGTCATTTAGCATATGTCCAGAACCATAGGAAAGTATTGGAACTCTCCCTAATGATTCATCCAGTTGTTCTTCAATAGATGACTGGTTATCCATTATATTAACCATTTTTTATGTTTGCCAGACTAAAGGTATCACCTACACAAATAAAGACAGACAAGTTATTTGTTCATTAAAATTTTTACATAGCGCGGCTCTCAAAGTAATTAGCATCTGCAAGTTGTTCTCTGCAGTCTGAAAATCAACACTGCAAGGTGCAAGTAAATTTCTTTTGCACATGAGCGTTAAATCAGTAAAGGCTACAAGCTTCTTTCCCTTCATTCACAACTCCCAAGATGCATGAATAGCTCGTCGGTGGCCATCGAATCATTGCGTAGTCCCTGGCCGGCAAGGCGTTCGACCTCCAACGTACGCTGTGGCAGCGAGGCAGGCATGGCTGGCTTCGTGCGCGTGCGGGTACGGCAGAGCAATACGTGTCGATGGCGGATTGGGAACGAGTCCGATCTAGACTCTCTGTGGCCGGCCATAGCTACAGTGTTTAGGAGAGAGTTTTGTCAATTTGTAAATAGATTTAAATTTTGAAGGTTTGATTTTATATATAAATAGATAACAGGTTAAAGAGAGAAAAAATAGTATAATAAGAGGAAGACAAAGATTAGAGTTTGAGAGAGTGGTTTGTATGTATTTTATAACAATAGAAGAGAGTTTTGTTAAATTATTTTTTTTTATTTTCGGATAGTAGTACCGGCGACAGAAGAGCGATAGTCGTCAGTCTATCAATTTAAGCGATATTTTATTTTCACTAAAAATTTAGTTTATTATTTTTTCTACCGTTCCTCTCTCTCTCTCTGACTTGTTCTCATGCAATCAATTTTCGTCCCCGTTGTCGCTAAAAGTATATCGACCATCTTGTTTCATCCCTGTCGGTGGTGAATTGATTAGCTGCCAGCGAGGAAAGACCGCGACGTCCATTTCGTGTACTGAAGAAAGCCAGGGACGTGCGCTCTTTTTTCCTATACTTCACAAATCGCAACTCGAAGATGGAGGAGGATACAGATTTGGGGAAGGTGACGCTGGTTTGAGATGTGCATTAATTACTACGTGGCAAATATCCGAGGAGGGCCTGCAACTTGCAGGTGGGATTCAAGGCCCCTTTCCACCATTTTTTTCGCCACGCTCCTCTCCTTTGCCGACTTCTCCCTCCCCTTTCTCTCCTATTTTCAACAAAATAATTTAAGATTTAAAAAATCCGTAGTCAGAAATTCAAACTACTATGATTTTTAAATCACATAACCGACTTTTAATTTCTCTGAACCATTGTTTTATTTAAAATTAAACCAACAATTTAAAATCCATAATACCCCATTTTTCCTGTGTAAGAAATATATCATTTTGACACATATCCGTATCCTTTTGCATTGTATACAAATATTTATTATACAATGTAAAAGAAAAAAACAACATATATTGTATGGTCATACACCATTATACAAACATGTATGCATATCTAAATTAGATATATAATATCTAATAATAATAATAACTTCAATTGTGAATAATATTACAATGTGAAATAATATTTTATCTAGGGACCATACTCCTTCCATTTGCATGTCATCCAAATTACCATCAGCCTAGGTTGGTTCATCATACAATGTTTTGCAAATGCATTTATAGTTAAATTAGATGTACAATATCTAAGTTTAAAAAGAACAAATTCAACATAGAGCGTTTGTAGCACATTGGCATCTCTCTAGGCATCTAATAAACTAAAAATAATCCTACAAATTTCAGGGAAAATATATAAACCTTGATTTTACAAATAATTATTATATTAACTACGAGTTATCATCCCATCCTTCTAGAAGATTGTCGTAATGAGAAAAGATAATGACCACCTATGTGAGAAACAGGCTTGCTGTGCATGGAGTTTGAAGGAAATCCAGTTTCATTAGTTTAACCAATAAGACATGTAACTATGGAGTTAAAAAAAGTTTGCTAAGTACGCTAATAACATAAGTAATTTTTAAGAGATTGTTTCATTTACTTAGATTTATTTCATGTGACAATTAAAAACTGAATATTCAACTACTATGTAAGAAAAAATGTGCCTTATGCCATATCATATATATGATAGCATGAAGCATATACGTGACCATAACTACGAACACATTTGAGCTTGAGCGAGGTGTTTGTAGGTGAGCACGAGGCTCGCGACAGCAATAACATCGGGCAACCTCAAGCGAAGCGACATTAGGTGGGCTCAAAAGAGAGGGCACTGATGAGTGAGCTCAAGATTAGTGGCTGTGATACCATGGGGCAAGCTCAGGAATAGGGCTATGGACAAGCTCAAGCGTTGTGCCAGCTACATAGGGTAGGCCCGAGAAACACAGAGTTTTAAGCATTCTTTTTAGAAAGTTCGTTTAAATAATCCAATTAGACTAGGAATAAAAAATGAAATAAATACTTTTGTAGCATCTAGACGTTCAAGGAATAAATTAATAAGTTAACATAACGGTTGCCTTTAAAAAAGATAACAAAGGTGTAATTGCCAACCATTTCATATAAAGGTTATTTTTAAGTAGCACAGAAACATTACAAATAATCAGTTTGAAACATATATTTGCTATTTTTATGAATAATAAAATACTCACAACATAGTCAGTTAATAATGCATGTGATTAAAAACAATATAATGGTGTGATGTCGAACCCAATCATCATATAGAATATAATTTTGATTTAAATATTTTAATAATTTATTGCTAGGATAACAACATTTAATTTTGAATATATCAAAGCTCATATTCAAAATAAAAAATTATAGTTGTATAATTCTATCCGACATTAACAAGATTCACAGTGAGCTATAGACATTGATTGATTTTATAAAATATAAAGGATCTATAAAAGATCATCAATACCAAACATTTTTTTAATAAAGATCATATATTTAAATTGTTATCAAATAATATTTTAAGTCACTGGTATATCTTTATGGTAATAAAATTTTCAAGACATAAATAAGTTGCCCACGTATCTGAGCGGTTTCCTTTCTAGTTTCAATAACAATGGTAATAGATCAGCCTCTTCAGAAAAGGCTGGGATGTTGCGGATATGATATGAACCCCTGAAGGCATCGCCTAATAATGAACATTTATGTAGCATACAGCAGTTGACTACAAAGTTCAGGTTTGAGGCGAAAGCAACTACTCTGCACACAACATCAACAGCCACGTATATCGCTGGGTCCCAACTTGAATCAACTAGGAGTATCACAAGTGTCCGAAAGCTAAAGATAAAATGAAATGGCCGAAATATTCGCATTTCCACCAACTTTATGAGACAACAACCTGATCTCCCCTTTCCTCTCTGCCATTCCTTCCAAAAATTGACCGAATCCAACACAGGAACCCCACAGGCACACCTTCACAGTTCACAGGCTCCCTGCCTGCCCCATCGTAGCCACTGACGTTCGAGCTGTAACCAAACTGAGTTAAAATTTACCAAGAGAAGAAAAATCGATTTTCGCGGAGCCCCATGTCCGCCGGAACTTCCTCCAAACTCTACACCCACCCCAGCAGCACGGGGTCGCACTTGTACCGACCCACCAGCCTCCATGGCCAACTCCATGGCGAGCAACGTCTACGCCGCAAGCCCGCAATCCAATAACCCCGGAACGATTTAGTCAAACACGCCGCACAAGCTCACCTCGCTGCTGCCGCTGCCGCGGCGAGGGCCGGAACCGGAACAAAACACCTCCGCAGAGCAGGGCAGGGAAGGGCAAGGCGGAATGCGACGCTCAGGGGTGTCGCGTGGACGGCGGCGGGAGGAGGGGAGGGGGCAGGGAGAGGGCCGTGCGGAGGGAGACGACGCAACGCAACACGGAGGGGGAACCGAGGGAAATGGAAGGAGACTGGGTGAGCGAAAGGCGTGGCCGATGCGGGCCCCGCCACCGGCGTGGAGAGCATGGACCATGGACTGGAGGTGGAGGTGGACGGACGAGAGGAGAGAGAGCGACGGAGATTAGAATAAGCCTTCCGTTATTGGTCCCGTTCAACTCCTCCGTCTCCGTGGCCGCCGCCAACACGCTGGAACGGCGGAACGGAGACGCTCCTCTACCCAGAAGAGGTGGCCGTGAGCCCGTGAGTTGCCTTGATTAAATGGTTTATCTAAACGGCTACGCATGACTGCGTTTTCTTCCGAATAATTGGTGTATCATGCTTTTGTCTGCAACAGCATGGGGGTGGAACGGGCGAAAGGTAGCGTCCGTTTACGTTGGCCTACGGGGCTTTTGCCTGTCAACGAGTGTACTTGTTTAGTTGGTACTGTTAGGCTTCCTTCGCTAGAAGCTCCTCGGCTGGGCTTAGTTGAATAATTAACTTTTTTGCTTAGTTGAATAATTAATTTGGTTTAAGCTTTTTTATTACAATAAATCATTAGCTCATAATTAATTAAATATTAATGGGAACAATCCCAAAGAAGCCATGGTGGGCTCAAGTCCCCCTACATTTGGACAAACAAGTATATATATTCTACTTTTATCATGGCTACTAAGATACAAGCAAAAGCTAAATAATGAAAATATAATCAACTCTTCTTGTTAGATACTTATAATATATTTATATTTTTTTATTTGTCTAGTATTAAATCCACTTATATTAGTTTGCACCCCCTAAAATGTGCTCATACCTTTGTCACTGAGTATTAATTATCACATACTTTAAAAATAAATTTATTTAATTTTTTTAAAAAAACTTTTATATATAAAATTTTAAAAAAACATACCATTTAATATGCTTATGGGCTCCTCTAATAAGTCCAAAATAACGCAGCCTTATTCTTATCCCTGTTCTTAAAGAATGACTTTTCACAAGTGCAAAGCGACTTTGTATTTCTTCTTATCTGTTCCACATTTCTTCTTATCTGTTGCAGAAGATAAGTCAGAGAAGAGAAAAGTCCGTGCTCGGTTTTCTAAGGTGCAAAGTAGATGGCGTGAAACACTGACGGAATTGTAAGGCCCTGTTTGGAAAAAAAAATGAAAAACACAATAATAGAGTATGTTGTAAAGTTGAAAATTAAGAAATTCAAAACACAGGAAGATAAAATTTGGGTTGTTTGGAACACAGGAAAAATTTGAGAGAGAGAAAGACACAGATGCAAGCACGAAGCAAAGGAAATTTTCCTTTGAATTAAAATAGATGTTTTGTTTCCTATGAAAATAAAAGAATTGCTACATTTCCAAACGAATCCAACAACCACATTCTTTTGTTGCAAACAAGCTCATAGAAAAAAATTCTAAAGTATTACAAACCTCTAAAAACCCTTCAAAAGTCCTATGTTACAAACAGGGCCTAAATGTTTTGGGTCCATTCCCAGAATCCCGGGGGTGTTTGGTTTCCTGTACTCGATCTGTCCAGCCTGTCTCGTGCTATTTGACCCTGGCCCAGATGAGCCTGTTTTGGTTGGGTAATTGGTGCCATGTTTTGTTGCTCCCATCTACCACCGATAGAGATGCTGTCTGTTTTCGTAGGCTTAGGCTAACGGTGTAACAAAAGACGTCAATGTGCCACTTCACTTTAAAAAACATAGAAAAATTATATGTCTTAGCATCGACAAGCAACCGGTCTTACAAATTAATTCCAAACATTTTTGTCTCTTCTTTCCACTACATTTAGGTTTTCCATCCGTAGATCATCTTTAAGTCTTTTGAAAAGACCATTTTACCACTAGAATCAATAAGCACCATGTGAGCACTTTCATTCTTTTGTGCTGGCAGTAAGAAACTACATATTTACACCCATTATGGGTAAAATTTGCATATTATCTAAATGCCCAAACTACCCTTAAGAATCTCATAAATAATTGAATGGTAAAAATATTTGTGTATTTCCACAGATAATTTTGCTGCACAAATTTGATAGATAATTTTGCTGCACAAATTTGATAGATAATGTGTGTAATATTTCGTTATTTTACTATCAGTGCAAAAGAATGAAAGTGCTCACATAATGCTTGATTGATACTAGGGGCAAAATGGATTTTTTGAAGACTTAACAAAGGTCTATGTATAGAAACATTGATATCTTGTAGAACTTGCATTCCAACTGATCTTTCCTCTATGAAACAAATATTTGCATTATTTTCAAAAAAAATATTTGCATTACCACTAATCCTAACAAAAGACAGGAGACACTCCCCACATACACACCTGCAGCCTCCTCAAAATTGGACAACCCCACACCCAAAAAAAATCACATAGACCCATGTCCATTGGAACTCCCTTTAAAGTCCGAACTCTACAGTCTTACACCCAACTGCATAGAGCTTAAGTCACCCTTATACTGACCCATTGACCGCCATGCTCTATTCATTGTGAGCAATCCCCACGACGCAAGCCTACAACCGACCACCCATCCACAAACCTGAAACAAATTGTCAGGGACATTATTGCATTATCATTTAGTAGTAATGCAAAGAATCCTGGTTACAGCCGGCTAAGGGCATAGGCAGGAGGTGCGGTTGTCTATGGTCCAAGCCAAGAGAGAGCCCAACCCAATATTATCTTTTATATGCCTGTGCTTATAAGTGTTGATTTTTGCATCTATTTAGTTCAAAAATTAGGTTGTCTCTCAGTTTATGAATACTTATAGATGATGACAATCTATTAGTTAACAGGTTGTTTTTTCTTTCTTGTTCTTTACTGTAGTTTTTCAATTGTAGTATCAACATTATTTATCGAGAATTATGATCATATTGCAAGTTAACCATTAACATTATTTGGATGTGTAAATCTGTTTTGGATGTAGAGACCTGGTATTAATCCATTTTTAAAAAAGAGTTAGTACTTGGTGTATTATGTTAATGGTGTTTATTTACATCACTTTAAAGGATAAATGGTTTATACAATATATTTTAAGAGGAAAAGTAAATGATATTTAGATGTCATAACAACAAGTTCATCCTATGGCTCTTAAAATAGTAGAGGAAGGGCAAGACAAAAGGTGGAAGACGTGGACGGTAGGAGGAGAGGAGTGGGAATGAGAGCGAAGCGTTTAGGAAAAGAGGTAGTGTAGAAGACATAGAAGCAAGCAAGGGGAGGACGGAGGAAACTGGATAAGCTGAGGAAACTCAGGAGACAGGCTAGGCAAGTAAAAGACATGGCTAATATCCCGCCTTAGATGTGGATGGAGATTTTGTTATTGGTGGTGGCGTCGCGCATCAGCTCAACAGGTTCGTCCTTTCGTGGACACCAACACACGGCCGGGACAGCATGATGTTCCTTCCTTCGCTTGTCTTTTAGCTGGGAGAGGTAGCAGTGAAGTGTGTGGTACGAGCATGCGTACTTGGTGAGTAGTGCTTTAAAATGGTCTATCTAAACAGGCGACAGCACGTAGTGTCCTATATGGTTGCCTTGTCAACGAGGGCTTGTTTAGTTGGGCACTATTTGTTGCCACTATCCATAAATAATGACTTTTCACAAGTACAAAACGCCTTGACTTTCTTAGTTAATTGTTACTGGAAGATATTCCTTTTGTTCCTAAATAATTATTATCACCATTGATCTGCACTATTCTAACTTCGATAATTAAAATTGTTAGACTACGAGATAAACGAATACAATATATTCTTATAAGTATTTATATTTTTTAAATAATAAAAAGTAAAAATTTAAATATAAATAGTGTCTGAATATAATTTATTTGTGAACGAAGAGAGAAGAGAGTAAGCGGAGACAAAAGGTCGTCTTCGGTGGGGACTCGTACACGGTTTTCTATAGTTTCAACTTAGACGATGTTTGGTTGAAACACTGAAGCAAATGAAAATTGTTTCCTCATACGTGTTGGATGCAACGGGCTGAGCAAAAAACACACATTGTTTGGGTTCACCGTTCACACTTTGTTTTGGGCCGGTTCAGTGTGCTCGAAGCAACCAAATAATAACGCAAGATTGGACCGCAATCTAATTACGGAGGAAAGCAGTTGAACCAAAAATCTTACTCATGGTGAATTTCACAAAAGAGGTGGCAATTTTTTAAAACAAAATATTGCCCACGGTGTAACACAAGGTATCACTGTTAGTACATCATGGAAAACCCTCTCCGGCGGCTTCTTAACCCAAGCTGCTCCCCTCCACATATAAGAAATTGAGATTACCTATATATCACTTGATAAATTTTCTTTTTACTAAAATAATACGGATGTAACTACGATACAAATACTAGTAACTAGTATGTAATTATAATATAACTAATTCCGTATAAATGCACAAAAATATCTAAAAGCTTCTTTTAAACTCTTCAATTCTCTCATCCCATCGTCTCGTATCTATGCATGCTTCTTGGTAGCGAGAAACTGGCTAAGAACGCTGCAGGTCACCAACTCACCATGCGTTCTTCTCTGTATGCCTGAAACATGCTAAATTGCTACTACGTAATCAAGAAGCAGAAGCGAGCAACAAACGGCGTGTATAAACATGCGAACTGGCCACAAGCAACTAGGTTTCACGCGGGAACAACGATGCAAAAGAAAACACAGATCTCAATGCAAAATCCAACGATTAAACATTCGAGTGATTTTCAAACAAAAAAATGTGTCAACACTTATATAGCAAAATCTTGAGAGATTTTAAACATTTTTGAGAGATGTTTAGGAAAAAAAAGACTACCATACCCTCGATAAATAAGAGATAGTCAACATCTAGAGGTTCTCACTTAGCTAGGTTACTTAGTTTATAAGGCAAATCGATTAAGTGAGTTGTGAACCAGGGCCTCCCCAGTCTAGGCCAAACCCAAGGTCTTGTGGGAAGGTTCATGTGTCCACCATCCGTCTAGAAATATACTCTAAGAGAGATCGAATATTCGAGACTTTGTTTGGATCAACCAACCCAGATCGAGGTCATGCCCTTAAAGCTACTCAGAGGTGACCACACATCCCTGCGTTGGCACATGGAACCAACGTTGTGGCACCATTTTGATTGGGGACTATAACTTTGAACTGCCTAGAAACTGTTAAGTGTGACTTGAACAAAACAGGTTAAGAAGAATAGGTGGGTCATCCCTTATAGGGACACACCACATAGTTGTATATGGGAAGGAGATAGATCCTGCACTGTAAACATCACGTTGCAAGAACCCCTCATTGAGCCAAGAAGGGATACGTGGCATTCTCATGTATCGAAGATGGGTGGATGTGTATCCAGTTAGATACCACGTCATCCTAAGGAGCAGAGTGCTGCCTACAGAGCTTCTCTATCGTATTAACTCTAGATTCCATCAAGTTGTTTCATAGCATTAACGTGGTGAGATATGTTGTATATGAGTCCTGGTTTTACACGGGCATAGATTCACAAGGCATGGAAGAAAATCAGGGGACTGCAGAAGGGCCCAGCATAGAGTCCCACAGGATGTTTTGTTGCAACATTAAAAGTTCAAGAAGTTAGCTCAAGTTTATGATTATGTATAATGTCATTTGTCTCTTTGTGGAGAGAGCGGGGCATAGTCATAGGGTATAAAACCCATTCAAGGCTCAGTAGAAAAGGTTGGATGGTAGAATCAGTATGAACTCCAAACTTCTTAGCTAACTTGAGAGTTCTACGTACCTTGTACAAACGTCGCTAATAGCGACCAAGATTAAGAGAAGGTTTGTTATCCTTCGAAAGGCCCAATCTATATATGTTTTTCTTGCTCACGAGCACTCTTGAACACAGAGTGCACCTAGAGCACTGATCAATCCTAAACACGTGATCTCTCACGTTTTTGGTGCTCATACACCATATGTGCCTAGGTTGAGACAAGTTAGGTAAAAATTTTAAAAATTGTGCTTGGTTGGAACAAATAGTAATTAAAATCCTTTATATCAATGGACAAACTTAAACCATAAAACCTCTTATATTTGAGTAGCTTTCAGAGCAAGCCAGGCCTCCTTTGCAATGCAAAGTTTTTTTTTCAAAAGTTCTATAAAAATTATAGTAATTATTGTTTAAATATTATATTATTTATATAAATCTTGTATTATAGGTGGGTATACATATCATTAAATAAATTCTAAAATTAAGTTCTAAATTTTCTCAAATAAGCAAACTCAATAGCTCTGCCATGACATCTATGTCCTTAATTAAGAAAATACTACCAAATTACTAGTGGTAAGTTCAAAAATTCTGAAAAAAAACAGCAAATAAGAATAATAGTAATTCACTTTAAGAATAATTTGGGCACTTCGAAAAAAGATGTATTTGTGTTGAAGCATAAACATTATCACTTTTTCTTGCTAAAAATAATTATTCATTTTTCAGCCCCTTCTGGTGCCTTCCCTTTCTGTCCCGTGCTCTTCTCGGATGAGTTTTTTTTTTTCTGACTGTCTCTTACGTGAGTATTGATATATAGATTCAAGAACTTAGATGTGACATTTAAAGTTAGCGGCAATCAGAGTATCTGTTTCCGCTCTCCTCTCCTCCGTCTCCTTCATCCTCTCCTCCGGCCTCCACCCGCCGTCGCCGTTGCGCGCGCATCCCTGCTTGCGCCGCCCCCTCGCTCCTTCCTGTGCGCCGCCGCCTCGTCGTTCGAACAAAACCAGACTCAAGTCGCTAGGGAACGAGCTGAACCCCATCTGCGCTTGTAAGCGCAATGGCGAACCCACTGCACGGCTCCGGTCCTCTTCGATCCAGGTAAACACGCACCCAATTAACGAATTTTTTCGATCCAATTTTGCGCCGGTGCCGTCCGAATTCGTCGTCTTCTTCCGGAGAACTGAATCGAGTCCCTGATAATTTTTAGGGTTGTTGCCTTGTTGGGTCCTTTCGGTATTGCAGGAACGCGTCGAGCTCAGACGAGATCCAGCTGAGGATCGATCCGATGCACGGCGATCTTGATGAGGAGATCGATGGGCTGCACTCGAGGGTTCGCCTACTGAAAGGCGTAAGATTTTCATTTCTCTCCATCCTTGTTTCTTTCGTCTTCTTCTTCTTCTTCTTGTTTTTTTTTTGGGGGGGGGGGGGAGGGGGGGTTCTGTTAGGTATGCTCTATTGTAGACTTTTTGCAATTATTTGCAAATTAGAGGTCTGTTGGGTTGTGTGTGCATTTGAACTTTAGTCCTGCTCTCAATATGTTCTGGTGTTAATATGCAGTGCTGTAAGATATACTTTGTGCTTTTCAAATTGTTTGATTGTCAATTTGATCGATCCATTATATTGTTCCTGGTACGGTGCAGTTTGTAAGTTTTTTTAGTTGATATATTCTTCAAACTAAGGAGAATCGGAACAGGTGAACAAGGGATACCTCTTTGATATGATGTTGCTAATATCAATACCATATGTGGCTAATGTAAATTTACAAATCGGTGCATGTATGGGTTGTTTCAATCATGCGGTGGCCTTTTCACCACTGACATGATGTTGGACTTTGATTGTATGGTTATGTAATTTGTAACCTTGTATAAGTAGAGCTCATAGGATCTACTTTACATATTTTTATTTTACTTGATAAATAGTCACTGGATTAGGTGATCAGGACATTGTCTTCATTTGTTTATTAGCTTACATAGTTAGTAAATTGCAGTGTCCCATCTGCTCTGTCATTTTCTTTTGCTTGCTTGGCACCAGTGACCTATCAGTTGTAAGAGCCATAGCTTGGTCATCCTGTAAGGATATATTTTTCTACAACTAAACATCTAAAAGAAATATTATTGTAAACTCCAAACTTATTGAAAGTTAAGAATTTATAAAGGTTCTTTAGATATTAAATTTTAGCAAAATAAGTCCTTATTGTACGTCCAAACTAAGGCTCCTATAGTTGATATGGCACTGAATATTGTCTTTGTTGTTATGAGCATTAAGTAATTTCATTGAAGCTTCATATGGAGTTGCACCTTTTGTTTAGGACACTGTACAATCCTATAAATTATGTGTACATGTGATGTCCGATTTCAACCAGTAACGAATATGAACTTATAAGAAAATCCTTCAAGTTGTGATTGTTCTTTTTTGCTGCGTTTTGTTCATAAGCTGTTGATCTTGGGTTCTGTTCACATTTCTGGATGCTCAGTTTGAGGCTTGGTTAATTTTTTCCAGGTGGCCCAGGAGATAAATGCTGAAGCCAAGTTCCAGAATGATTTCCTCAGCCAACTGGTATCACGTCTTGCTTTTTCCTTTAAGCTTGTGGTCATTACAGATTTTCCTCTGGTAAATAATTATTTGTTGGCCTCATGGCTGTCTTTGTTATCCTTGATAGTGGCATGCATTTAACTCATCTTTCCTTTGTGAATTTGTATAGCCTATCCATGCCTAACTATCAGGATGTGATGCTTTTGAGAAATTTACCTGTACTATTTCTACATGCTTCATGTGAAAGTATACGGCTATCCATGTTAAGAGTTCCGTTTGTTCTGAGTTCAATTGTTGTATATGGTCTTGAATCTATTTTCTTTGACAAGTTGTTTGTGATAGTATGTATACATGCATTACTTTTTTAGGGCCACTAGCGCACTACACATTTTATAATTGAATGATTTTACTGAATTTGCAACAGCAAATTTTCTTCATGTTTTCTCCAACAATAATATAAATCCTAGTTATGCTCTGATTTTTGTTATCCTTTTTCGTGGACAGCAAATGACCCTCATAAAAGCTCAGGCTGGAGTAAAGCATAACATACGAAGGATGAATAAAAGCATCATCCAACAGGGCTCGAATCATGTTGTGCATGTGGTCCTTTTTGCTCTGTTTTGCTTCTTCGTTGTCTATCTCTTGTCAAAGTTCTCTAGAAGATAATAATATTGTTAGACATATGGCTATAAGATAGTTGAGTTCTGTCAACCTAGTGCTACATGAGGGCGTACCATTGGTTTTAACTTGTACCAGCACATATGGGCATGCAGTCTCTGAGGTATATGTAATGTCTTCTGTGATATGGATAGAATCTATCCTAACATAGGTTATGTTACTATATGAATTAATACATACAAGTTGAATTAATACATACAAGTTGTACTCTTAATTCCAGCTTTTCTTCAACAGAATAATTTCGAAGTTCAAAATTAATAAATACAAAATAATCTTAGCTTGAAGTCTCAATTTAAAGTTTTGCACTGTCCAATAATCCAGAAATTCTAATTAAAGAGATACCAAATTGTATTTGTGTTGGAATATTAATTTTATTGTTATATTAATTTAACAGTTTCAAAATAAGAAAAAACAATTATTACCAAGGTGTATCTCACATAAACTCTTCGTTTAATTTAAATCATTACAACTCAGATCCCACCTACATAGGATACATTTTTATTAGCCTTTTCTCATACTCCTAGTATAATATATAGCAGGTGGATAGATTTCTATTAGCCTTTTCTCATATTAGTATGGGTTTCCTAGGGAGTCCTGAGTACTTACTGCTAGAAGCAGTGATTTTCACTTGAAAAGATGTTGGAAGCAGAGACATAATCGGAGACGTAAACCCGGACCGACTCGACTAAAGCAACGGCCTCTCTGCAGTATAGGTATAGCCTGGGCCGGCTCGACCGCACCCAACCCCGCGAATTCGAGTTCAGGCGCACCCGAGCACCCAGAAATACCGAGCCGTCCCAACGGCAACGGGCACTCGTCCTCCCCCATTTTGGCCCACTCCACGGCTCCACCCGTCGGCGTAGCGCGCGGGACGAATTCATTTCCGCCGGTGCCCCTAGTGCAGCGAAACCGGATGGAACAGCCAGCGGCGACACGTACCTCCCGGCGGCGGCGGGCAAAGCGGTCGAGGACCCACGACGCCTTCTCGTGCTGCTGTTGCTCCTCCTCCTCCTCCACGCGGATCCCCTCGAGGGGAGCGAAGCGAAGGAGCGTTAGCCGCCAGCGCCCTTGCTCCGCCGCGGAGCCGGGGACGCCGCCGCCGTCTTGGTGTAGTTGGGGGCCGAAGCGCGCGCACCGCGCTCGGTCGTCCCGGAGGCTCTCCTCCTCGTCCTAAATTATCTTCGGATCGGATTCCATTATTTGAATCCGAATCGGTTGATGGTGGCGACGGGAGCCGGAGGGATTGGGCGAACCTCGGGGAAGGGGCGGCGGGCCCATCGCCGAGCGCGTCCTCGCCAACGATGTGGCTGGCTACATCCGCTTCCGGTCCGTGTGCCAGCCTTGGCGGCGGCGCTGTGATGCGCCGGCGGCGGATGACGCCTTAGACAGCCGCTTCCACCCACGGCAATGGATCATCCTCCACGAGAATTTCCGAAGCCGCTACCACTGCTGCCTCCTCCTCAACCTCTCCACCGGCGAGTGCATCACGACGCGCCTCCCGGAGCTCCATAGCCACTACTTGTTGAGGCCCACCATGGAGGGCCTCGTCCTCCTGCTCCACGAGAGCACCCATGTCGCTCGCCTGCTAAACTCACTCACGCACCAGCTCACCGAGCTCCCACCGGTTACCACATTGTTGGATCGCCTCCAGCCGCGAGGTGACGGCGTGATCGAGCTGGTTGATCTCGAGTTGGTTGGCGTTGGCCTCGCCGACGACCGCACAGTGGTGATCCATGACACCAAGATCCTAGCCGTTGCCAAGCCCGACGAGAAGTGCTGGACGGCGATCAACCTCGACGATCCTCTCCTGCCGAGCATGTCGTTCGCAGGCCGCTCCTACGGCGCCACCAGCCGTGCCATCATGGTGGTACAGACCAGGGAAAACCAGCCGCCGCAGATGGTGGAGGCCGCTGAGCTGACGTTGCTAGACAGGTTCAGCAGGATGCTCGGCAGCGCAAACCTGGCGGACAACAATGGCGAGCTGTTGCCAGTGCAACGTACCACAGCGACGTCTCTCGAAGTGGTTACAGGAGGGTGTACCAGGCGTACCGGGTGTGGATTTGGACGCGAGGAAGACGGTGCCTGTGCGTGGTCTCGGTGGTCGCGCCGTGTTCATCGGCGATTGCTGCTCGCTGTCTGTGTCCCCGGCCGCATTCCCCTCGATCGTTGGTGACGCCGTCGACCCGTGCTTCGGCTGTGGGGATAAAACTGACCGGGAGCACATTGAGGCCTATCACCTTGCGGATGGAACCATTGAACACTCTATGAAGACAGCTACAGGGATTTGGAACAACCTTCAAGTATTGCTGACCTTCTATCCCTGTGTGTGTGATACGCTAGTCTGGTTGCAAACTCAGATGCAAGCAGCAGCTGCATCTATGTCAAGACGACACCCGTGACAGAAATTGTCTTTCAGTGTACATACTCGGAACAAGACACGCACCTCAGCATAAGATGTCACAACCCATTTCTGCGCTGTTGTACAAGCATTCCAATTTCTGCAACACTACACACTCAGAAGAGTATTATGGCAAATTTTGTGCTGTTAGTCGTAACAGTTCCATTAGCCTCTAGCAGACTAGCACACGACCAGATTCTTTCCAACAGGAGAAGAAGCAAACTGTTGAAGTGAAAACGTGTTCACGAAAATACAGCCAAGATCGAAGCTGTCATAATGAAAAGAACTATAAACACCCTAGGTTTCTGCACCATTTCCAAACAAAATATCATGTCGATAGTTCGAGAATGTCTTATTGAAAAGGGACAAGTGAGCCTCTGGTAAGCCATCTTCACACCGAAGATAAGGAAGACGAAAGGCTAGGGTAAAAGGAAGATTGAGTAGTTCCGCGGCCAGCAATGCGGCTCTACAAAGGAATTGCTCGCTGTTGCCCACGAGCACCAAGAAGTTTTCCAAATGTTTCTCTACTGTACCATTTGCTCTCCCTAATCTAACATGCCGCGCTGCTTGAAAATTTCGAACATAGTTGAACCAATCTTCGCTGGTGACTCAACAACAGTAACCCCAGCCTCTCTGAGAGCCTTGATTTTGTCTTGTGCCGTGCCCTTGCCCCCTGAGACAATTGCTGCCATAAGAGAAGAATGAAAGTAGATTAGTACATGCAATAGCTGAACTTGATTTAAAAGGATAAAAAAAATGTATATCAACAAACATTTTCTATGGAAAAATTGGGATTCATATCCTGTCATACATAATAGTTAACCATGTTATAGGAGAGGGAGTCAAACGTTGCTGACTGCTACCATAATACTTGATCATGATGGTACAGAAGGCAATGGCGCCCATAGAATCCGATGCAACTAAAAATCTGATCCAAAACCACCAGTTTCGAACTTGAACCAATTAAATTGTATAAATGTCCATACAGGTAGGAAGAATGAAGTACACATTTCTCATATATTATTGATCGTGAGCCAATACCACATTCAACCCAGTGAATCTTTCATAGTAAATTCTGTGGAATATTAGTATTTCTTTACTAATCAATATTTGCTAATAATCGTGAAAAGTAGTCTAGCAACAGTAAGAGTCCCAAGAGAATTTGTTTCAACTCAAGATTGTACAATTAATTGAATGGAGAAAAGCAAGACTTGCAATAGAAAAATCAAATAAAAAACTTATTAAGTGGATACCTCCAGCATGGCCCATGCGACGCCCAGGTGGAGCAGTGAGTCCAGCTATAAATGCAACAACAGGCTTTTGCGTTTTGCTCTCCTGAAACAATTGCATGTCAACTTCAGTAAGTTGATTTGCTATTGAGTATCTAATTTAAAAACACATAAAATGTAAGTTTCAGCAATAATAAAACTGGACACACACAATAGTATTAGCAGCAATTGACTTCATTTGTCACTTTAATACCTGGACATGTACAGTCCTTAAGTCATTTCATATCATAACAAAAGGTTGAAAACTGAATTTACTGGATTTATCATAAGACCATGGCAAGAGCACTTGAGTTCTTATTGAAAGTTGAAACTGAACTATTGTGAATAATTTTAATAGTGCCAAAGGTTAATAGGACATGTACATAAGAGGTTATGCAAATTAGTATTGATAGCCAAAATCCTGATTCCTGACAAACAGACCTGAATGAAGGCTGCAGCATCCTCCTCAGCAGTACCTCCAATTTCTCCGATGAGAACAATACCTAAAAGGCACAGGGAAACACTTATCAATGATATTCATTCTGTCACCTACCTAGTAGTGATGATATTGCCTAACTCAGTGACTCTAGTAGACAATTGTTAGAACGCTGAGTACCTGAACTAATTAGTATGTGGGATTAATGATAAACAAATAGTACAAAGTCAAGATAAAGAAAAATGTAGAAAGCAGGGAGCTCCATTCTCCATATACTCCATCCAGGTTGAAAATATTGTCATTTTGAACAAGGACACAGTCTCCAAAAAATAACCTTGACCATAAAATTTCTATTACAATATATATATATATAGAAATATCAATAAATATATGCTTTTATTGAAGTACTTTTTAAGAGTAATCTATACATATGGTCTCTATATTTCTAAGATAATATTTTAGAAGTTATTTATAGTCAAAGTTTTAAAGTTTGACTTTAGTCTTCTCTAAAACAACAATTATTTTCAATCTGGAGGGAGTACAATCAATTTTGCTTATCGTGATAAGTTCAACTAAGTCAGAGCAAATAATTGTGAAAAGTCACTAGGTTGGCATATACAGGGTACCTGATGGTATATATTGAAAATCAAGATTACTTGTCTGTCCAATAAATTATTGTCAAATTACAAAAGCAAGTAGAATATTGAACTTAAAACTAAACATGCAGATCTAACTGAGAGACTAGAGGTAAAGCAGAACATAGCAAACTAAGAAAAATTTGGATTAACATTGTACAACCTGAGTCAGCCAGTCACAGACAGCGTACCTTCTGTCTGAGGATCATCAACAAACTTTTCAAGGCAATCAACAAAATTTGTCCCATTGAAGGGGTCACCACCAATGCCAACACACGTTGACTGCCCCAAGCCTACGGCTGTTGTTTGAAATACCTGTCAGTGAAGGAAGAAATACACCTTAGGCAAACGTATTCACTGATTGCTAGCCACCCTAAAATTGATGTGCATACCGCTTCATATGTCAAGGTACCAGAGCGAGATACTATCCCAACACGACCTGGCTTGTGGATGTAACCTGGCATGATTCCAATTTTACATTCACCAGGCTTAATGATACCAGGGCAATTTGGTCCAATCAACCGAGTTTTTGATTGCTTGTTCAGAGCAGCCTTCACTTTCACCTGAAAGTTACAAAGAAACATTTAAATTGATCACCTCATTAATTTCCCTTAACAAAGAATAAGGCAAGTAAAAATACAACTGACATAATCTAAAATATAGGAAAGAGTAAAGCACAACCAACTATGAAACAGCATGGTCGATAACACTGTTTTAAGGAAAAACAGATTACCAGCTCAAAAGGAATATTGACGCCACTGCAATTGAACTGCTCAGTGGTCATGCTGAAACTAATGACAGCTAAAATTTTTTATTTATATGTATACAGCCACTTGAATAAAGTGAAAACAATCACACATGTTATTTCTAAAGGTCTCACTATTTTTTTCTAGCTTCTGTGTACAATTATGATGAAGAGAAAGCATTTGGGAATTATCATGCACAGAAAGACACAGCATATTAATGGCATGCTGAAATTGTTGTAATACCATGTCATGCTGAGGTATCCCTTCAGTAATGCAGACAGCAAGGTCAAGCTCAGCCTCCATCGCTTCCATTATTGCAGCAGCAGCAAATGGTGGTGGAACATATATAACAGATGCATTCGCCTTTGTCTCAGCCTTAGCTTCTGCCACGGAGTTGAACACTGGAAGGCCTAGGTGCTCAGTTCCACCTTTCTTAGGGGTAACCCCACCTACCTGTTATTGTGAGAAGTACTTCGATTAAATAGGGTAAAAAAAGTACATGACAAGCTAATCAGTCAAATTACTGTTGTTTCCAGAAGTCAAAATTATAACACCTAACTAAAGCATTGCAGAAACAAGTAAACAATGATAAGAACATGCCATTTCTTAGTTGAATTGCATTCAAAACCAAATTAGTGTTTTACCATGTAAAAATAATCAAATTTTAACAGTTTCAGTGTCAACCTTGTGAGCTGTTAGAACATAACGAAATTATAGCATACAATCTGCCAAGCACCACACCAGGCCCATGGAGGTTGTCAGAACACTCTAGCTGGTGCGAGACTTTTATGTAATGAGGTCTTATACCAGTACATTTCATCAGCACAGAACACTACCTAATGTACATACCAAACAAACCACAAGCAAAACATGCCTTGGTGTATCCATCCAACTTCTTGAAGAATGATAAGATCTCAAATTCTTAATACAAAAGATCCACTTTGGTTGAATTTTCCAAGATAGCTTACAAGGTTCCAATGTGTGCAGAAAGTACTACTCAATGTACCTACCAACCAGACCACAACGAGCAACACACGCTTCGGTGTATCCATATGACAAATTCAATTTTCCAAGAGTGTCTTAAAATATCTCAAAGCATTCATGATGGAATTTGTTTCACATATACGCTATTACGCTGTTTTAGATCAACAGCGTCACTACTGAAGCACCATCAGCACAAAATCATAGCTTTTTAGCTCTTTCACATAATTTCGGGCAACCAACCCCACACGGAGGGAATTTGTGGTAGCACATTTCAACTCCAAAAAAACCCCAGTTCGGTGTATGGCGCAAACACCGTTCTTCTCTTTCCGTTTTGAATCCAGCCATAAACATAGCACCTGGCTGGAAGCCAAACCCTGAAATCGGAGAAAATGGGGATCCGCGACCACGCATCTACGAGATCGCACGCAATCGGACACCGGTTCTCCCTCAAACCCTAAAATCACGCGCTACAACCAACGAAATGCGGGGATCGAAGAGGGCACCAGAGCGGTCGGGGCCGAGGCCCCGGGGGGGCCAGGGGGTGGGGGCGGGGAGGAACGCACCATGTTGGTGCCGTACTCGATGGCCTGCTCGGTGTGGAAGGTGCCGTTCTTCCCGGTGATGCCCTGGCAGATCACGCGGGTGCTCTTGTCCACGAACACCGCCGGCGACGGCGCGGCCGCGGCCGCCGCAGCGAAGCCCCGCGCGTGGAGGAGGCGGGAAGCGGCGGATCCCAGCAGCTGGGACGCGCGGCGGGTGGAGGCGGCCATGGTGGGTGGTGTGTCAGCGGCGCCGGCGCCGGCGCGGGCTCTTTTTTCTCCTCTCGATTCGATTTCGTTTGGGTTTTTGGGTGAGTGCCCGTCTGCTCCTCCGTTCTTCCTTTTACTTTTCTGGGGGTCTCGCGATCCATTCTTGCAGGGGAAGTGGGGTGGTCAAACTTTCCACCTATACCCTTGTATTTGTCGCTATTATCGTGATGATAAACATATACTCCCGTTTATGCTTTGCAGCTTTTGTGATTGTTCTTGCATTTTTCTCATTGGAAACTAAGGAGTATGTATGAGAGCCATAGAAGTCAATTGTAAAGACTATGCATGGATGTTTCCTCCCTCAAAAAGGCAAAAAGAAAAAAGAAAAAGAATTTTCCTCTCTCCCTCAGTCCATCTACTTTCTTTCCCTTCCAAATATTATTCCTACCCAATGGAGACTGCACGTAGCGCAGATGGCACGCGTTCGACCCCGGACGTTGCTGATCCCCTTCTTAATACTCCCTCCGTTTAAGTTTGATCATCATGCTCCATCTTGACATCGAGAACAGGGAGAGATTAGCTCCCCGTATTCCATGTACTGTCGTGTTAATCCCCGTATGTTTCCCCACGACGTCATGCAAACTGATTAGCATGCGGACCAATCGGGTGGAGCAGCGCTGGATTTTTATTGGGACGAGATCGGGACTATGCATGCAAACTAGCATCAAACAGTTACTCCGCTGGAAATCGAAGAGGCCAGCTCGACCAGCCCAAGGCAAAAGTGGCCTCCGCGGGCTTAGACGACAATCATTTTTGGATTTTGTGTTTTCCTCATGTGACAATCAAACTCTAACGGTGGGAGTAATTTCGACTTTAGGTCCTTCTCCGTTGCCCGGTGTTTTTTTTTAATTGTTCCTACCCAATGCAAATAGAGCTTGTGATATTCCAAAGTCTCAATATAATATCTTCCAACTGGGTTGTCAATTTGAGATATTTCAGTCGTCTTATAACCCGTCGGATCAAATTACGCCAAACCTGACATGTAAGTAATTTACAGTATTGTTTTTTTCATTTAATGATAATGATATCGAGGTGAAGTTATGGGTGCTCCCTCATTTGAAACTTACAAATAAGGATTTTTGCAGGAAATGAACCAATTCCTACAGAAGTCCTACAAATCTTCTACATTTTGAAAGGCCTTAATCTTACTACACGCGATTATTTACATAGATTTATCTATGACTACGTTCCTGTTTGGAAAACTTTTAGCAACTACGGCTTCTAAAATTTTAGCTCCTCCAAACTTCAGTTTCTAAAAACCTATAGCTATAGAATAAAGAAATAAACTAGAAGTCACAAGCTGAAAAACCCATGTTTTTTTAGATTCATAAAATCTAACTATCAACCAGCTACTTCTCAAAATCTTAATTTCGCTGTCTCCAACCCTTGAACATGTGTTAAAGGCAACATAATCATGGGCGTGAGCATGTATATACTAGCGCTATTGTGTCTTAGTTGGTAACAATGATCTTGGTTTTTTTAATCTCTTTTTTTAATAATTTTATAGCTCCTCCTTTCGTACAAACAAGCCCTCTTCTTTTAGGATGATGGAAAATAAATATCCTAGCCGCTACATCTAGAGATGATTCCATATTATTTGCGGTATTTAGCTTGTTACAGGCACTGATTGTGCAAAAGTTAATTAGGTTAGATTAGAATGAATCAATGGAAACCGAGGCTTTGGTTTGCCTGTCCACTTTACCTTCTTAACTTTCTTTTTAGATAATGGCCTTTGCCTTCTTAACTTGAATCAGGAGGGTGACAAGCTTCTGAATATCATATCGAACTGGTTGCGGGAGAAATCGGTGCGTTTGTTTTCAACCACCGAAGTCCGAACTGCATTTGCCGGTCACTTCTGTTCTTCTACGGTTTTCTTTTACCTGTCGTTGCAAACAGCGTCTGAATTCTGAACCCGTGCATCGTCTCATCAACATTGCAGAGTCTACTACTACTCTGCTACACAAATCACAACTCTGATTCAGTGATGAAGAGAACGTCACTTCTAAAAGAGTATCAACTTTTTTTTACATCGGTTACAGCATAGTACAGGTACACAATCAACAAGGCA
The DNA here is from genome assembly GCA_030770085.1 of Oryza coarctata. Lineage (NCBI taxonomy): Eukaryota > Viridiplantae > Streptophyta > Magnoliopsida > Poales > Poaceae > Oryza > Oryza coarctata. Next base: position 16,869,486 of record CM061474.1, on the reverse strand, counting down.
TGCATTGCTCCATCCACAATTACATGCCAATACACCATCACCATTCACAGCCTACTCCAATGCCCCCACAAAAAAAACAAAGTTTAAGTCGCGTCGACGAACAATCTTTCTTCTTCCTCCATGGCAGCCATTGCTAACAATCCAACACCTGTACTCCTCATTTGGGGGTGAAGGCCTGAAACGCACACACAAATATCACCAACTTAGTGACTGAATCAATTTGATTCTCTGATGAGATATTCAGGTTGCAGGAGAGATTTGTATGGACTATGGACCTGGAAGATGGTGGCGTGGCCGGGGTCGGCGAGGTGAGCGAAGAGGTTGTCGATGGGGCCGGTGCCGGTGTACTCGGCCTGGAACCAAGCTCCCATGACGGCGAGCATGGCGAGGCGGCCGTTCTTGATCTCCTTGGTGCGCAGTTCCTTGATCTTCTCCGGCGAGCCGGTGCCCCAGCCAAGCGGGTCAAACCACAGCCCACCAGGGTACCTGAATATTACGTTTCCAACACACGAATACAAATTTTAGCCGCTTTACGTCTTCGAACAAGATCGTGATACTTGGTCATGGAGGATTGATGGTGTATGTGTGTGTGCGTACCCGACGTCGGTGCCGGTGAGCTTGTTGTTGGGGAAGATGGGGTCGGTGTTGACGCAGCCGGGCTTGATGATGTCGGCCCACCGGCGGCCCTCGGCCCAGCCGATGAGGATGAGCTCGATAATGAAGAGGGTGGTGGTGTCGGTGAAGTACTGCTGCTCGCCGGCGTGGTACCACGACGGCGTGTTGAGGATGCCGATCTTGGTCAGGAATTCCGGGATGAAGATGCCCGCGGCCCCCAGCATCGCCCACCGGCAGTGCACCAGCTCCGCCTGAACGTTCCACCGCAAGCTCTCCGGGTCCGATCCTATACACACAGACAGACGAATCCACCGCACCGTCAGTACATATGTCCAAAGGCTGCGCGCGCAGAGGCGTCACCGGCGACGAGGAAGAAGATGAAGGCTCACCAAGACCCAAGGGATCAAAGCCGAAGTCGCCGGGGAGGCTGCGCAAAGATCAATGGCAAGTACACTGTGAGTCGCATGATACAAGTAGACAGAGTGTGTGGGAACGTGTCGAGCAAGCTAGGTGGGTATACCGACCTGCCGTCGAGCCACGGCGGCGGGGTGCTGCCGGGGAACCAGAGGGGCCTGTCGGGCGCCGCGGCGCGCACGGCGAACGACGCCCGCGCCGACGACTCGGCCTGCCTCAGCAGCAGCCTGCCGCTCCTGCCACCGAGGAAGGAGGAGGCCCGCGCGGCGCCGGGGAGCGCCGCGACGGCGGTGGAGGAGGAGGAGACGGAGACGAGCGCCATGGTGCGTCGCGTCGCGTGGAGTCCCGGTCGCGTGTGTGGTGATCGAGGAGACGGCGCGTGTGGTGCGGGGCGGTTTAAGGGATCTGCACGCGCGGGAAGCGTAGCTGGATGGGCGGCTTATCCGGGAGGAGATCGCGGGCGCGGCCGCATCGCGCCACGCGGCCCCGGGAATCCAATCCTTTGGCTCCGGGTCACGCTGACCTGGCGGGATCCCCCGGGCTGGTGGGACCCGATAAAAATCACGGGGAGGCACGCCATTGGACGACACACGCTCCACATTTTTGGCACATGACTCGCTCGCTACGTGAGTGGTGATTTGCAGTTGCATGCAACGCTGTGTTCTAACAAAAGAAAAAAAATATATCAACAAGATGTATAGAACTATGGCCCTGTTGGACAATGGGTTATGTGAGGTGTGATTGAGAAATGAAAATAAGTGTATGGCTACGATTAAATGTGATGAAAATAACGAATGGCTAGGATTGACCTTTACCCTTTGGTTGGTGAGAAATCTTTTCCAAAACCTATTTTGCCAAACTAGACCACAGGAGCAATGGTTAACACTGTTCAATAAAATATACTGCATACGTTCTAAAATACAAAAGATTTTTGGCTATACAACAGAGTTAGTATATAAATTTCTGGAAAAAAATAGCATATATGTATTGTATAGAGTTATGTTGCTATAACACACCAACGCCCTGTAATTCTTCTAGGTTAAGGAATGTAATGTTAAAAGTAAGACATATGTAGATACTCCCTTAGATAAAAACAATATATGACGTTTGATCTTTTTAATAATCTTTAAGTAGTGACTTTAACCAAACTAAGCTTTTTAATATTTATTGATAATCAAATTCTTACAAGTTTTTTTTCAAAAAATCAAACATCATGTATTTGTGATTAATAAGGTGCTACGAGTCTGGCATGGTCTCTTTGAGAGTCGTATGTGTCTACCTCTCGGAATATAATGTTCCTGGGGACTTCTAGAAAACTAGGAGTATTAAGTGACTATTTCATCTAGCAATCTACCCACATTTTCACAATTACACATACAATTTTTGCTCCAAGTTCCCTTTCAGAGGCACTTTTCCTTTCCGACAGGATGTTTTCTCAACTCATAAATAAATAAATCGATGTCAATGGACTGTATATCATGTTTTCAACTACTATATTTTAAATTCTACAGAGACTATTGTTTTGTCCAAGTCCTTTTCTAAAGCCACCTTGCCCTTTTGACAGGGTTGCTCTACAGTTGATATACTCATATACTCAATATTAAAATCTCACCCATAACTCTTCTTAAAAAAATGTGAAGCCATATGCTTTTGAAAAGAACACCTGTCTAGCAAACCCAACGCAACTGCAAAAGTCGACAGCATAAAAAACTGTGACAGATCATCAAAGAGCAGAAATATGTGAAGTACATACTTGTTGGCATGTCGCATCCTCAATCAAGAGCACCTCGCAAACTTCACAAACTCTTTTTTTTTCACTAACGTGCACTCTCAACATTCATCATGCATACACCAAAATGAAAAGGGGACGTGACTCTCAAAAAGAAGGAAAGGGAGCGTGCACCAACACCATCTCTGACCGGAGAGCGTCGGTAGAACTGAGCAATTCCCTCGTTCATACTTCGTGTAATAACTTTACAGATGATGTATTCAGAGCGCGTGAACTAACTAGACTGATGTTTCGTCTGGTGCATCATTGAGTAATTACATTGCTGAGCAAATGCCATAAAGCAACACAGATAATATACCAAATGGATGATACCCTACTAAAGTTGATCAAGATTATTGTTCAGGTAGATGGTTGGCCTTGCTCTGGAGTTTCTTGGCAGATTCTGCACATATTGAACTATCCCCAAAACCATGTTTTTGCACTAGGTGCATTATTCTGAGACGTGCTGATTCTACTAGGAAACTCTGGACCAGATGAATGTACTCACCTGATTAGAAAGGTTTGTTCTTCTTGGAGTCATGCTTGGCCTTGACCATCTGGTTCAGAGCCTTCACGCAGCGGCGGATCACTCCCATCGACTTCTTTCCCCCGTCCGGGCGCTTAATCACCATGGCCAACGTCGCCGGAGGTGCAGGGATTTTATGATCAGAAATGACCTCCCCATTTCCGAGCTTGCTGGTGGCTTTGGCTTCTCCGATGAGGAGCTGCTTCTCTTGTATCAGATCCTGAAGGGAGAACCGGGGCACGTCGTCGGCCCACGGCGGCGTGATCAGCTTCCTCACAGTTTTGCATTGCCCCGGGGCCTTCTGCTCTGTGTCTTGGCATTGCTGCTGTGCCTTGAGTGACTTGTGCTCTTCATCTTGATACTTCTCTGATGTCTTCTCTTCTTCTTCTTTGCATTGTTTAGCTGTTTTCTGCTCTTCGTCCTGGTATTGCCCTCGTGTATTCTCCTCATCTTCATATTGATTTGGCGCCTTCTCCTCATCATCTTGGCATTGCTGCAATGTCTTTTGATGCTTATCAAGGTATTGCTTTGGTGTTTTCCTCTCTCCGTCTTGATCCTGGAATGGTTTCTTCTCCTGCTCTTCATCTACAAAATGATGAAGTTTCTTCTCCGGTTCTTCATCTAGATAATCCTGCACTTCATCTAGATAATGGTGAAGTTTCTCCTCCTGCCCATCATGGTGTTGATTAGGTGTCTCCTGTGCATCAACTTCGCATTGCAGTGGTGCCTGTAGAATCCTCAACTCCTGCTCTTCATATGAACATGGTGGCTGCAGCTCTGTATCTTGGCCCTGGAACAATGTCTTCAGCTTGGCATCTTGACGTAGCTGCTGCGCCAGGGGCGGCACATGTTGATCTTGATAACAAGTGATGAGGCTTGTTGATCTTCGTGTTCGCCTCGACATGCCGAGATCGAAGCGCCGAGATTTGTTCACATCACACTCGGTGGCCATTGTCAGTGGTTTGAGGAGAAAGAGCAACCTGCTTCTTCTTAGGGGTGGAGTTGTTATAGGTTGCCTAATGTGATTAATATATGCGTAGTCCGTACTGAGAATAGGTGAGCTAGTAAAATGTCCATTTCAGATGTGAAGTCTGGTTTGGTCATTTGTAAGATCAGTGCCTGTCCCAGTACCCTTTAATCCCTACATGAAGTGAAACTGAAATTAGTATTAGCAAATAAGTCATCCATAGTCTGCCACAAGCCCACGAACATATAGAATATTTGTTCTGCAATAAGATTTTAGTACATCAAAATTGTATTTTGCAAGATGATAATATATATCGATCACGCAGCATAAGGATGCTAGGAAGTAGGGGCAGAAGTTCTGAAATAAAGAAATTCCTGTGTATTTTAAGCTATTCCCAACTACCTAAGAGCCGAGAACCAGCAATATTTGGTTTCAAGCAAAAGATTTGACTGGCACGTCTTCACATACTTCGATTGCAAATGTTAACATAAAGCATTCCTCTGATCACACTGACACCTCGGATAAGAGGTAATGCCCAGGTCCAATAACTAGCATTTCAGAAACTTACTCATAAGTTGGAAGAACTAATTATGAACAAATACTGGGGGGGAGCTTTGATAAGTACTACCATTGATGCCAATTCTGCCACCAAAAAGCTAACATGATAACTGTCCAATATAAAATGCACAGGGTACATCATATGTCACAGTCAGCCTAAACAAAGTACTGATCTTTTCCCAACATTGTGTATCTCAGGCTACACCAAATATATTCATTTACAGAGTTAGTAATCTTGTTTAGCTGCAGATGGAACCCCCTATCTTGCAAACCTCATCGTCCACTCTGCAGCTATTTCATCATGCTTAGTTCTATCAGTCAAGTATAAACGTCCAATGCTCAGCACAAGTGGGCAGTCTGCACAGAAAAAAATAATCATAATGTGAAGTTTTCCACTTGAAATGAAGCAACAATTATATGTATATTACAATTAGTTTTAACAGGACTGCATGTTTAGTCATGGAAGATAGTGCAGAAATAAAACAATTATGATCACACTGAAACTTGGAACTTACATGGATCCGGATTTGTGATGATGGCTTTAATGGCGAGTAGCACCTTCGAAATAGTTAAAGCAGGACTACAGCCTTCCCTTAAAATGTCCATACTCAAGTTACCAGTGGAGTCAACATTGAAGTGGCAAATCCTTGTCTTGAAAGTTACCTAGCATAGTGAAAAAACAGTTATAACCACAAATTGAGGTACCCTACTACTAAAATATCGGATAAAAGTACAGCAGTGGATCTCAATTGTTCCATATTTCTATATATACATACTGTATCGAAATTGTAGATCCTTCAATATTGAAATTTTAGCATGTTCAACTGGAAGAGTGAAGTAATTTCAAGATATTTTTAATTGTTGAAACATCAAATATCAAGCCAAAATTACCAGCCTATAGTATATTTCTTCTGTATTATGAGCGTGCTATCAACTCTTTACAAAAACTTGAGAAACTTCACTTACTATTGCCAAATTATATGGAGTCTAGCATTAGCGGGGTTAATATGATTGCCATGTTGGACTGTATTGATGTTTGCACAGTTCCATGTACTGGTCAAGGTAAAAGGTAGACCACTGAAAGACTGTTTACATGTTAGGTCAAAGCAGTCCTAGCATTGCTCTAGGCTTTCAGCACTGCTATCTAGAGGAATGGGGGAGAATTTCAGATGCACCATCAAATACTGAAGAGCGGAGATGGAGGTTGGCTCATATCCTACCTCTCATCAAGGCATTATAAGTTGATGGTAATAGCTGGGCAAAGACAGTAGCAGTCTTACTGTCTTAGCAACCACCAAATCATGATGCAGGTGATCGTGTAGGGCTGTAGGCTATGGCCAGCAGGTCTACACTGATTAGTCAATGACACCACTATATGGACTGAAAATCTGCATTTAGGCTTTTCTTTTTTAACAGACTCTTATTTTCTAAGCTAAGATCCACAAAATGCAAATAATCTGTTGGCATACAATGAAGGCGATGCCCAAGCACATACTAGTACGGCTTTGTTAACGCAAAATTTGAAAAACCCATGAAAGGATTGGAAAAAAGATCGGCTTAAGTAAATAAGATTCCGGTTGCTACAAGGAGAAAGCCGATCGAACGAAACAGGAAAAGATTCGGTCCAAGATTAAAAGATTATCCAAATGAGACCGAGTTTAAGAAGTCGTGAAATTCACGGCAGGATATTCTATCGTATCTTATATGAATAGGAAGATTTAGTTAGTTTGGTTAACTTTCTTAGAGATATTTTTCTTTATCTTTGTTAGGAAATAACGTCCGATAGTTGTTGTAAACATGTCGGACTTTGTAAACTCAGGGTATAAATATAGACCCTGAAAACATGTAAAGGATCTTTCGATCAATACAACTTCGGCACATCGCTACCCTAGTCTATCTAGGTTTTTACCGGCGGGGTCTGCCTCTCGACGCGGGGCTGCATCGGTTAAATTCGATCTCCGGCAAAGGGGTAAGTCCCACCACTATCTCGATGTCTCGTCCTGTCTAAGCCTGTATCGGTTAGGTTCGACCTCTTAGGCCGATCGAATGTATCGCATCACGTCCGTGCAGGATCTATCGGTCTATCAAGCTCTCTCTGCCGTCGTCGGTCTCGTGCTGTATCGGTTAGATTCGACCTATGAGTCTGCCGACGGTAGAATAAGCTTTAGGCCTATAGATCTCTGTACGGCATTTCATCGGAGTGTTAGCCGATGAGTTGTCTATACGTTGAGCGTCACGCCCAACGTATCGGCTCCTCGGCTGATACGCGCCTGTCTTCAGAGAGACGTCTACTCATCGGCTCAGCTAGCCGATGGTTTCGTTTCGCCCTTACTTCAGCACATCCGATCCAACGTCCACCGTCCCATTGCCGTTGGTCTCGGTCTCTTACTGTCTCGGTTAGGTCCGATCTTCGATATTCGGCGCTAGCGGCGTTGTCACGACGGGCGACGGGTTTCGTGTTGCCATCTCCAGAGCGGAATCAGCTTTACAGCCGGTGTCTTTTATACGATTCCTTGCCAGCTTGCATATGCTTTCATTGGCTTTCCAGCCGATGGACGACCGCGACAGGTTCCGTCGACTGCCAAGAGAGATCCTACGTGCCTTGCTATTCTCTGAGTACACTCCTGTGCCTCCATCGGCTCTACGGCCGATGGATCAGGGTCTCGCATTCGCTACACCTGGAGCCATCATATCCTTCGTTGACATCCACCTATGCCTTCATCGACTCCCCAGCCAATGGAAGAGCGTCTTAATTCCTATCGGCTATCAGCCAATAGCAGAAGCCATCCGGACGCGGCCGATGACTAACTCGATCCTATTGGCAGCCAGCCGATAGCGAGGGCTCATATCGGCCCGTCGTCCGACTGACCCGTTTGCCTCACCTCCTTGTTAATTGCAGAGTCAAATTGACTGGCACGCCCGCACCAGCACCATCGTGGCGGAGCTGACCGAAACCCATGGCCCTCGGCGCGCGTACCTTAAGCCACGGAGAGAAGCCGACCAGCCTGCACTGAAGCTAAGCAGACCTCCCAGGCGTCGGCATGTTCGCGCCGGGCGCCCGAGACATTTTCGGCGCAAACAGGCTTCCAATGTACAAAACCTTTCTCTGTAAAACTTTTTCACAACAGTATCAACCAAAACAGGAGACACCTAGGAAAACAACATTTTAGCAACTCTGAACAGTTATTTTTGTTGAACACTAAGCGTAAAACAGACTTCAAATAAGTTTTCTTCATAAATAATAAAGAACATATGAAAAGAGGTAAATTGGTGCTTATCTTAAAATGAACTCAAATCACTCTAATTAACAAAACAAAGTAGCTTTAACATAATCCCTTTTGTTATCTAGGTCCTTCTAACAATCACATTGTCAGTGTCCTAGATATAACATGCCTCGTATATCTGGACTAAAACATTTTCAGAAATACTGCATATATAAATACATATGGAGGTGTCCCTACAAATAGAAACACATACGGCTAAGAAAGAAAACTATACCCAATTAAGGCAAAACTTTGAAGTCTGATCCGAGTACGAATCAACCTACCCGATCGTATTACCTAAAGAGTTTTTCGAGTTCTACTTGAAAAAGGAAATATCTATCGATATAAATACAATGCTCTCTCAGCAGGGAAGGACATCGAATTAGAAAACAAATACAAGCCATATTGAGGCAAGATCTAAGGAGCCGCCGACTACATCTCACCACTTAGGTTTGCTGCATATTAGTTAGATAGGTTAAAAGAGTAGATTGCTCTAACTTTGTACTCTGTGTGGTTCTCACCGAATACATATAAACATTACCCATTCTTAGGAGACCTAAACCTGTATGATAATCCTCGTGTCTAAATACCTTGGCACCAGTCAAATTCTACATCTATAAATACCGTAGCCGGATATCACCTGTTGACACACTATTTGCTAGGCTTGCCCTTGAACACAAGCATTATTGCTTCCCAAAATGTTTGTTAAGATACCATTTTAGGATGAATCTTGATTCTTGTCAGACAACTCAATGCATTTCTAATTTCCCTTTCTACGCTAAATAAAAGGCATAGCAAATTAGATTATACAATTCTTATTGAAGAAACTAAAAGAAGTTTGGTGATAGTAGACTTTTGCGACAAACTACCCGATGCATGTACTAAAGATACCAATGTTCATCGCTTTTGTAATGCTTGGTTTACATACCGAAGCAGAACTATATACAACAATATTGCCCCCAACCAATTGTCTGTCCCATTTGATTTTCTTTTCCAGTTCTTCAAGATTTTAGTCCTGTCAGTGTCTCTTAAAATCATATCTTTCCTGCCTTACCTTAACCTCACTACCACGTGGTGAACCCGTAGTAGTATATCAATAATTACTGTGATGGAAAGTCACATTCGTTCTAGATTTTTTTTCCAATAATAGGGATATGGTCACTCATGAGTCATGAATCATGGCATTAGGTAGAATGTATACAGACAAGGAGAGAAGATGTCAATTTACAACTTAAGCTTATATGATCTTGGAAAACTTTCACACAAGGTATTAGGCGCAGATAACCAGACACCTCATAACCAACAGCCCATTTAAGCAAACAGAAAAAAAGGAAGTTAATTCTTAGTTGTTACCATGGGAGGTTTAAACGGATAGTCAATTGGGAATACAATATCAAGTTAAAATATCCCTCCTACATACGGAGATCCTACAAGATGAGCACTGCATTAGATCAACAAAGTGAAGGTGCTCATAAGACTAGTTCACTCTACACTCCACACCTGATTCCACACTAGAAAAAAAATAGTCGCGATTTGAACAGGTGAAATTCGCTGAGCCGCAGTAAAATTCGCACGAGCTTTATCGGCGGCTGCTAGCAGAGGGAGTAAGCGGAGAGGGGAAGGGGGATACCCTGGGGTCCGATGATGGTGGAGAGCCAGTGGTAGAGGTTGTCGCCCTTAGGCCCGGTGGAGCAGTCGGAGGCGTTGAGGTCCATCAACTCCTTCTGAATCCGCCTCCCCGACGACGACACCGACGTCCCACCGCTGGAGTCCCAGGGGCGCACGCCGCTCCATCCTCCACCTCCGCCACTGGAGCCCCCTCCTCCTCCTCCGCCTCCGCCTCCGCCACCGCCACCGCTGGTGCCGGCGCCGGCGCTGGCGGGGAAAGGGGAGCGAGAGGCGGGGAAGGAAGAGGAAGAGGAGGACATGGCCTCGACGGCTTGACGACCACGAGGTACCGAGAGGAAAGTAAGAATGTGTAGGTGGGCCGGTTCGCTCTGTTGGTGAGGCTTTAAGAGGAATTAGGAGAGAGAGAGGGAAGACGAAAAGGCGCCGAGGACGCTGCCGCCATCGCCGCCGAGCTCGCCCTCGTCGCCCAATCTGCACGGTCGTGGAGCCCGCGGGATCCGGCCGAGCTCGCCCTCGTCGAGATCCGACGAGGCCGCGAAGAAGGGAGGGGCGTCGGTGGCCGTCGGCCCGGAGCTAGAGCAAGGATGGGGGCCGGCGGCCGCCGGAGGAGGAGAGAAGGCGCGCCGGCCGCAGTCGTGTTGGTGAGGCGTCGCCCGCGTCGATGAGAGCGACGAGCGGAGCGGCATCGGTCATTTGTGGATCAGAACGAACGATGGGACCGGGAGAGATAAAGGGAACGAGGGTTTTTGACTATTGCCATCCTCTTATTCTCAAATATCATTCTAGATCTATTAAATTATTTTTATTTTACTATTGTTAATCGACGATGAAAAATGACATCAATACTCCTAAATTCTCCTCTCATCTATCTTCTCTCGATGCTAAGGCTAATCTCTTCTATCGTCCTACTATCAATACTACAATAAAGGACTAAGGGCGAGCTCGAAGAAACGGTTATGATCGGACATTAGAATGTCTTCTTTCTCTCAGCGCTTGGACTCAGTGGTGGTGGTTACATCGATGGCAGGGATTGGACGGCGAGCTTGAAGATGCAGTTGCAGTTAAAGGGGGCCGAGCTTCGTATCGTTGCTAGGAGAGGAGGCTCCCACTCTCTGCCTTCCATTACTTCGATGGTGCCCTGCTCAACTCCTCCTTCCTTAGCGTCGACCAACACCTCACATTGCGCGAGCTTCTCCAAACCTGCTACAAGCTCCCTTTGGCCTACAAAACGATCCGTTGAAGGCAACAGTGATGTGGGGCAATGGATCTAGTGATACATGACTCAACAACGTATAAGGTAGGGGCCCACAAATCCAACGATAACCTACGAAGCCACTTAAGGTCGCCCATCTCCATGGCTATCCAATAGCGACACGTAAAATCATCCCCATGCTATGCCATCGTCCTTATGTTCCACCATCCCCATGCCAACATAGCACTATCGGGGAGCTCACTGATACTCCAAAACTTTGCTAGGCAAGAGGGATGAAAGAAAGAGTAGAGAAGATAGGAAGAGGGGTAAAATTAAAATTATGCAATCATTGCCATGTCATCTATGTGATGTGGCAACCACATGGCAGCATATTATGCTCAAAATGGCATATGAGTAACAAATATTTTCTCTCTTATGGCAAATTATCAAAGTCTTTAGGGGAGAGTGATAGTTGGGAATGTGACATCAAGAGGATGGCAAATAGTCCAAAAACCCAGGAAGTGACTTGGTCAAAGGTAATTGTTTCATCGGATTTGCTAAATGGCATGTGACACATTTTTGGAGATGAAATCTTATAGATTTTGGATCGTCGGATTTGCACCAAGATTCGAGCCTAAGCTCTTTCTCCTTCAATTCTAGCAAGCTACTTCTCTTCTTCAACACCGGCAATGCCCTAACTTTAGTAAAGGGCATGCAAATTAGGGTTTGGGGTTTGGGTTGGGGGAGGGGTTGAGAGAAATGGAAGAGTAGGGTTTACCTAGGGCTTTTAGAGGGATAGGCGTGGGCAGTTGACATGGGCGGGTGGAGTTGGTGGTGGGTGGTAGGCTGGTGTTGACGGTGGAAGCAAACAGAGATATTAGTTGGTGGTGGCCGATGATGGTAGATCTGATAGGGGAATACGATAGGGTGGAGGGCTCCTTGCCGCTGCCACCCTTAAGAAGGAGGAGAGAGGAAGGAGGTTGTCGATAGGGACCTCATCGGTGTTGTTTGCACCTTCGAGCCAATCAGCAAGGCCAGGGGTAGCGTAATGAGCGGGGGAGGCGGTGGCATTGGAAGGCAAGCTTGAGTGCATGCGTGCATGCAAAGCTACGAGGAGAAAGTGAAAATAAAAAGATAAGGTTATTGTGCTCACGAATCTTAAAGCTAGTTTAATGGTCTAGGATTCGTATGATATGAGGTTGGATTTTTATCACAAATTATGTAGGTAACTCTTTGTTTTATATTACTTTATGTTTATGGTTTCTAGGTGCTTTATGTAAAATTATGGATTTATCTATGTATAAATTAAAAGACCGTGAGTACTATAATAAAAACTTTTAGGAAAATAAAACATCCATTGAGCGACCTGTGAGTAGTTTAAATTTTGTAGTTCTGATAAAAAGTGACTTTTTACTATTTAACTATTTATAGTACTCTTACAACCGTTTGTTCGGACCTATACCTTATCCATCTTTGGTGTGGCTTCCATTGCTAAATCCATTTTTTGCTAGCCTAGTCTTGTCGGCAATAGTGGGCCAAAAACCGATCAAATACTCAAATTTCAACAAACCTCATAAATCAATCCCTGGAAAAGTCATAAATAAATACTGGTTGCATTTTGTCAGTTGGTGTATATCGCGTACAAAATACGTTCATTATAACATATGGACTCCTTTAGAACGTAGAGATTTTACATAGGAATTAATTCTTCTCAGTTGTACAAACGAGGACGTCTAATTTAGCATCTATAAATTCAGAAAAAAGAATTGGTGATATGAAATGGAAATCATAGCCTAGCCACTGAATTCCCGGCAGCATACAAGCTATATGCAGGGGGCACATAACACTTTTTGAGTCATACAAAAACATTTCAGAAAAGAAGCCTTCCACAATTTAATGCTCCCAGCCTGGCATTCAAAAATGATGTATCTTGCTCATTTTCTAGGGCAACAAATTTTGAGAGACACATGCCATCTAACATCAATACAGCAAAGACAAATATGGGCTCCCTACACTACCTACTGACAAGATCCACAATAAATTTCGGGCATCTCATCCAAAATGCATAATTGTTTACAGGGTTTTACAAGAAAACTAAAATGAGCAGCAATGTGGTAATTAGCTGAATCAACCAGCAGGATTGAGTTTGTGTTGTTGCAAAATCGTCTGGGCTTACTGGCCCAGACGCTGCACCACCACTGCTGCCATTAGAACCAGTGCTGCAAGAAGAACCAAAAGCACATCAGGATAGAGCAACAGAAAGTGCAGAACCATTAGCACAAAAACATCGACAAGAAAGGACTCACCTTCCTGCAAAAATGCATGAACCATGGCCTGCATGTGTTGATCCAGGGAAATTGTGTTAGGCTCATCAAACAGGGAAAAGAGATAATCACTCGGTGCAATCTAACAGTAAATATTCTTGATCTCTTTAAACACACTAAAAAAACAGCACCTTCTGTAAGAAAATGCACAAAATTACAGGATGCTGATCATGCATTTACTAGTGGTAAACACATCTTATATTAGCAAGATAAGATATCTAAAGTCTAAGCACTGTCCAAAATCAAAATTTCTTGCTCTAGCATTCTACATAATCAGGGGTCCATGTCAGACATACATAAACTCAAACATGTTCAATTATAACCTTGTCTGCAGCTCCAAGTTGTTTACTGACATTCAATGCCATCTAAGTCATATTAGGAATAGGCAAACCAAGTCTCGATGAATGGGCCAATCAGTTCAATTGCATGTACTTGCTACTTTAGTTCCACTTGGATCAAAACAATTTGTAATAGCTGCCATGCTGCACGCCAGGAACAGGAAGCCAGCATAGAAATCATGTAGCCATGTGGATACTAGTCTAACATGAGAGGATAGGCACCTATAAGTTTCACGTATCTTAAGCAAGTTTCCATGTAACCAGTAAAATACTAGGCAGGTTAACTAATAATCTAGCCAACCTGATGTTTTAAGTGGAAATTAGTGGTAGCATACAAACATGTTATACTGACAGATTTAAAAGAAAAAATAGGATATAGAATCATAAAATGTAAGTATGGCACTGGCTTTGGGCAACAGGAAACACAAATCTAAACCACTATGGCGGCTGGTGGCTATTAGTTGGGTGAAAATATGCATCTAGTTGTTTTTAATATATAAGCTTAATTCTTTTGCCTGCAGTACTAGGAGCGAGTGAGGATTACTAATTGTGCAAAAAGTGAAAGATGTAAGGTGAAGCTACGTGCCGATTATGTGAAATGTTCTTTTTAGTGCTGACTGCTGATATCAATAATAAATAACAGTCATGTGCCAAGTGCTAACCATGCTTTTAGAAAACTAAACCAGGCAATTAAGAACTGTACAAAAGTGTTAGTACCTAACAATTGTAGGGAAATGGATAGTCAAAGAGAAGAAATCGGCTTACTTGGATCAGTAGATGTTACCATTGCAGTGCTATTGAAGTTGCATGTTCCGCCACTTGCTTGTGTCCTATGGTAATAATCATTGAAAGCATATGAAGCAACAGCTACAATGTCATCTGATTTATAACATGGTTGTCCAGGTTGAATTGCACTGCAGTTTGCAGAGCCAGGGCCACATGCCCAATCCAAGCTTTGCTTCAATGCACTATGAGGAACACTTGAATTTGCTACACAGAACGTCCCTCGCAAAGTTAATGAATCTGTATTAGTTGTGGCCGTGTCTTCAAATGTAAGGTTGTACACAGTAGTTGCATTGGGAAACATGATGCCCCAATTTTTCTCTGAGATAGGACCTGCCCGAAGATCCTTATTGAACAACTCGAATATGAATGCGCTTACTTGATTATTTGGCTGGCCAGGAGTACCAGAATTATTTAATACATGGCATATGAGGTTTGTATTGTAGGCCAAAGCATTATCCACATTAGCAGCCTTCTCATTTTGCCCACCATGCCAAGGCCACCCAGAAGCTGTGACCATAACAGGGATCCCAGTGAAATTCATTTCTTGCATTGAGTTGTAAGTAGCATCAACCATAGCATCAAACATATTGGTATAGAACAAATTTGTGTTGGGATCTGCAATTTGACTGTCAGGGTTGAGTGATCGAAACAGGGCATATTCTAAGGGGAATACGCCTTGCCCTTTGACATAGTCATAATAAGGTTGGGCATTCAGCATGAAAGGAGATCCTGTGTTGTTCAGAAATTGAAGATACTGAAACATTATCGAGTTCCACGTTGAATTGAATGTGGCAGTAGACGGAGGAAATGGCTTTGAAATCATGTCTGTGGAATGAGGACTTGAAATTTTCACCTGGGTATTGAGGTTTGCTGCCAAAAGTGCTGACTGTAGGAATTGCAATGCAGGTACAAGAACAAGAGCTGCATTTGGTTCCTTAGTAAGAACCTCATTCCCCACAGCAATATATGTTATGTTAGTCGCTGGAATGTATGCAGCAACATTCTTGTTAATCCAATCAGCAGCTGTTGAACGAGACTGTCCCACACGAAGTAACTGATCATTTGGAACCCCAACCACCACTTCTATTCCAGTATTTGCAAGGGCCAATAGCATCTGATGGTCAGAATCAAGCAGACGAACATGCTGAATCTTCTTTTCTTTCAGGATAGACACTATGTCTGATGCTGATGGTAGGTTCGAAATATCAGTGCCAACACTGATACCAACAAATGCTCCTGTGAAAGTGAATAAAATTATTCCATGAATATATATGGCTACTGTTATAAAGCAACAATTTTGCAGATCAAAGCAGTAATTTTTTTGTGCCCTAGTTAAACTATGTCTAGAACAACTTAGCAAATCAGAGCAAGTACGATAAAGCACCAACCCTAACTGAAAATACTGAGTATAAAGCCATATTCGTATGCTGTAAGTTACAAATGAACTATTACCTGAAACATTGAGAACCATGAGCATTAACAGCATCACCACGCCTTTTAGGCTCGCTGGCCACATATTACCGTGCTCTAGCATCTGATTTCTAATTATCCTAGGACACTTCTCACTTTCTCAGAAGCTCTTAACCGAAGCTGAAACGTCAACATTGAAGAAATTATTCAAACATCATAACAAAAACTTCACTTAAATTCTATCTTTAGGAGATAAATTTGAGCTGACAAAGATTTAATAGTAAGAAATACAAGAATGCATCCACATTTGTAGAATACAGCCAAATATGATATTAGTATCGATCTTTCTGGTTCTTCCCAAATCATCATCACAATGAAATAATTTGGGACATTAATGCAGTTCAAAAGTATTCAGATACTAGTAGTTCAAAGAGCTTGCCGAATACCCTTCAAATCTGCAACCATCCAAGAAACAGGAACCAGACTCTCATCCAAGAAACAAACAATTCAAGGAATCTGAGGGAAATCTATGAGCTAACCCGAGGTGACGAGGAGCTGTCTGAAGAAATGCCTGGGAGGTGCAGGCGTATGCAGAATGAAGAGGAATTCAAGCGGGAAAACACAAAAGGGGGCTACGCATGAAAGCACATCAAAACCGAACTGAACAAATAATTCAAGCAACCCATGAAAACGAGCAGTTACCTCCCAAAACATCGGGACAAATTCCCAATACTATCGCCGCCTAATCATGACGAAATCATACGAACTCCATTCCCCGACAGTTAAAACTCAAACAGCAATCCCTGAATATGAAGCAGTGAGATACGTGAAACAGGAGGGCAAGAGCAGGGAGATGGGCACGCCTCAAAATTTGTTTTTGAGTCATCAACAAGCAAGCCTTCAAGAACATTTCATCACCCCTCCCTGTTAAAAAAAATACATTCCTTTCCAAGAAACCTCGGTTGGTAAAAGGTCACGAGCACAAAAGATCACAAGCCTCCAAAAACAAAGCAACAAACGGGGACATCGCAATCGTATCAACAGTACAAGAAAGAAAAATGAAACAAACCAACAAGAGAAGAGAAGAAATAAGCCACCCGATCTTGTCCCCAGAGAAGAGACCCTTCTTCCACTTCCTCTTCCCCTTTCCAGATACACACATCCAAGAACGAAGCGCGAACTGGAGATTGGAGGCTGGACCACTGGAGCAGTACTGGACTACTGGAGGCAGTGAGAAATGGGAAGCCCTCTTCTCTCGCGCACACAGAGACGCAGTGTGTAGATCAGTCGGTCTCTCGGTTCTTGGTTTGGATTCTTTCTTGCTTCTGTTTCTTGGAGGCTTAACACTTTGTGATTAAGAGCTCTTAAACCTCTCCAAGGAATGGTGATTATTGATCAGGTGCGCAGGAGATGGAATTAAAGAAGAGATAGGGGATTGACCGAGAGCTCTGCTCAGCTGCGCGTGTCGCAGATCTAATTAAGTTTCTTGGGGGACATGGTGGATTAAAGAAAAGAGGTGGGAAAAGTGCTGGAGTAAAAGGTCGAGCTGTTCTAGGCTCGGAGTTGGGGGCGGGTGGGCGGGGATGGGATGACTGGCGAGTGTGCTGGACTGGAGCGTGCAGTGTGTGCAGGTGCAGGTTCCGGAGGAGCAGAGAAGGCCAGCGTAGCATTTCTGTGGGCACAATCTGTGGCCATCTCTCGAGATGTTCGGCTCATAAATCCAGCATTTTACGGCGTATTTTATTCCCTTCAAAAATCAAATTTACCACAAATTTGGTGTGCCATTCCATAGGGGCATCAGTCTTCAGCTCAAAAAGCGAAAGCTTTTATCTTTTGAAACAGAGAAGGGAAAGTCCTGAGAAAAAAAAAGCAGTCAGAAATCCAGAGAAAAGGTAACGAAAGAATTCCTCACCTCTGCGGCTCTGCCGCCGCTCCCCGCAGCACGAACACGTCGTTGGGAACACTGCTCTAGTCTCGTCGGCCCGCCGCCGCCCTGCGCTGGTCGGCCGCCCCTCTCCCCCGGGCCTCGCGAGCTATACTTGCATCGCCATGCCGGGTTGTACAAGATACAAAGGTCATAGGATTCACGTCGCTACATCACTTAATATGAACATCATTAGGGATTTAATTTTATCCTTTACTTGGCACTTCCCCAGCACTGCGGCCACTGCCGCTAGTAATAACTGAAAAAACCTATTCGTTGATGTTCTAGTATCAAACTAGCCAGATCATTCTAAACTCATTGTCGTCTACCACTAATGCATGTGGAGGATAGGTACACAAAACCACCCAAATGCAAATTCCAACAGTGGACTTCGATTAAACTACATAATGTCATCTACTATTGATGGCAACACATGGGCTTTGTGAGGTGTAACAATTATGCGTATATCTACTATCAGTTCGAAGCTACTCTCTGATCATTTAAGCTATGAATAAACTGTGAAAAGTAAATAAATGAAAAAATAAAAAAAATATGGGTAAATTTTTTATATCCGTGTTGTTAGTTAAAAAGTAATACTGGAAAATATAATACGAATAAAAAACCTAATATTAACTCCAATATTAAATCTCAAAATTTAAATTTTGGTTGCGCCTAATAACCTAACCAAAAATAATTCAAAATAATTCAAGTGCATATCATCATGCCTCTAACACATGAGAATTTATTACAGGAATTTGGTTCGACCTCAAATCTAATTAGGAAATTCCTCATTCAAAATTGGCCTGTCAATTTGTGTTCCACTGTTCCTAGGAGAAGAAAAATGAGAAATACTCTAGGCTTGTGGTCCGCGGCAAGTCTTTTCAGAGTTCACGCTTGTGTTTGTGAATTCAAACATTTCTCTCCATGTTTTGCTTTTTGCCTTTCTCCCACTTTTAAGCTGAGAAAAGCACCAGCGGGACAGCAAGGCATGCAGAACAAAAGGTCTTTGCAGTACCAATCGCATCGAACTACCGTTGTAACGCAGCTTCAGCCTGAGTCATTTCATGCTCAAAATCTCTCACTGCGCAACCCTTTTTCCCCCACCATGGTCTGCATGCCAAGGACCAGAGATTCTGACCTGATACCAATCAGAGGAAAATGTCCGTGCGAACTTGAGATTTGTAAACCCACATGGTGCCATTTGCACATTTGCACATTTGCAAGGTTTAGTCGGTGACCTACTCGACTCAAAAATCGTCGTGGAACAGCAGGAGTCAAGGGTGCCATTGTGCCCCGATTTCTGGCTCTTGTCGCACTTGAGATAACCGACCCGAGGAGTTGACTGTCCTGTGTTCTCGGTAATGAAGATCTGAGTGGGAGGATTTATATCAGGACAGTCTCTACCCTTCTAATTTCTGTAACTGTCACGTAAATAAAAAAAACTTATATGACAAGAGAGTTAACGTGATTGGATGAAATTTTATTTTTAAAAAACTACCCACTGAGTATATGGTTTTTATACGCATTTGTGTACATAATATGATGAGTATAGAAACTTTCTAGGTTGAAATTGCCCCGAGTACTACCATTAGTACTCCATTGTTTTGTCACAGTACGCAGAACCACTGATTCAGTTTTCAAAAAAAAAAAAAAACCAGTCACTGTTCTGCTTCCAAGACTGCTAGCCACACGCTGGCACGCGGCCACGGCGCGGTCGGCGTCGCTGAATTGAAATCGTTTCCCCGCGCCATCATGGCGTGCCCGGGACCAAACACGAACACGAAGCGCCGTCTCCTCATCGCTGCGGTCGGTGGGTGCGCGCGGGTGGCGCTCCCGTCGGCAAGGTCTAGAGCGCGTGTTTTGCGCGAGCGCGCTGAGGCCTCCTCCGTGCGATTCTGCAGCCTGCTTGGTGCCGTGTATGGGCCTTCAGTAATGAAGATAGCGGATGCCCATCATGCAGCAGCTGCTGCAGATCAGGCCTACCTCGCGATCCACGTACGGGGCATATCCTATGGGCCAGGTAGATCATAAGTGAAGCGGAAAGTCAATCTTATAAAACAGGTTATATTATTTTTTTAATTATTAAAACCTTCTCAGATTGTTTTGAGTACGGTTTCAGCTTATATGGTAGCGTTCACGTGGCAAACTAGTTATCAAATAAATCTATCTATTATTATATTAAAAAAATATTAAAAATCCTATAAACATTTTTTAAGCAGTGGCATGTTATTTCTACCTGGCATTTCTAAAGCCATCATGTAGCGTTTTAATAAATTAGAGAAAATACTAAAAATTCTAAAAAAAAGCAAAATATCATATTATTGATTTTTACTTAGTAGACCCGATATTATAAAAAGTTAGGTTAGATTATCCTGAAAAAGGTCAAAGGACGACGCAACGGTAGATCGATTGGCTTTTGCGCCTGGTGGTGGTGGGCACGGCACGGCTGCGATGGAGGCCTGCCCGGGGCAGGAAGAGGCTTCTGGATATTATCAGGATGTAGCTGATGGCGATACAAATCTAAAGACTCAACCTTCCAGCGAAACAAGGTGTTCATGCAAGCACGCACTGCACACCTCACTACCTTTTTTTTTAATTTCCGAAAGATAATTATTAATACGTACTGATCATCAGCCACCATGCATGCATGGTTCTTGGGTCGTGTTCGTCATCCGAACAGTCTCAATTTTTTTTAAAAAAAACAATATATATTATATCAGCATTTATTAGTTCACATATATGCATAACTAGATAAGATTTGCAATGTCAGGAAATTAGGCTTTCATCATCGTATTTTTACGATATTTTTTAACAATTAAAAACTTATATTTTGGGTCGTATTTTTTACCCTTTGTATGCCTTCGTAGTGCTGCAGGGTAGGGATGTACTGCGCCATGGCGCCGGTGACGACGGCGTCGACGTACTTGGCGTTCGGCCAAACGCGCACGATGATGGCGGCCCAGTCACCCTTGGTGCACTCGGCGCGGACGAACTCGGCGAGATCGGCGTCTGGCCGGAGGATTCCGGCGACGGCCTCGCGCACCGACGGATCGACGACGCGGGGGCTGAGCTCGCCGGCCTCGATTGAACTGGAGGAAGCGAATCTCTCGGAGGAGCGCGGGAGCCAACATGGCGCCGACGTGCACCACGTCGTGGCGCTGGCACAGGCCGCACACCATCTGCGCGTACATGCTCGGGAACACGTCCTCGCAGAGGATGGCCGCCGTCGGGCTCGTGTAGGCGTTCGGCTGGTTCTTGAAGCGCTCGCTCTTGAATATGCTCGTCAGCGCAGGCCAAGCCGTGAGGCCACCTCGTGTCTTCGTCTCCGACTTGACGAACAGGAAGTAGAGCCCTTTCCCCTTGTCAAGCCCAGGAACATACCTATACATCGCGAAATGTTCGATGTCAAATGCATCGATGTCACCAAGTAGAGGCGGTTAACTTACAGGTTCAAGACAGGTCCAATGAGACTGCAGCGCGTGGTGGCGACCGGAGTCGTCCTTGACGACGGGAATCAGCTTGCGCTCGCCGGCCGACGTGCAGGAGCTGGTGAGGAACTCGGAGATGGGGTACGCCGACAGGACGGGCGAGCGGACCCCGTCGGCAACACGCTGGATGTACGGCTTCAGGTCGTCGTACGACACCACCGGCACCTTGACCCGAAAGGTGGAGCGGTCGGTGTCGCCGGCGTCGAGGCCGCACTTGGTGAGGTACTCTGCGCCGGCGTTGCGGCCGAGTAAATCCAACAGGACGCGCTCCTGCACGGCGTCCACGTCGGAGGTCAGCTCCTCAATGAGCCGGAGCTTCTCGACGTCGGCCTCCTTCACCATGGCCGCCAGGGACCGGAGAGCCGCGCCGATGGTCGAGACATCAGCTGGCGTCGTGATCGCCATTGGCTCTAACGAAACGCGACGAGGGAGTGGTTGCTAGCTTGGGTGTGACTGCTGTCCGATCGTGGTGCATTTATTCATACCAAACTGCAGCTCGTGGGTGTCACTGTCATCAGACGGAGCCATCGCGAGCGACATTTTTAAACAACACGCGAAGAAGAGTAGTTACGACTTGTTGGAGGAGGGCCAACTATGTCGGGTCGCCAGAGGCGGGGAAAGGATGAGCTCAAAACTCACCGGAGGCGGAGGCCGGTGATCTCGGGTCGCCGGAGGTGGAGAGAGGGTGAACAGAGAAAACTCATCGGAGGGCGAAGGTGGCAAGGTGGTGCCTGGTTTAATTTTTCTAGTTTTTTCATGCTTACCTAAATCGAGTATACGATTGGTCACGGGGAATCTAATCATCATGGACGCATGTGGCGAATTTTGTTATTTGATACCTTGTCAAAAAAAAGAAGAGGAAGAGAGAATAATTTGGGAATTGGGAAGCTATGGCTCGTCACTCGTGCATCGCTATAGCGATAGTGACAATACGAGCACCATAGATATAGCAATAGTGACAATACGAGATAAGAGTTCATGACACGACGGCAGCTGTAATCACACGCATAAATCAGGTAAGAAGAAAACCATGCTGAAAGAAAGCCGGAGGAATGCAAATGCTGACACTCCAGAAATATACAAACATAAAATGTATCTTCTAAAAAAACGTAGTACAAGGGCAGAGGAGAATGCAACTGCTGACACTCCAGAAATATACAAGCCGAGGAGTCGAGCAGGTGATTCCATGGTCTCAAGGTCAGTGGTCTCATGAACTAGAGACTGGGGTTAACCTTCCTTGGTAGCGTAAAACAAGGCCCTCTTTCGCCGCTCCAGCACTACCCGTTGTGTGACTAGACCTTAAAACAACGAAATCTAAGTTCATTCCCTCAAAGATAGGTCCTAATAACCTACCAAAACTTGCTCTGCTGGGTAACAGAAATTATTTAAGGCACAGTCCGCTGATAATGACCGGATCCTAGCTGCATTTTAGCATCCCTGCTTTATCACTTTCCTTTCATATATATGCACAACAGTGCTTACCCTTTACAGCCGGAGGGAGAGAGATTTATCAAAGCCTTCCCATGGATGGTATGTTCATTCCCTGACTCCCTGTTCATATGAGCTTGTTTTTGCCGCAGTCAACATGCAGACCATATCGGATGGCTTGGTCTGACATTTTATGCAAACAGAAATGGATATAGTGCATAAACTTTACAAAACATGGCACAATGCTAATTTTTCTTTTTTGCGGAGACTAATATTTTTTTACCTCTCTATATCAACGGGAAGAAGATGTATTCAGCATAGAAGAGATTCCAAATGAATCGGTAGTACTGTGAAATAGCATCCTGCAAGAACAAGAGAGAATGATAATTATCTATGTGAGAAGCAAGGTGACATAAGTAAAATGAAACACAAAACCATATTTATCCCCTAAATTACGCCCTATCAGATATTTACAGTAGTTTTGCAAGTGATCTTACAAGAAGAAATGGGTTAGCCGAATTTAAAACTGAAGCCCAATGATATTAGTATCAATTATGCCATCTCATTCGAAAACAAGGACAAAGTTAATTTGCATCATTGCAAGTGTGACATGGCAAGTGGCAACTTGAGAGTTATTTTAATTATGTTGCTTTTTTTATTAGTAAGAAGATGCAAGATGACATATCTTCCCAAGAAATAAAAAGACCTTACAACCATGAGTGTTAAAGAGAATAGAATGGCAAATACTTGTTCGAGTAAAATAACCACAAGCAAGATCACATATAAAATGCTTTTATTAGCATTTTGAACTATTGATGTATCTTATTTTCTAACAAAAGAAGTTTTCTTTGTTTGAAGAGTTCAGAACCGAAGTCAAAGGTTTAACCTTAGTATATTTTGCTTGCTCCAGAACCCATGTCTGAAATAATGGAAGAGAAAACAAACAAGTTAGAATTAAAATGTGTGTAACAGCCTCACAGAAGCAAAACAAGATACTAGCTGTGACTGAAACTGCTGGTTATTAAGTCATTATTCTGTAGCATTTTTAGTTTCTGTTAAAATTAATGTGCCTAACTTAGCAGTTGTTTTGACAACGACACGTTAAGCCTGTAAGCCTATAATCTCCCATGTGTGTAATACTATATAATTTGATAAGAAACTAATAGTATGCTGATCATCACAACCCATGAAGTAAGCTAATAATGTCAATAAATTAATCACGAAACATTGTGCCAAATAGTTAGAGAGCATAGACACAGGAGGGTTTATCGTCTCTAGCAGCTTAACTCATATACCTGGAAAATTAAACCGGTGGCAAGGGCAGCATGCACAGGCACCATTACAGTGCGCCTGAAAGCCTGCAAATTGGAACATAATCATTAATGAAAAAGGAACCACGTAATGCATCTTAGTAATGCAGTATGCAATAAAATGCCTTGATGCCTTGTTCTGGAAAGTCCAATGACCAGAAAAATATCCTTAGGAGTTAGGATAAAAGAATTTACCAGCTGATGTGGTTCGGAGATCAGAAATATAGAAGGTTTTAGTTTGGCAATTATTTATATTGAACAATATTTGTAGAATATTGTAGTGGAAAATCATTGAAAATACTATTGCTTGAAACGTCATAAACACAAACAAATAACATACAAGCCAAACTAGGAAAAAGTGAAATACTACACAAGTTGGAAATCTAGATTCCAAACATTGGCAAGGAAATCAGAAATAAGCTAGTGATCTAAGTATGATGGCAATCTTGCAAAAATTTGGTAGCAAATCCAATGCACGCCTGTGTTCACTGCTACCAAAATTTGGTATGACAAGCATTGGCAATGATTGGCATAGAACCATACATCCCCAAATGTTACCATCACCTAGTCTAGGTGGAACTACTAAGAGGATAAACACCAATAATAACACCGTATAGTAATGTTTCTATCATATAATACCAATTTGATTCAATGCATGTTTCTACCATCTAAACATCTTCTGCAGTTGAAACAGGAGAAATATGAAATCAACAAAATACAGTATACCAAAATCCAGTTAAATGCACAACATACTGTACAACATGTGTTGCATTTTTATAGGTGGAAGAATGAACAGGCTCGAAGATTAAAAGTATTAACACAACCTGATGCATGAGAAAAGCTACAGCAATAGCAGCAATATAATTTGCTACCAATAAACTGGAGCCAAGAAATGCAATGTTTCTGACACCGAGCTTTGTCACCAAAGTTGATATTTGGTACCTACATGAGGAAAAAAAAAGTAGAGTGTTAGTAGTTCACTCATTGATATTTATTAAACAATTATATAGCGTATCAGAACTGCTTCCAATTGCTCCTATTAAATCTTAAACAAAGCTAAGTCAAAAACTGTAAGCTTAAACATAGAATTCTGTCATGTGCATAACCTGCCAATTTCTGCACCTTTTTCTCATCTCTGTGTTATGTTTTTATATACTATATTTAATTGCTTGTTTCAGATAATTTCTCCTAAGGGCTAGAAATTACATAACACAGGCATAACTTGTTTGGCTAACACTTTGGCTAGCATAATTTGGAGAAGTACATAACACAGGCAGATTATAACTAGGTGCTCTTGATGAGGGTTCTGTCTATCGAGTTGGTTATGTCAGGCCAATGCCTGTTATCTTGCCAGAGTCAGCATTCTCTGTTTGCCTAGTAAGCAGGTAACCCCAGAAGTACTCTGATAAATTTTTGCTGTCTACAAAAGCTGGTGTTCTGACCTTTAGTTTAGAAAATAGGTGCTGCAACCAATTATTGCCATTTTTTGGAACCTCTAGTCTAAATATTATAATTATCCAAACAACAACGAATGGCTGCTCAAAGAGAATTATTTACTCATTTGTGCTTTCATCACCACTGTGTATGACCAGTTCAAAGCACATAAATAGACACCAAAGTTCATGACAAGATAACTGGAATTTCACTAGTGACTGTATTCAAAACATATTATCCACATATTGTCCAGTGACTGACTATGTTGCAACAGGTAACAACTAACAGCATTTCAAATCATACTGAAAACCACCAAGCTACTAATGGGAATCCCAGTTAGAATCTGCAACTAGAAAATCAACTATTGAACCTTTGATTCCTTTTACCACTTATAAATTCAAGTTTCCGTTTCAACTTGATTTAACACATATCATCCATCCTTTCATTGGTAGGTACCATCGCTAGGTAATTGACTTCTCCTGATCACACTTTTTTTTAGACCTTAGGACATACACACCAAAATCAACAAAAAAAAACATGATCTTTGATAGAGAAAAAAATGCTGCCATAACTGTAGAGCCAAGTGCCAACTAGAAACTCACTTGCGATCCCCTTCAACATCTGGGAGATCTTTGGTTATAGCAATGACCAAAGCAAATAAAGTCACGAAGCATGTAATGAAAGCAACAGGCAAGCTGCAGATAGAAAGATTTCATATGGCATTAGAGATCATTATCATCTCTGAATGTGTCTGCAATCAGATATAACAGAACTTTTACCGCTTTGATAGGCAGAGGATATCTAATATCTAAAAATAAAGCTAATCGGTACCAATTAAGTATACAGATTTTTCCAGTGACTATTTTACCTCCATTGGAATGTAAGACCCAGTGCTGCTCTAGTAGCATAGTACACACCAAAGTTGAGAAGAAAACCACGGACCTAATAAATAATTGAATGGTGGGTTTATCAAAAAAGGTATCTATAATGAAAGCAATATTTAAAAATAAATATGAGCTTAGTAATCAAAATCATGCAGAATAAACACGGAGATTTTACAGTTTCTGAATTGCACAGCGCATTGTTTGCTAATTATTAGGAAACTATGGAATCATTGTTCAGAGGGTATTACAAGATTTATTCTCGAAAATTAGAATAGCAAGACGAATGGTTGAGGTGATTTGCTAGTTGCACTGCTAGCTCTCAGTCATGCTTAGTTGGCAAATAGGTTATTCTACAGCACATCTCTTCATGACTTCGCCTTCTTATCATCTACTAGGTATGCAGAATTGCAGACACATCTCATAAATTATGTCGCTTTCATAAGCTTCGAATCAGATGAGTTCAGATACTAGGTATAGGAATATATCTCACAGATTTTTTTTGACAAAAAATATCTGACAGATTCAGTCAGTCAGTCCAACTTTGAATCAGATGGGTTAAGTGCTCACATGCACTTTGAATGAAAAGATTTAGGTGTTCTATTTTATTTTGAATAACCACAATTTGACCAGCAATATATTGACAACAAACTATGCTAAGAATGCTTCTAAAACACAAAAACAAACAGAAAATCCAACAACGTTACCTTTCTATAGATACAAGAAAAAAAATCCAATGGTTACTGAAGTGAACAAAGAGAAGATAGGAGCAAAGTACCGTTGCAATGATAAGAAAAGCAGCAACAGGATATCTCTTAAGTCTGAATGGAGGAACAGAATATAAGGTGCCAAGAAATAGACCAAAGCAATATAGAGAAGTAATGAAAGGTCCAAAGTTTGTCACAACAATTGAAAATCCAGCAACTGCAAATAATACCACCAATAACCATGCTGTCTGAACTGAAAGATCACCGGCAGCAATGGGTAAATATGGCTTGTTTACCCTGTAAAGTAGCATAAAATTAGAAATGTCAGAATATAGTTAAAGAAATAGCCAAGGAAATTTTGTTCTGAATGGTAATTCGTAACATCACTATAATTTTCTTATATGAAGCTATAGAGAGATTATACATACTTATCGATTCTAATGTCATAGATCTGATTAATCCCAACGATGTAGCCATTGCCACAGATTAATGCCACAAGTCCATAGAACGCTTTGAATACCAACCACCAATTTATCAGATGGGGGTTCTCTATCAAAGCTCTAGCAACCAATGCTCTGTATTAACACAGCAATATTAGCACCAAATGAGAAGAACTGTAATGACCAATATAAAAGGAATACTAGAACCACACATGGATCCCAAAGCAGTTCCTCGAATTGTATGTGGCCGCAAAAATCTCCAGCAGGAATCCTTAAGGTCTGACAATGACTTCGATAATAGGGCTGGTCCAGCTGCACCAGCTTGAGAGCACAACTATACCAAGGTCAACATTGCGGTCATGCATACAACAAAGCGCATAGTTTTTTTACATAAGCATAGAAAATAAGTAACAACAATGAGCCCATTCATTCATAGTTATCATGAATAATATGTATTTAAACAGGTCATCTCAGCCATTATACTTGTTTATCAGGCCAAACACCCAATAGATCATGCCCAATATATCTAAGCCTTTTTAGAAACCTGCATTTGGTAACTCTAATTTCCACAGTTCTGTTAAAGTACTGACACTAATGTCAAATTTGAGGTGAATTAGTGAGTACAATTTTACAAACAAAGGCTCAATTGCTAGAAAACAATTGCTCAACAAAAATAAATGTCTCAATCATTACAACAACATCTGCAAGATTGCTTTCTTTATACTTATATGAACTGCTTCCTGTTGGAATTCAGAACTAGCAGGCACCATATTTGTAACCTTTATCACTAACTAGCTGAATGCCCGTGCTTTGCTAAGGATAAAAAATATTTTTCATGAAGTGTGCTACCTATTGTTTGCTGTGGGAAATATTCACCTTGTTTTAATTTTATATGTAGCTATCCATTTAGATTTAATTGTTTTTAATATTAAGAAGTTCAAGGAGTGATTTGTAAAATTTATAATGGGGGTAGTTGGGGTGGTAGATTCACTGGCGCCACCACTAGAGCCTTTTAAAGTAGTATAGATAGAAGTCTAGATGAAGTCTCAACACATCTATCCATGCCTTCAAACTCTGACAGATTGAGTTACATAATAGAATCCATGTTTGCACTCTCTATGTGCAGTAAATCTACAAGCTTATTCACGGTGAAACCTAAATCATTTGTGTTTATTGCTGCCAGTCAGAATCACTGCTTTAGCCAAAAAAAAGCCTCCTATAGACACAAGCTTTCACAAATTTCAAGCAAGAGACAACATATGTGGTACAATGTTGGCTCTGGAACTAATCAAACCAAATTAGCTTCAAACATTCATCTAAGATGCAGCACAAGATCATTTTGTATGCACATTCTACATTCAGAAAAGAAACAGCAACATTGCATGCTCCAGACGAAATATAGCCACATGAAATGGTAAAATGTAGCCTGCATAATGAATATATACTTGCTTCGGGAGTTCGGGTACACACTTTCCAGCTGGCTAACCTAGCGAGCATAGCAGACGAACTTGCTGCGGCATACTGACACTGACCCTGTCACTTACTCTATCCCCAGCATACCATAGGCTCTCCGCAAGAGTAACAACTTATTACAAGCTGCTCATGTTTAATGGAGCAGATGTTTTTTCTACTATTCTATACGTAATTAATCAGAGCAATAGATTGTGAACAAAAAATACTGGTGCTCGGCGGTAGGTAAAATCGCAGTGACGTTTTTTTTTTAGACAATGAACTCGCATTGACTAACTAATAGGAAGTTATGGACGGGGATTTGGCAGGCTTACCCGCACGGCGTCGCGCCGGCGCCAGCGCGCGGCGTTGCAGGGGGCACGGGGGAAGCGCGACGAAGCGGAGGGGAGGGGAGGGGGAGAGGGCGGCGACCGGCCGAGGAGGCGCTGGGCGGGACGCCTGCTGCGGCTGGCGGTAGTGGGGGCGCGGCAGGGTAGAGGGGGGGAGGCGAGGGAAGCCATGGAGGGATAGGGGTGAAGGGGAGGCATGGGGAGGTGACACTAGCCACCCATCGCCATTGATGACGTGGCAGACAGGCTGCTCCTGGAAGACGGACGGTGAGTCGGGGAGTGATGATGGATGATGAGAGCCGTGAGTTTGTAATCCTATGGCTGTGGAGAGGAAGGTAGGTGTTTTCTACTCTCTGCGTCAAAATGAGAAGGAAAATATAATTTTACCAGGAAATTACATGTGTTTTCATATATTCCAATTTCTCAAGTATCACACAAATAATTAAAGAATAAATTTAGTAAATATTGCAAACCCGCAGTTTTTAGCATGTATAATGTAAAACCGTTTTACGATTAATTACATGAAACCCGAGGAAAAATATTCCCCATGAGAAAAAATATTTTGTAAAACATTATATCGCTAATATATTTATCCATAATTATTGTAAAAAAATGTATGAAATATTTTTAAGTACTTAAACGCTTTTCAATAAGCATTGATTATCAATATTAATTATTTGTGTGTATATGTAACCGGTTATGATGTCATTATTACGGGGATTATGTTAAATTTTTAGAATAGTGTGGTGAAAAAATAAAGTATACAAGAGTGATGTATATTTGAGTAACTAATGTGAATTTATATGAAAATAGTCATGTATAATAATGGAATAAGAATATTTTACATAAATATAGGATTTTTAAAATATTTTGCTTCAAAAACATAGGGTTCTTCAAAAAAAAGAAATTTACTTATAATTAAAACATACTAAAAGTAATATTTTAAAATATAAATACACCATCATAAAGAATTTAAACTTCAAATTTGATAGACACATTAAAAAGAAAAAAATTCTGCAGATCTATTACATGGAATTTGACTTGAAATTTGGTACGGTGATACTACGTCTGATCTAAATATGTTCGAGTAAGTTTATAATTTATAATATTATGATAGAGGTGATCTATGTATACTTAACTTTTTTAATACCAATTATTTGAGAAATAATTGTGGTTGAAATTTTAAATGTTTGATTGAATCTTGCTTAAACGGCAAATATTAACGACTGGAGGAATATATTTCACCATGCTCTATGTTATCGATTTTTAGAAATCCTTCGTCGCAATCTGGTTTGAATTTGAGAAAACCCTTAAAATTATTTTCACTCGTCACTACGTGTCGTCGTCTAAAATTTGAGAACCGCCTAGAATTTACTTCGCCTCCCTCTCGTCGTTTCTCCAGCTGCTCTTCATCCTCGGCCCCGTCGGCCCCTCGCCGACGAAGACGCTCTCGACGAGCTTGCGCAGCCGCTCCCTCATCGAGCGCGGCAGCAGCTTTGCCACGCGGTTGATCTGGCGGCCGATGTCGTACTCCTCCCTCGGGCCCCACTCCCGGTCGAACAGGAGCCACGCTGGCTCGGCCACGGCGCCGCCGCCGAGGTACTCCGCCGACACCACCTCGCACCGCCCGGCGCCGCCGGTGTCCACCCTGCTCCCCCTGGCGCAGTCGTTCCGTATCCCGACGCCCAGCTTCGCGTCGCCCTGCAGCACCAGCCCTGCCTTCGGGTAGAGCGCATGCCCGTGCAGCGACGCGTACGCCGACGGCTGGTTGCCCCCGTCGAGGTACTCGAGCTGCGGCGCGTCGACCCAGGCGCCCGCGCTGTGCTGCGAGAAGTAGACGCGGAGCAGCTCGCCGGAGAAGTTGCTCACGCGGAGGGTCACGTGCTCCCAGTCTCCGACGTGCTCGCCGATCTTGCCGAGGGGGATGGTGAGGGGTCCCAGCTTCGCCCTCGCCGGTCCGTTGAATGGGTAGAAGAACCACACGGCGAGGTCGGTCGCTGTCGCGCCGAGCATCGGCTTTGCCTGCACGTACACCTTCGCGCCGGCGAGGTCGCCCTTCTTGACCCGCTCCCTCTGGCCGTTATCCATCGGCAGGTCGAGCCAGTACCCGCCGTCGTTGCCGCCGCCCTGCGGGAGGTTCGACCCGTCGGCGGCCACCGGCGTCGGGGTCTGGTTACCCTTCTGGTACAGCAGCGCGCCGTTCTGGAAGAACCACGTCACCGACGACGGCAGGTAGGGCTCATCGGGGTGAAGGAACAGCTGCGGCGCGTAGGCGGCGAGGAGGGCATTCACCTGGGCGAGGTCAGGCATGCAGGACGTGTACACCGCGCTGTTGTTCTTGAGGCACACCAACGCCGACGCGCTCGCCGCTGTCGCGTCGTTCTTAGCGAGGACGAACGTGCCGGTGTGCACGCCGCGGGCGTCGATGCCCCGATCCTTCGGCCTCAGGGCAATGGCGCTGAACCCGTCCTTTTCCCACACCGTCTCCTCCGCCTCGCACGCGTCTGTGAAGTCGCCGTGGACGCACCTGACCTCGTCGAGCGGCGGCTTGTCCGCCGTGGCCGTCACCGCCACGCCGATCGCCTTGTAGTCGTCGGGAGGCGTGGGGAGCCAGAAGTGGCCGGCGCCGTCCGGGCTGGACCAGACGAGCGTGTAGTCGAGCGGCGGAGCAAGGAGAGCCCTGCTGCCTTCGCCGGAGACGTCCCGGGCGACGAGGACGTGGCCAAAGAGTGGCCGGTCGTTGGTTTGCGCGTAGTGGCCGAGCGCGCAGAAGCCGGCGGGGACCTGCGCCGGCTTGAAGGTGGCGCCGGCGCCGTCTTGGCCGGTGGACCAGACCTTGGCAAATGTGGTCACTTGGCGCACCTCTAGACCACCAAGGTCTATGCTACCCTTTGCAAATCCTCCATCTGAAACTGAAAATTCAGAAACGCTAGTCAGCATCTCAAATAAAAAAAATAGAGAAAGAAACGGCAGTCAGCCAAAGATGTTATAGAATTGACAAAACCACAAAACTGAGCCTATCAAAATGGTAGGCCATAACGAAGAATAGAAATATTCTTTTAGCCAAGTGTTTATAGAACTGAAAAAATTAGCAAGTCATAACGATAGCAAATTAGCAATAGAAAGCAGAAATTGTCTACTCAAGTTATGGTATTCTGAATAAAGATGTGCATTTGACTTCCAAACAACCTTGGCTAGCTAGATGCAGGCACAAGATTGGCATGTGCTTTCTGTTCTCATTTGGTCACATATTCTTTGGAAATCATGGTTATCAATGTGTGTTCAGAAAAGGACAGACCAATACTAGCATTTCAGAGCCACAGAGGACTAGAGGAGGATCTTGTAGCTCATGAATATAACAAAGTATGTTCCTTGTCGTCATTGCAGGTAAAGATACTTCAGCAGTTTTACCTAAAGCTGTCTTATTTGCATTTAGCCATATAACTCCTACATTTCCCATGCAAGTATTTTCTCTGGATATGTTTCGATCAGACTGTATTTGTCCTCAAGAGGGCACAAAAAATGGTCTATGTATAAAAACAAACCGAATGCATGATCAAAACAAGATTGAACAAAAATTCAGAATCTGCTCAAGTGAAGCTGTGCATGAGAAGAGCAGTAACCGAGTAGCAAAAGGCAAACCTTAGTAAATTTAGCAAAAGAAGAAAATGCTGTAATGATCAAATGAAATCACCAAGTTTTGGAAGAAACCAATTCAAGAGGTACACAAAACCATTCGTGCAAAGAACTTAATAATATAACCAGAAGAACAGAAAATCGCAAGGTATGGAAGAACATGCAGTACGTCGTACCTGACGACGGCCACGACGGCAACGGAGCCGGAAGAGAGAACGGCGTCTCCACAGGCAGCGCCGCGGTGATGGCCATGGGCAAACAAGGCAAGCACCACTTGCTCTTTCGCATAGCACGCACGCGGCGACGGCGACGACGAACCTCAGAATTCAAGCTGTTCCTTCCTTCCTTCACTTGCACAGCTAGACAACGGGAGGGAAGAAGCTGAAGAGGCAGATTTAACGGGCGAGATCTCTGTCCGGGAGACCCTTGTCCCTTTCAACGAGACAGCAACTTGGCAAAGACGACTCCACTCCTTCACTGGCTTGGGTGCCTATCTAGCTTATCGTTCACTTCTGGCCTATGGTTACTTGCAAGAAACCAGCGTGCTCCTAAGCTCTCAGCTCTGCTCGCCCTGATGGCGATGACTTCGCTTCTAGTTATCCCTACAGATAGATAGCTTGGCCGGCTTTAAGATGTGTGGCTTGGCTTGACGGCTCTTCCATCTCCATGACACAAGTCTCATGCAGACACACTAATTGATGTTGCATCCGTGTCGGTTTCACTTCCATGAGGAACACACGAAGATGTTTAGCGTTTCTTGCCTGCCTCAACTTGTGTGGATATATGTGTGTTAGCTGGAGGTCAGCGTGGACAGACAGAATTACAGGACAGTGTGACAGGTTCGTTGTACACTTGTACTCTTCCTGAACTGTGTAGTACGATGTATCATTGGAGCAGGGGACAAAAAACGTGCTGCAAACTCTGAACATTAGCAGCAACCACCACTACGCGCTATGAGCGCTGCGGTTGTTGCAGACTCGCAGCACGGTTGGTTGGGTCAGATAGGCACGAGTGACAAATCTGACATTTTTCTAAGCTTCTACTATAGATACCATGGCTAGGTAAAATAAGGACTTGGCAGTTCACACGAATGGCACGAGGGAAGCTGAAGCTGACCTGACCTGATCAGAGAGGTGTACTCGGAGTTGAAAGATTCCGGCGATGATGTGGTGAAGAGAGAGTTAGTTTGCTGGGACAAGAAAATCTGTCGAGCAAGTGGATTGCAGTTCTCTGCAGCCTCCAGTTGAACAACGGAAGTATTCAGATTAATGGAGCAAGAACAGCAGCATGCTACAGACTGCTCACAAATGCAGAAATGCTAGCTCCTAGATTGGAAGGCAAGGTGCATTAAACTTGAAAGGATGTACAATGGGAATATCCGTTTCTTCGACATGTACACATATTTAGTCACATCAAATTGGCATTTTCAGGATTTATAACTAACTATTGGTGACAGATTGAAGAAGTCGATGGAATGATTTTATTCTCATGCACAATTATGGACCATTTTGTAATCACTGAGATGAACGGATGTATGTTTCATAAAAAACGGCACATAACTTTAGTTAGATTGATCTGGAAGTCACATGCTGTAGATCAAACACAGTTTATATATTCCCAGCAAAAATATGTAAAAAAATATTCAGCTATCTAAAAATATTCTCAGCAAAAATCCATGTCTATTCCCATTTCCCATGTGCCGCAGCGCCCTTGCGCTGTTGCCCAAGTTTGCTGACCAAACCCTCACGAAGTGGCTGGTGTAAACATGGAAACAAAGACGAATGCATAGGATAATACAGAGATAATACAGAGAGCACAAGCTGTCATGTATAATGGAGATAGGCAAGCCAAAACACTGGGAACCATTGTCTCCAGATAAGATGACTAGACAGTACCCATGCAGCCATGCTACAGTGACTTTCAGTTTCTTTTTTCCACTAGCAAATTGGAATCATGTTATTCCTTTGTTTGGGACATTGAATATGGATATTTCATAGATTATGACAGGCATATTGCAGATACATATTTCTTTTGAAGGAACGTGGCAGGAGCTCTGCCATTTCATTTCAGATACATATTGCAGATACATATTGAACAAGTGCAAATTAAGCATTTAATTTTGAAGTATTTGGTTTTCATTGCTGATGTATTTTAGACAAGCCCACTTGGCTAGCATGCAAAGTTGAACTGTGGACTATCAAGATGTAAACTTTTTGTGAACTAAAAAGAGCTGAAGATTTCAGGGTGGCCATATATGATTTAATTTACTGAGGGGACTGTTAACACTAGTGGAATATAAGTACATACATACTGTACAGATTGTAAGTAAGAATGATTGCAGAGAGAAAATAGTGGAAATTTCACATTTATGAGCTTGCCTGTACTTCCATTAAACTTAAAACAGAAAAAAACCACCATGCTGCTGGTACTAATCCCTCTGATTTGAGAAGACAGGTTCTTCTTTGTTCGCTCCAATAAGTAAGATTCCTTCATCATGTATTGAAATGCAATCAGTCAAGTGTGTTTACCACCAATACTCAAATGCAAGTACTGAAAAGCACAATATCAAAACTAAACATTACATTTCCCACAGTCAGTTATGCACAAGCTTCTGACTGTATGGCCAAAGAAACACTTACCATGGCCTACAAAGAATGTATCCTGAGATAAAAATAGCTATTTCCATTTTCCAGCAAACCCAAGATTTTAGTGGGTCAAGGGCTTTAATACAAAGAGAAAGAAGCCCCAGTCATATGCTAACTATGGCACGTAACAAATGATTCAACAAGTGGATTTACAAGGTCAGGTGCTTCATCCTGCAAGGAAAATTATAAACAGATGATTCAGCTGCCAACTTATTAAAAAAAAAGGGTATCTAAAAGCAATGCGGATTGCAATGAAAGAATTAGTAGACTGATTTCAGCTGTTACAGGACCTGTGGGCAGTGTCCAACATTTGGCAAAACGACAAAATCTTCAACAGTATCAAAATATGCGTAAGCTCTTCCAAGCTCCACAGGCTCCCATGGGTCCTTCTCACCCCAAGCTACCAAAACCGGACACTGAAAGAATAAAAACAAATTCATGTATAGTTGATATAATCAAAATAAGTTCTAAAAACACTAAGTGAATGATCACTCACAAAACTACAGAAACCTAACCTTTACTCTCGGAAGTAATTCTTCAGGTAGAGGACCTCCTGAGTAGCAGATGAACTCAAGGAATACATCCACAGCACCAGGGTCAAGCCCTGGCTGCAGAATAAACTGAACTAGTTCATCTGTCACTGCAGATGTGTCATGGTAGCACTGAAATAAATTCCATCAGATTTAGGAAAAAAAGTAACATTGTGGACAAAAGGTTACAATTATGTTACAAACAAGTTCTGTACTTTGAAGATGATGAAATAAAGCATCTCCATGCTTCATTGGAAAAGAAAATCCGGATTTTCTTTTCACAGCATATGATCATTTGAGCAAGGTGGTTTTGTGGCTTTTACTTAATTTACGAACATTAAGCCCGAATATTGTGTTACCATAGATTTCCATGTATGCCCAATAATCTGCTTACATGCTTTGATCATTTTCCAAGACGAGAAAATTAAATAAATATATACCTGACAGAGAATATTTTTCACAGATTCTTGTGTAGCAACAGCATTGAAGAACAGCTTCCCAATAACAGTATTCCTAAAAACCAGAAAAGGGCATTGTAACATGCAGGTAGCAAGCATGTGGATCCTGAAACGTACTATGAAAATCTGAGTTACCGTAGCAGACTTTGGAACAATTTGATGAAAGGCTTTCCAAACCATGGCTGCTTGCTGATATGAAGCATCCTCAATGAAATATTCAATAAAAAGATACCCTGGCACTTCTGTGGTTCCATAACAGCTGCCTGCAGACCAACAAGCCCTGAAGGACAACAGTTAATAAACACATTAGAAGTGCTCATTAAATTCATTTTCATGCGTACAACAACTCTCATCAATGACAATCTCCCGCCCTCCCATCAAAATTTAGAGGTACATGTAGAGAACTTGTCTCATCTTGGACACTAGTTAATACTTAGTAGGCTATTACACCCTAGTATAATGAAATCAATTTCCATTGCAATACAGAGTGCATCTCTAGTTAAATAAAATAATGATATCACCATAATTTTGAATAACATCATGCACCCACTCGCTACAGTAATAGCAGATAGACATCACTTACGCTGTTCCTGTTTCCATATTCTCAAATGTGTTTTCTGAATTAACTAAGGGAGGAATTAAAAAAAAATGTGCTTTTGGCAGAGTAAGCAATTTTATGTATTACATCGAGCGACATGCATTCTTCTGCTCACCCATTTGTCACACATACAACATATGATCCATTGCAGTTCAAGTATGTAAGCATGGAGCTGAGAATACCTCCAATTGAATTGCATATGAAGAAAGCTTCGCTCCTAACAACTTCAGCGCAAAACATATTCAGCTGCTCTCCCCACGTCTCAAAAGTATAAAAGCTCTCACCAAGCTCACGTGGATTAGGCTTATCAGAATAGCCATAACCAATTAGATCAATTGCATATACTCTATTTTTCAGAGCAAGAACAGGAATATTTTTCTGCCAATGGTCACTGAAAAAAATTGAGAGGGGAATCTGTACATGATTGCTGAGAAAAGTGATGGGAGTGTAAAATTTTTAAAACAAATAGTCCCCATCAACGTATCAAACTATTGGAAAATAATGCAGCTTGAGATTTCATCATAAAACTAACATTTAACAGCCCAAGATTTAACGAAAACTAAGGATTACTTCTGATCACTAACCAAAAATTTCTCAAAATATCAGGTCCAGCATTTCTTCTCCTAAACCTTCACAACATACAAACATCTAAAAAACAGTTGCAGCAACAGCTACTGAACTTCCATGGCTTAATCTAACTCCCCATTGGCATGATCACTGAATAAATTAATTTGGTTGCCTGCAGATATGAAAAAGAATGTCCATGCACCTGTTTGCTCCGAAACCATGAATTAGAACCAATGCGGGGCCAGAAGTTCCCGCGTACTGGTAGCGAATGTTGTAACCCTTCCAATTCCACATGCTGTGCAAGAAAAGAGAAACGAGGCCATCGTTTAGAGAGAAACAAACAAAAAAAAGCAACTGAAACTCTGTGAGCTAAAAATGTCACGAGCAAAATAACTGACTGTTAAATCTGTACTAGGATGGAGTGCAGACGTGCGCCTACCTGGTGCGGACCTGGGGCTGAGGCTCCAACGGAGCATCCGGGGCCGGCGCCGCGGGGAGGCTCTCGTCGACCGGGTCGGCCATGGAGGAGGCCTCGACGCGCAGCAGCCGAGCCCGCGCCCGCGCCGCGTTCCTCGAGTAGAGCCCCGCCCGCGGCCTCCAGGTGCGCCGCGCTGACGACGCGGGGCAGGAGGAGGAGGCGGCGGCGACGGCAGCGGGAGCCGTGCCACGGAGTGCGGAGAGGATGGCCACTGGAGGACGTGCCGCGGCGCCGCTCGTCGCCATCCCCGACGCCCGCACGCAACGCAACGACGCGGCGCAACGGCTGTGGAGGAGAGGGGAGGACGCAGTCGAGCCTCGAGACGGGAGAGGAGAGAAAGGGATCGGTGAGAGAAGCGTGACTTGTCTGCCCCGCGTTTCGCCGCGTGGGCGAAACGGGACGGGAGGAGTGCGCGCGTCCGTGTGGACTGTGGACTAGGCAGTTTGGCTGGGCCGAGACGCCGGTGACGCGTGGTCCAACAGGCCGGGACGCGTTGGGCCGAGGCAGTATATCACTACAATTTATTTATTTATATTTCTTTATTAAAATATTTTTTAAAAAATTATTTTTTTAAAAAAATTTACACATCCATATCTCCAACTTCTTCCCTAGGAGTTTTTTTTAATTTAATGTGATAAATACTCATTAGTTCCTGTTAACGGTTGATTGACGGGAGCTTAGAAATTTACAGATAACCTCTCGCCACTCTATCCAACAACTTTTTTTTATCAAGGGGTCATCTGCAAAATACTGTAGCAGAGCATGTAAGAGAGGACAGGGCTATAGTTTTTGTAGGCGCCCCTTGTCTTCACTTCTTGGGTGTTTTTTCTCTTTTAGATGCCGCTTATAAAATTACTAGGCTTGTCTGTGAGAGGTTTGTGGGAGGAGAGGGGTCTAAAATTAATACCCTCATTGCTATGTTCTTACCATACATATGTAAAAGAAAGATTTTAAATAAATCTATTTTTATTTATAGATTTAATTGTAAAAAATTTGGGTGTGCATGAAAATTATAATTGACATGTCTAAATTATACGGTGATTTTTTTCGTATCTATTTATTGTATGAATTTGCAGATCCTTGATAGTTCCTATAGAAAAATGTGCATAAATACTATTGTAGTCAAGGTGATAATAAATTAGAAGCAAATTAAAGAGATGTATAATGAACTTATAACGAAATCATTATCAAAAATATTTAGACAAACAAAATATTTTATACCCAAAATAAATAATATTACGATATATATAGTCATACATAAAATATTCACGACTTTCTAAACTATGATAAGTTAAGTTACATATCTATTCTTAAAATAATACATATATTTGTATTATACAACTGAACCACTAGGTGTATAATAACGTTTAGGCTAGATTGGTCTTGAAATAGTGCTTTTCCTCATGGTGCGTCTTTCATCAAACCTTCCTTTTAACTTCCGTTTTACTTGAAACCTCTATATCTTTTGGACACTTCTTATAATTATGTATTTTCTTGTCGCACTTGCTAGAACTTTCTACCTATTTCAGACTCATTTATGTCGTTGTAAATCCATCTAGCCTTGCGAAGACCTATCTTATCCATCATTTCATTAGGTCCAGAATGTAAAATACTTGAGGTTGTTGAGTTGTAAAAGGCCCCGTAATACCAAAAGTAAATACCTTACCACTCTAAGTATACAATAAAGTGACACAAAATAACAGTTGAGTACACTTCGGGCTTGGCTTTTGTCGTGAGCAGGTCCCATTGTCTTTTAAGATACATTCTTATACAACTCTCTTACAATAGATTTCACGCTTGTTTTTATCAACACATGAGATTTTTAATCTATGCTCCTATGTACCTTAAGATATAACTCGATGCTTTTGGGTATTTTTACAGTTTTTTTTCTAACTACTTTGTCATCACCGTACCAAAGAAAAATACCATTGTTTACAATAGAGGGTCTAGATGCTTTATATCAATATCTAAAATACTTACATATGATAAATATGATAAACTCAATAATGATAACAAACGATAGTTCTCTTACACTACATATCACTCGGTTATAAAGCTTAGCCAAATTTATAGTTATTATGCCAAATCTAACGCCACCATCATCATACAATGAGATCCATTTCTCTTTTGGCTCATTTTTAATTTAGTATGAAATTTTTTTAACCTAGAATACTGACCTCCTTCTCACAGTAAGATCATCATTAAAAAGTTGTCTTAGAGCTTCAGAAGCCTTGTTACTTATAGGTATTTGCCTTTTGGGCTGCACATCTATTTGTTACATTGTCAACTCATTCAACCTCTTCTAAAGCCTATTGAATTTATTCTATTGATTCTAGGCATAGAGATTCTTGAAAAGATTCATAAGGTGTTTGTTCTTAAACTGCTTATAGAAATTAGCACCCATGTGACGTATGTACCATTTACTACAAATATCTGATCACTCTTGTGCATACATATTCTTCACATTACCATACCTCAAATACTCAATAGCCCACTAAAGATAGGTGTGATGGTTATGTATAAGGCATACACCTAACTTCATATGTACAATCGTATCCTTCACCCGCTTTAGAAAACAATACCAGTTTTCAATGTTCTCACTCTCAACGAAAGCGAAAGCCACGGGTAACATCTCATTGTTCCTATTAACTCTAATTGCTGTTAATATCTGCCTTTCGTATTTTTTAGTTAGGAATGTCCCGTCGATAAAGAGTATGAGATGACAATGTACAAATGTATGAACGCATGCACTTAATGTGAAGAAAACCCGTTGAACCACACTCTGCTTGAGAATGGTCTAAGTGATGAGAGTGATTTAAGGTCATAGTAAATCTTTGGATTCTTTTGAAGAATGTAAGCCAGAAGACAAGACAAATTATCATAGAAAGCTTTAAATGTGCCAAGTATCTGCTCCACAATCTTCTGTTTCACCCTTTATGCCTTCACATAGGTAATTATGTACTTGAATTTGTCCTTAATATGCCTAATAATTAACCTTGGTTCATATCCTAGATTGTGCATAATATTAGAATATATCTCTGTTGCAACAAATGTAAATGTTATGTTTTTGTATTATTTCTCAACCCTTTGTAAGTGAAAATTATACTCAGTGACGATTGACAGCTTCCAGTAATCCTTCCATTTATCCTTGAATACATGTGCTCTTCATGAACATCCATAACTTAGTTTATGTAATTCACTTT
The DNA here is from genome assembly GCA_030770085.1 of Oryza coarctata. Classification (NCBI taxonomy): domain Eukaryota; kingdom Viridiplantae; phylum Streptophyta; class Magnoliopsida; order Poales; family Poaceae; genus Oryza; species Oryza coarctata. The sequence goes on along the minus strand of CM061474.1, from coordinate 16,828,170 downwards.
GTACACTAGCTTACTTGACTTCGCAACCAAGAACTCTCTCCAAAGTGATACCGCCTAGTGCTTAACTGTCTCCGTCGATTCCTCTTTGTATGCATATTTAGCTCATTTAATGACCTCATTCACCTTATACTCCCATGACACGTGACACCTCTTAGAGATAATAAGACCAAAGAAGTCCTCATTGAACCATTGTGATAGAGTTACATTACCATCCTTCTTATCTAATGATTCATCATCCTCTATATGCTCTTTATTGGAATATGCCATATCCATTAACTCAATGATGGTGTTGTTTCTCTCTCTTGTATAACAATTCTCTAAGTTCTTTGTCTCTTCCTTCTTCTTGGTGCTCTGACTCATTTTTCTTTACTGTTTCAGCATCACCTCCTGTCATATTTGGATCTTTTTTTTGTCTTGCACGACCATTCAAACTGTATTGTATTTCTTGTACACTAACACAAGAATGCTAGGCGACTAACCTCGTTGCAATGCATTCTCCACGCAATATCTCAAGTGGCAGTGGACTTCATCAGCATCAATTTCAAAAAAAACCTTTAGTTGCCTAGCTTCTTACGATATACATGATTATTGCGTTGACCTGAGGATTAATTTGAATGCCTCATATTAACTAGTTGTACACTGCTGAAAAACTTCTTTCAATTGACTTTTCAATGTCCTTAAGGGTTAAACCGAGCTATAATAGTTGTATATCATATAGACCATACTTAATATTTTTTCAACCATGATATAACTGAAATATCACTTTATTTAACATATATGTTAAAAAATAGAGTTGAACTAAGTAATTAATTAATCGTCATATTTAGTACCGTGCAATCGATATTTTAACACTAATATTTCATAAAACTATTTTCAGATTTAAGAATAAAACTAACAAACGATAGATCTATGAAACTATTCACAAATTTAGAAAAATACTATACATATTATTTTATTTTATCATTATAAATAAATACTACAAAGGTATAATTTTTTTACCTCCGTACGAATCCATGAGCCAGTAGGATTTTACCGCTTCCCTTCGGCTCCCCTTAATTCTCTCTCCTCTTTTTTTTATTAAACTAGATTTTTGGTCGCTAGGAGGGGTTTTATAGGCAAACGTAAAAAAAACGCTATAACAGAGGGCAGCAAAGGGTCGCTTTTAAAATTACCATACTCCCTAAGGGAAAAACACTCCAATAAAGGGTGGAATGAGGCTGCCTTTAAAAACAACAGGCTACCTATTCCCTCGCACGTCTTATCGTGATATTTTAAAGGTTGCCCTATGCCGTGGAAAAAAACGCCCTTAGATAAAGTGGTAAGGAGGCTGACTGTTTTAGCCTCCTGCCAGCCTTCTTTATCTAACGGATGTTTATTACGTCGAATTAAACAACCTTTAGAATTATTTTTTTTAAAACTGTTGGAGGTAGATCTATAAAATTTTTTTAAAAATAAATTTTTATAAATATTTTAATAAAAAATAAAAAATAAAAAAATTGATCACTTGGATGCGGCGGTCACTGTATTTGTGCTGGGCTACTTACACAGCTGCACTATTGTCTATGGGCCATCTATTATTACCCGGTGGCTTAATGTACAGTCCATTTTGATTTAAGAGTTACTGCCAGTTAAGACCACTTTAAAAAAGACACTTAATACCGTACAGAGTCACAGTGGACATGGGATAGAAATGGATCAAAGTTATTCGATAGTTCATGCATATATATGAATGATAGAAGAAAGTTAATAAGCAATAACTTAATGCAAATAACGAAACTAGTTATCCTCAAAGTTAAAAAACTAGATGAGCCATTTGAATGGACTAGGATGGATAATGGTCTATTATGTCTAAAAAATTGAATGATTCAAATAGGACTTGATTGAATAATCCATATAAAAAACGGATAATCTACATTCGCCGAATCTTAGTAACACTGTATCTTAATCCATATCTACCGGATTTTAGATAATACTTACCGTGTCCGCTTTCTAGTCAGATACGGAACGGGGGATCTAAAACTATCCAATTTGTTTTCGTCTGATCAGTCATGAGGTTGACCGCTGGACCTACAGTCCTACACCAATAGTTCAACGAGCAGTGGAGCTGTGGAGGTACTGTACAGGCGTAAAAAAGACGAGCAAGTGATCGTGCAGCCGTCAGGTAGCTGCGCCCTGTTCGTTTGACCATTAGATAGGCAATCTCTTCGAGTCTTCCCGTCTCAAACAAACACTGACCTGAAACCGCGCACGGCTAGTTCAGCTGAAATTAAAACGCAGCCACGCAAGTCGCACTGAATAGACTTGACCACACTTTATTTATTCAGAGTCAAATTGTCAATCATTGGACCTTCGAGCTCGTTTATGAGCTGGTCGGGCATGCGAACATGTCCTTAATTACATTTGGCTTAATCAAGTTTGGAAATCTGACCAGAGCATGGTGCTATTAATTTGTCACAACTCCACCACAAAACCATGCTCGCTGTGTTCATCGTGTTCATCCACTGCGTTAGCGTGAACATAGGAGCCGCGGCCCAGCCAGCGATGGCCGGTTCGTCCACCAAGGCTTCACGGCGGAACACCTCGCCGCCGTCATGCCGAGCGTGCTCCTCGCGCTCACCAACGCCACGTACCAAACGAAAGGCCACGCGTTCCACCCTGCCCCGCCAGGGAGAACGCCACCACCGCCGCCGCCGTGCGGTCCTTCTCGACGTTGTTCGTGTTCGCCATCGTGTCCGACGACCCCAGGTTCAGAAGCAACGTCGACCATGGGTTCGCGTTCGTGGTCTCCTCGACCAAGAACCTCTCCACGGTGAACGCCGGGTAGTACCTGGTGTTAGATAGAAAGATTAGATGCATGTGTATTTAGCTTATCATATTGAGAAAGGCTGTTAGATAGAAATATTAGATACATGTGTATTTACCTTACCATATTGTGCCAAAAGCCAAGAGATCTAGATTATCTATGTATAGAAAAATAGATCATCTATGTATAGAAGGTTTATATTTAAAAAAGATCTCTTGGTTTAGCTCTCAAGTTGTAATGCCTATATGTAACTGTCAAATACGGGGCTATTCTGCATCCAATCAACACGCAACCATCGTACGACCCAGATAGGGCGTCGGTGTTCTCCTCCACTCATTTGAACTTTCATATGGTATCAGAGCCATTGCTTTTGAGTAGATTGCATCTCCTCTCCGCAACTACAATGGCGTCATCATCTGCTTCCTCCAATCCTCTCCTCGCTCAGCTCGTCACGGAAAAGCTTAGCAAGAACAATCACGTCCTATGGAAGGCACAGGTGCGTGCTACGATCCGTGATGCTCGTCTTCAGGGGTACCTCACGGGTGCCACCCCTATACCTGCGGTGGAGCTTGTGCAGAAGGGCGCTGATGGGAAGGAAGTGAGGGTTCCCAATCCGGCGCGCGAAGATTAGGAGGCCATGGACCAACAGGTCCTTAGCTACCTCCTCGCGTCGGTCACCAAGGATATCCTCACGCAGGTGGCCACCAGCGCCACTGCGGTGGACGCTTGGAAGATCATTGAAGACATGTTCGCATCATAGACGCGAGCGCGATCCGTCAACATACGGATTGCTCTGGCAACGACCAAGAAGGAGAATTCGTTTGTTGTCGAGTACTTTGCCAAGATGAAGGCTCTTGGCGACGACATGACGGCTGCAGGACGACCCCTAGAAGATGAAGAACTGGTGGAGTACATCATCACCGGCTTGGGCGAAGATTTCTCGCCCATCGTCTCTGCTCTATGCGCTGGAGTGGAACCCATCTCCATTAGTGAGCTTTATTCACAACTTCTCAATTTTGAAACTAGAATGGACTTGACCTATGGAGGCAGCCCTGGGTTTGGATCGACAAACTCGGCATCTCGTGGTTGTGGCTCGTGGCGCGGGAAGAACCAAGCGCGTGGGAGAGGCCCCTCGCGTGGGGGCGCGCAGTCTGGCCGCGGCGGGTCCAGTCGTGGGCCTCCTGCAGGAGGTCGTGGCTCCTACAACAACAACAACAACAACAACTCCCGCGGCTTCTACAACAACAATAGTCGCGGGACATCTGGTGGTGCGCCCGATTCAAATGACAACAGGTGCCAGGTGTGCTTCAAGAAGAATCACTTAGCCGCTGAATGCTGGCATAGGTTCGATGAGAACTTTGTGCCAGATCAGCGTCTTGTTGCAGTAGCTACAAACTCGTATGGCGTGGACACCAACTGGTACACTGATACCGGTGCTACGGATCATGTGACAAGCAATCTCGTGCAGCTGTCTCTCAAGAAAAAGTATCATGGCGGTGATCAGATCCACACAGCTAGTGGAACAGGTATGAACATTAGTCACATTGGTCGTACTACAGTTCGTATCCCCACTCGTAACATACAATTAAATGATGTTCTTTACATTCCACAAGCCAAGAAAAATCTTGTTTCAGTTCATCGTCTTACCGCTGATAACTCTGTCTTTATAGAATTTTACCCTGATTTCTTTCTAATTAAGGATTAGGAAACGAAGAATATGCTCCTTAGAGGAAGGTGTCATAGAGGTCTCTATCCTTTACCTACGCCAACAATAAAACAAGCCTACAACTCCAATATATTGCCCCTGTCTCGATGGCATAGTAGGCTGGGTCATCCATCTTCGTTAATTGTTAAGCACGTTATCAGTAATAATAGTCTCCCATATATCGATGAGTCGTTGAGTCAGTCAGTTTGTGATGCTTGTCAGCAAAGGAAGAGCCATCAGTTGCCCTATCCCAAGTCTTCTAGTATTTCCAAGTCTCCTTTAGAACTTGTATTCTCTGATGTCTGGGGTCATGCACCAGAATCAGTTGGTCGAAAACGATATTATGTTAGTTTCATTGATGATTTTAGCAAGTTCACCTGGATTTACTTTCTTAAGCACAAGTCTGAAGTATTTCAAAAATTTCAAGAGTTTCAAGCTCTTGTTGAACGCTTGTTTGATCGTAAGATTCTTGCCATACAAACTGACTGGGGAGGCGAATATCAGACACTTAATTCCTTTTTTTAATAAAGCTGGCATCGTTCATCTTGTTTCTTGCCCACACGCTCATCAGCAAAATGGGTCAGCTGAGAGAAAACACTGTCACATAGTTGAAGTCGGTCTCTCTCTCTTATCTCATTCGGCTATGCCCCTAAAATTTTGGAATGAAGCTTTCCAAACAGCAGTTTATCTCATCAATCGTGTACCCAGCAAAACGATTGGTCATGCTACGCCTCTAGAGCGTCTCTTTAATCAAAAACCAGATTACTCCTCGATGAGAGTTTTTGGATGTGCTTGTTGGCCTCATCTTCGCCTCTATAATAAGCACAAACTAGGATTTCGATCCAAAAGATGTGTCTTTCTTGGTTATAGCACCTTGCACAAAGGCTACAAGTGCCTTGATGTCTCCACTGGCCGTGTTTACATCTCTAGGGATGTGATCTTTGATGAAAATATTTTTTCCTTCACCGAGCTGCATCCCAATGCCGGTGTCCATCTTCGCTCCGAGATCTTATGTCTTCCTTCTGATCTTGTTTATCCGTATGTAGGGGGCGAACATGCAGTAGATCAATGTGCTAATGGTTCATCTAATTCTTCTAATGTTTCCTCTGAGTTGCATGATGAGAATCAGGGAGAAGCCGGTGAAAATTCGAAAGGAACCGGTGTACACGGAGCAAACCAGACAGGCGCAAACTTCGGAAGCGATTCGCATGCGGGCTTGGGATCGGAGTCTGATTCGGGTGCGTCCATTGGCCAACCACCGGACGCCACGCTATCTCTGGTTTCCCTTCTCGCGATGGCGCTTGATTCGAACAACATGCCGCACTAGCCAGGCGCGGCCACATCTTCTTTCCCGCGCGCGGGAGATTCGTTAGACCAGGCAGGCTAGACTGCTGCTGCGCCAACAGATCCGCATGCGAGATCGTCTGCGGCACCTCCAGCTGCAACCCAACCTGTAACCAGACTTCAAAGTGGCATATGCAAGGAGAAAATATACACAGATGGTACTATCAGGTATGGATTTTTGACAACTACAGGAGAACCTAGTAGTACTGATGAGGCTCTAGCTGATAGTAATTGGAAAAATGCAATGGATCTTGAGTACAATGCCTTAATGAAGAATAAAACTTGGCACCTTGTTCCACCTCAAAAGGGTAGAAATATTATTGGTTGCAAATGGGTATACAGAATAAAGAGAAAATCTGATGGTAGCTTGGATAGATATAAAGCTCGATTGGTAGCAAAGGGTTTTAAGCAGAGATGTGGAATAAATTATGAGGAAACTTTCAGTCTTGTTGTTAAAGCTGCTACTATTCGCATTATTCTGTCTCTTGCTGTTTCTCGAGGATGGACTCTCAGACAACTTGATGTACAAAATGCTTTTCTCCATGGCAATCTTGAAGAAGAGGTATATATGCAACATCCACTTGGTTTTGAAGATCCTTCAAGACCAAACTTTGTTTGTCGTCTAGATAAAGCCTTATATGGTCTGAAACAGGCGCCCAGAGCATGTTACTCTAGACTAAGTGCTAAATTGATATCACTTGATTTTCAATCTTCAAAGGCTGATACCTCTTTGTTCTTTTATCGCAAGAATGATGTTAGCATGTATCTCCTTGTTTATGTTGATGATATTATTATAGCCAGCTCTACACCACATGCTACCACAGTGTTACTTCAAGATTTGTAGGGGGAATTTGCTCTAAAGGATCTGGGAGATCTGCATTATTTTCTCGGTATAGAAGTTGCCAAGGTGCGAGATGACATTGTTCTCACTCAAAGCAAATATGCTTCTGATCTTCTAAAAAGAGTTGGTATGTCAGATTGCAAGCCTGTTAATACTCCATTATCCGCTAGTAAAAAATTATCATTACATGAAGAATCATTGTTGGGATCAGATGATACATCATAGTATAGAAGCATTGTTGGTGTTCTTCAATATCTAACCCTCACTAGACCTGATATAGCCTTTTCTGTTAATAAAGTCTGTCAATTTCTTCATGCACCTACCACAGTACATTGGGCAGTAGTTAAAAGAATATTACGGTACTTGAAGCAATGCACAGAATTGGGCTTGAAAATACAGAAGTCTCCTTCGACTTTGGTGAGTGCATTTTTAGATGCAGACTGGGCTGGCAGTGTTGATGACAGAAGGTCTACAGGAGGGTTTGCTGTGTTCTTGGGTTCTAATCTTGTATCATAGAGTGCAAGAAAATAGGCTACTGTCTTAAGATCTAGTAGAGAATCAGAATATAAAGCAATTGCTAATGCTACTACAGAAGTTATGTGGATACAAACTTTACTGCGTGAATTGGGTATTCCTAGTCCAAAGGCAGCAAGACTTTGGTGTGATAATATTGGTACAAAGTACTTGTCTGCTAATCCTGTTTTCCATATCAGAACAAAACATATTGAAGTTGATTATCATTTTGTCAGAGAAAGAGTTGCTTGAAAATTACTAGAGATTGAATTTGTTTCATCAGAAGATCAAATTGTAGATGACTTTACAAAGACCTTGTCTATTCGGCTATTAGAAAATTTCAAAGTAAATCTAAACCTAGAGCGGTTAAGATTGAGAAAGACTGTTAGATAGAAAAATTAGATGTATGTGTATTTATCTTATCATATTGAGGGAGGCTGTTAGATAGAAATGTTAGATATATATGTATTTAACTTACCATATTGTGCCAAAAGCTAAAAGATCTAGTGGTTTATATTTAGAAAAGATCTCTTGGCTTAGCCCTTAAGTTGTAACGCCTATATGTAACTGCCACATGCGGGGCTATTCTGCATCCAATCAACACGCAACCATCGCACGACCCAGATAGAGCGTCGGTGTTCTCCTCCGCTCATCTGAACTTTCACACCTGGGCCTCCTCAACATGACCGACAATGGCAAGCCGAGCAACCACGTGTTTGCCGTCGAGTTCGACATCATCACGAACCCCGAGTTCGGCGACATCGACAACAACCACGTCGGCATCGACGTCAATAGCCTCAGGTCGCTGCAGGCGAAGACTGCCGGGTACTACGACCACGGAGATGGCGCGTTCCGGAGCCTGCAGCTCAATAGCCAGAGGCCGATGCAGGTGTGGGTGGACTACAACGGCCAGACCAGGCAGCTCGACGTGATCTTAGCTCATGCGCGAGAGTCAAAGCCCAGGAGGCCTCTGCTCTCCACCGTCGTTGATCTCTCCACGGTCATGGAGGACCTCATGTACGTCGGCCTCTCGTCGGCGACGGGCGTCGTGTTCACGCGCCACTACGTCCTCGGATGGAGCTTCAGCTTCGACGGAGCTGCTCCCTCACTGGACTTCTCGATGCTGCCCAAGGTGCCTCGCGTGGGTCCCATGCATCGGTCAGCACTGCTGTATGTTGTGCTGCCGATTGCCAGTGTACTGTTTCTTGTTGCATTTGTGCTGGTTGTCTTCTTTGTGAGACGGAGGCGCTGGCAGTACGCAGAGGTGCGTGAGGATTGGGAGGTCGAGTTTGGTCTGCACCGGTTCACATACAAGAATTTGTTTCATGCTACCCAGGGATTCGCAGACAAGAACCTACTTGGTGCAGGAGGGTTTGGGAGCGTGCATAAGGGTTTGTTTCCTACGTCCAATCTGGAGATAGCGATGAAAAGGGTGTCACACAATTCAAGACAAGGGATGAGAGTTCATTGCTGAGGTGGTAAGCATCAGCTGCATTCGACATCGGAACGTCATGCAGCTCCTGGGTTACTGTCGGCTCAAGGGAGAACTTTTCCTTATTTATGACTACATGATGAATGGTAGTCTTGACAGGTGCTTACATGGGAAAGCCACGCCAACCACACTCTATTGGCCCAAGAGGATCAATGTTATCAGAGGCGTTGCATCGGCATTATTATACCTACACAAGGATTGGGAGTAAGTTGTGATCCATCGAGATGTTACGACAAGTAACATTCTTCTAGATAACGAGATAAATGGACTATTAGGGGATTTGGCTTGTCGAGGCTGCGGGATCATGGAGCCGATGCAAAAACCACATATGTGGTAGGAACTATGGGTTGCATTGCCCCTGAGCTCATGCACACGGGGAAGGCAACACCATTGATAGATGTGTTCGTGTTTGGTGTGTTCCTCCTTGAGGTTACATGTGGATGAAGGCCAATTGGGACAGCGATAGCAATGAGATTCTGTTGATAGATTGGGTGTTGAAGAATGTTCTCAATGGATCCATCCTTGACGTGGTGGATCCCCGGCTTGTAGGGAGGTTCAGCTTTGAGGAGGCGAGCCTTGTTTTGAAACTGGGGCTGGTGTGCTCGCATCCATTGCCTAGTGCAAGGCCAAGCATGGACAAAGTTGTGAAGTACTTAGATGGTATGCTTCCAGCACCAGAGCTGTCACCGACGCACATGAGCTACAACATGATGGAATTGATGCTACAGAATGGGGTTGGCTCACATTGTTTACCCGTGTGGTCCTCTTCGTTAGATACTAGTGTTGGTACTATGTCATCTGCCTCGGTTCTCTTGGACGGGAGATGACTTCGAAGCTTGTATCCGATACTTGTCTGTCGGCTCGGTAATCCTTTGTTCGTGAATGTAAACAGTCACGCACTTTTAGATTACCTATTTTTAATCGTGCTTATTTTCCTTGACGGAAGAGACATCTATACTACACATGCACCGTAAGTGTGACCTCTTTAACACACGATCAATAGATGTCAGAGGCTGAGATAAGCCTAAGGCAGCTAGGGCTTGAGCCCTAAGCTTGTCTTTTTTTTTATTTCTATTAGATTTAAAAAAAATTATGAAAAATTTGAACAGAGCCGTATGTAAGGTTTCGAGGCCGTTGAGCGAAACACAAAGCAAGAACCTATCCTAACCAAATACAAATAATCTAAATGCAATCTATTATATTACTATATGTTTTTTAATATTTAGAACTACAATAAGCATTTATGCTAAAAGAGTAAAGGACGAATCTTTCCTACCAATATCATTATGCGCCTGGTATTTTTCGAAATAAAATATTCAATCATATCTTTATATTTAATCTTTTTTAAAACATCATTTTCAAATGCAATTATTGCCAATCCATTAAGTCTTTCTTATATCATTGTACTACGTATGTAGGACTTAACCAACTTCAATTTTGAAAAGCTTCATTCTATAGATGCCATTGTCAACAAAATTGAGCATTAGGAAAACTTTAGAATATCAAGAGGACCCATATCTTCTTATTATGAAATCTTAGAGGAATTTTAACTCCGCATGTAATTCTTTTCCATCTATATCAGAATGTTGACCACACACGTAAGTGACTCCTCAAGGTGAACACAAGAGGACAACACGCTCTTATCATCTAAAGAGCACAAATTATACGAAAACCAAATATCAATCATGTGACCAATCACTAAATCCCTCATTTGCTAACTTTTTAAATTCCTCTTTCTTAATAATTTGCAACAAAAACAAAATACTTCATCAAGCTCTTTAGAATATATCAGCCATTCTCTATCACACATTTCTCCGTTTGATAAAACTCTTATAATGCCGCAGAAAACCTTCTAGATAATCTATTTTGAATAGATAAGACCTTTTAAACCAAAATATCGATCATTTTTTTGATCAAGTCCATGGATCAAATATATTAAGCTAAAAAGTAACACTCAAATCATTGGCACTATCAATATTAGTTGATCAGGATAGCAGCAACACCTTCGCTATTGTTCCTAACTCCATCAATCTTTGAAGCATTGACCTCAACATTAGTTTGAGCCTCAACATTATTTGTGTTTTCACCAAGATTTTCATCTCCATCTGTCTGAAGAGTTTGATCTTCTATACTGATTGATATTTTTTAACAACAAATCTATCAAGAGCATCTTTCTGAATCTACGCAAACTGTTCAAGTCTTTTTTTCTTGCGCTTTTTATAACCAGAATTATATTTTATAATTTAAAAGACATGATAAATAATTTGATCTTCCTGTTTCAAGAATCACAAACATGACGAAACTAATTAAAAAAAAGATAAAGTTCATGGTAACCGATAAAGGGGAACAATTTGCTCGTGATGGGGCCTTGATGTGGTGATACGGAGTTAGTAGAACGAGTCCCAAACATCCTAACTTTGGTCCATGGGGCAAGGCAATAATTTACCTTATGATTGGTTGCTAATTTCAAAGTACAGAACACACATAAGTTGATTTAGGCTTAGTTTAGTGCAAATCAATTAATAAATAAATCAGGGACGGAGAGCTGCGGCCAATCATATACCTGATGCTGATAATTGATCGCTGATGCCATGTATGCTGGCCAGATCACGGCGCGACGCTCGACGGCAGCGCAACGCTCGGCAGTAGGCAGCGACACGGCAGCGGCGTGACGCTCGGCAACGACTCACGACTCAGGCGGCGGCGCGGTTCCGTCTTACGTCGTTCAATCTTCGATTTGACGAATGAAACGAGCGGGCAGACTCACGACTCGGCGACGCTCGGCCATGCGAAATGTCATACGTGATTACGTGAATGAAAATTGCAAGATGGGCTGCTGGGCTGCTGGGTTCTTAGCCTCTATTTAGCAGGCCATAGTACAAGTGGCCAAAAATTTGGGGGCCCTGTGCAGCCGGCCAACTTGCACTGGGCCATGTACGGGCGTGAATTTGAAGAAATAACTTGTATAAGCAGATTGAGCCCGAGTCTTAGAGATTTTCTTGTACCACCAATGGTAGATGGAATATCCTTGGTCTTAAGGAGCATAAAAAGCCACTGCTGATTTAAGCCGATTGGTTTGAGCACTTGGGTTGAGATTTTTGATGGCACGTCCAAGTTATTAGTATATAATTAATTGAGTATTAATTATTATAAACATAAAAATAGATTTATTTGATTTTCTAAATAAATTTCTATATATAAAATTTATACATGAAATACACCATTTAGAATTCGGAAAGAAGGTTGCACCAAGTTGCCCACACAAACTGGGCCTACCATTGTATTGCACATTTCTATGGGATGAAATTGGCCTGTATGAAGTCCAACAAAAGCAGCGCTCTAGAAGCATTCAAAATCTGACGTCATGAATTGAACACATCGTAGTACAGTGCCTAAGTCAACAATAACTGCTTTTCAATTTCTGGCCCAGTTCTTTTCAGCTACTTCACCAAATTATTATCGCAGACAAAGAAGAAGGAAGAACTAGAAGAGAAGGAGCAGAGCTACGAGATGCGTTGAAGGGGTGTTTGATGGTGAACTATGAAGGCTTGTGAGTGAAGGAGGCGAGATCAACCTTGATAGGTTGCAGAGTAGGATGAAATCCAATTCAATTGTTGAGGCGGTGGGGATTATCATTGGCACGTTTCTTAAGTCGCTAAATGATATAAATCTTAGAAAATTTTTATAGGTAGAAGTTTTTTTAAAAAACTTAAATAAAATTATTTTTTAATTTTTAATAGTTAATATTTAATTAATTATGTGTTAATTAAGTGCCTTGTCTAGTAAATTAGTTGGCTACGTGCCAATAAGCACAATTGAATTGCCACACGACACGCGCATTGTAGCATAGAGAAAATGGGTGGCTGCACGTAGGCGGGGGTTAGGCCAGGGTAATGGTGAGATCATGTGGCATAACCCGTGGCTTAGCACACTATCGTGACACCTATGACATGTCTTGCTACAGTTGGTGGCCAGAGGCATGGCTTGGCAGCCTTGGCCATGAGGCTAGGGTTGTTGGGTTAGGGTAAAGGCATGCGGGGTTGGGAGATGTTTGAGCTAGCACAGATGGGCTAAAACTCAGATCAAACATGTTGTGGGCAATGAACAGTGCCACATTTTAATTTATGGGATTTTTGGAGTTTTAAATTGACTAAAATAGAGGGGTTTAAAAGTAGAGTTTTAAATTGACTAAAATAGAGGGGTTTAAAAGTAAAGTTTCATTATAAAGGTATTCAATAGTATACTAGGGTATCTGTGGGATTTTTCTAGGTTATAAAAAGAATTTGAGTTCCCAAATTTTGAATTTAAAATCTAAAAATGCATTTAGGCTCTAGAGGTTTTACCTATTTAATAACAAATGATTAGACGACTAATGCAATTATTGAGTAATGAGAAATCATTAGGTTTTACAAGATTAAAAAATAAGCAAAGATAATTCTCAAAGCAAAAGAGTTGAAGTTGAAAAGAATTGAGTAAAGTTTGGAAGATAGAAGTTCAAGTTGCCCTGAAGCTACGAAGGATTGGACAACCTGGCATGGTACTGGATTATTTAGGAATGACACTATCGATAGTCCGGAAGCCAATGGACAATCTGGAAGAAGATGGATGCGAAGCAACAGCGGACACATCATTCTAGACTGTGGGATCAAAAGGTGCTAGACAGTCGGTCTAGTATCAAACTGTCTAACACGTTATGAAGCGGCCGAACAATGGCTCAGTGGACACTTGGAGATGTGATGGGCCGAATAGTCCGAGAGCTACTAGATTGTCTAGGAGGCAGCACTATCGAACTATCTAGGTGCTATAGGACTGTCCTCCCCTTTATAACTCAATGATTAGATGCCTAGTTACCATTGGAAAAAGTATAGAGGACTGGACAGTCTGATCATACACAATTTTTGGTAGTTTTGTGTATTGGAAAGAAACGACTAATGAAGAAGTTGTGGCTATAAATGGGCAATGCCATGGATTCATTTCAAGACTTTTTGATGTCCTTTCACCTTGAGCAAGCCAAGAAAATGTCCAAGAGTATTGAGAGTAAATTGAAGATCATTTGTGTTAGAGTTTAGCGTTGAGTATTCTTGTGTTCTTGTTTAGAATGTTAAACTATCTTCGAACTTTCTCTTTGTTTTAAAGCTTGTAAGTTATTAGTGGATTGAGTTGAGAGTGTGTGGAAGTGAATAATTGTAATCTCGAAGTAACCAAGGGGTGTGGCGTGTCTAGAAACCCTTGTGAAAGTTCTACCCCTCCTCCGAAAGAGAAGAGGTGATTGAGTTGAAGCCAAGCTTCATTTTAATGGGTACTTGGTAGAGCAAGTTTCACCAAAGATTATAGGTCGTCGTCTAAGCTTGAGACCTTAGTGGTCTCTTGGAGATGAAGCTAGGCCATGGCGGTTGCTTGGAGACCGAAGCATCATTGGAGGTTGCTTGGAGAAAAAAGAGTTAATCGAGAGCTAGCTCTTTAGATCTCCTCAATGGAGATGTAAGATCGATTGAATCCGAACTTCGGTAAACAAATCAATGTCTCTTTTTTTCTTGTACTTTACATTTACCACTTTCTATCTTGTGCTAGTTGTAATATTTGCTTGCTTGTTTATCGCTATCTATCACTAGATTGCTCTTGTAGAAAGTGCACTTGAGTATCCCTTCTAGATTGCATCTTGTTAACTTAAAGTTAAGTTTCCTATTGTTAATGTAATAGATATAAGATACTCCATAGACGTGTACCTACTTCGGTAGGAGTACTACATACCAAGTCCTATAAAAAAGAAAGACTATACATATGGATAAAGCTCTGAGTAGATAAGGAATGAGTTTTAGATAAGAAAATAAATGTATAATCCTATTCGGCTCCTAACAAGACTATTCATATTATATCAATACATGTCTCTCTAGTTCTACTTGGGCTAAAGAGCATCAAAGGGTATAAATACAAAGCCTCCCAAGAAGGGAGGGATAAGTAAATAGAGCTAAAATAATATAAGTTACATCTAATCCCATCGAGTCAATATTGGAAAAGCTCAATAATAGCTAGCCATCGATAACCACGCCCAAACTCTATGCCGATATAGTTGTAGACTAGATTAGGATTTTCTTTCACATATGCCGTACTTATGAGAGATTGATATAATGGCAACAATGACCTCAGGCCAAACAGGAGTATGGTTATTACCCTGCTCGGAGGCCTAAACCTACATAAAAATCTTTGTGTCTCCTTCTCTTTACAAATTCATTTGCATCCTCATATCATCCAATCCCTACATTCTTCAAATACATAGTATATACATAGATACTATGGTTAAATTATTATTTATCGATAGTTCATGCGCTAGGTAGGTGAAGCTGGTATTTAAAGGATTAGCGAAGACATGGTGTCCAAAGGCGGATTTTCTGATGAGGGATATCATGACGACTTTAAATCGGGAGATATGACCTGGATAGAGTAAGTTCATCTCTAGATTAGAATGATGATAGTTGGGATTTACACCAACTCCATCATAAATGATTTCATTAGTACTAGGTTTATCATTCTAATCTTCTATTTTTTAGATCGATTTTTTTACTACTAATCACATATTGGGTTTTTGTTTTTTGTTTTAAATACACATTATTTGTTGGCCTAACTCCTACTCAGATACGCCTAGTCAAAAACAATAGCGTGAGTTGGCGGTCTCTAATCGACACCCATGACTAATAAAATTTTATTTACCAGACCAAAGAAGCTCCTCGTACACATCCACGCGAGCACGTGGACAAATCAGTCTTACACCCAAGGGAGTGCGTCCAAAAAGGATTTCCATGTGCATATGTGTGGCTACCAAAAAGATGACTACGTTAATTGATTTGATAATGTGACATCACGTACATAAGGACGTGACATCGAAGGGCCTTAATGGAGGTGCCAGCTAGCTTCTTGAGTCCACCTTGAGGGCATAGGGAGGAAGAATGGCGGTCAGAGGTCTCATCGAAGATGGAGAGCTACTAGCGACGGCTTTTCACTGTTCTGGCATGACGAGGAATGGAACTAGGGTGGTGCAGTGGTGTCGACTGTGACCTTTGATGGGCTCTAGAGCAATGGATGAGGGAGAATGACAGGGAAACAGAGGGAGCTTGGGGGAGGAAACATGGTAGATGGGTTTCTTCCTCAGATTGCTAGGGAGAGGTGAGAGGAAATAGAGAGGATGGTGATAGTGTGGGCAATGGCTGAGGTGTTTGTAGCCACCTTCAACGCTTTGTGACAAACCAAGTGACGATGAACTTTTGTTCAGTGCCATGAATTATGTGAAGATTTTATCAATATCTTTCTATGTTCATCACGATGAGATAGGACGATGCCCTTTGCTCACTGTCATCTCTAGTTGTTTGCTTTGCTTTAGTGTGTGAGGGAAAAAGGAAGGCTGGTAAGCCACTTTGTCTCCTAACCACACATTTGCGCATGCATGCAGTGGTGGCTCTGCTTAGGCCTGAGACACAATAAAAAGATGGAGAGGCTATACGCATGTGGCTGCTCTACTGTTTGTCTCATTTGCGAGTAGAGGATTTGCATGCACGTGTAGGCTCTTTGGTAAAAAGATGGATGAACAAAGTGATGTATTGCTTTGTCTAGAGACAATAAAATGATGGAGGAGAGCTACATAAGCGTGGGTCAGTTTAATTTGACCAGAAAAGACAAATGCAAGTTGCCTAGAAAAAGGGGAGGGGCCAAATTGTGCTGTTGTTGTTTGAAGACATGGAAGAGACAAGGCTAGGAGAGAGAGTCCCAACTTTCGCCATTTTCGTCCGCACGTGATTAAATTCAACGTGGATATGATAGGCGGTCTGACCCGCAAGTCTACAAGCAAAGGGGGAAAAATGAACTATGATATGAGAGAATGTTAAAATAGAAAAGGAAATACTCACTGAGTGGTTGATGTCCAAAAATAAAATTTAAATTTCTCGGATGGAAAGAAATTTTCGTCGATATGGTTGATATTTTTTCGAAACGAAAAATTAACCTTTGGAAATTTGAAGATTTAGTGTTTTGAAGGTGGAAATGGGATTTAATGGCAGCGCTAAATAAAATTTTGAAATTTGAATTTATTAAAATAACGGGTGTTAAGATGTCTCTTTGTCTAGGTATCTCTTTGTTTTGTTATAAATGTTTATCTATGATTTTTCTTTTTCTATAAAGTGAATATGCCTAGCTCCGAACCAATTATTTCTTTATAAAGAAAGAGTGCTAAATATGATCTACAAAAAAGTACTTTTTCATTGAATAACGAAAATTAAACTTTCTATAGTTGTTGAAAAGCAGACACCCATATTCACTTTTTTCCTATTCCTTTCAACGAAGAAATGTATAAAGTATAGGTTCCTCTCCTTATGATCCTTGGTATCTCCATTTTGACATAGCTTGTGCCATGCACATGGTAGGAAGCTAAACTACTCTAGCATCTAAAAGGAGTTCAAAAGGTTAGAAGGCAGTATGAAGAAGAAGTTCATACCCTGTAAATGCAGAGCAACCGATTCCTAGAAGAACAAGCCGAAAGAACTAGTGTTGAGAAAGAAGTCTGGTAGACCAAACAAAGGTGATGTATTAACCTTCCCTAGACTAGAAGCTAGCTCTTTAGTGATAGGGTACCCTAGGCTTTGATTCGTGGTTTACTTTAAAACAGGGATGATAGTCTTCAACTGCTATAAAGGTAGTGTTGTGAACTAGTAAGAATAGTACCTGCCAAACCAATGGATCCTATTTATCCCCAATCTAAAGTGGGAAAAAGGCACAAAAAGGCATCTTGTTCAGGTGGATCACCGATGTTCATCCTTTGTGCCTCTTTTGGTTCTTCTATCTGACTAGGGTTGAGCATCTTCATGTTATCTTGATTGATGTACACCTAACTTGTTAGCACTTAGCTTGAAGTGTGTTGATGACTTTGTTTGAGGTTCTGTATATTATTATGAGATTCCACAATCATTACTTGAAAGAAGAAGTGTACCACTAAGACTAATTGCTTTTCTAGCACAGATGAAGTTCATATCGATGCATGCTATCACATAGCTAAGTCACTCAAAGCTAATCCATAGGGAATAGAAATCCCCATCTGAAGACCGAGCTACCACATTCATAAACCCTGACATCTATTTAATTTTATGAAATATGAGGTCAATTAAAGAAGAGGCAGGTTATTATGTTATGTAAGAATAGTGGAGTGGAGACAGTGAACTGAACATCACACTAGAATAGCAAACTTAACTTAATTAAGCACAATACTATATGTCAATTGGTCCTTGCATTTAACCTATATTGACTAAACAATATCATTAACAACATACCTTTTACTAAGAAGTGGTATCAATCCTGGACTTCTTGGAATCAATGGAGCCTAGTATTTAGATAGAGATTTGCCTACTTTTGATGCTTCTAAAGAGTGAGGAAATAGTTTGATTTAGCTTTTAGGGTTGTTTTCACCTTGTTTTGTTTAGAAAGAAGAGCAAAGGCCAAGCCAATCTACCACAAAATATACTAAGTAGTCCCTAGCAGTAGGTGGGTCATTTCCTACATCTTATCATGGCAAGGGCACTTTTAACATGCGTTGAGCTCTCTTAAATAGAAATCCTTCTATTCTGGGAAACCTAAATTCTAAACCAAAGTGGTGAACTGGCTGGCACTCTGCACTCTTTTACTTTAGTTTCTACCCCTATCCTATGGTATAGGCAAATACACTTGACTAGTTATGACCCTAGATTACCAAATTCCTCTTGGAGGAATAGGTACCAGAGCATTATCTTCGAAAGGAGCTAGATACCTCTTTGTTTCCAAAATTGACTTTGATAACAAAACAACCAATCATCACCTAGCGAGAGCCAACTCTAGAGGAATCATTATCGTAGGGCATAGAGGGGGAGGTCATAAGGGCCTATACCGTAAAATCGATTTTCGACAGAATCAAAAAGACATATGGTAGAATCTTAACCATAGAATACAACTCTAATTGAAATGCGTACATTATGGGGATGGTGAGAAGGGATATATTTTACATCCCAAAGGGGCTATAATTAGAGATATTATTGTTTCTAGTACAAAAGCTCCTATATCAATGGGAAATGCCCTACTTTGAATGTGGTTTGAACTATTGATTTACGTAATTGGAAGCAACCAATTAGGTTTACGACAGAACCTAGAAATCGATCACCGATCCAATTTGACTACCTCTATGGGATATACCTCAACCAAAAACTGTTGAGTAATAGCAGCAAGTGATTGAATTCAGTAGTTCCTCATAGAAAATTATTGACTCTAGAGATATGGTAATATGGAGAAGACAAAATTGTTTGAAGCACACACATAACTAAAAGCGCCCCCTGTTTCAAAGAGAGGAGGACATGCTATTCACATTTCATTTGATGTTCAGAGGCAAATTGAAAGCTAAGTAGAGGTAATTAAGATCCTCGGGGGAAAATATGGATGTCTCCTACATTACCCATAATGTGCAGAAGTATTGACATAATTTCATAAAGTCATTCGATCTGAATGCTATATGAAGAACATAAGCCAAATGACGGAATGCAGAGACCTAGGATGTAGAAGATTATAACATGAGTGATTTGATAGATTTGGATTCCTTTACTATATATCCACTCATGTGGTACTTTATCATATGATTCATATAAGATCCATTTGTTTAGGGATCGTCATATACATCTATAAAGCCGCATGCTTTGGAAAAAAATCGTAAATTTTGGGAAGGGGTTTTTAAGAGAAAAGAAGAATCTGCTTCAACCAATATGCCCTTAGGCATGGTCATACATAATATAGAAATCACGCATGGAAGGGGTAGGCAATTAGCTAGAGCAATAGGTGCTGTAGTGAAACTAATTGCAAAAGAGGTAAATCAACCATTTTAAGATTACCATCTAGGGAGGTATGTTTGGTATCCCAAAACTGCTTAGCAACAATCAGACAAGTGGGTAATGTTGAGCTGAACAAAAAAAAGTTTGGGTAGAGCCAAATCTAAGTGTTGGCTAGATAAACATCTCGTAGTAAGAGGGGTAGTTATGAACCCTGTGGACCACCCTCATGGGGGGGGGGGGTTGAAGGGAAAACTCCCATTGTTAGAAAAAAACCCACAACCCCTTGGGGTTATCTTGTGCTTGGAAGAAGAACTAGGAAAAGGAAAAAAAATGTAGTGATAGTTTTATTCTTTGTTGCCATAAGTACTAGGAGTATGGAAAATTGTATTTTTGGAATTTGCAATAATGCAATGGGCAAATGACAAGAATTGAACCGGCGCATGATGGATTCACAATCCACTGCCTTGATCTACTTGGCTACATCCACCCCTTATCGAGCTATAGGATTTTCTCTTTTTTTCATTCATTATTATTCTATTTATTCTGACCTCCATTATTAGATTGAGATATTGGACATCGAATGCCACTCTTTAAAATGGAAAATAAGAAGTAATCAGCTGTGACACTTAAAAAAAGAATCCTTTTGTAGCTTGTCATTTATTGGCAAAAATAGAAAAGGTTCATATGAAGGAGGAGAAAGAAACAATAGTAATGTGGTACTAAGCATCTAGCATTCTACCCGCAATGGTTGGCCATACAATCACGATTCATAATGGAAAGGAACATTTACCTATTTATATAATAGATTGTATACTAGCATTCTCTTCGTCTTTCCTTAGCCGCACAGGTAGTAAAAGTAAAGAGCTAGAGTTTAGGTCCTTCCTCTCCTCCCCCTCGCATTAAGGCTATTTACATATGTACAATCCACTTGTCAATTCTTTATGTTAGACTCACTCATCAAAGAACTTGAACTTCATTGAGGGAACATGGGCTTTCTTTAGGAGATAAATCAGAAACAAATAGAAGTGAGAACAAGATGCCCCTTCTGTCATAGCTATCACGCGCACCCTTCTTTCATTATTCCAACTTGATTCTAGTGTATTTAGGGAGAGGATACCTCTAGGGTCAAGGTTGAATCAATAGATCACAGTCACTTCTGCATTTGGAGGAGACCCTTGGGGAAGACAAATTTCGCATTTGGAGGCTTTTGCATAACTTTTCGAATTCTTTTTGTATAGCTCAGTTACTTCTTTTGGAAGAGATATTGGACCAAGTGATTAGGAGAATTCCTATATTTGCATCTCAATGCTTTTAACCAGGCAAGCCCTAGTACATTTCTCAATAAGGATGAAAAGCTTATAGGAACCTTTTGTGTAGGGAGTTGTGAATCGATGAATTGGAGAACAAACTGCTTTTACTGGTTGTTCTTGCTAGGGCATTAGGCAATCAAGACTAGCAAGTGACTTAATGAGGAGAGAGGGCAAGCAATAGCAACAACTGATCCAGGGTTGTAAGACAAGATCGACTTCCTTTTGCAATAGTTCCATTTGTTGGAGGAAAGATCCCCTTCCTATGGTAACTCTCGGGGTGAGGCAGGCATATGGAGATGTTAATGCCATAATTTGGTCAGCCTGCAAATGGGATCGACCGATGGAGGAAAGACTGATCGGCTCGTAGGGAGAAGCCGATTGACATAGTAAAATAGCCGATTAGATGGGTTGAGAATGGATTCGGTCTGTTTGAAGACGAAGGGTTATCCAGATGGGACCGAGTCTGAAGAGAAGTCATGAGAATCATGATAGAGTGTTTATCTATATATAGAATATATTATGCAAGCTAGATAAGTTTAGTTAGCTTTATAACTTCTTATAGATTAGTTTTCTTATACATTAGGAAATATTGTCCGATGGTTGTTATAACCGCGTTGGACTTTTGTAATATCAGGGTATAAATATAGACCCCCTGAAAGCTTGTAGCATCATCAACAGATCAATACAATACAACTTTGACACATCGTTACCCTAGCTCATCTAGGTTTTCCTCTGGTGGATTCTGGCTCTCGATGTAGAGCTGCATCGGTTAGGTTTGATCTTCGGCGAAGAGGTAAGTCCTGCCATTATCCTAGTTTATTTTGCTCTGTCTAAGGCTGCATCCGTCAGGTCTGACCTCTAAGTTTGATCAGGTGTACTGCATCACGCTAGCGAGAGTCTCGTCGGTATATCGGTCTTCATTCGCTGTCCTTGGTATCATGATATATCGGTTAGGTTCAACCTACGAGATTGATGGTGGTGGATTGAGTGGTTGGTCCAGCAGGTGTTTGTGTGGCGTTTCATCGAATGGGTAACTGGCGAGTTATCCTTACTGCTAGCATTATATCTGGTTCGCATATTGCTCAACAATTAACCCGATGGCGATTGATCCGGTCACATCAGATTCGGCCTAATATTGTCTCGGTTAGGTCCAATCTCTCAGGTTTGCGTCTGACGGGGCTAGCGTCGAGATCTAGAGGGCTTGCGTCAGATGTTTGGCTAGTAAGTAGTAGATGACCTCACCCTTTTCTCCCTTGTCGTTACATGCGATTTAGCCTTTGTCGTTTTTGTGCTATTAGTCCTGGTCTCATACTGTCTCGGTTCGGTCTGATCTATCGAGACTGGTTCTAATGGTGCTGTTACGGTGGTCGCTGTTCCTCATGACTTCGTGGGGGATCAGGTCCCGCTCCGCGCTTTAGCCACCTTCATTCTACAGAACATCATTGACTCTTTGCTCGATAAGCCATCTATTTTATTTCACGCATCTATCACCTACGTCTTCATCGACTTTTCAGCCAATACTCGAGTGATACCTTTTCTATCGACACCTAGCCGATAGGGTGAGTCGGATCGGCCCACCGGCCGATTGGCTCATGGATCTCATTTTCTATCTTCTTGTCAATTGTAGGGTTAAATTAACTAGTATGCTCTCGAATCTTAAAGATTAAGAACCTATATTAGAGCTAAGTATATCTTTTAGGCCTTTACGTGACCAGGGCACCGTCTTTCCCGATCTAAACTCCGTCTGGTCCGATCAGACTCCCTGCGAGATTCGGCCAACAACCTGATAACAATCATTTGACTAAATAATTCATTGGATAGGTGCATCACGAAATCGTACTCAATCCCTTGCTTGTCCGTGGGATGGGAGTTTGATTGCTCGTTGTCCTTGCTTGCTTAGCTTGTTACATTTTTTTATCTCCAATTATTGAATCAAAACCAGTCAATCTTCTTCTTTCTTGGTGCTATGCTACAGACAGGATAGGCATACTGGGCTCGTACTTGATTGCATCCCCGCCAAGATGCATTTGATTGGATGAGTGAAGTGAGTGAAGAGAAGCCCTAAGTTCAATGTATAAGCCCTGAGCCATCCTACTAAACATATTCCCACCATACAGAAAACCCACTCAATCTTCTGTCAAAATGATCCATCAGATTTGCTCTTCTAGGCATACAGAGTCAGTCTCATCCAGAGCATCACGAGCTTAACCACTACTACCATACCTTTTTCTAGAAGGAAGAATAGCATTTCAGATAAACTACTTAAAAGATGTTACTCTCTTTCTTTGTCTTTATGCTCGTTCTACTTTGCGCTTAAGTAGATGGGATTCCCTGAAATCCAAGGAGCATCTCTTCCTTAACTGATTAGCTAGACTAATTGACTGAGGCTACCGATTCATCCAATTTATCGGTAATATGGATTGGTCTTGTCGTGGGCACTTGCTTTACAGTCACACACTATTTTTCAATGAGAAGGAGAACTTTGTATTTGGTATCACCACACTAGATCTAGTCTACTCATATTTGTTCGATGAGGTCGTTCCGACTAGTCCCAGCGTACGCACCCGGTAGTAGTCAGCCTTAAGAACATTTTGAAAGAGATGGATGTCTGGGATCGATTTCAACTCAGAGATTGCCTAATCCGCCTTTCTCTACTATGCCTTTCAAGAATGGATTTGAATGAAATTTTGCATTAAAAAAAACGAATGAAGAATATTTTAACCTCTTATCTGATAAGCAATCAAAGCATCTGAACTGCTCGTTGAACAATAAAGAAAGAGCTAAGGTTAAAAAAATATGTGTTACTAATAGTAAACCTTTTTTTTAGTTTGCTTTCAGCTGAACAAGATGAACATGTTACAACTACAAATGAGGTGATGCTTGATTAGGTGGCATTGCAAGAACTAGGGAGGAACACAAGTTATGTACTTTAGGCTAAACATATGAATTTAGAAGATCAACTTTTCCAATGGGACATAAACAAAAGCAACCAATAATATATTTATACTTCCATAATATTTTCTCTATGGTGAAGTAATTTCATAGATAACCACTAAATGATTAAGTAGCGATGTATGCAAAAAAGGCAACGAACATTTCATAATACACTCATTCTGCATATCTTTAGGATAAACGAAAAAATAGTGAAAAAAAGTTTTCCTAATATCAAGAAATCTGTTTTTTATGGTTCTTATTTCGTTGAAAACGTTTCCATGAGACTTTCTTTTATTGAAAAAGTCCATGCCTTGTTCTAGGTGATATGAAGTTGATCAGGCTCTAGAAAAAATGCAAAGAAGGGTACATAAAGGTGGAATAAAAATAAAAAGACGACCCTTTCTTTCTTCCTGAGCATTACTGATAAATATTCATTCTTTATATGGGTTTCAGATGTATATTATTTATTATATTCAACCAAAAAGAAGAAGTGACAACAAAGTTGTATATAGATGGAGGACAAAATTACGATGTAGACAGGGGTTTTGTACAAATGAAACTGTACAACAATTTAGAAAAGGGATATAGTGCAGCTTGGTAGCGTGTTTGTTTTGGTACAAAATGTCATAGGTTCAAATCCTATCATCCCTACCTATTACTTCTTGTATGGACAGTAACGAGGATCAATTCAGATCTATTCAAATTGGACAAAATTCTGAGTTTTATTTTTCTATATGCATGTGGTGCAAAAATCATCCTTTTCTTTACAGTTTTATCTGCTGTAGTAAGAAAGTGCTCTTAGTTCAGTTCAGTAGAATGTGGGTCTCCAAAGCCCAATGTCGTAGGTTGAAATCCTACAGAGTGTGATTCTGTTCTTATTATATCGAATAAAAAAAACATAAGGAATGTCCGACTACTATTGATCCTATAGACATTGGCATTGCTTATCTATTTAAAAACATATGCCTATCCAATTAAAAAGGCGAATAAGATGGGAGTAAATCGTGTATGAAAGTTTCTATTCTTCTTGGAACTTATTTCTGCTGACCTCTTCATTACATCTGTCAATAAAAAGAAATACAATATTAATACTTTCTATCCAACTTGTGACCTCTTGTGTATAATCTACTGCAAGCCTACTCAAACAGAGGGAAATCAACATTTCTTTAATAGAAAGGAGCTTATCCTGATGTGAGTTAGAATAATACTGTCAGTGTCATATGGTATACCTCATATACCTGAACTAAACTATCTCCGAGAATACCGTATACCTAAATACATATGGACATGTGTCTCTACAGATAAAAACACATATGGCTAAGGAAAGAAACCATACCTAGTTAAGACAAGATTGTAAATTCGATCTAGATACGAATCAATCTACCTAGTCATATTAGCTAAAGAGTTTTTTGAGTTTTACTTGAGAAAAATGATATCTATCGGTATAAATGCAATAGCCTTTTAAGAGGGGAGGACATCGAATTAGAAGACAAACATAACTTATATTGAGCCAAGATCTAAGGAATCACCACATTGTTAGCCGATGACTACATCTCACCGCTTAGGGTTGCTGCATATTAGTGGGATATGTTAGAAGGGTAGATTGCGCTAGTCTTGTACTCTGTGTGGTTCTCATCGAATACATATTAATAGGAGTAGGGCTATTACTTCATCCTCAGGTAGTTCGAACCAGTATAAAGGTCCTCATGTCCCTCTCTTTGCTACTATCTCACGAATATCTTGGCACCAGCTGAATTCTACACCTATAAATACTATAGTCAGCTATCATCCATCAGTAGGCACCATGGCTTATTACTAGCTTGATAGAATGAGAAGCATTTCCTACACCATGGTATTCTATAGATAGAGCCGCTTAAGTTTTAGTGGGAACAAACCTATGTGCTTAGATCAAATACGAATGATTTGAGATTTCCAAATCCACTAAGAGAAAGGGAAATAAAGAAGAGACTGGAGTGAAGGAAACTATAGGTAGGCAGAGAAGAAACAAATGCAAGATCCTCAACAAAATGGATTGAGATGGGCTTTGGATTGGATATAAATAATTGACCACTAGACCTTTGAAAAAAGAATTGAAATGGGATGACAGTAAACCTTTTGAACATAGGATGTGTGTGAGTACTATATCTGCTGACCCATGGATTGACTATAGGCTTTCCCTAGAAAATTCCACAACTATTGTTGAATATATTCTATTCATGTCTGAACCATAAGTCGAACATAAATAGAATATAGAAATGTTATAGATTCCACTTTCCTTTCAAGGACTTGAACAACAAGTGTTTTAGGGAAGGATATAGGGGCAAAGAGGCTGCTAAGGTCCTCTTAGACTAGATAGCTTTTTATCAAGCTACTATGATGCTCGCTTCTCTTCGGTCCTCATCATTAAAGGTTGTGCTTCTTTAGTTCTACATTAAAATTGTGTGTAGATTCTTTAGTTTAAGCTGAGAAACTTGGTTGTGGGAACTTTGTGGGAGAAAAATAGAGCCATTTGGAGCAGAGGGTAATCAGTTTATGACAAGGACTGTGCTTTCAAACATGACACCTAGGGAAATGAAGGCTTTGTACACAGTGTCAAGACGGTGCTATATAATGTGTCAGTGTTGACGCTTCGTGAGGCCTTTCTACTTAGGAGTGGGGGACATGATTTCTAATGAAAAACAGTGGAGAAAGTATGATTAACTCTATTTTTTCTTCTTTAATTTCTCCCAACTCGCCCATCAGCCTAGGCAATGGCCATTTGCCTTAGGTATTCATGCGCCTAGGATTTGTCACTTCTTAAATGAACTCTAAATATTGAAAGACTTTGGGAAATATACACTAGGGCCTCTTTCTCTCTCAAGCTAACTTGATTGTGGGTCAAGATCGTTCATATCCCATACCCGCTTCAAAAGGCTACTCACTAGTACATAAAGTTAATATTGAAAAATAGCAATTAGTACTTTAATAATTTGGGGATTCTATGCTATGATAAGACTATCGCTTGACTTCATACCTTTCACTTAGCTCAAGTGACTACATGCTGATTGCTTCGCACGACTAACTACGTACCTTTGGTATGGTTAAACATACTGTTAGACTGAACTTCAATTCTATTTTTCATTATATCGATGCTATAACACCTATACTAAAGAAGAGGAGGAGCTACTGAGATGATCAAGCTTTCTATGGGACTTGGCTTGCTCAGCCATGGCTCATATCTGCTCTTGCAAATAGGCGCAAAAAGCAAACAAAAAAGTTTTAGACCATAAGAGTTCCTCTTTAGAGGATAACCACAATTGTTCTCTAGTGTTTATGCCAGAGGGATCCTAATGTCTAGTACTTGATATTTATACAGGATTTGGCACACAGACGGAATTTTCTAGTAGTGAAAATCCCACGAATCATGATAGAAGAAATAACTTTCTCCTTTCTCCGTCATGCCTAGACCGAAGAAAGATCTCCCTATTCTAATATGTCTGTATCCATGGAAAGAGGGAGCCAGTGAATAGAAGGACGTAGTTCCAAATGCTATCACTTTTGATAAGTGGGCACCTATTTTTCTAAAAAGGAAGTGGCACCCATGGAGTAAGGTGATTCAAACAACCCCAACCCAACTCAAAGTTGTACTGTGAATCCCAACCAAATTACTTTGATTCGCTTCCAATGCTTCGTTTTAGGTCAAATTGTAGAGCTTGACTCCTACATGAAACAATCCAGGGTCAAATGAATATACTTGTTAGCCTAGCCCCATGTGTATCCATAGCCTTCTCCAATTTTTGAGAATCTCCTATTTCTTTGTAGCACGTGTGTCCTTTGTATGTTCCATCGCCTGTTACTCGATAAGTAGATTTTCTATAACACTAGTCAATTTTTTCTGGGTCTTTGGCAGCACATGTATCATTTTTCTTCACAGTCCTATCATCCACCACCTTTTGTTTTCCCTTGATTCACTAAACAACTTTGTTAGCGAGAGCACATTGTTCAACAATCTTAAATAACTTTGTTGTCATAGTTACTTATCCTATCATCAATTCCTATATTGTTTACAAATCTCGGATGACAAACTTGAATGCCCTGATGACAGATACATTGGTGATTTGTGGGATTGTGTTATGGCACTCATTGAAGTATTGTATAAAGTCCAATAGAGTCTCCCCATCCTTCTGTCTCATAGCATGTAAATCATCCTCAACGTCATGCCTCTTGTATGTGTTTTGGAAGTGCGCTATAAATTGCTTGTAGAAATAGTCACAAGACTCAATTAAGGATTTGGGCAGATGGATGGGCCATGACCTTACAGAACCCTTGAGTGCGGTGGGCAAATGGTTTGCCATGGCATTCTCATTTGCTCCTACTGCATTTAATACTGTAGAGTAGACCTAGAGAAATTTCTAGGGATCCATACTTCCATCCTACTTCTCTACTAGGCCAGGAATTTGGATGGCCACCTCACTTCTCTGAGAGAATAGGTGGACGCTGCACAACCTCCACTTAGTTGAAAAGAGGGACGACGATTATCGTATCGAGGATCTGATGATAATGATGATGATGACAAGCCACTAGGCAAGTTATTTGGTTCTCGAGAGGGCCGTCGTTGGTCATCATGGTCTTGACGCTAAGGTGGCGATCAAGAACTTTGCCAACTATGCCCATCGCTTCGTCGATCGTCCTCTCCTCGTCAGTTATATGGGGGGTAGTTGCGGTCCTCACGATGATCTCGGCCAACATCATAGTTGTCCTTATGCTCATGGTCCTTTTTGTGTCTCTCTAGGTCTTCACATAGATCATGACCTTAACAAGAGTGGCGCCATGGTAAAGACTCTCGTCATCAATGGGAACCATATGCGTTTTTTTCTAGGACGATGATTATTTCCGCCACTCCTAAGGGTTAACGGTTCTGTCATCATTACTTGGATCGCGTGGAGGTGGCGATTTGTCACCAATTGATAGTGCTTTTTAGAGTTCTTCTCCCACAACTTCTGCAAAAGTGGCATTGATATTGGTGATAGAAGACTTCATCTTTTGAGCTACTTTGTGACTTGTGGCTTGGCGAAGAGATCTGCTGGAGGTTGGCACAACAGAGAATGAATCTTTGTTAGCTTCTGAGATCCTAGTGGAGTCTTCTTGATTGTCTCGGCATCACGATCGGATATCAAATCTAAGGAAAAATCCTTAGATCCATGCTCTCTAAGCCCATGAAGTACGTAAGGCTCATCTGAATCTAATCTAACAAATCCTACTAAATGATCAGAGTTGAAATCATCGAATGGTTGTAGCTTAATATCATGAGATGGTATCTGATAGGATTAGGGCAGACCAGTTGCTAGTGCAGGCTTGACCTCCGTCTGGAATGCCCTATACTAGTGCAACGAGTAGGAACTCGTTTTGTGGATGGGACACCACGGGAGCATTGCTGAAACCTTCTTATTTGGATGAGTCTAAATTCTCTTTACAAGTGGCTTTGGTATGTAAATAGACAGCTCTAGTGGCACAGTCGTCACTGGGATAGTGATGGTTTCAATCTAAAGGTAGATGACTACTAGCCAGGTTGAATCTCTAGGGCCCAAACTATCGCCAAGACCTTCGCTAGAAGTATTGCTTCTCAAAGTCATCTTTAATGGAAACCTTTGGAACACCAAACCCCCTACATGGCGTGTCAATTGTTGATGAGTGATACTCGACTACGGTATTTATAGGCGTAGGGTTCGACTGATGCTACGGTATCTACGAGACATTAGTTAGAAGAAGACATAGAGATATTTTTATACAGGTTTAGTCCCTCGATGTAAGTAATAGCCCTACTCTTGTTTATATATATTCAACGATTTGAACCATACAAAGTATAAGACATAACCAATCCGTTTTATCTAGCCTATCCAGCTAATATGGGGCGACCTATGCAACGAGATGTAGTCGGCGGTTAACAGCGAGGATGATCCTTAGATCTTAGCTCGATGTAACTTGTGTTTGGCTTGAGATTTGATTCAATGCCCTCACCTCCTAGTCACTATTGTATTTATATTGTTAGATGTCTACTTCTCTAAGTAAAACTCAAATAACTCTTTAGGCAATACGATTGAGTAGTTTAATTCATAATTAGAGCAGACTCTACAATTCTAACTTAATTGGACGTAATTTTCTTGCTTAGTCATATACGCTTTTATCTTTAGAGATACATATTAGTATATATGTAGTTATATGGTATTTCTAGAGATGCTTTCTTCTAAGCATATAAGATATGCCATATCTACTTTAGTCATCGTTCTTCTCTTTCCACTCTCATCACTCCAAACAAACGGTGTACCAAGTAACAGTCCAACTGAGAGAAAATTATGTGAGAATGAAAAAATTAACTGCGTTCCTAACTGACTAATCGAGAGAAAAATACCAGAGAAAAAATTGAACCACGTTCCCTAGATCCTTCATGCAACACAAGGGATTATGACTAAGTATATGAGAATGAAGCATATTGTCTACCCACCGCTACCGGCTGGCACCCATCATGAGACAGAAGAAGAAAAAGGTGGGACAGTAAATTCATCATATCTCCTCGTTATTTCATGCTATTTAAATAGTTATGAAAAATATATATTTTTTAACATGATGGATCTTTATGAAATATATAATTTTATAAACATATAAATTCAAAATTGACCTATACAAGTTATAAAAAAAGATAAATTTGTATATGAATTGTACGTATATTTAGAATCATATTTGTTATTTTTGTTATGACTTATAGATACGAATTTAAACTTGCATATTTGTAGAGTGACATTGATCTATTTTATTTTTTTAAAAAATATGTTTTATAACTATTTATACAATATGCAAAAACAAGAGACATTCGTTAAGGGATGAAAATCCATTTCTGAAAAAGGTAACTTCTATCGGGCCATTACAACCAACTAGTGCTGCTGCTAAATGTCCATGTGGAATCTTGCACTTTGCAGTAGGAGTTATCATGATTAATCACAAATTTTACATGAATCTACAAAAATTTCCTGTCAAGAGAAAGCAATGGTGTTCGTTTTGATGGATGTAGCTAATCCAATTGGTGATGTTGTGCAGCAGCTCCTTGTGTTTCTTTCATGAACTTAAATGAGCATGTGATCTATGTTTAGTTCAGGCCATTGAACGCCCTTCACTACCTATCATACAAGACTAAACGTATAAATTGACAAGTATTAATTGAAGCGGCCAAATGAATTTATCAAACTATGGGCCACAACGACAATGGCTAGAATCTTCTCCAGTGCTTGTCAAAGTCATTCGCAAATTGCAACCAAGAATTGACGTTTGAGACCAAGACTGATCCTTGTGAAGTAGAAACATTTCACAAAACCTCATCTTTTCCTACTTCGTTGAAACTGGAATAGTATCTTAGAAGAAAGGCACCAGCAGGATCCAAATGGCAGCTAGCAGAGCAGTCCACAAGTAAATGGATTCTTCAGAAAAGTAAAAATAAAAAAAAAGGAGAGTCCTTTGGAACAGGTAAAAACAATCTTTGAATAATCTCTTAATCTCTTTGAGCCCTATATTGCTCAAGTTGTAGTACTTCTGGATGCCTCGACAGACTGCAATTTTTTTCCCAGAGTCACCGTCGAATGTACGAAAATTAAATCGATCAAAGAGAATTATCAGGACGGCGAGCGAGTAGTCATTACCCTGCAGAGCACGGCGCCTACCAAGGCACGCCCATGAAAATTGCAGTCGCCGATGATGATATTTACTAATCACTACTGGACCGGATGATCAACGCATGCGGAATCACTACTGGAACGGATGATCAACGCATGCGGAATCACTACTGGACCGGATGATCAACGCATGCGGAATGCAGCCATCGCTAGCAAGATATCTCCGTGAAGAGAGTTTGAATGCACGGGACAAATGTGACAATGTGTTGCTGACAACTTGACATTGACAAATCCAATAATCCATCCACCAAAGCGTACTGGGTTACTGGTCGCCGGCCGGCTAACTAGACTAGCTGATGGTTGTTGTTAGATCCAAACATGTCCCTGTCGATCTGAATCTTTCCGATCTCACTATACACCCAACCACTCGATCATGGACCAAGCAGTTTATGTTAGCCAAATGCTACAATCTTAAGGCGTCAAAGCCGAAAGTGTCACGGGAAAAAACGGGTATGATTGCCGAAATTTCCGCACACTTCGTTCTGCTCCTCGTGTTGAGCTTGGGCAACGATGTGGTGGTGGCCTCGGCCGCCGGCGCTGGCGATGGCGATGGCCAGTTCGCGTACCAGGGGTTCGCCGCGGCGAACTTTACCATGGACGGCCTCGCCACCGTCACGGCGAGCGGCCTCCTCGCGCTCACCAACGCCACGTACCAGGCCAAAGCGCACGCGTTTCACTCGGCGCCTCTCCGCTTCCTCGCCGAGTCCAACGCGGCGGCGGCGGCCAACGACAGCAGCGGTGCCGGTGCCGCCGTGGCGCGGTCCTTCTCCACGTCTTTCGTGTTCGCCATCGTGTCCGGGTACGATGGCCTGAGCGACCACGGGCTCGCGTTCGTGGTCGCGCCGACGGCGAACCTCTCGACGGCGAACGCCGGGCAGTACCTGGGCCTCCTCAACGCGACGAACGGCACGGCAAGCGGCCCCATCTTGGCCGTGGAGCTGGACACCATCATGAACCCCGAGTTCCGTGACATCAACAGCAACCACGTCGGCCTCGACGTCAACAGCCTCATGTCGCTGCAGGCACGGCCGGCGGGCTACTACGGCGATGACGATGGCGCCTTCCGTGAGCTCAGGCTGAACAGCCACCAGCCGATGCAGGTGTGGGTGGACTACGACGGCCAGGCCAAGCAGCTCAACGTGACGCTATCTCCCGTGCAGGTGCCCAAGCCCAAGAAGCCTCTGCTCTCCCAAGCCATCGACCTCTCCACCGTCATGGCTGAGGAGATGTACGTCGGCTTCTCGTCGGCGACGGGCGTCGTGTTCACGCACCACTACGTGCTTGGCTGGAGCTTCAGCTTCGACGGGCCAGCTCCTCCCCTTGATCTCTCCAAGCTTCCCGTGTTGCCACGCCTTGGTCCGAAGCCTCGTTCCAAGGTCCTGGACATTGTGCTTCCGTTGGCCACCGCATTGCTCGTCGCTACTGTGCTAGCTGTCGTCTTCTTCGTAGTGTGGCGCCGGCGCCGCTTCGCCGAGGTGCGAGAAGATTGGGAGGATGAGTTTGGCCCGCACCGGTTCGCATACAAGGATTTGTTCCGTGCGACGGATGGGTTCAAGGAAAGAAATTTGCTGGGTGTCGGAGGTTTTGGGAGAGTTTACAGAGGAGTGCTACCGGAGTCCAATTTGGAGATCGCGGTGAAGAGGGTTTCACATGATTCAAAGCAAGGTATAAGGGAGTTTGTCGCAGAAGTGGTGAGCATCGGTCGACTTCAACATCGGAATCTTGTGCAGTTACTAGGCTATTGCCGCCGCAAGAATGAACTCCTACTGGTCTACGACTACATGATGAATGGTAGTCTTGACAAGTACTTGCATAAGAGAAATGTTACAACTCTATATTGGCCCGAGAGGCTTTGGATCATCAAAGGCGTTGCATCAGGTCTGTTGTATCTACATGAGGATTGGGAACAAGTAGTCATCCATCGTGACATAAAAGCGAGCAATGTGCTCTTAGACAGTGCAATGAATGGTCGGCTAGGTGATTTCGGCCTAGCAAGGCTATACGACCATGGCACTGACCCCCAAACAACACATGTGGTTGGCACCATGGGCTACCTTGCACCAGAGCTTGTCCGCACAGGGAAGGCAACACCCTTAACCGACGTGTTCGCGTTCGGCGTGTTTCTACTGGAGGTGACCTGTGGACGGAGGCCAATCGAGACTGACGAGCACAACAAACGGGTGGTGCTAGTCGACTTGGTGCTTGAGCACCACCGCAATGGCTCGATCATCAATGCAGTGGATCCACGGCTCACGGGGAAATTTGATGTGGACGAGGTGGCCCTCGTTCTAAAGCTGGGATTGTTGTGTTCCCACCCACTTCCCGGTGCGAGGCCCAGCATGCGGAATGTCATGCAGTACCTAGAGCGTGACGGCAAGTCGGCTCCTGACCTATCGCCAAGCTACGTGAGCTATAGCATGATGGCGATAATGCAAAACGAAGGGTTCGATTCGTGCGTCATGTCGGGGCCCCGGTCGGCGACTACCATTGGCACTGTGTGTGGTGCATCATCTATGAGTATTTTGTCAGAGGGGAGATAGATTTGGCACATAATTTGACTAGGAGGTGCTTGTAACAAGCCTTATGATTCGTGCTTGGTTCTTAGTTTTTAACTCTCAAGTGACTTCCTTGTTACTTGAATGACATGTATTCGAAAAATGAGGTAGTAACGTGACTTTTTAGTTTTGATACTGCCAAGCCCTCAAAAAAAAGAACAGGGTTAACTCCCCCCAGGCCCCCACAACCTCTCATCCTCGCCTAACCCCGTAGACCGAGCCGCCGCATCCTCGCCGGAGTCCCGCCTACCCCAACCTCAACCGCTCCACCTGCCCCATCTGACCTGGAGTGACCCATACCAGGAGGAGGGTGACCTCCGTCTTCAGGAGGTGTAGAGCCCGAGCAGGCTGAGGTCCCATCGAGCTCGACCTCAAGCACGTTGACGCGGAGGGGACTAGGGCGACTCGGCATCGCTACTTGCATACCCTCTTCCGTTCTAGACCAGAAATTGACCATTGGTTGGTCGAGTGGTCCGCTTCTGCTTGGAAGCGTGGCTACTTCCTTATCTTGATGCTGTTTTTGTATGGATTTTGTGGGCAGCTCTTGTAAATTGATGGATTGAAGTGGAGAGGTTGTGCAGCAACAAGTGCATATGGCTCATGGGTGTGTAGCTCTCGTTTGTGCGCCTCGTTCTTTGGAAGGTCCGGTCCTTGAGTAGTACTCCATTGTTTGGAACTGTTGATGGATGGATCTGTGTGAACTTGTCATTGCCAAATTCATGCTAGATTTATCAGCTGTCCGCTGCAGATTTTATTTGGTGCGTTTTCTAGCATAGGTTGTTGTTTTTGTCAGTATTCTCGAGTAATAGATAACCCATGTTATGGACCACCAATGTACACTTTATTTTTGTCGAAAAACCTACTTATCAAAAAGAAATTATGCCTCAATAGTTCAGATCATAAGATGAGTTCACACATCTAATTGATTTCTCATCCTAGCCAACCTGCCAATTTCTGAAATAACCATCTGTAAGGTACTACATGGAAGTAGAACCGCTATACACAGCACAAAAGTACTTGGGGAAAGCTGACTGACATAAAGTAACGTCCTGAAAATTTCGATTAATAAATTAAGATTAATAAATTGGAACTTAAAATTGTTAACCGTCAAAAAACTTTTTATAAATTGCATCACACTGGTTCTTTTCCCTAAATTATTTTCAAATGTTGGTGCCAACCAAAATCCTAAAGGTAAAATATACAAAATTATTATGACAATTAAATTCCAAATTCATATGAATCCAAACCCATAATTAAGGATTCCATTCAAAACTAAAGCATTAGAGGTGTATAAATATAAAAAGGATATTATGGAAATTTCAATCAAATTAAAATTATGAAGTCAATCTCTAAATTGTATTCACTACAAAATTTTATAAGCAATTCGAATTGGCTGAATTACCAAAATACCCTTCCTTTATTTTATTTCCCATTCATCTCTTTCCTTTTTTTTCCTGGTCTTGGCCACTTGACTGAATGCTGAGCCGGCCTCTCGGCATCGCCAAGGATACGCGGCTAGGGAATCCATGGCTGCCCATCCATTTTGCATGTCACCATCATCCTTTCTACGACATCATTAGCATGGACATGCTAGCACCATCACTTTCCCACCTGTCCACGAAGCCACCCTCCCTACCGCACCATTGGCCGTCACCATCAAAACCTCGAAACTCAATGGGTGACCACTGCCATGCTATGCCATCGTCATCCCTATGGCCCTAGACCTACATCCCTACCACCATGTGTCATCCCTTCGATAGTTATTGCACCAGCGCCTCCCTCAGATCAGACCACCACCCATCACCATCGGGTGTCGCTTTGTCGCGGCCTTAACTCCTCTGTGTCGGCTTGTGTCAACCAGTTGGACAGTGTTGCACCTACCGAATAATCCAGTGAGCCTCTCCAGCCTTAGCTCGAGCCCTGTCGCCCTAAGCTGCTAGCACATCTGGCCATTATTCACGGGCACTGCACCCCAGATCTAGCAACTATGCACTCTAGTGCCCTTGGTTTGCCACATCATCTTTTTTGTGCCTATGCCCCAAGAGGTCATATACCTAGGCCACCGTCTAGTCACCCTAAGCACGCTGCGTTAGCCCCCCTTCCCCTCTCACCCCTTACCTAAGCGCTAGCCAAATTCAAGTACGCTCGAGCATCGCTCGTCCATTTAAGCTGCAACTGAGCCATTCACTTTGTGCCATTACCTCTTCTCTCTACCTTTGCCCTTCTTCCCTAAGAAATTGAATGATCAAGTGGGCAGCTATCGCGCCATAGGGTCAAAGACCTATGGGCGCTAGCCATGCCGTTACCATAGGACGCCGAGGCTAGAGCTACCAATCGAGTGGGTTGTTCCCGAGACAAGAAAGTTGTTGCCACTAAGGAAGGTGAGCGAGGAGCCATCAAGATGCCAAGGCAATTCGTCGAGCAACTCACGTGCGAGCCAACTTCAACATCTCCTATTTCACCCCTGCCAACCCACCGTAACATCAAGCACCGCCGTTTCACCGTCCAATGGTAAAACCCCGCGCACATGTAGATCAAAATATCGACTAGAGAGGGGTGAATAGGTGATTTAAAATTAAGTGCAACCAAATCAAACTAACCTAAGTTGCTATGTTTGGTTTAGGGATCACACACTAACTAACTAAATTATATTTTGCAAACCTAGGGTGATATGAGCTTAAGTTATCTCTGGAAATGTAAATTGCACAAATAAATTGCAATAAATAAAAGGACAAGAGACAATCGAATTTTTCACTAATGTTTGGAAGCTTGCCAACTTCCTATGTCACCATTGTGGTGAGTCCAACTTCACTACTCAAACCACTGAGCCTTTGAACCCCTTCGTCAAGGGATAACCAAGGTGGGAGTCAGTCCCGAAGTGGCCTACACAAGTCTTGATAATTAGGGATAGTTCTTCCTTTACTCCAAAGTGGTAAACTCTAAACCACTCACAATCAACCCTAGGTCTTCTCAACAACCTTCTCAGATAGGTCATCGAGAAACTCCTCCAAGTCGTCTAGGAGGCGGCAATCTCTAAGAGTAACAAGTAGCAACCGGGCTTGGAGACAATCAAGTACCACACTAGCTCAATCAATAATGCAATACACTTGTCTTGGTTTAATCTACTCTTAAACACATACAAAGAATGAACAAGTGCTCAAGTGGTGTGAGAGTGCATACAAGGGATCAAGTGAAATGGAAACAGTGCCAAAAGAGCTCCCTTGCTTCTGGTGGGAGGATATTTATACCCCCACCCACCAAAACTAATTGTTGTGAGAAAAATCTCCCAACACTACGTAAGCCCAAACTAACTGGAATGGTGATGTCGGACAATATGGTTGCTATGCCAACGATTTTAAAAATAGCCATTGGCACGCATTTAATGCGCTATCTAGATCGACCGATATTGGAGTGCTCGATTGACCAGTCAGTCCCTAAAGCCAAAATCAGGGCTTTGGGACCTTGCTGGAATGACCGGCCATAGGGCTCGGTTTGTCCGGCCTGTCTCAAAAGGTTGGGCACAACTTATAGACATACATGGATAGACTGACCTAGGGCCCAGTCAGTCTGGCCTATCCTAGAAGGCTGAGCATAGCTTATGGACATGCCTAGAACGATCGACCAGGGGCTGATTTGTCTGACCTTGTCCAAAAGGTTAGCCTAACCTTCAGGACACCCTCGAACCAACCAGCCCTATATTCTCAATCTATCCGGCCTTCCCAAAAGAACAAGGATCAAAGCCACCAAGTGAATTCTCAATGCATATGTTTTAGTGTAGCTTGTTGATCATCTTATTGCCAAGTTGTCACCACTCTAGATAATACGACAAACTAGAAAAGTAAACCTATTACAATTTTGATCGCCCATCACCTTGATCAATAAGCAAACTAGGTTTACCATTTTCCATCCTTCACCTTGCACCATCAAATTTTAATTCGTGGCATCCAATCTTGGTGAGTGGATCTAACCCAAATTACATGTCAAATAAAAATAGTTAGTCCATAATTTGTGCTTATCATTAATTATCACAATTAGCAACGGGGTCTAGATGCTTCAGCCTATAGCATCCCCTAGGCCCATAGAAGATAACGCCTCCTTCAATTTTGGCAATTAGCACCCGTAGCCGTGTCGACCCGGCTGCCATTGCATCGCAAATGAGCTCATTGCGGACATGTTATCCGAGTGGTGCTCCTAGCCTCTTTCAGTGGAAATTGGAATCCCTAGCTACCTTGGATTGTTTTCCACTCATCATGTTGGACCTAGGCAAGCTCTTTTACACCACATGTTGAGAAACTTGAACCCGATCATGGCGGTGCCATGCCATGAGGAGTGCCGTGTGCTGAAGCACCACACCAACACTGATGGTGATTCCCTAGAGGATATCTGCTTCATCCCTAGCCATCATCGAGCCTCCCTTGACTTAGGCCAGCTGTGCCTCACCATGCCTTGCCATGCCTCACGTGCGGATGGGAAGTTGAAGATGACCTTCCCATTTTAGGCTAACAAACAGGGCCACACCTCCTTAATCATGTTAATTAGTGCACAGTACTCACACTATTAATTAATCTCTAAGCTAGTCTATGACATGTGTGTCTCCCTGTGATTAAAATTTAATTAAATTGGAGTTTAAAGATAGTGTCTATGACAAGTGAACCCCACCAGGATTTTATTGACCAATTAACCAAAGTCAAAATGGACACGAGACCCACTTGTCAGCCTCGGTTGACTTTAGGGTAGTTGACCGAATTCAAACTTAGTCAATCATGAACAGTACCTTTTAGAAATTATTTGAATTAATTCAAATTTGAAACTTTGGATGGCTATATCTCCCTTGTTGTAACTCTGTTTTAGTGAAACTTGAACCTAAATTCATCTAAAATAGAGATCTATTTGTTGGCACCAAAAATTTCACTTGTTATTGTAGAAATGAATTTCTAGTGATTTTATTTGAATTCTAGTTGAATTCAAATTAAATCCTTCACTTGTAAATTTAGATTCAAAGGAGCTACCAACTTAATTGTTGACCAGGAACCTCAAGTCTTAGAGCAAGGCAAGTCATCACCCATCCCTTTTGCGAAATTGATTTGTTTGCAAATAAATATGCATGCAATGTTAAACATTCTACTTGATATTTTGCCATGCCTTTGATTGTTACCTTATTATCTTGTACACCTTTACATATGAGTCCCTAGTGAAATAATAACAAATGTTTACCTATGCTTTACTAGATACATCTATTATCATGCTTTACCAAGTACTATATGCTTTGACAATTTCCTTTGGGAAGTTAATTGAGTCTTGGCATGTGGGGACATAAGCACCACATTGCCATGACATTGATGAAATGATTTCTGAAACAAAATTAAACTCAAAAAATGTTTTTGATTGGTGTTGTTGGTTGAATTGGGTGTTTCCAGAAAAGGTTAGTATTTCCCAAGTCAATTAAGGACCAAACAATGAAGCTATGCATGAAACGAACCAAGTATGACCATACGTTCTTCACACATGGGTAATGTCCTAGCAAAGTAAATAGCCGAGCAGAGATGGTACCCAAGCGTAATGGATTCATTTAGGTGTGTGCTCAGCAGGGAGCCTATTTGGTGGATAATAATCAGATGGGCAACTTAAAATAACCATGACTTAATTACAACTTAACGAATGTATGTGTCTTTCTCCTCAGGAACTCTAGAACTCCTCTCACTACTAGAAACCATATACGCCTAGAGTGCATGAGGGCTCAAGTTCATGGAGCGGGTTGAGGTTATTGAATTGCTTTGCCATGACACGTCTTATTCATTGGGACTAGGCTTATTCATTGGGCAAATCACAAAGTGCGGATAAAGCATACATCCACTGCAGTGTAAATAAACCAATCTATTCAAATAGCTTGCTCGTGGATATTGAGCTCCAAGACATGTTATACACTCGGCTAAACTCTAATTCTTAAATTGATGGGTTAGGATGATGCATGATATTTGGACTAGATGATCAACTTCTTGGGAGGGAAGAAAAGACAGACCCTAGAAAATCATAATGAGAGAGTGACGGGAAGCCATCATATTATAACCTTAGATAGTGAATAGAACCTCCGTTGATATTAATGAACTATGGATTAAAATTTTAATCAATCAATGCTAGGTCTTAGGCATTTGAAAATAATTGCAAAACTAGCTTTGTATAAAATAGCCCAAGCCACTCCTAGTTATACCTAGCAATCGCATATTTGAGTACAACTATACTCACCCTTACTATTTTAACCATATCAAAGTTACAGGATAAAGTCATTAAACCCTTATGATCATTATCTAGAAATTGCTGAAAATGATGTGCACAATAGGTCTTAGACCTAGTCGTTGCCTGTGGCAATGACGTTGCCTCTGCCTTTTCATCCATTGTCTTATCTACTTCTATTTCTGGTTGTAATTC
The DNA here is from genome assembly GCA_030770085.1 of Oryza coarctata. Lineage (NCBI taxonomy): Eukaryota > Viridiplantae > Streptophyta > Magnoliopsida > Poales > Poaceae > Oryza > Oryza coarctata. Next base: position 16,787,718 of record CM061474.1, on the reverse strand, counting down.
GAACCTCTTGATTCTAATTACTCTATTATGCCCTTGTGGCATTATGATATAATAAATTTGTATAAGACTTGTATAAGACTTTAAGTGTATGTGTATTTGATACTATCAGCAATGTACTCATGTGTACCAAACAACTTGATAAGAAAATGGTACAGCTATACACAAAGGTTTCCTATTATAAAAATAGTGGTAGACAAAATTGTTATCAAAGCCATATATCTGTAGGATAAGACCAACAGCAACCTACCCTTTTGTAGAATGCTTAAGGGAGGAATCTCCACGTAGAGTATTTTTGAAAATCCATACTTCTTAAACAAAGCACAATTTTCTTATACTTTAGTACTCTACCTTTCTATACAGATTTTAAAATATTTTTACTCTTTTCCACTGCGTTGACTTCTTTTAAAATTTTTTGTTTATGCTAGACTTTGGTCAAACGCTAGGCTGGGTGGCAATGATGACCACCTGTGCAAGATGATGCAGTGCTTGCGATACCTAGTAGCACACACCTACCAAGCATGGAAGTACAGGTTCGGTGACCACCACAAGTAGGAGGCTTCTTTGTGGATTCAGCCGCATACTACTATTGAGCCAGAGTACCGCTTCAGGTCCTTTCATACACTAGTTCCTTTTGGTGATATATTCCCCACTCCTCAGCAAACTTAGCACGTAATTGTCAAATAATTTATTCTCTTGTAGGTGCAAACTGATGCTCAAGAGTAACTCATAATCAAGAGTCAAGACTACAGAAATCTCTTCTAGATGCCTTGACTAAACATGTCAAAACCAACCATAAATACAAGAAAGATTCATTCAGTTTGTTGATGCTATTGTGTTTTTGAAGTAAACAGCACCTATCTTGTTCAGTAAATTACTGATTAGTTGCTCGTTCCTGAAGTTATCCCTCTTCCCATAACAGGTGGTAACACCAGGTATCTGGAATGTACTAAAAGAACAACACAAACGAAAACCGGTCTGGTTTACATACGGCTATACGCGTGCTACAGTTCGAAATGCCCAGCAGCTTGAACTATCTGATCGGATGTTTTCTCGGTCGGCCTTTGTATGCGAGGGCTTAACAAACTAAATATATTAGCATCAAATTTTGATAATTTTAGAATTTTCCACTCATAAAATTTTTTACTAAAATTTAGAAAGGTAGTAAACCATACTGTCTAACCTTATTTTATCTTATCAAAATTTGATATTACCAAAATTTGATATTATCAAATATTGGTAAGGTTTTTGTTTTGGCAATAAAGTAATCATATCGTCAGTGATATTGCTGAAGGATATATTTGTGTTTCAGATGAAAATTATTCATTCTGAGTTCAGATCTAGCACCGGTTATTTCGTCCATATATTGTTGATTCCATTTATCTGCAAAACTCAGAAGGGATCGGATTATGTAAGATGAGTTTTTGTTTATTTTCAATAGGTGATCAAGTAATAAATTTCTTAATAATAAGAGGACAGAAACAGTTGCCCTGTTTTCCTTGCAAATGGAGAGAAGAGAAAAATCCGATTTGCTAAAAATATGATATCATATTTTTTATACATTATGTATTAAAAAATTATAATATAAATATTGAAACTTATATAATGTAAGTTTTAAAATTTATATTATAATTATAATATAAAAACGATTTAATTATTTTTTATGATAAATATGGCGTTATTGAGATTGAAAATTGGATGGAAATGCTTTAAGCATTAATGGTGGAAACTTTAGATGATATTAAACTGTACTGGTGAATTTTGATGATAAACTTAAAAACTTTCGATGGTATGAATATAAATATAGATACTTCCAAAAAAACGAGATGGCGAAAAAACGGGGAAAAAAAATCCACGCCACGACTGCAGACAACCGAGGATCCGTGTTGACGACGCTGTAGATGTGGAGGGGGGGGGGGGCGTTGTTTACAGGCGCTCTGCTTGAAGAAGTCTTGCCCTTGTGCTCCACCCTCTCTGGACGAGATTGCGCTGCCGCCTCCGCCTCCCACCGCACGAGCTTCTCCACTGCGACCGTCCTTCCTTTGGGCTCGCCACTCCGCAATAAGACCCAGATCCGTGAGCGACGGTTGGAAGACAACGGTGGCGCCACCCTAGACGGCGATGCGATGAACGGGGGGCGGTGGGCGTCGAAGACGAACGAGGGTATAGAAGAGGGCAGAGTAAGATGGCGTGGGCGCTTAGCTGTGGCGCGGCGACGGCGGCGTGCTGGTCACAACGAAGCGGGCTGAGGTTGAAGAGATGGAGTGGTGGCCGAGACCTTAGCGCTGGACGTCCTGCCGTCGGTGACGGCAAATCTGACGACCACGCAGCGGATGCACGGAGGACACAAAGCTCGATTCAATCGGGTCAAAATTTCCATAACGAGCTTGGTCTCTCCCGTAACGATCTCGGGGATATTCTTGCCTTTTTTTTTTCCCGGTGATTACCATGTGCGTCCTGTCCTCGTGCGGCCCAAACCTTGGGCCCGGGGCCAGCCTCTCAGCGACGAGACAGAAGAACAATTTACTTGCAAGTTGCAGCCTAAACTTACTGAGTTACAAGTGCACTTGAGAACGGAGCTGTGCTCGGGCGGCAAGCTACGCCAGGTGTTTTTTTCCCGTTTCGTCAGGAGGTTGTCTCTGTTAGGGTATATACACGTGTGTGTTCAGTAGGACTATATATTAACCGTGTATAGGACGTGTGTTAGAGACACGCGTGTGTGATATTACGTGAATGTGGAGTGAGTTTATATGCGTTCTTAAGTTGTAAAAAAAAAGAGTTACAAGAGCATAAAAAATAAATTTTAGCACAAACGGCTGCTGGAAAATTGCTTTAGCTGAAAAAAAACTAACCAATGATAAGTTTTCCTTTTAAGAAAAAAATACTTTTCTTTAGAAAATCATCTTTTTAATTGAATTAAGTTACATTTGTATGCATCAAAGTCAAATCCATAATCAATTCTTTATACAAATTCACCATTCAAAATTGAAGTAATAAATAACTTCTTACACTTACACTTAGACCCTTCCGGGCGATTTTAAAAAACCACCCTCCAAAAGATGTTAGAGCATATTCCTGTAATTTTTAATATATATATGTATATTACTAAAAATTAAATAAATATATATAAATAAATAATTCCACACAACAGTTTGTCTCGTCATGGTGCAATTAAATCATAAATCGAATAATTAATTTGATAGAAAAATCAGTTTAAAGTTTAGTAAATAAGTGGTTATGCATGCATGTAAGAGACATGGGTTGAGACTTGAGAGAGAACACAAGGTGTGAAGAATAGTGAAACAACCATGATGTCACCTAGAGAGGGGTAAATAGGTGTTCTTAAAAATTACACAACTTCATAGTAAATTAAAATGATCAGAATTTCTAAAACACCTCTTGGAACTTCCGATGTATTTGAATTTCTAAAATAGAGATAAGAATATCCAATAACGATTGGAATAAAAACACTAATTATGAACTTAAGCTTAAACAAACAAAATCCCAAACAAAATCTATATGAATAAAAAGATAACAAATAAGATATCTAAACAATATATAAGGTCACTAACTAAATCAATTAAGGATGTAAATAGATAGAGTAAAAATAAGCTTAAACATAATATATATAAAGGCACAGATGAGCAAACTAGAGAAGAGACGTATGATTTGTTTGCTAGAGTTTGAAACCAATGACCTTACGTCTTTATTGAGGGGCCACAGAGGTTGTATCTTTTTCAACCTTTTTTTCTTACGAGATTGTACAAATGCATTGCTCGATTTCACTTTTGATTTTTTTTCCTTGTAGAGGCAAAATCAAAGCCTTCACAAACTTTTCATGGCACACCACAACCTTGGGTGCTCACCAGCAATGCTTAGCCATGTAGGATATCTTGATCTCCAAGAGTACAAACATAATTAAAAATTTATTTGTTATGAACTTAAGTGCTCAAAGGATGAAGTGAAGCTTACTTAATCTTAACATTCATCTCTCAATTCAACTATTTCCTCTTCTCAAATCCATCTCACAAAGAGTTGCCACTAAGGTAGGGGAATAAGGGAGGCTATTTGGCTTTTGATGTGTCTAAGTTTTGCAAATAGCTGCTACTCAAGGTGGGGGTGGAGGGATTTAAATATCTAAACCCCTCAAAACTAACCATTATACACATCAAAATTTTCAAGATCACATTGGAATTTTAGATATTTTTCTTAACAAAAGCGCTTGCGATCATATTGGAAATTCCAACACTTGTATTAAAATTTTTGACCTTCATCAAAACTTCCGACATTCATATTAGAACTTTCGATATTTTTTACAACAGAAGCAAACAAGTCCATATTGGAAATTTTGATACTCACATCGGAATTTCCGATCATATTGGAATTTTTAATGTCATTCACCAAAACAACCATAGCTTTTTGTTTGGATGTCTGTTTTTAATGATCTTGGACTCTATGGAAAGCTTACTCAGAAGGCTACCCAACCCAATTTAATGTAAGGTCTAAAACCACTCAAAAGAAAGGTTAAAACTTAGGTTTCTCTCAAGGTTACTAGGATTGGTTACTTTGAGTACTAAGACATACACAAACATATCGACTTTGCATTTCTCTTAATAGTATGGTATTTCTATACTCAAATGTAGATAGTAAGATAATTATAATAATAGGAATGTCTTTATGCCATCTTTCTTTCTTTATCGTAAGAGATGTCAACGATAAAACTGTTCCGCCATAATTCTTCAAATAATTGATGCGGGTTACTTATAGTTTCAAATGACCTCACACAGTCCATCATGACAAAGGCTTTACTCATCCTTCACCATTAGATTTGGTCCTTCGATGTTAAGCCCCTGGCTTTTCCTTCACCACTACATGGTTCATCGTCGCCGAGTATTGCTTGCCCTTCACCATTTTACCGTAGTAGTCACTTCTTACCCCACATCTATAATATCTTCATTTTGTCTAGGTGTTATGATCTCACTTGAGCATAAATACCTTTTTCTCTTGGACCTATTCCTTTTATTCAACTCAACAAAATTGTAGTTCTTATTGATCCAGTTGTTAATTTCCACTTATTAATCAACTGATGACATATAAAATGATATGAATAAATTGACGAGAATTAATCAAACACCACAAGTGTCATATATTCATGTGTATGCTCAAAAGTAATGATCCCAATTAAATGTAAGTGATTGAATTGGATCTGTATAGGATTTGCTCCCCCTAAATTTATGTATATAAAATATTAGCTAGAAACAAGTGCATGCATATTTAGAGATGAATCCATGGGAATTTATGCTATACAAGAATAGAGGGCATTTATCAAAAATATAGACATAACAATGAATACATACCTTCCATCTCCAAGTTCTCAATATAAATATATGCTTATCAACCATATGAAAAAAAATATGAACAAATCAATATATAGATAGAGAGAAAGAGTGATACGTATAATTTGTTCTCCATCTTTTCATCCTTGTTGTGATTAAGATTTATCATCAATGAATATTTCCATCTCAACTTATATGAAGTCTGGAAAGAACATATTGGCCAACTCATAGAGAAATGTTTTTCCTACAAAATTAGTTTGTCATAAATCACCAAAACAACAATTACAAATTGTTGACTGTGATGCCTTCAATCTTTTTTTTTGTGATGGATGATAACCCGATATTAAATATATAGAGTTGAGTGAAAAATATAGAATAAGCTCCCCTTAAAAATCTACATTCATATAAATATGAAGAGAGACATATACAAATATATGATAAAGGACAATGAAGTAAGTTTATGCTATATTTTGGACCCACGAGAGATGGAATAGAACACGCGGAGTTTATTACGTACGTCGCATAATTTTTATTTTCATATCTATATGAGACTAGACAAATAAATGCTCATAAAAATATTAGTCTCATATAATTGAATTTGTCATTAATCACTAAAACTAAATTAAAAATACTTAAACTTACAAATAGTAAGGCAAAGGAACTACATGTAACCAGGCGCCCAATGTTTTGACATCTGTCGGACGTTTGACGCATAGTGTCCTCCAAGTTGTACATACAAAAAAAGAACATAAATCAATCTAGTAGAAGAGTTGAAACATGATATTTTCCAACTAAGTAAATTACACCGGTGGTACACGGACTTAAGGTGTGGATGCAATATGGTATATGAATTTGTGAAATACCTATTTCATTTTATGAACCTATAAAGTGCATGAGAAACCGAGGCCAAAATAGGACAACAAGTTGATTTTGTTGATTTGTATGTTGATTAGGACACCACATTGATACAGGCATATTCATCCAGCCATAAAGTACAGATTGAAAGGCCCTTGATGTCGTTAGAGGAGATGAATAGGCATTCATAAAAACACTCGCAGCGGAATAAATGTTTCCTTCGGAGTATCCGAACCAAAGGGCTAGAGTATCTAGACGAGGTCATTCATAGTATCCGAACGAAGTTCATGTGGAGTACCCAATCAAAATGGCCAGAGTATCTACATGAAGTTTCTCCGAAGAATCTAATCAAAATGGTTGGAGTATTCGGACGAGAGTGAGAGACAGAGACAAAAGATTTATTTCTTGAAGTTTGTATCCCAACGATTATACATCTCCGTTGAGAGACTCCAAGGATCCAGATCTTTCTCGATCCCAAGCCTCACAAAACAAGCACCAAGGATGAAGCTTTGGCCTCTAAGCAACCACCGAGGCAAGACTCCACTCTCAAGTGACCACTGAGGTCCACACACTTAGGTAACGTGCTACTTCTTTTAGTGAATCTTGCTCTACCAAGCATCCTTTAAGCACAAGCTTGGTTCTCACTCAATTAACTCTTTCCTTGCAGAGGTGAGAATGAATCCTCATAAACTTCTAGTGACTCACCACAACCTTAGGAGCTCACCAGTGACTCCTAGCCGTTTAGGGGACATTGATCTACAAGAGTAACAAACACAATAGGATATTTGCTTGCTATGAACTTAAGTGCTTAAAGAATTGAGTTAAGGTCACTTGCTCTCAACCTCTCAATCTCTCAACTCAACTCTTTCTCTCCTCAAATCACTCTCACAGAGAGCTATCACCAAGGTAGGGGATTTGGAAGGGGCTATTTGTCTTTGAATAGGTCTACTTTTGCCAAAACTTAGTCTCAAAAACAGCAGCAAAGGATAGAGGGGGTGGAGGGGTTTAAATACCCAAGCTCTCTAAAACTAGCCATTACTCATATATTCAAAGTTTAGAGTATCCGGTTAAAACCTTCAGAGACTCTAGAGAAGCTTCTCTGTCTGTCCAGTAAGGTCGGTTTAGAGTATATGGCCAAAACTTTTAGAGACTCCGAAGAAGCTTCTCTATCTGGATAGCAAGGTCAGTCAAGAGTATCCGTTCAAAATGTCCGGAGTATCCACTACTCTCTGATAACACCCCATAAAAAGGGTAATAACTCCTTGGTTTGGAGTCCGTTTTCGACAATGTTAGGCTCTATAAAAAACTTATTGAGAGGGATACCCAACTCAATGAAAAACAAACTCTAAAATCTCTTAGAGAATAGGTTAAGGCTTGTATTTATCTTAAGGAAGCACTTAGAAGAATCACTTTGAGCATCGAGTAATAAACAAACACATCAATGTTACGTCTCTCTTAATAATAGTATGTCATTCCTATAATTCAAAGCAAAATAGAAAAGCTATAATTCTAGGAACACATTCATGCCATCTTCTTGCTTTGCCTTGACGGTTGCCAATGCCAACTCTATTTTATCGTTGGGACTATTTACTTGCATCTTATTAAACACATTAGTCCCAAATCAATTATACCTTTATCTTGATCATTGCCTCGCATCGTCTTGATCTTCAGCACACTATCTTGCACTTTTCAAATGATTGATATAGATCTTTTATAACTTTACATGGCGTTGAACGGTTCATCGACATGAAGCCTTCACTCGACCTTCACCATTGTATTGGTCCATCGGCGCCAAACCCTTCACTTGTCTTTCACCATTGCATAGTCCATCGTGGTTAAGCATTACTTGCTTTTCACTTTCTTACCATACAAAGCCATTTCACTCTTTACATTTCAATATCTTCTGTCATTAATCACCAAAATTTTCTACAACCTAAGGTTAGAAGACTTGATTTTTTACACTTATTGTATAGAGAAATATATTTATAAAATGAAATATATAGGGATAGAAATAGAGAAAAGATAAAATAGAAGTCCAATACATATAGCTATTTCTAAATATAACATACATAATGTCCTTGTTAGTGTGCATGTGGTGTCTTAACTAGTGTTTACCTTAGCAAGATTAGCAATGGTATACGTTTTAATCTTGGTTCGCTTACACTTTGTAAGTTTATACATTGGAACGAGTGTTTTATAAGTTCATATACTAAATTGCACCCACCTCATAAGTTAATCTATCTACCAGTGCAATGTACTATTTTCCAACTAAGCATATCTAATCTAACTTACTTGAAAATTTAGATTTTTGAAAATTTCATTATTCACCTCTCCCCTCTCCTCCCCCCTAGGTGTTCACCACCACCACACCATGCCTAGCCACCGATCACCCTCAAGCGGTAGTGTATATGTTTACACAAGCCATCGGTTATGCCTCTTCAATGTGAAGCTGAGGCTGAGTGAGGACAAGCACAAGAACGGAGCGGCAGCACCGCATTACAACAGCCACAACGGTGAGCATCGAGCACTGAGCCCTAGCGGATCTCCTTGACTCTTTGTCCTCGTCTCCTCAACCGCTCGACCTAGACGGCCGTGATAAATTTACTAATTAATTTACAGTAGTTGTTGATTGGATTGAATCAAAATTAAAAAGTTATATGAATGTTTTTCTGTTGTTTATAAAGCAGGAAGATATTTATTTCCTCAATCACCATGAAAGTACGATTTTAGTGCTGAAGATATAATTATGAATTAGAGCATATTAATTATGAAGATATAATTGAAATTTTCATTTTAAGAAACACTATATAGATAATGCTTTTTGCTTTTTAATAGAACATGTACCACCTTTACTTAGCATTAATATTTAATATATTTTTAATTATTATGCAAAATAAAGTTATATAATTGAGTACAAGTATGTCTTATATTTATTTATATTAGACATGAAAATTTCAAATTTAAGGACCAATTGAACTACTCCACTACCTGTGTACATTTATGAGCCTACAAACTGATGTATCGAACAAATGATATAACCAACGGTCTCTCCACTACCTGTTCGACTGCTTAAATTACTCTTCCCGTTCCAGCTGTGCCACTGCACCGAAGCACCGGCATCCGTTCAAGCAAATGATTGTACGAACACGTCAAACAGTCTAAAATATCTCCCGGATTTATTTATAAGCTACACCACAATGCTCCATCACGCAAAGATAAACGGCATCATAAATTGCAAGGCCAGCATCGTATGGAACGCATGCAGTCCAAATCCCCAGATTTAAGAAATATATTGTTGAACAGAAAGTGGTTGAAGATACAGACAAATGCTAGACAAGTAGCCATGAAAGAGCGCCATTTGGATCTTGCAGTAAGCAGCAGGCTGTCCAATATGATACCCAATCCTTTCACTACATGTCAATGCACGAAACAATGCAAAAAAACACACTTATTTATACCAAACCACGGATTTATCAGTCTAGGACATGTCCGCCAATAAGAGGGTGCAACGATGATTAGCGGCTCAAGCCAAGGCGCCAATGGCGACCAAGAACTGCGGCTCTGTTGCGTTGCTGCTGCTCCTGTTCTTGCTGGGCTCGCCGCTGCCGGCACCGGGCGACGCGGCGTTCCCCGTCAATGTCTGGCCCAAGCCGATGTCCATGTCGTGGGCGGAGCCCCACATGACCGTGTGTGTGTCGAGCTCGTTCCACGTCGTCGGCCCGTCCGGGAACGCGTACCTCGCGCTGCTCCTCGCCGAGAGGTACCGGTCCATTGTGGCGCCAGCTGTGAACATCACCGCGGGCGCGGGAGGGAGGGGAGCCGAGCTGCGGTACCTGACGCTCGCCGTGTCCGACATGCACGCGCCGCTGCAGCACGGCGTGGAAGAGTCCTACGTTCTGGAGATCCTCCCCACCGGCGCGGCGGCCACGGTGACCGCGGCCACGGCGTGGGGCGCCATGCGCGGGCTCGAGACGTTCTCGCAGCTGGCGTGGTGGGGCGCCGCGGGGCCGGGGAGGGAGCGGACGGTGCTGGTGGCCGCCGGCGTGCGAGTCGAGGACCGGCCGCTGTACCCCCACCGAGGGCTGATGCTCGACACCGGGAGGACGTACTTCCCTGTCGCCGACATCCTCCGGACGATCGACGCCATGGCGGCCAACAGGATGAATGTGTTCCACTGGCACATCACGGATTCCCAGTCGTTCCCCCTCGAGCTGCCCTCCTAACCGGCGCTCGCCGAGAAGGGCTCCTACGGCGACAGCATGCGTTACACCGTCGAAGACGTCAAGTTCATCGTCGAGTTCGCCATGAGCAGCGGCGTCGGCGTCGTGCCAGAGATCGACACACCTGGTAAATATAAATAAACACTAAGCACATTAAGCTACAAGCCCAATGCTAATACGGCCCAGTTATAATCTTAATCTGATTATGGTAATCAAGTGAGGCCCAATTAATCTCTCACTAATCACTCCAGGTCACACAGCGTCGTGGGCCGGAGCTTACCCGGAGGTGGTGTCCTGCGCCGGCAAGTTCTGGCTGCCGGACTCGTCGGACCGCCGCGCGCCGGCCAGCTCAACCCGCTCGAGCCCAAGACGTACCAGATGGTGTCCAACGTCATCAACGACGTCACCTCCCTCTTCCTGGACGGGTTCTAACACGCCGGCGCCGACGAGATCACACCGGGGTGCTGGAAGGCCGACCCCTCCATCCAGGCCTACCTCGCGAGCGACGGCACCCTGAGCCAGCTCCTCGAACGGTTCGTCGGCGCGGCATACCCGCTGATCCTGTCGAAGAACCGAACGGCGGTATACTGGGAGGACGTGCTGCTGGACCAGGCGGTGAACGTGACCCCATCGGTGATCCCGCCGGAGACGACGATCCTGCAGACGACCGAAGCTGATGGTGCAGGCTGGGTACCGCGCCATCGTCTCGTCGGCGTCGTTCTACTACCTCGACTGCGGCCACGGCAACTTCGTCGGCAACAACTCCGTCTACGATGATCCGAGGAGTGACTACGACACCAGCGGCGGGTCGTGGTGCGGGCAGTACAAGACGTGACAGCGGGTGTACGACTACGACGTCGCGCACGGGCTCACCGCTGAGGGGGCGAGGCTGGTGATCGGCGAGCAGGTGGACGCGGCCGTGCTCGACAGCAGGGTGTGGCCGAGGGCGTCGGCAATGACGGTGGAGCTGTTGGAATTTACAAATGGGCCCAAATGATTGATAATTCTAAAAAAAATCTTAAACTCCCACCTTTTTAGAAGAGCTACATGCAAACAATATTTAGTATCATCTTACTTAGTTTTAAGAGAAAAAGAACCTCCCACCTTCTTAGAAGAGCTACATGCAAACAATATTTAGTATCAAGAGAAAAAGAACTTCTTATATGGGTGTTCTCCTGTCTACATGAGTCATGCAATATGCAGAGAACTATAAGAACACGCGTGGTTCATTTTACAGTTTTATTTTTGCTGCATTTAATGGTCGACTCGTTTTTTCATTGGAGTAGCGTAGTGTCTGGTTACACGTTATAGAGATCGTACATGGATCTTGATCACGCATCCTAATATCTTTATAAATATTGAGCCACCACCTCAACTCGATATATGCAAAAATAATCTAAGGTTTTGCCACCTTTTATTTGTTGCACCGTCATATGTCGCCTACTTCGTCTTGCTCACCATTGTGCACCGATGGATCGGGAGAGTAAGTCACCGGGAGAGGGTGAATAAAGTTTTTGGGAAGCGCTCTGCTCGATTGCTTGCTGGTTATCCACTATGGCTCATCTTACTCTCCAGTCGGTTATGACGCGTCGTCGTCATCGTGCTATACCACGCGTCATTTGCATAATACATGCTGCTATTGTTATTAACGTTCCAAAATAGCATTGTCACTACATGTACATTATGTCTTCCGTATTAATATGATTACTATTATATATATATATATATTTAGATCATATAATATGGTTTTGTTACTTTATGTGATTAATGTCATGATTTATTTATGGATTAAATTAAATCTATACAGCTTTATATTTTAAACAATCCCAAAAACTTTATTATAAGCACTATGAATTTACTAGTATGCACTCTGTGGCTGAAAATAAATTTACCAGTGTGCACTCTGTGGCTGAAAGTTATGAAGTGCTTCTGGGTTAGAATTGATAAACTTGAAGGAGTTCTCTTTGCTAAACAAGCCACTACTATATATATGATGCATTCTAAGCATTGTTAGTGATCGTCTGGTCAAGATGTATATGCATATGACCAACACTAAGGAGTTGTTGGATGAACTAAATATCAAATTTAGTGCTATTGATGTTAGCAATGACTTGTATGTCATGGAGCAATTTCACGACTTCAGCATGGTTGACAACCGTTCTGTGGTCGAACAAGATAATGAAAACAAACAATTGCTAAAGAACTTGATCTCCTTATGTTTGACCTTCCCGACAAACTTGTGACTGCATACATTATTGATAAACTACATTCTTTATAGAGGAGTTTTGATACTGCATTCAAACACAAGAGACATGAGTACCCCATTAAAGGGTTAATTGTATCTCTTAATGTTAAGGAGAAAGCTTAGGCAAAGAATGTCGCATCCAAGGATGATGGTAGGCAATCCAATGCCAATGTAGTGTAGAAGCCACCAAACAAAAACAAAAGAAAGTTTGTCAAAGCTCAACAAACCACCAACTTCAAAAAGAAGAAAAAGAATAACAATAAATAAGATGATAGAACTTGCTTTGTGTATAGCTTGCCTAGTCACTTAGCCAAGAAGTGTCCATGGCACAAGGGAAAAGAAGGCATCTGCAAGACAAAATTCTAAGTCTTTTAATGTGACCGTTGGCAACACTGGCAAAGGAAGCATGTATAGTAATTTACCTACTGTTCTTTTAGTTAATCAATCCACTAATTGGTGGATTGATATGAGGGACAATATATACGTTTGTACCGACATCTCATTATTTTCTTCCTATTAGGTCACTTGGGATTTTTCTGTTCTAATGGGAATTGGGTTGCATGCTACTATTCATGGTATTGATCTAGCAGATCTGAAGTTTACTTCAAAAAAGATCAGGCACTTAAAAGAACGTATAGCATGTCCCTGCTATCAACACGAATCTTATTAACGACTCTTGTTTATGTAGAGGTGGGATTAAGTTCATGTTTGAGTCTAATAAAGTAGTAATATCTAAACATAAATATTTTATTGGTAAATACTATGAGTGTGGAAGCTTGTTCTGTTTTTTTTTATTTCTGCAATAAGTTTGTGAACCATATTGGTGGTAGTGTGGATGATAAGGCTAATGTTTGGTAATTATATTTATGTTATATTAATGTCTCAACTTTCTAAGATGAGTTTAATTCTGAAGTTTTTCATCATCAAAAATTCTAATTGTCATAGTTATGTGCAATTAAAACAACCTCGCAAGCTTCAAAAGGCTACCAAGGAAAGAAACATGGCACCATTAGAACTCCTATATTCACATCTTTGTAAAATGAATGGGGTGTTAATGAAGGGTGAAAAATGAAATTTCATGATATTGATTAATGATGCTACTAGATTATTCTATGTATATCTATTAAAAACAAAAGACAAGGCCGTAGACTATTTTAAAATTTATAAGGCGGAAGTTGAAAACCAATTTGATAGAGAGATAAAAAGATTTAGGTCAGATTATAATGGGGAGTTTTTCTGAAATGAAATTGACTTATTCTGTGAGAAACATGGCATCATACATGATAGGAGACCTCTTTATTCTCCTTAGTCTAACAGGATTCCCGAAGAGAAGAATTGCACGCTGCCTGACTTGGTGAATTCCATGTTAGATACCGCTAGACTACCTAAGGCATGGTGGGAGAGGCCTTGCTGACCTCAAATCATGTTTTTAAAAGACTTTCGAACATAGGTCCACTAAAATTGGGCTCTTATGCTTACACAGACACGGCTTCCTTCTATTGTTTTGTTTTGCTGCATACAACGATTGATCCATTTTTTCGATGGAGTGGCGTGGAGTCTAGATAGGTAATGCATGACTTATATAGTTCGGTTGCGCATTATGGAGATCGTGCAAGTGTCCTGATCATAAATCTTGATATCTTTATAAGTACTGAGTCGCCACATCAACTCGATACAATCTTTGGTTTTGGCACCTTTTGTGTGTTGCCTACTCCATCCCGCTCATTGGAGTACGCCAGTGGATCGAAAGAGCATGCCTCTAGAATCTCATACTCGTGAAGTCCTGCATCACAAGAGGATGAATAAGGTTTTTGGAAAGTGCTTTGCACAATTACTTGCTGGTTATCCACTACGGTTCGTCTTCCTCTTCAATCGACTGTAGCGTGTCATCATCATCATCTTATACCACATCCTGATCATTCGTTCTGATATCTTTATAAGTATCGAGCCGCCGTCTTAACTCGATACACGCATAAACAATATAGAAATTTTCCAACTTCTTTGTGTCGAGCTGTTGCACGTCGCCTACTTCGTCTTGCTCATCGACGTGCACTGATGGATCGGGAGAGCAGATCTTCGATATCTTATCCTTGTGAAGTCCTCCATCGGAGAGGGCGAATATGGTTTTTGAGAAGTGCTCCGTGTGACTGCTCGCTGACTATTCACTATAGTTCATCTTTCTCTTCAGTTGGCTGCAGTACATTGTCATCATTGTCCTATACCACATGTCATTCACGCGATACCGACTATTGCTACTGTTAATGCTCCAAAATAAGATCATCAATACATGTACATCATATCTTTCACATTTGATCTATTCATATTGATCATGGTCGCATATATGTTTAGATGACATAATATGATTCTGTTACTTTATGCGATTAATGTTATGATTTTTTTATAAAATAAATTAAATCAACATGTACTTATATTTCCAACTTGAATTTTTTTACATTTTAGCCCTTTTTGAAAATATATTTTACAAATAGACCATTAGAAAAGCTTCAACAAAAAAATGGACCATTTCTGGGCACTACAGAGGTTGGCGCCTAGGTCCAATAGTTTGGCACTAGTGTCTTTGGTGCGATGCTACTGTTGAGTTGACAGGGAGACTGACGTGAGCTGGCTCGGTGCTAGCTATGCAGGTGCCATGATGTAGTAGGTTGGCGTCAGCATGGCAGGCACAATGCTCAAGGGGTCAGCGCCAGAATCATTAGCTCTGACCCCTAGTCCCATCACCCCTTCTTATATCGTTTAAGATGTTTACACCAAGTTGTGGGGTATCGACACCAAGGACATTGGCGCCAACCCCTAGACCCCAAACCACTCTTGCCTCCTGCCTGGCACTAACGCCGAGCTCTTGGGGGATTAGCACCAAGGACGTTGGTGCTGACCCCCGGCCCCACAACCTGCTCTTGGATCATGCCCTGCCTTGGCATCGTGATGTATAGGCTTAGTGCTAGGGACACTGGCACCAAGCTCCTATGTACATCTACTTAAACATCTTTCTAAATCCAACATAAGCCTTTATTTTATTGACTTTTTCTATCTAATTTTTTTCTTACCATTGTATTTCTATTGACAAAGGTCCATTGAACATCTAGAGTTTGTAAATGAATAAGTCTCCTTATTGTCACTCCCTATTTATTTCTCTCAACCCAAAACAAAATTCATTACAATATAGAACAAATACCACAACATAATAGAATATGCATAACTAAAATCATACATAGTTTAGCACAAAGAGTTTTCACCACACATAGTTCATACAATTGCATAACTAGTATATCACACATGAATTTCAATCTTATTTAAAAGTAGTCTTCCGTCACCTCCTAATTCGTTAACGTCTAATAGCATCGGTCTCGGGAGTATACCTTTGGGTTTTCTGGCATGTACAGTAAGTGTTGTAGGCTTGAGTAGGCTGCGAAGGTTGTGGTACATTAGATAATTATGAAAAGCCAAATTCTTCGACGCCATGTACGGTGTAGTCCTCATCATCCTCATCCTCCACCTCCTTCTCTTCATCATCATCACTTGGAGTAGCTTATCCCTTGGCCCTTGGAGTGCTAGAAGAAGATGTGGCACACTCATATCACCGTGAACCTGATAGGGAGGGTTCGGCAATACCTTCGTGCCGCTATGAGCCCGATATGGAGGTTCGATCTATACTTGGGCATGCGAACTGAGGTATAGGCATACAGATGTGGTGAGGGACATAGATGTTATTGCCAGAGACATGACAACCATGTCTTGCTGTCAATTTATGACATCTATTACATACCTTCTGCAACAATTAAAATTCCACAACAATGTTAAGTTGTAGTAAAGTAGAATATAAAATGGTTGGTTATGCATCAATAATATATCGAGCATACTCCAAAGTGCATTCGCAGTCTGTTCTCCTCCTCTCTAAGGACCAAGCGTGTGTCCCACCTAATTAACCGTGCGAACAAGTTCTCTTGACTACATATAGAAAACAAATATAGCACCGTAAACATGCATTGAAGTAAACAATAATTAAAATGTATGAATATTTATCACTCGGTCTCGTACATGCATGAGCTTGACTTGGCATCCAACATGAGATCTTTCATCCTATCTGTTGTCCTCTTCCTCCGAGGATCTTTCTTGCGCTATGTCCTTGTTGGTCCATGAAGGCCGAAGAACCAAATGATATGTCGGTTGAGCCAATGGAGGTATTTTTGAAAAATGTCTCTCTTGATGAATAGAATGAACATAGGCATCATTTTCCCATGCATTCCTCCATTGTGTTATATAAGCACGGTATGTGAGTTCCAATCTTTGATCTTTTTTTTGCCTATCCAACCTGTACAAATATATATATGCACACACCAAGTTAGTCAGTGAAATGGCACCTAGAGATCGAAATAATTGATGATTTTGCATGGTATAAGAAATATTACTTGTGGAGCTCGAAGTCCATAGAGTTGTCCTTATGTGGGAAGTTCTGAAACTTTCCAAACTACCTCAGGACATAATGCGAGAGATGGAACTCAATAGCCTAAAAGCAAACAAGAGGACAAATATATGTTCACATCTCCTGATCATGTTGGCATATAGAGTTGAACCGTAGATACTACGCCTCTGTAGTCATATATGGTAGTCATATGACCTTAAAACAAAATAATCAAAGTGTAAATTGATGTAACACATTAATGCAAACAAGAAGCCAATGTGTAGTATGACTTACGTGTGACAGGTGTAGGGTTTCCAACTCATTGGTGTAGTGCATGTAAAGGACATTGTTGTGGCCATAGGCTGGAGGGATGTGGTCAAACATGTAAATCACACTAGGAAGCATATTTTACTCCACAAAGGTCCAGTGCCTACTCTCTCACCAAACCGGCCTCCCTACCAGTATCCTTGAAGCACCAAAAATGGTGACCAGAGGGGGGTGAATGGGAGCCTTAACTTTCACGTAATATATTTGGAGGATGTCCTAAAATCAACCCTAAAAAGCAATCGCAAGCATATCTATATGTTTTCGAAATAATAGATGAGCTATCTCAAAGAGATCATCGCCCAAAACTAAACCCAATCAAAGAGAGAACAAAGATGAGTGAAAAACCACCGGTATTTCTTCCTAAAAGTCTGATTCGCCCCGATCTATGAACTCATGAGAAGTTAGATGATTTCCTTTGGTGCAAGGATTCAACTCACATCCTAGTTCATCCCAAATAAACAAATCTAAACCAAAACCCCTAAAACTTAAGATTTAACCCAAAACGTCGGAAGGGTAAAACCAAGAACGCGAAGAACACCGACGGGATTTGAACAAACAGCTCAAATAAATTGATATATGAACTCATGAGAAGTTAGACAATTTCCTTTGGTGCAAGGATTCAACCCATAGCCTATTTCATCTCAAATAAACTGATATGAACCAAAAACTCCCAAAACTCAAGATTCAACCCAAAAAGTCGAAAGGGGAAAACCAAGAACGTGAAAACACAGACGGGATTTGAACAAACAGCTCACAAATCGAATCCCAGAAGACACCAGGAGGTTAGGGCCTCCATTCCCACACACAATCTTTACACATATGTAGTAGATTATGGCGCTGCGGAGAGATCGAGCAAAAAACCCTAAACGAAAAGCAACGAACTCGAGACTAGCGAGAGAGAGAAAAAAAGAAAATAAAAATGGAAAATGCTCACACATGCTCGGACATTCCAGAACCCGCTGACACGGCTCCCTCACCCTATATATATCAGAGCTTCTTTTGAATTTCTGATTTTGCCCCTTTAGTATAACAGGTTGAAACAGTGACCGGATGGCATAATGGTCCAACTCTTTTTCAGGCAATCGGACGGCCATGCTTCCTTCACAAATTTGCTTCGTCTTGGAGTAACCTTTGTGATTTCACCATGTGCTACCCCGTTCCTCCTCGAAACCTAGGTTTTGAGGCCAAACCCGTGAATCCATCACCCGGTGGTTTTGAGGCTCAATCCACCAAACCCCTCCGATGTCGACACATGTCTGACCTCTGCCAAGCTCGACGCCTTTGCCTTTCTTCTTGACTTGATCAATGTTGTCTTCATCACCTATGTACACTTGCGCTTGTCGATGTCCCCAGGTGTCATCCATCGCGGCTGGTCCTCCGGCGCTCTGGTTCCTTAGTCCAAGCCTCATGTCCGTCCTTCATCGCTCCCGGTCCATTGGCACAACCTGTCTCTACTTGACCTTCACCTCACCATCGACCACTGCCTCCTAGCTCCACACCTGCACACCACAAGCCATGAGACATGTTGCAGAAACACACTCAATCTGAAGTGTCAGCACGTTGACAATCACTCATCACTACAACGAAGCACAAAGGCACATATCAACTTGTGTTCACAATCCTAAGCCACATCCATATCTACACCAAGAAAACAAATCGACTGATGTTGGAGCTCTCACCATTGCGACAATAAGCCTCACATAGCTGTCAGTATGTCCAAGCAAGAGTTGTTGACTCCCAACTGTATCCCGCTAGCACATCTCAATCAAAATGTAGAGACACCCAAATAGAAGATGCCATATCACCTCCGGTATCTAAAAAGAGGCATGAACCAAATAGGTGCCAAATATATGCACGTGCATAGCACTCAACGGTGTATTCATCTACATTCTCATTGATACATGCTCACACCCACAATTCTTTCTTATCTTCTTATGTACCCTTTTCTATTTTGGGCATTTGCTTTTCTTATGCCCCTTTTGGTGGCATGTTGAACATCGATTTTGAGTTGGGGCAGCTTCTAGTCGCAAATCATTTGGATGTCTATGCACAGAACTACCAAGTCTTGAGTCCATTTCATTCTTAATTCATTTTGATCTTCTTTTTCCCCTCGTCTTTACCTCCAATGGTGGCTCAGCTACAAATTCCTCACAATTAAATGTAGGCCACTGCGTAGGGCCTAGGTAAGACTCAAAATGACTTGATCATGTGTTGACAATAGCTTGTAAAGTGAACTTAGCCGACAAACATGGTGGCACTTCTGAGTTGAGCTTGTAAACCTGACAGACAAATAACATGTGAGAACATGGCATGTGATACAACAAAGGTCTCTGAAAAGTGCATTTATTGATCTTTCCTTCAGCTTTAAATGACCGAGCACCAAACCTCACACCTCCACGAGTTATACCACCCCTCTCTATGATCTCGTAAGCCATACTCTCTAGATCAAAACAACTAGAGGCGTGAATGTCCAACTTTCTATTTTTCTTGTCTATCTTTTCTTTCACCTTTTTTCCAAATTGTTCTCCAAAATTCAATCTCTTCAGTGCACTATCATGTCTAGTTACGAAGTACTCATTGTACTTGTTGAAAGTGAATGCAACGATTGCAATGACATTAAACTTCTTGATACCAAGTAAGACACTATCGAATTGCTTGGCCATATTTGTGGTCATGTACCCCCATTGGTGATCGTCAACATCATGTGCACAGGACCAAAACTCTTTTTTAGGTAGGTGATCTTCAAGCCATTTGCAAGATGAAGGTCTAAGCAATGATTTAAGCTTCTCGACATCTCTTGTACATATCCACTTCTCATCAATCTAATAGATTCTTAGCAACTCTTTCGTTTCATCCTAGGTGGCACCGGCCTTATGAAAGTTGGCACTAAAATGTCTCATGCACCATAGATGGTGAACGGGAGGTAACCTTAGAACATGTGATCTCATGGCATTTAGTATGCTGGTATGCTAGTTGGAAATAATACAAACATATGTCCTACTCCTAACCACAACACCCCTCACAAGATCAAGGAACCATGTCCAATCTCGTGCATTCTCCTTCTCCACAAGCGCAAAGGCTAAGGGGATGAGTTGGTCTTCAGCATCAGAAGCAATGGATATCATGATTACACCTTTGTATTTTCTGGTTAAGAATGTAGAATCAATGGCAATAATAGGCCTGCAATGCTTGAATGCCTCCATACAAGGACCGAAGCACCAAAATGAATGGCAAAAGAATTTTTTAAGCACATCACCCACATTCTGAAGTCTATTGGGATGGGTATCAATGTGGTAAACCATAGTAGGGTTCTTCTGCTTTATATCTTGCAACAACATCGGCATACGCACATGAGCTTGATCCCACTCCCCATATATCAACTTCATTGCCTCTTGTCTTGCTCTCTAGGCTTTATCATACTTCACCCGATATTGGAAAACCTCAAAGATATACTCAGCTAAAGCAGAAGTAGATAGAATAGGTTGTATCTTGATGGCATTGTACAAACTGTTAGCTATGAATTTAGATGTCAACTGCCAATGACTCCTAGAACCTTGGACACTAGCACATGTGTGTTCATCTCCAACACTAGAAATCCTCCAATTACCACTCTTCCTTTTTTGAACCGACACCCTCCATTGACAATGAGAATCCTCACATTCAATGTCGTATCTCATAGACTTGGACAAATGAACAATGCGATACAGACGATGGTGTACGATAACATACTCTTGAAGCCATGTTTCATAGCTACCATCGATGGAAACTCTAACTTCTTCACCAATGCGTCCTTCTGAAATGGTTTGGGCAAGTCAGCACTTTCTAAGCCACCGTCTAATATTGCACCACCTGCGTGACTTATGTCCCTAAACTCATGGATGGAAAGATCCTTTCCAAAAATCTTCTGAAATGCACGACATTCATTTAAAGCTAATCGGTCATCCTCAATTAGTAGCTATAATGGACGGTCATCCTCGGAGTCAGTTGCAAATTCTTCTTCATACAAGTCTAAAATGGGTTCATGACCTACATCTTATATGCTGTAGTTCTGCTATTATTCTCCTCAACCTCTTCAGAGTCATTCGGCCTATTCCATGTCCTTACTTCATCATTATCATTCAATTCACCCATTTCTATTAGATGGTCCAGAAGCATCCACTTCCTACCTTCTTTTTTATGACAACTCATGTATAAAATCCTCTCATACCATATCAAACTTTGATGCTCCAGCATTTATCTCCATATAACTAGAACAAGGAAACTCATCTAAGTCTAGGGTAGGAGTTGTCAAAATCTTCTTACAAGCAAGCACCTCAAAAGAACTAAAATATGACTCCTTTACTAGGTCAACATAAATCTCTCAATTCATTTGTCCTAACAAATTGATAATATACTTGTGTCCTTGCCCAACATCATATCTACCACATAATTCAATTAGTTCATTCTCTTCAGTCCATCCAAGAACGTCTCTTACCTATGACCTGAGTTCATCCAATTAGGGTGCGTGTTAAACATTAGAACTTTCACACTCATATTTACAAAATTAACATGTGCACCAATGTAGGGTTCTACCACTCTACCACTTGTTGACGCGCGCGTAGGGCGATCGAACCGGGCGAAGGTGCATGCTGAGAGGAAGGACGAGCATGAGCTGATGGAGGTCCGATATGATGGGGCGAACACACCGAGGACTAAAAGGTCTGCTTAGCTCTAAAGCAGGTCCTTTGGCTCGTTGGAGTGAACTCTCGATGGTCCCACCGGACGTGCCAAAAAATATATTGACATGCATGCACGGCGATCAGACCGGGTGGAGAGGCATGCAGAGAGGGTGAGGGAGCGTGAGCCAATAGAGGTCCAATGTGATAGTGCACGAACACACCAAGGCCTAGAAGGTCTGTTTAGCTCCAGTTCAGTCCTTTAGCTTTGAGATCTCTTCGTTAGAGTTGCAAGAGTTGCGAGTGTGGCAGTCAACTTGACCATGCAATTGATAAAGAGATAAATCAGTGAGTCAATCGGCCAATGGGTTGATATGAACTTCTGCTATCGGCTGGTCATTGATAGGGTTGAGATAGTCACCAGTTGTGTCTAATGTACTCCTGCAATCGGCTAGTTGTCGGTAAGGACTGAAGCACTTGTCCATCGGTTGGAAAAACCGATGAAAGCGTAGATAGATGGTGACGAAGGAAATAAAAAAAATACATCAACAATAGAGCCAATGACACTCCAGAATAAACTAGTTGGTAGGCACTATATGGAATTCTGCTATCGGCTAGTTGCCGATAGAGGCTGTAGCACTCTCTCATCGGCTAGAAAGCTGATGAAAGCATATGCGGATAGCAAGGAATAAGATAAATGACCTATCGGCTATAAAGCTGATGGTGCTTCAAATAGAATATGTAATGAATAGTAAGGAGCAAAACTCGATCTTCCGAAGATACGAGAGGCTAGATTGGATGCGCGGATGGAAGAAACGGGTGAAGCCATTGGCTAGCTAAGTCTATGAGAGTAATTCTCTAAAGATATATGTATATTGGCTGAGAAGCTGATACACTAGGTGTGAGGCTCAATGTGTGGATAACTCATTGGCTGGCTACTCCAATAAAATGTTCGCATAAAGACCTATCGACCTACGGCTCAATCTACTATCAGTAGTCTAGTAGGTTAGACCTAATCAATACAGCATGAGACTAATGGCAGTAGAGGAAGCTCGATAAGCCGATAAAACCATACGAGCGTGATGTGACACACTTGATCGGACCTAACCAATGCAGTCTTAACCAAAGCGGATACACCAAGATTGTAGCGGGACTTACTCCTTCGTCAGAGATCGTACTTAACCGATGTAGTCCTGCATCGAAAGTTAGAACTCGTCAATAAAAACCTAGATGAACTAGAGTGACAATATACCGAGATTGAATTCATCTGTGATGAATAATTTACGTGGTGCCAAGGCATTTATATTTATAACTTAGAGTTACAAGAGTCCAACACGATTAAAATAATCTCCAGACATTATTTCCTAAACATAAAAGGAAAATGTATCTAAGAAGTTAATAAAACTAATTAAACTTGCTTATCTTACAAGATACATTCTATAGAAATAAAGTACTCTGCCATGGTTTTCACAGCTTCTGCTCAAACTTGGTCCCATCTGGATAACGTTTTGTCTTTAATTGGACCGAATCCATCCTCAAACCGTCTAATTGGCTTTTTTATTGTATCAATCGGACTCTTTTCATAAGCCGATTGACTCTCTAATCTTATCTGTGAGACTTATCAAATTTTGGTATAAATAATATCATAATCATATGGATCACTCTATCCATCTACATCATATTAAGAAAATCAAAAGTAAATATTAAGAAAATTTACATACTACAATATTATTTCACTACTAACAACAAACAAAACATAATAACATATAATAATTGCCCAATACCAAAACAACATGCCTAGCATTTATCCCTAAAATAAATCAAAATCATAGAAAAAAAATGAATGCATAATTTCACAAAAAATAGACAAATATGAATTCTAGGGTTTAGGTTCGATAAAAATTATTAATAGAAAAAATTATTGATAGAAACATAGAAGTGTCAAATTAAGTACGTACAATCCATAGTCTCAATTTCACCAATCCACTATAAAAATTTACCAAAAAATCGATGATTCACCAATCCACTATAAAAATTCACCAATCCATACATGCATAGTATTAATTAATGATTTTAAAAAAAAATTCAAATTGAGTGGATTCGAGGAGATTAGATGTGAGAGGAGAGAGGTTGACATGCTTGTGAACTCAGGCTTATGGAAAGGACTAAGGATGAAGAAGAGGATGTGAAAAAGAAGTGGAATGGGTGGGGGCCAGGAGTCGAGGCTAATGATGTTGATACCGACTCCCTAAGCATGTGCTAGCTCAGTAGTAGTATCACGTTAAAGACATTGGCACCGAGCTATTGGACCTCGATGTCAACTTTTTTAGCGTCTAGTTTTTCAAAAGGTTTATTTATAAGCTATGTTTGAAAAAAATTAAAATGTAAAAAATTTAATAATTTCAACAGCCGCTGTGGTCGGGCAACCGGAGGGCGATCGGAAGCGGTACGCCGAGGCGACCGATCGGCTCACCGACTGGCGGCACCGCACGCTGGGGCGAGGGGTCCGCGCGGAGCCCATCCAGCCACTCTGGTGCACGAGCCGCCCTGGAATGTGCAACTTGGTTCGGTAAACCACCCGGCAACAACCTGTACGTGCGCTAAACTGTCACAGCAACTGCTACTATATCATACATATTTTTCGAAGAAAAACTGTATCATAATATATGTGTTGGAGTTGGACAAACAAAAGTGTGAGTTCTGATTTTTGTTGTTGTTATTATTGGTTTATTTATTCGTCATAATACTTCCGCTGCTGCTGCTGTTACTATCCATTTATTTGTTTTTTTTTTGCTTTTGATTAATGTGAAGTGGACGGTGTAACGTGGATGAGTTGTACCTTGAAAGCCGGCTTTATTATGGGACCGGTTCTAAATTTCCAATGCATTGCTTGTACCGTTCGATTTGATTAAAGTATTTTAGGAAGTTGAGGTAAGCCTGAATAGTTCTCTGTGCTTAGAAGGATCTTTTTCATCTGTGCCTCTGTGCCAGGACTACTTGCTTTTCTTTGTGGAAAATTCTGTGCTATCATTTACTAGCAATTGTGTTTTTGTAAGTGATATCTCTAGCGAAGAAAATGGAGCTTCTTGGGGTAACATGAGATGATGAGAATCAGATGCTTTTCATATTGAGTGTAACTGCAAACGACGCACCCAGAAACAATCAAGACAAGAGGAATGCTAGCCTCTACAGCAGAACTGGCCATATTTTCCAACTTGCTTCTTACTCATCGCTGTATGCCAATCAGATTATCTTATCTTGACAGTGATTAAAGATTCGATATCCACTGACGGATTGTTGTGATTAGACCTTACGGTCCATGGCCACCAGAGCGTCATGTAGTTGAAGCCTGCCTCGTCAAAACTGTCAGTGTTTATTCTTGTGTCTTCAGAACAGGATAATCAACAGTTATTTGGGAGTTGTGATGTCTGATCGCCAACTTCCAGATGGAGACAACAGAGAATTCTAGAAGGTTTCATTGGCTACCATAGCCCGGATTATTTTGTCTCAAACAACGATGCCAGTTGTTGGGTTTGGGCGACTTATGTGTTGCTTCCTTTGTCTTTTCTTTTTTTAAAAAAAACTTTGTTGACTCCTATTTGGATTGGTGCATGGGAAAGCTTACACAACCCAAATCCTATGATTCAGCCCAAAACTTTAGAAAATGAAATTTTAGGGAAAAGGTCATAGTCCCACTAGTATGTAATGTTAGAAACGAAATTTCAAGCATTTTAGCCTTTATCTCTATTTATATATATTTAACGATTTGAAACACATAGAATATAAGACGAGAGCAAACTACTGAATCTAGCATATCCTACTAGTATAAGGTGATCTATACAATGAGATGTAGTCGACGGTTAGCAATGAGGTATATCCTTATATCTTAACTCAATGTGGCTTGTGTTTGGCTTGAGATTTAATGCTCTCACCTTATGAGAGACTATTGTATTTATACTAATAAATGTACTCTCTCTACATATAAAACTCGGAGAACTCTTTAGTCAACATGACCAAGTAGGTTGATTCCTACTTGAATCGGACTCCGTAGGCCTACCTAAATGAAGTACAGTTTTTCTTCTTTAGTCATATACACTTTTATCCTTAGAGACATATGTTCGTATGTATATATGTATACGATATTTTTAAAGATGCTTTAGTCTAGGCATAGGAGGTATGTTATATCTAAGATACTAATAGTAACCCATGGCTTTTATGCAAATTCTTTTTCAATACCTTTATCTTTCGTACCTCAAAAGTCATGTTATTAGAAATATCAACATAGTTAGAAAAATAGTCCTGGCTAAGTTAAATTCTAAGAACATTTGTTCTACCATACGGGTATGCAAACAACGCTGTCAAAATTTGAATTTGGATAGAGGTCAAAAATCTAAACATAGTTTACAATCCTACCAGGAATATCGCCACTTTACTTGAAATATGAACCACCACTGTGTATCTATAAAATCCATTAATGAGATTCATTTAGGTTTTGCTTGCCATTTCAAACTTCAACCATTCGCCTTTCCAGTGCCCAAGCCTTACAACCAACAAACCTAATTTTCTCACAACTCTTTCCACCACCGTCTCCATGGATCTCCCAAGATCGGACATGGATGAGGTGGTGATGAAGAAGTTGCAGGTAAAGAGGTCGATTCCCGACCAGGGCACCATAGTCCAAATAGAAGGAGGTACATGCACCAAACCTACTATTAGCTTTATCTTGACTCTTGCCACTTTTTGCTAGTGTGGGTTCATCCCTCCTCCATTTGAGTTTTTGTCGAATATCCTAGACTTCTTGAGTGTTTTTGCTCCATAGTCTTCTTGAGTGTTTTTGCTCACATATACAAAGCATTATAGGTGTCACTCTTATTATAGATCTATGGATGTATTTTTATGAGCTTCGAGTTATGTACGGGTCAAAGATTGCAGGCCACTGTGGTTTCTGACTTCGTGATGGATTCAAGAACTCGTATATCCCAATCACCCTCATACACCTAAAAAGTATTGGCGCCAGAGTTGGTTCTATATGAAACATGCAACCGAGTTTGACAACTTTGATATCCCCACCGAAACACCAGTGAAGGTAGATGAGTATAATGAACTCAAAGTTCAAGGTCTGATGGTATATGAGGTCGTTAAAGACTTTGTGCATTATTAGATTTAGCCCTTACAACTTTGTCCTCACCCCACGTATTTATACTCAGGGGACGTGGATGAATGTGGGATGCCGTGGTATGTAGCATGCGTGTCTCTTTTATACTTTTCACACTTATCCATATTGGGACATAATTTTAATCTCCCAATATATTTTGTGCAGATCTTGGTAACACGATGATCAAGAAGCATGTTAAGGAGGTGGTGATAGACCTAGCGAGTTCGGCCAAGAACGTCCCCACTTCTCTCTGTGATCTCTCAAAAGACGACCAGGAGAAAATTGTGAATGCAAGTCCTCACTTTTATTAGTCCCTAAGTTTTTTTTATAGCTGTCGGTACCATATAACTTAGACACTAATAATATTAATATCTTCTTTTGGTCGGTGTTGTTGGCCCCCTAGTAGATCACCAGCTCTCTACCAAAGACAAGGCAGCGGGAGAGCAGGAAGCGGCCCAGGCGGCTGAATAGGAGAAGTCGGCTCTGAGTACTACTATCGGTAAGAGCGATTCTCGAAAGAGAAGAGTACTTCTGCCATCCAATGGCGTAGCTAAGGCTACCTGCTAGACAATGGTAAGTTTTATTACTATTCTTTAAAACTCATCCGAGTAGGAATTTTTTGCTTCAATGGAATAAAAAATGTATCTTATTTTTGTTCACCAATGTCATCAGATCTCCACCGTAGCTCAGGGATGCCTTAAGCTGCTTTGCCCCAAGGGCAAAACCCAAGCCAGGTAAGCAAGTATCTAATCTTGTCGATATTGAACACTTTTTGCCTTTGGATCAATTGTCATTGATTTTTATTTTGTAGCTCCACTCCTACCATCTCAGACCAACATTCTAGAAAAGAGGAGGAGATAGGCTACAACGCCCCCTTCTGCCTTGCTCTGAAGTCTCTGCTGTTGGTCTCCAAATGATAGGAACCAGTGGCGTCTATCTACATGGACTCTTGTCATCCTTGTATCAAGAAATGGAAATCCAAGCCAGCGCAGCCAACAATGAGATGACAAGACTCCAAGGAGAGCTTACCGACATGCGAAAGCATATCAACAAGATAGAAGGAGACCTTGCGATGGCCACAACCAACAACGTCACCCTTTGCTATTTAGTGCAAGAAAACGAGGTCATCCGCAAGGTACGAGAGAAGGCACTAGAGGAGGAGGAGGAGAAAATGGACAACCTCTGAGAAGGGCTCAAGGCGCACTACTCACCTTTGAGTGATGCAACTGACAAGCTAGGGCATCGAGTTCTACCTCTGCCGTTTGATGATGAGTTCATAGTGATCACATCACTCGAGGTTCTCATTGAAAAGCTTTGCCACATCTCCACCAAAGTCTTTGTGCAAAGTGCGAAAGATGGTCGGACAATCATGTATACTGCCACCGAGTACGCTGACGCGTGTGTCTTGCTCCATCGCCCAAGGTGAATTTGAATAAGGAGATCGAGAAAGGCTTGCCCAAGGATAGACGGGAAGAGCTTACTGAATAGGTGGAGTCAGTGAGCCAAGCGGTGGCAGAGCTCTACTTGGACCTATAATTTATCTTTCTAATTTTCCAGCCTTTTTCTTGTAGTAAAACAACATCATGCCATACTCAGTCAAATATTTATTGTATACATAATATGCCTACCTCTCTTAATTCTCACTATTGTCAGAAGAAAAAGATTATGGTGATTGACCAACAACCTGGTCAAGCCATCGCACAAGTAGATGGATCCGAGGACTCTCTAGCTATCCTCTCCTAGGATAATGGTGCCCTTAGCCATGTTAAGGAGCTAGAAGCACGCATCAAGTTTCTCGAGAAGGAGATTCTTGGTACATCTCTACCAACCTTTGTATGTCCTTGTTTATTTCTATAATAGGCTATTGACTTAGGAACTACCTATATATGGTAGATATTAAGTACTTAGAAAAAGCTTGCAACTATGAGAACGAGAAACTCGAGAGGAGACAAGCTAGAGAAGTCCAAAATGGGGCTCTATAAGAATAGAGATATTTGTTTCTGAACTTATTTGGAGAATACTGTTTACACCAAAATTTAGTAAGCTTCGCAGTCAGGATTTGAGAGCCAATCGGCTTATAGTAAGAGTTCAATTAATACAGGGAAAGAGTCGATCGGACGGGTTGTGGATGGATTTGGTCTATTTGAAGACAGAAGGTTATCCAAATGGGACCGAGTCTGATGAGGAGTCATGAGAATCATAGCATAATACTTTTATTTGTATATAGAATATATCTTGTAGGATAGACAAGTCTAATTAGTTTTATTAACTTCTTAAAAATAGTTTCCTTTTATATTTTAAGAAATAATGTCCGAAACTTGCTTATAACTGTGTTGGACTCTTGTAATCGCAGGGTATAAATATGAACCCCCTAGACCTTGTAAATGATCTCTTGATCAATACAATTTCGGCGCATCACCACCCTAGTTCATCTAGGTTTTACCAGCGAGTTCTGGCTCTCAACGCGGGGTTGCATTGATTAGGTCTGAACTCTGGCAAAGAGGTAAGTCCTACCATTATCCTAGTATATTCGCTCTGTCTAAGGCTACATCAGTTAAGTCTGACCTCTTAGTCCAATCGGATATATCATATCATGTTTGCATGTGATCTATCAGCTTATCAAGCTCCTTTTATCATCGTCATTGTCGTGCTACATCGGTTAGATCCGACCTACTAGATTACTGATAGTAGATTGAGCCATAAACCGATAGATCTTTACTCGACGTTTCATCGAAATAGCTAGCCAATGAGTTATCCGCACATTGAATCTCATGCTTAGTCTATCAGCTTCTCAGTCGATATACATATATCTTCAATGAATTTCTCTCATCAGCTCAACTAGCCGATGGGTTATTTCGTTCTTTTCATCCACGCGTCCAATCTTGCGTCCACAGTCTCGTTACTATTAGCCTCGGTCTCATACTGTCTCGGTTTGGTCCGATCTATCAAGACTAGCTTTAACGGTACCGTCACGGTGGTCACTGGGTATCATACTTTTGGAGATAAGGTCTCGCTCCTTACTACTCATCGCACATTCTATTTAGAGCGTCATTGGCTTTGTAGCCGATAGGTCCTTTATCTTATCCGAAGCGCCATCGCATATTATATTCAGAGCGTCATTGGCTTTATAGCCGATTGGTCCTTTATCTTATTCGAAACACTACTCTATTCTATAATATCATTGGCTTTACAACCAATATGTCTTTTATTCCCTTTGTCACTATCTACATACGTCTTCATCGGCTTTCTAGCTGATGGATGAGTGCTTCTGTCCCTATTGGCAACTAGCCTATAGCAGGAGTTCGTATCAGCCTATCGGTCAATTGACTCATCAGTTTATCTTTTTATCAATCGTAAGATCAAATTGACTAACACACTCGCAACTATAGCAACTCGACGAAGGGACCTCGAAGCTGAAGGACCTGCATTAGAGCGAAGCAGATCTCTCAACCCTCAGCGTGTTCGCGACGTTCCATCAGACCTCTATCAGTGAACACAGGGAACTGATTTGGCGCAAACAAATACGTACAAGCTTCTCCATGATGCCTATGGAGAACTCCACATCAAACGTCTGAAGCCTGTTGAGAGTCTTCAGGGATATCTAGAGAGTATCAAGGAGAATAGCTACATTCTTGTAAAGCCTACTTGCCAGATCAATGAATGCCTAAGAGCTAAGTCCCGACATTCAGGTCGGCATGGAGGAGCTTACATTCTTGTCTATCGCAAAGATCAGCGCCCCAACTAGAACATGGAATTCCTAAACTCGGGGTTTACATGTTCTTGGAGGTCATCTGCTAAGATCGATGCCTTAGCCCGGTCTTTTACTAGCCTCACGAAGGATGTATTAAGGACAATATAGTAGCAATGGCCGTCTTGGTGGACGTTTCCTTTAAAGAGAGAACTTGACACAAGAACAAACATTAATATTTGTAATATATATAATCTCTAAGTCTACTCTGAATTGACAAAGCAAATATAGGGAAAAGTAACATGTGTTCTTTTTTATCATTTTTATGTCTTGACTAGGTATTCAAACTTTTTTGAGTACTCCCCTAGCCCCCGGCTATGTTATCAAAAATTGCATTTCTAGAAATGCAACCACACTTTACTCTACTATAGTCTGAAACTGAAATGCCCCTAGCCCCTGGCCATAAGTTTGACCAAACTCAAACTTATGACCTATGCACATGCTATCATGAGAAGCAATACTCCTATCCCTCAAACGACCAAATATATATTGGACACTCCCTACTTATAGTCAACCAAGGAGCATATACAGATCATAGAAGTTTTGTAGCTCTGCTGAAATTAGAGTAACTATAAGAGCATAATATCAGGGAACATCGCACAATTGTATATATCAGACAAAAAGATACACATATATAAATCTTACACATAAGACCGACTAAACGTTGAATTTACGTAGCTGGTCGATGTTGCATGAACTAGATAGCACACAACCATCGTCGTCTATGATTTTGTATGTTCCTGGTCGAAGTACTTGTACCACTTTATAAGAACCCTCTCAATTTGGGGATAGATTGTTCTTGCTAGCTTGGCTTTGTACTCTCCTAAGGACGATGTCTCCTACATCAAAGGCTTGAGCTCGATTGTGTTTTTCGTGATATCAATGAAGGGCCTGCTGATATCATGTCATCCTGAGAGTGACACATTATCGGTGTTCCTCAAGTAAGTTGACATTATCTGCATGTTGTTCATCTTGTTACTTATTAGAGTAGTTTTTGGCTCGTCTGAAAACCTAGCGTAGCTTGATTGGGAGCATAGCCTTGGATATATATACGAAGAAAAATGGAGTCTCCTTTATAGCCGTTGTTGGTGTCATCCACACAGCCCGTATAGACTGAAGTTCTTTGACCCAGCAATGATTATAGGCCATAAGTTGGTCATACACTCGAGTCTTTATACCTTATAATACTATTCCATTTGCATGTATAGCTTGGCCATTGCTATGAGGATGTGAAACTTATGCAAAGTAGATCTTGACTTCTAGGTTGATGTAGTAATATTGGAAATCACCACTTCAAAATTGAGAGCCATTATCCATCAGTATACGGTGAGGAAGACCAAAGTTGTAGAAGATACCTTTTTATAAATTTGATAGCATTATCGGTATTTGTTTCCTATACAGGATTCACCACTATTCATTTGGTGAATTTGTCAATTGTCATGAATAAGAACTTTTGACCACCATATCGTGCTAGAGGGAACAGTCCTAAGATGTCTAATCCTTAGCACAAGAAGGGCCATAAGAAGGGTATCATTATAGGGCTTGCGTTGGCAACTTTCTAAGCTTGATGTGGAATTAACAAGATTCACAATGACATATGAAGTCATAAGCATCTTGCAAGGCAGTTCACCAAAAGAAACCTTATCAGAAGACTTTTTCAACCAGTATTCATCCTACAGAGTAATTTCCACATATGCCTTCATGGATCTTGCAAAGTAGTGCTATGCCATCTTCTCGAGAGATACATTTTAGCAGTTCTTTGTTTGGCGCTCTCTTGTTTGCTCTTTTTCGATGATGGAGTAAAGCTTTGATTAGTGAGACAACTTTTCTGCTGTAATGTCATCATCGGGAGCCATGTTCGATAATAGGTATGACCGTTGGAGAATTCTCCAGTCGATGTCTATCTCAATGTTGTCAATAGAACCGTCAACTTTATCGACATTAGTAGGAGATGTAGCCCCCATGCTATTGTTGACATCTGGTTGTGTATCCACATCATTGACATCACTGACAAAAGGTTTTTTCATGACTCCTAGGAAGGTCCTAAGTTCAACCGATTTACATCTAGAAGACTGTCTAGCAAGTTCGTTGGCACCAAAGTTGTTATTATGGTAGATATGATGAACATCGATTTCATCAAAACGTCGTTCCACCTTTTTCACCTTTGCCAAGTACTTCGTTAACTCATTATTCGAACACCGATAGTCCTCATGCACCTGATTGGTGACTAGATGTGAGTTCTCTCTCATAATTAGTCATTTTATTCTAAGTTCAATAGTTGCTTGGAGTCCTATTAGGAGAGCTTCGTACTCAGTGGTGTTATTGGAAGCTTTGAACTCAAGTTGGATTGCATACTTGAGTTTTTCTCCAATCGGTGATATCAATATGACACCAGCCCTACACCTCATCTATTCATTACTCTGTTGAACATCATAGTATAGGTCTCGCTAAACGTATCATCGATCTTGGTTTCCATCTCAGTAGTCTAGTCAATGACGAAGTCAGCTAAAACTTGAGACTTTATAGCCGTTCGGGGAAGAAAGTTGACATCGAATTAAATGAGCTCTATGAGTCGCTTGACTATACATCCTGCCACTTCTTTGCTTTGAACTACTTCTCCATCAATAGAAATAAAGAAAAGACTATCACCTTATGAGCTTATAAACTTTCTCGACGTCATGAGTTCTACATAGAGCAACTTCTAGATTTAGAAATATCTTGTCTTAGCATTGTGGAGTACTTCGCTGATATAGTAGATTGGTCATTATGTACTATCTTGTTTGACCATGAGGATGGTGCTAACTGAGTAGGGTGTAGTTGCAATATATAAGGAATAATTCCTCTTGAGTTTAGGGGGCGACAAGAATAGGAGGGTTTGAGAGGTATCTTTTGAGGTCGAGAAATGCCTTCTTAGTGCCTTAGGTCCACTCAGATTTATCATGCTTCTTCAATAGGTTGAAGAAAGGCAATTCATTTTCTCCCTTTCGTACCACAAATCTGCTTAAAACGGCCATGCACCCTATCAACTTTTGCACCTTCTTGAGTTTTGCTTCTGTCTTCATTTCATCAATTGACTTGATCTTCTTTGGATTTGCCTCAATTCCCCTCCCACAGGTAAGGAAACTGAGTAGTTTCCCTGATGGTACTCCAAACATACACCTCTTTGGGTTTAGCTTCAGCCTGTATTTTTGAGATAGATGAATGTTTTCTTGAGGTTTTCAATCAAGAAATCTTAGGTTTTTGTTCGAGTTGGGATTGAAAAACACTTTGAACATCTCTTTGATAAGTTGCTCTAGTGTTTGTTTAACCCAAAAGGCATTTTGACATAGCAGAATACACCGTATGTAGTTACAATAGATGTTTTTTTCCTCATCCTCCCTAGCCATGCTAATTTGATCATAGCCAAAGTGAGCATCAATAAAGCTCAACAACTCACATCCGACTGTTGAATCGATTAGTTGGTCTTTCCAAGGGAGTAAGAAGTGATCTTTTGGATATTCCTTGTTGAGATCAGTGAAATCCACACACATTAGCCATTTATCACTCGTCTTTCGCACCATGACTAGGTTTGTTAATCACTCAGGATGTAGGACTTCTCTGATGAATCATGCCTTCTAAAGCCTGTTGATCTCCTCCCGAATAGGCTCCTTCTGATATGATGTGAATCTTCGTACCTTTTGTTTGACTGATTTTGCCTCCGATTATACCATCAGCTTGTGCTTAATCACCTCCTTAGGAATCCAAGGCATATTGGACGGTTGCCCGGTGAAGACATCTGTGTTTGCTCAAAGGAAAGTCGAGTTCTATTTCTCTCTATGACCTGTCCCGATCTTGACTATCTTCTTGGGGTTGGAGTTGAAGAGTGGTACAATCATGATAGTATCGTCAGGCTTCATAGTGACTCTAGGTTTACTATGCTTCTAAGAAGGCTCTTCTCTAGCAGGTGGACATGGAGTCTGATCGACCATGTCGAAGCTCTTTTTATCACACTACACATCAATTTTATCGTTCTCGAGAATAGTAATAGCTCACTTAGGTCCTAAAATCTTGAAAAGCAGATATGCATAAAGAGATATTACCATGCTTTACAATGTTGTTCATCTAAGGATCGCATTGTATGTTGTATCCGAAAGTGTATCTAGGTCTCCTAGTAGGTTTTGGATGATTGATGATAAGAAAATTGGGAGAAACTAACATGTTATTTAATGAAAAGTGAAGGTGTCAGTTTTCGACAAAAATGAGTTGATAAAAAGTAATCTATACCACAAAAGAAAGGCATCGAACAAGACTCAATATGTACTCTAAATGTATTTTAGTTTCCTTGAGTCCTAGGAATGCCATAATATAGTATAAATATTACCCCGAGGAACGAAGCAAGTGCTTAGTTAGGTCACTTTGTTTTCCTGGATAGAACACTTACACTACTGCACATCTGGGTTTTATTTTTTCTTTAGAGAGGCTTTTAGATATTTTGTCTAAGTCATCGGATATTTTTAGGCAAGTTTTCCTATCTAACAGTGAAAATGGACTAGAGTCTCTGGTCTGAAGTAGCGGAGTCTCTGTAGGAGTCTCTGTAGAATTTCCTCCGTCTGGCAGTGAAGGTTGTCCCTACTCCCCACAGCCTTTCTAGGGTTTCACATCTCTCTTGATTTCTCTACCAAATCCACATCTTTGTGAGTAATCTTTTGGAGCTAGTAAGTGAGAGGGTTAGCGATTTGATTGACACTTGTGGATCAACGTCCGGTGAGGATCTGCACTTAAAGGTTCTCCTCCTAGACTGCTAGACGTCGTTCTTGAGGATTCAAGGTTTTGAATCGCCTGAGAAAGTTTATGAAGGTCTTCCTCACATATGCAAGGAAATATGTAACTATAGTAAATACTAAGCTCTTTCTTAGGAATTGGTTGTGGTAGAGCAAGTTTCACACAAGGTTAAAGTATTGTGTCTAAGTGAAGACATTTGTGGTTGCCTTAGACTTTATGCTAGCTTTGATGAGAGCTTAGAGACCAAACCTTCTCCTAGATTTGAGCTTGGTAAGGCTAGGGATCGAGCATGATTTGGTTCCTTGGAGCCCCTCAATGAAGATATAGGATTTTTTGATCCAAATTTTAATGAAAAATCTTATGTCTCCTTGTGTAGTGCTAGTTGCATTTACTTACTATCTTTAGATCACCTACAATACTTTTTTCTCTCTCGAAATTGCTCTTTCCACGCATCGTTTTTGGAAGTAGTAAAGGGCGACTGGAATATTCGGACCCTAGGACCGGAGTATTCGACCGAGCTTCACTGCCCAGTAGCGAACCTCGATCGAACTCTCCGGTAGTTAGGATCGGATACTCCGAAGGGAGTTTTAATTTCCACTGTAAGTTTCTTTCAAGTTTTTAGGTATGCACATTCACCCACCTTTATGCGACTCAAGGTCCTTTCAATATCAAAGTTGACAACATGAAATGTAATCTCCTTAGTCCAGAAGTTATCAGGGGTACCAAACATAACTGGCACTATGATCTTCCCTAGCTGCTTTGAAGATGACTATGGTGTGATCCCATGGAAGGGCTGATCTGATGATTTGAGCTCACTTCGAGGGATCTCTATGGCTTTAAGTGTACTGACAAAGAATAGATTGATAAAACCACCCCTGTTTATCATGACATCGGCAGCTCTAATATTCCTGATAGTGGGCTTAACCACTATAGGATATCAGCCATGGGTGACATAAATTACTTGGTGGTCATTAGCCAAGAACATTATGGCTTGATCCAACAAGTGCAGCCTTGTTAGCTGTCCCTAGGACGTAGTGCATACTTCGCATTCAATCTTCTTATACTCCTTCTTGGAAGAATAGGAGGTTGATCCTCTAAAGATTAAGCAACCTTGAGGTCAGGAAGAGTGTAGTCATCATTATCATTAGATGACTTGGCGACGAAATTTTCCTTCTCAACCACATGGACTCTCTCTAGTCGAGCCTCGTAGCTAGCTAAAGGGCCATTTCCTTCTAGAAAACTTAGCAACTAGCCAAAGAATAAAAGCATGTTCTATGGATTGAGCACCAATTTTGACTTGGTCATTTGCCCTGGGACTCATAGCACCATGGTTGTTGTGGTGCTTGTTCCGCAATGAGTACCTCTTCTTCTGCTTTGTGCTTTTTGTTTCTCTTTTTCATATTGGGCTAGTCTGGGCCTTTGGTGGTGTTTGTATCATTTTTCTTTGCAAAGGTGAGAGCACCTTGTTCAATAATCTTAAATAACTTTATTACTATAATTACTTGTCTTGTCACTAATTTCTATATCATCCACATATTTTGGATGGCAGAATTAAATGCCCTAATGATTAATGCATTAGTAATCTGTGTGATTATGTTATGTCACTCATTGATGCATCATATAAAGTCATATAGAGTCTTCCTTTCCTTTTGTTTCATATCATGCCTCTTGTATATGCATTAGAATTTTGCTACAAATTGCTTATAGAGATCGTCCTAAGACTCAATTTAGGATATAGAGATATGGATGAGCTATGACCTTGTAGAATGCTTGAGCACGATGGCTAGATAGTTTGCCATTGTATTATCATCTACTCCTGTCATGTTTAAGACTATAGAGTAGACCTAGAGAAATTCCTTAGGATATGTATTTTCATCGTACTTCTCTACTAGGCTAAGTCAAAATTTGGATGGCCACCTTACTTTTCTGAGAGAATGGGTAAACATTACATAACCTCCACTTGGTAGAAAAGAGGGATGATGGTTGTCATACCAAGGATACCTTTGAGGATCTAATGATGATAATAAGGATGAGGATGAGTTGCTAGGAGAGTTATTTAGTTCTCAAGAAGGCCATCGTTGGTCGTCACAGTCAAGACGCTGGGGCAAAATTTGAGAACTTCGCCAACTATGCCTGTCGCTTCATCGATCGTCCTCTCCTTATCGACGAGGTGGGGAGTGGTCACGATCCTTGCGATGATCTCAACGATCATCATGGTCGTCCCTACACTCACAGTCTCTCCTACATCTCTCTAGGTCGTCACATAGATCATGACCTGGTAAGAGCAACGTCGTGGTGAAGAATCTTGCTATTGAGGGGAACCCTTGCACACTTTTCTAAGTACGATGATTGTTTTCACCACCCTAAGGGTTAACGGTGCTATCATCGTTACTTGAATCATGCAGGAGTGGAGATTTGTCACCAGTTGATGAGGCTTTTTTTGGTTCTTCTCCCACAGCTTCAGCAAAAGTGCATAGAGATTGGTGACAAAAGACTTTATTCTTTTGAGCCACTCTGTAAACTTTGGGTTGGCAGAAAGATTTGCTGGAGATTGGTCCAACAGAGAACATGCTATCACAAGTACTATGTAAGAGTGATGTTTTCGTCCTCGGAAGGAATAGATCTAGATGGCGACGCTGATACGAGTACCTCATCGCCTATGAGGCCTTGCATTAGTTTTCTAGATCCTAATGAAGTCTTCGCGATTGCCCCGACAACACAATCGAATATCTAATCTAAGGAAAAAACTTCAAATTCATATTCTCCAAGCCCGTGAAGTACGGATGACTCATCTAGATCTAATATGATAAATTCCACTAGGCAATCAAAATCGACATCGGTATTTTCCTAACCCTGCTCTGTATTATCATATTGGATTTGACAAAAGTGGAGCAGATCACTTGTTAGTATAAACTTGTTGTTGGAAGTAGCTTGTTGGGCGACCTTTGTCTAGAACACCCTACGCTTGAACAACAAGTGGGAACTCATCTTATGGATAGGACTCCATAAGCATTCTGTCAAAACCTTCTTACTTGGATGAGTTTGTACTCTCCTTACAAGTGACTTCGATATGTAGATCGGTAACTCCAATAGTGTAGTCACCATCAAAATGGTAATGGTTCTTACTTGAAGGTAAGTTACTACTGGCCGGATTGAATCTTTAGGGCCCAAGCTATCACCAAGACCTTCGCTGAAAGTGTCGCTTCCAGAAGTTATCTTCGACGGAAACCTTTGGAACACCAGGCCCTACCTAGTGTACCAATTGTGGATAGATGATACTCGACTATGGTATTTGTAATCATAGGGATCATCCGATGCTAAAGTATCCATGAGATGATAAAGTGAAGAAAATATGAATTTTTATACAGGTTTGAACCCTTAATGTGAGTAATAGCACTACTTTTGTTTATATGTATTTGTCGATTTAGACCACACAAAGTATAAGACGGAAACAATCTACTCAATCTAGTCTATCCTACTAATATATAGTGAGATATAGTCAGCGGCTAGTAATAAGATAGCTCCTTGAATTTTAGCTAAATATGGCTTGTGTTTGACTTAAGATTTGATGCCCTCAACTTCTAAGACTATTGTATTTATACCAATAGATATTCTTATCTATAAGTATAACTTAGATAATTTTTTAGAAAATATAACTAAATAGGTTTATTTGTATTTAGATCAAACTTCGTAGTCCTATCTAAATCAGATATGGGTTTTTTAAATTGTATACATTTTCATCTTTAGAAACACATTTAGTATGTTTTAATCTAGATATAGAATGCATGTCAGATGTATGACACTGTAGAAAACAACTTTTTGAAAATCAGATCCAGGAATTTCACGGCCAAAAGAAAAACAAACGGGCAGGAGGCCATGAGCAAACAGCTCAAGAGTTGAGTCAATCGCCACAAGCCTGCAACAATCGTACTGAGGTGTCTCGGTAGTGATGTACTGATGTTGAACAGTTCAACAACAGTGACTGAAGTGAGCAGGAGAAGCAACCAATCCATTCGTCTAGTTTACAAGATTAGAGCAACTTGATAAAGGAAGGGCATTGTTGGATGACTTCCTTTTGTCAAATTTCTACGCAAAGGGCTTGTTTGGATTGAAGGAGTTTCAAGGGAATTGCAAAGGATTTCATTCCTTTGAAAAAAATTAACTATTGCACCATTTGGAATAAAGGAATTCGTGAATAGTATTCTTAAGGTTTGAATTCCTCCTCCACTTTTCCTACCATTTCACGAGAAAACAAAACTCCATCAAAACTTTATGAAAATTTTCCTGTGTATGGACAAGAGAGATAGCATGTGGCGCTTCTGTACTTTTCATGTCAAATTCAGGGAGCAAATTTCTTTGTTCCAAACAATAGTGTCCTTGTGTTTTCTATTCCTCTGATTTAGACCCACATTCCTGTATTTTTATTTTTATGTTCTTTATTTTCCTGGGTTCCAAATGAAGCCCAAAAGTATAACGTGCCACAGTTTTTGTGGCGAAGAAAAAGCTAGCCACACTTGTGTGGAAAAACTTAGCTAAAGAATGAGTTTATGGTGTATGGGGCTTCATCAAGACAAAGTTTTGGCATGTCTCAAGTGTGGCTAGAACAAAAAAAAAAGTCAATCTTGCCTAAGTATGGCAATGCCTTCCCTAAAATTTGAATTTAAAAACTTTAATTTTAGAGTTAATTTTAGGTTTTCTCAATTTAGTTTATTTTTTTATTAACTTTTAAATTGCTAAGTACATATACATAAAAATTTACTAGTAATAAATAAATTACTTTTTAGGTTGTTAGCGTTGGTCAAACAACCCCAAACTACTCTACCATACTTAAATACCTTTAAAATATGAGATGTAATTGTAAATGTAATTGTAAATGTAGTTTAAGGGTACTCTTCTTCTCGATAGAGATATGCTAGGGTGCAACCGCAGTTGTTGCATGAGCTAAGCTCACCGCTCTACTACAACCGTTTGTGATGTAGTTTATGCTAAAAAATACTAACACAATGTCATACGGGTTACATATACATTGTCAGCATGATTTATATTTATCGTAACAAATACAATGTGCTACTGATACACTAAGATATGGATGGAGCACATGAATAATCCCCGCACAATAGGACTCCCCTGCTCCCTGCAGCTTAATCATGACGGCCGCCTGCCTGTACCCATCAAATGCCAATCATATCCCCACCACCACCGTCCTCTCCCTCCCTCCATCCATCACGCGGCCGCATGCACCACCAGCTCACCTCAGGCTCCCTCGCCACCCTGTCATCCAAACCTGTAAAACCCAAAACCCTCAGAAGCATCGACGAAGCGAAGCCGCGAAGGCGACCAGGCAGGCAAACGAGCGAGCCGCGTTGCCGCGGAAATCCACGGGGAATAAACCAAAAGTGGCCGATGCGGCAAGGAATCCCACGAAACCGGCGCGAGCCCAAGGCCCCAAGCGTCCGGGGACCCAATCCCGACCAGGCCAAACGAACCAAACCCGCTCGCTCGCTCTCACACGAGCCGCATATCTCAATACCCCCCCAAACCCCTACCCAAATACGGGGATTATTAAATCCAACCGCCCCGGGTCTCCTCTCTCTCCGCGCCTGTGTTGCGTCTCCATCCGCGCCTCTCCACCCTCTCCCTCCCTCCCATCCCCCACACAACGCCGCCACGCGCGGACGAAAACCCTAGCCGCCTCCGCAGCCTCCAGGGGCGTATCCTATCCGGATCCGATGGCGTCCGCGGATGACCAGACCGCCGCCGCCCTGCTGCTGGGAGGGGACCCGGCGGCGTTCGATGCGCTGCTCTCCACGCTCATGTCCTCCTCGAACGCCGACCGCGCCGCCGCCGAGGCGGCGTTCCACCGCCTCCGGGGGTCCCACCCGGAGCCGCTCGCGCTCCGCCTCGCCTTGTCGCTCTCCTCGCCCGCCACCCCCGCCGACCTCCGCGCCATGGCCGCCGTCCTCCTCCGCAAGCTCTTGTCGCCGACGCCCTCCTCCGACGCGTCCAGCGCGGCCTCGGCGCCGCTTTGGCCCCACCTCTCCCTCGCGGGGCAGACCGCGCTCAAGTCGCACCTCCTGTCGGCTCTCCAGTCCGACCCCCCGAAGCCCATCGCGAAGAAGGTCTGCGACGCCATATCAGAGCTCGCCGCGCTCCTCCTGCCGGAGAACGCGTGGGCTGAGCTTCTCCCGTTCCTATTCCGTGCGGCGTCGGGCCCCGCGGCTCCCAACCTCCAGGAGTCCGCGCTTCTCATCTTCGCTCGCATGGCGGATTACATCGCTGAATCGCTTCTAGACCATTTGATGACAATCCACAATCTGCTGTCCTCCGCCCTGGCGCACCCAACATCTCCTGATGTGCGCATCGCTGCGTTGAGTGCTGCGGTTAACCTCGTCCAGTGCTTGCCCACCAACGCTGACCGGGATAAGATGCAAGATTTGCTTCCTGCAATGATGAGGGCGCTCACGGATTGCCTAAACTCTGGTCAGGAGGCCTCTGCACAGGAGGCGCTGGAGCTGCTTGTGGAACTGGCTGGTGCAGAGCCAAGGTTCCTGCGGCGGCAGATTGCAGATGTTGTAGGAGCAATGCTGCAGATAGCTGAGGCCGCACAGCTCGAGGATGGGACTAGGCACCTCGCTGTAGAGTTTGTGATTACTCTTGCTGAGGCGAGGGAGCGCGCACCTGGAATGATGCGGCGCCTCCCGCAGTTTGTTGGCAGGCTTTTTGCAGTGCTCATGCAGATGTTGCTTGATGTAGAGGATGACCCTGCTTGGCACACTGCAGAGACAGAGGATGAAGATGCGGGTGAAGGGAACAATTATGGAGTGGCACAGGAGTGCCTTGACCGTCTAGCCATTGCCATCGGCGGGAATGCAGTTGTGCCAATTGCATCTGAGCTGCTCCCACAGTACCTTTCTGCTCCTGAGTGGCAGAAGCACCATGCTGCACTAATCACACTTGCACAGATTGCAGAAGGATGTGCGAAGGTTAGCTTAATAACTTTATGTTTATTGTGACTACTATGCAATAGAATCACTACAAAAACCAGTTGAAAAGCTGAAGGTGTTTAATTTTGCTGCATTGGGTAAAAGAAAATATACAATAGCTTGTTGAATTAGGAAATTCGAATTGGTGTGATGTGATGATGAATCAAGTACCTTCTTCATTGATTTCTCATGTTCAAGTGATTATAAACACTGAATTTTAGGTGCAAGAGCTTTTGGCTAGTATTAAGACACAAAAATGCTATCCGTTGTTTCATTCATTTGGAAGAAGCTGCCAAAATAGCTATCTTCTCGGCTGTTTGTTCTTTGCAGGTGATGCTTAAAAATCTAGAGCAGGTGGTTTCGATGATATTGAATGGATTTCAACATCCCCATGCACGCGTGCGTTGGGCGGCAATCAATGCCATTGGTCAGCTATCTACTGATTTGGGTCCAGACTTGCAAGTTCATTATCACCAGCAGGTGCTGCCTGCATTGGCAAACGCCATGGATGATTTTCAGAATCCACGGGTGCAAGTGAGTGTTCAAATATTAGTGTTAGACTTGATCTATCACACCCTTTTACACACATGTTCTTTGCTTTATTTATAACTTTTTTTGTGGCCTACAATGTTCATAAGGACTAGCTTATT
This sequence comes from Oryza coarctata, assembly GCA_030770085.1. Classification (NCBI taxonomy): domain Eukaryota; kingdom Viridiplantae; phylum Streptophyta; class Magnoliopsida; order Poales; family Poaceae; genus Oryza; species Oryza coarctata. The sequence goes on along the minus strand of CM061474.1, from coordinate 16,744,366 downwards.
AACATATCACTTGCCTGTTAGACTTTATGAAGAAAATGCTACAAGTAGATAGGGGGCATTACATAAAAGACATACTCCATTGATCCTCAGACATCTAAGAATGTTCTTCAATTAGTTAAATTGTTTTATCTATTTATGTTCTAGTTGGGCTAAGTTTACTTTCATGGGGTTAGATGAACATCAACATGAACTAGCTCCGCCTTTAAGATTTTGTTTCTATCCTTGTTAAATAAGATATTTTGGCATTTATATTAAAAAATATGTAACACATCAATGGCATGAAGTATGATTTATGAACACATTAATTTAAGTTTTTTAATAAACTTTTGTTCCATATACATTTATCATGTTTTACATTTTCGTATACAGTTTTCAAGGTTTTGGCAGTTTTTGGGTGCCTGTTATAAATACAAACTTAACCTATTTTTCTTATGCTTATTAAGAAATGATAATATTATGTCTGGTTGTGTTACTATCATTGACAGGCACATGCTGCATCAGCTATCTTGAATTTCAGTGAGAATTGCACGCCTGAAATTTTGACACCATACCTGGATGGAATTGTTACCAAATTACTTGTCCTTCTTCAGGTACACCTCCCTCATCAGCTAAATATATTTTAGTGCCTTTTAGTATTATTTATTTGAACTAGTAGAGCATATGCTAATTTATTGTGCTTATATTTTAGAACGGCAAGCAAATGGTGCAAGAGGGAGCATTGACAGCTTTAGCATCAGTTGCTGATTCATCGCAGGTAATTGTCCACGTATAAGTTAGCTTAATTTCTTATCGTATATAAGGGGGGACGCAACATTATCTTTTTTATATTTCTTGAAATCTTGATGGCTAATGAGTATTTATTATAATGTGTAAAATTTTGGTGTACTTGTCTTGCAGGAGCACTTCAAGAAATACTATGATGCAGTGATGCCATACCTGAAAGCTATTTTAATGAATGCAACTGATAAATCCAATAGGATGCTTCGTGCCAAGTCTTTGGAGTGTATAAGTCTGGTTGGAATGGCTGTAGGCAAGGATAAGTTCAGAGATGACGCAAAGCAGGTAATTATGTCTTCTACTTTGTAATTTTGCTTTGTAATAATGTTATGTTCTATGCATGCATTTTTCTAATCTACACATTTATTGATAGATCATGGAAGTACTTATGAGTTTGCAAGGTACCCCAATGGAAACTGATGATCCGATAACAAGCTACATGCTTCAGGTACACACAAAACCTAGTGAATTAATCATAATAAAATTCAGATATTTTGTAACATTTGTCCTTCATGTGACAGGCTTGGGCCAGGTTATGCAAATGTCTTGGGCAGGATTTTCTTCCTTACATGAGTGTTGTTATGCCACCACTGCTTCAGTCTGCTCAGCTGAAGCCTGATGTCACAATTACTTCAGCTGAATCTGATGATGATATAGAATCAGATGATGATAGGTTTGTGAATCTTCTTCAATTGCTATGTTTTATCCACTGAATTAAAGATGCCCTTAATATTGATGCTGTGTCAGAGGCCTTCTATTTGAATTTATCCATGGTTCATTCTTTCTTCAGAAGAAGTACCATTTGTTTCTATACCATATTGAATAGTACTTACAAACACTTCGTTCATACAAGGTTATAGTTTTTTTGGGTGAAACTCGTGTCTGTTTGTATTTCCACTATCAACCTTATTTTATTTTTCTGGGATGTGGGAATGCAACTTGCAATAGCTACCTTATGCTTGTAATATGTTTGCCTATTGATTTTTTTTCTTTTGCAATTTTGATTTGTTTATAAATATATCATCCTTTTTATGCGAGCGAGGTGTGGTGGTTGTTTTTAGCTGCCTGTTGGTTCTGTAATATTGCCCCTAATCTTTTTCACTCATACAGCATTGAAACAATTACGCTTGGCGACAAAAGAATAGGTATCCGAACTAGTGTACTAGAAGAGAAAGCAACAGCGTGCAACATGCTGTGCTGTTATGCTGATGAACTCAAGGAGGGGTTCTTCCCATGGATTGATCAGGTTTGATATCAATTCAGCATGTTAAATGTCTAATTTCTCAATTGCCACTCAGTGTCATATGTTGGTGGTCAAATTCCATGTAGGTTGCTCCTACATTGGTTCCACTCCTTAAATTTTACTTTCATGAGGAAGTGAGGAGAGCTGCTGTTGCAGGTATTTAATGTTTTAGTATGATTTCTTTTGCCTTATGGATTTGCTTTTTAAAAAAGTATACTTCCAACAACAATGCAGCTATGCCTGAACTACTACGTTCTGCAAAATTGGCTGTTGAGAAAGGGCTGGCTCAAGGACGCGATGAATCTTATGTTAAACAATTGTCTGACTACATAATTCCAGCTCTTGTTGAAGCGCTGCACAAGGTCTATGCAAAATCTTCTCTATACATGATTGGTTTTTTTTTTTAATGCTAACAGCTGTTTTCTTTTGATCTACTATACAGGAACCAGAAACAGAGATGTGTTCGTCCATGCTTGATTCATTAAATGAGTGCATGCAGGTTTGTTCTCTTCTTTTCATTATCACATTGTCTACTTAAATATTATACTTAATTCATATTTTTATTTGAATGGAATGGTATTTTTTCTATGAAATTGTAATTCTTCTGGAGCATATTAAGGCAGTGCGCTGGTGTATACTGCTAACTGGGTGATGTGTGTTGTCTGCCACATATGCATCTTAGAGAGAACATTCAGTTGTAGAAACATATACCTGGTGCCTTTTCTTGTTGAGTTTCTAGCTATCTATTGGATGAAACTGAAATGTCTTCAGTTGGATGAACCATGTATGACCAGTTTGTTCACCATGAATTCTGTTCATTTGGAATATTGTTCAGTCCTAAATTACCATCAATAGATGTGGCTTCAAGAGTTAGCTTCTGTCAAGGAACAGTGGGATGGTCACAATACCTCCATACTACGACATGGAAGAAACTAAGGCCTCCTTAGAACCAACAAATCACTTCCAAAGGTCATGGTGGACTTATTTGCTATTAAGGTTGTGAAGTTTATTGGAGTCATTACATCACAAAAAGATTACTGATTTTCATCATTGATTAAGCTATGGTAGTGGACTTTTACCAAAGCCAGAATGATTTGGCTTGGCTGTTGGCACTGGCACCTTTTGCACATTGAATGTGTTTTTCGTTTACACCATTACAACAAAAAGATTGCTGAATTGATAAATCAGTGCAGTATAGCTGAGTGATATTCACTGATGGTTTATAGTATATTATTCAACTCACTACACTACAATTATATACTTGGCCATTCCTCAATTTTGAAAGGCTTGGCTTTTTTTTTGTCACTCACTATCCTTTTAATTGACCAGCTTTCTGGCCGACTCCCTGATGAAAACCAAGTAAGAGCTGTTTCGGATGAGATCAAGAATGTTATTATAGCCAGCGCTACCAGGAAAAGAGAAAGGTCAGAGAGAACAAAGGCAGAAGATTTTGATGCTGATGAAGGAGAACTACTCAAAGAAGAGAATGAGAAGGAGGAGGAAGTGTTTGATCAGGTTTGTGTATCTCGACATGCCACCCCCTGGGATTTTTCCCTCCCACATAAGACTTAACTTTGGTTAGATGAATATTTATATTGGACATATGGGGACTGTATGAATAACTTCTTTTTTACTGGATGGAATACTAGTCTTCTAAAAGTTGATTCTGTTAACACTATTTTTTAAAATAATTTTCAGGTTGGAGAGTGTCTTGGTACTTTAATTAAAACCTTCCAAGCTTCCTTTTTGCCATTCTTTGATGAACTCTCTGTATACATCACACCTATGTTGGTAAGTCAATGGAATCCTGCCTTTAATTGTGTATTTGGATTTGATTTACTTTCACACTCATACAAGTTCCTTGTCAGTTCTCACTCTAGTATTTTTTTAGTTCTCCCACTACATTAATTGCCACTGTCAATTTCTAGATTTGTGTCTGTCAACATGGTATTTCATCCAACTCTTTTCTTCTATCTTGAAAGTTCCCGATTGTTTTAATGGTTTACCATTATATGAAAACACTTCATGTTGACAGATTTTTCATATTCATGACAGCCTCTCATTATTCTAATATATGATTATGAGTATGGTGAATAAAATTATGTGTTGGTAGGTTTACCATATTCTTGACTGTTCATTTTCATTTGAACTGTTTTATTCATGAAAACCTCAAAATGGATACACCAAGCAAAAAAGTATGTAAAAACTTTTTACATACCTCCTTGGATATGGCTATCAAATTAACAGTGACAGCCAGTCCCTCTGAATGGACATTTTGCTTCTCGCGTGTTAACTAAAAGACTAATGGTTATTATCATTCGTGTGTTTACCAGTATTATCACTTCATGTTTACTAGTCTTAGTTCTACTGAGCTGTGTTGATTATTTCTTGTTTTATTATTTACTGCTCATTCATTTCTTGTGTCATCTTTAATTTGGCAGGGAAAAGATAAGACTGCTGAAGAGAGAAGGATAGCTATCTGTATATTTGATGATATTGCAGAGCAATGTCGTGAATCTGCTCTCAAGTATGTTCCTCAGCTATTTGGTCGGATGCCAGTTTTGTATCTGTAACTGAATTATGCATTTTCCTATCTGAGCAGGTATTATGATACATACCTACCTTTTCTGCTGGAGGCATCCAATGATGAGAACTCAGATGTCCGGCAGGTATTTATTTATGTTTTCCTGTCCCTTCATCGATATCCTATTGTTATATTTTGCCAAACAGGACACTGATGTTGTGCTGAACTGCCAACTTATTCTTTTTAGGCTGCTGTCTATGGTGTGGGTGTATGTGCTGAATTTGGCGGTCATGTTTTTCGCCCTCTTGTTGGAGGTAGTCCCTTTCTCAAGCATACATCACTTTGTAGTACTTTTCCATGCATTTTTGAAACCAACCCACTAATTTGGTGCTTCCAAAATCAGAGGCGCTGTCAAAGCTGAACAATGTTATCACACATACTGAAGCAAAGCATGCAGACAATATTATGGCATATGACAATGCTGTTTCAGCACTTGGTAAAATATGCCAATTCCATCGTGATAGTATTGATGCAGCTCAGGTATATGCTTATATCTCACATAGCCACATTCAGTTGAAGTTAAAACAACTGTCATTCTTTTGTTATATGTCATACTCTGTCTTCCGTTTTCTATCCAATCACATTAACATGTGGGCTATCAAGTGAATGCAAAGGGAAAAAAAACTACTTTCCTTGATTGTGGGAGGATGGAATCCTGCTAGAAAATCTGTGCAAGCTGAGTAGGAAAACTGAATTGAAATATGACTTCATTGACTTGTCCTCAATAATTCAAGTATTGCAGCTGAGGATCACAATTGCACAACTGAACCAATCCTGCTGAAAAGATTGTTGGCAGATATTTTGGGTTTGTGGAGCAGGTGTTGCACACTTAGATGATTAGGTCCTAAAATTTGTATATGCTTTTCAAGATTCAAGAAAGGTCCAAATCTTATTTGCTTGTATAGATGACTTGACACCTTGACTAAGATCTAAACTGTTCTTTCATGGCATGTTCATCAAGTGAAATCAAGCCTTTGGATATAGGAAGAAGATTTATGTTTTTTGTCAGAGTGTACTAACTTCCCCTCAATATTTCCTAGCAAACACATGGTCAAGCTTTTGTTTATATGCAATCAATATTCCATGCCATCAATCACACTAGCTAAGTAGGATTTGGATCTGATTTGGCACTCTTATACAATTTGGCATCCTTAAAATTGCAAAACAAATCCCAAGCTCTTCTGAAAATATGCTTTGCGTAAACTGTTGAAGAACTCGGCACTCTGTTGTGTCTGAATGTTTTTCAAAATGAAACTGGTCTGTTCCTGCTAGTATTGTGTCTCCTAATGGAGTTATGGTTGTTTGGTAAAAAATAGTGATTTTCCAAAAGAACAGGTGAGAAACCTTGCAGAGTATAGAGTTCAAGCTGAAACTGAGCCAGTTAAAATAACCAGCGAATAACCAGTAGTTGTGCATGTCCCTTGATTTAGCCTGAGCCATGCTTGCATCTTCCATAAGACCATATGTTGCTAAAAGATACATTTTGTATTGTCCTCATCCAATGTATTCATGCTTCTTAGGTCATTCCTGTCTGGCTTGGTTGCTTGCCTATAAAAGATGACAAGATTGAAGCAAAAGTTGTACACGATCAGCTCTCCTCAATGGTTGAGAGGTATCTGCTCTCTACTGACAACATGTCAACAATCATAGCTTTTTTGCTCTTTATAATGGCCTTCTCTGTGTGCAGATCGGATGCAGATATTCTTGGTCCTCATAGCCAATATCTTCCAAAAATTGTTTCAATTTTTGTGGAGGTAATTTCTGACTTGTTTCCTATACTAGGGTGTGGGGCCCTTTTGCCAAAGGAAAACAGGGACATCAAAACTGATTCCTGTGTTCCTGGTTTAGTTTGGTTCTGTGATAATTTGTCTTGGACCTTGTGTGTACTAGTAGCTTGGCAATTGCAGGCTGTTACTGCTATAGCAGCAACATAGCTGATCTTAGGATCAAAAGTACTATTTATTATTATGTGCATTTTTTTCATTTCTTTGACTCATATGTTGTAAAAATCATAAATGAATGTTGTCTTGGGATTTCTACTGCAGGTTTTATGCACTGGAACAGAGCTTGCTACAGATGAAACAACGAAGCGGATGGTCAATCTCTTGAGGCATTTCCAGCAGACATTGCCACCAGATTTTCTTGCCTCAACATTTTCCAGCTTGCAACCACAGCAGCAGCTTCTGCTGCAGTCCATTTTGTCTTCATAGGTTTTTTTGGTTGCTGCAAGTTCAAATATTGCTCTGCTTTTTTGATATATTTCATCATTGTTACTGTCAATCAATTCTTTGTGTTGAATCATTTGTGGGTGAGTTCATTTGTGAATCCGCATTGCTGGCTTCAAGGAATTGAAGGTTGCCATTTCATATGGTTTTGATGTAGAGTGTGTATATTATCTTGTATTCAGATATGGTTTTGGGACGTGCTGCATCAGAGGTTGTAAGTGAAATGGTGATATTGTTGTCAGTTTAAGCTGAACAGATGCTGCGCCAGTTTTGGTAATGTTGTCATATCTTTGTGGATGTTTTCCTGCTGTTTTGAATACTTGTTTCTCTATTTGAGCTGAACATGTTTCTTCACTGATGTAGTGATGTTTCTTGAGCAAATGAATGCCGTGCCAAATATCTTACACCTCGGTGGCATTTTCTCGCTGTCTACTGGGTATCAAGGAATCTGTGGTCGAGCTAAAGACGCGCAACATCTGGAAAGCTCGACCACATCTGGAAAGATCCGACCAAACATGAATTGTCTTAACGAGATTTTTTATCTGCAAAGATGCTGCAGGTAATCCTTTCCAGCTAACTCGAGGTGTTTCCGAGACGTTTTGTTTGCGTATGTCGAAACTTCAAAACAGTCCTTGTTTTTGAGTTTTTTTTCCTCAGCTAATAAAAAACAGTGCAAGTTGCATATGCATTCGTCAACAGGTTGGAATCAACCGAAACAAAATAATCAGAAGGTTCCTTTCAGATAATCTTTCCTGTATCAAGGCTTGACATCAGAAGTTGAATTTGAATTAGTCATTAAAGAGGGTTAGCTCCTAAATCACAACTGGAACGTCTCCATCATTTCCAAGCTCATGGCGGCTCCCAGTACGAGACAAATCTGTAAGACTGGAACGAACTTAAACAAGAGCTGAGGAGATGATCACTCTTGACCTCTCCTGCTGCCCAGAAAGCGTTCTTTTGTCTTTTGCTTAGGGATATAGTCCATCAGGCTCGACAAGAAATTACACATTGACAGCGACAAAGATGGCATCTGCTACGCTATAAAAAAGCACAAGCTCATTGGGAGAACCTCTTGGAGTCATCCCGAGTAGAAAACAACAAAACATTATGAGTGCTCTAGCAGTGTAGCCTATGGCTCATTTGAACAAGAAAGCCCAACATTGAAAATTGTAGCTTGGCAGGTGATGACAATTTGACAAAACTTTTTTTGGAAAAGGAAAAGGTAACTCATACATTTAACGTATCATTGCTTTAAGTTTAGGGTATTAGCTGTGCCAACCTCCTTGCCTCCACTAGCGCCCAAGTTTCCCTTCTTCATTGATTTTCACTAGCAGCGTTAGCACTAGTAGCTCAGTCTCTTTGGTTTCTCTTTTTATAGTTCCCAAGTTGTTAACAATATTAGTGATAGTGTGTCTTGCTTGGGCAGTCCTTGCGAGGTGGTGACCGCTTTCCACCATTCATACACTAAATCAGTCATGTTCCATGCCCTTGGCTTTAGTTGCTCATAGCTTGTCCATGAGACAATGAGGTCCTATATTTTCTCAAAGTATCTACACTACACTAGCAGGTGGAACGTCTTCTTTGGAGTTTGGCAGCATAGCAAGCAGTTGATATTATTCGGCCAGCTACAGACTCCTAGCTTGTCTGAGGTCCACACCCTATTTTTTATTATTAGCCAAGCGAAGGCCTTGCATTTTCTTAGTGCCCAGGGCTTCCATATGAGCATGTCGTGGTTTGTCATGACTGAGCCGAGAAACTAAGCCTTGTAAGCTGAGGCCACCGTGTACTCCCTGCGGGCTATGAGTTTCCAAGTAATGTCATATGGATGTTTCTACGTGACCTACACCCCCTTGTAGCCCACAAGGTTACTCATTGGTCTATAAGATCAAGTGTCATGCCCTGGTTGATTGGTATGGTAAGGTCATGCACCCATAGATTATTGTTGATGGCCGCTTGAGGGTTTGATTCTCTTTTTTCTCAATATAGCGTAAACCTACGATGCTACATCTCTTGGCCTTTGTCCTTGCAGCCAAGGTGAGTCCTAGAAGTGAATTGTGCTCTCGTCACTTACTATCATCATGGTTGCCGCCGCAAATAGTAGCTTGTCAATTTCATCGCAAGGTATCTTTGTACTGACCCACATCTTGTATAGGGATCTCCATTCGTGCCATAACCATCACACGTGCAAAGATCTCACAAATTTCTCAAGGTGCAGTATTCCTAGCCTACCATATTTTGTTGGCGTGCATGTCTTTGTCTAGTTTACTTTGCATTTTCCCTTGATGAGGGCTTCGCAGCTTGCCTAGAGAAAACATTTCCTCTACTTGCCTAAAACTTCTAGGGACTCTTTTGTCACTTTTAGCACCATGAGTAGATAGACCGGTTGTGAGGTGAGTACTGCCTTCATAGGAGTTGCCCTGCCGACTAAGCCTAGGTGTTTTTCAAGACATCCCATCATTCTATCGGTAGACTTGCAAAAAGCGGCTAGAGGTCAATACTGCACAGCCTCCCAACTGCAAGCGGCAAGCCTAGGTATTTCATTGGGAAGCATGTCTTCGTGGCTGGGGTGACGTCTAGGATTTCATCGAGGTCTATTTCCTCACACATGATTGCAGCGACCTACGGCTTTTGGATGTTGATGCATAGTCTAGTCGGTTGGCCAAAGCAGTCAAGCACTCCTATGAATGTTTGGATGTCCTCCTTCTTTGGGTTGATGAAGACTATTGTGTCATCCGCGTACATGGAGATTCGCATTCGTGCCACCCTTCCTTTTAGTTTACTGATAATCTTCATCTCCGTGGCTTTGGAGAGCAGCTTTTGGAGCAAGTCAATTACAAGGATGAAAAGCAATGGGGATAATGGGTTTCCCTGCCTTAGACCGTGGCCATGTTGTATCTTATTGTCCGGGATGCCATTAAGGGGGATCTTTGAGCAGGAAGTCATTAGTAGGCTGGTTATCTAGTCGCATCATCGTTGTGGGAAACCTCTCCATTCCAATAGTGCCAAAAGGCAATCCCGTTTGACCAAATTGAAGGCTTTGGAGATGTCTAATTTGAAGAGTAGGATGGTGCATTGTTTCTATGGTACCGTCGAACCATATTCCAAATGCATTATCCTGGATGCTTCAGACTAGTATAAAGGCGCTTTGATTCGTCGAAATTAAGGAGTTCATCAAAGGCCACAGCCGCAGGGCTAGGAGATTGGAGAAGATCTTTGTGATGCTATGAATTAGGCTTATCGGTCTGTAGTCAATGATTTTGTTTGCCTCATCCTTCTTGGGTATTAGCATGATGTTTACCGAATTGAGGAGGTTTAGATGTGCACATCTAAGGTCATACAAGGAATTGAACACCACCACCAAGTCATTCTTAATTATCTCCTAGCATGCTTTGTAGAAGTTGCACATGAATCCATCCGGTCCTAGCGTCTTGTCTTTTGGCCTTTGCACAACAATTTGATAAAACTCACCACTTCTGCCATCACGGTTGCTTTATTAACTTTTACTAGCTAGAAAACTGACAGATCTTAGGTAACAAAAGATGCATTTGCTTTTATTTGTATTGTTTGAGTATAAACTTGATATTTTAAGTTCCAGTTAATATTCCCCATGAGTACTGATTTTAGCTGAAGAGGATAAGTCAATGTTAACTCTGGACTAAGGTACTATCATCAATGTGGAATCCCTAGTTACCAGTTCCAATATCTTAAAAATCACAAATGTGGAATAATAACTTAATGTCTTGAAGTACTAATGCTGTGGTTTGTACTGATATTGGATGGGCCGTGTCCATGCCAATATGAGCATGTACAAGGGCCATGTCCATGCTATTGAAAGCATGTACAACAGTCCTATGTAAGCAAACCATAAAAATTAATAAATTATATTTATGCTGAGAGCCTAAATGGAAGAGAGAGTCTCTGAAGAGACAGAAAAGTGGGCACTTGATTAGTAGCTGGCTCCAACACGAGTTCCTATGCCAACCTGGGGATCCACCAGTGACAACCAATGATGAAGATTTGAATAAAAATAAAAGAAACTTATGATAATTGTGCAAAGTACTCTACCTGACTATTGCATACCCCTTTCTCTTCCGGTGCCTCTCGATGATGTGGCCTTTTTTGAGCTAGCAACTGGCTATACTATTAACTTGTTCTAACAGACATACTTTAAAAAGAGAGAGTTTGAGACGGCTATTATGTCACACTTCTATCATGCATGATATTCCTTAATCCTTATGTCGGTAGAAAAGATGCTCTGGAAATTGCAAGGTATCCAACATTGAACTAGCAGAGAACGACTGCCTCATCCAGTGAAGGGGCTGATGGGGAAATTATCAAATGATCTAACAATACAAAAACAAGTTGAGCGGGGTTGATGAAAAGTTGATGTTTAACCGTTTGTATTTTCATTGTTTGTCGTCATGCTCTCAAATTCTGCCAAATGGCACACTGCCATGCAGTGAAGACTTGGTCTCATGTTAGTGGTTTTGGTTAGATTAAATACATACCCAAAAATTAGGGAAGAACTAGTCTAACCAGTGGCCCAAATGGTTTCAGTTAAGCTATTGCATTCTGGTTTAGACCTTGTAAAAGAACATTAAGAAATGCACACTCCTTGACTTTTGCTTCCAAGTTAATTTGGGAGCATGTTCGTTCTAGTTCCTATTTATTACTATCATAACTTATTGCTCGCATGCATGTAAAGTTTAGAAGACACTGGAAAAATAAACTAGACATATTGAAAAGCAAAATGAATATAATTCATTTATATTCAAATATTTGACTAAACTCAGTAGATATATGTTGGATAAGTTCATCCAATCACTGAACAGATCAAATGAATCATGATATTGCCTTAAAGAATCTGAATCACTGAGAATACAAAAGGTCAAATTTAGTGGTGATGCACTACAAGTCTACAAGCATTCCAAATTGTTGATTCCACATCAACATAAAACAGAGAATTACAGGAACAAAGAAGCCACTACCTCTTGCTAACCGACGACACATGAAACAAAACAAATTAACAAGACAAAAGCATCCCAACAAAGTTGCCTTATGTTAATATGTACAAACATAAACTTCATTTTCCATGGACACACAGTAACATTTGGCTGTGTACATTTTCTAAAAAATGGACACACAATAACATATACAAATGACTTGATCATATAATTGATAATAATTCATAAGTACACAGACCATGATTTGACCAACCCTGGAAGACTGAAACTGAAACTCTGAAAGTAACCCACAGGGGCACTACCGATGGCAAGCCCTTACAATATTTCTCACAAATCCTCTATAAATTCTCACCTCTGCCAAATGCCAACCATCAAGCCATCAAGCAGAGAGCAAGCAGTTGGCAGACAGACACCTCTCCTATCTCTCTCAAACCAAGCATTAAAAAAACTAATAAGCAGAAGACAAGCAAATTCACACGTATTTAGCTCAACTTCCAAGTGTAACATCCTGTGTTCCAGCTGCAAGACTATTGCTACTACTACAGCCAAGAAGCGGCGCCGGCGCCGGCGAAGCCGACGAAGCCGCGGGGGAGGAAGAAGGGCAGCACCAGCCACAGCAAGTTCGTCGGCGTCCGGCAGCGGCCGTCGGGGCGGTGGGTGGCGGAGATCAAAGGCACGACGCAGAATATCCGCATGTGGCTCGGCACCTTCGAGACCGCCGAGGCCGCCGCGTGCGCCTACGACGAGGCCGCGCGCCTCCTCCGCGGCGCCGAGGCGCACACCAACTTCGCGCCACGTATCTCGCCGGACTGCCCGCTAGCCGTCCGCATCGACGGCCTCCTCCACCACAAGAAGCTCAAGAAGGCCAGGTCCTCCGCGGCCACGGCCGGCTCCTACGGCGCCGCCTCGAAGAAAAGGTCCACCATGGCGGTGACCACTGCGACGACCACAACCACAAGCAACAGCAATAGCAATAGTGTGGATAGTGCTTGCGGTGGCTTAAGCAGCAGCACCAGCACGGATAACTGCGACGGCGCCGTGAAGCAAGGCGGAGGCGCACCACCGGACGTCAGCGAGGTGTACCGACCGGACATCGGCCACGCGAGCGCCGAGGAGTTCGATTCTTGGATGTTCGACACGGCGTTCGGCCAGTTCCCGGCGCTGGACAGCTTCGCCGCCGTAGAGGCCATCACGCCACTGCCAACAACGGCATTGCCGGAGGAGTCGAGAGCCGGCACGCCGCCGGCCGAGATGGCGGAGTTCGAGCGGATAACGGTGGAGCGAAGGATCTCGGCGTCCCTGTACTCCATGAACAGCCTGCAGGAGTATTTCGACAAGGTGTTCGACGCGTCCGCCTGCGATCCGCTCTGGGATCTCTCGCCACTGTGCCATTAGCGTGTGTGTGAGTCACCTCCGGTCGCCGCCGGCCAGCGTCTGTGTGAGCTCTGCCCCGGAGTTCTTGGCGTCCGGCGAGCTTCCGATCAGCGCTGCAAACACAAACATAACACAAATTCACGCGAAATACTTGGAACACACGAATTTGTACTGCAAACAATCTGGCAGTTTTTCTGGTTTTCTTCTCCTCCTTTTTATTGACTGAAATGCAGACGAACAGGCGCAATCGGGTGGACAACTGCGCAATGCGCTCGAACGTATCCATCCCCTTGCTGATGCTGCGCCCACTCTGATCACTCTAGGGTCGTGCGCGAGCTATTCTCGCCACGCCCTCCTACGTGCACAGCAGCCACAACTCGGTGCTGGTGCGCATGCAAGCCGAATAAGGGAAACGTGCAGCCTAACTAACTAATCCATGCGCGAGGTTTTCTAACAGGTTCCTCCTAAGCATTGTGCATGGTCTATACATCAATAACGTCGATCTTGAAACGTAACTCACAGAAGCGCTCTCGTCCCAAGGCCTTCGTTAGGATATCTGCCAGCTCTTCAACCATCCCAACGGGCTTAAGTTTCATCTTGTTTTTCTCAATACATTCTCGTATATAGTGATACCTCATATTTATATGTTTACTGTAGTCATGAAAAACTATGTTCTTACTTAATTGAATGGTAGACTCGTTGTCGATCTTCATAGTGACGGTGCTATCCTTCTCGCCTTTGAACTCAGCAAGAAGTCAGGCCAGCCATATGCCTTGGCAAACTGCGGTAGTGGCGACAATGTACTCGGCTTCGCAGGAAGATAAGGCCACCACTTTTTGCTTCTAACACTACCAAGTGATGATGCTAGAGCCGAGGAAGAAGAGAACGCCTGTGGTACTCTTCCTTGTATTAACATCACCGGCTAAATCACTGTCGCTATATCCAGTGAACCGTACTCCTTCCTTCTCTGGTAGTGGAAGTCGTATTGCAAGGTTTTAGCAATATAGCTCAGCACTATCTTCATGGCCACCATGAGCTCTATAGTCAGGTGCTTCATGAATCGGCTGATGTATCTTACCAAGAACGTTATGTCCGATCTTGAGTTCACCAGGTATCAAAGGGAACCCATAATGCTCCTATATTTTGTGGCATCAATAATAGGAGCAGAGCTAGATTTACTGAGCTTGAGTCAGGACTCCATGAGGGTATGGCTTAGATTGCATCCAATCAGGCCGACACCTTTCAGAATCTTTGCAGCATAGGCGCTTTGGCAAATGGTGATCCCGCTCCCCATCTGTGTTACCTCTAGGACAAGGTAATAGCACAACAGTTCAAGATCACTCATCTTGAAAGTCCCCTTCATCTCCTCCTTGAAGGCATTGATGCCGCTTGAATCCCCTCTGTTAATCACCAGGTCATCTACATAGACACCCATGATGAGTCGGTGCTCGTCCACACCGTGGAGGTAGATAGCTTGCTCTGACCTATTGTGCAAGAATCCAAGCTTGATCAGGGACTCATCAAGCTTGGATTACCACGCTCGCGAGGCTCAACGGAGTTTGTAGAGAGCTTTAATTAGGTGGAGCACCTTTCTCTTGTCTCTTCATCATGAACCCCGGCAGTTGCTCGGCGTAGACGTCTTGCAGGAGTTCCCCATTCAAGAAAGTGGACTTGACGTCCATATGGTGGGCTGCCTACCCTTCGCTTGTCGCTAGTGCCAACAGGAGCCTCACAGACTCCAAGCGTGCTACCAGGGCGAACACTTCGTCAAAGTCGATGCCCTGGCATTGGATGTACCCCTTTGCGATGAGCCTTACTTTGAACTTGGTGACGAGTCTAGCTTCATCGTGCTTGGTCTTGTAGACTCACTTGAGGCTGATCGGTTGCACTCCTTGTGGTGCATTGACGAGCCTCCAAGTGTCATTTGCCTCAATGGTGGTGAACTCGTCAAGCATGGCGTGGCACCAATTTTCGTGCTCCAGGGCCTCCTCGAACGACATCGGCTCAACTTCGCTTGCTAGCAGCAACTCCTCCTCCAACTCCTATGTAGCGAGACCAGGAGACGTGGCCGTCTCGAGCACGCTGTCGATGCTACGATACCGAAGTGGGATGTCGTTGTCGTGGTCCTCATCCACCTGCTATGATGCACTAGCACCCAGTGGTGACATGAACTCGGCCAGGTCTGTGTCTAGTTGCGTGTGTGCACTCGGCGTCACGCTCCTCATGCCATGCACTGGCGAGACGTGGGCTGACGATGCTCCTAGCATTACACTCCTAGTACAATGTGCCGGTGCGGCGAGAGCTAATGGCATTGGTGAGCCCAAAGTTGTAGCAGCAGCTCCGGCCGATGTAGTCGTACTCGTTGTAGTTGTTGTGGTGGTCGAACCAGGCGATGACAGGTGCTTGACGATGAAGTCTCCCGCCTCTCTACGTTGGCACTTGGTCCAAGACCACTGTGCCATCTCTTCAAACACCACGTCATGGCTGATGTGCACACGCTGCAACATCGAGTTATAGACCCGATATGCCTTGGAGATCGGCTCATAGCCAACGAAGATGGTGTGTTGGCTCCTATCATCGAGTTTCTTCAGGTTTGGCGCTGTCACCTTCATGTGCGCGATGCAGCCAAAGGTGCACAGGTGCTGAACACCAGGTGCACTGTCGGTCCAAAGCTCATGGGGGGTCTTGCCACCCACACTCTTGGACGAGGAATGGTTGAGCACATAGACGGCCGTAGTGACCGCCTCACCCTAGAATTCGCCCGGGAGCCCTTTCGCCTTTAGCATGCTCCGGACAGTCCTAACCACGGACTGGTTGCGGCGCTCGATGACACCATTTTGTTGAGGGGAGTAGGGTGTCATCAGCTCGCAACGAAGTCCTAGCTCGACGCAATACTAGTCAAAGTCCTTCGTTAGGAACTCTCTTCCCCGATCTGTGCAAAGTGCATGAACCTTCTCGCAGGAACTGCGCTCTGCCGCTGCCTCGATGCGCTTGATAGCTATGGGTGCAACATCCTTGCTAGGAAGCAGGGCCAGCCACATATGCCGAGAGTAATCATCGACAATGAGCAGAAAGTGTCGGTTTCCACTCGGTGTCGGCAGCGCGATGGGACCGCAGAGATCACCATGAAACAGCTGTAGCACTTCAAACAAGCGTCCCAGAGCACGCTGAGAGAACGACGCCTGTCGGTGTTTGCCGACGAGGAAGGCTTCACACGCCTACTCCACTTGGGTGAGCGGGGGCATGCCGCGGACGAGACCATCCCTACTCATCTTGCGTAGCGCGGCGAAGTAGAGGTCGCCGAATCGGGCGTGCCATACCTAAGCTTCTTTATCGCCCCGTGCCACCAAGCAAACCGGTCATGCAATGCTGGCATCGAGCATGGATAGTCGGCCTAGGTTGCAATGGATCTTGGCAAGGAGACGCCACTCCTCGTCACGAACCCATATCACACCATCTTCAACCAGCACCTAGTACCTAATTTCGTCGAGCTGGCCAAGAGAGATGATATTGGCGATGAGGCGAGGCAAGTAGTAGACATTGCCAATGACCTGGTTTTCGTCATTCTTGCAGGAGAGTAGGACATTGCTGATCCCCTCGATGTGGGCGACGAAGCCACCCCCAAAGCGAACAGAGCCGATGACGCCGGCGTTGAGGTTGGAGAACACCACCCACGCCCCGGACATGTGGTTTGACGCCCCGGTGTCTAGGACCCATCGACTCGGGTCCCGGTCATCGGGCTCATCAAAGGCTATGAAGACCTTATTCTCGGTGAAGTGGAGCTGGCCATCGGTGGAAATCCACGGTGAAATCACCTATATGAGAACCGACGGCGGCACATCAGATTGGGGATGGAACCCTTCCTCCTCTATGGTGTCAACGGTAAAGAGTAATATGGGCTCATCGTCTTCGGCCACATGGGCCTGTTCCTGCCTTTTCTTACCTTGGCAATCTTTGGCCCAGTGGCCTTTCTTGGCCTTTCTTGCCACAATTCCTAAAGGTGTCATCAGCACTTGGTTGGCCCGAGTTCGTCCTAGACCGTGAGTCGCTGCTACCACCGGCACTGCGCCCACGACCTCTGCAACGAGGTTTGCCGCTGCCGTTGAAGCCCGACCTACAGTGGCGAGACTCTTGGTCCCACTTCTTGTAGCGCTCTAGCCACTGCTCCTCCATGAGGAGTAGCTTGCCGTTGACGGTCTACAACAGCATCGGTTCGCCATCGGTCACCGCCTTGAGCCACTCGGTGACCTTCTCAATTGAGAGTGTCAATGTCGAGGATTGTCTCGATGGCAACAACGAGCTACTTGTACCACGGCCGAGTGGCACAAAGATACTTGGCCACCACCTTCGGCTCCGACTCTAGGTCGCCGAGTATCACCAGGTGTTGCACAATATTTGATAGCCGCAGGGCGAAGTCCTCGACCAATTCCTCATCGCAGAACACGATCTACTCATTCTCGACGTGAAGACTTTGCGCTGTTGACTTCTACACCAGGTCATCCCTGATACGCATCGACCTGATTACTTCCCACGTCTCTTGGCCGATGGCTTGGTCGCTAGAGTGGGAACCATTTCAGGGGCAACACCACAACAGACTGCCTCCAGCGCGGTGCGGTCGTCATGGAAGTCAATGTCATTGTGCTCGATAGCGTCCCACAAGTGGCGGGCCTGCATCTTCAGCTTCAGAGCATGACTCGTAGTTTGTATTCGTGAGCTGCGGCCAGTTTCCAAAGCCGCTCGTCTCCTGGATCACACGCTCAACCATCACCTCTCGTGGATACCGTTCTCGAGCGGCGAGCAGCATGGGTCCGTGAACGACGCGGCGGCGAACAGCTCGGAGACTGCGTGCGCGGTGGGGCCCTGGTGCTAGAGCCACTGTCCTTCTCCTTCATGCCCGTTGGTGGCGACGATCGGCCTCGATCCTTCGGAGACACCATTCCGCCATTCTGGTCCCCTGATCGCGAGCTTTGATACCAGTTGTGAGCTCTGGCCCGGAGTTCTTGGCGTCTAGCGAGCTTTCGATCAGTGCTGCAAACACAAACACGGCACAAATTCACGCGAAACACTTGGAACACATATGGATTTGTGCTACGAACAATCTTTCTTCTCCTCCTTTTATTGACTGAAATGCAGACGAACAGACACAGTCGGGTGGACGGCCGCGCATCGCGGTCGAACGTGAACGTGTCCATCCCCACGTTCAGAATGCTGCGCCCACTCGTCGTGGGCGAGCTATTCTTGCCATGTCCTCCTACGCGCACAGCAGCCAAAACTTGGTGCTCGTGCACATGTAAGCTGAAGATAGGGAAACGTGCAACCTAACTAACTAATCCATGCGCGGGGTTTACAAACAGTCTGTGCGTCCGTCGCCGACTCGCCGTCGTCGTTCTTGCTCTTTTGCCTCCTGGATCAGCTGTACCCATGCATGTCCGTGTAAGCTCAATTGGTTTTTTTGCTACAGCCAGGCAGTTCAGTGCAAAGAGGAAGAGGATTCTATTTGTTTCATTGGCTATTTTTCTGCGCCATGTGCTTTAATTTTTTATTTCAGGATAGATTAGCGATTCTATGCAGTATGTTCCAAGTCGTTTGTTATGTATGTAAAACCAAATTCAAATGTATCATAGTTCAGATGTTCAAGGGTTGAGATTGAATTCGGATGAGCAAAATGGCAGGCTCTAATCTTTTCTACGAGCATGGATGTTAAAGTGCAATGCAGATAATAAATACTGCTGCATTGCTAAAAAAAATCTGAAACTTGTGCAAGTCTGTTATGCAATGACGAGAGAGAACATTTGAAATATTTTACCACCAACCTATAACCTACTTCTTCAATTCCAACTGGGAGGAAATTACTGATAAATTATGAGGTCAGTCCAAAAGTTCAGTTTAACCAGAATAATTAACGATTTGTCTGCAACTTGCAGCTCCATATGGCTGAGGTCCACAACTGCAGCAGAAATACTGCTGTTGCTTACGACGTTGGCACATTCAAACGCACGCATCGGGACAAGAAGGGGAGGGATTTTCTACAGCAAAAGGCCACAGAACTTCGGGACGAGCTTAATATATTCAGTAAAGAAGACTAGCAGGTGAAAACTGAAAAGAGCCCAGATCATCTTAGGAAAATGAAAAGGTTCTCTTTTTATAAACTTGCGGAAATACACTCAAATCGAATCGTCCACCAGGTTAATCCATATAATATCGGTTCAATGTGCTTAAATACGAAAGGGCTTGAAGATTAACTTCAGTGTACATACAAACTCTTTGACGTCTTTGGATTGTTGAGATTTAGGATGGGCCAGTCAATTTAACATCTAATTAACAAGGATATAGAGTTAGATCATCTAGCCAATCGACTAATAGGTTAATACAAACTTCTGCTGTCGACTAAATATGTTAATAGAGTTGATATAGTCTTTAGCTATGAGTCCGATGAAAGCATATAAACACGATATAAATAAGTAAATTCATCGGTTAGCTGAGCCGATGTAAGAAAAAAATCTATTAAATCACGATATTAGCCTTATTAAAAGACAACCTTGATATATCAAACCTAACCAAGATAATATACGATTAGATCTAATAAATCAGATTGATCACTAGCAGATTAATCATAGGCAATTTATGTATATCGACTGATAAAGCGATATGTTAAGCCTGAAGCTCAATATAAAGGTAACTCATCGGCTAGCTATTCCGATAAAACATTGCATAAAGACCTATCAACTTAAGCTCAATCTATCATCAGCAATCTAGAAGATCAAACATAACCGATGCAACATGAGACTGATGACGATAAAAAAATTCGATAAGTCGATAGATCTCATACAAACGTGATGTAGTATATCTGATCAAACTAAGAAGTCGGACACAATCGATATAGCTATAGATAAAGCAGATACACTAAGATAATGACGATACTTACCTCTTTGTCGGAGATCGGATCTAACCGATGTAGTCTCATGTCGAGAGCTAGAACCCGCTAGGAAAAAACTAAAATAACTAATATGATGTGTTAAAGTTATATTGATATATATAAATGATTTACAAGATTGTATTTATATTTGGAGATTACACGAGTCTAAAATGGTTACAATCAACCTACGAATATTATTTTCTAAATAGAAAAAAAAGTTATCTCTAAGAAAATAATAAAATTAACTGCTCATACATAATTATAGAGATAACTTATAGATAAAAACCACTCTGACGTGGTTTTTATGTTTTTCTTTCTAAATTTAATCTTATCTAAATAAACTTCTATCTTTAACTGAATTAAATCTATTTTTATCTAATTTAATCGACTCTTTCCTCATTATTTTCTTATGTCTAATCGACGTCTTCTTCTATAAATCGACTTTTTCCCATAAACTGATTATCTCTCTATATTAGTCATATATTTCCCTATGTTCTGATCCATAACTAAAGGCTTACGGTCTGAAAATTCAATCGGTAGTTGAAAACAGCTCCATAGTGGTTTCGTTGATAACCACGAGTAAAATTCGGACAAGTATTAGCAATAATTTAATTTTCACTTTATCAGTTTATCGAGCAATTTGTAAATGCGAACTGGCTCGCTAAGACTAGTAACTGCGATAACCAATCAATTATCGCCGCGTTTTAAAACCACGGCAGAATACTATTACGACAAAAGGAAGGCTGGTTCAGTACAGAGAACTCCATGTTGAACAGTTATCAAATCAACCGCTTCAACCTCCCCGTTTTGGGTGAAGAGAAGGACAAAGGATCAGCTGCTGTAACCACCACAGTTTGAGCCTTTGATTTGATCCACCGTGTCAGGTAATCTCGGTTGCTACTTGACTCGTAGTACGTGCGTACGCGCGGGAAATAGACGTCCGGATGCTTTGCGGCCCAGCCGAACATGTTACGTCGTTTCGGTGTCGAGACGACGCGTGGATTGGACACGTGGTTAGACCGGCCCAACGAGCACGGCGGCTGCTTTAGTCGCACAGCCAGGCCGTCCAGGACGCAGACGCTTCCGTGTTAGTTGGGCTTTGGCTGGGTGGGCTGCTGGCTTCGCACTTGGTAGGAGCAGTTGGTAGCTTTGCCCGCCGGGCACGCCGCAGAGGCCGCTCGCCGCATGAAAAAATTTGATAATTTGACGCTTTATTTATTGCCAATTTACTTTAATTGATACTTATGACATCTCCTCCACCTCAGGCTCTGAACGGCTTATCTTCCGAGAAAATGTTGTTCGGGAGGTGTTCGAGTTTGCTGTACAAAGATGAATGGTATACAGTGAAGCAGCTTGACTCGACACGTCACTTGACAAAAATATTGTTTTAGAAGATATTGGGGAACCACTCTAGCCACTTCTACATACTGGTACAAGTGTTCCAGGAAATCATGTAAGTATACTATTATGCCCTTAGAGTTTTTTCTCCTTCGAGAACATTTTAATGTAACTTCGTAGTACCTATTCAGGCTATAAAAACTGGCTTGATCCTATTACATTTTACTAAAACAATAATAACAAGTGTTATTTGACTCATATTGAACTGATCTCATTACAATGATAGGTGGGGATGAAACACTTTACTAGCTATCCTCATGACATTGTGTCACAACAACGGCACCATCCCTGGGGACGTGAAGCATCTAGGAGGTGAGTTCAAGAAGTAAATGCACCCCTCAAATAGGATAATAACATTTTCAACAAGGTACACCAACATATTTTTAACACTCAAAAGCCCTGCTAATACAGTTAAGAAGTCGAGATAGATGTGCAAGCAGTTGAGAGGGGTGAGAATGGAGATAGACAAGGAGTCAACTAGGATGAACCAGTGGCTAAATAAGGAGGAAACATACCGCCCATAAGTGAAGTTGATTTGGCAAAGATGGTACAAGCCCAAGGGGCTCTGATAGTAAATCATGAGCAATATGAGGAACTACACAGACACCTGCAAAGCCTTCATAATCAAGCAATAGGAGCAAGCGGATCTTAGTAGACAGACAGTGGAATACCAGGACAGTTCTAGATTAGGCCACTCAAGCAACAGATAACAGTCAATAGGAGAACAACTTGAATTCTCAAGATCCATCACTTATAGTGAACCACCATACCATGCTAACCCACCCAAACACTTCCAATACACCAAACACACAAAACTTTTTGACTAACAACAAAACACCAGCTTTAGCTAGCCAAAACTTGTCAACCTAGTCATATATTCCCAACCCACCACGTGCGCCAGGTACTCAGGATTTCTCGACTCAGCTGTACAATCCTAACCCATCACCTATGACAAGCAACCCAAACTTCCTAGCTTAGCCACATATGGCCAGCATGCCGTCTACATCAAACCAGCAAAACCCTTTCTTTGGCTTGTATAAACATATTCTCTACTCACCCAACAGTACCAGCATAGACAAACCCAACATAAATAGAAAACACACCACTAGCATATACACCATACTACCACCCAATTCAAACACAATATAACCGAAGTGTGCAAACTCTTCCAAACCAACAACCCAATACAAGATTTGGACAACACTTCTTACAGCAAACACCCTACCAGAGTAATAGCCAGACACAGGCTCAGCATTAGCCTCCTTAGGGGCAGGGCATGCCACCAAATGGACATTACATCATTCTAAAAATATACTTTCATCACCGGCAACAACCTCAATTCCAGCTAGTTCGAGCAGTCGATAACAAAAGTCCATTGAGCCTAAACTTGCAAATGGCACCTTGGCCTTTGTACTTCAAGTTATCCAACATAACGAAATACAAAGGTGACATAGACCCAAATGAGTACTTGAGGGTGTTATTAAACAATAGTTCAAGCAACAAGAAAAGATGACACAACAAAGGCAAAAATATAACCAATAATATTGGAAGGTGCAGCCCTGTCATGGTGCACAATAATACCACAAATGACAATTTACTCTTGGGAATAAATGAGGATTATAGGGGCTTACAAAGAGCCAAACAGAGTCGGATGACTTATATCGCCCAAGCAGTTACTGGGGAAACAATAAGGAGTTTCATTGTAAAATTCTCAACAATCAAATGCGAGATAAAGCAAGTAGATAATGAAATGTTGATAGCAGCGGCTAAAAGAGCTTTGGTAGGATGATGAGGAGAAAACATCATTCATCACACCATTTGGAACATACTTCTTTATTAGAATGCCATTCGGCCTAAAGAATATAGGGGCAACATTCACAAGACTAATATGTAAAGTGCTAGCTCGACAGCTTGGTAGAAATGTAGAAGTCTATGTTGATGATAATGTGGTTAAGATCAAGCAAGCATTCACACATGGTGCAGATTTGCATGAGACATTTGACAACCTTAAGAGAGCATCAATCAAACTAAACCCAAAGAAATGTGTTTTTGGTATTTGAGTGGGAAAGCTCTTGGTGTTCTTGGTATCAAAAGGAGAAATTGAGGTGAATCTAGACAAAATAACAGCAATACAACATATAGAATCACCCAAGAATGCAAAGGAAGTTCAAAGACTTATATAGGACGAATGGCATCACTGAGCAAATTCCTCTTGAGCTCAACAGAGAATGGGCTACCATTTTTTAAAACACTTAGAGGGATAGGAAGTTTTGAGTGGACAAAGGAATGCTAGGAGGCATTCAAAAGTCTCAAGAAATATTTGCAAAATATGCTAGCTCTGACAAACCCACAAGTGAATCAACCTCTGTTGTTGTTTGTGGCGGCCACACCACTAACAACGAGTGCGATGTTAGTACAAGAACAAAAAGACAAGCAAGCACTTTGTGTACTTTGTGTCCGAAGACTTACAAGGACCAAAGACAAGGTATTCAAAAGTGGAAAAGTTGATATATGCCATTATGATGGTATCAAGAAAGCTAAGACATTATTTCCTATCTCATGAGATAATTGTCCTATCGACCTATCCAATAGGAGAAGTGTTGGTAAACAAAGAGGTAGCTGGTCGAATCACAAAGTGGGCCATAGAGCTAGTACCTTTCGACCTCAAATACATTTCAAGAATAGCTATTAAGTCATAAGTCTTGGTAGATTTTGTAGCATAGTGGACATCAACGGAGGCAGAAAGGCGAATAAAAGATGAAAAGCCTTGGATCATGTATTAGAATGGGTCTTGCAATGCCACAGGTGCAAGGGCTTCGGCAATTATAAAAATACCAATGAAGCAAACTTCAGCTTAGCTTATATTTTCATCAACAAACAACACGGTAGAGTACGAGGGAGTACTATTAACAATGAGCAAGGCACGAGCACTAGGGGCTCGATGCCTAATAATTAGAATAGACTCCAAGCTTGTAGTAGGCCATTTTACAAAGATACTTGAAGCAAAAGATGAGACAATGTTGAAAAAACTAGAAGAAGTAAGAGCAAATGAGAAACATTTCCTAGGAATCACGATAAAGGCGATACCAAGGAAACAAAATGGAGAATCATATGAGCTAGCAAAAGCAGCTGCTGCAAGTCAACTGCTCGAAAACTCCTTTTTTGAGGTATTAACACAACCATGTTTTTCAAGGAAGGATGTTATGTGTGTGATGCAAGAGGAAAATGATTGAAGAGAACTAATACTAAAGTACCTGATCAGTGAACAGCCTCTAGAAGAAGAGACATAAGCTCATTAAGTACAATTGGTATCATGAAAGTATAAAGTAATTGATGGCTAGTTGTATAAGAGTGGAATAACAACACCACTACTCAAGTGTGTAACAAAAGCTAGAGGCATGAAGGTAGTAGTGGGCATACATGAGGAATTATGTGGAGCACACCAAGCACCAAGATCAATGGAATCAAAAGTGATAAGACGGGGAATATACTGGCTAACAATCATAAGAGACAATGAGAAGTACATTAAAACATGAAGAGCATGCCAAAAGGTTGTACTAGTATCGAAGACACCTCCAAGAGAGTTGCAACCAATCCCACCAGTTTGGCCATTCTATAGGTAGGGAATAGGCATTCTATGTAATTTACTTTTGACATAATGAGTCATGAATAGTTTTTGAGCCTCGTCGCTCCTTTGCAAGGTAAGAAAGGCAGCGGCTCCGGCCTATGTGCCTACACGATTGGTTTTTGATGCGATGAGTAGCGGATAGTTTTGAAGGCTTGTTGCTCCTTTTTTTTGTAAGGAGGATGGTGACTTCAGCCTAAATGCCTACGCGATAATTTATCGACGCAGTGAGCCATGAGTCCCTCAAGTCTCGCTGCTATTTTAAGGAGTTAGGGGAATGAACCAAAAAAGGAATGAACATGAATCAATACAATAATAAACAAGAAGTTACATCTCACAAAATGGAAATACTACTTGCTGGGAGAAATAGGTGAGTGAGTGAAAACAACATCTAAAGACAAAGGTACCTCTTCAAAAGGAACTAAGGAGTAACATCTCCTTAAAATTCTAAGTTGGCGATTGGTTGGTCAAAATGAGTGCCAAAAATCTAAACTATAAACACTGTTCGGCATGACGTTCTCGAAACTCGCACAAGCTACCATCGCGATGTTGTTTTTGCCAATGTAAAAGCTTATAAGTAAAAATGCATGCACTATAGTAATGCATTTCAACGTCTTCCTCATCCGAAAAAAGAAGCTAGGGAAGGAGACTAACTTCTCAAAAGGGTGATAAATAATGTGCTTCAATGGAAGGAATAGTTTGCCACCAGAATGACCAGCGGTCGATCTACGACTAAAAATAACCTACATTCTTGAGCAATAACAAACAAGCATAAACAGGCAAGAAAACAAGTCAAAAACTAAAAGGCAATGAAACCATAATAACTTTACACAAGTGTTTTGGCACAGTCCACCAACAAAAGGTTAATAGTTTTCACCACCCTTTTATCATCGATCAAATTTTCACACTTGAGAGTCACTAGAAGGAACACTATCTATGTCTTCTAGACTCTCGATGGCTTTGCTTGGCACTTAAGATGCAGCTTCAGCAATCGAAGCCCTAAGAGAAGCATGTCCTGATATCCCCTTTTCCTCCTGTACAACTCTTGGAAGGCCCTGGCGGTGGGGCGAATGACCTCACAGCAGCTCCAAAACACCTTTTTGTTAGAAAGTAGTGAAGGAATAGCAATAAGCAAGGAATTTAGGTGTTGGCAACCACTCAAGTAGAGTGAGGCGATCAATGCCTCAGCAGAGATGTGCTAGCATTGGGAGGCAAATCGAACCACCCCACTAGATAAACCATCAGCGGTGTCATCAATCCAATTAGAGAGCTCGGATAGGGTGTCGTCGTCAACAGGAGTGTTGGTCTTAGTCCCAAGGTTGTTTAAGGTATCAGCAACCATGCAACACCTAGTGTACAAACTTCTTCGACCACTCTCTAGTTCTTTCTGACTTGAATGAGCTGCCTTCTCATGCTCTTCACATGACATCTTCAACTTCTCGTTCTTAGCCTCTAGAGCTTCAATCTTGTCTTTCAAGTTAGCTTGATATAACAATTATTTTGCCATGCTCTCTCAGCACTCGTAGTATTTGTGCCATTTCGTTCTTCTCAATAGTCAATTTTTTCCTATCTTGAAGAAGAGTTCTCTTCTCATGGTCTAGGATCTTCACGTAGTTGGTAGAAGTGGTATTCTTGGTTTCCTTGCTGTAAATGATACAGAAAAGGTTAATTCGATCTTGCTCAAGTTTGGTGGTACGATCGAGTGATTTTTTTCAGCGAGCACATATATCTTTCAATGTCTTTTGAGTGATGCCTCTTTGCAAATAAGCCAAACTAAGGGTACACAAATGGAAAACATAAAATTAGAAAATTGAAAACAAAACTTGAATTCCAGAAAAACAGCAGGTAAGAAATCATAATACCTTGGTGGTAGAGACATCCAAAGCAATCCAAGCAGAGAGATTGTCATTGTTTTCCATAAACTCCTTTTCGAGTTATTTGGAAACTGAAGGGATAATGGAGTTTGAAAGCTGCCCAATAGGAGATATGTACTTCAAATCATCGAGGCATAGTTCCATGCCATGCTGGCTACTCTCGCCAAGTTCATGGAAATTTGAAATCCCCATGAGGAAATGCCCCTCTTCAACAACTCGCTTGCTAAACCCAGCATGCATTTCAGCAAGAAGTGCAGTAGAGGGAGTCACCACAAAAGGCTCAGAAGAGAAAGCTCAAGTAGCATCTGCCTCTTGAGAACTACCGATAGAAGCAACTAGCTAGCCTGAGCACCCAACAACCTCAACTGATGAAGTGAACATCCTAGATAGATTCTACCTCCACATCACCCTAGTCGAAATCAATTTCCTTGTAGGCCTCATTTGTAGCGGTAACACCGGGGTCAGCCACAATATCTTTAGCACCAAAAGGTGGAAGAATAACCAAGGCAGAGGAAGGATCTAAAGGTGCAAAGGGGATGTTAAGATGGGAAAGGATTTTAGGTAGATCAAAGTCCATTTTGTCATCACTCGCATGAGCAACACGAACACATTTATGGCAATGGGACTCGAAAGGTGAAGAGTAGAAACACTTGTCCCCTTAATAGCTTGAGCGGACTTGCTAGGAGCACAAGGAGAGAGAGAGGAGGATGATTGCTCAGTAACTTCATAAGTAGCCTTGGTCGACCCATCCTTGTCGTTTAAGCTGTTGTTGTCAGCATTGTCACCAAAAGAAGATGGAGTCCTGGCACGCCTACACACTTGCTTCACTTTAGGTTTTGCCTCAAGAACCTTAGGAAAGGTACAAGGGGAGATGTCACAGTTCAAGGTAGCTAGAACTCAATTTTAGCGCGTCTGACATAGAATTTTATATATCCATCATGTTCACTAGAGGCCTGATCAATTTGCGAGCAGCTCAAATAAGATCTTCATTCAAATTCACTGCACAAGGAATAGAAAACTAAGGAAAAAATATAGGCAACAACAATAAGAATGAGAAAACAACAAAACAATCAAACTTAACATCATTAGCATCATGAACAAAAGGAGGAAGAACTGACTTCGAGCTAGCAGGCACCTCCCCAATAATTAGCCTTCAATTAATTGCTAAAGGGAAAATCAGAAACTCCTCAGTGAGATTTTGAACAGTAAACTTCAAGATAAGTTCTTCAACATGAGCTCGAACAGCAACATAGTCAGAAGTTAGGGATACTTCAGGCTCGAACTTGATTGCTAGAGATTTTCTAGAAAACTCAAAGGTTGAGAAGTCAATACCAGATAGAGTGGTTGGAATTTTGGGATAAACCCGCCTTGATTGCCAATTGGTTCCCCACTTCACTCAAATAGCAAAAATATGCCAGAATGCGTTGCGACTGGAGCATGGTATAAAATTTATATAGCCAAAACAAGTCTTCCTAGCAGTATAGTGGTGGGTGTTGTGCGAAAAGACGAAATCTTGACCATGAGGAACACCACCACAGCTTCAAATGATCCACTCAAAAACCCTAAGGTGAATGAGGGCGTTTGGAGTAAGCTATGAGAACTCAACACGATACAACTTTCCAAGACTATGGAAAAACCCTTGCCGAGAGAGGGATGTGTTTCCCCAACGAGCAACTTGATGTCATCACAACTCAAAATGCACCCAGCAAATACAAGACGGCTGATTAGAGCCCTGTTAGCGGTAGATGCGCCTAGATAGACATCGCCTCTCGTGCCGCTGATCTTTGATTTTTGGCTCATCTTCTTAATCACCTTACCCATGATCAACAACTAGAGGAGGATCGAAAACAACAAGAAGATATTTGGCTATAGTGTACTAGATTAGGGCTTGTTAACGCCAAAATTTGAACATCCCGATGATGGATTGAAAGAAGCCGATCGGATGAGCAGGTGTCCGATAGCTACAAGGAAGAAGCCGATCGACTTAAAACAATGGAAGACTTGGTCCCATAATAGAAGACTATCCAGATAAGACCGAGTTCATGGAGGAGCCGTGGAACCCACGGCAGGGTATTTTATCTTTTGTAAACCATAGCTTATCTAATTAGGAAGGTTTAATTAGTTTAGCTAACTACCTTAGAGATATTTTCTTTTTATTTATGTAAAGAGATAACGTCCGATAGTTGCTGAAAACGCGTCGGACTCTATAAACCCAGGGTATAAATATAGACCCCCGGAGACATTTAAAGATCTCTCGATCAATACAATCTCAGCGCATCACCACCCTAGTTCATCTAGGTTTCTACCGGCGGGTTCTGGCTCTCGACACGGGGCTACATCGGTTAGGTCCGATCTCCGGTGAAGGGGTAAGTCCTGCCACTATCTCGATATATTCTGCTCCGTCTAAGACTGCATCGGTTAGGTTCGACCTCTTAGGCCGATCAGATGTATCGCATCACGTCCATGCAGGGCCTATCGGCTTGTTAAGCTCCCTCCGCCATCGTCAATTTCGTGCTACATCGGTTAGGTTCGACCTACGGGGCTACCGACGGTAAATTGAGCTTTAGACTTATAGTTTTCTGCACGACGTCTCATCAGAGTGCTAGCTGATGAGTTATCCATGCTTTAAGCTTCACGCCCAGCGTATCGGCTCCTCGACGGATACGCGCCAGGCCTTTAAAGGTTTTCCTTGACACGCCACGCCGAGCGCATCGGTCTCCCAGCCGATACGTGCCTGCCTTCAGAGAGACGTTCCCTCATTGGCTCAGCTAGCCGATAGATTCGTTCCTGTCTTTACTTCAGCACAGTCGATCCGGCGTCCTCCATATCATCGCTATTGGCCTTAGCCTTGCACTGTCTCGGTTAGGTCCGATCTTTGAGGTTCGGTGTTAATGGCGCTGTCATGGCGGGCGATGGGTCTCATGCTGTCATATTCGGAGCGGCATCGGCTTTGTAGCTCGTGTTGTTAATACGATTCCTTGCCATTACACATGTGCCTTCATCGGTTTTCTAGCCGATGAACGACCGTTATCGCTTCCGTCGACTATCCGGAGGGATCTTGTGCACTTTGCTATCCTCTAAGTACACCCTGGTTCCTCCATCGGCACTGCGGCCGATCCCTCGTCGACACATGTCCACGCCTTCATCGGCTCCCCAGCCAATTGAAGAGTATCCCGATTCCTATCGGCAAATAGCCAATAGCGAAGGGCCTTTCGGACTCGGCCGATGGCCATCCTGATCCTATCGGCAGCCAGCCGATAGCGAGCGCCTGTATCGGCCCACCGTCCGACGGACCTGTTCGTCTCACCTCCTTGTCAATTGCAGGGTCAAATTGACTGGCACGCCCACACCCGCACCGTCACGCTGGAGCCAATCGAACCCCACGGTTCCTGGCGCGCGTACCTCAAGCCACGAAGAGAAGCCGACCGGACTGCACTGGAGCTAAGCAGACCTCTCAGGTATCGGCGTGTTCGCGCCGAGGCGCATGAGATCCGGCGCGAACAGGGCTATAGCGTTAGAGAGATAAAAAATTAACTGAGGATATGGCTGGAAGGAATGACCGCAACCCCCGTGGCCCCCTCCCTTTATATAGCCAGGCAGGTGGAGTGGAGTGAAGTGTGAAATGCGAGGCATCACGGCCCATGTGCATAGAAGATGAATCGACGCGCTTGTAAAAAAATCGTTAATTAAATTAATTTATTAAACTAAAAATATATAATAAATAATAAATAACACGCGAAGGCATAATAAAATTGATAAACTCACCTATCTTTGGTAGAAAGTTTTTGATCCCGTGTTTCAGCTGAATAGTAGGATGGTGGGTCCTATAAGAAGAAAACACAGTTTCGGTCGAAAACATATTTCATCCTCATTTATGAGGAGCTTGTTGTAGTAGGGACCTAGCGCCGCACCTTGTATTCGACCAAAACACAATGCCAAGTCCCCTAATGGGCATGTTTGGCTAATACTACCCGAGTTTTCTAGGCAGCCAACTAGAGGAATCTCGAGCTAACACTAGTTGAGAATATGTCAGGTTGAAAGGGAGGTATTCGAGTTTACTGTAGGAAGACGAATAATATGTGGGGAATGAAGAAGCAGCTTGACAACCATGTCACATGGCAAGA
The DNA here is from genome assembly GCA_030770085.1 of Oryza coarctata. Taxonomy (NCBI): domain Eukaryota; kingdom Viridiplantae; phylum Streptophyta; class Magnoliopsida; order Poales; family Poaceae; genus Oryza; species Oryza coarctata. The sequence goes on along the minus strand of CM061474.1, from coordinate 16,713,262 downwards.
ATATTATTTTAGAAGATACCAGTGACCATTTTAACCACTTCTACATGCTGGCATAGGTGTTAAGTGTACTATTGTGTCCTTATAGTTTTTCCTTCTTCAGAGACACTAATATAACTTCACAAGTAACTATTAGGCTATAAAAGTCAGTTTGATTCTATAGTAAGATATATTACATTTTACTAAAAACAATAGTATTATGCATTATTTAACTCATATCGAGCTCATCTCACTGTAAAGATAGGTAGGAAGCAAACAATTTTCTACCTATCCCTATCTCATTTGTGTAAGTACAGTTTTTTTCCTAGTCATATATATATATTGACTTTTTTAATATCTTTACTTACATAGTTAAACTGATAAATATAAAAATTTCCAACTAGTCGAAGATCGTTTCAAGTGAATAATATTGTTTCAGGCCGTTTTTATCTTGACCCGGAATTCACCCATGCCCGTCCCCGGGGAGGAAACTGAGGCACAGCCGCACAGGTAAGATACTTTAGGTTTTATCACCCACCGATAATTCACGCATTCAGCCTCGACTCTATGACAACTAAACCACAACGGCAATGCCTTAGCATAATCGGTACTACTACCATGTGAGTACAGAAACCGGGACCGGGAGGCTTGAACATGACAACCTGGTTCAGGTATCTCGAGGCTACCGGTCCTACCAAGTCCTGTCCCGACCAGCAGATATCCCCAGACGCCAGGTCGCTTGTTTCCAATCTTCTGTACGGATCAACTATAGTTAGCACCCTATTAAACATGCAACGGCGATACAGGAATATGGAGACATCGCATCTGAACAGAACAAATGAAATATCATGCCATCTCTAAACTATATTTGCTTGCTAATCAGTTCATGAACGGATGAAGGCCTCATGCCTGCCTCCTGCCTGTGATAACGATAGTGGTCCAAGTTGCTGAGCTTTTACTCGAGCTAAGATTTGTTATAGACCTTGAACCTAAGCTCATATTTGAATTACAGATATTCAGGACCTAGAAGCAGTAGACGCTGCCATCCATGTGCTTTTTCAGCATTTAATGTTTCACAATTCACAAGCAAGAAGGGAGTAAGCGCGCAGAGATAAATTATTACGAATCAACCATAGCTCCATTGGACAAGGCATAGAGAGCATAAACATTTTGCAATTCAGCTAAGAATGGCATATGTACCAAGCTCGGGGAAGTAGCAATGCACAGCAAAATGGGAAGATATGAACAATCATGGCCAACAAGGGGCTAACAACAATTTAGCACAGTACAAAAAGTAAACACACATAGCAGGAATATGCAATGCAATGGAACCGGTGTATACTGAACAAGCCAATCATTAACCAGAGAACTACTTATTAACCAGCTACTAATAGTCTTCTCCATCGTCGCCCTCGTCGTCCGCACCCTCGGCACCAACTTCCTCATAGTCCTTCTCAAGGGCAGCCAAGTCCTCACGGGCTTCTGAGAATTCACCTTCTTCCATTCCCTCACCGACATACCAGTGCACAAACGCACGCTTAGAATACATCAAGTCAAACTTGTGGTCGATGCGCGAGAAAACCTCAGCAACAGCAGTGTTGTTGCTGATCATGCACACTGCACGCTGAACCTTAGCCAGGTCACCTCCAGGGACAACAGAGGGTGGCTGGTAGTTGATGCCACACTTGAATCCAGTAGGACACCTTTGTGGAGGGGAAGCATTAATCAGTTGGTTAGCCAATCAGGTGTTGATAAACAAGAGGATAGGTTGCCTGTGATTAAAATAAGTGCAACTAAAATAGTGATAAAAGACAGCTTACCAGTCAACAAACTGGACAGTTCTCTTGGTCTTGATGGTTGCAACTGCGGCATTGACATCCTTGGGAACAACGTCACCACGGTACATCAAGCAGCAAGCCATGTATTTCCCGTGCCTTGGGTCACACTTGGCCATCATGCTTGAGGGCTCAAAGACAGCATTGGTGATTTCAGGCACAGAAAGCTGCTCATGGTAAGCCTTCTCAGCAGAGATAACAGGGGCATAGGATGAAAGCATGAAATGGATACGAGGGTATGGGACAAGGTTGGTCTGAAACTCGGTGACATCCACATTGATAGCGCCATCAAACCTCAGGGAGGTGGTGAGTGAAGATATGATCTGTGAGATGAGCCTGTTCAAGTTGGTGTAGGTTGGCCTCTCGATGTCAAGGGATCTCCGGCATATGTCATAGATAGCCTCATTGTCTAGGAGAACTGCCACGTCAGTGTGCTCAAGCAAGGAGTGGGTGGAGAGGACACTGTTGTATGGCTCTACAACAGCTGTTGAGACCTGAAAACCAGAGTGGCATAAGACGAGAAGATAATGATATGATGAACTTTAAATAATTGTACAACAACTCTACCCAAAATGTCCCACAACAGCTAAGACACAGCAAACCCACTCATAACATGAACAAGCTGAAAGGCCCACATCACATGGAAGTTGGTACAGTACACTAGGATAATGCTGGCTCATATGCAATGCATGGTATTAGACTTCACGAAGAAGACTAATAGTACATAAAAGTTCACTAAAAGAGTCTATAAGATAAGAATATTGTATAGTCATATAGGTAGATCCCCACCAGCCAGGTAGCCAGGCCAGCAGTTTGTTTAGTTCACATATTAATTAGAGAATGGTTGGCAGATCCAATAACTAATATTTGCCATGCTCAGTTCACAACATCAAGAAAAAAAGTGCCTGATAACATGACCCATATCTAAGCACGCGTCTAAATCAATTAATTCTACACCAGCCTGAGAATTTCAAGTTTCCAGTCGACACTGTATAAAGCATTTTGTTTTTTTTTTCTCAGATTATAGCCAACATGGATCAGATTTATGTTATACCTGGGGGGAGGGGTAAATAGTGAAACCAAGCTTGGATTTCTTTCCATAATCAACAGAGAGACGCTCCAACAGCAGAGAACCAAGTCCTGATCCAGTTCCACCACCAACAGCATTGAACACCAAGAATCCCTGCAGCCCAGTGCAATTGTCTGCCAACTTGCGCACACGGTCCAGGCATAGATCTACGATCTCCTTTCCAACTGCATTCCACAAACAATGAGAACAAGACACGCACAGTTGCAATAGGATAATACTTGTATGAACTCTAAGCTGAATTACCAGTGTAATGGCCACGGGCAAAGTTGTTAGCCGCATCCTCCTTTCCAGAGATGAGCTGCTCTGGGTGGAAGAGCTGACGGTAGGAGCCAGTGCGCACCTCGTCGATGACAGTGGGCTCCAGGTCGACAAAGATGGCCCTGGGCACATGCTTGCCAGCACCAGTCTCGCTGAAGAAAGTGTTGAACGCATCGTGTGTGATGCCAACCGATGTATCACTGCAGAAAGCACAAACAACACAGTGTTGAGAACTGGACTGATAATTCTAACCATTAGCCTATGCAGTAACGAGTAAATTACAGTCTACCAGGGCTGGCTAGCGCCTACAAAAAGTGGGCTACAACCAAGATAATCTACATGGAATATAATTCTCAGACAAGGCTGCATTAGCACAACTGTTTATGGTTCAATAATCTACTCCGTTCTTACACCAAACAAAGTAACCAACAAAACAAAGCCTTCTCGATAGGGGAGGATGCCGCTTTTAATAGCCCGGATTAAACTCTCCAATCTAGGACGATCTAGGTGCTCAGTCTGACACTCAGAGCTTCTATGTGACATTATTTATGAAGCATCACCCAGAAGTAAATTCGCAGATCTAGAACCGTAAAGAACTGGAAACTCCCAGTTGTCAACTTGTCAACATGCACCTGCACGCCAATTTACAATCTGCCGAAGAAAGGCAAATGCATTCCTTCATATAATTCCAAACGGTTAAAAAGAAGAACTACGGCCAAAATTTCCTTCGTCCGAGACGTACTGTGCTCGTCCTGTCCTTGCAATCCCTCACCAACCGGCAGGAAGATGCAACAACCAACAAGAAGGTTCTGCCAAAACCAAGCCGCAGAGTCCAAACGAGAAGTACAAACAGAAGGCTACACCCATCGTTCGCTCCGCCGAAGCAAGAAATTTCCCCCAAAAACACACACACACACAAAAAGACAGCGAAACAAATCCGGCATTTCCGACGAAATCCAACCGGCGATACCAGATCAACGAAACGGGAAGAGATCAGGAACAAGACTGCGTCTACAGATCAAGAGCGCGCTGGGGAAGAAAAGGAGGGGAGACATCACCTGGGCATGGTGCCATCGGGCTCGATGCCGTGCTCGAGGCAGTAGAGCTCCCAGCACGCGTTGCCGACCTGGATCCCGGCCTGGCCGATATGGATGCTTATGATCTCTCTCATCTTCTCCTACTTCCCCTCCTCTTCTCGCCCTTCCCCTCCTCTCCTCTCCTCCGGGTTGGTTTCCTTCGGTCTAAAGAACGGCCTCCTTTCTCTCTCTCTCTCTCTCTCTCTGTTCTTTCCAAAATGTTAGAGATCGAGAGATAAAAGGGCGGAGGAGAGAGAAGGAAGGGGGAAGGGTGGGAGGAGTGGTGGACCGGGACATGGCCCGTGGGTCGGGGTGGTTTATGACGCAGTGGTGAGCGGTTGCTTTTACGTGAACCGGCGCTCTCCGGACTCGGTTCACCGTGAGCCGGCGCAAGGGAACGGCCGTGGACGACCGAGGCGGTCAATCGGTCATCGCTTACGCCCCTCTTGCCAGGCTGCCACATGAACTTCACGTTTGGAGTAACGGCAAAATGGAACTCTTTTTATCAGCTTCTTTTGTAATTTAAAGAAGTTTTCATAAATTATTTCAGCAGGTGTTATGACTGTAAATTTAAACATATTTGGAAATATTATAAAACACATGGATTTATTAAAATCTTATTTTATTCCAAACACCACAAATACTCTTAAAAACATAACATAAGGTATACCAATATGCCGTCTCGTAGCAAATAGTAGTACTGCATGGACTAGATATTACCGTGAGAATAAGTCATATATCTTTATATTTGCACATTTTTCTAAGAAAACAACTATTTTCGCTTCTTTATCAAATAGAGGTGAAAATAAGAGAACATGTTGTTTCAGAAAGCCAAGAAATTAGAAAGTAATTGGAGAGAATGATATGCACAGTGTAATCGAGGTGAAGTTTGAATTATAATGGTACAGAGCGGTAGTTGTATATAATATATAATTATATTAATAAAAATATAAATTCGACATTAGGTAAAATACTATTATAATTATCAAAATAGAAATAAAACTATATATTAAATTCAATTTTACATTTAAAATCTAGCTATATGTAATATCATATTGGGAAATCCGTTAGTTAACTTTAGAAAAACCATGCTCCTAAATATTAGTAATGTTTAATGTTTATCATCTCCTTTGTAAATAATGCAAACCAAATGCACCGTCATTGTATATTTCTGGGCTTGCTCCTTTTCAGCCATTTTTTTCTTCTAGTGATTTGTAAGCTGAAGATATGTTATGGAAGCAATAAAATTATAATTTTAGGATTAGACTTTTATACAAACACTTAAAGCCAAAACAAAAGCTACAATACAATCAAAACATTCTTAATCCTAAAATTAATTCTAAAATTAGTAAAATTCTTAATCCTACAATACAATAACGTCTCCGCGTTTTTTACAGTGAGATGCCGGTTTTTACGGTGAATTGCTAGCACAAGGCCGTGGTTTGATGCCGGTTCCGGAACCAAACACCGTGCGCGCTACGACGAGATCGCGGTCCGACACGGAAGCTGATGGTACCTATCCCGGGCTGAGTCGTGACGCCGTGGATGATATTTTTCACGACCGGTACGGATGGCGAGCCACCACCCACCGCCGGCGGCGGGTCCCCTGCCCCTGAGCTTACCCGTTACCGGACACCACCATCAACCATCGTCATCGTCACGCCATGAATTAATCATGGCCGCCCGCGCGCGGCCAGTGGACGGTCGCCAGCACGTCCAGCTGCGATCCAGCCGAGATCGATCGATCAAATGGGAAACCTCATCGTTGCATACTTGCATCAGCCGCCTGATCAGGCGATCGATCGATGATCCTAGCAGAACCAGTGGAGTAGTAGGATAATTAGGACTGGTCACATCGATCATACACACCATAGCCCGTGTTTAAAATATTGAAAGATAAATATTATCTAATTTTTTAAATAACTATTTAATAGTATAAAATCAATTAAAGATAAGATAAAAAAAACTTTTATATAGAAATTTTTTATAAAAAGTATACCGTGTGCGAGCGAAAATCGAACAAAATTTTGTGGCCATAAGCGTTCTCAAATGCAGCCCTACACGAACTAATATGAATATGAATGAACACGTCGTCGATTGCATCGTGCCTTATACATTTATTCTCCATAGCAACGTATACTAGCGAGTGATATTACTACTACAACTATCATAACTTCAGCACTGCGCTGCTAGCATGCTATGGTTAAGCTTTCCCCTTTCGCATATCTCTATCTACAGGATCTGAAGCTGTCGCGCTGGCAGTAAGAGTATTGAATTAACATGGCAAACACTCTTTGAGCCAGGCTGAATTAAGCTTAGGCATAGTGTGACCGATCTGTTCATGCATGCCGTACAACTGACAGTGAGGCTGCCACGAGTGACTGGCAGACAGCTCCAGAGGCTTCATCTCCAAGCCTTCTCTGCAACCTCGATTATTCTTCTCCTTCTCCCTGACCCTGTCCAACTCCAACCTACCGCTCTCTTTTTCCCAAAGGTTCTCCGAATGGATTGATTATTGCAACAGACTAGTAGAGTACTTAACGCTGCAAATTGCCAGGAATGCAGTAGTTAGCTAACGAACAATCTGGGTATCGTCTGGTGGCCATGGTTAGACCTGCTAATCAAAGCAAAGCATATGAGATTCCTTGCCCTTGTTTATGCAAGGGGAGGGAGCAGCGTAGGGGCCACGCCGCCGCCGTCGTCTCCACTGTCCACTCGCATCTGACTAGCTGGCATGTTGTGATCTGGTCGAGTACTGGATTTTTAGCCGGTTTTGCTTTGCTCCTGTAGCTTGCTCGCTTCTGCGCTGCTTTTCATGTGCGCATTGTTGATCGGTGGAGTTAACGACAGAACCGTCTAGGCATTTTTGCAGACTTGTGCAGCCATGGGCAAACCGTGGACCATGCCGGTGCACCGGACGAAACGGCTACGTGTTGGCAGTGAGTCTGGGACATGATAAGTTGATAACCTGGCAGGAATGCAGGATGGCATGGGCGCATGTCTCGGCTCCATTCTACTGGGCTTTTTTTATATAGGCCTGTATGAATGTGTTAAGCCAGAAAATAAGTCTTAGGTTGGGTCTGCCGTGTGTATTGGGCCTCAAAGTTGACTAATCCAATGAAGAGTTTTTTATTTATATATTTTTATTAAAATATTTATAAAAAATATTACAGATCGATACAACGTTCATGATTTTTTTTAACAAAACATTTGGGATGTGAAATCTGAATGGCTATTGGCTCCTGTTAACTGTAGGAGCTAGAGTCGGCCTTTTACCGTCCTATCTAAGAAATGTTTCTTCTCTATTGACAGAAAGTTGAAAATGCTGCATACTGCAATAGATGACCCTCTTACCATCTTTTAATGGGGGTGTTTCTCCTAGGATGTTGTTAGTAAAATTGTTAGGTTCGTCTATAAGAGGTGAGAGGCCTGTTAATTTTACAGATAGTCCTCTTCTATTCTCTGTTATGATGTTTTTATTCTACTATACAAATAACTAAAAATATTTTAAATTAATCTATTTTTATTTAGAGATTTAATTATAAAAAAAATTTAGAAGTACGTAAAAAATAATTAAAATGCCTGAATTTAGAAATCAGTATTAATATTAGAAAATTATTACACCATTAATTAGAATGGTGGATGATTAATAGTTTCGTATATGGATATTATTTAGATAATAGTGGTGAAAATATTCTATGGTTACTGAGAGATTTACGTGTTATAAATAGAATATAGACGCAATATAAATAATACAATAGATAATACGGTACAAGCGACTATTTAAAACTTGTAGATATCATTATCTATTGTTCACTTATAGTCACCTGTTGCTAAAAGAACTGACTCTTTACTCATAATCCAATTTAGTTTGCATATATTGTTCTATTATTTTAAATATATAATTCATGTAGAGTTATACGGTAATTTTTTCATGTTTATCTATTATTTGAATTCGCACATTTTTTACGATCACTATGGAAAAAAGTACATATATAGTCACGGTAATAACAAATTAAATCAAATTAGAGAGATGTATAGCGAGTTTACAATGAAATCATCATCTAGAATGTTTATACAAACAAAATACCTTATATCAAAGGTATGGACACCTATTGACCTTAACACCTGACAACGATCATCGCAAGCGCACTTGAGTTCACACACTTCACTTTGTACACCGACTTGTTTGACTTCACAACCCAGAACACCCACTAAAGTGATACCATTTAGTACTTAACTGACTCCATCAATTTTTCTTTATATGTATATTTAGCCCTATAAATAATCTCGTTTTTATTATACTCCCATGGCATATGATGTCTCTCAAAGATAACATGTCAAGAGAAGTATTTGTTGGACTATTATGATGGATTTACATTAGTATCTTTCTTGTTTGATGATTCATTATCCTCTGTATGCTCGTTATCATAATATTCTCTATCCATTTTTTTAATGATGGTGTCGTTTCTCTCTCACTCGTCTGCCAATCCTCTTGGCTTTCTGTCTTCTCGTCCTCCTCCTCCTCACCCTTCTCCTCCTCCTCCTTCTTTTTGGTGCTCTGTCTCATTAACTCCATTGTTTTAGTATCATCTTCTGTCATACTTAGATTTTTTTCGTCTTATACGGCCATTAAAATAGTATTGTCTTGTACACTGACATAAGAATGCTAGATAGCCAATCTTATTATAATACATTCTCTATATACCATTTTCAAGTGACAGTGAAATCCACCGATATTAATTCCTAGAAAAAATATTCGGTTGCCTGGCTCATTACAACATACACGATTATTGTGTTCAACTAAGAGTTAATTCGAAAGCCACACATTAACCAATTAAAAATTGCTAAAAAACTTCTCTTAAATGACCTTTAAATATTCTTAAAAATTAAGCCGAGTTCTGACATATGTACATCATACGGACCATACATAACATTTTCTCGACCGTTATATAATCGAAATATTACTTTATTTAATATATTTATTTATGAAAAAATAGAGTTGAACTAAAGTAAGAAATTAATTGTTACATCTAATACCATGCATTTAATATTTAAACATAGATATGTCTTTAAATATTATAAATAAAACTATCTAAATCCTTATAAACAAAACTATCAAACCATAAATCTACAAACAAAACTATTTACAGATTTAAAATAATACTACACATATTATCCCGTTTCATCACTAAAAATAAATATTATAAAGTATATAAATATTTTATCTCTGTATAAATCCATAATACAGCAGTGCGTTGCCACTTCTATTCGCCTCTCCTTAACTCTCTTTTCTCTTTTTTCTGTTTTCTTTAGATTATAATGAATAGTTAGGTAGTTGGGGGTTTATAGGTGGCTGTAAAAAAACACCCTAATAGAGAGTGGCAAGAGGCTATTTATAAAATTATTATGCCTTTCTCCTCTCACTAGTGGACCTATCAATTTCACAGCGGTCCTCGAGAGAAAAAACATTCTAGCAAAGAATAACAAGAAAGTCGCTTGTAAAAACAGCATACCCTCTTCTCCCTCACGCCATGTATGCTACAAACGGCTGCTAAGAAAAAAAACACTATATGACGACAAGAGAATAGTCTATAAATTTATTAGTCCCTATCAATCCATTATTAATATGGCCTAACAGGTATTTGTCATGTCAAATTTAACTTAAAAAAACATAGATCTATGATTTTTTAAAATAAATATATATGTGTATATATATGTGTGTAAAATTCATCCAATGAAACGGTGACACGACGATGGCACGCGCACCCGTAAGGCGTAACCTATGTATGCTTTTCCGAAAGTTTTGGCGTCAGATCGATCGTCATCTGTTCATCTCCACAACGGCGAATCGGCGATGAAGATGGAGGAGACAGACGCCAACGAATTCGTGCTCGTCGCCGACGCCGAAGACGACGAAATTGCCCACGCACCGCGCGTGCGCGTTCTGGCCGGCGGCTAGAGCGACGCGAACTACTTCGCCGCCGCCAACGCTTTTGATAACAACGAGGTGGAGGTAGTCAACCCCAGCGAGGGATTGGGTGATGCAAATGAAGATGATGATGATGATGTGGAGGAGGTGGTGATTGTAGAGGAGGTGATCACGGGTGGCAGCAGCATGCCGTCGGGGTGCACTGCTCCGTGGGGCTCGCGGCCGCCACCGCCGCCGGCCTGGCCCTTCTGCTCGGCGGCGGCGGTCACCACTAGAAACCGGCGGATGCTATCAACTTCCGGGCCGCCGCCGATTACAAGGTGCAGATCATATTCTTGAGAAGAGCCCACCATGAATCGTCATTGACAGTAACAAAACCTCGTGCATGCGTGACACATCAGTCGCATCGTCACGTTGTCAATGTCATCGCTCTTCACCTTTTTTTGGGGGGGCAGGCGGCGAAGGTTGCGGCGAGGAGAGACGCGAGGCTGGACAAAGGGATATCGGTGGCGCGGACTGAGCACGCTGCAGCGCCGGCGCCGGCCGTCATCGCGTTCGGGGGTAGCAAGACCTGCAACGACAGGAAGATGTTCTGATGATGGCACCCTGCTTGGTCTGCCGTGCCTATGCAATGGTTTTGGCAGAGACAAAATTCGTCGACTTGATGCAAACGTAAGTAACGAAGAAAGTATAACCAATTCAGTTTTCGACATTCAGTTCAGAACTTGCAGATATATATAGCTTGCAGGTAGATTAGCAGTGAGTTCGAATTTGTGATAGTTCCAGTCCAAGCAAGCATTATAATCAGAAGTAAAACAATCATTATAGCCGGAGATTTTACATTCACAATTTACTCGCAAGCTCACAAATAGTCTGCGTTGCCATCCGGTTAACCAGAAAATAAAGTCTCAAATGTACTTGTCCCAATACACCAAATGCAACCAATGCCATTCGACAACAATTTAGCAAGGAACTTGTTGAATTTTTAAAAATAGATTCATTCGTGAAAGAGCAAACATGATGAGACAATAAGGACTGGAAACAGATCCAGGGCAGCTCGAGATCATCCGCAGTTTGCGAGCCATGAACACGACGGCCGTCGAACAAGAAGCGGCGGCCAGGTTTGTACCTACCTGGCATCAACTCGAGCACAAATCCTTCAAATCCTGCTGCTCGTCAGTCCTTCGTAGGGTGTGAGTGTGCTTGATGTTCGTCAGTCCTTCGTAACGAACATGTTCCGTTTGCTCGCCGAATAAAAGCTAGGCTCATAGTCATCATCCGTCTCGTAGCGGAAGTTCCACTTTGTCACCAGACGGAAGCTCGACTTTGTCACCGGAGAGAGGCTGATCTGATCGCTGTCTTCCATCTCGTAATCCGCCGGCGTCTTCCCACCTTCCACCTACCTGCCACAGTACACGACATCCCACTCGCCGTGAGCGTGCTTAGCATTGGGCACCATGGCATGGTAGAAATCGATGCGGCCATCGTTGCCGCGCTTCATCTTGAGAGTGATGAACGGCTTGCTGATCGGAACGAAGGTGATCTCGTCGCTGTCGTAGTTCAACGGCGAGAGCTCACCATTGATCTTGCTGCCATGGAACATGGAAAAGCCCTCTTTGGGCTGCGCAACATGGCATAGTACAGATAGAACAAGATATTCAGCTCGTCGAACCTACACATGGTGCGCGTGATCCGTTGGCCTTTGCCATCCTTCACGCTGATGGTGACGGGCAGGTTCGTTCTAGCAGGAAAGAAGCTAACCTCATCGCCGTCCTCCATGTCGTAGTCCGCCGGCGTCTGATCGCCTCTCACCCTTCTGCCATAGAACATGAAAACTCCCATGTGGCACCTTGCATGGCGTGGTAGAAACTGATCAGGTCGCGCAGCTTGTCCGTCGTGCGCGTTGTTCGGGTGATCCTGACACCTTCGCTATCTTTCACCCTGAGGGTGATGAGCATGCTTGGCTCGAGCTCCGGCAGAGGGCTGTCTGCCTCCCCTCCGCCTCCGGTCGCCGACGACATGCCCGATCAATGATCTCTTCGTCGTCAGAGGAAGAGCTAGCTGTGTGTTGCTTGCCTGGATGAGCTGAGTTTTTGAGTAACTCTTGGCGCTGGGCATGGGATTACATAGCATCATAACCATGCATATTCATCTGTTTCTTCACATTAGTGCATGGGGGATTCGGAAAAGCTAATTGGCGCAGCTGCGCCTCGGCTCATGACATGTGCGTCGATTTATGGGCCTACATAGGCCCTCACAGGTAAGAGATTTTTTTCTTTTTTTTCCTATTAAGTGATTTTAGAATATTTTAATCATTATTCATACTTTTTAAATTTAAAACTTTCAACCCAAAATTTGAAACTTTTAATCCAAACAGCTACTAATAAATTTAAAACTTTGAACTCAAAATTCAAAAAAAAGAAAATTTTAATTTTCAACTTAAATTTGAAACTTTTAACTCAAATTTCGAAACTTTCAACCCAAATTCAAAAATTTTGACTCTAAATTTTGAACCTTTCAACCCAAAATTTGAAATATTCAACCCAAAATTTTGAAACTTTAAACTCAACTTTTAAAATTCTCCTCTCAAATTTCAAAACTTTCCACTCAAATTTTAAAACTTTCAACTTATTTTTTTTAAAAAACCCAAATTGTGAAACTTTTAACTCAAATTTTAAAAAATATTGTACCCAAAATTTAAAACTTTTAATTTAAATTTCAAAAAACTTTCAACTATAAATTCAAAAACTTTCAACTCGTATTTCAAAACTTTCGAAACAACTATTTATTTATTATTTTGGTGCATAAAACCAATAAGAAAAGTACGTATTATGCTTTGTCTTAATTACGTGCTAATTACGTCGGCTTTGGCGGGGGTGCTGCCGCGAGCTGCGCGAGATGCCCTTGCGGCGCACGTGCGCCAACTAGCACGGCCCTGGGGGATTTGCATCGTCGCGCTGCAGCGGGCGTTTGGATTGCTGCCGCATTTGACATTAATAATAAATAATGATAGTACGCGTGATTGCGTGGGGGATTGCAATTTGCATCGAACGTAGATCAGCCTTTTGCTACTCGTGAGTTGACTTAAAAAACTAAAAAAAAATGCCAGTCGAATCCACCCACCGTCCCGATTTTTTCAATCTAAGCACATGCACCCCTAATTCCAAATGTGAGCACGTAATGCCCGGAATTCTGTTTCTAATCAAACTAGCAGGCACAAAGCAAATGATCCATTAACATGTATCGCTAGTATTACAGTTACAGTACGCTGTTGTTTTTCCTCTCCTTGCAGATGCCGCTACTCTGTAAAACAAATCAATATTGTTAGCACAGATTATGATTCTGACGATCCAAGCAGATGGATTAGATTCAACTGACCGCTGCAGTTCCAATTTCCAAAACGAAAACAACATCTAAGTGAAGCAATATTTTTTGGTGATCCTGTCAGATGGATTAGATTCAACTGACCGCTGTAGTTCCAATTTCCAAAACAAAAACATCTAAGTGAAGCAATAGTTTTTGGTGGAGACTGGCGGCCTGACAGCAGGGTGCCCTATCTCGTCATGGTTGATCTATCCAATTGCAAATGGTAATAGGGTTTTCTTTTTCGGCAGTAAACAGTCAATTAGGCCCAAACGAGTTGCTTCGAGCCAGTGATTTGTCCTAATGATCAGCAGACCATTAGTTTGTTATACTTTGTTGGACATCAAGTCCAATGGAACGACCAATGCACACACACGTGAGCTTCTTGATTATAAATCGAATTCCAGCCATTATGTGCTCACATTTGGAATTAGAGGATTGCATCTGCATAGATGAAAAAAAAAACAGCCAGCACTTCGAATCTGTTATAAAACCGGATCTGTTATAAAACCGGATCCAATAGCACATTAACAACCAAATACGGAAGAACAGATTAGATATAATGATGACACTAAGACACAATATTTATTAATGAGATTTAGTCAAATTTTACGTCCCTAAAACATTCCGATCCACTATAATTACAACATATTAGAGTTATAACGATCATTTGTCAGCCATTCATTCTCACCTATGATAAGTCACTGTGCATTTATAATAGAGCCTCTATCCTAATAACTAGTAAAACCACAAGTTCTAAATTGTAACCGAGTTTATACACATATATATGATATAAACTCTAACAAACTTTACCTTAATAAATATCTAGACTTGAGTTGTTTCCTTCCGCTCCTCATGCTAAGCTGCCAGATGAGCCTATGTTAGGAATGCTGCCTTTAGTAATGTGCACCACAAAGCCAACATATTCGTCTTCCATAAATTCATCTATAATAACACTTCCTTATAGCTTATATAAACAAACTCGTTCTCTCACCACTCCTAACAGTCTTTCCATCCTTTATGACGTTTATAGTCTTCCTATTGAAATCTAGCTGATACAACCGCATTTCTTAAGTAGGCAACTAAGCAAAATCAAACTCCTACCACATGTCTCACATCTCGAGTAGTATTTTGTTTTCACCATATATTTTGAAATTAACATCACCCACACCCAATAATATGGTAACTCGTGTCATCACCTAAGTAAACAACGCCAAACTCATTAGATTTATACGAAGAGAACCATTGAAACAATAAACCACTAAAACAAAAGGGTTTTCTTTTTCAAAAGAAGATTGAGAAACCTAATCCTAAACTCAAATTAAAATAAACTAAGCATGATTATGAATTAATAACCTAGGGAAAATATGTTCCTAAAATTAAATATTCCTATTTTCAAACTCTAACCATCGTTGGCCCAACTAGCTAGCCAGACTAGTTTTACTTTCAGCCCAACCCAGCCCCTACTTTTCTCCTCCTCCATCTGGCCTAGCTGGCCAACCAGTCGGCCAGGCCAGCCCCACTCGGCCTACCAGCCTCCTGTCCAGGCCAGCCCAGAAAAACCGGCTAGGCCAGCCCGACCCAGCAGCTAGAGCGAAGCGGCCCAGCCCATTGATCTGGTCCAAGCCAGCCGGCCCAGCCGCCAGCCCCAGCCGGGCAGCGACCGAGCAGGACTAGCGGCCAGGCCGCCGCTTGCCGTTTCAACCCGGCATGCGCCGCTGGCTCCCCCGTCGCAACCGGCTGCAACCACGCGCTCGACTAGCCGGAACCGAACAAGCCTCACCCACGCTCGCGCTCAACTGTGCCGCGCCAGTGCCGTGCGCCGTGTCGACCACGCCCGCTCGAAGCCAGCACGTTGCGCCGCCCGCACACATGCTCGGTCAAGCAGCGCCGCTGGTCACGCGGGCCCCGCGACGACGACTTTGGCGTCCGAGCTGTGCCCGCCCGCATCAGCCACGCGCCCGCCCTTTTGGCCGCGAATTCTGCACGACCGCCACTGTGGCTCGAGTCATCGTCGCAGCACTGTGCCGGTGAATCCGCCGATCGCGTGCGTCACCTTGGGCCCCGTCGACGACCAAGCAGCACGGCAAACCTACCACCGCACGCCTGCGCCCGTTCCATGAGCCTCCCTCCTCGCCGTGAGCTGCGCGTCCACGCCGCGGCCGTGCGCCGAGCTCACCCGGCCGCCTAAGCCGTAGCCGCTCCACCTCATGCCCCACGTCGCGCAAAGGAGGCCAAGCACAAGCACCATGCCGCCATTAATGGCGTCGAAGACTTCCGCGACCTGCTCGCCCCGCCTTTCCCGGCCTCGCCCTCTTCTCCAAGCCATCGAGGACGGTAAGCCGCGCCTCTAATCCACACCGGCAGAGCCGCCTCTCCTGTTTTTCGCACGCCTTCGCATCCCACTCCTCGCAAGATTGGATGCCTTGCTTGCCACCCCGCGCCGTCATGCTGCCCTCCTAGTACTCGCCGTCCACGATGCCGTGACCATCTCTGCACTGCCCACACCACCACCTGCCGCTACTACACCCGGATCGCGAATCAAGCACCTGGCGTGCGCCCGACCCATCTCAGTTCTGTGTTGCCACAGCTGCGATAACACCTTGGCTGGAGCCCCAGTGAACCAGAAGCATGAAGAGGACGAAACGCGCGTGCACGACGACGACGCCGCAGCCGTGGACTCGCCGGACGAACCACCGCCCGAACCGCGCCGCCCGTCGAGTTGCTGACATCGTCGCTCGGTGTGCTGCCTCCCAGCTGCCGCATGGTGAGAACTTGAGCTGCCGGACCTATCCCTTCTCCCCCTCATCCTGCCTGTGATGCAGGAACCAACATCGAGCACTTGGTGTGCGCCCGTGCCGCATCCCCTCCGCTCTGCCTCCGAGTGACCCCGACCACGAACGGGCCGCTCTTCACAACCCGGCCACCCCACGACGAGCCCCTGCACTCCCACCCGCTTCAAAATCCCAGGAAGCTAGAACCCAGGCCAATTTGGCCGGTACCCCATCGGAGCGCCACCGCCGGTGAGACTTTGCTGCCGAACCCTGCCGCTGAATGAGGGCATAATTGAGACCCCAGCGACGGTGTGGAGCTCGTCAACCTGCCTCCCGACCTCAGAGGGTCCCACATCGCCGGCGCCCTTTTCGACCGAACCAGCCGCCTCTGCCACGGCCGCACAGCCGCTGCGCTCGGCCACTTCGGCCTCCGCGCGCGTGGCTCCGCCTTGCCGCGGCTATCAGGAACCGCAGAACCGCCCTCTAGCTCCTTCGCCCGCCGTGGGCCGGAGACACGCCGGTTTTCCACTGTCCCATCCCGCCGAGGCCCTGCTGCTGTGCCGCCTGAATCGGCCACTGCGAGGTCGCCGCCGCCCGGTCGTCGTCACCAGTGGGACGGCGGAGATCCTATCCGCTTTTCCCAGAGGCACACCAGACGCGCGGCTCCACCTGCCGCCTCCAGCTGCGCCCTTGCGGCTGCCCCGCGTGCGCATGAGAGGAGAGAGCAGACGAAAAAACAGAGGAGAGAGAGGAGGCGAAAGTAAAGGAGAGGAGAGGCTGACGTTGGGCCCCACGTGTGAAAGTTTTAGTTAATGGCTAATGTCAATAATTAACGTAATGATGTGTTTACCATATCAGAATGACATGTGGGCCAAATCGGTTAAGAAAATGTGTTTAGAGTCTTGTTTAAATCACGTGTGTATGGCATGTGGGCCCCGGCCATTTGATGGTCAACTTAACTAGTTAGCAATTGACCATGGTCCCACCTGTCAATGGATCAAGGCTTTTCTAGTTGAAAAATAATGTTGTGGTAAAATAAAATGCTGCGGGACCCACTTGTCAGTAGCACAAACTTTTTCCCTTAAGAAAAATAATTCTGGAAATAAACTAAAACGAGAAACACATTGTAGATTATTATTTCAATGAAGTAAAATGTGAATTTATCTTTGAAAATTCATAACTAATTTAAATAAAACTTGTTTCTAAAATTTTGTGAATTCAAGTTCTACGCATTAGAACAGAATTAAAAATGGTCACAAGTATATTTTATATACAAGATGTAAAATAAACCAAAGTGGTAAATGACGATAATAAAAATCGTCCCTTGCTAAGTTTTATTGGAAATACCAATCACTCTAAAATATGATAACTAATATTTTTAACTCTAAAATATGAAACATAGATAAATCTTAAAATTTAAATTGTTACAGATATAAATAACATGCTAAAACAGCTTTAAGAATATACACATATAATCTTGGAAATCACAAATAAATACTCGATATGACCTTTGGTCTTGAGAAAACCAAATAAAATGCTATTATCTAATGAATCATAGATGGCTAATGCAACAACATACATTATGTTATACATAAGTAACATTAACAAACATAATGGATAAATAACATCACTTAAAAAATATGACCGCTTATCAATTGATCTACTTGAAGAAATCAAGCAAAACCTTTTAGATAATAAGCATCCCTCACTTATAGGTAAAATAATAAGAACATATCCTAAATCAATTTTAAGATCAATTAAATCACCCTACCTCAAAAATATTATCATCAATCCATTGACGAAACTTCATAAAGCTGATAAAATTTGGAATGCATTTATATATATACAATCACACATGCTAAACCAAGGTTTATAACAAAATAAAAGTTTATCTTAAACCCATAAGATAAATAAAGGTTCATAATAGGTTATAAATTTCTCTATACCCATATCAATATAAATTCCATAAAGACACATTACTTAATGTTGTCAGTAACTCTCATTCATCCAAATTGTTAGCCATAAACTTAAGAAATATAATTTTGGGCTAATACTTAAAATATCATATGAACTTGAAGTAATAACAATTTTCTTTATAAAAAGAATACATGAGAGAAGATATCCAAATAACCCTAAAAGTTAACTTGTAAAAATAAGTATTCTTAATACATTAATAACCTCACAATAAGCTTAGATCGTAGCCCTAGCTTAGTTGAGTTTTTCCTAAGCCTTCTAGAAGCTTTAGTGTTAGAAGTGACTTAGTTAACACAAAATCTTCTATTCAGAGTCATAAAAGAAAATTACCAGCCATCTAGTTTGGCCCTTGGTTCAGGTCCTTATGTGGTGTGGTTGAGTGTCGTATATTTGGACCGACGGGAAGAATGAGAAAGAGAGGAATGGGCCAGATTCGGCCTGAAGGTTGGAAAGGGATTTTAATATGATTTTTAATTTAAATATTTACTAAAGTGTTATTTTGTAAAAATCTTGGAAAATACTTGGGCCTCAAAGTATTTAATAAAATTTTATCTGGGTAATTTGACGTTCAAATTTTTAAAGATTTTTATTAAGCACTTTCTTTAATTAATACATAATTTCTTAAAATTACTTTTTTACAGCAATTTATAATTAAAGAATTTTTAAGACGTGACACTTCCTCCCCAGCGATGAGCTCTACGGCAGCAAGCACATCTCCCCTTCTCTCTTCCCCACAGATCTGGTGGCAGCGGAGGTGATGGGCGACGAATCAAGAATGAGCTTGACAGCGTCGGGCTCGGCAGCTCGTGGACAAGAAGCCGCTGACGACGAGGAAGGCTCTTAGGGGCTAAATCTGGAGTGCTCAAGGTCATCCTCGTCATGTTCTCCGCCCACGTTGGCAGCGCCGATGAAGTGAACGCGGTAGCAGAGCTAAAAAGGTACGCCCTTCTTCTCCCATACGGCCCTTCTTACTCTGTGGTCACCAGAGTTCGCGGAGACGCCAAGGTTGGCTGTGGGCGTGGGGGTGGGTAGGCCGCACCGCGTCGTGGGGACACTACCTCTCCAATGCAGTTTCGACCCATCACTCCGCCTATGACGTGGCCTCACGTGACGCCTGACGAGGTTCGCGCATCTTCACAGGGAGACGAGGATATTCCAGGGGGTGTGGCGTGGCGACCCGAATCGTCTTTGGCACCTCGGGACCGAAAGCCACGGCCACGCGCTGTGAATGGCCTAAGAAGTTTGAAGCCTGCGCCAACAGGTCGGATCGTGGATCCGTATCGTGGCATGGCTGACCTGTAGCTGCTTGACCTGGAGTAGCATGCGCGCCGTGATGAGACACGAATGTCACTTGCCTGCAATGGACGAGCCAGCAGTTGCACACAAGATGGAATATTGACCACTGTTCGCGTTGGCACTTGGCACCTGAAGCCAATTCCCTCTAGGTTTTCCCCCACAGCCAGTGAAACCAAACGCATCGACGCCTCGATGGAACCAAGAGCCTGCACCTTTCCCTTCCTTTTGGCCATTTCCATAAAGTTAAAGTGCAAAACGCATTATCAGTTTATCGCACACATATACACAAATCTCACTGCGACCATCACGGATACACGCAGCGCAGTGCTCACGCATTTTCCTCACCAAATGCGTCCAAAATTCCTTGTGCCCCCAAGGGAGAAAAGCAGGCAGCGTTGTTCGCTTTCGCTTCGTTTCATCTGCTTGTTCCTCTCCTAGTGTCCACCTCCTCACGCCTCGATGCCACTGCACAAGCTGCTCTACTGTCTACTCCATTTCCACTCTACTAGTAGTAACTTTCACCCGTGTTGCCTTTCAAAAATTTCTACTTTCCCCGCGCATTTCTTCTTCTTCTTCTTCTTCCTCAATCCTGCTATAAAACTCGCTCACTCGATCAATCTCTGCTGTCAACCCGTTCGCACCATTGCAGATCGCTCCTGCTGCTGTTCCTCTTCCTCGCATGGCGCGTGCATGGAGGAGAGGTCGCCAATGGCGGCCAACAGGACCTGCCTCCACTTCTCTCCTTCAAGGCCTACAACCCGAGCGCCGCCGCGCTGGAGAGCTGGGTCGGCGGCAACCCATGCTCCGTTTCATGGATCGCCGTCAGGTGCAGCAGGGGCAGGGTGGTCGGGGTGTTCTTGGACAACGCCTCGCTGGTCGGCAGCGTGGCTCCTCTCCTCGAGCTCACCCACCTCAGCGTACTCACCGTCAGGATGAATTCCCTGTCCGGTCGTCTTCCTCCTCTGGACAACTCCACCAGCCCAAGGCTGAGACACCTGCTGGTCTCCCACAACCACCTCGCTGGAGGTCTCCGCCTATCGCTGCCTTCTCTGGTCACTCTGAGAGCAGAGCACAACGGCTTCCATGGCGGGCTGCGAGCTCTGAGCGTCCCGATGGTGAGGAGCTTCAACGTGTCGACGAACAAACTGGATGGGGAGATCTCAGGCGATCTTTCCGGGTTCCCGAGCTCATCTTTTGGAGGGAATCTTGCTCTCTGTGGGCTGCCTCTTCCGAAATGTGTTCATGCTTACAATGAGTTAGGAGATAGTAGCTCGAATGCTACCACTGGCATTAGCCAATCTCCTACTGCAGCAATGGACGCTAGTAGTGGTGATAGTAGTAGTAATGTTTCTCCTAGTAATGGAGGCTTGAGTAAGTTCAGTGTGACGGCGCTCATGGTGACCGGCATTGGCAATGCGGCGCTCATCTTGGTATCGGTGGCTATCTTTGTAGCCATGTTCGTCTACATGAGAAGAAAGCTTCGGTGATCGAAGGATGCTTCCGATGCGGCGCTGAGCTTTGAGGAGGAAGACAAGATGAGGAACGGGGAGGAGAAGGGGCAGAAGAGCGGCGGCAGCGGCGGCCTCGTCTGCTTCGAGGGCGGCGAGGAGATGAGGCTGGAAAGCCTGCTCAAGGCGTCGGCGGAGGTGCTCGGAAAGGGCGTGTCCGGGAGCACGTACAAAGCGGTCCTGGAGGACGGCATCGTGGCGGCCGTCAAGCGCCTCAGCGCGCTGCAGTTCCCCGGCCGGAGCAAGGCGTTCGACCGCCACATGCGGCTCGCTGGCCAGCTCCGCCACCGCCACGTCGTCAGCCTCAGGGGTTACTGCAACACCAACGGCGAGAGGCTGCTCGTCTACGACTACCTCCCCAACGGCAGCCTCCAGTCCCTCCTGCACGGCAGCAATGGTGCGTGCCGGCGTCGACTCGATCGATCGCCATTGATGCGATGCCAGAGGTGTTCTTGATTGGTTGGTTGCTGCTGTTGTTGCAGGTGGCGGCGGCGGCGCGACGAGCCTGGACTGGGCGGCGAGGAAGGCCATCCTGTTCGGCGCGGCGCAGGGGATTAACTACATTGTGAGAATAAAACTTGTGTGGCTAATTTCGTTTCCTGCATTTGCATAGTTTGATTTGGGTCATCATGCATGAGCTCACCAAATTATGTGGGAGTCGTGCATTGTAAGTTGAGGGAATCGCCAAGGATAGCTCGGGGTACCCGCGTCGCTCGCCACGATCGCCATGAACGGGAGAAGCACGTGCGCTGTGGGGATGGACGCAGAGAAACGCATGGCGCAAGAATCGATTCTAGTGGAATGTTGCTGTTGTATGTATTTATCTATAAATAAGAATGAAATGAGAAGAACGGAAAAGCTGCAGGATTTAGTCGGCAGCGCAAAAATTACTCTGTTTTCTGTCGCCGTGCCGGATCGTAAACAATATTCGTCAGCGTGTTGTCTTTCATCCGATCCATTGCAAGTGATCTTCGGATTCCTGACATACATCCACACGTTCCCGGCGAGGCCGGCGCTGGTACACGCCAACGTGAAGCCGTCCAACATCCTGCTGGACGAGCACGGCGCCGCCTGCGTCTCCGAGTGCGGGGTCATGTGCTACGCCACCAACATCCAGCTGTCCATCCCGCGGCCGCCGCGGTGCCCGCCGGAGATGTTCTTGGACCGGGCGGCGGAGGCTGGCACGGGTACGCGGCGCCAGAGCTGGCGTCCGGGGCTGGCGCCGGCTCGCGCGCGACGCAGGAGTCCGACGTGTACAGCTTCGGGGTGGTTCTCCTGGAGGTGGTGACCGTCGACTATGCCGGGGATGGCGGGGTGGAGGAGACGATGGGGTGGGTCAAGATCGGCATGCTGTGCACCGCCGAGACGCCGGAGGAGAGGCCTAGGATGGTGCAGGTGCTCGCCATGGTGGGCGAGTTCATGTGAAGGGAAGCAAGCGGCGCCGTCAGTTAGCCGCTAAGCCAACTTTGCCTGTAAACGAGTCATTAGCTTACTAGCATTGCATCTCTAGAGCAGTAGAAGCGTCAAGTGCCATGAAAAATCCTTCTGGAGGGAAAGAAGGGCTGTATGCGTGAAAGATGTTTGTTGAAATTGTGGCGCAAACTGCTTATCTGTTGGGGATAAATCTCATGTATGTCTTTAATCAGCTGTAAATCTGCAATGCAAAGGCCGGGATTCGTTTATTTATCTAAAAAAAATCTGCAATGCAAGCTATGGCCTGAAAGCTTTCTAGCACTCCATGTTCTGCGTGAGAACCATTTGATTTGGTAGTGGCCCGGCCCATAGTTTGGAAATGGATTTGCACGGCCTAAGTCTGCTAGTTACTGGGCTGCACGCCTGCGCCCAGCCGTTTGCCTACTTAGTTCAGAAGAGGACCAAGCTTTGCTCGGTGGTAAGCTCGTAAGCTAGCAGTGGAGCGAGCCGCTGGTCGCCAGTCACCTCACCTAGACGGGGATTTTTTCTGTTACATAAAATGGTATATAAATACGTAAATGTTTAGTAGGACTATACATTATTCATACATAGGAGGCTTTGGATCCTTAAATGTTTAGGATTGTGTTAGACACACACGTATGTGTGGTGTTATGTAAGTGTGGTATGAGTTTATGTGTTTCCGTAGTTGTACCCTTATAAAAACCTTAGTTCAGAAATGAGAGAGGCAGAAATTGAGAAGAGGAGATGAACTGACGGAACAGCAGCGCTAGCTGTGGTTCAGCGAACCACCCCCACGTTGCCTACTTGCCTGTACGGCATGGTCAATTTGCAGTGAACCTGACCCATTTGGCCAGTCCATAGAACCACATTAGAAGCTACCATCAGTCTTCAGAGTTCAGTTACAGCAGCACGCTCTTCAGAAATTCACTGAGAAACAAAACGCTGCAATTCCCGTTGTCCACACAGCTGCAAAGCTCAAGCAAGTAGCTGTAGCCGTGAAAGATCAGAAGTCTGAATCTTTGTTTGGCTTTTTGCATGGCCATATTTGCAACAACAGTTCTTTCCTGTACAGGATGCATTGAGCCTAGAGAGCCTAAGTAAAATTTTTCAACAAGTTCAAACTGGCTTTACCATGGAATCGTACAGTTGGTAGACGGTACAGCTGCGCTACCACTAAGACAACTCATATGTGGACCAGTACTCAACAAGATGCACATGGGCAAACATGCTTCAATGATTTCGGCCTTTGGATCCATCAACAAAATCACGAACATCTCCAGGCCACCACTACGATTTAACATCTCGCAGTTTGTAACTTTGAATGCAATAATTTGCGTCCAGCCTTACTGCCACTCGTTATTCTTTGGTCGTTCAGAGCACAAATTGGAGCAGAGCTGAACGTTGTACAGGCGTGGCTGATCTTTGTTTACTTCCTTCAGAATGACAGATTAATATTCCCATGATCAAACTGATCTCAGTTTCGAGGAGGTAATTACAATTTTGCAGATAATTGTACTACACTGTAGTTTATTTGTTAATACGACAGATTGGATTGGCGAACGTTGTGCAGGAGATATTTGAATTGTACAATCTCTCGTTATTTGCCGTTTGATATATTTTCTAAGGCGAGAGATCACAATCTACATCAAACTGCCACCATGAATGCACTTGTTTTTTAAACTGAAAAGAATCAAATAAATCATCTCAATTCATACCAAGAAAAAAGAAGAGTAAGTACATGGCCGACGCCACAGAGAAATGGCGTGAAACCACACCTCCCTCCCTCACACCACCGCAACTCGTTACATACACAAATCCCCCCACGCCTTCCAAACCCACGCGACGACACGACGGAGACACGCACACACACCGTGGACGACGAACGAATCAATCCAGAAGCCGAGGAAGACAAAGGATCTAGCAGAAGAGGTAGCCGAACGCGGCGGCCGCGAGGGAGGCGGCCGCGAGGGGCACCGCGGCGGCCGCGTCGGAGGCGGGCGCCGGGGCCGGGGCCTCGGCGGCGGCCGCGGAGGCGACGAGGGCCGCGGCGATGGCGGCGATGGCGATCGCCTTCATCCTGAGACCGGCCATTGTCGTCTTCTTGGAGGGGTCGGAGGGATCCGGGCTAAATCTTCTTTATTTGGCTGTGAGAGAGATCTCTCCGGCGAGAAGCAGAGAGATGCAATGCACAAGAGAGGTAGGCGGCTGGGGGAGGTGGAGGAGGAGGGAGTAGGGGTCAGGGTTTATATAGGCAGTCAGGAGGAGGCGGCGGCGAGCCAGCCGGAGACAGGTTAGGGTAGGTCGCGTAGGGCAGTGGGGTGGCGGCGAGAGGCGCACGGCTGGCCGTTTGTTGGGTTCCGGGTTCGGTGGTGTGGCGTTGCGCGTCTGCTCTCCCGCTTGAACCGCGGCCGCGTGTGTGGTCTTTGTTCCGGGCTTCTGCCTGTTCATCAATGTGCACCACGACTGCACATGCCTTCGCTGCTTCATTCTTCCTGTTTAATGTGATTCTTGTTTTTTAAGTTAGAAAATACTGTTAATAATCCGTTGAGAGATGAGATGAGACTTCTATTTTCTTTGTGACTTTGTTGACGCGTTGACTATAACGGGTGCTTAAGCAAACAACGGTAACATGACACATGGTTAATCTTTTTTTTACTGCATTAGAAGTCTTCGCGGTATTGAGACAAAAATCGTGGGGTTTTTTAATGACGCGGAGAAGTAGAGCACAGCCAAGGTTACACGAAAGATAGATTCAGAAGATCAAGATTGAAGGGGCAAGGACTCATGGCCTCATGGGGAAGAGGCCAGACTAGTGGGAACAGCTGGCGTGACAGTTGCCAAATGGCCCCCCTCGAATTAGCTGTCAAAGCTAAATTCAGCAATGCGACCGGCCTTCCTTTGTTAAGCTTCCTTCCCCTTCCTCTCTGAAAATTCCAGGAAGGCCAACGATATTTTGCTTTGCTGCGATTGCGGCACTCTCTTGCTCGTGTATATTCACCAGTAGCTCGGGTACAGAATTCAGAGTGAAAGCCGGGTCTGAATTTGATTAACCTTGCCCCTGATTGCAACGTGCTAACGAACGGACGCGTTGAGATACGAAATTGGCGTCAATTTTTCTACGAGAAGAGCAGAACAATATCCTACCAGACCACCAGCACGATTGCGTCCTCCAATATTTCGGTCCCTCTGGAAGGTCGTGGTGAAGAACAATTCAACTCTTCGGAAGCAAAAAAGTCGGCGGCAACCATTACTAGCACGCGTTTGGTGCGTAAGTACTACTCCTGCTACCGTCCAGTTGCAACGCTTCATACTTGCATGCGTTTTCTCCTTTATTTCTTTCTTTCCTCGCTGCTCGGCGGCGTGGCTGGCTACGTACGGTTCCCGTTGCTTTTGCGGCGTGGGTGGGTGACGCGGGGTGCGCGTGGGCGTGGTTAACCGCCTTTCCTCCTTCGCCACGGCGCCAGGGTGCACGCCGAGGCCGTGACCGTGACCGGCCCGGGCGGCCTGGCCAGATGGAGGGGAAGCTCGTGGGAGCAATGATTCTTTGCTTGGGTTGGATACTTGGATGTTGGGGGTTGAACGAACCGTAGAAAGTGGTAGAATGCGTTGCCATTTGGACGTTGCCAGGCACACACGAGTGATCAGCCGTTGTGGAATACTCATTTTAGTTAGGAAAACACATTCTCTTATTTCTCTCTTTTATTAACACAAGAAGGTAGAGGCACAAATAAATGATTGCATTACAGACAAAATAAAAAGAATACAAGGAAAAACGAAAATAAAGAGATAGAGAGCAAGACGGTGTTTTTATTCATAACTATCTAAGATGATTAGTACAATTGCACAGCTAAGTATCCAAACAAAATTATATTATAATACAATTTATCTATATTTTTTTACATGACATCATTAAAAAAATGTAATCTTCGTCATAGTTAAGGCGCCAAACGTTACTGGCAGCGTGATCTTCTTTTCTAACAGCTTGAAGACGACTATGGTATAATCCCATGGAGGACAACTCTATAAACTCGTTTTGAGAAATCTCTATGGCTTCTAGCACGCTAATACAAAAGAGACCAATATAACTATCTTTATCAATCATGTCACGGATAACTCTAATATTTCTAATAACGAGTTCAACTACTATAAAATATTGGCTAGAGGTAGCATGGATTACTGAATGTTTGTTAGCTAAAAATATTATCGGTTGGTCCAACAACTAAAGTTTTGTTGTATATCCATATGATATAGAGAATACCTCACATTCAACCTTCTTATACTCCCTTTTTAGAAGAATAGAGGTTGAACTGCTGAGGATATAAACCACCATGAGGTTAGCAAGGGGATAGTCATCGTCTTTATCGGATGACTTAGCAATAGAATTTTCTTTCTCGATGACACGAACTCTTTGGTCAAACTATATATCTAATTGTCGAGTCATCTCCTTTTCAAAGACTTAAAAACTAGTTAAAGAGTGAGAGCTTGTTTTGTAAATTAAGCACCACCACTTACGACCTAGTCCTTCGTCCTGAGACTCGTAGCACCGTTGTTTTTGGATATTCATTCTATAGTAAGTACTTTTTTTTCAGCCTTGTGATTTTTGTTTCGCTTTTTTTATTGGGCTGATCCAAAGTCTTTAGCAATACATGTATACTTTTTCTTTGCTGAATTCTTGTCTTCGTCGATGAGAGCACCTTGTTCAACGATCTTAAATAATATCGTTGTCGTAGTTACTTTTTTTGTTGCCAACACATGTATCGTCCATTGATCTCGGATGATAGACTTAAATGGTATGATGACAGATGTGTTGGTAATCTTACGGGGTTATATTGCGACACTCATTAATGTGTCATATAACGTCCCATAAAGTCTTCCTGTTTTTCTATCTTATGTCGTGTAAATAATTCTTGATAGTGTGCCTCTTGTATATATCTTAGAAGTTCGTCATAGATTGTAGAGATTGTCATAAGACTCAATTGAGGACCTATACAGGTGGACAATGCATGACCTTGTAGAGCTTTTGAGCACGGTGGACAGATAATTTGCCATCGCATTCTCGTTTGTCTCAAATGCATTCAAGACCATAGAGTCAACCTAGAGAAATTTTTTAGGATCCATGCTTTCGTCATACTTCTCTACTGGGTTAAGATGGAACTTGGATTGCCACCTCACTTCTCTAAGAAATTGGATGAACAACAATTATTGTATCTAAGATGTCTCTAAGGATCTGATTGGGATGAAGATAATAATGATAAAGACAATGACAAAGTACTAGGCAAGTTGTTCAGTTCTCAAGAAGACTAGCATCGACCATTACGATCTTCTCGTTGAGGCAGTGTTCAAGAATTTGGTTTACTATTCCTGCCACTTTGTCGACCATCCTCCTCTCAACGGCAATTTGGAGTATGAGAGTGATCTTTGCATCGATCTTAGCGATTATCGTGGCAATCCATCATTTGTGATCCTTTTGTGTCTCTCTAGGTCTTCACGCAACTCGTGATCCTAGGGAGGATGACATCATGGTGAAGAATTCCATCATCGAGAGGAACCTAAGCGTTTTTTCAAGCATGATGATTTTTCCATCATTCTAAAGATATAGTTCTATCATTATTGTTCAAATTATACGGAGGTGGAGATTTATCATAGGCCTTTTTGGTTTTTCTCCTATCGCTTTAATAAAGACGACATCGACATTAGTGATAGAAAACTTCATCCTTTTAAACTATTTTGTGAGCTATAGGTTAATGGTAAGCTCTGCTAGAGGATGGTCTAGTAGAGAACATGCTGTCAGTAGGTGCTACATCGTAGTGACACATACTCTCTTAAGAGAGTTGACATAGACGGTGATATCGATATGTGGTTCTTCTCCGTCTTAATATCTTGGATCAATCTCTAAGATTCTAATGATCTTTTCTTAATTGTTCCAATATGATCAAATATTAAATCTAATTATCATCCGTTAAATCTATATTCTTCAATGCCATAATGTACAGAGAGTTCATCGATGTTATCGTTAGCTAACCTTCTTTGTAACAAACCCTAAACTGAGGCCGTGAAGTACGCAGCGCAACTGAGGCTTCACCGCTTCAGTGCTTCACGCTGCAGTCCGCCCTGACGCACGCATGCCTTGCTTTACGGCCTCAGCTTAGGGACGCGTGCACGCGAACGCGATGAAGCCCTTGCTGCTCACGCCGTCAACGCTCTCGCGACTGCTCCACCTACAAAGCTGTCGCCACCGTGCGCATGCCGCCTCCTTTTCCTCCAACCGCCTATTTCCCCCTCTCCTCCGTCCTCCTCGCCGCTGTTTCCGCGGCGGCCGCCTCATCGCCTCCTCTTCCTCCCAGGTCTGGTTTGATGCTCCCGGCCTGGCGGCCTCTTGTTAGGCCTGTTTTGGGGCGGTTGCGGACCAAGTGTTCGATAGAATGCCCCTGTGGCCCTGTGATGAATATGGCTGTGGCTGATGGCATTGTTCCCTGCGTTCAGATGGCAGCGCCTGCCGATGCACCGGGCGGATCCGCGGATGCGTTTGAGGTGATCCGCGCTCACCAGGTGCGGCCCTTCCCATCGGCATCGCCCTCTTGTTTGGACGCCTTGTGTAGTTGTGTATGTAGTATCCCCAACGATCCTGACGATGCAGTATCCCATATATGACATCCAACACACAAATCAGTTTATTCACTTGTTCTGGGCCAGTATAACCGAGAGATTCCACAAACTTAGGACAACGTGCTGGGTAAATGTCTGTGATACAGTTAGTCCATTTTTTTAAAAAAAGGTCAAAGCCTCAAAGGTCTTATTTATTCCCAGGAAGGATTAGTTATGGTATTGTGAAACAGGGTTGGAAGCTGTCACTGTGGTGAATGTTTCAACAAATTTGTGTTGTAAAGAAGGATCGTATTAGTAATTAACGATGACATGAAGAGATTATCTTTACAAGAATTAGACCTACAGGGAATTGTTTCTGAGCCACAGCACTATCAACTGATTTGCAAAAATTTCCCTTGTCAATTCCTGCATGAGTTTCCCTGCAAAAAAAGAAAGAAAAAAAAATCCTGCATGAGTTTGAGCAATCAACTTGCAGAACAAGCGTGTATCTGTCATGATATAAGGGAACTCTTCAATATTTTTTAAAATCTTTTTCATCATTTCTTGATCGTGCTTACTCAAACAAAATTTTCTTTATACATAGGCAAAAGCTGCTCGACTTCCTCCAGTTGAAGAAATACGGACCATTCTGGACCAAAGTGTTAGGGGTGTCCTTGCCACCCATTCGCAGGTATTCTGTAGACCATAGTGAGTAGTGGTTGTATTGCCATGTACAGGGCAATCGTCGAGAGCATGCAATAACATGCTATTCTGTTTTCAGGGCATGTTGGCTATCCATCTGGTTCAATGGTCGATTTTGCATGTGATCAGGATGGTTCCCCCATATTAGCAGTTAGTAGTTTAGCAATTCAGTCAAAGGTACGCTGTAATGTTCTTTCATCATCTTGGACACATGATAAAACTACATGATTACTGTTTCCCATGCATGGAGACTTTAGACATTTGTTGCCATTGTTAGTACCACTGAAACATACACATAGTAGTACTATTACCACACTGGCATAGATGTTTAGACATGTAAAGCAAATAACTCTATGCATATGCATGTAAAATGCATGACTATGAGCAGTGATATTTGAAAACAGTAATTATGCTACTCTACATTCACCAGCAGTCCAGCTGGCAAATTTTTTTATTATCATGTGTTTTCTTTGATGCAAGCTTCTTGTGTTCTGATACGTTTTTTTGTCCAGACCTCTCTGAAAATCCTAAATGCTCACTTCTTATTGCTAAAGACCCTGAGGACAGAACAGATACTGTGATTACTGTATATGGTGATGCCACGCCTGTAATTTTCTCCCTCTCTCACACTCCAGATACTGGCCTGCTTATATCCTGATTCGTTTCTGTATTACACTTTCCTATATCATACTGTACAATGTACATGTTACGTGATGATATATCTCTGTTGGTCTTTTGTATTATGTTTCAAAGGTTTCAGACCAAGAAAAAGACACAGTACGAAGTGCGTACTTACGAAGACATCCTGAGGCATTTTGGGTATGCTTTGTGGACATTTTTTTTTACTATTTTGGAAGCACACGTTATTTCATGAAGTACTAATTTATGATTAAACAAATGCCAAATAAGGTTGATTTTGGTGACTTCCGTTTTCTGCACATCAAGCCAAAAGCTGTGCGATATGTGTCTGGGGTTGCAACTGCCATCCTTGGTTCTGGAGGTATGTTGCCTTCTTCATTGCCCTAGTTGAGCCACTATTTGAAAACTAAAGGTTATCCTTTACAACAACCAGATTTCAGGGTTCTATATCACTAGTAAACCTTTTATTTGCTCATTTATTTGGGAGTACTGAGTGGCCATGCTCCTCTTTTGTGTTCCCACTGCCAGTATTGGTACAAGAATAGAAACCATGACAAATGATTTGGTGATAATGATGCCTGATTTTAATGCTATTGTGAAACATCCCAGAATTCAGTGCTTCTGAGTTCAAGGAAGCAAAAGTGGACCCAATATCTCAATTCTCAACCCCTATTACGGTATGTCCACATTCTTTTTCCTTTTTCTCTGTCCATTAATAATGGACATTACCCTAAATATGTCAATCCTTAGTGTAGTTATGTTAACTTTTAATTCGATACAGAGCCACATGAATAAGGATCATGCTGATGATACAAAACTCATTGTGCAATACTCAACCACTGTCAAGGCAAGTACACAAGAAATTTTATGTACAGTTTTTAGTCATAAATGTCACTTGACATAAAATATTAGGCAAATCACATTTTCTGGGATACTGTTACGCAACTAAATAACCAGTATTTAAGTTACTGAATGGAGTGTATTCAGTCATCTTGGCGTGTTTAATTTTGAAGAGAACATTCTTGGGTTCAAGCATATGGCTGCCATTTTCTTTAGGCAAGACCTACTCTGTAACTGAAGAAACCATGGCTAGCTGGTGTAGGATGGATTCACAAGAGTTCTGTCTATACCCTCACCCAGAAGTTCCTCAAGTTCAGCGCCTCCTGATGACCTGAGGTCCTGAACCCACACGGCCACACCCTATCACCTATCTAGTGTTGCACAATGGCCAGATTTAGCAGTGCATAGCCACACAACCAGGCCCTGTTTGCAATGTTCTCATAGGAATGGAAACCAGGGAGGTGTTGACAATTGAGAGGGTTGGTTAGGCCGGTTCTGTAGTTTGAGTCCAACATATTTATACCATTTATTTTGTAGCCTGGTTGATATTTTTGTGTATCCAGCTTATTATGCTGTAGTATGCAACATGGAGTGCACGTTTTGTCCAGCAGCATCTGTAAACATCATTTTGCCAGTACTCTTGAACCATATCCTGATCACACAACAATAGTGTGGAATAGTGGAACAGGAGCCTATCTTTTTTCCCCAATAACACATCTGTTTATGCTTTATTTTACTCTATCTGTTGCTTTTTTAGTTTCTACACTGTTATACCTTATACATTAGAGTTAGACAAAATGTTCTTTTTTTATGTACTGAGTGTTGAAAAAGATAAACCATTTCAGGTGGACTTTGCTTACATGATTGATGCGGATAGTCTTGGTTTCAATGTGAAGGTAACTCCCTAAAAAACTTGTTCTACTCTTGTACTATATGAAAAATGCATTGATGTTATCCTGGTAATGCTACCACCAAGGAACCAAATATGAAATAATGATGTTACATTTGATAGAACAATAACAATACTTCAACAATGAACAATCAACAAAGCAATAAGATTTAGAACTAGATAAGATTCTAAAAGCAAAGGTCATGCTTCCTGATAGCATTACAATTTCAGGAGAGAATACCTATAGATATCTTGAACTTTGGAACCCCTCATTGGCTTTATAATGACACACTTATTTCTTTACATCTTTGAATATATCTTGTTGAACCTTAATGTGCTGCAGTGTCCACTCAGTCAAAACTCAAAAGCCAACCTTGAACTTGTAATATACACTTTGCGTTTGTCCAGGCTGGTTATGATGAAAGTGTTTTGAAGCTGCGTATCCCCTTCCCCAGGCGTGCACAGGACAGGAAGTGAGTCTCCGCAGTCCTGCTCTGCATTCTCTTAAAGCCTTTTATATTAATGTCTATGATATGATTCTTTGAAATATAGATATCTTAAGATTGACCATATTGTTTTTGCTGTTCCTGTATAGGGATGTTTAGACACTTATTGTGGAAATGCTCCAAGCTGCAAAAGCCTCATCCTCGGCTGATGAATGATGTATTGTTCTAGAAAGGACCATCTTATATATCCATGTAAATGAAATAAAGATATAAATCAATATGAGCTTCTCTCTTCAGTCTCAGCATCAATTCAAGATG
Organism: Oryza coarctata; assembly: GCA_030770085.1. Classification (NCBI taxonomy): domain Eukaryota; kingdom Viridiplantae; phylum Streptophyta; class Magnoliopsida; order Poales; family Poaceae; genus Oryza; species Oryza coarctata. Next base: position 16,680,327 of record CM061474.1, on the reverse strand, counting down.
GAAACTCATGCTTTCACACATGATATACCAGTATACCACAATGCCCCCAGCTTAACACCGAACAACATAAAGTCAGTTGAACCACTGCAAAGCTGCCTGTATATTACGGAGTAACTGCTGAAGCGCTCTGCCCTACACAATTCTGTCAATTGTCATTGTTTAACCACTAAATGTTGTGTATTGTAAGCCTGCAGAGACCCAGAGTTGGTGCCTTGGTGGTGTGATTTTTGTTCTATACCCCTATCGTTCCTCCATCTGCTATAGTTAGAAAAATCATTGAATTGTTGGTATCCCTTGCGACGAGGTTTATCAATCTTTCCTATCTATAAACAAAATGTGTATCTATTCTTTAAAGTTGTGCTACAAATGGAGATGGTATAAAGAAACTGAAAGACATCAAACTGAAACTGTTGCTTATACTATTTCACTCTCAACCATGAATTGATTTGATAGATTCGATATTCATAATATTGAATTGATTCAGTATCAGAATACAAGTCCTTCCCTCCCCTTACAGATACCCTTTTTCCTCTCCATGAGATTACATCCCGGGAAGGGATCCAAAGCTCCATCGAAGTAGTGATCATGATCCAGCATTTCCTTAATATAAAAGGTAGTAAAAATGACAGTAAGAAAATACCATTAAATGCGCAAGATCTACATACGTAACATGTCAAAGCTTTCCATAACACAAACGACAGGACAGAGCTTCATACTCTGAATTCCACTGAAGCGCAGGCAGGGTGGCATCTGTTTCAGCAGCCTAATACTCCATTATCAATATCAAATCGAATTTTCTAATATTCCATTATCAATATCAGTTCGAATTTTCTAATATTCCATTATCAATATCAAGGACTGATTTGTATCGCTACCAAAGTTTACAATCCAAAACAGGGGTTTTTGTGAAAATAACAGTACCGCTACAATTGGTTGCGAACCAACATAAGGATCTATGTGAAAATATTACATCCACAAAGGTCTTAAGTGAAAATGACATCTTGTGGCTCCCATCTGCTACCTCGCTCCTCAGCCGCGCCGCTCTCCTTTCCATCACTCACTCCACCATTGCCACCCTCGCCGCGTGCTCCTTTACTGCTCACGCGCAGTCTCCGTCACCCGGCGCCGTCCCGCGTCGATTCCCTCCTCCCCGTGGAAGCAACCGCAGAGGCCGCGGCCGAGAGGCGGGGAGTCGAGAGGAAGAGATGGAGTACAGGAGAGTGAAGGACCAGGTAAGCACCAATCCAAGCCCCGCAACCCTAACGGAGAGAGGAATGCCACTTGCGGCTGATGCGCCACCGCCGTCCGCGCCTCTCGATTAGATCGCTGCAGCGGGGGTTCCCTTTTGCGATTTTTGTTCCTCGCTTAGGGTTCTAAAAATTCCGGTCGCTTGCGGCTCTGGATGCCAATGACACGGTGGCTTTTATCTTTACTAATCCAATCGATTTGAATTCTAAAAATAAAATCTAGCGCCGAAATGTTACAGGGTATGAAACGGGATAGTGACTCATTGATATTAACAATGTAGCGGTCATTCAACCACATTATTAGATTTAAGACAATTTATCTGATTACTGGTAGTAAGTAGTAACCGACCAATGCATAATTCCTGTATTGTAAATAGTAAGCTGAAGATATAGAGAACGGTATGTTTGGTGAGCTTGATTCGCGAAACCGGTGGCGCTTTCAATCACCTGTTCGTGGCCAAACCAGGCAGATCCACTGTGGTTTAAACTTGAAATTCAACTTAAATTTGCCTGGTAGTTTAGTCATATTGATGTTTGGAAATAATATGCTGATAAGCATCAATCTGGCAATATGTTCAACCATAACTGTTTGGAGTTATGAGCATTACAATTAAGCTTGTACTTCAGCTGTTGTTCTGTTTTCTAACAAGTTATGTATCTGCTTACTGTCTAAAGGAGAGTTATGATGTTGTATCTCATAAAGACATAGAAACCCCTGGTGAGAGTTCTTTTTCTAGCAGTAAGTTGCCGATTCCTCATAGGAACATTTTCTTTCAGTATCCATAAACAGGAATCTGATATCTTTACTATTTTATTATTTAAAGCTTCAGCAACCTCCAGTATTAGCACTGCAGGAGCTTCAAAGGGCAAAAATAGTTGGAAGTTAAAGTAAGACTTAATTGTTGCAATCTCTGTCATTATATAACATACTTGTGAAAATCAATTGATTTATCAGTAATGCATTGTGGCAGGTCCATTGTTACATTTGCGTTGACATTACTAACAAGTTCTCAGGCAATACTAATTGTGTGGTCAAAAAGAGCTGGAAAATATGAATATAGTGTCACTACGGCAAATTTTTCGGTGAGGAAAATTCACAAATTCCCTCTTGGCAACTGGTGTCAGTAACTCCAACCTCCAGGAGCTTTCCCTTTTGTTTCTATTGGTACAATGATTTAACCATGTATCCCTTTGTATATGTCTAGGTGGAAGCTTTAAAATGTCTGTTGTCTCTCATAGCCCTGTACAGAACATGGAACAGTCAGGGTGTTACAGAAGATAATAGGTGATAATTCTATCATAATGTACTGTCTAGTTTCATATTAGCATTTATAGTCTTCATCCTACTCTTTAGCAACTTATCGTCATAATTTTCAGGTTAAGTACATCGTTTGATGAACTTAGTGTTTATCCTATTCCTGCCATACTTTACATGGTAAAGAATTTACTGCAGGTTTGTCCACTTGTCCAGTTCTTCCATGCTAAAAGTATTTTTCTGTTTACAACAGAAGTGTCTGATGCATTTTTCCACTTCCTGCTTCATGTCAGTATTACATCTTTGCATATGTGGATGCACCAGCTTATCAAATCCTGAAGAACCTGAACATTATTAGCACGGGTGTGTTATACCACATCATTCTAAAGAAAAAGTAAGAACTCCACTCTCCAGAATCTTGAAAGTCATAACCAGTTACCTTATCTGCAACATCTAAAAAGATGTTACTTTGCTTGCTCACTAGCTTGATAACTTGATAATGTTGTATTGTGCTTTACTCAACTTGGACCTTGAAGTTGGGAGTATATAGTTGGATATAAATCTGCCATGCTATAGTTCTATGACAAAAGTCATCATGTAATAAAGTTCAATTGCACACTAATATTCATCATTAAGCATGACCACCCAAACTCATCATCTAAGAACTGCTAAGATTTCTTTGGGCTGTTTTGCATTTTGCTGATGTAGCTTACTCTGGAAAATTCATAATCTTACCTGGCTTTTGACATGCTAAATGTTTCAGTACTTTATTCTAGCCTTCTTACCTGGCCATCATAATCTTGACATGCTTTAAAATCTGAATCTATCCTTCACTTTTCTCTTCATTCTTTCCATTTTGATTTCGTAACTGAGTGTTTTTTTTTGTTCTTTCCAGGTTAAGTGAAATTCAGTGGGCTGCATTTATTCTTTTATGCGCTGGTTGCACTACGGCCCAGCTGAACCCCTCGTAAGCAAAATATGTTATGACACTTTTGTGTTCATTCTCAACAATCTTCATATTCCTTCAAATCATCATTTTCAAGTAGTAGAATAATATGCCATTTTCCAGGTCAGATCATGTTCTTCAAACCCCTATTCAAGGTTGGATTATGGCAATTGTAAGTCACTAGAATTGGAAATAATCAGTCAGTCACTTAGACATGCTACAAGATGTGTTTTAACTCAATTAATGAATGTGCTTTCTTCTTCAGGTGATGGCTCTTCTAAGTGGTTTTGCAGGGGTATACACAGAGGTAAGTGACTTTACTAAGCATTACCCCCTTTTCATATTTATCTGACTTTAGGAAGATTTATTTGATGCGTGTTGTTCATCTTTGATCAATGCAGGCAATCATCAAGAAACGTCCTTCAAGAAACATTAATGTGCAGAATTTTTGGCTGTACATTTTTGGAATGCTCTTCAATTTAGTTGCAATTTGTGTTCAGGACTTCGATGCTGTCATGAATAAGTTAGTTCTGATGAAATCTATCAACTCATGCTAATGTTTTGATACGTTTCACACTATCAGCCATTTTAACTTGATTTTGCCATCTAATGCAGAGGCTTTTTTCATGGCTACTCATTCATTACCGTTTTGATGATTCTTAACCATGCACTCAGGTACTAATTGCTGGATCTTGTTTTGTCTGTTCTCTTTTGAGGTTTGCACATCACAGTGTATTATTTTATTTTTATTTTTTGCTTTGCAGTGGCATTGCTGTATCAATGGTGATGAAATATGCTGACAACATTGTCAAGGTACAAATCCTGAACTTCTACGGATGGCATACTCTTTTCATGGCCTTAGAGTTCTACCAGATTGTATCACTAGATTCTTTTCATGGCACAGTTGGTTTGCCTTACCTGGATGGCTTACAGCCTTACATTTACATTACACCTTAAATCTTGCTTTGTTTTATACCTGTCATTCCTTAGCAATAGTATCTTCTTGATGATACCTTGTGTCCATGTCCATGCCCATGCCTGTCTGGTGGATTATTGTTTATGCTTTTTCTTCATTCTGATATATGAGGAACTATGCCATTCCATATTCTGTTATTGGAGAAACTATTTTAGTAAACAGATAAAACCAGGCCTCTAAGCAGGACCTTGGTTTGGATGGTTCCATTGTATCCTGTAGAAAAAAGATAATTATAATGCACCAGCCTGTTTTTTGTATTCAAAACCTTGTGATATATGAGGCACCTGTAAAACTAAATTTCACAAAAATGCCAACTTAGATTTTTGTAGATTCTCTGTATAATTAGTGAGGCTGCTCAAAGTCCTCTTGATTTCCACACCAATCATTGTCTACTGAAAAACTTCTTGCTAAGACTGTAATGTTCACACAGTTTTCCATCAATCATTTATCTGACCATGCGACCTTGCATACATGCAGGTGTACTCAACTTCAGTTGCCATGCTTCTCACTGCGGTTGTTTCTGTCTTTTTGTTTGGTTTCCATCTATCCCTTGCTTTCTTCCTCGGATCCACGTAAGTGCTTATTAAAGTGAATAACAGATTGTCTCGATTGTTGCCTTGTAACCAATGATAGTAATGAGCACTTGCTATAATTGCAGGGTTGTTTCTGTTTCTGTATATCTGCATTCTGTTGGGAAGCCCCAACCGCAGAAATGAGCTTTACTTTCTTGAGTGCATCTTTTGAAGTATTGGAAAATGGCAACATCCACATCTTTGCTGCATTTTACAATGATTTTTGGGTAGCACTGCCAATACCATTGCACAGTGCCGAAGATGAGATTCATTCTTGACCATCTGACTACTCTTGAGCCAAGTTCTTGATGGATTTCTTGATCTCCAAGCCAAACCCAACCGGCCGATGATCAATGCAGATCCACTAAAGTTTTGAACCGCTTGACTGATGATTTGAAGCTCTGTTTTGCCCGTACCCAGATGCTTGACGTTTATTTCTTATCCTTTTACTCCTAGGGAAGAGAGTACGTGTTACCAGTAGTAGCAAACATTTTCTGACAAACAATTGTGCTGATAGGGTACTTATATAAGTATGCCATATCAATTATATGTAGTTATCTCTAGTTTGTACAAATACGACAGGACGATTAACCCAACTTCAGCAGAATTTGCGACCACACTCCTTTTCATTATTTGAGCCCAAGGGATGTGATCTTACTGTAACTTGAGGCCTCAGAAACATCGCCACAGTAGTGTGGGCCGGCCCATATGGTGAATTCACGTATATTACGATTCAGGCCGGGCCGAAAGTACACTCAATTCTGGGCTTATCTTAGATGGGCCACAACCTGGCCCGATTCATCCAAACAAGGCCTATAGGTTGGTCGGAACCCTATGCCTGACCCGGCGATCCCAACCTCCGACTCCACCCTGTGCCTCCCGCCGCCGCCGCTGTCGGTGCCTTGTTCCTCGCCTGTTTGCTCGCGTCTCTCTGTATTTAGACGCAGCGCTGCTAGAGAAGACAACAGCACGACAAGGTAAGAGGAACTGCTAGAGCTCTAGCGATGACTCGTACTGATTTATGCTTGCTGATGAAATATTGCAAGGTTTACGATCAGTGTGGTGTATACTATCTACTGTTATGAATTATTCGATTGGTTTACCCTATCCAACGCAACCCTGCTTATCCCAACATGCTATTTGAACCTGTTGAATTTTTGCGTGCCATATTGAGACGGTTCCCCGAACTCGAAAATCGCAACTCGAACTAATTTGATAGTGTTAGCTATTCTTTGATTAATGGATTTTGTAGCTTGTACATAAGATCTAATAGATTGTGCATCATCTCATTGTATACACACATTGAGGGCATGTGTTGTACACAAAAGATAAGAAAGATACCCCTGGTTCACTTTCTGTGTTTTTATCGCGAGCATCATTTGCACAAAAGCACAGATCGTTGGCCACTCCAGTGTTTTGCATATTCTTGTTAGTTACTGACTTCCTATATGTTTTAAACTTGTTACCTCTACATGCTCACACCTTGCAATTAAGTATTAAGCATAGCTGATTTAGGTTTGGTCCTTTGTTATATGATCCTTGTTTTAAGGCAGTAAGGTTTGGGCATCTATTACCATTGTCTCCTCTCTTGCAATCCTTTTCCCCTGCTTTTCAAAGATCACTGGATCACTATTTTATAGTCTGATGGTTAGGAAGGTTTCCAGTAATTTTGATTCTCCGCTGACATGGCTGTGTGGTTTGCTGATCAAATGATCAGGTGGCATTCTATTTTTCCGAAGAGCAGAAAAGATGGTTAATGCAATAAAGGGGTTGTTCATCTCCTGGTAAGCTCCTTTTACAATTGATAAATTTAAGTTCATTTTTCTTCACCTGTATGTAGTTGCACAATCAGCTCATAAATCCTATTTTTCAGCGACGTACCAATGGCACAATTTATTGTTAACCTGAATGCTTCAATGCCCGCTTCAGAGAAGTTCATCCTGCACATGCTTGACCCTACACACATGTTTGTGCAGCCTCATGTGGCCGAGATGATCAGAAGTAAGATATCGGAGTTCAGAGACCAAAACAGCTACGAGAAGCCAACATGAAAGATCACTCTACCCCACAATTCCTGTGTGTACACCATTGAAAAGATACCAACGTTTGCCTGTGGTTTATAGCTGTGTGTGATGTGAGCGTCATGTGACACTCATCAATCATGATGATGTTCAAGAATGATAAACTTGCAGTATCAGAAAATGTTGTGACTTATTGTGTCTTTTGAATGATAATATAATCACCTGTCCATTTGGTACCGTTGGAACATTGAGACTGCACTCCTAGTAAATTACAGTATAACTTTATGTGTATTCCTCTTCTTGTTATGTTCTTTGAACTCCTTGTGTGGTCTATAAACGGACGATGCAATGCAATACTAGAAAGCTTCACTGAATTATCAAAAACTGTACTACTACCAAAAGTCAAGAGCATGAAGCAGGAAAGGGGCAATTGTCTCTGAATTCAGGAACATGGAGTTGGAATTTCAGGCAATGGGCATCAATGCAAGAAGACAGCAAACGCCGCCCCATCCGCCGCTGCGCCCTGGCCCATCGTCTTCAATGCCGTCCCATCACTGGCATTTCACCGTAAACATGTATGATTTCACCGCAAATACTGCTGAACAGTTCAGCGCAAATACTACTAGTACTGAACAATTCAGTCTATCCACACAGTTGCATTGCTTTACAGATCTAAATGTCTGCTCTGCTATGCTCTGCTGCCTCTTTTTAATGATAAAAGGCTCTGTTCCTAGTCTTGGTAATTACTCGGTGAAAGTGAAAACGGAAAAGTACAAGAAGATTGTGCCAAGTAGAAAGATGGCGAGCTTTCTCTCTGCCGTATGCCATACTGGTAAAGTAGTACACTAATAGACCACTAGTGTATACTCTCCTCTTCAGCGAGTACGTCGTGCCTTGTTCGTCTCATTGCAATTGCAGCCTCTTAGGAAAGCTGGTGCCTTGCTAGTTGCTACCATTGCCATTGCCTACAGGGGAGGGTCACTCTGCAGAGTTCAGAAAACCAAACTGGTGGCATTTGGAGCTCAAACTTTGCAGGCATTTCCATGCATTGATCTTTTGGAGCATTTCAGCCAAAAACAGTTCAATTCATGTAGGGTATATTTGTGCGAAGTTCTTATGACTCTAAACAGGTTTAAGGCCATGTTTGGGAGAGTCTGGGACTCTGACAAGTAGCTAGTGAGTAATGTGAATTTTTAGCTTATGTCTTCTAATTTATTTTCTAAATTTTATAACTACACATTCTAAAAAATCTAGATGAGAATATGCGCTATTTAAAAGAGCTATGAAAAAGCTATAGCTGATAGAAGTTTCCCTAAACAAGACCTAACTATAATTTACATGAACACATAGGTCCACTAAGAAGTGGCTGAGAAAACTTGCTTTGGAATAACCTGGTAGGGTTACAGCTTACAACAAGACAGAAAATGCATTAGCCTCAAACGAGCAAAACAAAAGAACACGTCAGAATCCAATGCACGCTGGTAGGAAGAGAGAGGTTGACAAGTTGTGGGTGAGACTTGGAAAGGCACAGTCACCAAGGAAGAATCTCACTACAGATGTGGATGAAAAACGACGAGCTTGCAATTGCAAAGAGAGGCGTCAAGAAGTTGATGAATACCACAGTGAGCTCTTGTCCTGTGGGCAAACACACGAGCCAGCGAAAGCTGTCCAAGCCATGAAACCATCCATGCTCACCACTGTCATAGCTGGCTACTACAGCTAGTAGCCCGGTACTCTAGACTACTAGAGTCAGCAGCAGCCAGCTACTGAGATTGTGATGAGAGCCCTGCTAGCTGCATGCATGCACGCATGGATGGATGCAGTATTACAGTTGCAGTGCATTTGCTCTGCATGCCATGGACTTTGTTGGTGTAATTATTTTCCATCGAATCCAACCAAAAGAGGGGCAGAGGCAGCGGCCCTGTTTGCCATGTGAAGGCAGCTCGTTTTCTTTCTGTAGCCCTTTTGAGACAGCTTGGTGAGCGCTCGTGAGCTACTACGGCCATGGCCGTGCTGTGTACACTACAGTCGAGCTCAACGCTGGAGAGGGGTTGTTGCCTGGATGGATACACGGTAAAAACACTCATGTTGCTTGGTTACTTTCTGGTTTGTTTTATTAACCATCTTTCCTCGCACAATCATGCAGCTTACAAGATTAAGAAGCTCATTTGATGCACCCTCACTTGGCAATTTTGACATTTTGATCTTTTTATAAATCTTTTTTTTATGCTAGCTAAGCTACCATCGAGATGATTATAATGACTTCATAAAATATACTACTCTACTTTAATTGTACTTATAGAGATAAGATTTGCATATATATTTATAGAGGTGAGTATACACACGTTTATATAAGCATGTATGTTTCTATTGTATTTTGAAAAAAAAAATCTTAAAAATAGTCTCAACAAGACACCAACCTCAAAGGGCATGGACGCTGAGCTGAGAATCCATTCCTATTATTTAGTTTTATAAGGGTTTATTTGTCAAATAAGTTATAAAAGGACTAAAATGTTAAGAATGCAGCCGTCAAAGGATCTGATTAATAGTTTTACTCAGACATGCTCTTCATCCTACATGTTTTTTTTATAGGCTCTTCATCCTGAAATTATTTGGCATTAAACATATCAAATGACTACACAGAAAACTAATCGTCCCGAATTCCATCTCAATTTGTGGGTTATAGCTGGACAGAATCAAACCTTACACTCGTGAACAGTGATTTATGAACTGGATGCCACATCTAGAGCACTGAAAATCTGAAAGCCTTACACTAGAAGCAGGAGTCAGAATCAAACCGAAGACAACTAAAAATGTCAATTCAGTTAGGCAGCGCACATAAACAACCAATAATCAATCAATGGCCACCAATAGTCAGGGGCTTGAAGATTGCTGAAGCAATGGTGCGTGCGTGCTTCCCCGATTGCTTGCAATGTGAACTCCACCTGCCTTCACAGAATGCAACTCCCAGGTCTAACCATATGCTTAACCAAATTTTATGCAACTTTCCACAAGACCCAAGTGTGGCCACCAAACGTAGCACACAAAAAGTTGGCAACTTTGCACATCTTCCAATAGCTAAGCACTTGATTAGCCACTTTTTTCAGAGTAGAAAAAACCCTACAGGTATTAACCATGGCCACACATGCACCAACAGCTTAATTAATTGAATTCAACTTAACAAGTGCATTAGCTCCAACAATCAAGTTGAAGACATGCATGGGAAAGAACAAAAATTATTTGACAAACATGAGGCACAACCAACCACCAAACAGGCCTGTTTCTCTTCAGAAACTTGACCACACTCCTCCCAAGAACCAGACCAACATCTCTTGAGGAAAAGAACAAATTTCGCATGTCAAACACTTTCCTAGAAGTTAATAACCTGGTGGAAAATGGTGAAACCAAAACAAAAACCAAGAAAAAGAACCCAAAAAAAGAGAAGAGGTGTAAACTAATTTACTGCATAATATAGAGGTGTCAAGGGTTTGTTAGGGGCTTGGATATAATTTTTTTCATTTTTTCCTATGGACAGTTTGGGTTTTTCCCTGGCCCTCCATAGTAGAAGTATGTGCCCCAGTCACCATTGTTGCCATTCTGCACATCATAGCAGTTGGATTGCTCAGTGAATGACCCAACACCACTTGGTGCCCTAAGATTGTTTGATGAATCCACCACTTGTATGTTCTTGAAGTAGCTGGACTTGCCAAACCCTTCCTCAGGGAAGTGGCCACTGCCCATTTGTGTGGAGGTGTGGCTGCCATCAGGCTCCGAGTTCACCACCTCACCACCCCACTCTATCATGGAGGCACTGTCTGCCAAGTAGGAGAAGAGGAAGGATGGCCAGTAGCCTAACACATAGTCATTACCGAACTGCAACCACCAATTTCCCTCCTTTGGGTCCTGCAAACCACAATCCATGGGCATACTTAGCAGATAGGATAATGACCAGGGAATATTGTAGGTACCTTTTAGCACTATCATGCACGAACAAAATATTTTTTTCCTTTTTGTGTTCATTATATGCACTATCAAAAGGATCTACCCTTTGATGAAAACTTAGAAACTATTTTAGATTGACAGCCCACTATCAGAATTATACGTGGAGCAAGATCTTATTGGTTATGCAAGTGGTGGAATGACAACATAAACGCCACATGGTAATGACATTACGCAAGATTGAAGGTATGTTAATTTTTTTCTAACGGAAGAAACATGAGCTCTAGGGGAATATTCTTGTGAAAAATTATTTAAGAGGCAAACCATTAGTGTTAGCATTGGCATGCACAAATCCAGTACGCGTGTGGGGGACAACTGTGAATGCGTCCACAAAACAGGCCAGGGCCACAGTTGTAGCCTTGACCTTGAGCCCTGAAGGTGCCTCATGAAAGAACAAGAAACAGGTGGGCATAGATTCGCTGGCATAGTTCATGAATTTCGTCTGTGTGTATGCACACGCATGTGAAGGTTTCTTGTATTTTACCTTCCAGACCAAAATATTGATATCATACTGGGAACCACCATAGTTGGAGAGTGGGAAGATGCTGGCGCCCATGGCTATCTGATTGTTTATCTGTATGAACCCTGAGCACAGTAGGTTGTAGCATCCTGTTGCCTGATACGCATCGCTCTACAGAGTTCAGAGGCAATACAAAAATCAGTATCATTAGGCTAACCAGCAAATTTAATAACATGGAGATAGGGAATGTAGATCTAAACAAGAGACAAAAAGAAGCTAAAAAACAATTATCACGAAGATTGAAAGGAATGTGATGTTTATCTTACAGTCCAGTAGGTGAAGAGTCTAGTGTTGTTGTCCCCATACAGATCTGGGCTAACCTGCAATAATGTTAAGAGAGAATAAAGAAATAAGCCAGAATGCAAGAGTACTACTGCATAATTTTAATCCACCATTTCAACATTCTTAGCTCCTAAAATTAATGCTCATGAAAGAAAGGATCCGTGTAAACGAATATAATCTAGTCTGGCTCCTAAAAATGAAAGGCTTCTTCCGTAGTGTACCATATCATTATTGCAACACAGGAATTATTGACGCATGCAAGGGGAGGAATGGCCTTCATAATTGGGCGCATGGAAGAACAAAAACGGAAGCTGCAACAAAGCATTTTAATTGAACTTTTGACCTAAGTGGGTTTTTCCCCCCTCACACCTGCCATCCTGCTTCAATGCTGTTAAGGTCCTGCCCAAAAGAACCACCCAAGATCCAGAGCTGGGACAGGCTGAACTCATTGGCCAGCTCAATTCTTGGCTGCCACACATTGATGGTGGCCTTAGCTCCATAGTATTTATCCCCCTCCACATATGCTATTGCATGCTGCAGCATGAGAGAGAGCAAACAAGATTAAATGATAATCCCAAGAACATGCCAGTACTATTAGGAAGATTGGTTCTTGAATGGAACACACACTCTACACTACCTGGTGGCCACTCTCATTGAGCATATCAGGGTCGACAGACATGGGGTTTGGGGTGCTCCTGTGCCTCTTCTTGCCATATCTCCTGATGGAGCTGGCCCTCAGGACATCCTCCTTCTTGGTTCTCCTGATTGGTATGGTGTTCTCCGGGCACTTGCCATTCTTATGCCACATTTGGCTGATTGTCTGGGTGTTCTGCTGTGATGCAACCTTGGACTCATCATACAGGCCTTCTGGGTGGTAATCAGGCCTCATCTGACAGGTGATGATAGTGCACCATTGAGTGTTGTTATCATGATATGTGGGGAAGCTATACCCCAACTGTAAAAAGGGCAGTGGTGGTTCTGGAGAGAGAGGAACCTGGATAGTGTGGTTCTTGAGGAAAGGGTGATCAAAGGCAGGCTGGTTAGAGATGTGCACACAGTCTATGATGTCTCCATCTGGACTCTGTTGAATTCTCGCTATCAGTTATGCAATTAAAGCAAAGAAAAAGTGAAAAAATGTGCTAAAAAATCCAGGGGAGGATTGATTTGAGAGAGACAGGGAAAATTCTAATCAGCAAAACTGTAAAAAAAAAGAAGAAAAAAAAGAGAGTTTCTGAATTTCATATCGAAGCAATGCAACTTGAGATGGTCCAAAACTTCCATGCAGGAGACTATCCCCCATACTTCAAAGAAGAAATGTTTGAGCAACAAAAGCAAAATATGCTAATGGTTCAGAGAAAAAAAAGAAAAGGAAGAAGACCCAGTTCTCCGAAGAAAGGAAAGCAACCATCTTTCCCTCCTTGAAGTCGAGAGAACCAAAGAAGCACGGGCACCCAAAAAATTTTCTCCAAAAGCGAGCCTTTTCCTCCATCAACGGAAGAAACCCCAATGCATGGTTCATGAGAGGAGCAGTCAATCCACTCTACCAAAGCGAAGCCGTCAAAAGGCAAAGCAGCTCATCACCAAGCACGAGCAAGTCGACCCATCAAAAAGCGCAAACTTTTTCCGACTTCCATACCAAATGCACCATATTTCTCCATGGTTTCATTCACCTTCACCGAGCGACGAAAGCAAAACGAAACGGAAATCGATGGCAGGGAGAACTCCATGAGTGAGGCATGCATTGAATACGCGCCATGTTGGTGGGAGGAGAGGAGACGGACGGATGGATGGATGGCGGCCGCACCTCGATGCTGGCGAGGGGCGCCTTGTTGAGCCGCCTGAGGTGGCTGTGCACCTGCCGCTGCCGCCGCAGCAGGTGCCGCCGCCGCCGCTGCTGCTGCGGCGACCTCTCGGCATTCCCCGCCGCCGCTCCCCCCTCGGCGGCGCAGTCCAGGAGGAGCGCCGCCGCCGCCACCAACGCCACCAGGCAGCGCCGCAAGCTGCACCCGCGCGCCGCCGCCATCGCCGAAGTTTTCCTCCGGGGCGCTTCGGTTCAGTTTCCTTTTGGCCGAAGACGACGGGGGGAGGGAGCTAGCGGACATGAGGAGGATGGAGGTGGCGCACTTAAAAATCCGCCCGTTGGTGTCGTTTTGCAACGGCCGCCGCGCCCGCTGCTCCCCTGTCTCTAGCTCTCCTCTCGCTGCGCGGCTACGCGCGTGCGTGCGTACGGATAGCGAGACGCCTTGCCTCGGCTCGGAGAGAGAAGGCGAAGAAGCAGCCGCAGGGGCGTCGCGTCGCCGTGTCGCTCAAATCTGGCGCGGGCTTGGACACGCACCGAGTGCCACAGCCCCCGCCGCCGCGCCGGGCGGTGGATGGATGCTTACTGGTTGGGGTTGGGGAGGTCGCGCGTGCGCGAGTGGCAGCACGGGACAGGAGCGGACACGTTCGCGACGGTGCGGGTGCCCAGCCTGCGCCGCACGGTCCCGGGCTCGTACGCCAACGGCGGTTGGGTGGAAAATAGCTCGCTTTCCACGGACGTTCGTGAGATCACTACCGTCTACGGAGTTGAGTCTAGTAGCCAGGTTTACAAAACCGTTTCGGAACTAAAGACCACTCCCAGTGCTTTGTCAATAACCCAACGGTTACCAATGAAAATAAATAATAAAATTCACATACATCTTATAAAATAGATTTAATACCATTCAATGTTTTGTATACATACCACATAAATATGCCTGATAATCATAATAATTAAGTGATAATAGATAATATTTGAAACTCTGATATAAGCACGACTTTTGGACTATCAACTGAAATAACTATTTCTAAAAATACTAAAATCACTGTAAAAATAACTTTAATTAATACCAAAGTTCTAGCGAAAGATAATCGGTTTGAGCGCAAAAGTATTTAATTGCTAGCCAATCGAATTAAAGTAAGAAAAGACTTCATCCAATATTAGAATATTATCTAGATAAGACCAAGTTTAAGGAGAAGTCGTGATTCATAGTAGGTTATTCTATTCTATCTGTATTAACTTTATTAGATATATTTTTCTTTATTTTTATTAGAAAATAACGTAAACGTGTCGGACTCTGTAAATCTAAGATATAAATATAGACTCCTGAAAATATGTAAGAGATCATCAATCCTTCGATCAATACAACCTCAGTGCATTGCCACCCTAGTTCATCTAGGTTTCTACCAGTGGGGTTTGGCTCTCGACGCGAAGCTACATCGGTTAAGTCCGATCTCCGATGAAGGAGTAAGTTTTACCACTATCTCGATATGTCTCTCTCTGTCTAAGGCTGCATCGGCTATGTTCGACCACTTAGATCGATAGGATGTATCGCGTTACGTCCATACAATATCTATCGGTCTATCAAGCTCTTTTTATCATCGTCGGTCTTGTGTTGTATCGGTTAGGTTTGATCTATGAGGACGTGATGGAATGAGCTTTAGGTTTATAGTTCTCTGTACGGCGTTTCATCGGAGTGTTAGCCGATGAGTTATTTATACGTTGAGCGTCACACCCAGCGTATCAGCTTCTCGACCAACACGCATCAGGTCTTCAGATACTTTTCTTTGAGCGCCACGTTAAGTGTATCGGCCTTTCAGAGAGACGTTCACTCATTGACTTAGCTAGCCGATAGGTTCACTTCGCTCTTGCTTTAGCACGTCCGATCCGACGTCCACCGTTCCGTTGTCGTTGGCCTCGTTCTCGTATTGTCTCAATTAGATTTGATCTTCGAGATTCGGTGCCAGCGACGTCATCACGGTGGGCGACGGGTTTCGTGCTATCATATCCGGAGTGGCATCGGCTTTACAGCCGGTCTCATTTATACAATTCCTCGCTACTTCGCATATGCCTTCATCGGCTTTCCAGCCGATGAACGATTGCCAGAAGGGATCCCAAGTCAGATTAATTATATAGATAACGTTGCGTTAAGATAGTGACGAAACAGTAACTTTGTTCCGGTACGTATGGACGCCGCTCGTGCCTAAAAACTAACCCACTCGCGCACGTTCACGATGCAGTCGAACCGCCCTGTATGCTGTATCAAACCCAAATCCGCAAGGAAATCCTGCAAAAACCATCCGTTTTTTGGCCCAGGTTCAGAGCCACATTACGGCGCATTTCAAACTTCCGCAGCTCACCTCACCTACCACGAGCGTAGAGTTCGGTGATGTAGCCGAAGCCTGAAACGGGCGGCCACCCCAGTACACCACGCACGCACGCAGCCTAGAGAGCAGGAGTTCAGGACATCGAGGCACCCTGTAGCACAGCCCGATGTTATCTGCTGCCTCTCACACATCAGCGCTTCTCTGAATTCGCGACCGCTTACGTGCGTGTTCTGCCTTGTCTTTAGTGTATCATGTTCGTGTAGCACGTCAAATATTTGCTTAATTAGGCAGTAGATCACTCGGTTAATTTGTAGGACAGACAGTTGGCCATCTTAATTCAGAGCTGCTCATAGAGAGGACTAATTCGAAACGTATGAATATAGGATTTTCACAGGAAATAGTTTAATTTTTTTAAAATCTTCACGAAAATTTTCCAAACCGAATAACCCCATAATGAGAATTCCAATCAGTCACACATCATTCTTCAGAGTCTCTTGAGTTCTTCTATTTGAGTGACGAATCACCCTAAAATTTGGTATATTTATATATTGATGTTATATTTTGAGCAAATTTTTGCTGTATTTGTATCATATTTTGTATATTTATATTAAGTTGTAGTGTTATGGAATTTTGAACATGAAGTAGGTACACTCAAAAAAATTCCTAAAGCCCCCACTGCTTACAGAAGTGTCCATGTCCATTTCAGTTCTTAACAAATATACCAACCATAGCTAAGAACACAGTTACTTAGTTAATCACTATTAGACCAAATTATAGGTTGTCCACTTAACTGTTTTGCCATGTCACTGTCAAAACAACCTGTAGGCATTATCTATGCAGTCCAATCGAGGTCCATATCGAATGCAGTTATCAACTGTATAGTTAGCATGCTGCAGCTGGCTGTCTACAAGTATGCCAAGCCTGATGGCTGAGTCTGAGCTAACTGGAACTCTTGGTGTGGTGCTGTTGAGTGAGTCCATACACAGGACATAGTTGGGGAGATCATAGAACATGGAACATGTTCAAATGGCTGCATAATGGACATATATAGGGCCAAAATGCATTTCTGAAGAGCATGGCCACAGCAACATGCTTATAGTAGCTTTTTTAGTCTTTACGTATTTGAAGAGACACGTAGTTTATCGTTTTGAACGTAATCAAGTGGATTGCAAATTGAAAGATGGGATCTGAAGTCCTAATTGAACAACTTGGGTCACTTATATTGGGAGAATGTATCGATCCAATCCATCAAACTGAGTTTGGGACTGTACATGATGGGTGCAGTGTTAACTTAAGATAATAGTAGTACTAGATAAGAATGCCAATCTCAAGGAGAAAGGAGGTGGGGACTAGGGAATATATGGAGTGGAGCAAATTAATCCATCAGGTTTCATGAACCGAAAACGGCTAATCTTTCTGAAAGAATGGAGTTAATGAAAGCAACTTATGTTTCCCTCTTGCAATGTAACATCCAAACGTGCAAGGACAATGCAGTTAGCTACCCAGAAGCAATCAAGAATTGCTTAGGAAAATTCAGAAGTTGGGATGTCATACTATTAATTGGTGGATCAAATGCTATATTTCAATATTCAAGAGATTAGGTGACCACATCCAACGGTACAAACACAAGCAAGAACACAAAATCTATTGTCTCTTGTTGCTTACAAATGCACAGGATTTATCAATCAAATTTCATGGAGATGAACGCATTCGACATTGTGAGTTGCAGAGTAATCATACAGTACGGCTCCTGCCCAAAGCGACGGTCAAAAGACAGCATCACAGCATGGGCCAACCGGATTAGGAACAGAAACCTGGCAATCTGGCATGCGTTCCATGCTCGGTTAATTCGCTCGCGAAGAAGAAGAAAAAAGACCACGTCAAGTTCGTTCCGTTCGCAACTGGACGCAAAACACCCAAAAGGACAAGATAGATCATTGTCGCCTGAAAAATTAATAAACACCGTGTCACAGCGCAATGTCTGAAGAATTCAGCTAGTATCACATTTCAAACTACTCATCGGATCACGCCGCGAGCTGCCATCTCGAGAGCTCTCGTTATATTCAGAGACAGGCTAGGCTAGCTACCTGTAGACACTGCATTGCCTAGGCTTGGTAGCTTTACTGTGGAGTTGCGAAATCTTGCCGAGTTTCTATCGGTTTTCTGCACAGACTTTCCCGTGGTTACATGCCTGGATGGAACACTTTCAGCAGCAGAATGATGGTGTTTCCGCGTAAACGTCGCGGGTGGGGAGAGGCAGAGAGGTAAATCATGCCGCCAACGTGCCAATGTCCACGATTTTTTACATTTTATTATTTTAAAAACTTATTTTAACGTCAATAATGCTGACGCTGAGGGACAATATTATAACGTTAACATTATTGCCGTCGTCCGTTATTAATTTTATCACGCAACGTCAGCTTCTCTGACGGCGCCTATCCCTCGTACAGTCCCCATACTGATAATTTTATTCTAAATTTTAGTATATTAATTTTATAATTTTATTAACTCCTTAAATTTATTATGACTATTACATACTGAAAATTTACTATACCTATATCGAAATCCTAAAATTTAATATGCCATAACCGTACTATTTTTTTGATAATACAAATTTAATGTATTTAACTTTATAAATTTATTACATCTATGATATAATTAAATTTTAAATTTAATGCAACTATGACAGACATAATGAATTTAAGAAGTTAGCATATTAAATTTATATTATCAAAAATATACCTATATTAGCGAGTGGGCGGACGATACACTAGTGTCTTTTTTTTACTCTCACGCTAGCGGTTATTTGTGCCAAAAACTATCGTTTATGTTTTTTTAAAATCTATTTATAAAATAAAATTTTAAAAAATGTTAAAATGTAAAAAACACAGTGCCAATGTCGTTCTCATTCATGGTTAAAACCCAGATCCTCCCCTCTCTCTCCTTCTCTTCTCCTTATGGTCTAATCAAACCATCTTTGACAGAACCATCGCCCGGCGACTCTAGGCAGCTGCCCGGGCTCCTCGGATCACGGTAGTATAGTATAGGAGGCACACTATATCAGCAGCGTTTTACAGTAGGATCTAAGAGCGCCGTAGCCTGTCTTCCTCAGGCTTAAGAAAATTGATAGATCCGTCACTGAACTAACCAATCTCACTGAGGCAGATGTAGGTTCATTTCATTGTAGTCCATGCTGCGTGGGCTAGCCAAGTCGTCCATGGACACCAGTCACATGCATGCATGGATGCTGCCTGCGTTGCTGCTGGCCTGTGGCCTGGCCTGCTACGAGCTATCCTGATTCCCTGCACGCTCTTTGCCTGGAGCTAGATGAAACTACTGTCGAACGTGTGCAGAACTACAGATGCGGCTGCTGCTTCAGTTGGGCCATGCCCATGGGGGTCACTCGATGGCCATAAATTTGGTCAAGGAATGTTGCTTTTCGAGAGGTATGATGGACGTTGAACAAGCTGCTATAGTGAGCTTGGGGATAGTTTAGGCTCTTGCGTGATTCAACTCGGCACAGTTTGATCATTACCCCACGTTCAATTCTTGTCTAGCAATTAATAGTAGCAAGTAATAACACGCGTTTTAGACAATCATTTGTCTCACAAGCTAACCGCCGTTAGTCCAGAGCTGACAGGAAGATTGCACACATCTTAAACCATCCATAGTTCACTAGATGCAATCCTACACCCTTGCTTCAAAAGCCATCCCATTTTGTATCTGAAAGCATACCCAAGCACGCAGATATATGTTTCGAAACATGCCATCAGAAACATTGATTTTCTCCACAAACACGCAGCATGTTCCAATTTTCAGCAGCAATAAACCATATATTTAGGATTAACCCATGTACAAGAAAATCTGGTATATCCTGTCGTGGTCACCAACACAACCAGGAAACATCTACAGGCTAAACACACGCTTATTATGTATAGAACAGCAAAATAAGTTGAGTTATAAACAAAATAATTGATATAGACATGCTCTGTCTCCCGTGTATCAATTGGCGCTGACAAGGAAAGCATGCTGACATACCCCACATTCCACTGTTTCTGAGCCAGAGGTTGGAACCTGAACCTGCAATTGCACATCCATTGTTGGTGAATGTAAGCGGCAAACAAAGTCATTACTGTAAGAGCATTAACATTTGAGTTATACATAGCCTGAAGTCTGACCGACCTGAAGATGGACAGTGCAAGTAGGACACGCGACTTCCCTCATTCTGGTCCCAGATGCACCTCCCGATGCAGAACCTGAGGACTTGCGATTTCTCTCCATTTCCTCCTGTTGATCAAAAGCATAAACTTGTTAAGATCACAGGCTCGTAGAACATGCTGCACTTTCCTGATGGCACCTACAGATGTTAGGGACTAAATTTTGGCGGCAAAACATGTGCCAACAAACATTTGCAACTCTTACATTCCAACAGAGCATGCTCAATCAATCCGTCACGTCACTCAAATGAATATATAATATTGAGGAAATGTCATCTAGTAAATCACCTTAAGTTTTCTTGCAAGATCTTCATGACTTTGCACTGTGGCAGACCTGTTGGCAGCTTCCTGTGCTATGCTAAGCCTTAGAGAGACTTCTGCCTGAGAGAGAATAAGAAACACTGTGACATGAACGCACTGAATCTCAAATCACCAAGAAGAGTTATAATGCACAGCTATTCAAATTTGACTACCTTTTCTGGTCAGTGATACAACAATAATAACAATAAAACTTTTCAGTTCTAAACAAGTTGAAATAAACTAGAGTTAAAACCTAATAAAAGTCTCAAATCACAGTTTAGCCACATCAATAGATGTTTTTTAAATACTCCTATTTAAATATAGATCTTTAAATATATTCTAATCTTTCAAGTCACTTTTTATTCCCTCTTTTTTATCAATTTCAATCTTTCTTTATCTCTCCTCACATCATCATCTTGATTTAGAATTCCATAATATATTGTTGTCTCTGAGAGTCTTCTTTGGATATGACCAAATCACTTCAACCGATATTGAATAAGGTTTTTTTTAATTGGTGTTACCACTAGCTGGTCACTTATATTAACGTTCCGGACTTAATATATTCTTATATGACCATAAATCTAGTATAACATACGTATTTTTACAACACTTATCTATTGAACAGGCTAACGTTCTATCCTATATAACATAACAAATCTAATCATCATTTTATAAAACTTATCTTTTAGCTTTTGTGTTACCCTCTTATTTGACGAGTCATTCAACTAGACTGTAATGTTCTCGTTCCCACCATTAAATAAATTATCAAAATACTATTGTCATCTATGTCTAATCTTATCCTCTTTCACTAAGAGTTACTCACTTTTATCCTTAATGCACTTAACTTGTTTGAAGTCTCTCGTCTTTCTATCACGAACCCTAACAATTCTATAGATATCCTTTTCTCCTTCTTTCGTGCTCAGACGTTGATAAATATTCTCGAAAGCTTGTCACTTCACCTCACTTAGCTCATTTTGCGGTTTTCTTTACCACCTTATACTTCTACATGTTGTTTGTACTCCTATCAAGGTAAAGCACTTATAGCATTCTTTCTTCTCTTTAATAACTCTTTGCACGTTTTCGTTTTACCCCCAAGTGTTGCATCCACTTTCTTTGGTCACTTCAAACATCTCTAAAACAATCTTCCAAATACATGTTGCCATCTTTTCCCACATATTATTTGTATCGTTTTCTTTCTTCCAAGAACCCTCTTCAATAACTCTTTTCTTAAAAACATTTGATGTCTCCCCTTCCAACTTTCACCACTTAATTCTTGTAATTTTGATTTGTTTATCTCTATGGGCATGCATCAGAAAACGGAAGTTGGTCACTACCAGCCTATATTGAGAAACTACATATTCTCCATATATCACCTTACAATCCACACATACTCGTTTATCCTTTCTTATAAGGACAAAATCAATTTGGCTAGAGTGTTAACTGCTACTAAAAGTCATTAAATGAGATTGTCTCTTACTAAAAAAAGTGTTAGCTATCATTAGATCAAAAGCTATAGTAACATCCAAGATTTTCTCTCTCCTGATTCCTACCACCATATCCAAAACCTTCATGTGCCGTATCGAAACTTGTACCTGTTATACCTACATGGTCATTAAGATCCCCTCCTATAAAACACTTATCGCTATTAGATACAACTCTAACCAAGCCATCTAAATCTTTCCAGAAATATCTCTTAGCACTCTCATCATGGTTTACTTAAGAGACATGCACTAATTACGTTTAATACTATATCACTAATGATAAGTTTAACTAAAATAATCCTATCCCCTTAACTTCTCATCTCCACCACACCATCTTTGAAATTCTTATCAATTAAAATTCCTATTCTATTTCTATTTAAAGTTGTCCCTATGTATCAGAGCTTGAAGCCGGTATTGTTCACCTCCTTTGCCTTCTGACCCTTCCATTTAGTCTTTTAAACGCACAAGATATTTACACGTCTTCTAATCACTATCTCGACTAACTCTCTTAACTTACCCGTAAGAAACACTACATTACAGTTATCTAAACGGATCCTAGTTGGCTTAACTAGCTTCTTTACCCTTCGCACCCACCAAATTAGGTGTGAAGACCCTTGCTTATTTTTCACCACCCAAGCAACGATGTGACACGCCACTAAGGATGCGACGGCCCGATCCTTGCTTACTTGACACCATGTCCAGATCACGACATAATGTGTCATGGGGGTGATGACCTAGCCCTTACCCATTTAACACCATATCCGAGTTCCGATATGTCATATTACTAAGAGGGTTACGCCCCAACAGTATTCTATTGGGTTTCATCTATATAAGAGTAGCTAAATTTTTTTATGTTGGCTTATCAAGCGTAACATAACCCTCCTCTTTATCAAGGTTTAGGACCTACTATGTTAAGACACTATAGAAACTCCAACGCTGACGAAGTTCATTTGGTCAGTGATAAAACTACAGAAACATTTATAAGTAAAGCAACAGGTGAAAATGAGTGAGTTGCTGCAGAGGTTATGTGAGCCGTGCTAAATTTGGAAAACACTAGCAACAAGAGAAATACAACCAAGAAGTAACACAGTCAAGCAGGACATGCTTAAAATGAACTAAGAAAATATACTTAGGATAACATCCAGCAAAAGAAACAAATATATAATTAAGCAACAAGTAGCAAAACGTACCATGCATCTATCACAAACTCGGACAAGTGGGGCATTATCTTCAGCGGTCAGAGCAGTTCTTCCTTGACTGCATTTGTCACAGAATATGTCACCACAGTTCCTACAATGATGCTGCAAAGAAAACATCATCTCAATTTATCAAAATATCATCATAAAAGTAACAAACAGGTATATCTGAACAAAGATAGTATTCAAATTACCCTGCGGTTAAAAGGACTAAAATCAACAGCACATGAGTAGCATTTCTTGGCAGCCTCATCTGGAACCTAGAAAGGAGGCGAAAGGCAAATTTAGTCTATGCAGCCATTTCATGAAGATCATGAGAATGTAAGATCGACAAAATGGTAGTACAAGATGGGAAAACAGTCAGTGGCTAGAGCAATATCTGTACTGCTAACTGAACTGAAGTAATCTTCATGATATGACGAAATTTTCGACCAAAATGGTTACAGAGTGTGTTGTCATGTAAAGGACTAATCAAAGGGTAAAGTACATACACTTCAAAAAAAGGGCCATAATACATGCATTCACAGGGAAGAGCAGATATTACAAGAAAATAATCAAAAACAGTAAGTGGAACAATGCAAATAAACAAATAATAAACTAAAATGGTTCCAGCGTTCTTGTAATTAAGATCAAGTAATAAATGTGTGTCGCAGCAGCTCAACTTACCCAATGGTCTTTCACTTCGTCAACAGGTTTTGCAAACATCCAATCAAAACCTTTCTTCTTCTCATTTGACTGTGCTATGAGTTTGCTACTGTCTACGGTTCCTCTGCCTCTTGCATCTCCACCAATCTCCTTAAACTATAAGTAGTTTAACAAAGTTAAAAATGTGAACGTTTTGTAAAAATAAAGAAGCATTAAATATGATGCATTTATGAGTAAACCTCGTGAACAATAAATAGTATCAAGAAAATGTCAGAGCAAAATCTTTTTTTTAACAAAAAAAATAGTCACCACAAATATTAAGGTGAAAGAATAGTAGAATACTGCCAATCAATATGGTATCCAAGTTAGCCAACTTATATCCCATTCATAAATATATGAGAGTAATTCAAACACAGAATATTGGAATATAATTTTTTATAGGACTACATAAAATGAAAGAATAGCATGCCATCATATTAGTTGTAATATGACATATCTCATATCACTGATATTTTGGAGAAGTGAGACATTCATGATACAAGTCTTGTTGGTTCCTCTAAGTATTGGTTCAAATACTCATCGCTTTGGTTTTTCTAGTTAACACTTTTACACCAAAAGCAGCTATTAGTAGTAGTATTACAGAGCAAAACAAGTCTAAACCTAAGAATCTTAAAATGAGAGTAAATAGCGATAGATAATGGAAGGAGATAGTCAAATACCTGCACTGTTGCTGCAGTCACAGTGTCAAGCAAATTATTAGAGGTATAGCTGTTTGACTTCAACCTTATTCGCTTTGCTTCAATATCAACCGGGGTTTTTGCCCAAAATGCAAATACAGTTGAATCCAAAACCTAAATAAGCACCACGACCATGAAACCAACCATTAGAAAAACAACATTGCCATTGTGTATTTGTGTTAAGAAGTTATACACATAATTTTCTGCAAAATGGATGTCAAACTTACATCCCATCTTGTCAGTGTGTCAAGGGGATAAATCCTTAGGGTCCTGCTTGTGCTGGGATCAAGCATGCGAATTCCATCCAGACCAATCTGCAACAGCAACATGAACATGTCAAAGGCATATTGGAACTATCAAGACCACACTCTAGCGCATAATCTAAAAAGTTTCAAACATCATAACTTAAAATTTGCATGTGCAATGTATAATTTGACCAGTCCTATCATTAATTTCATTTCATCATACCTGACAAAGCACATCGGTAGGGCTCCCAGCACCCTCAGGCAGCAGTTTAACCCGGAACTTCTGCGCACCACCGCTGGCATCCTCATGACTCTCGGCTTTTGGAACGGCCCTCGCAATTTTCCCAAAGCTCCCACCCACACTGCCGCCGCCGCCGCCACCGGTGGGCCGCTGCTCCGCCCCTCCCGACGAGAGCCCAATCGACCGGCCGTAGTCATCAAACATGGCCTTACCTGACCGCGTCGGCGCCGTGCCGCGCGCCCCGTACGGCTCGGAGCCACCGTCGCCGCTATAGGCGTAGGCGCCCTCGTTCAGGTAATCGTCGTCGCCGTACGCCTCGGTAGGCGGCTGGTAGCCTCCGTAGTACGGGGCGTCGTAGGGCAGTGGCAGGGGGTTGGGCTCCGCCGCCAGAGCATGCTGCGTGGTCGTCGGTGGGTAGTTGTAGTACGGCGCCGGGGCCGGCTCGGGTGGGTAGGGCGCGGGGTTGGGATTGTAGGGCGGCGCGTACCCGGCGTACTGGGACGGCGGCTGCGAGTAGGACGGGGCCGACGGCGGCTGATAGGAGTACCCTCCCACCGAGTAGGGCGGCGCGGAGGCGTAGCTCCCCGGGATCGGCGGCGCGGCGTCCGCGGAGGCCGGGTGCGGAAGCGGATTCGGCGCGTACTGCTGCGGGTAGTAGTGGCCCGCCGGGGGAGCCGAGGAGGCGTAGTCACCGCTGCCGCTGTGCTGCATCGCCGGTGGATCCGAAGACGCTGACGACGTTGGCGGTGGCGGAGGACGACGACGGCGACGTGATTCGATTGGAGGAGGGAATCGCGTGGGCGTCACGGCCGGGAAAGGTAAAGAAGGTTGGGGTTGCTTCGTGAGGAAGATCGACTCGATGATGAGTCGCTTGATTAGAGTTGGATTTGGTGCGTGAAGGAGCTATGCTGGCCGTTCGATTTGGTCGTTTGTCAGGTGGGAACGGACGGCTGTGATAGCATCTGCGGTGGTTTCGGCTTGGTTTGTTTGTGTAAGCTGGCTAGTCAAAAGTCTAAACCCGGGCCACGCGACCGGTCAAATTGGGCTTTGTATTGGCCGCATGTGTCAGAGGCCGGGCTCTACGTGGGCCGCGGGTTTGAAAGGCCTGTAAAATTAATGTCAGTAAGAATTGGCCCAGATATTTTTAATTTATGTCTCAAGGATTATGTAGGAGTATTAAAGTAGTACATAAATCGACGGCTAGATGACATGTGAACGTATATTCAGGGGCAAAATGTGTTTTGCTCTCAACAAATAGCATGTGGCACATGTGCTTTTTTGTTTAAGTTTGTTTAACGTGTAGCATTGAATCATTTGATCGTTTACTTCTGTACAGATCAATGGATGTAGCCAGGCATTGAAAAACATGTTGTGTCTGTGTGCAAACATCTTAGAAGTTAGTACTACTTTTCAAAACAAATCTAAGTGCAAAATTTTCTCAAAGAATATAGGGGTATTAGGCGGAATGAATAGGTAATCTACATGTTACCTGCATATGAGAAAATACTTGGTCTGGTGATGGAATCTAAGGGTTACTACAGATGAAATCCTGGTACAGACAATTAGGTACACTTTGTAGAAATTTAACGATATTAGGGATCTAAAAGTATCTAGAGTATGTCAAAGCGATGCACTCGCGGAGACATGGATGTGCATATGTGTTCCAGGTTCTTTTTTTTTTTTACAAAAAACTAGTTGAAAACCACGAAATTTTTGAGGTTTCGACGAGGATGAGAGCAGATTTTGAGGCAAAATTCAAATATTTTGTAAGAGATTAAATTCAAGTGAAATTTAGTCGGAATTTGGCGAAAGCTGTTGTACTGCCATGGTCGGGATCCAAACAGTTCACCAAAAAGGTAAGCCCTGATGTGTGCGTCTTCAATACAATCGTATACTGGCATAATGTCGTAGTTTATAGTTATCTTAAAAATGGAATTTTTATTGGGAAGTAATGCTATCGAACTTCTTACTAATAATTGAAAGGTAGTTCGAAATGTTTAGAAGTGCAATATTGCAATTTAGGAAAGGATCTTCATAACAAAAACTACCCGTACCGTTTTCTCTTTTTGAGATGGTCTATGTTACAGTGACACAGTTTGATTTGTAAACCGAACATTTTTCAACTACTTTGTCAACCACTGCTCGAGTTGTATTGAAGAAGAGAAAAGGGTCCAGTAAAGTAAACAAATTATTGTCCCAATTATAGAGATCGAAAGGGACAGCTAGTAAACAATCGATCTGTTCTTAAGTGCTCTTTGTTGCAATCGGCCCAATTATTGTCCGGCCGGCGCCCCCAAATGCATGCATATATTTTTTGAAATAATTAACCGCCGTCCACCTACGGTTGTTGCACTCATGTCAACAACAAAGACATCATTTTGATTTCCGTTTCTTAATCAACGAAACTATCGCAAAATCATCAAACGTCTCAAATTTTAGAACTGAAACGATCTTTAACCAACAAAATTAACAAAAACCATCATTTGAATTTGTCGGTTCAATTCGATAACCAATATATATATACAGGTTACAAAGAATTTGGCAGACAAGAGACCATGACCAGAAGAATAAACCACAATATAACTGCATTCTGTACACCTATGCTTGATTTGATGCTTCCTAATCGTCGGAGTAATAGTAGTACTCCGACGAGGACATGGACGTGGAGGAGGAGGACGGCGACGAGAGCGAGAGGGACCTCCGGTACCTACCGCCGTAGTACATGAGCGCGCCCGACGACGGCGCCCGCGCCACCAGTAGCCCGCCGCGGCCGGAGCCCGGCACGTAGTAGTCCGGCAGGGGGAGGCAGAAGAACACGAAGAGCCAGTCGGCGAGGCGCTCGAGCTCCCGCACGGGCGGCAGGAGCAGCGCGCGCAGCACCTCGTCGGCCCGCAGCCGCCGCCGCTGCCCCGGCGCCCGCGGCGCGCCCTGGCACAGCTCCGCCGGCACCCGCGCCGCCGCCGCCAGCCACGCGACGCTGAACACCATCGTCGTGCTCGTACGTACCTAGGAAGGAGCACGTCGTTGCGTGCGGTCTTTGTCGTGCGGGTTTTTTTGGCGCTTCGCGTTTGCGTGGAGTGGCGTCGCGGAGAAAGGTAGTACGTTGCTCGCGCGGGCGGGGGAGGCGCGGAGTTGACGTGGTTCGGTGGGTGACGGCCTGACGGGTGCCGTGCGGTCGTCGCATCGGCCGCCGGTGCGGGCGGGGACGCGCGAGGTTTTTGCTGGTTTTTGGTCGCGAGCCAAGGCGGTTTTGACCGTGCCGCGCGGGGCTGGCGCGGCGTTTGCAAGTGTACAGGACGCGTAGGCCGATGGGCTGGCCGGCGTGTGGTGATCGACTGGTCGGCGGAGCAGTCGACGCAACTCGCAAAGGTGCCGTATCCCTCTTGGACCATGTCTCTAGTTGACAGAGACAGATCGACTCTGTAAGAAACCGCCTGCTGCGGTCTGCCCTACCGCTGCGGCGTTGCCCGAGCTAGCTTATCCAATAACACGAGCACGATTAAAATACGTGGGTACAAATTTTGCCAACTTAGTAAATAACCACCATGTTATAATCAGGTCTTTGAGACGATGAATGTGATGCATACTCTTCTTTAGTTTCCTCGTAACTTCAGCTCTGGATTTCTTTGTTTTTTCTCGTAACTTCAGATCATGTAACGACAACATGGTTGCCGATGATCACGGAAGTAGGAACTTCCAATGATTTCCGTGGACGAGACAATACTCTCACCAGGCATCCGTATTATGTAAGTCAAGGCCACGACAATTTTATATTCTTATGACCAAGCAGTCTTGAAGTTTGGAGTGGTTTCAGATGATACATGCATTGATTCTGGTACAAGAACAGTAGCAGTAAACAGGTCCACAGTGTAAGAACAGAACTAAATGGACATCTTCTATGGTCTGTTATTAACTGGGAGGATTTTGGATCCCAAAACAACAAACCTACATAGCACACTATCCTGAATGCCATTGCACAGCACGTTTAGCTGTGCAGTGAAGAATGGGGGAAAACAACCCTAAAATATGGGAAGATCAAAGCATGCAGCTAATCTAAACAAGTACCGAGAACATGCCAACGCTTGACTTATTCTGCACTACTCTAATATGGAGTGGAAAACTCTACAGACTGCTTGATGCATCTCATCTACTCGTGCAGAAAACCTTTCTCATCTAGATAAGTGACTACTTGTCCTGCCATGTCAGACGGTGAAGGGCATACACCATCCACTTCTATGATCTCAATCTGTAACAAAAGGATAGCGTTCGTGATACTGGGTAAAAGACAAACAGTGGCAACTTCATGTGAAGGGCACAATAAATGATACGATGATAAAGACGTAATTGTACTAATAGACAGCAACCGAGATTGATTAATTTAGGTGTCTTCCAGACTGCTACAGCTGTAATTTAAAATTTAGGATTAAATTCAATGAAGATCACAAACTATATTCAGCTAGCGATATAGACGTATAATGTGGCCATAGTCATAATGTAACACTTGCTACCCACAAATGCCAGTCCCATCAAACAGCCACCAATACATATTTTCTCATTGCCTCTGCTGAGAATGCATTTAATCCTACAAGATTATTATGTAACATGATTATAAAATGGATCATGCTCTGCAATCTAATCCAATCATTAATGAAAACTTTTAATATCTCGAGTTTCATTAAGGCCACTGATTTAATATGAACCAGAAGGAACAGTCATACTAACACAGTTAATAATGCACACTTTGACCACGTGAAGATGATAGCAAGTCTGATGGAGATGTACCTCAGAGTTTAATGGTGGTTCATAAGGGTCATTAATACCAGTAAAACCTGAAACAGGACAAAATTAAAGCTTGAAGCATGAGTGATGTACATGATTTAAAAACTTTAAAAACTAGTATGGAGATTATTGGCAGCAAAAAAGGTTAGAGCTGACAAAGTGAGGACGAGTTGGTACACAACGAAACTTGCTTTAGTGAAAATGTTTTCCTTCCTAAGATGCCTGGACTTGCACAAGAGCATGAGGCAAAAAACTCCAGACTCATGACGCTTAATGAAATTGACAATTTTGGAGAACGACTATCTATTAAGTTTTCCCTAGTCTGGTTTCTGCTGTTGCTTCCCCAAGAGGCCAAGATATGTGTAATATAGTTCAACTTGGCAAGAGTAATTATTCAAGTAGGCAATCATTCGGGTATTAGGAACAAATCTTAAAAAGGTAATACAAATTTTAAAACAATTCACTTTTGTATTAAGGACTCTTCAATTCTCACCCTTTATTTTTCCTGCACGAGCAAGCTTATAAAGGCCCTTAGGATCCCTTGACTCACACAATTCCAAGGGCATGTTCAAGAAAACCTACAAATGGGGTTTCAGGGGTGTTTGTGAATATTCAAAATCAAAGCCCATGACAAAGCCAGGTGCACATAAATAGAAGATAAACTAAGAATTGCTTACTTCAATAAAGCTACCATCTGACAATAATGCACGACAAGACTCACGGTCCCTCCTGTACGGAGATATGAAACTTGCAATGCATACTAGACCTGCATCTGCGAATAGCTTTGCTACCTCACCTGCTCAAAATAGTTGGATATAAATGTCAAGCACAGATGTGTCAAAAATGTAAAATAACAGCACAAGTATTATAATATTTTTAACTTAATGAGAACTTCATTCAATTGAAACATGAAAGTTCTGTGTCAGGGGATACTTACCAACTCTGCGTATATTTTCAGCACGATCTTCTGCCTTAAATCCAAGATCCTTATTCAAACCATGTCTTAAATTATCACCATCAAGAACATAAGAAAGTTTCCCTCTTGTGTGGAGCTCTCGATCTAATGTGCATGCCAGGGTACTTTTACCTTGACAATGGAAGGTAAGAGAATAAACTTACTTAAAAAAAGTAAATCATCACTTGGAAAGTTAAGAAGTTTTGCACTGACAATAAAAGTTAAATCATGAAGAGAGAACAAGCCAACAGTAATAAACTAAGCATCAGCCATGTAGATGATGACATGTCAGCTTACAGTAGTATTACAAATTCTACAGATTTGCCCTTCAATAACCTGAAAGTTATTTCCCTGAATTCATGGAAAGCAAAAATAGGCATAGCATATCATATATTGACATGATCCTCTGAAACATAGTTGATCATTTAGAACAGATCGCTGTCTCTTAAACAGAGTTGAACTCATCGTGGTTTGTGAGCAAAACTAACAATGATCGACTGAATATTGTAAGGGGAAATTGCTAGGTAGCATTGTAAAAATGTATATATTGAACAGTGGCATCCAGTGTGAGGATCACAAGCAGGAC
The DNA here is from genome assembly GCA_030770085.1 of Oryza coarctata. NCBI lineage: Eukaryota > Viridiplantae > Streptophyta > Magnoliopsida > Poales > Poaceae > Oryza > Oryza coarctata. The sequence continues at coordinate 16,649,002 of CM061474.1, read as the reverse complement.
CTGGGAACACATGTCACTGATGCATCAATATTATTTTCTAACTCTTGTAGTGTTATTGATCAAATTGCCTCAGAAAGTAAAAAATATTTCAGTAGTTACCTAACCAATAAGTATATAAACCATTCAAGAACTAAAGAAATAAGGCAGTAAGATTTTTTGAATTGCGTAGTCTGTAACAAGATTCACCCTAAATTACACTCTTTTGCCTAAAATATTGTAGGATGCACTTTAAGAATTCTTTATTTAATAGTAAAGAAATATCATTTCACATAGACACAAATTTCTGTTGAAATTACCTATGCTTGAACAGCTCAGCAGATGTGTCAACATCCCAAGAAGCACAACACAAAAGTTTCAAAGAAACTTAGCTTTATTTACCTGAACCACTAAGTCCTGTGATCCAGACAATGCAACCTTTCTGCTTCAGTAGCTTCTGCCGATCAGCTTGGCCAACTGTGCAATCATGCCAGAAGATATTGGACGCCTTTGGCACAGTGGACGACATTTGCAAAACTTTGTCCTCGCCCACTGTGTAAAATTACAATTACTCAGATCAGAAAAAAGGCTATTCGAAAGCAGCACTGTCTTTCAATCCAGTAAAACATTGTACAACTTAAGAACTCATGGATAGGATAGATTTCACTCTTAAACAACAGATCTCTTTCTTTAAGTCCACAAAGCGTAAAGAAACAAACCAACCATCAGTGACATAAACAGAATAACCAGAATGTCTATTCTAATTGTAGTCTAATCCGTTGGTCAAAATTTCAAGGGAAAAATGATCACATCAAGTATCAGATCAATCGCTGCTGCAAACCAGTGAACCACCACTGGTAGAATAAGCAAACGGATTAAAAAAGACGATCAGTACCCAATACTTAGGACACAAGCCACACCATTAAAAAAACGAAGCAGTTCGAATGATTCAAGTGACTGGGAATTTCTGGACGATGAGGAGACAAGTCGCGGCTCCACACGATTCCGCAGGGGTGCATCCAAACGCAATCGAATTCCGTCCCCAATTCCACGCGGCGGCCACGGTCTCCCGATCAACAGGAGATCAACCGCATTGCATCAACACATCGTCGTGTAACAAATTACCGAGAGGGAGGGGAGCGAGTGAGAGGAGGAGACGGGGTTTGGTAATTGGTACGTGCCTAGGCTCACTCCGGCGTGCGCCGTCGAAGAATGCTCCTTCTCCTCACGCGGTCGGCTGCTGCCGCCGGCGCATTCGACGAGAGGCGGGGCTCGGCGCTGCCCTCCCTTGACTGCGGTTATCCTCGGCGCGGGGGGTGGCGCGAAACGGAGGAGGCGGGGGCGGGGCGGAGGAGGGGGCAACCCTAGATTTGCTGGTGGGTTCCGGCCCCGCGCGACCGCAGGAGTCGCCCAGCGAGTAGCGGCGCGCGGGTCTCGTGGAGGAGGAGGAGGCGCGAGACGGGCTGCGTGATGCGCCGCGGTGGAGGAGGCAGCGTGGTGGTGGTGAAACGGGAGGAGGCCCCAGGCGATTGGTTACCGCGTCCCCTTTTCCTCTTGTTACTAGCGAGGCTAGCGAGGTCTGAAGTTTTGCGGTTTGCCGATCAAAAATGGCACGAAAAGTCTCGCAATTAATCGATGTTTCGTCGACTTAGGCCCCGATTTACTTCGTTTTCGTTTTTAAACCGCTAAATGTTTTATACGAAAACTTTATATATATATAAAATATTTAAAATATCAAATAAATCTATTTTTTAAGTTTTTAATAATTAAAATTCAATTAATAATATGCTAATAATTTTCTTATTTTGCGTGTTTCGTAGAAATAAATAGGCTCTTAGACCCTATTCAATTTTGAGAAATTAAACTATTTCGAATAGGAATAGTTCGCTTTCATATTGATTAATTGGCTGTAGCTAAATTTAAATTTTAAAAATTAATTTTAAAGCTAATTTTAAGGGTTTTTCATCCTAGATTAATTTTTAATATTAGTTTTTATATCATAAAGAACATAAATATAAAATTTTTATTGTTGATGATGAGCCATTTTATCAACTATAGGCCAACGGATGGAATGGAAGTGAGTGGCATGGACCAACCATCATTTTGCCAAATTTTCTGACTTTTTAGAAAAATGGTGTAACACCTGTTCCGTCGTATCGTTAGTAACGAAACCAAATTCAATAAAAACACTATTCGCAAAATTTGTTCTTTGATTGTGGTCTCGTTGTTGTTTGAGCCAATATATCCTTTCCTAGTATTCAAATCTAGTCTAAGATCTCAAATCCAAATTTAAATCTAGTAAAAGATCGAATTAATTCTCTCTAGTTGGGCTGCCTCTCGTACTTTTCTCCCAACAGACCCAACCCTTCCCTCTATCCTTTGACCCACCTAGGGTGCTCTCTTTGCATCGCTCCTATCAGCCCAGTCCATTCACTGCTGCTACTTGTCTCTGTCCTCGCTAGTGGCTACGCATTGGGCCTAGTGGTGAAAGCCACCGAGTCACTAGCCTGCCTCTCTGCCGCCGCACGTGCTGGAGAGACAAGCCTCTCCACCTTGCTTGCCTTCGCCCGCACCCAAGTCACATCACCGCCATTTGATTTTCATCGGTCGCTCGCTGTTTGCCCTGCGTGTGCTCATCATGGCCAACCAACCAAGACACAAGTGTCACTCGCTCTAAATGTCGCTTGTCACAGTGATCGTTTTGCTATGCTCATTGCCAAAACTGATGCCTAACGTTTTGTTATCATTGCCATTGTCACCTCTAGCCCCATCTCTCCATGCCACTAGCTGCCAACGCGTGGAGTTAGAGGTGCTTACTACGTCTGCCACTCCTCCCTAAAGTGGAAGCGACAAACCCTTTCTTCCACCATCCTTCTCCCTTTTTTCCTCCTAGGCTCAATCGATCTCTCTCCATCCCTTGTTTTCTTGTGAAGCAAACAGTGAGCCACTGATGCCACCCTCTTGACTGAGCCCGTGACTGCCCAGCTCGACATCCACTCCCTAATACTTCCTTTCCTTCCAAGCTCAACATCTAGCGCCTATAAAAATCCTCTATCCCCTCTATTTCTAATCATTGAACTCTCGCCATCGAGCCGCTCTTGTCCTTACTTTGTCCACCATCGCTCACCATCCCTCATCCACTGTGGAGTACGCCAGAGGAGTTGATGCATTCGTGGCCATGAGGCAAGGCCGTGTCTACTTACTTTTCCCCAACTTGTCCATGCCAAGGCTAAAGCGATCAAGTTTTACACCGCTAGCCATTCTTCATAGCACCCCTTCGCATTGCGGTATCCTCTCCGTCTCTCCCCAAGCTCATACACCTTCTTAGGTTGCTAGCTAGCTTGCTGTCACACCTTGTCACATAGAAGCTCACCTCTCAATCGCTTATAGCTCGTCATAGGTCGCTTGCTCTGTGACCGTGCTAGCTCATTGCCGTAGCCATTCTAGCTCGCAACACTTTGCTTCATGTTGCTTAGAATGGCTTCGTGTACCCATGTAGTAGCTTTAACACCGGTGAATTGACCTCTCATATATTTGGCAAAGTTTTCCCTTTTGCTCGTCGGTAAGAAGCTCCGCCACAATCCGTCGTCTTCAGCCATTTTCCAGCGAATCTGAGCCATTGGCTCGACTCCCCATCCTTCACTTGTTGTTCCGATGACGTCCCTCTTGAACGAGTCGCACATAGCCCTGGAGGACACCGCTGTCACTATTTGACATTAATCATCTCCTTCCTCTTGTCGTCTCGTATGGCAACCATGTCGGTGCCACTCGTCCGCCTCTATGCACACAGTCTATGGTGAGCTGTATGGTTGTGTATGGACCTATCGCCTCTTCGTCCACACCAGCGCACCGTCTCCTCTTGTCCACCAGTGATAGACCTAGTCCTTGTGAGCATGCAAACGGACACTCGAGTCCTATTTGGGATCCCGCGTGATGGGCTTTCCCTATCGGCCCACACTCTTGGCCTTGCCTCATGCACCTAGCCACCTAGACTGAGCTCGTTCCCAGCTTGTGTTGCTTCGGCCTTGCCGGTACACAACACTTGTCTCACTGGGCTACCTCTCGCTACCGACCCATCTCGCCTTGACCTCGCCCACATGCTCGTGTTGGGCCGTCTCCACATGCCAGTCCGCTCCGCTCAACTATGCCCTCCGTGCTCACCTTGTTGGGTCTTTGCCGGCCCAGTGGATCACTTATTCTCCAAATTTCTTTTTCAGAAATTTCCAGAAGTACTTTCTTTTGTCAAAAATTCATTAACCCTTAGAAAATCCATATATCCCCAACTGTTCATCTGATTGACTCTATTCCACCTCCAAAATGTCTCTAAAATTGAGATTGATCCAATGGCACACTTAGGAGTCACTAATAGAGCTTTTTCTTTAGTCCCTTGTGTTAAGTGTCTCACCTCATGTGTAACCTCGAAGTTAGAAGAGCTGTTGTGCGAAGAGTTCAAAGGCAAAGCGCAGGATCTCGAGCAAGGCAAGTCATCTTTAAACATATTGAGCCCATAAATTAAAACTAATTACTTTCATTGCAAAAATTCATCTCTAGGCTACACTTGAAATGCTTGGCTACAGTTTGCGATACAACCAATGGGCTCACCTATAATTGTTGCACTAACTTTCTTTTATAATTGTAATACCCTAAACTCCCTTGTTGTCTACCTTGTTAGGTCTCGATATCTGTGCCTTTGGGTATTAGTATCAATGGCTTTCCTCAAATTTAAAATGATCAATGATGGGTAAAATTTGGGTTTTACAAAATCATTGAAAAACCCAGCACTTGTGTCAGTGCCTTGAAAATAAAATGAGTTTCAAAAACTCATAGTGCAAGAGTCGTGTTGGTGGTGCATACTTCCCGTTCTCATAGCTAAGGATCAATTCTTTCATAATTTCATCTAAGCATATAATAGTATGACCACTTGATTGAAGTGAAACATCTCTGACTAGGTAACTAGCTAGGCTAGGAAACCTTGATGCTAATAAACAAGTGGATTCATTGAGGTGGTGTCGAGGAGAACCCTTGGGCTTCCTAGCACAATATGGTTTGTAACCTAACCTGTTGTTGGTATTAGGACCCCTCTAGTTGGCACAAGGTGACCCTATGTCAGCTTTGAAATTCCCTTGTCACGAAAGCCTTAAAATCATCTGACACGGTTGTTCTGCATAGGCTGGGTGACCTAGGTTAGTAGCGTCTTGTGGATAAAGTATACTCCTCTGTAGAGATTAACTAACTGTTCGAACAAGTGAATTTATTGAGGTGGTGTCGGGAAGAACCTAGGTCTTCCTAGCACAACATGGTTTGGACCTAAGCTGTTGTTGGTCTAAGAACCTATCTAGTTGGTATAAGATGACCTTATGTTAGCTTTTAAAATGCCTTATCGTGAAAGCCTCAAAATCACCTGATGTAGTTGTTTTGCACTGGCTAGGTGACCTAGGTTAGTAGCATCTTGTGGGTAAAAGATATCTCTCTGCAAAGGTTAACTAACTGTTTAAATAGACATGTTTACGGTCATGGATGAATATGAGATAATTTCTTAGCATAGTTTTATTTGACCATTGCTTGTGAAATTGCCATTGTACCATGGGAATCATTTCCAAAATGACTTGAGGTTGCCGGTAACATGCAGACTCGAAAAGTCCATTGATCTGTTTGGCTAGGAGCCATATGTGTAAATGCAAACAATTATACACTTCACTTCTCCAACCTTGTGAGAGTCACTCACTCAGGTTATTAAGAAACATCACTTAGCTGATTCAGATGCTTTAAAACATATCTAAATGTGAAAATAACCGATCTTTTTTTAAAACTTGCATTAAACACCTAATTACCATGGCTTGTTGAGTATAGTACTCATCCTTGTCTAACAGATCATAAGTTTTTCTAAGAGAAAGCGAGCAATTTTAGGTTTCAATCTAATTTCTAAGTCACACTTCTGGCTTTGGGTTAGTATCTGTTTTCTCCTATTTTCTAATGTATTGTTGTGAACATGGACATGGAGTATGTCTGTAGTTTCAACATAGATGTATGACTATTCGTAATAATGAAATCAAGTTCACTGTGATATTATGTCTTCCCGTTATACTAGCTCTGTAGATTAATTTGGATTGCCTTAGACCGGTCTTTCGAATGACTAGTCCAGGGCATGACAAATGGTACTCCACTATGTGCAGTTGGATAAAAAAGGCCAACATTAGTTTAGTCCATGCTTATAAATAAGATTTGCGGCCATACATCCTTTTTCCTCTCTATTTATTTTTTCCTAGCGTACCACATTTTGCTAATTCTGTTTCTTTTTACACTCAGTGCTGATGTCATACTTTCATTACATTAACACCTCTAAGGCTCATAAACCAAGTAAAGATCATACCACGCTCACGTGGTTAAAAACCTAAGGGCACAGCCTAATACTCCCCATGTTTCAAATTACCTCTGTTTTAACTTTATCCTAAATTAAATATTTCTATCTTCAACAATCAATTTTAAAAGAGCATATATTTGACATCGTAATATTACTTTTTCTCTATGTTTTATATTATAAGTCAGTTTCGACTTATTGAAAGTCAAATCACCTCAATAAAATAAATATACTATAAAAATATATTAAATAATAGATTTAATAAACCTAACTTAGTCAAACTTAATGAGGTTGAATTAGAACAAATCCAAAATAATTTATAATATAAAACGAAATGAGTATATTTTTAGATTTACTATAAAAATTTATTTTCATAATATATAACTCACATGTTGTTAAACTACATGAATTCCAAAAATTAATAATAAAAGATAGAAATATTTGCCTTAGGACGGATGTAAAATAATAAGTAATTTAAAACAGATAAAATATTGTGATCTTATAATTATTTTATCGATGAGCACATATATATATATATCTCATTTTCTCATGAAGCTTATTGGAGCCAGCAAAAGTTAACAATAGATATGCATCATGTATATCTTCTCTTTTTTTCCCAGCATAAATTTGAGACAGCAATTCTTATAACCTATGTACTACTCTAACATTGTTTCTGATTAATTCCACCGGATATAAACACATGCATATCCTCTGGCATAGCTTTGTACGTGTGGTGCAAGCATGGAAAAGCCAATTCATGCTTTGGTGCTTGTGCCGTTGTGCGCTCCATACAGAAAAGAAAACGGCATAGAACAGAACAGAACATGCAGTCGACATATTTGACCGGTCAATAGCTACCACGAACCAAATGACACTACGGCACAGCGGCCCATGACGACATTAGTAGCTTGGAAACCACTTGCTTATTTACTAAATAGCTATACTACCACACTAACATGGCTTGAACTTGAAGCCTTCAGAAAAAAAAAAGAAAAAAAGATGGCTTGAACTTTCAAGTTTCAAGTGCCCTCACACAACAGAATTACCGCCGCTCCATTTCACCTTAGACCAGGCGCCACCGGATAAAAATGCAATTAGTACTTTCTGAATAAATGCCTCAATTTTTATTACCTATTGCACCACATCAAGAATTTTAAGATGTCATGATTCACACACAAAAAAAATGTAGCCAAAGAAACAAAAACTCGAACAAGAACCACCCTTCATCTCTTGAAGCTTCGATCCCCCTTCACACGAATCCCGCCAAGCATGCACACCACCACGTCGGACATCGTAGGAGCTACCGGCGGGCACTCCGTCCCCTCGCCGACCGGCCGCGAGCCTCTCGCGCGCGAGAGTGACAACCACACGCTCGTTGTTCAGGCTCTGCAGCTAGCCCACCGGCGACGTAGCAACTGGAGCTCTTACTCGGCGCCGGCCTGGTCGTCGAAGTTGAGCGCGTAGCTCTTGGAGTCGTAGCTGAACGCCGTCTTCCTCCTCAGTCCTCCTCCGCCGCCGCCGCTCCTCCTCGCCATGATCTCCTGCGCCACGGCCTTCCACCGCAGCTTCGCCCTCGCCGACCTCTCCTGCGCCATGCGCCGGCTCTCCTCGTTGCTGCTGCTCAGATCCCTGCAGTACTCCAGGTGCCGCCCCGACGATGCCCTCGACAGCGACCGGCCGAAGCAGGAGATCAGCCCCTGTGGCATGAACTCCTCCTCGCACGCCATCGCCGTCGACGTGGCCGGCGCCGGCGCCGGCGCCTGGTACTGCATGAGGCTGGCCATTGCAACAGACAGGAGCTAGCAAACCAAGAAGAGATCCTACGAGCTCAGCAAGACAATGCCAGCTTCAGCTCAAGAAGAAGAGATGGATGGCAATGGCAATGCAGTGCAGCAGCTTGTGTTAGATCCAGAGATATAAAACTAGGCGATGAACTGTCCGCCCGGATGGCACCATGGGGGATCATGTCTGAAGACGAGTTCTTTATTCAGATGAAAGCGTTAAAGAAATGGCAAGATGTTGTATAATGTATTCAACTGGATAGCAAGTGTACCGGAAGCGTCGTTTTTTATCTTGAATTTGGCGGCATCACGAATTCTTGCCTGGCTTTGACCAGAACGTGGTTAGTTGTTCCTCATCCTCAGATCTGTGTTGCTAATTGAATTTAGTAGTAGGTAATTACTGTCAGTGTTAATCGTAAAACGAACCATTATCCGTACCATCCTTAGATGGCATCTCAATACAATAAAGCAACAACATGAAGTAGCTAGGATAATATCAGAGAGGATTTGAACGAACAGGGGCCATCCTATATTCTAAACGATATTTTTTTAAGCAGATTCAAAACGAGTGCAAATAGTGTGCGGATGCAGAGCAGATAGTTTTGGATATTGAAAATGGTGCAGAGTCGGTTAAAAACAGATTAACATTACCAAATGTTACATATATACATAATCAATATAACATTAAATTAGTAATACAATAATCAACGAGCGATTCATCGTAGCAACTAAAATAATATGAATACACGATGTCCATAACATAAAAATGAGATAAGACAACTCAAACTAATGTGTTTAGGTTAATTGATGAATTAGGCTATTGGATAGGCTGGATCATATTGTATACAACGGTTGACAATTCAGATTATCCAACAAACAATTTATCGATCTGAATACGTACCATACTATTCGCATCCATATCGAATTTCTATAAACCTACACCATATCCTCGTTTCGAACAGATTCAGAGCTAATCGGATATTATCCAATCCATTTTCACCCCTAGAAGTAGCAAGGGTAGCAAAGTAAAGAAAAAATATAATATATCAGCTCATAACAAATCTAAGTTCAAATATTCAAAAACAACTCCTACTAATCGTAACGAAAAAAAATATTACAGAGAATATACACATACAAGTTATTTTTTCTTTTTTATATTTATGAAGTGACGTGTTATATATTAATCTATCTTATCAACTTTTTTTAATTTTTTATAACTAAAGTAAATTATTGGTTATCTACTTGATCTTTTGCCTAAAATAATCTTACTGATATCAAACAGGGTGTAGCACACTAGCATAGGGTATCTTATCAGAGAACAGAGGTTGAAGTCGCCTTTTTTAAGAGTCAGATTACTTAATTAGTGTGCTGAACACCACTAGTAAGCTAGCGACCTAATGATGTTAGGCAGCATATGCATCTCCCATAAATAAATCTACACACCGAGCACGATGGCAGTAATATAGTAGAACATATCAAATTGAATCAACAAATCATTCACCATGGCAGGTAAAGCGGAAAAGGCTAAATAAACACTCAAGTTTCAAACACGATTAGAGTTTAATGAACTCTTCAAGGTAAAGGCTAAACGCAAACTCTTAGCAGTAGTGATACTGTGATGGTGGCCTCAGCAAAACTTGAATGTACTACCTGTAAATATAACAACAAACAAACAAACAAACAGAGCAAGTAGGTACGGTATCTGCAATCTATTCAAATCAAGTATCCAACTTCATTAAAATCACACAACATTATTAAGATCAGCAGCGTACATAAGACGACAAGTATTCCCAGCGCCGCAAGAACCAGCCAACAAGTCGACTAGATGATAAAGTGCAGATGCTTTATTTGATAAATCATTGTAAAGCATGGCTGGAGTTATCTGCTGCTAATTGGCCATCAGTACTAATTATGCTACAATGACAACATGTACAAACACCTAGTGATAAACTGACAATAGATCCGATTGATTCATGTGAGGCAAAATCTACCTGTTTGACTGAAAAGATATGATATCAGGTTACCAGATCTTGGAATATATTCACAAACCACTAATCAAGATCTTGGATCATATTGGCCTAAAATACCCAAAAGGAGACACTGCTCCCAATAGACCCAATTGCACTGACAATTGGAATTCACCTGCATTTGGAGCTATACTTTCCAAACATGATACAGTGGCAGCAGCATGTTCCCTGGATCATTGCTTACGTAAATAATCCAGGAACAAGACCTGATCCAGTCAGAACAGTGGATTTAGCACCAAATATACAACAATATGTAGTAGTAGCAAATCAAAGAAGTGTCAATAAGAAAACCTTCCTAGGCAATACTGTGGGTTCTAAAATGGAAATGTCATCCTTCAAATTTAGTGCCAAATTAGCTTACAGAGGTCTTAAATCTAAGATCCATGGAATAGCCAACCAAATAGATGTCCAAAGCTCGTTTTGGAAGTTAAAAAGAAAACCATTGCTCATAACTTATCTGTATACTACATAACTTTGAAAGACAACAATGTGATACTGTCACAATAAGCTTTCAGTAATTTATCTGTATACTACGTAACTTTGAAAGACAAAAATGTGATACTGTCACAATAAGCTTTCAGCTCCCAAATGTTATGGCACAGATTTCTCAAAACAAAAGAAGAAGAGAGAGACAATTTTCACAAGAGTTAATTCTGAACTGCAAGTGACAACAGATATGAGCTCTGTTTCTCAAACATGAATCATGAGCAAGCATATCCATTGGAATATAGCAACAATAACTCGAACCAACAAGAAGAAATGGCATACGATGGATTTATGATCTATAAAACCAACAAAAGAACTAGTCCAAAAGCCAGCGGAATTCTATAGATTAGAGGTAACGACCCTGATACAAGCGCATGGTAGGTAGGAAAAAGAAATTTTATACAACCTCCCACCCAATATCAGCAGTTATAGACTAAAAGTATCAAAATATCATTTTCCTTGGCATTTGTGTTACACATTGCATCATCACCCGACTTAAAATCCGTCAAGTAAGTTTACCAAAAAATTGTTTGTAGAACTTAATCCTAAAGTTTGCAGCATGGAAAAGCAAATAAACACTGCTACAAAAGCTCCTCCTGAATGTCTGACCAAGAAATGAAACATTGGGCATTACCATTTAATAGTACTCTTTCCACTATAATCAATAATGTAGGCTAGCCAAATCATACCAAACCTAGTATCATTGGACGTTGGTACAATTCACCATCGCAAACCTGACAACATGAAAAAAGTACTGCATTTCGGAAACCTGATCATGCATCATACATTACTCAAACTACTGCATTTTCTATGAAGCACTACCCAAACTCAAGGTTAAACTAAACTTCAGATCATTGTGAATAACCTTACTTTCGCGGAAATAAAAATCTGATCAGGTCTCAGTAAGCAACTTCTCTGAGGTCAACATCACTAAAAGCATTCCTACTTCGAGAGAATCAAGTCACATAACAGAAAATCAAACAAACGAAACCTTCACTCCCACTTCAGGCCACGAGAGTGCTCGCGGTGGACTCGTACTTAAAGGAGGCGAGGATCTTCTTGGCGAGGCGGTAGTAGCGGGTGAGGCGGTGCACCCTGCTCTCGACGAGGATGAGGCGGAACTTGGTGTCCTTGTCCTTCCTGTTCCTCTCCAGGTGTTTCCTCATCGCCACGGCCTTCTTGATGAGAAGTAGAGGTCCTCGGGCACCTCGGGCGCGAGGCCGCGGGACTTGAGCACGCGGAGGATCTTGCCGCCGGTGACGCCCTGGGAGAGAGGGACGGCGTGGGTATCGCGGAGGATCGCCCCAATCTGCGACGGCAGCTGTCCCTTCTTGGCGACACGCATGATCATCTCCTCCACCTCCGACGCGGACGTCTTGACCCAGCCGGGGGTGGGGCGCTTGTAGGGGAGCGCTGATCAGGACATGCCCTTCCCGCTGCTGTGCATGCGGCCCATGGCGGCAAGCGGCGGTGAGGCGGTGAGGCGGTGAGGCGGGAGGCTGCCGGAGCGAGAGGAGGCTGCGGCGGCGGTGGCGGCGAGGAGGGAAACCTAGAAATGGGAAGCTCCTAGACTAGCATAGTACTGTGTGGTGGGCCTAGATGATGGCATATGTGGGCCCGGCCTAATAAAAGCCTAGTAGATAATGATTGGGAGTGATAACCGAGGGCCATTTAGGTAGATGTCGAATCGACGGCTGGATTGTCCATGCGAGCTTGGTGCTGATCCATTTGGTTACTGAATCGGTCCAATAAGAGCCCAACTTAATTCTTACTCTCTAACCACCTGATTATCCTCTCTGAAAAAACCCATCTCTTCGGAGCCAGATACTCTGAAGAATTCTTCGTCAAAGATTCAGACAAGTACTACTTTTTTGGAGATTCAAATAAGTGTTTTTAAAGTTAGTTGTTGATGATCAAAGTTTAACCGATAGTTGCACGCCCATTCCTTTACATTGTACTACACGATTTTGAATTAAAACCGTGGCCTTTCCACATCTATGCCAAGATATGATGGTAGCTAAATGTACAGGTCCAAAGTTTACGGCCAATCGTGTCGGCATGCACGATTCTTTTAAAGCGGGATGATTAAGTGACTAATGACGAGGCTGCTCTTTCAGAAAGCTACTCTGATCTGCAGGGCGTAAGACAGCAGCCTGGACTACGTGATTCAAGCAACCAGCAAACTCGTGCCTCAGCCGTATCATGTTTTTAACCTCATAGGCCTCCTTTAAAACAAAGAAAGTTTATGAGTTTTTTTATCAAAATTAAGGTAATCTTTAAAAGTCATGAAAAAACATGCGTTTGGAAGGAGCCCACAATGTTAATACGTACATAGTTTAATTTTCTTTTCTCCATGCTTAAAAAACGGAGACTAGTGACAACTTCAACTCACTAAATCCTCTTAAAAATTACCCGTGTGTACATAATATTTATAAACATTTAAAAAATTATAAATAGAGTCATACCATCATATAACATATACTTAGATGCCCATATCATTTGGCTAAATCTATTTTTTGTCGAAAAAAAAGGAAAAAAACTTGTGTGATATTGGGAACAGCGTATTTTAGGTATGTAGCCAATAGACTTTTGCATCCATAAAGCGTTGCAAACCAGTTCTTTACTTACAAAAGTAAACTACCTCATCTGCAATTTTGGATCTGATAGGCTTTTTATGATATTGTGAAAGTGTGGGAATGATTAATTCTATTCTCTATGTATAAGCGGCCGGGGCGGCTTATAAGGTAACCACACAGCTACACACGCGAGTTAACCTATTATAATTACACTTTCTATAATTACAATAGACTAACACTCCCCTCCAGTCTAATCGAGAGTATCGCTAACATTCAGACTGGATGGAAACTCTTGAAATAGTGAGGTAGGAAGACTCTTGATAAAGACGTTGGCGTACTGTGATATCGTAGAAATATGTAGGACCCGAACGTGACTAAAGATGATCTTCTCTCGAACAAAATAGAGATCAATCTCAACATGCTTCGTCCGCTGATGCTGCATTGAGTTGCTGGAGAGATATACAGCACTGATATTATCACAATAGACGAAGGTGGTACGTCGAGGGGGGTGGCGAAGTTCAAGGAGTAGCTGTCGTAGCCAGGTAGCTTCAGCAACACCATTTGTCACAGCACGATATTCAGCTTCAGCACTCGATGTAGAGACCGTATGCTGATGCTTGGAAAACCAGGACACCAAGTTATCCTCGAGAAATATTGCATAGCCAGAGGTCGACCGACGAGTGTCAGGACAGCTAGCCTAATCGGCATCTGTGTAAACAACAAGATCTGCAGGCAAAGATTGGCGTATGGTCAACCCAAGAGATATGGTGCCCTGTAGATAGCGTAGGATCCGCTTGAAAGTAGCGAGGTGTGGCTCTCGAGAATCATGCATATAGAGGCGGATCTGTTGAACTGCAAAGTTAATGTCTGGTCGGGTAAAAATCAGATACTACAAAGCACCGGCTAGACTGCGGTACTATGTAGCGTCAGCGACAAGCGGTCCATCAGCAGATAATTTAGAGTAGAGATCAACAGGCATGCTGCATGGCTTGCATGCACTCATCCCAGCACGCTCCAAAATATCCTGACTGTACTACCACTGAGAAAGGAACAGACCATCTACGGAGCGAGTCACATAAATGCCCAAAAATGATGCAGCTGACCCATATTCGTCATAGCAAACTCACGCCGGAGAGCCTCAATGATATTCTTGAGTAATCCAGTAGAGGAGACAGTAAGGACAATATTATCAACATAGAGCAGTAAGTAGGTCGTGTCTGGACTGCGGCGATATATGAAGAGCGAAGTATCTAACTTTGTTTTAATAAATCCAAGTGACACAAGGTGAGAGGCGAACCTATGATACCAAGCACGAAGAGCCTACTTCAAACCATATAAGGACTTGTTGAGCTAACAGACAAAATCTGAGCGAGAAAAATTCACAAATCCAAAGGGCTGCATGTAGTACACTGTCTCAGTGAGAGTGCCATAGAGAAATGCATTCTTCACATCCAGGTGATGAATGGACCAGTTCTGAGATAATGCCAGGGAGAGAACCACTCGAACTGTCGCAGGCTTGACAACTGGACTGAAAGTCTCATCATAATCAACACCGGGCCATTGTGTGAGACCCCGTAGGACCCAGCAAGCCTTGTAACGATCAAGAGACCCATCGGCAAGCAACTTATGGCGATAAATCTACTTCCCAGTCACAACATTGACGTCGGGGAGATGAGGCATAAGACTCCATGTGTCGTTGGCAATCAAAGCGTCCTACTCAGCCTTCATAGTAGATCGTTAATTAGGGTCTGACAGGGCATCACGAACGGAGCGAGAAAGAGGCGACATGGGCACAGCGTGGAGGTTGAGGCAATCCACGGGCTGCACGATGCCAGCTTTGCCACGCATGCGCATAGAGTGCGCATTGGTCACCGGAGGGATGGCAATCGGTCGAGTAGTAGCTGTGCGGCCGGTACCGCTGGCAACAACTTGCGTGCGAGCAGCAGGGGCAGCAGGACTGGCAACACTTGTGGTCGGTGTGACGCCGCTGGCAGCAACCTGTGTGGGGTGCACAGGGGCAGCGGCATTGAACGACGTGGACTCGGGCGACCATGACCCTACACCAAGGCTCGACGGCGCAAGTGGGGCCTTGGGCACGGGGTGTGCCGCTGAGGAAGCTGTTGTACCTGCACGTAAAAAACAAGCCCTAGGAACTAAAGCGGTGAGATCATGATCATCAACAAGAAAGTCCAAGGTGGAGGGTGTCATGGGTGTGTAGACATGTCGGAGAAAGGGAAAAATGATTCATCGAAAATGACATGTCTAGAAATGAGAATACGGTTCGATTGAAGCTCGAGGTATCGATATCATTTGTGCTCCGAGGAGTAGCCGAGGAACACGCATAGAGAAGAATGAGGGACAAGTTTGTGGAGCGCTGTAGAAGACATATTGGGGTAACAGACGCAACCAAAAACTTTGAGATGATCATAGGAGGGCGGGACAGAGAAGAGAGTGGAGTATGGTGTGGAGGAGACGAGTGTTGTGGTGGGGAGGCGGTTTACAAGATATGTTGCGGTGTGAAGGGCCTCAACCTAGTAAGCTGGAGGGAGACTTGCCTGAAACAAAAGGAAACGCAGAGTGTTATTGATGGTACGAATGGAACGCTCTGCTTTACTATTTTGTTGGGAAGTGTATGGGCACGTCATGCGGAGGGCAACACCGTGGGAGAGAAAAAACATGCGGGCCTGGAAATTATCGAATTCACGGCCATTGTCGCACTGGATGCTCTTGATGGTGGTTCCAAACTGTGTGCGAACATACGCAAAAAAGGTAGAAATAGTGAAAAATATCTCGGATTTAAGACGAAGGGGAAAAGTCTAAATATAGTGAGAGCAGTCATCAAGAATAAAAGATAATATTTGTATCCTGATACACTAACAAGTGGAGAGATCTATAGATCACAATGGATTAAATCAAAATTGTGAGTAGCACGAGAGGTAGATGAACCGAAAGGTAGACATACATGGTAACCGAGTTGGCACGCATGACATAAATGATCGATATCACACATAATAAGTTTGGATAGAACGTCGCGCCCAAGATGACCAAGATGGCGATGCCAAAGGGAGGTGGGTGCGGCGATAAACGCGGAGGTGCTGGTAGATGGTGCAAAAAATGGGTAGAGGTCACCGGAACTATTGCAATTGGCGATCACATTCCTGGTTTGTAGATCCTTCACAAAAAGGCTAAATGGATCAAACTCAATGGAACAATTATTATCGGTGGTAAACCGACAAATGTAAATTAAATTATTAATAATGTTAGGTGATAGCAGAACATTATTAAGAGCAAGATCATGGTGCGGTAAGGAAAAACGATGGGATCCAGTGGCTGTGACAGGAAGTAAAGTGCCATTGCCCACAACGATAGATGAAGAGGATGGGGAAATGGTAAAGAGTATACCAGTGTCCGAGGTCATGTGGGAACCGACACCCATATCACCATACCACTCAGAGGCCGGTTGGTTGAGCGTCATGATGTTGAAGGAGTGCGTCAGAGAGTCCTAGTGCCAACCTCCATGAGTAGGCGGCTAAGGTGCCGCCTGGTACGCCGGTGAGGGCGCCTGGAAGCCCACCAGTGAGGACGCCTGGAAGCCCGACGATGTAGCTCCCCTATAGTATGTGTCGTACGGGGACGATGGGGCACCGTATGCGTCTCCATAGGTGCTAGAAAGAGCATCAAAACCACCATAGTGCGGGGTTGTGTGGAACGCAGGCTGTGGCGACGGAGGTCGGTCGGACTGGTCGTACAGCCACATGTGCACGATTCCAGCCTAAGGGTGGGCGAACGATGGGTACACCGCCGTATCGAGAGGGACGCTGCCCTGTTCACCTGGGGCCGCTCCAGCAGAGGGCACTGGAGAGTTGCCACCAGTAGAACCACTGCGTCCACCGTGGCCACGGCGGCGGTCGTTGCGCTGGCCTTCGGTTGGTGCAGTGGGGCACGAAGGAGGAGACGCTCCCAAACGAGGAGTAGCGGTGGCACCTGGAGCCGTTGGATGCAGCGTCGCAGCGACGATAGCGGCCGACAAGGACGGACGACAAGCGTCGATCTCTAGCTCCTCCAACAGAAGATGAGTGCACGCTTTCGTAATTGTTGGAAACGACCGGTGCATCTTGAGGATGGACACCATATGTCAAAACTTGCCACTGAGGTAACAGAGAAGCGTGAGGACCATCTGCCGGTCGCCGAATTCGGCGAGGGAGGTAGCCATGGATTCAAGGCAGCGGCAGTAGTTAGTGATGCTCAGGGACTCCTAACGGAATGTGCGGAACTGCGTCTCGAGGAGAAGGGCACGAGACTCCTTCTAGCCGAGGAATTCGTCCTCGAGATAGCACCACGTGTTGCGGGCGTCACCTTGCCACATCATCAACAACTGCTGCAGGTCGCTGGAGATGGTACCGTACACCCACATGAGGACGTAGCAGTCCACCTGGAGCCATGCCGGGCGCGTGGGAAACGCGTCATCCCTGAGGATGTGGCATGTGAGGGCATATTTCCTAAGGACGGTGAGGAACATGCCGCGTTATTTGGTGTAGGAGTCCGTGGCCTTGTCGAGGACGATGGGGATGAGCGCCTTGACGTTGACGACGGCGGTGGCTTGCGCCCAGAGAGCCGCGTGAGCACTCTCGTATACGTTCAGAGCGTCGTTGCGAAGACGGGCCTCCTCAGCCCGACGTGCTTTGTCAGCGCGAGCAGCATCAACCGCGAGACAACGGTCTTCGAAAGTAGCGACGCCAGTGTCTTCGCCAACCATGAGGGGCACGACAGCCGATTAGAGTCGGATAGGCAGCCGATCAGACCGAAGGGATCGACAGCCGATCGAAGTTGGATCAACAACCGATCGGCCGATCGAATCGGAGATCTTGGAGGGATCGGCAGCCGATCGGAATCGAATCGATCGCCGATCGATCGATCGGATCGGAGGGGTCGGCAACCGATGGTAAACAGGTCGGCAGCCGATCGATCAGAATCGGATCGGCAGCCGATGGAAAACGGTTCGGTAGCCGATTAGATTGGATGGGCAATGAGCAGACAATCAGATCGGAGGGATCTGATTGGCAGTAGAGCCGATCGGATCAGAGGGCGATCGAATCGGCAATAGGTAGGATCCGATCGAATCGATCGACGGATCTGATCAGATCGGATCGGCTGGTGATCTGGTTGGCAACGGAGAGCTGATCGAATCGGCAATGGACATGATCCGATTGGACTGATCGACAGATCCGATCAGATCGGATCGGCGGGCGATCTGGTCGACAATGGATCGATAGCGCAGGCGATATGACCGGCGACACCTGGTGGTGGCGATCGAATCGGCAACGGGCGCTTGTGCAGAAGCGGAGGCAAGATCGGATCGACAACCACACCTGGTGATGAAGGCAGCTACGGGGTGGGCGATCAGATCGGCAGCGCGGGCGATGAGACCAGCGACACTCCCGGTGACGTGCAGTCGACACCGATGGTGGCGATCGGATCAGATCGACGACGAGTGCTAGTTCGAAAACGGCGGCGTTGAGGGCGTTGTACCTCGGCAGTCTCTCACAGCACAGTAGTGGCGGAGAAGGAGGTTGGCGACGACAGCAATAGTGGCGGTGTTTTTGGTTGCGGAAAGATAGCGGATTGAAACCGCTCTAATACCATAAAAGTGTGGGAATGATTAATTCTATTTTCTGTAAATGTATCAATATATATAGGTGATCGGGGCGATTTACAAGACGACCACACAGCTACACACACGGATTAACCTATTATAATTATACTTTCTATTCTATAATTACAAATGTGCTAACAATATGGTTGCCACCAATAAGCTTTTTCCTATTTTATTTTCTTGGAAGGCAAAAAGAAGTTAGGTTGACCCACTAGGCTCATGCTATATGTAAATCAAGATTGACAATTTGCCCTGTACTTCTACACCTGTGGCTCATTTGGAACGGGGTGGATTTTACATAACTCACATAGAAAAATCAATTCTCGTAAAAATCTTTTTTTTCCCAAAGACGACCTTAGCCTGTCAAATACTAGTATTTGTCAGTACTAAACTATCAACTATGGCCAATCTTGTGTGATATTTGTCTTGTGACATTAACTGATGGACAGGTACACAACAGAGAAACGTGTACTGTTTTAATACTAGCAGTACTATCAAGTCTAGAATTAGGCAGCTCAGCAATATGGCATGCATCCATGAGGATAGGCAATAGACTGATAGAGTGTCCCCCCTTGTTTCTCCTCCAATTTAATGAACTTTGGGACAGGAGTACAGGACCATGATCCAGAAGCTGAATTATTCACTGGCAAAATTAAGGCTACTCTGCATTTCATCTCCTATCACCCTCACCCTCCTGCCTTTGATGCTTATCTGAATCTCCTTTTGCAGTCTGAATATAAAACACTCCTACCTTTGCAAAGTTATTAGGTTAACTTGGTAGTCACTTTATCAGGATTGTGTGTGTTCCTTAACTGTCTGTCACTTTTGACTCATCTTCAGACACTCATTTTAACGCCAACTTTCAGTGACCACAAAAGCTGTCTATCCTAAATAATGGAGCCCACTTAGAATAATGGATAAATTATTGTTCTGGATCATTTGATAAGGTGTCATCACATCTTTCTAGTTTAGACCACAGTTTTTTGCATGTGTCATTGTTCATTTCTACAGAATACCATTGGCCATACCAAATGTATTATGAGAAAGGAAGAAAAAGAAAGATATCTTGAACCCTAAATTCGATGACCAAATCTTCTCCACAAGTTATCCATGGAGATAGAGATAGACCCTTTTGTCCTGCTCCGGCAAGACGAGCTGGAAGTAGTCTCAACATGTGGACCAATGGTGGTATCCCCATCTTACATATCTAGTAGGTGAGAATATTACTCAATCTGATCAACTTATGATTGAATGGGACATGTTATAATATTATGAATCTAAACATATACATATCTAGATTTGTACTATTAAAATGTGTCCCAGCTAATCGTATCAGGCAAGCATGTGGTGATCATCGTTGCCGGCAAAACAGGTTCTAAATATTTTTATGTCACTTCTGTTTTTTTTTTCTTTACCTCAAAAAACACACAACAATTAGCAACAAGAAAGTAGACAGAAACAATATCTCATGTTTGTATGCAGTGAGGCTGCCAAATGCCAACCGAGTAGGATCAAGTGGTGTGATGGGAGGATCAATTGGCATTTGACAATAGTGCAGTATCAATTGAATTAATTGGGAAATACAGTTGCTGGCATGTTTGTACCTTTGATACAACCTCCAATTATTCTATTGCCACTAGTAGAGGTGGATCATTGATGCCCACTTCATAGGTGTCATGTGCCAGCAGGTCTTTAGGACAGAGTTCCAGCTCCTGATTTGGGTCATGCGATTCACAGCTTAGGCACAATGCTTTTTGCAGTCCTGCTTTATGCCTAATTAACTAACAGCAAGAACATTGTAATCTCTAGAGATATGAAAAATCAAAAATCATTCCTGCTTTGGCTTGCCGGATCATGGTGTACAGCAACAACACAGGAATATAGCTCTTTGGCAGATGCCGTGGTGAGTAAACTAGGCTGCATCAGGGAAGACAACGTAGCAGACGGCACCTGATTATCCTAAAAGGAGACCCTCTTTTTTCATCAAAAAAAAGAAACTCTTTTCTTTCCAAGACAAAAAAGTAAATCCTCTAATTCACAAGCTAGGAAGTTACACACAGCTCTGGCATATCCACAGATGACCCAGTCGCATTTCAGTTTCTTGCCTACATAGCTATACTTCATATTATTGCATACAAAATGAACCAAAGCAATGTATACTCTATACTCTATGGAATCTACACGGCAAGAAAGCATTTCAGGCATCAACAGCATTTAGGGATACAGATTTTGTTCTTGGGAGATTTGTTGGCAGCTGAGCTCCTGTGTAGTAACTCCTAGCTGTAAACATTAGATCTGGACGGCTCCTAGATCAGGGTGCCGGCTATGACATGCTAGATTACTCATGTCAGGGTGCTCATCGGTGTCTCTAGTGCCTGGGCTTCGCTCGCAGGTCGGTATGCGGAAATTGTGGTTCTTACCAATATGAAAAGACTGTAACTTGTTCAGTGAAGACTTCATCCGCCTTTCTCCATTCAAGTTGTCAAAGTCTAGAGATGGATGAATAGCTCTGCTTAGCTGTGCCATTTTCCGTGCTTTGTATTTGGCCATCTTTACTTCATGCTTCATGTCAAACCCTTTTGTTTGGAGGTTAGTGTCGTACTCATAGTGATGAGGTGAGCAAGATTGTTCCTGGAATGAACTAAAACAAAGCTGATCAGGGCGACCTCTTCTACCCATTTGTACAAACCCATTACTGTGTATGGCATCCTTATCTTTCACATGTTGTGTTTGGCCACCTCCATCATCAGAGCTGCCTCTGGAGAACTGCAAATCCGTCTGCTCTCCATTGGCTTGGAATGTTATCTCCTCAAACCGCCCATGTAGCTCTGCACACTGGCAACCTCGAGCAGCAGATGACATGTAGGCATAAAGTGAACCACATGACGATACATTTGATCCACAGTTATGGCAGTATGTAGTGTCTTGAGATTCCTCTATGCCTGGGCCAGGCCTCCAATCTGGAACCAGTGCACTAACCTCACCATCAATCATCTCAGCAATTCGAGTAACCTCATGGTCAGTTATATCTAGCTCGGCTACCATCTCAGTTGCAACACTCAATGCAGTATCGGCCTCTATGTCAAAAGGAAAATAGATGTTCCGTACATGCCCTGCAAAGCGAGAAATTAGATATCAAGAATAATACAATTTGGCATTTTCTGGTGCCCTGAATTTAACCCAAGAATCTAAGGCATTGAACATTTTTGCGTACCATCGTCTGCAATCCGTAATCTGAGGAATATGCTTCCATCCTCACTTTTTCTCCCTTTGATTGTGATATCCACATTGCCAAGAGGCTCATCTTCATGCCCATTGAACAGTTCAATACCATCAGCTTTAATGTCATCATCTTCACAATCCCATCTATCTTCCATTGGTGTGTCCTCGTCAATGCTTTCAGAGATGCCATTACTCATCATGGAGAAATTACTATAAGCGTATTCTAAACAAGGCTGCTGCAGATAGTTCATTAGACTGTATTCTCCATCCCCTGGACAAAAAACCAAATCATCGACCTGTAGGAATGGGTCCTTGAGCAGCTCTTGCGCTGAGAGCCTCCGTGATGCGGTGGCCAGGCACTTCTCGACAAACTGTCTCACCATCGGATCTTTAACCTTGTACAAGGCTTCCGGCTTAGTACCCTACCAGCCAAACCACTAGCTGAAATCAGCAAACCCATTTCGTACTAGCTACACACCAGAATCACAAAGTGCTGCATACATTAAAAGGATACAGGAGGTAATTCTTACAGAGATAACTTTCTTGTAGATCTGCACTGGGTGTGTGCACTCGCTATACGGGTACTCGAAGGTGACCATCTCAAGCACACACATCCCAAACGAGTATATGTCCACCAGCTCGTTGTACACCTCCTCGTACACCTCCGGCGCCATGAACTCCGGCGTGCCTAGCCAAACAATACCCCACCTCCATCCCATCAAATTTTCGTAAAACTACTGCAAATTGGATCAGAGCACAATCCAGAAGCACTGTCTAGCTAATCAGACGCCTTACCTACGCAGTGGACAGCGTGGGACTTGCGGAGGATTGCAGCAAGGCCAAGGTCGCCGATCTTGACCTCCCCCTGGTTCCCATTCACGAAGATGTTGTCACACTTGAGGTCCCGGTGGATGATCGGTGGATCATGGCTATGCAAGTACAGCAATCCACTGAGGATTTGCCGGCACCAGTGCTTCACCGCCCATATGTTCACCGTTATGTGCTTCTGCCTATACCTTATCACCACCATACCAGCAAAATCACAACACAAGATCAATCCAAGAACCAATCAAATACTCATAAAAATATTCCATCTTTTGCAATTGGGCGGAAAAAAGAACATCCTTTTGGGAGATTGGGCAGAAAAAGGAAACAGCTTCGACGTGTGCGTTAATGGAAAGGAGGCGTGGATGAGGAGGCTGTGCTAATTGCTTACTGGCGGAGGGTACCGGAGGTGAACATCTCGGTGATGAAGTTGATGTTGCGGCGGGAGACGTCGACCCAGGAGGTGTAGAACTTCATGATGTTGCGGTGCTTGAGCGTCTTGAGGAGGTGGATCTCGCAGTAGAGGCGCTCCAGGTCCTCGGGGCTCTGCAGGAAGTCGTGCAGCTTCACCTGGTTCCACGCCACCTCCATCCCCTGGTATTCGTCGAACGCCCTGTACCTGCATCCCACCACCGCGCGCGCACACCTCTCTCGCGTCAGGGCGCCGCCGAGAAGAAGAAGAAGAAGATCAAGATCTTACACGGTCTTGGACGCGCCCTTGCCAAGAACGTCGTTGTACTGCAGAGCAAAACGGATCAGCAATCTGGTAAAGCAGAGAGAGAATCAAGAAACGGCGAGGGAGATGGAGGTACCGTACCCGCCCGTACCGGCCGGTGGGATCGACCTCGGCGTACTCCGGGACGTCGCGGCCGGCGGCGGCGGCGTTGGCCTTGGCGCCCATCATTCTAGCTCCTCTCAGGCAGCCTCACCTGAAGCTCTCTGTTTCTTGCCGCGCTATGTGCTGCTGTTAGGAAGAACAGTGCATAGGGACTGAGGGAGAAGAGGATAGGATTGATGTAGAGAGAGAGACCTGCTCGAGGAGATGTGGGCACACATGGTGTGTGGGCAGAGAGACAGAGAGCGATGGGAGATGGAGATGATGAGGCTGGTTTGATCGATGCGCACGAGATGGATCGTAGAGAAGCCAGATAATTTTGGAGTTGTACTGGTGTTTTTACGTGAGATTTACCTGCCTGGATTTTTTTTCTGATTATTCTATGGCGGACAGGAGCTTGGGATTCTTGATATGGTCGTTGGTTAGTTGGTGATTATTCAATTGGGGGAGGGCTGATCAACCCTCATGTGGTAGCAATGACAATCAAATTATTATCAGTCTGGGATTGTCGGGATAGCAAAATAAGCTGCATATATTTAGTACGAACGCGAGATATGCATCATTTGTGTTGCAATAAACAATTTACTGTTCTAGCATGGAAAAAAATCCTTTGTGTATCTCTCTTCTGATTCATGTGTGTGTTTTTCTAGTTTCACCCAAATGGCCATATCTACAATTTTTTCGTATTTTTTCAATCCTTGGGACATTGAAATGCTATGTATTTTTCTTATTTGTGTTTTAAGAATACTGCGTTCTAACAAGTTCTTGAAATGCTAATACATATGTGCATTGCTATTTTACTCAGATCTATGGATTTGTTTTTTTCCCCTTCAACTCCAAACTCCCTTAGAATAAGGAATTTTAGAGCAATTTTGAAAGATTGGATCCTATACGGTCAAATGGCTTTCTTAAATTCCTATAATTTTTTCATATCCTATCAAATCATAGGAATTATGAAGAATGTTCACCATGAAGTACAACCTATTGAAAAAAAAATCTTGTGTCTATCGGTACTAATTCTTATGTTTTTCTGAGCTTTATCCAAATGGTCATTCCTATCACTTAAATTCTATTTGTTTTCTATCTTCGTATTTTAAAAATTCTGTGTTTTAAAGAAGCCATTAAGGACGTATTCGCGAACTGTTTATATGTTTCTGTATAGTTGGTTAAAAACAATTGGAAAAAAGTAGCCCAGCAAAAATCATTTGTCTACCTCTTGATGGCGACACCCCTCTAAATGCTATGCCTCCCCCAGCAAGCTCACTTGGGCCATGTGGGTACATGGTGGTCCATTCGTATCCATACAAATCTATGAAATCCATGCATCTGTTGCCTTATTTTTTGGCTGAAACCTTCTATACAAGCTAATACAAACAATTCAAATGCAAAACCCTTTTTCTTTAGAGAAAAAAACCAGTCCAAACCTATTACTATTACTTGAGTAATTAACATTTTACATTTTCCCCTCTCTCTGAAGCTAACCACTGCTGAAAATGAAAAGATCACCTCCATGTATATATGTATATGATGAGGCCACTTCCAACTATTCGGGCATAAAAAGATTTTGAGCGTCGATAATTGTAGTATTTTTCACTTGATAAATTCTATAAAGTTTTTTTAGTGTAAGTAAAACTTGTCAGTTATGTTGAAATTAGAAGCAAGATTCTGAAAAAAAGAAGCCTAAACCTTACTTAAGGTTTAGTCTTTAGTTAACACGGAGTGGAGCTAAACAAATGTTTTTTCCTATCCTTTTGTACAGAAAATTTTATCCTTGCCCAGAGATCAAACTCAAATATAAAATTTGCAATTTGTAATATTCTCCTGATCACATGTGAGCCAAGTTGCCAAGTTGCCATGTTGCTCCTTATCCTTGTGTCCTCATGTGGCATGCTTCAGTTCTGCGTTTGTCTTTTTTTTCCCATCTAAAAAACGGAAAACGCATATGAAGCCACTACATCAAAATTGATATAGTCTGCCGTGTAAGAATCACTCGCAAAATTGTAGCCCTTGCATTATCCAGTCCCTTGTTAAAATAACTTCAGTTGCAGCGTACGTTGTCAACTTTGGCACACAACGAAAATTACGCGTCCCTATTGCCATCTTTTGGCCATTTTTTTTAGCTGCTGCTTATTGATACGGAGTACTACTACGTGTTGATTTTTTTTTGGCACCGTGGAAGGTTCTGGATGGTGGTGGTCCCTTTTGTCAATGTGGGCGGTATACTCAATTGACCTGTGAAAAAAGCCGGAGCCTTTGGCGGCTTTCCTTTCTTTTAGATTTTTTTATCCTTTTTCATTGCCACGTCTATGTAAAACTAAATAAATCTATTTTTAATTTTTATAATAGTTATATAAAAGTTGTTCTATAAAACTAAATAAATATATTTTTAATTTTATAATAATTAATATTTAATCAATTATACGCTAATGCGCTGATAGATTGTCTGGTACAAATAACCTACAGCAGAATCTCTCCGCTCTGGTCCATCATTTCTTTCGACTCATTTATGCACCGTTCGTTGACCAGTTACTGACAAGCTAGGGCATAACGGTGGTAACAACGCGGGCCACTACCGTGTTGTACCCGGTAAAATCGGTAGAGCTGGCTAGTCAGCTAGCTCCTGTGTGGCTAGCAGTGCAATCCGGCGGACGGGGCAGCGCACATGCGGTCCTCGTGGGCTCGTGGCAGCCCGGCTCGCGTGGCGGTACACACCCCCGTACGGAGATCCGGAAAGCTCGTACGGTAGCGGCACGCCCACCCACGCACCCGAGAAGAAAAAAACAGCCGCGGCTGCGACGTCTCGACCGTGTGTGGGTGGGGAGAAAAAGCAACCAAAAGAAAGGCGAGAAAAAAACCCCGCGACGCGACGTGTCCGCCGGCGTTTGACGCGGCAACCTCCGCCATTTCGCAGAGCCAGTGAGCCAGCCAACGCAACGCATTGCACGGCACGCGCACGCGCTGCGCGTTGCAGGCCCCGTCGGTTGGCAACTAGCTAATTATAATTACAAGCTTATTAGTGATTAAAATAATTTATAGGTAAAATATATTTTTTTCTCAGTGACTTAAAGAACAATATTGAAAAAGAAACTATGTTAAAAATATTTAATTTAAAATTTAAATTTTAGTCACGGCTAATTTCATATACGCTGGATTTCTCGGTTGACGAAAGAGTAAAAGGTGACTTTGCCCGGTAAAAGATGGTTATCTAGAGCTACAAGGAAGTAGCAGATGATGATAAAGGGTCTCGTGGAGTTGTGGTGGATTACGATTCTTCGAAACGCCGGCACGGTGTTCGGAAGTAGCGGAGCTCTGCATGCGCAAAGCTATTAGCCCTGCCGTAATCTCTTTCCTTCTGGTGGTGATTGCAAAGTTGCGAGGCCTTCTAGTTTGACCGTACGTCAATTTTCTGACCATCGATACCGTTTTCAGAAAACAATATAAAAACAGTATTTTTTTCAGATTATTTTTGTTTTAAAAATTTCTATCAATATATTATTAAAGTCACCACTAAATTATTAAATTTATAAATATAAAAAAATCATGACCATTTTAAAAAAAATCCCAATCTAAATATACATCGTGTGATAATCAACCTACTCCATTCCATTCCTCTTATTCAATAAAGATAGTGACATCATAAAATCACAACCGTCTAATGATATATAAGTCTTAATACCGTTACGAGTTTATGGATGAGTCATCTTGTTTGTAAATATAGGCATGAGTAGTTTGCTTTTAATTTACTTTAGAGAATATTATCCCGTGTCTATTATAAACCCCAAAATATAAATATATATACTCGAGTCTTATAAAGAAATCAGAATCAGAACAATTAAATTTAACGTATTGTCACTTTTGGAGTAGAAATAATGAAGTTCTCGATGAGATATTGTTTCGGATTAGACTGTATCGATTAAGTTTGATATTGTTATTAAATATTAGTATATAGTAAATGTATTGGTTTGATTATATTAAGATTATATGTTTACTGATTATCTTAATTTTCTAATCTGATTTAATGTATCTATCATACTAATATAGAATTTATTGACTTATTAATTTTATCTTATTTTTCTTTAGTTAGATATGATCTATTTGATTGCTTTTGATAAAATAAATCTTTGATATGTTTTATTTAGTGTTTTATCATAGTTATACCCAATGGGTTATTTTATACTGTGTTTTTACGTTTATCTATATTAAATTATTATCTGATATACTTTTTTATCAATCAATCCGCTATTAATGGTGCACAATCTTATTAGTTATAAATCACCGTTTAGTCCAATTTGTTTAGATTTAGTCCGATTTGTCTCGATTTAGTGTAATTTATCTAAATTATTTTTAATAAAATTAGCTGGATAATTAGTTAATTGGTCTATTTTTTCTATATCTTTTATTAATTGTACAATTAACTGGTACGTTGAAGCTAAGTAAATATCTCGGATTTTTATATGAATAATGCATCGACACAAACATAAAAGATTTTCGCGTTAACAAAGTGTAGCAGAGCGCGGATGCTTATCTTTGCTGATGAAATTAGCGATCTCTATGCTTGGTGATTACCCATGGAAGTACTGAATTTTTTCAGCGAGCTGGCAATGACCTGCTGAAGTGTTTTTTTTTTGGCACTAACTTGTTGAAGTTGCATTTGTACCCCATACATCGGTCTACCAACAGTCGTTAAAACAGAAGGGTGGGAAAACTGCTGAAGAAATGAAGTAATCCAAAATATAGTCTTCCAGTCTTATTTGAAGCTAAATCGTTCATTTGCCTAACCCTAGCAGGCAACACAATCGCTAAACAAATGGCCACATGTAGACGCTCTCAGTAATTTTAAAACGAATTTCAAAGCTGACTGTTCCGGCCGTATGTACGTATAATACGTAGCTGTGAATCTGAACCGCGTTATCTGCTGGTCATAGCGTGCAACAGTTACGAACAGGGGTGGTCAGATGTGTCACATTCTAGCGAGCATTTTTTTCAACATTGTTCAGGAAAAAAAACACTAGCAGGTCATCCGCGCTGTTTAATAATAGTACTGGCTAAATCGTGATGGTTGATGCATGGTACAGCCTACAATGCTCTGCATATCCATTGTCAATTAGTAAGTGTAACGACACTAATGGCATGACAGCGATATTATGAACTTCTCTAGCTAATTTTTTAAATTATTGCAGATGTATATACACAGTTACCCACAGACAACTCACATATGCTCCATAGATATGAACACAGAACTTTCATAATTCTTAAAAAAATACTCCATCCGTTATTCCAAAGAGAATGTTACTGTATGGTTCAAAATTTATTAATCTAGAGAACTACTTATCCTGTCAATCATCTCTTATTTAAATTTATTTTTATTATATACCTAACCGTCCTCCCACTCCTGTTAAACTTACTTTTTGAATAGAGAGATTATTTATATGTGCTTAAAAAATAGTCATCATAAATTTAACCTTGATAAAAACAAATTTGTAAGGGTTTAAATCTTGATCCTACGAATTTAATTATAGGCATATGCATTTGAACTACGAATTTAATAAAGTCAGAGATTTTTTTGTTAGAATCTATTTCTTAAAACCTGAATTAGAGGGCACATGTTCTCAAGGGTGTGAATATGATATGAATCCACAAAGATACATGGAGTTGTGGACATGTGCATTTTCTATGAAATAGAAAACGCATTAACCACCATCATATCAAAGTTGCTGTATTTGTACACTCCTCTTCCTACGGCCCTAACAAAAATACAAACGAAGATCCCCCATCCTCTCCCTGGTGGTACTAGGCTGCTAGCAACCCAGCCAGCCACGTCCGTGTGACACTGGGACTGACGAAGCGAAGAAAAACCATCCTCTCCGCAGATTTGATTCTTCTGCCGTTTCCAGCGGAAGAAAAACCAAGCGAGCGAGCAGTAGCAGGAGGTGGAAAAACGGAAGACGAAGGCTGCGGTCTGCTTTTTAAAATCTTTTTCTCAGTTTTTATACATATGTTTTTAAACTGATAAGCGATATTTTTTTAAAAAAATTATACAGATGTTATTCATCTTAACTTTTTTAAAAGTAGATTTTTAATTTTATAATCATTAATTTTATTATTTATAACATTAAATAGCTATAAAAATTAGATAATTTTCTATCACCCATATTTCATAATAGATTCAAACACGACCGAAGAGGCGGAGGAAATCGAAACCTAGAGGCCAGTTTGATTGTCTCCCTCGCACGCACGCACCTAACTAAAGACCCGTTTATTTGTCTCCCTCCCACGCTCGCATCTAGCCAAAGTATGACACGCCCTCACTTATCTGTCGCCATTGGCCACACGTGCAAAACAACGAGCTGAAAGGTTTTTTTTTACTTGCATTGTGGGTAGTCTATGTAGGAGTACAGGTATTTTGACAAATAGATCTAGAAAAAAAATCATATTTAAAAATGGACCTGAGCTTAAAGTGGCCCAATATCTCAACCATGGCCCCGGCGTTGATCCTTGTATCAGACTAAAATATTTGAATATGTTCAATCAAGAAAGCAACCGTGGTGTAGTGCTAAGTGTTGCCTATCCTAACCAGGGAGACCTTAGTTTGAGTCCTCTGGCCACAGTTTTTTTTTCTCTTTTACTAGTGCGACTAACATGGCAAATAAAAAAGGAAGGGAGCGCAATTACTGTGGAAAAAACAAATGAAAAACAAAGGGGGAGGGATTTTTTTCTCTTAGTAGCGCAATTACTGTGGCAAATGAAAAACGAAGGGGGCGCAATTACTGTGGAAAAAACAAATGAAAAACAAAGGGGCGGGATTTTTTTTCTCTTTGTAGCGCAATTACTGTGGCAAATGAAAAACGAAGGGGGCAGGGCTAATTCGAACACAGAACCATAGAGAAGAAATGGAGTAATTAACCACTAGACTAGTTGAGGCTTATCACGTGTGGTTGCCCATAAATATTTTTAAATATACTTTGAGCTCGGCGCCACCCGTGACTTTCTGACTTTGGTGTTAGGGTTGATGGCGTCGAGATGTTGGGATTCAGCGTCATGGCCCTTGACGTTGCCCTTTGACGTGGAGTTTCAGATCTATTTTTAAATATAGCTTTTGGCAAGATTTATTTATAAAATAAGTTTTATAAAAGAATTGAAGTGTCAAAATTACAAAGCAGGAGTAGGTCCGTTTGGGAAAAAGAAATGAGATGGAATTCGATGACATGTATGCATCCTCGCACGTTAAAATGTTGGATGGTAGCGCACACAACTTGCGCTAGAAATTGTGGACAACTTGCTTAATTTCTTTTCTGACAGTATTTTTTTTAATTTTTGGGAGCATGACCGATGACGTTTTTGCGTACTGGAGGTACGCTCACCTGAGTATCAGTAGTTGGAAAATACACATGTATGTACTTTTCTATAATGCACAATTGATCGTGGAATTTGACTCCAGTTAATGGTGTGATACGAGTAAGGGTGATTTCGTTTCGGCATAACGGCCCGGTTTTCTACAATATATAATTAATTGAGTATTAATTATTATAAATTTTAAAAATAAATTATTTAATTTTTAAAGGAACTTTTGTATAAAATATATGGTTTAGCAGGAGTTCACCCCTTTAACAATATGGAATGCACCCTAAGAGTCTTAAAAAACAATGCTATCCTTTTTTCAGTTTGGATAGACATATTTTTTTACTATAACATGAATTAATTTATTCGATGTATTATGGCATTTTATTTTTTGAACATGCTAAATATCTAGACACAGGCAGGTAAACCTGGAAAATGGCATAATTCTAATGGCGTACATCATGCTATGTACTGCAATCGCGGAATGAAGACAAAATGTCTATTTAGCTTATATTGTACTGGCTGGCACAATCTGCCATCACACCAATCAAGCTAAGCTTGCATCAGAGAGGATTCAAATTCAAGACGTTTAGCTCTAATTTCTAAAAAAAGAATAATTTGCATTCAATAACCATTTTATCTAAAGGTTTAAGCTGATGGAGAAAGTAGGATAAATTCACTCGTATTTGAACAATACATCGTATGTGCAACACATCTACGCTATGTCGCTCTTGTTAATCAATCGAATCAAGTATCAACAAATTTCTTCCCAGGAAGCATGAAGCCATAAACAAAAATCCGCATCCGTGAACTTGGTTCTACACACTACACTGGAGCAGATCAACCCAATCGATCGCATGTCGTAACACAATCTCCTTCACCATCTTCACGTCATTCAGGACATGATACCACACCGTGCGTGTCACGCATGTGATATGTGAGTGCGCTAATATACTCCAGGCTGATCGATTTGGCAGCGGGGATTTCCTACGTTCACACATACGTGAGTCTGTTGTCTACGAGACGACTTTAACCGAGTGAGCTAATTGACGAAAAGACGAGACGAGGAGTTCCCGGAGCGCTCACGCTAGTCTGCGTTCGGCATGGGTTCTAGCTGAACTGCTTCTTGTTTTGCGTTAGCGTGTTTCTCGAAAGCTAAACGATACATTTTATATAAAAAATTTCTATTGTTGTAAAACTGACCCGGAATAGTAAACACGAAAGTAGATTTAAATTTGATGATAATACTGAGACAATATTTATTAATGATATTTAGCCGTAGCCTAATTTTCAAGACAATCGTTCCTTCGTATAATTACACCGTATCAGCACACAACTCTTAACAGGCTAGTTCGCTGGCCAGTCGATCCCTCACCTATGTTAAATCGATATACGGTTATACTAAGTCCCCTCTATATAAGATAGAGTTTGACTCTAACTCTACTATAATATCTAATACAATTCTAAGTCCTAAACTGTAACCAACTATATGCATATATTCAATATAAACTCTATCCAACTTTATCTTTGTAAATATCCTAATCCAATCTGAATCTGTTACTTATGCGAATCTTCATGTATTTAGACTTGAGCTGGTTCTACCTTTACAGCTCACGCTGAGCCATTTGATGCGCTAGACCCGTCACCTTTAGGATAGTGCATTTCAATACCAGTATACATGTCTTCAATAACTTTGTCTGCAACATCACTCCCTTATAACCTATATAAATATGAGCCATCCTCTCACCCGTCATAACAATTTTTTCATCCTTCATAATATTTATGCTCTTTCCATCAAGATCACACTAATACAATCATCCTTGGTTATATGGGCTCTCAAACAAAATCAGACTCCTCCTTAGTCCTGATATGCATTCCACATCTTGAAGTAGCATCTCATTGTCATCATAAAATTTAAACTTGACATCACCCATTCTCCAACAACACAGTAACCTGTGTTATCATCTAAGTGAATAACACCAAATTTATCAGATTTATATGAAGAGAACCATTTCTGCTTTGATGTCATATGATAGGAACTACTGGGGTCAACATCCACGCTTTACCAGACTTGTTATTAAACATTGTGAGTAATTCATGATTGTTGCTATTTAAGTCATCACTGGCTACTGCTAAACTTTTACTTACACTTCTTTTCTTCTTTAGTAACAGACAATACCAAATCATTTGCCTAATGTCATAATACTTATAACAACATATGTACTTTTTCCCTTTGCACTTTGACGTCCTTACCTCCTTATCATGTTTTGCCTTGACCAACAAAACTTTATCCTAAGAAATCTATGTTGCATTGTTACTCTTTGATATTCTCAAATATCATGCAAGCAATATTAAAACTAAATGCCGTACATTAGAGTAGTCACCATATGCTCATAAGACGATGGAAGTGAGCATAGAAGAATTTGGTTTTGTCTTCATCATCCAGTTTCATCTTTAACTTGCTTAGATTTGTGATCTAAAGTCATCCACGTGCTTCCTAAGATCAAACTCCTCTTGCATCTACAAACCATACAACTATTATTTAAGATACAACTTACTTATCAATGACTTAGATATATACTGGTTTATCAATTTATCTTAAATTTTTTTGGTAAATCTTCCTCCATGATATGGTATATGACCAAATCCAAGAGAAACAAATTGTCGTAGCTGCCTACATCTTCATCTCCTCAAACTTGTCATCCTCCACCTTCTCTAGTTTTGTCTCAGTATGGGATGTAAATATCTCCTATTGCACCAACAAATCGTTCACCCTTGATTTCCAGAGAACGAAATTTCTAGTACCATTGAACTTCACCACATCAAATTTGGAAGCCATCGTCACCGCCATCAATGATATCAACTCAACCAACTATCACCTTGAATAAATTGATCTGACCTAATTAATTGACTCACCGACTAATACCAGTCAAATTGAACTATTTTTTCTTCCAAGAAAACAAGCCTTAGTATTTTTCCTTGGTCAATGAAGTCAGTCAATAGGTGATCAAAGAAAAAAAACCTTCGTTTCACCAAAGTTGTCCTCTTTCTTATCTCTTGCTGCCCGTACACCGCTTGCTCACACCATCCGTGCACTAGACACCGGAGCCACTACGCCTCACTACTCCTCCGTGTCTTTAAAGAAGCCACCTCCATTGTCCATAGGGTTGCTACCTCCTAGCCTCCTCAATGCCACTGCCCTCTAGAAGCCACCGCTATGCATGGGGAGCCAATTTCCCCTAATGCGCTACCTCCTCTCGAGACTTCACCGGTGACGGCAAGCTATCGTCGCTATGGGCTCCTCGCCGTCTGAGGATGCTGATGCCCATAGGGCCACCGATCCCCTTTGCAAGAGCCTTCCTTGCCAAGGATGGCCTCCGCCGTCGCTCTTCCGGTGGAAATCACCGTCACCTCCTCCTTGGAAGTAGCCTCACCAAGCTCTACCAGTCGCATCGCTGCTCGTCAAAGCTATGCCTACCGCCTGCCTGCCTGATGCTGCCAAACCACGCCGCCAACAAAATCAAAGGTTGAACCTTATCCCTACTTATGTGTTTTGGTCGATTACTATTGTGCAATCCCTATGTTTCCTGTTGCTAATTTGTTAGGGTTGAAATTGAGTCCAATTCAAACACAAATAAGAGTCATTATCCTTTTCCCCTTTCGTGTAAGAGTTGGTGATCGACCCGTCTTTGTTTGTGCCTATGCCGTGATCAAACCAGAGAGTTCTTTTGTCTGTATCTTCCTCCACATCACAAATCCCACAAAAACCTAGCCTAAAACCTAGCCTAGCATGACTAGCTTCCTCTCAACCTCTGCTCCTTCTTGGCGCCACCTATGATCTCCACTGCCAGCTTGTCTTTGATACAGAGACACGCACACCACTATAGTCCTGATCATTTGAGCCTCTATGTACTCAAGCGACACCTAGCACTATCGCCAACCACCAAAGCCAACTACACCAATGACTAGTGCCGCTAATCTATTGCCCAATGGTTCACTTTATCTGTGCTAGAGCTTATCATTAATATGCTGCCATGAAGCAATCCAGTCGCATCACACATCATCGTCAACATATCCTAAAATAACTTTAGAATCCACTCGCTCCAACTTTCGATTGATTGCCTATCAATCTAGTCATGAATCAAAGCTGACAAATTATCATGTCGTCTTCCTAGCCACCAAATGACATGAGTGCTATGTTTAGCCATCTCCCTATCAAAATCGTGGCTCATTGAAAGGCCTAGGCCATCTTGCCTAGAGTGTTCGAATCCACCGATCAAGAACACCGATTGCCTTTAGCTTCATCAACCCTGAGCGTCACGTCTAACCATCTTCCTATTGAAAGAGTTCATTGAATGTTTTGGGCCACTCATTCAAAGTGACAAAATCCACTGATCAAGTTGTTGATTGCTGTATTCTCCACTTTACGCACATGTCCTTCCTCGAACATCAATTGCGAATAGTACGGTATGGGGCACCTCCATCGCGCATCTATTCATTGATCTGGTATCATCGCCAAGCTCTGATACCACTTATTATAAAACTAGCCTTGGAATCGATATTGGTAGCCAAACACGAAAATCACTCAATAGAAGATCCAAATGATGACGACATCGAGACATGATATTTGTTAACGATATTCAGCCGTTGCCTAATACAGGGCGCATATTACAAGCGCTCATCTCTGATTCAGCATAACTACAGTGTTTCAGGGTTAGACAACCCTCAATTTGATAGGTTGTCGGCCAGTCGATCCCTTACCTATTGTAAGTCGTTATGCGATTATACCATGTTCCCCTATATATAAGAGAGTTTAGGATAGAGTTTAACTCTAACTCCACCCTAACAACTAATATAACTCTAAATCCTAAACTTTAACTTACTATGTACATATATTCGACACAAATTCTAACATTTATATGGAATTTTTTAAAAATCAAATAAATCTATTTTTAAAAGTTATATAGTTAATATTAATTAATCATGTGCTAATAATCCGTCCCTTTTTTGTGCCAGCAGCTCCAACCAAAAGCCCTATCGAACTAAGAGCATCTCTAACAATATTTTTGGCTATCCAAATATTCATTTGGCCAACTTGCCAAAAAACTTAGAAAATATTCATTTGGCCAGCTTGCCAAAAAAATTAGAGCCAAATTTACCTTTTACTCTAATAGCCTATCCGTTACACTCTCTAATTTGACAATGGATACTACGTGTTAGCCTCTCTTTACTTATTTCTCTCTCTATCTAAATCTTTCCCTCCCTACCCACCACCCTTTCCTGTAGAGGTATGGGTGCTGGGCGATGATGCTGGAGATGGTGATGGGCGTAGGAGGGAGGGATCATGACGACAAAGAGGATAAGACGGTGTAGGAGGGTGGAAGGTGATGACAGTTGGGAAAGTGAAGGCAGCGCTAGGAGAATGGTGTGATGGAAGCCAGGGCACTCCTTCGCTAGGCAACCTCAAGGTGGACTCTGCTGGTGGTGGATGGCGGCAACGAGGTCATGATCTTGGTAGAGGATGGAGAGGTCGACACTCAATACAGACACTGATTTGCTCATTGCTAGTCTTGACGAGATCGGGTCGATGATTGTAGAGGTGAAGCTTGGGATGGATGCCAAACAAAAACCTATGGACCTTAGACACCTCCTAGTCTTGTCAAGATTGGGTCGATGGTGATAAAGGTGACACCAGATCCAGTGCCCATTATCTCCCTGATGATGGATCGACTGGCCACAATCCTTGTGGCCAACGGATTAGGAAGGAAGGCAACTGCTCGTTGAAGGAGCCAGCCGGTGTAACCTCGTGTCGAGGGAGGGAGACAATACTGGCCAAGTACATTGATGACAAGAAGGGAGGAAGGCGATGAACGAGAGGAGAGGCTGAAGCGATGTAGCCATTGGATGAGCTGCTATGTGCAAAAGAGGAACGAGGATGAGAGAAAACATAGAACCTGTCTTTGACTAGCCAAGAAAGTTGGCTATATTTGACTAGCTGGGTTTGGTTTGGTAAGTCCGATGCTTTGCCTATTTAGATAGTAAGTTATATTGAAATGTATTTTTTTCTATATGTTTATTAAATTTTAGCTTGGAGAGATATAGAGAGCTGTTGCAGTTTCTCTAAGCCCGTTAAAGCTAGCAGCTACCAACCGGTGGACACGGACACTACTGTTCATGGTTTTGTGGGCAACTCTTGCACCTTGCATGCATAACTCTCTCCCTTAATCCACTTAGAGCATGTCGACTTGTAGAGTCACCGCAATAGATTTCTCGATAATGCCAACTCACAAGTTACAAAATTATTTTAACCTTTTGCTGAGTTGTCCTTGAGTTATAAGTATTGCTATTCATCGGTGAGAGAGAGAGTGCATTGTTCTTAAAACAGTTTTTAGGCTTTTTTTGCGAACAAGGCTCTATTTGGAATAGAGATGAAAATTAGTTCTATCATATTTGTTTTTATTGTTTTCTTGAAGTCAGAATCGAAAATTTTGGATACAAAAATAGAATCGAATATTATTGAATATAAATACGGAATAAATACAAAACAAATATATAAACCCCTGGTTCCTTGTTATTTTTTAACATTTTAAAATTTTATATAGTCAATTTTTTAAGATGGTTTCACCTTTTCGTTTCCTTAAGAGACTTGTAGGTGAAAATAATTTTCTACTTTATAGTCACTTCACGCATAGCTTAATTAGACTGCATTTATTTCCTCCCCTTCCCAACCTTAACTTTCTTTTCTTGTTTTCATGCGAAAGCTTCCCAATTATTATTTTTTTTAAAAAATTATAGCAAAGTTGCTTTTAAAAATTATATTAATCTATTTTTTTAATTTTTAACTAATATCACGTGTTAATTGGTCGTCTTATTTTACATGCACTCTTTTTTATTCTCAACCACTAATGCTGAAAACAGCCTTAGCTTTTATTATACTATATATATATATATATAAGATTTTGTAATGGATATTTACACCCTAAATGATATCAAATTATAAAGTTTGTGATTAGTTAATAACAAAGTTATAGTTATCATCGAGCTCCGTGATTTGTTATAAAGTTTATTTCAATTTAATTTTATATGTTTAAGTTATATATATATATATATGTTTTTTTTCTAAAAATGATATTTTTCGACCATTTTCGATTGACACCGGATAATAGTCTTACTGTATTTATTTCCGTTTCAAAAATATGGATACTATCAAAAAATTATTCGTCTGAAAGTATCTGTTTAAAAAATATATTCGGATATCGAAAACTGCCCGAACCGATTTTACTCCTAGTTTGAAACGCTGTCTTTTTCCTGGCCACGCCGGGCTCGTGAGATTCCTGGGGAACTGCCCAATGTTTCAGACTAAGACCGTGGTGCGCTGGTGCCGCTGGAAGTAAACTGTACGTGAGCTCGCCAGCTCGGGACTCTGAAAGTCTGAATGAACTCTGAAACCTGACCGGCTAGAGACGAGCGCGACAAGCTGAGACATTGATTCACGATTCACGAGGACACGTGCCCGCCCCCAGCGGCGTCTGCAACCAACCGGCGGCGTTTCCGGTGCAGCCGCGGCCGTGCACGGCCACGGGCAAAGCTTGGCTTCTCGGCGCGCGCGGAGGTGCGGCCGCTCGGTGAGGCGCCGCGCACGCTCGTGTGGGCGGGATGGGACGGTGGGCGAGCGGCAGAGGGAGCACGCGGGTTTCGCGGGGATGTACGACGTGGGAATTGGGACCTGGGATGCGCCTCTTGGTGGGGTCTCATCCCCTCGGCCAAAATGGGCTCCTGGCTAGCTGCAGCCCACCGCGCGCTCGGTTGTGTGGTGCCGCCCGCCGACGAGCCCTGCGGTTGTGGCGTCCGCCTTGCGCGGATGCCGCACAAGGCCCATACGGGTTAGCGAAAAAAAGAATCAGATCCCTCTCGCATAGCGTTGCGCCAATTGTCTCACACTAGAACTTTGTACAACAGATAT
This sequence comes from Oryza coarctata, assembly GCA_030770085.1. Classification (NCBI taxonomy): domain Eukaryota; kingdom Viridiplantae; phylum Streptophyta; class Magnoliopsida; order Poales; family Poaceae; genus Oryza; species Oryza coarctata. Next base: position 16,609,962 of record CM061474.1, on the reverse strand, counting down.
GAAGCTGTGTCTCACAGTAGAACAGGCGTCTCGCACATCCTCAAACCAAAGGCCGAGCATGAACACTGAGCACGCGCAAAAACCCAACTCTTTGTATTGCCTAACCGTGTAACAACACCGAACAAATCAATGGGGGTACCGGTACAACAGATATCATCGCTCTTTTACACTGGGACGTACACGCCAATTTACAGGATTTGCATCACCGGATCGTGGGGGAAAACGGGATGTAGCTGTCAATTCTTTTTCTAGAATGTCATTTTCTCAGTCTTGCTCTGCTATGAAGTTGGGTAGCTCACCCTGGCAGAGGTATCCGTCGCAGTGGGACGCAGATCCCCAGCCTCTCCGTAGACGGAGGATGTCCTCTGTGAAGGTTGAGCCTGATGCACCTATGAAAACATTGGACAGCGCACAGATCGTCTTGTCGAGCATGGCCTCAACCTGCAAAACAGCCGAACCAGCTTGCCGTTTAGTACAACCTTGTCCTTGGTAACAAGAAAAAAATCCAAAAAATCTGGACAGCAACTCTGAAATGTATGGGTTACCTGATTGTCTCCACCCATGTGATTTCTGTATAACAAGGCATCCCATTTCTCAGAACTGTGGTGCTCTGGCCTTTTCACAAGAGGGACTTGCCTTTCATTGAACACAATCAAGGATTGCAGAAGATTTGTCTCACTCTGGGCAGCATCAGTAGACAGATATATGACTGGGGCATTAGCTTTCTCAGCGATTCTAAGAATGCATTCTGCTGCCTGAGGGATAGGGAAGAAGCAGCTCTCTTTCTTCACATTACTGTAGGAAGATGAGAACATCAGTAAATCTCATTCAAAAAACTTTGTCAACTTGTCATATACATCGCTTAAAAGAACCACAAGCACATAGTGCTTGCAAGGAAAGACTTGAGCAGTTGAGCTAGCACTAGTAACCTTTAAGCTACTCCTAGTGCATGGCACAGCCACACAAGTCATATATCATGCTCAATCAAACCCCTATACATGTATCAATCAGATTCCTTTGTAGAATTGAAGTAACACCTAGTAGTTTTTTACAGGTACAAGCTTAAAAATAGGTGGGTCAGAACTATGTCATAACAAGCAATAACAAATAAATATCAATTACTTTGTGTTCCATCAACAAAAAAGATTACAAAAGATAGAAGGATAAAAAAAGATGACTTATTATTGTGCTTAACTAAAACAAGTTGTCTTCAATAAATTTCAATCCTCAGTTGCTGTAAGGTGCTGAGCGCTAATTAGTGAATACCAGGTGCTCTCGCAGAACGTGTATTAGGCTCAAATAGTGAGAAAACTTCCCATAGCACTTAACGGCACTGCCTCACAATGTAAGAGAACCAAGTGCAGCAACCAGCTCCAAAATGGGCAACAAAGATGAATGGATTTCCCTTCTATACAAGCATGCAACTAATTATTTCCAAACCATGCCAGAGTTTCTTGGGAGGTCCAAGTGTTCTACTGGTCACATGTTAACAGCAACTGGTGTATAACTTAACTGAATGCCCATGAGTTTTCAAATATGAATTAGCTGAAAATCTGCAACCACTGATCATTTTAGTCTTGTAAGCATCAAAATGCTAAGTAATTTATATACCAAGATACCTGGTAGAATTCTCAAAACTATTGCAGCAAGATATAATATTAATATGCGGGGACTGATTTACATCAGTTGAACAAAGAAATCAATACATTACTATGTAGTGCTTACAAGATAACATTCAGTATATTTGAAGTAGCAAGAACAACATTACTTCAGTATAAATATCGATGTTAGCAAATAGCCAAAAACTGGAGCTCAATATCATGGACAATGGCTATATTGCCTCCTAGAAGATATATCATATGCTATAGGAGGCTCAGGCTATCATACACCATTTATGGTAAATTTGTTGTTAACCTGAGAAGATATATCATTGGCTGCATCAGAACTTTTAAGAAGGCCCAGGTCAATCTGATCAAGTGCACATAACATACAAGTTGACTTCTATAACATTTTATATGCCTAGATCTAAGTGAAGCATCTAAGACCAGCTCCAAGCGCTCCCCATGAAATCAAGTGCCTGGTTATATGTGAGTTCTTGAAGGGGTTCCCTATGAAATCAAGTGCATCATCTCTATGTGAGTTATTTAATGGGATAAACACTATGCTACAAATTGCACTGTCAAAGAATAAAAAATAAACCAACTGAGCATTAAAAAGATGATACGATTTTTGCTAAGCCAGCACCCAGCAACTACCAGAGGCTAATTGACACGATCTTCTTGTAAAATGTACTGCAGCCCTCTCAACAATTCAACATATCTGTATTGCTAAAACATGGAGATGACTAAAAACGAAAAGGTTATCTTACCAGAACTTCAGGAAGCCATGTCGCCGAAAATGCAAAGCAATGTAGTTGCCCCCCAAGAAGGTCTGAACAAAGCGCTGCGCAGTGAGCACAATAAGCCTACTTGGCTGGATCAAAGTCATGCATTTGTGAGCCAATGGACCACCAGGCTGCATCACCCACTCTTCCTCAACATCAGCATAGAACATGTCACCAATCGCAAGCACCTCAGCATCCGTGGTAAACTTTGGCATGATATCCTCCACAAATCTCTTCTTTGGCTTCTTCAGTTTCGCATCCTCTGGCCAAGCTGCCTGAATCTTTCCCAGTGAAATCTCCAATCCCTTCAATCTCTTAACATGATCCTCATCAATGAAACAAGGGGGCGATGCTGCGTAGCAAATGAACTGATCAATGCTCACTTTCTTCCTCTTCTCTGTGAATTCCTCATAGGTAATTACAACCTTCCTTCCAATGCAATCATTAATGTGGTTGATATCAAGCACCCGGTCGTACTGATAATCTAACTTCTGGCTAGGCACCACCAAGATCCGGCCAAGGAGCGCTGCGAAGAACATGTGCTTCTCCAAACAAATCAAGTGGTTGGACATTTGCCCAGAGAGGCAGATGGCGAACAGGAAACGATCTTTCTTGGGGTTCCACTCTATGGTCCGCCGGTTGGACGGCAATTCCCTCCTCCTGCACCCGTCAACCGGCAGATCAAGATCCAAACCATCCTCCGTCACATTGCCGGCAGCGCCAGAGCGGTGCGCGGAGAGGAGCGCCGCCTGGATCTCCCGGTTGATCTTGATCTGGCTGAGTAGCGCGTCGTGGAGATCGGAATACAAGACAGCAGTCGAGCTGGAGGTGTCGTTGGTGGGGGCAGAGGAGGCCGTACGGTTGAAGAGGCTGAGGAGGCCGGAGAGCTGCGAGCGGAGGAGGTAGAGCGCGCGGAGCTCGGCCTTGCGCATCCGGGATGCCGCGGGGTCGGAGGCGGGCGCGGCGGAGGGGAGGCGGATGGAGGCCGGGAGGCGGAGGGACGACGCCCCGCCGAGGGACACGAAGAGCACGAGGAAGAGGACGGGGAGGGTGACGAAGAGGAGGAGGTAGCGGCGGGACCAGAGGAGGCGGCCGAGCGAGGCGGCGGAGGAGGGGACCGCGGCGCGAAGGCCGGCGACGTGGAAGGAGGCCGGGGAGCGGGAGGAAGGGGACGGCGGCTTGGTGCGGTTCTCCGGGACGAGGGTCTCGAGGTCGTCGTCCTCGTCGGAGACGGACGGGTCAAGGTCCATGGCGGGCGGGCGGCGAGGAGAGTGTCGGTGCGGCGTTGTGAGGATGCGGGAGGGGTGGGGAGAGGGAGAGTGGAGTGAGGTTAGAGGGAAGAACCGATGGAGATTGGAGGGTGGACGATGGCGACCGTCGAACGGTGTCCTGCTGCTGAAGAAAATGTTTTCCTTTTTTTTTGCGAAAACAGAAAATATTTTCCTGTTGCTATATCCGTCTTTTTTTTCTTTGTGGAAAACTATGTCTGTCTTCTTTACTCCTACTAGTAGAAAACTTTTTTTTTACATTATATACGGAGAGCATGAAGTCACGATATATATATTCTTCCATCAATGTAGCAAACACATACTATATAAAAGGTATAATTATTTTCTTTTCTTTTCTTAATCTAAAGATTATTGTGTTGTATGAGTTTCAATTTTGTATTTATAAATTAGTATAGATGTTTATTTTTCCATGGGAAGCTCTTTTGTGCCATTAACTATAGAGCCATCGAGAAATGTCATATCTTATATCATGATGTTAATCAATAAATTATCACTAAACCTAGATCATATGTATAAGATTTTAATCATGAATTCAAGTGTTACTAAGCCAACTTTCAGATTGTCTAACAAGAACTCCTACCTTGATGGATTGAGGATGTAGCGAATTGGGGAAGTGCAGAAACCAAAGCATGGTCAAAGATACATTAAACCACTAATAAAGTATTGAGCTCAATAAAATAATATGGCCAAACCAATGTTCTAGTTGCCAATCGCATATTGTCACCATTCATTAACAAAAGTTGTCAAATTTATATAATGTTAGTTGCTCAAAAATTTTCACCACACCTTAGCGAGAAAAGAATTTTAACACACCTTTCTAAGTTATTGGCGTGTAAAATCTTTATTAGAAGAAAATCGTGTCATAACTTTAGCTGCAACCAAAACGCTCTCGGTCTTGTAATAGCATACCACAAAAGTATGTAACTGAAAGTCTGGAACCACTTTTGAACTGATTTCTTTTGAATGGCGGCTACAGTTGCTTCATGCTTGGCATAAGAACAGGCCCGGCCCAGGGTGGGGCAACGGGGCGGCCGCACTGGGCCCCAAAATATAGGGGCCCCCACCTACCCCCCCCCCCCCCCCCCCCCCGATTAGCGATGTGATTAGGCTGTAGTGTTGTTGCCGCCGCATGCATCACGACTTCACGGGAGGAGCAAGCAGTAGCGTAGCGATCGACGTGTTCCCAATTCCAGAACTTGCGCATGACCACGCCGTCTCGTGCAAGAGTCGACACCATCGAGCTTCACGCCGCCGCGAGCCCGCGAACGCTACGAGCGGGCTAGTACCGATCGGCCATCATCCATTCTCTCATCCGCTACTCAGTCCTCACCCACATTCAAATATTTTTATATTTGTTTAAAATAATATGTTTCTTTTCTATCTTTGTAATGTATATGAGGTCGACCACGAATACGTTAGTTTTTCTAATTATCAGCCCGCTCTCGATATTATTTCGCTGAGAAAGTAAATGGCCATAATTAAACAGTTTTACAATATTATACATTGAGAAGAAATTAACTGCTAGATGAGTTTTATATTGTACCATCGCTATTGACTTTATATTTAGAAATGTATCAAGAAAATTTTATGGTGATAGGTATGAAGTTTTCTATATAAACATTGCTTGTTCAGACACTTTAAATGTTTAAATGTTTATTGGTACATTGCATATATGTATATATATTGATCATTATTTACATATTAAATTAAAGGCAGAGATATATTTTTCTCTCTTGAAAGACGTCCCTCATTCTCATTTTGTACATGTTGTCTAAAAAGTCATAAAATATTTTATTTTTTTAAAAATATGTTAATATGAGATATGTAACTTTATTAAATTCGACCTATACAATTAAAAAACAAATCCTATTTTTGACCCGTACGTAAAAATGAGGGGAGCTCTCAAAAAACGAATGGACTTTTCTAATTAAGGCCCCCGTATATAGTTTCTCAGCAGAACCAAACACTAAGATCTATTCGTTAGAGGGAGCTAATAATACCAATCTATTAAAATTTTGCAAAAGCTACAGTAAACACAGTTCAATTTTACAGAGCCCCACCCCCCGGCTCCGCTCCTGGGTGTTGCTGGATATGGTTGGAACTTGGAATTGGTTAAATCAGCTATTGTATTTTAAGGAAAAGAAAGTAAAACTCCATGTGAAAATGGTCTGTGGAATTTTTTTTTTCAAAAGCTGCTCCCATTAGCAAAAGTAGAGGGTGATGGGATTAAGCTTGTGAACCTTTACTAGTTTTACTATTATCACTATTCACTTTTCTTCTCTTTCCTTTAGTGCACTACTTCTGTGTATTCCTGCTCCCTTTCTAATCAACTCATAGTCTCCTACTAATGCAATGGATAGCATCTCTCTTCCTTGGTACAGAAGATGTTCTATGTCATTCCTTAAGCATGTATTCTCTTTTTTTCTCTCCAGTCACTGTCAAATACGATCTAATATGAAAGCCTCCCGCCGCCGCCTCGGCGTCGTTGAAGGTGGCGTGCTGTCTGCAGCTTATGCCTGCCTGGAGCGGTGGCCTCTCTGATCTGATGGAGATACAAATTTTTAGATAAAAACGTTACGGAAAAATCCATGGACATTGAATGGTAATAATAAGTTGATTATAAGCGTAGGAGAATAACAATAAAAACGTCACACCCCTTTTCGTACGATAAAGAGAAAATCTTAGAGTTCAAATACACAGAGCCTTAAAGTTATGTTAGAAAACTAATCATATAATAAAAAGACTTAAATCACTGTTAGAAAACTGCTAGTTGAAATTCAGATAATATATTTAACCATTTCCACCTTAAGATGAATTTTATCTTGTAGCATAAAAATCATCAATCATGTAGATAAAAATTATTACGTGCCAAATAGTCGCTAGTCGCTAGGACTAAACTGGAACTTACTCTAGATATGATTGGTAGCAAAATCTGCTAAAAATATTTAATCAGTTTGTGATCTAAATAAGAGCAAGACTGTACTGTTCCTTGACGAAGTTGCTCTTTTTATGTCTTTTTGTGCACGAGGCTTCTTCTCTGTAGATATGTCATTTGGCATCTTCATTTACAATTTTACATCTTAATACAGAAGTGGTAAATTATACTTCAAACTCACCCTTGGTAATGAGTGTGAAATTGTGAAACCCTAATAAAAATACGATACGTGAAAAACAAAATACATCAATCTTAAAACTGAACGTGAATATTCACGTGAACATAACAGAACGCAATAGAAGGCTTGATTTACTGGTGTGAAGGATGTGTGCATGTAACAATTCAACCGAAAATCGATTGATCTGAACAGGAGCGAATCACTCCGAACTCGGCGACCACGCTTTTTTTTCTTAATCTTGGGATGCGTGCTACTTCCTTGCCTTTTCTTCTTCTCAGTGTGCAACAGACGTCGGTGCACTGCTGCCTTGATGCTCCTCGGTAGATTGCCGCTGTGGACGACGCGCTACTGCCTCCGATTTTATTGCAGCACCTGAACATCGATGGGATTCTGTCTTGCTGACTTAGACTCGACGGAATGACATTCGCCTACGGCTGCCGATCAGATCATGCGACGAACACGCCGGCGGCCAAACTATTTTAATGTTCCCATACCACTTATTATAAAAATATATACGGAATTTTTACGTAAAAAACTCTTCCGATCGATGATAATAAGCAACCCATGAGAATAATAATGAGAACATCGCACTCCTTTTATACAGCTTACAGGGAAAATTAAAGTCCTATTAGAAAACTAATCCTATAATAATAAAAAAGATTTAAAAGTTTTACTTAAAAACTAATATGAATATATTTTATCTAAAATTTAGATAACATATTTAATAATTGGTATCAGAGTATTGGAGATTCGAACTTCATTATTCTTGTCAATTCAACTTACTCGACGAGATTAAATTTCGATGCATTAAGCGCAAACTACCAAGTCTGCCTTTGATCATCAACTCACTAGTGAAGCAAGCTCGAAGTGGAGTTGATCTCGACTTGGTAAGAAAGAAATTCGTGCAAAGAGACCATCAGCTCTCTTCTATTCTGATCAAGTGGAAGTGGTCAAAATTTCTGATGGATTATGCTATGCGCACACGGAGGTCTGCTATGGTATCAGAGCACAGTTGATCTCGACCAAATTGATTTAAGCCAGTGTTCTTTGGTGAAAAGGGAATTTGCATAAAGAGACCGTCAGCTCGCTTTTGTTCTAATCATGTGAAACTTGTCAAAATTTCTAACTGGATTGTGCTATGCGTATAGAGAGGTCTACTAGTGGATTGTTAAATATATGATCCGAATTCAGTTAGCAATATATTCGGATTAGTTTCTTAGTAGGACTTTTAAGTCTTTTCATTTTATAGTATTAGTTTCCTAATAGGACTTTTTACTTACTAGGAGTATAAGATTTCCCTTTATATACTCTTGTAAGTCATACAGTAAGGATGCAATGGCCATGTTATTCTCCTGTATTTGTAACCAACTCCTTAATAGTGATTATTGTCAACTGGCGCCTATGATTTTTCTCGTAAGGGTTTTCCACATAAAATTTGTGTATGTGTTGTACATCCATTTTTATAACAAGAACCAAATAGGACTACATTGTTGTCATCGGGAAGTCTGTCACTCTGGCAACCTGGGGGTGCTGCGAGCTCACCTCTTTTTCAGGTGCTCTAAGTTTTTTTTATGGATATATTTATTGATTTTTGTGCAAAAAGGCATATCCATCTCGATCTACCCCATACAATCAGGATTGGATGGCCTATGATAGCCCACATCTAGACCAATTTGAATTGGGAGCATGTGAACGGTCAAGCTCTCATCCGTGAGGATAGCTGGTTTGAGTACGATATCCTAAAATCACCCATGATTATCTTGGAATTTAATCGTGCATAGATTGATACACAAAACCGCTTTCGATTATATAACTAGATTTTACATGAAATATATTATATAAAAGCATAATATGACACATTTTAGGGGCTATCAGGTCAAACTTACAACACACACCTAGTTGGCAAATAAAAGATCCATATTCGAAAGCCAAAAGATAACCACAAGCACACATGAGAGCAGGCTGACTTAAAACTAGACTTAGAACTCCTCGCCATTGAAGAACTATTCTCCATCTTGTGCTTCCTTAGTGAAGAACTGATCCTCTGAACCACATTTTATGTAAGAAGTGAGTACTTGTTACACCCTATCCTAGCACCACCTACAATGTACTAGAGAGGGTGCGTCGCAGAAAATCAGCATGAAACAAATCCATATAATCATAGTGTTGGTACCAATCTTAGCACACAATGTTGGTACATGCAGCTAACAAAGATGAACAATTGGAACTGAAGACAATATAGATAGATTATAGCTTATAAGATGTCACATCTTCAAAATAACTTCGAGTATGTAACCAACAAATAGAGAAGTAGCAGCGGAACTTAACGCGGCTAGAACTTAATCTACAAGCAATGGCTCGAGATTAGAAAAGAAACTCTAATTTTTAACTTCTCTTTTTCTGAGGAAGAATAGAAACAACGATTGAGTACATATGTACTCAGCAAGCCACAGGAAATGTGAGTATGCAAGCTTTAAAGAAGGGCTAGGTTTGTTTCGCAAACTTTTGAAAATACTTTTCTAAACTCTAAGTATGGATTGTTTAGAATATGATTAGAAAGAGGATCTTGTCTTGATCCTGTCCGTGAATTGCTTTGCAACAATTCAAGCGAACAAGACAAGTTTTGGTTTATTTTAATTACTAATGAAATCTATTCCTCTACTGGTTGTCTAACCACATCACTGGTTTAGACTTGTCTACCATCAGGCAACTCTCATCTCTTTTCTCCTCTATTAGTTTCTTTTCACTTTCTTTATCCATTAGGAATCAATCCATTTCATATATCAGTATCTTTGGCTCCCAAAGCCATCCATATCCTTAAGCTAACACTGCTTTCCCACAAAATTGTTTCAGACCATGTAATGGTCATTCATTAGCCCATCTGGATTCTGGTAACAATTCCTAATCGCAATAAATTACTTTTGCAAAGCATAGGCACACAAATTTACGCTAGAAAAATCACCTCATATTTGTCCATAACCATAGGCACAACTGTTTAAACAGTTTGATAACCTTTGTAGAGGGTGCATGCTTTACTCATGCAACGCGATCTTACTTCCCACACCCATCAATAGAAAAGTTTCATGATAAGGTCTTTCCAAAGCCATTCGAGGGATACATCATGCCCGATAGATGGGTCGAACTATTCTCAATCAAGACCACAAATTCATTTTTGGTCATATATCAATCCAATCACTCTCCACCTAGCCAAGTAATCTTGCAAGCTTCCCTATCCTCGTCCTACTTAGAAACTCGAAGATGTCATCTCACTCCACATCTTGGCATCCCTGATCTATTGACATACAAAGTACCATGTTTTGGCTAATTACTTAGCCATGTGGCATATCACACATGTAGTCATACTATGAGATTCCCTAATGAAATTACTCAAGAAGTTGGTCCTTAAATGCAAATACATAGTTTCCACTTTTCATCGTGCGTTTTTCAAACCATTTTTATTTCATAAATTGATTAACACCATGTGTGAGGTTTTCAAAGTTTTCTTGATCCAAGTTTTTCCTAGGTCGACAAAAAAGTGTGATTGGGTAGGATCATCAGAGTCCATGCTATAGGAGAATGGTTACCGAGGTACCACAAGGTGGATTGACAAGGATATGGATCATCAACATCCTACTAGTAAAATGTAGCTACTGGATAGGTCTATTGGTTCGTCATCCGAACCAAGGTCGATCAAATTTAATGTGTACACTAAAATGCATTGTTGCAAATAAAATATTTTATAAACCAGGAGCAATATAATCAAAGGATGACATTGCCTTAGGTCTTCGTCTTCAAAAATCTTTGCCCAAATTATTATTTTCTGTCGTCGTAGACTATGTGCAAAAGAGAGAAAGCAACATAAAACTGTAGAAAGGAAATGCTATTATTAATAAATAATAGTGTCATTTGATAGATATTAATTTTAGAAAAATTTAGAGACCTGAACGAGGTCAATCGGAGTTACAGTGGAGATATAAATTTTGGAAGTTTAAATGGTTTGCTAAAAAATAGAAAAGGGTTTATTGAAATTGTAAAAGGAATATTCTTAGAAATATTCATTGACCAATAGGTAAGCATGATTGTCAGTGAGAGGAGAGATAGAAGTGCATGGTGTACTAGGTCTACGAGGAGTAGTGAGAAGGGTTGTGGGCCGTGGGCCGTTGGCCTTGAGGATGAAAGAGGTTGGAGCCCCTTGGGCTTGGTGGGTCGCATAGGTGTGGCCTAACTCATGGGAGGCTGCTGTGTAGGGGTGTAGGGGTGGCCCATGGCTACTGACATGGCTGCCACGTTAGCGTGGGCTAGAACAATTGACCCTGGGGAGGATTGACGGTTGATGGTTGCCAACATCAGACCGGTAATCGACAGTGGGTCTTGGAAATTGGAGGATGTTGACAAAACTAGTGGAAGGAGGAGAGAATGGTGGACAACTCGGATTAGGGAATGGGATGGTGGTGGTAGCCAATGGCGAGGAACCAAGTACAATGGCGAGGTCGTGCATCTTATGGTCTTTATCGACGACCAATTAGGCGACAAAGAGGGCTTGGGATGATCTTGTTTGGGTACTGTGTTTTGTGGGAAGGGAAAAGAAGGGAGGAAATAACCTCTACCTTCAACAAGGATGAGGTCCCAAGGCAACTACAATGGTGAAACGTTTGTGGCCAATTTGGGCGTTTTGGCCTCGACACTGATTAGCGGCTGTGAAAGGCTGAATGGAGTGGTAAGGCCCTCAGGAACTCATCGATGGTAGTGGCTCAGATGATGGTGGACAGAAATGGTGGTAGTGGCTTGGGTCAGTGCGGTAGTGATGCAGCGGAGCAAGGGACAATGATGGCGGAGTGAACTAAGGTTGCCGCTTGGAGCGAGTGAAGAAGCTAGAGTCTTCGAGCCTATTAATTTGTGGAAGATGGCGCAAAATGACATGGGAGAGATACTGTGGAGCTTGGGGTCTCCATGGCATACTAGATGATGTGTTGAGTCGATGTGGCATCGTTGTGGCCATTGTTAGCGACGGAGGTAGTGAGGAGAGGGGGAGATAGAGGTGACAACGATGCGAAGGGATGACAAACATGCCAGTGTAGCTTTGACTCTGCAGGTGCGTCGACAAAAGAAATATCTCAACCTCATTAGCTTTTTGACTCGAGAGAATGTGGCAAGAGGTAGAGTGCGATTTGCGCTGAGCTACTAGGGATGTGGGTCCCATGAGGTTGACTAAGGGGCATGCAAGCTTGTGCTGGCCACTACACAAAGGTATGGGTGCATATGGCAGCCTCGCTAGGAGAGAAAGAAAGAGAAATAGTGGTAGGATGAGGAAAGATGGCCCTAACATGTGGGTTCCGTGCGTCGAAAATGGTGGTCGCCCGCACATATGCTGCCGGGTTGATAGGAGTGAGGCACAAGCTAGACTGATAGGTGGACCTTGCCATGATTTCTAGAGTGGGCGGGTACGAGCATGGCGGCCATGCGAACCAGTGCATCGCTAGGGAAGGCAGGCTATGGGTCAATGCGCGTGTGAGAGGAGGATGTAATATTTCCAAATTTTAAATTTTAAATTTTGACTTCAACAGAGCACCAAAACACTTTTGAATATAAATTCTTGCAACCCTTATTACATAAAAATTTAAAACATGGTTTAACTAGCAAGTGTATACTCAAAAACTGGGGTAAACAAAAAAACCAATTCACTTTCTACCATAAAAATTTTCTGAAGATTTATACCAAGAAATTTCTAAAAGGTTAAAAGCATAAAATGAGTTTGATATAGATAAAATTCTATGCATGAACGCAAGCTAAAAAAACTCACACAACAGGATTGATAGCTTTTACCCGCAACGGTTACTAGAAGTTGACACCATGTGTCCAACACTACGCATATAGGGAATCACTTGTGTATTGTCTTTTGACCAAAGCACTATTAAAACCTTGTCCATTGAGGTACTACCTAGGTTTCGTCGCATCCAATCTTGGCAACTCAAATGTAATAGATAAATTAACCTTAGTAACAATTTTAATTTACAAATGCAAACTCATTTTATAAATAATTTACGTGTTGTCAATCCACTAATATTGGCAATATAAGAAATTACACTAACACATATCATGGCCTCCTGGTTCCAAGATAAAACCGTTTTAGTCAAATATGACAAGTTGGAATCTCACACATAAAATCCGCTTTTACTCTAAACAAAATATAAATAGTCTAACTTTAAAGTTCACCTTCACCATAACATATGAATTACAAAGATCTAAAATTTATGAGCATGATGTGGAGTGTAATGTATGCTTGCCCTTGTTTGAGCTTTGCTTTGTCTTCTTGTGTGCCTAGGACTTTCGTGCAAAAGACAAACTCATAAGAACAATATGAAGTACTAAGAGACTTTAAATAATTTATTTGCAAGAAAAATATAAATGTGATTGATCAAAGTTATATAAACATAAGTCATCTAATATAATATGCAAGCATATAAGACTTCATTTCTTGATATGCACAATTATTTCTACTGTTTTTTTCTCTTAAATGCATTTGCATGATAGGTTTCATATGTATTTATAAGATAATAGAATAATCTAAAAATAAATAGCGAAGTATTAAAATCTTGTGAAAATTCTCACAAATACTAGACAACACACTGAGTATACAGTAATTTTGGTTTGATTTTATCACATCGATTGGTACCTCAATAAAATCTCTCAGATCAGCACAAATCTGGAAAATTGCAATACCATGATGCCTAATTAGAATCCTCACCAAATTAAATCCATAATTCATCTCCAAGTGGGCCTCTACCAAATTTCTAAACAAAATGCGCTTTATTAATAGTAATCTTGGCTTAGGTAAAATATCATTTTTACCACTTGATATGATGACTTCAAAACCTCTAAACAATTTAAGTACTGTAGCAGACATTTTACTATGCCAGCTTTACAAAATTACCATGGTAAAACTATAGCTTATTTAGGCTTGACCTCTGGCAGAGATAAAGACCAACCCATCATCTATTCACAGTAATTTTGGTCCACACTAAAACCTTTTGCATTTAGGTGAAAATCTAAGTGAAAAACAGCTATTTGCAACAGTGTAATGAGCCATTTTGAAGCTTCGAGGCCTACAACTCCCTTCTCTCTGTCAAGTGGGTCCCACAAACCCCCGGACCCCACCTGCCAGCCTTAGCCACCGCTCAAGCTCACCCAAGGCATGTGGACAGGCTGGAACACAGCCACATCAAGACTCGGCCACCTCTCAACCCTTGATATGTTAACACAGCGAAAATCCTAATCTCTCTACCTCATTTTGTTCCACTAACCTTTCTCATCGCGTTCCGGTGTGCCACCTCAAGCAAAATGGCCAGATACACCGGGTTCTCCCTCTCTTTCTCCACCGGCTATGAAAAAGGCGATGACACATACTGTAGATGAGTCGTCGTTTCCTCTATCTCTTTTACGTTCCCAACTTCCCTCTCGACGACTGCTCTGACACTGTTGGCCCGGTTCCAATATCTACAGCCAATAGCCGGAAACGTTGCTCTCGTCGATTCCACTTTGGAGCGTGGCCAGATCGCTGCCGCCATAGAGTCACCGCGGTTCTGGACACCCAGGACCACTATGAGTCGAGCCTTTTTGCCATCATCCTCGACTCGAAACCAGAAACTAAGAGCCCAAGGAAGCCCCAAGAATCGATCCCTTACGGAGTAGAACGTGTTAGGTTAACCCACGTGTATAGTTATGTGGTTGTGTGTGTAAACCGTTCCGGGTGTATATATATATTGATATAATGATAGGAAATACAATCAATAATTTTCACACTTTCATGGTATTAGAGCGGTTCTAATCCGCAATCTTTCCGCAACTAAAAATGTCGCCACTGTTGCTGCCGTCGCCAATCTCCTCCTCCGCTACTACTGTGTGTTGCTGCCGTCGCCAATCTCCTCCTCCGCTATGACTGTGCTACGAGAGACTGCCGAGGTCCGACGCCCTCAACGCCACTGTTTTCAAACCAGCGCCCGTCGCCGATCCGACCGCCACCACTGGTGCCGACTGCACGTCACCGGGAGTGTCCCTGGTCTCATCGCCCGCACTATCGATCTGATCGCCCACCCCGTAGCTACCCTCGTCACCGGGTGTGGCCACCGATCCGATCCTGCCTTCGCTTTCGCACCAACGCCCATCGCCGATTCGATCGCCACCACCGGGTGTCGCCAGTCTTATCGCCCGCGCTGCCGATCCGTTGCCGACCAGATCGCTCGTCGATCCAATCTGATCGGATCCGTCAATCAGTCCGATTGGATCCTCCTATTGCTGATCCGATCGGCTCTCCGTTGCCGACTAGATCACCCGCCGATCTGATCTGATCGGATCCGCCGATCGGTTCGATCAGATCCTGCCTATTGCCGATCTGATCGCCTACCCCGTAGCTGCTCTCGTCACCGGGTGTGGCCACCGATC
Source organism: Oryza coarctata (assembly GCA_030770085.1). Classification (NCBI taxonomy): domain Eukaryota; kingdom Viridiplantae; phylum Streptophyta; class Magnoliopsida; order Poales; family Poaceae; genus Oryza; species Oryza coarctata. Next base: position 16,594,738 of record CM061474.1, on the reverse strand, counting down.
CGATCCTGTCTTCACTTTTGCACCAGCGCCCATCGCCGATTCGATCGCCACCACCGGGTGTCGCCGGTCTTATCACCCGCGCTGCCGATCCGTTGCCGACCAGATCGCTCGTCGATCCAATCCGATCGGATCCGTCAATCAGTCCGATTGGATCCTCCTATTGCTGATCCGATCGGCTCTCCGTTGCCGACTAGATCACCCACCGATCCGATCTGATCGGATCCGCCGATCGGTTCGATTAGATCCTGCCTATTGCCGATCCAATCGGCTATACTGCCGATCTAATCCTTCCGATCTAATCAGCTGCTCATTGGCCATCCGATCTGATCGGCTGCTCATCGTCCATTTGATCTGATCGGCTGCCGATCCGATTCCGATCGATCGGCTACCGAACCGTTTCCCATCGGCTGCTGGGTCATTCCGATCGATCGGCTGCCGACCCGTTTTCTATTGGCTGCCGACCCCTTCGATCCGATCTTCAATTCGATCGGCCGATTGGCTGCTGATCCGACTCTGATCGGCTAACCCCTCCGATCCGATCGGCCGATCGGTTGTCCCTCTGAGATCTCTGATCCGATCGGCCAATCGGCTGTCCCTCCAAGATCTTCGATCCGGTCTGATCGGCTGCCGATCGGCTGTCGTGCCCCTCATGGCTAGTGACGACACTAGCACCGCTACTTCTGAAGACCGTTGTCTCGCGGCCGATCTTGCTCGCGTTGTCGAAGCGCGTCAGGCTGAGGAGGCCCGCCTTCGCAACGACGCTCTAGACGCGTATGAGAGCGCTCACGTGGCTCTCTGGGAACAAGCCACCGCCGTCGTCAATGTCAAGGCGCTCATCCCTATCGTCCTCGACAAGGCCATAGACTCCTACACCAAGTGGCGCTGCATGTTTCTCATCGTCCTTGGGAAATATGCCCTCACCAGCCACGTCCTCGAGGATGACGCGTTCCCCGCGCGCCCGGCGTATCTCCAGGTGGACTGCTGCGTCCTCACGTGGGTGTACGGCACCATCTCTAGCGACCTGCAGCAGTCACTAATGATGTGGCAAGGACGCACCCGCAATGCGTGGTGCTATCCCGAGGATGAATTCCTCGGACAGAAGGAGTCCCATGCCCTTCTCCTCGAGACGCAGTTCCGCACATTTCGTCAGGAGTCCCTGAGCGTCACCGACTACTGTCGTCGTATTGAATCCATGGTTACCTCCCTTAACAAATTCAGCAACCCCATTGGTGACCGGCAGATGGTCCTCATGCTTCTCCGCAGCCTCAGTGGCAAGTTTCGCCATATGGTGTCCATCCTCAAGATGCACCGGCCGTTCCCAATATTTACAGAAGCACGCACTCACCTTTTGTTGGAGGAGCTAGAGATTGACGCTCATCCTCTGTCTCCGTCGGCCGCTCTCGTCGCTACGACGCCGCGTCCAGCGGCCTCAGGTGCCACTGCTGCTCCTTGTCCGAGGGTGCCTCCTCCTCCGCGCCCAGCTGCACCAACCGGAGGCCAGCGCAACGGCCGCCGCCACGGCCACGGTGGACGCAGTGGTTCTACTGGTGGCAGCTCTCTAGCGCTCTCTGCTGGAGCAGTCCCAGGTGGACAAGGCGGTGTCCCTCCAGGTGCAACTGTGTACCCATCGTTCGCCCACCCTTGGGCTGGCACCGTGCGCATGTGGATCTACGACAAGTCCGACCGACCTCCGCCGCCACAGCCTGCGTTCCACGTAGCCCCACACTATGGCGGTTTCGGTGCTCTTCCTAGCACCTATGGCGGCACATACGGTGCCCCATCGTCCCCGTACGACATGTACTACAGGGGAGCTACACCGCCGAGCTTCCAGGCGCCCTCACCGGTGTACCAAGTGGCAGGCTTCAAGGCGCCCTCACCGGCGTACCAGGCGGCACCTTGGCCGCCTACTCATGGAGGTTGGCACAGGACTCCCTGGCGCACTCCTTCAACACCATGACGCTCAACCAACCGGCCTCTGAGTGGTATGCTGATACGGGTGCCGGTTCCCACATGACCTCGGACGCTGGTATACTCTCTACTATTTTCCTACCCTCTTCACTTACTCCTTCATCTATCGTTGTGGGTAATGGCGCTTTACTTCCTGTCACCGCCACTGGATCCCATCATTTTTCCTTATCGCACCGTGATCTTACTCTTAATAATATTCTGGTATCACCTAACATTATTAAGAATTTAATTTCCATTCGTCGATTTACCACCGACAATAATTATTCCATTGAGTTTGATCCATTTGGTCTTTCTGTGAAGGATCTGCAAACCAGGAACGTGATCGCCAGGTGCAATAGTTTTGATGACCTCTACCCATTTTTTGCACCATCTACCAGCACCTCCGCGTTCGTCGCCACACCCACCTCTCTTTGGCATCACCATCTCAGTCATCTTGGGTGCGACGTTCTGTCCAAACTTCTTAGGTCCAATATCATTTCCTGCAATAAAGATGATATCGATCATTTATATCATGCGTGCCAACTCGGTCGTCATGTACGTCTGCCTTTCGGTTCATTTACCTCTCGTGCTACTCACAATTTTGATTTAATCCATTGTGATCTATGGACCTCTCTAATTGGTAGTGTGTCAGGATACAAATATTATCTTGTTATTTTTGATGACTGCTCTCACTACATTTAGACTTTTCCCCTTTGTCTTAAATCCGAGATATTTTTCACTATTTCTACCTTTTTTTTGCGTATGTTCGCACACAATTTGGCAACACCATCAAGAGCATCCAGTGTGACAATGGCCGTGAATTTGATAATTCCCAGGCCCGCACGTTTTTTCTCTCCCACGGTGTTGCCCTCCGCATGTCGTGCCCATACACTTCCCAACAAAATAGTAAAGCAGAGTGTTCCATTCGTACCATCAATAACACTCTGCGTTTCCTTTTGTTTCAGGCGAGTCTCCCTCCAGCTTACTAGGTTGAGGCCCTTCACACCGCTACATATCTTGTAAATCGCCTCCCTACCACAACACTCGTCTCCTCCACACCATACTCCACTCTTTTCTCTGTCCCGCCCTCCTATGATCATCTCAAAGTTTTTGGTTGCGCTTGTTACCCCAATATGTCCTCTACAGCGCCCCACAAACTTGTCCCTCATTCTTCTCTATGCGTGTTCCTCGGCTACTCCTAGGAGCACAAATGCTATCGATGTCTCGAGCTTCAGTCGAACCGTATTCTCATTTCTAGACATGTCATTTTCGATGAATCCTTTTTCTCTTTCTCCGACATGTCTACCACACCCATGACACCCTCCGTCCTAGACTTTCTTGTCGATGATCATGATCTCACCGCTTCAGTTCCTAGAGCTTGTTTTTTTACGTGCAGGTACAACAGCTTCCTCAGCGGCACACCCCGTGCCCAAGACCCCACTTGCGTCGTCGAGCCTTGGTGCAGGGTCATGGTCGCCCGAGTCCACATCGTTCGGTGCCACTGCCCCGAGTCCACGTCGTTCGGTGCCCATACACTTCCCAACAAAATGGTAAAGCAGAGCGTTCCATTCGTACCATCAATAACACTCTACGTTCCCTTTTGTTTCAGGCGAGTCTTCCTCCAGCTTACTGGGTTGAGGCCCTTCACACCACCACATATCTTGTGAACCACCTCTCCACCACAACACTCGCCTCCTCCACATCATACTCCGCTCTCTTCTCTGTCTCGCCCTCCTATGATCATCTCAAAGTTTTTGGTTGCGCCTGTTACCCCAATATATCCTCTACAGCGCCCTATAAACTTGCTCCTCGTTCTTCTCTATGCGTGTTCCTCGGCTACTCCTTGGAGTATAAAGGTTATCGATGCCTCAAGCTTCAGTCAAACCGCATTCTTATTTCTAGACATGTTGTTTTTGATGAATCCTTCTTCCCTTTCTTCGACCTGTCTACCACACCCATGGCACCCTCCGCCCTGGACTTTCTTGTCGATGATTATGATCTCACCGCTTCAGTCCTAGAGCCCCTTTTTTGTGTGCAGGTACAGCAGCTTCCTCAGCGGCACACCCCATGCCCGAAGCCCTACTTGCACTGTCGAGCCTTGGTGCAGGGCCGTGGTCGCCCAAGTCCGCGTCGTCCGGTGCCGCTGCCCCTGTGCACCCCGCACAGGTCGCTACCAGCGACGCCACACCGACCACGAGTGTTGTTGGTCCTGCTGCCCATGCTGCTCGCACGCAGGTTGTTGCCAGCGGTACCGGCCGCACAGCTGCCACTCGACCGATTGTCATCCCTCCGGTGACCAATGCGCACTCTATGCGCACGCGTGGCAAAGATGGCATCGCGTAGCCTGTGGATCGCCTCAACCTCCATGCTATACCCATGTTGCCTCTTCCTTGCTCCGTTCGTGATACCCTGTCAGATCCCAATTGGTGATCTGCTATGCAGGCTGAGTATGACGCTTTGATTGCCAACGACACATGGAGTCTTGTGCCTCGCCCTCCTAGCGTCAATGTTGTGACTGGCAAGTGGATTTATCACCATAAGTTGCTCGCCGATGGGTTTCTTGATCGTTACAACGGCCCGGTGTTGACTATGATAAGACTTTCAGTTCAGTTGTCAAGCCTACGACAGTTCACGTGGTTCTCTCCCTGCCATTATCTCAGAACTGGCTCATTCATCAGCTCGATGTGAAGAATGCATTTCTCCATGGCACTCCCACTGAAACAGTGTACTACGTGCAGCCCTCTGGATTTGTAGATTCTTCTCGCTCAGATTTTTTCTGTCAGCTCAACAAGTCCTTATATGGTTTAAAGCAGGCTCCTCGTGCTTGGCATCACAGGTTCGCCTCTCACCTTGTGTCACTTGGATTTGTTGAAACAAAGTCAGATACTTCTCTCTTCATATATCGCCACGATCTAGACGCAACCTACTTACTACTCTATGTTGATGACATTGTCCTTACTGCCTCCTCTGCTGGACTACTCAAGAATATCATTGAGGCTCTCTGGCATGAGTTTGCTATGACAGATATGGGTCAGCTGCATCATTTTCTAGGCATTTCTGTGACCCGCTCCACAGATGGTCTGTTCCTTTCTCAACGGCAGTACAGTCAGGATATTTTTGAGGCGTACCGGGATGAGTACGTGCAAGCCGTGCAGCACGTCTGTTGATCTCCACTCCAAACTATCTACTGACGGACCGCCTGTCGCTGACACTACACAGTATCGCAGTCTCACCGGCGCTCTACAGTATCTGACTTTCACCCGACTAGACATTACCTTTGCAGTTCAGCAGATCTGCCTCTATATGCATGATCCTCGAGAGCCGCACCTCGCTACTCTCAAGCGGATCATGCGCTACCTACAGGGCACCCTATCTCTTGGGCTGACTATGTGCCGATCTTCGCCTGCAGATCTTGTTGTTTACACAGATGTTGACTGAACTGGTTGTCTTAACACTCGCCGGTTGATCTCTGGCTATGCAGTATTTCTCGGAGATAATTTGGTGTCCTGGTCTTCCAAGCGTCAGCATACGATCTCTAGATCGAGTGCTGAAACTGAATATCTTGCTGTGGCAAATGGTGTTGCTGAAGCTAACTGGCTGTGACAGGTGCTCCTTGAGCTTCGCCACCCTCCTCGACATGTCACCTTAGTCTATTGTGACAATATTAGTGCTATATATCTCTCCAGCAACCTAGTACAGCATCAGCGGACGAAGCATGTTGAGATTAATCTCCATTTCGTTCAAGAGAAGGTCGTCCTTGGTCACGTTCGGATCCTACATGTTTTCCTACGACATCGCAGTACGTTAACGTCTTTGAAGCTTAAATGCTAGCGATGCTCCCGATTAGACTGCGAAAGAGTGTTAATCTACTGTAATTATAGTAGATTAATTCACGTGTATAGATGTGTGGTTACGTGTGTAAGCGAACAGCCATCGTCTACCTCAGCTCCGGTCTCATGCTGCCACCACAAAATCCTCCTCAACCAGTGAGCCATCCATTGATTTCTTTCAGTCGTAGCAACCATAGGTGATGTTCCACCTACCGCATGTGATGTTTTAGCCCTGCATGCACCAGATCGAGCCGTCCACGGTGCCCTCGTCTCCGTTGCCGTCACCGGAGGATTTTGTAAGCTCCGCCACCACCGAGCCTCCTCTGCCTCAACTAGCTGCCAGCATCTTTGAAGCCACTAGAAACAAGTGCAAGAGAAAGTGTTTTAAACTCTCCACACAGCCTCAAGAGTTTAAACACTAAAATTATAAAAAAAAATAAAATCAAGTTAAAACTTAAATTATAAATTGAGAAATAAAAAAAATAAATTGTAGTACTATTTATGTCTATATCTGTATTTGTTTTTTTCGTTTCTCAATTATATCAAATTTAAATATAATTTTTGGTGGAGTAAGTAGATATTATTATACTCTACATTATCAAATTTTCTTAAATTTTTTCACAACTATTTACATTGAATTTGAGATAACAAGTTGAGAGTAGAATCCTCTCTCGCATGTGCAAGCCTTGGGTTAGGACAAGTCGAGCCAGGGCGCGACTTCCATGCGCAGCCCAAAACCGTCGCCGCTTCGAGCCGTCACCGGGCGAGCTTCTTGCCATAACCGTGAACAAGTCCACCACCAATAGAACCTCCTCAGGCTGCTCTATGTTTCTTCTTTTGGACGCGCACCGAGATCGGCCACCGTTCGCCGCTGGCGAGCTCGTCTGTGTTGCTGGCGTGCCTTCCTGCTAGCAGGAAAGAGCTAGGAACCTCCTCCGTGAATTAGAATAAATATAGTGTTCGATACATAAAAGTTATTTCTCACTGACATGTGGGACAAAACTTATTTGTAATAACTACAAAATTGGAGGGCTCTTAAGGAAAACTGAATTCAACATGTGCTTAAGGACGGTAGGTTGGTTTCTCTAAATTACAGGGTGTTTTGTGAAAAATAGTGTCACGGAGATGTGGACCCTAAATTTAAAATCTGGAAAAATATAAGGAAAATAGTTAAAGCATTATTTCTTCGACTGAAAGTTGTACAAATTTGTAAAATTTATAGAAATTTCATTTTAGCTCCATTTGAGATGAATAAAATTTTATTATACTCACAAAATGGTGATATTTATTATTTTAATATAAAACCTGGAACCTTATGTACATAAAATAACTCTAAATTTTGTGTAGAATTACCATAATATGTACCAAAACTTGTAAAATTTATAAAGAATGCATCCCAACTCCAAATTGGGTGAAATAAATTTTTTAGGACCAAAATATTATTATATTTATCACTATAGGTTTAAATATAGCACTTTTGCGCAAATAGTACCTCTAAAAATTGTGTAGCATATAAATACCCTAAATTGTAACTAGAAATTGTAAAATTCAAAGGGAATTCATGTTAGCCCCAAATGCTCTGAACTAAAACTTGTTAGAATCACAAACTTGGGCACATTATCTCTGTAAACCAGTATAGGGCAGAACTAGTACAAGAAACACAAGTTTGTTTAGTAAATAGTATAATGTACATCATGACTTGTAAAATTCATAGTAAATTCATGCTTACTTCAAAAATAATGATACCAGCCTTGTTGAACTTATGAATTCATGATATTTAAATTTTTGAACTAATATTTAACATAACATGAACAGAAACTACATCTAAATTTCAATATAGCCTAAACAACATATTTCTAGTGTAGAACTTCGAAAATTCATAACTTACAAATGCAAAGTGATAAAATGGAAATTATTTCACCATAAATCTTGTTATCTAAGTACCTACCCACCGTAGAGAACATTCAAGTTAGAAGCATTTTGAATTTTTGCATAATTTGTTGTTTGTACTATTACCGTTATATCATAAAGAAGATGAGTCCATTGTCAGTGAGTAGATTAAGTATTTTACTGACCCAAGTAAGGATCTTGATCAAGGAAAGTGCCCCTTTCCTTTCCTTTGAATATACTGAATCCTATGAGTTTTAGGCAAATTTTTTTGTTTGCAATCTTGCATGCGTTAATTGTATAAAACTTAATGTAAATATGGGATAATGGTATATATGACTCAATTACTGCATTATCCTGCTTTGAAACTTGTATTCACCCCCTGATTATAACCATAGTACCTTGTGCTCAATTGGGTTAAACTATACTTTATTATGTGCGCTATATGCGTAGTGTTATGCTTATAATAGTTATGGACCAATTACTTATGATAATTTAAACACTTCTACTTCTTAGATATATGTAATTTCTCTGTATACTTGTGAACTAAAATGATAGAAAATATGAATTTTAGATTTGGGTGGTAAGTGGTACACATATGGTCATAGTTGTGCACCGATAGGAAGAGTATACACCGAACTCTATGTCACGTTGTTTGCCTATATCCACATGCGCTATTACAGGGTGACCTTGGCTTATTAAGTTGTCCACTCTTCTAACCTTGCATTGGGAGGCTGTTATAGTATTAGCCATTCTGGGTAATGGTTTATCGGAGCTACGTATGAAAATTAACATTGGATGGGGTTGTCATTCTAGTATAGATATGATGATTTATATTCTGTTGCGCATATATTGAGCTTGTTTGTTAACTCTCACGACATAAGGGTCTAAGTATGTTCAATACAATGGTGAGTACCTTGTGGTTTATTTCATCATAGTGTCGGGTTGGTAGGCCAACCACCTTGACAACACTATTATATATGATTAGTGTAGATTTTCACTCATCGTGTTCATGTAAGGTTAGACAATAGACAATGTAACAGCCTTGTTGTAACTTCCAGATTGCACTTAATATGTGGAGTATAGTGGTACCGACTGGTACCGAATAAACTAGAGCGATTCACATTGTATCAGTAAAATTGTACAAACTTATAGAGTCAAAACTAATCGATTAGCTATACTCACAGTCATAAGCGATATAGTGAAGTGCAATGAATATATATTTGTGTTTTACAAATGCTTTTGAAACCTGAATTTGAAATGATGAAAGTTATATTATTGACTTGCTCCGGGGAGGGTAATAAGCATGATATTTATTGTCTTGCTACCGATTAGGTAGTAAGAATGCTTTATTTATATGATAATGCCATGCCATGTCATATGCTCTACAATTGCAAATGTTTCCCCAAACATCATTGCAAAATGTTTGTGAAGTATTAAATCTTGCTTTATGCAAACTTGAGACTACAAGTGCACATCCCTTAATCTAGATCTTGTATGTATTTAGGTTTGTATTTTCTTGCCAGGTTAATGTACTGCCACTTGTTTCTTTTATGTGGTATTAGTTTAGGTTGTGTTGCAGGTAAAGTTGATGCTTAGTGTGAATGATGCGGGAACTCGTTGCTTCTTTGGGATTTGGTTCAACCTAGGGGCCTACCACTTATCGGTATGCTTGTATGATAAGGGTAGATAGGCTTCTGCTAAACTTCTAATTTAGCTGGTCAGCCATATGCTCATATAAGTTACTTAACTTATATGTTTTTAGTTCTTCTTAAGATATCTTTTGTACACCGTGTTTCATTTTTATAACTTGGCTTAGATGAAAGTATGAAGCTAGCAACTTCCTAGGGCTAGCTGAGCACGAGTAAGTGTTTTGAGCAATTGAGATAATCGTGGAATTTAGTGATCTGAATCAAGTTCTCTTTGGTATGTATCATGTTTGGTTGATGCCTTCGTATGGTTTGACAAGTATATCTTGAGAAAGACTAGTAAGCTATCCTATTGAATATCTATCCTGCTCTATTTGGCACTGTGGTTATTATACTGAAAGGTGTTGACCACAGTCATAACACACTGAGGATGAGTGGCTATTTATGTGTGTATGTCCCACTCATCCAAATATGTGTGATGGTCACATTGGATGCTAGACGGTATAATAATCGGGGTGTTCCACAGAGGAAAGGCGAACTTGGCTGTGGTGTTGGTGAGGGAAAAAAGGATGGCCTAGCAACACCGGGTGAGGCTAGGGAGAATGAAAGAAGAAAAGAGAGGAGAGGATGAGAGGGCTGGCTAGGGAGAAATGGAAAGAGGTGGCCCCATTGAATAGTTGTTCTCTATATTTTCTCAGGGATTTTTTTGAGAGGTATTTGGAAGATTTAGATAGACTTTGAGCTCAAATTTTGATATTTGAGTCCATAAAGTTCTAGAGATTTGAAGAACAAGTTTATAGACTAGGACTTGGATATTATGTCATCGACATATATTTAGCACACAAATAAATCATTATAATCATTCTTAGTGAAGAGAGTATAATCGTTTTTGCATATTTCAAAGCCATTTTTTGAGAAAGAAATCTCTAAGCCATTCATACCACGTCCTAGGTGTTTGTTTGAGCCTATATAGTGCCTAGTGCCTTGTGAAGCTTGTACATATGGTTTGGATGATTTGGGTCTTCAAAACCCGATAGTTGTTTCACATACATCAACTTTGATATTAGGCTATTGAGAGATACATTCTTGACGTCTATTTGGAAACTTAAAATCATAGTAAGTAGCGAAGGCTAATAAAATATAAATGGATTCAATCCTAGCTACGAGAGCAAAAGTTTCCCTAAAATCTAACCCTTCAACTTGTGTAAAACCTTGTGCCACCAACCAATCTTCTTGTTACAACTCCATGATCATCTTGTTTTTTAATAACTATTTGGTACCAATCACATTTTGGTTGGGTCATTCCACCAAGGACTATAACTTATTTTTTTGTGAAGTTCAAATTTTTATACATAGCCATCACCCAATCTGGATCATCAAGAGCTTCTTCTATTCTTAGAGGTTCTAAAGAGGAGATAAAAGAGTAAAATTCACAAAAAATTGCAACACGAGATCATGTAGGTACCCCTTTTGGATGTCTCCAAGGAAGTTGTTGACAAGATGATCATGTTGGATACTTTGATACACTCTTGAATATGGTATTTGTGTATGGTGTTGAGATTGAACAACTTCCATTTCATCATTGAGTGTGAATGGACTTGAGTCTTGTTCTTGATCTTTCCATCTCCCTGCTCTTGTTCATGGCTTGAGTTGAAAAGTTTAACTTGTATCGAGGACACATGTGATATCTTTTCACTTGCATATTGATCAACTTAAACCTCTTGAGGCTTGATCTCACCAACAACCATTTTCTCAAGAGCTTTGCTCATATCTTCTTTATCTAGCACGTTTAACTCAACTTGTTTCTTTTGAAAGCCATTAGTCTCATCAAATATCACATCTCTCATAACTTTAATAATAACAATATCAGTGATTTATTGAAGCCTCAACTGGCGTGAGAATTTTTTTTATAACCGACAAGAAAACCTTCAACCTTGGGAGCAATTTTAGAAGACCTAGGTCTTTTACTAAAAATGAAACGCTTGCTACCAAAACCACGAAAGTAAGAGATATTTTACTTTTTTATCGATGATAGCTCATATGAGGTCATTTTCATAAGTTTATAGAGGTTGAGGCGATTGATAGCATGGCAAGCCGTGTTGACTGTTTCTGCCCAAAACGCATTGAGCATCTTATATTCATTCAACATGGTTCTTGTAGAAACTCCTCTATTCAAGTGTTCTTAAATTCTATTATCACCACCTTCTTTATGATGATGACGTCTTATACTTATTCACATGTTAGACCGTAGATACCAATCACCCAGTTTATAGAGTAGTTTACTGTTAACATTTATTGAAATTGCCTACAAGCTATCGTCTTATAGGTTTAAGAATGAATTGAATTTTATCTGTACAAGAAATTAAGATTGATAGAATATGTTGGTGCTGGAGGAAGGTGGAGGTGGGAGCGATTTAGAACATTGGATTTAAGAAAGACGATATGAAATATGAAAGATGTGAACTACTGCTGTTGAACTATAGCGTAGATAAAAAATGAAGTAGTTTACTTATTCATGAATCACATGTGCATAGCATAGTTGCTTAACTTACGTGATATGCTTGAGTCATCACTGTGGTTTCACCTCACATATTTCTGTGTACTGCTTCTACGCTTTTATACCAACATTCCATGCTGAGTGAGTTTGATACTTAGATGACCCTTCCTTTATGCAGCATGCTGGTTGTTAGTTAAGCGTAGCTCCACAGGCACTTGGGGCCTATCCAACCAATTTATACTCATCCCCGGCCGTATTAGTTCTGTATCGTAGATCACTCCGTTTCGGGCCTTTTTCAGGCTAAATACGACTCGGGCTGGCCATCGGGAAGGGGAAATCAGACAAGGGGCTGTTTGGTTACTGCCCTGAGCAAGTTCTGCCTGACCGAACTATTCCTTGGAAGATGCCGGAGTAGTGTTTGGTTATTGCCCTGACAAGTTGCCTGCTTCAGGTGGGTGCGCTCAGGCTCAGGTGTCCAAAAACGGTGGCCTGAGTCCGGCAGAACCGAGCCAACACTAATCCAACCTAGTGGCGGAGACAACAGGGGACGGCCAGTGGCATGGACCCCTTTAACATTTTTTTATATATATAATCATCTAATTAATTAGATAAATAACTTAAGTAATAGTGTATAAGACCCCTCGAAGGCTTTATGCCTATTCCCTGCCTAAATCCTGTCTCCACCACTAATCCACCCAAAATAGCGTAATTTGTTAGCTCCCAGTCGTTGCCTTCGAGCTACTGTGTGAGCTCCGCCGCTGCAACTTCGCGCCATTCCGCCGGCGTTGGAGCCGTCTGAGCTCTGCCATCGCGCGTCTGACGGTGGACCATTCAGGCTCCGTCGCTGCGCCTCGCTGTGCCTTTGATGCCCCAAGATCTTGCTAGTGATGCGCCTCGCCGTATGTGACTGCAAGGCGAAGATCTCGATTACCTTCTGCGGTGAATCTGGCTGAGGTCTCGATTTATCCCCTTTCTGCTTTTTCTCTGTTATTAAGACAACTGCGTGGATGAAAGAAGCTTCAAAAAAAATGCGTGGATGAAAGCTAATGATATGATTGTGCATTAAAATTGATTGTTGTATACATGTACTAGAAGAGACATTGAATAATATAATTCAATGTTGAACTGAAGACATTGAATAATATAATTCAGAGCAAATAACTCATGTTGTGGAAAAGACCAGCACACAGGGAGTAAATACCACATTTAATAAGTCATAACAAATAATTAGTTCTTAAACTTGTCCACCTATGAAGCATCGAAGCAAATGATAAAACATGTTGTAGAAATTAACAGCAACAACCGAAATTTCCTTGCATTAGACTGTTAGATACATAAATAGTATGAACCAACATTTCTTAACAAAAACTTCAGTATGTATATACCAACTTTAGTACAACACCTTTAAGAGTTTCGACAACTGGAACAAACATAGATCAGTCATGATATATGCAACATGTCAAAAAGAACAATCAACACGCATGATAATTAATTGGCCATGCAATGGTCTATCCCAAAATAAACAGAAACTTGATCTGAAAGAATCATCATCCACACATCTTTAGCGTTTTTATGCAATGGACTTCTATGGGACTACTAATATTCTCAAGCCGAGCTAACATGAAACACGGGTCCTCTTTTAGAAGAATATATTCTAAACAATATTCTAAACAATAATTACTCCTATTCCATCATAAGCCAAATAGACAACTATCCATGTTTTTACATTTGTCTATTGGCTAGGTATTCTTTTTCCACCACTAACTTGTTCTCTTCATCAACATCCAAATGCATAAGTCCATAAACCTGTGGATCATGAGCATCTAAAAGGGAGGAATAGAGTTTGTGGTCAGTGAAACAATGACAGACAATTAACGATATGTAAATATTTTGGTGCATGTACCTAACAGATCATGTGCTTCACCAAAATTGGTCCTTACATGCTATATATAATTACTGAAAGCATAATAATGTGCCATAAAAATTTGAAAACCTTGGAGGATAGGTGGCACTATAAAATTTGCAGTGGAGCAGCTCCAAGAGAAAAGCAGCATGCATACAACATTTTGTTAGAAAAAAATACTGGATGCAATCATATTTTGCATGCCAATCCAAGAACTTTTAGAGGTCTCTTAGCAAAAGAGAACCAAATCAAAGGTATCTAAATTTGAATGTCCTACTCACAAAATACAATATTCCAAACATGGTAATTGGATACTACGACACTACATGTAGTTGCAGGGTGTTCTAGCAGTTCAACTCAATCTAACATTCTAGAAATAAAAATAGAGCATAAATTGCCATGCAAAATCTTATTTTGAGAGCAACAGTAAAAGCGTGCACAACAAAACATAATAGTGTATTTACACTGACAATGGAGAGAAGCTTTCCTTTTTCCGTACATGCCAGTTCCATTAGCCTTGCCCGAACATAGAGGAAAAACTTATATTCAGTCTCATATTGGTGTCTTGTTAGATAAATGGCATACAACAACATCCAAGTAAAGAATGATAACTATTTCTCCATGTAATTTGGCCTATTAAAAATATGAAAAGTAAGCACACACCAAACTACTTTTTGGCATTAATAAAACTTCTTAAAAAATTTGTCTGTGGATCCCAGTTGTTTCAGGCTTTAACTAATCAAGCGTGGTGTAAGCTAGATAAGCAAGGAGCTTCCACTGGTTAAAAACAAAATAAAGGAAGAGATAATTCGTCCGACACAATTTCAACATATCAACATATCAAGAGCTTCCTGCAGCACTGCACAAAAAAAGTACCACAGGCCTCCGTGCGTGGATGGAGTAGCAATTATGCGTAATCTATTAAAAAAATGCTTAGAAGTGTACAGATCCAAGATTAGAATCCAGTGAGGATTCAGTTTAGGGATTGTCCTCCTTTCCCCCAACTGAAAAGAACATGTGAAGCTCACCTTCGTCTCGTGAAGAAGCTACCTGTTGGCCAGCAGTGCTGAACTGCTTATAAACCTTCCACTCTTCATGGAAATCAGTTTAAAGTTTAGGAAAGCACTCACATCACATCATACAAGTACCCTACGTTTTTTTTCCTCACGTATGTTTTACCTATCATGTGTTTTGTTTTTAAAAAATACAATCAGTCTCCTATTACTTTCTCCATGACTTAATCGGACGCATTATAAATAAAGCAAAATGCAAAATAATAAACATGCAAAAATACTTAGATTAATAGGGTGATGTCATCACTTTGAGCTCAACGATTTCTCACAGGTGTCTGTAGCATTTAGAAACCTATCCGTCTGTACCGCACACAGGAACATAGCCCTTAAATGCAAAAGGCATCAGCAGTATCATATTCAGAATTAAGAAATAGCTCCCCACTGAATTGGATAATTGACTACAGAAAGAAAACATATGATTATGGGCAGTGTGTAATTAAGTTACAGCATGGTAAAAACAGATGTTGTGTTGGTCTTATTCAATATAGATGCAAACATGACTGCTAAAGTGTTAATTAACTACTAATAGTCTGAAAAAAAAACCACTGAATATTCAAGTCAAATGTGGATCTTCCCAGAAGTACTGTTAAATTATTTAAATAACATAACTGCCGCTGTTCAAATATGCAATCAGCTTTGAAATTCTAGCATGCTACACACTTCGGTTAAAACTTAAAAAAAGACCAGTATAATTGAGACGACCTGCTATTCAACTATCTAGAGAAGAGTAGCTGCAGATTAAAGGTTGCATCCTCACTTCCCTCTAAGAAATTAGTTTCAGCAGTCAATTGTGTGGACCACTAATGTCTGCTAAGCTGATTTATATGTATACGAATATTATTCTTGATTCCCAGTTGCAGGTTCATATACAGAAGCAATCTGGATGAAGCATTATAATACTAAGGAATATTACACTAAAAAGAGTAACTGGATACTTATATTGGAAAAAAGAGCTGCATGCTTACCAAACAATGAAGCAATTAGTGAAATGACCCGTTCTTCTGGTGCTTCTTGATAACTCTCTTTTTTGTTTTTCTTGTTCACGAGAATCTGAAGACCATCTCCCAAAGTGACTGAGATGCACATAGGTTAACTGCTTAAGGTTATCTCACAAGGGAGTTACTAAATGGAGATGAATAAAGATGTTTTTTAGCAAAGGTCTACTACAAGCTGATTTCAGTTGAAGCAATAAATTTAGTGTATGCTACTACTACTACAGTGGTACAGTCTACAGTATATTCGTGCAATAGAAGAAAAGAAGGCACCTCACATAAGTTGGATCAGGTCGACTGAAACTATAAGGCAAATAGGATGCTCTGTTATAATTTGAAAAGGGCAGCAACAACTGTCTTTCAAGTTACTTAATCAGCAAATATGTGTTTTCCAAGTATTCATGGTTGAAAATTCTGATACAGTTGACTTATATATTAGTCTAACCACTTTTCATCCATTTTAAGATTTACTTTACAACGGAAACTGTAACTGAAGACCATGAGCATATGAGGTTGCATGAAATGGTGATAAATTTAGTTCTCTTGCATATTACTGCATCACAGAATTGATTGATACTTAGCATCTGAAATCCTATAAACGAGAAGAGAAAAGGAGTGGCAGTCGCTTGCCTTATCCATTAACGCCGCAAAAACAGTCTTCAGCCCGAGTACATCAACAAAGCGCCCGCAAGCAGGCGAGAACCTAGTCATGGCAAAATCGAGGGTGAAAATGGCAGAGCACCTCCACGGCGTATCGGCCTCTAGGGCGGAGAGGTCCAACGCCAACGGCCGCCCCGTCCTCATCGGCGTCCGGACGCTTGCGCTTGTGCGCGGCATCCATCGAAACGAATCGATGGCTCTACCTCACCGTGCAGCGAAGGGAACGCTAAACCTTAACCCTAGCCAGCGAGGCCGAAGAGAGGCGCAGCGGGAGGGGAGGAGGCCACGGAGAGGCCAGCCGGAAGCTGGGGCAGAACCGGAACGGGCGGACAGCCGGGTGGGTGAGCTGCCCCCTCCTTCCCACCCATGCCTCCCGCCGCCTCCACCATCGCTGCCACCCTTCCCGTGATTCCTCCAACCGTCCACCCCCACCCTGTCAAACCTCGTCAGATCCCAGCAGGTCGGGGCACGAGGGGCAAGATCCGCCGTTTCGCGACGAAGCTTGACGGCCGCTCGGAGGAGAAGCGGTGCGGGGTGGACTCGTCAGATCGTCGATCGAGAGAGGAGGAGAGGAACTTTCAAGGTTTTTAGGCCAGGGCACCAACCAAACAAGTTACAGGTCAGGCAGAAAACATCGACATTTCAAGCTTCTTTCAGGCAAACTTTTTTTCTCAGGCACGTTATTCTGGACACCAACCAAACAGGTCCTAGGCCCAGGCCAGCACAGCCCGATATGATTGGGCCGCACCATTTCTAACACTGAGCCAATATTTTAAAAAAAATCGTTTAGTTGGACCGGTAGTGCGGGCCGTTTGGTCAGCCCTTCGATTTGGCGCGGCCGACGAACACCGGGCGTCCGTCGAAGGTCGAACCGCCTGTCTAAACCCGTCGTGCTGCAAAACGCGCCTGCGCCTCTCGTCTCGCGTCGCGCGGCAGCAGCGACAAAGCCCGCGTACGCCCGGCGGGCGGCACGAGGCACCCATCACCGCGCGCGCGGATGCGAGGACGGAGTCGCGGACGGCGAAGGTTGCACTTGCAGCGACCAGCCAACTCCCCCAACCCAACCACCCCGAGGTTGACAAACAAACCGGGCACGCGACGCCACCCCGGTCGGACCGATCGAAAACCACCCGCCACCCGATCGAACCACGGGGACGCGCCTCTCCTCCCGCCCGCGGCTCATGCACCCACACGTATGGCCATGGTCAACCACCCTGGCTGCTCTCGCACGCGAACCACACGAGCCATCTATCAGAGATGATCACTAGCTACCCATATAGTATACTATGATCGTGTACTGATATGCACAGCTTTTCCTTTTCTCGTCTTCTTTTCTTTTTCTTGATCTCTTCTTGCTTTTTGTATGTACAAAGCCACTGGCACGCGTGGCCCATTGACCCCGATCATCACCAACCGAGCGTTACATGTGCCGTTCCTTTTTCGAAAAGTAATGGAGAGGGACAACGAAAGAAAGAGAGAAAAAAAAAACTCGC
Source organism: Oryza coarctata (assembly GCA_030770085.1). Lineage (NCBI taxonomy): Eukaryota > Viridiplantae > Streptophyta > Magnoliopsida > Poales > Poaceae > Oryza > Oryza coarctata. The sequence goes on along the minus strand of CM061474.1, from coordinate 16,576,807 downwards.
TTCCTAGCTCGCAGTGTCGGTGAGGGACAACACATCGAGCAAGCGAGAGAGGAGTCCATCGTCTGGCTATGCACGCACGCCATTTCCGTGGCTCAAAACGGGGCGAAACTAAAATAACTCTCTGTTCCCTACCATGGCGAATTAACAACACGTTCGTCTCCTTTATGTACACCGAAACTCTTGCTGGTCGCTTCGCTTGCTTGCTCGCCGGCCGCGCCGCCGTCGGTACGTCTCGGAGCGCCGTGCTCGTCGGTCGGACGCCGGCCCGGAGTTCGTCGTCGTCGTCACTGCTTCAGCCGCAGCGTCGGCGGGTGGTGGCCGTGGGAGGACTCGACGAGGATGGACCAGAGTATCTGCACGTCCTCGCACGGGCACGACTTCACGTCCTCGTACAGGATGTAGATCCCTCTCTCTGCCACCACACAACCAAAACAAACAAGATTCAGATCCTAGCTCCGGCGACTGATCAATCGCTCGCAAAATCACAAACAGAACAGGAAGAACCATATCAAGAAAACAAGAACAGCAAGATGGGCAAGAAGTGGAGAGATATTGAAGTACTCTTCCTCTGGGCGGAATGCATGCGAATCCAGAGCTTCTTGATAGGGGCGAGGAGAGACTGGAGCCAGCTCATGGTCCCAGCTACTCGCCTACCTGCACCCTTAATCCACCTTACCATGCATTCATTCACCTCAGCTGCAGCAGCTAGCCAAACTGAAACAGGCAGAGGCAAACACCAATATATGCCTTAGCTACCTATCTACCTAGCCATCTTGCAGGAGTGGTCCGAGAAGAGAAGGGAGAAAGAGAGGAGACCGTTGTAGTTGCTTCGAGGCAAGGTGAAGCCTCTGCCTCTCCTCTGCTTTACTATTCCTTTCCTGCCATCACGTTGCCCTCTCCCTTGCATCTTAATCACAGGCTTTAACAATCTTGGTACCGCGTCACTGTCCATCCATATCTTCCCATGAATAAACAACGGGGAGAGATGCAAATGTAAATGCCGCTGGATCGATGGCTCGCTCGCAAAAAAATGTTCCTTGTAATCGAAGAGAGAACACTGGCTGTGTTAGGTCTTGTTCAAGCTTTCTGGTCGCCATGGTCTACCGTGTCAACAATGCAAGCCACGAGCGTAGTCGCCGATGGCTTCTTTTATATATTTTGGAGAGAATTGTACTTGCACATGAGAGGTTTAAAAACTATTATCAAGCCATTTCCGTCTGCATGCGACGTAGGATAATCTGCTCCGATCCGACCGTTCAGATACGATTGAACGGCCGAGATTTGAGCTGCAATTCTCCTGTTTTCAGAGTAGTTCCAGTGTCCTCGCTGATATGTATGAAAAAATATGGAGTAACTATGGTTGCCTCATCTAGGCTCATCATAGGTTATATGTTTATATATAGAACAAGAATTACAGATATAGATAGTTTTAAACTAGGACTCCTAACTTAAGTTCTATTCTATCTATAGCAAATTACAGGAGTCTATCTATTCTTGAGACATGCTCGGTTACAAGTGTAACACGTTTACAATCTCTAACACCCCCGCTCAATCTAAACTTTCCTAACCACCTTGAAGTTTGAGATTGCGAATAAATATATTCATCTTTGTAACCGGTAAGGCTTTTGTAAATCCATCCGCCAACTAATCTCCAGAAGCGATGAACCGAACGTGTAGCTGTTTTCTCATAACTCTTTCACGCACAAAGTGAAAATCAATTTTAATATGCTTTGCTCTAGCATGAAACACGGGATTAGCTGATAAGTATGTTGCACCAAGATTATCACACCAAAGAATTGAGTTGCGATGCACTTTAACCCCAAGTTCGGTCAACAGTTGCTCAAGCCATATTATTTCTGCAGTAGCATTAGCCATCGCTTTATATTCTGCTTCTGTACTAGATCTTGAAACAGTTGGCTGTTTTCTAGCACTCCATGATATAAGATTACTTCCATAAAATATTGCGAAGCCTCCAGTAGAACGTCTATCATCTGTATCACCTGCCCAATCTGCATCAGAGAAGGCACTGATGAATGACGACAATACCTTTTGAATATGCATCCTGAGTCCAATGGTGTGTTGTACATATCTAAGTATTCTTTTAACTGCAGTCCAATGAACTGAGGTCGGTGCATGAAGAAATTGGCAAACTCTGTTGACAGCAAAGGATAAATCTGGTCGTGTATTTGTTAAATACTGAAGAGCACCAACTATGCTTCTGTAGCGAGTAGCATCTTCTGGACTGAGAGGAACACCATCATAGCTCGACAGCTTCTCAGATGCAGATAAAGGAGTCGTGCAGGGTTTGCAGCCGAGCATTCTAACACGCTTCAACAAGTCTTGTGCATACTTAGCTTGAGATAGAGTTATGCCATCTAACTCTTCTTTAACTTCTATACCCAAGAAGTAATGTAACTTGCCAAGATCCTTTAGTGCAAAGTCTTCTTTTAAATCAGCAAGAAGAGTTGTCACCGCTTCAGGTGGTGAGCTTGTAACGATAATATCATCAACATAGATAAGCATATAAATAGTTGTACCACCCCTATGATATATAAAAAGAGACATGTCTGATTTTGACGGCACAAAACCTAGAGTGATTAATTTGGAGCTTAACCTGGAGTACCACGCCCTGGGCGCCTGCTTCAGCCCATAGATAGCCTTGTCCAACTTACATATATATCCCGGTGTTTTAGTGTCCTTAAAACCCGGAGGCTGCTTCATATAAACTTCCTCTTCTAGAACACCATGCAAGAACGCATTCTACACATCAAGTTGTCTGAGGCACCATCCCCTTGACACTGCAATAGAGAGTACCAATCTAATTGTAGCTATCTTGACAACTGGGCTGAAATTGTCTTCATAGTCGATGCCATAGCGTTGCTTGAATCCCTTGGCAACTAATCGAGCTTTGTATCTATCAATACTCCCATCGGCTTTTCGTTTGATTTTGAAAACCCATTTGCAGTCAATAATATTCTGTCCAGTTTTTCTTGGAACGAGATGCCAAGTTTTATTCTTAGCTAGAGCTTGAAATTCCACTTCCATTGCATCACGCCACTTTGGATCTAAAATAGCTTCATCAACGGAATTAGGTTCACCAGTAGCACTAAACATGCCATATCGAATCATACCATCATATAGCTTCTTTGGTTTGATAATACCGCTTTGCAACCGTGTTTGGTGACGCGGGGGATCAGGTGTGGCTGCTGAAGAACCAGATGTTGTAGAAGATCCAGATGTTGTAGAAGATCCGTGTGGCACAAATTCATGTGCACCTGATGCTATAGCATGCAGCGGTGGTGGAGACTCCTCAGACGCATGCAACGTCCCAGGTGGAGACTCAGGCACCACCGCATTACCCCCACCTGTCGCCGCACTGTTGTCCTCTGGCATAGCAACAGCGGTTGGCAGCGATACTGATGTTCCCCCAGGCGGTGTAGCAGGCAAAACAGCACCGTTCGACGAGCTGGAAGGAGACAACGTTTCCACCTGGGAGCTGCAGCCTGGGCTATGTGCGCAACATCGTGTCGGTAGCGCTGGGAGCATAGGCATGAGACCTGCAATTTTCTCAGATGATTCACTAAAAACAGCAGGTACGTCAGTAGTATTAGTAATATCAGATGCAGTACAGTCAACATCCCCTGGATTTCGAAGGGAAGAAGGCAGTAGGACAATTTCTTTTCTAAGAGAGGCACCGGCGTTAGGATGGAGCTTTGAAAAGGGAAACACGGCTTTATCAAAAACGACATCACGGGAGATGTAAATGCGTCCGGTGGAGATGTCAAGACACTTGAAACCTTTGTGCATGGAACTATAGCCAAGGAAAGCACATTGGGTGGATCGAAAAGATAACTTCCTGGAATTATATGGCCTCAGATTGGGCCAACAAGCACAACCAAAAACACGAAGATTGCTATAATCGGGTGCATCATGAAAAAGGCGAGTACTAGGAATTTCAAAATCAATAACCTTGCTGGGAAGAATATTAATGAGATAGGTAGCTGTAAGAAAAGCTTGATCCCAAAATTTTAAAGGCATAGAAGCATGAGCAAGAAGAGCTAAACCAACTTCAACAATATGTCTATGTTTGCGTTCAGCAGCACCATTTTGTTAATGAGCATGAGGACAGGACACACGGTGTGTGATCCCAATTTGCTTGAAGAAAGAATTTAATTTTTCATACTCGCCTCCCCAATCCGATTGAACACAAAGGATCTTCTTAGAGAACTGTCTTTCTACTAAGTTTTGAAAATCTTGGAAAACTCGAAAGACATCAGATTTATGCTTCAACAAATATATCCAGGTGTATTTGCTATAGTCGTCAATGAAGTTAACATAATAGTTATAACTCCCAACAGAGATGGGTGCAGGCCCCCACACATCAGAATAAATCAGATCAAGAGGAACACTAGAGATTTTATTAGAAATAGAATAAGGCAGTTGATGGCTCTTGGCCCTTTGACACGAATCACAAATTGACTCAACATTCTTGGAACTAGCACACGGCAACTTATTTGAGCTAAGGATCTTCTGAACTATGGGAGTAGCAGGATGACCTAGACGACTATACCATAACGATGTAGAAGGGACATGGACTCTAAAAACTTTATGCTTTGACTCTATTTTCTCTTCCGATGGAATGAGAGGATACAGGCCACCTTTGCATCTACCGTGATGTAAAATCCTCTTCGTTTCCTGATCCTTAACGAGAAAGGAATCAGGGTGAAATTCAAGGAAAGCATTGTTATCTTTGGCAAGTTTATGAACTGAAACAAGGCTTTTGGCAGAAGAGGGCACATGAAGAATATTGTTCAAATGAAGTTTACTGAAAGGGGTATGAAAAACTGTATGCCCAATATTACTAATACTCATACCTTTGCCGCTGGCGTTATGAACTTGTTCATTGCCACTATATTTATCACGGACGGTCATCTTGTCAAGTTCACTAGTGATATGGTTAGTGGCCCCGCTGTCCGCATACCAATTTGTATCAACACCATAAGCTTCTGCTGATCGCCCACGGTACTAATTGTCTTCCTCATAGCGAAAATAGCATTGATTGGCTTCATGATTTGTCTTCTTGCAGATTTGACAGGGCGCCTTTTTTGTGACTTGCGAGCTATTGCCTTGATTATTGTTGGCGTAACTCTGATTGTTGTTGTTGTTCTGTCCATTGCGCGATGAATTGAACCGGCCTCCACCACGTCGACCACCAGAACGACCACGGTTTCCACGACCGCGAGATGCCATGTTAGCTGAAGACTGGAACTGATCGGTCCCTTGATACATCTCGAGCCAAAGATCGTACTCCATGAGTAGAGAATATAATTCAGAGAGTGAAATATCTCCTGATCAGCCCATCATAGAAGAAACAAAGGGGTGATAATCAAAGTCTAAACCATTAAGTAGATGAGCAACCACCTCATCATCCCCGACAGTGACGCCGGCTGACGCGAGCTCATCCTTGATGTTCTGCATCTTGTTGAAATAGGCTGTCGTAGTGAGGCTGCCCTTCTTGGTGGTGGCCAATTGCATGCGCAGATTTGTAACCCGCGCTCTTGATTGTGCTGCAAACATAGCCCCTAGCGCCTTCCATGCCTGCGCAGAGGTTGTTGCAGTCGTGATCCCGGCGAGGACCTCCTTGGAGACCGAATTCACCAGGTAGCTGAGTAGCTGCTGATCTTTTTTTACCCATGAGTCATACTCTGGGTTGGGAATCTCCTTCTTCTTGCCGTCGACTTCAGCTTCAAGGACTTATCGCGGCTCGGGGATGGTTCCATCCAGAAAACCAAGCGCCTTAGCGCCACGGACAGCGGGCAGGAACTGCGTGTTCCATAGGACGAAGTTATCCCGTGTCAGCTTGTCAGACACCGGATGTCCAAAAAGAGAGGACGGGTATCCTTCGCCATGAGCGGAGGACGAAGACATCTTATCGCGGGAGGAGCGTCACGAGCAGGGGTCGCGGCCCTCTTGTCGCGGGATGTTCAGATCGCGGGGAGGAGCGTCACGAGCAGGTCGCAGCCCCCTTGTCGCGAGAATTTGATGAGATTTTTGTAAATCTATTCTAGAAAGAGACGGCTCTGATACCATGAAAAAATATAGAGTAACTATGGTTGCCTCACCTAGGCTCACCATAAGTTGTATGTTTATATATAGAACAAGAATTATAGATATAGATAGTTTTAAACTAGGACTCTTAACTTAAATTCTATTCTATCTATAGCAAATTACAGGAGTCTATCTATCCTTGAGACATACTCGATTATAATCCTAGTGTAACACGTTTACAATCCATGTAAACATCAATTCCGTCGGTGAACAGTATGTCACACTGGTGAGAAATAAATTTTGTGCCTACATGGTCTGGTGCAGGTCACATCCAATTGTTGAGAGTTAACAGGGTGTCTGTTAGAGCATCACCATTGTACCACGAGCCAAATGGACAGAAAAGAAAAAATATATAAAAGATGATGAAACGATGTGCGCCATGAATAGGATGGTTCAAGTATCTTAAGAGATCATGAGAAGGAAATTGAGAAGAAAGACTGACCTGTTGTTACAGTAGTTGCCTCTTCACTTTCTCCCGTGGAGAAGCTTTTGCTCTATCAGCAATTCTGGAGATCTCATGGACCCCATGGAAATGGATGGGAAATGGTGGAATGCCAGGTCAATGTTTTTCGCCCCACCTGTGGTCTCATCATATGGCAATATGGGATATTCTTTGCTTGAGCAAATGAGCTCCTCACTGCTAAACCAACCAGTGCTTCCAGAAATTGAGTGGTATCTTATGTGGGATAGCACTGAATCAAGTGTTCTTGCAATCATGTTTGTTTTCTTGCACCTGTCATCTATTAGGTTTACAATTTGTAGGGCATACACAAGAAAGGCATGTAAACTGCAGCAGCATTCATTTTCAGTGTGGACATACTTTAGTGTGACAGTTATTGACAAACTTGTCACAAATACTGTATTAGCTGAATCAAACATGGTAGATATGAAGAACGTCGACTGTTGTACTGACTGGAACTATTGTAGTTGAGGATAAAAATTTTACAATATCCTTGTAGTAGTAGGTGTATGATGCAACTTTGCTTTTGCCTTTTTTTTCCCCGGTGCACATCCAGTTAAAGAAACCGCCAATATGAAAATCAACTAATTTAAGGAGTTTATGAATCAATATCATAAAGTGGTGGAGCTCAAGGGACCATCAACAAAAGGGAAAAATGTTCGACAATGAAAGTCAGTACTTAGAGAAACTTTTGTGATCGATTCTGTAAATTATAGCAGTCGAGAAAAAAAAGATATTGACAAAATACAGTGTACATTTTGTAGTGTTACCAGCAACTGAATTTTCCATCAGTAATATATAGTATTATTGATTTGGGGCATTTTAACTCTTCAATCTTCACCAATCCTCTAGTCATTAAGGATTGCCAAAATGCAGCTCACAGCATGTTCAGAGTTGAAATTGTTGAAGTAGTTGATTATTACAATTACCTTTGCTAAGGCTGTCTTCCAAGCAGCAATAAGGATGGGATTATTGATGAGATAAATCATTAACGCATGGTTAATCGAGTATTAATTATTATAAATTTAAAAATAGAATATTTGATTTTTTAAGAAATTTTTATATATTTTTTCATAAAATACACCGTTAAATAATTTGATAATACAAGCAAGAGAGTTGTTCACCGCTACCGCTGCAACAAACGGGGCAGTTGACACATAACTCAACACCAGATTTTCTTGATTCAGAGGTGTATTACTAAGGCTGAGTACGTTTAGGTATTTGTCAACTTTATACCATTAACGTAGGATTAATTAAATATTAATTATTATAAATTTAAAATATATATTTATTTGATTTTAAAATTTTCATTTGTCATCTTTCCAACCTCACCTCCTTATTTTCCACATACACCGTTTTACAACTGATAATATATTTTTTAAATATGAAAGTTGCTTTGAAAATTATATTAATTAATTTTTAAAATTTTTTAAGTTAATACTTAATTAATTATATGCCTTGTTTTACGTGCGTACTGTTTTCAGAACCTCACACGTAGAGCACAAGAACGGCAAAGTTTTAAGAAAAGCATCATTTTGTTTTTCTTTGCTTCTTGGGTTTGTGATCAGAATGTATATGCCAAAGGCATGATAATACAATGTGGGGCGCTAGAATCTGACATTCTGTCTAACTACCTATCTAGCAAAAATTATATGGGTACTCAAATTCTCAACCTGCTAATCATCACTAGAACACAATAGTTAAGAAGCATGAAATCCTTGCACAAGGTTTTGTCAAGCTTGCATATTCTTACTGTTAGGTTTCTGCCTATTCAGTCTTTCCATGCATGAAGTATCAAGGTGAAGCCAAAAAGATGCGCTTGAAGCACCTTTGACGGCAATTTTTCCATGGATTGACCTGACTGAAACAAGAACACGGCACATCCATTCGATGAACCAAAAAGCCAGTCGTGGACATCCCAGCGCACCTCTACTGGAAGTCTGTTAACATAGATCGACTGGTTTCCTCTGAACTTCCATGCAAGTAACTTCACCTGCATGACTCTTTTTGCCAATCCTGACTGCTCGTGTTAACGTTAAAATTTAGTAAACCCCGTAAACCTATTCGGTTAAGTATTAAAGAACTGGTCAGATTATAAAAAAAAGTCGATTGATAGATGAAGAAATTGATTGGTTTATGAAAAGAGACCGATTGATATAGTAAAAGAGTCGATCGGATAGAGAAACATAGATTCAGTTTAGTCAATAGATGAAAAATTATCTAGATAAGACCAAATTAGAAAGAAATTATGAAAACCGCGCTAGAATGGTTTTGTATAGTTAATTTTGTTATATTCTTAGAGATAGTTTCTTTTTATGTTTAGAAAATAATATCTGGAGATTATTTGTAAAAATCTCGGACTCATATAATCTTGGGGTATAAATACAAATACCCTGTGCCTTGTAAATTATCTATACAAATCAATACAATTTCGACGTATCGTCATCCTAGTTCTTCTAGATTTTTTTTTGGTGGTTTTTGACTCTTAACGCGGAGCTACATTGATTAGATTCGATCTCTAGTAAAGGGTAAGTCTCACCATTATCCTAATGTATCCGCTCTATCTAATACTGTATCGATTGGGTCTAACCTCTTAGTCTGATTAGATATATCACATCATATTCACGTGGAATCTATTGGCTTATCGAGCTTCTTTTGTCGTTATCAATCCCATATTGCATCGGTTAAGTCCAACCTTTTAAACTGGTGATAGTAAATTGAATCTTAAGTCGATGAGTCTTTACACAATGTTTCATCAGAAAAGCTAACTGATAAGTTATCTTTACACTGAGTTTTATATCTAATGTATCGGTTTATCAGTCGATATATAGGGATTGTTCACAATTAATCTAGTAGCTATCGGTCTGATTTTATTAGATTCAACATTATACTAACTCGGTTAGGTCCAACCTATCAAGACTATATTTAATAGGGCGTGATCTAGCAAATTTCATTCCTCCCATCGGCTCAGCTAGCTGATGAGTTTACCTATTTCCTCTGTCAGTACGAGCAATCTAACTTCTGTCGTTTTATTGTTATTAGTTTCAATCTTATAGTGTCTTAGTTCTGTCCAATCTAGTTTTAACAATACGGTCATTGGTGATTGCTAGTTTTCATCTTTTTGAAAAAACAGACTTTCCTCTTTACTGTTTATCATCTATTTTATTTAAAGTATCACCGGCTCTATAGTCGATATGTTTTTTATTTTATTCATTCCTATTTGCTTATGTCATTATCGGCTTTCTAGCTGATATATAAGTGCTACAACCCCTATCGGCAATCAGTCGATAGCAAGAGTCCATATCAGCCTATCAATCAATTAACTTATCGACCTAATTCTTTCTATCTCTTTATTAATTAAAGGGTCAAATTAACTGACACGCCTATAAACCTCGAGTTTAGAATCTGTAGTAGAGCTAAACAGATCTACTAGACCTAGTTTAGCTCTACTAGACCTTCACGTGTTTAGACACATCACATCGGATATTCATCAGCAAACATGATGAACCGATTCGGCTTGAATAGCTTGATCCTTCAAACCTGATGTGTGGTGATATGGTAGGGCAGACCAATGTCCAAAAACTGAGCCTTTGCTGAATACCCCTTCTTCCCATAAATATGCTCCTTCCTGGCTATCATGACAGCATTGGAGGCCAATACATCTGACGAAACCCTGTGATCAACATCCTTGCGCATGTCGCCGAGCACAAGAACTGCTTCAAGATCACAGACCAGTGCAACATAGAATCCTTCGATGGGTTCTGGCCCAGCTGCAAAGTTAGCAGAGGACAGGTCCCAGACGATATCCAGTGCCCCACCGTCTGCCTCCATGGCACTGGAGCCTTTCCTCTTCGAGAACAGCCATGGCTTTATCTCTGTGTCTTGCAAAGGCACCGAATAGTGGAGTCGTCGATCGCGATGGCCAGAGACTGCCCCATGGTCATCTTGCTCCAGGTGACGGTCACACTGCAAGATTTGCCACGCAAGCGGGCTAAGTAGGTGCACTGCACCATGTTCTGGCCACCTGGATAAGAGGAATCAGCGACCTGGACGCCGCTTTGACTTAAGCAAGATGCGAAATCTGTCATCGTGATGATGGCGACGGTTGCAAGTTGCACGCCCACCTCCTTTGCGGCTTTCTGACGAACACTTAGTGCGCAACTGCCCCACTTATCACTCACACCGTCACACACACGCCGAGCAGGCTGTTTCCCTCACTTGGATTCAGAGCATTTGCTTTCTCCGACTGACGGCTGAAAAAAGGGGGGGAAACCGATGCCTCAGAAACGCGTCTTTGCGCTTGATGTCCCAAGATTTCCTCAATCAAATCCACGCTTGTTCACCTGAAATCTGAAACAAAAGTAACACTGCAACAAATCAAGAACCCGAACCACAAAGGAACATCACTGGATCAACAAGAGGAAGAGCAGCCATACCTTTCCCTGACGAAATCAAGAACACCACCGGCGAGGAACGGAGTAGTTGCCGGAGACACAAGAGAGCAACACACGCCAAGAGAAACGAAAGCCTCAGCAGAGCAGCGGACAGAGCAAAGCAGGTGGGCGGCCGTTTTCACCTGGCCTGTGCGCCAAGAAGAACTCCAAGCGCTCCACAGCAACGTGTCCCCCCTCAGCAGCAGTAAAACAACACTATCAGCATCTCTCGCTCTCACTTGGTCCGTTAAGCTCCGCAGCAGCGGCAGTACAGTAGTACTTGTTTGCAGCATAGGAGTGTAACCAAAAGCAAAGCGGACGGGAGGAAGAAGACAGGGGTGTGAGGGCGACCGCCACCACCACGCCCCACCCCCACCAGCGTGGCGTTGGGGAATGTGGGCAGCAGAAAAGACGCGGAGGCAGGCGGGCTGGCGGGCGGGCGGGCGGGGGAGCAAGCGGCCGGGGCAGACAGGCTCTTGGGTGTCGGGAGGCGGAGGCGCGCGGGGGTTGCGAGCTGCAGCTGCACTGCACTGTCCAATCGCAGAGAGAGGTCGCCATCTTCGCGGACTTGTGAGCTCCACCTGTTCGCACCGCACGGCCTAACCCCGTATTATACGGGAAAGTTTGTTCTTTTCGTACGGAACTGTGTTGTGTATTAAACGGGCAGAAGATGTGAGGTTCCGAGCAAAATACAGTGTCATGTTGTGCACAAGATATACCAAAAGTTTCTATGTATCATAATTTATACGAAGAATTTATTCTATGCTGAGTTACTTTATTTCTACAATACATCATTATATTAGATAATTTTTATAAAAATATCTAAAATACCCTTAAAAACATATAAGAAAGTATAAGGATTAACTGACTTGCTAGCAATTTTGAAAAAATATATGAAAATTTTTGTGTGATCTCCTTACACAACATAAAAATTTGTGTATATGTTTCAAGATTGTGTTCTATATTTAAATTTTTTAAAATATAATTTATCTTTTATATGCTAGTACAATACTTTTGTAATTGATATTCTTTTATGCAAATCATCTCCCATATCTTTTTTACTTGATGCCTAAATGTAAGTGATTCCACTTTTATATGGTACATAAAATAGTTTTTTTAAAAACAATAACATAGGAAAATATTTTAAAACATACACACAAACTTTTATATTGTGTAATAAGGCTAAAAATTGTTTTTTTCTGAAACTTTTGCTGGGTCAATTAATTATCAACCATTGTATGTATTAAAGTGTATTTTAGATATTTTTAAATGCTATATTATAGAAAGAATTGATAAAGTAGTGACATATTATAAAAAGAGATAGAGTTGATAGTAAATTATTAAACTTAAACAAACTCAATAACATTCTATATAGAATAGATTCTCTCTAATAGGGTATTGAGCAGGCGCCGTCTACCGGTGTAATTCCATTGCTATTATATTTGTTTCGTGAAGTATAATCAGTATGGGGGTGTTCGGCTGTCCTAGCTGCAGCAGCTGTCAGTTTCTGCCGTAGAGATTGTGTGTTTGATACTGTAGCTGCATTGCAACCACTTCAAGCCGTACCGAACAACCTCTATCAAGATGTCGTCCACAGTGATGATAGAGAACTTCAACCGACGTAAGGGCGTTCACACTCTTACGAGTGGCCTCCAGGTGCCACTTTCTTCCTATAATGTAAGTAACTTTAGCTAATCTCTTAACTTTTTTTTGGTTCCTCGTATTTTTTTTTGAATTTACATGTAAGTTCAACAATTTACACTAAATACCCCAAAGCTAGAAATTAATATAAAATATATACTCTGTCCCTTTCCATTAGTCTGATCTCTCCTCACATAACTCCCTTCTCCAACAGTACCTCTAGTGCTGAGTTCTAGGTCTCTTCTTCTCTCTTTCTCATACGGAGAAAATATATAAAATATCTTAAGTGCAACGAAACATTTTGCCCCCACATATAAATTATTAAGTGTAAATTGCTGAATAATAAAATCAAACTTTAAAAACATAAAACACAGTTAGTAAATCCTCGATGAAACAATTCACTCTCGCCATCATATTCTAACTGTAAAACCATAAAACAATTGCAAATATACCACCTAGCCTTCTTCCTCCTCATCTGCACCGGGATGCGGTCATGCGGAGCAGGTCGCGTCAGCTGGTCGGTCTGATGCACGATCGATCACGCGAGCACGAGGCGCGTGGGTGGAAAACGATGAAAAAGCCCACGTGTGGCTGGAGCGCGCGTGTTCGGCCCGCCAAGCGTCGCGGTCCACGTGCACAGATCCAAGTCCGGTTTGAAATTAGCTCACAAGATATTCCTTCCACCGTTCGGACCACGAGTGCGTGTGCAGCCTATTTATAGGCCTGCACTGGGCTTGTTTGAATCTGAGCCCCTAGTGAGCAACATGTTGGCAAAAAAAAGTACATACAAACTTTAAGTATGGAATTTTATTCATATAAACTTTATACACAAGTTACTATGTACCTATAAACCTTCTACACATAAATTTGATACATATACTTTGTACATATAAATTTGAAACAAATTCAAAAAACAAAACGTATATGTGGGCCACGAGGCCATGTGCACGGATGTTCTCCTTGGAATCAGCTATTTTTAAAGAGGAAGGGATGTGCTAAGCCACAGATGAAAACAACCATCATTATTAGTCTTCTTAAAAATTACACTTGTCGCACTTGCAAGCGGTGCGCGACCACTTGAGCATTAGTCTTCTTGAGCATAAGTTGACAACAACGCCTCGTCGTCTCCACTGTAGCTATTAGCTTTATCCTCATCATGTATTGGCTCCACTTCAAGGCATGAGAAAAGAGTCTATGCAATCAGCACCGCCCATCTGCTTGTGCCATTTCGCCTTGGAGGTCTAGCTGTTCTAGAGGTCGCTATCACTTGAAGGTCATCGCCTTCGTGGCGCTTCACTTGGACATCCCCTCACTTAGCCACCTCCCTTCACAACTGGTGCTCCTAGATCTAGTGCACCTAAACCCGACATGGCCAGATCCAACAAGGGAAAGGCGGTAGTGATGTAGAGCTAGAATAGGAGCATGGGGCAAGGGAGGGTGTCGGTCTCAGCGATAGCAAAGAGTTGGTTTGGGGGCAACTCTCTAACGACAATAGTGTGTATGATCAACATCGTTGGACGCTGGCTAGGTTTCTCATTGACAACTAGGAGGAATTAGGATAGTGAGTGAACAAAGTATTCAGTATTCACCTCGGTTTTGCACGCTCAAGAGGAAGCACTATCTTGCCACCACTTAAACTCCCTTGCTTTTGCTTATGACTCTATCCATCATAGATTGAGTTCCTTTGACGTAAAGTCGAAGGAACATGGTCGCTGGCATGTGAGCCCCACCATTCTCTAGGCTCATATGTTAGCAACCATATCTAAGGGGACATCCTCTCATAATCTTCTCTTCTTCTATTTATAAATATATTTTAGAATGGATATATTATTGTCCTAATATACCGTCCAAAATCACTTTTGGAGCTAATATGTCCTTGATCATTCCGTCAAGGTCTTTTTTTTAATTGGCTGAAATCTCACCATACACGTACGTGGACTGTGATTTCGAACTAAAATTCCAGCCCATACGTGTGGATGTGCCAGAATTAAGGCACATCAAAATGACTACATTTACCAGAGTAAAGAATGGACTGCTCAGAAATCTCATTCCGGAGTCAAATTCAATTAAAATTACAAGTTTACTGGAAATCAAGGTCTAGCAATTCCAGTAGAACCGCAAACATGTTCCCAACAAATAATGGGTCACTTGCCACAGCGCGTGTCAATCCAACTTGCACCGTTGCACGTGCAACCCTGATCTTCTGGAAATGGAATCGCCGGCGCACGAGAAGTTGACGAGAGGCTGGCCGTGCCCGATCGTCTTCGTCGTCCACAGCGGGTTCCTCTCGAAGAAGTTGGACGGCCGGAGCTCGAGCCCGCCGCTCAGCGTCGGCATCACTGGGAATTCCTCCTGGTACGGCGCGTGGTGCAGCCCCACCGTGTACCATAGCACAATGTCCTCGCCGCGGATCGCCCTGTTCCGCTCGCTCCACGCGGCGAGGCCGTCGTCGCCGGTGCTCTGGTCGGCGTACAGCCCCGACGCCCACTTCTCCGACTTGCTGTACGGCGTCACCCGCACCTGCTTCTTGCAGTAGGCGGCGCGCCTCTGCGGGAAGTCGTCATCGGCCAGCACCGACGCCGCCGTCGCGCCGGCCGGGACGATCCGGTACTCGGCCTCGTTCCCCATCCTCGTCCTCTTCCCCGGGTTGACGAACACCAGGTCGGCTGGGGGCCCGCCGGCGCCGAGGTTCACGTGCCCGTCCGCCTCCCTCTCCGCCACCTCGCGCCGGACCGTCCAGTAGCTCCTCCTCAGCGTGTCTTCCACGCCGTCGTCGCGGACGACGGCGGTGACGGTGCTCTTGATGAAGGAGTTGTTGGTGCCGTCGACGTCGAGGTCCAGGTGGTACGTAACGTAGTGGTCGTGGTACACGGCGATGGTGTTCTCCGCCACCAGCGTGCCGTACGCGTCCTGCTTCACCTCGTCGGCGTGCTTGTCCGCCGTCCCCTTCACCTCGAGCAGCCCAGTGTGGGACACCTACGACGGACGCATCATCACGCAGCCATGCATGACATGACGACATGAATCTATAAGCTAGCTCGGCGAGAAGTGATCATACCACGAGCTTGATGGAGCCGCTCGTCTTGAACTCCCAGTCCAAGATGTAGTCGTAGTTGCCGGCGGACTCCACCATCCTCACCACCAAGCTCACGTCGGGGCGGACCTCCGTGATCTGCATCAAGAATCTCGCCCCAAATCAGCCAAAGATTGAGATTTCGAGACACGACGCCACGAAGACGAAGGGCTTTCTGTTCTGATAACCAGCTGGTTGGGGAAGCCGGCCTCGGTGTGGCGCCAGGCGACGTCGCTGGAGTAGCGCTCGAAGACGCAGATCATGTTCTTGCCCTCGACGGGGTTGCCGTCCTGGCCGGAGTAGTAGCCGTCGAGGTAGGCGGCGTTGGCGGGGCAGTAGCCGCCGGGCTGGAGCGGGAAGGCCCAGAGGCTGAGGCCGTACTCGCCGGCATCGAGGAACGTGCGGTAGTACCACTCCTCGACCGGGTCCATGTACGGCACGAAGATCTCCGACACGAAGCCGCGGTAGAGCACCTGCCGCCGCCGCGCGCCGCCGATGTCGTCGTCATGGACCGAGGCCAGAAAGATGACCGTGCCGCCCTGCATGTCGAAGCCCACGTGGAACTCCCAGTTGGCCCACCTGCAGTTGCAGCAGCATATCATATGGCGGCATCCATGTGCGCGTCAGACTGTCAGCCGTGGTGGACATGAGTCTCCACCACCACACCTCTCAATAGCAGGTGGGATGCACAAAAGTGGGAATGGCCATCTAGCGTTCCTCGTGACCTAGTTGATCTAGTCCACTAAAAGAATAAAAGGCGATGGCGGTGGCCTAACCCATAACCTCATCATCCTATGAAAGACAATAGCTGCACAACTAGAAGGTCATAGGCATGGCTGAAACGTGGCTTGGAAGCAGACCACACGACGCGCATAGGTAGGTTGTGTGCTGCCATACAAATCTAACCTACCGTCTTTATCGTTTGCATCTGATTAAGCTACCATAGTTAAGCCGATGTTCTCCTCTCTTTTGCCTTCATTGAGGTTGATTGTGGCCATATCGGATCTAGCTCTAGCGACCCCTGGATTATTATAGGAGACTCATTAGATCTGACTATGTCTAGCTCACACAAGATGGGAAGCTTGTCGTCGCAAAAGGCATGAGTGGTGGCCCATGAAAAAAGGAGGTGAAAAAAGCACCGCACCGAGTGAATTTGATGAGTGACAGTGGGAAGAGCGCTAGATGATGGCCATTAGAGCTACTGGATGATGGCGACACCGATGACTAGATCGGCATCGACGATGTGCAGCTGTACATCCTATAATCCATCCTGCAGTGGTGCTCATGTGGATCCATCCAACAATGATTCTCTCATAGATCCAGATGACACCACACTCGATGGATCCAATCGGTGGCAACCTTGTCATGGATCTAGTAGACACGTCACACTTGGGAGATGAGAGAGGGAGAGTGAAATAGAAGGATGACGGAGAAGTTAAGCTATCGAAGGGATAAGCTGTCACATTATCGATTTGGTGGACAAGGGATAAAAAGAAGAAAAAACAGTATGAGAGTCATATATGCTGAATAAAAAAGTTTGAGCGGCAAAGGATAAAGATGGAGAACTGGGTGTTCATTTTTTTATTGGAGTAATTTGCTAACAGTAATTGCTTTTGCACGATGGATGCTATGTGTTTATTTGGATACGGCATGGAATATCTACTTTTGAATGTATCACACTGCTGCCAAGATAGTTTTGAATGCAAAAAATATATATAATTTATAGGTATTTGCTACTTATATATATACACACACTCGTCTTGGATGTAAAGTTTTCATATTGCCATGTGTCGTCATATCAAATCATATATCGGTAATACTTAGATCGTGAAAACGCAACTGATTGAAGCATGGTCGAAGGTAGAGCGTAAATACGACCATACTGATGAGATTCATTGTAAACTACCAACTACCAAATTTGTTTTTCATATGGAATAGGAGAAGAAAAACTAGAGATAGGGAAGAAACCATATATATAGTGTAATAGACTTGCATACCATTTATTGTTAGTTGTGTCATCGATCAAGTCAATGTTCGGGTCAATGATGTTCCTGCAAAATGATGTTTGAGGAAGACAACAAACTTTACTTTTATTTTATATCTTTGGTTTTTGAGATGAAGAAACTCAATTCAGCCGAGAACAAGCATGATATTTTTCCAATGGAGAGAACTCATTTTTTTCCATATTAAATAATTTGTTGCAACGCGTGGACACTCTGGGCAAAATATGGACTAGTTGCTTAGAGAGTCTTGGTGATTTGATGACTGCAAAACTAATTATAGATTTGTGCCAATCTAACGATTTATTTGTGCATGTTGTTTACTGGAGAGGAATTCTAATCACTCCATTGGATGCTTACGCCTTTATTACATGTAAATATGAAATAATTTAAATAATTAATAAAAATAGATTAATATGTAATATATCAAGTTTAAATTCGACTCCGATATCATGTAATAAAAATAATAAATTATATTTATAGTTAAATTTATTCTTTTTATTTGGAAGTCAAATTAAACATAAATGTTTATAGAGCAATATATTATATATTAATATATCTATCTCGTCAAAAAATAGATTTTTTATAATTATTTAGTTAATATATAATAAATGAGTGGATGTCTAATTAAAAGTGTTTCTCGTTGTTTACTGGCTTACACACTCAAAATATTCAATCGATCACTCAGCGTCACAGACGAGAAAAATCAATCAGTCGATCGTAATCATCAAAACGATAAGTCTAACGTGGACTCCAAAGTCAAAAGGAAAGGCCCATCTCTCCGTGTTATGCGATACCCTCTTTTGGGGTTCAATTCAGCAGCTAGTCACCTTTCTGAACGTCAGACGCAAAAACAATGTTACTCACATAGTTGTTTTGTTCTTTGACAATTCGCATCGCAATCTAACCGTTTTTTTTTCAAAACAATACAGCATATAAACTCATATATATATATACACGCGCGCGCGTATACATACACACGCACGCCCTATCCGAAAACTAGATAGATGAAATCGCCATAAGCATACTTACCACTGAAAAGAAGAATAGATAATTGTAAATGAAAAAACCCATATCAAGTCTATAGGTTATCAACCTAACTGGTTGAACATATTTAGTTTGCTTACTTACTACTACTCTAACACACAACACTAAATTAAACTACCAAACTAAGGATTCATTGGTTTTGGGCTTCTCATGGGAGTTTCTACCCTGTTTTTAACACGCTTCTTGATTTATGAAACAATGTGTTTTTTCAAATACTTTATATATAAAAGTTTTTATAAAAAATTAAATAATTAATTTTTTTAATTTATAATAGTTAATGTAATGACTCATCTTGTCTTATGTGTTGCTAAAAAGCTAAGCTCATAAGCTTAAAAGAACGACCACATTTTGCCGCGGTGTGTCATGCTTAGGATTAGATAAGTTTGATGAACATTGCTGCTGTTTAATTGAAGTCATAGTTACGATAATATTCTCTTTTAATAAATTATATCCCACATATCAATGACAAAAAGTATGATAAGATTTTTTTTGTCTTGCTAAGATGTGATAATGAATTTGATTGTCTCATCTTAAACAAATATAATAACTTTTTATTGGTATATAACGGTTAAGTGTGGTTGATAGACAAACACGCCCTAATCAGCTTCGCTTGAAAGGCTCAAACGGGTGACAGGAATACAAATCTTTTATAGTTTTGCCAAACAAAAAATTTGGCTTGCCAATGTTTAGGTAAGGCCAATGTTTAAGCCTCATGTTGGCATCAATCAAAGCATGCCGTATCTATTTATGCTAGTGCAGCGTACAAATCAATGCTCACGTCTATCAATCATCATAAGCAATTATCATGAACCGATGGACTCTATATATGCTTTGTCGTCAAGTTCAAAAAGAGGGAAACAAAAAGGCGACTATCCTTGGGATTTCTCACTCGTGGTGCACGAGCTTATGAGAATTGAAATTGAAAATGTCACTACTCTACGTGGATGCCTCACACCGTCACACGGCAAAAGTAAGGCTGAGTTCGACACGCTATTCTTGTGACAGGTAAAATTAGCGAATAATTAATAAGTATTAATTACAAACTTAAAAATAAATTTATTTAAATTTTAAAAACTTTTTATATATAGAAATACTATTTCACGAAAACATATCGTTTAGCATTGGCAAAACGTTCGACGAAAATTTTCAGCCTAACCTCACTTAGAAGCCCCGTCGTTTTGTGTTAATACGCGTAGTAAATGAGCAGATTTAGCTTAAACAAGCTGCTAATTGTCAAATCGATTACCTGACGACGTGGCCGTCCATGTGGAAGCCCCTGCCTTCCGGCTACACCACCACGCCGAGCGCCGGCGCCGGCCCGGTGTACGGCGGTCCGACCTTGCCGGCGCGGTAGTCCGTCCCCTCCGCCTTGGGCACCGCGCGTAGAAGTTGGCCGTTGCGCCGGCGACGAAGCAGAGCACCTTCTCCACCCTGCTGCGGCGGCCGGCCTGGGGCAGCTTGCCGACTAACCACCCGACGGGGAACACCGCTCAGAGCACGTCGTCCATGTCCACCCCGCGCCGCCGCACCGACTCCACGAACGGCGGGTGCTTCGGCGGCAGCGCCACCGCTGCGAACTGCTCCTCCAGCGTGAGCGTCGGGAAGCCCGCGCCGCGATGGACGGCGTGCGAGAGGACGGATGGGCCGGAGGCGTTGGTGATGTCGACGCGGAGCTCGTGGGACTCGCTGCCGGTGCGGGCGATGACGACTGGCGCGGGAGGAGGAGGCGCTGCCGCCGCCGCTACCATATGCGAGAAGAGCACATCGGGCTTGTCGAGGCCGACGTAGTGGAAGGTGGGTGGGCGGGCGGGGACGAGAGGGGAGGCCAACACCGCGGCGCGGACGGCGGTGAGCTCCGCAGCGGAGCGGGGGTCGAGCGGGTGGGGACGGGACGCGCCTGGGACGGCCGCGGCGACGGCGAGCGCGGCGAGGAGAGGAAGCATCACGCGGAGTGGCATTAGGGCGATCGAATTAGCGATGACAGGGACAACTTATACTGTATTAAATTGAATTAAATAAATCTACATTGGTTTGTGCGGCCTTTGTTAGGCTGGAGCCCGGAACAATGATGTGGCGTGCGTACGGCCTATTAGTGTTGGGCCTCAACGGGAGGGACTGGGCAAGATTTCGGGCCAGATCGCGTACTTCTCCGGCGACGGCTGGATTGTTTTATTAAAATATTTATAAAAATACTTTTATAAAACAATTATAGAACGATACACTAACGGCCTTGTTTTTAAAAAACGTTGGCAGACCATCATTAACTTAAGCCAACGGTCGTCTGCCACGTTATAAAAGAAATAAAAAAACATCATCCCGGATAACGTTAGGGTATGAATCTATACAATTCTAAAATATAGTCAAGCGGTTGCGATGGTATTTTAGGTTGACAATCTTTTTTAAAACATGTTAGTACTTCTATGGCTTTTTCGTAGGCATTTTCGTCAGTGCATGCCAACTTAGAGATAAGAGTGCACCTGACTCCTTTAGGCTATCCACTCTGATGAGCGTAGCATAGACCGTTGCCTGCTTCATGATATGGATGTAGGCTAAATGGGGTAGTTGCGCATAAGGGGCCACAAACGTCGTAAAGTTGTAGGAGGACTTCGCGGAATACATCCTAGAGAGTTATTTTGGCAGTGGCTATAGGATGGCAACTCTTGAAGACGAGCAATCCTATTCGCCTCCTATGAGATAGAGGATGACCTTCATCTTTCAGTACCTCTATGATCCATATATTATTTATTCTCCATGATAGATTGGCTCTCCAAAGAGGCCTAGGTGTTGGAAGAGGAGCTTCAACTGCTAGACGTATCCATCATGGCTCTCTGGGGTGCACTCTTGGGTGTCCATCAGAGAGTTATCTATGGGTCTAGGGTTTTTGGTTGGGTGAGGAGGAAGTGATGGAGAGTGAGCTTTCTAGCAAGAGGATGCTTAGGTTGTGTGTGTGTCTTTAGGATCTCCTTTGTAAAGTATTTAGAAAATGGTTGTTCGCACCCTTTTTCTAGTGAATCTTTTTTATTCTCTTGGTCAATCGTGAACAATATCTATGATGAAGATCGAGGGTTGGTGATTATTACGCCTTTTTGATGGGTCTCGTTTCTCTTGTTTCACTATGATTGTAAAGTGTAGTAACATATGGTACTTCTCTAATCCTTTATTTGATTTTCACAAGGCTTGTAAGATCTAGAAATCTTATTCCTTTTATCTTATAACCATCTGTGATTAAGCTACACATAATAAGTCGAGTCTTAAATTTCCCTATTATAGTCATTATTTTTTAGGTAACCTATTTGCAAGTTGTTTCTGTATTTTGACCTGCTCTTGATTTCTTGATGCAGTCTTTGGAGGGATTCCTGATCTTACAAGATCTTTTGATTGCATGTGTCTGATCTTCTGGTGTTGCCCTTTGGGGATGCATATCTAGATATTGTATATCTGTCCTGTTGTTTTCAAAAATTGCTCTTGGTAGTATAGGTCGATTGGTCATTTCTAGCTTCAGATGACAAAGCTTTAGTTTATCCTAACTATTTATTGGCTTTAGGCTTGGTGGGTAACTAAGGTTTGGCTAATTGGGGGTGGGTGTTCCTCTTCACCTTCGGTTTGAGAAAGAGGTGGGGTTTCAGGTTAGAGTAGGAAAAGCCTAATAGAAGAAGAGAAAAGAAAGCCTACAAAAGAAAATATTTTTGCAAACTGCACAAGCATAACACACTAACTTGCCATTGCTACTAAGTAAACAATAGTTCTATGGTTGTCTTCAATCTCTCAACTTTATACTACCTCCTTATTTGAACATAGAACCTCGTTGTCTTGAAGCAAAGATAGAAGGATGATATGTGGCTAGGGTTGGTTATTTTTCAAGAAGAATATCTATTTTATAAGCTATGGTAAGATAATAAAGTACATCTTTTCAGTTTTGTTTTAGTAAAATATGGCTCTTAATGACTTAATGACACTTAGGAATAGTTGGGGTTTTGTTTCTAAAGCCAAATCTCTGCTATGATACCATCTTGACACATCCCGATCTGACATCATTGAAAAGTCACTGCTAGATAGAGCATGCCATTAAGAATGACGAACCATCTATAGCGGAACCGCATATGTCAGTGCTAGTCCCAGAATTCTAAGTTGGTATCTATGGTAACAAAACAGTAATCATTAAAAAACTAAACGAATATATTATATCTTGTTGTCTTGCCATGTTGAGTAGACCTTTAGTAGCAACTATCAAGAAAAATTACAATATCAAAACTTAGTATGGTTAGCACACCAATCTATAGGCAGTAGCTTGAGTCTAGAGAAAAAAAGTTATAACATCTTCAACTTAAACTTAAGAAGGAAGAAAGAAAAATAACAAAATATAGAGGATGATTACTTTCATACTCGTATGTCACGGAAAACATGAGTATGTAAGATGTAAAGAAAGGCTAAATTTATTTCATAAATATTTTGTTTGAAAATATTTTATAAATTTGAAGTGTAAGTTTTACAATTCATTTGGAAAGAGATTTATCATCTCGATTCGATACGAGTTATTTTATAATAACCCAAACATGATAACAAAATTTAGTTTCTGTTCGCGCCGAAACTCGTGAACACTCTAATACCTAGGAGATCTGTTTTATTCTAGTGATTTGTTCCAGTACAGTTTCTTTGGCTTCGAAGTTTGTTGGAGCGTATTCCTGATTGTATCATCGGACATGTCAAAAATATGTTCGCGTCAAAACTCATGGGACCAATCGGACCGGGCGAAGTCGGCGAAGATTCATATAACAATTATAATTAGTGCTAAGTTTATAATTGCCCCGCGAAAAAAAGAAGGGGAAAAGTGTGAGAAGCGTTTCCTCTCTTCGAAACGGACTCGAGATTTGATCATATAACTCTCCCATTATATTGAAAATTGAGGATTTATCCTAGTGTGTCAATGACATGTGGGGTCATCCGTGGTCACTGACATGTGGGTCAGGAGAGAGAAATCCTCAATTACCATCCAAACGGAGGGTATTTGGTCAAATTTTATGGTTGCGGGTTCGCGACTTCGCGTTTCCCTATTGGCGGCGTCCCAATTAGTGAGCCGCATAGCCTCGCCGGCGCCGCCCCTCTCTGGGAAGCGGCCAGATCGCGGAAGAGAGGTCGGGTTGTCTTGTCCCGTCGCCCTCGGAGAGATGGATCTTCTGAAGAGGGAGCTGGAGAAGAAGCGGAAGGCGGCGACGGCCGACTTCGGCGGGAAGAGCTTCGTGCGGCGGTCGGAGCTGGAGCAGAAGCAGCTACAGAAGCGCCGCCACGAGGAGCACCGCCAGCTCCTCGCCAAGGCCCCGCCCGCGACCTCCTCCGGCTGTACCGCGGGTTCCGACCTGAGCAACCCCAACGCCGACCCCGGCCAATCCTCCGCCGAGAACCCTAACCCTAGCTCCTCCTCCTCGTCCGCCGCCGCGTCCGTCCCGCCGGGCCTCGCGGGTAAGAAGGCCACGCAGGATGAGGCCCTCCTCTCCGAGGAGCGCCGAATCGACGAGCTCGACCTCCCGCGGCATGAGGTGGTGCGGCGTCTCCGCATCCTGCGCGAACCGGTCACGCTGTTCGGGGAGGATGACGCCGCGCGGCTCGCCCGCCTCAAGTTCGTGCTCAAGTCCGGCGTGATTGACGACATCGACGACCTTGACATGACAGAGGGGCAGACCAACGACTTCCTTCGTGACATGGTCGAGCTCCGCAAGCGGCAGAGGTCTGGCCGGGACACCTATGTCAAGGGCAAGGGCAAGCGAGTGGGCGGCGGTGATGGTGGCGAAGGTGGTGCTGGCGGAGATAAGGTAGATGATGGGGACGGGGACGCCCGGAGGAGTGGGGATGATGCTGATGCAGAGAAGGACTCAAAACGGATGAAGACCAAGTTTGAGGAGCTGTGCGATGAGGACAAGATCTTGGTGTTCTTCAAGAAGCTACTCATTGAGTGGAACCAGGAGCTTGATGAGATGCCGGAGGTGGAGAAGAGGACAGCAAAGGGAAAGTCGATGGTTGCAACCTTCAAGCAGTGTGCGCGGTATCTCAGCCCCCTGTTTGAGTTTTGCAGGAAGCAGGTGAGAATTTTTTTGTACCGCATCAATAAGTTACTTAAATAATGCATTGTTAAATGCTAATTTGGTTTCATCTATAACTTCAGTAATTGTTAGAAAAAACTTAACTAATAAAACAATGGTGTGGATTAGGATTTGAAATGAAGCTTGTAAGAATGGCTTACCTCAAAGTTATGATCCTGGGTAACTGGTTACCATGATGAATGCAATTTTAGAACTAAGATCAGAAAGAAGAGATGGCAAAGCTGGGCATCCATGTTTTTTTTAGAAACTGCCTCAACTAGTTATTTTTTGGTTCTTGTGCTTCACTGTTTGGTCTCTAGGCAAGGTATTTGGGTTCTTAAAGAACAGCTTACTAGCATAGCAAGAAGCTTTATAGTGGAGAAACACAATGACCGTAGGAATTATAAATTTTGCAAAATGATCGACCCATTCCAATAAAGAAACTGACCTATACTTGGTTACTTGAACGTAACGAGCCAATATGAACTAATATAAATAAAATTCTATCTGTGTTTGTGTAATTTTTCAACCACCGTTTCGGTTGCTCTATTTCACTAAGGTTTTGCGATTATTTAGAGGTTATTGTATGAGATACAGTGATGGTTATGATATACTGATTGCCAGGTACTAATGTAGTGGTAGGCAGATAGAGAAAGACTACAATGTCACCATATAACATGTATGCTGACTACTTTCTGCACTGAGGGAATTATTTGTAAGTTTGATAACCTATGCATGAGAGGAGTACGAACACACATGCACACAATACCAATGCATCATTAGTGCTCTCAAATTAATGATGAAATGAAATTCTTTGGATGTTTTGGGGGCAGGGGCTCATGTACTTAGCAACATCCAGATTTGAAGCCCTAACTCGAACAATTATTTCTTGCATGTTGAAAGCTTTTGTTGTTTATTGCGATTTGCATTTGTTCTCTACTAGCATATATTCTGATCCTGAATTCACTGTTATATACTATCTCCATCCCAAAATATAAGGGATTTTTCCTATGTAGTAACATGGGCAAAATTCTTTATATTTTGGGATGGAGGTAGTAGATATTTAGCTGTCCAGATTTAGTACTGGCATTGAACCTAAATTTCTACATAATTCTGCCTTTTGTCATGGATTCAGCCTCAATGTAATTATGAATTTCCTCGTGATAGATCCAGTTTCTCACTATACCTTGTCGAGCTAGATTATGTTGCCCATATGGCGACATTTTTTATGCATTTTAAGGTTAATATGTTCTACTTATGCCTTTCTTGACTGCAGATTGTTTGGCAATTCTGATACCAATTATTGTTTTGATATATGTTTAGGTTCTTCCTGGTGACATCCGTCAAGCATTGCTCGTTATTGTTAAATGTTGCATGAAGCGTGATTATTTAGCAGCAATGGACCAATACATCAAGCTGGCCATTGGCAATGCACCATGGCCTATTGGAGTCACTATGGTTGGTATCCACGAGCGTTCTGCCCGAGAAAAGATCTACACAAATAGTGTGGCACACATTATGAACGATGAGACCACTCGCAAGTACCTTCAGTCAATCAAGAGGCTTATGACCCTTTGCCAGCGACGTTATCCTGCTCTGCCCTCAAAATCAGTGGAGTTCAACAGCCTGGCAAATGGGAGTGACCTTCAGGCCCTTTTGTCAGAGGAGAAAGATTCAGGAAATCCTCCTAGCGAGGATTGGCTTCAGCTCATGCCAGCATCAAAAGAGTGATGTTTCAGTGCACAAGCTTGTATCGCAATTAGAATATTTGTAATCTGTGTAATATGTACACCAAGTTTTCCTGCTCATGTTTTCATTTTTGTACTCATGCAAAAATCTAAGAATCTTGTCTGCTAATCAAATTACTGAAGAAAGCTATACTGTTTGCTTCTCTTCTAGAAGAGTTCACTGGCTAAGGTTCCATGAGTAAGTTTGGTTGCAGAAAACCATTCTAAATATGTTAGCCCATTTCTTGCTGTGCAACAAAGGTGTTCGTTGGTAAACTTACTAGATTCATCAGATTGGATAAGAATTAGTCTGTCTCACTTAACTGTAACTGTTCTGAAAGCTGAACTTTTTGTTGAAAAAAAACTTGCTGTATTTATCACACGAAAGAGAGAATTTAGGAAGCACGTGCTTGAGATGTGCAACACAAACATCCATGGATACAGGTTTATCTGCACAGCTACATCTTAGATTTCTACTGAACCTGCCTAGCTCACTGCTGCCTGGTACTCGTGCCCATAAATTTTGTTTTCCTTGTTTTGCAGGTTGCCGTTTCCAGGTAGTTCAGCAGCTATTCCTCAGGCCTCAGCCTCGCTTCTGGTGGATTCTGGGTAAGTGAGCCCACTGCATCAAGCAAACAATGAAAAATTGCTTATCATATGAAGGGATTTTTGGGGCGAATGGATTTTTAGTAATGATTCAGTGAGCTAAACACTAAAGAAAACATCAGGCTGACTGTTTTGGTCAGGATGAATTCTTTCGTTTTGAGCATCTGTGCTGAATGCTTGTTTGTGGGTGATGCTAGGTTCCATGCCTTTGATCCTCTTTATCTCTTCCCTGACAACAAAAGCAATGTTAAAACAACTTTCATCACCTCTCACCTGAACACTTGAACATCATGGTAGAATAACATGCATGGGCATTTATATCAGAATATTCTGATATATCTATGCTCTTTCTATCACAGTATACTCGTTTTGTTTTTCTGGTCATTACTTGACGAAACAGCTGTAGGCTGATGGCGTCCGCTGCCTCCTCCCTGGCGCTGCAGAAATGCTCGAAAAAGATGTTTAATTAGCGCATTATCATCATCATCTTGCCGGGGACAACATGAGCTGATCACGAGAAAATGGCATGGCACGTACGCTTGTTAGCAACAGCAGCAGCAGGGGCATCGTCCTCTGCATCTCCTCCCTCCCTGTCGTCTCCGCTGCTTTCATCCGAGTACTCCCTCAGCTGCGGATCAATATCCAGCTCCTGTTTCATCTCGTCAGGTTATTAACAGATTCAGCATGTCATTCATCAACTGAAGCTGAAAGAATCATGCGTGTGTGTCACTGTCCATGCAATGACGCAAAGCAAGGAGGCCGGGGGTGACCTGAGGAGGCAGCTCGACGGACACCAGCGGCGGCGGAGGCAGGTTGACGGCGGAGAGGATACTGGAGCAGTGGCCGCACTGCACGGCCACCACCCTGAGCACGCTGCTGCACGGCACGCTTACCTGCACGCATGCAGCATCCAGCTTACGCATGGCCATGGGGAGCCAGGTAAAGTAATCAGCTTCGTTCTTACCAGCAACACGGTGGCGCATAAGTTGCACTGCACGTAGCCGAGGCTCTCCCGGAGACCGGAGAAAGGGTGGCGCGCCGACGACATGGCAACTCCGACGATGATGCATACGAGCAGCGTGCTTGTACGGCGCTGGGCTGACGACCACCCAGAGCTGACAAAGCTTACAGTTTATAGGCAGTGGCAAGAACCAGCTCAACTATCATTAGTGGATGATGATCCAAAATTACTCTTGATTTAAGAACACAAGCTCAATTATCATTGGAGTTGGAGCATGTGCGTGGCAGAGTTATCTTGCAATCAATGTAAGTGAACCAGTTCCTGAATTCTGATGCAAGCGACCCGAACAGGCAACCATTACAGCATCTTGGGACAGGGCCCTTGTTTCAAGGTGCAGATGAGAGAGTCATGGAAAAATCTTATCAGTCCCACACCTTGAGGAGTTGAAGGCGAACCAGAACAAGAACTAAAGAAGCAGAGCATGTGAAAATGAGGACTTCTTTCAGTCTGTAGGTTTGGAAATACAGTTACTCCTGCATCTGCATGTAGATATATCGGCAGGTGATGGCTTAGCCGTCTCAGATTGCTGAGCAGGGGCTCCTCGACTGGTTGATTTCAACACCTTGTAACTTCAAAGATTCCCACATTTCGGGCAGGAACTGAACAGTAGATTCCACGACAAAGGGGCTAGTTACTAGTTAACACTTCACTTACCACTTCTGAATTTCAGAATAGAGATGCAATGGGCCCGTTCCCCGTTTCCCATGGGATGATTGGAATTAGTTTCCACGGAAAATTAAATGGGAGAAAATATGTCCTTGTCGGTTTCACAAGGATGGAGATGATCCTCTGTTGTCTCTCTGTTCCTCATGAAGACCTACATAGGGATTCAAGTTTAATGTTTTTTTTACTTATGTTATATGATTATATTACTTGTGATCTTTGATAAATGGTAATCTTATATTTTTATTATGTGAATTAGTAAATATATATTGTTATATTAATATAAAGCGTGAATATATGTGTTTACTGCATATATAATTTGATATGTAAATGTTGTTTTAAACGCAGAACTGCTACAATTAATTCTCTGTACGAGGGTGGGGATGAAAATACAGTTTCCGTTGTATTTGGCGGGGACAGTGACAGGGAATTACCTGACTTGCAGGGTCAGAGATGGGGATGTATTTCCCGGCAAGGAATTCTCTGAACTTCAGATGCACACAGCACACATGGAAGAATGCCTGAAAAACATTGGCTTTGTTTTTACTCTCTGCATATTCATGTACCTGCGTCAAATTTGGCTCTTTTGCAATATGGCCTATTCATTTCTCCAGTTTTAATGTTCAGTTCAGAGTTTAGAAGAAACGAGCCAAACTTTTCAGATTTACGCAATTTGAATCCCAGTCAAAATTTTAAATTTTATAACTTAATTTTATTTAGAGTTGATTTTGAAGATTATAGTTTACTTTTTAAATATTGCCTTTTTAAACAATAGATATAAAAGATTTTACTTATAAATTATTTTTAATTGATTAGTTTATTTTTACATAACCTATCGGTCATTCGGCAGTAGAGTAACATTTTCGTCTCGTCTCTATCTATCACAAACACATGCAGGGAAGTAGGGAAAAAAATTCACATGAGCTCTGATCTTGGCAGTCAAACACCATCCACGTACCCCGCTTCGGTCTCTGTGCCCCTCCAGCGCGGCCATGGCGGGCGGAGACGCCGAGGAGGAGACCTACACGACGGACGGCGCTCATTCGCGCCGGCTTCGGCAGGTTCCAGGCCCTCGTGCTCGCCCTCGCCTGCGTGGGCTGGGTCGCGGAGGCCCTGGAGGTGATGCTGCCGCCGTTCGTGGGGCCGTCCGTGAAGGCGGAATGGGGGGTGTCCAGCGTGGCGGATGGACTCGTTAGCAGCGTCGTCTTCGCCGGGATGCTCATCGGGCGTGCCTCGGAGGCCTCATCTCGGACAGATACGGCAGAAGGTATCCTTTCCTTTTCTTTTCTTCTTTCCTGCAGTCTCCTGAATCCTGATTGCCACACTTCAAGAGTCCTCCAAGAGTCCAAGTGCATGCACTTCAATTTCAGATGAGTGTTCAGGAAACTTTGTGTAGAGATTTCAATTTTGTGGAAATTGTGCTGACCAACAGCATACACAATCCAATCTTTTATTTTCTTTCTATGAGTGTGTTGGATCCAAGTATCCATGATTGAACACTTGGAATGAACAATTGTGAGGTTCTGCAAGACATCGGTAAAAAACTATCTAAATAGTTTGATTATGGAAGTAACGCATTGGACATTGGTTACAACCTACTACAATGAAGGTGTACCAGAAACGATCACACCATCTTTGACTGAATCCTCTCCACTGAAACAGCAATCAAGTTTATCTTACATGTACATACCTATGAAATGCTGTACTACATCTCATATTTACAAGCTGTTCTCCATCCATAATTGGTTTTCTTTGTACATCAGTTGTCACTGGCACATTTGGTTTGCTCAGTGCCTTCTCCCCCAACTAGGCATCCTTGCTCGCCCTCCGCTTTGTTGTTGGTTTGGGATTAGATGCTGGCCATGTGCTCTCCACTTGGTTCATAGAGTTTGTTCCTGTTGCAAAGAGAGGTATCTGGATGGTCGTATTCCATTGCTCCTGGACTGTGGGAACAATCTTGGAAGCTCTGCTTGCCTGGGTATTTTGCAACTTAATTGCTTCACTATTTAATCCTCAGTTTCTCACTGAGCTGATATCTGTATGTGTACAACCTAAGAAAACATATAGAAAAAATGTTTATAATACTCAACTGCTTAAACGCTTTACACTTTTTTAGGAAAATCACAACTTTTACATTAGTTGAAAAAATCGTTAACTGCCCTTTGTATGTATATGCTTAATGCAGGCTGTCATGCCAGTATTCGGATGGAAGTGATTGCTTGCATTGTCCTCGGCCCCGTGTTTTATCCTGCTCGTTTTCTTCCCCCTAACACCTGAATCACCAAGGTATCTATGCTCAGTAGGAAGAACAATGAACGCTTTAGTATTCCATGTAATTGAGAGAAAAACATTTTTTTCTTAAAACTGCAGTTGGGTACATTAAGGTTTGTAAACTGCACACGGGAAGAAATAAGCAGATCAACCAGGACTCCATCGGCCCCCTACCAGGCTCCCAATGCGAGATCAACCACTCTGACTGATTAATTGTACAAGATGTCCAAATTAGTCAGCATATAGCTCTCCTTTGGTCAGCAATGGAATGTTAATATTGTTCATGTTACCTAATAACTTCCTTACTTTTTTAGATAATGGATATAGAAATCTGACCTCTATATCCATACACGAATATACATAGCCAAACTTCCTGATTAACTAGCATAATACATATCCAGATAGGGATTTCGCCCTCTACATATCTCAAGGCACAAGGAGAGTATGCATATTAACCATTGCCTCGATCGCTCATAGTCACAAGTAGTGAAGCTCCAACATGAGGAGCAGCATGCGGGTGTACACGGTGACCGTCTTCTTGGTTGTGCTCTTTGGATCCATTGCCACCCCTGCACAATGTAAGTATATACACATATTTCATCATCTAAATTACTGTACCTTTTGTCAACCCAGCTTTCGATTGAAATTTATAGGTTTTTTTTCTGAATCTAAGATAAAGGTGACATACTGATCGATAAACATGCCATGAATGGATTGTGTATGCTACTGAAATGCAGCAGCAGGTCGTCCTCATCAGCTACTACCTGAGGCTGATGATCAGAGCACAACAAGCAGCTCTGCAAATGGTCATAGGAACAGTGCAGCTGCTGATGCCACTGCCGTGGTGTTCACCAACGCCAGCAGCAGCAGCACGTCAGATGAAATTCTCTCGAGCTTGTGCGTGGAAGCAGACTGTCCGCCGGACATGGCCGACCCACCTCCACAGTGCTACTGGTGCCTAATAGGACCCCAGAAGCCTCTGCGAAGGTTTGTGGACTGCGACGGTTGCCCGCGCTGCAACCCCAAGGTGTGCCCGCCGCAGCCGCTGCAGCTGCTGGCTCCGTCGTCCGCGACATGATGAGATGGGAGGACGACGACGGCGATGGCTGCTACACGCATCGATCAACTGATGCTAGCTACTGCCTCTGGGCCATGTATGCAAATAAAAGCTAAGGTTTGTTGCTTCATCCTGCTAATGAATAATGACCACCTATCAATATTCAGTGGCAAGACCGAGAAAATCCTCACAATAGGAAGACATTTGGGCCTTGTTCGGGGATCTTTTGCGCAGCTTCTTCTAGAAGAAACTCTAGCTCTCCGAGTGGTTCACATTGGATACATATCAAAATTTGCCTTCTCACGCCAGTTCAATCTTTTACCATTCCTTACATTCTGCTACTTCTTGGGTAACATAAAACTAAACTTTGATGTTAAAAAAAATCATCTCTGAAAACATCGTGCGTACAAAAGAGTTGGGTTTTTTAAATCTGTACAAGAGAGAATTCAGAGGAATTACTCCATTTACTGAAGAACACTAGAAGAAGCCAAGAAAGTTTCTTTCAGTACACCAGCCCTGCCACGAATGCCGCCGCCGGCTCACCCGCCACGCGCCACCGCCCGCAGCCGCTCACCCACATCGCGTTCTCCGCCCACCTCAGGACTTCACAGCCGCAGCACGCCGCCTCTGCTTCCCCTCGCCTCTACTCTCGTCTCGTCTTCGCCATGGTCTTCCCCACCGTCACCTTCCCGCGCCTCCCCCCACCCCCGCCTCCCAACCGGGCGCAAGCCTCACCCTCACCGCCAAATCTGCCGGCCGGCCGCCGCTCCCTCTCCCTCGGCCCCTCTCTGGGCCTCCCTCTCCCTGGCCGACGGCGCCGCCCCCGGCTCCGTGGAGCTCTGCACCGGCGCCGCATTCCCCGCCGAGACCGCCGGCGGGCGCCGCCTCCTCGGCGTCGGCCTCCGCAGGACCACCATCCTGGGCCTCAAGTCCATCGACGTCTACGCGTTTGGTAATCCACTAGAAACCCACATCTTTAATCTCTCCATTCGAAAGAAGAGCTTGAAACTGGACGAAATCTGGAATGCTGATGTGCTGTAGGTGTGTATGCGGATGACCACGATCTGAGACAGCTGAGGGAGAAGTACCAGAAGCTCCCTGTCTCTGAACTGAAGGAGAACTCCGAGATGATCGACGATGCGTTAGAGCGTGACATACGGATGACGGTTAGGCTTCAGATAGTGTATGCGAGGTTGAGCATTCGATCCGTGCGAAGCGCGTTCGAGAAGAGTGTAAGAAGCAGGCTACAGAAGTTTGGGGGATCAGACACTAATGAGTTGCTTCAGAGGTGACTGTAATTCTGGTTCTTGCTGTAATGCTGTTGTGCTTTTCATCAGATAAACAAGAAAGATAGGATTCCTGGATTGGATCTAGAGAGCTTTAATTCTCACATGCAATAATAGTTAGCTGATAGCAATTACTCCATACTAATCTGTTAAACTGTCTTGAATTAACCATATTATAGTTTCAAGTGTGTCAGTGCCACTTTAATTAAATAATGTTGCTCCATTTTTTGTGTTAACGCGTATGTTCCAATCTTAGCATACCTTGGTCAAGTTAAATGATTACTATACTAGTTTCTTCTCTCTTTGACACCTTGGTTTCCACAGTTTCGTTTCATTTTTCAAGGATGAATACTAATTACCAAAGGGGTCCGTGATTGAGCTCTCAAGGGAATCGAGCCAAGTGCTTAAAATAAGTAGTAAGCTCATTTTTCACTTTTTCTTCCTTTTTTTTGTAGTTGATTTGAGATATTGCAGATAGTATTTACTTTGATGGAACGAAGGATTTTCAGAGTCAAAAAGAAATGTTGTTACAATGAATGGACATGCATCTGATACAGTTTCCCCAATACCTGGGACAATTTTTTTCATTCATGCATTTGGTCCTAGTGTTGAGTGCATGAAGAGTAGCAAATAAGTCAGCACAGATAATGCTAGTAGAAAATCCATGGCCTTCTCATAATTAAAGAAACCAAAATTTATCCTGTTTTCATCATATCACACCAAAAAGAAAACAAAGAAGAAAGAAATAGTGCAATCATGTAACACTGTGAGGTAGCATTTCAATGCTGTGATAAATCCCTGTCATGTTTTTTCCTGTTTATTTCCTTTTCATATGAGTTCCCAGTAAAATTTAAACGGCACACCTAACATTCTTCATTAATAAGCTATCTTCTGTGTTTTTGTGTAGTTAAGGGACAAGAATTGGGGAGTATACAGAGCAAGCTTTTGTGCAAGTCTATTTTAGATCTTTACATTGGAGACGATCCATTTGACAAAAATGAAAAAGACAGCATCCAAGAAAACATGGCCTCTATTCTTAAGAGCTAAAAGGGATGCTGGGGGGTTAAATGACAGATATCATGTTTCGAACAGCTTGCCGTTTTATTTCTGGGAGTTCTGACTTATGAGAGTACTCTTATCTCTGTTCAAGTATATTCTTTGCAGCTTTTCTTATTTGCGTACTAATTTTACTCTTGTAGCCTTGAACTCTCTCTCTCTCTAAACGCAATGAACAGAGTAAACTTGAATTTTCATCTTGCAAGGCCTTTCAACTAATGGAAATTGACTCAAGTAAGCATGTTCAGAGAAAAAAGTGAGAAATTGCTGGCTGCTGGGTTATGTAAATGCCCATAGATCTGTACAATAGTTAGTCACTGTTGCTTGGTACAGATGCAGTGATCCACCACCTTTAACATCAGATCATAATAAGGTGGCCTTCTAACATCAGACTATACATAGGCTGAGGTATAAAACTTTCCAGCATGCTCTTGACCAGACTACTGATATTGAACTGTCTGCACTGATGGACATATGACCATATCTCCTGTTCTTTTCTTGCTGAAAGGACGGTTTCTTTGATTTCGTAACAAGTTTGCTGTGATATCTGAAGCAGAAAAGATACATATTGTGCTTATTCCTGGAGACACGATCAGAGCGATCGTGGATTCCTTTACAGGTTTGCATTAGCAGAGGTGGTGGCAACCAGGGCGGCGAAGAAACATGACAGGTGACTTTACCTTCTCCAGCGTGATCATCGTCGCGCGGTGTCGTGCACGAAATCTCCCTCGGTAGCTTTCTCCGATGAGAGACAAATAGGAAGTTTGGACCCGATGGTGTTTTTCCTTGCGACTACCCGATGACCACGCAAGATGATCGATAAGGTTTGTGATGCTACGTCGACGTGTCGCTATGACTCGATGGTGTCGTCGAACAAAGAAGGCCGATTTGGGTATAAGGGAAGGCCAATTTGAGAGGACGAATATGCCCCCAACAATGGTAAAAAGACAAAAAAAAATTAATTCAATCTTCTACCTATCTCTATATTATATAAATCTTCTGTGTGATGACAATGAATGAATGAAAAGATGACTAAAATTACGAAGAGGAGAAAACTTTTCTACTCCCTCTATTTTATATTATAAGACAATTTTTTTAAAAAATCAAGTTTGACTAAGTTTATATAAAAATTAAACAATTCTTATAGCATCTTCATTAAAATTAACATTAAATATATTTTTGATAGTATGTTTATTTGATTTTAAAAATATTGATATGCTTTTTATAAACTTTATTAAAATTAAATAAATTTGACTTAGAAAAAAGTCAAACTATAGTAACATTTAATTGTGATGAGTTCATATAATAATGATATAGTAAAATAAAATTGTATTAATAGAAACAGAAGAAATGGTTTTATATCAAATTCAATTCTATTGTCAAAATTTGGCAGAAGACAAAATTTAGTGGTAAAATATGCTATTTCCAATAATGTTGTCTTACATAATTTTTTTACCAAACTATCGTAAATTTCATAGGTATCATAAAAAACTATAGATTTATGAAATGGTATCTCAAAACTACATATTTAATAGAAAAAGTTTTCACAAAATCTTAGACTTTAAAGTCTAAAATCCCTATCATTGTGTCAATGATAAAATTTGAAAAGCCTAGGTAAAGATTGGAAAAAAGATCGGTTTAAGTAAAGAAGAGTCCAGTTGCTACAGGAAGAAAACCGATCGAACGAAATAGGTAAAGATTCAGTCTAAGAATTAAAGTTTATTCAAATGAGACCAAGTTTAAGGAGCCGTAGAACTTATAGTAGAGTATTCTATCTATATAAATCGTATCTTATATAGATAAGAAGGTTTATTTAGTTTAGTTAACTTTCTTAGAGATATTTTTCTTTATCTTTGTTAGAAAATAACGTTTGATTGTTGTTGTAAACGCGTTAGACTTTATAAACCTAGGGTATAAATATAGACCCTTAGAAAAAAAGGAACACATCTTTCTATCAATACTACTTCGGTGCATCGCCATCCTAGTTCATCTAAGTTTTTATCGGCGGGGTTTGGCACTCGACGCAGGGCTGTATCGGTTAACTTCGATCTTCGATGAAGGGATAAGTCCCGAGTAGTATCTCGATATGTCTTGCTATGTCTAAGACTGTATCGTTTAGATTCGACCTCTTAGACCGATCGGATATATCGTATCACGTCCATACAAGACCTATCGGCCTATCAAGCTCTTTCTGCCATCGTCGGTCTCGTGCTGTATCGGTTAGATTCAACCTATGAGGGTGCCGACGATATATTGAGCTTTAGACCTATAGGTCTCTGTATAGCGTTTCATAGAAGTGTTAGCCGATAAGTTATTTATATATTAAGCAACATGCCCAGCGTATCGGCTTCTCAGCCGATATGCACTGGTTTTCAGAGACTTTCCTTGAGCACCACGCCAAGTGCATCGGCCTTCTAGCTGATGCGCGCCTATTTTCAGAAAGACATTCTCTTATCGGCTCAGCTAGCCGATGGGTTCGTTTCGTCCTTTCTTCAGCACAACCGATTCGACGTCCACTGTCCCGTTGCCATTGGCTTCAGTCTCGTACTGTCTCGGTTAGGTCTGATATTTGAGATTTAGTGCTAGTGGCGTCGTCACAGGCGACAGGTCTCATGCTGTCATATCCGAAGCGGCATCGGCTTTGCAGCCGGTGTTTTTTATACAATTCTTTGCCAGTTCGTATATGTCTTCATCAGCTTTACAGCCGATAAACGAGCGATATAGCTTTCGTCGGCAACCAGGAAAGACTGCACGTGCTTTGTTATTATTTGAATACCCTTTGGCGCCTCCATAGGCTCTGCGGCCGATAGATCAGGATCTCTCTTTCACTACATCCGAAGTCATCATGTCTTTCGTCGACATCTATTCAGGCCTTTATCGGCTTCTCAACTGATGAAAGAGTGTCACAATACCTATCGATGACCAGCCGATAGCAGGAGCCATTCGGACGCGACCGATGACCATCTTGATCCTATCGACAACCAGCCGATAGCGAGAGCTCGTATTGAGCCATCATCCGATAAACCCATTCGCCTTACCTCCTTGTTAATTACAGGGTTAAATTGACTGGCACGTCTGCACCCGTACTATCGTGCCGGAGCTGATTGAACCCCACGGGCTCTGACGCGCGTATCTCGAGCCACGGAGAGAAGCCGACCGGCCTGTACTGGAGCTAAGTAGATTTTTTAGACGTCGGTGTATTTGCGTCGGACGCGTGGGATCCGGCGCGAACACACTGCCGGTGTATAGGAGTTATAGACAGTATAATTTTGTGGTTAAATTGACGGTAAATCTTTTTTTATAATATATTATTTTTTATATGTCAAATTCATTGAATATAGAAGAAAAAAGAGATTTACATGCATACAATATGCTGTACAGAGAGATAGCGAGGAGGAGAATAA
This sequence comes from Oryza coarctata, assembly GCA_030770085.1. Lineage (NCBI taxonomy): Eukaryota > Viridiplantae > Streptophyta > Magnoliopsida > Poales > Poaceae > Oryza > Oryza coarctata. The sequence continues at coordinate 16,538,880 of CM061474.1, read as the reverse complement.
GGGATGAATCCTTAAAGTCGTTTCGCTCCTGCTAGGGCGCTAGTCTTTGCTTCCTCTTTTATTTTCGTGATCAAAGACGGCACCCATAACTCACTATACTGGAACACTCTCTCCAAAATTCCTATGTAATTAGTAGGATGAGTGTACATACTCCCTTTCTTCAGCAGGCCTTGTGCGGTTGCTAGCATGGCCCACCAATTGTGTGCTGTGCTGGTTGTGGTCCACGCTGCGGTGTTTAGTTGTTTGTGCGTGGTATAGCAAGGTCTACACTCTTTTCCTATATCTTCATTCCACAAGCACGTGTAAAGAGGTTTTTTTTTGAGTTTACCGGCAATAGTTTGATAAAAGTATATACAGTTTTTTTAAAAAAAATACTTAATTTTATAGAAGTTCAGAGTGGCGTAGGCCAGCGAATGGAAGAGGGAAATCCTGATAATGATCGTCTCCGCCCGGGCCGCTATGAACACGCATCTTATTAATGTAAAAAATATATATATAGCATGTAGTTTAGCTTAAGAAAACGCCTTGTAGAGTGCTAACCTGTAACCTGTTGTACAGCACTTAGTTACGGCAACACGTTTGCATCAGACGCGGGTGAATTAACTGGAATCCCGACTACGTAACCGAAAAGGAAAAAACTTTTGTTTTCCCCTTTCTTCACTCTTGCGCTGACGTTCCGCTCGCCAAAAAGGGGCCCAATCTTTCCGGTCGGAAAAGGAGCGATTCCTTTGCGCGCCTCGCGATTCGTCGAGTTCGTCGTCGTGATCTTCCTCCTCCTCCTCCGGAGAAGCGGGGCGCGTTTCTTCGTCAGACGAGAAGCTCCCGCCTTTTTCTCCTTTTTTGTTTCATTGGTGTATATAGCGGCGGCCTCCGAGAGATCAGAGATCTGATCTAAGCGGCAGGGGGGCTCGACCTCGAGGCTGCGAGATGGGATCGGCCACCGCCACCGCCGGCGAGGACCAGGCTTTGTCCGGTGAGCCCCCTGGTGACACTCTGTGTGCCGTTCTTGTGATGTTATCTGGCTTTGGTATTTTGTCTGTCTGAAATTTTGATTTTTGAAGCCAAGTATAGAAGTTTAGGGATCTCTTGCTGTTATTTACAAGATTTCCATGGTTTAACATTTGAAATTATCAAAAGAATTTCATTACACAATCGCGTGTTTTATGGTTCGGGGAATGCGTTTCATTGAGGTTTTCCCGAAAATTTGGAATTGTTTCGTTTTCTTTCTAGGAACAATTCAATGATCTATTGCCTGCTTGATATAAAGGGACGATTGAAGGCTAATATCGCATGCTTGGTTTTAGTATATTTCATCTATTTTGTTGAACTTAGTAGGATCCCTCTCTTCAGTCTCCGTGGTTGATAGACATTGTCAAGGTTTTTTTATTAATTGTTGGAGTTGTTTACAAGACTTACTAATGCTCGAATTGAGGTTTTTAGTCAATATTTAAGTTAAATTTTGTTCATTTAGATTATGGCTTTTGAAAGACTACCTTTTTTTTCTTCATGCTATTTTCTAATCGACCTACAGATTTATTTATTTTTTGAGGGAATGCCCAACCTATAGAATGCTTGGGTAGAGAGTGTTTTTTTTTTCTTTTTAGCTTTTTCACTTATGCTGTGGTTCGGAATTTACGAATGTAAATTCAATTTCAATTGTACACAACAAAAATTCAGTGCCCACGAGGCATAATTTCTAAACCTGGGGTTTGCAATGTGCGCTGTGGCTGCATTTTTTCCGTACACCACCAAAACATGGATAATTCCGACAGGTCATAGTGTCATAAGAAGGCAACAAATTGGGCACATGCTTTGGATTCTCCATACTCCATACCATCTTCACTGTAAACCAATGAACGCTTTGTCTGTTTGTCAAATTATTGAGATCAAGTTACTGTATATTTCTTCTGTATGTATGTTTACTATATGTTTATTATATGTTTGAGATTTACTATATGTTGGAACCTTATGGTACAGAACTTAGCATATGTTTTACTATATGTTTCAGAGCTTCATGAAAAGCATCGAGTAGACCTGGAAAGATTAACGCTAACGTCGCAGCCATTCAGAACATTGGCATTATTTGTATTAGCCATTGGACAGAGTATAAAAAGCACATGTTTATGTGTTCTGAACGAAAGTGCTCGGTTGAAGTTCTTGGTTCTTTTGGTTGTTTCTGCCTCGATTCTGCTCTTGGTCACTAATGACCCACATGAAAAGGTATCATCTTCTCTTAGAAAAAACATTATGGGTGCATTTGTATCCACAAGTCTATACTAATATAGAGTGGTAAGATGATTAATTGCGCTTGTCCATGTTAGGCAAATGTATGTGCTTTCTTCATTCCCTTCTCCGGACTGTGACTGTGGTTCATGCACTCTTGCAAATGGATATAACACGGTTTTTTGTATTCAATGCAGCATGTCCAGGAGCTGCTTTTGTATGTCAGATTTGGATTATGGTGGGTCATATTGGGGGTGGCTTCATCCATTGGGTTAGGTAAGCTCATAAGTGCAGGTTGAATTTAGCTTAGTGAAATGGTGTGAACAAGCTTAAATTGGTTGACTAAAATATTAACCAAACATCCAAGCATTTATTATAAAAACTATACAAGAAGTATGGTTCTGAAGGCATAGTGTCATTTGTTTTTTTCAGGTTCTGGTTTGCACACGTTTGTATTGTATTTAGGGCCTCATATTGCCCTTTTTACAATCAAAGCAGTCCATTGCCGTCGAACTGATTTAAAGAGTGCTCCTTACGATACTATTCTCCTTAAAAGGATACCTTCATGGTTGGAGAAAGACTGTCTAGAATTTGGACCTCCAATGTACCAGGAAACAATTCCATTTAGCAAAATACTGCATGAGCTTCACCTGGAAGCTGTTCTCTGGGGCATTGGAACTGCACTTGGAGAGCTTCCTCCATATTTCCTCTCAAGAGCAGGTTACGTTTGTACTGCTTTGCTGCTATAATACCACTTGATTATATGCTTTTCACATTCTCACAGTCTCACACTATGTCTCTTTTTTATCTTCAAGATTATCACATAACAGTTCTGAATCACCTAAAATTTGATATCATCTTTCAACCTTTCCAAACGCACATGAACATGTGATAGGATTGATATGTGTCGAATTATGCAGTAAAGTGATTTACGTATATTGTCTTGTGAGCAAGAAACTTCTGGAATGTTGACTACTGCATATAAATGAACATGGAATTTTAGTTATTTACAATCCGAGGGAAGGAAAGGGGAGAGGAATACACAAAGTCTAACTCCAAGACAGGGTGAAATAAAATTGAGGTTTTGAGCAGGACAGCGGGAAGTTTTTGTTCTGCACTTCACAGCCAGAAGCAAGAGTCATTTTCAGGCTCTGTTTCTAGCCAGTCAGTGCAGGAGTGACTCCTGCGAAAACCTTGATGCTATGCTGATTGGAAATCCTATGCCACATAGGATACATAAGTGATATACAATTCTTAATATTGTGCTAAGTTCTGTACCATAAGGTTCCAACTTGAAGTTTTAATACAGTAATACTAAGATGCAGTATTTTTCCTACGTTTTCTAGTTTTTTTTTATCTTGGGTCAGAAAAAATTCTTGATGCAACTGACTCCCTATAAATGAACCCAGCTAGCATGTCAGGACACAAATTAGATGAGCTAGAAGAGTTGGATGCTTCCGTTTCAGGAGAAGGTTTTCTATCCTCAACTCTGCAGCGGGCTAAAAGATGGCTTGTGTCTCACTCACAGTATCTTAACTTCCCTACCATCCTGTTACTTGCTTCGGTTAGTACCTTTCTTGTGTACATTTATTTGTTGTCAGCCATAATTTGTTATGTTACCAAACTTCCAGTTGGCTTGTATGTTGTAGCTCCTAAACAGTTTAACTTATTAGGTGAACTCCACTCAAAATGCTTGAGAAACTCATTATATTCACACATAAACGGGAGTTCCCAAAAAATATAGATTTGCTTTGTCACAATGTAGAGCGGTTATGTTTTGCATATTATTCTTCCCTTTTTAGATATGACATTTTGAAGAAGCTAACTTTTCCTTCCATTAGGTGCCAAACCCCCTCTTCGATCTCGCTGGTATTTTGTGTGGGCAATTTAACATCCCATTCTGGAAGTTCTTTCTAGCAACTTTAATCGGAAAGGCTGTTATTAAGGTTTCTATCCAGGTTTGCTACTTAAAAATTCTCCTGAAAAGCAATTTTCTTTTGAGTATTTTTAATGCATTTTAACATCTTTCTTAAGTTATCTAACCATACTTCACACATAACTTCTGCAGACAACGTTAGTAATTACTCTCTGCAATAACCAACTTCTTGATTTGGTGGAGAAAAGGATTCTGTGGGTATTTGGCAATGTTCCTGTGGTATCATCTGTCCTTCCCTCTTTAGTTGCCAAGTTGAAGGCAGCCAAGAAGAAGTTTTTATCAGCCAGTGTTGCCGCATCAGCATCAAGTGCTGTGAAGGTACAGATTTCTTTTAAGTTTGGGGAAAATTTGAACACTTAAATGCACTGCACACATCAGGCGCACTTGTTTCAAAACTTTAGGATAGTTTGATCATCATTATATGGTTATGTGTTGTTTTCAAAATTTATTGATTCTGTTGATGTCATTGCAATGTATGTCACTGCTTTTCATGAAAGTATGTGCTCTAGCAGCAATAATTTATATTCTCCTAGAACTTTTGCAACAAAATTATGGTTGTGTTTTACATACTGGTAAGCATACACCTTGTAAAATTTATCATTATGGTTGACAATAACTTTAACATAAAGTCCAGAATAATGTGATTACAAAAATGATCATGATAACATCTACCTCTTCGATTTAGTGCTGTTTTTGCTTAACCTGTGATCATTTGCCTTCTTGTTCTTTGTTATTTTTCCTAAGTATCTTAATTATGTATGTGCAGGAAACAAAGTGGAATCTGTCATTCTCTTTAATCTGGAATACAGTGGTGTGGCTTTTGATCATGAACTTCATCGTTCAGATAATTACTTCTACAGCACAAAGTTATCTCAAGAGACAACAAGAGCTAGAGATCCGGAAGAAGTTATCAGCGACGATAAATACTGTTTCTGAACCTTCGACTGGCCTATCAAATTAATTCAGCCAGATCATTTATTCCAATATAAAAATTTACATTTATGCCGTCAATTTATTCATGCACATGAAGAGGATACAATTTACTTGGCAATCCCAAATGGTTATTTTACAAGTTGCAACGTTCTGGAAAGCCGGTATTATTCAAGAAATTATATATGGTTGAATACACATTGTACATAACCTGTCCCATCAAGCCATTACAGGAGATTTAGGGCCCCTGCTTTATTGTGGAGCACATTACTTATTGCTGTACTTAATTGAAAGCCACAAAAAGGAAATGCATGACTAGCTCTCCAATGTAATGCATCCCCAGCTACAATTTCTGGGGCCCATTTGTACATAGCAAACCAAGGTATCAATTACACAGGGAAGAGCTATTCATGCCGGATGCTCTCCTATCCATCCTCAGTTGATTTTGTCCCTGCACTGGCAATGATTTCCTCCTTGTCGAGGTATTATTTGTTTGTTGGGTGATGGCTACCTGATGAGATGATATTTCTGTTCCTGTCTATGCACAACACATGACAGATGGTTAGGCGAAAAAAGGTTGCATCTTTATCAACTGCACTGTGCCTTTTTCTCCGCGAAGTTTGCATCGCCTTGTACTACTTACCAACGACTCCATTTTCTGACGTAACTTCAGCGAGGAAAATTATTGGTGTTCTTTGCCCGTAGAATTCTGCCTTGACAGATACGTGTCGCCGATATTAATTTAATTGTCACATTAAAAAAAGTGAGGAAAAGGATCGGCATGACTGCAAGAGTTCCAGATGAACTCGCTGAGTGTTCATCTGCTAATCTGGAGCGTACTTTTAACTCTTTCAGGTTGACAGAAAGCGCTTACGTGCAGTTTCAGCTAATGCACTCATAAAGTCAAGTCTGTTTAAAAATCAATATTAATGGTTTTTTAGGCCTATAGGGATAAGAACAAATCGTAAATTGAAATGTCCTAACCCTAACCTCTACATTAGGCTAGCTAAGAACTGAACTTTCAGTCTTTTTAGGTTACAGTTTACTTGCAATATTCAGGGTGCAATGAAGTGTTTTTTTTCTTCTGAATTTTTCACTCTTTCAGAGGAAAGAGACCCATCTTAGGAAACAACAATTAGGCAGACAATAATAAACATATGTTTTACTACTGAAAGCTTGATGGATACTCCTGAAATGTGATTATGGCATGATGAATTGAATCAGACACGTCATCTTCACCACTTTAGTAAGTGCGCATGTCTGTCACAAATGTTTAGCTGAAAACTTATAACTTTATATTACTCCATTTCTAAAATATAAGCATTTTTTTATTATCTTTTTACAACGGAGAGAGTATGATTTTGGGAGGGATTTTTAACTTTAGATTGTTTCAAATTTGAATTAACCACGTGTATAACCATACAATGCTACATGTACAAGGGATCGAATATCACCTGAATTAGCAGAGGAAGTTGCAAAATGTGGTAGGAGTAACTGATAAATGCACGGCCCACAGACCTATCCTACGGACAATGCTATTTTCCTACACTGTCTCTACTGCTGCTATAGGTAGCTAGCCCAGGTGCAATTGTCCTTTTCACCACTTGTATGATATGCTACAGTAATGTGACGCTGCTCCTATATGGCTATATGTCAGCTAATGCATGGAAAGCATAAGGCTTGTGTACATGCCAAGACAATATGATATATAACTACCGCTCCTGTAAAAGTCTGAACCTACCCATCTTCAGATCTGCAAAAATAAGAGACCCATGTACCAGGGCTAAAACCACATTTTTTCAGTGTGCTCCTAGGAATTCGTGCCATGAAAATATTATACTGTTTGATCTCTCTTATTAAATTATTGTTGCTATTATTTATATTTGCAAATTTCAAGATATCAAACTCTACAAGTGTCAGGTGAGGCTAGTATGAGAAAATTGATAATAATCTCTCTAGTATGACTATGAGCTAGTAATATATATTTGTATTCTTTTGTTTTGAAATGTTGCTATTCAGGGGTAACATAGTGAGTATATTTAATACCATTTAGTTGTGGGCAGCATATATAATATACACACCAGGTCATCTTTGGAAGTACGTTTGTATATTAAATTTAATGACATTGTTAGGTGGCTAAACCTAAACGAGTAGTGACAAGCCATTCTAGAGCTATAGCACCCTTCCCTCCTTCCCTGTTAATTTATACTCTATATTTATAAATAATATCATTTCCTTTTCAAATCATTATATACCCCTACGATAGTCATTAACACGTACTTACCTGTAAAGTAATCGCCATGATATAATAACAAAATGCCAAAAAGAACAATTGTTTAATCCTGAGGATATATCTTGGCATATAAAATTGAGCTACAACTTATAAAAATGTTTGGTTGTGGGGCTAGACAATAGCCCATGTTAGTATAATATATACAAATGTGTCCATGGCTATAATTGCACTAGTCAAACAAAGCTTCACAAGCCATGCACTTGCCCTAGATAAATAATTCCCCTTACCACCAATATTGTATCTAGTGGTATAATAATAATAATATCATGTATCATGCAAAGTTAAAATATTCAAAAAAAATAAAAAATATATCCGTCACAAAGATTGTGTTATCAATCTCTCTAGTGGATGGCGGCATTGGCCTGGTTGCTTGTCCGTGTCCCAGATGTAATATTATCTCGGGCCCAATAAAGTAAACACAAAGAACACAAATAGATTTGAACCAACTTACCTCGAGTGTCTGCCGCAGCATTAGTTTAATTAAGCAAGTAGCTCAGCACAAACTATAAAGAAAACTGGACAAGAAAGGGCTTTCAAGTATCGGGCATCTCTTTTGTTAGACCTCATTATCGTGTCTTCAGCCTTTCAGGCCATTTAGAGTCCCTTCTAACTCACTTGTCCTATAAGAGCAGGATGTAGCAGTAATAGATCTCAATAATAATAATATATACTAGACGTATTGTTATAAAAAAATCATTAACCAAAGGAAAAAGTTTATACACCCTCATGAAAGTCAATTTAGCATCTTAAACTTTAAAATCAGGCTTCTGACTTTCTAAACTTTATAATATCATTTATATTATAACTTTCTACAGTGGTTTTGTATATTTTAAAGCTTAAACAAAAGGTTTTGAATTCATATATCATCATTTTTTTGTCATCAATTTCATGTAATAACATACTATTATTATGTTGGTACTCATTTGTATGTGAGAAGAAAATAAGGTAAAAGAAATATTTAAGTGGAGATTTTAACATATATTCTAATGTGTATACCACATTGTGTAATTCATTTAACATATATGCAAACTAAATAAAATTTACTTCGTAAAACCTTATAAATGGCATGGAAAAGCTTAGAAGCGAATATCTCCGGTTTTAAAGTTTAGGATATTGGATGACATTTCATTCAAAATTTAGGGTTATATAGACTTTTTCCTTAACTAAACAAAATTTTGTGATTAATTAAAATGATTAGGGGCTAGCTAGGTGGGCATAAAATAGGCTAAAAATAGGAAAGTGTGTACGGAAATTAAACGCACGTGATTTTTGCAATGTTTATTGACCAAATATCAACAACTTGGCTCTGCTTTCCAGCAAACGCGTCCTACTACGATTAATTTCTGGGAGTTAATTTGACTTCTACGACAAGTCTACAACCGGCAACCTGCTCTGCAAAAGTTTATTAAAAAAGAAATGAAGGAAGCCAGCCTAACCATTTCAGAAGGGCTAGTTTGGTTCACTATAGTAGTAAAAAAATTGTAATGTCAAGTTTTTTTTAGGAAGTTACTAACAAAGAAAGAACACTTTATTGTAATACTAGTACCCTACAAAATTTTGGTAATATTTATCGAGCATCTCAAAACAACATAATTTTGCCATTTCTTTTTTGCCAGACTGGCAAATATAGTTTTGTTATTAAATGAAACATATCTTTCTAACTTTACCCTACCCAATTCAATTATACCCAAATTTGCTCAAGCTTAGACACCATTCGGTAGGCTGCTCGGCTGATTTAATCACAAATGTGTGAGTTATTAACATAATTAATTAAGCATTAAATATTATAAACTTAGAAATAGATTTATTTAATTTTTAAATAAATTTTTATATAGATTTTTTAAAACAACACACAGAAGCCTTAGACGCTAACCCTACTTAGTGGTGTTTCAGAAATCAGAATTACAGTGTTGACTGAATATGAGCTATATCTTCGATGCATAAGATCATGGGTTGAATTTGCATCCAGAAACAGGCATTTTAAATTGCAGTAAAGTGGTCGTGGAGAGAAAGTTAGGCTGGTCCAGCTTTTAAAAGTATATTCTATTAGTTCATTTCCCATGTTCGAAGTAGCAAGCAGCATCACCATCATTACTCCATTAGTCATCTCGTGGATATCCATTTATTTTGCATTATCTCTACTCCTTTTTCACGATGAGCTGCATGTTTTACAGCAGGTTACTTTTCTGTTTACAGAAATATTTTGCAATTATCTGAAAAAAGAACAAAATGCACATACTACTAACAATTCGTCTACTCCCACTTTCTACATTTGTTTCACGTGCTATTTCAGCTCTGTAACCCTGAAGTTGGTCAATAAAAATGTAATATTATTCACGGTTAATTGGATCATGTTATTATAATTTTTTTAGTTTTAAAATATATTTAGACATGCCATTACAATTTTATAACTATTTGAGATATACTACTACTTCTTTGGAGCCTTTTATCATTTTTTTTTACCAAATTACCATTGCACTCTTCTTTCTCCCTTCCCTCTCTCCTATTTTCGGTAAACTACAGTCACCCCTCCACCTCCTGCCCTATGCCGGCCTCTCCTTCCCCCACGCCTCTGTGCCATTGGAGGGCACAGTGAGTGGACGGGCGTGACAATGGTCTCATGACGGTCGGTATAGATCTAGAGGCCTAGGTAGGTAACTTGCTAATGATAGGGTAGCGACTCCATCCATCCAGGCAGGGTCCTCTGCCTCTACATCTTTGGTCCAAGCAATTGTTGCCATAGGAGAGGTAGTTGGGAAAGAGGGCAGCGTGGGTCAAGTGGTCTACACAGTGGTGGTATAGATTTGGGAGGCAGTGGTGGCTCTCTTCTACCACACCACTCACTCCCCACCTCCCACAATGTCAATGGGGACGCGCACGAGGTCCACACCGGCAGTGACTGCCGTGTGGAAGTGCTAGCGGAGGAAATGAGAAGGGTCATCAAAGCAGGGGGCACCTAGGCAGCTTGGCAATCAAGACTGATGATGACAACAACCACCATGTGCTTGACATTCTTCTCGATGACCGTGACAACGAGGAAACCTAGTGGTGATCAGGTTGGTGAAAGAATGCACCGAGGTCAACACGGTCATCCAGTGATGACAAAGGGGTTGTCACACCCCGATCTGACACCACCAAAAAGCCAATGCCAGATATAGCAAGTCACTAAGGATGACAAACCATCTCTAGCGGAATCTTGCGTGTCAGTGCCAATCCTAAGATTTCAAGCTAGCACTCACAATAACAAAACAGTAATCAATACAAAAACTTAATAAATATATTATATCTTATTACCATATCGAGTAGACTTTTGATAGCCACTCCCAAGAAAAGCTGTGACATCAGAACTTAATACAACAAGCATATCAATCCATAGGCAGTGGCTTGGGTCTAGTGACGAAACCAAATTATTCATCATCTTTCACCTGAACTTAAAGAGGGAGTTGGAAAAACAAAAAACAATAAAATAGAGAGGACGAGTACTAACGTACTCGCAAGTCATGGGAAACATGAGTATGCAAGCTATATAAAAGAAGAGTAGGTTCATTTTGTTAATCTTTTATGTGAAAAATGTTTTGTAACCTCCAAGTATGATTTTCACAGTTCATTTTAAAAGAGAATTATCGTCTCGATCCGATGCGAGTTGTTTTGTAGCAACCCAAATATGAGAACAAAGTTTTAGTTTCATTAATAGTTTCTTTTCATTCCTATCTTTTTAACAAACCTTGTTTTTTAAGCCATGCATACAACTATTATCTCACTCTATCTAGAGCTAAACCAACATCTTTCTTTCCATTAGCTCCTCATTCCCTCAAACATTTTTCGTAAAATACCAGTAAATAAACTACGCTAGAAGAATTATCTTACATTTGCTCTTAACTATTTGAATCACTATTCAAATAACTTAAACTCTACAGAGTTTGTACGCTTTACCCACACAATACAAAACTGACACCGGATATCCATCGGCACCGGAATATCCTATGTCACATATAAGAGTATGACGCTTATACCTACATATTGATACCGGTTTGAGGAATTCAACTGGTACTAATAGGATATAGGTGTATCATCACGAAACTTAATTTTTATATACGTATAAAGTCTATAATATATAAGTTATAGCCGCGAATAGATCTCAGGCTTGCAACGCTACACCAAACAAAAGATGATAGCAGAAGCAAAGATAAACCTAAACCCACAAGCACAACTTGAGTCCTATATTGAATCCCTAAAATTTTTTGTACGTCGCTTGCTCCTGAAGAAATTTCTATAAGGTTGGGTTTTCGTCGTACTGCTTTTCTAGGTAGAGAATAATAATAAAAAGGGTGAGTACTTGAGATACTCAGCAAATTATGGAAATTAATGTTGCATATAAGGGTTATCAAAAGAGGTTTGATGCTGTTTTATAATCAAGTGTATTTTAAAAATCATCTCTACAAATTCTAAGTGTGCTCTTTAAGTTATCAAAAAGAGGCTTATATCTCAATCCATTCAATTAGTTTTTTGACAACAACTCACTACATTTAATAGGAAGAGACTCATGTCTTAATCCATTCCACAAGTCGCTTTGCAACGACTTGTCTCAATTTCAATTCGGAGCATACGGTACTAGTTGGTACCTCTATTTCCATGCTTTCAATTTGTTTTTATTTCTCAATCACAACTCAACTTCATCTTATCCAACTCCATTTATAGTGTCAAGCAACACTTTGGGTCACACAGTCTCATTTTAGACCACTAAGTTATTCCACCGTCCATGTAGGTTGGTTCTGGTAACGATTTCCATATCATAATAATTTTTTTATAATTTTTTAAAATACAAGACTATGCTAGACGGATTACTTTTCATTCACCCATGACCGTGGGCACGGATGTTTAAATAAATTATAACCATTACAAAGGGTGCATGCTTTACCCACATGATACAAGGTTTCTCCAAATACCTGGTATGTATTGATCAGACACGCATGGCGAGGAAAGATTCACGACAAGGTCTTCCAAAGCATTCCCGGTTGTCAACTGAATGAGTTCCAAACCAACTACTGGGCAAGTCCCAGACTTCCCATACTCAGGGTCCCACAAACGTATCCCAAATGTCACTTTGGCAACTCTATGTCCATTGACTTTCGTACACATTCTTAGTCTATTAATTACTTGGCCAGGTGCATTCCATTCTACCCATATGATCGCACTTTAATATATGATTAGTAAAACTTCTCGAGGGATCGATCCATATGTGCCATGCGAAAGTCAAGCCACACAGACGGTGACTACCTATGACCAAGTTTTATAAAGATATTTTATTTCGTAAAGCTCATAACCATGAGTGTCAGAATTTCAAACAATTTTAAAAACTTATTTTGTTCCATTGACCAATTTTAAGTGATTGGGTGTTATTGATAATCATGCTTTGCTGAGCATGAGCACTAGTACAACAAAAGAACGACAAGGGTATAGGATCATCAACAAATAAGGAGAGTGTGTGTAACAAGTGGGTTTAAGGCCTATCAGATCGACTAGCGATTCACGGCCGACATCGTGTATCTAAGCATGTATGGTTTATAAATAAAATAATTTTTAATTTAAAAATATGGGTTTAATATGATCAAGGGGTGACTTGTGTTGGTCTTGGTCTTCTTTGATGAACTCCTATATTGGTAGCTCCTCGGCTCGGCTACTACGTCATATAAAACAACAAGACGCAAAAAAAAATCAAAACCCTATATATATAACTATAAGTACCATTAGATAGATTTTATTTTTAAAAAAAAATAGAGTGTAATGGGCTCAAACAAAGCTTACATTAAAAATATATAAATTTTAGAAGATTAAATTATTTTCGGGATTATAGAAAAGAAATCAAATATTTCAGATAGGCTGACAAATAGGGCCATGGCGAGGAAGGTAAAGTAGACTTTTATTTCTCTATGTACATTAATGAGCTTAGGTGGGTGTTGTTGGGCTGGCTCCAAGTGGCTTAGGCTGAGCAGGAAAAGGGGCCAAAGGCCTATGGGTTTCATGAACTCCTAGATGGCCCACATACGTGGCCTGGCCTATGAGGCCTATGCGAGACACAGGTAGCGGCCGTGACGACCAAGTCATTGGGCACGATAGAAGGTTAGCGAAGCTCGACGGTGTTCGGCTGAATGACGGTGAATCTCGACGAGTGATAGCTACTGAAGCATTTAGTGGAGGAGGAGAAAGATGGACTGCTTGGATTTTGGCTAGAGGAGTGGAAGGTGGCTAATGACACGCGGTAATGAACTCTGACGAGGAGGCAATATTTGGTCACCGTCGGTGACCAAATGGACAGTATAGGTGGCTAGCTGGGCCTCCACTGAAGGCGGGGTGAAGTGTGGCAGAGAGAGAGAGGGGAAGAAAAAAGGACTACCTTTAATTGATGGCATGAATTTTTTTGTTTGGTGGCGGCAGCCGCCAAAGATGATAGAGGAGGTAAAAGAGAGGTGGGGCAAAGAAACGGACCATGGGCCGAGCAAAGGAGAAAGTAGGTCATGTAGGCCGAGAAAGAAAGGAGGCCATGTGGGCCAAGAGAGGGATAAAGGAGGCAAGAGTGGCCTAGGTGAACAGCAGTCTTTTCAAATTTATAGAATATTTTGAAAAGGAAAATTTGAATGTTTGAATTTAGATTTAGATTTGAATTTAAAAAAATTGAAGAAATTTTTTGAGATCCATACTCTTGCTTTGGAGAGGATTTGAGATCCATACTTTGTCACACTCTTTAAGAAATAAAAAAGATCCAAATTTCGTAAATATGTTTTTATTCAAATAGTTTTTCTCAGACGAAAAAACACATGTGTTACAATACTCAACCAGGAGCATCCCATAAATAATTGTGTGGTCATACCGTAAGATACTTGGATGCAATTCCTCAAGAAATCGGTCCATATATGCGATTGCAAAACCAAGCCACACATACGAGATTCCGCATTGCGCGTTTTCAGAAATCTTTTTTTGTTTTCTTTTCAAACCCACTGACTCTACAAGTTTGGTTTTGCTAAAGGTTTCATAGCCCAATTTTTCCATAACAACAAATAACAGTGTAAGATAGGGCATTGGTATTCCCACATGAGGAGCAAGAACTTTCAATCATCATTATAGCAGAGTTACAAGAATATGATTTAACAACAATCTATGAAAAGTAATGCAACTACTAGGGGAAGGGGTGCAGGACTGGCGAAAGGGACGTGAGTGTTTGACAGTGATATTCTTGACGTGGGGCTAGTCTTGGCGTGGTGTAGAGCGCTTAGAGATAGGATTTGTGGCCTTGTCGTGACGCAGCGCAACATAATGCTTGGCATGGGGTGGCCATGGTAGGGGCGTCGTGCGTGGGATGGGGTTGGAGCGCATGGAAACAAGCGTCGGCGCATGGTAGGGCACTCACGCTAGCGCAATGTGGGGAAATGGACGAGCACGTGGGTGTGGACAAAGCAGGCACGCACGATAGAGAGATGGTGGCTCACAAGCGGGCCCGAGTGAGGAGTGAGTAGCAAGCAAGTGCTAGGGCGTTGTTGCGTGGACGACTGCATGCGAGGAAAGATGGGCCAACTGACATGGTTTTAAGAGAGGGAAAGAAGAAGAGAGGCGGGAAAGGAGCTGGGCCTGTGGAGCGGTTGTGCCGCGGGGAGGAGACGAGGCCGAGGGAAAGAGAGAATGGGCCAGGAAGAAGATTGCCCGAATGAATAGGATATTTTTTACTTTTTTAGGGATTTCTATAATTAAATTTTTGGTGAAATTTTAAATGAGTTTAAATTTGAAAGATTGGAGAGTTTGTTGGAGGGACTCACAGAGATTTATTCAAATTTGATTATCAGACTCAGAAATTTAGAGAAATTTTAGGATAAGAGGTTGATTTAAAATTTGAACCTTAGTATTCAAATTTTGGATGGAGTGTTACATGTGCTGACCCCTAGATCTGCTTTGTGGAAAGAAAGGGAGGAGGAGAAACAGAGGTTAATTGGATAAGAAGTGGTTTTATAATGATATGTTCTCAAGTACATGTATTGTTATAGCATATTTTAAAACTAGAAAATTTATAATGGTATGGATGTAAATAACCTACTATTTAATAGCGCAAGACTGTTCAATACAATTCTAGTATAAAATATTTTCATAAACTATGGTTACAAATCTAGTGAATCAATTATACGGGAGTGAAAATTATTTTATTTATTTTCTTATTTGCCACGTATGTATATGGAGCACCTAAATGGCAAATAAGCAGGAACTCTGCTTTCTGATATGGTAAATGGTATCCTCTTAATAATACTAATGTTATATGCATATTATAAATAAAAGAGTAGTTTATTTTACCCCACTAACTATCGTCCGAGCCTAGAATAAACCATCAACTATAAAAACCAAACATTTTGCTCTCTTTAACTATCTAAACACGCTAAAACGCTTCTTTAAGTGAAAACTAATGCAATTTTAATCATAGTTTTCATAATTTTTATACCCAAGCAATCATTTTTTTACTAGCATTCACTTGCTAAGAGAGACTAAAGTTGGTCTAAAAATGAGTTCCAAGGATCAAATAACATTAGCAGGGATACTAACAAGTGAACTTAGCTAGTACTAATATGGATTAAAATATGCACTTAACTGGAAACTAATTTAATTTTTGAAAGGTAATAACTGGCAACGAATATCAAAGCGGTATGTATCAATCTCCATTCCTAGGTCAACACTTTATAATCTCTTCCAGATAAATTAACAATTGAAAGCCAGCCCCGTTGATGATGCAGAGATATCTGGATTTGCATCTTCTGCATAGCATGTTTAAAAGCCTAAATGCCATTATTTCTTGAAATGCGAGTGCCACTACCTGATCTAAATTGAAAAAATCGATGCAAAATAGGCCAACAAAACCCGAAATGGAATACCTTTTCTCCGTTTTTTCTTCTTGTTTAATTATTAAACAATTGAGAACATCTACACTTTATTAGACGGCCAACACTCATAAAAAACAGGAAAAAAAAGTCGATATGTGAGCTGGGCAATATACTTCATGTTAAAAATAATTATCATTTTAAACAAGGATACGGTCTATAAAACTTAACTTAACCACTATTTTTCATTATAATATATATAAATATTAATAAATATATGATTTTATTAAATTATATTTTAAGATTAATCTAGAATTATATTCTCTGTTTTTAAAAGATAAATAATTTAAAAGGTATTTATAATTAAAGTTTTAAAAACTTAATATTATTCTTGTTCAAAATAATTATTATTTTTAAACTGAGTCCAGCTTTCAAGCTCTCCAAACTCGAGGCTTAGTGGAATTGGTATGAATATTTTATGGGAATCATTGTACTAGTAGGTTGTAATAAACAAATGGCAAGGCCGTACAATAAGGATTAAGATAGAGAATCAGACGCGTACGTGACCTTTACCTAGTAATCGTACAAGGAAATTATTAACTAATACATCCCCATCGATCAATAATTAAATAATCACCACCCTAGCATCTTACTGTACTGATTGAAGTAGTAATTACTGTTGCTGATACGGACAAAGACGGTTCTAGAGTTCAAGATGCATGTTGTTTATCGTATTATGCAACGGGCACCCAGATATTTTTATTTATGGTAGTTTTTATAGTATAAAATGAGTACTTTTAAAATGTTGTTTTAAGAATACTTGACTCTACAATGCCCCAGTTTGCTCAAAAGCTTAAACTGGTAATAAAAGATAAGGAATTTATTTCCACTCCTGCTCCCTCTATAACATGAAAGATCTAAGTGTAATAGAATCGTGCTTATTTAATTACATCAACCATAATTCAAAATTGAAACCCTTGACGTTAATATTATATTGAGCTACATACACTTAGTTTGTCAAAAAGATTAAACTGACGCAGAAAGATAGACAATTAATCTATACTCAACAGTGTGTAATTGTGGGAGATATTTTCTCCAACAGGGTACACACAATTTGTCAATTGTAAATTCTAATTTGGGCATGCTATGATCTATAGTTAGCTTGGCTGCTTGAACTTCTAATAAACAAATTGAAAATGAAAATGGGCCCACCACAGACGATCACTAAAAAAGGCAGGTTAGTGACTGATTTGAGAAGGGACAAACCATAGAGCACACAATACAAGCCATCATCATCTTTGGTCATTGCTTAGGCCATGTGGTCAAATAATTAAGGAGTGCTGAATGGACTATTATATGGCTTAATTAGCTTGCCTGGAATTATTTTTGTTGTTAGGCCTCTACCTATGATAGGGTGCAAAGGTCATCACCCCTACGGAAATGATATGTTATTAGGTTGGACCAACCGATTGAGGCGTTAGTGAATGGACTGAAAACATGTCGATAAAGATAAGCTATTTTTTTCCTTTTCCGAGACATGAAGTATATATATCATTGTCATGGCATATGAGGTAGCTCAGGCTTTTGGTTACATAAATAACAATCCACATAACAATAGTGTGGACCACAAAATTCTCTAGATGTACTCTTGTGGATGGCAAATATAGGTAGCAATCCATGTGTGTAAAATTTAATTTTTTCGCTAGATTTATTTAGCAGGTAATTGTAATATATATTATTGCATATTACTAATGGCTAAACGGTTTCTAGGCTAGAAGGATTTAAGTATCCTGCCTGAAAATCTTAAAATTATCGTTAAAAGCTTGCATGCTCAAAATTAACTTTCTAGGGATGATATAAATAGTTTAATAATAATTTGATTTACTATTTTTTACAAAATGTTGGTTAGTTCAAACAAAGTAAATTTGAGCTATTTTCTAATATGCTTCCAAAAAATAGTATAATTTGCTTCTTTTACTACTACCATTCACTTTTTTGGCAAGATTTTCCTCTGAAACAACCGACAGTGCCTAGTTTGCCACAGTTGCCCACTATATTCCATAATTTAAAAAATGCACACTAAAACCCTACACACACAGTTATGAGATTATTACTTGTTTAATCACTATAAGTAACTTGTACATAAAAAATAAATTATAAAAAAACAACCAATTCCAAAGGTATATGCACCTTTGGGACCGTTCAAAGATCATCACCGGAGGAGAGAAAAATAAAAGAAAAAAAAAGCTGGGCAGGAAACCGATCGATGAGGCCGTTCAACAATCAAAAACGCCGCTTTCGCTTTAAATAACAATAAAAAAAGATGGGGGCGTAGTACAGTAGTAGAAAGTAACGGAAGCAAAGCGACACGCTACAAGTGTGAGCCCGATATAAAAAGCTTGCGACATTTTTTGCTCTCGCCCTTCCTCCGGCCTTCCTCTCTCCCACCATGGGGAGGAGGCGAGATTGACCTCCGTCACCGAAGAGCCGGGGGCGGTGAGAGGAGTACGGTAGCCAGTGACGCGCACCGGCGAGGGCTCCGATGAGATCCGCGAGGCCGCGCGGCGATGCTGTTCGACGGTGAGGTACGCACGCGCCACCACCTCGGCTTTGGTTCATGCGGCCCTTCTGCTTCAGGCGAGAGGCTGGCCGGCGTATCTCCTGCCGGCGATGGCCGGGAGTGCGCTCGCCGTACGAGTGTTGAGCTGGGGATCCCAGCCCTCCTGCTTGGTCGTCGATCTCTCGTTCTCTGCACGCGGATGAGTTGGTTTTTCCGCCGGCTCGAATAATCGAAGCCAAGCTCGCCGGGGTATTTGGCGCGCCTCGAGACGCGGACTCGTCGGCGGCCGGGCCGGAACACGGATTGGGCGACTGGCCGCCGTTGCTGACATGGGTGTCCGCAAAAGTCAAGCGGGGGCACGAAGTTCGAGGTCAGGATCAAATGCTTCGGCAAAAGGCTGTGGTTCTTTGTTCATCTTGGCGTACTACAAAGTTGATGCCAGGGAGGCCGGCCAGCAAAATGGTACTCCTCCTGTGCTTAGCTTATCCTGATGCTGCCCAAGTGCATTGCATTCAAAGGCAGGAGTATTTTGGAGTTATTCTTTGTGGTTTTTTCCAAGTGGATTTTCTCCCTTTTTACTTGTGGTTTTTTGGTTGTGTTTGATGGACAGTATCTCAAATTCTCCCAATCGTGATATTCACTCAGTTTCATATTATAAATTATTTTGATTTTTTAAATTAAACTTTCTTTAGCTTTGATTAAGTTTATAAAAAATATAATAATATTTTTAATAAAAAATTTAATGAAACTAATTTATTACTATAAGTATTGCTTATTTTTTTATAAATTTAATTAATTTTTTTAAAAAAATAATTAAAAAGTCAAAAACAACCTGTAATCCGATAGCAATATTGTAAAGCATCAAACTGCTGATAATACCTAGTAAGGAGTTGTGCTAAGTATTAATAAAAAAGAGGATGGAATGTTGCAAGATTATGCATGACAATAAGTAACGAGTTGTGCTAAGTCGACCGATTATTTCGATGTGTTGTGCATTAATCGAACACGGCAAATAATTACAACATATTATACTAAAATTCAACATATGTTTAGCCATGCCTTGTTGTTGTCAGTATTTGCCATTCTAGCAGTCAACTGTAATGAATCCAATGCCCATAATTTGGCAGTGGCCATTTCAATTTTCTGCTCACTCCTCCGTATGCGGAGCGTCCTCCGTACCATATAATACTAATTTAAACCTTTATAAAAAGCTTCATAATTTACTCGCTTGCTAACAAACAGAAACGGTAAATAATTAAAGAAGGGTGCAGTTTTTACCCCGTTGCTATCTATGCACCGGTTGAGCGCAGACAATCCCATGTGGGAGGGGTCAACCACGTGATCTGGGGCCTCACGTGAGTTGCATCTGGTCCCCGCCCCCTCCCCCTCCCCTCCACTCCACCACACGCTTTTCCCACTCCCGAACGAACCAGACACACCCCGTCTCCACCGTGGAAAAACAAAAACAAAAATAAACCGCCGACTGGGCCCCACGTGTCACTGATCGAACAGGGAAAAGCACACGCGGGTCTGTGCGCCACTCCCGACCTTTTTTTTTTCGTTCACGTCTCTCTCCTCCCGCGCGGGGAAAAGAAAGGAAGAATAAAAAAAACCCGGCTTATCCTTCCGCGTGGGCCCCACCATATCCTCCTCGCTTTTTACTTCTCTCCCCGCCTTCGGTGGTGCACGACAGCCCATGGTGGACCGCGAGCACGTGTTGCCCCGCGTGAAGCGTCCACCCGGGGTTAGGGCCTTAAGACCCTTTTGAAATGCATGATAAAAAAAATAGGTATAACAAAAATACAAGAAAAGAAGTGGCGTGTTTCTTTAAAATTACAGGAATCAAAAAATACAAGAAAAATAAAGAGGGGCCTTTAATAACATCAGAAACTTAAAAGATCAAGTTTAAAGTTTAGTGATTAATAATAATGTATGCTAAGATTAACTATTTTTGTGAGTTATAGTAATAAGTTTTGATATCAAGATAAGTATATTGATAGGTATATTGGTGAAGGCAAGAAGAGCTAAGTTGCTTTTATGGCAAGATGATATAGGACAAACAATAATCGATCGTGATAGATCATGTGATGGTGAAGGACAAGCAAATGGTTTAGTGTTAATGGACCAATACGATGGTGAAAAACGAGTGAAAGATTCACGTCAATGAAACATGCAACGCCATGCGAAGTTACGTATGTTCTTTATTAATCATTTGAAGATTACAAAATGGAGTGCCGAATATCAAGATGATACGATGCATTGATCAATGCAAATGTATAATTGATTTAGAAATAATGTATTTAATAAGATGTAAATAAATAGTCTTGATAGTGAAATAGAGTTGACGCTGACAACCCTCGAGATAAAGCAAGAAGATGACATGAAGTTGTTTCTAGAAGTATAGATTTTCTATTTGCTTTTGAGTATAGGAATGACGTGGTATTAGAGAGATACAACGTTGATGTGTTTGTTTTATATCTCAGTGCTAAAAGTAAACTTGGTAAGTGCTTTCTTAAGAGAAATCTAAACTTTGAAAGTATCTTGAGTTGCACAAATGGGAGAAATGTGTAAACCTTTTTGAGAATAGGAATACTGTACTATTAAGAGAGATACAACACTGATATATTTGTTTTATGTTTCAGTGTTTAAAGTGAACATTTTAAGTGATTTCTTGAGAGAAATTCAAGGCTTAAAAAGGATCTTGAGTCATACAGAAGAGGGACGAATATGCAAACTTTTAAATTTAAAATGCATTGACATCGTTAGTCTTCACTTTAGAGTCTCTAGTTGTAAAGTCTAGAGCATCCAAACCAGTATTTCTATCAGACAGAAACTAATCCGAAATCTCCGATACTAGACCTCCTTCAAAATGTCCAAGGGATACTTAAAGGAGGTGAACCCTACGGGATGGGAAGGAGAAAAGGTAACAAAATCATAATAAATATAAATATATAAAAGTAAGTTAGGAGACAATACAAATTTTTACCGAAATTCGGATCAACCGATCTTACGTCTCTATTAAGGAGCTCTAAAGAGTCAAATCTCTTTCGATCTCTTAGCTCACCAAGTTCAACGCTACAAATTAATTTGGCCTTCAAGCTTTTATCAAAGCTTAGCCCTTAGTCTAAGACGACCACCAATGTCTTTACTAAGACATTTGCTCCTACTTACTATAGAGTTTGCTCTATCAAATTAATCTCTACGTTAGAACTCAGAGAATCATGAGAATACCTCTTTTCTTTTAGAGGTGAGGTAAACCATCATAAACTTCCTAGGTGATCCACATGTTGAATCATTATGGATAATGCTTAGTCGTCTAGGAGATGATTATCTAAGAGTAACAAGCATAAGTTTGCACCGGTGTTGATCCATAAGTGATCGCACAAATCATAAGATCTAACTTCTCTCAAATCAACTAAAAGTCACTCTCAAAATATAGATTAAACTTAAGATCCAAGAGAGTGGAGTGGAGAATCTCTAACAAGCTTTTTGGAAAAGAAGTAGCAATGAATAAACACCACCCTCTCTAAAGGGGTTGGTGGGATTAAATACTCACCTCTATCAAAGCTAGCCATTACTAAAAAAATTTAAACTCTGGAGTAGTCAAACAGAATGTTCGGGAAATCTGAATAGGTCTTTCGCCCTGAATAGAGACTCTAATCTGGAGACTCCGGACAAACAATCCGGAGACTCTAGACAGGCCTTTTGATCTAGACAAAGACCTCAGTTTAAAGACTTCGGCCAACGATCTGGAGATTCTAGACAACACTTAGCGTTTGGTTCGGAGTGTTTGGTCTTAACTTTCAGAGACTCCGGACTATTCTCTCCGTTTGATAAAGAACTCAGTTCGGAGATTCTGGCCAAATGGTATGGAGACTCTAGATAGATTTCTCTATTTGACAAAAAGTTGTCCATAAGTTTTTACAAATCCTCGACACAAATATCCAAGGCATCGGGTAAGAAAACCTTAAACCCCAAGATGTACATGGTATTGGCATTCGTTCATCTAGACTTAATATTTTATTGATCAATTGCTTCTCAAACTGGTTAAACTTGAGTTTCTCTTAATAATATATGACTTGTCCTAATGAATAAGGAAAAATAAAAAAAATATTTTTTCATTTCAAGTCCCTTTTCTTTTTCTATTTTTTTCTTTTCTTTATGGTGTCTTCTTTTAAACAAAATACTCTTCCTTTAATGAATTGTTGCGAGATTTGTAATCATAATATATTAACTCCTCAATTTCTTATCATATATTACTTAAAACCCACTTAGGAGCTTAGATGTACTTTTAACTCTAACCATTTTGACAGGATACTCTAGAGTAACTTTATCTGGATACTTTGGATATTTGGTGTGGATACTTTGGAGAAAATTTTATTATACTACAAATGTTTTTCAGAAACGGCTATTTACACTTCTCTAGTAAGATCAATATAGTTTCAAACCAATAAAGTAAATAAGAGTTTGACGAGGTTGGATCTTTTTTCTTGTTTTTCCTATAAAATTAAACTATAAGAATGCAAATTGAATTCTTGAAAATTGATATGTCAATCCACCATTTCAAAGGGCACTAAATGGTTAATGGTGGGATTAACACCTAATCTGGCTGGTTTACTAGACGTCATTAATGGCGTGTAAACACAATACTCCGAATCTCCGGCCGCTGTTAATTTTAAGCCAAAAAGGCCCGGTAGTTTTTGTGTGTGATTATTTTATTTTGCGGTTAAATCCTGTCCACGTAAGCACGAGATAAATTTACCGTCAGTGTTAAGCCAAAACCACAGGTGACGACGCACATGATTCCTTTTTTTTATTCTAAAAAAAGTGCTTGCACGATCGAAGTACGTCACTCGTAAAGAATTGGTAGGAGTGCCATTCGGATTCCTAATATTGCATGCTGCAGCAAGATAGCTGTACTACAACAACTCCGTATTAAGGTTTCTTTGCCTACTTTAGTGAGTAGATCGAATATTTTAGTGGCAAGGGATGGCTTCTTCTCGATCCCCTTGTTGGATTGATGAATGATTTGCGGTTAAATCCTGTCCACGTAAGCACGAGAGAAATTAACTGTCAGTGTTAAGCCAAAACCACAGGTGACGACGCATGTGATTCCTTTTTTTTTAAAAAAAAAGAGCATGCAGGATCGAAGTACGTCACTCGTAAAAAATTGGTAGGAGTACCATTCGGACTCCTAATATTGCATGCTGAAGCAAGATAACTCTACAACTACTACGTATTCAGGTTTCTTTGCCTAATTAGTGAGTAGATCGAATATTTTAGTGGCAAGTGATGGCTTCTTCTCGATCCCCTTGCTGGACTGATGAATGATGGTGGAGCGGAGTAAATTACTACTAAAATTGACCAATTTTTGAAATGAAAACAGTATTTTATCAAGTTTTATACTTCTGGGTACGTATAATAATACTAGCATTTGGGGTAGGCGAGAGTGGGCACCCACGTGACGTCAGCCCACCGCCACGTCTGCGCCCACGAGTAGAACAACATTATTAAAGAAAAGCAAGGAGTGAGGGGTATGCCAGGGCCCGCGAGGTGGACCCACCGGCACTGCCTGCATGGAGACTTTCCGCCCATTTAACACAACTGCAGCAACCGGTGCGACGCCATGCCACGTCAGGCCCGGTAAAACCCCCGCCTCCGCACTGTCCAGATCAGGACCATCTACGTGGCCCCACACGTGGGTTCCACCAAAAGCGGACAAGCCTTATTTAGGGCATAATATTATTTTAGCGTTAATTTATTACTTCATCGGTAGTAAAATAATTTTATTTTTAGCCTCAATCATTTATCCAAACTAACTTCGTTTCTATCCCTCATCTATCATCGAATCATAAAACCATACGCTTTATTCCTACAGTATCTCTTATTAACTCTCACCTACCATTTAGTAGTACTATTTTACTATTAATAAATAGTACTTTAGTATGAAATATAAAATTATTTTAAAATAGAAAGGGTATTATCGTTTAATTGGGGGCTAAATTGGCCTTTTTCCCCGTCCACTACCCACCTCTTACTGCCGGTCGACGCTTAGATTTTCTCGCCAGCGGCCAGACGCCACGTGTCGGTTCGTGGCCCATGCTTGTGCCGTAAGGAAGAGTCCCCGAGATTTTACTGCGGGTTCGGTGGTAGCGTCGCTCTTCGGCCCGCGGGTGGGCCACACCCCTGCCCCGATCCGAGGGCGACGGTGGACGCCACGCTGGCGCTGCGACCCCGTGGCCGTCGGATGCGGGATCGCCGGGCGCGCGGATCCGGGCCGTCCGATGCGGGGATGGGCCGCGACAAAAAGAGGATGAGGCGAGCGGGTTGCCCAGAAAGCGAACCAGACGGAAGGGAGAGGAGGCCACAAGAGCGGCGGCGAAAGGGGGAAGAGGAGGCGGCCACCACCAAAGCAGAGGAGGCGAGAGGAGAAGAGAGGAGAGCCAGAGTAGTAGGAGTAGCCTAGAGAAGGAGGGGAGATTTCTAGGGAGAGAGGAAGGGGAGAGCGAACTCTCTCCTCTAATCTTAGCGGAGTGTTTGATTTTGCTTGGATCTGTGGTGTTTGGTGGTGAGGTTTGGGAGGAATCCGGCGAGGTTGGGGGTGGAGAGGAAGGAGGCGATTTGCAGGAGATCGGGGACGCATGTCTCAGATCTGAGATGGACCGGATCCGGGAGGGGAGCCGGAGAACCGGGGTGTCCGGTGGTGGCGGCGGGCCACCGCAGCCGCGCCGGCGGCTGAGGAGCAGCGGCGGCGGAAGCGGTGGCGGCGGGCCGAGGGACTCGCCTCGCTCCGAGAGGAGGCGGGGTGAGAGGTTGATGCTCAACGGCGGCGGCGGCGGCGGCGGTCGGGACGACGGCGACGAGACCTCCGACGAGAGCCTCGGAGACGACGACGAGGACGCCGACGAGGAGCTCTCGGCGTCCGCGCAACGGTACCAGCCGTTACAGCGGCGGTCGCCGAGCACGGCGCCGCCGCCCTCGCCTCCCCAGCCTGGCGGCGGCCATCACCATAGCAGTAGCAGCAGCGGCGGAGGTGGGGGTGGGGGTTACCACAACCATCACCACCATGGCGGCCAGCCGCAGATGCATCGGAAAGGCGGTTCCAATCCGAAGAGCCCCATCGTATGGAAGGCTGCCGACGAAATGATCGGCGTGCCGGTTCCGAGGAAGGCTCGGTCAGGTATGCGCCGGAAAGCACGGAGTTTTTTACATCTCCGATTTTCTTCTCCATATGCCTAACGCTCTGCTGTTGTATGTTCACAGCTTCTACGAAGAGGAGCTCACATGAGTGGTCGGTCGGCGGCGGCAGCGGTAGCGGCGGTGGAGACACTTCGCAGATCCAGAGGCCGTCCACACGGCCGATCTCTCCAGCGTCCGGCTCTACCACCGGGCCTGCAAGGAAGAAGCTGGTAGGTGTCGAGCCCGGCGGCTTTCATGTCGTCACATGTCTCCTCACCTCTTTGGCTTGCTGATTTTTCTCTCGGTTTTTAGCTGATTTTTCTCTTGGTTTTTCTTTGGTCTCTTCACAGAAAAATCTCGTTGGCAGTGGGAGCAGCAGCGCTTCCGGGCAAGCACCGAAGCAGCGGCCGTCGCCGGCATCAGCTCCGTCGACAGCGCCTCCGCAGCCACCGCCGCCGAAGATTTCTAAGTCGCCGTCTTTCATTCAGGAGGAGATCGAGGTCGCCGAAGTTCTCTTCGGCCTCACCAGGCAGTTCCCATGTCCTCCCAAGCCAGTGGAGAGCAACCACAAGCTGGAGGTCAGGGGCGCCCCGGAGGCCAAGTCCGGGAACTCCTCGCCGGTCCCGTCGTCCTCGGTTGCCCGGCCATCAGATTTGACCTTCGTTGCTACTATAGGTTTTTAGCCTCTTCCACTTCTTCCAATGATTTTTTCTTTGCCGATTATGGGTTTTGGGAGCCTAATTGAATCTTTTGCTGCTTTTGCAGCGCCAAAGAGGAAGCGGCCACGGCTCGTTAAGTATGACGACGTCCGGCCAGCGAGCCCGGCGAAGCCAGACATGGCAGAGCCGTCCTCAAGGCCGGAGGCGCTTCCGGCATCAAGATCAGAGGGAAAGGCGTCGGTGTCGGCTGCTACCGACAGTGGTACCACCACCGCTACCGCTGGTGCGCAGCACGAGGCTACGCGGGAGCCAGAGAAGAGGGAGGACCATAGGAGTAGAGATTCGGAGCTCCGGGCCGGCGAATCAGATCGCCGGGATCACATGCCGGAGAGCCAGGCAGAGCCGACACCGCCGGCGCAGCCCTCAGGCAAGCCGGACGGTGAATCGGCGGCGGTCGTCTCCGATGCTAGAAAAGGCGAGGCCATCGCTGCGACCAAGATGTGGGGCCTCTTTGATTTTTATATTATTCGGTGTTGCGATAACCATTATTGTTTTTGGATTGTTCCGATCTTATTTAAGTGATTAATATATTCGCAATTTGTGTGAACGATTTTTTTTTCAGTGAGCTGGCATCTGATGGCGCTCGGCAAGAAAAGTTTTGCATTGATCTCATGGTGGGTATTTGCTTCCTTGTGTGTGTGTGGTTGAATTTGGTGTTGCGGAATCTGTTGGGCCATGATTGAAAGCGACAATTTTTGCCGCAATTGTTGCTTGGTTTTTCTCCTTTTATCTTATCTTTTGGCTCCTTTCTGACTTATTATCTTTTACATTTCTTGCTTTCAGGCTCCTCCTTCTGGGAAGCTATCTCCTGATGGAGATGGTGCTTCCGACCCTGATGTGGATAACAAGGGATTGGATTCTGAGATGGACATGGTGTGAACTTCAGTCTCACCAATTTTTTTAGTTTAGTTCCCCGCTAGAACATTGGATTTTTGGACACTGATTAACCATTTTGTCTGCCTTCTGGTTGGATTTTAGGTTGGGAGAGGAAATTCCGAAAAGAAAGACGGGGAGATGCCACGGAGAGGGCTGGAGATCAATTTGGAGGATGATAAGACGGTGCAGAGGATGCCAGCGGATGAGCTTGCTCCCAAGAAACTCACGCTGCAATTGGATTTGGAGAAGCCCAACCTTGGTGACGAAAAATCCCCATCGGAACGACGGCCACAGCCGGCATTGCAGCAGCAGCAGAAACCTAAGAATGAGATAAAGCATGAAAAATCTGGTAACAATTTTGCTTTCTTTGTCTGCACATTTGGTTCTTTTGGTTTTCGAAATGTGGCTGTTTTTTCATCTGGCATTCATCCTCTCTTGCAGCAATGCCTGCTGTTACACCACCTATGCCGATACCTGTTGGAAGTTGGCTGGGGAGTTTTCCACCATTTGGGTTAGTTTTCTTGGCTGATTGGTGCTACCCGCACTCTTGATCCCAGAAGAATCTGTGATCTAAAGCTTGCTGTTTCCTGTCTTCCCAGTTACCTTGGTTCATTACCGGCACTATCAGCAGCTGGTCTTCATCATCCTATGGATGCCAAGCCAGGTTCTTCTGCCGGATTACAGGTTTGCTTTCTCATTTCAGCCTAGGAGTGGTTCTCTGCGCTTGGACCCCCTTTCAAGCACTGATTTTTCTCTATTTTTAATTGCAGCATGCTGCATTGCTTACTCCACCGCCAGTACGGCCAAAGCGCTGTGCTACGCATTGTTTCATCGCGCAGCAGATCCTGTACAACCAGCGAATTACAAAGATGAACAACTTCTGGACGCCGGCGGCCGCCGCCGCTGCCGCCGCTGCCAGTAGATCGGCGGCGCCATTCTTTGGTCCAAGACCATTCAACATGGGTGTGGTGCCGCCAGCGGATGCTGCCTCCCTTCTTGTGAATCCAATGCAGGGGAGCTACCCTGTGAGGGCCCACGCCCCACTGCAAGAAGCCAAGGCTCCTTCAATGGCTAGCTCTCCTTTCCAGGGGAGCCTATCAAAGGATAAAGCAGCAATAAGCAATGCTGCGGTTGCTGAATCAAACCAAAGAAAGCAACCTCCGGCTCATGAAGCACAGCAATCCAGTCCCGTACCGAACATGCTGGTATGTTTATCTTTGGCATGCGATATGTTTTCATTCTTGGTAAAACATCATTTGGTTTTCTTATGAAAGTCCCCATCTTTTTTTCAGCAAGGCCCAGCATTCATCTTTCCATTCAACCAGCAACAAGCTCAAGCTGCAGCTCTGGCTGCTGCAAATGCTGCAAATCGAGTGGGTGATACAAAGCCTTCTGGGGGAAGTAATGCAATGCCACCATCTGCTGCTGCCCACACTTCAGCAGCAAACCCTGGTGCAGCGGCCATGAACTTGAGCTTTGCCAACTTGCCACCAGCTGATGCTCAGTTTTTGGCCATCGTACAGAATGGCAGCTACCCGTTCTCGGTTGCTGCTCATGCTGGAGGACCTCCTGCTGCCTATCGAGGCATGGCACCACCAGGACCTGCTGTTCCGTTCTTCAATGGGCATGTTTACCCTTCTCACATGTTGCACCCATCACAGCAGCAAGGGGCGTCACCACAAAATCTTCAGAAGACCTCCATGTCAAACATGTCTGCTTCCTCTCAGAAGCATCAGCCACAACAATCTCAAGGGTTACTGGGATATGCACCAAATGCTAATGCTGCCACCGCTGCCAATAATTCCCAGAGCTATTCCAGTGGCAACCAGCGCCCACTGCTGCTGCCTGGCCTTGCTCACCGCCAGGACAGTGAGAAAACTGTGCAAGATGTTCCATCAGGCGATGACAAGTCATCTCACCCTCAGAAAGGAGGTTATGATCATAATTATGCTGTTCCAGTTCATCTTCCAAATTTTGCATTGATGCCCCCTACTTCAACTGGTGGTGGTGGTCAAAGTGACAAGAAGTTAAGTGATCACCACCTGCAGCAGTTACCACCGGCGAGTCGAGGCCAGGGTGTGAGAATTGATCTTGCTTCCTCTCAGCCTTTTATGATGCCTTTTGGCTCTGTTGGTGCTCCTGGATCTGCCCCAAGTGGCCTTGACTTTTCTTCATTGGCGCAGAACCATCCACTATTCCAGAGCCATCAAGAAGCAGGAAGGCATGGTTATCCTCAGCTCAATTTTGCCCCAGCACAATCTGTTCAAGCTGGTCAACACAAGCCCCAGCATCAAGTCACTGGAGAAACAAAATCTGTGGCTGGGGATTCTTCAACGCGTAACACTGTTGACAATGAGAGAAAGAAATCAGCAGCTGGAAAGTACCCAGGTGATTCACAGCAGCATTCACTTTCCTTCTCCAGGCAAGATAACAAATCTTATGTGCCTCCTTTCCTTAGTGGAAGCACTAATGAGAGCTCATCCCGCACCTTGAGTCTTATTGGGTCAGAACCTTCAAATGCTTTCAGTCTAGGAGGCAAATCGGCAAATGCATCGGCCCCAGCAGCTACATCAGCTGCAGCACCATCCCCTTCCAGCATTCCTCAGCAGCAGCAACAACATTTCCTTCAACTTCATAAGCAGCAGCAACAATTGATTCAGCATCACCATATGAACTCTCGCCCCAGATCTGCCGCACCAAGCAATACAGGTGGATATTCAGACCGCTTGAACATGCCAAGTTTTCAGGGTATGATGTACCCATCAAGTGCTGCCCAAGGGGGCGTTCCTAGTCAATCTCAATTGAAGCCTTCATCAACCAGAGCAATGGGTGCACCTGCTGGTGTGGCTTCCCCTGGTGTTCCACCCTCTAATTTGATTGTGATGAAGAATAGTGGTCTCCATCAGCAACAAGCTAAAGCTCCTCTGCAGTCTCTCTCTACCTCAAACCATCAACCCCAGAGTTCATTTAACATGAGTTCATCAAAGATGGGCCCTGTCACTAATATTTCTACTGGAGGAGGGGATTTATCACGATCTTCAAATGCTCCTGTTGCTTCTGGTTCACCATCCAATTCAGTTTCTAAAAGTACTGGTGGCAGCCCACCGGCTTCTGGAAGTGCAAAAGGTGTTCCACCAGCTGTCCAATTGCCATCACCTCAACAACAATCAGCCAAGAACCCAGCATCAACCTCTGGAGCCAAGTCAACTCCCACAAATCACTACAGTAGTATGCCTATGCCATCAATCCTTGGTCAACAGCCAAATGTGCCACCTGCTAATTCAGGCAGTAAGCAGCAGTCGCACATGCCATCATTGAAACAGCAGCCATTTCCACAAGGTCACTTCTTCATCTCCAGTGCATACACACCACAAGCCCCTGGAGCTGCTGGAGGTGTTGCTCTTGGGCTTTACCAGAAGCGCTCAGCTGACAAGACGCAGCAGCAGCCACCCCATCAGCAGAGTGCCATGTTGGGTTCGTCTACTATGCTCTCCCTCTGCTCTACTTCCATGTCAATTTCCACAACTGCAATGCCAACTGATCCAGGGAAGGTTCTTGCAGCAGCAGGCAGCAATAACATGAAGACACTTCATCCTCCTGCTGGCAGTTTTATGCATCTTGCAGCGGCATCTCAGTCTGCGAGCGGTGTGCCTCACTCTCATATGTCAGCGGCACAATTGACTTTTGGGCCCCCAATGTCAATGTCTGTAAAACCCTCGAGTGATCAGAAGCCTGCTGCTGGTAATGGGCATTGCTCTTTTCTCCCCATCTACTTTTTCTTCCCTGTACAAGCTCAAATGTTTCTCCCATGAAGCAAGCCTGCTGTAATTTCTTTTTCCTAATTGAAACATCTGTCTTATCAGGTAAGTAAGATGTCAATGCTCGGACGCCAGGATGCTACTCTGGATTTGCGAGCTAACTGCTAATTCTGAACATGCGCGAACGGAGCTACGCCTCTTGGACCCCAGAAGAAGCAGATAGCAACAACAGCCACGGGCGCAAGAGCCTGTTTGTTGGCAGTTAATCAAAGAGGACGGCGAGTCCATTCCATCCTTTGCTGGACCATTTGCTAACTGAATTATTTGGAATGGTTGATGGGAATGATACTTTTGTGTAGTAGGTTATCCTCTCATGATGGAAAGCTGGAGGTGCATAGAATCTCTTTTTAGCAATTTTATGCATGGATGTCAAAAGCTGGTCTCTTTCTCCCTCTCTCCCAACTGCTTTAGCTTTGTTCTTTTTGTTGTTCTCTTAACTGAAGGAAAAATTAATTAGAATGCACTACAAGGTAACTTTTGTGACGTGGCGGTGTTCCTTTCCCACAAAATTCCTCACCATTCTCTGCATGGAATGTTTTTGTTTGGGTTGGGAGGGGTGGGCATGGCATGGCATGGCACGACCTGCCTTTTCGGTTGTGTTGTGTTGTAATTAACTTTGAAAGAGAAGTGAGAAATGAACTTACGAAAAAATCAAGGTTGAAAATTTCTGGTCTATTATGTCATCGGTCTCTGCAATGCTATAATCCGAAAGTGAGGTGTGGTGTGAACTATACTCTTGCTTTTGTTAACTTCAGTGGATGGACAATCTTCTACTGCTATCTTGATGGATATCGCATTAAAAGCTCTAGTTGAATACACGTGTCTGGATTCTGCACCATTCAACGTCCAGGCTGAAATAGCTTCACTTTCTTGGCACTAGCATTGGTGTTGACATCTTCGCTTATTTCACACAGATTGTGGGGCCGTGTGCTCATATCATCCTGATGCCGTTGTCTAGATCCATTGATCTCAGTTGGTGACATGTTGTGATTAATTTGCCTGCCGGATTTTTTGAATGCCTACCACAAGTAGCTTTTGCGCCATGAGCTTTCAAGCACTCATCAGCATTGGCATATCTATCCTATCCTACGGATGCACACAAACCAAGGTGGTCCCTATCAAACATGCAAATTGTCTTTTTGATTGAGGACAAAGTTTGTTGTTTCGCCTTTGTTCAGAATGCTTTCTCTGTCATGACGTTCCAAGCGAAGCTGTTCCCTGCAAATGTTGATTCTGCTTAATGTTGACGTAGATCTAATTATCCGTAGCATGTTTGTAGAAGTTTTATCTTTTTCGTTGCCCGGGTCGTTTACCTGCCCAAATGACCATTTGGTCAGGCCCTTGTTTTTCGTACGGCGACTAATGGCAACAAGTTGAGCAAAGAAATTACTCGTTGTAAACAATTTGGGCTGTTTCTTTCCCATTTTTTTCACTCGTAGATGTGAGGTTGTCGGCTATTGCAGTCATCACTGACGCTCAACGAACAGAAATCGGTAGACCAAGCTTTTGTTTTGTATTGCAGTGGAATATAAATCTTTCGGTCTAAATGTTTTTAAGACAACGGTAATATCGTTTGATGTGACTATCTTTAGAAGTTGTCGTGTCAAAC
Source organism: Oryza coarctata (assembly GCA_030770085.1). NCBI lineage: Eukaryota > Viridiplantae > Streptophyta > Magnoliopsida > Poales > Poaceae > Oryza > Oryza coarctata. The sequence goes on along the minus strand of CM061474.1, from coordinate 16,505,885 downwards.
AATTTTTCTTTTAATTTAAGTTGCTATTGATAAAAAATTATAGCATTCTAAAAATAAGGAATAATAGGGAGAGATGTGACACATGAATAATACTTTTATTAAACGCAACAGTCACAAATAAGCCAAAACTTCAATCCATAATTAATAGACATGTAGTAAATTAAATTTGGACAGTACCCACAAAGTATGTTGTATGATTCACTTATTTGTTTGTTGTGTGTCACGGTTCATTTCTTGTGAAATAAATACATCCGGCATCCCTGGCTCATTCTGGTTCACATTTTCGTCAAAGACAGATAAAAACAACTGTGAAATTTTTGAGGTTTCGATGCAGAAGAAAAGCAGATTCCGAGAGAAATTTGGCATGGCTTTCGAGAATTCAACTTTGGAACACTAAATTTGATGGAAACCTATCGGAGATCAAAATTTGGAAAAAAAAAATCCATTGTATCGCCAAGAGTCGGGATCTGGTGCTCAATCCAAAAGGACAATTCTGCTCAAAAGTAGCTTCTGCCTTTTTTTTTTGCTTTTACACGAGTGGCTTCTGTCTTAGACAATCCATGATTCTGATAGTAACTTTCAATAGCTAGTGTTATTTTGCTGGAATTTACTTTATCTATTTTAAAATTTTAAAATTTAGTAACATATTACTTAATTAGAGGTGGCATTTGATTCTAGGATAAAGGTGAAGCGTAAGTGCACATGTAAAATGAAAATGCTATTACTAGTTTTAATTATTATAAACTTAAAAACTAAATTTATTTAACATTTTAAAATAATTTTTATATATAAAATTTTCGTATAAAATATACCGACATTTAGCAATTTAAAAAAACATAGTAATAGAAACCAAGATAAAATACATATCTTAATAAAAAAGACGATGGTTAGTAATACTAATGAGTATCTATATTCATAATATTAGATATTATCTAATTGAATAATAAATTGTTATATTTTAGGATGAAGAGAGCAGAAGCAAAATGATTCTGAAGCCTCATTGCCCGATAAAAAACGAAGGCCCACTTATCCTGGTTCACCGCACACCTGGAACGCCGGGAGCACCCAACGCGTGCGCCTTGCGCCAGCGACCCTACAAAAAGGCCGCGCCGCGTCGCGTCCGTAAGCCGATCGAGCAACGCGTGCGAGCGACACCAGCTGCAACCGCGTGGGGAATAGAGAGAGCCTCCCTCGCCTAGTCGCCGGCGCTTCCCTTCCACTCCACCAGCCCCCACCCTCCTTGCCGCCGCCGCCGCGCGTCGTCGCGCCCGCGCACCGCAAGAGACCTCGTCGCCTGGCGCCCTCATCACCGTCACTTCGCCAGTACGCCACTGCACCGACCGAAACGGCAGCCGCGATCCCTTCCTGCGTGTACTACGCGGTACGTCTACCTACCGCGCTAGCTTCGCCTCCCACGCCACGAGCGCCTCCGGCCGGCTCCGGTTCCCGCCCGCGTCCTCCACGCAGCAAACGCCGGGATGCCGCTTCACCCAACCACCACCCAGGTAGGCACCCACAAATCAACGGACGATTGGTTACTCACTCCCAGCATCAGAGAACACCAGCCGGATCCGACCAAACGCCAGAGCCTAACGGTTGGCAGCAAATTACTCCTCTACTCTCAAATTACGCTTCAGTACTCGTCTTAAAATATATAGCAATATAATATTAGATAAGACATATTCTAACACTATTAATATTTATAATAATAGACTGCTATATTTTAAAACTGAGAAAGCATTAGAAGTAATTAATAATAACATCATATATTCACATTTGCATTCATTGTCCACAGTACCAACTCAAAAATCCTTCAAAACTTCACCAGCAAAAGAAAGCAGGAGCAGCAGCACAGCAACTGGCTGACTCTACTGTTGTACTCCTTCCATCCATTTTTTTTTCAATATTGCATAATACAATACATGCATGTACTAACTAGCACCTCTGTCATCAAAGTAGAGAGAAGTCCCACCCTAAAGGCCTAAAGGTGTTTAGGTAGCGTCCATAAATCTCTTGGTGTCTTGTCCCTAGGGCTTCTAGGCTTTTTGTATGAAGCCTTAGACTAATGCTCTTCTAAGGGTCTAAATTGAATAGATTAGGTAGAAGTATAGAGCTAATCATTTCGACTTGGTCTATCTAAGTCGTTCATTCCAAACTGGCTAGTTTAGGGCTCTACCCTAGGCTAGTCGGCTGGATGACCCCACGTAAACTAATTGAGCTCGCGTGCTCTTCTTGTGGTCCTAGTGGCATGAGCCTAGGGGTTGAGCACGTGGAACTATTCCAACACTGTATTTAATGTGGTAGGTTTATATATCCCCACTAGCATGACACATATGCGCCTGAGACGGTTAGGACAACAAGATGGATATTTACCCTAATAGCTAGGCGGTGTGTGATAAAACAAATATTGCCCCCACACCTGTCGTAACCGAGGAAGGAGGGCAGGGGGTCTTGTTGAACCACACAACATCTTCCACCCTCCACGCATCCAGCCGACTCGTTGCAAAGTGGGCCTCACCAGGCAAGCACGACGCGTGCAACCATATAGTGGAGTGAAGCCTATGAAGCGTGCTTCCGATAAAATTAGATTGATCATACTTAAACTCTATATGTAAGACTCATCAGTCTCAAATCATGAGCATTTCTCTTCGTCCATTATGATACCTCTCAAGAATATATAAGGGGAGGACTATGGATAGAAAGGAGGAGAAAACCACTTTGAAATACTTAACCACTATAATTCACATATGGAAAAAAGCAAGAACATAGGAGTAGAGTGTTATTCTACTGAGTAGTCCAAGCTTGTCTAAAAAATTCTACATTCATCTTCCTCCTTGCGATTAGAGCTCCATTGACTCCACGAACTACCCACACGATTTAGCCATACCGTCTGGTTCGAACTTAGAAGGGGGCTTATGTAGGTCTCCACTCTCGGTGCTTATTTACCGACAGCTCGTGCGCCAAGTAGGGGTTGCCATTTTCTTTTGTCTACATTTGAATCTTTAGTCATTCCCACCGAAAGGGCTAGAAGATGATGGGTGGATGCCATCGCCATAGCTCTGACTCAGAGGAGTTGGAGGATGCTGTGCGACACCCTACATTGCCGCCACCGTCGCAGTGCTAGCTGGCGCCCCGCTTGTGGTATTGGCGTGCCTCAATGTGTTACACGCCCTCCTGAGCTAAGGAAGAAGGCACCAACCCTAGTGTTGTGGTTGTGGCTACCCCATTACGTTGGGAGCATTGTCAGCAAACAGAGCAACCGATGGTCGTTACATCGGTAGGAGCACACTAGCCATCGGTTCGGCGCTCCTAGACATAGGAGGAGCAAATCGAGGGAGTGCTTTATGAAAGGATCTTGAGTTACACAGAAGGGGGGTGAATGTGAACACTTTTATTCCTAAAATAAACTATCAGTAAAAATTAGATTTCTCTCCAGAGTCTTCGATTGTATTGTCTGGAGTATTTGGACCAGCCTTTCTATTAGATAGAGAGACTAGTCCGTAGTCTCTAGTTATATAGTCCAGAGATTTCAAACCTCGTACAAAATGTCTAAGGGGCACTCAAATGAGGCGAACCTTAAGTGTTACAGATAAAGCAAGGAAATAAAATCACAAAGAATATAATAGGTAACAAAATGCTAGGAGACAAACAATTTTTTACTGAAGTTTGGATCAACTGATCATACGTCTCCATTGAGGAGCTCTGAGAACCGGATCACATTTGATCACTTGCCTCACCAAGATCAACCCTAGAGACTAGTTTGGCCTCCAAGCTATCACCAAAGTATAGCACTTAGTCCAAGGTCTCTACTAGGACATGGTGCTTCTGTTTTCTATAGAGCTTACTATACCAAACTAACCTCTAATGAAGGACTCAGAAATTCACTGATATATCTATTTCCTTATAGAGGTGAGGAAGACCTTCACAAATGTCTTAGGAGATTCACACGTGGAGTCCTCACGAATAACGTCTAGTCATCTAGGAGGTGGTCCTCCAAGAGTAACAAGTTTGAGTCTTCATCGGTGTTGTTCCACAATTGCTCACCCAAATTCCAAAGATTTACTCTCTCGTAAATCACCCAAAAAGCACGTTTAGAGGGTGAATTAAATTTAAGATCTAAGATAGTAAAGTGAGAAATCTCTAGAAAGCTCTTGTGAGTGGTGTAGAAATGAATGAGCATCCCCTTTCTTAAAGGGGATTGATGGGGTTAAATATGCACTCCTCTCAAAACTAGCCGTTACTCAAATAATTTTAAATTCTGAAGTATCTGCTCCAAAAGTCCGGAGACTCCAAACAAGCTTTTTGGCTTAGATAGAAAGTTTAGTCTAAAGACTTCAGACAATACTTTGCTTCGAGAGAGAAGGATTGGAGTATCCGATCTAAATTTTTAAAGACTTCAGACATGCCTCTTTGCTAGACAGAGAGCTCAGTCCAAAGACTGTAGCCAAAGGGTTTGGATAATATGAGTTGATTTCTCTGTTTGACTCAGAAACTTGTTCATATGTTTCCACAAATACTAGATACAAACATCCGAAACACTAGCAGAGAAAAACCAAAACCCCAATATGTATGTGGTGCGAGTGTTCGCTTATCTAGTCATGAAAGTTTGATTGAGTATGTGCATTTTGAACCGATCAAATTTGAGCCTTCTCAATAGTTTGACTTATCCTAAGGACTCAAGGAATAATAAAATTATATTTTCATCGTTTCAAGTCATTTCTTCTTTTCTAACCTTCATAGAGGGTCTTGTTTTAACCAAAATAATCTTTAACTAGATGGATTACTGTGAAATTCTCAATCATATCATATTAGCACCTTAATTTTATATCATATATCATTCAAAACTCACTAGAAAGCCTAGATGCACTTTCACTCTACTTGCTATGCAGGCACTCCTTAGGCACGCCAGGTTCTAGGTGACAGGTGCTAAACTCCCGAACGAAGGTGGTTGGAAGAGATCGTCGATCTCATTGGCACGCCGCACCGCCAGGTGGCCACCAACAATGCATGTGGTGGCTCTAGGGCTAGTTCGTTAGTAACGTTGTCAATGGATCGGTCACCGCGCGACGTCAATATCACCCTGGGACACGTGCGTGACCCATGACCCCTAGTTGCTGCCATACGACTGATGGGTCCCCAAGACATCCACCATCGCCTTGATGAGTAGAGGGCTAACGAGGATGTCTTACATCTGAGCGCGCTCGGGAGCGGTGTGGAGACAACGTGGTCATGGATGATTAATCATCATTTGGCCATCCCCGCTGTAGTTGTCACTCCCTGGAGCATGAAACCTCATGCTTAGGGTCCCATTCTAACACCGTGCCTTATGGTGCTGGCTGTCAAGCTTTTATCGAGGAACTTTGGTAGGTTCGCTAGGCGGTTTTCGGCCGATCATCCTAGAGAAATATAATTGCTCCATCAACCCAGTAGAATTTCTCTAGATCTACACCACCGCCATCCAGACAGCAAGAGGTGTCGAGCAAATCATGGACAACTACTTCCATGTGAACCTTACGGAGGGTTCCATTGCGTTGTGAGGCGAGCTATGTCGTTAGTTCATCGCCAATTTCTAGGGCACTTATAAGCACCCTGATATAGAGTCCGACTTCTACAAAGTCCAGCAGTGGGATGGTGAGACACTAAGGTATTTCATCCAACATTTTAGTCAAGTTCACAATACCTTTCTACACATCCCAGCACATGGCATCATCTTGGTGTTCTGAAAGCGAGGTCTGTGATGAGTGAACCTAAGAAAAGCTCACGACGCACAAGATTCAGACTACTGCAGAGCTCTTTGTGTTGGTCAGCAAGTGTGCCACGATGGTGGAAGCCCTGGTGTGGTATCTTACTTGCCCTGAGCGTGACTCTGATGATAGTGCATGCCCTTTCTATTAGGCTAAAATGAAGGAGGAGGAGGAGGGCTCTCTAGATGAGTTCGTGCTCACAGTAGACAACAAGCCACACGACCTACCTCGCGCTAAGGGCGGTAAGAAAGCCCCTCCATAAGGCAAATGGTGTGAGATCCATCAAACCAAGTGGCACGACCTCACAGAGTGCTACATGGTCAAGGCAATAGCTGAGCGCTGCAAGAAGGAGTGCAAAGATCATGTCGTCGAGGTCAGGGGCGTTGAGGATGTTCAATCTATTGACCTTGGGTTCCAAGAACTCGGGCACACTATTGTGACCTTGTATGGTGGTGCCTTTACCCAACCCTCACACCATAGCATCAAGGCTCTACGGCACAAACTTTCGTTAGCCACACCAAGCTCAGAGGCCACCTAATGCCTTAAGTAGTCAGACATCCCAATCACTTTTGACTAGTTTGGCCACCCTGTGAACATCGTGTGCTTTAGGCAATTGGCACTAATGGTCTCTCCCATGATTTGCAATGTCAAGGTGACCCGTGTCCTTATCAATGAGGTTGTGTGCCTCAACCTCTTCTTCCTTGATGCATTTGAGCATCTTGAGATCCTGCTCCATTGCCTCAAGTTGTCCATGCCGTATAATGGCATCATTCTGTGCCCTACTCCACCAAGCGCACTAGGGGCTCACTCCAGGGCATGCCTGATCCGCACGAAGAAACAACTGGTCTATTTTATTAGCGAGGTGCTGCACAATGCCAAGACCCAGTACCCGTAGGCTCAGAAGATGCTATATGCCATTGTCTTCGCTTCCAAAAAGTTACGGTATTCCTTCCAAGTTCATAAGATCTCGGTGGTAACCTTATACCTCTTTGGTCAAATTCTCCATAATTGTGAGGGCTTTGTGCGTGTTGTTAAGGGGCAATTGAGCTTGCTGAGTTTGACTTGCACTTTGTTGGCTACTATGTCATAAAGAGCCAAAATTTGACCGACTGCGTGGTGGAATGGACCTCGGTCCCCGAGCTCAAAGAAGTGCACATCTAAGAAAAGCTCATAGAACATTCCATCTTGATGGCCAATCGAGATGAAGGAAAAACCTCGCGATAAGGCAAGGGGACCTAGGCGACCACTTCAGTGAGAGATCCCGTTAAGGGGTTGTCACCCAGTGAGCATGCTTTGCTAAACGATAGAACCCTTATGGATGGATGAAATCCTCAGGTTCTTGAAAGAAAGTATACTTCCCAATGATGATATTGCTGCTAAGCAGATCGTGCACCAAGCAAAGCACTACGTCTTGGCTAATGGGGATCTCTATCAGCGTGGTGCGAATGGCATACTCTTGAAATGCATCACTTGGGAGAAAGGCAGTCAACTACACCATGATATCCACATGGGTGAGATTGGTAGCCATGCATCATTCCGAACGATGGTTAGGAAAGCCTTTCGGCATAGGTTTTGCTAGCTGCCAGCTCTCTATGATGCCACCGAGCTCGTCCACCACTATAGGGCGTGTTAGTTTGATGCAAAACAAATATACCAACCAACATAAGCTCTACAAACTATACCCTTGTCTTGGCCATTCGCATTTTAGGGGCTTGACATCCTCGGGATGTTTTCTTGGGCCGTTGGGGAATACGAATACCTCTATGTCACCATTGACAAATTTACCAAATAGCCTGAAGCATTTCCGACCATGAAGGAGGACCAACACTCTACTCTTAAGTTCATATGTAGTCTCATGAGCCGTTTCGGCATCCCCAACCAAATCATCACTAATAATAGGGTCCAATTCATGAGCTCCCTCTTTGGATAGTATTACGAAGACCTCGAGATCAAGCTGTGCTTTGCCTCGGTTGCACACTCGATTAGAAATGGCCAAGCTGAGCATGCTAATGAAGAAATCCTGAAGGGACTCAAGACGGACATGCACAATGAGCTCAAGAAGCATGGTGCGTGTTGGATCAATGACCTTCCCTCAATCCTTTGGCGAAAAGAACAACACTATGCCACGTGACTAGGGAAACCCCTTTCTTCCTCGTCTATGGCACCAAAGCAATGTTCTTGTCTAAGCTCATACTTGGCTCTTCATGTGCTAAGATCTATAACGACGATGATTAAGATCAAATGAGGCATAATGACGTTAACTACTTGGAAGAGAAGCACCAATGTGCTTCACTCTAGGTTTCCAAATAGTAGAAAAACTTGAGGTGCTATCATCAGCTCTCGTTTGAACCTGGTGATTGGAGGTTGGAGATCTTGTGTTCCACCATGTCCTCACGTGGACCGAGAAGAACAAACTCCCCCATACGAGAGGGCCCTTTCCTAATGACCGGTCTTGCTAGGCCAGACTATGCACGATTGGCAACAAAGGATGAGACCTTGCTTCCCAATCCCTAGAACTTAGAACACCTGTGTACATTCTATCCCTAAATAATGTAAGTAAGTGGTTAAGCTTAGGTCCATAAGGACTAGTCTCCGTCCATACCCAGGTCAGCCGGGGGCTACCACTTAGTGGTTGCGCCACCATTATGTAAATATAGTTAAATTCCATGAATTTTTATCTTTTTTTAGATTATGGTAAGATAACCCATGTTCCTCATCACCTCAGGTGTGTAGGTTTCATATCAGGGCTACGTGTGCTCATGGTAACTTGGTAATAGGGAATCTTTCAATGGTGCTCTAATTGGCAGGCCATGCCTTGGATGTCATCAAGTTCCGAGGTCCTCAAGATGTCCTACCAACTCAAAGAGTTGCCAGGGTAACCTAGACCCTGAATGTGGGCTACGACGTTTGGTCAGGCTAGTCCTATCCTGAGCACTACCAGAGCCCGAGAAGCATGAGTTACCTAATCTCATGCTCCTAAATCTGGTCTACCCCCATGCAAGGTGAAAAATGACACCATGGAGTTTAATTATCTGTGAATAGACAACAATGCAAATCTTTTCTAAGTCATAGGTCTTAAGTGTCCAAGCACAGTGTACACTTGGGGGTTGGCACACATCCCCGTGAGGAGCGACCTGTGTCCAAACCCCTGACTCTATCTAGAGCTCGCAATTAGAAGGGCCAAGTGATGTCCCCGGGCTACTATTAAAACCGCGATCAATCTGGGTCACTACAGAACTCGATAATGACAAAAGAGATAAGCGCATTCAAGATTGTTTCGTTCATAGATTACACAAACCAGGAAAAAAAATCTAATGTTGTATAAAAAAAGTTACAGGTACTCCACGTCAGTCCATGCCCACTCTAGCGCTCAAGCTGTTGATGACCTCATCATCTTCATCATCGTTGGAGGCCTTAGGCACATGCTCGAAGTAACTAACAACTATGGTGGCAACGTCGCAGATGGCATCGCATGCTTCTTCATGTTCTCTATCTAGGAGACCTTAGTGCAATGGCTCCAAGTCGAAGTTTAGGTCACGGTGGTGTAGGTGGCAAGGATGTACTCTACCACGCTTCACCACAGCTCGTGCCCCTCCCAAGTCACTTTCATCTACACGACCCGGTGCAACCTCGTGAGGCTCTTTGCGATCTAGGAAAACTCCAGAGTAAAGTACCATAGGGAGTCAGAACCTTGTAAACTGATGACGACGGGAACAATTCGGCCCTCCTCACCACGCCCTATAGCTCTTCGAAAGAGGCCTTCATGAGCTTGGTGAGAGCCCTCCCATTAGGGGTGTTGGTGGTGGGCGGAGCCATCCTCGTTGACAGCATGTCCTCCTCCAATGCAATGGCGAGCCTCACTTCTCGGGCATCTAAAACTTTCTCCCTGCTGTGAAGGATGGCAGTCCGTCGATCGAGCTCAGTATCGCCCCAAGACACATTGCGTTCTTGGGCTTCGAGCGTAGCCTTATGGGCATTCGTCTCATGGGTGAGAAGGATGAGCTTCTCTCATTTGCACTTGAGGTTCATGTCACAGTGTTTGATCTCATCTTTGCCTCTTTGATGCCTTGTGCACAGCTGATGATGTCGACCTCCTAGAGTGCCAGCTCGTGCTCCATTGCCTTGACTTGCTCCTCACGCATGGCAACCTAGAGCTCGTGCTCTGTGACCAATCGTGCGATCTCCTTCGATCATTCTATCATCGTGCGGCGATAGCCTTGGTGTACACCTCCTAGAGGGCCTCATATTCCATCTTGATCCTTTTGTGTTCCGCCTCGTTGGAGGACTGAGCCCTCTCAACTCAGGCCTTAAGAAGTAGGAGGTCCTCTAGCCGATCGCATTCTGCCTCGAGTGCCTAGTGTTGGCACTCGAAGTTTGTTGTCCCTTTCGTGAGCACCACCTTCAGCTGCATCGAGCACATTGGGATAAGATTTCTAGACTGGCTCGACGTGGGGTGAGGCTTGGAATGACACGAGAGTAAAGCCCAAATTCGGCAAACCCTGTCCTGGCCACTGCCCTAGCAAATGCCACGGCATCAGTTACGATGATTGGATTCCCTTTTGAAAGTGCATCTAGGCCCTCTAGTGGGTTTTAAGTGGTAGATGACAAGAAATTAGAGATATAATATGTTATGATTAAGAATCTTGTAGTAATTTGTCTAGTTAGAGATTGTTTTGGTTAAAAGAAGATGCCCCATGATGGTTAGAAAAAAAAGAAAGGACTTAAAGGGATGAAAATATAATTTTAATATTTTTTGAATTCTTAGGATAGACTAAACTATTAAGAGTGGTTCAAGTTTAACCAATTCAAAAAGCAAGTGCTCAATTAAATTTTCACGTCTAAGATGAGCGAATACTCATACTGCGTACACCTTGGGATTTTGGTTTATCTTTCCCATTATTTTGGATGTTTATGTCTAGGCTTTGTGGAGATTTATGGATAAGTTTATCTGTTAAATAGATAAATTAGTTTGGAGTCTCTGGGCATTTATATTAGAGTTTTTGAAGTGAGCTCTCTGTCTAGTAAAGAGGCCTATCCGGAGTCTTTAGAGGTTTAGATTGGATACTCCGAATCTCCTTTCTCTCAAAGCTAAGTGTTGTCTAGAGTCTCTGGACTGTTTGGTTAGAATCTCTGAACAAAGCTCTCTGTTTAGGGCAAAAGGACTATCTGGAGTCTTTGGATACTTTGTGCGGATATTCTAGAGTTTAAATTTTGTGAGTAACAACCAGTTTTAAGAGGGCTGGGTTTTTAACCCCACCAATCCCCTCTTTGAGAAAGGGACTGCTCATTCATTCATACACCACTCCCAACAGCTTTCTAGAGTTTTCCTACTATACTCTTTTGGATCTTATGCAATCCACCCTCTAAGTGTGCTTTTCAGGTGATTTGTAAGAGAGTGGACTTTAGGATTTGTGTGATTACTTGTGCATCAACACCGGTGAAGACTCAACCTTGTTACTCTTGGAGGACCACCTTCTAGATGACTAGGTGTTCCCCGTGAGGATTCGACGTGTGAATTGCCCAAGACGTTTGTGAAGGTTTTCATCACCTCTGTAAGAAAAGAGATAAATTAGTGGATTTCTGAGTTTTTCTTTAGAGGTTGATTAGGTAGAGTAAGCTCTATAGAATACGGGAGCATGGTGTCCTAGTGGAGACCTCGGTGGTCACCTTGGACTACATGCTATGCTTGGTGAGTGTTTGGAGGCCAAACGAAGGGAGGCAAGGGATCGAGTGTGATCTGGCTCTTTGTAGCTCCTCAATAGAAATATATGATCAGTTGATCTAAACTTTGGTGAAAAATTTCTTATCTCCTAGCGTCCCGTTACCTATTTTTTTTGGTTATTTTGTTTCCTTTCCATCTTTGGAACCCTTAGGCTTTGACTCCTTTTGAGTGTTCTTTGGACATTTTGAAGGAGGTTTGAAACCTCTAGACCCTATATCTAGAGACTTTGGATAAGTCTCTCTGTCTAACAAAGAGGTTAGTCCATATACTCCGAATATTAGGACCGGATACTCTAGAGGGAGTCTTAATTTTCACTGCTAGTTTATTTCAAGTATAAAAGTGTGCACATTCACCTCCCCTCTATATGATTCCATGTACTTTCACCTTCTAGCATAGTAGCGATGTCTTTAGCCACCATGGCCTCTGTCTCGACTTCGGGGATGACCGACCCATGCTCAGCCTCCCTCTACTCGGGCTTAAGCCTGTGCTTGGTTGTGGGGCCTTTTGCAAGATCTCCTTCTTTGATTCATTGGACTCGGTCTCCTTGATCGAGTTGGAAAAATATGATACTAATGTAAAAAAAAGAGAAAAGAGATAAATAAAAAGAGAAGATCATGCCGACATGGCGGACAACCCTTTAAACTCCTACCGAGGCATCTCTTGGGACCTCATAGCGCTAGTTTTGCTCTCTATGCTAGAGGGGGCTGCCTGCTAGGTGATCACAACAGGGCCCTTTCTAGGTCCCCGTTGCCACCAACCCACGCGCCCATTAAAGATGGCATATGCCGCGGCAATGGTAGGGTCAAGCTTGGGACTAATCAGATCCGGGTCACCGCTAGCCCTCGCGCTAGCTAGTGCAGCCCCACCAGGTTGCACCCCTGTGGCCGACGGTGGAGAGCCACCTCATTCTTCCTCATCTTCTTGTGACATCGCACTGCACTATGCTGGCATGTCGGTGTTGTTCATGCGAATCCCTCCCAAGGCACATGACGCCGACTTGGGCTTAAGGCCCTACGCATTGAACGGTAGGAGTGAGACCAGGAGAAATAAATAATTGTTTAGATCACCAAGTCATCCTAGGAGAGATCCATATCGATGTCATTGTCGATGGGCACCGACACCTTAAACAAAGCCTTTATTGCCTTGGTGTCGAGGGTCCTCATCGTCCTGGTGAAGTTTAGGTGAGGTCATGCAAGCCAGTGTACATCCATGTGGCCTACACTTACTCCCGAAGTAGGGCAATGCGGCGGCACATAAAGTCAGTGACCACCGTTGTCAAGGTAAGCCTCGCCGTGCATAGACTGGCGATAAGCGCCAACTCCAAGTCTATTTGGATGTCGGACGGAGACGCCTCTTCCCATATTTTCTTTTGTTCCTTCGTGGCCGACGTGGGAAGACACAAGTCGTCGCTCTCTGATACGCCGATGTATACCCAGTCCAGACACCATTCCTCCTGCTTGGTCTTTAGCGTGTGGGGAATGTACATCTCACCGAGGCCCTTGCATGGCTGGAACCTGTAGCACCCAACACATCCATTTCGTTGGTCTTGGGACTCTTGTTCCTAGATGACCTCAGCACGAAGAAGTGACGGAAGATGCCTATTGAGGGCATAACGTCGAATATCATCTCACATAAGGACATGAAGATGGCTAGTGCGACTATGGAGTTGGGCTTGAGATGGATCAAAATGAATATTGAAGACTTCTAGCCCCTGGATGAAAAAGGGGAGGGGAGTGCCACACTGACCTAAGATGGCCTAAAAGAAAATAAATTAGATGGCTGCCGCTTGATGCCTCTAGGCCTCTAATAAAATAGGCCTTATCCTTGACTGCCATGATGTCGCCCGACAATAGGTTCGAGGGCTACTATCAATGAAGTAGGTATCAGAGGTCTCACTCAGAGGCCTAAAGGCATCTAGGTGGAGTTCGTGAATCCTCCAGGGTCTCGCCGTCAGGGCCCTCTATATGGAGTCCCGGGATCATGCTCTTCTTGGAGTCTGAGCTAATTAGCCTGGGCTAATCAACCCGAGTTGGTCTGTCCAAGCCGTTCACTCTAGGCTGGCCAGCCTGGGCCTCCACCCCTAAGTTGGTCCCTACGACATGCTTAGGCTGGTTGAGCTCGCACACTCCTCTTATGGTCCTAGTGGTAGGAGCCTAGAGGCTAAGGGCGTGGAACTATTTTAACTACCTTATTTAATGTGGTATGCTTACATACATCGACTAGTACGACACATGCGTGCCTGAGACGATCATGGCAACTAGACGAATATCTATCCTCACAAGTGAACGGCATGCGACAAGGCAGATAATGTCCCCCACGCCTGTCGTAATAGAGGGTAGGAGGGCTTGTTGAACCACACCATATCCTCCACCCTCCACTTGTCTAGCTAACTCGCTACACAGTCGGTCTCGTTGGGCTAGCGCATTTCTCTCCATCTATTGTGATACCTTCAAGAATATATAAAAGGAGGATTGTGGACAGAGAGAGAGATGAGAAAGTCACTTTAAAATGCTTAACCAATGTAATCTACATTTAGAAAGAGCAAGAATATAAAAGTAGGGTGTTACATTACTAAGCAGTTCAAACATGTCTAAATAGATCTTTATCTTTCTCCTAGCTATTTGAGTTACATTGACTCTATGATCTACCATGTAATTAAGCCATACCTCCTTGTCCAAACTCTGAAGTAGGCTTACGTAGGTCCCCGTTCTCGGTGTTTATCCACCGACAAACTCCCTCTTCTTTAAATTAATATTTTTAATCTTTCACCCACAATATCTCTAATTATATTAGGTACATGCATTGTAGTATTGATATAATTCAAACGAGAAAATGTAGTACCATTTTTCTACTACAAGCTAACGAAATGACATCGCTGCCACCACTACCAACGCCAGTTGCTTGACAATTCCTCTCACTCAACGAAACGAGCAAACTTGATGGGGCCCACCCATGCCCAACCTGGGCCCTAGCACTAGTGACCTAATCAGCCCCCATCACTTCTAGATTGCGCCTACTTCAAAAGAACAAACAACTAGCTGAGCCACTGATCAGAGCTGACTACCTTCGGGCCCTACATCCCCCATTCCCCCACGGCGGCCCACTTTCTAGCATAATGTACGCATTGGATCCTCCAACGGCGGGGGCCCATCGGTAAGGGGGTGGGTCCCCACCTGCATGTATAGATTCTAGTTAGATCAACTATGGTGTGGCCTCACTCTGCCGGCGATGTCCAAGACCCCCACATTGACCATTGTTCCTTCCCACTAGTGAGGGAAGAAGGGCAGTCAGCTCGACTGAGTTGAGCTCAGTCGCTGTTGAGCAAAGCTGACCCGAAGTGGCAACTACACTTTCACCTGCTCTGGTACTAGCATTGGCCTTTTGGCACCAAGCAACACTGAATTGCAGTAGGAGTAGCTGGTCCAACTAGTTCGGTGGTGTTCTCACTGCTGGCCTCTTGTGAGAGACAAGATATTCGTGACAGGGGCTAAAGTGTATAGGCCCGTGATGTGTACTACTCCTTCTAGGAGTACTACTCGTACTACTAGTTATAGTAGCTTCTCCTTCAATAGTTTCAATGCCTGGCTATAGGAAGTAACATGTGAGTATCCACTTAAAATAATAAAAACTCTAATAATTGATGTATTAAAATCATTTTTATTATCTTATTTTTCTTTTTTTGTCACTATGCAGTAAATTTTATAAATAGTAAAGTATATAAGTGGTCTTTAAAGTTATAACATAATGTCACTTAAGTCCACGATTTTATAAATTACTTATCTAGACCTATAATCTGACTTTAATATATCATAGTTGATTCAAGTTATAATAAGATACGACCGTCCATATGGCTATCTACCATAGATGCAAATTTACATTTAGCCACTTCCTACCCACTTGCTATGCATCTCCCCTAAATATCATCTCATCTCCTATATCAATTTAGGGTGTGTTGTAGCTATGGCGATGGTGGTGGTAGGAGAGAGATAGCTAGGGCAGCATGACAGTGGAGGTGCAAGAGGTGGTCAGGTGGTGGTGAAGCTAGTCGGCGCCTTTAACATTGATGACTATAGCGCCTTGTGCCGTGGCTAGGACCTATAAGGCCTTGGTTGTGTGCCACTAATATATACGATGGTTTGGCACATTGCTAGAGGAGATGATTAGGCGCAAGGAGAAGGCAAGGGGGGCAAAAAAGGAGGCAGACGGAGACGGGCTAGATAAGGCGGGAAACGGCATAGTGACATCGAAACCCAATGCTTCGGTCCATCGTTGTCGGTGATGTACCCTCACTTGGTGCTACTCCGACAAGGTTAAACAATGTGAGGAGTCTAATGTGAGAATACAATGTGGCATCGCTGACATCCAGTGGCTACCTTATTCATATGAGAGATGCATAGCGAGTCGGCATGGAGAGGGCTAAATGCAAATTTGCATTCACTGTGGACAGCCATGTGGATAGTCGTGTCTGGTCAAATGTGGCTAACTATGATATACTAAACTAAGATTACAGACTCAGATACGTGATTTACAAATTCATAAAACTAAATGACACCACATCCTAATTTTAAATACCGGCTATCTACTTTACTCTTTTATAAATGCTAAGGGTCGACGTTAAGTCGTTTTAAAGCTTAATATCAATATTTCTTTTCCATTTTTCTTTCCTCAGTAAACTTATCTCATTAATAATCATAAGAGCCTGCTATTATGCTACATAGATCCTACATTAAGGGGAAAGATATCGTACACGTGATCGAATTAAACTGCAGTGGAACGAGAAGAACCATTGAAAAAAAAGCGAGCATTGAAGTGTTATGAGGCTACTGGGAACAAAGAGAAACCGAGAGCAAACACGCCGTGCGCTCCTAGGCAAGGCACGCAGGCGCAAGGAAAGGAAAATTCAATAAAAAAACGGCGAGGCTAACCGCGCACCGCGTCCGTCGTCGGTGCCCTGCACGCAGCAGATAGCGGAGCGACCTTCGAGCCGGCGACGAGCGGAGGAGCAAATGGATCCCGATCAGCACCGCAGAGGATGAGCAGACGTGAAGACGAAGAACGCGTCATGGCCTCGCGGGGATTTGAGTTGCTTCCTCTCCAAAACCTGCCTTTATTTATAGGATTCTCTCCCTCCGACACCTATAGCCCTGTCGGCACTCGTAAATTGCAATCTTAGAGAAGTACTGTAAGCCCCTAATACTTACTCTCTAAGATATCCTCTCTAACCTACCACATAGACTTATAAAGATAGAGAAGAGGAGAATAGCGAGAAGAGTCATATCTTATATAATAGACAATATTCACTTAAAATCCAAAAAAAAGAAAAAAAATACAAATTTGGCAAACAAATAAAATAAAATTATTAGGATTAGTATAGAGTTAGTATAGAGGTGATATATTAATACTCTCTAGTATAAAATATAAGGATATATAGGATTCAAACCTTATCTACAATATAAGAATTTTTACTACAATTTATAATATTATTTATATCATCAATTATTTCTTAATTAAATTTATTTCTATCTTACCCTCACTTACCATCCTACTTTTATTTATTTTATATTTATTAAGGGTTACAAAAGTTTTTTTTAAAACTTAGCCTATACAAATATTTATACTTTAAAATGAGGAAAGTGACTGCTAACTTTTTTGTTGATGAATACTCCAACTTGCATGGAATAAATTAGAGGTGATATCTACGTTTTCTAGTATAAAACTTAGCTCTATTCCTACGCTCCTCAAGTATGGGTGGGCTCCACGCGTGGCACGATCATTTCAGCCCATTCATCCTCGGGAACCGGTGGTCGTTTCTGGTTGACACGTGGGGACAACGAGTAGTCAGCTATCCCAGCACCAGAGCACTACAGTGAGTGGAATGGAACCACACGCGCCCCGGCACAGAAGATCCTGGCGATACGTGCGGGTCCCACCGGCCCACTGACGCGCATGGCGAGATGCTGCTTAAACCAGAGAACACACGGGCGGACCCCACCAAGCCGCGTACTGACACGTCGGCCTGATCCTGGAGAACGAGACGCGAGCGTGGGGCCCGTGGCCTGTTGCGGTAAGGCTTGGTGGGTAGTCGTAGTAGCAGCAGCGCCGACGCGGGGGCCACGTCGGATGCCGCGCGGGCCCGGCCGTCTCCGTAGCGGGCCCCCCACGTGCGGCCCTCCCGCCATGCCTCTCGCCTCGGCGCGGTGGGCGCGGTGGATAGACGTAGTCGTGGACGCCGTGCACGGTGGCCGTCCGTTCGGCGAGAGAGACCAAACTCGTGCGGCTCTCGATGGTCCACGACCTGAGTGCGATCCTATGGAAAGCACCCCCGTTTCTTCCTGAGGTGAAACCTTCTCGACGTCAAATATTAGAGCAAAGGTTCTTCTTCGCATCGCAACGGATCCAAAGATATTTTGGTGTGAGGTTTTCTAGTTTCAAAAATTTATGGATCTAAAACTATGATTACAATGATAACTCGGGTAGGAATATCTGGTTGGACGAAATTTTAAGCTACTTCAATTTAACTCATAAACCTCAAATTTACTCTGGTTTTAGATCTGAAACTGTAGCATATAGAGTTACTCCATTTGTTTGTGTAGATAAAAAAAATGAGAATATTACTGCATCAATATCAGACACACACTCTCTCTGTTTAAAAATGTAATTATTTTTAGAGTTAAACATAAGTATTAAAAGTAGTTAAAAATGATTGGATGAAGATTACGATTGATTAAGTAGAAAAAAAGTATATATGAAGAAATTAAAAGAATAATAATTATGATTGTTTAAGATAAGTAGATAAATAGAGAAATAGTTTTATTTTAAAAGTTTTTGTATAGATTAAAGGTAATGCATAGATGGCTTAGTTGGACTAGAGCAAATGACATCGGACTTGTCAACCGTTTTGGGTTGTTAACATTAGCGGCTAAAGACGGTACAGCAGTCAGCTGGTTCATATGCTCCTCCTAATCTACTCCTACCAGTGTAGGCCCAGCTTAGTGGAAAGCTGCATCTCATATAGACGTCATAAAATCCTAATTATATCCAACAAAATATAAATATTTATATTTATATTTAAATTAAATGTGAATGATGATATGGAAACATCTAAATTCATATAGCAAATTCATATTTGAAACCAGATATCTAAATTTCTATTAGATTCGGATATGAAATCGGATATATCTATATCCACAAGCGAGCTCTATTCAAGCATCCTTGTGCGATGTTTGGCCCCGGTGCCCTAGTCACCCATGCCTCTGCCTGGTGCCAAATTTTCCTCTGGTATGCACCAAAGGTGCCACGCGCCTTCGCACGCTCCAGGACGCTCACTCGGCGCTTTAAAATTATTTTTCCGGTCCTATGACCTTATTTGTAGTAGCTCACTCTTTTATTCTCCGATCTCTATTCATTCAAAATTCTTCACACTTGCCAATAGCCAACAGCACACCCTAACCCTGCATGTGCCTACTACATGGCGGCAACTAGCTGTGACAACACGAGGGCACCTCTGTGATGGCAGCTATGATGGCGACTACTTCTCCCACAATGGCTACTCCTCTCACAGCAGTGGTTACTCCACGGCGGCTGTTCTCTTCCCACGACATCTGCTCCTCCCACGTCAACCCCTCGTCTGTCCCTCGTGTGACTAATTGAAGGTCAAGCCTACTGGTGAAGGGCCATGCTAATGCTTTCCCCTCTAAATCTCACTCCAATGCAAACGGATGCCCCTTTTGTGCTCCCATGATAACCCCTCTTGAAGGTGACCTTTTTTTCTACTTTCTAATATTGGATCTTGAACTTGGTGCTTTGTGATGACGGACGACAGAACATATATAGTCCTGCACGTGAAAAACGTAGCATCTAATGCTGATGTGAATTTTATGTTCGTTCTCTCTCTCTCTCCATATTGTGTCTGCATTCCCTATTCATATTATCTCTCAAAATTTTCTTTGAAATATTCGTGTATAGTGATCGACTTTAGAGCTGCCCATCCACATCTGGAAAATAAAGATAGAGCAGCTTGTATTGCTTGTGTGTTCTTGAGATGCTGTCTGCCTGGTTGATCTGTGTGATTTTACAAAAATATAGATAGAGCAGCTTGGTCTGCTCCTGTAAAATTAACTAGTCAGCATGTGTGCTTTCCATCAAAACTATTCAGCATGCTTACAACATGTGTTTGATGAGTTGGACCATTTGTTAAACCATTTATATGAATCAGTGTGAACAAAATGCATTGGTCAAACAGATTGTTAGAATATTTCTGTTCAGTTATTCTATATTGCCATAGAGCAAATCATAAAAAAAGAAGATAACTATAATATGATCGGAGCTAACCAGCCTCTCTAATATCTAACCTCGTGATGTACAGAACTAGAAGCAAAAGGGACAAGTGAAGTAGATTAATAACCTTAGTTTCAAAAAACACAAGCTCATCAAGAAATAAGCAGGTACATCCATTTGATGCAATTTTTACAAACAATTATTCTATCATCTTCTATAGCATTTTTAATATCAATTTTGTTTCTTGTAGAAGTCAATGCTAAAAGATCAGATCTTTTAACCTTACCTGATGATTAATGATAATGTATGTTAAAACTAACTATTTTTTATAAGTTATAGTGAGTTCTGTAATCAAGATAAGATATTGTTGGATATGTTGGTAAAGAGGAAATATTAAAAATATGAAGAGCAAAATGACTTTTTATAGCAATCCAATGAAAGGCAAATAATACTTGGCCATGATGGATCATACGGTAGTGAAGGATAAGCAAAGAGTTTGGCGCTAAAGAATTAATATAGTGGTAAAGGACGAGTGATGGCTTCGTGTCAATGGATCGTGCAATGCCATACAAAATTGCGAAAGATGTACATAAATTATTTGAAGAGTGAAATATGGAGTGCCGAAGATTAAGACAATGTGAGACATTGATGAAGGTAAGTGTATAATTGATTTGTGACTAATGTGTTTAATGAGATATAGGTGAATAGTTTCGATGGTGAAATAGATTTGACGTTATCAACCCTCAAGGTAAAGCAAGAAGATAGTATGAAAGTGTTCTTAGAAGTATAGTTTTTCTATTTGCTTTTGAGTATAGTAATATCGTACTACTAAAAGGGAGGCAATGTTGATGTGTTTGTTTATTTCTCGGTTCTTAAAGTGAATCTTCTAAGTGCTTTCTCGAGAGAAACTAAAGACTTCATCTATTCTCTGTGAGGTTTTAGAGTTTGTTCTTGGTTGGGTTGGGTATCCCTCTTAATAAACTTTTCATAAAGCCCAAAATCATCGAAAATAGATTCTGGAACAAGGAGTTATGATCGTTTTTGTGAGGTGTTATCAGGGAGTAGCGAATACTCTAGAATTTTTAGCCGGATACTTCGAATCGACCTAGCTAGTCAGACAGAGAAGCTTATCATGAGTCTCTGGTGATTTTGGCCGAATATTCTAGACTTCAAATCTGTGATTAACAACTAGTTTTTTAGAGCTTAGGTATTTAAACCCCTCCACCTCTCCATCATGTGCAGTTGTTTTGAGGCTAAGTTTTGACAAGGGTAAACCTATACAAAGTCAAATAACCCTTCCCAAATCTCCTACTTTAGTGGTAGCTCTTTGAAAGTGATTTAAGAAGAGAAAGAGTTGAGTTAAGAGATTGAGAGGTTAAGAGCAAATGAGTTTTACTTTATTCTTTGAGCACTTAAGTTCATAACAAGTAAATCTTATTTATTTATCTGGGTTGAATTTTGGATATTCACTTTGAGTTGAACTTAGTAAACATCTGAATGCGAATTTGAATTTGAACTATCTATTTTATATTCACATATGAAAGTATTCGGATTCGCATTCAAATTTGAATTAAAATGTGGTAAATAGTGCTATCCGAATTCAATTCCATGAGTATCCAATCCAAATTCATCCCTACTGCGTTGTGCAAGCAAAGAGAGCATATGGGTTTTTCCCATGTAGGGCCGTTCTTTTTTTCTGTAACATGCAGTTTTCTTCTTGATTTTTGTTAACACATTTTTTTAAAAATTACTATACGAAGTTGTTTTAAAATATAAAATGAATCATTTTTTTAAGTTTGTAAAATAATTAAAACCTAATGACTTTGTCGTTTTGGTTAGCTTAACAAACGCAAACGAATACCACCTATCCACGGGAAATTCAGACTGGCACGGCAGCGGACACCGGAAAGGAGGAAGTACCTGAAAATATCTCGAGCCTCTTTAAACCAGGCCATACAACCCCATTATTCGATCGCCGTGGACCGCTCTATCGAAGGACGATCTCAGCCGTCCAATCGGGTGAGCCGAGGAACGCACGGTCCCGATCCGAGGCAATTGTTTGAGAGGTCCATGCTGCTGCTTCAGGCCTGAGCCCACTTTCTATGGCCTACTGTATCCCGTGTGCGTGTTCGTGGGCCCACCATGGGAGGCAGGTGGTCCAGAGCCGCGGTGTGTCGGATCTTCTGCGCCGAGCCACTGTACTCTCTCACGATCACGAGTAGTGTAGTGCAGTAATGATGATAAACCGTATGATATTAATAGTGTCGTAGAATCATCTTTTTACACGTTTCAAATTTCGTGCTTGTACACATTTAATCCTTCGACTTAATTTTGTGACACTGACGGCCAGTTCTGTCGTAGAAATATACTGTACTCATAGTACGCATGATGCATGCTAGAGTGAGTATTCTACTACTCCTACAAGGCTACAGTGAGTACTCGTACTAGTATTTATGAGTGGGGCCAGTCTGATGTGACAGCGTATCTTTGGCCACACAATTGTCTGGGCCCCGGCATGCCACTTTCTCTCCCAAGTCTACTGCAGCGAATAGTAGGGGCACTAGTCCTGGTCGTTAAAGCTGACGGGTGCAGAGGAGCCAAAGCTCAAAGTGTGTAGGGGGCAAGTACTGCTATGGTGGCACAAGTCAGCTGAGGTGCCTATAAATAAGAGACCAATGGAAGTTGTGATCAGAAGTT
Organism: Oryza coarctata; assembly: GCA_030770085.1. Classification (NCBI taxonomy): domain Eukaryota; kingdom Viridiplantae; phylum Streptophyta; class Magnoliopsida; order Poales; family Poaceae; genus Oryza; species Oryza coarctata. The sequence goes on along the minus strand of CM061474.1, from coordinate 16,483,445 downwards.
CAGAACGCGGCCTTGATCGCCGCCACCGTCAACGACGACTCCGGCAGGTGCCTTCTCCGACGTCGGGTCCGGTGTGGTTCTTGCTCTCGTGCTTGATTCGATCGGCGAGTCTCGTGCTCTTCTTTTCCGTCTTTGCGCGTCTGGTTCGGACCTGTGCTCTTTCTGAAGCTGGAAGTTGCTGCTTCGATCGAGGCCTTGCCTTCGCTTTTCTTGCACGATTATTTTGCTAGGTTGTTAGGAGTAGATTGTTTGGTTTGCATTCCGCAATGCTTCGCGGCTGAGTTCTGTGATTTTCCGTCCAATCTCGGCGCTATGACTCTGCGACGTACGGGATACAGTCATTCAGTTATTTGTAATCTGCTCGATTCCTTCGAGGCAATGTCGCAATATGGCTTTGATACTTTTTGCTCCTCAAAAAATATTACTGCTGTCTAATCAAATATTAGAAAAGACAATTGGGAAAGAGACACCATCGTTTCTGTTAGGAGTATCTACTATTACCGCCATTGTTTTCAAATATCCTAGTTGTGACCAATAATGCTCACCTCGCACCTATCATCTCATCTATGCTCTCACCTGCTGTAATTATCACTCACCATCATCCAATAATCCATAGTTTGTATTTGAGATAGTTAGAAGATAGAAAATTATCTAATTTTTATAGCTATTTAATAATATAAACGATTAAATTAACTACTATAAAATTAAAAATATATTTTATAAAATTAATATGAGTAATTTTATATATAATTTTTTATTAAAAAATACCATCTGATAATTCATAATACAAGAAAAAAATCTTTAAAAAAAAGCGTTGCCGAACGCAATCACAGTACGTGTAGATACTTCATACTCCAAGACTTTAACCAGCTGGGGGTGGGGGCCACAGCTGCTCTGCTCCCGGTGCAGCGGCGGGCCCACCTGGTGGTGGGTCGTGGGCCCGGTAACCTGCCACTCTAGCAGGGTATCCAGCGGTCAGGAGGGCCCCACCGTACTGGAGGAGCGGCATCAGTGTCCGTAATTGTCGCAGCTGGACGTTGTCGGCGTGAAACGTGTCGACTCGACACCAGTGCTGCAGTGACACTCCCTGTGTAATGATCGGACTGTGGCCTATGGGAGGCCTCGACCGGGTGTAGCCGGTTGGTTCCTGGTCGTGGCAAAACAAAACATCCTTTCGAACACTGTTTGTAAAGTTTTTGGTTTTCAAATGTTATCAGTCGGAATTTTTCCAGAAACGGAGTAAGCCTACTATCTATGGAAACCGGAATCCGTCAGAAACATTCCGAAAACTAATTTAGAAACTTTCCGAGAAACGAATTATTTTATATATATAGCTGATTAGCTTTGAACTCTAAATTATACTGATTATTGAGGTGGTTAGTTAAATAGAAATATTTTTTTCTAATTCAGTGCTTTAGATTTATTTTTCTTTTGACTAATGACTTTTTTATTAGACCACGCCATACTAATTATAATTATAGATGAATATAGTTCTTGTTTGTTTATTGTAGTTCTCATGAAAAATTAAAGTGTATAACTAGCTGTATTATTATTAATTGATAAAAAATAGAAATATCAATTTATTTTTTTAGAAATAAATAATGAGCTACATCTCTTCGTTGATTAGAACTCAGTTAGAATTGTTTTCGTATTTATTCCGATTCGTATTCACTCCATATCTATATTCAATAATATTTTTTTTATTTAGGGTTTTCAATTTCGATTTTGATTTTCAAATAAATATGAAAACAGATAAGGAAGAGCTGGTTTTCGTCAGTTTTTGGACAGTTTTTATCCCTATTTCCAACCACAGGTTAACAAGCTCATCAACTCATCTAATCTACTCCTAGCTGGGATTTCTTACTCTTAATACCTACTCACCTGAATTTAAATCAAAAGACTTAAGTTCAAATACTTAAACTCGTATTTACAGTTAACGATTCTGGTGGTATGCGACATATCCATTAACAGTAAAGCTATGTGATGACTTTGTGTTATACCAGCTAGTCTTTGCAAGTGCTTGTAAATGTATGATGTGTATGTATATGTTTATAAAGGTGATTGTACACGTGTGTATATATAAGAGTATGCATTTATACTGTGTTTTTGCTTTTAAAAAAATGGCCTTTTACTACTGTCCGTGTGATGACATAGAGTAATGTCCGTGTGATGGCATACAGTAATGTATGAAGGTCCAGATGTCGGTGGCTGTTGACAAAACTGAGATCAACTGAACATGGAGAGTAATAACTGGCAGTACGGCACCAGTAGCCCGTTGATTCACGTGAAGAATATTGACAATGTAGCTGTAGAACAAGGATGAGGTCAAGACCTTCTTTTACACGGAGTACATACTAATTACAAAAATGAAAATGAGGGACACGACAACATTGTCTGAAAATTGCACTCCAGCCCAAAAAGATGCATCCGGCAAAAGGCCGGCCATCAGAAAGATGGAAATGTTCAAGAAACCTGTGACCGCATAATTCACCGTGTTAGCTGAGGACGTTGTTTTCCTCAACTTCATCTAGTTCGCAGAAAGATGGACTCACCAGTTGCAAGATTAAAACCTGGTGTCTAAATTTTCATTAGTTCCTGAAAAGGAAAATATCAAACAAGCCTGAGTCATTTCATGTGGTTCTGCAGGATTAAAGGATTAAAGAATAGCACGCCGATACTAGTTACAGACAAGCCATTTACCCTTGGCATGCAATTATGTGTCTATCCAAATAGAAACGAACAATAATAACCAACATGAAGGAAAATCTTGTCTGAAGAAAGATCAATGAAAGGACCAAGGTACCTGTTCCTTCTGCTTTTGGATAGCTTCGATCTTTTTCATGTACTCGTCTGTAACTTTCTGCATAATTTGTACACGATGTCAGTTCATGTTGCATGCCTGTATCTAACGGATGAGATTCCGAATGGACGTCGGAACCTCACTAAACCACGTGAAGATAAGGCAAGGAATCCTTACTTGTAGATCAGCCGACAAATCCTTCACGTTATCTTCAGAAAGTTTCTTTTCCTATGTAAGAATGTGAAAGCGGTTAATTCCAGTGCAAAAACGCGAGAGGGTGAACCACAAAATAGTATTAACTGAGAAGGGTGAACCTTCTCCAGCTTATCGTAAGATTTGATTGCATCTCTTCTTATGTTCCTTATAGCAACCTGTAAAAGAAGTTAATCATATTCATATAATCCACAAGGAGACGAATATATTATCAGTCGTGGAAATTTGTGTATATAGCTACTCAACAATGAGAAGCCAGCACATACGCGTCTAAAAAGAAGCAAGTACATTTTGTATAATGTAAAATCATCTTCTGAAAACTATCAAATGTGCTTCAGCCTTGGGAGGAAATTAAATAAATCACCCATTTTACATAATTCGTAAAGGGACAATTGATAGATCAACAAGGCAACAATCATATCGTACACCAACTGAAGTAGGTGCAGCACCCAGAGTAAAGGGTGCATGACAACAATTTTTGTGAAAGCCTCTTCCACTACATCTCATACTATGCACCACCTTCATAACTAATACACATAGCAGACACAGCAGAAATGGACTCGAAAAGTTGATAAGTATCTGGTCATCTGACGTATCACAAAAAATTCAGATATACATTCATTAAGTATTACTAAACCAATATGGCTGTTTATGCGCAGAGTAATCACTAATGAGGGCAGGCCGCCCACTCTCATCTTGCCGCTGGCAGGGCACTTCACTCTCCATGGAAGAAATGAGGCTCTTAGTTTAGTGACAAGACGGGAAATATATGGAACTAGCTGTTTGTAGATTATATCTTTTTGCTTAACGAAAAGGATCAAAATGCCATTCTTACAAAGAGGGCTGTCTGAACTGGCAGATATAAGATAGCAAATCCTTAAACTAGGAAGGTAATTAATCAATTAGGTAAATAGATAATCCTCCTGAAGAAGAAGAAGCCTTGCTGATGTCTTCCCTGGCCAGATGCTACAGTCCTCAACTGTTGTTCGCACTACGTTACTGCATACAAGCAGTACCAGCACCATGACAAATGCAGGTTAGCACAGTCAATCAGACTGCAGCACTAATCACACTAGTATGATTGCACAAGTAAAATAAGAGGCTAGAAGATTGAGGCATAAAAACATTAAACCACAATACAAAATGTAAAAAAAATGTTTCAGTAAAAAACGGTGAAAGGTGAAGCTTAAGAAGTACCTTGCCTTCTTCAGCTAATTTAGCTACAGTTTTTGCCAATTCCTGCCAAAAGAGAAATAGAATTGAAGATGGATAACAAAGTGGCAGGAATTCTATAATCAATGAAAAACATCTGTGCATATTATTGGACCTGTTTGAAAGCTATAGCAGACCACAATTCAACTATCCACATGTATTATATTAATACAAAGAGAAGGCAAAAAGGAGCTCGCAAGTCCTAGAAACTAACGCATTTATTGGGGAAAAAGAGATATATCAATGCTGTTGACCATGGTAGGTTTAGAATTAATGGTGTAGACTGATCGCTACAGTTGTATACTAAATACAGCTGTGTTTATGGAAAAATAGAAGCAAAAGCTGTACATCAGATAAAATTCAATAATATCACAGAAATTACTGGATAATCCATCAGATAGGACTTTTTTGAAATATCCTAATCTTTTGTGCGTAGAATGTCCAAAGCAATTTCTATTTCCTTGTTTGAGACAAGACAAATATCAACATCAGTAAAGATGATACCTGGTGATCCCATACATTTTAGAAAACTTAGTTTCGTATAGAATATCGGCTTTGTTTACGTTAACATACTTGTAAAAACTGATTAGGTATATAGGTGGTTTTGGATGCAAAGTTTTGAAGTTCAAAATATTGTAACTTCAGTGAACATATGGCATTTAATTTTGTTGTCAGGAATAATACAGCTCTGTTCAGCTAATGCTTAATGTTTTGGATGTAAGGAAAACTTAATGTACAAACTTGCCAAGGAAAATTTTCCATATGGACTCAGAAGTACTAAATAACCACACATAATTCACACAGATGAAATTCTAAAGCATTACCTTTCTGCGGTCAGAGGTCAATGGTGGAACAGTTACTCGAATCACTTCTCCATCATTGCTTGGTGTAACTCCCAGATTTGCAGCTACTATTGTTTTCTCGATGAGCTTGAGGCTGCACCGCATATGGGTGTCATTGTGTCAACACTATTGATGGAAAATTCAATGCCAGCTCTGAAGTGGGAATGATAAACAGCTTACGAAGATTTGTCGTATGGCTGAATAAGAAGAGAAGTTGCATCTGGAGTGTTTATCTGTGCGATGCTCTTCAAGTTCACTGGAGTTCCATAATACTCAACCTGTAACAAAATTCGCACACGTAAGGCATAATTGTATGTTCACTTTTCACAATAACCTTTTTGTTCTTACTTCTAAAAGAGTCCTTTTGCTCTAGTTTTAGACTTTTAGTTACAGAAGGCAATCAAATTATATCCAAATTGTTTGTGTACAGTATATGGGCCATAGTTTTGTTCCTTGTTTGTGTTTGCTATTAGCCAGTCACAATAAATACCAGCCCGGACATAGTTTCAGTTAATAAAAGCACACAACAGCAGCATGTGTATGGAAAGATAAAGTATGTATTGCGTGTAAAAGATGTGATCATGCAAGAGTTACTTACAAACAGAAAAAGGAACAAGGCTTAAGTCCTCAAACCTCAATCCTGTCAAGCATAGCTGGGTTGGCGCGCCCTGTCCTCACAGTATTGAAGTTATTTTGGACTGTTTCAATTGCCTTCTCCATCCTCTCTCTCTGAAGATGCATATCTGCGGCTAGTGAGCCCCCAAGGCACAAAACTAACAAGGCAAAATACCCATTCAGTGAAAAGTTGCATTTACACTTACAGCTTGGTCTTCAATGACAGATTTTTCTGCCTCAATTTCTTCAATAGTGGCATGCCTCAATACTGCTCTGATAACATGATAATCACAAGTTATTATAGCTTAATGAAGAGGGTCGATCAGTGGGATAAATATTTAAATCCAAAGCAGCTTGCCTCTTGTCCGAGTTTTGAAGAACAAGTGGCGTGCTACAGAAGCGCATTGGTCCAGCACGAAGACTCATGAAGTTTGTGGAGGAGCTTAAAATGGTTGGGCGTTCTGCAACACAATCTGTCAAGCATCACATCCTCTGGTGAGACCATGCATCATTACTCATTAGCTAGAATGCTATACAATACCCATTACAATGAGTCTTTTAAAGAATACATCAAAATCATCCATGTGTAAGATTTTCTGAGAACTAGCAAATCCGATTTAGTGTTTACTAAGTGAAAATAATACTCCTAGATAAACCCAACAGCCTGGGGGAACACACCGTAAACCCCACCAAGTTTGGAATACGAAGCATTTATAAGATGCCAGCGAATTTGTTTGTAATAAGTAATAACTAGCAGGTGGTATTATGCGCAGCTAAGCACAGGAATGAATTTACATTATAATGCAAAAACAATCTATTTTTTTCTACATGGTCATCTTTAAAAAAAATTAGAATAGTGAACTCTTGTCATCAATAGCACAATATTGATCTTTAAAATAAGTAACTATAACAATTTTCCTGTTTGGTCTTCTAGTTGATCGCTATCTCCAAGAGACTATGTCCTACTCCATTAAAATTTAAGGATTTTTATTTAAAAAAATCGACTCTCTGTTCTTACTTTGATCCTCGTTAAAATTACACTCTGGATCTTGCTCGTTGTCCACCCCTTTGCTCGTCTGCCTACTCGCCACTTGACTCCTCGTTGTCATGAGAACCTTAAAAGTTGAACCTTATCATCACTAGGATTCTATTTTTATAGTATTTAGAAGTTTTGCTAGCTGTTGTTGCCCTTTGCTCATTTGCCTGTTATCCACCTCTTCATTGTCAACATGATCTTCAAAAATCAAATCTTATTATTGTCTACATTATGTTTTTATAGATTTTAGATATCCCGCCAATCGTCCCTCTTGTTGTCATCAATACCTAAAAAAATAAATCTTATTATCATTGGGATTCTATTCACTTGCCCACTGCATCTCCACTTTATTGTCATTGGCACCTTAAAAAAATAAACCTTACCATCATGTGCATTATGTTTTTATAGTGTTTAAAATATTTGCAAGTTGCCCCTCTCTACTCCTTGTCACCCTTACTTACCTGCCAGCACTACTCTTCTTCGTTATTGTCGATACTTTAAAAAATTGAATTTATCGTTGTAGGGGTTTGTTCCCACCACCTTACACTGCCCCTTGGCTTTCTCTCTTATGGCAACCGGTCGCCTCCTTACTCCCTAAGTTTCTATATTGATCCATTATGCGTTGACCGTTTATTTTTTTCTAAAATGACCATATCGCCCTCAGTTGTGTATTAAAAATGATAAGCATTCCCACTAAATAACAATTTTTAGTTATAAAAATATTAGAGTGGCTGAAATCCACATTTTTCAAACTACATATTTATTCAAAAATTAATTTTCAAATTCAATGCAAAGTTTCACTTTTTTTGAAATTTCAATGTAATTACTTTCTTTTTTTTCTTATTATTTTTTTCACAACCCGAATACTTTCTACGTAGAACATTTCTAACTTTTGGTAACATACTAATGGCAATAAAGAATGGTGGGTATATAAGGGATCTAAAGAAAAACTCAGAGGCACATAATGGATCAAGCAAATCTTAGGAACATATGAGGGTATCGTGTGAAATTTTAGGGACATGTAAAAAACTGACCCGTTGTTAGGTTGTTATGCCATTGCGAGGCCCTAAGAGGTCAAGAAAGTTTCCTTTTGCAACTTGCAAGCCATTGGTTTGGTGTAGCCCTATTCAGTATCCTCGTTCGCCTAGCAAGATTGATTGTCATGCACCAGATAAAATAATTTTCTATAGTGAAATCTAAAAGCCAAATGCAACTCACTGTGAAGGAATAATTATTTTCTCTATAAAAAAGGATTATTTTTTATGTATCTTAAAGAAGCGATACGACAACGATCAAGATTTTTTTCTTTATTTACCAAATTAGATGTAGCTGTTATCTATCTCATGAATTTGACAGCGTGTTGTCATGATGACTCACAATCTCCTAGTGATGAGTCCAACTGATGTTGGTTATTGCGCTCACAAACAAAGCACGGTGATATGATGTCTCTAGTCTACATGGTTAGATCTATCAATCTCTCCACTGATATCTCTAGGGCCTGTAAGATCTGACGATCAATATACTCCCTCCGCTTAATATTATAAGATATTTTTGGTTGTCCTAAAAGAGAGAACACGGTTGTACAACATATAATAACATGGCCTTCAAGCTTGAATTGATATCAATATATCTTTCAGTTGGAAACAGCATAGCCTCAGCGTTGACAGATAGAAGAACTAAAACTAATAGCATTCTTATAACCTGCATTTTTTTGAAGCAAATCATTTGAAGAGCTAACATTATTTTTGTGCAAATCGTATACACAAACAGAAGACTTTTTAAGATAATGCATTAAGCCAGAAGATATATACCTAGTCAGAATGTTAGGAGGAGCAATAAACAGTGCCATGTTCTGGTGGATTGCTGCTAGCACATATAGCTTTGTAATTGCAAATTACAAACCACGGCCACACTTATCTGCAGATGTACCGGGGCATGCCGGCCAGCAGTGGCGGAGCACAACAGAAAAATTAGGTGGGTCAGAACTGCTGTGGCCCCGGCGACGGCAGGCAGCGAATGGGTCACGGACGGCGTGACGCGGCGGCCGGCGGCGCTAGTCTTCGAGCGTTCCCGTCGTGGTGTCACTGTCGACTGTTGAGCAGCTGGGGGCAAGGGCAAGTTAAATGGTGGCATGGGGCCTTAACCGCTTGATTTCTGGTGTAGCACATGCACTCAATGGTCCAGGCGCCTACGCCCCGCCCAGCGATTCACAGTCAGCCCAATAAGTCACAACTCACAAGTGCCAGTGGCCTTTATCCTCCCGACAGGCGACGACAGAATCAGGAGAACGCACGAGCACGACGCGACGGCAGGCTCACAGCGCCGACCGGGGGGTAGATGGGGGTGTCTGCGAAAAGGCTATCGCGATTAGGCCCGTTTCCACTTTCAGCCTACGGCCCGGTCCATCTTTTCCTTTGTTGGGGCCTATGTTTTTCCTTTTCGGGATTGGCCCATTCTTCTTTCCTTTTCTGAACTGGGCTTAATTCTAGCGGGTGAGAATATCAGACACCTGGGCCTTACAACAACTTGCATATACATTGGTTGTTTTGAACTTTTTCGAATTTGTTTCAAATTTATACGTTTACATGTACAAAGTTTTCCTGTTGTTAATTTTATTTATACACCCAAAGTTTATGCACCTAAAGTTTATGCACACGAAGTTTATACACCCAAAGTTTATATGCCCCATTTAAACTTTAATTTTGGATTCGAATTCAAATGTTTTATATAGAAATATTCGAAAGTTTTCTGCATAGATAGTTTGTGTATAAATCTCAACGCATATATGTTATATGTATAAAGTTTATACACACAAACATTTGTATGCAGAATTATTTGTTTTTTCCTTTAGTTAGTATTTTGTTTTTCTCAAACCTATTTTTAAATTCGTTTTTTTAAACCAATCTATACATCCCACGTGCATTGGAGGAGTCCACCGGGAAAGCAGGAATGGAGGGGGGCGCCTGCGCGATCACCGGTGCTAGTGTCTGCGCCGACCCACCCTGCCGTAAGGGGCGCTCCACCTCTGCCGGCCAGGCGCCCAAACACGCAACGTTGCAAGGAAGAACGTACAGCGCCAATGAGGAAAAAAAAACTCGGAATATATTTGCATGAGCGGGGAGATTGAAGGCTTTTCTTTTGTATTTTTTTTCTTACGATTATGACTTCTCCTCGGACATCTCTATATACGGGCTCGATCTGACGAGAGACTTCAATCTCTTTCCTTATATGACTCTGTATATACGGACTCTATATACACACTGTTTTTCCTGTTTTCATAAATACAATTTTATACGTATCAATCTACATTATTAAAATATAGATGTACTATAATTTTATTTCTTTTTCTTAAACGTGACACCTCACTAGCTTAATATTATAATAGATAAATAAATATAACATGTACTAATAAAACACGGGTGAAATGTCTTGCTAATATCGTTAAACTTAATCTGTCCCTGAACCCAAGGGAATATCCAACTACCAAAAACGAAATTGTTCGGTAATGTTAGATGCTAGAACTATGTTAGCTAAGTTCCCTTTATGGTCTCGATTAGTACTATTACAGATACAATCACGCGCTGTTCATAGCCACGTAACTACTGTATTGGCGAAGGTTGCAGCATTGGAGAAACAGCGGGAGCATCAGTCGTTACGACCGCAGCGAATGATCAACCCAACCCAGAAACCAACGAGGCGTCACGCATTTCCAGAATAGCGAAATGCCTCGGCGCTCCAGTACAGTACAATCCAGAGCAGTGGGGTTCCATTCCAAACACTTCGAATCCAAGCCCCGCGCGGGCCGAGGAAAGGAGGAGGTAGGCGAAGGCTTGCCTACCTGGGCGCTACGGGACGCGTGCGGAGGAGAGCGCGCGCGGCGGGGGAGACGCCGTGGAGCGGCGGCATGCACGCGTGCGGCGGGAGGCGGCGTCGCTTCTGTGGCGGAGCGCGGGGGCTGCAGCGGAGCGGCGAGGCGGATTGTTGTGGATAATAAGGAAGCGAGGACGCGAGGTTGGAAGGAGGGGCGAGAGGGGTTTTATGCTGTCGGGACACACGTGGGCTTGGGCCCGTCTGATCAATGGGCCGTTTCAAGTGAGCCCAATTAAGATGGCCCCAATTTTTAGGCCGAATGTTTCTTGACTGCGCAAATCAGCAATTCTACGCATCGGAGTCGAGTGAATTGGCTTGGCTTGGACGCTGGTAAAAAAAAAAGAAAGAAGAAAACTCTCGAATCAAAAAAAGAAAAGAAAACTCTAGCTCTAGGGACGTAGTATAACTGAGCATTGGAGCAAGTTTAATAGGATTACTGGCTATAACTCCATATTATATGTACGATAAGTTATTCTTTCTCACTTTTTTTTCTCACCTATGTATTTTAATATTTATATCTTAGAGCATATAAAAAACTAACTCATGCATGAAAGCAAACACTCCTCTTTTTTCTTTGTCTCACTAGTTCACATATGCTTATATAGGGTTGGACGAAAAACTCATAGCTCACTAGCTCACTCGACTTGTGACAGACTTGGCTCATTGAGAATTGTTAACGAGTTGAGCCAGAGTTTTACCTTGTTAGCCATAAAGAGCTGAGCTAATTCCATGCAAAACAAGATAAGGAAATCTAGCACAATAGCCCAAGATGTTAGGTCAATGGCCCAACTAGACAATAAGGCCCGTCTGCCATCATGACACAAAGTTCATCTTTGAGACTAACCTTAAAAATCTAAATCGCCACCCCAACTCACCCCCATCCGACGATGGTAGAAGCAGGAAAATCAATCTCCTAGCATTGTTTGTATCCGTCAGGACATTTAACCTTTTGCCACTCCTAAACTAGAAGGAATTTTATCTTTTGCTACTCATATGTCTATGACATGTGGGGCTAGGAGCCACATGTCATAGACACTTAGGATGGTAAAGAGTTAAACGCCATATCTAAGGGTGGTAAAAAGTTAAAAGCCACTTTTCTTACTCTCATCATTTCACATCGCTCGACCAATAAGAAAATATGAAAGAGCAGGAAAATCGCCATCTCATCACTCAACGGGCATCACTAGCTTGGAGGCTCACGACGCCACTCACCCCTTGCTGCGTGTACTCTACACCACTGCCTAGCTTGGTGACACCCCTCTCTTCCCGTGATGCCGTATGTCGTCCCTCTCCTTTCTCAAAGGCATCCAAGGCAGTAAGGTACGGAGGATGACAAACTCCGGTGCCGCCAACGAGTCCCCGCTCCGATGGAAGACGGCTAAGCTTCCACGTTATTGTGAGCTTGATGTTCTAGTGCTACGTTGGCTAGCTTTGGTGTTGCACAGGTTGCTGCTCCAACGAGTCTAGCCACCATTGCTTCGACAAGGTCTGGCTGGTACCGCCATGCCACCAACTTGCACGCATGGTGTTCCTGCTCCCTTCACCTACTCGCATGTGCTCATGGAGAGAAAGCCTGCTTGATGCTAGATCTAGCTCGCGAGCTAAACGAGTTGGTCGAATGGCTAAACGTGCATCTAGATACCCTAGTTGGTTTTGACTAATTAATAACAAATGATTAAAGGACTAATGTAAGTATTGAGTGATGAACATGCATTAGTTTATATGAGATTGAAAAGTGAGTAAAGACAACCCTCTAAGCAAAAGATTTGAAGTAAAAGAAATCCGGGCAAAGTTTGGAAAATAAAAGTTCATATTGTCTTGAAGCTACATTGGACTGAACAGTCTGATGTGATACCGGGCAGTCTATGTCTTATATGGACCAGACAATCCAGAAGCCTTCAGATAGTCCAAGACAAGATGGATGCGAAGCAACATTGGACAAGTCGTTTTGAACCATGGGAACAAGTGGTGCCAGACAGTTCGGTCTAATACCAGATTGTCTGATACATTATGGAGGCACTCAAATAATAGCTCAATGAAGTAATGGACCAAACAGTCCGAGCTACCAGACTATCCAGACAGCAAGGCACTGTCAGATAGTTCGACCCTTTATGGCGCAACAGCTAGTTTATTTGTGACGGTTGAAAAAGCCTTTATAAGATTGTTCAATATCAGACTGTTCAACCCTTTATAAGTTTTGACAATTTTTGTCAACGGGAAAAGACAACTAATGGAGGAGTTGATGTTATAAATAGGTGGTGACATGAACTTATTTCAAGACTTTTGGATGTCCCTTCACTTTAAACAAGCTAAGCAATTGTCCAAGAGTATTAAGAACATATTCAAGATCTATTGTGCTAGAGTTTAGCCTTGAGCGTGTCTTGTGTTATTATTTAAAAGGCTAAACTCTCTTCCAACTCTGTATCTCTCTGTGATCTTGAGTTTGTGAGCTAATAGTGAGTTGAGTTAAGAGTATGGTGAAGCGAATACTTATAATCTCGAAGCTGCCAAGGAGTGTTGTGTGCCCAAAAACTCTTGTGAAGGCTTTATCTCACCTCCGGAAGGGAAGAATTGATAAGAGTAGTAGCCAAATCTTATCTTAGTGGGTGCTTGATAGAGAAAGCTTATTCGAAGGTTGTAGCTCATCGTCCAAGCTTGTAACCTTAGTGAACGCTTAGAGACGAAGCTAGATCTTGATGGTTGCTTGGAGTGTAAAGGTTATTTGAAGAGAAAAATAGTTAATCGAGACTTGGTTGTTTAGAGCTCATCAACGAATATATAGGATTGGTTGGATTCAAACTTAAGTAAACAAATCGGTTGTTCCTTTACTCTTTTCTACCTTGTATTTACCGCTTTTCTATCTTGTGCTAGTAGTAATCTTTGCTTGCTTATTTAGCTATATATATCAATAGCCTGCTCTTGTAAAAAGTGTACTTAAGTAGTTAAGTAGCCCTTCTAGTTTGTATTTTGCTAAATTGTTTAAGTCTTTTACTCTGTGGTGATCAGATTGTTGTGGAGCAATTGGACAATCCAAGCCCCTTCTAGTTTTTCCTGTTTTTGCAGTGACTGAACTATCCTATACTTGTCAGATTGTCTCTATAGTCAGATTGTTCGACTCGGAACCAAATTGTCCGACCAGGTTTAATTCTGCTACAAGTTTTGAATTTTAGAAAACGCAGAGAACACCTATTCACCCCCTTTAAACGACCATATCCGATACTCATGCCCTCTTTCATTGGCAATCGAGATGAGCCAGGCATTTAGCTCATTAGGATAAGGAGCTGAACCGAGCTAGCTCATTATCCCAACAAACTAGGCTAAGCCGAGTCAAGCTGAGCCAAACCAGCTCGATATTCACCCTTATGCCCATAGCCAGCTTATAACTTACTATTGTACTTGCTCTTATCCAACTAATCAAATTATCTAGAATGAAGAGCTAGAGATCCCATAATTATCTAGAATGAAGAGCTAGAGATCCCATAGGGAATTTCTAAAAAACTGTTGCAAGTTTTTTTTAAAAATCAAATGTTATAGTGTAATAATAATATAATTGCATTATAAATATAGTGTAATTATACTTATGACCTATAACTATATGTAACCTTTATATAACTTACATGTAATTTTTTAATACATATAAGTTATATAAAAGTTTAATATAGTTACTTGTATTATAATTTATACTATAATCATATTTAAAGTCAGAAAATTTACGGTAGTTTTTAGATAGTCCTGATCTCATATGTTGTACCTTGTCAACGGAGTAAGGATTACTCCTCAGCTAGAAGCAATACTTCATAATACAACGCGTGCGTATTTAGTGAGACTTCATATTACCCATGCAATAATGCCTAGTGTCTCTAATCTCAATTCTAACATGTGTTAGGGATGTATACGCGCGTGTGTCTATCATAATTTGAGTGTGTTATGAGTAGCTATGATATACCCTCTCAAAAAAAATACATTGCACAGCGGCACAATCGAGGGCAATCGTGGCATCTGCGCAACCGATTCAACGCTTGCGGCTTTGGGTGAGCGAAGAAACCAAGAGCAACAGCCCACGACTCCACACCGCCACAGCACGCAGTCGGCGCCGCGATGATAAAATGCGACAAATTACCGCGAGTCGCGCGGTGATTGATAACCCCATGACGCACGCCGAAAGCTTGGCCACGCTGCCACGGCCCGCGGAGCGGGGGCATTTCCGGGAGGAGATACGACACGAGGAGGGGGCTCGAAAAGCTGTGGAGCTTTATTTAACCGGCTGTCGTGCCTCCCTCGTACTATCCTACACTGGTGTTCTGCTCCTCCCGACTCCTGCATTAGAAGCTTGTCCATCGTGTGTCTCTCGGTTGCGCGGCCATGGGTGGCGCGGCGAGGAAGGGGTCGGCCATGGCCGTGGCGGCGATGGCGGCGGCGGTGATGTGGGCGGGGATGGCGGCGGCGGCCGTGTACGAGGTGGGCGACAAGGCCGGGTGGACCATAATGGGCAACCCCAACTACGGCGCCTGGGCTGCCTCCAAGAATGTCCATCTCGGCGACACCGTCGGTACGTCTCGTCGAATTCTCCCCTCTCGCTCACGCGTTTTCCGCTTCTCCTGCTGCATTCCTGCGTTTCTCTTCAAAGCCCCGCAAGCAGAACCTTTTTGCGAACCACACGTTTGTAGTTTTATTGCTTGAGCATGAATCCTTCGGGTGCTAGTTCGTTGTCGAGACAAAATCTAGTAGACTTTATGAGACAAATCAGTCACAGATAGGAGTAGAACCCGATCGCTGTAACCATGTTACGAACTGTAGCGTCCACATGGTGCCTGCCGGGTGCCGGGACCCGGCAACCCCGGCTGGCTAACAGTAACCCTTCACGGAGTTCTACTCCTCTGCGAGTGGAAGCCACACAAGTACACAGGAGTATTCCACCACTATATCATGTTCTGGCTGTCTAGAAATTGGAAGAGGGCCCGAACTCCACTTCGCTCCCGAGGGAAGGGGACACTTCGCAGCCATTAGCGCCATTAGCTCCAAAGCTTGTGCGGCGTAGAAGGCGCTGGAGTGTTTGGACCTGGGTCATCCTCCTGGCTCGACGTCGCCATCCGCCAAATGCCCAAATATGGTTGACGCAGTGACGTCCCCTAGTAGTCCTCGTTTCACGGTATCGTGATTCGTGAGCTAGCCAGCATAGCCGTGCTGGTGATCCCCGTGCTCACACGACACGGCGCGGTGCGGTGACGCTCCGGCACTTGAGTCAAAAGTCTCATTCAGTGCCCGACGATAAATTCTAGGCGTGCAGACCAATTTCATTTCACCGTAGTACAGGTTCTATACAGACTACAGTACAAATCCCGATCTTGTAACGGAGTGCTGTACCGCATTTAACGCGCGCGCACTGCGGCGCACCGCGCGTACGTGGAGAGCAGAGTACTACGTACAACTGCAGCGGGACAGTGTCGTGTGTTTGTGCCATATTGCCATAGTGGGATATTGCCAGGACGCGACCGTCCGTTGCTAGTGTCCCGCGGCCCCCCAGCTGTTCAGCCATGTCTCAGGGCGACTCTGTGTTGGGCTCGCCTTTTTCCGGTGCGCCGGCGTGTACTATAGTGGTGGGGGCTTCCGCGCCCAGATGCAGCCGCGGTCGCGTACGCACGTTGCCGCATGCGGGCACGCCTCGCGCGGACGGCACTACACCACCACCACAAGTCCACAAGCAGGCCGCATTTGCCAACGGTCGAGACGCGCGCCCCGCGGGCAGTGGCAACCAGAGCCTTCTCCCCCGAAATTGACAATTTAATCCTTCTCAAAAAGCTTATTTTAAAAATAGACTATAAAAAAACTTATTTTAAAATAAAATAAACACCAACGAGACTTAACTATAAGGTGTCAGCGTCATATTTGAATATAGCGTTGAACCACTGTCGCTGTTGCACCTCGTGGTTCAATGTGACCGAGAAGCCTCAAACAGATATCGTTTTGTTTTAGTAGGCTCATTTAAACAAATGTATTATTTATAGGCTTATAGCCTAGCGGTAGAATATTTATGACTTCGCCTTGAGAAAATAGTTGATGCACATGTAATTAAAAGCTAAAATAGCTGGCGCACATCGGCTACCACCCAAACCACTCAGACAATCTATGAGCTTGGGTTGTAGTATAGTATACTACGTTGAGATCTTAGCGTCATCACGTCTATTTTTACAATAATTTTTTTATTATAATTTATTGTTAAAATAAGTTTTTAATAAGGGTTAATTTGTCAAAATTTCGGCCTTCTCCCTCCCTCGGGGCGAGTGGGGTGAGGCGCGCGGCGGCTTGTGGATGGCGTCGCGGGATCCGTTGGCCTTTTGCCACCGGCCTTTTCGCCGGGCGCGCCGGATCGATGCGTACGTCTCGGCGGGGTGTGTGCCTGGCCTGCACGGCCGCACCCGGTGAGTGCGTGTTTCATGCGCATCCGTCGTGGCGTGTCGATCTGGCATAGCGGTGCGCCGACACGCAGACACGCGGTTGCTGTGGTAGCGATGGGCCGATCATTTTGGTGGTAAGGACTTCACCCCGTATTTTGGCATGAATCTAAACAAGTCCTGTCTGGCTACCTGATGTCAGCGAGCAGGCTTTCTTGTTTTTTTCTCCACCAAAGAACATCCTGGTTTCGGAAAGGGCGCACTTATTTACTTTGCCTTCTCAGCAAGGATCGGTATGTCTGCGTGTGACTTGGAGTGTGAAAACACGGACAAAATGGTCATTGTCATTGTCAGCCATAACATTGCTTTTTCATGCTCTAGGCTGCTGAGTACTTTGTTGCTCAATTATTCCTGTAAGGATAATTAAAAATATATTTTTTGTAAGGGTAACTTTTCTTTCTTTAAGGAAAGGCGGTTTAATTCTTTTTGCACATTAGACATGTGTGCCGATTATTTTGGAGGCACTTGTTCTTTAGCTGACAAAAAAAAGGGCACCAAAGGCACTTATTTCAGTTGCCCCTGCTGAAGAAAGTTAATGTCTGTTCTTTGCATTGAATGATCAAATCCCAATTAACCCATAACAGGAGTATATATCAGGCTTTCAGTTGCTATTTGTTCTGTCTCCATCGCCATTCACCAATGTTGGGTACTTGCTTCTTGAACCACAGGTCTATAATGCCCCTCCTTTGATCCTATCTATACATGGACCAATGACCATTCCGTTCCTCGCGTCGTCTCTCTCGGATCCTTTTTCCACAGCTTGTCAAATTATGTTTGGACCCTACGGCCAACACACCGATGCATGTGCTCTCATTGAATCATTGTTTTCTGTTGAGCAATCTCATGGTTGGTTGGTAGCCCTCGGTGGGCCGAAAAGATGACGGCAAGGATGTCTTCTTTTGGAAGCATAGAGAAATCAAAGAACCACAAATGCACATAGCTCATCCAGAAGGAGGGTCTATGATTATCGCTGTTCTATATGATAGGGTTGCCAAACTGTCATTTTGCAATGTGGACACCAGATTGGGGTTTGCCCATGAGCTGGAATGTTGGCGGGGTGATCATATCATTTGTCGCACTGGAGATGCTACTCAAATAAGCCAAACTAGCTAGCTCTTGGATTTTTACATGTTTAGCTCTAACTTGGTGGTTCTAGATTTATAGTATCTTTTATGATAGCTATGTGTCGGGTGCTATGGGTTTCTTTTGTCGAACCAATGCTGTTATTTTTATCGATATGAATGAGGAGAGATGAGATATTACCAGTCACATCTAACCAAGTAGTCAAAGTCATTAGTAAGGATACTAGACTCGAGAGTGGAATTTAGGAGTGAAATAGATTAAGACAAAACTAACTGAACAGAATAGAACTTTTAATAGTGACTCTCAAGCGTGTCATATCTGGTGATTGCGATCAATTTGGTTGGTAGTATCCTTGCAGATATGAACTGCACTAGGTTCATCCTGTTCCACAACAACCAAAAGTACAAAACAAAAATATCATTATTTGCGCAATTGATCGTTTGTTTCATCATGCTGATGCATGATATGATTTAGCTCTGTTTTTACAAAGCTTCGTGCCGTACCCCGTGTTGTGATTTCTCGAACAACCCTTATCATCACTGTGTTCTTTTGCTGATTAACTGACAAAAATTGCCTTCTATTATCTGAAAAACGCCGCAGTGTTCACGTACAACAAGCAGTTCCACAACGTGATGGCAGTGAGCAAAGCGGACTACAAGAACTGCGACGCGAGCAAGCCGATCGCCACCTGGTCGACGGGCAACGACTCGGTGGTCCTCAACGCCACCGGCCACCACTACTTCCTCTGCGGCTTCCCGGGCCACTGCGCCATCGGCCAGAAGGTGGACATCCGCGTCGCCACATCCGGCCACTCCTCTGCTGCCCCTTCCGGGGCGCCGTCCATGGCGCCCTCGCCGGCTTCCAGCTCCGAATCACCCGCCGCAGGCGGCGGTGGCGGCTCGTCCGGCCGCGCAGCCGCCACTCCGTCGCCGCATGGCAACTCCGCCGCGCCGGCCGTCGGCCGCTCCGTCATCACGGCCATCGCCGTGTCCGTGCTCTTTGTCGCCGCCGCCGGCCTGAGCTTGATCTAGTTGTGTGCGTCCGGACGGTGGCTGTTAGGATGGCGTGCGCCTTGTGAATTGTGAGCTCTTGCGTTTGGACTTTGGAGCTGTGTTCATTTTCTCTTTTGTCCCCTCCATTTGTGTCGTAATTAATTAAACTAGTATGACGCTGTGGATCTTGCTACAATTTGAGGATCTGTGCCGGTTGTCACCTCATGTTTTGGACTTGGACTTTTGGGTTATTTCCATTTATCTCAGCTTAGATCTATCGATTGAACACTCATATACTGCTACAGCACATGCCTGTAACAGTTTTCAGTATGCCGTACACCTGTAAGCATATCATACGCGATGTTTCATTGCTAATTTTTGGTCTCAAACTAAACTATAATGTCCTACAATTGGGCCATGACTCTGGGGAGTAATTTTTTTGGATAACAACATGTATTGCAGATCAAGCCGTACGATTCTGAAGATGTAAACAATTATCGCGGGGCACAATTATTGGAGGCGTCAGTACGATCAACAATTTTCATAGAAAAAGCTGCAGATAAAATGTGGGGGGCGTTTGGTCCACAATGCATAGCTGCTGAGACTGCCATGTCACTAGCGATCAACTTGAACTGACAGGAGTAATGCCGACGACTGTTCGTCAGGCCGGTAGTCCCACAAACGTCTGCACCCTGATTGAACTTACAGTGACCTAATCTGGTTTTGTCGGTTTGTCTCATCAGTTGCTCTCTGCTAGTTGTCCTATATAAAATTTAGTTGCGGCTAAATTTTAAATTTTAAAATTTAATTTTAGAGTTAATTTTATAATATTTTAATTATATTATTTTTAGTATTGGTTTTTAAATCGGAACACATATAAAAAATATTACTATAAATTATTTTTTATTGCTAATAGGTCATTTTGATTTATAATCAGTTCATAGCCAATTGATAAGGCACCCAATATGATCTTTGGTTGGTTTTAACTAATGGATAACAAACGATTAGAAAGCTAATATAATTATTAAATAATTATATGTATTAAGATAATGAGATACTACAAAAGATATATCACTATATAATGATTATCGTTAATAAGATACAAGGATTTGGATGTGAGGAGATGATAGACTACTTTGTCGTGCGGAAGTTTCTTTGAACATTTGTATCAAGAAGTAACTCTCATCTAAGAGAGAAAGGATCATAAAAAGCTCACCCTAAGTAACATTTTTAGAAAAATTGTCCTCATGAGCTCTAGAAGAAGATGTCAAAGAATTCAAGAAAATTTCCAAGAACGTCTCTATCGTCATGAACAAAGAGTTTCAAGGCAAAAAAAAAGCACCTAGTAAATAGTACAGTGAAGATGAAGATCATTCTCTCATCGTCAAAAGGTTTAAGTATTTCTTAAAAATATCTGGTTTTGATAAGAACAAGAAAGACGATGAAAAAAAAAGACAATTATCAAAGGCATGCTATAAGTGTAAGAAATACGTGCACTTCATCACCAATTGTCTGAGCACAAACAAGGGGAAGGATAACAAGTCCAAGCCCTACAAAAAGAAACGCTCTGGACAAGCTCACTTGGGAAAGGAGTGGTGATGGAATGACAAGGCCAACTTCGGTGATGAAAATGAAGTATCAACCATTGCCATCAAGTTGTCTACCTTAAGGAAGCTCTTCGATAACTTAAGCGATGACGATGAGTACTATGCTCCCACTTGTCTTATAATGAGAGGGTGCAAGTTAACTTAATCTCTCAAACTCGTGGAAAGTAATGATGATAATGATAGTGGTGATAAATATGATGATATGCTCAAGGGGTTTAGTAAGCCAGCCATTAGTCAATTGACTAATCTTATAAAGGTATTGGAAGGAAATGAAAAGGCTCTCGAGAGACAAGAGGATTTGCTCATCCGTAAAAAAGGAGAGAGACCAAACCCTCGAGAGGCTTTTGGCTAAGGAGAAGGAAAATATTGATGAGTTGACGGAAAAGCTCGATTCGATTAATGAATTAATTACTTGTCTTAAGAGTTTGAATAAGTTACTTCTAGAGAAATTTGTGAGTTTGGATAAAACTCACAAAGTCTTAGAAGTGCAATTCAATGCTCTTCAGTCAAGCACCTTTATCTCAAATGATACAAACATTTCTTCTAATGACTTCATAAGCAATGGTTATGTTAAGTCCTATAACATTGATGTAAAATCCTATGCCACTAACATACAAGTTTTGCAGGTTATTAAGAAAGAGAATGAGAGATTTGGCACATTGATCAAGTATGGATGCATGAATATATATCAATCAAAATATACACTCTATAAGACCATTGCCACTGAGGATAACAAGTTGAAGTTTAGATTTGGGTTTTGGGCTCATGAGTGTAAGAACCCCAAGCGCAATATAGTGAATGGCAAGGAGTGCATAACATTTGTCATTGGTGGCAATGAGGTTCCAAAGACACCAAAAGAGAAGAGCACTCAAGGGAACATGTCTCAATTCATGTTCTATACTTCATATGTGCTCAAGAGAAACCATTGTGATAAAATGGTAGCTTACTTTGTGGGAATTTGTAATGAAAAGCATGAGCATTGCTTATAGGTTCCAAAGGCTTTGGTTACTAACATGCAAGGACCCAAATTTTAATAAGTTTGGGTACATAAATCTCAAGTTTAAACTTCTCCGGTGGATCGAGTTAGGTAGTTGATAGTGGATGTACCAACCATGTGATGGTATAGAGGAATATGTTTACAAGTTTTGACAAGACAGAAGAGATCATGACAATATTGTGTTTAGAGATGATGGCAAGAACAATGGGTCTCAGTAAAATTGCTATATCAAATTATTATTCTATCTCAAATGTCATTATTGTTAAGTCTTTAAGTTACAATATCTTGTTCGTATCTCAACTATGCAAGATGTGATACATTTATCTTTTTACTGACAAGGATGTAACAGTCTTTAGGCGTGATGATATTTTTGTGGTTTTTAAAGACAAGTTGAAGGGTGACCTCTATGTAGTGGAATTCACTCTAGATAGGATAAATTTGGAGACTTCCTTGATAGCTAAGTCGAGGGGTGGGCATTTGGTTAGACAGAGCAAGTCGGTCTTGGGTGAATTTTGATTGTAAGAAACTCAAGACTGATCGGTCTAGAGCAAAATTAAAGACCGAACAATTTAGTCTCAGACTTGGTCACCATTGATATTTCAGAGATGCAAAAATACACATAAACCATCCACAATTTTAGAGCTGCAAAAAATCAAAAAAACCTAAAAATCCAAACAAAAATTATAGAAGTGCTGCCACCTAGAGAGGCGTTGAGGACACAAGTAGGTGCGCTTTGTCACCAACACGAGGACTTGTGATGACGGGATGCAATGATGGATTTAGGCAGGTAGACGACAATCATCGCTCTATCACGGTGGAGTTGGATCTGGAGCCTGAGATCTTGCCCTTTGCTGCAAGTCCATCAGCTACTTTCGCCTGGTCTCCACCGCCACCAGTCGGAGAGGAGGAGGCACCACTAAGAACCCGCGGTAGTCGTCGGCCCATCAAAGTTGAGGAGGTGCAGGGTGGCAATGGCACGACGTGAGGAGAAATTGGAGAGGCGCAGGGAGGAGAAGGCGGAGAGGAGCGGCACGAGGACAAGTGCAGCACAGCGCGCAGATGTAGGAGAAGTGTGGCTATGGCCCATAGGGTAGGGATAGGGAAAGGAAGTCTAGAGTTTTCTCTAATGGGTTATTGGGTTGGTAGGCTATATAGGCTTTTATTAGGCTTTAACATCTATTCAGTTAGTTCATTTTTTCGGTTAACTAAGCCAAATGACCGAAAAGACCATACTAAATTTGGTTAGTTACAATTGATGACCGAATTTGTATATGAATTTCTCAGTCTCAGTTAGTTCGGTTTCGGCCTTGGTCAATTCGGTTCAGTTTTTCTCTGTGCACTCCTAGCTAAGTCTATCGTGGGTTGGCTATGGCATCATTGATTAGCTCACATTGGAATCAGGAATCTATCAAAGCTTCTAATGGGCGAACACATCTTTGAGCTATCTAATGTTGTTTTCGAAATAGATCATTTGTGAGGTGCTTGCCAAGCAAAAATGTAAGTTGGGCTTCACGTCCAACGAAAAATATCATAACTACAATAAGAACCTTGGAACTACTTCATATGTACCTGTTTGGGGCCATCGCATACATATGTATCAGAGATAACAAGTATGTGTTTGTTATTATTGATGACTATTCTCGCTTCACTTGAGTTTTCTTTCTTTAGGACAAGAGTGAAGATCAAGGCATCTTCAAGTGATTTGTGAAGCGTGTGTAAAATGAGTATGAAGTAAGGGTCAAAAAGGCATAGAGCGACAATGGAGGAGAATTCAAGAATACCCAAGTAGAAAAGTTTCTTAATGAAGAAGGAATCAAGCATGAGTTTTTTTGTTCCACATGATCTCCTCAAAACGACGTTGTTGAGAAAAAGAACCGTACACTCATCGAGGCGACTGTTGATGCCTTTTTAGGTTATGTCGCTAACATAATGGAGATCCACCTAAAGCCTTGTAGTGTTGATAGGAGTCGCTAATCACCTTGACCTAGAGAAACTCCTGATCAAGATGGGTTTAGAAATCAAAACCAGTTAGCTGAGCTGATTTAGACAAATTGGGATAAACACCCGTCTTGTGGGTGGAACAAAATATTTATAGGACAAATCTACAAATGGGATTCTCACTCTTGCAGCGAAGGCGGACATATTACAACACAAACCAATGAAGATGGATAAACTAGGGAAAAAACTAGGGTAAAAGTAGACATAAACCTAAAAGAATGATTCAATTGGCTAATTATGTTAGTTGTAGATTGTGTGCTTAATTGAACCATCCATAGCCCTTATAAAGGGATTGGTCTTACAGTCGTAGGCCTTCTCTATGTCCTAGTATATTTTGGAAACCTTTACAATCAAGGAAACCCTAGGATTAAGGAAAGAAACACGAGGAAACTGCTATTTGCACTTAGACTTAGCCTCAGCCGGTCTAACTGTCAAGCCGGCTGGTCCAATCGCTCCTATACCACCAGTTAGACTGGCCCCGTAGAGAAGCCTTGGATCCCTTAAAAATTTGGCCAAGCTTTTCTATATTTTACCATGGGTGCCAAATTTAGGTGTTAACATATGTCCTATGCCTTTTTGGCAAACTTAAGAGCCAAAAAGCACAAAAGCACGTGTCCAATGGCGATAGTCTGTTATTAGCCATAACACCTCCCTAAGAATCTAGCTACTCACTCGGGAAGTATTTTCAAGTATTTCCCATTCATCGCTCTCTGAAATCATTCTCCTTGTAACGTTTCAACAAAATATGTATTCCTGTGAACGATCAAACCTTCCCAACTACATGACCATTTACCAAACTAATTGCTTTTAGAACCTACCTGCAAAATTGTCTTCCATACCAAATCACTGATTTGAAATGATTTTGCTTTAACCCTTTTGTTGCAAGCTTTGGTTATTCACCTTTTGTCTTTCTCAATCTCTCCCAAAGCCTTTAAACATTTATTAGTCACTTCGTCAATATTATCCATCATAAAATTCTTATAGTCATCAACCGATAAATTATCTTGCTTGATCAATCTAAGAGAGCCAAGATTCACCTCAACCGGTAAAATGACCTCTTGTCGATATATCGACTTAAAAAAAGTCATCTTAGTAGTACCATGTCTAGATATCTTATGAACCCATAATATCTCAAAAAGCACCTCATGCCACCATTTTGGGTGTTTCTCAATCTTTTTCTTGATCAATTTTAACAAAACTTTGCTACTCAACTCAGCTTGTCCATTAGCTTGAGCAAGGAGAAGAATTTAATAATTTGATACCATAAGTTTTAGCAAAAATCTTTCACCTCCTTAGTAAAGATCTGCTCAAATACTAATTGAAAGGGCTTTGAGGATCGTAGATGTCTCTTAGAGGAGAGGGTGAATAGGCACTTCTTGTAGTTACAAAAACTTGCAACGAAAATTAGACTTTATCAGATAGTCTGGTATCACGGCAGACAGTTCGATTGCACCTAGACAATCCAATCAAACACGAAGAAAATAGAAACTCACCTATTAGAGTATAGACCCAAACAACACTTAATGTCAGACAATTCAACCACTATAGGATAATCTGACCCTATGTAGAGAATATGAAATCTATAACGAGATAGAGCACATTGTACACTAGTTTTAGACTAGAGCTAGAAGGTGATCAACAATATATAAGCATGCAACAATAGATCACCAAATAACTCGACATGAATTCATATGTGCAAAGTATAGAGTGAGAGAGGATACACCAATTTGTTTATTAAAGTTCGGATCCAACTGATCAAGCAATCACTAATGGCAAGTTAGTGCACGAAGCGACCCTCTCGATCCTAAGCTCGAATCTCATCTAACTTTCCTTTAATAAAGCTTGTTTTACTAAACACCCACCGAGATAAAGTTAGTTTGAGGCGAGGTATAAATATTTATAAACTTCACCACATACCTTGGTTATTTGTGCGTTTCTTTTTTTTTTCTTCTTCTCCTTCTATAATGATGGTGGTCACGAATTCTAGAAGCGCCGCGAATCCAGTGGCGTATACCTAAAATTCACTTTTCGCGGTCTTCCGAATACCCCGTCGTGCCAAGCCAACCTCTCGTCTTCGCCCGCCTGGTGGCCGCGCTGACTCGGTCAGTCCACGCTCGCGGCGGCGAGTCGGCGGCCGCGATGGACTCGAGGCCGCGGGAGACCGACGCCCCCGCCGAGCCGTCCGGCGGCGGCGAAGGGCAAGGTGGAGATCACGAAGCCCCGCAACGACAAGCGCGGGTACCGCCGCCTCGTGCTCCCCAACGGCCTCGAGTGCCTCGTCATCAGCGACCCAGACACCGATAAGGTCTTCCTGCTTCGCTCGTTCCTTCGATCGGGATGGCGTATCTCTCTGGGTTTTGGCTTGAATCCAGACTTGTTTGCTTGCAGGTGGCGGCGGCGATGAACGTCTTGGTATTCCTTGGTGAACTTCCTGTTTTGACTTGTTGCATAAAACCTGAGAAGTTGGTGATGATAATCTTAGTGCAGTCAGGCCTTGGTGCTTAATATCATTGATCTCTCTATAATCTTTATGCTTTTCTGTTGCAATGTCAGGCTTGCTTAGGCTACCACTACATTTTGCTGGCTTTTTACAGAAGGTTGTTTTAGGTTGTGCATTGTGGTCCTGTTATAATACGTGTATGTGCTTTTAGTTGTTTAATTGCTGAATTGGTCATGTAAAGATGAAGAAGGTCGACATTTGGATATCCATATTTTTCTCACAGCCCATCACGTAAAAAATGTGCAAGTAAAAAATTTCTAAGTCCATAGACAGCAGCATGCTGCTTTTTCATATCTGGGTAACATCAATATCTGTAAAATATATGCAACACATCTCAAAATAAATTTCCAGCATCATGCTGAGTATCTCTGGATGAGAAGATTACAACAAGTATAGCATGGGCAGGAAAATACACAAATGATTGAATCACATGTGCAACATCAATTCAACACTACTATCTCCTGATAGGTTCTGTCATAATATCTAGCTAATAAGCAGCAATGGCCCATAACATGAAAAGATTGAGTTGCATAATGACTTTTGGAGCTAACCATTTACTTGATAAATATGCAAAGATGTCGAAGTCCAAATGTGAAAGAGCATTAAGAGGAAAAAAGAGTTGGGCCTTAAAATGACTTACTTATCTGAAATTCACAAGTTCACAAGTTACCAGCAATGTCATTTGTGACTGAAAACTGTTATACTAATACTGCAATACATTATACATGTTAATGTGGGTTTGTTTATTGCCTCTTTATTGAAATGGATGGCATATATTATTAGAAAGTTCATTTCAGCACCAGAGTGCTTCGAACATCTTATTTGGATACTTAAGTTGATTATAAAAATATAGTGTGCCACTGTTATCCAATTAGAAAATTAATTTACTACTAGTCATTGTAACTTTTTTCTCGGACGGGCAAAGTATTGTTTCGAGCATCTTATTTGGATGCTTAAGGTGATTAATATAAATATAGTGTGCCACTGTTATCCAATTAGAAAATTAATATACTTACTAGTCATTATATAGTTATTTTTTCTCGGACGGGTAAAGTAAGCACAACTTTCTTGTGCGTCATTCTATCCCTGTGCTTAGTCTATGTTTAACTTGGCTAGTTTTGTATATTGCTCTTTTTATATAGTTTCTAGCGTGTAACTTTAAAGAGTATTAATGCATAAAGAGCCGCTCTTCAAACCTTATTGTGTCGTTTTTTTATCTTGGTTGGATTGTAATATCGCATGTGAAAATCTTCATGGCATATGTATTGCTGTAATAACATGTGTGTATCTCTGTATTGTTTGATCCCTTATGCCTGGAACCTCTTTTACAGAGCATATGCTTTTCTATGCTAGCGAGAAATATCCTATAGAAGACAGTTCTCAAAGTATATTGCAGAGGTATGTATTTTGCCAGGCAAATCTTCTTACCTATTCTGTTAATTTAAAAAAGATCTTTGTAAGTGATCTTGATATTATTTGATCAACAACTTGTTGGATCGAACTGAAATTGATCTCAAAACTTAGTGAAATTGCTTGAGAACAATTGGAAGGTTCAGGAGAGTGTCAACTGAACTTCAGCATACTGCAATATTTGCAAAATGTCTAGTCCACGCCCAATTTACTTTGGCAATGACTAGAGACTTGCACCACATTTTGGAGGTACTTGGCTAGTGCTGGTAGAGTAGTTTAGTACTTGTACAGCTAATCTAGTTTATGTTTGATCATGGGTTACTGCTCTTTTTTCCCTAGAGTACCAGTTGGTCACAATATAATAGACACGTGTAGCTGTAGTGTCCTGTTTGTGAGTAAACTCATATTTGCTGTTGCTAGTCTGTTGCGGTGCACCAGTGCTTTCAGTGGCAGAGTGAGTGGTTCAACACTAATGATGTACGAGTGGCTTAATACAGATGGGACCAATTTGAAGCTTAATAAGTAGAATGCCCTAATAACAATTACTTATCACATAGACTGTACAATCATTAGGTGGGCCAACGCTGGCCCCAATGAAGCTCTGCCCCTTGCAGTGCTTGAAGCCTTGAACCATGGTTTCCCTCCCACATGTTATGCTGCTACTGGAATTTTGCAAGCAGAGGTTGAGCCTTTCAAATTATTAACTGTGCTAATTGAAAAAACCATCTGCCTGGCCTCTGGTATAGTTGGTAGGAGCTATAATTATTTATAAATTTGTATAAATAATATCATGGTCTTTATGTTTTTCCTCTACTTTTGAATCATCAATTGTGTAATATGGGTTTTCTTTTATCATGGTGGTTCAACGAACGCCTTCACATCTCTTGAACGCACAAACATTTTTTTTCATGTGAACAATGATTGCCTGGATGATGCTTTGGATAGGTACCATCTACTTCTTTCATTCCTACACCTTTGTTCTTACTTTGCAAATCTGATTCATTTTGCTTCTCATTTGTCGTTTTAGGTTTGCACAATTTTTTATAAAGCCATTGATGTCACCTGATGCAATTCTTAGTGAAGTTAATGCTGTTGACTCTGGTATACATTGCTTTCTCTCTTCTCTGGATCTGCCATCTGCTGAGAGAATTAACTTCTAATTTCTTTCTTTTTTTTCTTTGTCTGCAGAAAACCAGAAAAACTTACTGTCAGATCTTTGGCGAATGAGTCAGGTACCTTTATGTAAAAAAAATCATTATAGTGGAATCTTTTCTGTTATAATTGAATGGTAATATGGTATCATATTCATGTTGCATTTTGATTTATTATTATTGTTTCTGTCAAATTCATTTATTTTACCATGTTCGTTCATGCTATAATTCCATTGTCTATACTCTTTTGGTTCAGCTCCAGAAACATAGTTGCTTGGAGAGCCATCCATATCACAAGTTTAGCACTGGTGTGTGTTTTAGTCATAATTTCATTTTCTTTAGTATCTGATTTTATATGCCACAAGTGGATTATGCAGCTATATGGCATGCTTGGTACCAAATTTCCATCTTCATTTTATAGTCACAACTCACAACTAACAAATACTGCATATTGAAGTTATTTTAAGAACACGCTTTGTAATATTGCAGAAAATATCCATGCCATATGAACGTCTGATTCTAAATTTTTAGCTAGTTGAATCATGGATGGAAAAAACTTGCTGTTCTTCCAAGAAAAAAAAAGCCTGTGTTTGTAAACTGGACGGGCCCATTTCTGTTAAGGTATTCTCAATCTACATGATGGATTCACTTCATTTGTGGTCTATACTATCATCCAAGGCTCTGTTGTATTGATATTGATACATGTGGGCCATGAGGATCATTTGAAAAAAAGATGCTTTCACAAATGAACTGTAGCATATGTTGGACATAGAAACACATAGAATTGTGCCCTTGTGGGTCAAACGTGTTGCATTTTGCCCCTTCACGTTAGTGTTGGCCCAGTGCAACCAGGCTAATACGACTTGGCATCTACCGAACCTGTCGCAACACCACCTTACGTCTCCCTTCGTTGATTTGGTGATGAGGCGTGGTAGTCTATTGGAATTGGTGAAGATTGCGGCAGCTCTTAAGATCAGGGGAATACACTGAGTAGTGAGTTCACAATTTTTTTTGAGGGGAAGTGAGTTCACAATTCGAACATGAAGTAATTTGGTATTTCTTATACTTTGAAAATAATTGATGTCTGCCCTCTGATGCTACATTACTTCTTTTGGTCGGTATTGCACTTGTTCTTAAAACAATGCTGTTTCAGAATGTTGCAATCAAACTTAAACTTTCATGACAAATATTCACAGAAGTAATTAGATTGGCCATATGAAAATGATTTCTGCAGAGTTGGCATTAGAACTTCAAAGTACTTTAATAACAATATTTATTAAAAGAACTTGTAAGTTTGGTACTAAGAATTTTAAGTTATGTAGTAATATTTCTTAAAAGGTGTAAATTGGAGACAATGTCGAACATTTGAAGTCTCACAACTTATTACTGGACAGGGAGTATTTACACCTTAAAAAAAATTTAGATGTTTTCTCTGAAATCAAAATCCATGAATGTTTTAACTTGAATCAAATAAGAGACTATACGCCTGATTGGAACTGATGGCTGCTGCTGCACAGCCGCAGCAGCTGCAGCAAAGAGCTCTGCTGGCTACTGTTGCCATAGAGAAGCCGCAATGGCAGCCCGCGAGCAGTTATGAGCAGGCCCTATGTTTTACATGCTACAAAGGTCGAACATTTTTTTTCACTAATATTCTGATCATCTATTATTTTAGGAAATCGGAACACTTTGCTGGTTAATCCAAATAAGGAAGGATTGGACACACTGGATGATCTTATTAAATTTTATAGTTCACACTATTCAGCCAACTTGATGCAACTTGTTGTGTATGGAAAAGGTTTTTCATCAAACTGGTTACACCATTCTTTTCATTTCTATACAAGTTCTTCAATTCAGATTTTTTTCCCCTTATATCTGTTGTGTAACTTGTGTATGCAGAGAGTCTGGACAACTTTCAAACCCTTGTTGAAAACAAGCTCTCTGATGTCAGGAATACTGGAAGGAAACGATTTTCCTTTCATGGTCATCCATGTTCAAGTGAACATCTCCAGGTTTATATTTTCCATTTGCTAAAGATAGGTTCATAAGTCAAGCGCACCACTCGATCTGGTGCTTTTTCTGAAATGTAAGGATACTTGGACATGTTTTAATACGGAAATTGATGTCTTGCAGGTCCTAGTTAAAGCGGTTCCCATAAAACAAGGCCACACGTTGAGAATACTGTGGCCAATCACTCCAAATATTCAGCATTATAAGGAAGATCCTTGCAAGCATGTGAGTCGTCTAGTCGGTCATGAAGGAGAAGGGTCTCTATTTTACATACTAAAAAAACCAGGTAAATTCTATTAAAATAAGATCTTCTTTGCCTTCTCTTTTTATTTTAAAATAAGTTCATCTTTAAACAATTATTGCAGTGAAGCTTATGAAAGTATGAGACAGATATATTGAAATTAAATAAAGTGAGTGACAATTATATTGGGATTTGATAAAGTGGAAGGTATTCTATTCTTTTTGTTTTTGTTTTTATAATGATATGTGTAGGATGGGTGGAAAATGAAGTTATTTTGAGATGGAAGTAGTATATAGGACGTTTTATTGGTGAGTTTGGAGCTTTCTGGCCGGTCCATTGGCTATTTGACGTAACATGAGTACACAATCCTCTATGTTCTATGCTTCTTGCTTCAAAATATTATGTTTGTTTATGTTGACGAAGTGTTTAGACATGATAGTGCAATTTAATTCAAGAATTCAATTGTGTTATGTGATTAACTGATTCAGAGTCTATCTTCTGAGGTAACATGAGTTGAGCTGGTTCTTGGCCTGATCTACTATCCAAATGCATCTAATCAGTCTTAGTTTGCTTTTACCATTGAGTTGCCATTTTGTAGTTGATTAATGTTTTTTAGTGAACATGTCCACATGCCTTTGTGTTTGTTATGTGTATGTTTTCGTGTGGTGTTCTTTTCACCTAATTTATCTCTGTGTGGTTCCTCCCTATTGTTATATATAGGCAAAATCTTTGTTTCGAAGAAATATATATAGGCAAAATCTGGAGATAAAATTCCTTTTCTTTCAGTTAATGTTTCATTCAAGGATATTTAGGTATCCTCTTTAGGTGGTGTATTAATAATTTACTACCACTACCTTCCTCAAATGGATGTCATTCTATATGTGCAGTCAAACCTTAAAAACTTTGATTACTAATACATAAAAACTATTAATATTTGTTATGTAAAAATGGCATTAAGGAAAAGTCAAATTCCATTAGAACAAGCAAGCGATACAAAAGGAAAAGGTCCACATTTAGTCCCTCAACTATGGGCTTGGTCTGAATTTAGCCCCTCAACTCTCAAAACTGTTCACATTTCATCCCTGTGTCTAAATCAGAATGGTTTTCAGTGATGTGGCACATATGTGGAGTCTACATAGACAAATAATGAAAAAAGTCACCATAACAATCAATAACATAAGCAAATGATGAAAAACACCATAACAATCAATAATAAACAAAAAAAAGATAATTAAAATACTAGAACCCATATATTTGTTTTTTGATTTGCTAACTATGATTGCACGTGGTGCCACGTCATCAGAAATCACCCCTGTTGGGTCCATGGATGAAATGTGGAGGGTTTCAAGAGTTGAGGGATGAAAATCAGACTGATGTGATAGTTAAGGGACCAGAGTTTTAACTAAAGAAAAGTACAAGAAAATCCTTTTGAACAACCCATGAAAACATTAATAGGAAATCCGAAGATTTGGTTTTGCTGCTATATAATTTCCTTTGTTTATGTTACTTTTGCATGGTTTATTTATTCTTCAGGAAACACAAAGATATGGTTTTGCTGCCATATAATTTCCTGTATTTATATTATTTTTACATGGTTTACCTGCTCATTCTCCACCGAGGAAAATCAAATTTATAATATTTTGTAGTGCTTGCTGTTTTTAACTTTGTATTCGTTAAATTCCTCAGGATGGGCTATGAATTTGAGAGCAGGGGAAGGTAACTGGAGTTTTGAGTTTTCGATCTTCAGTGTTGTTATACGGCTCACAGATGTAGTATATGGTGAGTTTAATTCAAGAAGGGCCTTTTTAATATTGAAGATTTACAGTGCATGTAATATTTACCTATTTCATACCATTGATGGTAGAGCATATGGAGGACATTATTGGACTGCTGTTCAGATACATAGCACTGCTCCAGACCTCTGGAACTCCTAAGTGGATTTTTGACGAGGTGAATTTTGGTTTTGGATTTGTGTTTCTTTTGGAAATATTGTTATAATGACCAAAATTGATTGTCAGTTGTATGTGGCATCAGTTTAAGCTTTGCAAATTCTTCTTGTGCTGATAGTGCTACTTTGAAATTTAAACAATCAGGCCGTTAGAAATGACAGAATGAAGTCGTTAGATTGGATAATTGTTTTGGTCAGGTTACATGTATAGTTATGTCCAATTTGTTGTAATTTGGTCCGTATTTTAATTTGCGCTTCCTCTATCCCTCTATAAATGGCATTTTATGGAGCTACCTTTTTCTTATTTAATTAAATTGTGCCTTACGTTTTCAAGATGAATCATGAAACATGAGTTTTTTTTTTGTGTGCTGCATGTATTAGGTTCCTCAAATTGGCTGTTAGGAGTTAGGACAAAATGTAGATGATTCAGGAGAGAGAAGTTTAATGTCTTAAACAACATATATAAAAGAACTGGAGAAGTAATTATGTATATTCTGTTGCTGATCCTACTAGACACATGTCTTCTATTTGAGATATACTTGCACTGCTTCCTTTACTACGCAAACAAAGCATTGGTGCTTCCTTGAAAGGGTTTATTTTGTATAACTCTATATCATTGCTTGGAATTTGTATAATTGCCTAACTGGTAAATGATAACGACTAAGTCAATGTGTTTTTGAGACATTATAATGATGCACATACAGTCCATTTTGCATAGCACACAGCTAACTACCTCACTGTGTTTTGATTGTCAAGCTTCTAGCTATCCGTGAGACAGGATTCCACTACCAAGACAAGATTCCATTATGTTGTCAATATTTCCTCAGACATGCAGGTATATTTCCTCCGACAAGATTCCTCCTAGCCATTATTGCTTTGGCCATCTGTATTGTGTGTACATAATTGCCAGCTATACATTGTCATGTCTTGTCAGCATTTTGAAAGGAAGTTAGCAATAACAACATCTGTTTTAATTGCAATTGACTATTTCAAATTATCATTCCTTATTGTGTGCATATCAATAGGAGTCATTGTTGCCCGTTCTTGTACAGTATTCCACCTTTCTTTCTCTTAGAAGTTTGAATTGAGGGCAGAGATTAGGCATCTGTTTGCTTATATAAGAAAGTGACTTGTTCAAAATCTTACTACCTAGATATTTGACGGATATGACTTTTGATAAGCCATGGGAGTGCTCATGCAAAAATCAAGAATTGACATTGTCATTCATTCTGCCATCAATCTGCACCTTATTATTATATTTTGTCAGTGACAAGTTTGTATGAGGAAGAATCTAGTGCAAACTATCTTCTTGTGATATTTAAGGCCCTATAACTTGATGACTCCTATGAATTGTTGGATAAGAGTTGGTTGAATTCCTAGGGATGTGTAAGTGGGATCCCTCACAAATGATTTGAGAATATGCACTGTGTGCCTAGGATGTCTGAAGGACAAAAGAGTATCTGCCTAGGATGTCAAGTGTACCTTCTATCTGCCTGATTATGCAATATTAACTTAGCATTCTATGCATTTTACATTACATGAACTGAGTGCGTTCATCTTTTGTTGCTGTCATCAGGAAACTATAATAAGGGACTACGAGAATTTCAAATTTCGACAACCATATGAGCAGGCATTTTACTTTTGTTCATTGATATTAGAGGAACAAACTTGGGCGTGGGATGAAAAACTTGCTGCAGTTTCTCATATTGAAGCAAGTGATCTACAGAATTTTTTGCCTCATCTTCTGGGCAAGACATTTATTGAATGACATTTTGCTGGTTTGTTTAATAACTAACTTCAAAATTTTGGTTCTTTCTCATTATGTTACCTTGTAATGCTGC
The DNA here is from genome assembly GCA_030770085.1 of Oryza coarctata. Classification (NCBI taxonomy): domain Eukaryota; kingdom Viridiplantae; phylum Streptophyta; class Magnoliopsida; order Poales; family Poaceae; genus Oryza; species Oryza coarctata. Next base: position 16,448,630 of record CM061474.1, on the reverse strand, counting down.
TAATGACTTTTTTGCCCCGCTATTTCTCCTTGAGAGAATGGTGTACTTATTTTATGCTCTTAATTTCGTATGTGATCGATATTACTATATTAGGGAACATGGAACCGAGTGAAGCTAAAGATGTTATACAGCATGTTGAAGACACCTTATTCAATGCACCCATCAATTTCTGCAAAGCATTACCCCCAACACAGCATCTTACAAAGCGAATCGTAAAGCTTGAAAGGGGTTTGAGGTATTATTATCCAGCATTGTGCCTAAATCACCAGGATGAAAAAAATTCTTCCCTCCTGCATTATATTCAGGTGTGAATTTGCACTTCTTTGATGTTTTCTCTGTGTACCTCTTTTTCATGTACAGCAGAATACCTGAACATCCAGTTTTTTTCTTACTCTAGCTTCTCATTAACCATATCTAGTTTTTCCTGGAAGATACATGCAATACACATTACAATGCTATAACAATGTTTCCACTGCGCAGATTCATCAGGATGATCTCAAACAAAATGTTTTACTTCAATTGCTTGCTCTTGTTGCTAAGCAACCAGCTATTCACCAATTGCGTTCAGTTGAGCAACTTGGCTACATAACAATGCTTACACAAAGGTACGATGTTGCCTTTATTTTAATTGTGTTCTTTATTGTAAAAGGATGTGCAGCATTCTTTTGCAATTGTATGTGGTAATGGTACTTAGTAGTCATGCTCATGCAACTCCTCTAAATCTTAGTTCACACTATCTTGTTTACCCAGAAATGATTCAGGTGTTCGGGGATTGCAATTCATAATTCAGTCAACCGTGGAGGTAGATATATTTCTCAATGCACTTTCAACTGCTGGAACGATTTTTCTACTGTTCTAAGAAGTTACTTTAACAGGATCCATCAAACCTGGATGCCAGAGTTGAAGCTTTTCTTAAGATGTTTGAAGCAACTCTACACCAAATGCCTGATGAAGAGTTCAAGGTTAGATGAATCTTGTCGTAATTTGTTGGCTTCTGTCATAGCTTGCCGTAGCTCTATTGTTTGGTTGCGTACTTGACATTATACAGAGTAAGCAGTGACTTCTGTTACCTGCAGAGCAACGTGAATGCTCTCATTGATACGAAGCTGGAGAAATACAAGAATATAAGAGAGGAATCAGCTTTCTTCTGGAAAGAAGTTTCGGAAGGAACTCTGAAATTTGATAGAAAGGAGGCGGAGGTATGACCTATTTCTGTAGTTTTTCCCTCTGGTGTCATTTTCTGATACCTTGAAATCTCTAACTGCAGGTTGCTGCACTGAGGGGTCTTAATAAAGAGTTGATTGAGTTATTTCATAATCATGTCAAATTTAATGCACCACAAAAGAAAATTCTTGGTATTCAAGTTTATGGCGGTCTCCATTCCTACAAAAAGATAGTTCAAAATGAGCCACAACCGCATTCGTATCAAATAACTGATATATCGACTTCAGGAGGTCAAGACCTTTATATGGTTCATTCAAGGGAGGTGTTGGTCAGATGAAGCTATAGGTCATTTTTTTATGTTTGCAAATTTCGAAAGAATAATGTTTACATGAAATTTCGATCATTCTTCGTGTGGACAGATGTTGATACTTCTATATTTCCACCGTTTTCTTTCGATACACTAGTCAACCCAAGATCTTTCAATTCTCCTTGCCGTCACCAAGGTTGACTTTGGCGATCACTTTGTGGGATGTAAACTTGTAATCACGAAAATTTCTATCCTTCTAATATTGTTTCGACCCTTCTACAATGACGTTTTCATTTTCCTTTCTGCTGGCACCAAGGGATCACCTTGTGGATTCATTACGAGGATTCAAGTCCTACAACTTCAGCAGAGCAGAGGTGCTGATCGTTAACTCCAGAAAAAGACCTTCAGCTGGGCTGCTGAATCAGGCGAGGCTATGGGTTTTAATTCGGCCGCATGCCTTAGGCTTCAGGAACAAGTTCACATTTGGTTTTCGGCTCATATCTCGGGCCAATTTTGGTTGTTTTAGACTGCTAAAAAGACCTCCAATTTAGGGACAAATTCGATATTTCTTACGTAATTTAACCATTGGGAAAAACTCCAGTTTCTCTCAGTGCTCAATTAGCATCTGGGATGCCAACCACATGAAAATAATCCTTCGCCTTATTGACCAGACCAATCACAACACTCGGTGCAAATGCACTGGGATGATTCTCCCTGTTGCAAGGGCTATCAATGGTGACAGATAATGTAACTAGAGTGGCCTCCTATGCATGCACGGTAAGGTTATGAATTCCGTTTCACCATTAACAACTGGTAGAAGGCAAATATTTGCAACTTACAACAGCGTAGCCATCTAAACGACAGATTGTTTCAATAAATCAGAAATTTGGTTTCCTGGTGTCAAGAATGAGGTTCAATTCACAACAGCTTGCTTTGAAACAGCCAGCAAACTATACCTTCGTTCTTCGCACATTTTCAACCCAACACAATAGAGTTCAATCCAAATCCAATTGAGTGCAATGATGTTCGCGCCGGATCTCGCGCGTCTGGCATGAACACGCCGACGTCTGGGAGGTCTGCTTAGCTCCACTACACGCGGGTCGGCTTCTCTCCGTGGCTCGAGATACACGTGTCGGGGTCCATGAGTTTCGCTCGGCTCCGGCACGACCATGCGGGTGCGGACGTACCAGTCAATTTAACCCTGTAATTGACAATGAGGTGAGACGAACAGATCAGTTGAACGATGGATCAATATGAATTCTCACTATCGGCTGGCTACCAATAGGATCGAGGTGGTTATTGGCTACATCCGGATAGCTCCTGCTATCAACTGGTCGCCGATAGAAATTGGGATACTCTTTCATCGGCTGGGGAGTCGATGAAGACATAAACAGATATCGACAAATGATATGATGGCTCTGGGTGTAGTGAACGCAAGATTCTGATCCATTGGCCGTAGAGCTGATGGAGGCACTGAAGGGTATTTAAAGCAAAGCGCGCAGGATTCCTCCTGGTAGTCGACGGAAGCTGTAGCAGTCGTTCATCGGCTGGAAAGCCGATGAAGACATATCTGAAGTGGTAAGGAATCGTATAAAAGACACACCGGCTGCAAAGCCAATGTCGCTCCGGATATAGCAAGGGCGAAGCGAACCCATCAGTTAGCTGATCCGATGAGAGGACGTTTCTTTAAAGACAGACGCGCATCAGCCTTTCAGCCAATACGCTTGACATGCGCTCGAGGGGAGTCTCTGAAGACTGGTGCGTATCAGCCAAGGAGCCGATACGCTGGGCGTGACGCTTAATGTATAGATAACTCATTAGTTAACACTCCAATAAAATATCATATAGAGACCTATAGGACTAAATCTTAATTTATCGTTGATAGCTTTATAGATCGAACCTAACCGATGCAGCACGAAACCAACGATGATGGAGAGAGCTTGATAAGCCGATAAACCCTGCACGGACGTAATGCGATACATCCGATCAGCCTAAGAGATCGAATCTAAACAATGCAGCCCTAGATAGAGCGAGACATATCGGCATAGTGACAGGACTTACCTCTTCGTCAGAGATCGAAGTTAACCGATGCAGCCTTGCGTCAAGAGCCAGACCCCGCCGATAAAAATCTAGATGAAATAAGGTGACAATGCACTAAAGTAGTTTTGATTGAAAGATGTATTGATCTCTTTACAGGTTTTCAGAGGGTCTATATTTATACTCTAGTATTACAGAATCTGACGCGATTACAACAACCATCAGACGTTATCTTCTAAAAATATAAAAGAAAAATATCTCTAGGGAAATTAACTAAACTAACTAAACCTGATACGATTTATATAGGGAAAATACTCTGCCGTGAGTGCCACGACTTCTCCTTAAACTCGGTCTCTTCTGGATAATCTTCTATTCCTAGACCGAATCTCTCCTTGCTTCCTACAATCGACTTCTTTACTGTAGCAATCAGACTTTTCTTTACTAAACCGATCGTCCTTTCCATCTTGTCCTAGGTTTATCAAATTTTGACGTTAACAAATGACTAATGAGAAACAAATTACAGATTACACAGGAACAGTAAACATGAGCAGCTCTATGTTCTTGACGTTCCTCCATGGTCCCTCTCAACATGCTCCACAAGCAACACTGGATCTCGAAATGCCTTGCTGCATTTCGGGCAGACATCAACCGTCACTCTGCTACGACTTGGTTGTGAGTTGCTCTGATGGGACTTCTCGCAATGCTCGATTAAGGCCCCCACGGTGGAAAATCTTGCTGGGCATTGAACACATTGCTCCACAAGATCACCGCTGTTGCTGCTGCTTGGGGAGATCCCATCCTTAGCCTTCTGGATGGCTTGGGTAGTTGCTGTGCTCAATTTTTGCATCCCAGCTTCAGCAGATGATTTGAAACTCGTTGCTGCGCTAAGAAGGCTAGAGTTCCACCAGGATGAACTAGTGCTACTGCTGTTTGAACGTGGCTCTGCTTTCTGACTTCTCCTAAGCATATTTCCGAAGGGGAATGTAGATTCCGGTTTTCTTGGCCCTGGACACTTGTGATCAGGCCCAAATCTGTGCTTCAGGCAGTGTTCTTTGGTGCAATCTTTGCATCTGATTGTGTTTGAAAATGTCAGTGTTTCTCTGCACCCAGGCACTGGGCATTTCTTTTTCTTTGTTACTTTCTGGTAATTTGATGGATCACAGTCAGTATTAACATGGGTGTCCCAGGTGATGTTTGGATCTTCATTCAGGTTCAGGCGAACTCCTTTAGCACAGAGTGGGCAGATGAGGACAGTCACATCCTTCTGATTTGCATTTGGACATTGATGCGATGTATAACTTCGGTGCTGAAGGCAGAAGACCTAAACAATTATCAAATGACCATGTGAGTGCTGCCAATTGGACGTTGATGCAATGCTATTTTTACATTTGGAAAGCCATGAAGGGAAAAAAATTACATAAATTATAGAAAAAGGTTGAACCCAAATTGTCTATCAGTTGTGTTTGAGCACTGCAATAACAAATACTCCTATATGGTTTTGTAATTTCAGTGCATCACAGTTCCAATGGAGCTGCATGCTGTGATGTCATTGAAAGAAACTAGAGGGCATAAAAGAACTACAGGCATCAAAGAAACAGTACAACGACTAGAGGACATGTTTCAGGCACAAAATACAGGTATGAATGTCATTGTGAATAAATACCATGCTTCCACTACTGTTTTTCAGTTCATTTTTCACCATATCATTCTCTGCATTCAACCATCATCGATGTAATTTATAGGAAACAAGCTAACAATGCAGCACTCCTTGTCAACTAAATCCTCCTTTTCCCCGTTTCCAATTTGAAACCATGCCCATTGCATTCTCAAGCCCTGCTCCCGATTTTGTTTGAGATCGATTTCATTCTTATTGAAGCAACAATTCCGATCAATTATGTGATTGACTACATAGCATTCAATTGGTAGATGAAACTAATTGTCCAAAAGAGATCAAAACCGCAAGAGCGTCACATAAAGGGTCATGCTCTTGGTCAACGATAGATACATCAACTCTCATCCACCAAGCGGGTCCAAAAAAATCTCATTCGTTCTGCCCAGGCATTAACAGTTTTACACATGAACTTTATTTCTCCATCTCATCGATTCGGTTGGATCACTATCCTAAAGCCCGGACAAGATTTTTTTTCCCCAAACTAGGGCTTCCAAGATCTACTTCCATAAACCATATCACGCAATATTCCAGGGAAAGATCAGTTCTTTGGTTCCATAACCTACAGAACAACAAATCTGTTCAAAACTAGTACGAAGCAACGAACCAATTTTGCGACGAAGCATCAAGATACCAAACAGCCAGAGGCGCAGGGGTGGAGACGGAAATCGTACGTGGTCGCAGCGGTCGCAGGTGAAGGGCAGGAAGTCGATCTGGTTGCAGTCGCCGACGCTGCAGTGCTTGCCCAGGTTCGGGAACTCCGGCGTCCCCATCCCGGAACTCCCGAGGGCACCCGCTTTGCCTCGCCGCCGCCCTCCGCTCCGGTTGTAGCCGCCGGTAGGAGGGAAGGGAAAGGGAGAGAAGGGCGCTCTCTCGTCAAGGGTGTTGGGGCCGCGAAATCGAATACTCCCATCATACATAACGTTTTGAACGGGTCAAAAACGGCCGGGGGATGTTACGAGTACTATCATGGAAATAACCTTCTCGATTTGTTGCGCGTCAGTTTGAAGTAGATTATTCATCCAATTGTTATGGTGTATTATCTATTTAATTTTAGAGACAAACAGAATAATTTTAAAAATAAGCTTAACAAAATAATTTAAGACAAGTGGTACAAACGAACAAAGTATTTACTTTTTATAAAATGTATGTTTAGTGGCGTGGAACAGATGTTCCACAGCAATAGCAGAAAAGAATGGAGCAACTCAAATAGGAATACCCATATAAAATACGAATCTCAATTATGATATTGATTTTTTTACAAGAAAAGAGAATGGTTTATTGATAATTAAACAGAATGATTACAAAATTTAAGAAAGGTGTTGGAGGCAGGTGGGAACATCCTCCCACCGCACCACACAATGCGTCGTTCTACTGACTCTGTGTGTGTGCATTTAGTATTCAAAGCAAGATAATTAAATTACTCGGTACTTAAAAATACAAATTTTTTCATTTAGCCACCTTTGATTCAAAAGAAAATTAAAGAAATTTTAAAGGAATTTTAGAGGATTTTTCTTATATGCCATTTGAATCAAAGAAATGTACACTATGGAATTATACAAGATTAATATGGAATGTCTTATTCCATGAAGAAAATTTTATACGAGGTAGGACCTCATGAAAACTTTTCATTGAGTTTTTATCTCTTCTTAAATTACGGTCCAATCAAACGATTATTTATATATTTTTTATTATTTTTACGTTTATATTCTTATTAAAATTCTATATTTTTTCTATTATATTATTTGGCCTTAGACAGTTGGTCTTCTGCTTTGTTCTGGAGCAGGTGGAGTTGGAGAAAGGAAGCACCTACTGCCAAGACATCGGACAGACAGTAGTACAGAAGAAGTCAGAGACGCGATTAGATTCGAACACGGACGACAACATTTGATATTTCAGCGTTTCGTATTGTCGCAAGCGATTAGGAGTACTCGATTAGGCTGGCAACTGCATGAGGTTCATGGTTAGCCAGAGACTCGGAGTTAAGACGAGGCCGTACGAAGCGTACGCATCTCACTGGCATTTCACAAGAAATTGCATATGAAGGGAGAGGAATCACCGCGCCTGTGCAATACGGTACATTCAGTGGAACACCAGCTGTGAGCTGTCCACAACATGCGCAGCGGTCGGCCGGATTCGCTGGTGCGCGAGACGGCCCAGAAACGAGGACGACCAAGCCAGACTTGTCACGCGCGCACCAGTGACTAGAGATTTGAGCAAGTACAGTAGCAAAATGTAATGGAGAGAAAAAAACAAAAAGAGTATTATTCTCTGTTTCATTATAACGATTTGATTTGTTTTTAACTAACTTTATAAGAAAATGTTTATGGCAATCAAATCTAATATTAAATATATTTTAATAGTATGTTTGTTTTGTGTTGAAAATATTATTATATTTTTTATAAATATAATCAAACATAAAAAAATTATTAAAAAAGTTGAAAGCTATTTATAATATAAAACAAAGAGAAATTTTTTTTATATAACAGCTAGCTCTTCACATACTTTAAAATAAATATATTAAATATATAGGTAAAAGAAAAAATATAAGAAGAAAAATAAGGATAATTTTATGTTTCATCTATTGTACATAGATTTAATATAGAATTATAACTGGTAATTATTTCTAGCGTTAAACTTGCTACTACATAACAAAAACGCGGTGCGCGGTGTGCCGGTGCGGGAATCTCTCCGGCTGCGCCCCGCAAGATCAGCCGTAGGAAAACCTGCAGGATCCGCGACTTTTTTGGCGTCGCGTCCTGGTGGCGTGGTTGACGCGGCTGTGAATTTGGTTCGTGCCCTTTTTTTTTTTTTTTGCTGTACTTTTGCTTGGCCCAGGTTTAGGCTCGTTTCAGAGGACGGTAGAGGTGGGTTTTTTGCATCACGATAAAACAACCTAAGTCATTCACACATAATTAATTAAGTATTGATTTTTATAAATTTAAAATTAGTTTTATTTAACTTTTTAATGTAACTTCTATATATAAAAAGTTTTTAAAAATACACATCCTAAAAAGCATGCTAAGAAAAAAAAGGAGGGAGTTATCTACCCCTAATGCTAGAACTAACGAGCCACCGAACCCAGGATTGGGCCTTTATCTCGGCTACAAACGTTGTGTTTGGATTTGGGCCAAAATTGGAACCCCTGACCTCCCTCCTTACTAAAGCCCGTTCGTTTTGGCGGATTGGATGGATAGCTCTCTTTCGTTTTTGTTAACATGTTTTTTAAATCAATAAACGGTGTATATTTTATAAAACTTTTATATGCAGAAATTTATTTTTAAAATTAAATAAATTTAATTTTTAAAATTTATAATAATTAATACTCAACTAATAATAAGCTAATAGTTTTGTCTTGGAAGCAGGAAAGATGAATATAATCATGTTATAAACAGCATAAGGTGATAAGGATATTTAGGTTTGTATGGCTGTGCATTCACTTTTGTAGAAAAGATATTTTAGGTTGCATCCATGCATTCCACAAAGACGGCATTCCCACAGGAGGCTAAAAGCGCAGATTCTCAAAAGAAAATGAATCAAGGCAAGAACCAAGAATGAATCTAGGGAAGCCGAGCAGCTCCGGGTGATGGCTGTCGTCGCGTGGATGGCCGCGGCGGTCGTCTGCCCTCCCTCCTCCGCATTCCAGAGCTCGCGGCGGGCAATGGCGGCGGGCTCGTCGGGCTGAGGTGGGGGTGGGGGGTGGGGACGTCGGCGGCGCACGCTGGCGCGGGCTGCACGGCAGAGGGGGAGACCCAACCGTGGCCTCGTCATCGTGGACGAGTTCGGCGGGCAGTACGAGGAGGGGTTCGAAGACGTGCACACGGTACACACTCATGCGTGGTCTTTCTTTACCTTGGCCAGGGATTCCCTGCTACAGCTCGGCCATCACTACTGTCTCAGTTTTTGAACCGGCCGTGGATAATCGGCGCACTATCTGTAACCGACGTAGATTAATTTGCTCTAACTGCAAAGTTAATTGGGTTTAGATTGCATGGAACTCTGAACAGTGTTCTCTCCATTCGCAGGAAATCGTAAATTACTTCACTTACAAGGCCACATGCACGGTTATCCACCAGTTGAATGAAATGAATCCGCCAGCTTACACTTGGCTCTAGAAGTAATAATAAGTCACCCTATTGCGAGAAAATCACACAATGATATATAGTGCTCTGTTGAGATCTATAATAGGCTAATGTTGTTCTTGTTAGTGTAGTTTCAATTGCATCGTAGTTCCTAAAAACACATTTTCTTTTGTCAGCTACGTTGTGGTTAACGACCCAAAAGAGGGTAAACATTTCCTCGTCGCACTCGCGAAGGTATCTTTTCTTCGCGTCTTGTTACTAACCAATGGAGAAAAATATATAATGTTCAACATCGTTCCAAGGTTAGATTAATTGTATACTCTAATTTGACTCATATGTACTAGGAGAAGCAAGACCTGGCAGAGAGTGATGATCACACGCCTTCACTTGTACAGCAAATGGATCAAGGTAATAAAAAAGAGTGAGATATTCCAAAGTAATTGAGACATCTTTGATGCATAAATTATTTAATTACCTCTGCGTCAACGCAGAAATGTGACCATACAAAAATGTACGAGAAGATTTCAAATGAGAATCTGGAGATAATGCGTCAGAGACTAATGGAACTGTAGCGTGGCCAACTGATGACACAAACACCAGCGACACAGCAAACTGAACGATCCATAATGGCAATAATCTTGAAACTCATGTTGACCATGACAGATCCACTCAAAAATGTACTTTACGAAAAAAATCCTTGATGGTTTTGAGTTTTGACTTTAGTTAATCAGCTGTGTATATAAGTAACACTGCATGAATAGAACAATTGATGTATATTCGCCTAGTAAAAAAACCGCTGATGTATATTTTTCTAGTTACTGAGATTATGATGCTGATCCTTCTGTCCTACACACTCTGCAAAATACATAGGCTGTGGTCGCTTTTTTTAATTCTCCATGTCTGAACCTTTTTTTTTCAGTACACAAGCAAGAGTAACCATACTGGCATATACTCCGTGATAGATGATAAGCATATTTCACTTCGCTGCTGTTCATAGTCGCATTAAGTATCCCTTTCAACTGTGATTTTTTTTTCTTTTTAGCAAAGTATGACAATAAGCAGTACAACTGCCGTCTGATCTTGTTTGTCAAAACTCCATAGATCTGTACCAACTCCAGACTAGAGATTACGCAATCAAGAAATCTACTGCTTGTCATCGAACTGATCCCTAAGGACAAGGTAAATCATATGTGCTATAGGAATTAATAAACTCTCCTGTGCTGCATGAAATTGTTATATGCTGCATCGAGTCATACTTAAGACAAAATTACATCATGACCCAGTTTAGCAAGCATATAAGATCGATGAGAGCTTTCCTTTTGGCAGACGTGCATGTCTGAACTCAGTCCAGGGATGTAACACACGAGAGTTCTGTCTTAGAAAATTCATGTTCCATTTGCTGAAAGGAGAGAGCCTCCTTTTCTGCCGGCAATCACCATAATCATATTACGGGCCAGACATACTGGACTTCATAACCTAGGCCGGCAAAGATGATACAAACCAAGCTTTTATTTGGCTTTTTGGAAAACGTAAGTGTAGAAATGTATACAGTGACTAAGACGTCGAAAGTATACAAGGAGGGTCGGGTCTATATATATACAATCTAGGCCAGTGATCTGTCTAACACCCCCCACAGTCGCAGCGAGAGAGGAACGAATGTAAAGACTGGACCGAAAACTGGTGAACAAAGACGTGGACAGGCCTTTGGTCATTATATCGGCAAACTGATGTACCGATGGTACATGGAGCACCCGAACCTGTCCTAATACGACCTTATCACGGACAAAATGAATATCGATCTCGATGTGCTTGGTGCATCGATGATAGACCGGGTTAGCGGTCATGTAGACGGCGCTGACATTATCGCAGTAGACGACGGTCGCGGTAGAGAGGGGTGCACAGAGCTCCTGGAGAAGCTGGCGAAGCCAGCAGCACTCGACGACGACGTAGGCGACGGCGCGGGCAACGACGCAGTACTCAGCTTCGGCGTTGGACCGAGACACTGTAGTCTGACGTTTTGAGGACCAGGATACGAGAGTGTCACCGAGGTAAACGCAGTAGCCGGACGTAGAGCGTCGAGAGTCAGGGCAGCCTACCTAGTCCACGTCAGAGTACACGGTGAGGGAGTCGATGGGGCTGGAGCTGAGATGCAGCCCGCTGGAGAGAGTGCCCTTCACGTAGCGTAGGATTCGCTTGAGCAGCGCGAGGTGAGATTCACGCGGAGCGTGCATGAAGAGACACTTGTTGGACAGCGTACGTGAGGTCGGGCCGGGTGAGGGTGAGGTATTGGAGAGCCCCGGCAAGACTCCGATAGTGAGAAGGATCAGCAACGAGTGTGCCATCGACAATAGAGAGTTTGGCTCGAGTGTCGATCAGGGTGGCCGTGGGGTGACAATCGACCATGGCCGCACTCTGAAGGAGGTCGATGGCATACTAGCGTTGGGAAAGAAAGAGTCCGTGGGAGGAACGGGTTACGGAGATGCCAAGGAAATGGTGGAGAAGACCAAGATCGGTCATGGCGAACTCAGAGTGGAGTCGGGCCATAATCTAGTCGAGAAGAGATGTCGAAGACGCTGTAAGGACAATGTCGTCGACATATAGAAGTAGATAGGCAGTGGCGAAGCTCATATGGAAAGAAAACAGGGAACTATCGGACGCAGAGGCCACGAAGCCGATGTGTCGAAGATAGGCAGCAAAGCGCTGGTACCAGCCACGAGGGCTTGTTTGAGGCCGTAGAGAGAACGTTGAAGAAGACAGACGTCGTCGGGACGAGAAGGGTCGACGAAGCCTGGAGGCTGCTGGCAGTAGACCGTTTCCGTCAGGTGGTCGTGAAGAAAAGCGTTCTTCACATCTAGCTGATGGATCGGCCAGGAACGAGAGGCAGCCAAAGTGAGGACGACCCGGATGGTGGCGGGTTTGACGACGAGACTGAAGGTCTCGTCGTAATCGACACCAGGTCGTTAGGAGAAACCCCGGACTACCCAGTGAGCCTTGTGACGGGCAAGAGAGCCATCGGCGTGGAATTTGTGTTTGAAAATCCACTTACCGGTCACAATGTTGGCGCCAGGAGGTCGGGGGACAAGGCGACAGGTCTCGTTGTCCATTAGGGCCTTGTACTCGTCGGCCATGGCCGCGTGCCACTAAGGGTCGGCCAGGGCGGAGCGAGATGTCACCGGGATGGGCGAGATAGAGCTGTGGACGGCGGAGAACACGTAACGCTAAGTGGGGCAGAGAGACCCGGTCTAGGAGCGGGTGACCATATGAGAGGTGGAGGGAACTAGAGCCGATGGGGGTACGGGAGTAATGGGAAGAACTGGTCAGGCGGGGGCGTCATCGGTTCCGGGTCGACGACTGTAGACGAGAGGAAAAGAGGAAACTAGATCGGCCTAAGCCGATGGGGTCGGGTGAGCCAAGTGGTCCGATCGGTCCGATATAGATGGATCAGCCAATGGGGTGGGGAGAGCCGATGGAAGTTGAGGAGCCGATGGAAATGGGTGTCCGATGGAAAGGGAACGGTATCGGCTGAAGGATAAACGGGATCGGTATCGGCGGATGGAGATGGGGCCGATGGGGGTCCGATGGGTGGCTATTGAGCAGCTCTTCTAAGTAAACAAGCAACCTCGCATCATCTTCTTCTAAACGAGTTTCACTCTATGGTACAAGAGAACAGCTCTATCTCCTCATACTGCCAACGTCTCAAGGTAAAGATCGCCGCCCTCCGTGATATCGGCCATCCTGTGGCCAACTCCCAACTTGTCCTTGCTCTCTTGCGTGGACTTAACTCCCGATTCTCCAACACCGCCGATGACATCACCAACTCCACCCCTCTTCTCACTTTCGCCCGGACTCATGACATGCTGGTTCTTAAGGAACTTTGCCTAACGAATGATGAGAAGGCTATCACCTACACCGCTCTCATCGCCACAGCCGGGTCTGTCTGAGCGGGTGCCGCCCCCCGTGTGCTGCTGCCTCCTCCCGCGCCCCCGGCACTTCCTCCGGCGGACATGGGTTTGGCCACAGTAACAGGGCCCGAGCTGGCGGCAGCGGTAAAGGTAAAGAAAAGGACAAGGGTAAAAGCTAGAGCGGCCCTATGCAGTAGCGCCCCGCTGCTGCCACTACCCCACTAGCTAGCCAGGTCTACAAAAGTAGTGTCTTTTCATTTCCTTCCTTTCATCCCTCCCTCCTGCTCTCTCTCTCTCCAGACTCCAGGAGCCTAACCATGAGATCAAGAACCAAAGCTACTTGCCTCTTGTCTCTCTACTTCTCCCTGTCCCTGAAAATTGCCCTTGTCGGTCCTCTATCCTTCAAGTTGAACTTCACTGAATCAAATCATAATGGATCAGCCACAATTCTGCTCCAGGAGGACGCCTTCTACAACAAGGCGGTCAAGTTCACCAAGGATGAATTGAATGGAAAAATCACTCAAAGCGTAGGCCGGGCAGTCTACACTGATCCAGTGCCTCTCTGGGATAGCACCATTGGTCAGTTAGCCAACTTCACAACCCGCTTCACATTCAAGATATAAGCACCCACGAACGACAGTTTGTATGGTGAGGATCTAGCCTTCTTCCTCTCATCATACCCTTCTGTGGTCCCCAATAACTCCACGGATGATTATCTTGGCCTCTTCAGCAATAGTAATGATCAGAACGATCCACTCAACCAGATTGTGGCTGTTGAGTTTGACAACCACAAAAACAATTGGGATCCAGATGGCAACCATGTAGGCATCAACATCCACTCAATTGTATCTGTAGCCAACGTGACATGGAGAAGTAGTATCAACGATGGTCGGATAGCCAATGCTTGGGTAAATTACCAGGCAAATTCAAGGAACTTGAGTGTCTTCTTGTCGTACCAGAACAACCCACAATTCAGTGGCAACTCCAGCCTATCTTATTCAGTTGATCTCAGGGAATATCTCCCTGACAAAGTGTCCATCAGATTCTCTGCTTCCACTGGTAAATTTGTAGAGCTGCACCAGATTCTTTACTGGGAATTTGATTCAACAGATGTGCACCTGATGAAGACTGAGAAGACAAAATGGTATATTGGTCATAAGCTTGTCTACTAGCGCTAGTGCTGTGGTCTGCTCTATGGGCTTGGTTTGCTTCTTTTTACGTTTTAGAAGGATTAGAAGGACTAGGAGGTCAAGACAGAAGGAAGAAGAGAAACTAGACTGGGACGAGTCCATTGACAGTGAGTTTGAGAAAGGCAGGGGGCCAAGGAGATTCCGATACAATGAACTCATAGTGGCGACGAATAATTTTGCTGCAGAGAGAAAGCTTGGAGAAGGGGGTTTTGGTGCAGTATACAAGGGTTTCTTGAAGGATCAAGATCATCAGCAGACTAAGGCATCGGAACCTTGTGCAACTTGTGGGCTGGTATCATGACCATGGAGAGTTCTTGTTAGTGTATGAGTTTATGCCAAACAGGAGCTAGGACAAACACCTCTATGATGGTGGAAACCTGTTAGCATAGCCATTGCAGTTCAAGATAACCATGGGTGTTGCATCTGCCCTCCTGTATCTCCACGAGGAGTGGGAAGAATGTGTTGTGCATCATGATGTCAAGCCAAGCAATGTGATGCTTGATTCTGGATTCAAAGCGAAGCTTGGGGACTTTGGGCTCGCATGGCTTGTAGACCATGACCGAGGCTCACAAACTACAGTGATAGCTGGGACCATGGGTTACATGGCTCCGGAGTGTGTCACCGCTGGGAAAGCAAGCAAAGAGTCTGATGCCTACAGCTTTGGCATTCTTGCACTAGAGATCGCCTGTGGAAGGAGGCCCATTGTGCCAAAGGAAGACAATGACATGATCAATTTGGTTCAATGGGTTTGGGATCTTTATGGAAGAAATGAGATAATTAATGCAGTAGATGGAAGGCTTGATGGTGAATTTGAAGAGCAGGAAGTTATTTCCTTGATGGTTGTTGGACTTTGGTATGCACACCCAGATTATAATCTCCGGCCTTCAATTCACCAGGTCATAAGCGTACTGAAGATTGAAGCACCATTACCAGACCTTCTGCCAAAGATGCCAGTGGCAATGTACTTTGCGCCACCAATTTCTCTGTGCAGATTTCCATAGTCATCTAATGGGACACTGAAGGAGCCGGAGAGGCCCAATGGTTATGGAAGCACAGGCTCATCCAGTGCAACCAATGATTCTTGTGCACCTCCCTCTGTTTGGTTGCCAGAGGTTGTTTACTAGGTTTGCCATGTATTCTGATTGTTTTATTATGTTTGCATTTGTGTGGTGCTGACTGTTTTTGAGAGGCACTAAAGTTTAACTGCAAATAGGAATGTAGTTGACTCTAAGCTAGATGCTGTGAAAATCATTGATTCAATTACCATTGTATGCGTTGTCTACCTACAAAATAAGCAACAAAATGTCTTGGCATAAGCTATTTCTGTGTATCTGCATTCTCTTGGGGTCAATACGTAATGTACTGGTTTTGCTCTCTTCCAATATATTGATGCACAAAGCTTTTGCGCACAAGAATATGTCTAGTTTCTCATGTGTAAATGGATTTTTCTACAGTTTTACTCCCATAACAAAATGAACTTGCCACCAAATGTATAACTAATTTGAAAGAAAACAGCAGCAATAGAACATAATTCTTCTAGGGCTTGCACTCCAATTCCCCCAAAGGAAAAGCCCTAATCATTTGGAAAAAAAAAAGATGTGTCAATCACGCATCCTAATTGGTGAGCTATAAAAATTACACAAAAGAATAAAGAACTTCCGACGTTGAAGTAACATAAGGTCTCAGGTCATTATTCCTTCCTAGCATGCAGAGGCATCACGCCATTGATCTCTTCACTAGAGACCGTCCATCACCATTTGAAATGATAGTACAAATGCATGCTAGATTTGTGTCCTTGGTCTCTTCACTAGAGAACCAAGAATTTTGCCTTGTTCAAACTACAAAATTTGGATGGTCCCTTGCGAATCATAAAGTCCTACGCTACTTCAAAGTTCATATCATCTATTATTAGATAGGTTCTTCTAAATTAACGAAATCCTAAACTTCATTCTTACTCCATGAGTATTAACTATAACCCATAAATAAAACGAAGAATAGCACCCAAGTCCCGCCACATCCAAATGCATATGCAACCAAACACAACCAAGAATCAAATTTTTTTCTGTTTAATTCTAACAGTATGTTCTTTCACAACAAACAGAAACAGCACAGCACGTACACAAGCGAGCAGGCAGTCATTACCTTTTGGCAGAGCTTCTTCGCTTCTTGCCATGCTGCTTCTTCTCAGTAAAGCTGTAGACCACCGGACCATGGCACCACCCTTCGAGCGGCGGGTCCTCGTGTACCACCTCGACGTCGAACACCTTCCTCGCCTTGGCGAAGAACTTCTTGTCTGTGCGCTTCCACCTCCTCATGTGCGCCATCACGAACACCACCTCCCCCTTGACGAAGAACCGCAGAGTCTCTATCAAGGGGTCAACCAATGCCTCGTAGTAGACCACGTCAGACGCCACGACGAGGTCGAACCGAGAAGCGGGCGCCGGCGGAGCGGCGGCGGCGACGGCCTCCATCGCAGCGGCGTCGCCCCATGGGAGCGGGACGACGGAGACGGAGCCGCCGCGGGCGTCAAGGAGGGGAGCGTTGAGGGAGGCATTGTGGCGGAGGTTGGGGAGCGCCGCGGGGAGATCCGAGAGGACGGCGTGGGCCGGGAGCGCCGCGGCCAGGGCGAGGCCCGCGGCGCCAGTGCCGGACCCGAGCTCGAGGACGCCCAGCGGGCTAACCAGGGTGGGCGCGCGCGGGAGGAGGTGCGGCGAGGCGGGGAGAAGGCGGAGGAGGGTAGAGGCCGACGGCCAGAGCTGGTAGGTGAGGCCAAGTGAGGGGAGGGCGCGGACGGTGATAGGGGACGGGAGTGCGGGGAGGTGGATGTGGTGGAGCTGCGCGTCTGACGTGGAGGAGGCGGCGGCGTTGGTAGGGAGGAGATTCGGGAGGAGGAGGTGGAGATCTTCGGAGTCAGAGTCAGAGGACACGGTGGCACCGGCGGCGACGAGCAGGTTAGCGTCGGCGGCGGCCATTGATAAGCAAAATGGTGGGCGTACTGTTCTGAATGCTTGGGGTTTTAGATCTGTTCTTCAAAGTTCAGAGTTTTAAGACATCCGAGCTGAAAAGATGGCGTTGCTACTGTATTGCATTTTTTTCGGAGAAGACAATCAGCTTCATTTTGGGGTTGATAACCTTTTTCACCTGCTTTTCCGCCCAAATCGTAGCACTGGCCCAAGGAATGCACCGGGCTGGCCCCACGCGGGGGGACGGCCTTCGTGTGGACCACCATAGGAAAGGGCGAGCAGAGCACGGCCCAAACGTGTCGACAACCTGTCTTGGTTCACGTTCACCTTGCAAGCTGCAGTTTCGCTGGGTTTACTACCGGATGATCAAAAGTCGAAATTTTGCCTGAATCATCTTATAAGTGTATACCTTCTTCCTGAATGATCTATGATGAAACTATGAGATCATATCGTTTGTAAACAAACGTTACAGGGCGATTGCATCAGCAAGGCAAACAATGGATTGGTGGAGTCCGGTAACCTACTGCCCAGTTCCGTAACCGAGCACGCGCCGTATTGTATTATCTGCTACACCTACACGTGATTTGACCAATTTTTACAGGACAAATTATATTACGGTCTTCAGCTCCTTCAAAACTAAGCAATTTTACAGGATTTTCAAACCGAATAAGGCCTTAGAATTAGAGAAGAAATTACTAAAAGACGTCATGTACTATTCAAAACCTCAAGTGCGTGCGTCCAATCCGTCCAGGTGGATCCAGGCGGGCGGTGACCTTGACAGATTGCTTTTCCAAACAACTGACCTAGTCGTAACTCCAGTAAACATCGATCATTTCACCGGCGGCTCTACCTACGGCTAAACTGCTCTGGGTTGGACGTACACGTGACACCCCAAAAGCTGGACAGCTCCCTCGTTGGATTAAACAAAAACCCAACTCAGACTTTCACCTATACGTCACCACCCACCGACGTGAAGACCGTGAGTGAAACATGTTGTCCCGGCACGACAAACCCTGAAGTAAGCACGCACCAGCCAATCACGATAACGAACCGGGATATTAATTCACACTGATGCACATGCACCACATATCTCCAATAGGCGATAGTCGGTCCCCGATTAATTAACTTGCTGCCGCACAACGTGAACTGTGCTGCCCACCATAAAAATTCCCTGTATTCGCCTGACGCAACGTAACAGAACTGTTACAGATATCTCTTCCCAAGCGCTGACGCGATCCACGAAAAAAAGTTGTATAGCCAGGCTGCGAGTGCCAAACCAACCCACACCACCCGAAACGCGCGTTGATGCTCGCACGCGAGAGCACTCCTGCCACATCGCCTACGTCCGCGCCACGCACGGCGCGTCACGGTGCTGCGTGACAGCGTGATCCATCAACAGGTGGCCCGAAAGCCACCACGCGCGAGCGCGAGGGGGACACGGGCAAACACGGGCGTCGCACCGGCTAGCACGCCACGGGCGCGCGCCCGTCTCCGCGAGGCGAGACGACGTCTCGTCTCGTTCCCGACGCGACGCACACGCGGGCGCGCCGATGCGCGAGACGGGGAGGGGAGGGAAGCTTCGCGCGTTTGGCGCCGTTCGGAATTTTTCTAGCGTACGGTCGCTGCTGCTGCGGCCGCGCGAGCGGTTGCCGCGAGGCCGCTTTCGCGGGGTTTGCTGCTGCGTCGTTTCGGCTCACGTTTTGATATCCCTCCGGCGATCGGGTCGATCGAATCGGGTCCCTTCCTGGGACGTCGTGCGTGTTTGTTGACGGGGAGGAAGGTAGGTGCACACTGCATCTAGCCGGTCCTACCAGGATCACCAGCAGTACGACATGGATGGGAACAGGACAAAGCTAGTGCTGACAGTACAAGCTACTGCAGGTTCTTATCGACCGGGAACTTTTGTTAGTTTGGATGCACTTGCTCTGGTTCTTTCTTCTCGTCCGGTTGTTGTTTCTCTCCCCAGCGGCTCGACGGTCACTCTCCGTTTTCGGGGGTGGTGGTAGGGAACATTGATGCCAATCGAGGGCATTTGCCGACAGATTGTGGCCGGGTGTTTTGCGCATTGGTGCATGCATGCATGTACATACATGGTCTCGACATTTGTCAACCAACCTGTGGTATCTAATTAAGCACCAGATAACCTGGGGTATCTAGTTACTCCTATCTAATTAAGCACCAGATTACCAGTTGGTGCTCTTTGTCTTGAACGAAAAACCCACACAGCGGATCGTCTACAGTACTTGCTAGGCAATCAGAGTATCAAAACGCTGACAAGATACACTGTTCACTCGATCACCCATGTGTTAATTCTGACATTCGAGAGCGAGCGTAGACATCACACCGCGCAGTAGCATACATGCATCCAAATTATTCCTCAAGTGCACTAGCTAGACTTGCGCATGCATAACGACGTGTCACTGCCGAATATTTGGCACCCACTGATCGATCGATCGACCGGGTTGTGCTGTGCAAGCCGACCCGGGGCGGAGTCCGTTGCGGTCACGTCTGGGCTCCACACGCACGATCAGGAAAGATGCGTGCGCCGTGCTGCTGCATGCAGGTGCAGGGTCGTCTCGTGGGAGCTAGGAAGCTATGTCATGGTCAAGACACGCATGGTTAGTTTGCTGGCCCATCATGCCTAACTAACCTCGAGTGAGTGGCGTCTAGCTAGCTAAGCTCGTTGCGTGGCGCGCGGTAGATTCGTTATTGCGCGAGCATTGCGTAACGATCGAAAAGCTTCCTACTCGCTATCTACGAATGGGAACGGGAACCGGCCGTGCGCGTTTTCATTGGCACGTTTTTTAATGGCCGTTTTATCTAATTATATATATATGTGTGTCTTTTTTAAAAAATTAAATAAATCTATTTTTAAATTTATAATAATTAAAACTCAATTAATTATATAATGTTTTATCTCGTTTTACATCTAAGTTGCTAAATAAAACGGAGCCTTAACGCTGAGGATGGATGTGTTTCACACTGATATAATCATATAAGGCTATTTTTTAAAGGAAATTTAGACTAATGAGATTTTTGTTTACTCTCTCGTCCTTTTATGCACAATGTTTCTAAAATATTTATTCTTATTGTGCAGTTACATAGTAGCAGCGGCAAAGGTAAGAATTTTAAGGCGGTGTACAAAGTCGATTAAGAAACCAATATTAATACAAAAGTGATGGTATGTATATACATATATATATAATAGTTGATATGTCATTTTACTAAGCTAAAAACGGGTGTTTTGGGAGGAGTGACAGCTATTTAGACCCTACTATACTATAAATACCTATTACACATTATGTATATTGATTTTTTTACACACATTTGGGTGTACATATGTACACCTATGTGTCCATATACTGCCTCTGCCCTAGGGCGTAGCGGTAATGAATTAGAAAAATCTCTGGCTACTTCGGGTGTTTGCTCGGAAAATGTTATCTCCAATCCTTACAATAATAGCAAAAATCCATTGCACATTTGTCTCGACGAGCCTAGGAGCCACCCAAGGTTACCGGGCCATGGATCCACCTCTGGCACAACGAAGTTTGTTGTACTAACCAATAGTGGGTCTTCTGAATCAGACTATTAAAAGGCCAGCTACCACTATTTAGTAGGAAAAAACATTAAATTAATATAAATTTTGAATTGTTCACCCATGACAGTTGGAAATTTTTTTAATATGAATTAATAATTTTTCTTCTGGTAACCATTTTTTTAGCCAAAACGGTTGGTAACCATTACTCGGCTCCAGACCAGCTACTGGCCAGTATTTTGAACCTTGGTTTTAGTTTTTTTTCCCAAAAAATGACTATATTGCGTATGGCTAGAAATGCTTGTGTTTTGAAAATGAGGATTAGAGTAGTTATTTTGCTAACATGGACAGAAAAGAAGAGAGAAAGGAGATGTATCTCTTTGCAAAGAGACACGTCAGATAATATAGGGTACAAGCAAACAGTTGAGAGGAGTGACGTTAAATATCGTATTGTCTCTGGTACATGTCATTTTAATTTGTTCTTAGTTAATGTAGGAGCGTACATAAATGGTAGCTGTCTCAATCATTATATAAGCTTTGTTTATAATCTAGAGTAAGGAACATTATTAAGCGATTGCTCACAAGTATGATTTGCCACTTCAAGATGGTCGATTCATAGAATCAGGTGTGCCCCAAAAGGACCTCAACATTATCTCGAGATGTGTCTCACAACTTACATACTCAGTCAACCATTTGACACATGTTTTTAGTGGCAAGATTAGGAACAGTCTAGCTAGTCACTCGCCCATCTAAAGGATGCATGCAAACTTAAATATTAGGGACGTCGCATTGGTCTCTTGAAACCGATGGCTTTGCTAATGCTAGCTAGCTAGTCATCAAGTGCGCACTATAGATTACTAGCACGAACTAGTAGGCACATCATATCTAAAATAACCAAATAATTACATAATGGCTTAGCTAAAAACAACACGAGTACTCCACCTAAACCTGTTTATTGGCTCCGGTGCACTGACCACCCTAACGAAAAAGAAATGCAAAACAAACGGAGCCGTATCTCGCCGCGGAGGCCAACCGAACGGCGGCAAGTGGCACGTTTATCAGCAAGTCAGCAACACTCAGCCGCGAAAGTGATCAGCGCACCAACCCAATTTTTTACACTCTCCGAGCCCTATCGTCATTTACTCTGAAAAGGAAGATTAAACAAGTGAACACAGCCACAGAAACGGATTGGACGGACAGAAACCCGATATTTCTCCTACCACTTGTACATGCAACTAGTATTAATAATAGGAGCGCAAACGTCTACTTATGTCAAGTTAACAGTTATAAAAAATTTTACAAAATATTAACAGATATATTAATATATAATATATCATTTAAATTTGAATTCTAATAAAAAATAATAAATTAAAATGTACTTATAATTAAATTTGTTCTGTTTTATAATTTATATGGGTCAAATTTAATAGATGATATATTACATAATAATCTATGTTGTTAATTTTTTTAAAAAAAATTTATATCTATTCTGTTGACATATCATAAAT
The DNA here is from genome assembly GCA_030770085.1 of Oryza coarctata. NCBI lineage: Eukaryota > Viridiplantae > Streptophyta > Magnoliopsida > Poales > Poaceae > Oryza > Oryza coarctata. The sequence goes on along the minus strand of CM061474.1, from coordinate 16,426,273 downwards.
AAGTAAATAATCCCGGGTCCCGCGGGCCACGGCCGCTGTCGGTAGCGCGCGCGCTGCCCACGTGTCTGGCCACCCGCCCAGGCCGGCATCCGCGTCGTCTGACCGGTGCGTGCATGGCGCTCCATGGCGTGGTGGGGCCGGCTGGCCTTTTTCACTCCCTCTGCTCTAGTGGGCCCGGGCTTGCAGGGCTGTGGATGATGGGCCTGGGCTCCCTACTGTCATGGTAGGGTACGGTTAAGGCTGACCATGACCTACCTGCCTGCCGCAATGATCCTCTGCGTACCCACTTCTGTGAGCATAGCAGAGCACAGCACTACTATTCTCTTTTCATGGAGCCTGAGCACTAGATTAGACTTCTTTCGGTGCAGCTCGTTCCTTCTGAAACTCTACGTACGGAAAGCTGGATTATTTACGTATTTGCTAAAAACTTAAAAAATAAATTAATATAATTTTTAAAAGTAAATTTACTATAGAAATTTTTGTATAAAACATATTATTTAACAGTAAAAAAATATACGTGTAAAAAACAAGTGAGAAGTTTCTAGCATACTCTCGATCTTTAGTGTCACATTTGGCTTTTTTTAAAAAAATGTGTAGTTTGTATTTTCAAAAAAAATATAGTGTACTTTCATTTCAAAAGTGAAAGCAAAAAATCTACACTTATCTAACAGTTGGCAAAGGCACCAAGTTAGGCAGTCACACCATACCTATTTAAGTGCCCCTAGGTGGCAGATGAGGCTATGGTTGATTTAGACCACACGAGCCACTCTTACATATATATTTTTACGTTTTAGATGTGGTTATTTCTATATCAGTCCTATAATATTTTTTATCATCAAATCAATTAAAATTTTTATATTTTACATCCTATAATAATAAAAAAAATACATATATACTCGCATGTTAGCCCTTCTCCTATACTTTATCTCACCCTCTCTCCTCTCTCTCACCCAGATTATTTTTTCATCTTCCCATTCTCACTCGTGCTATCACTTCTTCTCCTTGCTCGCTATCTTGTGTCACCGCTTCTCCCCCTCTCCAGTGAGGTTCCCCCTTCCCTTCTACCGGTGGCAAGCTCTAAGGCAGTGGGACATATTTCTCCTCCTCTCTTTCCAACAGATTTGATGATGGTGAGGGTGATGGATGGCACATCAAGAACGAGCTCAATGGCAATGATAGTGGGCTCATCGACAAGAAGGCAACGACAGGCTCAGCGAGTTGGATTGGGAGGTGACGAGGAGCTCCTAGGGGCCAAATATGAAGTGGCCGAGGTCGTCATCATCATGTTCTCTTCCCACCTCGACGACAGTGATGGAAAGGTAGGCCATCTTCTCTCATGCTCTCTAATCACTAGAGCTTGAGGAAATGCCAAGGTGTGGCTGTGGGCATGAAGGTAGGGAGCCACATGGCGTTGTAGGGGAACGAGGAGGCAAGGGCACGACCTCCCCAATGCGGCTTCGACTAGTTGCCCCATGCATCATGCAGCTTTCGATCTGACAGAGCCTAACGAGATTCGCATGCCTTCGTGGCGGAATGAGGAGCTTCACAAGGACACTACCGTCGTGAACGTGGCAGCCTAAATCCTCGCTGGCACCTTGGGGTTGAATGGCCATAGGAAATTATAGACATTCGACCTAATTTCCGCTTAGCAAATTCTATGGAAAGAGAAATACATTAAGGGCTCCAAGCTTATAATAATGTCGGCTAATTAGGTAGTTCGAGATTTATTTGATCAGATACTGCACAAATTATACATGACGTCATGCTACTGTAATTTAGCACATTTTTAAAATTTGCAACATTGCCTTTCATACTTGACATCCCTTTCAAAAAAAACTTCAAACTTGACAAATCCTTTTAACTTTCTCAAAGTCATGATTGTGACACATGCACTCCATTGGGAGCATCCATTGTCTGCTGGGCCAGTCAAATTATGGTCGAATCTGCAACTATCGTTGTTGATATGGTTGTTATGGAGGATCCTTGCTACCTCCTCCCATCTCTTCCCTTTGTTTCCTCTGTTGTATCTAGCACTGGCCCTGCAAAATCTCTAGTGTAAGGGCTCGTTTGAATGTGAGTCACAGGTGATAAATTTCTAAGTTAATAAATGATGTGTTTTTATTAAAAAATTATATATATATATTTAAAAAAATCAAATAAATGTTTATAATAATTAACAATATATGCTAATAACTTATCTTATTTTGTGAGCCTCTAAATATCCTACCGCTACCGCCAGATAGAACGCAGCCTAAGCACTGTAAAATTCTAACTTAAAAGTCCTTAACACAGAGGGAGTAAATGTTGACACTTTTAATTCTAAAATAGACTAGCAGCGAAAATTAGACTTTCCTCTATAGTCACCGATCCTAACAACCAAAGTATTTAAACTAGACCTGAGAAAGAGACTAGTTTAGAGTCTCTGATTATATAATCCGAAGATTCTAAAATTACTTCAAAATATCCAAAAGACACTCAAAGGAGACAAGCCCTAAGGTTTGGGAGGAAGCAATGAAACAAAATCACAGATAATATAATATGTAACGAAATACTAGAAGACAATCAATTTTTCACTGAAGTTCAGATTGGCTGATCCCATGTCTCTATTGAGAAACTCCAAAGAGCCGGATCTCTTTCGATTTATTGCCTCACTAAGTCCATCCCTAGAAAATAGTTTGACTTCTAAGCTCTCACCAAAGTGTAGCAATTAATCTAAGACAACTACCAATGTCTCCACTAGGACAGCGTGCTTCCGTTTTTTATAAAGCTTACTCTAACAAACCAACTTCTAAGAAATAACTCGAGAATTCACTAATATATCTTTTTCCTTATGGCTGTAAGAAAGACCTTCACAAACATTCCGAACGATTCACACGTTGAATTCTCATGGGCAATGTCTAGTCGTTTAGGAGGTGGTTCTCTAAGAGTAATAAATTTGAGTTTTCACCGTATTGATTTACAAGTGCTCACTCAAATTTCAAGATCCAATTTCTCATAAATCACCTAAAAACACACTTAGAGTAAATTAAACTCAAGATCTAAGATAGTAGAGTGAGGAATCTCTAGAAATCTCTTAGGAGTAGTGTAGAAATAAAAGAGCAATCACCTCCTCAAAAGGGGTGGTAAGGTTAAATACATATCTCGAAAATAACCGTTACTCATAAAATTCAAACTCTAAAACATCTGAACAGAATGTTCGAAGACTTCGAATAGGCCGAGTTCAACTTAGATAGAGAGCTTAGTCTATAAACTCCAAACAACACTTAGGTTCGAGAAGAAGCGGAGGTTTGAAATGTTCGATCTAAACTTTCTGAGACTCCAAAGATGTCTCTCTGTCAGATAAAGAGGTTAGTGTAGAGATTCGGTATAAATGTTCGAAAACTCCAAGCTAATTTCTTTGTATTAACAAAGAAACTTGTCCATAATTTTTTAGAAAGGCTAGACACAAACGTTCAAAATATTGGAAGAGAAAAACTAAAACCGCAAGATATACGTGGTGCGAGTATTCGCTCATATAAACGTATAAGTTTTCTTGAGTACTTTTTTAAATTGATTAAACTTAATTATTCCTTAATAAGACTTAATAAATAATAAAATTATATTTTTATTATTTTAAGTTTTTTCTTTTCTAATCTTTAGGATTTTTTTAACCAAAATAATATGTGAATTACTGCGAGATTATCAATCATCTATAAAGCCCACTAAAATATCTAGATACATTTTCACTACTGAGGATGAGTTCTAAATTATTTAGGGTTTATTCAGTTTAGAGAAAAAAAGAATTTGGATTTTTAATGGTTAATTCATATAAGTGCCATTCATTTTGTAGAAATAAAGTATAGAAATATAAGAAAAATCTATTCTATAAGTTATAAAGAGAAAACATAGGAAATTTTATATTCACTTAAATTTCTTGAAAAATTTCCTATAGATTGATGTGTGCATATATTCCTATTCCTTTAATTTTTCTATTTATATATGTTAAAATTCCTCCAAATTGAATAAGCCATTAGAAGTTGAGGTGAGTTATTCCATGTCTTTTTAAGCACGCTTTCAACGATATGTTTTTTAAAAACCTTTTTATATATACATTGTTTTTAAAATCAAATAAATTCATTTTTTAATTTACAATAGCTAATACTTAATTATGTCTTATTTTTTTCGTGACAGAAAAAACTCATCCTGAATTAATGAGATGTAGTTTACATTTCTATCGCTACATGGAGCCCTGTCCTCTCCTCTCGTGATCCTTCTCAATCTCACGGCATCTACCTTTGATAACAAGATCCTTTTCTCGTCACGGCTAAATTCAAATTCCTGATTATTTTGTAGGGAAAAAACGTGTGGTTTTTTAGCAAGGCAGCCGTGTTTTGGCCGCGTCAAATATCAGCGGCAGCAGGTGGTGGCAAAACATTCTTTCACACACTCACAGGCTGTAAAGTACTGGTACAGTTGGGAGCATAAGGCAATGCAGGACGAATTTTGGATTATGCTGGGGTTTTTGCTGGCTGTGTTGACTGATCGCTTCGTGCGTGATGTCACGGCGCTGTCGTTTCCGATCGGTCGCGGTTCGAGCGAGCTCATGGCATGCATGCGTGGAAAGGGTAAAACGTACCATGAGTAAAAACACGCGGACACGAACGTGCTAACGTGCATTGATTTGTACAGGTGGTTTTTTTTTACTTTGTTTAGGTGCATAGCTAAAAAAATATTTTTTTTTCAACGAAGGCAGGCTGTACACGAGTAGTAACATCTGGTGCTTCTCTTTCTTTTTCAGTTGTCTCTATTCGCCTGAACACCCTAGTAACAGTGATTATGGCTAATCTCCTTCTAACCACTGTTCCAGGCACCGCCACGTGGTGTGTCGTCGCAGTAGCAACGTGCTCGTAAAGATGACCACGACTATTTTGCAGGCTTGCAGTTGCAGCCTCAAACAGGAGACGACCATACCGGCATAGTGGCACACCCCTATCCAGCCGGCCCAACGGCCAACGTCCCACCTGACGGGTTTGTTCGTACCGGTTTCCGACAGGCACCGCAGCAAACGCATCTCCGCCGTCGATCTCCACCCGGGCCCACCTTGTCTGCGCCTAACCGGTATAGTAGGATAATGCGAGCGGTTGGGCCCACACGGCTCGGCCTCTAATTAGCAACCGCCTCAAATAATCCTAACCCCTTCGCTAATACACACCGCTTTAACTCCATGACAGCGAGACGGTTTGGGTTTACCGCGGCCGACCACGTCTTTTTATTACCTATCTCCACCCTGCAAAAGATGATAATCATCTCTTACGTGTGCGGTAAAACGTCGCCGTCGATATTGCTCACGTAGGTAATTCGATCGCCTCCCTGTTCGCGCGGTAATTAGTAAACAATTCGGTGATGATGTTTGGATCGTAATCTTTTTATTATGGGTGATGTTGACGTGACCTAATCACACAATCGCTTTTGTTGTATCCGCTGGTAATGTGTTTGAGGGTTGCACGAGACTTCGTTTGTTTCCATGCGGCGACAGAATCACTCGAAAGGTCGTTTGGTAGGGGTGGGTATATGAATTTGATACATTGATGTCTTATACGAGTAGTACTCATCACGTACGTTCAAGCCAAAAGTGCTATTTTTTAAGCTTAAGTAGATATGCTGTTTGCTCTTTATCTTATCATCGTAGCCAAATTTTAAATTTAAATTTTTAGTTTTTTAAATATTTTTTATTAAAGTTTATTTTATAGCATATGCTTAAAGTCACTAATAACACATATAAAAAAATTTACTTATAAATATTCTTTTTTAATTAATAATCATTATAGTTTATAATTAGTTATATATTTTAACTCTAGCACTGTAGCTCTGTCCAGTATACCGGAAACCAACACTCCATGTAGCAATTGGATTGTATATAACCAATACTATCCATCAATCCATTTTAAAAGATTTTACGATGCAACGTATGATCTTACAATGGAAATAAGTAACTATCGAAAACGACATCTGACATGTAGGAAAAGGGGCTGAACCTTCAAGCTTCCCCTAAAAAACTGTCACGTACCCCATCTAAATGTGTACAATTAATCAAAGATAACAAATCATCATACGATTCTTGTTACGTTAAAAGTCTCGTACTTATATTTATTTATTTGATTTATTAACAATATAAAAAATAATTTATAAATAATTGTTTATACATATATCCTACATGATTAAAAACAAATACTATAAAATAAACTACCACAAAACCAACCTTAAAAATAAAGTTTTAAAATTATTAAAACATAGGTCAGGATCGTCCGATATATAAGAACTCAATGCTAATTAATATGAGAAAAAACCAATCGAACATATGAAATTAAATTCGGTTCAGTCAAATATGAAAAATTATTCAGTAGGACTGAGTACGAGGAAAAGAGGTTAATTGTATCTTTATAGAATATATCTGATCATATAAACAGGTTTAGTTATTAGAAACGGATTCCTTTTCTGATTAAAAAAGAATGTCCAAAAGTTAAGTTGTTTGCAGTCATATCGGACTTTTATAATCTTAGGGTATAAATATATACCTCCTAGAACCTCGTAACATATCCACATAGATCAATATATAATCTCGATACATCACCACCCTAATTCGTCTAGTTTTTTTTCGACGGGTTCTAACTCTTGATGCTTAGCTGTATCAATCAAGTCTGATCTTCAACGAATGGATAAGTCCCACCACTATCCTGGTGTGTCCGCTCTGCCTAAGTTTGTATCGGTTAGGTCCGATCAGATATACCACATCACGCTCGTATGAGGCCTATCGGTTTATTGAGTTTTTTCTACCGTCATCGGTCTCGTACTGCATCGGTTAGGTCCAACTCTCTTAGATCGAGCCATAGGTCGGTAGGTCTTCACGCGACGTTTCAACGAAGTAGCTAGCCGATGAGTTATCCTTACACCATGCTTCATGCCTAACGTATGGGTTGTTTAGCCAATACACATATATTTTAAATGATTAATCTGCTAGCAATCGATCTGGTCCTATCGGATCCGGCTTGATACTGCCTCGGTTAGGTCCGATCTATTAAGTCTGTGTTCGATAGGACTGGTATTGGGATCTAGCGAGTTTTGTTCCCCCATCGGCTATCTGAGCCGATGATTTTAGTTATACACCTGCATCAGACTCTCGATCAATAGCAGTCGATGGATTCACCTGTCCCTTCTATCGGCACGTTCGATCTAGCCTCCGCCGTCTCGATGTCGTTAGCCTTAGCCTCATACTATCTCAGTTTATTCCAATCTATCGAAGCTAGTTCTAATGGTACTGTCACAGTGGTCACTGAGTTTCATAACTTCGAAAGATCAGGTCTCGCTATTTACTATTCATCGCGTATTCTATTCAGAGCGTCATTGAATCTTCAGTTGATAAGTATTTTACTTTATTCCTAGCCTTTTGCCTATGGCTTCATCGGGTGTTCAGTTGATGCATGAGCGCTACTGTCCTATCGGTAACCAACCAATAGCATGAGTCCGTATTGACCTATCGGTTGATTGGCTCGCAGATTTCATTTTCTTTATCTCCTTATCAAGTGTATGATCAAATTGACCGATACGCTCTTAAAACTAGAAGTTAAACACCCATATTGGAGTTAAGCAGTACTCCTAGTTCTTCACATGTTTAAGCGTGTCTTTGTATCAAACCTTCATCAGTTCACGTTTACTCGCCCCCTCGACGCGTCTCTCTGCCCGGTCTGATCGGCTCTCGCGCGCACGCCAGCAAAAATTTAAATTTTAATATAAGCTAATAGGTTGTAAGAGCATATGAACTTACCCCAAAAATAAAAATAAACACCCTCCAAAATTAGAAAGGCACACGAAATGGGGATCAAAACGGAAATACCGAAACTACCCCTCCAATGGCGGGCACTCCCACTGACACAGGCTGGCCCAGCTCCCCCTGGGCTCCTGCCTATTTAACGAGTTAGGCATCCGATCCTACTCACCACTCACCACCGCAGCTCAGCTCAGCCCGGAGAGGAGGAAGAAGAAGAGCAAGACACCGATGGTTACGCGGGTGCTAGTGGCTCAGCACTAGCGGTGGCAGCAGCGACGACGACCTCACCCACGGCGACACATGTTGAGTGAACAAACGGCGGCTAGTGGTAGCAGCAGCAGCAGCCGAGGCGCCGAAGGGGACATCGTCATCATCGGCACCGGCCGGGAGATCGTCGTCCGCAACGGCGGTGAGGAGAGGGAGAGGGAAGATCAGGAGGAGGTGGTGGTGGAGGAGGAGCCGGAGTTCAGGGACATCCACGTGCTGAGCCCGCCGCCGACGCCGAGCCAGCCGTCGTCGTACCACCGGCGGAGGAGGGAATCGTGGGAGTCCGCGGCGGGGAGCAGGCACACGTCGATCCGCTCCGTCGGGAGCGAAACCGCCCCCAGTGAGCTCTTACCGACTATGAGCAGGGAGTTCTCGGCCATGGTCGCCGCAGCAGTCAACGCCAACGCCGCAGCCGCGGCCGCGAACGGCGGCGACTCCAGCCGCGCCGGGGTGGACGACGCGCTGGGGAGGATTGGGGAGGAGGAGCTGGAGGAGACGAACCCGCTCGCCATCGTGCCGGACAGTAACCCCATCCCGTCCCCTCGCCGCGCCCAGCTCGCGCTCCCCGCCCCCGGGGACGTGTCGTCAGCGGGCGGCGGCCACGGAGACGAGGTGTCGGTGGGGCAGGTGAAGAAGGAGGAGGTGGAGTCCAAGATCGCCGCGTGGCAGATCGCCGAGGTCGCCAAGGTCAACAACCGCTTCAAGCGCGAGGAGGTCGTCATCAACGGCTGGGAGGGCGACCAGGTCGAGAAGGCCAACGCCTGGCTCAAGAAGCACGAGGTAAACAAGAAACAAAACCCTTCTGATCAATTCGACGCAATTGATTTCTACCAATCGAGCTCTGAATTCTGATGGAATTGGGGGTTTGGAATAATTGCAGAGGAAGCTGGAGGAGAAGAGGGCGAAGGCGATGGAGAAGGCGCAGAACGAGGTGGCGAAGGCGCGGAGGAAGGCGGAGGAGAAGCGGGCGTCGGCGGAGGCGAAGAGGGGGACCAAGGTGGCTCGCGTGCTGGAGCTCGCCAACTTCATGAGGGCCGTGGGGAGGGCGCCGTCCAAGCGCTCCTTCTTCTGAGCGCCACCCTCTTCCATTCCTCCTCCTCTCTGCTTTGCTCGCCGCCGTTGTCGCCGCCTGATGATTCATCGCTTCGCTTCATATGCCGGGATCAGTGCGGTGATGCGGTTGCTCTGTGTAACTCTCGTTTTAGGCTGCATTCGGGGAAGGGATTGCAACCTCTTCCCAGAAGGTAAAACGATGTGTCTGTGTACGATTAATTAAGTATTACTTTAAAATTTTAAAAATAAATTAATATAATTTTAAAATAAACTTTTCTAATGCAATTTTTAAAATAAAAACGTACTGTTTGACCGTTTAAAAAACGTGCGCCTGAGAAAAACGAGAGGAAAAAGTTAGACAATCAGTGCTGCCGAACACATCCGAAAAAATAAATTACTTATTTTTTTACATATAAGCTTTTTGAAATGTTAAATGTTGTGTTTTTTTTAAAAAATTCTATAGAAAAGTTATTTTTAAAATCAAATTAATTAATTTTTAAGTTTAAAATAATTAATACTATTTTCTTCTTGCTTTCTTGTGCTTCTTGGGTATTGCAAAGTTGAGAGGGACAGACAGAACAAGTACATAAAATAGGATGGATGGTGCTCTGCTCCTAGAGCTTATGGGGGACAAGAGCTGCCTGTGTTTTGTTTTTCTCATCAAGGATTGTGTATGGAAAGATGAACAAGATATGGAAGCTACGGTTTTGTGTAAATTTTGCTCAATTTCTGTAGAAGCTTGATCTCCATTTTCAGTTGCTTCCTTCACCTCATTCTATGTATGAGTAGTAGTGAAGTTTCTCTGCAATCCAGCACCTTGTCCTGCTTCTTTTATGGCTTCCAAAATGCTTAACAGCAATTTGACAAAAGCCATGAATGCACCATTTAGGAAGAGGACTACTGAACCCTACTGCCTTGATTCCTGCATGTGACCCACTGGTTTCACTGTGAGTTTGAGCATTAGAACGTGTGTTGATCGTTCATGTTGTCTTGCCGAGTCTACTGCGTAGCTGTAAGTAACACATCGAGGACAAGATGCCTGAGTTTATGATAGAGTTATTTGTCAAATGTCACATCAGCTCGCTCTCACAACATGGTGAGACTTCGAGAGGAACTGCAGTTATTAAACAGTATTATCGTAGAAGTAATATCATGAAAGGGCCCTTTGCAATCCAGTTAATAGTTGGATTATCCCATCGTCTGCATCTCTGTTTTTTTTAGCAGTTTTCATTATGGAGTATCCCGGACTTTTTTTTTACTTGGTTAAACTCAAGCTGTATTCAGATCCCATTGTGTGGTAGATTAAGCTATACTGTTTCTTAAGCCCATATTAAAATATTCTGTTTAAATTGGGCATAGTAAAGAGTGTGACAGGATTTTATGCGCATGTTTGGTTTATAACCAAAATAAACCTTACCAAATTTTAATAAGATAAAGATATGGTGATAATATTTGGTTTGGGCCTTATCAAATTTTGATGTAGAGTATAAGGTTTTAGAATTACTAAATTTTGATAAGGTTACGATGGTTGATGAAGTATAGCCTTATGAGGCTGGCCCCATGCAGGGCTAAAACTAGGTGGTCCGATATGCTTGGTGATTTCCTCAACGTGATCTCCTCTAAGAAAAAGCCGTCATCGCTACTTGCTAGTGCTGATGTTTACGGCCTCAACAGCAAGTTAGTGACCGTGGCAAGCACACAAGACCTTAACAGGAGGCACCATGGCCTCACTGGCAGTTGGGATGGCACATAGAGGAGGTAGCGGGAGTCTCATGAGGCAGAGCATTAGCGACGCGTGGTGGAGGTGATGCAGTGCCATTGCAATGGCAAGGTGGGGATGTATATTTGGGTTGCGTTGGGCCGAGTAATTAAGAGTCGACATGTCACATGAGATTACAAGGGACGAAATAGCAAAAATGCACCAAATTTTTTAAGTATGTAAGATAACCAAAATAAATCTTTATCAAGTTTACCAAGTTTTGTTAAGGTAAAGATCGAGGGTGGTGATGTTTGGTTTAAGATATTATCAGATTTTAATGTAAATGTAGAGTGTAAGGTTCTAAAATTAGTAATTTTGATAGGATTGTGATGGTTGGAGCTATTTTATTGTTCAGTTTGATAAACTACCAAAATTTGATAACACCAATGTTTTTTGACAAGTGTTTTACCAACAAACCAAACACTCCTATTCCCTCGTGGCTAGATTTCTGTTTAGATTGGACACAGTCACAGAGTAAAGTGCTCCCAGACAAGTGAATGGTGTGAGCACAATCCATTCCATTCCATAGTCCACATACGCACAAACTCCTGTGGGAAAATCTCGCACAGTATCATCCAATAATAAGACTAATCCTTCCTTGAGTGCATTGAGAAAGAGAGGAGAAATTTGTGCACGCTTTTTAAACTGTATTTTTTAATAAAAAATTATATATATAATTTATTTTAAAAATCATATTAATCTATTTTTTAAAATTTAAAATAATTAATATTTAATTAATTATATGCTAATATCACATCTTGTTTTATGTATATTCTCATCCCTCTTTTCTCCTCCTCTTGGATCCGACCATACCTGAAATTTCTGTACGTCTGCACCTTTTCAGTTGAGCCGCAAAATGATACGAATCCCTGCGCTCCTTGAACTTGGACGCCATGGCGAGGATGGTCGGCTGCAGTGTTAATGCTGTACCTTGTGGGACGACGATTTCACCTGGCCAACGGTATGTGAGGAAGCTCACATGTGTAAAATATGTAGCCCTGTTCTTGTGTTTCATCACGTAACATGGCGTGTTCCAGAAACTGACCTGCTAGCAGTTAGTGGTTGCATGATTAGGAAAAAAAAATCCAAGCAGTTACTGTGGATCACAATTCAGAACTCAGAAGGATCATAGAGCAATCCAACTCCAGGGTGATCAGCATAATTTATCTCATGCCTGGCTCTGGAATGATGCGTTAGTCAATGGTAATTCAGGCGGCTCTTTAACCACGTGAAAAGAAAGTCGCAAGATGGTTACTGTATAGAGTGGAAATATGGTCGCTTTTCTTCCGATGCTCATTTGTTGACTGCTTAAGGTTGAATGGCCAGCAGTGAAACTGTGAATGTACGGGTGGTACGTGTATACAAATGGCCGAAAAGAGAACTGGACCAAGGGTACATTGTTTACTCAGTATTTTTATATGTACATAAAAGCGCATGGAGCGTGGAAGCAAATGTTGATAGCTGTACAAGAAAAACCAACCAAAAAAGTGGTGCAGCTGAGGCTTTTGAGTATGTTTGACTTATTTCTAACAAATGGGACAATGTGAATTGAACCTATATAAGGCTGTAAGGATACTCTCCATTGCCCTCTTCAGCGAATGCCCCTGAAGGTTTTGACTGATCATCTACACACGGCTGAGGCAGGCCGCTTAGGACAGAAGCATACGACTCTGGTGGAATTGGCAGATTATCCACATCAAGCAAAGGCTCATCATCAACCAGCTCGTTCTTGGAAGAAGCATATGCATCCGATGGAGTTGGCAGATCAACTACATCAATTATAGGTTCATCGGTGTAAGGAGCCTCATCATCTGAAGACGATAATGTACTGAACAACCGAGCTGAACCAAAGCCAGCATCATTGTCAGTGTCCTTCGCCTCAGAAATTTCCGCTTCCAAATGAGATGATTCAGCAAGCAGGACTTCAAGAGAAGGGCTGCTCTTACTAGCTGTCTTTGCTACGAAAGCCATGCCTAAAACATCATCCTCATACTTGTAAAGCAAGTCGTAGACCTTTTGCAGCTCTCCTCCTGCAGTTGGATTTACAGTAGAACTGCCTGTAAAAAGATCATCCACACAATTTCCAGTTGTGACACCACCTGAGCCGACAGCTTCTTTAGCAGGTTCTCCAAATGACTCCATACTACTCAAACCTGACGAGGAGTGCTCTACCTCTGGTTTTGTAAAGCTATAATTGAGGTTTGCCTCCAAGCTGCTGCTCTCAGTCCATCTTTTCTTGGAATCAGTAAAGGCCCCAAGACAACAAGAGTCCGTCCCACCAGAAACAGAAAACTTAGCACCGTCGTCCCCACTAACCTCAAGAGCCTTCTGCAGCAGAAGTTGACTGATATCCTTTAAATTCTTAGCAGGTTCCACCGATGTTCTCTTAAAGGTATGCATTTCAGCACCACCATTACTAGGGAATGCCTTAGAAATCACATTCTTACTAGAGTTAGCATTCCTTGCCACAAGAAACTCTACCAAGGACAAGGTAGATCTGTCCCCATTGAACTGTGGTCCATCATTAATAGATTCCAAAACAGTAGGAGGTTGAGAAGGAGCAATGATGTGCTCAGTGTTTGCAACGGATTGCATCATGTATGAATTAGAGCTATCGTTCTTTAGATTTGCTTGGCTTCCAACATCTTTAGATTCCTCAACTGTGTGAAGCTGTGGAACACACAAGGGTTCTGTGCCTTCAGCAAATGCCATCACGTTCGAATTGAGGACATTATTCAGATCGTTTACCTCAACCTTCTCATTCAAGTTTGCCTTAGAGAGATAATTTTGTGGAGCTGCATCTGCCTCCTGGCAAGATATGAAGGTATTGACCTTATTTGCATCAACGAATGTACAGGACAATTGGCCGGCCGAGCCACAATTAGTGGATATCTCATCAACTTGTTCAGAAGAAAATGGGCAGGTAGAAGAATCATTAGTATTTTCATTAGTTGAATTACTGGCAGGGCAAGCAACAGATTGTGAAGATGATGTTTTCTTGGTTGAACCAAGAAGTGCCTCCAAGGCTGATGCTAGAGCACCATCAACAGATACAGGAGTTTTGCTTTTGAAGCTGTCAACAGTGCTTTCACTCAAAGCAGCATCATATTTTGTATGACCATCATCATGATCACCAACTTCTGCTTCTTTCTCTTCCTCCACTTCATCATCTGAATCATTTGGGAATTCTGGAACCTTGACAACTAAACCTGGGGAAGACTTAGATTCTTTCTCAGATGACAGAGCAAAATCAACTGGTGAGAAAGACCCATCATGAAGCTTTTCACAAGCTAACTCAGATTCAGAAACAAAATCAGGAGCCTTAACAAGAAACCTTGGCACCATGCTCAGTCCATGTAAGGTAATTGCATTTTCATTGGACTTATCGTAACTAAAGGATTCTTCTAAGGAAAATTCTGGTGCTCTGACAACCAGACCTGGCTGCCTGTTGGTTGTGGAAGCAGAACTTTTAGCCTTGCCATCATTATCTGTTTTATCCTGTGGGTTAATTGTATCATATAAGACATCTGGGGCTGATGCTATTGCAGAAGAAGCTCGTAAAGACTTAATCTCCACAGAGAACACATCAAACTGTTGTTCCAATCGCTGAAGCCTTGACTCGATGCTACAGAGAGGCCTCATTATACCATCATCAAACTTGGAGCAGTATGATTCCATCTTCTCCAGCTTAGAGAGAAGAATATCCAGCTTTCCCTCAATGTGACTATAAGCATTTGGAGTTTCATCCATGAGAGGAGTAATAGGCTGATCTGTATTTGACACACTCTGGTTCTTAGCCAAAGGAGCTTGTGTATTTTCTGTTGTTTGTACAGGCAATAGAAGAGACTTGGAATCCTTTAGCTCATAATGGTTGCCGTTTTCATTAGTTTTTGTATCACTATCTATAGCATTTAGTTTGTTTTCCATCCCTGCTGACTTGAAACTTAAATTATTTGTGCCACACAGCTCTGCATCTCGCACTTCATTTGCACAAGGACTATTCACTGCCATTGCGCAACCTTGTGAAAGTTGAGTCCTTGAGGCATCAGAAAAATATTTATTGTCCATTTTCTGGTTCCTTGATTTGGACATTTGCAAGAGGCTAGGGACAAGCATAGCCAACAAAGAACTACCTCCCATGTTTCCCGGACGTGTTTCTGATTCATCATTGGTTGACTCAACAGGATCAGCAAATATGTAAATCTCCTCGATGTGCACTGATGTTTTTGACTGAAGTGAAAGGAGGCGAACAGTTAGAGATACACATGGGCTTGCATCAGTTATCTCAGCAGTTGCTTCATAGTGTGCCTGCATTCCAAATAGTGAAGCAAAGTTACAGAAACATGTAAGAAGCTAGTATCACAATAGGAGCACTCCCAGCAGAAGTTTATGGTTGAGTATTTAAAATTTTTTCATGATACAAACCAAGAAATAAGGCTTTACCAGAGTGATTTCCTGTCTGGCTCCAATTGCATTAGGTTCTTGAGATTTAGATCTGTTCTTTTCCACATGTAACTCTCGGATTTTGACTTCAACCCAGCTATCTTCATCAATACTACTGCTTACGCTTTTGGTTTCGTGCTCATGCTTTTCACTAGTTGAGGCATCACTACTCCATTGGGCCATACTTTCTTCGGCAGAGGGGAATGGCTCATTAACTGCAAGTCCACAACGCACAGTGCATAGATAATCCTTACAGCTATCCTTGGGGTCAGTTGTATAGTATATTTCATAAATTCGAGCTGTGCTTCGCACATACACCCTGTGAATCTCATACTTTCCCCTGAAATGAACTGACGAACAGCTGTGAATCAGATATATGCATATTGAAATGGAAAATAACTTAAATTTTGATCATGATAGGTAATATGTTGTATGTGGTATGAGATAGATGGTTAGACACTGCCTTGCTATTTATAAGATGAATCAATGAAAAGAAAATGGACTAAAATTCGGCCATGATGGACTTTGTAGTTTATACAGAATGCCATGTAAAGGTTTCAACTTTCAATGGAATACTGCCAGTTCCTTACTTTCATAAAAAAAACCTAATAGTAGTTTGATGAGGATGACAAAATTAAAGTACAGATACTTTCCTGATATTAGTAGCCCTACAATTTCCACAAGTAAATATGCAGTGCTTAGAGCTTTCTGTGGAAATATCACCAGATCATTATTTTCCAAAAAGCAATACCACCAGTTCAATAGATGATGACAAATAGTCAAACAAAAACAGATGGTTTGAATTCCTAATATCAGGTAGCTCCAATTTCTGCAAATTTACAGTACCAAAGGAATCGAGCAAATACATCATTGGAACTTCAGTATGATCAATTTTACTTGGACTGTTCGCACTGCACCAACTTCACTACAAGACTAGGTGTATACCAGTGATGCAAAAATTGAATCCAAAGTTGTAAAAAATTAGCCATATTTTACTAAATAGTACCTATCAGTTCTCAATTATCAATACTATGAGCATGGAAGCATAAGAAGCTTAAGATTAAGAGTACCACACAAACAATAACCAGTAGACAGTAGTCGAAACTCGAAACGATTACTCAAGTTACCAAAGTTCTCTAAAACAGACACCTTCAATCCATGGACTCTACGCACTAGAACTTTTTCAATGATAATTATGAACGATTTATGCTGTTATGCACTAGAACTCGAACAGCGATGACCACTTCGGTTGGCTCTACCAGCCTACAAGGGTTTATACAACCATAAGCTAGATACTGAGACACGGAAATTCACGACAGCGTGTGCATCTGAATCCAATCGGTGACGCGGACCAACGAAAACACCGCGATCCGCGGCAAGCCTCGCGAGATTCTGACAACCCCAGAGAGTTACCCCCAAGTGAAAAACGACGACTCACCAGTGACCTCGCAGGGAGGACCGTCGCCGTCGCCATCGGGGGCCGGGCGTTCGAAGACGACGGCGGAGGGGACGACCTCCGCGTCGTCGGCGGACGTCTCGAACGAGACGGCGTCCTCCACGGCCGCGCCGCCAGCCGGGGCCCAGGTGGCCGACGCCGTCCATGGCCTCCCGAGCTCGCCTCCCGATCCCGACGCCTCCATCGCCCGCTTCCACGCGTGGGGGACCGTGAGCATTCGGCTGTGGCGTGCTCGTCGGCGTTGGCCGCTCGCCTCGCTCGCTTCCGGATTCCGTCGAGTGATCGCTACACACGACGAATCTGGGGGCTGGTGGGGAACTCGAGATCCCATCTTATGGGCCTCCACGACGAACGCTACTAGGCCTAATTTGGGCTTTACGATAAGCCCATATCACTGAGCCCATTTCACTAACGGGCCTTATTGGGCTTAGAGCCAGCCTAGTTATCTCGCTAAAAAAAATCCTCCAATGCATTATCCACTTCGCGGCTGTCGCGGCGGCGAGGATGTATCTCCGCTTCGTCCCGTTCCCGGCGATCGCCGTCGGGGGAGGGAGCTCGAGATTCCTCGCCGATACTCCACGTACAGTACGCGGGAGCGGGAGGAGGAGGCCGTGCTCCGACATGGTCGCCTTCTCGTCGTCGGAGAAGGGGCCGGGGGCGGAGCGCGAGCCACGGGCTGAGGAGGCGCTGCGGCGGCTGGCGGAGCTCGACTCGCAGCTGGAGGGGCTCTCCGAGCCTAGGAAACTGCCGCCTGCGCCGCCTCTTCAGCCGGGTACGTAAACCCTGCTTTACCTGCCTACCCCGTTCTCCTCTAGTGGCACGTTGCTTTCCAGTTTCCACGCACCCTATGTCTATTTTCTCTTTCTGCAAGTCATCAGCGATTCAAGATCTTCATCACGGCGACTATAATTGATGTGAACTGACAAACTTTAGCGGTAAACATAGCTTAATGATCAAGTTTTTAAGTGCTGACCACACTGATGCTGATCCTACAATGACCAATTTTTTTAACGCAAAAATGGTAGGTCAAGTGGAGTTACAAAGCCAAGTGGCAGCCAGGAAAAAAATAGAGAAATACTAAGAAAACTTACATATAAAAACATATAAATACTGAAAATAAAGCACTGAAACTAGAGAGGAGAAGAAAAGAAGTAGAGAGAAAGGGAAAAGATGAAACATATACACATATTTAATGATAAATCAGGTGACAATAAAATAAAATATATTTACTTAAAAAATTAATAAGATAAATAGTCAAATATTATGACAAAAGTTAACGACACTATCTATTAAAAAATCAAAGAGAATATATAGGGGTGGCCAATATATTTAGAAATGGGATATGGGTTTAGAAGAGATGGATCAGTCATTCAGTCCTGACTACTCAATGCATTATGCAACATACTGGGCTCACTCATAACTTTGCAAATGATTAGATCAAAAGCTTTAAAAGTTCAGCAGGAGAGATCGCCAAGCAACATATACTGAATAAATATTTTGTTAAGTGTTTGGTGGTGATGGATCAGTCCTCTGTACTGAAACTACTGAATTAATGAAACATTTGATATTATGCAAGTATGCTACTACGTTTATAGGAGCCTCACCCATGACTTTGACAAATGCCATATTGTCAATTTATGAAGAGAACGTAAGGACAACTGCAACAGTTCATTGCGGATGAAGCCATCCAAAAGTGGCAGACAGAGCTTTGAAACACAGTAATAATGGTTGCATCTTGAGTCTCTATTGCTCTGAAAACCCATCCAGTTGTCTTTAGGAGAGCTACCACGTTGCATCATGGTTATTGATCAGTTGTTCTTAACATCACAGTGAAAAGTGTCTAATTGTGGTTTGCTTGAAACAGACCCTTACATGGACCGAGATATGATAACAGGGCGGGGATCAACTGATGAACTTCCTGAATTTTCTCCAACATATGTAGCATTCTCGACACTTGCACTTGTTATCCTCACGATATTCACCAACGTCATGTTCAATCTTTACATCAAACCTTCCGTGGACGGCGTTGATCAACCTGTAAGAATTGAGAGAGTGCCTATGGTTAATCCATCAGACAAGCAATTCAAGTAGTCTCCAGACTAGGCATGTAAATTTTGTTATAGCAAGAAGTGATGTGAGATGCTGGTAAAATGGATCATGATTCATGTGTATTCAACCATATATTATTTTTGTATTTAGCACCCATACGTTCTAAATGAACCATTTTGTTGGCTCTGGGAACTCAATAATGGTAGGACGTTTTGCACATGCCTATATGGTCTCTCGACGCTATTTCCTGGATGGTTATGGCTGTATGGGACTTGCAGATATATCCAGTTTATGCCTAGCTTTTAGCAGAAAAGGTGAAAATTTCAAAATACAAGGCAAGAAATATATCAAAATACATTTTGGTCGGAGACTTGGGCATCTTGGTGATCAACCACGGCACATGCACGAAATTGAACATTGGCAATTCTGGACTACACATCAAAAACAGCAGATGTACCGACGCATGTCAGGAGATGATGATAAGGTCGGCTGTAAATGCACTCTCCCTTTCCTCTGAAGAGCCACACCGGATAGGAATTCTGAAGTGCCACTGTATGCAATAAACATCAGGGGTGCCATAAACGCCAGCATGAATGCGCTGTCGAAAATGGCCGTGAGAGAGGAGCGAAGAGAAGCAGAGCTCTGGTGTGGTAGCGGTCCAGAGCTCTACGATCTTCTACTGTGTCGCTACTGGAGTATCTGTACTGGTTTTGCCTTCGCAGCTTGTCTGTTTATTTGGCTCTTCTGTTTTTTTTTTTCGCTTTCTTTTTCTCTCCTGGCTTTGGATTATCTCTCTCAGATCTGCAAAGTTCGTTCTTTTCTTTTTAGAGTTCCCGTAAACGTCGACATGTCGTCGAGCTCTCTTATTCGCTTTCGTTTTCCTTAAGCCAGGATTCTGATTTCTGAGTTGCTTTCCTATCGTAGATACAGTACATTTTGGTTTGTCTCCTGTTTCGCCCGAGTGATAAACAAATCATCCTTATTTTAGCACATGTGGTACACGGACAGGTCGATCGATCTTTGACCCGACGTCAAACCACCCCATGTATTTCCCGTCTTAACTTGGTCTTTTTATGCTAGATCGTTAATTCCCCGTTGCTTATTCTGTTTGCATGTCGATCGAAACCCTTTTTTAACAGGAGTCTCGTACACAAGAGATTAGTTTATCTGAGCGAAGAACATGCTCTCAGCCTTTTTTTTCTCTCTCCTCGATGCGTGCAGAGTTGCAGTCCAACAACCAAACACCTCATGTGCCGTGAGCCGAGTGGCTCGTTCATACCACAAAGGCTGCTTTCGCTATTTTTTTTTTCAGTTTTTTCCTCCGGTACGTTTTTTTTAAAAAAATTATATAAGTTATTCATCATAATAATTAATTTTATCGTTTGTATCGTTAAATAGCTATAAAAGATTAAACAATATTTTATTTTATTATCTTTCAGCACTTTTAACCATAAACAAAATAACCATCTCCAATCGAGCATAGGTTCTGTTTAAAGAAAACTGAATCGAGCATAGGTTAGTAGCAGCGGCATGCTATATTGCCCATGCCGGTATTGTATTCTCATCGAAACGCTGACACGGTGATAGTAGGAAGAATTGAAGAAGCGATCATTTCGCCGATGGGAACGTCCCTTCGGCGTGCTTCGCAGATCTTGGGCAACGTCCACGTCGCCCCATTCAATCCCGCCCCAGGAACCCGCACCGCGCGTCACGTCTCCCCTCCGCCCCGCCGCGACATGTGCATCTCCCCAGATCCGCGCATCGGACAAGTGTCCACGCCTCCGCCGTGACACCGCGCCCCGCCCGCGAGGGCGCGCTCGTCGGTAGCCGGCAGCCTGCCGGCGCGCGTGGTCGCCTGCGGCTCGTCAAAACCGCGCGCCGCCGCGGTCGCGGGATGCGTGGTGCGTGCAGTTCCATCGTGGCACGGTGGGAAGCTGGGAGCAGCTCGGATCTGGGGAGGTGATGATCGCGCAGTGGGGCAGGGCCGGATCGCGCTGCGCGGCTTGGCTGGCATCTGCTATTCTGGCCGGGTAGGGTAAGGCTAGGGCCGGGAGAGCGCAGAGGGCTACGAAAGTTAGCGATTAACTTATCCATGCGTTGGGGGGGGGGGAGTATTCACTGTTGTTGCCTGTGGCGTGTGGAGTACTATGACTGCTGGCAGCTAGCTACTGGTAAGGTTTTTTTTGCTTCTTCTTACAGGCACGTGATGAGTGCGCCACCAAGTGATGCCAGCTAGTTGCGATTTATCATTTTGTCATCTGATTCTGATGAATGGACAGCAGTAGTTTTGAAGAATTACTGTGAGCTGTCGCCAGGGTTTCTCTTATTGTCGGAGCGGGTAGCCCGGGTATCATAAGGTAACTATGGTGAATTATATAAATTTTATCTAAAATGTAAATTATTTTTAAAAATTTATTTGAATTTGATAGGGTTATCGTGGTTTACCTTTACTACACCCTAATAGTAAACGCGATTAACGTGGTAACCGCACAGATACCGTCGGTTTTGTAAACCTGGATGTCATCGCACGCCCATGGTGCAACTACATTCACTCGGTCTGATATACTAATATACACTAGTACACTACCGAGAAAGAGATAAATGTTGTTAAAGGAGAAATCGATCCAAAATGAAAAGTATTCCAGTGCTAGCTGGCCGATATATAGTGCAATAATATCTCAAACAGTGTGTGCTGGTGACTGTAAATTGTCGTGTGATGTACTCGTACGTACTGAAATTCAAAAGGATACCGCCCGTAGGCTGATTATAATTCCCCGTCGTTAAAAAGCTGCAACTGGAGACTACACCTAATACAACAATTGTCAGTCAACACGTGAGAGATCCTGCGAGATGCACACCACGTTGCATCAAAACAAACCACCGAGGCATCCGCCACCGCTTTGGCAGCCAAGAATCGCACGAAGAGCCAAGCTACTGCTACTTGCTACCTGCTACTACCTCGCACAAATCTCAGTACTAAAATACCATCCAGCGTGTTACGTCGGCACGCAACTTGACCGCTGGCACAATCTCTCCGTCGCGCCTCGGCTCGGTTTCTCTGGTGGTGCTGGCGGCAGCGCACGCTCGCTGGTGAACTTGTGTGCCCGGTGCGAGCAGAGGCAGAGACTGGGCAGAGCAGAGCCCAGGTGGGGTACCTGCATCTCTAGTTCGACCGATGCATGTGGGTGCGTAGCTGGCTGCCCAGGCCGAAGCGCAGAGCAGAGCAAAAGGGTCAAGGCTGCTTTGCAACGCAAGATTTGAAAAATACACAAAATCGGACGGATTTTCTTTGTTGAATCCTATACAAACCAGATCTATATAAATCTGTGAAACATGATATGGGAGTCATCTCTTGGTTCTGAAGCATCATGATGAGATTTCAATTCTCCAAAAATATCTACTACCAGTACATTTTCTGGTTGATGCAAGGGGAGGTTTAACGCAAAGCTGCATGCGGCCCGGGCAGCCAGCCAAGAAAGCCGAAAGAATCCTTTTCTCGTTTCCCGTCGCCGCCCAAGCCTCCACATGCGCTCTCGTGGCGGCCTGAACCCTGTCGGACCACGTTGTGGCCGCATTATTTAGCCCCCACATGTGGCCGCCGCTGCCTCCTCTCGCTCGCTGAAGGCGTGATACGGGCGAGCCGGACAGGGAGCACCTTTGGCTTGTGCGCGCCCCAGCGTGACAGCGTTTCAGTTCAGGGATCGCCAGAGACGTCGCGTGCATGGGTGGCGGTGTGGTGGGCGCGCCCACGATGGCTCTCGCTGCAGTTTTCGTCTATCCTGCTACGTTTTTCACGGGTTTGATGGAGCGATGGACCTGGTCAGCTTTGCATTCATGCATGCACCACCGCCTGCGACAGTGCGAGCGACGTCTCCTTGATTGTTTCCCGTGGGGCTCTGCTATCTATGATCTATCACTGCGGAACGATAATTCAACGCATACCTCTACGAATCGAACAGTAGAACATCCATTTCGCCGTTTTCTTCTACGCTGAAATGATTCGCGCAGGATACGCATTATATGCGTTTCAATCAGAGGGCTGCATTTTGCAAAGCTGCGTATAATCGTTTCATGTGGATTTAAATAAGGTCCTCATTGCTAGTACTCCTATCATGTTGACTAACACAGAAAACGAGCTGTCGCCCCGTCCATTTGCGCCATGCGGATCATAACCGAGACAAGCGTATCCTGAACAGGTGCTAGCTTAGCTACGCGACGCCCCCATCTTGAGGCTCCGGGAGATCGGCGCGCACATGCCCGCGAGTTAATACGTGTGCGTGCCGTGCCGGCCGCCCGCCCTGCCGGAACGGCACACCCAGCAATGTGGGCGCCGGAGCACGGAGCCGGCGAAAGCCCCAGTTCCCACATGCTATTGATAATCATGCCGGCCGCGGTCACACCCACGGCGATGCTTCCCGGTTATCACCACCTATCTCTGTGCGTGTGTGCGCGTTTGGCATGTTGCGGTGTCAGGGATTGATTCGTTTTTACTCACCATTCACCGCGAATCCTTCTCGTGTCCGCTCGTAACACCACCGCACCGCTGGCCGTCTCGGTGTCGGAGGCCCCGACCCCGAGCATCTCCCGGTTCGACGGGTGGTAAAAAAAACGAGACGAGAGCAAAAAAAAAAGGTAGGAAATGTATCGTTTATCCCATCGTGCATGCACACTGATCCTGACGCCTCCACGCGCGGCTCTTTTTATACCAGCTCGAGAGCTCGGCACTCCCGCACTCACTCACACACACTCTCCAGCCAGCCAGCTAGCTCCAGCAAACGAGAGCTAGCTCAGCTCAGCTAGGCTGCAATGGCGTCGACCGCCTCGTTCATGCTCGCTGTCTTGCTGGTGGTGGCCGTCGCGGCGGCGCCGGCGAGGGCGATGAGGTGCCCGCCGAGAGACAGGCAGGCGCTGCTGAGGGTGAAGCAGTCTCTAGGCAACCCGGCGACCCTGTCGACGTGGTCTCCGGCGTCGGCGGACTGCTGCGAGTGGGACCACGTCCGGTGCGACGAGGCCGGGCGCGTGAACAACGTCTTCATCGACGGCGCCAACGACGTCCGCGGCCAGATCCCGTCCGCCGTGGCCGGGCTGACGGCGCTCATGTCGCTGTCGCTGTTCCGCCTCCCGGGTCTCTCCGGCCCCATCCCGGCGTGCCTCACTGCGCTCTCCACCCTCCAGTTCCTCACCATCTCCCACACCAACGTCTCTGGCGTCATCCCCGACTCGCTGGCGCGGATCCGCAGCCTCGACTCTGTCGACCTCTCTCACAACCGCCTCACGGGCCCCATCCCCAACTCCTTCTCCGACCTCCCCAACCTCAGGTCACTCGACCTCCGTAGCAACCAGCTGACGGGTCCCATCCCGGCGGGGCTCGTGCAGGGGCAGTTCCGGTCGCTGATCCTCTCCTACAACCAGCTCACCGGCCCGATCCCGCGCGACGACGCGCAGGATGAGATCAACACCGTCGACCTCTCCCACAACCGCCTCACCGGCGACGCCTCCTTCCTCTTCGCCGCCGGCCGGCCCATCGGCAAGGTGGACCTGTCGTGGAACGACCTCGACTTCGACCTCAGCAAGCTCGTCTTCCCGCCGGAGCTCACCTACCTGGACCTCAGCCACAACCGCATCAGGGGCACCGTGCCTCGCTCCCTCGCCACGCTCTCCACGCTGCAGACGCTCGACCTCAGCTACAACCGCCTCTGCGGCCCACTGCCGAGGCTGCACGGCGTCATCCGCCATGGCTGCAAGCCATACGAGCACAACCAGTGCGCCAGCGGCGCGCCGCTCGGCGGGTGCCACCGGTTGTGAGCTAAGCTGATCTGAGCGGAACGGTTTGCATGCATCCATGCATTGCCGGCGAGCTGCTGCTGCCACGTACGGTAGCTGGGTGTGTAACGGTATACGTGTTTGGTGTTTTTCGCGTACGGAACGTGGCCGTGTAGTACACGGTACGGTGGTGCAGGGTACTGGGGATTTACGTTAGTACTAGTAACCAGTTAGAGTGCTGCACGCGTGGTCGACTCTCCTTAAGCTTGTACGAAACGAGCGAGCTGTGTACGTGTACCGTGTCTGGAGTACGATGATGATGATGCAAATGTGTGTATTGTGTATGTACGTTATGGATCGGCCTAATGTATCATCAAAATGATAAGTGTTTGATATTTGCCTTTCGTTCTTGAGCTTGGTTGTGAGGCATGCCGGTTGGCGGTTGGTACTCGTACTTGCTAGTGCTAACTGAGCGCACCCTCCTTTTGAACTCAACTCAGTGATCTACTGCTAAAGTGGTTAGATACCCCAGGCCTGTTACTTTTTGCGTGATGCTGCCTGTCTGGGATGACTAAGAATCTGGCCTGTCTGCGTAGATGGGCCAGGAGATTGGGCTTACTAAATGAGGCCTGGTTAAAGGCTAGCTTAAAGCAGGATGCTTTGGTAAGGGAAAAAGTCTACTAGAAACCTCGTCTTGTCGCTGAGTTTAAAAACGCCCATAAAGCGCAAAACCACTAAAACAGATACAGCGCATTCATGTTGCAAAAGCCGTTTAAATGAGGTCCTCTGATAGTATGGATATCTGGTTTCACTGACGTGAAACCCTAGTTAGCAAAAAATAAAAAAAAAGCATGTGGAAAGGTGAAGGTGACAAGCATGTGACGATGGCCCAACTTGATGGCGCACATGCTAGTGGTCTTGCAGGGTGAGACAAGCAATAGGGCTCGGTATCATCAATAAAGAAGTCAAAGTGACTTGGGCAAATTGTAAGAAGAAGGGAAGGGAGGAAGGAATAGTCAACGGCCAACGGTAGGAAGAGCTCGCTGAGAAACTCGTCATCCATCATGGAGGACATTGTCCACGTCGCTATGCGTCCAAGCGGAGGAGTGCACAAGCTTCTGGTTTCACCATCGTTGTGGATTTGGTGGTCATTGATACTATGCTTGATCTACTCCTTCCGACGGCGCCATAGGGCACGGAGGATGTTGTCAACCTAGGGACCACCCACATCACCGATAGGCTTATGGGTGATGGTGGGAAGAACGACACCACCTTGTGAGGCTAGCGGGCTAGTAGGTGATGACTGAGAGGATGGCGATAAGGAAAGACGGGGGAAGGCGTGGGCAGGTAGGTGGTGCTGTTGGAAGGGATGGGAGCCGTTGGTGAACGGTGGCGATGGGGTTGAGCTGGATCTCTTCTTCAAGGCAGTGGAGGTTATCGCCGCCTCCTCAAGCTCATCAATCTCCTGTTGCGTTGGCCTTGCTTGACCTCCACTCTCCTGACAAGGTATTGTCGCCCATACAACTTGGGAGAGGGAAGTAGAGATGATCTCTCGAGCTTGATGATGCCAGCGCCACACCGCTCCTATCCCACCATCATCAGTAGGAGGATGAGAGGGAGAGGTGGAGAGAGATGGGAAAGAAGATGACATTTAGTATTATTATTTTATGGTGTCACTAATATAGATCTCATAATTTTATTATTATTTAATTAAATTATCACATAAGCGTACGTGGAGCTACGTAAGCACCACAGCTGTCAAAACCAGGTTTAATACTGTTTTGGACTGTATTTTATCGGTTTTAGAAGTTGAGGGTATAATATTTTTGATTTTGTGATTTAAGGATGTTTTTAAAACTCTACCTGTTGCTTTGATAAGTGTTATGTTTACATAGTTCGAAGTTCATGTCTACCAGGCCAACACGGCGACCCCGTACTCCACCCAGACAACTAGTAGAACCACACACCGAGTCCCATTAATTTGCTCAATCGATTCTTGATGAGAAAGAAGGTACGGTGCTGGGTATATGGATACATCATACGTCACGCTATTGTCTGGTGCACACCTATGAACTGCAGTCTCCTCTCTCTCTCTCTCGTGGGCAATGTTGCTCCAGGAAGGGACAACAAAACTCGTAAGAAACACGATTATGGGTTACAACTTACAAGTTACAACGAGGATGAAGGACTGCACTTCTTAATTTCAGGTGATCCGAATGCGTCAAATTGTTTCCGACTGAGAATGTACGTATCCGTGTGACTGTGTAGGCCGCAAACGGCAAACCGTACAAGTACTACCGGGCTACCCGGCTGCGAACCTGTGACCGTGAGGCGTGAGCGACGCTTCGGGCGTGCGCACCATGGATAATCCACCGGGCGGTACATTGGAGGTACAAGGCGGATGACACGCATCACGTTCATGTGTAGCAGCATCGTGTAGGGGCCCGTCGAGTAAATAAAAACCAAACCAAACCAAACCACACGTGAAGCTCTTTCATCCGGCATTTTGCTTCTATCATCCCTTCCAACGCGTGCACCACTACCTGTCACGGACAGCCGAGCCCTCGTGGCTCAGTGGTGCGAAAGCCTAACTTGCGGAGGTTCAAACTTCAAAGGTCGCCTCAAAATTCCTTGGTTGGCGTCGAGATCTGTAGCGAATGACACTTTGACATCGATGGAAGGAGCGGCTAGGAGGGCAACCAAAATTGCTTCATAGCATCGTTCATTCCTCACACTTGCTAGCCATGTGGCAAGAAGGCTACAAAAGAGATCAAAGGGTAGGCACGGCCTGCCTCCCCATCTTGCCCAGCCTGCTTTCTGTCCGAGCCTACAAGCACGCCAGCCCACCGAAGCTTATTGGCTTCACCACCCAGACCAATACCAGCTACAAAGGTTCACCAGAAAAGCAAGCCATCCGGCCCATCACCCACAGTCGACTGCTTGTCGAATTTTTTTTATTTTTTTTAATATTTATAAAAGTATATTTCTGTTTTCTATTTTTACTGATATGTACCCTTAAGGCTCTCTCCAGATGATGTTTTTTACGACATAGCAAATGATCGTTCACCCACACTAATGGATAAGTGTTAATTTTACAGGTCACCTCTTATTGTGCTGTTTTTTTAGAGGGTGTTTTTTGTTTGGCTAGTAGGTCTCAAATGATTTGGCATTTAATAAATTTATCCTAATTTATCATATCAACACATATAAAGATGAAAAATGTCATGCTCGATAAAATCCTAATTTATCAGATCAAAACATGTGATTGATAAATTGGGATGAGTTTATCGTGCGTCAATTAGGATCCCTAGTCAGAAAAAAACGCTGATAGTGCGGCAAGAGTTGCCTAAAAAATTGACATCCGTCCAAACATTGCCCGTTAACTGGACGGACGACCGTTTGCCATATAAGAAAAAATACGGTATGTGAGGATTTTTTAAAAAATATATATTAAAAAATAAATGTAATTTTTTTTAAAAAAATCATTGCTTGTCTATGTGCTTAGCCTTCAAATCCCTCTTTGAAGTAGCTTGCTTTTTCTAGTAAAAATTTTGGTGACACGTAAAACAAGACACGCTTAAAGAATTAATTATTATAAACTTAAAAATATTTATTTAATTTTCAAAGAAATTTCTATATAATTTTTTAAAAAAAATGCTATTTAGTAGTTTGAAAGCAAGCTAAAAAACGAGTAATTTGCTGCTGCCAAATGCCGGAACGATCGCACACCAAGTAATGAAAGTAGCAGATAAGTGTAGAGTAGCACTGCAGTAGTGTTTACTACTATCAACGATAATTCGATAACCGCTCGGTTTCGTGATAACCGGTAGTATCGAAGGACACATAGAAAGCCGTTTAATAATTGCACCGAGTTCCAAAAAACATACTTATATTTTTTTGGATAAATATGATTGAAATTCAAAGGTTTCGTCAATCAGTTATCGTGGTTATCGATCATATGGCGATATTGGAACCCTAGAGAGCAGGTCCTACCTGGAAAACTTGGGAGTTGGGAACACATGTCTATTAGGCGTTATGCGTGAGTAAGGGGAGCTATTTTCATTCGGGCGTTTGACCACGACTGTCTTCACGCGACACGGCAAGCACAATCAGACTGAAGCAGGAATAGAAAACCCTTTTCCTTTCCCTTTATTATCGTGTTTCTGGATCGAATACTCCTTTTATTTAGCTTGCTTCTAGATCACACAGTTTGACGATTCTGACCGTCAAGACTCGAGACTATTACGTTAGACCTTAGGCTTTTTCTTTTCTTCAGGGAGGAAAAAAAAGAGAAGAAGAGAGAGCTGCACAAACTTACAGAGGAATGCGAACATCGCCAGTGTTTGATTAAAGCAATCACTTTGGCGAGTCATATGCTATACTAGTATGTCATGGTCACGAGGCTGTTCAAATCGCCGCACTTCCATGGCTGACCACGTCCACAATGTCCTCGTCCGCTTCGGCGCTCTTTCACCATGGCGTGGACTTGTTTTCAGCAGGCCTGCAGGCGGCGGTGGCCCTGTGTTGCCTAGCATTCTCGTTACAGTGCTCTCTGATTGTTTCTTACTGTGCTCCCCAGACATTTCACATTAATGAGGATGCGAACCCGGGGCATAGGGTAGACTTATCACATTTTTTTAAACACCTTAAATTTATCTGTACTAAGGAAGAGAGTGTTTTTTCACCATCCCACCACCAACTCTCTATTTTTTTAATATAAAAAAGATAGACAGTTAATAATAAATATATGTAGCAATTAAGAAATGATATATATTAAAAATAGTCTTTTTTCTCTAAGACTATTAAAAATCGAACATTATTAGGGTTTCTAATTTTATAGTTTACAAAATGATTTTAACTTTTTTAGGTTTTTTTAAGAAGTCTCACTAATCACTATCGCCCATCTGTCGTCCCTTCTCTCTTTTTTTACAAAGCCCTAAAAAGCAAATCTTCTCATCGCCGGTTTTGGACTTTATGTTTTTAGTATCCTACGAACATGTGCTGTCCTACTCCTTTTCCACCTCTTGTCTTGCCCTCCTTCTCCTTATTCTCTTTATTACTTAGAGATATTGATGTATGTGTTAATTATTTTGTTTAGACACTTGTAAATTCTCTTCTTTGTATTTGTTGCTTGGTTACCTTATGCTCTTTTCTTTGTAAGGTCGAGCCATGGCCCTGTCATCAGTTCTCCTTCATCGAGGTGCGTATGCTTGCCTCTGTTCGGGTAGTGATAGGTCAAAATGGATTAGAGTGAAGTTACCATGCATGCAACGTACCAGGGACACAAATCATGCAAAATGGCTTACTAGTAAATTCTCCAGCTCAAACATCCATTGGGAGATGCATTAGGGGTTAAAAGTGCATCAGCCTCTTAGTGAATTTTAAGTGATACATAATAAAAAATTAATGTGCTAACATTTTGTAATCAAGAATCTCTCATCAATTCATCAAAGAAAGAGTCCTTTGTTTCAAAGATGATCCCCATAGAGAATAGAAAAGAAAAATAAGACATGGAATGAAGAATATTTTTTTATGTTTTATATCGATTTCTTACGACAAATCGTACTATTAAGAGTAACTTAAGTTTAATCGGTTTGAGAAATAAGAGTAACATGTTCGGAGTCTTCGGAATAAGTTCTCCGCCTCGCAGAGAGATCTATTCAGAGTATTCAGAAATTTAGATAAGATACTCTAGAACATTTTTCCTCTTAAGGCTAAGTACGATCCATATATTTCGGACCACTAGTGAAGTATTCGGACCGAGGTCTCTGTCGAGGCCAGAAAGCTTGTCCGGAGTTTTGAAGTCTTAGAACTGGAGTCTTTGCTCAAGCCAAAATGTCTGTTTGGAGTCTTCGGCCATTCCTACCGGATATTTCAGAGTTTGAATTTTCTAAGTAATGACTTTCTTATAGAGATGCGGGCATTTAATCTAACCAACCACATTTTGAGGGTTTGTCTGCTAATTCATTGCAATATCACTTCCAAAGGATGCTCCACTCCATTCTCTTAAATCTGAAGCTAAACTTATACTTTGAGAGTGATTTTTTGGTTAATTGGGAGAAGAGAAATCTTATGATTTGTATGAGCACTTATGGATCAACGCTGATGAAAAACTTAAGCTTGTTACTTTTAAAAAATCATCTACTAGATGACTAGGTGTCGTTCATGAGGATTCAACTTATGAATCGCCCAAAAAGTTTGTGAAGGTTTCTTTCACTTTCGTAAGGAAAGATATATTCTAGTGATTTCTTGAGCTATTCCTTATAGATTGATTTGGTAGAGTAAACTCTATAGCAAGTGGGAGCACGTGTTCTAGTAGAGACCTTAGTGTTCATCTTGAACTAAGTGCCATGCTTGATGAGAGCTTAAATGCCAAACTAATTTTTAAGATTGAACTTAGTGAGGTAAGAGATCCGGCTCCTTAGAGTAATTCAACACAGACGTAAGATTGATTAATCCAAACTTCGATAAAAAAATTATTTTACCTCATAGCTTATTTTATATTTTATATTGGTATGATTTTTTTACCTTACTCTCCAACCCATTGGGTTCGCTTCCTTTATACATCTTAAAGGATGTACAAAATCTTCGAACCATACTACCGAAGACTTTAGAATAACTTCTTCGTCCGACAGAAAGGCCGGTCCGGATACTCTGGACTTTAGTACTGGAGACTCTAGAGTGCAGACTAATTTATGTTATTAGTGTATTTTAGATTTAGAAGTTTACACATTCACCTCCCTTTCCATGCGACCCAATCTTTTCAGTTGGTATTAAAGTAAGATCTTTGTATAAGCTTTAAGAGCTCAAAGATCTAAGGGCAATGAAAATGACTCCGTAGAAAAAAAACTCTGATAAAAAGAGGATGTTTATTCTGATTGACTATGATTAGCTTAATTCCAATTTATCTATCAACTTTATCTGTGTGCTCCTCATTTGCTCTCATTTCGATATTACACACTATACCGCCTGGAAGCTCAAGATTTCGTTCTCTAGCTGAACTCTAACATAATTAACTGTTCTAGTTAATTGTATTTCTTATATAATTATAGCTATCAATCTGCACCATTGTAATATGATCCTTAAGAATTTTTCTCTGATTAATGTGGTAATTTATAGGTGGCTTCTTTTCAAGTCATCTTTATAATATAATAGATATCTTTATTTTTATTCTATATTCCTTAATGTTTATTTTGACTTGTAGTTATTTGTGTTTTAGAATATATTTTTTCTTTTTCCCTTTCAATATTATTTTATATGTACTATTGATACAATTTTTTAAATATTACTTTTGGATATTTAAAGATTCTATTTTCTATTTCTTGGTATGTCATCTTTTACTTATTAATTTTTTTATTATACTTTTATTCCAAAATATCATGATTTTTTAAAGTTTATTTAGAATTAGTATAGAAGTCTGATTTTGGATTTTTTATTCTAAATATTAATTACTCTTACTTTAGGATATTTATAAATTGTATTTTCCTATAAACTCTTCTTTGTATGTAGTATTTATTTATTTAATTTTTTAATTATATCTTTGTTTCAAATTTTAATGATATTTTTGAAGTTTATTTGGAATTTGTATTGAAATTTCAATTATGGAATTTATTTTATTTTTTATTCCGAATTGTAATTAAACTCATGTTGCGTTCTAGATAGACTCTTCGTTCAATATTATGTGTTTTTTTATTCTATATTTTAGTTATTTGTAAATTATTAATCTTACTTTTGGATATTTCTATTTTTGTATGGACTTTTATTGGTATGTATTATTTATTTATATTATTTATTTATTATTTTTATTTTGATTTATATTATTATTTTTGAAGTTTATTTGGAATTGTAATTAATTTCGTGTTGTGTTGTAGAGGAACTCTTCTTTCAATATTTCTTTTTTTCCTCAAATTTTAGTTGTTCTTCTAAATTGTATTCCAACTTGAACTCTTCCTTTTTTTATGTGATTAATGTAAAAAATTGTAGTGTCATTTTATTTTATTTGTGTTTTGAATTTTAATGTTTATTTGAAATTCATATTGAAATTCAAATTTGGGATTTATTTTCTTTTTAATTTTTAATTTTAATTAATCTTCTGTTGTGTTGTAGATGGAGTCTTCTTCCAATGTTCATTATTTTTATTCCAAATTTCAATAATTTTTAAATTGTATTCATACTTGAACTCTTATTTGTTATTTTTCTTTTTTATCCAATTAATATAGGAATTTCTATATTCTATAGCAAATATGTTGTCTCCTTTCAAAATTGTCATGCTTTGGATACTTAGGATGTATAACTTTGGAGGTTGGCAGTGGCAACTCCGTGGTATGCAAAATGAGACGATCAAACTTAAAAAATTGTGTTTATTTGACTTTTTAAAGAAACTTCTATTCAAAATGTTTAGCAGTTTAGAAGGTGTACTAATGAAAAATAGAAAAGTTAGCATCTCAAACTCGGATTCGAATGGAGCCATTGCTAGTTGGTAATAACGTGGCATATTTAGCATTTGAGCAACTAATAATTACTCGTGGGTTACACCATATATTATTTTTTTATATGTTTCCCAACAATATAATCCGTCAATAAATTCTCTTATAATATATTATCAATAAATATAAAATTAATATAATATAAAAATACTATCAAAATTTAATGATATAATATACATGATAGTTAAATTATTAGTAAAAAATTATATGTAAATTGTCCGACATTTTGTACAGATGGAGTACATTTTAGGCTCTTCTTTTGAATAATTAAATAAATAAATCGTGGAGATACTAAAAAAATTTCATCAAAATTTGCTAAAATACATTTCCCACAAATAAGGCATTAGCGGGAGTAAAATTGTCTACCTATGGTTGATATCAAAATGATCATAATTTAGGAAACACGGGCCTATCAATGCCTAAAATGCATATGGTGCTGTTAAAATTTGAATTTTTAAAGTTAATTTTGGAATTGTTTTTAAAGATTTTTTCATCGTAGTGTCTTTTTCAACACTGAAGTTTAAGTTACTAGTAACATAAATATAAAAATTTTAATTATAAATTATTTTTTCCGCTAATACATAGTGTAGTTTTCGTATTTGGTTAACCGAGCGAACAATGGTCATGCGTGTGCCTTTCCCTCTTTAAATGTACCACGAAATTCGAGAAAATATACAATCCCGCTCCTTTTGTCCTACCATTTCACAATCCTGTAGGAAAAGAAGTCAACCTAGGTGCAGGCTTGAGCTCATGGACGGTGTAACGCAATCTTATGCCGAGTCGCCTAAAGTCGCGTAGTAGATGTAGATCACATAATTCCGCGGAGATATCTCATCCTCGGCTACCGCGTCACTGAGTGTGCGTCGTGTGCTACGTGCGGTATCGACTACCACAAAACCGAGAGACGGGGTGTGAACACCTGACCGTGTCCCTTTCCCTCGCTGTTCTCTTGGCACGCTCTTCGGCTGGGGCGCTCCGGATCAAAAGGCAAGGCAACACGGAAACATAAATGCCCGGTTCGTGCAGACAGCGACCCCAGGCCACGAATCCATGATAAGTGGATCTCTATTCTCTACGAGAAGTGGATGAAAAACCATGACGAAGTGAGCTGTGTGAGCCTATGACAGTAAGGAACACGGGTAACAGCCACAGAACCCACCGTGTGGAACATGAAAAGATGAACGAGCGGTCAAGTCCACTTCAAACAGGAGAACTTATTCAAATTTATACGTAAAAGTTGAAGAGAAAACTCCGTCATGATCCGTAGTACGTACAAAGATTTAACCAAAATTTTAAAGTCTAATATAGTAACCTGATATCGAATTTGAAAAATAGTTTCAGGATAACAACCGCTGATACTTAGCTCGACATTTAGCAGCTTCAAACGATAATTTTCTTATTTTTTATTAGCATGTTTGCTAAATTTCTGATTTATAAAAAATTTCTTTATGAAAGTTTTTTTTAAAATCAAATAAATATTTTTAAGTTTATAATAATTTAGCTAATCACTTGCTAATAATCACCTAGTTTTACGTGCACAAGATAAGCCAATCCTGACCGCCGAGTGAAACCCGGCCTAAAACTTTCGAGTGGACGTTTTTCTCCGTAGGGTAAAGAACAAATTCAGCTTGTGAAAACGTACGCGACGCATGCAGCTGCGTAAACATAAGAGGCCGTTGAACTAGTGAAGGAACCGAAGAATTACGCCCTTTTCACATTTCAGCTGTCAATTCCGTCGTGTGTAACATTGCCCATGGACTTTGTGTTGAACCGGCTTCGATTGACTTTCTGTTGAATATGCAAATGTTGTAGCTCAACCAAGTAATAAAGGAAGTTTTCTTTTGGGGAGGAAGTTGACATTGATGCATTTGACAAGCAGGAGTTGATACAACAGGCACTCAGGCAGGAGCCAAATGGTGAGAATCAGTCCCACAGTTACACGTGAATTAGTCACCCCTCAAACCCTTGTGATACAGTGATGTTTGCAAACAGGAGGGAAATGTATGCTCTGATTATTCATGACCAACCACCATGTCAGTAAAAAGGTGCCTAGTAAAAATGTGATGATAGACTTGAATACTGTAACAATAGTTGTCAGAACACAAGTGGTTACCATTTACAACGAGGGTCTATTTGGAAAAATAAATTCCCAATTCTTGCAGGAACTGAAATGAATCCTGGTGTTCTAACAAGAGGACGATCAACTTTTTCTTTATTTATCGTTGAAATTACACCATCTTAGTACCAATAGCTAAACCAATTAGCATTAACCATCAGCTAGATTTTTCCGCACTCTGATTAAAATACCTTCCCGTACCCATCAAAACGTCAAGTTGCCCCCTTATGATTAGGCGGCAAACCTGGACAAATGCTGCTTAATGCCACTTTAATCACACACCTAACCCTCTCCTTATATTTTAGTCCTATTCAATCACTTCATGAAAACTTTGTTCAAAGTCCTTTTCCTCATAAACAGGGCCACACCAGGACCGCAAAAAAAATCAAATGATTGAAATACCAGAAAACAAGATCATCAGACGAGATAAAGAAGAAAACGAAAGAAGCAACACAATAAACACAGTCCCTTCGTTCTTAAACCTTTGTCCTTTTAAGATATTTGTAGGTAAACATCAAAATCTTAAATAATTATTGCATGAAAAACATTAAAATTTATGGATAAAGTCTATATTATATCACTCAATTATCAGATTTGTTTAATAACTATGCCACCGGACATTTTACACTCTACTGTTGAAAAGGGCAAAATACCTCTCTCAAAAATAATATTTTGATGGTGGTTTTCATGATTAAAAACAATCCAAATATGTGTTTTATATACATTTAACCTTTTTTAATCTATTACTAACCGAGTGCTATTCAAATAGAAAGATTATTTGGATGTCAAAATCATAAAAAGATCACCATTAAAACCATGTTGTGTTACTCTTAGGAGGTTATTTTGTTAAATTTTGAGTTTTATTGTTGAGTAGTGCAAAATGTCCGATTTCATACTTAAATGGTGTTTTTAGACAAACCTTATCCAAAGAATTTAGCATGCGAAAATGTCATTAGTGATCTCTTAAAACGTTTCATTTGATTATATTTTCAAATAATTTAATTAATTAAAAATAATGATGAAACATACATTATCTATGCCCTAAACAACGACTTAAAAAGACCACAACAAGTACAAACACTACAGCACAAGCAAGGGCAAGGGGAGAAGAGGGAAAAAGAAACAAAGGGAGGAA
Organism: Oryza coarctata; assembly: GCA_030770085.1. Taxonomy (NCBI): domain Eukaryota; kingdom Viridiplantae; phylum Streptophyta; class Magnoliopsida; order Poales; family Poaceae; genus Oryza; species Oryza coarctata. Next base: position 16,389,942 of record CM061474.1, on the reverse strand, counting down.
AATGAAAGAAAGAAAAAACTAGGGAGAAGAGGCGAGGCAAGGAAAAGGAGAGCCGAGTGAGAGAGATCTTTGACCAGCACCTAGTTTTTTTTTTCCCTCCTCCTCTCCTCTCCTCCTCCGCGGCCTCGTCGTTCGTTGGCTTTACCTCGGCGGATTCCCACACGCCCCAGCCGCCGCCACGGCTGACCCCGTCTCCCCACCAAATACCCCTCGCAATTTAACCCCCTCCTCCTCGTCTCCCCTCTCGCCTCTCTCCCTCTCCCTCTCCCCCTCCCCCTCTCTCCCCACACACCCATCACCATTCCTTTCTTGGGCTCTCGCGGATCTCCTGGGGTGGTGCGGGTTTCTTCTTTGATTTGGGGTTCTCGGGCGGCGCGGATCTTGGTCGAGCGAGATGGGGAACTGCTGCGTGACGCCGGAGGGGAGCGGCCGCGGGAGGAAGAAGCAGCAGGAGAAGCAGAAGCAGAAGGAGCCGAAGCCGCAGCAGCAGAAGAAGGGGAAGAAGCCCAACCCGTTCTCGATCGAGTACAACCGGTCGTCGGCGCCGTCGGGGCCCAGGCTGGTGGTGCTGCGGAAGCCGACGGGTCGGGACATCGGCGCGCGGTACGAGCTGGGCGGGGAGCTCGGGCGCGGGGAGTTCGGGGTGACCTACCTCTGCACGGAGCGGGAGACCGGCGAGGCCTACGCGTGCAAGTCCATCTCCAAGAAGAAGCTCCGCACCGCCGTCGACATCGAGGACGTGCGCCGGGAGGTGGACATCATGAGGCACCTCCCTAAGCACCCCAACATCGTCACGCTCCGGGACACCTACGAGGACGACAATGCCGTGCACCTCGTCATGGAGCTCTGCGAGGGCGGGGAGCTGTTCGACCGGATCGTCGCCCGGGGCCACTACACCGAGCGCGCCGCCGCGCTGGTCACCCGCACCATCGTCGAGGTCGTGCAGGTGAGTTTGGTAGCTCGGTGATTTCCCCATTCCTTCGTTGCTTTCTATTATCTGAAATGATCCTGTTTGATTTCTTATCAGTAAGATAGTCTCAGAGTATAATGAAAAGTAGTCAAGATCACTGGGAGAGATTTATGATATAATTGTTACTACTAGATGACAACAACTTAAAAATTGATGTTTTTATCTGCTTTTGTTTCTCCAATAATGTGGGAATCATTTTGTTTTGCTACATGCCATATTATTCTGTTTTCTATCTATTTGATTAGTTAGGCTGCGATCAGTTTTGATATTAGTTGACCATACGTGCCTCTTTGAATTGATAACTAGATTATTGTCTTTTTTTCTTCTATATTATGGTGAATAATGTGTATATTTGTTCTGTCCTGTAAAACATCAGATGTGCCATAAACATGGAGTGATGCACAGGGACCTCAAACCAGAGAATTTCTTGTTTGCAAACAAGAAGGAAACTTCAGCTCTGAAGGCAATTGATTTCGGCCTGTCTGTTTTTTTCACCCCAGGTACAGTATAACAGTCGTGATGTCCTTATTTCCTATACCTCAAGGGTGCTGTTTTAATTTGTCAGTCAGTACTCAGTTGTTGGACATTACAGTTTCTCTAGAAGGTCTTACCTTGAGCTCTGTGTTCACATTGTATATGTGTATATATATGTTTCTGCTGTGCTGATTATTGATTATGTGCAGGCGAACGGTTCACTGAGATTGTTGGAAGTCCTTATTACATGGCTCCTGAGGTACTAAAGAGAAATTATGGCCCTGAGGTTGATGTTTGGAGTGCAGGAGTGATCCTTTACATTCTTCTTTGTGGTGTCCCTCCATTTTGGGCAGGTTTGTTTTGTACACGAAATCATCAATTGTGATAACCACATGTATAAACTAAATTAAATATCTACTGTATAGAAATTGACCTCTTCTGATCGCTTTTCTGTATGAATGCAGTCTGTGACATTAGAAAATGACAGTCTTTACTTTTGTCTGTGTCTATTGTAGCCTTGGCAATGTTGTACTGTTGAATGCTATTTCTGATCTTTTTTTCGTTTCCATGCTATAATACAGAAACTGAGCAGGGTGTTGCTCAGGCAATTATCCGCTCTGTCATTGACTTCAAGAGAGACCCATGGCCAAGGGTCTCAGATAATGCAAAGGATCTCGTCAAGGGAATGCTCAATCCAGACCCGAGGCGGCGACTAAATGCTCAACAAGTGCTTGGTAATAATCAGTTTGTGCAGTGGTTGAATATATTGCATTTTTTCCTTACGTTCTTAACATGTGCAGAAACTTTCCAACCATTGGTATTCCTTTTGTTCTTTAACCATACCAAAATTTTCATGCCTAAAACGTGGTGGTTCTGAGTTACAAAGATCTATAACTTGTTAACTTCTTATCTAAGATCACACAGACCTTGCATAAAATTGTCTAAAGAATTGATAAAGCTTTATGATAAACTTGGTTGTTTTTGGCTGACAACCTTATCTTGTATTTCTTCCAGATCATCCTTGGTTGCAGAACATTAAGAAGGCTCCAAATGTAAATTTAGGTGAAACTGTTAAGGCCAGACTTCAACAATTCTCTGTGATGAACAAGTTCAAGAAGCATGCACTTAGGGTATACTCCTCAGTCAAACCTGATCCTCAAACCTCAAATTGTGACCTTTCAATGTTAGTCTTGTTTGCTCTGGATTCTCACATTTTGTTTTACTACAGGTCATAGCTGAGCATCTTTCGGTAGAAGAGGTCGCTGGCATAAAGGATATGTTTGAGAAGATGGATCTCAACAAAGATAATATGATTAATTTTGATGAGCTAAAGCTTGGCCTGCATAAACTTGGGCACCAAATGGCTGATGCAGATGTCCAAATACTAATGGAGGCTGTGAGTTACCCTAAGCCCCCCCTCCTTCCTCTCTACCAAAACACCCAAATTTTTGGGGAAAAAACAGCGAACTATCTTTATATCTTGTTGAACTAGAAAAGATTCTTTGCTCTTGAGTGCATTTTTTCCCCAAACTATTGTGTTGTGAATGTGACTGCTGGGTTTCTTACATTTACTATTTGTCCATGGTTTTGCCAGGCGGATGTTGATGGAAATGGATCTTTAGACTATGGGGAGTTTGTTACTCTATCTATTCACCTGAGAAAGATCGGCAACGATGAGCATCTGCACAAGGCATTTGCATACTTTGATCGGAACCAGAGTGGATATATTGAAATTGATGAACTCCAAGAATCATTGGCTGATGACCTGGGAGCAAATCATGAAGAGGTTATCAATGCCATCATCCGCGATGTAGACACCGATAAGGTTTGTGGCTCTTTATTGACTAGTTGTAAGAAATTGATAGACTGCTAGTTTTTCTTCAAATATTTTAAATCATTTGGCTGTATGCACAAAATGTTGGACTTAATGATTCATAGCACACATGACACTGAAAGTATTAATAGCATTGTTCTGTACTTCAGGATGGCAAGATAAGCTATGATGAATTTGCGGCAATGATGAAGGCTGGAACAGATTGGAGGAAGGCCTCAAGACAATATTCAAGAGAACGGTTCACTAGCCTCAGCCTAAGGCTTCAGAAAGATGGATCATTGCAATTAACAATTACCCAATAGATAGATAACGCAATATGCAAGTTGTGAATTCCCAGATGAAAACCTTGTGTAGCTTTCCTGGTTCTTTGTTGACGACTATTTTCTTCCGATCTCATTTCTCGAAATTTCCGCTGCTCTATTTTTCATTTGGTGCCCCGTATGAAGCATTAGGTGATTGTTGAAGGTTTGTTTGTATTTAGATTATATGATCCATGCCCCACGGGTGGCCATCCCTTTGGCGAAATGTACTGAACAAGAGAAAAAGGAAAAGGAAGTAGATGGTTTTGTGCATTCCTAAACTTGTTCTGTTTTATACTCCTTTTCGTAAGAATGCTTGGTTAATACTCTGAAACTAAAGGTCAGAGATTGAACTTACAACACACGCAATGGATGGTCCAAAATCTGTTCGTTAACTACTTCTCTTCCATCTCTGGTGTTTATAGCTTATTTTGTAATCTGATATTTGTAGAACATTACTACGATCCTTTTCTACAAAAGATTTTTTGTGTGTAAATGACAGTTTAACTTGAATGCTTTGAATGAATTTAAATGACAGTTTAACTTGAATGCTTTTAATGAATTTTATTCAGATGGAGGTGCTCCCCCTGTGACCATTCAAAAAACACTAAAGAATTTTAATGGAGTTACACTATTGCTCATCTGATGAGGAGCAACCGAGCAATACATACCCAAACTACTGTTTCCTGTCTCCACAAAAAATAAGGTCTGGGGCCTTGATGCCATTAAAAAAGAAAGATGGGACATATGTACTGTAGCACTAGTTGGACGGTCAATTAATATTTTATTTTATGTTTGAACACCTAAAGTTGGATTTTCTGAACTGGTCAAGAATCTATTGCAACAGCACTGGGGCCAAAACAAAACAAAGCAAAGCAGCACTTAAATGTGCCTAAAATTGGTTGGATCTGGCCGGTACGCGTTGCTTTCTGTTTAGTTGGCACAGGTTTCTGCGACCACCTAGGAGAGGAGTTTCTTCGTCTTGCCGGCATCGGCAGCAGATTAGGTCAGGTAGCATTGGACAAACCTCTGTTGCAGTTGAAGCTACCCTTGACTCCCACTTCTTCCCCCTGAGTTCTCTCAACCTGTTGAGTGTTAACGCCGCACGAGTCTGCACGAGCTGCAGACGCTACAGCATTTTGTGTCCCAAACAGGTTTCAAAAACTGACGGTAACCTTTCGGTTATCATGGTTATTGGCTGTCTCAAGATGGTACTATCGAGAAACCACTTGGTTAATCGGCCAAGTTTGTCTTTTTTTTAAAAAGCTAACTAAAATTTAATATTTTGATAAAAGTTTATCTAAATGTCACCGATTTTCGTAGCGGCAATAGTATAATCAACAAAACTGCAAGGGAGCGGTATTTGGTTGACGATTTTTGACACCTAGTCGCAGACAAGCATCGGTCCACTGCAAGAAACAGTATCTTGGGGGACTGTAGCTACTGTTTTTCGAATGTACTGCTTCTGCCAACTTGAACTGTTTCATTCTTTCTGTACCACTTGATCACAGCAATCGGATTTCAATTGGATGGTTCAGAAATCGAACATGCCCTCTCATCCTCTGCACTAAGACCGCTGATAAAGGTGGATCCATTTTGTCTATTGCGTCGCCTGAAGAAGTTGCAATCTCTCTTCATCAAGACGCCGTATTCCAGCTCTGGTTTTGGCCATGACTTGCGTTTAATGACTCTCTGGCCCTACGTTTGAACCCAAGGTAGCCCTAGTGACACTTTTCTCTAAAAAAAAATCTGGAGATGTAGTTTCAGTGATTAATACACAAGGACAACGCCAGCAATGCATTGCAGCAGCTTGTCATCAGCCAATTCAAAGTTGCAAGCACTCCTGCTTCCTGCAAGTACTAGTGATGTCTCAGCTTGCAGGCCAATTAAGTTGGATGAGAATGAGTTCACTCTCGATTAGTTAACCCTGCCGATCGATGACACCCTACCACAAAATGGCTGTCCCAGATGATTATTACTCCCACCGCCCCACCGGATTAAAAACGCCTTATTTGAAATATAACACGACGGTTTTCGAAAAACAAGTATAATCTCTCTCACAACATTTTCTCATAGTGTGACAAATCCTTTATCACTTAAAAATTAAATATTCCATAACAACAAGGCCTAAATCTCCATGTCAACAATTGTGAACAAGCCACACGACACTAACCAACCAATCTTGTTTACACACGTGCTAGGACATACATATCCACATGGGGTGGGTATGTTTTGGGCATAATTATGCAGGCAGAGTTTATGATTAATTATTAATTACTATAAGATTTGATTTGTTTGTTTTTTTAAAAACTTTTTATATAGAATATTTTTGTTAGACAGACTATTTGTTTGGGTTGTATATATACAGACCCGACCCTATACTTTTGAGGTCTCAGTCACTGTACACCCTTCTATATGGTATCAGAGCGAGTCTAGACATTTTCGACGCGCTAGCTTCTTCCTCCGGTGAGCTGACCCCCTCCTCCTCCTCGTCGACGTCTTCTTTCCGTCACCGACCCTCTTCCTGGTACTCTCCTTCTGGTACTCTCCTTGCTCTCTCGCCTCCGTTTCTTTTTCTTCCCGTCTCTCCCGCAGTCACCTCCTTTTCTCCGTCCCACCTCCGCGCGACCAGGCGACGATCTCGATCCGTCTCCTCATCTCGCCTCGCACCCGTCTCCGTTCTTTTTTTTGCTTCATGCATCTCTCTTTCTCTGATGTCAGCGCACCTCCGCGCTTGTCGTCTCCATCGGCTAAACTCGTCCGCCCTCCCATCAGCTGGACTTGTCCAGCCCTCCATCGGCTGGAACCCTCCCTTGGTTCTCGCCTTTTTTGACACGCTCAACGGCTCTCGGACGTGAACTTTCTTCCCTCATGTCCGAGCCAGTCAAACGTGTCCACGGACACAAATCCCCGCCTCCTGGATAAGAACATATTCTCTTCGTGTCCGGCCACTCCCCGCCTTTTTCACGTCCGCCCCACTCCTTGGCCTCCACGAGTCCACGGACGTGAATCTTCTTTTCACGGACGTGAATCTTCGCACGTCCATGACCCAACTACTCTCTGACCCACCCACTCTGTTCAACCTCTCCATCAAAGCTTTACAAGCCGATAACGGTACGGAATTCGTCAACCATACCGTTACAAACCTCCTCACCTCGCAGGGCATCCATCTTCGGCTCTCCTGCCCCTACACCTCTCCTCAGAACGGCAAAGCCGAGCGGCTTCTTCGCACCCTCAACAACATCAGTCGCACCATGCTACTTCACGCCCACTTACCCGCCACTTATTGGGTCAAAGCTCTAGCTACTGCGACGTACCTTCTCAATCGACGCCCATACTCCTCTATTCAAAACAACGTTTCCTATGCCCTTCTCTACTGCACAGTGCTCGATTACTCCCATCTTCGCGTTTTCGGGTGTCTCTGCTACTTAAATCTCACCGCCACAGCTTCCCACAAACTTGCTCCCTGCTCCACCGCCTGTATTCTCCTCGGCTATCCCACCTCTCATAAGGGATACTGATGTCTCGACCTTTCCACCCGACGGGTCATCATCTCTCCTCACGTCACTTTTGACGAGACATGTTTTTCCTTCAGTCTACTTCATCAAAGATTCTCCTCTAGTGATCTCGACTTCCTCCTCATCAACACCGTGCCGACCAGGTCTCCTCCACTGTCCTCTCTATCGGCCTTCTCATCGGTCGCTGCTGAGGATTTACCCTTCACATATCCCACCACTACTCGGTCAGATGTCCCCATCATCGGACCCACCCCATCGGCCGATACCGATCCTATTTATCCTTCAGCCGATACCGTTCCCTCACCATCGGACACCCCACTTCTATCGGCTCCTCAGTTTCATCGGTTCCCCCCACCCTATCGGCTGATCCATTTCTATCGGATCGATCGGAATACTCGACCCACCCGACCTCATCGGCTCAGGCCGATCTAATTCCTCGCTTTCCTCTCGTCTACAGTCGCCGACCCGGAGCCGATGACATCCCTACTCGACCAGTTCTTCCCATTACTCCCGTACCCCCATCGGCTCCAGTTCCCTCCACCTCTCATATAGTCACCCGCTCCCAGACCGGGTCTCTCCACCCCACTCAACGCTACGGTCTCTCCGCCGTCCACAGCTCTATCTCGCCCATCCTGGCGACTTCTCGCTCAGCCCTGGCCGACCCTCAGTAGCGCGCGGCCATGGCCAACGAGTATGAGGCCCTAATGGACAACAAGACTTGGCACCTCGTTCCACGACCTCCCGACGCCAACATTGTGATCAGTAAGTGGATTTTCAAACACAAATTCCACGCCGATGGCTCCCTTGCCTGTCACAAGGCTCGCTGGGTAGTCCGGGGTTTCTCTCAATGACTCAGTGTCGACTACGATGAGACATTCAGTCCCATTGTCAAACCCTCCACCATCCGAGTCGTTCTTACCTTAGCTGCCTCTCGCTCCTGGCCGATCCATCAACTAGACGTGAAGAACACTTTTCTTCACGGCTACCTGACGGAAACAGTCTACTACCAGCAGCCCCCAGGCTTCGTCGATACTTCTCGTCCCGATGACGTCTGTCTCATTCAACGCTCTCTCTACGGCCTCAAACAAGCCCCTCGTGCCTGGTACCAGCGCTTTGCTGCCTATCTTCGGCACATCAGTTTCGTGGCCTCTGCGTCCGATAGTTTCCTATTCACTTTCCATATCAGCTCCACCACTACCTATCTACTTCTTTATGTCAATGACATTGTCTTTACAACATCTTCGACATCTCTCCTCGACCAGATCATGGCCCGAGTCCACTCTGAGTTCGCTATGACCGATCTTGGTCCTCTCTACCATTTTCTTGGCATCTCCGTAATCCGTTCCTCCCACAGGCTCTTTCTTTACCAACGCCAGTATGTCATCGACCTCCTCCAGCGTGCGGGCATGGCCGATTGTCACCCCACGGTCACCCTGGTCGACACTCGAACCAAACTCTTCGCTGCCGATGGCGCACTCGTTGCCGATTCCTCTCACTATCGGAGTCTTGCCAGGGCTCTCCAATATCTCACACTCATCTGGCCCGACCTCACGTATGCTGTCCAGCAAGTGTGCCTCTTCATGCACGCTTCGCGCGAATCTCACCTCGCGCTGCTCAAGCGAATCCTACGCTATGTGAAGGGCACCCTCTCCAGCGGGCTGCATCTCAGCTCCAGCTCCATCGACTCCCTCACCGCGTACTCTGACGCGGACTGGACAAGCTGTCCCGACTCTCGACGCTCTATATCCGGCTACTGCGTTTACCTTGGTACACTCTCGTATCTTGGTCCTTCAAAACGCCAGACTACAGTGTCCCGATCTTCAAGCCGAGTACCGCGTCGTCGCCCACACCGTCGCCGAGTGCTGCTGGCTTCGTCAGCTTCTCCAAGAACTTCGTGCACCCCTCTTCACCACGACCGTCATCTACTGCGATAATGTCAGTGTCGTCTACATGACTGCCAACCCGGTCCATCACCGACGCACCAAACATATTGAGATTGATATCCATTTTATTCATGACAAGGTCGTATTAGGACATGTTCGGATGCTCCATATACCATCGGTACATCAATTTACCGATATAATGACCAAAGGCTTACCCACGCCTTTGTTTACCAGTTTTCGGTCCAGTCTCTGTTTCTATTTCTCTATCTCTGTGGCTGCGGGGGTGTTAGACAGAGCATTGGTCTGGGTTGTATATATACAGATTCGACCCCCTTTGTATATCCTATACATACTTCTACAGTTTTTCACAAAATAATCTAGAAAATATGGTAAAAAGAAGATATTAGCTCAGCTCAAAGCACTCGTGTGTGCTGGCCTAGCTTTTAATTGGGTCCCATCAGATGATCAACAGCTGATTATAAGTTGTTACGCCTTATTAGCGATAGAAAAATTTAGATAAATTTTTTATGTGTATCTTTATCAACTTAAAAGATAATGCTAAAAAACTACATTAAAAACTTCAAGTTTTAAAATTTAAATTTTAACAGCGGCTTATAAACTATAGAGCAAGCTATATGTAAGTTCAAGGATTTTACCACTTGTTAATAAGTACTACTCTTCCCATCTACGAATGCATGTAATTATAAAGGTCTAATTTTTGACTAATAACTATAATAAAAGACATATTTAGAGTCCTGTATGTGATATAAGAAGTTGTATTCATATTTAAAATATTTATATATGATGTTGGTTTTATAGTTATTCTGATGTATTATAAAAAAATTAATGGTCAAACTTCTGCATTGGGAATCATATTAAAAACTAATATGCCTTTTTAGACATAGGGAGAATCACAGCCCCAATACGAGTAGATTATTAAAAAATGGCCTATTAGCAAAAAAAATAAGTAAAACTTTTACATATATGTTTTTAGCGATTTAAAATTCAGTGCTAAAAAGAAATTACATTAAAAATATCCTAAAATCAACTGTAAAATTAAGTCTTAAAATTTAAAATTTGACCGTAGCTAATTTTATATAAGGCAAACAATGAGGGCTAAGGCATAAAAATTGAGCAAGCGCTCTCCCAAGTTTTTTTTAATGGTACAACTAAGGATGCATATGAACTCATTTCACACATATATAACACCACACGCATACATATGCATGCATGTTCAACGCACGTTTTTTTAAAACCTAAGTAACTAAAGCTTCATATGTGCAGGTGACGTACAGTACCATGCACGTGTAAATATTTTATCTAACGAGATTGCTGCAGAGAGCATCCTTGAGATACCTTTTACCTAACTGGTATTGCTCCAGAGAGTAGCTCCGAAGAAAGACAGGAAAATTCCCAGCTAGGTGAGGTGTCACACGTCAAACTCCTGACCTGCAGCTCGCTCCATTGTGAGCTTACCAAGCTCGCTCCTACACGTCAAACATCCGAGCAAAACTTGGTTCTCACGTACTCTCCCAAGTTCTATGTACGGATACTTTCAGGCCCATGCCATGTCTAGATGTAACCCATCAGGGCCTGTTTGGGTCGGAAGATTAATTAGAGCTAGGTCCAATCTTTTTAGTGTACTCCAATAAAAAAATCTTTTTAGCGTATAAATAACTTTTCCAGGTCTTATACCAGACCGAGACATGCCTGCCAGATACGACTACACTGTAGCCGACTTAGGCACGTCATAACACACCAGTCTGTGGATTGTGTCATATTTAGACCGTGGGCTGATGTGCCACGCCATGGTTGACCGTGGGTTGATATGCTACGCCATGGTTGCCAGTAGGTCAACACGACACAACTCAAGCATGAGCACGTCCAGCCAGTCCATCAAACTTACCTCATAATTTATTTTGTCTCCTATTTTTTATATTTTCCCCAATTTTCCATATATTTTTCTTATTTTCTCTCATTTTTTTATTTGTCCAAATTTTCTATATGTTTTTCTATTTCGCCCTATTTTTCATCATTTTTCCTAATTTCCCTATATTTTCTCTTTATTTTTTATTTTTCCTTTTTTTTACATTTTCTTTTTTTTTCAACCTTAGCTTTCAATTTTTATGGACTAAAAGTGGTAATGGGTCTACTGGCCCACTTTCCATATTTGGGCCCGTGATAGCATGGCACGCTCGTGGGCTTCTTTAGCCATGTCTAGGCCTCAACCTTAGGACGTGGATAGCCAGCTACAAGGTTTGTGCCGCGCTAGGCCGACCGTTTGCACATCTTATGAGTAAAAAAAAAAGTAGAAAATCCACCTAGGGTTGGATGGTTTAAAGATGCCGCTGGCCCAATGCATGGTGGTTTCACTGGGCCTACAACTGTATTACCGGTTTAGTCCCTACAATTTTACATACATGTCCTCTAACTATGTTATAATTTCTTATTTTTCATGGAGCCCTTCCACACTAAAACTTATTACATAAGCACCCCTACCCCACCAGTCAGTGTCATATTCTTTTTCTCCCCTCATCTCTTCTCTTCCCGAACCATCTAGCGCTCGCATCGTCGCCGCTCGCAGCACCCTTCTTCCCATCGTAAAATCAGCGGAGCGCCGGACCCCCGACGTATGGTTCCTCGCCGTCATCCGCCCCTGCCACCACCCTCTCCTCCCACGCGCCGACGCCACTGCCTCTCTTTCTCCGGCCGACGGCGCCGTCCTCTCCTCCCACGCGCTGACGCCTCCGCCTCTCTTTCTCCAGCCGACGCGGATCGAGGTGGGCGGCGAGGGCGCCGTCAACGGACAAGCCTGGGAGAGTGGTGAGTCAAGCCGAGGCGAGGCCACGGCGGTCTTCTCCCTACTGAGCTCGACGCCGGCGAATCCCCAGGCTCCCCGGCGGCGAATCCCCAAGCTCAACGCCAGATCTGGCCGCACGGGTTCGTCCTGCTCGTCAGTGGCGGCATCCAGGTTTGTCGTTCGCCTCGAACATGCCATTGCTGCCCCAGATTCATTCCCTCCCTTTTCTCCTATTTTTCTCGCTCGATCACGTTCTCTCTCCTGAAGCAACCGTGTGGCATCCGATCGCTTCTGTGGGACCCTCTGACACCCTACGAAGCTCCTCCAGGTCTCCACGGTGGCATCCGAGCCTAGGTGGCACGACGTCGGGGATACGCATTGTTCATGCCCTAAAAGCGACCCAATTAACTGGGAGATCAAAGGGGAGAAAAAAGAAGCCGAATTCACTCCGTGAAGAAGTTGATTCACCGAAATGTATAGCATGTTTTTGGAGGCTAATTTGCTAACCTGTGGTTAATTAGGAAGTAGGTAATTTGTTCTGTCACCATCACCAATACAAATGCCGGATTATCCATTATCTAAAAAAAATCACCAATGCACATAGTATAATGGTAGTTACTAGTTAGGGGCTGGTGGGTTAGATGTTTAGTGGTCACACTCTGCTTTTCGATGTAACATCTTCCTCAATCAAAGTAAAACTGTACTTCCTCGGTCCTAAAATATAACTAATCAGTACTGTGAAAAGTAGAAATTTATAAAGGAGTAAAAATTTATGCCCATTCTGGTTTGTTCGAAAAATACCAACCTATTAGAAAAAAAATCTATAGAGCACTTTGAGACAAAAGGTTACATATTATTTTTTCTTTTGAAATTCCCGTATGAAATGGCAATCCTATAGAGAGATTTTGGAGTAGATTTTCCATGAGGTTAAATCTCATGGTTTCTTCCTTTTGTCTCCGGTAATCATGCGTTTGCCTAGCCTTGCCTATTATTTATTAAGAGGCAGGTGAGTTAGCAAAGAGGATTAGGGATAAGAGAGTGTCATTGCATACGTAGCCTCCATTCAATCACCTCTTTTGAAGGCTTAAGGATAAGAGATTGGAGAAATCATGTCACTAATTAATGTGTTTTCCCTTTTGTTGTTTTTTGAGCCTCCTGTTTTACCTTATTATTCCTGTAGATGGAGCATGTTCTACTATCAGATTTTGTGTGGAGCACGTTAACGCTATAGATTTTGCGATTCTAACATTGGACCATTGGTTTGGTTTTGACAAGTCACATGAGGAAAAAAATTGTAAATTGGCTAGGAAGTCCATAGAACATCTTCCCTATGTGAATTACTGAAGCTGTAGGGGATCTGCAAATCGAAGAAAGAAAAGAGAACCCTATCTGCAGTTGCCTCTTTTCCTCCCCTGTCTCGGCCTCTTGGCTTCCGTCGTGGGCATCGGTGGCGTCGCTTTCCTGCCTTCGGCCCGCTTTGCCGCCCACCGCCTATTGCCGCCAGTGCCCTTCTCCTAGCCCCCATCCCCCTCCATCCCTCTCGACAGCGTGCAGCGTGGCTAGTTTCTCCATTTGCCCCCATTGATTCCTCTCCGGCGAACAAGCCTGTGGGCATCCTCCGGCTGAAGCGCCACCTTGGCTCGGCTCGAAGGTATTCTTCTCTCGCAGTCCTCCTCGATACTAATCAGGCTTAGTGTGGGAATCCATCCGGGCTTGGATTGGTTTCAGTTGTTGGGTGATGAATTCCAACTTGCTTCAATTGTTTTGATGGTGGTGTTGTCTTTTTATTCTTTGGTCGCAAATCTAACCCAAATCTTTCATTTTATATAATCCAATGATCCGATTTGATGACATGTCTGCCTAGGTAATTTGGCAATTCGTCAAGGCTGCATTTATGCACAATGGTTCTCTGTCAAGGTTTATCTACTGGACACGCTCAGCTGCTTGCCTTTCCTGCGGCTAAGCATAATGTCTGTTTTGTGAGAAGATCATGCCTCAGTAATCCAGTGGGATCATTGAGTGTAAATAGTGCTCGATTTCATGCTGAAAGGAAGAGTCTTTCCGTGGGAGCTGTTCGAGGTATTAAATTTGTTGCAATGTATTATTTGTACACCCTTTCTTTCCCATAATGCTTTCCTCAGTTTCTCTCACTTGCAAGTTGCGATGAATTATAACAATCATATTATTAGGAACTTCACAAATTTTGTAATTCTGTTTGTGCATTGCAAATATGATGTACATTAAGTGAGTGGTTGTTGCCTTTGTTTATGTTCTAGGCTTCTGTCAAATTCTAACACCATAAGCAGTTCTTTTCTGCTGCTCGAAGAGTACTGCACATTGTACTTATGATGATTTATGACTGATAAGTAGTATACTTCCTCAATTTCAGAATATAAGGCACATAGTTTTTGCAAACTTCTTTTAAAATATGAAGCACGAGGGAACTTTGATGATATGCTCACCCTTTTGCCCTCATTATCTTTCCTTTCTCTTCAGCACTTATGTGTAAACACACTGCATTTGTTCAGAGGGCTGGTAGCACTGAACTACCATTTCTTTGTAGTTGTTTCCATGTTGGCATATTCATGTCATACTATTTGTGATTTATGGCAACGTCTTGTGGATTTGAGGTCATATTTGATAATAAAATATATGGCGTTGCTATTTCCAGTTGATAGTCTGATATTGTACACTTTGTATACCTTTCTGGAACTTCTGGTCTTGGACTCATTGGTTACATTTTAAGGACAAATATGAACTGTATAATGTAGACAGTACAGTACAAGCAACGTATGAAGTAAACATGCGCACATTGTGCAAGATATTTATTTTACTCATCCAAAGTTTTTTAGGTGATAATTAAAGTGGGTCTACAGCTTATCAGAAAAAAATGGGTTTTATCATTGTGAACTCATGATACATTGAAGAAAGCTTTTATTGCTGCTGCTATCTCCTTTAGTTAAATGTTAACCAGAACATATATAGGCAGTGAGACAGTTTTTGTGTAGTTTGTATATATCTTGGTTCTCGGTAAGTTTGCAATTCATTCAGTCTTGACTTCTGACGATTGATTGTAAATATCTGATATACGATGCAGCTGGCACTGGTTTTGTTCAAAATGACATGCTCACATCATTCCGAAGGGATGATTCTATCAAGGGCATTCCATCACTGTCAGCACGACACAGTCAGCTTCGAAGACTTGAAGTTGGATGTCGAGCATCCTCTTTAGCGTCATTCAGCTATCCTGAATTGACTTTGAAACCCAGATGGTGGTGGAGGACTCTAGCATGTGTGCCCTACTTGCTGCCACTCCACAACATGTGGTCATATGCTGATGTCATCTACCAGCTGCACGCATACTTGCAAGGTTTTTCGTTGGTGTACACCTTCATCGATACGATGACACTGTTTCCAGGATGGCTTTTGCTGGTGATTTTTATGACAGTGTACTTCTTTGTCGTGAGACGGAAGTGGTCACCCCACTTTTTGAGGTTCCATGTCATCTTGGCTATCCTCCTGGACACTGGCTCACAAGCAGTGGCAACAATGTGCACCTGGATGCCTAGCATAGCGTATCAGGGAAAACCTATGCAGTATTTCTGGATGGCTACTGCTTTCATTCAGATCTTTACAGTGCTTGAGTGCATGCGGTGCGCTCTTACTGGGATTTACCCAAATGTCCCTTTCATATCTCACACGGCATTTATCCATTCTGATCTGAATCTATTCAGGTAGCCAACTACCCATCATGTCAGGCCTGGGATATTAGAAGAATGAAGGGAAGAAGAGCAAGTAGGTTAGTTTTTTTTGTCATAGCTGCTTACAGTTATATAGACTGTATGTTTAATTTATTTATATTTGAAGCTTGCTGTAATTGCTACCACCATGACCTTTTGCTGTTGCAACAAAATTTGAACAGCAATAAGATTGGATATCTCGGATGTTGAATTGTTCGTGTATTTTGGTTACTTGTCGTTCTGTTTCTGGAAATGTGTAGATTCGTGTTCCCTCTACCCTGAGAACCTTAATCATGCTTCCCAAGACTACTGTTGAAATCATGTTTATGCGATCATTTCAAGGCTGAGCCACGCTTATTAAAAGCTGCATTTGCCTGGTAACAGGCTCACTGGAAGGTGGCCGTCTTAGGTAATGATTAAGTTTGCTTTCTCCAGATTCAAACTCCTTTCTCCACCATTAAACAGTTTCAAGAGTCATTGAAACTGAATTCACTGTATCAATCACCATATCAATTTGCTGTGAAACTGGGAAGAAAATGGAGGACTCATCTGCGGTTTGATAAGTAGGATAATTTAACCCTTTATGCCTCACCTATCGAAAACTCTGATTGATAATTTACCATTCTATAGGCCCGTTCTTTTCTCCATATGGATTATAGCTTATCATAGATATGTTTACTAAGCTTCTAAACGGTGCTGCTGGTGAGTCGTTTAAAAAACTTTTTATACATAAATTACTTAGGATGCTTTTAGAATAAACTTTGGCCTGATTGAATTTTTATCAATAATCCTTATATATGACAAATTAAGCGATGTAGAGAGACCGATTGAAACTTTCAGAATTATGAATAATCTGAAGAAATTTCCAGATTTCTGAAATCGAAAGAAGATGGGGACTCTAAATTAAATTAAAAATGTAACGTAAGATTGGGACTAACCGGAAAAAGGCCCCAGAGCACCCGGTTCCTGCTAAACCGCTTTCGCCGCGCTTCCCCACTTTCGTCCACCAATTGGACTCGGGGGAGACCTAACCGCGGGCGCGAACTCGCCGCGGATTCCTTGCCTTCCACCGATGGCGCTTCTTGCCCCCGCCATCTCCGGCGAGGTACGATCCCTTCCCTTCACCCCCGACGGCTGGTACGGAAGCCCTAGATCACCTGAGATGGATACCTGGGGTGTTGCTGCCGGCGCTGGTCATCTCGCGTTCGGATCGAGGATGGGGAAGATCGGGTGGATTTGGGAAGGGCGCGCCTCGGATTACTCTTTCATTGTACAGGAAGGGCACGGTAGATTGTGAGCTGGGTTTATTTGTTTGGTGGATTTTACGTTCCGGAGCCATTGTATTGCCCATTGCCTTGGGATGGTATGGGGGTGCCGCTGATTGAGTTGTAATTTCTCGGGGGTTCCGGTTGGCGCTGAACGCTTTCTTGTTCATCCACTAGACAACCAGTTAACGTGAGGATTCCATCTCGCGGGAATTTTGCAGGCATGACTCAACCTCGTCGTTTTCAGTGTGTTCAAATTTATTTGGACTCGAGATGCTTTTAGAGGTTCGAAGTATTGATGGGTTCAACTTTGTTCTGCAATGAGTAGCTACTCTTGATCAAATCTATCGATCCAGTCTGCCAACTGATAGACTTTTTATCAGTACACTCCTCGTTTTTCTGACGGCCTAATGTTTTGGCCTCTTTTAGTTTTTTTGCACTTTGCAACATCTCTAAATCTGGCTCTTGAAATTTCTTTTTTTTTTCGTGTAGTTAGGCTAACAAATCTCTCTGTCTGAGCTATAGATTATATTTATATGATGCATATTATCTCTTATAATGTGTTTTCTGATGGATTCCTGGAAGTTTCATGGCCTCCATACTTGACTCGCAACAGAGATTTATTGATGCTTTGTATTGAAACTGCATTTGTTGTCACAGGTGGGTTTACGGCTCTTACTGGCACCACTAAGCTCAAATGTTATCATCTGTACAGCCAGGTATTCATTGAAGTTTTACTCTTATCTGCATTGTTTGTCCATTATGTTGATTGAACTTTTTCTAATAAAACATTGAAAGTTTATTGTGTCTTTAGGGCCATCACAAGAGTATGTCAATTAGTTCATTGTATAGCTATTCACTTCTGTTATTTGTTCTGTTGTCAATGATTACGTATATTAGCACATTGCAATGATGTAGATTTTTACCTATGGAGAAAGCATGACCGCAAGTTTATGCTCACATCTGTAAACATCACTGACGTGATATGCTCACATCTGTAAACATCACTGACGTGAGATAAACAGAATCTACACTGCAATCTTCCTGTTGGCTATTAGGCGACACAGTTGTGATGTAGAGTCACCTATCTGTATAAAGGCTGCAATAAACCTAAAAACTATTTTTTTGTCTGGCAATACATTCCTCAAAATGATGAACTACTATTACAGTTGTGGACAAGAAATTCGTCCATAATTTATTATACTCACTTCATGCTGTTGCAGTTGTGCAATCAGGGTTGGTCTGCCTGTGTACTCACTTTCAGAGCGATTGAAAAGAAAGATCAAAAAGAAAAAGAGCGGTGGCTCTTATATTGGGCAGGTCTGTCATCTTAACATGGTTACTTTGCTGAGGAGTTTAGCGATGCAAGTGGGCTTGCCTACTACCACACAAAGTCCATTTAATATGTGGATTAGTGGGTTGGGCCAGTTAAATGGCCTGTATGTGGGTTGGCGGCTGGCCCACTTGCACCCTTGGAGGACATACCAGTATGATCTTATGGTTTATAGTTAGAAAGACAATTGGTTAATTATTTCTGTAATCAGCTTTCATCTAAATGAGCATTTCTAGGAAATAGAAAAGGTATAGATGTATATCAAAATTACTGCTTTGACCTTTAGATGCTATTGTTAAAAATGTTTTGCAGCATACAGATCTTTTAGCATCGCAGAAGTCTTTGCAGATCAGATTCTTTCAAGTTAAGGGAATTAGGTGTTACTCATAGCATTATGGAGATGATACTCCTAGCACACAATAAACTGCTGTCTACTGCTATTGAACCCTAGTAGAGCATCGATGTCTTTTCAGTATTGCAATTAAAATTGTAAAAATATGTTAGAACATTTTTTTTCTGACCAAAAATCTATACAAATTGGCCAAAACAATGCCAAGTACTTCTGAAACCAAAAGTAACCTTGCTGTCCATCACCATTCTCATTACTTGGTGGCCGTGGTCAGCTAGCTTGTCCATGTTCCAGTTAAGAAAAAGTGAACATGGTGCATTAAGACAACATTTAATCTACCAGGGAACTTTCTTTTATGACCTGACAAGTTGCTGATTTGTTTATTAGCTTCTAACTGCCTTTCTGGTTATGTTTATAAAAAAACCACGGAATAAATCAAAACATTCAAATGGAAAGGACGTCTGAGAGAGGACCCTAGGTGTAGTTGATGGTGCATGAGGACTAAATATGTGCAGAATGGAGCATTGACTGAAAGAAATTGCATCACTCGGAATATTTTTGGTTTAAATTTTTTGCCGAGCATGGGTTTAAATTTACATTGCCTTTGGCAACTTGCTGCTTGTAATCATGTAAATTTTGCTGTCCTTGTAAACTTTTTGAACATTTATACTCTGGTGATATTCTGCAGTGATCCTCTCTATTATTACGTGAAGTTTGCTATTCTTGTCTGGCTCCAGTTTCCTTCAAGCGGTTAAGTCATCAAACTCTCTCTCTGGTCTTAAAATGTTGCCTCATGTTTTCATATTTCTACATAATTAACCAAAGGGGAAGCATTATCATGTTCTTTCTATCAAGAAATAAGACCTGGACTGAGAAGAATATTATTAATAGCATTCATTATCTGAAAACCACATGACAAACGTTTTATGAACATGAACCTAAAATGGCAAAATCAAGGGGAGAATATATTGTCTCTAACAGGGTCAGGCCAGATGGTTATTTGGTTGGTGGTATCTAGGCATGACACGTGTGATCGACAAATTCCATATATCTGGTAGGACAATCCATCCCGGAGCATTTTGGGTCTTGGCTATTTGACAGCTCAATCAAGATGTTCATTGCATATGTTCCCTGTGCATCGCTCTGCCCAATTTTTTTTCCTTTCAAGCACAAAGTTGCTGTGATTATCTAGTTGAAAGCCTATGATATCATGTTCAATTGGTATTGTCTTCTGTCAATCGCTTAGGAAAAAAATGTTCTTTTGGTCTAGTTAAACATTATTTCCATGTTTGTGGCTAGATTTGTTCTATTGTTCCTCTGGATAATGATAGATGGTTGTAATGTTGTGACTGGTGTAGTGTATCTTTGGCACTTCATACATCTGCATCGATGAATGGTGATATAGAAATTTGTTCTTTACGTACTGATAATGGTGTTATTGTTTACCTAGGGGGCAAAGCATGTGTATAGAAGGTATGTGGGACCGTTTTTCCTGAAACATCAAACAAAAATCGATAGAATCCTGAATATTCTATCCAAGGAACTAGTGCGTGCTTCTAGTATGCATCTCTTTAGGCATTTTTTTCATGAATGTATTTCTGATACAAATCGTATTGCCACTAATCAAACCAGACCAAGTTCGTGAGCAGACATGAAGATGAAATCCATTTCATAGAGAACATGGCTGCCAGGGGTGCTTCATCAACGTCGACAGGTACAGAATTTGAAACAGATTCTCTAGACTACAAACCCTCTGCTTCAAGAATGCCTGTCAGGGAGTTTTTTGTTTTAAAAAAACCAGAAACTGTGGTAACAACTGGGATCAGATGATAAAATAGTGAGATGAATTGAGACCTCAATTTATTTTGCTTAGTCTTGAGGATTGAAAGGCTTCGATATTGTTGTTGATTAAGTCTTGAGTATTCATCTCCACTTGTGCTGTGGACTTGTCATCAACATCATGGTTGCATAGCTTATCTCTTATGTCTTGTGTTAGTACCATTTTAAACTATAGACAATAAATCGTTCCAACTTAAAATTGTAAGCTTTAGCAGGTCGTCCTGTAGTAGTCCGTGCAACGTCACGTTTGCTT
Source organism: Oryza coarctata (assembly GCA_030770085.1). Classification (NCBI taxonomy): domain Eukaryota; kingdom Viridiplantae; phylum Streptophyta; class Magnoliopsida; order Poales; family Poaceae; genus Oryza; species Oryza coarctata. The sequence continues at coordinate 16,369,385 of CM061474.1, read as the reverse complement.
GTGTCCTGGGTTATGTCAGCACTTAATATACATTAGTGTGCTATGCATCTTATTTTGCACTCAAACCTTCAGCTTCAATGCAAACTAAAGTATGATACTTGTGTTTGGAACACCAAATTATATAATAAACGGTCCTGAGCAATCAGAAGCGGTTAGTGCAACGATTGAAGGGCCAAATTCAACCACAACGGAAGAGGCTGGCACACCCAGAAATGAACCTTGAGCTTGACTTCAGTCTTTTCCAGTGTGCCTGGCTATGGCACAACAAATACGTATGTGCCAATGTGCTACAGTAATGCCTATTTAGTTTATGCTACAGTAATGTTTATTTAGTTTATCTTTCCAGCTTATTTTTTAGAGGTTTCCAGCTTGTTAGTGGAATGTGAATATGACGGTTCTATGTCCTAAGCTTAAGCTAGATCGACACTATCAAATCACTTATTCTGGTGACATGAGATGTGGTAATTTAACGTTTCTGAGTTTTGCGTCTTTTCCCATTGATTTGAATCTTGCACCGTACAATCTCGTACAAATGAGGTTCTCCAAATATGTCCTTGCCGCCGCCTGTTTTGATGCGAAAATGAATGTAGCCGGTTGCCTTGGTCCCATTTCACATATGACCGATCAACGCAGTTCATTATCGAATTTTGGCAGAGCTGTATGTTGAGCTTGCTTTGGCCAAAAAGGCGAAAACTGCAGTCACCTTTTACAATTCAAAACTTAGGATTCGAGAGTTCAAACATGAACTGAGATGTTTCTAACAAAACCATTGCCCTTAGCGTGAGTTTCGCGGAGAACAATTTGAAACACATTGAATAGAGAAGAATAAATCTAATTGAGGAATAAATCCAGAGCATTAACCACACACACCAGGCATAGATCATACAGAGAAAAACCAACGATATTTACAGAACATAGAGTGAATATATAATAAAGGTTCTATGGATTACTATCATGGAGAACCTTCCACATAATGAATATTCTTTGGGAGCTGTTCGATATAGTACTTGAGCAGTTATAATATCGCTTTTATGTCCATTAGTGTCTGTCTTTGCCTAGCCAGATCAAATTTCCAACTTTGGTTATGGATACAAAATTTTATGGCAGCGACCCATTCCCATGTTACCGTAGTGATAGGAACAGTTAAAGCGCATCAGAACACAATGCAATAGAGGACTAACCCCAGAATGAGAATTGCATTGAACAGAGATAAAATAAGAATGGAACTAACATTGTTTTAACAAAATCATTCATTGATAAATGAAAAATGGATAATTATAATCTCTCTTTTGTTAGGAAGAGATCATGGACATAATAACCATGGGGAACATATGAATTTTGCCACTAGAATAAAGACTCATCTGAGCTAATGAAAAGAATACTAGTTAGGACACCAAGTAATGAGGTTGTTTACCAATCTCTGGAACTGATTTGAGCTACCAATCTGTGACCAAATGTTTTGTTGAATTTCCACCATCTCTGAATTTGCCACCAAAAATTTCAAGAATTAAAAAGAACAAATTATTATTTACTAGGACCAACAACTATTATTTTGTAAATAAGCTTGGCAAAATAAAGGCTTCATCCACGTTGGGATTTCATGGCTTCCCTTGGAAATCACTTCTGATCCAGGTGCATCTGCTCAAGCCAAGCACCGATCACCTTATGGTCCAATAAGTCACCCTGATTGTTCAGGTCAGGCCTGTTCATCAATGCAGAAGTGCCAGGCATGCCTTGTACTTCGCCTCTCTTGTCATTAAGCTCAGCATTGCTCACCAGTGACTGCACCCATGAGACATCTGTCTCATCTTCTCCAAGCCCTGGTTTTGCAGGACGTCTCAAGCGGACTAGCTCCTCGCTATCAACACCCCAGTCAACCTTACCCATTGGGGAACCCATGGTGCCCCAAGAAGCAGAGGAATTCCATGTTGAACCAACATAAGGCATCTGATGCTTATTCAAGGAAGCGAATTGCTCAAACATCTCACGCTGTGTGGCAGTGGCTCCTACACGGGCACTTAAGGGTGATGTAGGTTCCATGGTGCGGGGGGACCGGGGAGATATGCCACCAAATGGAGAATGTGCCAGAGTTGACGGATCGAGAGCCCTTGGAGAGTACATTATGTTGGTGTTAACAGGTGATAAGAGGCCCTTCTGTTGATGAAGCTTGTTGAGGAGGGCTGATTTGTGGGCTGGTGAGTAGACTGAGTGACCTTGGTCATTAGGGAACCTTGGTGATATAGCCATGTCCGAAGCATACATGTCCTCAAGATTGGATGGAGCAATTGTTGGCCTGATACTCAGACCAGTTGAAAGGCGTGGTGAGGGGCGGCTGCTGGGTGGCAGGCAGAGTGCCCCAAGGTATTGTGATTCCCATTCAAGGAGCATGCCAAGGTCATCGACAGCAGCATCCCTTGCATTGAAAGAAGAACGCAGCCTACTGCCTTGGAGCCAATGAGCAGCAGCAGCAGCTCCGCCATTGATCCCAGCAGATGGTGACACAGGCGGTGGTGCAAAGTGTCTAGTAGGAGAACCTGGAAGAAGCCCGAGCGCAGCTGCAGCAGTCATATCAATGGATGAAGAAGCACGGGGTGATAGCAGACCAGCACCACTGTTGTGAGGCACATGGCGGAGCTCATCCTCAGCATGGGCAAAGAAGCAAATGCGGCGGGCGCAAGCTGCTCCCTCCTTGCAGAGCCTTGTGCGATACTGTGAGGGGTGTAGCCAGCTCTCAAACACCCCGTGTGAGAACTCGCAGCTATCGCCGCTAGGGCAGCCACCAGGCCGGCGGAAGTTGGGGCAAGGCACCGCAGTGTATGGGTGCTTGCGAGGATCTCGGCGGCGGGCGTTCTCGCCGGGGTGCACAAATGGGCACTCAGTCCAGTCATGCGAGTAGGCACGGGAGCAGGGCCGTACCTTGAATGCAAACATGCGGAACTCATCCGAAGCATACACGCTGCTCTTGATGTCCGGCAGAGTTGGATCCACCGGGTATTCCTTCTTCCCACGGTCCACGGTGATGGGAGACAGCGACGACGAACGTGACGAGGGCGACCTGTTGCCCTCATCTGGTGAGGACGAGAGCGGAGGGGATGACGAACCTGAAGCCACCGAGGTCGCGACGGCGAGTGCTCGGCGACGGCCGAGGAGCACCTCAAGATCGCCCAGGGCATCTGGCGAAGATGGAGGAGCTAGGATGACGTCGGCGGGGAAGCGGCCGGCGGAGTCTGGCGTAGCCGGATCGGCGCCAGCGGCCAAAAGTAGCTTGACAACAGCGACGGCGTTGCGCGAGCCACCGGAGGCGGCGCAGTGGAGCGCGGTGGTGCCGTCCACTCCAGGGCGACGGTTGACGTCGACGCAGCCGAGGCCGACCAGCAGCGAGACCGCCGCCGCGCTGCCGTACGTCGCCGCCACCATCAGCGGCGTGCGCGGCTCGTACGCCTTGCTCCGACCATACCACAGCCCGACCCCATCCGCCAACTCGGCCGCCTCCTCCCCTCCCTCCGCGAGCGCCCCCTTGAGCCCATCAACATCATCCGCCGCAGCGAGTTCCAGAAGCGCCGCCAGCCTGTCCCGCCGACCGCCGGCGAGCGGCGGCTGCGGCACGACCACGAGATTAGCAAGCTCGCCCATTATTTCAGACCGGATAAGCAAGCTCAACGCATCTGCAGGAACCGCAAGAAGCAGCTAATATAGATTCAGCAGCCAGCTCGCCACGAAATCGAGATCAAGAAACCTTCCAATATGGAAACCCGAAACCAGAAAAGGGAAAGTAAAGGAGCAGAAACCAACTCGACGCACCCGAGCGCCAGTTCTCGGAAGGAGATCAACCAGCCCAATCGGGATTCCGCGGCGAGTAATCGCCGATTTGGACCGGATCGAGCGGAGAAAGGAAAGGAAAAAGCAATAAATGAGCAGTGTTTTACCTCCCGCCCCGGGTTGATCCAAATCGAATCCAACCCAATCAAGCCCGGATCCACCGGCCTCCTTCTTTCCTCCCCGGCGACGCTCGCCGGCGACGGCGGCGGCTGCTCGCCTTGGGGAACAAGTGAGAGAGGAGAGAGAGAGAGAGAGAAAGCGAGAGCAGCACGGCGACAAGGAGAAGAGGACGACTCGCAGTTTACCGATGGTGGTGGCGAGGAGTTAAATGGTATAATTCCTCGGGCGCCACGTCCCGCACCACCCCCACAAAACCGACTCGCCTCCCTCGCTATCCCTGACATGTGGGCTAATACATACGTGGGACCCACCTGTCAGTTAGTGTAGCCGTGAGGCGGTCGGGGATTTGCTCGGGGGAATTTACTGCATGGTGGGGCCCATGAGGGGATTCAAACAGCCCGGGGGGGGGGGTGGTGCCAGTGCACGGTGGTGACCAACCGCTCGCGTCGCGGTGGGGTCGGAGCGGCCGCTGTCCGCTCCCGCTATCTCGCCACGTGGGTGCGCATCCGGCCGTTGGCGATAGGGATGGACGATCGGGATCTGCTAGGGCAGGTGGTGGACGGGAGATTCGGCGCCGAAAGCCTCGGTTGTATCTCCGTCGCCGTACGGAAGGTCGGCGCGGGCGCGGGCGCGGGGAAGGTCGTCGGTGGCGACCCCGTGGTCTCGCACGCCGCCGCCGCGGAATGTGGCAAACGGGCGCGGCGCAGGGGCGCTGTGGGCGCGGTCCACGGAGGCGGCCCCGCGGCGGCGGGCGGACGCGCCGAGGGGGGTGATTGGTGAGGGGCGCTGGTGGAGTCTGGGTGGGGGTGGGGCCATGAAGTCAGTGAGAGATATCGTGGGGTGCGGCATGTGGGGCCCATGTATCGGTGGGAGGTTGAGGAGGGGACGGGAGGAATGGAAGCCGTGGCAGCAGGTAAGCGACGGAAACATTTCGTGGTTTTGCATCCTCTATTTTCAGTTTTCACTCACTTTACGACCGATAGGATGATTAGGAAAGATAAAAATAAAAATTAATATTTTTTAATTATAAAATATGAAAAACTATATTTTTAAAATTTGATAGAAAATTATTTTATCACTAAATAGATTATCGTAGTAGATTAGTAATTTCGATCAACCTTTAGAATAAACTATATAAAATTTACAAATAAATCTAACTACAATCGTCTAAGACTTCTGTATCTCGATATATTAACGGAATTGACCAAAATTAATTAATAATGTGACATTAAAAATAATTAATCGATCAAAACTTTTTAGAGCACTAAAAAGCTAAATTTTATATAAAAAATTAGAGAAAATAAATTAATCTAAAAGCAATCGCTAGGTATGCTCTCTGTTAAATTTCTATCATCTCACCCTCTAGAAAAAACCAAAAAATTCCAAAGGAAAAACCTAAAACCCTTAATATTTTTAACCACTACTCAACTTATTATCACCGGTCGAATTTGAAATCGACCCTCAAGATTGCACCACATCATTAACACACGGTATATCACAAAGTTCAACATGTTTCCACAGAAAATCCGACTCAAACACTATTTCCATGCCTTCGCACCAATCGCATGACGACACGTGTCCTTGAGATCTCCTGTGCCACGCACGCTTGTTTGTGCGCGCCACAGCTCCGCCTCAATCGGACCCACCTGCCAACTACTACGCCATCACGTGTCCTCGTGCCCACACTCGCTGCCACGCCAAGCCCACACGTCAACTGCCCACTCCCAAGTATGCTCACGCCTACTGTTGGGCCAATTTCTCGCTGTCAGCCCATTCCACTGCCTAGCTAACTTTCGGGCTGCCTGCTAAGTCAACCCATTCGCCAACCTACTAACTTTCAACCACCTTCAACCTACACCAGCCTGTTTACATGCCGTCGCCTGCCTACTTCCAACTAGGTCGCAATCGTGCTGTACATCCAACATGCTCGCAGTTTTAAACCATTGCTATAGCAAATTCTGAAAATCAATTTCACCATTTTCATCTAAAATTACTTCAATTTTTTTAGCCATTTTTTTATCTATTTCTAGTATTTAATACTACATACATATAAACAAAAAAATATTCTCTAGTCATAGATTTTCATAACCTCACCTATATTAGCATACACATAAGTTTATCATACTTTTTCATCAACAATTTAAATATAAATCAATTAATCAGTATCAATTAAATATAAACTTATTTTGTGGTATAAATTTTAATATAGACTAATTTTATATAAACCAATTTTACCAATTAAAATCTAAATCAATTTTTCATTACTTTTGATTTAACAATCTCCCTGTTAATAAAAACATTGGTAACAAGATATTAATATTGAACATTGATATTACTTTCTAAAATATTGGCATTTTCCTTAAAAACAAAATTTGTGTGTAAACTCTCTCCCTATTTTTAATAATGAATTTATCAAGAAGACATTAAGAAAAAAGGTTTTTCAATTTTATACCAATTTAAATTTTATTATGAGCACCGTAAATCATCAATGTAAACAAACTTGTATGTGACATACTAAAAGTAATTTGCACTCTTATATACATACAAATGAAATGTAAATTTAGCATAACTTAAAAATAAGTGTAATTAATAATTTATTACAAAACATGATATTCCTTATTTAATTATTTCAAAACTTACAAGCTTTAATATGATGTAATTCATTGATGCCATTTTAATATATTGAGAACTTGATTAATTTAGATCATGATATAAATTATAAGGAATTATATCCACCACCAATCTTACTTTTCAACCCGTTTAGCGTATATTTTTTTAACAATTTCAAGGTTAAGAATTAGTTTTCAGTTATACACAACTTATTTCAAGTTTATACCAAATTGAATAGAAAGTAATATCGTTAAGAACAAATACGACAATGTATAAGCACATAATTTTGATCTTTATCATATTTCTCGTAGCATATTATCATATTTAAAACAAGATCAAAATAGATTAAAAAAAATTAATCATATAAAGTTCAAGTTGTCATTCTATTTAGTTAGTCATGCAAAAATCAACATCACATATATAGATATAATGAAACACTCGTACCTTACAAATGATATATATGAATCATTTGTAGTGCTCATTATTTTTTCAATATAATCTTTACTTTTTAAATAAAGAACACAAATATGTTAAAAAAGTTGATGATTGCATCTCAAAACAACCTCATAGGATGAATAATCTTAAGTTCTCTATGAAGACAAACAAAACAAGAAAAATTCAAAGATTTTGTAAAAATATATACCAATTAATATTCAATATCTATATGATAAAGTGTCACATTATCTTTTTTAAGATGATCTCCAAGTGAAATCTAATATCAATATTTTTTGTGCTAGAATATTGTACTAAGTTCTTAGTAATATAAATGATACTTATATTATCATATAAAAGTGAAATATTTTTCTAAAGTAACACCATAATCCTTAAGTGTAATTACTATCCAAAAAATTTGAGAACAACAACTAGTAGCAGCCGAATAATCAGATTCAACAATTGATTATGCTATAGATGATTGTTTTCTTGATGACCAAGCAATAAGCGAATTACGTAGAAAGAAACAAGCACTAAAAAGTTTTTTTCTATCAAGTCTACACTCTATAAAATCATAATCAGAAAAAACTCTTAAACTAACACATGATGATGCAGGTAACGATATGCTAAAATCTTTTGTGCCATGACCATACATGAGAATTTGATTAATTGCTTAAAGATATAAAATACGTGGAGAAGTTTGAAATCATACATATAAACATACCGTAAATTATATATCTTGTTGAGCATGCTCATTTATTTATGAAGTTGTAGTAGGTCTTAGAACCAATTCAATTAATTACGTGGAAAAAAAATAAATCTTCATCTTTATCTTCATCATCCTCATAATTTTCATTAATAAAGATGTTCTTCCCATGAATATATGCATCTGTAACTGTACAAGCATCTTCTAAAATTACTTTTTCAATATGCGATGCTCTTGTGAGATAGGAGAACAAATTCTTGTCACCTGACATGTGACGTAAACATCGAGAATGCACTAGCCAAAAGTTCTTCTTTCATGCGCAAAATGCTTACATAGAAGACCATGTTAAGGTCTCTATATTAGGGTTTATAATATAACATTTAGAAATTCAGTATTAAGACACACGATGTACATAAGTAGATATAACATAAGTATTTTTATAAAAAAAAATAGATTTATTATTACTCAAGTTAGTAGAACTAAAAGAGTGTACATTTCTCTCATTAGACAATGCCTTATCATATTCTCTCATTTGTTGCTTAATAAGCCTAAAATAAAATTTCACTTTATGTACATATATATCACAATGAGTATAAGTGTAATTAACTTTATATTTACTTTTAGAAATAAAAACAACACATGTACTTATTATAACAGTAGATAATATGATACCACAAGATCTATCAGCTATCTCAATTATACAACTAACAAGTGATTTAACAAAAGAGTTAGAGCATGAGTTTTAGAATAATCATAATAATCATAAACCAAACCTATTTTAAACTTTTGAGAACTATTTTTTTATTTAAAATTTGATTCAAGCTTTAAGTACCCATCTTTCCTGGTAAGTAATTAATACAATTCAAAAGAGTAGCACATTTTTTATAAGAGATATGCTAAAATTTATCATTATTATTATAATTAGAGCATGAAAGAACCTTACAAATAGCAAAATCATCTTTTAGTTGAGCAATTTTAATATCATCATCTTTTAACTTCAAATTAAGAAAATTACAATTATCACGATAAGCACTACATTCTTGTTCAAAAAGTCTTTCTTTTTTATGCTTTTAAGTGTTCACTTCTTATTATTCTTAACCTCCTCTTTATCCTTATCTTCATTCTTAGAAATTTTTACTAGAAATTTTAGACATTTAAGACGAAGATGATTAAGTGAGTCGCATTCAAAACATCTTCGAGATTCTCCACCATTTGCTCTCTTTCTAGATTGAATATTTTACAAAACTCATGTGAAACATGTGGAAAGAAATGACAAATTATCTTTAGAAAGTTATTCTAGTTGTCATCAATTAGTGAAGACAAATAGGATAAAGTATAGCTAGATAAAGAATTATCACTAATAGAATTGTTAGTTTGTGAAGCTAAAGCTATTGATTTATTAGTTATATTTTTTCTAGCAAAAACATCTAGTTCATGAGTTTTAAATTTAAAATAAAGTATATCTAATGTAAGTGTACTTATGTTAGTAGATTGTTACTTTCATCTCCCATATAGTCATATCTAAAACTCTTAGAAATTGAAAAGAATTTTCCGTCTCAAAATATATAAGATTAATAGAACGCAAGTTGCTAAGAATCTTATTAAAGCGAGAAAAGAATTCATCAAAAAATTCACTAGGATTCATCTCAAAATGCATGCATTTCTTTTTATACATATTTTAAAGTACATCTTTTACCATGTTTAAGACTTCATGGTAATCACAAAAGTGCTCTTCATATCTCATATGTTAATTTGAGATGTACAACACGGTTAAAGTTACTTTTTCTTGGCTCTTGAATAATTAAATTTCTCGCATAGCTATTAGCCTCCACATGTGGCAAGTTCATCGTTGTCATTGCATCATTTTCAAAAACTTGATATAGCTTGTAGTCTTCTCCCATATTGCAAAGCCGTGAGCTTGAATGTATACCTCCATCTTAGCCTTTCAATTCTGAAAGTCAACACCTTAAAAACATTTTATGGAATAAGTATCCATCGATATATTTTTAATCACCTATTAATATTAATTAGAAAAGGTAATAAAATAAACTAACATATCATTTATAGGATCAAATCACACTAAGATAGCTAATTAATGGAGTGAATGATTATGTAAGTCAAAAATAAAATTTAATACTTCTTTCTAATCGTAAAACCTAAAAAACTGCATTTTTAAAATTCAGATAGAACACTATTTCATCACTAAACACACATTATAGCCATAGATTCGTAATTTCGATCGACCTATAAATTTGACAGATCAAACTAGACAAAATTTGTAAACAAACACAACTAGAATTAGCTCAATTGGACTTCCGTATATCAAGATATTAACCAAAAAAATTACTAAGGTTGACCGAAATTAATTAAACCATAGTTAATTAATAATGTGATATCTAAAAATAATTAACCGATCAAAATTTTCAAACTTTTCATAACACTAGAAAACATCCTAGCTAGAAACCAATCAAAATCAAACAAAAATAAATTAATCTAAAATTAATCGCTAGACATGCACAAAGATTAAAAAAAGAGATTACTTATGACATCCATAAACTTTACTTTTATTACTAAAACTGTGTTTATAAAATTCACATTAAAAAACTCTCTTAATTCTTTGTGTTAGATCTCTAACACCTTACCCTCTATTTACCCTCTATTTATAGCCAAAAATAACTAAAAAATTCTAAGAGAAAAGACCTAAATACCATTAAGATTCAGTTATCATTGCTCTTCTTATTGTCAACCGTTGGATTTAAAATTGATGCTACAAATCACGCCACGTCAGACTACAAAGTTCAACGTATTTTGTAGAGAATACCGTTCAAACACTATTTCCACGCCTCCACACCAATCTCATGATGACATGTGTCGCCGGGATCTCTACACCCCCACGAGCGCATGTGCGTAGCACTTCTCTGCCTTGTTTGGCCCTACCTGCGCCATTACATGCCCTTATGTTCGCGCCTACTGTCACGTTAGGCCCACCTCTACTTTACTGTGCGCCCGCACGTTTGCGCTCGCTATCACACTAGGCCCGCACGTCAACCGCACACTTCCGTGCACACTCGTGCCTATTGCTAGGTCAATTTTTAGCCATCAGCCCATTCCGTCGCACTGCTAACTCTCGATTTGCCTAGCAAGTCAGCCTACTCATCAGTTTGCTAAATTTCGGCCTCGTTCAGCACACTTTTTTGACATCCGGACATATATAAGTGCACACACATGCTCATCACATATTTTCATTAATAATTTAAATATAAATCAATTAAGCAATAATATAAACTAATTTTTAATGCTAATTTTAATATAAGATCAATTTTACCAATTTTAATCTAAATCAATTTTCATTGATTTTAATTTAACAAAGGTGAACATCTAACCAAAACAAAGCATCCAGTTCATTTGCAAGAGAAAAGGAAATAAAGGAAAAGAAAGGAAACTCACTTTGTGAGTAAAGTTTTTGTCTTTTTATAAAAATCTTCTATCTGAAATTTATTTTAAAAATTATATTGATCAATTTTTTAAATTTATAATAGCTAATACTTAATTTATCATTCAATAAGATATCTCACTTTTGTGTGATTTTTTACTTCTTCCCTCACCCAAAATCTATGATTGGAATGCCTCATATGATAAATATTGTATTAAATGACATTTAGGTCCTATTTATCTCTAGGAAGAATATAAAGATTAATTGCATAAGTAAAATAAAAAATCATTATTACTTTAATTATTATAAACTTAAAATAAATTTATTTGATATTTTAAAACAACTTTTGTAGAGAAAGTTTTATCACGAAATGTACCGTTTAATAATTGAAAAAAATGCTAACAAAAACCAAGATAATATCTATATTTTAATAAAAAATAGCAAAAATAACGGGACCATAATATTTTAAATATCCGGCAAAACACACTACCATCATCATCTTTGATTTTTACAGCCGTCTAGAACCAACAGCACAACAAGCATATCCATTGTCGTGCACTGACGAGCTGAACGGTTGCCTAGAATCAGAGGACAGTGAGTTCACCATTAATTGTGCATCTATTCTTAACATTGTACTAACTATAAATATGATGTTGATGCTTATAATTGCTTAGATTTTAGGACGAAGTTGTACAATTGATCATGCAGATAGACACTTAAATTAATTTTTGTTTGAACTCGTCGCTCAACTTTAGACTTGCCATTTAAATATCTTCAAGATATTACCATATATATAACTTTAAGCATCAAAATCTCCTCTTGAGTTGTGGTGGTTAGATTTGACCTAACTATTCGAACTTTTAACTATTAAATATTTTACGCCTCAATGATCGCAAAGATTTGAAATGCTTAAAATTGTCCATTCAGCCCCTCATCTTTCAATAGTTGTCGTTGTAGAGGTCTTGGTATTATTTGTGGTAGATCAAAGGCATTTGACTGACCAGTAACCACTAGAACCAATAGTTGTGCTCCTTTTAACCAATTATTGTCCGTCGCCAATGTTTAAGTGTACTCATCATTATTATAGTCTTAATCTCTCTCTATATATGAGCCAACAGACGAAAAGACTTGTTCAAGGCTTTTTTTTCACAAATTATAACTTTATGAAGAGATTGACAAAAATTTTATGGATATATTTATTCACTTCCAAATTATATTATATGTGTATGGTCGGATCTTAAGGGCATAGGTCTTTTGGTTTGTAGATTGTTGCATCATGTATTAATTATCAAAGTATACTATCTTATAAAGTCATAGCTGTTAAATGCATCCATCATTAACCAAGTAGCCACATTTGATTTTTAACTTTCATGTGACCATTCTTAATTCTCAACTTAGAAGCCAACTTAAATGTCTCATCCAGACCGACGTGCGTAATAAAGTGTAATATTATTTTACTTAAATTTGTATATAAAGTCTAAACCAATATAACACATTAGTTTGGCGTAGTTTCCTTATATTTCATATTCCATTAAATTCCTATATCCTCGTTGTTCCGTATTACTTCCTCTATTTCTTATATTTGATGTGGTTAGTTAAAAAAGTATTTAATTTTCTAACTATGTGGCATACTGCCATTTTAATCAATTATCCTCATAAGGAGATTGGGGATGTAGCTTTTGCAGCATAAAGTTAAGAAAGTGGCAATAGAAACGGTGTAAATTATCCATCACTAGCTACTAAATAATAATATAAATAATAATAGTGTAAGAGAAAAATATGCTCTATATTTTTAAATAGAGGGAGTATAAACTTAGTGAAATCTGTGTGCAAAGTCGTTAGTGTTGCATTCTAATATTTAGTTTTTTTTTAACAATGAGCCATACTGCCATTTGAGCAATTGTCCTCGTGAGTAACTTTTGGCTTTTGAGGCTCGCAGTTAACGGAGCAGCACTATAACCCTATAGCAGCAGCGTAAAATTACCCATCGCTCGCCAGTCGCCAATGAATGATGGGGTCCTAACCCTTTCTCCCCCTCGCTCATTCCCCCCACCTCTCGCCTCCTCTCGCCGCCTCCAACGGGGCGCCGCCGTCAACTCCCTCTCCCTTCGTCCCGGTCACCACCACCGAGTATCGCGGTCTATTACCCTTCCGCCTCTCTCCCTGCTGTCCACGCCGCCGACGCCGCCGCCTGACCGACGCGCGGCTGTCTGTTGTCTTGGTCCTGTTCGACGCGCGGCCGCTTTTGTGTTTTTTTCCGCTCGTCGTTATCGAGCTCCAGGGTCGCGGTCGGGGCGCGTCGTACTCCCAGGCGTCCTTCGTGCGGTCGAGGTCCCCGTCGTCGTCGTCGGCGGCGGCGCCAGATCCCAGTCGGTCCCCCGCCCTGCTAACCGCTGCACTGCGAGGTGAGCCCCGATCTGGATCAGAGAGCTTTCGTTACGGATGCAAATTATGTTGCCATTGCGTGGGGATGCCGATGCGGTCGTGATTCGCGAGCGACGTGGATGTGCAGTGGGTGATGATAACTATTTTGGGAATAGTCGAGATGCGTCGATATTGTAATTGCCCGCGTTCGAAGACCCTGGCTTTGTGGCAAGGGAGCTTTGAACGCTGTGGTGTAACGGGCAGGTTCTGTGCATGAACACTCCTGGTGCTGTGCGGCATAATTTGTTACGCCGATAGGAATGTAATGTTGTTAAGGCAGTTAAGTGTTTTGGATCTAGTAGCGTATTTAGATATCTTTTGATCAAATGTACCATCGGATGTTCCCACGTGAGTACCTGAGGATCCTTAATAAAAGTTTACCTTTTTTGAATTCTCTACATATGGGCAGCGTTTTGTTCATGAGTGCTAGACCACTAGCTCCGAGATAATTGAGAACTAGCAATTGTAGTCCATGCAACTCTCCACTGTTTTTTCTATAATTAATACCAGTAGCCTAATATTGAATTTGCATGTGCTTATGGGAAATACATGAAGCTGTAAAGAACAGCGCTGCATTTAAATCGGCCCTAACTATGTTGCTTTTCGAATCTTAAAATTGCGGTTGGCTTATACTGCCTTCCCATCTTATAATTTTTTTAATTATCTATCCTGCCAAAATGTAATAATTTTACTCTTTTTATCTTGCATTTCAATTTTTAGATCAAATTTGTAAAGAAAAAGACCACCTTTTTTCAAGGACAGAATTTGGCGTAATTCAATAGAACAAACTTATTATACTTTATGTGCTCTACAGTTCAGTATATCTGGACATTTTGGAGCTTTAGTTGTCCATTGGACTGGAACTTTGGTATTGTTAAGGACAAAATCTGTACTCAAAGACGCTTGAGGTATGAGATATTTTCCCTTTTTTCATACCAAGTTGTTTGCAGACTTGTCATGGGTTTACATTGCTGTTCAGGTCATATGCATGGGGTTCAACAGACCACTCACCAGTTGGCTAATACACTCCTTATTTTTCACTGTTTTTTACAGATGGATGCTCTTGAAGTAAAAAATGATGAAGAGTACCAGGTAGACATGCTCATTTGTATAGTAATGTTTTATTGCTCAGCTATGTATTCAACCATTGTGGATCATAATCTGGTGTATTCTTTTGTGTAGATGGATCTTACTGAAATCAAGGATAGTGAGGAGCATTCAGTAGAGATGCATGTTGAGCAACCACGTTTTCTAGAACCCATATGTCCAGAAGAGGTCAATGAAGACACACGTGTGTACCCACGTGTAGGGGATGAGTACCAGGTGGTGATTCCAAATATAGTAACAGAAGAGGAACGTGTGAAACTAAGGTCATGCCCAATTGATGACAACAGAATTCTTGGTTTTGATTATCCTGTTGGGGTGGGATTAGCTATTCCTGTCACTTGGACCCAAAATACAAGCGATTGTGTAAAAAAAGAGCAGACAGGATTTTCAGGATGCAGTTCATGTTCTTCACAAGATGAATGTAACAGCCACATCACTGAAGACGTTCCGAGAAATGTTCTGGACTGTAAAGTTGAATGTGATGAGCAAGACGAGAAACTTTTAAAATCTTCTGGACAAGATATGCACTGCTTACAAAATAGGCAATCCGATGATTATATTCCTCTGCAGGGAATGACTCGATATTTATGGACTCATGAAGAGGCACAAACTTTTCTTCTTGGTCTCTATATTTTTGGCAAAAATCTTGTTCAGGTGACAAAATTTATGCAATGTAAGACAATGGGAGAAGTTCTATCTTATTACTATGGAGAGTTCTTCAGGTCGGATGCATATAATCGATGGGCTGCATGTAGAAAAGTAAGAAGCAGGAGATGCATTCTTGGGTTGCGCATATTTTCTGGTACAAGACAGCAGGAACTGTTGTCACGTATGCTTGCTGGTATAGCAAGGGAAGTTCAAGATCCTTTGCTGGAGGTGTGCTCAACTTCTACATTTTTTCCTTCCCTGTTGTTTGCAATCAGTTCCTTATCTATGTTTCATTGTTTCTATACTCCCCCATTATGCTAAAAGCACTTTGGGATTGCCTTCCGTTAGCATCGATGCACTAGTATTTCATGATAAAACCATTAAATTCATGCTTTTCTGCTTTTCAAAGACTCCCAGCATTGAGTTATCTTTCCTGTTAATTTTCTCAAGAGGTATATGGTGTCCTGCAGGTATTTAAAGCATTCAATGAGGGAACATCGACCTTTGAGGAGTTTATTTTATCCTTAAGGTCCACAGTTGGTGCACAAATTCTTGTAGAGGCAGTTGGAATTGGCAAGGGAAAATATGACTTGACTGGATTTGCATTAGATCCTAGTAGAAACCATGGTATCTCAACCCGCGCAGAAATCCCTATTGGCAAGGCTTGCTCATCTCTTTCATCTGGAGACATCATAAAGTTTTTGACTGGTGATTTCAGACTAAGCAAGGCAAAATCTAATGATCTATTCTGGGAGGCTGTCTGGCCTCGCTTGCTTGCAAGAGGGTGGCACTCAGAGCAGCCTAAGGATTCTTCTCTAGTTGGCAAGCATGCTTTAGTGTTCCTCATTCCAGGTGTAAGGAAATTTTCTAGAAAGAAGCTTGTCAGAGGAAATCATTATTTTGATTCTGTTAGTGATGTGTTAAGCAAAGTTGCATCAGAACCAAGACTGCTTGAATTTGGAGTTGAGGGTGGTAATGGTGAAGGTGGGTTCAAGATTGAAAATGGATGGGTCCATGATGTTGAACTTGACAAAAGCACAACTACTGGCAAGAAATCTCCTTGCTATACCAGGCCCAGTGAACCTGGGTGTTCACCAGAGCTAATGAAATTTACTGTGGTGGATACTAGCGTTGTTCAAGGAGAAGAACCATGCAAGGTGAGGTCACTAAGAAATCTACCTTCAGATGCCAGTCATGGTTACATGTCTTCACCACATTCAGGAGATTCTGGGAGTGACAGCTCAGAAGAACACTCCGACTCAGAGGACAGCTCTCAGTCTTATGAACATATAAATACAAATCAAAATAAGACATATGCTAAGTATGTCAATGAGAAGAAATGTAAACCTCCTACAGGTGATAGGATGGATATTGATGTACTTCAGAAGAATTCTACCTTTTCAGGCACAATGATATCAACCAATGGTCACATGTCAATTGATCAAGGTTTCAGCATAATGAATAATGCCTGCTCCTCAACTGCAACTATTCTTCCTGTTGTTACTCAAAGGGTCCATGCTACTAATTCTTCCACTGAAATAAACTTTCAGTTTGATCAAAGGGTAACTCCTGAGCCCGAAGTATTCTTAGCAGCATCTGTGTCAAAGAGAAGGAGGTTAGTATCTTGTAAGAATGAGAGAACTGGACGCAGAAATACTGCCATCAATAAAAGACAGCATGGGAAGCAAGTTGGCACCACAAAACATGATGTCTCTGGAGCAAATGAGGCAAGTGCAGGGGCTAAGCCTTTCACATGGGGTTCAATACCGAACTCATCAACTACCATAAACATTGACATGAGTAACATTCATTTATGTCACAGACAGTTGTACAATGTGCCCCCTACTGATGAAAAAATGGTTTACAAGGAAAAGTCCCAAGATAGGCATGTTATTGATCTGAATATTCCACAAGTGCCTTCTGATTATGAGTCAGCTGTGAGCTACATTGTGCCTTCTTCTGACAAGAATACACAGACCATGGATAGATCTATACATTCTTCTGAAACCAACGGGATGGATGACTGTCTTCCAGACATCAATGCCTCTTGTAATGGACTCTTGAGTGAGCAGAGGCGACAGAGTACCAGAAGCCGCCCGCCAACAACCCGAGCTCTGGAAGCTCTTGCTTGTGGCTTTATTGGGACAAAACAGAAGGGCGCGGAGGGAAACTTCCCATCTTCAAGCAGGAGCAGCAGACCTGTCCGGCGACCACGGAGATTGACTGATGGTGCAGTGCCATTTCCTTCTGATGGTGAGGGAAGTAGTTCTCATTTTACCAATCCAGCCATTATTGTCAATGAATGGCGCATGAGTAATCCTCAGTATCAAGTCCTTGACAGCACCCCCACAGATAAGCCCACTGATAAAGGGACTCGTGAATTGTTTGGGGCAGACAAATCTGCTGATAAAGGGACTCGTGAATTGTTTGTGGCAGACAAATCTGCTGATAAAGGTAGTCATGAATTGTTTGGCATACCTTAGATCACATGAAAATGGGTAAGGTATTTCTTGTCCAGCTATTTCCTTGGATTATTACCTTTTTACATGATGGATTAGCTGTTGTTTGACTAGCTGATCTGATATTATGCTCAGAATGAATACTTCGTTGAACTTTGAGTTGGGCTAAGGAACTAATGGAGGGAGCCTATACAACTCATTGCAAATTTCAGCTATAGCTTGGTGCGTGCCTTCTACTGTTCAAGCTCAATACTTATCAAGGACAGATTGGTCCAATGCTCTATCCAGATTTTATGGATGTTTACCCTCAGGTCAACCTTCTGTGTCTTGTTAAGTGTTACTGGATAAGATTAGTTGAAAAGAAAACATGAGCGCAAGACTCATGCTCTCCTTGGGAAGTCACCTGCTGTGGAGGTTTTTGATGGACCTTTACCTGCAGTTATACTCTTTGCCTTTTTACATGTACTATGTGGAGTGGCTGGAAAAGTGTGTAACAATGAACCCATATAAGAACCATATTATAGCTTGGAACTCTAATCTTGTCTAGCAAACCGTAAATTCAAAATGGAGAACCAAAAATACATACATTCTATCCTTGTTTGCTCTCTTTTTTTTTTCGCGGCTAGTCGTCCAAAGGTTCAAAATCGTGCACTTTTTCCCTGTTTGGTTTTTGACATTGAGTTTGAAGGTATTGAATTATTCTTCCTTAGGGCTACCCTTGGCTGGAGTTTTATTGGCATTGTGTCACATATTTGTTTTTTGCTTTCTCAATTTTCTTTTTGATTCTGTTGCGTTTAGTATGATTTTTTTATGTAACAATAAAGTTTTTTTAGTCTCAGTGTAGTTAGAGTTAAAATCTAACAAAAACTTTATATCACGGTTTAAATATGTTAATAGCTGTTAGTAGTGTATATTTATATATTTAGATATATCATTCTTTTTTATTATCTATCAATTTCGATTTTTTTTATCTCTTCTCGTATTATTATTTTGAAATAGGATTTTATAATATACTAGTAATTTACTTTAGATATGGTCAAAACACCCCAATCGATATTAAATAAACTTTTTTTAAATAGTGTTAGCTGATTACGTATATCATTGTTTTAGCCTCGATCTATGACTATAAATTTAGCATAACATATATATTTTTATAATACTCAGCTGTTAAATCATCTTTATCATATTTTAATCATTTTTTGGTAAAACTTATTTTTAGCTTCTACGGTAATAATATTAAATGTTTAGTACACTTTATCCATTTCGTTTTGATTCTATGACTAAGTCTATATTAATATTTCTATCCATCTATAGCATCGATATTCATATTACTTAACTATCTAAATTCATATATTCCTTTTCATATATAATATTGCTAAAGTTATATCTTAAGTTTAATTTTGCGTACTCTAAAATCTTTTGCCTCAAGAGTCTAGCGTCACAACTTTATTTTCCTATTTATTCAACTTTAGTTTTCTATTTATTTTTAAGTTAACTTTTATCAACTAATAATATATTATATTATCTGCGAAGAGCATTTAATAAAAAATATTCAAGATATCTAAAGTATTTTAGAGATGATATCAAAAGATTTTGATATTTTGATAGTAGCACCATATTGTTCCATTCCATTTGAATTGGCACTTTTTGTATCCTGACACTTTGGGAAGAAACATCGGCAATAATACAGCTTGATTTAAGTGAACCAGATCGATAATCCTTGTTAAAGACGCACTCATCCAATTGTTGATCAGTGACTCCTCAAATTGCCAGAAAGATTGCAAAAGGCAACATAGTAGTACTAAATGAATTACATCCTTTCGCAGCTATGCGGCCTAGCTAGGGGGAGTGGTCAGTTTAATGAGCTGTTACGAGAGTAGAGGTAGATCAGTGGAGACTGTTTCCATGAACCTTTGTTGTTCTCATTTCCATTAATTGGAAATGGGGGGAGCTTGACTCTCCTAGTTCAAAAAAAAAAAAATGCAAGAAGAATTACATCCTTGTACTATACTTTCTGCAGGAGGAAGAATCGAAACAATGAAGTGATGCTACCCGATCTTCTCTCATCAAGGCCAAAACCAAAGAGTAGTCTATGCCCCATTCAGAAGCATTGAACCAGTAGAAACTGCAAAAGGCAAAACTGCCTCTGTTTGTGAAGCTTTTACCATGTGATCACTGCATGATCTCTGAATTCTGATATCTGTACAAATGGGTATAGTTTATGGAGCATCTATCATTCTCTGACAACCATTGCTTGATGCCTTCAACTCAGGCATATCCTTCACAAACATCACATCCCTGAGGTCACCGATAACCATTGCACAGCCAGCTACCCCAGAAGTGAAGGCATCGTTTGCAAATGCCCTTTCGTTGCATCAAACGATGCGAATCAAGCTGAACCTGATGCAAACATCTTCCTATCAATGGACAGATAGCAGTTGGAGCCAAGTGTCCCCGTGCTTTCGAGGGACCTCATGTACACCGAAGCGTTCTCGATTATCAGAGCGTCCTCTAGCTCTCTCACAGCATCTTCCATGCTTGGCCGGAAGGTTGAGAAGGGTTCAGTGCATCCCGATGCGACCTCAAGGACCCTCCACATGGCCTCTGAACAATATTGCCCTTTTATGCCAGGGTCAACGATTTCTTCAATTCTGTATTCCCTTATGTATGGTTTAGCCTGCACACGCAAGCCAGGGTAAGACATGTAAGTATGTAGCGGCTAGAAATCATTTTGTGCAGGTGTCCGAATAAATGAGATTTCACTACTTGATAATTTTTCTTCTGAGGGGAGAGATTTCATTTGATCGATAAGTAATTGGTGATTGGTCACTTGGTCTGCAATGAGAACTTACCCATTCAACTAAGCTCCATCCATCCCTAGGCCTCTGAACATCAAGAGGTTCTCTGCCGGTTACAATTTCTAAGAGAACCACTCCAAAACTGAACACGCCACTTTTGGTTGATAACGACTGAGTTGAATAGTATCTAGAAAAAGGAAGCACAGTTGAATCACAGAATGTATGATAACAAGACATGCAGGCATTTCAATTGACATAAAAATTGATTGTTATATAGAATGATGTGTGGATTTGTAAGGAAAGGGAAGTCTTAGTTCAATAGTGAAAGCAGCGCAAAAACTTACTCAGGGTCTAAATATCCAGCAGTCCCCTGACTTCCATCTATGCATTACTGTCACCTTCTTGAGGTGCATACTTCGAAAAACTGAAGTTCGCAACCTTGCCACACATGCGGTGATCCAGAAGTATGTTGCTGGACTTAATGTCTCTGTGTATGATACAGTGACCAGCAAAACTGTGCAGATGTGCTAGTCCTGAACGGGCAAAAGAAACATTCAATCATGTAAAAGAAATGAAAGAAAGCGTCTGCAATGCTCAGACATTAACAGAGTAAACTATGTCCCTGAATTGCACAGAGAAGGATTCATTTCAATCTCACTGGAAACAAAAACAACTGGATGAGACCTTTCCAGGGGAAAAAAGGCAGTGCTAAGTGCTAACCTCTAGCAGCAACAATGCAAACAGATAGTCTGGCGGGCCAATCAAGAACTTTCCTTTTTGACGCCTCACCTAAGAAATATATTGTTATAAAAGAAGGGTCTAAACTGAAAAGTAACTAAATCTTAGTGAAAGTTCATACCGTAGAGGTGATCCTGTAGAGAACCATTGGACATGAATGGATAGACCAAAATTTGTTGATCCTTTTTCACAGCAATATCCAATTAGTGGGACCAAATTCTCATGCAGCACAGCATAAAGAAGCCTCAACTGTGTCAATTGATTGATTGATGATCAGGGGAACTTTGCATGAAACAATGATTTCAGTAGATAAATACTGAAAAACTAAACAACTAATCATTCATGTATTCTTTCAATCAAAACTGATTGTTGATGCAAAGTTTGTCCAAATTTTAGCACATGATGGAACATTATCAACAACATGACAACTGATGATGCTACCATTTCCTTGTTCTTGAATTTACAGCCAAAGAAACCATATTTAACTCCTTTACCAGAATGCAACACAATCAACAACTTTCGGAATTTCATTCACCCCAAGCCCCCAACGAGATTCCTCTATACTAGTAGGGGCAGGTTTCATCTGTAACTCATTGTTGAATTCACGTGTTCCCTGTGTCAATGAGGTTGAACGAACCTTTACTGCAACTTCGTCACCATGTGCTAATGTTCCTCGATAAACTGATCCAAACCCACCCTCCCCTATCAAGGTTTTGAAGTTGCACGTTGCATTCTGGATCGATTTAAGGGATAACTGTTGTACTGCAGGGTTTGTAGCTTTGTGGGTGCTACATTCTTCAAAAACAGGATCTGCATACAACATTATAGAAAGCATTTATTGGTGTTTTGAGTATTTAGGCAAATAGCGATTATGAGGTGTATTTTACTTTATAGGAAACTGGATGCACTGATGAATGCAGCTCCTACTTCTGTTGATAAGCCTCCATCAATGAGATAAAACTGGATAAATCTGTTTACTACACGGTTCTCAAATTTCAAGGCCTACTACCCCTGCTAGGCTTAAACTGTTGGTTCTAAGTGTGCATGTTCATCTAACAAAGCATGAGACATGTATAAGAGTTGCTTCATCTACCAAATGAAGGCTTCTCATCGCATGCACACGAAATGCACATATGGACACATAAATGTACATGAAACTGCAAAATGAGAATTGCACAAGAAATCCTAAATACGCTTGCAAGAGTGTAGAACACCTACTATCTAAATTTAGCATTAGGGAACATACTTGTGTAGAATGTACTGTCTAAAAACTTAGTAGAAGGGTGCATACTTGTTGTAGAAGAGCAGTCTGTTTTCTGAGGATTCTTTTCACGTTTGTTGAAACAAACAAAGAAAAACCCAAGTGCAAAAGTGCATGCCAAAGATCCTCCGGCAACACCACCAATAAGCGCATCCTCCATAGCTTTTATATTCCATAAGCATGTGTAGAAAAATTATGTTACTGCCACTCAAGATCATATACGTGAACATCAGAAGAGATATCGCACCTAAATTCCACGCTGATAGATAGGCCATGAGGTAGCTGATTGTTCAAGAAGGGATTGTGCTTTACTGACCTGGACAAATGACCATGTTTAATCAGACGTTTTTTTGTCAATATTGAATGCCCATATGTGAGAAGGATATCAACTGAAACCAGCATGATCTAGATTGTATAAAACTGTCAAGATCCCAGAATGACACATGGAATTTGTGCATACAGTCATATTTCTAATTGTTCGAGGAAAAGGCACAGGACGATATCTACTTACAGCTTCAGCAAGCGTGTGAGATCAGAGAAAGATTCCGGAATAGATCCAGTGAAGTTGTTGTCCTGCATATCACTGCACCCACAATTAATAATAAGAACATAAAGCCAGCATCTGAGATAGCACGAACACACCTGGAAAAGAAAGATTAGTGAAACATACATCTCATCTAGTTCTGTTAAGTTACCAATCGTGGCGGGAATCGGCCCTAGCAGTTTCTTCGAAGAAAAGTTCCTGCACAGATATCAGTATACCACATTGGTTGCAATTCAACTCAAATTCGTACTTGCATATGTAACAAATTCAAAGGAACGACCAAATAAATTCTCATCAAAGCCGAAAGAATGGCACCAATGGATGGCCGTGAGAGTGAGAACGTGGATTCAGGGAACTCACAGCTTGACAACGACGAGGTCGCCGTCCTTCCATAGGAAAGAGAACCCTTCCCAGGGAGACGGTGAGCACGGGTCACCGTCACGCCACGACCTGAGCATCTCGTGCCCTTGGTTCCTCTCCCACAGCTCCTCCTTCAGCTGCCTCCCCACATCCACAGCAACAAGGTCAGCGGCAGCAAATCCCACCAGTCATCATGTCAGCGAAGCAACAACTAAAATCTCTAGCACGAACACTATCGTGAACAATCCGCCGCGTGCTGCCGCTGCCGGCCGGCGGAAGGGGGCGGAGGCGAGGTGGGTGATGGTGGTGGTGGAAGGGGTCAGCGTAGCGACAGAGGGTGGTTGGCTGGGTGGCACTCCGATTTGTACTTTCTCGCGGTTTCTGCTGGTGCTCGGCATCGGCAGGCGAGGCGGTGGGGGAAGCGAGTGCGGGGGCGGCTGATGATGCCGCCGACAGCGACCGCGCGCGCTCGCTGCTTCATCATCCTCCGGATATTCCTCGGCATTGCGCCTCCCCGGGAGCCGGGCGCTACGGTACGCGGTTGACCAAGCAGGAAGGCCAACGCCTCGCTCGAATTCGACAGGAACACGACGACCCTTCCTGTTCGTCTTCCTGAATCGGCACATGGGCTAGAATGAGCTGTGTTATATATTGGGCTTTGACTTTCTTTTATTTTGAACTGGGCTTCAAAGCTGGATTACTCTGAAATTAAGCTATAGCCTCTTTGCTTAGCTCATCGCATTCGAACCTGCCACTTCAAGTTACAAAATGATGAAACGAATTTTCCATGTAATTCTGTGAGGTCTATGGCCTCTCTTTTTTTTTCGAAGATGAATCTATGGCAGTACGAAATTTGTTCTTCAAAATGTTTTGGACATATAATAAATTACATGGGAAATTTTAAATTGGACGATGCCTTGTACACCTTCCGCCACTACACTATTTTACCTAACAGATTGCTATTTGACCGTTGTGCTTGTAGCCACACCTCTACGCTTCTTACTTTAATAATCATTGTTGCGAACGCGACACCAAGTGAACAGATTTAATTTGTAGAAACGTACTGCTTAACACTACTTTTTTCTAAAAGCTATAGCTTATTTAGTTAAGTAGAATTTATGGTTTTTTTCTTCACATTTTTATCCTGAAGATCTATTCTCATGACTGCTAAAGTAATGACTAAAAAATTACTTAAATTTATTCTAAAAAAATATTACATTTCAAAGTTTTGGTTTTTTAGAGAAATAGTGCCAAGCACAATCTATTTTCATTTTATTTGAAGTTTGTTATCTCTAGATTCCTAATTTATTGTTCCCATAAGTTCATTGGTGCAATTGATTTTCTTTTGAGCGTTAGTTTACATTGGTTTATTCAAAAACACAATTAAAAATTGGGTAGTGGATCTCCATGGACTAACCCATGATTTTATGGGATGCCAATTGTTTCCCCCTCTTTCCCAAATAGGTATTATAAAAAAGTATATCTATGCATTTAATGACGGAGTCTGGCTGAAAAAAGCTAGTTCTTTTGCGCAAACTCATGCCTACTATCGATTTGCCAATTGAGAAGGTCTAGATTAGACCTTTAAATTCATTTAAAGAATAAAAAACGTAAGTCAGGCTCGTGCGAAAACCAAATTTATTTTAGTATTAAAGCCCTTTTATGAAAGGCGAGGCCAATTTATTGGATATAATCCTCATAAAAAAACTTTTTTAAAAAGACTACTTGAGTTATGTTACCAAATCCTTCATTCAAACACTTCTCCATGAATTTCATTATATATATTAAGGGTAAATTTGATACATACTATTACGAAAATGCTATATTAAAAAATACTACTATTAAAATTGAAATCAGGTGAGTGTTATTTATACTTTTATAAATTCAAATCATGATATCTATTTTTATCAATACCTTTCTCTCTCCTGTAGCGGGGAAGAGGGGAAGCTCGCATGCTCTCCGGGGCGGAGCTTCCTTCGCGGCGAGGCAGCGGTCCAGATCCAAAGCGACAGGCTGTTGTGAGAGGCGCGCTGCCGCCGGTCGCGGTGATGAGGCCCAGGATTGGGGAGCCAACCCCGCGCTGGGCGACCTGTCCCCGCTGCCACTAGATGGCCTGGAGAAGAGGATTTTGGCAGAGAGCGGCGCGCTCGGGCACCGCTTCCTCGGCTGCCTGCGCCGTGCCGCCCGCCCGCCATGGGCGATGTGGGTTCGCCGTCGTGTGGCCACCAGCAACGAGAAGCTCAAGGTCCGGCGCGAGAGGTCAGCGAGCAGCGGCGGCGGTACAACGTCGCCGTCCCGCCCAAGACTGACGGTACCGCTGCCGAGGTTCACATGCCACCAGAACGAACAACCCGCTTCTGGAGTACTCGAACATGGTCCACAAAGTCGACGGCGGAGGTGATTCTTCCAGACAAGGAGCCTGCAAGGTCGGCGACGGCGTTGATTAGAGCCGTCACCCGCGACGCCGCACGCGGAGCCACCCTTGCAGAGAAAGTGTACGAACATTACAACCAGCGCGAACCTCCGCCGCCGCCGCCGCCGCCGCCGCCACGGCCGCCGGCGCGCGCGTCGCCTCCGTTTGATTGCATGGTTCGCACCCTCGTCCGGCAGCCTCCGATTCTCTTCGATTACGACATAATGGTGGACATGCTCCGCGACCTCCGAGGAACGATGACGACGGGCGAAGGGCGGCAACGACCACCACGCGGAGTAGTTGGACGAGCAACAGCTCAATGAGAAACTCGTGGATCGTCTTGCGTGGCAAGACGCTTCTTCTCGTTCTCTCCGACGTGGATTACCTGGCGATTTTGTTCAAGATCAAGGCGTGCTGTCGCCGCTCGAGTTATCCGGTTTTGATTTTAGTAGTGGCATTTTTAAATACATGGCATATTGATCAAATTCAAAAAATCGAAAGTACTCCATAACAAAAGGTGAAAAGGGAAAGGTTTCACCAGGAAAAGCATCTTTACACCGACAGCCCGGGGCCCTTGTGATGACCACGACCACCCATCGCAGACGAGACGAAGCAGAGCAAGACGTCACACAGAAAACCCTCTACACGGTAGCCCTCCGGTCGCTGCCGGTGGGTGACCGCCCATAACGGCACTCCCGTACTCCACCCCCACCCCCCACCCTCATCTCCGCTCCACCGCCCACCTCCCCTCCCCTCTTCCCGCTCCCAGCCGCCGCCGGCCGCCGCAAGCAGAACGCGAGGCCGCAGCTCTCTCTCTCTCTCGCTCGCTCGGTTAGGAGGTCCACGCTGGGAAGGCTGGCGGCGATGGAGAGCAGCAGCGAGGAGGAGCTGGAGGAGGACTTCCCGGGCCACGAGTGGATCACCCCGCAGTCCTCCATCCGCGCCGCCTACCAGTCGCAGACCGAGAAGGTGCCCTTCCCCACTTCCTCTGCCGCCGCCGCTTTGGCTTTCTTCCCCCACCCGCATTCAGCGTGCACCCGCGGTTTCTTCCCCCTTCTACCTGCCGCTGTGTCTCGGCTAGTTCTTGCTCCCCGTCTCCTCCTTGCAGCCGCTGCTCTATTTTTCTTTCTCGTGGCCGAGTTGGATTGCGGTTTCGGATCTGTGTGGTGTTGCTAGGGGCAACCGCGTTTGGCTTCCGAGTTCTTTTGGCAAATTCTGATTTGTCAATCTTGATTATGTAGCATGTCATATAGCACAATCTGTTGTAAGATGTAATTGAAGCAAACTGCAATGCAATCTGAAGTACAACCTAGACTAGCTTGACCTTATTGCATGGGAACTTAAATGGAGCCATTGGTTCACCTGCATCTGTCTCTGGGGCCTCTGGCGGGGACTCCGGTTATTGCTGAGACCCTCTTACTAGTGTGGTGAAGGCACTCACTGGTGCTACCTGCTGTGTTAAACAGGGTATCAGGAAAATTTGCTCTGAGCTACTGGAGTTGAAGGATGCTATCGAAAACTTGTGTGGGAACATGCAGTCAAAATACCATGCTTTCCTCAGGTTATTGTTAATTACTGTTTGATCCATTCCCTTCTGATGGTACTTGAAATGTTGTTTCTATGGATCCTTCCATTTATATTGCTGTCGATAGTTTCTTCTATTATTAAGTTTCGTCTCATTAGCTGAAACCTAAAACTTAACCTTTTCCCCAAGTTCATCAATGTTTTTGTTAACGAATGATTCAGCTTTATCTTTGAGTCACTAGAAATTTGGATTGTAATATATAATGTTTTGTCTTTCTTCCTACTTCCTTGCACTCATTGCTGTTTTAATCTACTGAAATGTTTTCTGATGTTTATTTTCTTCATGCAGAATATCTGAGGAGGTTGTTGAGGCAGAACAAGAATTAATTGAATTGCAGAAGCATGTGTCTGCCCAGGGGATTCTTGTGCAAGATCTAATGAGCGGTGTGTGCCGTGAACTCGAAATGTGGAAAAAACATTGCAAGGATGAACATGTGGAAGAGAAGGACCTTCAAACAGAACTAGATGAAATTTTGTCATATGATACCCAAGATTCCAAGGTTAGTTTTCTGGATAAATTAGATACTTTGCTTGTGGAGCACAAAATAGAGGAGGCATCACTTGCTTTGGAAACCGAAGAGAAGAAATATATGGATACGGATGACTCTGGCAAAGAATTAGATGCAGAGATTTCTGCCTATAAAACAGCACTATCCAAAAGGAAATCAATTCTTGAGGATCAGCTTGTTAGATATTCAGAACAGCCTTCTTTATCTATTACCAGGCTAAGGAAATCTTTGTCTGGCCTTATTAAGATTGGCAAAGGATCTCTAGCCCACCAAATACTTCTAAAATCTTATGGGTCACGTCTTCAGAAAAATGTCGAAGCATTTCTTCCATCCTGTTCAATCTACACAGAAACTTACTCTGCAACTTTGTCGAAGATTGTTTTCTCAGCTATCTCAAAGGTATCCAAAGAATCTAGTACACTATTTGGGGATAGCCCCATGAATTTGAACCGGATTATTCAGTGGGCGGAATATGAAATAGAAACCTTTGCGCGTTTGGTTAAAGAAAATTCCCCTTTGCCTGAGAACGTCTCTGCCCTTCGTTCTGCCTGCATATGTATCCAAACTAGTCTCACTCACTGCTCTTATCTAGAATCATATGGCCTGAAATTCTCAAATTTACTTATGGTACTATTGCACCCCTATGTTGAAGAAGTGCTTGACCTGAATTTTAGAAGGCTGAGAAGAAGGATTGTAGATTCAACAAAAAATGATGATATCCTGCTTCCCAGCCCTCAAGAAGGATCACGGCTCTATAGTGCAGTTGCACCAAATATAATGCTTACAAGCAGTGGAAAGAAGTTAATGTCCATTGTCAACGTGAGTGTGTTTTATTCTTTTTACTGAATTTTCCTTATTACAACCTTTTTTCTTAATGTGTCAGACAATTCAGTTGTCTGTTGTGTTCAACTGGACAATATTATTTAAGTAACTGACTGATTCGGTCAGTAAACTTGATATGCATTAAATCTAATGTATTCTCATTTTAAGATACACATGATATCCTGGTTTCTAGCACTATAGCAGCACTTCTTTTTGTTGGTCATTGGTTTCCAGCAGCACTTGAAAACCTTGTTGAAATTGAACCTTCATTAATGTACGTCGTTGCATTATGTTAGTTACTGGGCAGAAAGCAACCAAAGATAAATGCAACAACTCCCTGCTTCCACATACACATATGATAAATATACGTGGCACCCTTGCATGAGTATAGTAGGCTCCAAAATACTATATAGCCTTTTATGAAAAAATGGAAATGACAGTCTTTTATTGCAAGAATGGAAATTAAAATAGCATGCAGTCCATTTAGTTGCTTTAGAATTTTATGTACTCCACCTGTTATCTATATTACAAAGCAGCTGATCTCTGTATGTGCTCCCTGCAGGATGTTTTGGATCAAATTACCCCAATGACTATAGTTCACTTTGGAGGAACAATTTTGAATAAATTTGTCCAGCTATTCGATAAATATGTTGAAGCATTAATCAAAGTCTTACCAGGAGCTTCTGAAGATGATCATCTAGTGGAGTCAAAAGAGCCTATAGAATTTAAAGCAGAAAGTGATGCGCAACAGATTCAACTCATTGGAACGGCATATACTGTAGCAGATGAATTATTGCCAGCAGCTGTATCCAAGTTTTTTGATATCCAAACTGAGAAGAAGAGAATTGGTGGAACAGGCGAGGGCCTTGGCTCTGGATCTATATACTCGATAGAATACAAAGAGTGGAAACGCAGTCTGCAACATTCATTGGACAAACTGAGGGATCATTTCTGCCTACAGTATGTCTTATCATTTATTTACTTAGAAGGGAAATCACGACTGGATGCTAGAATGTACTTGGAGCTGAAAACTGATGATCTTCTTTGGGAGTCTGATCCCTCACCTTCACTGCCTTTCCAGGTGATTCCATTTCAATGATGTGATATCAGTTGTTTGCATTGATCGTATTAAAAGCTCAAAATGATTTCTTGTCACCCTGAAAAACTATAGCATCACAGCTCACAGGTCTATATTAAAACATTCCCCTGTTTGTAAGGATAGGGTCAAACTGAAAAAGGGATGATGCTGTGACATCTGGTACTACTTTTGGACCGCCACACTGTGCATAGGAGGATAACTTAGGACCATAATATTTCATTTTTAACCGATTTTCTTGTTTTCTTTCAATCTCAAAACTTTTCAGAAAAATTTTGACCTTTAATTTAATTACATATTATTTGCTAGTTAACACTAAACAGAAAAGTGCATCATTTAGGCAACACAGGGCTAGTTGCTGTGTGCACTTCTATCCCCTCCCTTATCAAGTCTTCTAAATTTGTCTACACCTAAAGTTGCTTGAGTCCATCATAAAACTTGACATTTTATTATATCTGTTGATTAACATTCAAGCAACTCTCTGTTAACTGGTATGTATGGGAGCCCTTGTCCCCATTTCTGAGTGATCATTCCTATTAGCTTGAAAGTGGTGAAGGGCGGGGCATACATTGACTTTCAGGGATAAGATAGAAATCTGAACATGTTAAAAATGATTTAATAATGACAGCTCAATTTATCATGCATTTCTGTTCAGATGATTACATTCAGTCCCATTGATGTAATTTAAGAGAGCAAAGGCAATGCGTTTGTGTTATCATTGAGCTAATTAAATTACTGCTTACACAAAAAAACACAGTTATCTCACCTATCTATATATTTTTCTCAGGCGCTGTTTGTAAAGTTACGGCAGCTAGCTAGCATTGCTGGTGATGTCCTACTGGGTAAAGAGAAGATACAGAAGGTCTTGCTCTCAAGGCTAACTGAAACGGTTGTCATGTGGCTCTCCAATGAACAGGAATTCTGGGATGTTTTTGAGGATCAATCCATCCAACTCCGGCCTTCAGGATTGCAGCAGGTAAATTTCTCAAGCTTTCAGGTTACTTTGGTTCAAATACTAAAAGATCAATATTTTCTGCTTTCAGCTTATTCTTGATATGCACTTCGTCGTTGAGATTGCTGTCTGTGGACGATATCCACACAGACCTGTTCAGCAGCTTGTGTCAGTAATCATAACTAGAGCAATCGCAGCTTTCTCAGCGAGAAATGTTGACCCACAAAGGTCTGTAATCATGTTTTTCTGCCGTCCCCTTTTTTTTTCTTTTATTTTCGCAATATCCTTTAGCTGGCTGTTTCTCATGGCTGAATTGCTCAGAGTATTGTCTTCTTCCTCCCATTATTCAGTTCTCTACCTGAGGATGAATGGTTTCTCGACATGGCCAAGGTTGCAGTTAATAAGCAGTTAGGGACTTCAGGATCTGAGTCCGAGCTTGAGGAACCTGTTGCTGTCCATGATGAAATCTCGGATTCTGAAGAGAGTAGTATTTCAAGTCCATCGACGATAGGATCTGAAGAGTCGTTTGCTTCTGCAAACAATGTTGACCTAGAAAGCCCTGTATATTTCACTGATCCTGAGGCATAAGAGTTACCCAGAACTCACTGTAAATGTGATTGTAGTTATTTAAACTTCTAGTTTATTATCCTACATACTTTCATAAAAATTGATGTTCATATTGGGTCTTATTTATTTATTTTCCTCAAATTGTTTCCGTTCCGAAGTATCCAGGAACTAGAAAAATGAACATAATAAATCTTCTTTCAACTCATATATGGCGCAGAAGTGCAAACCTTCAAATGGATAGTACAACCTTACAAACTACTACAATATCTGGACGTATAGGAAAATTAACATTACTTGCAACATATGAGAAGCATACACTTTTACTCACTATCGCCTTGGAAGCACATGCCGAGGAGGCAACAGCAGCTAGGCAGCACAACTGCAAAACAACACAACAGGCAATCGTTTCAGTTCTCCTGTACGAGTTTGGCATATCACAAAAAACAAGGAAAAGGTATACTTGACACTTCTCGATCTTTCTTCTCGGCTTAGTTTGGAACACAATATATTATTAAACGGATTATTGTTATGAATTATCTATTTATTATAAAAATATATTAAAAATTTTAATGAATAAACTTAACAAAACAAGTGGTGTAGTAATAGAGTAGAAGAATTTTTTTAAAAATGTATTTTTCAAAGTGTGTAGCAAATAATTCGTTTTAATAATCTGATAAATAATATGAAAAGAAATAAGCCAAATGTTAACTATAAAATGTGTAACAAGATACTTTTAATACCAGGCACAATGCGTCAATACACTATTGAGGTTGAGCTAGGTTGGTACTGTGATGGCTTGGGAAACATGTCATAACTCAGAATTGAAAATATAGGAAACAAATTGAGATGCTCATGAAATTACTTAGTATTCATTGAAGATTTATGTTGTCCATGCTTTAATTGTTTTATGGTATGACTAGAGATAAATTCTTTAGAGAGAATTTCTTGTGCGCTCCTAAATTTTCATAGCTATGAGTTTTGTCTTATTCCCTACATACCCGTATTAAATCTCTTTATACCCTTTCCATAGTTTGAATTTTTTTCAAAATAACTATGTTGCTCCCTCACTAATACATTAAGTGCTAGATTAAAAAGCATAGTACTAAAACAATTTCAGTCAAAATATAGAAGACGGTAGAATTATTTAACTCCAAATTTGGAAGCCAAAATTTCAATTTTCAAATGAATTTCAATCAAATTTGATGAAATTTTGAAGGGTAATTTCACCTCTCTATCAAACAAAATTTCTTCGAATTTGGTTGAAGTTTTTTTTTGGTTTCTAAGAAGAAATAAAAAATGATTATTTGTGTAATTTCCCCTCATTTGAAATTTCATCAAATTTAATTGCTATTAATTTGAAATTTTGGTTTTCAAATTTAATCCTTGATAATTGAAGTTTTCAGCTTAATAATTATGTTTTTAATAAGAAGCTATCACTTATGTATGAGCAAGGCTGCAAGGGCCCATATATTCATTTGAAGAAAAATTTTAACGGTCAACTGATTGTCACTAATGGAATGATATAAAAGGGATGAAAGTAAAAAACCTCATTGGCATGTAAATGTAGAAGAGATTTAGGGGCATTTAGTACATTTAAGGACATTTATAACAAAAAATATAAATGAACTTAGCATTTCTTACCAACAAAAATGTTCTTTCCAATTTACCCCATTGGAATGTGAACAGTGCATCTTGGACCCAAAGTCCAAAACTAACACTCTACTCAGATTGCAGCAATCCCAGCTGCAGGTATCGTACTATGGAGAAGAGATAAATAAACGTGCCAACTAAAGGATTTGCTACTAGTTGCTATAGCCTTCTCCATCCCGTTTTACTGAGCCGGCAACACCAGCCGGAACGGGATGGAAACATCTCTGCGTGTGGTTCACGAGTTGCCCAATCTTGTGATGCCCCAATCATGTCAACCAACCTGATCTGCATCCTGAAATATCATGTCATCGCATCGGCCCCAGCTTCTTGTATCCATCTGCTGTGTGGCCAGAGATTTATCCTCGTGATCTGTCTAATGCAACCGCTTGTATATATAGTTGTATTCCATCTTCATAGCATCAAAAAGAAAAATCCAAGAGAGTCAGAGTCCCTTCTCTATTGCCCCTCTTTTCATGCGGCAACCCAATCGCATCAATGGCACGAAGAACAGCTGCGAAAACCTACGTCGAAACGTGCAAGCAGTCGGATCGGTACCCTTTATCTTTAAAGTCACGTGATTTTATCATTGACATATGGGCCCAATGAAGAATAATAGGCCAATATATTCTCAAGGTCGTTGCGTTGTAACCAGACAACTGAATAAAGCATAAAGCCGTGAAACTGAACAGTACTTGTGCTAGTTGATTTGCGAGTTTTCGATAGAGCCGACAGGTAAGCTGTCACTATTCAGCTATGACAATACTATCGAGTTAATTATCAGAATCAGGCCGTGCAAGCACCTCTCCTTAATTATATTGTCATTTGTCACCTCACCTTACATCACATCCTGATCCCTGGCTCCCCTGTCCACAATTAAATCGATCACTATTTGACGACCTATCTAAAAATCCAAAATTTAGATGAAGCAGCAGGCAGATGATGATGCAGATTGCGACTTTGCGGGTATCTCTTGCTTCAGGAAAGCTATGTTCTTTTTTGGAGGTAGAAGAGTTCCATGTGGTAATTGAAATGGTGTTCATAGCAATCTGGAGAGGGAACGAATGATGAAGTCTATATGGTTATATTACAAGCTTATTCATCGGCCAAAATAGTACTCACAGGAGGAAGAACGATCGAATGAAGTAGCTAGCAGGAGGGGTAAGGATGATGAAGATGACCAAGAAAAGCTGCGACAGGTGAATCGACCTGGCTGCTACTGCGATCATGTGATCAAGAATCGTGGCTCTCATGGTGGGTATCGCCGGCGATGGCGACGTCGGCGTCGGCGTCTGTTGGCTCCCAGGACGAGGCGGTGAGCAGGGACAGGTCCTTCCAACCGAGCTTGAGGCAGCCGTCCTCTTCGACGAGCGTGTAGCCTTTCCACGGGTACATGCCAAGAAGCAGCCTCGCCTGAGCGGCGGGGCTGCCGGCCAGGGTCACCGGCCGGAACCCCGCGCGCCGCAGCTCGTCACCCCACCGCTCGACGCGCACCTCGCCGGTGCGCTTGGGGCCTCCGACGGCGACGATGTTCCGTATCTCCGCGCCGAGAAGCTGCCGCTCCACCGCGTGCCGCTCCGCCGCCTCCTCCTCCGCGGCGCCGGCGCCGTCGCCCAGCGCGTCGAACAGCGCCGAGTAGTAGTGCAGCGTCTCCACGAACCGGCCCAGGAAGTCGCCGCTGTGGCCGAGGTCCTGCTCCACGATGGTGATCAGCTTCGGCCGCAGGCTCTTGAGCAGGCGCACCGTGCCGGCGTCGGAGCCCGTCACGTCGTAGAGGCAGTGGTGCATCCAGTGCACAACGGTGGCCTCCCCGTGGTAGCGCGGGCCGAGGAGGGCGGCGGCGTCGGCGTCGGCGACGTGCCCGATCTTCCCCTCAATGGGCC
This sequence comes from Oryza coarctata, assembly GCA_030770085.1. Taxonomy (NCBI): domain Eukaryota; kingdom Viridiplantae; phylum Streptophyta; class Magnoliopsida; order Poales; family Poaceae; genus Oryza; species Oryza coarctata. The sequence continues at coordinate 16,334,453 of CM061474.1, read as the reverse complement.
GGAACTCGAAGGGCAGCCCGAGCGACGCGGCGAAGTCGGCGAGGCGGCGGCCGGTGGCCTCGAGAACGTCGAGCGACGCGCCGAGCCCGGTGATCCGGAGCGAGCGCAGCTTGCTGGGGCGGGAGACGAGGATGTGGAAGAGGCCCGGCCACTGCAGCCCCTGCATGATGTCGAGGTCGATCACGTGGACGCGGTCCTGGCCGTCGAGCGCCTGGAAGATGGCCTGGTTGGCCGTGAAGTGCGAGAACTTGACGAGCGGCGAGAGCGCGTTGTACGCCTGGAACGCGCCGGAGATGCGGCGGCTCTGCGCGTCGGCGAGCGGGCGGAGCGCCAGCGGCGAGTAGGCCCCCAGGTAGGAGCTCAGCACGCGCGCGCACAGCGCGTCGCCGAAGTAGGCCGCGACCCGCTCGGGCGACGACCCGAACGGCGACGCCAGCTCGGCGATCTCCGGCAGCAGGTCCCGCGCCTCAGGCAACTGGTCCATCGCCACCGCCTCGGCGCACCTCAGCAACAGGCTAAGCAGCCGCAACCCCCGCGTCTCCGCCGCCGCCTCCTCCTTCTTCTCCTCCCTCGCCAACACCACCAACCCCTGCTTCCCCTCAGCGGTCAGCCGCTTCCCCCTCGCCCGCTCCCTCTCCCCTCCTTCCTCCTCGTCGGCGGCCCACTTCGCCTTCATCGCTGCCGCGTCGGCGCCGGGAGCACACGACAGGACTCCCTGGAGCATCACGTCAGCCCGGGTCGAGGCGGCCAATAATATTCTGGTGACTCTTCTCCGTGGCAACAAGAAGCAGCGAAGCTGATGATAACGCTTGCGGGAGAGACACTGTGCGAGATGGCGGGTCGCCGTTAGCGTTGGACACTGGCGCGCGCGGGAGGGGAGGCCGCCTGTGCGGTTTGTCGGGTTGCTGGTAGCCGCTCTCGCGTCCCGTAGCGGGCGGCGCCTAGGCAGGGGGAATCGAAGGACGGGACCGGTTTTTCTACACAGAACACCCGATTTTTCTCACAATCGCGCGACGGCGAGCCGCTGGGTCGGGTCGCTTCGGCTCGGCAGCCGCAGCCAGCAGGAGGCCGTGAGGGAAAGACGACGGGGTGAGTTGATGGACAGCATGTGATCATTTGATGGTGGTAGAGACGAGCAGCGAGCGAGCGCGAACAGTGCGGGGGACGGGGAGACGGACAAAAACTACCCCTCGGATACCAGCGATTGATCGTTGGAGCGGGGCGTCCGTCCGTCCGCGTCTCTGGTTCCAGCATGCAGCCTTGCCTCCTGCCGATCTCTGTAGAACGCTGGCCCGGCTGGTTGTCTGGTTGGTCTCCTGCGATGATAAGAAGGTTGTGTACTTGTACTGGGTTTTTACCAGCGTCGTTGATGATGTCGCAATGGGTTCCCCCCGTGAGCCGCGCGGTTTCTGTACTGGGTACTGACTGGCTCATCACTGTGCGGTGCATGTTGCCACAGGAAGAGACGGTGTGCGGCGTCGGCGGATCGGCGCTGTCAACTCTACTACCCAAGTGGGGATGAACTGAACGACGAGAGTACAGTTCGGGCAGTGTGAAACCGTGAGAGGGAGCAGTGAATTGGAGAATAGTCCATTTTACCTGCGAATTATATTTTATTTCCTCAACCGATAAAACTTATTATAACACGTTAAGTATCAATATTATATCAATTTACCTCTTTGTATGGCACATTGGCTTGGCTCACCTCATGAACGTTTTGCTTAAAAAATATAAAAAAACATATGATTAGGTACCTTCTTGTCTTTCTCTCATTTACCTATCCTCTTCTTCCCTAGCGAGTTGAGTTTGAGTTAGAGAGAAACTATGGAGAGAAGAGAAAGAGAAAGGGCTCCCAAAGCTTGAGCTGGCAGCAACCGCTTGTCATCATCATGGTGGTGGTGGCATCTCCCCTTGTAGCTTGCTCGATTGGCAGGAAAATGGTGGCATAAAATTATAGTGTAAAAACAGAGGTTAGTGAGGACAGACATGGCGATCAGGTTCCTTAAAATGGCCTTTATACTTGCCACCTCTATTATCATCAAACTTTATGAGATGCTTTTACATACTACTTGACAAGGTGGCTGCAGAGTTGGTTACGGAGTTGGAGAACCGCAAGAAGTAGTTCCACTAAAGCCCAACCCTATCTCTACCCTCAAGGTGAGGTCAGCCACTGTTGGACCTTAGGTGGTGGCTAGAGAACTAGGCCTTTGAGGCCAATAGGCCTTATTCACAAAGCGCGATGACGGAGGTGCAAAGGGAAGACTCATACCAGTAGCTCCAATAGGGTGGCGTTGATTTTTTTAGAGGGGGGCATGGTGGCTCTGATGGCGGCATCAATTGAGGCGTGGGAACAAGGACGTTGATTAGGGGATAATTGAGATGGCTTCAATGATGATGGTGATTGGGAGGGGTGGTACTATAGACGGAAGTGCCTATTTGATGAGGTACTAGAGATGATTCATGAATCACAGTTTTGAAAGGATCAGTGGAGACTAAAGAGAGAGATTAGATGTGATATGGGCAATCTTTTCTTTTTCACCTGTATCTAGGAGTTGCTGGCAGAGTAGCTAAAGACTGAAGTAGAGGGAGAGAAGAGGGGAAGAGAGAGAGGAGAGAGGAAGAGAAGATGGGAGGAGAGAGGTCATGACATATGTGTCCTTGAGATTTTTTTTCTAAGAGACCTACATATATGGGTCCATCTATTCTTTATTATTTTTATTTTTATTGCTAGCTATAATGTTGTGTAAATGTTACGTAGATGTCATGTCAGATGAATACTACGTAGAATAAAATTGCTCTTTAAATTGTCGGTTTTTGATTGAGGAAGCTCATCTATCTAGTTTTGAGTAAATCTGACCTATAGTTAAGGGAGCATGAATAGACTCCCAGTGAATTCAAATGGTCCATTTTGTGACATTTGTTCTAGATTTCCAATTTCCAATTTCCAAAGCCCAATATTTGAGCAAAGCCAGACTCGGGGCCGAATGCACATGTTATGGTTCTCAACGATATCTCACCTAAACGGGTTCTTTGATAATTTGTGTAACTATTTTATACGCTTACGCAGCACAAAGCGATCGCAAGAACAGGTGAACATTATCTGCTATCTTGTTTATGTGACACTTGCATTTGGGATTATTTGGAGTTTATTGGCAGTGATGCCCAAATTAGGCAGACGTTAGAGGGAGCCATCAAAATTTGAAGAATGACATGTTGCTGTTTTCAGCTGCTCGTATATCAATGAACTTCTATCATAAGCATTTCATGAAATAAGAAATCGATGAGTTCAGGATTAATTCCAGTTCCTACATCTCTACTTCACATTGTGGTGGGACGTCGACTTATAAGTTATAATAGATACATCATTTTAGTGACATATTGAGGCTCAGAAGTCAAGATCAATGTGAACTCTAGATTAGCAGATGGAGAAGTTTGAAGGAAGTAACCTCAAAAAACATGCAAGTTAGTAAAATGATGGATATTAGCATGACATTATGCCTTCCACATAATTGACATAAGTTGAGAGTTTTTTAGCCAAATTTATTTTCTATGTGAATACTTTACCTATTTCTTCTGTGGTAAAGGTTATTATGTCTTCTGCTACATTTCTGGTCTTCATGTCATTGATATATCTAGATATTAATAAATCAAAATCCTCATCTGGATGTTATTTCAGAGTTTGGAAATTGATATACATAGAGTTCAACCTTTTCTGGCTCAGATGCCCGTGTGCTTTGGGTGGAGTAATGATATTTGATTCTTTGAGATCTTCAATTTTGATTTATGACAGATATATGACATCCCGTATTCCCGTCTGATTTTTGCATATTTTTCTTTTAATTTGGTAGTGTGTATAATGTTTTCTTATCCTGCAGCCTCCATCCAAATATCAGGGAGAATTTCTAGGCAGGATTCCAATTCGTTCGTGAATCATAGGGAAAAGGAATTAATTCTCCGTGTTGTCGATATTCACACGAAAAAAAGTCCAAAATTCATTGTGCCTGCTAAGTTATACAACGTCCCCGCATCAAGGAAAAAATTGTACATGCTGCCGTCCAAACCTTACACTGTCGAGAGTTACAATATTGCTCCTCTTCCTACCAAATGTTCTGATTTTACTGCACTCAGCGTTGGTGATCTGTTCCACTGCCTCTGTCGAGGTATCAAGCTTCAGTGCTGCACAGGCCATGCATCATTGCATCTGATACACTCTAAAATGTCTTAACCATCGTTATGTTCAATGCAATGTGCACCGTCTTACTAATTGCATCAAACCTTTTCCTCTATATTCAATGAAATGGGAACCGTCTCGTGCCGATTCGTTCAAAAATATATCTTAATCATACATTATGTTCTGATCTTACTAAAGCCTGAGCCGTCTAATCCATTCGGACATTACGTGGCTGCTATCTGAACCACGTCAGGCTCAAGCTCAACACTGTCCTCCAAGATTAGCCTTGTCCCCACTGCGGCGGCCGACGGCGGAAGAAGAAACAGCAGCGCCATGCACCGGCTTCCTCTGGCCTCACGGTCAGCGGGCCCGCATCGCACAGCCGCCGCTCGCCGCGTTCCTCGGAGGACGACGACGGCGTGCTGCGGCAGCCCGAAGCAGGCGGGAACGCGCACTGGCCGCGGGCCGCCGTCATTTGCCTCTCTTGCCGTCGCTGCGTCGGCGGCGGCAGAGCGTGCGGCCACGCCGCTCTTGGCCGCGGCGGCTCTCCTCCTTTCTGTCACATCTCCTGGCTTCCTCGCTTCCACACCGCCAGGTTAGTCCTCTTTGCCAATCGACTTAGATGCGTACTAGTAGAAGCTAGTATCTCTGAAGATATGTGAATTCAGTGGAAAAGCAGAAGTAAATCTGAATGAATTTACATAACTACACCAAGCATGATTACCAATTTATCATATTGCTCGAATGTACGCGTTGCACATCATATTCTTGTAAACTGGATACCAATCTGATCGGCTTCTTTCCCTTTTGTCGTTTTAGCATTTGCTCAATCCGAAGGCACCGCACTGTTCCGGAAGGCGTGCATCGGCTGCCATGATATGGGAGGAAATATCCTACAGCCGGTAAGTTTCTGAAACCATTATTACTCGACGGCCGGACGCCAATTTCAACTTTTTTCTTCTCTCTTTGGCCATTGTCTGTTCTGAGCTTGCTGATTTGTCACGTACAGGGTGCCACTCTGTTCATGAAGGATCTTGAGAGGTATGTATGCTCTTGTAAACTTTGGCTGGTCATTGTTGGATTGGATTTTGGTAAAATTAAGGGCAAATTTGCTGCAGAAATGGAGTTGCCACAGAGGACGAGCTATACAACATAACGTACTACGGCAAGGGAAGGATGCCGGTGAGTAATTATTCTTAGTTGTTACCATGACGATGCTCGAGTAGAAGAAATTACAGAAGTAGAAGTACTCTGATTGTTCATCGTGTGTTTAAATGTGTTTGCTGCGTCCAGGGATTCGGAGAGAAATGCACCCCGAGAGGACAGTGCACATTTGGACCTCGGCTGGGCGAAGATGATATCAAGCTACTGGCTGCGTTTGTCAAGTCGCAAGCTGAAAACGGCTGGCCAAAGATCGACAGCGACGGAGATTAATTCACCGACACAACAGAGACGAGAAGCTAACATTGTTCAGTGAATCAGTATACAGTTTGGAGTCAGGTGTGCTGATTGCATCTGTAAATCCCAATGAAATTCACACAAATAAAAAGCAGTTAGTTTCCCCGTGAGATTTATCTAAAAAACACGTGAAATTCCTACAAAAATGTCATGTCAAGCGTTACATAGGTGGCAAGTCAGCTCTCTGACGGCGGTTGGTAGGGTTGGTGAGGCCGCGCGCGACGGCGACCACAGCATGGTTGGGGTTTAAACACGAAGAAAATCACGAAGCTTTTGGGAAACGAGCGGCGGCCTCGTGTCTGTGTGTGAGGTGAGGGGGAAGGGGGAGGAAAGCTGCGTCGCATCGCACGGACGCGCGCGCCGCGCAGCCAGCGATGCTACCGCGCTCCCACTCGCACGCGGCCGCGCGGCGGCGCTCCGGCCTGGGCGTGCAGCTCTGCTCCGTGGTCGCGGCGCTCCTTCTGCTCGTCTCCCTCGCCGTCCTCCACTCCCGCCTCTCCTCCTCCTCCTCCCCGTTCCCCCTCTCCTCCTCCTCCGGCGACGCGGTCTCCAACTCCTCCGCACTTGTGGAGGACGAGGACGACGGTGCCGCGGTGCTCGATCCCACGGTTACGATTACGGCAACAACAACCACCACCACCGTCGCCGTCGATTCCACCACCGATGGCTCCTCCGTCTCCAACCCTGAGGACGATCCCATCGACGAGCTCGACGTGCTCGACGAGGACTCCGCCTCCGGCCTAGGCGCGGCCGATGAGGTCCCCGCCTCCGCGTCCGCGTCGTCCCTCGTTTGGGACCACGCCGCCGGCGTCGCCCGCCTGCCCTTCCGCCTCCCCGCCGCCGGCGACCCCCTCCAGGCCGGGTTACCTCACCTCGAGCCCGCGCATCGGATCGCCGCCGACGCCTTCGGATCCGACGACGAGCCGGTGGATCTGGAGCTCCGGATGGAGATCTCGTCCATCGCCGGGGTCGAGGACGCGTTGCTCCTGAAGCCTGCCTCCAGAGCTGCCGAGACGCGTCTCCGTGCTGGGTGGGCGCGGTGGTTGGAGGGGAAGGCCGACTACCTCCGGCGCGATCGGATGCTGCGGTCCAACCTAGAATTTCTCAATCCCCGCAACCACCCGCTGCTTCAGGACCCGGACAGCCCCGGCCTTACCGCTCTCACCCGCGGCGACCGCATGGTGCATCGGATGCTTCTCGCCGAGATAGAGAAGGCTGCTTCCAAAAAATTTGAGCGGCGGAGCCTGCAGTCGTCTGATAGTAAGCAGGGAATGGGAGTAACCGATAAGGTGCAACAGAGGAAGTGGGGATATTATCCGGGAATTGATCCACATTTGGGCTTCAGTGAGTTCATGGAGAAGTTTTTTGAGCGTGGGAAGTGCTCCATGAAGGTGTTCATGGTGTGGAACAGCCCACTGTGGGTGTATGCCGTACGGCACCAGCGTGGGCTGGAGAGCCTACTGCGACAACACCCTGAAGCTTGTGTGGTCATGCTGTCAGAGACGCTGGAGCTGGAGTTCTTCCAGGAGTTTGTGAAGGAAGGGTACGTTCCTGTACTGCTCATTCTGTGATTCTTCTTAAGGGTAGTTTTCGATTAATCAAAGGTGCTAATTTTACTATCTAACAATAATTAACAGAGAAATGAATTTATGCTTCTGACTTAAAACCTGAAATGACTTGATTGGTACCATAACAATCCAGGACTACTATTTAGTGTTTGAGGTATCACATACTATTAATATTGGCCACGTTAGTAATGAAAAACTAGCAAAACTGTGATTATTTTACCTAATAGATTTTTTGTGGAGTCTTGTCTTATTGACACGTGGAGGGAAATCCAATCAAGTCAAGGGGCCCAATATGCATTCCAGTTTGACTTAATTTAACAATTTTCAAATCTTACAAATAGAACCTAGATATTCCCTTGCCATTTGAGTGTCTGAGATCCTACTGTCAAATTTTCCGAAGATAGATCCAGACAACTAAGCTGTTGTATCACATGCTGTAGTTATTGTTTAACATGCACTATGAATTTCACATGATAATGAATTGATGTCTCTTTGGATGAGTCTTAATTTTTTTTTGAGGTGAAACGTTCACATATGTTGATATATTCAATAAAGCAAGTAATGTCGAGTTTTGAATCATCTTATAATTTTCACTACCAGAACTCTTGATTGTCTCAATGGCCTTGTCAGATCCAAAATGATTTCGAGCTGAAATGGACGCTCTCTTGCAAATCTGTGGCCACCACAAGACCAGGAAGAACTAGGGTTCTAGAGCTCTACAGCTAAGAGATGCTAGAATATGCTTTTTCTTCTTCTTACTTCATTCCTTGATTACGCTGGGTTATATACCCCCAACCCCAAGCGCAGAGCTCACCACAGTAATTCCGAAGTTACAGACTTAGTTCAGTTATTACAGGCCAAATGTAAATGTGGAGAGAGTAAACAATAAATACAACTCTACTCTTCTCTATTATATTATGCGGTAATTTCGAATGAGTCCATCGCCACCGCCCAATCTTCATAATGGACTCATGAAGCGGTATCTTCCAGCCAGCTACTCTGAACTGTCTGAAACTTTATCTGAAGTGCTGAATTTCTCTGAACTATTCTGAAGATCAACTGAACCTGACACAGTGGCCGTTGGTGGCTATAAACCTTATTACTGTACTGCTATTTGAGCTCTCCTTGGAAGTGATTGCATCGTTAGTGGCATTTAAAATTTGATTCTATAATTTTTTCCTGATTTGTGATTGATTTTGTTCATTTGCTGCCACCGTTTGCTTGGAAAGTCCTTACTTCTCATAACTGAACTGTGCTCCTCTCTATGTTGCATCCACTGATGTTTTCAGCTAAGTCCCTACAGCAAGAGTTACCCATTAGCCCCCCTCCTCAAACACCCACGCACGCCATCCCCATTGTTTTTCTCCTCCATTACCTTCAGTCAAGTGTCATAAGGTCATCTACAGTTCAGTAACTGACATACTGCTTCTGCAACATAAACCGCTCACGTTTTTTATAACCCTGTAACTTTTGTAGTTTGAAGATCCATTTATTTTAACAATTCCTTTTGTTATTTGTGGAAGTGTGAACATAACTTATTTATATATTTGTGTGGCTACTATCTACTAGGTACTGGAGCCAAATCATATATTTTCAGTTGATCTGTCATCTTAAATAATAGAATTAAGATATTTTTCCACAGTAACTATTCATTTAGTGTTATATTTGAACTTCAAACTTACATTCCAAATCATGCGTGATCAGTTGATCTGCCATCTTAAATCATAGAATTAAGATATTTTTCCACAGTGACTATTCATTTAGTGTTGTATTTGAACTTTAAATTTAAATACTAGAAGCAGCTTTTATTTACTTTGTATGGCAACTAATGCAACTTGCATGTGATTGATTTCCTCTTACAGATACAAAGTTGCAGTTGCGTTTCCAAATCTTGATGAGCTTTTGGAGGGTACTGTAACCCATGATTTTGTATCAGCGTGGAATGAATGGCGCAAAACAAAACACTATCCGTTGCATTACAGTGAACTAGTACGCCTTGCTGCTCTTTACAAGTAAGACAAGAAAGGACCAAACTTGTTTAGTTACATGTAACTTTACTCTTTAGAATATAGAGAGATATTGATATATCTTATTGAAAATAAAATCTAATATAGTAATATATCAACATAGAAGAATCCATAAGTAATGAATTCTTGGTGAAAGAACATTATCTCTTAGAAAGGAACTGACCGAAACGATTCCACTGAAAGAAGTTGAGCAGCTTTCTGCTGAATTTAATACTCCAATTTATAATATATGTATAAATCCATAAGCTTCTAAAAGTGCAACTAGCATGAGTGAACATCACAACACAAATATAGTCACCAACAGATTCATATATTCAATTGCTTACAAATAGCGAAATACAAATTAATATTCATATTGAATTGAAATACTTTCTTCACAAATAAACATTTAGCTAAACACAGCATAAACATCTAATTAAGAGAAGTACTATGCTCATTTTGTTTAGTGGATCACTTTAGAATTTTTCTGGAGCAGACTTTAGTTTTCTGAATGAATTCTCAGTTCGCTGAGCTATATCAGTATTTTGTTTATTTGCTGCCATGAAAGCAGTTGAGTAGTTGACATAACATCAAAAGGGGGAATATTCACTTTCACATATGAACAAATGATCAAGGATACAAAAAAAAACGTGTGAGGTTTAAATGCCAGTATCAAAGCTATAGAATCAAAGCGGGTGGATGAAATGACGAAAATAATCGGGTATTCTCTATGATAAAAAGATACATAAAAAATAAAAGGTAAATTTTATAAAATAATGATTAGATTTATGATGTTGTATGATGTAGAATGTTGATCTATAAAAATATAATATATTTAACAGTTAAGTGTTGTGAAGATGTGTATGTTATGTTGAATTTATAGACATATAAGAGGATTAGATTTAAAACGATGATATATGTAATAAGTTAGGAATAATATCAATTAAAAAAAGTTTATCTAACTGATTAAGATGTTTTGAATTGATCCAACGGAAGCCTTCAGAAGCACTCGTGCATAGTAGACTCCTAAGATGCGATAATAATATGATGATAGACAGGAGAATGCTGAAATTGATATGGAAAGAGACAAAAAAAACTTAAAATGTTGGAATATTTGTAAAGTTTTCTTTAAATAGGATTGCATGAAAAATAATTATTTCCGTGTTTGAGCCTTAATATATGCTTTCTGTTAGATTTATTTTTAGCCTACCTATTTATTTGAGACTAAAAGGTTTTGATGATAAAGATGATGATTTTATCTAAACATAACATAGTTATGAATACAAATTTAGTTCCTTTCCTTTTTTGAATAGGACTATTATTCACTTGTGCCTCTGTGCCCTATTTGCAGATATGGTGGGATATATCTTGACTCTGATGTTGTTGTACTTAAACCTTTAAACACACTCCGGAATTCTATTGGTGTTGCCAAACAAGATTCTGAAAATTCCATTTTTAGTGGTGCTGTATTAGCATTTGAAAAACACAGGTAGTAGTATTGTATAGTTTTTTTTCATTGTAACTGTTTTCCGCTTTCCTTCTGGACAACTTGTTTAAAATGATGTATATTGCTTTTCTGCATTGAAAATTGGACATAATTTAGTCAGTTACCCTTCAAGATCAGTGTGCTGAAACTCTGTAAAAAGGAAAAGACATAATACTGGAATTTTCAAAATAATTGCAATCAAATTAAATGAGAGATCTGGTGATGTATTAGCCGGAGGTTACCAAGGTAGTAGGTCTTTTAGTATGGTTTGATAATTAATGCAATTTAGTTGAAAGTGCACTTCAGTGCTAATGTGCTATTATCTAATAGCCAACTATGAATTAGTATACAGATCATGAATCCATTATCTTTTAATGTTTTATTTATTTTTAGGGGGAAATGTAAAAATGTGTTGCTGCTGTTATTTTGGTCTGTTCCTTTTGTTACAGTTATACTATGAATTAGTATACGGATCATCAATGAGGTTCTAGAAGTACCATTTTGTGTATTGTGTGAATTCTCTGATAAGTCAGGGAGCTAACTAGGTCATAAAATGTGATGGCTATAAGTAACAGGTTTCAAGTACACAAGGTTTACATAGCCTCTTAGTTTCCTTTGTTGATTATAACTTTGCAGGCGTACATATACAATTATGCATTACTATTACTGTCATAGCAATTATGTATTTTTCACCTAGCTTATGTTAATTGCAGCCCTTTCTTAGCGGAGTGCCTGAAGGAATTTTATTCAACATATGATGATAAACTCTTGCAGTGGAATGGTGATGAACTTATGACAAGAGTAGTCAGAAATATGTCTGGCAAGGCAGATCAAAACAGTGGGCATCTTGACATAAAGTTTGAACCCTCCATTGCATTTTATCCTATAAGTTCTACAGATATTACAAGGTATGCTGAATTCATTTTTTCAATTTTACTATTTGAAAACGATATTCAATATTAAGTTTTAAGATTGTTTGTCGGTGCATCAAAGTTCCATCTCAATCTCTCAAGCTGCAAGGTGAACTATTCAGATTGGAATGTTGCATTTTAAGATAATTTAAAGCATAGATTCTAGGAATTTGAGGCAGTGTCATGTTTATACATTAGTTCTAAACTTGAAGTTACGTATGCCATGTTCAAAATAGACTATTGTGTTTTCTATGACATGTCGCTGAGATGCCTGTCAATTTGGAAAAAAAATGCAAATAGGTTGTACAGGTAGGGTGGTTTTAGGAAGGAAAAGCCACTATAAGGCAGACGCAGAGAGGTGGAGGTCAAGGCTGTTGAGCTCATTTTGCCTTACTGCATGCCTTCGTGAGCTTGTCGTTGTTGCAGTGATGTGCAGGCCTGTTGCACTTTTGTCATAATGCCATCACATGTTATTATGTTAACCACCACTGAGATGCCTGCCCACACCAAACCTGGACCTTTTTTTAATCCTATTCTCATCTATTGCTATTGGCTCTTGCCTGTAACATGCTGTTTCTTTTCCCCGTCAACCATTTCCGAACCCTCTGCGGTGGCCATCAAACACCTCTATCACGGCCACCTCACCAGGTTATAGTGCTTCTGAGAAGTTTTGCTTTTGACTCTAGCTTTGGTTGCTAGTTTGTGTTACCTGGAGCTATGCTCGCTCATCTCCATTACAGTAGTCCTTGAACTGAATTGAACCCAACAATTTCAACTAAATTTAACCAAAATTAAACTAAACCGGACAAAAATTGTTGAAACTGGACAGCTCAATCTAATCAACTACAACTTAATTCCCTAGTGGTAAGTAAGTCAATGCATGCAGCCTTACCGTAGAGCTTGTGTTGCTGGGTCAAGCTGTCCCTCCCAATCGTCAGTCATAATGGCTGCACTGGATGCCTGCCCCTTTACTGCTGGAGCGGATCACCCTGAAGTGCGGTAGCATTGTCTCCTCGATCATGCTTTTTGCCTGTTGACAGACCAGACTTGGTCTGCATTCTTCATGACAGGCGGCTTTGTTGAGGATGGCCTTCTACTTGACCCTCATGCTTCAACATTGAGATTTCTGCAACCTATGAGCTAGATGTATGTCAACCCCTCCCAGAAATCAACCTTCTACATATATTTGTTGTTTAAGTAATTGTTGACTCTTCATATGTGTGGCTACAAATTTGCAATATGCATACTCATTATGATATTCATATACTGCAGGTACTTTTCAGAAGCAGATAGCACGGATGAAAAAGTCCAACATGATGCTCTGTTTTCTAGGATTGTAAATGACTCTACTACTTTCCACCTCTGGAACAGCATTACTTCTTCGCTGGTTCCTGAACCCAACAGTCTTGTTAAGAGAATCCTTAACCGTTACTGTCTCCATTGCCTTGATGTTTTATATTTTGTAGCGGCCTGAAGTTCTCACGAAGAGCTTCCTTTTGGGTTAGAATACATACACAGATGAAATTCATGAGTTTAATGGGCGACAATATGGCTAGTAGTATAATGCTGAATTTTGCCCGAAGATTAGTGGGGGGATAAGATGGTGGCATTGTAGATATATATTCTTTTGAACAGGGCTTCAGTGTCGGTGCTACAAGCATGTACAATTGTGTTGACCTAACTCCCGTTCACTTTTTGACAGCAAATGTGCCTACTGGAAACACTCAACTCAAGAACTAGAGGCATTTGGAAATTGAGATGTTTAACCAGTTGATTTCACCTGTGTGCCATTTGTAGTCATCTTACTTTCTAACTTGGGCATATCATTATTCATTACCGAACAAGTATTTCTTATTTGCAATTTGTCATAACATGAGTCACAGACAAAATGGGATATATGGTGAAATGGGTTTTCCTCATGACACTTGGAGACGGAGGGAGAAAGAGAGGAGCCAAACCTTGTGTGTGAGAATGGGAGGGAGTCTCACCTTCTTGGGTTCAAGGATATATATACAAACGGGAATGGTAAGGACCGGTATACCGTCGGTCAACTCCCTTTCTTAGTGTCTTTCGTTTGTCTCGACATGAGGATCAAGTGCAGGGAGGAACGCAACACGGCGATGGCCGGGCGCCCTGCCCTGTATCGTGCAACTCTCAGGTGGCTTGTGGCCTATGTGCGCTCTTGTGCGTCCGTCCGTCCACTGCGCCGCCGTCCCCCGCGGATGTGCGGCTCCGCTCCCGGCGCCGGCGAGCCGGGACACGCACGCTGGTGGGAGGAAGTGGGACTTCGTGCAGTTGTTGTGGGACACGTACGTCGTCCTCGCCGACCACCATCCCGGCGCCCAGGAGCGCGCCGCCACCACACGGGAAGGAGGAGGAGGGGTGAAGCGGGCGAGGGAGAGCAGCCGTAACCTGACGAGCGTGTTCCTCCGGTCCTCGTCCAGGAGGTTCGAGGAACCAATCAGCTAGTGCTCTCTCTTCTCTTCCATCTTCTCTCCATTAACAATAGCTAGTAGTACTAGTAGCACGTATTACTGGCTCACTGCCTGAAAAAAAAAAATACTCCGGCTCTTCCGCGGCGGAATGCTCCGGGTCATCTCGACGACATCGAAATTATTTCAATCACTCACGGTGAATTTTGTGGCTCGACTGGTCGTTCACTGGCACGCTCCATCGAATAGCTTGCGCATGGACGGACCTCCGGTCCCTGCATTGGTACCGACGAGTAATGACTTGGTACTGATGGTTAATGGTTAGTACAGACCGGTATCGACTCATGGTAGCAACAGGTATCAGCAGGTATTGATTGATACTGATGAGTATCATTCTAATATGCATTTATATAATATTATATCTGGTATTGATAGATGTAAGTGTACTGTTTAATATTATACCATTTAAATGAAATTCTATGTTATAACAGCCATTATGGGGAAAAGGAAATTTGTCTTCTATCCCTTATTTACATGACCGACAATTATGTAAACTATGGGAAATATTATAGGACATATATTTCCCTAGTATATTATTAGGTATATTTCTTGGACATAACACTCGGTAGGATTTGTTTCTTCGAGACATCTTAAGAGAAGAGGTAACTGTCCCCGACACAATTTGAGCAATTTGGCAAATACAAGCAATTATATCAAATGTTTTGAATGATAAGGTGTAGCATCTATCAAATGTTGGTTCTACTGCAGCTTCCTCCTCTTGTAGGAGACCATCACCTTCCCCTTGGGTCCAGGCATGACGACATTCCAGTCCGTCTCCGGGAACGGCGACACGAGTTCTAGTTCGAAGTTCCTTAGCAGGTGGCTCCAGATCACCTTGATCATGTACGCGAACGCCTCGCCGAGGCAGGGGTGCCGGCCGCCGCCGAACGCCGTGTCTCGCCGGCGGTGCGCTGGGATCGGGAGGTATGGGAACACGATGGTGACGAGGCTTATGCTGTCGTTGGGGTCGCCGAGGAGCGCCGGGACCTCGCCGAGCATCTTGGCACAGACCTCCTCGCCGAACAGGCACCTGCAGGCGTTGAGCGTCACGACGTGCTCTAGCTCGTGCTTCAGATCGACAACACCCGATTGCTCCCATCTCCCAAAGTACTCCTGTACAGTATAGAGTATCTGAGTATAGACGTGTGCCCATATGACCATATCAAACATGACTTTCGTTTCATAACAAGTTTACTTAACGTAGTTCTCAGTATAATATCATGTTGACGATAAAACAATATCATATTCATGATAAAATAATGCTGGATACAAAGGAGAAACTTTGGTATTGACATATTAAGAAAGAAAGGTGAGAAGCCTAGATTTAGTCGAATCCAGGCCTGGGCATTTCTTCCACTTCACCATGGACCATAAAAAACAAGAAGAGGAATTTGTGTGCATTGCTAGGGTCATGTTCAAGATAGACAAATGAATGTGAAACAATACTTCTCAAAGCAAAACAAAGAATTTGAAACAATAGTAGTAGTAGAATACTAAATTAACTATATTAAGCTGCATGCAGTCCAAATGGTAACGAAAAAAATTCTAAAAACATAAATAGTGCATGTGTCATGGATTGCTCCATAAACTGTAACAGCTACTCCATCTCATCATAATTATTTGATAGTTAGAACATGATTTGATCAAATTTTTAAAAACTTTAATCATCAATATATTCTAAAAACTGAATTTGTAAAATAAAAAATAATAAGCATACATTTGCTTTAAAAAGTAGTATCATAATATCATAAATTTAGTAGCCTTTATAAACTTATTCTAGAATACAACTGATGTATACATTTCTTTTTTAATTTGATCAAATATTATCATAAATGTCAAATATTAATGATAAGAAGGAATGATTATTTGTTGCACGCATACCTCCACTTCACGGACCATGAAACTAACGTAGGTCCTCAACTTCGCTGGTTTCATTGTATCACCTAAGAACCGGAGCTGCTCTTTCCAAGTGGCATAATCGACGTCGAAGGCAACTCCTGGGCCAAAAGTCGGAATGATGAACCGGGAAACCACGTCTTGGCTGATCTCTGATTCCAACCCTTTGAAGAAATGCATTGATTCTTCTGGTCCAACCAAGAAGGTCACCTTCCGATGCAGAAATCACATGGTGAAGACGCTTCCCATCTCTGCATAGTTGTCACGGATCACTGCCAATGGGCTCCTGATGAGCAGTGCTGGTAGAACACCTAGAACAGGAGCTCCGTATGTCATGGGTGGAGGTGGTGGTCTCTTCGATGTCGTCGTAGCACTGATGGTTCTCCCAGTTCCAATCTAGCCCAGGATTGCTGCAGCAATAACAAATAGAGCAAAAGGCAACCATAGGAACCCTCTTGCTAGCTCCATCGATGGTAGGGATTCTAGGGAAGAAACTGCTGTAAGATCAAGGCAGAATATCGTTTCAATTACACACACACACACACACACACACACACACACACACACACATATATATATAATAGGGTGAATAGCAATACGCCCTGAAGTTTTGTCTCAGGTGCAATCAGTCCTTGACGTCTTATATTATCCAAATTAGTCTTAAAAATTTGTCATGCGAATCAATATAGTCATTGGACCCATCGAAAATATTATATGAGCATACCATGTCATCATTGCATGAAAGGTCTGTGTTTAAATGTTCAATCTACCCTTATATATATCATTTAAAAAAATAAAGGGAAAAAAGACAAATAAATACAACATGGAGACAAACTTTGGGCCGGCCCTTTATTTTCCCTTTTTCTTTCTTTTTTCAATGATAAGGGTATTTTGGCCATTTAAATGTTAACCTTGCATGTTGAGATGACATGGCATGCGCATGTAACATTTGCGGTGGGTCCAAGAACTATATGACTAGTTTAGACATACAAAATGCCAAAGACTAAATTTATTCGCAGTAAAACTTGAGGACCATATTGCCTATTCACCAATTTATTTATATATACTTGATGCTTAAGCTGCACACACACGTGCAGTTATATGGCTATATAAATTGTGACATGTCTGGAGCATATATGTAATTAGGCCAAGCTTGGCACGTGAAACAAGAAACATTAATTAAATATCATTTAAAATAGCGTGGGAGTGAAAAAAAAGAGAGGAGAGTTGGAAACAGGTGCAAACTAACGCACCTGTATGCTTGCATGGCGTGTTTTTTTTAGACTATTGAGTATTACGTTTGCCAATTTATGTACTTTTGTTCGCGTTTATATATTCATGGTTCAATATCCCATGAATTATCAGATTTAGGCACCGACGGTTTGGCACAGGCATACAATTTTCTGTTCAATTCTTAGCGCGTGCTTATATTTTTAAATAGCTGGACACCATCTCGTCAAATTCTTAACTGGCATATTTTAATAGCCACGACTCGATCTGCGGCAGTCAGATGTATTTTCATGAAACATGACAGTAATCAATGAACTGAACCTGATTAAGTTAATTATGTTCCTTGACGACTGTACGTAGGATCAAAGCTCTATTACTTTACTCTCTCCGTCAATAAGAATTTCTATTTTATTTAACAGAAATTAAGATTAAAAAGAAAATATTTTAATCCTTTGGATTTAATGTAGGAGGTTGGAAATGAAAGGGTTGTTGGGGGTGAAATAAAACAAATTTTGAATGAGAAATAATTGATAAGATAAGTAATAATATATGAATATTTATATTTGTGGACAAATTTTAAACGCGTGGAATACTTATATATGTGGACAATATATCTAAAAACTTCTTTGCCTATCTAGTTATCTGAACACGTAAAAGATTGGAAGGTCTGCTTAACTCCAATATAGGTCCTTCGGCTTCAAGGTGTTTTCATCGTTGGGTTGCTAGAGTTACGAGTATGCCAATCAATTTGACCTCTAATTGACAAGGAATATAGATATAGTTAGATTATCGAGCCAATCGATCGATAGTTTGATATGGACTTCTGCTATTGGCTAGAAGTATTGATAGGGTTAGGATAACTATCGGCTATAAGTCCGATACACCCTTGCTATCGGCTGGTGGTTGATAGTAATTGTAACGCTCATATATAGGCTAAAAAGTCAATGACGACATAGATAAATGTCGAGAAATAAAATAAAAGACTTATTGGCTGTAGAGCCAATGAAGTTTCGAATAGAATGCACGATAAGCGTTAGAGAGTGAAGTCTGATCTCTTAAAAGGACGAGATCCAGCGACCATCGATGACGGTACCATTAGAGCTAACCTTGATAGATTGGATCAAACCAAGACGGTATAATGTTGAGAATAACGACACCGAAATGATGTGAGCTAGATTGAATATAACAACGGAGGAATCGGATGAACCCATCGGCTGCTATCGGTTACGGGTCCGATGTAGGCATATAAGTAAAATCATCGGCTAGTTGAGTTGATGTGGGAAACAAAACTCACTAAGTCTCAATGCCAGATCTAACAGAACCATATTGATCACTAGCGTATTAATCGCTGGGCAAGATATATGTATATTGACTGAGAAGGCAATACACTAGGCGTGAGGCTCAATGTATGGATAACTTATCGGCTGGCCACTCTGATGAAAGATTACGTAAAGACTTATTCACCTATGGCTCAATCTACTATCAACAGTCTAGTAGATAAAACCTAACCGATACAGCACAAGACCGATAACGGCAGAAGAGCACGATAAGCTGATAGAACTAACGCGAACATGATATAATGTATTCAATCAGACTAAGAGACCAGATCTAACCGATACAGCCTTAGACAGAGCGATACACTAGGATAATGGCGGGACTTATCCCTTCGCTGAAGATCGGATTTAACCAATGCAGCCTGCATGGAGAGTCAGAACTCACCGATAAAAAACCTAAATGAGCTAAGATGGCGATGCATTAGGATTATATATTGATATGTGTAGATATCTTACAAGGTTCTAGGGGGTTTATATTTATACCTTAAGGTTAAAAGAGTCCGATATGATTATAAACAAACTCTGGACGTTCTTTCCTAATAAAAAAACTTTCTCTAAGAAATTAGTAAAACTAACTAAACTTGCCTATCTTATAAGATATATTCTATAAAGATATAATTACGCTGCCATAGCTTCCACGACTCCTCCTCAGATCTGGTCTAATCTAAATAATCTTATATCTTTGATTGAATTGAATCCATCATCATCTATCCTATCGGCTCTTTTCCTATATTAATCGACATCTTTTCATAAGCCAATCAGCTCTTTGATCCTGTCCGTGGGAATTATCAAAATTTGGTATTAATAATATGCTACACTACCTTAGTACATAGCCTCTAACTAATCAGAGACTACACATGAAATGTAACCCTAGGCATCCTAAAACCTCCATAAATTAAGGTAGATTGTACCTAAACCCTAGCTATCCTACCCATTCAATCTTGTTGATATTTTTTGATTTTTTTGAATTTGGTTCTTCTTCTTTAGTACAGTCTATTATATTTTGGAGGCATCTTGTGGTATTTTAAAAGAAGGGTAATCATGTTGTGTATCTTAGATTTCTATGCGTTGGAGTAAGTCAAGTTATTATTTCTCTCCTTTACTCATATTAAACCTATACTTCAACACTTCTACCATAGACATACATGATTTTAGATATGTTATATTTCATGCATGACTTGAATATAGAAAACCATATATATATATGCTAACTAACTTTGCTTAGGCCTATTTAGTTAGACCATGTATAAAATATAATAATCTTATGTAAGGTAGAATATATGAAATGGTTGTTGTGAGTTGGTTAATACTGTCTTATATCGATCGATATAAGGTATGTGAAGAATGAACCTAATACGATTGTAATTTTTGAATGGTATAGATCTAGCTAATTAGGCAATCTAGCAAAGGTGGTATCTCTGTATAGTGGTTTATTTGAAACTAAAGCCTCGCTGAGAAGGTGAATACCGCCAAGAAGGGCAAATGTGATATATATCGGATATTGGTAAATATATGTTTGAGATTAATTATGATCACATGAATTTTTGTGAAACTCTGGTTGTGATGACGGGGTATCATACAACCAGCTCCTCTAAGACTCAAGGAATGTTAGAACTCCTCTCGTTATCGATAACAAATGTTCAGAGCGTATAAAGGCTAAAATTTATAAAATAGGTACCATTAGAGAACCGAAAGCTTGGTATATGAGAAGGCTAATTTCTTTGGTACATTATTGGTTACGGATAAAGCTTATATCTTATAGTATTTTAATCTATTTAAATATCTATGCTTATGGTTATATGAGCACTAGGACTCATTATTATCTAGAAACTTAATTATTTATATAATATTTTATTAAATCCCGTTACATTTTAAACATACTGGGTTTAATACTTTTCTAATTCATATATTGTACTTAGGGTTATTTAATTATATAATAAAAACAATAGAGTTGTTTCTAGAAAGAACTTCTACTACAACCACAATATGTAATAAAATATCTTCGAAGATATTTAAATATATGCAATAAAAATCTAACTTAATTATGTCTGTATTAACTTACTGTTTCAGGTTTAATATAGTTTTTAGTTTACTTCTCTAAATCTTAAATTCGGGTCCTGACGGCCACACAGAATCGTTGGTGAAGATTGAGAAAACGACTCCCCAGGAAAGAGATGTTTTCGACGAACTCTCTCCCTCTCGCCAGGGAGAACGAGACGAGAAAGGGGAGGGAGAGAGCGATACAGAAAACAAAATAAACGGCTATGGACATAGCGTGCAAATCGAAAATTTACACAGCGACAACGAGACCGGACCACGTTGACTCCCACGGGGCCTATCCGACGCGGGCCTATCCGACGCGGGCCCATCCACGCCGATTCCTGCACGAATAATGGCGAAAATCCAACAGCCAGAAAAACGTCAAATCTGAGGGAAAAATCACTCGACAGATATATAGCAAATTCGAATGTAAATACTGTAGAAAGCTGCAGGAAAGATTGCATGTGTGGTAGGTAGGTGTGTAAATGGCTGGATATATATTACATTATATTGGTTTGCTATGAAAATACGTTTCTATGTAAATTATTATCTTTTTTAGATAAACTACGTAAATATGATTGTGATCATGAATTCTGGAATCCGTAATCAAACATAAAAATATGAATAATTAAATATTGCTCATAACTAGACGTATACGTATGTAGGTACCATCCTTCCATTTAACACTACCTTTGAGATCAGGCCAACTCTGGACACGTGCGGGTTGTGCGACCGCACAGGGTCCCCAAATTAGACCGAATACACTTTATAACTGGGCTTTGTTTTTTATTCACTGCAGCCTAGTTTCGGTCCTGAAAGTAGTCAGCACACGAGTTTATAGATCACTTCGTTTCCCAATCGCTTTCGCTTCATTCCCGACCCGATCACCGAATGATTGATTTCTCCCTCTCGGACTCTCGCGGTCTCGCTGGACTGCGCTCCTTGCAGGTGTGCACGCCACACGACACTTGTAGTCACACGGCGACCAACTCTGATCAGGGCATGAGGCCTTCACCACCAGGCATCACCATCAGGCATCAGAGGTCACTTCAAGCCATTAGCCAACGCTCCAACTCCATGTCAACGGCCAAGCTCTAATTCCTTCTTATTAATGTTTTATTTTGTCACTTAAGTTTAGATCCTCATTTAAAGTTTCGCACGGACGGACGACCACCTATAGCTTATTTATGATAATTGATGCATTGATTGCGCTCATGGGGCTTCTTCTTTCCTGCTTCTACTAGATAATATCGACGAGTGGACGCACAGGGGCTGAAAACTATCGGATCACGACCGTTCAGATCCGGCTGACGGTAGGGGGCAGCGTGGTTTTTTTCTGTGGAGGCTAGATTTCTGTTCAAAGTATAATTTTATTAGAACTGAAGTGGAAATTAATAAATTCGGTATTTATTTCTAGAATATACTTGTTAAATCTAGCAAATTAAACCAATTGGCAATTGCCCTTTGTACATTCATCCACACCGTCAGCCTAGCATGACGCCATAGGCTTCCTGTAATCTTGCCTTCGTGCATGCACACGATACACTGTTAAAAAGACACCCATGTGCTGCCGAAGCTACCAGAGCGAGCGAGAGTGGCTGCTTTCTGCTGCGCTTGCTTGGGAGGATGCCCACCTCCTCGGTCCTCCATATCACATGGTCAAATAGGCTGCCTAGCATAACCCGACATGGGTACAACAAAACCATGGCTCAATGTCATTGGGTCAAGGCATGACACGTCATGCCGATAAGGTCCATAGGCCTAATTGTTGGTCTAGGCACAACATGTCATGCCTAAAATTGGGTCGTGCCAGCCCAGCTAGCCTGACAAGCGTGTTGTGCTAGCCCATAGCCTAAAACCATTGATAGTCAAACAAAGATTAAAATACTACACCAAATTATCAAAATAATAAAAATATTAAGTTGTTCATATATAGTGGTGGTTATCTTATTAAAATCTTTCTAGGTAAAAACTCACACCTCATAAGAAAACTCTAGAAAGAAAAAAAGAATATAACATAGCTCATAATAAGTTTGATAGTTCAAATGTCTAATATCTTACAATTATAAACTAAATCATATAGTCAAACTCTCACTCTCACTCATAGCCACTCATTATCACTATCACCCAAATCTAGTTCTAGCAGAAGTAGCAGCAACATCATCAACATCAAGCCATAGATTTTTGAATGATTCCTTAAACTCATTGTAGTATTGTGTTCTTGCTTCTCCAAGCTTCCAATATTTGATGTATGCCAATGTCTTCACTATTTTATGGGCTAAGTACCGACGCTGCTTCTCAATAATCCTGTCAGTTAAGGAGAAGCAAGACTCCAAAGAAATAATAGAAACAGGAACTGACATAACATTCTTAGCCAACATGGATAGAATTAAAAATGTTAATTTGTGCTCATGCCACTAATAAAGGATGTCAAACTCATTCTCAGAAAAAGTGATATTGTCATTGTCAAGGTAAACTGATAGCTCAGAGGCTAAGAATAAAGATAATGAAGATGAAGTATTACTGTTTAGAGGACCAACTACATATGATGCATTACCACCAAATATTTTGCCCTATGTTTGCTTTTTTCTTACCTATAGGTTCTAATGGTTGTGAAACCTTATTCAACCTATCTACACCAAACTTATTTTCATACTTATTAAAAAGCTTATATAATTTAGTCTTAATCTCACTAAAATATTCAATGTAATCAGTACAAGTACATTAAGCAAGTAGTTGAAGTACATAGACCTTTCATCTTAGCTCTAGGGTTAAGAATGAATACATATGAATATAACATGGTATATGCTATTAATACTTAACATATTTAAGCTTCATTGGAACAACAACATGTCTAAGATTGCCATCATTTTCATAATTATGCAATTGGCTAGTAGTTTTTAGAATATGATGCATCATTAAAGGACTTGTGGGATAATAAACACCAGACAGAGCAACAGTCGAAACATAGAACAATTTAAGAATATCTAACATCTTTTTTGCAACATACCAGTGAGTATCAGCCAAAAGAGATTGATCTTCATGCAAACCATAATGAGATGCAATAAACACAGAGAAAGTACTCCTATATGGTATTAGATGTTTAAGCGAGATATGTTGAGTTCCATCTCACATCCATATCTAAACCAAACTTTTTAAGACACACACCCATGGCAATGTAGAAGTTTTTGAATAAAACAATGTCTTGATTAGAGGAATTCAATAAAAAAATTATAGTTCTAAAAGCATCTGTGCAAGGCTTAAGCTCTTCAAATCAAAATTGACAATAAGATTAATTACATGACAAGCACAATACTAATGCACAACACTATAACTACAGGGTCTAAGAAGATTAACATGAACAGATTCATTATCAAGACCCCCAAGTACCTAGCAAATATAGGTGACAATATATTCATGGAAGATGCATTAGAAGTATTGTCTGAACTAACAGAAAATCCTATTTACTAAATCATATTTCTCAACTACAATAGCAATACATTCTGCAATGTTTGCATCAAAATGAGAGACCGTAATAAGCTTAAAGCCTATTACACTCTTTTGTATTTCCTAATTAGCATTGATAAAATGAGTAACAACACTTATATAATCCTCTTTAGTATTACCAGACTAAATATTAGAGGTTAAACCAACACAAGAAACAACAGGCAACACACATTTCTTAAGGTTATTGCGGTGTTCATTGAACAACTTAATAATATCCTCTAGTTGTGGTCTAGATACTTTAGCAAAATAAGGATTATGACCACTCTGAATGTACTCCTCAAATGCATCGGTCTCACTTATTCCTAAAGGAAGATCAAGCCTAGTTATTAAGCGACATAACTCAAAATGAGTAACATTAGGTTTATAATCCCAATTACGAACAATACCATTAGAGTTGAATACAAGCCTATACTAAACTTTAACAGCTTAGTCTGCCTTTTTTCAATATGATTTTTAATGCCTAAGCAAATGACTAGTACTAGCAGAAGATCTAGCAGATAATTTATGCTTACAGAACTTACAAATGGCGGCAAATCGAACATTCTTACTGTTCACAGTCTCAAATACCTCGTCAAAGTCATCTAAGACACCGGATCGGCTACGCTTGTAGCTTGATGATGATCGTGCATCAGTGCTGTTCGAGTCAACTAGCATCCCCGAACCCCTATCGGAGCAACACTGTTGCTGAGCATGGCAACAACGTCCTCTTTCAAGTCGTTGTCGTCCTTTGGGGGGGTCCATGATGAGGTCTTCATTGTCAGTGAAAGGATTGATAATATTGTCATCCGTCATGGCGATCTAGTGGGCTTCTTACCTTCCCTGTAGCTCCATTCCTCAACGGCGCACGCTATACCTGCATGACACACGAGACATCAGCCAACGACCTTTAATGTCATAAACACATAAAAAAGATTAGATGAGAGAACACTACAACTCTAGAAGAGAGGCTAGATCGAGCAGATCTAGAAGAAGAAATGTGTGATATGTACATCTAGCAGGTCTACAGAGTTAGGGTTAGAGATTTAGGGTTAGGATTTGTGTTCATACCTGCATAGTTGGAGTCTGAAGCCGAAGAAGGAAGACCCCTAAGGACGGTGAGAGAATGGCTGGACAGGGACGAGGTTTGGAGAGGATAGGTAAGGTGAGACCATGAAAGGACAGTAGAAAGAGGAATTCGAGAATCGAGAGGGGAAGGAAGTGGTCAAGTGGCCAAGATTCCTAGATGCAGAGTCCAGGAAACATGGCCGACGACGAAGAGTTCACCGGAGTTGAGGACGACGACGACAAGGTGAGAGACGCACAGGATTTGAGAGAGAGTGAGAGTGCGACTAGTAGTGCGAGAGGGCCGAGAGTGCGAGTACCAGTGTACGAGAGCCGAGAGTCAAAGAGTGTGAGTGCGACTAGTAGTACGAGACAACTCACAGTGAGTATAGATGTCCAGAAAGCTCTACGAGATAGCGATTGAGCGAAAGACAGCGGCGAGACAGCGACTCAGCGAGAGACAATGCTATGCGAATACTAGTAGTGCGCGTCTGTGAGAGCGCCGAGAGGAGAGCAGTGGGGGTTTTTATTTTCCCCACTCACCGGACCAACCCCATGCCTACCATTATAGAGCAGGTCGGGCCATGCTACCCAATGTGCTTCGGGAGCGGCCTATGCACAACACTACCTAATGAGTCAGACCGGTCTAGGCATGAATCCCATCGGGCCATGCCATGCTCAGGCCAGACAAAAAAAAACCGGGTTTTTTCTAGGCCAATGGGCTTTCTGAACATCTATATCACCGATCTCTCTTCATTTCATTTGCAGGCGGGGCAAACGGATGAGGTGGCCAAGCCCAGGACGCTTGCAGCCAGGCGCCCGGTTGCGGTGCAACCAATGGGCTAACGAGGGGAGATTGCGCATAGGCCAACGAGGGAGATTTCTCGGCGCTCGACGGTTTCTCGCACGCCGAACCACACGGAGTGTAAGCAGCTGCCTCCTGGGCCTTTGGCTCTCCCATGAGATGGCTCTCCATGTGCAGTTCTTTGCACTGCACAATTCCATTGGTGACGCAAATGCTTGTAAACTGGAGGGTAACTACCTTAGGAGAAAAAGGGGTGTAGGACATGTATGCATATAACTCACACGTACAAAGAAAACAATAATACACTACTGCTTTAACCAGGGGCACCAGTGGTGTTACGTTGTTGACAACATTCTAATATCTACCGAAAATTGAAGAAAATCAGCAGGAAATGGGCGCTTAGCGTTCAAAACAATAGTTAGGATCCTCGCCGTACATAGTTACAGAGCTCAGCATCTGCCAAAATTCAGGTCATGTACTCAATCAGAAGGGTCGTCCACAAAATTTGGGTTCGTCCGGGCGATGAGAACCATCTTAATTACGTAGCAGTTCCTTCGGGGTCGAACAGATGCAAGAGCAATCTGTTCCATTGGCACCCCTTTCAACTAGGCGTTTATCGCGGTTAATCAACAGCTTGATCAATGGCGCCTTTAAAGAAACTTGGCGCCATATCTCATTCACTGGTCCATTCGGATCTTCATACTCAAAGTAATGTTTTACCTGAAATAAAATTTCACGTTTTACTAGTTAAGCCAAACGTGCCAAAATATCATATGTATAACATGCCTATAAAACTACAACATGCCAAAATTGCAAAATAACTGCAAACAACTAGGTGATTCAAGATATTGCCAATGGTTCATACTAAATGCCAAGAAAGAATCGGTTATCTTTCCGGGTAAAATGCACCAAGTAGCTAATCCTGAATCTAGCATGTTCACAAAATCAACTAAAAGTGCAGATACTAAATTTCTGTATTTCTCGCTCTCTCTTCCTGGCAATATACCAAAGCAGCTAATTCTGAACGTAAAATGAACATGGCAGCATCAACTATGTGTGAGATTATACTAACCTTTTTTATTTCTCTCTGGTACTCTAGAATCCTCTGTGAACTGATTCCTTTAAGTATTGAAGTTAAAAATCCAGGCTGTACAGCCTTGCTTGTCTCAACAAATATTGATATGTTTCTGTAATCTATAACATCTTCAAATGGTAATTCAATGTAATCGCTGACTATAACAGGAACACATAAACAGACAAGTGCATCAAACAATCTGCATGCCGAGGGAGTATCTCCAGCAGGATGGAGGCAGAATTTGGATGAATGCATTCCTTGTGTAGCCATACGCCTGCTTTCCCTTGACTGGGCTCCATGTTTTATGATTACATCTGCCTCATTTTCAAGAACTTGAAACAGCGCATCACGCACCTTCCCACCCTAAATTATCAGAAGGCTATCAACCTTAGCATAAGAAGATGTTATTTCATAAACAAAGAGTGAAATAAAGAAAAGAAAGTGACAGACTGACAGTAAACTCTGTAGGCAATGACATAAATAATACAGCAAGAACAAAGGGAAGGACGAATATGAATCATTTGTATAATCTTAAACAGGGCTAACAATCTTAAAACTCACAAGGAAACAAAGATGAACAATTATGCAAATGAATCAAATATTGAGGTCTAAAATTTATTTATACTCATCCTTAAGCATGATTTTGCATTTCCATGATTGGTTGTTTCCAGTGCTTACTGCTTCAGATGATACTGTTCTTATCTTTTTTGTCCCCAACCAAGATTGAATGCACACATTGTAAACAACTACTCCTATATTAGAACAGAGAGAGACAAATAGTGTATACAATCAGGTGCATGTGCAGAAAGCTTCAGCAATGGGATGCTGTGAGTCATGCCTTCAAACATTAAAGTTTTGCATGTACAGAAGAAGAAAGATTATGAGGACCAAGTATAGGAAAATAGGAATAAAAGAGTTCATGTTGGGAGTGTTGATCTCTTCAAAACAGAAAACTAATGGATCAATCAGCAAGGACGTGCACAAAAAGGTTAGAACTTTCCAAAAGATTATGGTTTGCAAAACTGTGGAAGACTATCAAGGAATCCTACTTGAATTCTAAAAGAAAATTAATGGATAGGTCAGCTAAGAAAGTGCACCAAAGGCTAGAACATGCCAAATATTATGATTTGCCAATCTGTGGAAGCCTATCTTGGAATCATATTTGAGTTCTAAAAGAAGTGTCGTTGACCAATCAATAAATATGCCCAAGGCATGTGTAGAAATCTTCTGCCATTAATGGTGTGAGACATGCCTGCAAATTTAGTTTTGCACGTGCGCAAGAAGGACATATGAGGACAAAGTAGAATAATATAGGAATGAAAGAGTTCATGTTGAGAGAGTTGATCTCCAAAACAGAACACCAGAAATAATCAATCAGCAAGAACGTGCATGAAAGGCTAGAACTTTCATAAAGATTATGGTTTGCAAAAATGTGGAGGCCTATCATGGAATCCTACTTGAATTCTAATACAATGGTTGTTGACCAATCAACAGATATACCCAGAATTGAAGTTCACTAGAGAAGGTGGCATGTGAAAACTGAAAAATCAAGCACACCTGTTTTTAATAATCATGTCAGATCGATTCATGTGCTTGCATAAGATACATTTGCGATCGTTTCCTATTTAGAATATATGTAAGAAAACTCACATCTAAACAAGCTAAATCCAAGGCACATGGCACAAAAAATTTCATATAATGGGCTAATGGCATGTTAAGCTTCATTTTTCTGATGACATAAAAATTCTAAGACAGAACCAGTAACTTAAGACATGAAGTTAATATGATACTTGAGTGCTCCGGAAAACCATATAACCATCAATAAAATTCCATGCTAATGTTATCTAGGATATGGCAGAAAAATCACTCTCTACTCTATAGCATACAGTACCCCTTCTGAAAATGCAGATGCTCTATGAGTGGCACAATGCAAAATAATTGATCAAATCATCACATTTCTCTCAAGATTTAAGAGTTTCACCTCCTTTCGGTACCGGTTGCCCATGAAGAAGAGCAGTGAGGGTCGGCCGTCGACTCCTACGTCGCCGTGGAAGGAGTTGATGCGGTGCGAATAGGGCAGGATAACATCCTTGACGAGAGATGCCTGATCATTACGCAACCGCCCGAAGTCGGAGACCAGGAGCACCGCATTGCTGATCCGATCCACCACGCTGTAGAGCGCGTTCGGATCCTGGCAGACGAACACGTGATCCCTCCCCCGGTGCCGTCGCCAGTACGGCTGCAGCTCCAACCACTCCAGCAGCTCCTCCTGTGCGGTCTCGTCGCTGTATGCGGGCTCCGCCGCGTCGGACGCATTGGCAGCGGCCGCTGAGGGGCGGATGGGCTTGACCACGAGGCTGAGGGAGGAGAAGAATGACACGTAGAAGAGGTCGGCGTCGGTCGGGTCGTCCACGCGGGCCACGGGGCGGTCGCGCGGCCCGCGGCGCCTGAGGTCCTTGAAGAGCCACCACTCCGCCGAGTGCTGGTGCCCCGGGTACCGCAGCTCGTCGTCGGGAATCGCCGAGGCCGCGCCTGCCGACCCCGCCCGGGCGCGGCTAGCCATGTAGCTGCGGACGACGCCGTAGGTGAACTTGGCAGGCAGGTCGTACATGTAGATCTTGACGGGGGCGGGAGAAGAGGACGCGGGAGTGGAAACGGAGGCGAGGGAGCTGGAGAGGTGGGAGGCGGAGGGCGAGGATGGGGAGAGGAGGAGGAAGAGGAAGGCGAGCGCGAGCGTGAGGAGGAGGAGGAGCAGGGGAGATGGGCGGCGCGACGGCATGGCGCGGGCGGCGAGGGCGAGGAGGGATCTAGGGAGGAGGAAGGCAAGGAGCTGGGGCGGGGGCTGCGGGGACGGCGGCGGCGGCGGCGGCGGCACGAGGATAGGGGACGGTCGCGGCTTGCGGGGTAGCCTACCGCGCTCCCACATGTGACCGGCCGCGGGCGTGCGGGACGGCGGCGGCGGCCGAGGACGGCGTGGAGTGAGACGGGGACGACGGCGATTTTGGGGCGCACCGCGGTAGTGGGCTTCCCACTTGTTGGGCTAGGGGCGGGTCCCACTGGTCGGTGATTAAGCACGTATAGCACAGTAGCAACATGCCCCTCAACTTCTCCGAAATGTATCCATCAGATGAGCAGACAAGCTCAGTTGCGAACGAAACATTTGCCCTGGAAATGGTTTTTTAACTTTTTATCGAAACTTGGGAAATGTATGTATGCAGGAATTCAATCCAAGAAAATCCTCGCCGTTCAACTGTTTTTAAGTGGGAAATTCGAAGCTGTTATTATCTCTAGTACAAACAGTTTAAGTTAATGCTTCTACGATTATAGCATCTTATATCATATTTACTTCTAATATAATAATATAATATAAATTATTATAAAAATTTTAGGAATGGCCAATATCTCCTATCCATGGTGCTATCTAATTTAAGTTGATTATTTGAAGTTGAGTCCTCATAAATCTTTAAGTTGAAAGTGGCTCTTTGATAAAATATGTATATTTAAGTTAAAAGTGAAAGTCATGCCAATTAGATGTGAGTGGAGGAAGCGTGACATTGGATGTGTTGCATGTTGATTTCTTAGATGCATAGAGCATGTTGATTTCTTGGATGCATAGAAACACGCTAGGAATTACATATTTATACAAGCGGAGATGAGTTGGTTAAGATCTCCTGATTACATACGATAATAATTTTATCTTCTGTATCCAAACCAACTCTATTTCCAAGTGTACAAGATATACATTATCACATGTGAAACGAACCAACTATTTTATCTCTAACATTCTCCCTTAATTTGACCTTTTAAGATTGAGATTGTTCTTGAACATCTCCAACTATCGTACTAGTACTGCTTTTATGAAGCCATTTGCAATTTGGTATTTAGAAGATATATGTTCAATCCCAAGTAACTTTCTAGCTACCTGTTCTCTTACAAAATGAAAATCAACTTCTATATGTTTTACTTGGGCATGAAAAAAATAAGATTAGCAAAATGATACTTAGCTCCAATATTGTCATACGAGAGTTTTGCAACTCTAAGTGTTTGTACTCCTAGTTCCTATAATAGTGTTTGAATCTACATAATTTCTTCATTTACATTTGCTAATGCTTTGTATTGTACTTTAGTTCTGGACCTTGACACTATGGCTTGCTTTCAAACACCCATGACACAAGATTAGGACCCAAGAATATTACAAAGCCACCTATTGATCTTCTATCATCAGCAAAACTAACCAAATCTACATCTAAAAAGCCACTAACAAGCAAAGAAGAGGTTCCATAGAATCTAAGACCATATCAACTGTATACTTAACATACCTCAAAACTATTTTTACTGTTGCCCAGTGAGCATGTAAAAACTGACATACATTGTTTATAGAGAAGTAAATCTCTAGTATAGTTAGCATTAAATACTGTAGATCTCTATCCACACTTCTACATTGAATGGAATCTTGAGGTCTAAGTAATACCTTCATGAATTGAAAGTTTTTTCTAAAGTAAACAAAGGAGTACTAACTGGTTAAAATTTGTGCATACCAACTTTCCGCAATAAATCCGATGCATACTTCTCTTGACTTAGTACGATACCATTGCTTACTTAACTCTATGCCCAAGAAGTAATGTACATCCTCCTAGATCTTTTAGCTCAAAATCCTTGCTAACTATAGAAAAGCTAAGGTTGCATCTGATACAAGCTAGCAATAATAATGCCAACAACATAAACCAGAACAAAGATAATAACATGCCCTTTCCTATAGAAAAATAGTGTTGTATCTGTCTTTGAGGACTCAAACCCTAGCTAATTCAATTTGGTACTTAACCTTGAGTACCAAGTTCAAGGTGCTTGTTTTAGTCCATATAAAGCCTTATCCAATCTACAAACATAATCAAGCATATATGATTTTTAATATCCTAGTGGTTGCCTCATGTAAACCTCTTATTCTAGGACTCCATGAAGAAAAGCATTATGTACATCTAACTAAGGAAGACTCTATCCTCTAGAAACGGCAAGAGATAGAAAAACCTAAATAGTAGCAGCCTTAACAACTTGGCTAACAATATCCTCATAATCTATTCCATACCTTTGTTTGAAGCCTTTTGCAACTAGCATTGCCTTGTATCTATCAAGACTACCATCGGCCTTTCTTTTAATTTTACAAACCCATTTGTGGTCTATGATATTTCTCCCCTTCACAGGTGGTATAAGATGCCATGTCTTGTTCTTCATTAATGCCATGTATTATGTATCCATGGACTTCTTCCTGTTGAAAGTACATTGATGTCACTTAGAGAGGGGTGAATAGGAGTTTCTTGAAATTTAAAAACTTTTCGCAATAGATCAGTAGGAATTGGAGTCTCTAGACCTAGGGGATTAAAGCCTCTAGACTTGGGAGACCGGAACCTCCGGTCTCATAGGCAAACACCTTCAAAAGGGAACAAACCACTAGCACAACTACCACATGGACAATATAGAAGGTATGTAAACTAGTATAAGACAAGATACTCAAGCTATCACAAGTAACTCACGAAGATATATGTATCAATAACACAAAAGTGATAATAGAGAAGGCGGGGAGATAGACAATTTGTTTTTCAAAGTTTAGATTCTACACCAAAAATCCTACATCTTCATTGAGAAAGCTCCCAAGGAAGCCGAGTCTCTTTCAATCACTTTCCTCACTTCACTATCTTGCTTCTTTCCTTGCAAAGACGAAGCCAAACCTTCACAAACTTACTATGGCACTCTAAAGCTTAGGTACTCACCAAGGATTCCTAGCGTCTAGGAGACCTTGATCTCCAAGAGTACTAAACACAATCAAGAATTTGCTTGCTATGAACTCAAATACTCAAAGAATGGACTGAATCTCACTTGCTCTCAACCTTGCAACATCTCAATCCAACAATTTTCTCTTCTCAAATCACTCTCACAAAGAGCTGCTACTAAGGTAGGAGATTTGGAAGGAGTTATATGACTTTAGATAGCTCTACTCTTGCCCACGAATAACAACAAACGATAGAAGGGTTAGAGAAGTTTAAATACCCATGTCCCCTAAAATTAGCCGTTAGGCACAACCCGCCCGAGCTAAAAACCTCCAAGCCAGAGGCTAAAAGCCTTCAAGCTACCCAAAAACTAGTCATTAGGCTCGTATACGTGTGAGCTAGGAGTATCTAGGGCTAGGAACCTCCGAGCAGCCTATGTTCGCGGCCAAGAGAAGTGGCTCGAAGTCTCTGGGACTAAGGCTAGAAATCTTCGAGCTAAAT
Organism: Oryza coarctata; assembly: GCA_030770085.1. Classification (NCBI taxonomy): domain Eukaryota; kingdom Viridiplantae; phylum Streptophyta; class Magnoliopsida; order Poales; family Poaceae; genus Oryza; species Oryza coarctata. The sequence goes on along the minus strand of CM061474.1, from coordinate 16,301,170 downwards.
AGTAGGGCATGCCGAAGGGCCTCCCAAGAAACTTTGGGTTTGCCCTCCCGCTGGCCGAACACCTTTCCCAGAGTTTACGATCTATCGACCTGAAACCTCCTGACTAAGAAACAACACCCCATAAAAATCATAACTCTTTGCTCCAGAGTCTATTTTGAATAAATTTAAGCTCTATGAAAAGCTTATTGAAAAGGGCTACCTAACCCAACCAAGAAAAACTCTAAAATCACACATAGGATAGGCTAAAACCTAGGTTTGTCTTAAAATAACACTTAGATAGGTCACTTTGATCATCGAGACATATACAGGCGCATCAAAGTTGCATCCCTCCTAATAGTATGTCATTCATATACTCAAATATAAATAAAAAACTATACCAATAGGAACACTTTCACGCCATCTTTTTTCTTCACTTTGAGGGTTGCTAACATCAAAGTCATTTTACCATCGGGACTATTTTTCTACAACTCAATAAGCACATTAGTCCCAACTCAATCAATCATTTGATCAATGCCCTTCTTGGTCACCAACAAATCACATTTTCTTGATCTTTGGCATTTCATCTTCCATTATTCAAATGATTGATGCGGATAATCCATAGCTTCAAATGGCCTTGCACAATCCATTACAACAAAGTCTTTACTTATCCTTCACCACCGGATTTGCTTCGTTAGCACCAAGCCCCTTTCTTATCCTTCACCACCGTATGGTCTATCGTAGCCAAGTTTTACTTACTGTTCACCATCTTGCTATAGATGGTCACTTCATATCTCGCATCTTCAATCTCTTTTCTTTGATTCTCATTAAATGATAAAGTCCATCTTCTCACTTCTGACACCATCTTTATTTTTATCAACTTCAACTGTAGTATTTATATTCTTCAACATATCCATCAACTCATAATAGAGTCTCATTGAGCATGTCGTTAAACCATAATCTTATCATTGATTCTTAATATATAAAACATCAAACTTCTTGTTTGATTCTAGAATATAACTTATTATTTAAATTTATAGCAATAGTTAGTTTTAAAATATATTATTATTAATTATCAAAACTTAGATAGATAAGGGACTAGATCTTTCACTGCGTGTTCTTTGACACTCTATCTAGACTCTATGGTTCACGAGAAGAACTAAAACATGACCATTTAACAGAATATTGATCCTGCTTCGAAGCCTAGTACGTGGTTTGGTTGGTACCGCGGATTCTTCTACCGTAACAATCCCCTTCACATCATATGCGCATGCCTTTGCTTGTGCTCCATCAATCGACGCATCAGAAGGGCTGTCACTGCCATTGGCTTCTTTTGCATGTGTTGGCTGGGACACCGCCCCCCTGGATTGGCGATGAGGACATGGATGCGGAGACAGACGCGACAGGCACTGTTGCTGACGCAAGTGGGTACGCCTCTGTTGCCGACATAGATGGCCCGCGCACTCTTGGCGCTGAACATTACACGTGCCCATGTGTGACAGTCGATGGTTGCAACATAATCTATTGTGTTTTCTCCTAGATCTTCCTAGTTTTCTGCATTCTTTTCAAAAAAAAACTCATCAGAAAAATTAGGAGAGTTAAACACACGTGCATCATGTTCTTCCCCTGGATTTAGAATGTGTGGAACCAAGGAGGATGAAAGAAGGGATATCTCATATCGAAGACGAGATCAACATTAGAGTGCAACTCGGTAGATAGGAAAACATCTCAAAAGTAACATTTCTACATATATATAAACGCAGCCTGAAGAGATATCTAGGCATTTTAATCGGTTGTTATAACCAAGAAAAACACATCTCTTTGATCAAAACTAGAGTTTATAAGTGTTATAAGGATGAAGGTTAAGCCAAACTACATCCGAAGACTCGAAGAGCCGTGTAATTCCGTTGTTGTTTGAACAACCATTCTAAAGGTGTTGCAAACTATATGATCTTGCTAGGAATATGATTGATAATAGGTGTGGAAGCCTGAGCAAGCAAGGCTAAGGCAACTTCAACTATATGGTTGTGTTTTTATTCAGCCAACCCATTTTGTTGGTGGGCATAGGGAAAGACACGTGATGGGATATACCAATCTTCTCAAAGGAGTTGAGTTTTTTATACTTACCTCCCCAATCAGTTTGCATAGCAAGTATCTTGTGGCCAAAAAGACCTCTCAATAAGGCTTTGAAACTCTTGGAACTTTTAGAAAACCTTAGATTTATGCTTAAGAAGGTAAACCTAAGTAAATTTGCTATAATCATCAATAAAACTCACATAAAACTTCTTGCCACCAATAGAGAGAAAGGGGTAGGACTAGACACACATGTAGATTTAGGATATGGAAGCTGATGACTCACATAAAACTCACATAATTTCTAAGGGACAACTAGACACACTTGTAGATTTAGGATATGGAAGCTGATGACTCTTGCCTTTTTGATAGGCATCACAAACTAAGTCTTTGTTTTCAATAGAAGGACATGGTAAACTATTTTTACTAAGGACTTTGGTAACTATGGGACTGCAAGATGGTCAAGTCTGTTGTGCCACCTTGATAAAGATGGTGTGGCTACATGGACTTGCTTGGTTGATGATGTGGGAAGGGACTAGAGACATCTGCAACACTTTCTTGTAAGAATCGTGTTCCTCATGGCTCAATCCTTTATCAAAAAATATTTAGAGTGACCTCAAGGAAAGAAAAGTTAACCATAGCTAAGCAATGAGTAGATATGAGTTTCTTTTTTTCTTGAGGAACATGGAGTATATTTTTGAGATGTAAATCACGAGTATGGGTATGAACAATTGAATGACCTATGTGTTTAATCTCCATACCTGCTTCGTAGGTGGTGTGGATCTTGTTTCCTTCCTTGTACTTTTCCTAGGCATCAAGCTTGTCTAGTTCATTGCTGATGTGGTTGGTGGTGCCCGTTTTGATGTACTAATTGGTATCAACTCCATAGGGAGCGGCTGCAACAACACTTCTATCATCTAGAACGTATGTTTCATCATATCTACACTAGCACTCGGCTGTCACATGACCTCTCTTGAGGCACACTTGATAGTGGATCGATCACCACTGCCACGTCCCTGGTAGCCACAACCGTGTTCGCACCTAGTCATGCTAGACATGCCACGACTGCCACAACGCACACCACCTAGAACATCCTAAAAATTTCGAATCTAAAATATGAAAACTAAAACTTGCAACAATCAAAAACTCTGAATCATGCTGGATCTTAGTGGATTTGTTTTCTTTTTTTTTCTTTTTGCCAATGCCAAAATCAATCCAAAGGTTAATTCAAAAGGAATCAAATCCAAATTCTAAATTCAAAATGAAATCCAAATAATAGCTATTAAGGAACCAAGTTTATGAATTAATATCCATAAAGAAATGCTTTACAAATTCAAGCTTCAATCAACTACATTACTATTCTATGGGAAAATAATTTACAAAATTTTCTAGATCTTTTTGCAAAGCTCTAACTCTTGGTGGACCTGGCTAGAACCACATAGGCCAAACCCTAGACCTTTCTAAACCTAACCAAAATCTAGCCCAATCCATTCTCTTTTTTCCCCTCCTCCCTAATCTGGCTCAACGAGCCATACTGACCCACCAGGCCAGCAAGGTCGGCTTACTCGGCAAGCAGGCTAAGGCAGTCCAACCACCGAAGCTAGCTGGCTCAACTAAACTGAGCAAGCTAGGCCTTCTCTATCCTACCTAGGCTAGCCTGACTCAGCAACCCAGCCTGCCAAGCCATTGTAGCCGGCCTACCAAGCCACCAAGCTAAGCCAGCCATCGGCCACGACCATGGCTTGTCTCCTATCTGTGAAGACAAATCCCTTCGTCAATGCCTTAACTCGCCACCAAGCATGCTCGAGTCTAGGATACCCTACTCCCGATGAACTCGAAGATGAAACCCTCCTCACCCACCATGCCTTTTCACCGCTAGGTTGCGCTGTGCCAATGCTCGAAACCTAGTTGCGGGAGCTATGCCGCCCGAGCCATCGCTATCTTCAGCCTACCACTCTCATACACTGCTTCTTCACCCTGCTCTTCTTGTGCACCATGTTGCATGTCCTGGCCTAGACGTCACTGCCACATCGTGCCAAGACGAGACTAACTACGCGCGCAAGGTGACAAGCTACAGACACCATGGATGTCCCTATTCAATGCCCCGAAGCTTTTTCTCTCTGCCTTTTAACACGTCAACGATGCCCACTTGCGCCGCTTGCGTCACCGGAGCTAGGAGAACAACATGGCACTACTGATAAACAATGTCGTGGCCTCGCCACCTAGCCAACTCCTCGTCGCCACATGCCTAGCTAGAGACGAAGACCCCGCTTCATCTTTGTTGTTTTTCTCCTGCTCAACCCCTTTCCTGGTCTTCCATGCCTGACACACCCATGTTGCTACGGAATTTGAGGAGGCAAGGACGCCTCCTTAATAGCATGATGACTTCCTCGCCCTGCTCACGTTGGTCTTTGCCCATCGCCCTTTCCGCACAAGCCAAGGCAAGGCGGCTCGCCTATAAATCTAGCTAGCTAAGCTCATCTCGCCCCCCTTTCTCCCCCATGCTAGGCACTAAACAACATCGTCTCGTTACTCCACGCCCATACCCTGCGCTTTACTGAGCTACTTTGGACTACCCTCCGAGACTATACCAAGGCCAAAGTAGTGAAAAGCGAAGGACAAACCGTGTGCGAACGACATCGTCTAGCTGCCACCGGGAGCACAACGACAATCTGCGTGAGAACTCTATCATTGTGCTACTGTCATGGATGTGAGGACAATCCACGAGCCTATCCTCCACCAATTTGTACCTCGATGACCATCGTTTGTCTCCGCTACCTTGTTGGTATGCCACTTCCAAGCTACCACAAGGTGAGATTCCAGCAGCCAATCCTTCCCTCTTCCCTCCTGTGACGCTTTCCTAGGATGTCGTAGCCTACAATGCTACTAGCGCTGTTGCTATCGGTATACCCTTGCACTCGGCCACGCACAACTGAGCCATGCTCTGCCTTGGACACTCCATGACATCAATCTACTAGCTACAACCTCCATGGTGTTTCCATCTAACCCCTCCCACCAATCGGTAACTCTAGCCACCCTAGAGTGTTCCCAAAGCTTCTTAATGTCGATTAGGACTCGACGCTAGCGTCGTGCTTAAAAGTGCATCTCGGCCCCCTAGTAGAGTTTGAGTGATAGATGATAAGAAATTAGTGAGCTAATATACTGTGATTAAGAATCTCGCAGCAATTCACCAAAGGAAGAGTGTTTTGTTTAAAACAAGACCCCCTCTAAAGAAAAGAAAAGGAATAGAAAAACAAAAGGGACATGAAATGAAGACAATATAATTTTATTTTTCCTTAAGTCCTTAGGACAAGTTGTACTATTAAGAGAAGCTCAAGTTTAACTCGGTCAAGAAGCAAGCCCTTAATAAAACATTTTAGTCTAGATAAGTGAACACTCGCACCACATACACCTTAGGGTTTTGATTTTTCTCTCTCGGTGTCTTGGATGTTTGTGTCTAGGCTTTGTAGAAACTTGTGAACAAGTTTCTCTATCAAACAGAAATCTGTCCGGAGTCTCTAGACTAAGTTCTCTGTCTAGCAGAGGCATGTCTGAAGTCTTTGGAAGTTTAGACAGACCCTACATACTCCCTTCCCTTATCGAGGCTAAGTATTGTCTAAAATCTCCAAATCATTGGCTGAAGTCTCTAGACTAAGGTCTTTGTCTAAGCCGAAAGGCCTGTTTGGAGTTTTCGAATTGTTTGGTCAGAGTCTCTAGACTGGAGTCTCTATTTAGATTGAAAGGCTTGTCCAAAGTCTTCGGACATTCTATCCAGATACTTGGGAGTTTGAATTTTATGAGTAATGACTAGTTTCGAGAGAAGTAGGTATTTAATCCCACCAACCCCTTTTGAGGAGTTGGCTACAAATTCATTGCTATCTTACTCTCCAATGCTTTTTAGATATTCTACACTCCATTCTCTTAGATCTTAAGCTTAATCCACACTTTGAGTGTTTCCTTTTGGGTAATTTGGGAGAAGTTAGATCTTGTGATTTGTGTGAACACTTGTGGATTAACACTGGTGAAGAACTTGTTACTCTTTAAGAATCACATCCTAGAAGACTAGGTGTTGCCTATAAAGATTCAACATATGAATCGTCCAAGATATTTATGAAGGTCTCCCTCACCTCCATAAGGAAAAAGGTATTTTAGTGAATCTCTGAGTTCTACCATAGAGATTGATTTGGTAGAGCAATCTCTATAGTAAATGGGAGTACGCGTCCTAGTGGAAACCTTGATGGTCATCTTGGACTAAGTAATACGCTTTGGTGAGAGCTTTAAGGCTAAATTGATTTCTATGGTTGAACTTGGCAAGATGAGGAATTAAAAGAGATCTAGATCTTTAGAGCTCCTAAACGGAGACATAGTATCGGTTGATCTGAACTTCAATGAAAATTTGCATTATCTCCTAGCTTCCTTTTAGATTTTATATTCACTCTGATTTTGTTACCTTGTTTCATTCCCAATCCATAGGGTTCACCTCCTTTAAGTATCACTTGGATATTTTGAAGGAGGATCGGAATCTTTGGACCATACTACTAAAGACTTCGAACTAGCTTCTCTGCGTGACAGAGAGACTAGTCCGGATACTTCGGACCTTAGTTTCGGAGACTCTGGAGGAAAGAATAATTTCCAATGCTAGTGTATTTTAGATTTAAAAGTTTACACATTCACCCCCTCCTCTGTGCGACTCAAAGTCCTTTTAATGCTTGTGTTGTCTCATCTGAAATGAGCCAGCTAATAGCCCTATCGCTACATCCCACCTTCGGCTACACCAAGTAGGGGAAAGCCTTCCCATAGCCAATAGGAAGCTATCCTAAGCTTCGAGTCATCCGATTGCTCACCAATTTTGGTGAATTTTACCAAAATCCAAGCTCAACTCCGCCGTTGCCACTTCTAGCCATCGCCACCCTTTGAGTGGGCCTCGATAGCAACCCCTAGTACCCTAGAACCCCGCCACTAGCCTTGGCCTCGCCGCTAGGCCACTACATCGCTAGTGAGCTCACAACCTGAACCCCTCTCCCACCGCTGCTACCATACCTAGCCACCCACACATCCACACACCTACCTAGGCACCTGTTGCCACCCAACGATAGATTGTGCCCCCTAGAGCCTCTCTGGCCAAGCGTCACCCCATGCGAGCCAACCCTAGCACTAGGCTCGTGTGGTAAAATGAGAGACATAGAGAGAGAAAGAGAGCAAGAGAGAAGAGGAAGAAGAGAAGAAGAGGGAAGAGACTAGCATGTGTGCCCCATAAAAACTTGATTAACGGTAATGGAAGTAGTTAAGTTAATGACGAGGATTATTGACACAATGTCATGTGGCCCATGCCTATTAGTAAAAAGTGTTAAAACATGCGTTTACATATTAATCCATTGACATGTAGGCCAGCGCAGCTTAAAATCCTTTTTCAAAAATTTATTAAAACCGCTATGAGACTGACATGCGGGGCCTTGGCCAGGAGGTGGTCATTTGACTCAGTAAATATTGACCAAGGCCCCACCTGTTATTGCCTCTTGGATTTCTGTTTATAAAATAATGATTTTCATAATTAAAAGGATACTGGACCTACTTGTCACTGAAACTAAACTTTTCCTTAAGAAAAATAATTCCAGCAGAAAAGAGAAATGGCTGTACAGTAGGATTCTGCAATTTATTTGATTTAATTCAAATTTAAAACTTTGGGAGTCTATAACTCACTCACTTTAAGTCAGATTTCCATGAAACTTTCACCAAAATTCTTTTAAAATCAAGGCCTACCCAATGGCACTAATTTTGAATTTTTACCAATTTTTTAGTATTTATGGTCTTATCATTTAGATTTTTTAGTACGTGAGTTTGACTACCAGTTCGCTAAGCAGATTACGTTTATGGGGACAAAATAATAGTCGGGGAGGAACCCTTGACTGAGCAAGGCAAGCCACTACGCCCTCCTCATTGAGCATGTCAATCCTATATTGTGAAATAATTTGTTTACAACTAAAACTACATACTAATTATAAAATACGAACTTAAAACTTACTTAAGCATTCCTTTGGTATTGTTATCCTGTACCTTGTTGTATGTTATTTAATGCCTTCAAACATTTATTGACAATGCTTAGTCACGCTTATTTAGTCATTGTCTATATTATTAATACATGTTTGGATGTGGCAATGCATGGGCGGCTATTGAGATGCGGGTAAAGACAATTAGTGCTATATAGCGGGATACATTAAAACCGTTTGCAAAAACCCAAAATAAATAAATAAATATATTGATTTTTACTAGAGTGGCATGGAAGCTTTGGGTGATTTTATACAAAAATTTGCACCAATCCTAGTTAATTTAGAACCAAGTCAATAAGATATATATGAAATGGACAGAGTATGACTGTATTTCTCGCATGGGTATAGAATTGAAGGATTAGATGAACCAAGTAGGGCGGTACCCTAGTCATGGTTGGTTTTGCGCATAAAACAAATGTTGGGGTGTAACAATGTCATGCCTAATGAAATGTGAAACCTAAAATGCACCTTATATATTATGTAAACATTGAGATTTCACGGGTTCTAGGACTCCTCTCACCACTAGCTCAAGGTGATTGGGTGCTAGGGATGCATGGTGATTCATAATCCTTGGAGCAAGTGCTACAATGCGAGGGGAACTGAAAGACCGAGCCATGATAAGTCTCATGTGTTGGGTGCATCATGGAATGTAGGTAAAGTGTGCATCCACTTTAATGTGAGTAAATTAGTATATTTGAATAGTCATGCTCATGGTTAAAGAAGCATCGGGACTTGTACTACTCTTGACTAGCTTTAGAAAGTTTTAAACTTGCTTAGAATAGGATTGGAAACGAATATGGACTATCCAGGTACGTGGGAAGGTTAGAATTGTTTGGAAATGTGATACATTGTACACGAGAGTAAACCAAACCAAAGGAAAGCTTGAGGAGGTGGATGTAGCTCTCATTAATGGATATTAACTTGAATATAATGCTTGTTTCTAGTTAAAACTACTAAGTCATTGGTCTATGAACTGATTTGCGAAAATTAGCTTTATGAAAACAACCCAAGCTATTCTTAAATCCCTTTTGTGCACTAATGCATCTTATAGTAGTGTCTTGCTAAGTACGGTTATACTCACCCTTGCTTATTTTACCCTTTTAGAGGAAAATGTTGGGATGGTTGTATGCATGTTACATGGATGTGGAGGAATAGTTGAAGAATATGCAATAGGGACCTAGGTTCTCCAGTTACTGCCTATGTAGAGGAGATGGATCACCGCAGCTTCGCTTCCAATAACTTATTTATATTTTTGGTATTTGGTATTATGAATGACCATGCTTGGTCTATTTGGGTCCCACTCAGGTAATCATTGCATTATTATGTATTGTAAGACTTGGACAATGCAAACTATGTTGTATCAACTATATGTATGTACCAAACTACTAATCCAGAGATTTGTTATTGTGAAGACATGTGGTTTCTAGTTTCTAAAACCAAGAGCTTGACACCACATCCACAGCTGCCGCACAAGGCACTGCCATAGCAGCCACCCCATCTTGTCGTATTCGGTAAAGATGAGTACGCTTATCACAAGGCATAACTAGTCTCAAAGTTAAGAAGTTGAGAGTAGACTTTCGCCACTATTACCGGTTCTCCCCATGGCACAAGAGTGGATACAATTTGTTCAAAATCATCATCTAGTTCATTCAATATATATGCAATAAAGTCTTCTTCATCCATAGGTTTCCTAGAAGCAGTAATTTCATCACCAAAGGCTTTCATATTGTGAAAATATTCATACACACTCAAATTGCATTTGTGTGTTGTGGTGAGGGGGAGCTAGATGTTGAGGGACTGAGCTCTGGTTTGCGCATTGAACATGCTCTCAATCTGCTGTCATGCTTGCGCCGTGGTTGATGTAGTGGCAACCTAGGTGAGGACATCATGTGATAGCATGGAGAGGGGGAAGCCAATGACTTGTTGGTCACAGGCGAACCACTCAAAGTAGGCAATATTGACAACTTTCACTGTAATGTCACTCTTATCGTCAACTTTGCGCTTAATCTCCAAGGGTGGTGCACTGGTCTTGCCAGTGATGTGCCCGATGAGATGCGACCCTCATATGGCCATGAGAACCTGCGCTGACCAAAGTGCATGATTCCCTTTGTTAAACTTCTTCGACACTTGAACGTTGAGTAGATTGGTGGAGATGACGGACGACAACAAACTAGCCATTGAAGGCTCTGATGCCATGAAAAATCTCATATGCTAGTGGAGGAAGCGTCACGTGGACGCATTGGGTTTTTATCTCTTGGATGTGCAGAAACATGCTAGGAATTACATATTTATACATGAAGAAATGAATTGGTTCAGATCTAATTACATACGATAATAATTTTATCTCCTATATCCAAACCAACTCTATCTCCAAGTATACAAGATATACATTATCACATGAGAAACTAACCAACTATTTTATCTCTAACAAGGGCATTATTAGAACTTATAAGTTGCTATGGTTATATGAAAAATAAATCCTATAATAGAGAAGGAAGGCCAAAACCTACATTATAATAGACTAGAACCGTTATAAATCTCACTAGCCGTGGAAATCCAACTGATGATGACACTAAGGCACAATATTTGTTAACGAAGTTACGCTGAAACCTACATTTGCAGGGTATTGATTGTGGGTGCTCCTCCATAATCAACTCTCGACTAGCTAGACCGTCGGTCCATCGTTCCCATGCATGTGCTACTGTCACTGTGTAGTTACAAACCGGTGGTACTTTTTGTTTAGGTAAGAGTCTGACTTTACTTCTATTCTAACCCTTATTACAATTTTAGGATTTACCAATGAATAACTGATTTAATACCTATGTTCGACACAAAACTCTATCAAATAGAGCGCACAAGATGGAAAATTCCTATATATGTAAATAAGCTATTTTAAATTCTAGTTTGAGTCCAACGAAACATTTTGGGCCAATGTTCTTCTTTAATTGTTGTTCTAATTATAAGTGTATTACTCCGTCTGTTCTTAGAACTAGTTGTTTTGGGTATTAATACAATCATCAAAATATAATTTTGACTACTAACTTCTATTCCCTATTCCCTATGTTTAAAAATGTTTGAAAATATAAGGTGTTTTGGTTTTGTTCAAAGTCAAACTTCTTCAACTTTTTAAGTATATATAAAAATATAATAACATGTACAACATCAAATAAATTTTATTAAATCCATCATTAAATATTTTTTATAATATGTTTATTTGATGTTGTAAATGTTGCTGTGTTTTTTTTCTGTAAACTTTTTTTATGTATGGCAGAATCAAAACACCTTATATTTTAGAATAAAGGAAATATTGTAACATATTTATTTTAATTAACTTGGTGATATTATGATATTATTTTCTAAAACAAATATATGAGTACAATTCTCATGATTCAATGCTTTAAGGCCATGTTATTTTCTAATTTTGGATTTGATTTTCGTTTGCACGGTTTCCAAGCTCCTAAATAGTGTTTCATGTAAAAAAGTTATATACAATTTTCTTATAATCATTTTCTAAAACAAAATTTTAATTTTATAGTAATTAATTTATTCATTTATACTCTCAAATAGCCATCAAAAACCAAATAATCCATCAATCTACAAATTTCAGCTAGTGGAGCTAAAAAAGCTATTCAGATTCAAATATTTTTAAAGTACTTCCTTAAAACATTTCCGGAACAACGTATTTTCAGGACCAAGCGAAGTATTCAACGTCAGCTATTTTGACCTACCCCAATAGGTATGCGTACACATAAGTCTACTTTCTAGGAACACACGTACTCCTAGTCTTTTAGCGCGAACTCAGACACTTCCCTTCCTCGTATTAATAAAAGACTCGTAAGTCCTTGTCATGCAGGTCGCGCGCCATCAACTATTATCAAATTTCACCTTCAACAATTATCAAATTTAGACGTACACCTGAAACCCGAAGTAATTAATCTTCGTGGACTTCATTCAACTCGACGATCGAGCGGGTAACGTTCACCTCTTCTTTTTTTTTTTCTTACAGCGACCGATTTGGACGATCGAGCGAGCGAGGCGGCCAGCCCGTGGAATTTTGAACGCATCAAAATTCAAACCAGACACGTGGGAAGGGACAGTCCAACTATGACGTCACCATTTCTCTCACGTCACCGCCATCGTACGACTCCCCCTCCCCAACGTTGTAGTACTACTGCTCTCCTGATCTTCTCTCCTCTCGCTGCAGTTCAGCGTTTAGCCCCGTCGTTCAAGTTTTTGAACGGTTCTCGCCTCCGCAAAGTTTCTGCCAATCTTCTGGAGAGAGTTATTTGCCTTCGGCCGCACGCACAGTCTCGCTAAAATACTGGTACGAGCGAGCGAAGTATGGTATGCAGGTCTAACGCAACGGGTAGACACAACGCGTGTGCACGCTCGAGCGAGTAAAATTCAAACCTTTTGAATTCAAGAGGCAGGGAGGAAAATCCTGTGTATGCTTGGAGAGGAGCAAAGTAGCAAACCCCCTTTTGGATTGTATAACATATATCTGGTTTGAATTGATGCGGAATATTTGTTCGTGCCATAGGGGACAGGGAAAGAAAAATTAATAGAGCCGGTTATATGATATTAGCATAACACACGGGGTATATTGACGGTAGACTAACGCTGTTTGGCTGGGTAATATCGCAAAGCGAAACATACTGCTCCAGTTTGAAATCAAACTGAAATAAATTCTCCCCGAGAACACTGCATGCGCGTGGATATAGCTGAGTAGCTGCTTAATTAAGTACGTACAATGCCATTAAAATGTTCCATGCGACCATACCCATACCACGGAAGAACCCAAGCCTATATAAACACATGCACCCAAGCCTGATCGATCAGCCATCACAAACTAGTAGAGATCACGATTTGTTGGGTTTGCTGCTTCCACGCAAATCGTTCAGAGACGTTTCGATCAAACCGATCGTTAGCTCAGCTAGCTAGAGAACACGTCTTGGGTCTCCGTTCTGCCGTTAATCTAAGAGGCATTTCTCGATCAGTTGCTGGATCGGTGATCATGTCGTCCTCCGGACTCTCTCGTGGTCACCGGTGCACCATCGCGTCTCGGCTAAACGCGTCGGCGGAGGCGGCGGTGGCAGCCAGCAGCAGCAGGGGGAAGAAGAAGGCGGCGGTGGCGAGACGGGTGGAGTACTACTACGAGGAGGCGCCTCACGAAGTTTTCATCAACCACAGGGGCGTCGACACCAAGAGGACGGTGGCGCGGTTGCTCTACGACCGACTCGTCGCCAGCGGCGTCGGCGCGTTCCTGGACAACCAGTCGATGCGCCCCGGCGACCGCCTCGAGGAACGGATCGGCGAGGCGATCGGCGAGTGCAGCGTCGCCGTCGCCATCTTCTCGCCGCACTACTGCGACTCCGAGTATTGCCTCCGCGAGCTTGCGCTCCTCGTCGAGTCACGGAAGAAGATCATCCCGGTCTTTTACGACATCAAGCCCTCCGATCTCGTCCTCCCGCAGGCCGTCGTCGAGTCCATCGCACACCACCCTCGCGACATTGAACGCTTCAAGTTCGCGCTCCGGGAGGTCAAGAACACCGTCGGCCTCACCTACGACCCCGCCACAGGGTACGTGCTTGCATTGCATTTGACGCCATTATGTTCTCGCAGCTACCATTTTGGCTAGCTGCTCATCTCATGCAGAGCATGTAACTGACTGCATTTGCAATGGTTATCTTCCTCTACAGAGATCTGGCAGAGCTGGTAACGTCAGCGGCCAGCGCAGTTCTGGAGAACCTAGACAAGCATGAGGTCACGCAAGGAAGACATATGATCATGTCCAGGCTGTAATTTGAACGGTTCACCGGTTTCACCACGTACAATTCAGAGAAGGAGACTAGGAAGGAGAGAAACGGGGCAATTTAACAAAATAACCTTTAACTTGGGACGGATTCATTCATTTTTTTAGTTAGTTATTTTTTTGGTAAATAAATTAATCAGAATTGAATTATTACTACGTAAAAATAAGTAATGCAGCACTGACTAGTAGCTAGGCAGTCCATGCAAGAATATGTGCATGAGAATAGGGTTTTGCAAATAATTACTGCCATATGTATATATTTATGTACATGATTACACGAATAAATTAAAAATACAGATGAGGGTTTTTGACAGTCTGCCACTCTTTGCATGGCAGGACTGGATTCAAACATCTGTGTCTCCCGCCTTTATTAATGTCTTCGCTGTTTTTGTCTACTGGTATTTATTTAATCGTTCATGCATGGATATGGTCGTTTTGAACTAGTAGTAGGGTTCACATTTCAATTTCTTCAGTTTGATTTTCCTGCGCGTAGCAATACTTTCAGCTGCAACGTTAGGTTAACCTACAGCCTATACTGCATTGCTCCAGCTTCATATCGTTTGTTAAGAGAACACACGTTAGTAATGTACTCGCTCCACTCATAAATAGTACTCCAGACAAGTTTGGGTCAATCTTGTAAATTAACTTTGATTAATTTTATATTAAAATAAATTTATAAATTATAATTTTTTTTTGCTTTTTAAAAAATAAGTTTATGATATTATGATAATATTTTTCTAAAAAAAACTAAAATGCTCATACTTTTTTGTTTTTTTAAAAAATATCGATAGTCAAAAATTCAAAAGTCTGATTTTACAATCGAATGGAGTATTTATTTAATTTACACCAGATTAATTCTTACATTCATGAGAAAATATGCAAAGCTCTTGAGAATTCTTATACATGTACAGTGCATGAGTGCTCAACGCTGTACGGAATATAAGTTCAGTTATTAAGTCAAGTAGCACAAGGTGATATCCTGAGAATTTAACCACGCAATCTTTCTTCCAGGTTTTACCGCATTAATTAATGCTGTTAATTCACTTGTGGTACATTATTTCTCCTTTATTTGCAAGAAGAATTATATCTTTCTCATGTCCACATATCAGCTTTCAAGGTTCAAATTGACTCACCAATATATTCCACTTTCACTAAAAAACACTTAAGGCGGTAATATCAGGTCAATTCACCGGTATTAGTCCTATTAGACCTAGGGTGCATGTATATTAAGCTGTTGAGTAAAAGAGTAAAAGATGCATCTCCACACTCGGTGGCAATTAATGTACGATGCATTTCATATAATTTTGGTAAAAAAGAAAATTCACTGATTGTTACCTCAGTAACTTTGTTATATATTTGAACCAAAAGTTGCTATATTTTGAAATGAGGTAGTATCACTTTAATTTAGGATTCAAAATTTATCATATAAAAAATATCAGTACTATTTATCCCATCAATCGTCTTATATTTAAATTTCTTTCTATCTCTAACTACCATTCCACTCCCAACCACACATAATTTAACAAGAAACACTATAATCTATCTTCTCAAATCTTAATCTATATTAAACAACATAAAATAAATTTCTTTTAGGGATAGATCGAGGGAGTATAATCTAGATAAAAGTGTAGGATGATAAAAAGTTTTTCTCATCCCAAAGAGATACCCAATAAGATAAAGGCTCATTCACTTATATATTACGCTTTCACAACTAATGTGAAACTATTCAATAAACTCCTTCTTCACACATTAATGTCCCTCAACCGTTCATGGCCACTTCACCGTACACCGACAGTCTCTCGGGTATACAATCCCGTAGTCACCCACGGTATCGGGCCTTCACACTATAGTGTCCATTAGGTCAAATATGTTAACTAGCTAGGATTTGGTACCAATTATAAGATCATAAAGAATTTTTCTCATCATAAAAGCTAGTACTCTCACTTATATTATGTCTATTGCCCTTCCACAACCAATATGAGACTATTAAAAAAATAAACTTTAGATATATTGATGCTTAGATGCATGATTCATGTCTTGTAGGAGTCCATATGTACTTTGAGGTTAACGCTGAAAACTGTAATAATACTCCCTGACACTGAAATACCTCTAGTTTAACATTTTTGGGGATTGAACTGATACCTATGAAAATCATGTAAAATTCATATGTTCCAAAGAAACCTTTAATTAGATTAGAAGATTTGAAACAATTTAAATACCTTACCCTCCAAAAAGGGCACCCCTCATGCTCATGGTGGCTTTTCTCTGCCTTAATTAGTTACTTGTGTAATTAAGTGTAAAGTTGAGGAGAGATGGAGAGTGTAAGAGAGGAAAGGCATAGACACAATGGAAAAGAAATGGCCCAGTCCCCTCTTGTTTCCACTCCACGCTACACCACGGCACATGGTTTCATAATACCTTTGGATCTTAATTTAGAAGAAAACAAATGTTTCACAATTTTAAATCCATACAGACCATGGAATTAAGACCAATTCTTTGAATTTCACGGGAGAATTCTTGCCCAAGTTATAAGATTAGATTTTGTTCCTTAGACGCATAACTATGGTCACCCTCTAGGTGCTTTAATCTTTAGAACCGTGCAAAGACTGTTGAATGGCCTGTATTGGAATAGTCCACGCATACCCTAAATGGTTGACACTATTCCAATATTTCAATTTGCACTTGGCAGTCAAAGAATGGGCTATTACTAACAGGCATGCATGATATGAAAGTTAACTTTAGAAAAACACTCCCGTCTAATTTATAGTGCAGATAACATGCATAAACATGTATTTCAAATTTGATACGTCATCCGTTTTATATTATAAGTTACTTTACATTTGTGCTAAATTAAACCTCTTTAAATATTGAAAATATTACTATATTTTTTATAAATTTGATAAACTTGAAGATAATTTATAATATAAAACCGAGGGAGTATTCTTCTATTGCAACTTTAAGTTTAGTGTGGATTTTTACATGTATGGGGTTCACCTAGATATAATTTTTTGAATGCTTTAGTAGATTAGCTTTTTTATACTTGTGCATATTTGCCAAATTACAATACTTTGTTTTTAACTTAAAATAACATTTTTCTCTTTCACCTGGCAAACTATGTGAGTATTGCTACACTTTAATATGTTGGTTGACCAGGCAATGGAACATAGATAAGAAAAAATAAGCCACCTAATTTCTTGATGTTTCCACTTGAAAACTGTAATTTCCACATGAATGACGTTGTTTAGCGATGAAAAGAAGATTGCTAAACAATAATTGAAAAGGTAATGACTCATAGATAAGAAAAAAATCAGCCATCTAATTATTTCTTAATTTTTTGCAATTTGAAAACTATAACTTCCACATAAGTGACGTTGATATGAAAAAAAAAGGTAGAAACACTAATCTGTTGGTCGAAAAGGCAACGGTAGATAGGTCAGAAAAAAAATCAGCCACCTAATTAATGTTTTGACTTCAAAAACTACAACTTCCACATGAGTGACGATGATCAGTTATAGAAAGTAGATTGCTAAACATGAATTTGTTGGTCGAAAAGACAATGGCACGTAGATAAGAAAAAAAATCGGCCACCTAATTTCTTAACGCTTCCACTTCGAAAACAAACTTCCACATGTGGTAATTTCTTAGCACTTCCACTAATTTCGAGGTTTAATTAAATAATATAAATTTATTTTTTTATATAATATTCTACCAAATTTCACTTATAATTATATTTAAAAACACACTAAAGGAATTAAATATAACAGATAAATAAGTTGATAACTTCATATCTCAAACATAATTTATTATGCAGTATATCTTAAATAAAGTTCAACATGCAATTATATGATTCTATATATTTTTTAAAAAATTAAAAAATTATCATTACAATCAACTATTCTATCATATTGCTTCTGGAATTATCAATTTCGTCTGTTTGGATCGGAATTGACCGAAATGGTCATCGAAATTCTAGTTGGAAGATACATCGCTCATCCTATATCAATTGAGTGTCCAAACGGAACGTATCGGTACCGGAATAGAATTAACCAGCCTTGCTTGTCGCAGTCCACGCGACGTGCACCGATCGACGGATCGATCTCCAACTCTCCGTGGAACGACGTCTCCCCTGTTGCTGCCGAGAGAGCGACAACGAACGATGTTGAAACAAGCACAGAAACGGCAAGCCTGCAGCGTATCGATCCCGGGTTACCGTGCACACACGATCTCGCGCCAAGACCAACAAAAACTGTAAAAAAATCCGATGGGAGTAACATTCCTCGGCTCCTCGCTGATTCCTCGTACCGTCGTACGACCGAGTCGCGTCGTGGATCCCGGATCAGATTCTGGTTCGAGAGCTGTTCGACGCCCTATCCGCCGCGTCATCTTCAGCACGTAGGTGCGTTTCACCGCGTCATCTTCCGCCTGTCTCGCGCGTGCGCGCTACCGAGGTCCGAGAGTAGTCGAATACCACGTACTGCTACGCGCGTTTATCTCGTGCTAGATGCAGAGCATTGGCGCCTTCTCCCACGCCCGTGCATGCGTGCCCCCGGTCAGCGTCGATCTGTGACGACGACGCCGGCGCCGTCGCCACCGATCCATCCATGCATCCTACTGTATACTTACCTGTCTCTCGCTGCCCTGCACTGCACACATACGTACGTACGTACGTCCGCGCCTCGATCGCCGATCGCCTCAGGGCCAGGATTTCTCTGTAGGTGACAGACACTGGTTTGTCTGGACCCCCGATCGCCGTTTCGTGCGTCGGTGCGTGCGTGCGTCCGTGCAGGCCGTCTGCTTGGCGTTCTGACGATTATTCCTCGCTGTTGTGTGGTCAGTGATCAGAACTGACGAGGACTAGTCGTGTGCGCTGACAGCGTTGTCCGAGCCCCCGACAGAACGGGTCTAAGTTTACGCTGTTATTTTGGGAACTTGTCAGACGGCTTCTGCATGCGCCCAAGCTTGTCAGAGTGACTGACGGTGGCTGCTTAATTAAATGTGAGTAGTATATTAGTGTTGATCAACTCCAGAAAGTGGTTGCACTTGCGTGAAATGCAACTCAGCCTGGTACGAGAAAAATGAGACAATGAAACAACTTGACTGGCAAGGCAACATAAGACGCGCTCCTGACTAATTCGTAGTAGCATGATGAAATTGACAAGAATTTACTTGCAACTAAAGCCTGCATTATCTCGTTCTAGCTAATAAGAGCAAGATTTTTGTTTACTGTAGCTGCGCGATGTATGCCACGAGAACACGCCATTGAAATTTGTATGAACCCGTGCACGGTTCCCAGTTTAATTCCAAGCATGCTCGATCGCTCTGACAATGACAATCTGATGTGGCTCAGACAAAGCTCCCGTTTCTCCGGCAGTCCAGCCACTTGTACACCGCTATTGGCTATCTACACACAATCAAACTGAGCAGAGCAAAACTAAGAAAGAGATATTTAACAGGAAACTGATCGATCTGTTGCATTAGTTAATAGTATCTGATAATCCGTACTTGCTTTGATTCTATACGATCCCCTGCTCAACGGGTAACTCCCGAATCCTGATTTTTTTCTGAAATGATCCTGAACTTTTTCTGTAAGTTCAGTTCTGTCTGTTGTTTCTATTTCCCACGTAGCAACAGAAATCGCAAGGACTGGTTGCCGCTGTCTGATCTCTGACTAATCCAATCCAGAGAGTGCTAGTACTATCTCCTTCAACATCAATGCGAGTTTACGGGAGACAATTCGCTCGAGTCGATCGACAGCCACGTCGATGACTGTCGATCTGTTCATAGGTCAGACACGGCGAACATTTCTATTAGGCATGGAAAAAACAAGCACGCAGCCACAAGCTTCAAGGGGAAATTTTGACTAATCTCTCGACACACAATCAAAAAACAAGTCAGGGATGGCCATCTTCTTAATTCGTGAGGTCCGTCTCGATCAACAGTTGACAGGATCAAAGGTCAACCAAATTAAGGGATGCCTACAACAGTTGTTGAATGGCTCCAAACGCAGCCAAGTCATTAATGTGTGTACGGCATTCTGCGTTTTCTCTTTAGCATGATCAGCCAATTATTATTCTAGTTGTGCGTGTACTACTACTAGTTTCAACAGACATTAAACATTTTGACATCGGCAATCAACTGTAGGTCACAAATCTCTGGAATTTAGTGGGGCTAGATTTGAATTTCCGATTACGACGGTTCTTGCATCTTGAATTGGTCTTATCCAGCAATCAGGGACTCATGACAGTAATGTTGTAATAATAATAATTAGTACCCTAACTTTAGTTTCTTTGGAATCAAGCGGAAATGGAACGGAAGAAATTCAAACTTCAACTCGGCGATGGAGAGCTATTTAGGAATACCAGCCTATCAGGAAAGGTTTCATCAATTTAAATATTTTATATTCAGGTGGATTGAACTTGCTTTGAAACCTGCTTTCTGAAAGGGGAACGGACAAAACAGAAGATTAAGAACGTATTACGTACATAGTTCCAGAAAGCACACATTAAACTAGTTGTGCATTTTTCGGTGCCGTTTCGCACCGATTGGACCGGAGTTCATCGATCCACAATTATCCGTGCTCTTACTCCTGCTTATCTAAGAACCAAAATCCAGAAGCAGCATTTTTCCAATCCACTCATTACAGTATGTGAAACTTTAGCATTTTTGGTTGACCGTCCCATGTCTCCCGGGTATATCATATCTCAGAGCTAGAACATTCTATTGGCACGCAACCAGTCACAGTAAAAAACAAAGGAAGAAAGAATTGGAATGATAATAATCAAGGTTACACGCTGAATTTTCATGCCAATCAAGGTTCAACCTTTTTTCTCAGAGAAAAAACAGTAGTATACTTTTACTTTACGTCTCGCCAACGCTTGCTAGAGAAAAGGCATGACTACTCACGAAAAATGCACGCGGCCCACGGGCTATACTGCTTCGCGTCGTCCTTACCAAGCCAGGGTCTCAAGCAGCCCGACACAAAATGGGCCCAACTAAGCAAGTCCAAACTGGGCCGGAAAATACGGTGAAAGAGGTACCCGGGTTGAGTTTAGACTAGGAAATGGGTGGACGTTGGCGCGCAAAGTGGGGACGCTGCCACCGGGGTGGGAATAGATTACCATACTCATACCTAATTTTATCTATATTTATTTCAATATATACTTACTCATACATGGATAAAGCGGGTATAATCTATGGGTAACTAAATTTAGCGCGTTTTTATAGTGTGAACGTGAGTTTATAAAAAAAATTCGAATTTTACACATATATAATAAATATGGATAAAGTGAGTAAAATGTGTATTACCCTCTCTATATCTAAGACTTAAATGGGTAATTCCTCCTTCGCTATACTCTTTTTAAATAGTGTGGGTAGATGTATAGGGATAGGTAACGGATATAGAGCGACAAGGTGGGGAGGGGCGACAGGCATACGTGTCCAGCGGTGACGGGCCCGTGGCGCCCACGTTCGGTACAACGGAGCCGTATTTCTCGGGGCCAATGCCTTCGGCGCCTCCCCACACCGCGTGCGCCGCGCGCCCCCTGCCTTGCCAGCCCGCACGGCCGCACCTCATCGCTCGCTAGCTTCCTGCATGCATGCAGCGGCCGAAACCGCCCAAAATTCCCAGCGCAGATCGCTCGCCTGCCGTCCTGCCCGCCCGCCCTGCTCCGCCTAACCGACACCGCAACAAACCACACACAGCTACAGCTTTGCTCTGTTGCTCACTAGCCACACCGAATCGATCGCTTACTACGTGCGGTATATACAGCCCGGTGGATGACAGATCTGGCTAACTAGCTATCTAGACAGCGCGTGTTGGTGGAGTGTGTATAGTGGGGGAGGTGAACGATCGAGACATGGAGAGCCCGGGCTCGTCGTCCGGCTCGGCGCCACCTCGAGTGCTGCGGCGGCAGCAGCAGCAGCAGCAGGGCTCGGTGCCGGAGCTGCCGCCAGGGTTCCGGTTCCACCCGACGGACGAGGAGCTTGTGGTGCACTACCTCAAGAAGAAGGTCGCCTCCGTGCCGCTGCCCGTCACCATCATCGCCGAGGTCGATCTCTACAAGTTCGATCCCTGGGAGCTCCCCGGTACGTACCTTGCACACTTTAATTTCCTTACTATTAATCAGTACTCATGCATACACAATATTATTAGTCCAAAACTCTCCTTGATGTTGCACACATGTGAGCATGCTACTAGCTTCATGCTAGCTTGGATGTGTAGTGCTCGATCGATCTGGTGTTGTCTGTGCGATTTATGCATGCAGTCGGTTTGTATCAGAGAAGGCGAGCTTCGGGGAGCAGGAGTGGTATTTCTTCAGCCCGAGGGACCGGAAGTACCCGAACGGGGCGCGGCCGAACCGGGCGGCGATGTCGGGGTACTGGAAGGCCACCGGCACTGACAAACCCATCATGGCGTCGGGGAGCAGCCGCGAGAAGGTCGGCGTGAAGAAGGCTCTAGTGTTCTACCGTGGCAAGCCACCCAAGGGCGTCAAGACTAACTGGATCATGCACGAGTACCGACTCATGGATACGTCTAGCTCTGCCGCCGCCGCCGCCGCCGCCGTCGCACCGACCAGGCGGCCGCCGCCGCCCATCACCGGTGTCAGCAGGGGCTCCGTCTCTCTCAGGGTGCGTACATATATACGTCTGTGTGTGCGACAGTCTTGTTTGGAGTCTTGGACCGATTGATCTGATCAAGTTGATTAGTGTCGCAGCTGGACGACTGGGTGCTGTGCCGCATATACAAGAAGACGAACAAGGCGGGAGCGGGGCAGAGGAGCATGGAGTGCGAGGACTCCGTGGAGGACGCGGTGACCGCGTACGCGCCGTCGCAGCAGCATGCCACGGCTGCTGCTGGCATGGCCTGTTCAGACGGCGCCGGAAGAGTTGCAGCGCACGGCGGCGACTACAGTTCACTGCTCCATCAAGACAGCCACGAGGACAACTTCATCGTCAACGGGCGGCTCACCGCGGAGGACGCCGCCGGCCTCTCGACCGGCGCCAGCTCTGTCAGCCAGCTCGCCGCGGCGGCGAGGGGGGCGACCCCGTGTGACACCACCAAGCAGCTTCTTGCTCTGTCTCCAACCCCGTTCAACTGGCTTGAGGCATTCCTTCCACGGACCAAGGAATTTCCTGGTGGGCTAAACGGAAGTAGCAGAGACATCGGCGACATGTCGCTGTCATCGACGGCGGACAGGAGCATGGCTGAGGCTGGCGCCGTGGCCATTGACACCGGAGACGCCGCCAATGGCGCAAACGCCATGCCTACGTTTATCAATCCGCTCGTCGTTCAAGGTGCAACCTACCAACAACACTGTGTCATCACGGGCGCCTCGTTGCCGTCGGAGTCCACAGTAGCAGCAGCCGCCTGCAATTTCCAGCATCCCTACCAACTCTCCAGGGTGAATTGGGATCCCTGAATAAAAGGTGCCGGCATATATTATGCATATACACATATGCACACGCATACATCCATGGCTTTTTCAAGTAGTAGCACAACATTACTAGTAATTAATTACACTAATGTGCGGCGGTCGCATTCAGGAGCACTGATCGAGTAGTTGCATGAACACAACACTAATGCATGCACTACATATATATGGCCGCATTGCTCCTAGGGCACGTACCTGTACGAACTAGGTAAATGACCAAACCAGCTAGATCATGTTGAGAATAAGGAGAAGAAGCAGCTGCAAACCGTAGATCAATATGTCGTTGGCTTCACACGCGTCTGCACCATATATATCGTCATGCAGAAAATAGTGCTGCTAACACATAGATATGGTGTTAGCTTCATGCGTCTGCACCATATATGCGCATGCAGAAAGTAGTTGTACTGTTCATCATGATTCCATCAGATGTAAACTTTATAACCTTTGGGTTACCCTTCTAAAGGCATCTAGAGACCCTGGTAATTGCATGCATGCATTGATGCATGCGCATATATATGGTTGATATATCCTCATATATAACTATATATGTAGTAGTAATTAATTTGCTGATAGAACTGCAGCTACATAGTATGCTGTACTGTACATGTAAGCAACTTTACAGTGGATGAATCATATCACTCTATTAGAACTTTATTCTATATATATCACGCTATTAGAGCAATATACACACGATATATATATTCACCAGCTGGGAGAAATAAAGCATCGTGCATGATGCATGTGCTAGCAACACGTATTATATGGATTGAATCATTGAGGTGCGCGTACGTATACGAGTTTTTCTCAAGATAAAGCTAGACCAGTAACCCAGCACCCTGCCGTGCCATGTGACCGTGTCTTCCCCAGGAACACGGCCCCGATCGAGCCCCGGCTGTAACAACAGAGCTAATCCTAACGAGCTCCGTCCGTTCGATCCACCGATCGGTCGGCCGGCGTGCGTCGACACGTCCAGCTAGCCGCAAACTTCCCTTTTTCGAGCGGCTAACAAAGCCAGCCCCGTCGTCCGCGCGACAAACCGCCTCCCAGTTTCGCCGGGACACCCGTCGCAGTCACCTCATCGCCCCTCGAGCGAAAGCTGAAGGTTGAAAACTAAGCTCGCGCGCGCGAGGGAGCGCGTACGGGCGATCGATCGGTCGAAACGTCGTCACGGGCGGCTGCGCGCGCATGCGGCTCGGCAGCTTTCGGCCTTGTCGCCTCGCTGGTTCCCCGGTTTTGGATGGTGCCGGGTGAAGGCACATGTAGCGATCGATCGACGTCAACGTGGACGGGACGGGGGCAAGGCAAGCGAGCTAATCACATATCGGCATCTCGGCTTTGGAGCACGCACGATAATAACCCCTGCTGGTTCCTAGCTATAAATCCTAGTCGATCTTATCTCCAGCTACAGTGAATTGGCCGCCTTTAATCGGGATAGATGGTACCGTCGTTTTTACGCGGCTCGTGCTCGGCCCGCGCGCACCGATGGATCGCGAGTAGTTTTAACCTCGAGCACGCGGTTTTTATTGGCCCGCCAGGACGCGCGCGCTACGTGTTGCGGCGTGGTTGCGCGCGGTAAATTTGCATGTGGGCACCACTGCACCCGGTGCGCGAGATTGGCCGGCCAGTTAAGGCTGTATTAGGCACTCCTCGTTTACGTAAAACGAAATAATTTATTAGTATATAATTAATTAAATATTAATTTAAAAAACTTTAAACAACATATTAATTTAATTTTTAAAATAATTTTTCTATATAATTTTTTTAAAAAAACGTACGCGTATAAAAAAAAGAGAAGAGTACCGAACACGTTGCTGCGGGATATACAAATTAATACTGGTGGCAGATATAGTTGATAAAAATGAGTTGCTTGTGCGTAAAAGCTAGTATATAGAACTATGAAAGAAATTTGTCGGATTGTTCTCTGGCTCTTGTACACGTACAATGCATTCGTACATAAGAATTTGAATTTAACAATAAAACTATTCTTGGTGATATCACATATTATGATTACGGATCAGTTGGGATGTAAACATTTAGTGCCATTAATACTTGCACACATGGTTAAGTATGAACCAAATTATATGATAAATGGAGATTGAACTTTTGCAATTGTGTCGGAATAATCACACATATAATATATACAGGACGATCAAAGATGACAGGGGGAAAATATGATGAATACCTGCAGGCAAATTCATTGGTGGATTAGAAGCAGTCTATGATACTTACATCACGATAATAGCGTAATACCAGCACTAAAGAGGTTTCATGATTGGCGGTGAATGTAGAATTGAAAGACAAGAATCAAGTCTGATAGATAACAGAAGTCAAATAATTAAACTTTAATAGATAAAAACTCACCCTAGAATACACTTCTGGTGGTCTAATCAGACCCCTATTAGCAGTCGGACCGACGGTAAGGTAGCGGTCGGACCAGCAATAGGAGGGCGGTCAGACCAGTGATTTCTACAAAGATGTAGGATTTTGACTATAGTAAAATTGACTTTATCGATTAGAGATAACTTTTAATTCTATAAAAAAATTGCTAATACTATCATTCACCCATCTCTAATAGATTTGGTTCTTATGATTGATCATAGAAGTGATATCAAAGTCTTCTTTATTTAATCTTTACCGGTCTTAAGACTTAGTCATGGCAGACCGATTTTCGACTAAGACACATATTTTTTTATGGAATTAATTTTCAATACTGATATATAAAGATGAAATATTATATTATGTCTCAAGGTTATGATAAATGGTAAAAAGTTTTAAATACTTATACTATTTTTGATGATATTGTTGACGTCAATAAAGTTAAATTTGAAAATAATTGTAGAGCTTGCAACATAATTTTAAGTTGTGTTTTTTGCTTAAATTTTAATTGGATTTCTCGTCTTGAAACTACACATAAGATGTGGAAGGCACTACATAAGTTTCACGAAGGATCTTATAAAGGAAATTCATAGAAATATTTTTAAAAAGAATTATATGAAATTTGAGATGAAACCCAAAGAAACTCTTGATGATTACTTTGGCCATTTTACTAAGGTTTTAAGATATCTTAGATTTGTTGATAATTCTTTTACACTAACTATCCTCAATCTGAAATTACAAAACATTTGTTGATTGGTTTAGATATAAATATTTAGAAGATAAAAATTAATATGATAACTTTAGCCTTAGAATCTTTATGTACAAAGGTAAAAAAAAGTTATGAGTTGAATGTTCTATCTCACAAGTCTGATTCAAAAACCATTGTTTTAGTTTTTTTTCATCTGATTATTCTTTGAATAGCTCTTCATCAAGTTCATTTACCACTTTAAATGCCATTTTCGATAACTAACTTGAGGAAATCTCCAAGAAGAATTTAGCATTGTCAATTAACAAGTTTTCTCAAGATTAAAATAATATCAAGAGGAGAAAAAATTTGGTGTCTTAGATGTGGCGAGTTGAACCACATTTGCTTTTAATGTCCTGAACTTAGTAGATCAAAGAATTAAGAAGAGGAGGAGAAGCCCAAGGACGTCAAGAAGAAGCAAGTGTTCAAAGATAGAAGAAGAAGAGAATATTCAATCAAGTCTATGCTTCTTTTGAATAATATTACACAAGTGATGTCAATTATGAGAGTAATGATAGAGGAAAAAATAAAGGCAAGAACTTCTCTTTGATTTGTCTCTTGGCTTGTGGAGGATCTAATTCAAATAACGATAAAAATAAGATAATTAATTCTTCCATTCAAATTTGTCAAGAGATGGTTGTTGCTCTTAGTTTTAAACTTCATAATTGTCAAAAGAAAGTTAAGAAATAAGATTTTGTGTTTTGGTCATTAAATTCTAAAATTTTTAGATTAAGATCTCTAATTCCTAATGTTGATGATTCTAAGTCTTATGAAGTTTTGTGTTCTAAAATATCTGCTATTAGATATGTAAATACTACTACTGTTTTAGGACTTGATGATGCTCTTCTTTAAAATCAATGAGTTGAAATCTTGTTTTGCCCTTGGATCTGCGATGCACGTTAAAGTTATAGATGAGTTGGTTTTGAAAAAAAAATCTTTTTAAGAAATACAAAGTTATTTTTTTTTGCAAGTTCCATGTACAACTAAAGGATATTTCTATATCTAAAACTTGCTCAATATGTGCATTGAATAAGATGAAAGTAAAAGTTTATGTAGGCTGTATTGAGTACATGGAGGATATAGTAAAAAATCATGAGGTGCTTTCTTGCTAAATGTCGTAAACAAAAAGATGTTTTGGTTTATTGCAAAAATTGTGTTAATTTGACAAAAAGAGATTTCTTGTTTGAAAAGTTCAATGCAAAAATTTTCTGGTGGTAATAAGAAACTGAATATCATTTTATATCAATCAAAAGTAAGCACATACAATAGAGGATTAGGCTTTAATGTACATGATTATTTTATATCTTATTAACTTGTTGTTTTGAGTATCACTAAAGAGGTTGAGATTTTGACAAATCCTAAACTTAAAAAAAATCTGCTAGGATTGTGTTTTCTCTTTCATCAAGATGTAAAGAAACTATGACTTTTGATTCAAAATCATTAATTATAAATTCGTCTTCTCGTAAAAAGTATACTTGTTGTTTTTTGAAAAACATGGACATGTAGATTGATTTTGTTTTAGACTTAGTAAAAAATAGAAAATAGGAAGGAAATTTTCTTTTAGAAAATTAAAATGGTAAAATACATGTTTTGGTCCGAAGAGATCGGTCCGACCAACACTGTCTAGTTGGTCAAACTACAGTACAGCCGATAGACAAGCCAGTTGTTCAATGATTAGATCGACACCCGGTCAGACCATAGGTATAGCATTGGTTGGACCGACTTAGGTATATTTTTCTAAACTGGATAAAATTGTCTTTGTTCGTGGTTATATGCCCGTTAGTGCTTCTAATTATGTGTCTAGTTTTCTAAATTTCTTTTCTATCCTGATTACTAAGGCACCAAAGTATGCTTGTGGATAGGCTCTTGCAATGGGAAGTACAGGCCAGTCGGCTTCTCTCCGTGGCTCGAGGTACGCGCGCTAGGGGCCATGGATTTCACGTCGGCTCCGGCGCGACGGTGCGAGCGCGGGCGTGTCAATTAATTTAACCCTATAATTGGCAAAGAGGTGAAACAAATGGGTCAGTCAGACGATGGGTTGATATGAGCTCTCGCTATCAGCTAGCTGCCGATATGATCGAGTTAGTTATCGGTCGCGTCCAGTTGGCTCCTGCTATCGGCTAGTCGCCGATAGGAATCAAGACGCCCTTCCATCAGCTGAGGAGCCGATGTAGGCGTAGGCGGATGTCGATGAAGGATACGACACCTCTGGGTGTAGCAGACGCAAGGCCCTGATCCATCGGCTGCAGAGCCAATGGAGACACAGGATGGAGATGGCAGCACGAGACCCATCGCCCGTCGTGACGACGCCACTGGCACCGAATCTCGAAGATTGGACCTAACTAAGACAGTATGAGACCGAGGCCAAAGACGATGGGACAGTGAACGCCGGATCGGAGGTGCTGAAGTAAGGGCGAAGCGAACCTATCGGCTAGCTGAGCTGATGAGTGGACGTCTCTCTGAAGACAAGCGCACATCGACTGGAAAGTCGATGCGCTTGGTGTGGCACTCAAAGGAAAGTCTCTGCAGACCTAGTGCGTATTGGCCGAGGAGCCGATATGCTAGGCGTGACGCTCAACGTATAGATAACTCATTGGCTAACACTCCAATGAAACGTCGTACTGAGACCTATAGGCTTAAAGCTCATTCTACCGTCAGCAGCCTCGTAGGTCGAATCTAACCGATGTAGCATGAGACCGACGACGGGAAAGAGAGCTTGATAGACCGATAGATACTGCACGAACGTGATGCGATACATCCTATTGGCCTAGGAGGTCAAACCTAACCGATGCAGCCTTAGACAGAGCAAGACATATCGAGATAGGGGCGGGACTTACCCCTTCACCGGAGATTGGACTTAACCGATACAGCCCCGCGTCGAGAGCTAGACCCCGTCGGTAAAAACCTAGATGAACTAGGGTGGCAATGCGCCGAGGTTGTATTGATCTCAGGATTGATTATTACATATTTCCAGGGGATCCATATTTATACTCTGGGTTTATAGAATCCGACGTATTTACAACAACCATCGGACGTTATTTCCTAACAAAGATAAAGAAAAATATCTCTAAGGAAGTTAACTAACTAACTAAATATTTCTATCCATATAAGATAGGATAGAATATCCTACCGTGAATCACGGCTCCTCCTCAAACTCGGTCTTATCTTGGATAATCTTCTATTCTGGGACTGAGTCTTTCCTTGCCTCAATCCGATCGGCTTCTTCCCTGTAGCAATCAAACACCTCTGCGCCTTAGCCGATCATCTTTCTAATCTATCGCTAGGCTTTCTAAATTTTGGCGTTAACACAAAGTAGAATATGTGGATTATGGACTCTAGTTATTCATGGAAAATGACTAGTAATAAAAGTTGGTTCTCCTTCCTCAAACTGGTATCTAGGAAAAAATCGATTATCCTTGAATATATTTATACAAGTGTCGTTCTTGCTTGCTACTGTATCTGTCAAGGAGGGTGATAATTTTTTTTGAACAATGTAGCTTTGGTGAAACTTTGAAATACAATTTTCTTTTAGCTTCTCAAATTATTGATGAGGATTTGGTGTTAGATTTAACAAAACTAGAAGTAAAATTCTTGATATTTCTAGAGATTTGGTTTTGAGATTTCTCATTATGAAAAGTATTTAATGCTAATTTTGAAGGTGGTATGTATTAGTTATTGTGGATGATTTTTCTCGATATACTAGGGGTTTTTTATGATATCTAAAGATGAGGCTTTTGAGCACTTTTAAAATTTGTATCTTTATTGGGCCGTTGAACTTCCTAGATCCTTGAAAGCTATTTGAAGCGATAATGGTGGTGAATTCAAAAATACTTCTTTTAAACAATTTTGTAATGAAAAAGGTCATAAATTTAATTTTTGTCTTTACCTGTTCCTCAACAAAATAATGTGATTGAAAGAAAAAAATTGTTCATTAGTTGAAATGGTTAGGACTATGCTTGAAGGACATGATACACCTAAAAAAACTTTGGGCTTGGGCAGTAGCTATTAAGACTATTTGTTGTATTTCCAATTCTATTTTATTAAGATCTAAACTTGAAAAAGCATCTTATGATCTTCGATTTGGACATCAACCTAAAGTTTCTCCTTTGCGTGTTTTTGTATAAATGCTTTATCCTTAAATCTTGAAATTTGGATAAATTTAAAGCACATTCTACTGATGGAATATTTCTTGGTTACCATGCTCATTCTCGTGGATATCTTGTGCTTATTTTAGGGACTAACAAAATTATCGAAACTTGTGAACTTACTTTTAATGAGGCTAGTCTAGGTACTAGATCAGAAATAGTAGGTACTTTATCAAAGTTCAAGAAGAGGATGGAAGTGTTTTTGTGGACAAAAGTAACGATGAAGAAGACAAGGTTGAGGTGGCGGCCGGTCCGACCAGAAGAGGAAAGTCAACCTGACCGGGCTAGACCATAGAGCTCTTGATTTTCAACAATTCAAGGATCATAACATTGAGCAAGATATTGTTGCTTCTTTGGACATTCAATGATGACTTTAGATATTGATGCCCCTTTGCACATTCAATGATGACTTCTTCCAGAATAAATAATAGGCAACTTTGATGAGCAAACTACAAGGTCGAAGGTAACTGATGATCATGTGAATTCAGCTTTTGTTACATCTTTTGAATCCAAAGATGTTACTAATGCACTAACTAATGAATCATGGGTTAACGCCACATATGAAGAACTTGATAATTTTGTGAGAAACAACGTTTGGACTTTAGTTGATCCACCTCTTGGTCATAATATTATTGGAACTAAATGAGTTTTAAAGAATAAACAAAATGAGGATGGTTTAACTCAAGGTTTTACTCAGGTGGAAGGATTGGATTTTAATAAAACTTTACTCTTGTTGCTAGAATTTAAGCTATTAGGCTTTTGTTGGCATTTGCTGGTTTAAAATTTTTTAACCTAAATCAAATAGATGTTAAAAGTTACTTTTTAAATGGTTTTATATAGGAAGAAATTTATATTAAACAACCACCTATTTTTGAAAATCCTAATTTTCCCTATCATGTTTTTCTAAAGCTTTGTATGATTTGAAACAAGTTCTTAGAGCATATGTTAATACCAAAATTTGGTAACCTCTGCAGACATGACTAGAGAGCTAATCGGCTTATGGAAAGAGGTCGATTGATACATTAAAAGAGTCAATCGAACAAATGAGGACGGATTTAGTTTAGTCAAAAATAGAAGATTATCTAGATGAGACCAGATTTGAGAAGGAGCCGTAAAAGCCATAGCAAGGTAATTGTATCTTTATAAAATATAACTTATAAGATAGACAAGTTTAGTTAGTTTTGTTAACTTATTAGAAAAGGTTTTATTTTTTCATTAGAAAAGAATGTCCGGAGGTTGTTTGTAACCATATCGGACTCTTGTAACCCTAGGGTATAAATATAGACCCCTTGGAACCTTGTACTACATCCACACAGATCAAATACAATCTCGGTGCATCGCTATCATAGTTTATCTAGGTTTTTACTGATGGATTTTGGCTCTCGATGTAGGGTTGCATCGGTTAAGTCCAATCTTTAGCGAAGGGGTAAGTCCTGCCACTATTCTGGTGTATCCGCTCTATCTAAGGCTGCATCGCTTAGGTCATATTTCTTAGTCCGATCGGATATATCACAACACATTCGCATGGGTTATAGCTGCTTATCGAGCTCTTTCTGCTGTTATCAGTCTCGTGCTATATCGGTTAGGTCCAACCTACTAGACTGCTAGTAGTAGATTGAGCCTTAGGCTGATAGGTCTTTACGCAACGCTTCATCGGAGTAGCCAGCCGATGAGTTATCTCTACACAGAGCTTCATGCCTATTGTATCGGCTGTTCAGCCAATATACATATATCTTGCCCAGCGATTAATACGCTAGTGATTGATTTGGTTTTGTTAGACCTATCATCGAGTCCTAGCGAGTTTCGTTCCCCCCATTGGCTCAGCTAGCCGATAAGTTTACTTATATGCCTGCATTGGACCCATAGTCGATAGCAGCCAATGGGTTGACCCGGCCCCTTTGTCGTTACGTTCGATCTAGCTTGCGCCGTTGCAATATCGTTAGCCTCAGCCTTATATTGTCTTCGTTCGGTTCTATCTATCAAGACTGGCTTTAACAGTACCATCATCGGTGGTCACTGGGTCTTGTCTTTTTAGAAGATTGGACCTCACTCTCTTGCGCTTATCACGTATTCTGTTCAAAATATCATCGGCTCTATAGTCGATGAGTCTTTTATTTCATTCCTTGCTATTCGCCTATGCCGTCATTAACTTTCTAGGTTATGTATGAGCGCTGCAGTTTCTATCGGCCACCAACCGATAGTAGGGGTGTGTCGGACTCACAGCCGATGGCTATCCTAACCCTATCGGCACATCTAGTCGATAGCAGGAGTCCGTATCGACTTATCGATCTATTGGCTCGATGATTTAACATTATATGTCTTTCTTTTCAATTAGAGGTTAAATTGATTGGTACACCACAACTCCAGCAACCCGATGAAGATACCTCGAAGCTAAAGGACCTGCATCGGACCTTGATCGGCTAACGCTCGTGCTTCCTCTCAGCACGCCCCTTCGTCCAGTCCGATCTTTCCCGCGCGCTGCGAACAGTATGGTATGACAGACTTAAAAAAATTTTGTTTGCAAAAAGTTTTTAAATGGAAAAGTGGATAAAATTCTCTTTGTTCTTAAGCATGGTAATAATCAACATTTTGTTCAAATCTATGTGGATTATATCATAAAGGGTTGTTTATCTCACGCTTTGGTTGTGAAGTTTTTTGAGACTACGCGCATAGAATTTGATATGAGTATGATAGGAGAATTGACATTCTTTTTGGGACTACAAATTAAGCAGACACCATAAGGTATGTTTATTCATTAAACAAAGTACAACAAGGATCTTCTTCGACATTTTGAGATGGAGAACTGCAGACCTATTTCTATACCAATAGTGTCTACTGTTGTTTTATATCTAGATCAAGATGGTGAAGTTGTTGATCAAAAAGAATATCAAAGTATGATTGGATCTTTGCTATATCTCACTGCTTTGAGGTCAGATATACAATTTACCGTGTGTTTGTGCACTCAATTTTGGGCTTCTCCATGCACTTCACATCATTAAGGTATCAAACAGATTATGAAGTATTTACAACAAACTCTTCAATTTACAATTTGGTATTTTACATCATCGTCTATACACTTGATTAGTTATTCATATGTGGATTTTAGTGGCTGTAGAATCAATAGAAAACGTACTAGTGAAACATGTCATTTTCTTTGTACATCTTTGATTGCTTGGTCTTCTAGAAAACAATCAATTGCTGAATCAAAATATATTGTAATTGTTAGTTATTTCGCCTTTAAAAGATTATAGTCTTTCTTTTGAGAAAATTTGTCTTTATTGTGATAATGCAAGTGCTATTAACATTGCTCAGAATCCTATACAACATTCACGCACCAAGCACATTGATATTCTCTTTCACTTTTTGTAGGACCATGTTGAGACGAGAGATGTTGAATTCAATTTTTTTATACTAAATAGCAATTGGCAGATATATTTATTAAATCTTTGAATTCTTCTCGTTTTGTATTTCTTCGGGGAGAATTGGGAATTATTTATCCTTTTAGCATATCTTGAGGGGAGTTTTTACGCTTCTTATTACATGCATGTTTTTCTTTTCTTATTTTTCTTTCTTTTGTATTCATGTTTAGTTTACATGTATTTTTTAAACAATAATAAAAAATAAAAAACTCACATAAGAAGAGCTTTGATTTTTATCGCTAATATATTCTTGTGCTTACTAGTAATATGAGTGAGGTATTTTGGTAACTAGTTTAGCTATTATGAATTTTAGTTTTTATATGAATCTTTGATATTAATTTTAAGTTACATGATGCATAATATTTAATTATTTTATATGAATTAAATAAATATACAATATTGAAGCTACTATTGGATGATTTATGCTTACGTGTATACTTTTTGAACTTTCATTTCTCAAATGCTCTAATTATCGTAAGTGTAATCAAAGAAAATTACTTGTCTTTACTATATAAGAGGTAAAAATGCATACTAAATCCTTAGAAACAGCATTCACGACAAAAACTTATGCGCGGTGAGAAAAATAATATACGTTGAATACTTGGAAATACTATTCACAACAAAAAAGACGCACCTAATTGAGAGATTTTCTTTTGTGATATTTAAAAGAGCAAAAAGGTTTATAAAAAAAGCCAAAAGCTCTAGAGTTAATGTAAGTTTCTCGTTAAAAGAGTAAGTAAATTTAAGAAAGAGTGTTTAATATAACTTATCTATGTGTAGGGGTTTTTCTTTCTAAATATATTGCATTATAAATCATTTAAATGTATGAATCTTTAAAGCTGAATTAAGCTTACATGTTTTATCTTTGGTTCATGTTTATACTTTAGTTCTTGCTTGCAGCTAGTTGATCATTTTATCTCTTTTGTCTTGTAACATATGTCCTTGAATTGTTCTAGTTACACTTGAACTCTCTCGAAAAAATGTACTTCTTAATGAAATCATTGTCAAAATAGGGTGATGTTGACACAAAAATCGTTCGATGTCCGCGTCGATACATCACACGCACGAAGGACTAGGAGGTTTGCTTAGCTCTAGTACATGGCTTTAAATTCTTGTGGTTTGTAGTGTGCTAGTCAATTTGACATGCAATTCACAAGAGAAATAGAAAAAATTAGACCAATGAGCCAATTAGCTAATATATCGATAAATACTTAAGTTATCGGTTGTCTAACTGATAGAGATTAGTTGAAAGCTAATCAGCCAATAGGCCGATACTGAATCAAGCTATCAACTAACTAGCAAACTTTATTAAAGACATCTAAACTAAGACGGTATAAAATTGTGGCTAATAAGTTGAGGCACGATTGATATTAGATTGAACGTGATATAAAAAGTATATCAAATAATAATTTAATATGGATAATAGTGAAAGTGCAATATAAAAACAATCCCTCGGCTAGAACTCTGATACAACATTGAATAAACTTATCGACTTATCAAGATTAATTTATCAAGAGCAATCCAATAGATCAGACCTAACTAATACAGTATAAGATTGAAAATAACAAGATAAACCTAATAATCTAATAAACTCTATACAAGCATGATAGATACATTAGATCAGACTAAAAAATTGAATCAATACAACCTTAGTTAGAACCAAATACATCAAGATAACTAGCAAACATATAAGCATAGCTAAGATATCGGATCGAACCAAGAAATTCTTAGCCAAGACAATACGATTGCTATATGATGAAACTTGTCTTTTGTCGGAGATCTAACTTAACCGATGTAGCCTAATCCAAAGCAAGATCTCATCAAGAACTATGTTACTCCTACTCCTCGAGATGGCGATGCGCCAAATTTGATTGTATTGATCTGATTCTTTTTTTACAAGACCATTGAGTGTATATATTTAGACTCTTATGTTTATACATCTTCAAAATGGACACAAGATAATATTCCCTAAAGAAAAATGAAAGAAAACTACTCCTGCCTATTTACAAGAGATACTTACAAATATAAGACTGGCTCGTCCACAAACTTGTATCGACATCAAAACTTATATCCTTATCAGACTTGTCATGTGAGTATATCGGATGTGGAATTTTGTCTTCATTGGACTTGGATTATACTTAAATCAAACACTTCCTGTTACTGGCCAAACCATATTAGCGGTGGTGATTTTCTAGTGTCAACAAGAGAAGACACGAAATCTGCAAAAAAGTTTCAAGATGAAGGGAATTTATTTCTTTTTAAAAAAGGGAGAATTTTTCTTTTTCAATTTGAACCTTGGTTTCTTTTTACCAAATTCTTTTTTTTATTTTCAAAGACTAAATCATATTTTCAAAAGATTTGCTAATGTGTTTATCAAGGGGGAGATCATGAAATCATTGTCTTGATTTAAAATTTGTAATAAATAATGGGCTTAAAATTTGATTAAATTGATTTTGAACAAAGTGATTTTATTTACACGCGGTCAAACCGGGCCTAGAGGCCAATCGGACCGGATCAGACTATGGATACCGGTCGGACCACAAGCATAGGTACGATTGGACCGGCTAGCCTAACGGTTCGAATGATAGACTACATTAAGGAGTCAGTTTCGGTTTGTTTTTATATTTCTCGATAAATAGTTGATGGATAAGACTTATGTGTGCTTCATATATATGTAATATACTATTTATGTGCTAATGTAAGTCAAGTTATGAAGAAGTTATACTCAGATGTATAGATGAGTCTTGAGGCTTTGAGAATATTGTCGCTGATGGATCGAAAGTCGACTTGGGAGAAGTTGATGTCCAAACGATCGAGAGATCACGTGGGATATTAAAGGCTAGAGATAAATGCACGTGAAAGTAAAGATACCACATGGCATATAAGAGATATAGTATGCATATATAAATTGGAATCAAATTAGGGTTTAAGTTTGGAAAGATGAAGTTTAAATTTGTAAAGAGATAAGTTGTATACTGTATGAGAGGATTTTCTAAGAGATTAGAAGTATTTTTTCGTTTAGGATTTATGACTTTTTTACAGCCACCTACGGATATAAATATAGAAAGACAGTCTAGGCCTTAATATATCAGTTTTGGAACAGAGAAAACGTTAGGGTTTAGACAGTTGCGAGTTTGGTCAAAAGTTAAGAGATAAGTAATTTATATGTATTTTGAGATATATTTTGATAAAATAAAATTGATATACTTTCAAGAGTTTCATCAGCTTTTGATATTTTTGTCGAGATTATTTTTTCTGATTACAAGTGGTCGATCTAAGTGGCAGTTGAACCGAGTGGAGCAAGTTAGTTGGACCATTGGCAAGGCAGCGGTCATACCGAAAGTTGAGTGATGGTCGGATTGACAATAAGGTAGTCGGACTGACGACATCTAAAAAAGTTTAAGATTTGATTATAGTTAGATTGAATTTATATAATTTTTAATTCCGTAAAAGGTTTTTTAATAATATCATTCACCTATCTCTGATGGGTTGATTGTATGTTCGATCCTACAGTGAATACCTTGCGAGCAGATGTATAGATGCACATGCAGATAAAATCCCGAGTTTGCACCTAGATAAATAGGTGATGGAGAGAAAATACACCCCACGTCATACTCACAGAAAGAGATTAGCGATGCCGGCCACCGCCACCGGCGTTGCAGGAATCCAGTCATGTCCACGTGGTTTGGTAGCCGTCCAAAGCTGCAACGGAAGATTTAAACCATGGTTAGGGATGTGCGATCTCTCCTAGTTATCCCATCATCGAGGCAATTGCTGAAGTTTGAATCGGGCTGGCCCTTTCGCATACTTGGGTAGGCTGATTAGAACTAATTCCAGTGAATCCAAGGAGTTTAACTTTCATCCAATGACCAAAATAATTTGAGATGACGTGGCACAACGTGGGAAGAGAGAATTAGTAATAATTGCAGTTAGTGGGGAACAATTGTATAGGTTTATAGGATCCGATCGAGTATGTAGATGTCCCTATCCGGCGACAATGTGTATTGCTAGCGGCGTATCAAGCTTGATGCATCGCAGCAGGGATTATGGCGTAGACAAGCAGATGCCCGGCCACTCAAGGTAATTGATGCCAATTTTTTTTATCGCAGGATGCATAGGAATCTAATCTATCCATCTATAATATATCATCTAAAAATGTACGGCGCTATT
The DNA here is from genome assembly GCA_030770085.1 of Oryza coarctata. Lineage (NCBI taxonomy): Eukaryota > Viridiplantae > Streptophyta > Magnoliopsida > Poales > Poaceae > Oryza > Oryza coarctata. The sequence continues at coordinate 16,262,976 of CM061474.1, read as the reverse complement.
GATTATTGGCATTTTGTTTAACTTTTCGTTTGATTAAAAATATATTTTTAATAAAACAATGATTAAATATCATATAAAAAATAAACATCATCACGTATTTAAAAACGAAGGTAATGCTTGTCTATATAGTTTTTTATGTTGAATACCTCTCACTTCAAAAATAAGTCTGCTATAGCTTGAGAAAACTCTTAGAGTTGGAGATGGAGTTGGAGTTGAGAATTATGTGAGGGTTATTATTGTAAGACATCTATATATACTACTACGCTTGTTTGTTGGACATATTCAATGTACATGTAAAGATGATCTTAAGCAATAAATTAATATTTATAGTATAACTTTATATATTAGAAAATGAGGAGAATATTTGTATGGCCAACCTTAGAGCGGGTACAATATGACCCTACCTGCTGGTGATAAGACTGTCCCATAGGCATTGATCCTGAGTTAGAGATAAAAAAGGTGGTGAGAGAGAGTAAGCGGGCGACTAATTAGTCGCTAGCTGCTCACACTTTCTAAAAGCTGCATTAACTCCGGCCTTGCTGCATGACATGGCAACGCCACAAACCGTGTGGGGCCACCCTCATTTTGCTGCATGCATTTGCCCATGGTTGGTGGGAACAATGTAAAGATAGAAGGTAGTAGATACTTATTGTATGCACCAGCTATTAGCACTAACTATAATTTGCTTATGTGGTTATTTTTGCAGCCATTAGCTAGCTGCACTATTGACCTTGCTCTTATAAGGTTGAGAATGCTAGCTATAAAGGGATTGGATGTCCATGTGGAGGAGAGAAGTGAGAAGAGAGAGGGTGAATAGGCTACTAAATAGTAGCTAGCTGCACACGAGCTCTAAGAAAGATAGGACCACCACTAATATATAGCAATGCATGTGGTTGGGCGGTGTGTATGAAAAGCTAGATTTGGTTGAAAATCTATCAGTAAAATATGTCTCTTCTTTATTGTGTCAACAGCCAATATCATATTCATATGTGTATGTTTAGATGATGTGGCACATACTTATAGTTAATAGCTGGCTAGCTTGCTCTAAAAGCATATACAATAAATGACATAAGCGGGTTATATAAGTTATTACATCAAATTTGTTTTTGGATGGAGAAAGAAGAAACATGCTACAGAGGTTTCAAGACATTGTGTGGATAGGAGGTGAATTAGGTATTAATAGTATATTATATATTTATATATAATTATTATATGGATATTATATGGATAGACTATTAGATTAACTATAGATAATATATTAATTTTTAGAGCTAATAGTTAGCTATATTGTTAAACTTGCTCTTAGAGCAAGTACTATGAGCCCTAATCACTTGCTCAAGATGACACATAGACTCATATGATGAGGTGGGAGGAGAAAAGAGAGAGAAGCCACCCCCATATAAGATGCTAACTTCACACAAACTCCAAGAGAAAGAAGAGAAAAGGGAAGTTTAGGTTGGGCAAATAGATAAAATAAAATTATTAGGATAATGCACTAGAGTTAGTATAAAGGTGAAATGTTGTACGTGCTATTTATCTATTGATGAGTAGCTTATATAAACATAATTAGAAGTGTCATTTATCTCTTCTATAAAACTTTCTCTAAGGAATATAAAATTATTTTTTATGTATTTTCAATATGTATGTTAGTTTTAAAAACTTCATGCTTAAAAAATAGATAGGAATTATTTTTCTTTGTGGGCCTAGCTTAAGGTTAAGAGGAGACCTTAAACATCGTAACATTGGCAATAAGTAAAAAGAGAAATAAATGTGGGTCACTGTGTCTTAACATTAAGGATGCCTATTAAAACATCATGCACAAACTTTAGGTTAATATTAGACTATTTTACCACTTTGTTTTTTTTAATAATTTATGTTTTCGGCAAGAATTAAGTATTCCAAAAGGGCCACCTATCTACTACAATATTATTCAAATAGCATGAAAGTCAACAGAAGGGCTTTGGAAATCTAGCCTTAAACAACCAATGTTAATTAAACTCACACATCATATGTTATTTAAACTATAGTAAATTACAATTTACATTGGGTAAACCAGACATTATTTTGCTATGTAGCATCTTTAGTACATATTTCACTTTTACACATGTATCTAAAAGAGCATATATCCGCTATTATAAAAATTTAAGTTATTTTTGCCAGTTCGGTGGTACGTCATCCGACTCCGATCCTCCCATGCGCCTAGCTATTTTACAGGCAGCTCCCTACCCACCCTAACAATGGGCGCTTTTTAGGGAGGTGGGTATAAAACTCCCTCTCAGCAGCCCAAAATTCCATTTAAACCATCAAAAATCCAGAATAAAAAAGAAATAGGGTTGAGGAGAGGGAGGCAAAGCAAAGCGGTGAACCCTATCAACTTGTGAACTTGTACATAGGTAAATGATTTGCACCATTTACAATATTTATTGTTACAAATGTAAAGATGTAGTATGCATGTATTATAGTAGTTTCGTGATTATTTATGTTTTTAGATATGTGTTTTGTTAGGTTAGGTGTTAAATATCTATTAAACCCTATTAGCAATATATAGTTTCATTGGAAATGTTTAAAGACATATTCATATTGAAATATGAAATACGTGATATTAGATGTGACGATTAATTTCTTATTTAGTTGAACTATTTTTTCATATGTCAAATAAAGTAATATTCATGTTATATCATGGTTAATTGAATGTTAGGTATGGTTCATATGGTGTAGATTTGTTAAAGTTCAGTTCAACTCTTAGAGAAATTATAAGTTTAACTAAGAGAAGTTTTTTAGCAGTGTATAACTGTTTAATGCAAGGATTTCGAGTCGATCCCTAGGTCAATGCAATAAACATATATGCCTTAGTAAGCTGGGCAAAGAAAGGTTACTTCTAGGAACTGATGCCAGTGGATTCCACTGCCAGTTGGAGAAGTTACGTGGAGAATGCACTACAATGAGATTAACCACTTAGCATCCTTATGTCAGTGTATGAGAAGGTCAACAGTGTTCCAATGGTTGTGCAAGATGAGGAGGGTCCAAATACGAGTGGACTTGGTCCTGAAAAAGGGGAGGGAAATGAGTCAGAGCAGAAAGAAGGAGTAGGAGAAGAAGAGGAAGAAGGAGGTGAAGACATGAAACCTAGAGGAATGGCAGACGAGGGAGAGAGAATCCCTAGCATTGTTAAGGAAATGGATAGAGAAGACTCCAATAACAAACATGGTGAGAGGATGATGAATCGTCTAACGATAAGACTAGTAATGTAAACCAGTCAAAATGGGATAACGAGAACTTCTCTGGATTTGTTATCTCTAAGGGACATTGCGTGCCATGGGAGTACAAGGAGAATGAGGTCAGTGAGGTAGCTAAGTATGTATATAAGGAGGAATTGATGGATGCAGTGAAGCACTGGGCGATGTCACTTTGGAGGGAGTTTTGGGTCGTTAAGTCAACAAAGTCAGTATATGAAGTGAAGTGCATGAACTCAAGCTACAGGTGTCCATGGAGGGTGCACACATTCAAGGGTAAATAGAAGGATTACTGAAAGGTGTTAATCATCGTGGAGCATAATTGCCATTTGCTAGGAGTTGAGAAATACCACAGAAACATGACATCTGCATTTATTGCAACAGAGATGTACTCAGTTGTTATGGAGAACCTGCGGTATGAACCAAGGTCAATTATGATACATATTGAGGATAAATACAAGTACATTATTACATATGGGAAGGCGTGGAGGACTAAAAAGAAGATTGTGGATATGAGATTTGAAATATTCAAAGCTACATATAATAATTTGCCTCGTTTGCTATCCTCTATTCTTTAGAGGAATCTAGGGAGCTACTACAACCTTAAATCATTCCCATCATTACACCATCCTAGGCAGAGTATGCTGCAATGGGCCTTCTTCGCTTTAAGTTCATACATTTACACAATTGTGCACTGCCGTCCCTATTGCATTTATCTTCTGGCATGGCCCCATAGCTCTGGGTGCGGCAGATCACAACAGCCGGGGCAACAAGCATGGGAGCACACGAAGACTCCTGCAAAAGTTAGTGGTGACCACGTCCTGCATGGCATGGCCTATTTCCCCTATTTTTCCTCCAAAAGTGCCAAGTGCACGAATTGTGTTGAGTTCGGATCGTGGGATGAGATGGTCCTAGTATTTTCTATTTGAGTTGTAAGCTAGGATTAGTGCAGGTTGGTGATTTTAATTTGTAGAGAAAGGAAAATAGAAAATTGCTCCAAATCTGTCCGCGTTCTACTCTTGTTCTTACCCCAACGCGAATTGCCGGATATTTGCTTATTTCGCTACACTGTCCAACCCGAGAGAGAAATTGAGAGGATTAGCGATCCAACCCCGATTTCCAAGAATTGGTATTAGAGCCACCATCCATTCTCAATCTCAAACATGTCATCGATTGTCTCGACGGTGGCGGTGATAATGAGCGGTAGCAGTAGCAGTGGCGGGGGTATGAGCTCGTGCCACCACCTGCAGTTCATGGCGATGAACTACACCAGTTGGGCGATACGCATCCAAGCAATCATGAAGGATCAAGGCATCTAGGTGTCGGTACAGCTGGTGCCTAGTGACACTGTTGACTTGAAGTTGTGTAGGAAAGTAAAGGCATATCTACTCCACACACTCCCCGAAGACATTCTCATGCAGGTGGCAAAGAATAATACTTAGAAGGAGATTTGGGAGGCCCTGAAAATGAGGTTTGTTGGGGCGGATCACATCAAGAATGCACGGCTGTGGGCACTGAGGAGTGACTTCGATGCCATGCGCATGGTCGACGAGGAATCGCTGGACAACTACACAGGGAGGGTGACAGCGATGTCGATGAAATACACCAATGTCAAAGGCATGTTGGACAACATGGCCATGGTGAATAAATTGTTCGACACCATGTCAGAGTGCTACCTGCACGTCATCACCGGTGTTGAGTAGTTCTACAACGTCCACACAATGTTGTTCAAGAAGGCACTGTCTCGGCTGAAGATGTTTGATGAGCGCATGCTCCAGCATCAACTCGGCAGCGGCAACACAGTCGGCGGCCAATTGCTCCTCACTCAAGCTGAGTGGGAAGCGCAATAAAAGAAGGGAGGTGGCGATTCATCATCGAGCCAAAAGGAAGTCTAATGCTGCCACATCACTTGCGGCAGGGATTTCCCCTCTCCTAGCAAGTGGGGATGAATCCCACGATGGTCCTATTTGATAAAAACACATCGATGACATTTTGAGGGAGGCATGACACATTGATCTGAAAGAAGAAGAAGGAGCTGATGGGGACGAAGAAGCCATCGTGTTACCGTGAGGCAGCTGGCCAACCGAAGTGGGAAGAAGCTATGTGCAAGGACATCGAGTCCATTGAGAAGAATTCGATGTGGTCGCTGTCAAAGCTTCCGATCGGACACAAGGCAACTGGGCTCAAATGGGTTTACAAGCTGAGGAAGAACTAAGATGGAGAAGTAATCAAGCACAAGACGTGGCTAGTTGCAAAGGGTATGTGCAGCGCCAAGGTGTTGACTTCGAGGAGGTGCTTGCGCCAGTTGCCCACCTCCACACAATTCGTGCCATTCTCGCTGTTGCGGCAAATTGTGGGTGGTAGGTGCATCACCTCAACGTCAAGTTAGCATTTCTTAACAGCGAACTACAGGAGGAGGTGTATGTCGCCTAGCCAGAAGACTTCAAAGTGAAGGGGAATAAGCTAGCACCAATGTCATCATCGGAGTGTATGTTGACTATCTAATTGTGATTGGCCAAGATCCCTCTGCAATTGATAATTCTGATGGCCGAGTTCAAGATGAGCAATCTTGAACACCTGCATTACTACCTCCGTATTGAAGTGATGCAAGGTGACAGCGTCATCTCCATCAAGCAAGCAGCATACGCTAAGAAAGTATTGGAGCAATTCAGGATGATCGACTACAATTCCACCAAATGTCCAATAGAACTAAGGATGCAGCTACACAAGGACGGTGAGGGACATCGGGTGGATGCAATGGAATACTGTCGTGTCATTGGTTATCTCAGGTACCTGCTACACATGCAACTGAACATTGCATTCACTATCAGCATGGCGAGCAGGTTCATGGAGCAGCCCACAATCATGTACCACTAGGCAGTCAAGCAAATTCTGAGGTACTTGAAAGGAACGGTACACTATGCTCTTGTGTATGGTAGAAAAGAGGGCGCAGAAGTGATCACCGGCTACATAAACAATGATTTGGCTGGTGACATGGATGATCTCAAGAGCACGGGCGACATGGCATTTTATGTCAATGATTCTCTTGGTGCCTAGAACTCACAGGGGCAGAAGACAATGGCACTATGATCATGCAAGGCCGAGTTCATGGCAGCGACAGTGGCAGCATGTCAAGCACTACAGGTGAGTATGATGGTGGAGTTGATCAGAGTACTGCTGGCACCCATGAAGGTATTCATCAATAACAAATTGGCGATTGCGTTGATAAAGAACCCAGTGTTCAATGGGCATAGCAAGCATATCGACACCAGGTTCCATTTCATTCGAGGACATGCCGAGGGAGGGCCGATCATCATCAAGTTTGTGCGAACGGAGGAGCAGTGAGTCAATCCCTTAACGAAGGCATTATTGACAGCGAAGCTGGTGATGATGTGGCATCTACTCAGTGTACGTGATCTTGGGCCACTATAGGATTAGAGGGCAGAATGTTGCATCTATCTCCTGGCGTGTCCCCCAAGCTTTGGGCGCGGTGGATCGCAATAGCCAAGACGACATGCATGGGAGCGTGTGGTGACTCCCACAAAAGTTAGTGGTGACCATGTCCTACGCGGCGTGGCATGTTTCCCCTGTTTTTTCTGCAAACGTGCCGAGCGCACAAACTGCGTTGAGTTCGGATCGTGGGATGGCATGGTCCAGGTGTTTTGCTATTTGAGTTGTAAGCTAGGTTTAGCACAAGTTATTGATTTTAATTCGAAGAGAAAGGAAAACAGAAAATCACCCCAAATCCATTCGCGTTTTGCTCTTGTTCTTTCCCCATAGCGAATTGTCAGATATTTGTCGATTTTGCTATAGTGTCCAGCCCAAGTGAGAAATTGAGGGGAGGAGTGATCTAGCCCCAAATTCCAACAGTCCCATACCCTATATTAACTGGATATTCATGACTGAAAAGTATAGATGGTAGATATTAACAGCAATTGGAGTTGATGAGAACAAACAAGTGCTAGCTATATCTTTTGCTTTTGTTGAGAGCAAAAACACTAAAAGCTAGTACTAGTTCTAGCAGTGGGTGCCAGATGTATGCCTTAGACATGATCGTCACCCTAGCTTTCTATGGGCAATTGAGGAGCTAAGGGATGGCAGCGTAGAGAAGGGCTATCAAGCAGAGTGGCCAGATGTTTGTAGCAAATGGTGCATACATCATATGAGTGCTAATTTCTATAAGCAGTTAAAAACAACAACCTTATGGTTCTTTTTACAAGCTTATGCACGTAGAATCAAGAGTAATTCAATAAGTTTTGGAGAAGGTTAAACGATCTAACTAGGAAACAACATATGATCAGTCCAGAAGGCTAGCACCTATAGGTAACGAGGCTCTTGTAGCTATAGGAGCACTCCCCACTGATGATGGTTGTTCGCACCAAATTAGTCCTTCGTGTTCACTGATGGAGGTCCAATGTGATTGCATAAACACAAAAAGGCCTAGGAGGTATGCTTCGCTCTAGTGCAAGTCCTTCGGTTTCGAGGTCCTTTCATTAGGGTTGTAGAAGTTGTGGGTGTGCTAATCAATTTGACTCTGCAATTGACAAGGAGATAATCTAATAAGGCAGTCGGCCAATAGGTCAATACGAATTTCTGCTATCGGCTGGTAATCGATAGGGTGCCGATAGTCATCGGCTACATCCGATACACTCTTTGTATCAACTGGTTGCCGATAGGGGTTGTAACGCTCGTCCATCAGCTGGAAAGTTGATAAAAAGATGTAGGCAGATGGCAACGAAGGAAATAAAAGACACATCGGTTGTAGAGCAATAAGGTGTATGTGGACTCCTCTTAGCGGCTAGTTGCCAATAGAAGGTGTAACGCTTATTCATCACCTAGAAAGCCAATGAAGGCATAGGTAAATAGCAAGAAATAGGCTAAAGGACACATCGGCCGCAGAGCCAATGGCGCTCTGGAATAGAGTGGCGCTCCAAATAAGATAAAGGGCCCACTGGCTGTAAAACCAATGGCACTCCGAATAGAATGTGTGATGAGTAGCAAGGAGCGAGACCCGATCTCTCGAAAGTATGAGACCCAATGATCACCGTGATGGTACCGTTAGAACCAGCCTCGATAGATCAGACCAAACCGAGATAGTATGAGACTAGGACCAATGGCACAGGGACAGTGGAGACTAGATCAAACACGCGGACGGAAAGAATGAGCGAACGCATCGACTATCTGAGCTGATGAGAGGATTCTTTGAAGATATATGTATATCGGTTGAGAAGCAGATACACTAGGCGTGAGGCTCAATATGTGAATAATTCATCAGCTGGTCACTCCGATGAAACATTCGCGTAAAGTCCTATCAACCTATGGCTCAATCTACTATCAACGGTCTAGTAGATCAAACTAACCGATGCAACACGAGACCGATAGCAGTAGAGGAAGCTGGATAAACCGATAGAACCACATGAACGTGATGTGATGCACCCGATCGAACTAATAGGTTGTACCTAACCGATGCAGTCTTAGACAGAGCAGATACACTAGGATAATTGCGAGATTTATCTCTTCGCCGAATATCAGACTTAACCAATATAGTCCGGCGTCAAGAACCAAAACTGGTCGATAAAAATCTAGATAAACTAGGGTGGCGATGTGCTAAGATTGTATTGATCTGAGAAATAATTTACAAGGTCTTAGAGGGTCTATATTTATACCCTAGAGTTTTAAGAGTCCAATGCGGTTAAAAACAACCTCCGGATATTATTTTCTAAACATAAAAGGAAGCTATATCTAAAAAGTTAACCAAACTAATTAGACTTGTCTATCTTACAAGATATATTTTATAGAAATAAAAATGTCCTGCCGTGGTTTTTATGGCTCATCTTCAGACTCGATCACATCTAGATAACTTTTTATCTTTTGACTAAACCGAATTCATTCTCAATCCGTCCGATCGGCTCTTTCTTTGTATCAATCGGATTTTTTCCATAAGTCGATCGGCTCTCAAATCCTAACTGAGGGGCTTACCAAAATTTGGTGCAAACAACAGTACCATCAGAAGGAGGTCAGCATCATTGATTAGAAAGTTTTTGCACTGGATAGAAAGTTTTCGCATTGGATAGAGAATGAACCGAAGGAGAAATGGATGACATCTTGCATCAGTTCGCTCCCGTGCAATGCATGCCTGATCTTGCAACCCCTAGGCTCAATCCCTCACTACACGACGGTCCACCCTACCTAGGCATGGCTACTGACGTTCATTTTAAGTAATTAATTGTTGATAAATTATATGTGTGTACTTATGCAAAATGACTAACTTATGTAAATAACTTTCTCTATGTACAGCCGCTGCACCCTGACACCGATGAGTACTCAGTGTGACGGAGCTTTAAGGATTACCTATTGTGGATCTTTGGACGGGTGATGTTCACCAACTTGGCAAGGCACATTGTGGAGAAGGGCTCGATCCCATACACGTGGGACATCACCAATACAGATGATAAGTGCGTACCTTAGTGGCACTGAGGATTCGTTGTCCTCGCTGCTACGTACCATGGGCTCTGTGATGCATCCATGAAGACCAACCTAGGTTCATTGATGACCAACTATCCACTCCTTCTGCAACTGTGGGTAGTGGAGCAGTTTGCAATCGGTCAACCATTGGTGGACCACAGTGCCTACAACACCGATTTGTACTCACAAAGGCCACCAGAGGACTATCCCATGATAGGACATTGTGGTGTTGTCGCTAGGTATGTAATGTGTTAGTCAATTGCTCGTAAGTACAATTATTTATTCTACCTAACACCTCTGTTGCTCCACAGCATGCGTCCGTCGCTGGACGCACGTGCAGGTCATGAGGTCCTACTCAAAATTCAATAGGCTTCAACTGAATGACGTCGTCTGGGAGCCGTACGCGCCTGCAACAATACAAGCGCATGCACCTCTCAAACTATCGACTCTCGACACCCGTGACCACAGCGATGTCAATGGTGTTCGACATCTTTGTCGAGCCACACTGTTCACATCGTGTGATGCGATAGTTCGATATACGCCAGGAAAATCCTTAACCAACAATGCGGACTATGTTGGTGGATGTTCATCGATAAGTAACGATTCAAAATTGAACATATGTCTAAATCATGCGTACATAGTCTAACAACATTTTTATATGTAGGTATACTCGATGAGGACAAACAGGCGTCACACTGTGGGTTCCTCATCTCTAAAAGTACGTCGGTGATTGGTTGCTAGTGATGAAGAAGGACGTTGATGAGCTCCAGCCGCACACGGAGGCATGCTACTCAGGGTACCTCAGTTGGTACTAGCCATGTACCCATACACGGGTGACGTTCACTCCTAACACTCCACAGCCACACATCGCAAGTGTGCGAGACACATACCCTACACACCGTGACCAAGATTAATTTCACACTGTGAGTCAATCCTTCTTCACACTTCCGTATCTCGGTTAGATGTGTTGTGCCTCTTACGTTGCATGCTATTTCAAACAGGCTGACGTTGTGCAGCAGGTTAACATTGAGCTTGAGGTGTCATGTGGCCAATGCAACTCCTCCCACCTAGGTGGCTATAGCTAGAGCTCGCCCTCTAACACTGTAGCCCACAAGTAACTTCGGTTATCCACCAGTCAGATACAATGTTTCATTATTACCGTGATGATGTTGCTCATGAATTACTTTATTTACAGTGTTCACTACGACGTACATCTATTCCTCCATAGCAGTGACGTCAATAGGAGTAGGGACATTGGCAAGAATGAGGACGTCCACACAATGGGCAGGGACGACAACCAGAGGGTTTTTAGGTTGATCACACTCGAAATATTTCTATTTTATCAACGAAATCACACTTTACATTGCTCATACTTTTTTATTATAGAGTTCTAGGGCACAACACCGTAGATGTCAATTATAGCGTGCAGATCAGCGCGAAGGTCCTCTATGTGGGTGGATGAATTCTTTGACTATGATGATCTCACGCCAGATCAGGACGTGATCGGCTCCTCATAGATTGGAGGAGCTCCGCCATTGCATACTCAAGAGCAGCCCGATTCACCTCCTATGCAGCATGTCCGCACTACCCATGACATCCTATCCGACCGCCTCAACTACTATGTAGAGACTAGGCCTCGTGCCGGGACACGTGCGAGGGTAGGGGAGGAGGATGAAGAAGAGTAGAGACTAGGCCCCGAACCAATAGAGTGTTGTACGAGTTATACTCTCTACGTATAATGCTTGTTATTCATCATTTGTGTACCTTATTTATGTATCGCCACTGTAGCTTCCTCGTAGTAATGACATGTCGTTGTCTCCCTTTTCTATGCGCGCATGACTATCATTAGCATATGGCAACCAACTTGTCATGCCTTCACCCTTAAATGCGCGTGCATGAATGGTGAGTCATAATCAACGCTGAGTGATACTAGCCAACTTTTGACGTGTTACGTAACATCACTTTCAACACATCGGGTGAAAAGATTTTTTTTCGGATTAGAGCACTTTTGGCACATGATTATCACATTGCTTTCAAGCTTTTACTCATGTCTTTCACATCGGACACAGCCGGCGCAATATAACCAGATGTTGTAGAACCAACATCTATCCCGAAGCCTCTTCCACAACAATCATATTAGAGAGTTTATGACATCTAGCCAGTTCATGAGTTTCCTCTACCTCTTGTAGGAACAGTAGCGAATGGCTACTAGACATGCTTTCACAGAGGATCCCAACTAGTGTAGGGATCTATTGGCTTGGCTAATTCCACCTTGTGTGACCATCCGTTCTGCATATGTGATGATCAATAACAGCTTATGATATCTCGGGACGTCGTGACTCATGAGAGAAAATTCTTTCTGTGCCCTAACTATTTTGATGTGGTGTGAATTGTACGCCCATGTTTTTTCACTTGTTCCCCCTACCACAATATTTTCTTCCAACTACTACTCCCTTTGCTAGATCCATGGAAGGATGTGTAGCTTCATCAAGTGAATTGATACAGAAAATCTAGTATTTGACCCCAACCAGTGATCCTTAGAGGGCCATTGGTACTCCTTCTTAGAATCAAACGAATAATACATGAGAAGAAAGGAGCAGTATGAACGATGTCGACAAGCCGAATGGTTAGACTGAAGTCTACAACATCTAGTATTACCTCCACAATGGGAGCATCCAAAGTGTTCTTGCAATGATCGTTGCCAAGTGGTGAGATCTATATCAGTACATACTTTTACCAAAAGATATTTTGTTTATCTAAATATTCTTAATGACGATTTTGTTGTAAGTTCTAAACACATCTCTCTATTTTGCATGAATTTTGATGTCACCTTAACTACAATACCTATTATGAAGTTCTTCTCATAGGAACAGTCAAAAAGTGTAAATTCAAACAATGGATAGATATAAAGAAATCATCATACAACCTTACGAAACTGATACAGCCTAAAACGATTGAACCATACATAAAGGATAAATTATAAGAGTCGGCTCATCTAGCAACATATGACTACAAGCAGAGAATATATAATAATCTCCATAAGTTCTAAATATGCTTACGTAACATTTTACCTGTTGTATTATTTGTGTTCTATGTATATTTTTTTCTAAGGTGTAAATATCTCAATAGCAGTGTAATATTATGATCACTATTATCTAACATCCTCGTGTCAACCTATTAACCCTCTGAAACCTTCTAAATATGGTGTACTTGTTTTCTACTGAGTTCTCGCATATTTTGTTCATAAATATATCTACTTACAATTAATTCTCTAAACAATAATTAATATAAACAAAAATATATTTATTTATATAGTTTTGAGGGGCGGAAACAAATAAATGACAACATTCAAATCCAACAAATATGACTGAAAAAATAGACTCAAGCTCATTCAGCGAAAAAACAAAAGTGTTCACTTCATTTCAAAATACTTACTTATTTTTCACAAAATGAATAATTATCCAGCCTAAAATTATTTTCTCCCAAACAAATACCCTCCCTATGTTAGGACATGTAAATGGCCACCTGCCAATCCTCCGTGGGAGGGTTAGGTTATTTTGCAAGCTAGCCCTGCTCTCGAAAAAATATCCAAAGAGTAACTAGAGAGACGCATGTAAAATAGTCGGCCTCTATAACCACGAGATAGGTTATCTCTTAGAAAGCGAAAAAATATCTTTAAAAAGAGCGAAAAGGGTTAGCCATAAATTTTCTCTGCCCCACCAATCCATCGTCAATGGGCTAGGTGCATAGTTTTGTAATTTTTTAAAATATATATATATCTATAATTTTTTAATAAAAATAGAAGAATAAAAAAATTCCGAAAAGTGTCCGCGGTTTGCTGATGCCGCGGCCCTTTCCGCGTTCCGTGCGCCTGGCGGTAGCGAGAGGAGGCCCAATGCAAAAGGTAGCTCTGCATGAGCACGGCCTCTCGTCTACTCCTAATTCTCCGATTCAAGGAATCACTGAATCAGGATACGATACTTCTCCAAAAAAACAAGAAGAAAAAAGAATCAGGATACGATACCGCGTGCACTGACGTGAACTACACGGGGCGGGCGATCACCAAATCGTCTTTGACGCTATTAAACCTGCGGATCCCAGCTAATGTTATCCCCATCTCGCTGTCGCAGGGCGCTAAATCTTATTTCCATCGACTGCGTGCAATGTAGCTACCGGCCAATCAACGTCGATAAAAGATGAGGCAAAACAATTTTTACTTTGTACCTCTGGTCGAAAGCTCGTTCTTTACATGGATATCATACGGTGGATGGTCAAAGAATCTAAGCCTTTTTCAATTCCCAGACAAAAATTGTGACTGACAGATAGGAACTGATCCACCTAAGTTGGACCTTACTTCCATCCATGCACTGCACTGACATGACTGGTTGGCATTATCTCTCTTTGTTTTTCCTTATCCTGGTTCATTATGACGTTTATGCTCTATATCCAAAAGATAATCTCGAGCCAATGGTACGTATGTAAAATGTCAGGGGATAAAATTACACTGTTTGTAATTAGACCACTAGGGCAGGACAAGGGTTACTTCACTGAAGAATTTGTCCCGTGTATGGCACAAAAGCCTTCGTTTTCAGTTTTCAAATCGACTGATAACCTACCTGCAGAATCAAAGCATTTGGGGCACATGACAAGAGATGGCAGATTAGAGGTTGCACCACCGGTCTGCCGAAAACGCAAAAGCTAGAGCAAATCAACTAATCTCCTTTTAGGGCAGCTAATCAGCCAATGGAGCACGCACTAGTAGGCTAATCCGATCGATTAGTAGCCCACTTTGTCAAGTGCAGGTACTGTTTCCTGAAAAGAAATACTGTTCGCAAAGAGCTGACATGTTTTGTTTGGGCATTGACTCAATTGTATTGGTCTGAAGAGGATTCACTGTACAGTATAATTGGCATTTTAAGCCTGAAGATATTTTAAGCCTGCCATTATTCTAATGAGTAAATTTTGGCGAACTTAAGTGCAAATGGAAACAGGGTTAGGGTTAGGAGTATCTCCAACAGACTCTCTAGATGCCTCTCTAGGCCAAAATTTAGAAAACTTCAGAAAAATAGTCCGACCAAAACCTCCCATCTCGCCAAATTTGGCCAGGTGAAAGCGCTTGCCATTGATGGATCTCACGTAGGATTCTTCTCTCTCTTCTCTAGTGACTCCAACAAACTAAGCTTAATGACAACTCCTCTCTCTTGTCTCATCCCAATGCCGCCAGTGCTGAAGTCCAATGCAACAACCATCAGGTCTATCACCGTCACCACATTGTCCCAATGCCAACTCATCCCAACTAGAGCCAAGGATTTCAGCCCCCATTGTTGACCCCGTCGTCGGCTCAAAGGCAGGAGGGCAATAGGATAGCGAGGAGGGAGGATAGTGAGCCAGAGCCAAGAAAGACAGTAGCAGGAGGCACTGCTGTCTTGGCCCACGTCGCTGGCCCCATCGTTGTCCTTGTTGCCAGCCCTCATCCAAATCCCAACCATCTCACCGCCTTCCTTCTTCACGGTAGCAACAATCTGCAGCCACATGCCATTACCATCAATCTTGACCCATCCTTTAGCCCCTCCCCCACCACAGTTAGCAGCTCGACCGTTGCTGCCCCAATCTGCCCTAAGCATCGCCTATTGATTGCCTCTCCCTCTTCGGGGGAAAAAAGAAGAGAAGAGAAGTTGATGCTGAGACACTAAGGCTAAGAAAATTTAGAGAGTGAAAGATGGAGAAGCTGCTGAACACACAACAAACATGGATAGGAATTTTTTTTTTTTTGATAGCTTGCCAAATGGGCAAATTGAGAGAAAGATTTGGCAAAACCATTGGAGATGCTCTAATTACCTATAAATGTTCGATTCCATACAACTACTTAGGCCAAGTTCGGAAGTGATTTTAGCTTTGGCATCCTTATTTTATTTTTCGTTAACACACTTTCTTGTAAAAAATTATATATAAAAATTTTTAAAAAAATAAATTAACACATTTTTTAAGTTTTGATTAATCATGTTCTAATATCTCATTTCATCTGCATCAACAGCTAACTGCTGGAACAAACTTGCCCTTAATTGCTAGTCATGCAAACTAGAGTCAAAATGATCTATGCAATCAAAACATGCGGGCCAAATTTGCTACCAGACAACCTAGGCTCTACCAGAGTGTTTTTAGTTTTAGACATGACAAAACTTAATCTTTTAAGAGGATGCTCTCAAAATATTTATTTTTGGTTAAACAGGACTATAGGAGAGAGAAATGAGTGAAAGGTCAGAAGTATCCCTAACCTCAATGATCAGATTCTCTCTTCCTCCTGGTCTCCCCTTTCTCCTCTTGGAGGCGCATAGCCCGTCAGCTCCTCAGTCAATTTGGTTATGATGGTATGATCTTATCTTTCTTGCAATACAATTTAGAGAATAGCTATATAACTTTTTTTAAAAAATCCATCTAAAATAAACTATAGTATAATTAGAATATAATTATATGGTAACTCATGTGTAATTGTGATGTATCTTCTATGTAACTGGTATATAATTTTTATTCCCTGCACGAGGGGAAAGTTGCAAGGTCAAGCCCCTGCACCCCCGCACCAACATCTTTGATTTTTGATTTTTTTTCCACGAATCACGGAACAAACTAATGTTTAAAATTCGACATATTTTTTCAATAATTTCTTTTGACAATATATAGCAATTCCGTACAATTTATTTTGCTGAAATATTTACATGTGATCTATATAAAATTTAGGTTCTCAGAGTGATAATGATTTTTGCATTGCCTTTCGCTAGCTGCCTGTGTCACTCGGTTCAGTCATAAAAAAAAGTGGATCGCAATAGTACCTGGAAAGTTGGATGAAAACCTTAGTTCACACATACTTGTTATTTTACCAGAGTGAACGTTTGGCAAATTGTCGTATGGACTTGTACTTACCACGTAAATTTGTACGACATAAGTGTAATTTACTCTATTTTATTTTTAACTGTTCCTTTATCCATTTAACGGCCATAGGGAATACACTCTGCATACGCGAGCAGTCTATCTGTCAGGTATGCTTACCAATAACTATGTATTGTTTTTTCTATAGTAGCATCTATGTATTCTTGCAGCAAACTGTTGGTGTTCACCCCACGCTAGAGCGTGTGGGTGTGTGTTTGCAATATCAAACTATGGCCCCATTCAGGACCGTGTGGTTGCAATTGCAAGTACTACACGCAAAATAAATAAATTATTAGTGTATGATTATTTAATTTTTAATTATTATAAAATTAAAAATAGATTTATTTGATATTTTAAAATAACTTACTTCGTACGAAACTTATCATTTAACTGTTTAAAAAACTAATGAAAATCAAAATAAAATCTGTATTTTAATTAAAAAACAAACGCTACGTGTTAACATAGGTTGTCTGCTAACTGCAAGGTGCTCAAAGGTCCAGCTAACATAGCAAGATCATGAAACTGTTAAGATGTGTTGATACTTGATGGGCCGGTTTTGGAAGTTGGTCCATACAAACAAGGCCTGAACCCATGTGGAATTCTCTATGATTGCCACTTCAAGCTGAGACCTCTGCAACAGCGAGAAGAAAAGAGAAAGAAGGTAAAACATGACGTCGACAGATGGGTTCAAACAGTTTTTTCTTTGCTGATTCAGCAGTGATATTGCTGATGTGACACCCTGTTAGCATACGACTTGCCATACGCCAATACCAGTTTACATCTGGTCCTAGTTAGCATCCATAGGATATATTGCGTTCACTTCTGCCACGGTAACGTGGTCCACATAAGACAAGCTATTATTCTATAATTAATTAAGTTTTACCTATTATAAATGTAAAAATAAAAAATAAATTTATTTGATATTTTAAAGCTTCTATATAAAAAATTTTCATACAAAATATTTAAAATCATGCTAACAAAAACTGAGAAAAATATATATTAGAAGGATAGAACCTTTATGCTGCGACAATTAGTTTGGACTAAACCAATTTATTCACATAAAATAAATTATTAGCATATAAGTAATTGTTTTTAAAAAAATTGATAATAAAACTACTTTAAAATGACAAATAAGCATTTTTAAAAAAATAAAATAATTAATACGTAATTAATCGATTAATTTTGTATAAACTGACACTACCAAACTCACCTTTCTTCCATTCCAACAGTTTTCCGCTGCCAACCACTCATCAGCATTCAGCAGGCCTGTAAGGGTGCGTTTGGTAGGCTGTATCTGGCCTCGGCCAGGATAGTCACACGCAGGTTGCCGTCGTTTGGTTTGTCTCGTTAGCTTGTGGGCCTGTGCCCGGATGGTGCAAAAGGTTTACTCCGTTCCTCGCGGGCCTGGCTGGCGTGAGCAGAAAAACGCGAAGCGGCTGCTGTGTTTTGCCTTGGGTCAAGTGAATATGCAGTGAACCAAACAACTTCTGTACGTGGCCTGGTGAAACCAACACAAGTAACCAAGCACCACAAACACTTCCTAGGCAATGCAGGCTCAGTTGGGCCAAGATCAGAAACACCAGCCAGGATAGACTTCACCCAAGCAACCAAGCACACCCTAAACGTTTTTTTACAAACACAACATGGTCAACACCTTGTCAATTTACTCTGAAGAAAAATGATAGGCTAATAGCTGTAGTTTATTCTTAATAGAGTGATAATGACTCACTCGTGAATTAGAGTACACCCCAGTCCAAGGCGGTGACAATGCTTTGATTCGCCAACAATTGGTTTCACTATCAGCAGGCTGATGAGTTCTCAGAATTTCCACGTAATGCTCAAGCGTATGTGCATTCTCGTCTATCTTGTCGTTAGATACAGTATCCTCGGCCAACTTGACTGCAGCCATTTGGGATACCTCAAAATTGTCTCCAGCCAGCTGCACCTGACGGGCGGTTTCCAAGTTGTATTAGAACCACAAGTAGGCTTTTAACTACGCGAGCCACCCAGCCAGCACAGCACTATCAGCCGCGTCACTCCAGCTACAGAAAAATATCGTACTACGAAGACGCGCCCAGAATCTTGGCCCGCGGGGTTATTTAATTTGCTAATTAAGAAACAAGCGGTACTAACCATTCAAACCCATCATCCATTGTGCCCCCTAATGATCCCATCCACGCCCCTCATCCAAGCGTACAAGCCAGAAACGGTAGGCAGCAGTTGGGTCAATGGATTGAACAAGAGGAACCATCCGTTGTGGATGTGATCAAGCCGTGGATCATCCTATCAGCACCAGCAAACGCTTTTTTTAGATTCTCCTTGGAATGAAGGCCGGAATCCAAGCCGTCCGTTCCGTGATCCAACGCCTTAAAACGACGGCAACATATTTGCCGTTGCTACCAACAAACAACTCACATTGGCTGTTCGAACGGATGGAGGAGGAAAGATTCGGTTTGGTTAAAATTATCTAGATAGAACTAAATCTAAGAAGAATTATAGAAATCACGGTATAATATAGTTTTGTTAACTTTCAGATTTTTTTAATGTTTTTAGAAAACAACGTTCGATAATTATTATAACATCATCGGACTTACAGTATAAATATAGACTTTTTGAAAACTTATAAATTATGTCTCAGATCAATATATTTTCAACGCATCGTCATCTTAATTTATCTAAGTTTTTTATCGACTGAATCGATTAGGTCCGAACTTCGGTGAAATAGTAAGTCATGTCGTATATTGTAAGTCTATATCGGTTATATTCGACCTTTTAATCCAATCGAATATATCATATCACGTTCGCATGGGATCTATCGATTTATCAAGCTCTTTTTAACATTATCAGCCTCGTGCTGCATCGGTTATGTTTAACCTACTAGACTGTAAATTGAGCTATAATCCAATAAGTCTTTACTCGGCATTTCATCGAAATAGTTAACCGATGAGTCATCCATACATTGAGCATCATGCCAAGTGTATCAGCTCTTAAATCTTACGTCCAATGTATCAAGCTCTCAATCAATACACACATATCTTGAGAGATCTCTCATCGGCTCAGCTAGCCGATGGGTTCGTCCTTTCCTTCCGCCCACACATCTTATCTCAGTCTCATATTGTCTCGGTTCAGTCCTATCTATCAAGATTGACTCTAACGTTACTATCACTATAATCACTGAGTCTCGTACTTTTGAAAAATCAGGTCTCACTTTTTTTTATTTATCACACATTATATTCAGAGCACCAACGGCTTTATAGCCATTGGATCTTTTATATTATTCATCGCTAATCTACATATGTTTTTATCAGCTTTTTAGCTAATGAACGAGCACTATAGCCTCCATCAACAACTAGCCGATGGAAGGATCATGTGTGCTATTCTTTAAATACCCTATTCTAGAGTTTCGCCAGTTTTACAACCGATAGATCAATGTTATGCCTTTGTTATATTCGAAGTGACATCGACTCTACAACCGATGTATATTTCGTTCCCTTCGTCGCCATCTGCTTATGCCTTCATCGACTTCCTAACCGATAGAAGAGTGTTGCAGTCTTTATCGACAATCAATCAATAGTAGGAGCGCGTCAGACATAGCCGATGATTATCTTAACCCTATCGACAACTAGCCGATAGTAAGAGTTCGTATCGACACATCGTCTGATTGACCCATTTTCTTTATCATCTTGTTATACACGCCCGTATCTCCATCGTCCTGATGAGAGGACAACGAAGCCAAAGCATCTCGACACGCTCTCAAACCAATCAATAAAGCCGAACGACAATCGGAACGCACGTCATCTAACAAAGCCAAATGAACTATATTGTAGCGAAGCAAACCTCCTATATCTTGGCATGTTCGCACATTCACATCGGAGAGGACCTCCTCTAGCTCCGTCCGGTCTAATCGGTCCTCACGAGTTTCAGCACAAATATATTTTTTTGACACTTTTGGTGTAAGAATTGAGAGTATACTCAAACAAACCTCGAAGAAGCCAAAGGAATATATACTTAGTGAAGCAGATTTTTCAGACTAGCATATTCGCGAGTTTTTGGTACGGACACTCTGCCTCTTTTGGGAATGGGAATATGGGATCGATCCGGCGACCAGAAGAAAAAAGAAAGCGCCGATTCTGACGCCGAAAGGCGGAGACACCCTGCAGCTGCGCCCAAACGACGCTCGATCGCGGTTGGGATTTGTTTACGCGCTTTTGGAGGTCTTGTGCTAGGCTCATCCGTGGTTGATTGGAGCTGGAGTCGCCGTGCCCTTTAGGGTCCAGATACTTGCCTTTCTGAAAAGTCACGGGTCGTGATCAATAAGGTTGTGGATGTTTCTTTACCTCCTGGGGGCAGATTGATCGATCGATGTTCTCACGTCCTGACCACCGGTTTTGCAATGGAAAATGATCTCTCTCAGTGCTTTTCTTCGCTACTTCAAGTCCTTTTAATTGGTAGTGATTGTGGTTGGTTTACGTATGCTTCATGGGTGGTCTTGTACAGTGTACATACCTTGAACACTCGTTGTACACTTTGTGTACAATCAACACTCACCTCTCTTTTCCTAGATATATCCTTGTTAGGTGTTTTGAGGGCTTTCTTTTTCAGGAGGGTGGTACAAACTAATATTGAAATATGCAGTACTTCCCTGCCAACAAAATAATAGATATTTTTACTCTTTCCCTGACACTCATCCTCTACGCTAATTTTAACTAATTTTGTTGACTGTTGGTGAAGTGTAGAAAACAAAGTGTTAACATAGATTTCCATGTTAAAGAAATAAACATAAAAATTGCTTAGCATTCCTTCTCTAATGTCCTGTGTTTACCTCTTGGGCTAGAGGCTAGACCACCAATTAATTTCTCTTGGTTGTTTCTTCCCTACTTCAAATGTTCCAAACTTTTAATTGGTATTGTTGGTGGGTGGTTTTATGTTACATGCTCCGTATCATCTTGTTAAACAGCCTGTTTGAGCATCGCCATATTCTAGGTAACAAAATTTAAATTCTAAAATCGTTTCTTTTTCATTTTTTACATAAAAGTAAAAGCATAAAGGTATTATTCCAAAATGATTTTTAGTTGCCTCGGTCACATGTTTTCGCCCTATAAGCTACAGCAAAAAAGTCACCCATGTATAAGGCGTTTGTTGACACAAAGTAGTCGTTCAAAGTAGTGTTGACACAAACTTCCATGTTAAAAAAACAGCAATAAAACTACTTAGCATGGATGCTAAGCGTTTTATCTTTTGCACTAACCTTATATAAAACATTTAACATCCATATGAAGCACACCTTTTCCACTTATATCTGGCAAAGAAATCTTATTTTCTGTTTTATAGATCCATGGTTTTGTGCTTAGGACTTATAAGCATCAAGTGCATATATGTAGTAATAGGAGTGTGGATTATAAACCCTCAAAAAGAAGTCCTCTCATGTGTATTTTTCTTTCAAATTCAATATAAATGGTTGTGAAAAAATCTTTAAAAAAATTGATAATATAGAGCATATTAGCGATCTATCACTTACCAAAAATCAACTTCAAACTCAATCTATACATTGAGAAAAAAAGACAAATTTAAAGATAAATAATACTATACTGTTCATATGTTAAATTTACCTTTTTATTTCTCAATATGTGAATTAAGTTTAGGTTTAAGATTTTGTAAAATTGTCACAAGTGGTGTTTGCGTAAACAAGAGATATATCCTTAATAGATTAAAATTGTTTCACGTAGTAATAGTCAATCTACTTATAGAGATGGCAGAGGCAAAGAATAGGGTGGGGGGTTGGGAGGGCTGAGGGTGTCCAATAAGAGGTAATATAGGTTTGCATAAGAAGAAGAAATTAGGGATTATTATAGTGGTGTGGTGACAGGCAGTGCACTCCACAACCAAGAAGAGGGAGGGAAGTAGAGATGAGTTTAGGAGGGATGCAGGTCAGCTGCCGTATCGTAAAGAGCCCCTTGTAACAACAGTACAGAGTTGCTACAGCAACTAATGCGAACGATGTTATAGCAACAGTGCCCAATTTTACTATGAAGCTCCTTTTACTGTTGCATGTTACTGTAGCGATAGTATGGACAATTAGATTATGCCAATGAACCAGACTGTTCGTCCGTTGCATTAGTACGGTACCTTTAACGTAGATGGAAAGGGTGATCTCATTCCGGTTCAGGAAGGAAAAATTATAGGTGGAAAAAGTTCATTCTAGATCCGGGTGTTTTTGGTTTTGGAGAAAAGCAACTCTCGGCGACAGCTATAAACAGACCATGTACAATTTTCGAGATACGCAATACGGCGATCTTCCATTGCAAGGGGGCGCAACTCTAGTTTAGGGCCTGTTACAGATGGGTGCCAAAATAAATCTTTCTAAAATTTAGCAGTACTAAATTTTGATAAGTTGCCAATATTGTCATGTTTTGGTAGGATAAGTTATTTTCAATATGTTTAGTTTGATGCCCACATATACACTACCAAATTTTGGTAAGATTTGGTCTGCCTAGATTTTGGTAAGTTACTGTGATGCTACTAAATTCCATAGGCATTACCAATGGTTGATAACGAACTAAATGCATCCACACGTTTGTGAATTTTACAAAAAAAAAAAGTATGATTTTAAATGAATCCGAACAGGCCCTTGAACCGGACAAAGCATTTCGCGCCAAACAAGCGAACCAAAATGCACGGGTTAGTAGTACCAGTACGACGTCCTGGCTCGTCCATCCGTTCAACACTTGCCCGCTCTGACCGCTGCCGCCACGGCGACCCGGTCGGCCGTCTGCCCTGATCGCTGCTTGTTTATTCCTCGCAGTTCGCGCGCGCGACCCGCCGTAGTAGTGTCGTACCCCTCCTCCCGGTAAACAAACGACTCCTACCCCCTCTACTGCGACTAATCAAATAATCGGCCGAGAAAACCGTCTCAAAGTAGTGGTAAACCAACAACGACGAGTAAAAAACAAGGACCGCTACATGGTCGTGGCAACGGCAGCGCGTCGGGAGACGAGCTGAGCAAGCGATAGACCATCAGCGCCCACGCTCTGCCACGCATCAACCGCGAGACACGAGACGCCCCCTCCTCCTCCGTGACCCGGAAGAGGCCGGAGGAGGTGGTGGTGTCCGCTGCTCGCGCGCGCGCGTGCCGCTACACCCCGCAATAAATAAGCCTACCTCCGTGCTCCCACCCCTCTCTCTCTCTCCGTCTCGCCTCCTCTCGCCTCGTCACCTCACCTCGGCATCACCCAGGGGGGACGGGACGGGTCCGCCTTGACTTTAACGCGTTCGGGTTTGAGTGCCGCATCTGCAAGCTGCGAGAGGGCGGAATCTCTCTTCCTTGTGGCGGCGGGTGGCGTTGGCGTTGCGTGCGGAGGACGGGGTTGTTTGTGTGTGTTGTTGGTGCTGATTTGGGCATTGGTGTTGGTGTTGGCGGCGGTGGTGGTGGAGGATGGGGAACTGCGTGGCGAGGGGCGGGACGGCAGTGGAGGTGGGGGGTGGAGGGGAGGATGGGAAGAGGCGGAGGAGGAGGTGGAAGGCGCCGCGGGAGGACCAGCTGGGGATGGTGCCCGGCCGGATCTTCTCCAACGACGGGCGCAGCCGGACGGCGGCGGTGTACACGCAGCAGGGGCGCAAGGGGATCAACCAGGACGCCATGCTCGTCTGGGATGTAAGTGGAAAGCTCCTCCCTCGATCCCACTCTGCCCGGCGCGATTGGCTGACTTCTCGTTTGATTGATTGATCCTGTCTTGGTGTGCTATTGGTAATGGTGATGGCAGGGGTTCGGCGGCGAGGACGACGGCGTGCTGTGCGGGGTGTTCGACGGGCACGGGCCGCACGGGCACGTCGTGGCGCGCAGGGTCCGCGACGCGCTGCCGCTGAGGCTCATGTCCGCCGCGCGAGCAAGCGGGGCGGACATACCGGCCGCCGCCTGGAGGAAGGCCTTCGCGCGAGCCTACAAGGCCATGGACAAGGACCTCCGCTCGCACCCTTCCCTCGACTGCTTCTGCAGCGGCAGCACCGCCGTCACCGTCCTCAAGCTCGTACGTGCCGTGGAACCGGACATGACACGCATCTCCTGTCCACCCCGTCCTCGCAAAAACGTCAAATCGAATCTGCCTATGCGTCTACTCACGGCTCACGGGGCGATTTCTGTATGCAGGGCTCGGATCTCTACATGGCCAACATTGGGGACTCGCGCGCCGTGCTCGGCTCCAGGGAGGCCACCGGCGGCGGCATGGTCGCGGTGCAGCTCACCGTTGATCTCAAGCCCGATGTCCCCAGTATGCCACTCCCCTGCTTCCACTCACCTGCTAATCGTGTTAGGAGGTCGTGTGCGCTTATGTTGCTGGTTATGATTTTAGGCGAGGCGGAGCGGATCAAGAAGTGCAGGGGCAGGGTGTTCGCGCTGCAGGACGAGCCGGAGGTGCCAAGGGTCTGGCTGCCGTTCGATGACGCACCGGGCCTGGCTATGGCGCGAGCGTTCGGGGACTTTTGCCTCAAAGATTACGGGGTCATCTCTGTGCCGGAATTCTTCCACTGGTCTCTCACAGAAAAAGACCAGTTCGTCATTCTTGCATCGGATGGGGTAATTTGCTTAAACCTAACACTTAACAGTGCATTCATTGTTCTCTGTTTGGTTGTTGGATATTTGCCCGTGCAACGAATGAGTATCTCTGTCCCAGAAAAATCTTGCCACTTTCATTTCGCTGGAATTAGATTAGTTGCGATGTAGTGTCAGTCTGTCACACTTCTCATTCCGCATATTGTTAGTTGCACATGGCGGGCCTTGAGTATCCATGACATCTCGTGCATTTCTTTAGAAGCTAAAAGAGAAGTGATGATCATATCTATGAATGACCTAGGCTTTTGACTTCAAAACGCTGTATCTTTCAGGATTGATTTCTAAAACTATCTTGATTGCAGGTGAAATAATTTAAATTTCCTCCATTTGTGCCTTTTGTGACTGCGGCGTAAATAATGATTAACCAGCTTAACAGCCTTCTTTGCTGCATGCCTTCATCGTCACCCACCTTTTGTTATCAGCTGTACTCAAACTATTAAACCTTATCCTTGTCCAACTTGACTCATTGATTGATTTAATTGTTGTTTATGAGATCATGTGTACCTTTCAACTATAGCAGTTAGAAGTGAGCACATTAAGCTAATGGCATATGGAGTCGTCAATAAAATTAGGAATTCCTAATGGTCACTAACTTGTTTTCCTGTCAATAGTTAACCCATCTGAATTAGGGACATTTGATAATATGCCATCTTTAACATATGAGTGGTATATTATTCGCCATCCCAGTCCATCTTCAATGACTCAGATGGTCCCATATGTCAGTGAGAGCAGAAATTGCACCCTCCATAAGGATGGCAAATTATCAAAAAAATCCTCTGAATAATGTGGATATTCTATCAGACCTACCCAAACTACTTTGGGGGAAATTAAATGGTATATACCAGTTCACTTCAATTCCACGAAAATGTCATAATATCTAGAATATACCACACTGTTGACTTTCATGTTAACTTCATCATCTTCACCTCTCTTCTATTGTTGATCCACCTGTTGTCATCTTTATTCATTGATGCATCATGTGCCTCCTGACTAGTCCACACCGCCTCACTCAGATAAAACCTGACCCAACCAATAATGCACCTTTCCTTATCACCACCGCATACCAGTACCTTGTGTCACACATCATGACTGTGCTAGTGCATAGACAGGCCGCACCGCTGCAACCATGACTATTCACAATATCACCAACACCTTCGCCTAGTATCAACGTGCAGCCACCTGCATTCACAACCATCCTTTGCTAAAGCTCAAGAGCTCAGAAAAAAGTGCACTGAAGATACAGCGTTTTGAACAGGAGGGAAGGAGCAAGAGCAGAGCAGAAACATAGAAGGGGGGGGGGCATGGGCGATGCAGGGCTGGCAATGCTCGTTTTGGTTAGTGGTTGCAGTAGCGTCATAGCTAAGATGGAGAAAACAGATGAGAAGATAACATTGGGTGCTGGTCAGCACCAATAGTAATGTAGGGTTGACACAATAGCTGCTATCCATTAAATTCAGCACCGATAGTAATGGAGGATCCATTGTTTTTTCTGGTATTAAAATGAATTGGGGTATTTATTGTGATATATACCAAAACTGAATCGTTCAGTGGTATAGTAGTACATCCTACTTTTGCTTAAATGTTTCACCACTAAACATCTGCCACTTTTTAATGGAGTGACTTTAAGCTTGTCATTAGTCAATCACTTGAAGTGGATGGTTCTCCTTTATTTTTTGAGCATTAGGTGGGAATCACGTATGTTCACTTTTTACTACTAGGGGGATTGAATTTGGTGACACTCAATAGGTAGTACCAAATTAAGGCCTATATGTCAACATGTACTGACTTTGTAAACTAGCGGTGTCATGAATGATCATCTAGCATGAAGACTGTTTAGTGTATCTTAAAGGCCACTGCTATAGATTGGCAATCTATCAGTATGAAAGTGCAGTGCGGACTATTGCATTGCGGTTTAATATAGTTTAGGTACTCAATATTTCATCAGACAGAGCCTTATGCTGTTATGCATATTAGTTTACTTCAGCTGCAACTTCTTGGTCTTTTCCCTCGCATAGTCTCCTGGGCTGACAACTTCTATTGACAATGGAATGTGTGCACCATGCATATCAACTTTCCTTTTCATTTTTATGTTAATTTTAATACTGTTGTTATGTACTCAGCAAGGTACATATATTCTGAGAAACCATATAATTAGTAAAAGTCTATCAAATGTTTCCTTTCTGTCCTTGAATGTACTATCTAATGTGTACTGTCAAAAAGTGATATTTGTCTAATAGTTGAACTTTTTAACCTATTTTGAAATGGTTGTACTTGGTGAGGAAAGATATTTCCATTTTACCCATGTAACATTGGTATCTATCACTCAAAATGTTTTTATAAGAAGAAAAATAGTTTGGTCGATGTCAATCACTGTCTACCAAGTTAATATTGCAGCTGTGCCAGAGAAGAGCAGGCTTCTTAAGTCCCTTTTTGTATTGAATGTGGTTTGAAAAGTCGAACGACATTAGTTTGGAATCAGCAAAAGAACATATAGTTACTTGGTCTGCTTATTCATGCCATAGAAGCTTTCCATTTGTCCTTGTCTTTTCATGTATGTCATATCTCCCTTGTTTGCATGTATTTCTTAGTGAAGTTACGCAAGCTATGCATATATTTGGCTGCCTTTGTAGTTTCTATTTAGTTTGCACTAACAAAAATCATGCAGGTGTGGGATGTCCTCAGCAATCAAGAGGCTGTTGATATAGTGTCCTCGTCCCTCAGCAGATCAAAGGCTGCAAAATCCCTTGTTGAGGCTGCCACTCGTGAATGGAAAACCAAATATCCAACATCCAAAATCGATGATTGTGCGGTTGTTTGCTTATTTTTGGATGGAAAAATGGACCATGAGCGTGATTCAACTGCCTCATTGGACAACATCAGTATTGAAGAGGGTTCAGTTGCAGATCCTATTGAACCTCAGGAACAAGAGCCCACCTTAACTCGGAATTTCACAGTTAGGACAGTTGCAGGCAGCGCGCAAGAGAAGACACTAGCAGGGGCGGATGCAAGGATTGCTGGTGTAGCAAACGACCAAAATTGGTCAGGCCTCGATGGAGTGACACGGGTAAACTCACTTGTTCAGCTTCCTAGGTTTTCTGAGGAGAGGGCAATTGGCTGAGCTGCCCATCTTATATTTTCCCTCGTTATTTTCACATATTCTGAATTTTAGCGCAGTTGTTCTAGAGAAAGGTAGAGTGGGACGATCTTGTGATGTGGTGCGGTGCTTGGCAAGCACTTCAGCCACTATGCTTAGAAGTCGAGTTGCACCTTTTAGCCCAACAAAACTGCACATCTGCGATTTTGCTGGGTTAAAACGAACAACTGACGATACCAAACACAGTGGCCAAACGCACGCCAGGCCCCAGTCACTCCTGGGATGATATTGTCGGGTGGCCTGTAAATTCTCCACCGGCGCTTGCTTGCCTTTTGTAGAGAGATGTGATGTCCAGACTTTTTTCACTGTTGCATGCTTTGCTTTTGTTGACACAGGGCGGTGCGCTCTGTCGATGTCGGATTGCCAATCTTTGCCCCCCATTGTCTTGTTCGCTGTCTTTGCCCTGCTTTTACTCTCCTGGAGCCATCATGCCTCGGAGGAAAATGGTACTACTGATGAGTGGTGAGAGGAGTACGTAGTACCGTCACCCCTGCAGTCCTGCACTGCAGCACTGGTGAGTGGTGAACTGGTGACTGATGGTGCATCCGTACACCACCGTACATGGCACACGCTGCATCTTGTCTGAAATGTCATGTGACCAGCCGAGCGTGAGGTACTGTAGGCGTGCACTGGTGCACAAAAATTGTCCGGCGACGGTCGCCGGCCGCGCAGACACAGGTGGGTGCACCGTGCAAGAGAGGGGCACAGGGGGAGGGGGGAGACAGGCATCCGGTACCGTACCTCTACCGACGGGCACCTGTCACGTGAAGTAGATTTGGCGTCCCTCCTGTCGCTGACCACTTAACGAGATGTCTATCCAAAGAATCTACAGCTTTTGTTAGCCTTTCAACCGCTCACGTTCGTACATGGATGCTTATCTCCCTGAGAGATTGCGCCATGGGTCGACGCAAGTGACCGCTCGGCAAAACCGGAAAAAAAATAAAGAGGAGATCGGAGGAAACCGAAAATAGATGAGGAGATCGGACGAAGATGTTTCACTGAAGTGTTGTGGGATGTCACACACCGTAGTTTCAGCGGTGAAGCGGCCGCGCACGCAATACACGTGACAGGTACCTTCGGTCCTTCACCAATCACGGCCAAGTTTTAATTCAGGGATTGGGGTCGGGTTGCAACTTTGGCAGTCGCATGATCTAGAGCGTGCAAAATGAATAGAACGGTCAACATTAGGTCAATATTAATGTCTTGTTCAGTTAATCCGGAGATTGAAGAGAATTTAGAGGAAAATAATTTCACACCTATTGAGATATAGAATTAATCCTCCTCAATCCCCTCCAATCCCTTTATCCTAAGATTAACTGAATAATCCCTAAGGCAACCAGCAGTCCATGTTCATCGTGACCATCTCACCCGATGCCATCCAAGGCATGGTGATGGTCAAGCTTGCAAGAGCGCTAAAGGTGAATGGCGTTTAGCTGTGCGCCAGCACTTTCCGTCTCAAGTAAGAAGGTGAATGACAACGTCAATGATGAAATCACCGACATCCGCAGCTCTTTGCCACTAATGATGGCCACCCTCCCTCCTTCAGCACAAAGCACATCTGCACACAGTCATCGGACGGCCAGAGAATCTCTGCGTCGATTGCCAGATTCTCTATTTCATCGCTGAGATCGCTAACTTTCGAGCTCATGGGCATGTAATCGTTTACGTCAAGATAATTGCAATTAATCAAGCTTGATATGTTAGCGATGGAACCCATTTTTATTCTCGTTAGTCGTTTCGTGGTGGGAGATCGCCGATTTCACCACCGGCTAGGTCAACCCATGTGTCGTCATGTGAAGACATGGCCAACCTCTTTGCCGATGCTTAGATTGGGTATTGTCCGATTTAACTTGGATGTTGTGAATCACCCTACCTAATCCCGATTCGTAATTCAGGGCACAACAGATGAACACATTGGAGATTTTGATTCTTCAGAAGAACAGATAAATGTATTAGAGTACTACTTGCAGGGCTGCAATTGTAGCTTAGCGACAAAGAAAATTTTAGTGACACTTGGCGCAAAGAAAATAAAGCGGTTGGGAGGTGGCGGCCAGATTCGACGGCAAGAGACGTTGGAGATGAGTGAGGGCTCAACGTCTTAGAGGCATCTTGCTAGAATCGTAGGAGACAATAATTGGCTTCAACCATAAAACAATTTGGCAATGGGAGAAGGTGGTTGACAGAGCTCGATGGCATCGGTGGCGACACCGTAGGTTGATTTTTTTCCTTAAAATAATCCAATAACAGGTAGATGGTCCATGTAATCTAGTGCTTTTTAAAATCTATTTTACAAATAAATATCCTATAAAATTTATTGCTCACAAACCTGCAGCTTGATGCCATGCCACGCCGAAGTTGATCATTTCGGTATGAAACCAAAATTTGGAACCATGGAAGCGAGACTACGCTAGACACCGACATGGCAAGGAGTTTGCACCAATCTATTTGGTGCAAACCTCAGAACAAAGTTCCATCTTTCCTCTATCCCTCATCATGTCATGTTTATTTGGTATCAGAAATTGACAAACCAAGATATAATATTTATTTTCCCAAATTTGTTTTCAATTTTAGAATTATTTCATGGTATTGGGATTTGGGTGTGGCCGAGAGAGGACAAACTCCCCTTTCTACCCACCCCCTCTTTTCAAATCATGTAGAATTGGTATAGGTTTTCGTGAGGAAATTGACAAGGTACACTGATTCACTTCTCATAATTTATTTTTATTTTTAGGATTAAGGGCCTATTTGCTTCAGAGAAGAATTCTAATATAATGATCTAATCTAATGGTTAAAATATAGGTTAAAAATAATGGATTCATCGGTTTAAGTGTAATTGATGCATACATGTTTTGTTTTTTATTAGAATTTTTTATATTTTCTATTATAGTATCACATAACAATTTAGAAGCGTTTGTATAATATTTAATAGGTTTTTAAGTATATAATCCTAAGCTGTTGACCTGGTTTGTTTTTTTTAAATCTATATCATTAGCCATGAGTCCACAACGGACTTTATGGCACAGGCGCCAGAGTCTTGGCGACATAATCGTTAGCACTGCGACGCTTATCCTTCGTGCCAAGAACTCTAGAGCTGAGTTTCATGTCCATTTTTGGATAGGTTTTAAGTTTTGAAAAATGTGTAGAATGTAAAAGGTCTGATTTTGTGATATTTGACGAACTTCGGCCAATCTCAAACGAAATTAGATACAAACCAAGCTGTTCGAGGGGAGCTCCAAAATCCGAGCGATAAAATTGGACGAAATTCGGACGGGTGAACTTTGTTAATGACCCAGAGTCCAGACGACAGACCGACGAGCTCTCCCCTTCCCTGGGATTTTCCTTTTCTTTCTGTACGTTCGCTTGTCCGGTGTCCATGGAAGACAGCTAGTGCAAGCAGTAGTAGTACCACCACACAACCAGCAGCCGTAAGACCGGTCAGTTCAATGGAACAATAGCAAGAATACGCCAAAACTAGCGCGGTCAAATATCACGAAAAGCACTGCAAGAGGGAGACAGCAGAGAACAGTCGAGCACTTCAGGCTGCTATTAGATGCAGTCTCCGAAAGAGAACCAAAAAAATGCCAGTTGCGCCCAGCTGTCCGGAGCACATCTCCACGTGGAAATCGCCGAACGACCCGCCACTGAAGCTGACAAGCGGGCCCAGCCGAGTCAGGACGCACTCGCTGTCACGCCACGTACTGACCGCATCGCAAAACCCTTCTTCCCGAAGCCTCTGACCGCGTTGCACTCTTGCGGCTCACGACAAACCAACCCAACCCAACCCACGACGACGTCAACACGAACGCGGGCGCGGGCGCGCGAGCACGCGTATGTAAGGTTCGCTGCTGCTTCTTCTTCTGCTCGCGTGCGCTCATGGCTGCACAACACCACGCGACATGGCGCGCGTAGGAGGCGTATAAGAGGCTACGACGGCAAGGGAACGCCGTAAGCAGCAGCTGTAGTGTGAGCCAGTGACGACGATGAGTTCTCGCACGGCGGCGCGAGGCGGGTTGCCGAGGCCGAGGCGGGCGAGCGGCGGCGGCGGCGGCGTCGGCAGTAACACGCCGAGGGCGGGCGGTGGCGCGTTCCCCGGGCTAACGGAGGGGTTCAACTGGTGGGGCGCGGGCGGGCGAGCGGCGACGGCGCCGGTGGTGAGGCGGCAGGCGTGCGGCAGGGCGGGCAGGGCCGCGGTGATGACTCGGGTGCCGACAGGGAACCGGGAGCTGGTGCGGCGGGTGCTGTCGCCGCCCGCCACGCGCAGCCGCGGCACCGGGGCGCTGAGGAGGTGGAGCTTCCGGCCGGCGTCGAGCCGGCTGCGCAACGTGTCGTCGTCCTCCCCTGCCTCGCCACGGTCGCCGTGATTTTTCTCTACTGGCGCCTTGTCGGCGGCTCTGACCGGATTTTTGCATTCTTTCGTTGGTGACTTAGTGATGAGTAGTTTGTAAAGTTTTTTAGATTAATTCTTTTGACGGTTGTATTTGAGATAGCTGAAAAAATATCTAATTTTTATAATAGTTATTTAATAGTTTAAATAATAAAAATATGTCAAGTGGCCAGGGTTAACAAAACCATCGATTATCATGAAACTGCTCGTGTTCGATATGTGGAAACTGATTACTTTTAGCTGGTTTTCATGCGAGTGTTAACAGGAAGTTGTCGATTTTAGCTGGTTTTCAATCGGTTTTTGACAAACCGGTGGAGAGTAATTTTACACTCTATTGTTTTGCTTATAGTGATGGCTATAAGCTAAAATTTTAATTTTAAAATTTAATTTTAAAGCTAATTTTATTTTTTTTATCGCAATTTATTTTACAACATTTATTTTTAATTATTAAGTACATGTATATACAAATTTTATTTATAAATTATTTTTAATTACTAATGAGTCGTTAACATAAATATAAACATAGTGAAATTATTAAATTTCAAGATAAAAAGTTAAACCCTATCTTTAACGCACTTGCTAGCGGCAAGGGGGTAAAGGAGACTTCTTCTTGCCTTTTAACTTTCGACATGAGATAGTCTAATATTTTTGTTTTTTCTACCTCTTTTGTTTTGGCTACTGTTTACAAACTGTTTTTGAACAAATAAAATATGGGGTTAGCGGTTTTTTATTTCATGAAAAAGTTGACTCCAACAAAATCTGGTCAAATTTTGTTAAAAATTTTAAAATTTAGTTTGATTTTTTTAAAACATGACCGGGAAACCGAGCAATTTATATTCTCAAGCCGGTTTAGGAAGTCCAATTTCCGTCAGTTTTATAAACCTTGATCATGGCTACTGCAATCGTGGGATCTTAGATGAATATAGGAATTCTTGTCCATTTGATGATTCAATTGGTAGCGAAGGCTTAGGTGCAGGTCGTCAACTTTTTTTTTTTTGGTGATGCCGGCTTGCAAATTTGTCCAAAGGAGAAAAATGACGTTCCATGATCGTTCAAATACTTTTGTGCGTGCCGGAGTTAGCATTATGGTTGTGCTCGTCTGCTTGCATCTTTTGCATCATTTGAAGGTATGTAGTATCTTAGTTCTTTCTTGACCAGAATAATGTTTTTTTCCTTGAACAATAAGATTATAATGGTCTCTTGTATTTTAGTATAATCAGCCTGTTCTGAAAAAAAATGTCGGGAAATACATAGGCCGGAAATCCACTCAATCTACCATCTAGGAACAAAATTGGCTCAAGTCTCTCGCCATTTCACTACGAGGAATGGTTGCTACATCTAACATGTACCGGGTAAAACAGCGGACAACATCCCTTGTTGCAGAGTCCTGTATGGGACTAGTTCCAAAGGACGATTACAACGAGGACAAATCACAAAACCAACGAAATCCAACAAGTGGTTTACAAGGATTGGGCCCTAGCTTGCACTACAGTCATTCACCGCCGTGAGCCCGTGACGTACGAGTCCAGAAGATCAAAACTTCACATGCACTTCGATCTATCTGCTACAGGGAATTGCAGCTTGTAACATTGCGATTTTCAAGCTGATCTTGTACTAATGTACTAAACTCTGGCTCTGAAAACTCTGGCTCTGAATTTTTCTAGTCTTTCCTCCACCTGCTTCGGGCAGGCACGGCACGGGCCAGCAGAGCAATTGCGGTACAGAAAACCCACCTAGGTCCATTGATGATGCATGGCCGCGTTTCTGGTTGCACATCTTGTTTGCTAGCTACGTCGTCAAAATGATGGAAATGGACAACTGGCCGTGGCTGTCACGCAGTTACGGTGTAACTAATTACCCTTCAATTAATCACTGATAATTATAGCTGCACCATATATATCGTCTTGTGCATTGTGTGTTTGTGTTCACAGTGTGGCTATCATCGTGTGTAAGAGCATGATTGTGCCAGATCATAATTATTCAAGCGAAAATAATTTGTAATCAAACTGCCCGCTTAATTAGAATCCAATCGAACAGGTCATGAATCATGATTGTTCAAGGGAAAATCCATCACTCCATTGTGTGTGCCAGATCAAGATTCAGGTAGTGCAAGTGTAGAATCTGGAGTATGTGTGTACAAGTTAGTGGTCTAATTAATTGAAAAAGACGTATGTGTACCAATTAAATAAGGGCAAGATCATGCATAATTAAGCTCTCCAGCATAGATTAATCAATGGTACAATCATTAGTGGCATATCCTAATACCAAGCCACCATAATTAGTTGGACGCTGCGTCTAGACTACATAGCTTGTTTGATGTCCAACAGGCCAAAAGGACCATTTTGGAGCCAAACATATCATATATAGTACCTTAGATTTTTCATTTCCGACAAATAAATTGGCCCAAATTTATTGATCAATCAACATCGTCTCTCTTGTGAAGAACTAATACTAGTTTCTATATCAAATTTATCAATTCATGTAGATTTTGATGGAACAATTAATATGAAAGTTTTTTTAAAAAAAACTTCTTTCTGATAGTGGCCTCACCATCCTAGGATTTTTTTTAAAAGAGTCAAGTTGCCAATAATAAACTGTTTTGTAGTTAAGTGACCAAAATTATACCAAACACAATAGCTGAGCAACCAAATGCAAACTTACGCCTTATTGTTTTGCCTTTCCAAACCTCAGCCGTTGCGAGTATCGGGTTGCACCGTGTGAACCCAGAGTCTGTTTTGCGTCATCCCGATTCCATCCACTGTGCAACGGGAAAAAATTTACGTTGTGTGTGACAGTGTGTCAAACAAACAATGTACAGTACTCTCTCCATAAAAAAACTATTTGTTTTAGAAAGTAAAAGACATATTTGTATTGTTGATAAAAGACGTATGTGCCCTTCATTAATCCATTCATGCATATCATTAATCGCTTCATGTACATCTCTCAAACCAGTTGGAATGTTGATCTGTCCAATCACTTTAAAAAAGATAAATGGGCACAAAACAGTAGACTACTTTAATTAAGAAACCTCACAGCTAAAAAAGACAGTATTTATGAACAAACTGCCTTCTAGGGACGAGGGAGTACTAATCAGCAGTAGATGACAGTAGCTAGACAGGATGCGCAAATAAGAGATCTATCTCGAGAGCCT
Organism: Oryza coarctata; assembly: GCA_030770085.1. Classification (NCBI taxonomy): domain Eukaryota; kingdom Viridiplantae; phylum Streptophyta; class Magnoliopsida; order Poales; family Poaceae; genus Oryza; species Oryza coarctata. Next base: position 16,227,060 of record CM061474.1, on the reverse strand, counting down.
GAGGAAATAATTGGCCGCGTCCGGCGCCGGCGCTATAATGAGCACGTCCGGGTTGTTGGAAGAATGGCCCTGGACTTCACTGCCAGCTGAATAACTAGCCAGAGAGGAGGGTCCCTCCCAATCTCCATGGATCCATCCAAACCAGTGGGTAACTGGCCTCGTGCTTAATCAACTTTTAGATATAAATATAAAGAAGAGTTTGTCTAGAATTATTTCAAGAAGTTATTTTTTTTTATGATAGGAAGTAGTAACTTAGGATACCACACACACGTACGATCACATGCGCTGCACGGCATCTCGTAGGGATGAAAACGACGCACACACGGGAAAATGCTTAAACCATTTTTGTTAGCATTTTTTCTTGAAAATAGAATCGAAACATTAGAGCCGAAAACAATATACTACTAAAACATCAGAAAGTTTCAAAAATAAAATTATCATAATAGAGTCTCAAAAATAGCGAATAGTCATGCTTATAATATAAATAAATGTTATAGACATTGAAAGCAATAACTAATTTAAATACTTTATAACGATGTTACATGAACATACATAATACATAATTTCACCGGAAATTCCTCACGAAAACGGTATTATAGCTAAAGGTGTCAGAAAAAACATTTATTGTATCTACATAATACACAATTTCACCAGAAATTTCTCACAAAACGGTATTTAGTTAAAGCTGTCAAAAAAATCTATTGTATCTATTCCGTTTCCGGGGCCATACAGAATTAGAATATGGGTATAAAATGGGGACAATAGCTGGTATGTTGGGAAATTTCCATACCATTTTGATCGCTAGCGCTCCCGCCTCGTCAGTGACCTCGCGCCACGCACGACGCGCACTCGCGCAGTCACCGCGCCCGCTGCTGGTAACAAACCGCAAGCCGAGGGATCGTGTTTGTCGCGCACGGCGCTGTACCGTGCGATCCAGGAATTAAACGCACCGCCTTTTCCCTCAGTCTCTCACTCTCTCTCCCCGGCCGATCGAATCATCGAACTGCCCCGTCCCGTATGTACGCTCCCTCGCCATTGCATCCGGCTCGACCCGCCCTGCATGCGCGCTGGCGTGATCTATATAAGATCGCCGCGGCGTCACCAACTCCCACACACATCAGCATCCATCATTCCATCGCAGTGTCGGCATCACAAGCAAGCTAGCTAGCTCTCTCTTGTGATCTAGCACACGTCGCGATCACTGTGATAGCCATGGCCAGGTCATTGTCACTGCAGGCGCTGCTCGTCCTCGCGGTCTTGGTGGTGGCCTTGTGCTCCACCACCGCGGCGGCGCGCAACGTCCCGGCGGAGGAGAAGAAGACGGCGGCGTCGGCGGCGGAGGACGTGAAGCGGCCGGAGACGTTCCACGAGGGGACGGTGCTGATCCCGGGCTTCGGGCGGTTCGAGCTCGGCAGCCACTACGTGCCGGACATCACCGGAGTCGACCACAGCATCCCGGCCGCCGCCAGCGGGCAGTTCCTCCCCGGCGCCGACGACACCTGGGTCCCCAACCCCGGCTTCGAGGTGCCCAACCCCTTTCACCCCGGCTCGGCTTCTCCCTAAGCCGCGCTCCGGTCGGTTCGCCGTCGCCGAGCTAGCAAGCTAGGCGGTTCGCCAGAATAATAATGTGGCCGTGCATGAATGGACACATCTGCGTTCGTGCGTGACTACGTGTCCCCGTCGGCGCACGGCTGCAGTAGTGGAATGCTTTAGTATTTCAAGTGTGTGTGGATGCGTAGAATGCATCAGATGTTTGGCTCGATCGATCGATCGCTGCGTGGTTTTGTTAGCTTGATCTCGTAATAATGAGATAATTGGTGAGTGATTATGCAAGAGCAAGGTAAACTAATTACTGTGCACGTACTAAAGATACAATTGCCAGCTACGTCTGTGTGTATTCATCGTGGCAGCACGGCACATCCAACATACTGTGCAAGTGTGTGCGCATTGGATGCAGGATCATGCAAGTACACATTGCAGGCAGCTAGCCTATGAGTTTTTTTTATTTATATATTTTCTTATTAAAATATTTAAAATATATATTTTCATTTGAAAATTATACACATCTATACCGCCAACACCATACGAAGGACTTAACAAACAATATTGAGAGAGCGTTAAATCTGACGTGATAAATATTTATTGCCCTCGTTAATGATGAGCCGACGAGGCTAGGAAATTTGTATGGGATCCCTTTATCACTTTAGCTAAGAGTGTTTTATCCTGTAGCAAGTGTCACCTGTAAAATTACACGATAGGGCATGTGAGGAAGGAAGGGATCTACCTTTTTGCAGGAGCCCTCCTTGCCACCCTCCGCTTAGATGTTTTTTTTGCCCTTACGGGGGCGCTTGCAAAATTGACAGCCCTCCCCTCTTACGGGTGGGTTTGTTAATTTTGCAAGCGGCCTTTTGTCGTCCTCTGTTAAACCATTTTTTAGGCGACACTATAAACCTCTCTCATCCATCAAAAAATACAGTTAAATAAAAAAACATAAAAAAAGAAAAGAGAGGATTGAGAGGAGACGAAGAAAAGCGGTGAAACCTTACTGACTTGTAAATTTTTATGTAGGTAAAAAATTAATGTACTTTAAAATTTAGTCGTAGTGATAAAATAAAATAATATGTGAAGTATTGTTCTAGATTCGTGAAAAGATTTGTTCCTAAATCCGTAGTTTGTTAGTTCGTTCATAAATTCATAGATAATTTCAAATATCGAATGCACAATATTAGATATGATGATTAATTTCTTACTTACTTAAACTATATTTTTCTATGAATAGATATGTTAAAATAAAATAGTATTTAATTATATCATGGTCAAGTGAATATTAAGTATGGTCTATACGGTGTAAATTTATTAGGGTTCGGCTCAATCCTCAAGGGCATTGAAAGTCTAGCTGAGATAATTTTTTTAGCAGTATACAACTAATTAATATGAGACTTCTGAATCAATCCCCCAGGACAACACAATAAATGTGTATGTAGTAGTAAGTCGAGCAACCGAAGGTTTTTTTTTATGAATTGATGTCGGTGGATTCCAATGCCACTTAAAGATGGTACGTGGATAATATATTTCAATGAGGTTTGCCACATAGCATTCTTGTGTCTGTGTATGAGAAAGACAATATTATTTTAATGGTTGTGTAAGATGAAAAGAGTCTAAGTATGACGGGAGAAGATGCTAAAACAGTGGAGGAAAATAGGTTAGAACATGACAAAGAAGGAGGAGGAGACAGTGAGCCTAGAGGATTGGCAGACAAGGGAGAGAGAAACGGTAGCATCATTAAAGTAATGGATATAAAAGTTTCTGATAACAAGCATGCAGAAGATGATGAATCATTGGATAATGTAAATCCATCACAATGGTTCTATGAGAACTTCTCTAGATTTATTGTCTCCAAGAGGCATTACGTGTCATGGGAGTACAAGAATAACGAGGTCATTAAAGGAGCTAAGTATACATACAAAGATGAATTGATAAAAGCAATTAAGCACTAGACAGTATCATTTCGAAAGAAGTTTTGAGTTGTAAAGTCAAATAAGTCAGTGTACGAGATAAAATGCATGAACTCAAGTTATAGGTGTCCACGGAGGGTGCATGCGTTCAAGGGAAAATGAAAGTATTATTGGAATGTGTCAATAGTCGCCGAGCATAATTATCACTCATAAGGTGTCGAGAAATATCACAGAAATATGATATATGTATTTGTTGCAACAAAGATATAGTCGGATATTGTACAGAACCTGGAATACAAACCAAAGTCAATTATAAGTACATTGAGAACAAATTTGAGTACACAATTACCTATACCAAGGCATAGAGAACGAAACAGAAGATTGAGAAGATGAGGTTTAGCACATTTAAAACTTCATATGATAATTTACCTCGTCTTCAAGCTTGCATTCTTCAGAAAAATCCGGAGAGCTACTACGACCTTAAATTACTCCTATCACCATCCTCAGCAGAGTGTGTTTCAATGGGATTTTTCTATTAAGTGCGTGCATTCACGTATTTGTACATTGTCATCCCATACTCAGTATCGATAGGACATTTTTAATGAAAAAGTACAGAGGACAGATATTAATAGCAATTGGAGTTGATGAGAACAATTAGATATTACCCATGGCTTTCGTTTTTGTTAATAATGAGAACACTAAAAGTTGTTTCTAGTTTATGAAGCGAGTGAATGATATAGTTGTGCGTATGAAGCCAAATGTATATAAATGTCATGCCGGTCTTCTGAGGGCTATTGAGTATTTGAGAGATGATAATATGGAGAAAGGGTATGCACAAGAGAGACTAGATGTTCACAGCAGATGGTGCATATGTCACATGGATGATAATTTCTATAGTCAGTTCAAAAACAAACAACTAATTGATCTTTTTAAGAGGCTTTGTGGCTAGAATCAACAAAAAAAAATTCAATGAGTTTTGTACAAGATTGGACAAGCTAACAACGAAACAAATAAATGTGCAGCATAGAAGGCCAACACCTATAAATAACAGACTCTCGAAGCTCTAAGATCACTCTCTAATGATGATCATACTGTAATAAGGAGGTTGGCATACTAGATTAAAAAAATTTTACACTGGATTGAGAATAAACCAAAAGAGAAATGTTTCTTATTGTATAACAATGGTGGAACAAGGTTTAACATAATAATCATCAATTTGGCTGAGGTTTACAACTGAATGATGCGTTATGTAAAAGGGTTACCGTTTGTTGCCATTATTGAGTGTATCATGTATGTCACATATAGTTATTTTAGAGATCAGTGCAAAACAGTTGTGCGCTATATAGCAAGTAATGGTATTTTCTTTGGTGTAATGATGACAAAGTACACAGAAGAAAAATGTAAAAAGACCTAAGAGTACCGAGTTATATCTCAATTTATACAACAACACAAATTCAAAATAGTGTGTGCTGACAAGGCCAAGCGTGAAATCTATCATAAGAAAGTTATATAGGAGTGTATCTTGAAAGACGATGGGACATGCTCATGCCAAAAGCTTAGGTTGTATCACAAGCCATCTTCTTATGTTATTGTCATAAGCTCATAGTGTGGACCTAGTGGTTCAACCATGTAATGTAAGTCTATACGTTATTATAAAATTTAATATGTAACTTAAGTTGTTGTAGTTAAGAGAAACGTTTTCTTCTATGTTGTATAAACTATATGTATCATAATATTGTATACTATGGTAAGAATTGTTTGTTTTCTTTAATAAAAAAATATTGTCAGTTCATTTTTGATAATCGTGATAACTTTCTTTTTCAATGCATGTATGGCATACCAGACACCGGAACTAATAGACCATGGCCTCGATCGGTCACACCGCTCTTACTTCTCAGCGGTCGAGAACACCGTGCTGACCACCCTCTGTCCACGCTCTTCGTGACAACTACTGCCTATGGATCCTCTCTATCATGCTAGGTAAGATATATCCTTATTGTTTGCCATATCTTTAAATATGATTCATAGCTGATGGTTCATACGTTGCCTTTTTGCATGTTACGTGAGGTTGGCTTTCTTCCGTTGTGCAGGCTAGTTAAGGTCGCAACACATGAGAAGGACATGGTGAAATGATAGTTCACATACCGGTTTCTTGTTGTAGCACTTCACTTCTAGACCGTTGGAGACCAGAGATGCACACGTTCCACCTATCGTGCAAGAGATGGCCCCTACATTTTAGGATGTCTCATACCTTTTGGGTCTTTCTCTCACAGGGGATGCAGTGAGTCAATCAATCTTTCATATCTAAGTTAAACGCACTATGCCTCTCACGTATAATATATCATTTCAAATAAGTCGACATTGTGCAATAGGTTGATGACAAGCTTGAGGTTGCATTCTGATGGTTGGATGTAAGGGTTGTGCTGACGAAGGACGAGCATAATATTACCTTTGGTAGTATGTATAATCCGATGTGCATTTTCCTCCGTGCTCTTACCTATCATACAACAAATATGGTTTCTCCTGTAGCAGCGGTGCAGCAAGAGTCCACCCTATAGGAACGTAGCCTAGAGGTAACTTCGTCTATCCATCGCTCAAATACATTACTTCCTTCTTACCATGTAACGTTGCTATTAATAAAGTATATTTTTTATAGTTTTCGCTACACCATACCTTATTTCCTCCGTAGCAGGGACATCAACAAAGGGAGCGATGACATCGACACAAGGGTTTTTAGGTTTGTTGCATGATACATATTTTCATTTGGTCCATGATATTTCAATTTACATTGCTCAACCATTTTTCTTATAGAGTTCAAGGCTATACTACTACAGATCTTCACAATCGCGAGCGGATTTGGGTAGGCCACCTCTAAAAGGACGTATGATTCTTTCGACCATAATGACCTCATGGTAGATCAGGATGCGCTCGGCTCCTATCAGCTTGCAGGAGCTTCACCACCATACACACAATAGCCATATGCTTCGACTCCTATGCAGTACATCCGCGCTAGCTATGACGTCTTAGCCAATAGCCTCACCTACTCTCAGGGTCACATGCGAGTGCAGGGGAGGAGGAAGAGTGGTAGAGGGTAGGCCCCGGGGCGATAGTATGCTGTACCATTTATACTTATTGTTTATACTAATTTATATTAATTGTTTTAGCTTTATGTATCTATAATGTTTACTATACGTTAGTACCACATTGTTTTCACTCTTTCTTATACGTGCATGACTATCAGTAGCATATGACAACTAACCTTGCGGTTTTCACCCCTTACTATGCGCATGACTATCGAGTTATAATCAACGCTAAGTAACACTAGCCAACTTTTGGTGTGCAATCGTCGTGTCACTTTTAACACAACCCGATAGCCTATTTTCAACATTTTGATGTCACATCATATTCAAATAATTTTTTTATAGACAGTGCACTTTTCATGCATGAATGTTATGTTATTTTCAACACTTTCAGTCATTTCTTCCATACCTAACATAACCCACGTTATATAAAACTTTTGTATGTATGATGAACCTCAAGGTTTCTGCCTGCTGATACTCTTGCAAATTTCACACCATCTATTTTGCTCTATATTCTATAGCATCAAAGAATAATGGTTATTAAACATGCTTTTAGTGAGGACCATAACTAAAGAAGAGATCCTTTGGATTGTCTAATTTCATCTTGGTGTGCCCGTCCATTATACATATGTGGTGATCAATGCCAACTTATGACATCTCAAGATCTTAATGCTCGTCGGAAGAGATTTATTTATAGATTATATGCCCCTATTTTTTAATTATTTCTAATCATAACATTTTTTCGAACTAATACTTTCTTTGCCAGATCTAAAAAAGATGTGTAACTTTATTCAATGGGTTAATACAGAAAATTTATTATTTGACCCTAACCGTTGGTTCTTTAAAGACAATTTTTCCCCTCAAAATCAAACGAACAATATATGAGAATGAAGAAGTAGTACGAACAATGTCAACTAGCCGAATAGTCAGACTAGAGGCTATAACCTCTTATACTATCTCCATGGCGGGAGCGTACTAAATACGCTTGCGATGATCGTTGCCAAGTGATGAGGTTAATAAATAACGATACTTTTGGTAGAAGGTATTTTATTTGTCCAAACGTTTTTGATAACAATTTCATTATAAGTTCGCTATACATATATCTAATTTGCTTTAATTTTATTATCACCTTAATTACAATAGCTATATTTTTTTTCTATAGAAACCATAAAAAATATGTGAATTTAAATAATAGATAAATATAAAAAATTTATTGTACAACTTTGTATGGATGAAATAATTAAACAATACATACAGTCTAAAGTGGAGTAGAGGTAAAGAGTTGACTCATCAACAGGTGATGACAAATGGACGATAGATGAGAATCTACACAAGTTTTAAATTGGCGTCTGTTACCTGTTATATTATTTATATTTTGTGTATGTTTTATCTGTAATGTGTAAACTGTAATATTTTTGTCAATATTATCTAAATAATGTTTATGTGTAAACCTATTAATTGTTCAGCTCTCTAATTAATGGTGTAATAATTTTCTACTATTAACGCTAAGTTACTACATAATTTAGACATCTCAATTATCTTTTTTACGTAATCTTAAATTTTCTTTACAATTAAATCTCTAAATAAAAATATATTTAGTTAAAATCTACTTTTTCCTTTTAGTCATTTATATGATAGGGACAAAAGTGCCCTAACAAACAGTAAGGAGGCTATCTATAAAATTGTTACACACCTGTGAGAGGAAATAAGGTCTAACAATTTTATAGGTGACTCCTAATAGAAAAAATATCCAAATAGAAGACAAAAGAGGACCTCGTCCTCCTATGGTATTTTGTGGATGGCCCCCTACCATTTATAAAACACCTTGGCTAGGATGAGGACCAGCTTCACGTTGGTCTGACATGCCAACGGACATTTAAAACATTGGATTTAACGGCTTATAGGATTTTATTTTTTTAATTCTTTCAAAGGACGTTAGGCATATATTTATATTTTTTAAAAAAATATTTTTATGTAAATATTGTAATAAAAATATATAAATAAAAAAATCGCTAGCCTACTGCATACTATTGTACTCATCGGACGTTCATTGGATCGGACTCCCTTTCACCGGCTTAATCTCTTCGAGTTGAAAAGGAGTAAAGAGCGTGCATGGCCCATGAGGCCTATGACAGCAGGGAATCGGATCGCCAGTACAAACAAAAGGGTTGGAATGTCGGCCATACGGCTCCAAGTTTTCAGTAAACTTACCGATCCAAAGAATGCCCCCGTGATGCCTTAATAAAGTTTGGCTCCAAATCCAACTAAGGGCATGTTTGGGGAGTTTTTGAAAGCCATAGCTTTTTCTAGAATTAAAAATTCTTCCAAACAAATCAGCTTATTTTAGATTTTAAAAAACTGTAACAGCAGAATCTAAAAAATAAACTAAATGTAGCCAACCAAAGAACGAACGTAGCCTAGCTACAAAATCTAAAAAATAAAGTAGTAGCCAAAAGACCAACTACTTCGCAATCTCAGACTTCGGCCTAAGAATTAAAGAGCACATAGGCACATAAACACACTCGTGAATACATAACACATGCTCAAAAGAGACATAAGTTTTTTTAAAAAAACTATAGCATAGATCCAAACATAAAGCCAAAAATTCAATGTTGCAAAATTTGGCTCCCATGATACCAAACCCAACAAACTCATACAGAAAAGGAGCTGACAAAGAACACATCTTCAAAAGCAATGTGCTGTGCTGCCCGCAAAATCCTGGAAAAAGAAGGGCAATATTTTGGAATATGGTAATAAGTTTTCGTATGGGTTTGATAGAGAAATTCTTTATTTTCCGAATAAGTGATAGAGAAATTAGAAACCTGCATCCAATGAGAATATACTAGCAGTATACTTCGTATTTTCAGAAAGCCCAACATTGCCAGTAATTTCGCTATCGCATAAACGATAGTTCCCCCAACCCCAAAAACCGAAACGGCGAACGAAACGAATCGGAAACTCCACAGCCGCTACGCAACGACTCCCCCACTCGCCGGCCACCACCGGTCCACCATTTCCCCATCCGCATGCCACGCGCTGGCCCAAGCGATTCCCCACGCCATGCCGGACGGCGAGCGGCATGAGGAGGGCGGCGCGGCCGCGGCCCCGGCCGTGAACGTCTGGGGCGAGCAGCCGGCCACGGAGGCCGAGTACTACGCGGCGCACGGCGCGGAGGGCGAGTCGTCCTACTTCACCGCGCCGGGCGGGCGCCGCCTCTTCACGCGGGCGTGAGGCTCCGCGGCGGCGGCGGCGGCGCGACTCTGCGGGCGCTCGTGTTCATGGTGCACGGCTAAGGCAACGACATCAGCTGGACGTTCCCGTCCCACGGCCGTCTTCCTCGCCCGCTCCAGCTTCGCCCTGCTTCTCCACCGACCTCCCCGACCACGACCGCTCCCACGGCCTCCGCGCGTTCGTCCCCGACCTCGGCTCCGCAATCGCCGACCCGCTCGACTTCTTCCGCTCCGTCAGGCGGCGGGAGGAGCACGCCGGGCTGCCGTGCTTCCTGTTCGGGGAGTCCATGGGCGGGGCTATCTGCCTCCTCACCCACCTCCGCACGCTGCCGGAGGAATGGGCGGGCGCCGTGCTGGTGGCGCCCATGTGCAAGATCCCCGACCAGATCCGCCCTCCATGGCCGCTGCCGCAGATCCTCACATTCGTCGCGCGGTTCGCGCCCACGCTCCCCATCGTGCCCACCGCCGACCTCATCGAGAAGTCCCCATGCGCCATAACGGCCGGCCGAGGCTCGGCACCGTCATCGAGCTGCTGCGCGCCACCGACGAGCTCGTCACCCGCCTCGGCGAGGTCCCCATCCCGTTCCTCGTCGTGCACGGCAGCGCCGACGAGGTGAACCACCCGGCCATCAGCCGCGCGCTGTACGACGCCACCGGCAACATCGAGCGCGTCCGCGCCGACATTCTCGCCTGGCTCAACGAGAGGTGCACGCCGAGGGAGAGCGGCTTCCTGACAATACAAGATTAGTATTCAGGATTCTTTCCACTCTGTTCAGATTGGGAAGTATCAAATGCACCAAAAATGATAACTTGTGCAAATTTGCAGTGATTCTATATATAAATTTGATGAACGGCTCAGTCAGGTTTACATGATTTATATGGTATAAAATATGTTATTCTCCTGACCAATGAAAGAATGTTTCCGGTTTGCAAAGCTTGCCGTTGTATCACGATCAGCTCTCTGCCGGCGCTGCTGGCGGCAGTACAAGGCGTTCTTTACCTTGTACAAGCTTGGCAGAACGAATTATATCTCCAGTTTTAATCTGTGACAGAACTTCTCTTCCATCTGTGATATACCTGCAGATGTTTGATCGACACACAGATTTTTCTTGTTAAGCCACAGAAGAAACCAAATTTGCTGTCTAGTGGTCACAATTATGTAATGGCAATCACTACTTACCCGAAAACTGAAAATTGCCCTTCATCAAAAGATATTCCTCCTAAACCAGACAGCGGAAGATAAAGAAAATAATCACAAATTTAAAATATTTACCCAATGAGTGCTTCTACATAGTATCAGAGATTCAAGGGCACGCTATGGGTTTAGAAAAGCAGGAGCATTCAGCAATATGGTTCGCAACACTCAGGTAAATGGATTTGCTGTTGAGGCACATGCACTTATGCAATCTGAATTTAAAATACAGTGCTAGCAAATATGCCTTGTTCTAAAGATGCATCCGTTTACTCACGTTTCTCTTGTCATACAGATAGAAGAAGAATTGGGTTGGTGATGAGTATTCATCAGAATCCACACTATGTGCCATTGCAACTGCACCATATACAGACAATGGAAGGACTGGCAATTCTCCATCCTGGATTAGATCAGCATAAAAAAGAAATGAGTTATGACAGAGGTTGACTGGGTAATAAGTCCTCTCAGATTTCACTGACATTTAAGGGGTTGTCCAGATGAGTGATCTTTCGTTGATATCCTTTTTAGATTCAGCTCCAATTTGAAATAAATCCTAAGGATTTAGATCCAAATACCCTGTCAAAGCAGACCTAATAGTTGGAAAAACTGATCTGAATACTTAGTGGAGTTCTGTATAATGGCTCAAATTGTCCGGTAGGCATGACCTCCAATGGGACAGTGTACCCTTTCTTCCCGGTCTCATTATCTGCAACAATTGCCTGACTTGCACATTTCAGTGTTACCTCATCATATGCCCCGTCCAACACCGGAAGGGAAGTTCATTTCATTGAGTCAAACAAGATAATCTAACTACTGAAAAAACCAAGAACTTGCAAAGGAAAATTCTAGCACACTATGGCATCACGAAGTTGTAAATTGATGTTTCTGGTAGATCAACGGATACAATCATTTTGATGTTACTCCAAATTTCAGAAGCCAGAGCTATTGGCAGGAAATAATCAATATTGAGATAGGGTTGGAGTTAAGCTACCTTACCAATTTCACAGAGTTTCCAGCAGTCAATGGGCAGAATATCCATCAATCACTACCTGGATATTAGTAAAGAAATCAATAGCTGATACATGGCATTTTCTAATGGCAACAATATGGGTGAGCCCGACACTTGCACACTATGGCATGACAAAAGATAGCTCCAAATGCTAAGGTTCTTAATTCTTATTTGTCACTGTCAAAAGATTGCAGTTTATGATACCAGAAAATTATATAGCCATTCAACGCCATCTAAATTCTAAAACCAAGAATTAGAGAAAACTGATGACATTGTTATGGTCCAGGCTAAAGACATCAATAAGAATAATGACTAAACACTTCCGAATTCTGATTGCACATAAAGTAATCTTGAATTATAATGTTTACAAATCAGTATCAGTCTATCAGGCTATCAGTTACCTGAACTGTAGCAACACTTTTTGGTTCACCGCCAGCAGTTGGAAAGAATGTTGAACCGTCACCTTTCTCAACTGAGAATTCAACAACTCCTCTTCCTGTTAGCCTATTAATAGAAAGCTGTTCAAATTAAATGTTTAAAGCACCATTACACTTGCAGAACTGCTAATCATATGCTACACATGCTGAGTAAATTGCTGCTGTTCCTTGGTCGTGTTGGTAGCTTGGTGGTTATGGAAGTAGGAATGGATGTGTCTTCGAGGGGGTTTCACCTAATCATGGTGTTATTATGCAAGACATTAGGGATGAGGCTAGGTTGTGGTGCATGGCAGAGGCCAAAGGCCTTCATAGTTTGTGGCCATAGATGTTTGGATCGCTGGTCGTTTTCTCCTTTTGGCAACTCCTATTTGTACTAAACTTTACCCTGTTTGGGCTTGTTTGAGTCTTCTTAGACTCTTTTCTCTCTTCTTAATATAATGATGTGCAGCCCTCCTGCGCGTTTGAGAAAAAAAGTATATTGCTGCTGAAGTGCTCAACTAATCAAAAGCCAAGAATATTTCACTGTTCCTCGAGAGTTCGAAAAGGACAATGCTTGCGTGATTTTCCTATCACCCGTACCAATCTGGCATTTAATGATTTTACAATACTATATGCCGTGTTATGCTCATGATCTATAAACAAAATAAGTTCCCACTTGGAATTAACTAGCAAATGCTTTTTATCTGACAGTTTCTATTCAGTGAAATATATGCAAAGTGACATCACTTTAAACAGTGAGTTTGCAGATAAGACATGAGTTAGGCAATAACCAGTTAGTTTGCAATCATAAAAAACACTGGTAAAGTTTTCTATTAAATTCGTTCAGGAAACCTAATAAAAGCAGAACTGAATCTGTGATTATTACCATCAAGAACTTGGGCAGAGACATGCTTGGTTATCTTAAGCTTAACTCTTACCCTAACAACATGCATGGTTCTCCTATGTCAGTATAATCAAATGTCACCTTCAATCTTCAGACCTATGTCTATCCTTCCCTCACAACAATGCTAGGTACGTGAAGACACGTTTGCAGAAAGACAAATGTCCCAAGATGACAACAGAGGGATTTGAAACTTCGGAGAGATCAACAAGAACTCACCTTGGATATTCCAAATATTGTTGAGGTAAGAGGAAGGATAAACCTGGAGACTGGTGAAAGAAATTTTCCTCCGTAAGTAATCCACCATCACTGGAGTAGAATCAACCTCCTTTAAACATATTAAAACTTCTATTGTGTTTTTCAGTTTAGTAGAGTTACCTGTAACAGCTCCAATTCAGCAACAGTATCTAGAGATGAAGCAAGCGCAATGGAAAGTCTGTCAGGATCATTTTCCTTTATATATCTCAAGAGAGTTTGTAAACCACCCTGCAGATGATCCAGAAGTAGCTCAGCAAGCAAAAACAGTAACGATCATTCATAGTAATCAAGTACAAGTGGAACCAGAATTTGTTTTGTTTCATAAGCTTCATTTCACCATGAGTACGACCTAAAACTACTGACCTTCTCCTCGAGCAAAGAGGTATATAGCTTTGAGCCCTTTTCCTTAAGTTCTACAGGTATACTTGCCAATTTGCATCCTTGTTGTCCATTGCTATCTACGAACAAAATACGAGTTCTCTCAATTAGAAGTCAGGAATCAGGACAATAAGCTTAGCAAGTTCAAAAAAAGTAACACAGAGAAGAAGCACACATGGACTACAAAGCAATACAAACGGTTTTGCTTAAATTGTGGTGGCATATTTTTTGTCCCATCACAGTCGATTTTTTTCTCCTGCTTGTGTGCGCATTGTACCACTGTTTCTTCACGAATTGCATGAACATTTGCCCCAGCTTGTTGGATTTGGACCGTGAGAACATGGCTGAATACAGTGCAAAAGATAAAGAACGACTTAGAGCATACTCCTACAGGTGAAGCTAAATAGACATGCAACACTTTATTACAACATTAATTGGAAAATTACATTATAAGTATTGAAATTTACAGGTGTAATTATAGTTTAATTTTTGAAAATTACAGTGCAAATACATGTAATTACAATGTAACAAAAATATGACTGTTTTTTGGTGGAAAATGTAACGCCATAAATATAGCTATTCCCACATAACATTTTAAGATATTACCTTCATGGCCTTTTTAACGTCCCCCTCCATGGAGCCATATGGCTTCCTCTGCGGGATCCTCAGCAAGTACGAAATGTCCTCGAGCGATTCCTGGCATATGCGAGCACAGCACCTGAGGCAACGCCCAACCTTACTATGCACTACGCGTGCCGCGGATTCTGATGCGGTTTACCTGTATGGTCTTCATGTTCGGGTTCGCTGGGATAGCCCTCCTCAGCGCCAGCTCCCCCGTCCTGGGCACGTTCGTGTCCGGCGAGTAGAGGATCGCGCTCGCCGAGAGGGACACGGAAATCTGGGCGATGACAGCGAGCGCCGCGACCGCGCCCTTGAGCAGCTCCTCTACTCCTCCCTCCTGCACGAAACCAGACAACCACACAACTAGGCGAACGTTGCAACTCGGAAGCCAATTGGATGAAGGGACTAGCAACCAGCGCGCGCTCACCTCAGCCGCGCAGAAGGGATGGTCCGGGGGCGCGCGGCGGTGGGAGGAGCAGGAGACCCTCCCGCGAATGCCGCCGCGGTGGAGGCCAATCCGTCGCCTCCTCCACCCGCAGCACCTGGCGCCGGTCGCGACTGCGGGTGGCCGGGGAGGCACTGGGAGGGCTCCGGCGAGCACCATCGCAGCCGCCGCTCGCGACGCCATGACGTGCTTTTGAATGGATTTCCGGTAGGCTGAGACGCCGGGAGGGGAGGAACAGGAGAGGGTGGTGCCGTCGTCGTCATCGTCGTCGTCATCGTCGTGGTCGCCGTCTATCCCCAAGCGGTGAGCTGTGATCCGGTTCCGAACCGCCTAGTTTTGGGTCAATGAACGACCTAGGGAGGCATAAGGGCTTAAGGCCCAATATTGTCCCGTAAAGAGGGCGGATGGCTGTTCAGGAATCTGAACTAAATTAAGCCCATTTAAGCCTTTTATAGCCCTACTACATAGGCCGTGACCACGTCAGATTTTGGTCCATATATTCAAATAACGAGGCCTGAGATGGTAGTATTGCATGTAGACTTCTATTTGGCGCACGTGCGTTCTCAGCGCATATTTTTTTAAAAAAAACTTTCAAAGAACTTTTACCATATAAACTTTATGTAAAAACTTTCATCGAAGAAACGCATGTGTGCTAAACTTTCATTCAAAAATTTTCCACATAAAAACCTTCGACCAAAGAACTTTCATATGAAAAAGTATACGTTGAGAGCGCACATGCACCGAATAGCAATCTTGACTATTACATAACCATAGATTGTCAGTCTCTCTCCCAAAAGAAAAACACACATACTGCCATACACAAATTCAGTGTAAATTTCGACTAAACAAATTCCAAGTGTACATTTTCCTTTAAAAAGGACTCACCGAGTAAATGCTTAATGATCGGCGGGTGTGGTAGTCACAACCATCCCCCTCTCAAATATTACTAGGTTCTGTAGCTCAAGCCAGAAATAATTCAGATTACGGAAGAAGGAGCTGGAGCTGGAGATATGCGGCCATGCATGCATGTCACCGTACGAACGTACAGCCACAGACATGCCATCAGTGGCGGATCCAGTAGTTTTCTTGAGACTGGGCAAGCATAACGATAGATAACAAACACATACAATTCTATGGACGCAAGTAAAATTGAAAGTTCCTGGTTTAAGGAGAGAACTAGTGCCCGATGATACCTGTGTATTACCCATAGGTTAGACTAAGGAGTTATGCCACTTTTGCCTTCAGGTAACAGACGTGATTGTGATTCGTGGAAGCATTTGATTTACTAGTTTGGTTTAAGCATGCTAATCAAGTACTAATGCTTGCGGCTGGTCGGCGACAGACAGACTGCTAGTATCTGTTAGGTTTGCTAGTTTGTCTTTAGTTTCCAGACTGCTTCATGCGGCTGGGCGGTGACTAAGCACGGTGATTAAATAGTACTAATCAACTGCTGCATGTGGCGGAGCCCGGGCACCGGCCCAGGGTCGCCGGGCCTTGACTCCGCCACTGCATGCCATCGTCCCTTAATTCCTGTTCCAACCAGCATCTGGGCAGTTAACGCTCATGGGTCCCGGGCCGCGGCTGGCACCGCGCGCACACTCAACGTGACACGGTGACGTTCGCGCACGGCGGACGCCGCCATCGGCAGGCAAGGCGCCCGCGCCGGCCAACACCCTCACACCGCTCCGCTCCCGCTCGGCCCCCCCAAAACCGTCAAATTCCAGCTCCTAGTAGCCGCCGTCGAATCGGTTGCCTGCCGTTGCATGCAGAGGCTGCACACGTGCTAGCCCTAGCTTTGTACAATAATCTTAAGCTAAACTTGCGTAATTTCGAGGACACTATACACGCGGTTCATCCGTCACGCTAGTACACTACTACTACCCACGGTATTAGGCGAATCGGCGCCATGACCTCTCACGCAATGGCAGCGTTCGTTGGGGGATTCGTGTAGCGGTGGCGCTGATCGGGGCACGAGGGCTGCTCGCAGGAATAGTTAAGTACTCTCTCCAGCGAGCTTAGCTAAACATGATTAGGAGACGATTCAAAACTAAGCTTTTGGAACGCAAAAATGCGATACTCCTACTTTCACAGCAAACTGTGTATCACAGTAGTAATTTAGAGTTGGACGAGAATATGGAAAATTTCTGTGCTGGGCATTTTTTTGGCTTAAAGCTTGGAAAACCACACGTTCGCTGTTCGCACGGCCTAGCCGAGGGGCAGTATGGGGAGGCGGAAATTCTCGCACAGAGAATGCCACGCGCGCGCAGCATGGGTGCCCATCACGGTGGAAATGCCCGTGCTACCCCTGCTCCTCCGCGCTCTAATCCCTCCGTTCCAAAATAAACCTAAAATAAATCAACTTTTACTTTCTTATCTATACGAGAAATTGTATAACTTATATGCTCCATAACTATCCATTCACCCAGACTCATATTTTATTAATAAGAGTATATAGTTTTTTATCACAATTAAAATCACCTCGAAATATGAGGGCTGGACTTTTTAGGATCACGGGGAGTACTCGTGTAGCCGTAGTATACTCGAAGCGGACTCACGCCCCCGTCACTCGTCACGATGCAATAAATGATCTCGTCGCCTAGGCCGTGACGGCGTGACACCACCAAGTCCACCGCCACCCCTCCAATCCTCCATTCTCTCAGTTCGTCTCTTGCCCAGCTCGACGCGGCTGCGCTCTCTCCCCCCTCGTTCTCCACTCGTCACTGGCGGCGACGGCGCGGCGCAGTGCGGTGCCTGTGTGGAGGAGAGGGCGGGGCTCCAAGAAGTCGGTAATGGCGGCCGGTGGTGGTGGGTCGTGAGGCAGACGGGATCGGTGGTGGTGGGGAGGGAGGAGGAGGGGGAGAGGGGGAGGTGTGGGCATGGAGCACGGGCCGGCGATGTCTCCGGCGGCGGGGCCGGGGGCGGTGGTGTTGGGGTCGGCCGCGGCACTGGCGGCGCAAGAGGAGATGCGGTGGCGGCAGCTGGACAGCGGCGTCAGCGCGGTGTCGTTCGGGTTCGTGGCCACTGCCATCCTCATCTCCATGTTCCTCGCCATGGCCATCCTTGAGCACTTCCTCCGCGGCCCGGCCCACCGCGGCCCCGCTGGGATGGGGGCGCCGCGGCCGCACCTGCCGCCGGGAGGGATCCTCTCCCGCCTCCGCTTACTCCTCCACCGCCGCGGCATCGGCGACGGCGAGGCCGCCTTCCCGGGCGGCTCAGATCTCGAGGCGGCGAGGAAACTCGACGGCCGCTCGTCCCCCGAGGTATGGCCACGGGCGCACTGCTCCCGCACTCTCTCCCCCTTCCCGTCCGTCGCTTCAATGATTCAGTCATCTCGCCCTTTTCGCAGCTTTGGCTTTTCGTATCGCACCGTATTTGCCTTTTTTCGCATTGTGTCTGCTCGTTCGACGACCCGATTGCCCAACTAGTCCCGCCCCTTTCTTTCCACATCTTCCACTCTCACGACGAAGCAGAAGCAGGAAGGGAGAAGTCAAAGCCCTGACATTTTAGATTTCTGCCTCGGACCTCGGTTGTGAATTCGTACAGTCTCTAAACTTTTAAGTTTAGGATGCTCTTGAAAGATTTCGTATCAAAGAACAAAGGTGCAGCGTTTGAGAGTTAAGTTAGATGTTTCCAATGCCGTTCATAGACGTACGGCCATTCTAATGAAACATGTGTTGCAGCATTGTTCCAAGACAACTCATTTAATTAGTTTGGTCGGCATGTCTGAACCCTACAAAGCTTCTTCTAAACGCATCAGCTATATCCATATGTCCTGTATGATGAGCCCGACCAGCTGCTGCATATGGGATTCGTCCCAATGTTACTGTAGTACATTAGTATCAATTTGTCATCTAAGAGCCTGTTTGGAAGCGTGAGATTTGGATCCTAATCCTTAGGATCGCTTCCAGGTAGGTCTGAAATGTTTTTCTGGCTTTTCAATAGGCTATGGTGTTTGCTGTGTAGTGAAAAGAACGGGTTAAAAGCGTTCTTGTTCAAGAGAGACTAGATTATCAATATCAGGGTTATGGACCTGAGAGGGGAATATGGGAGACAGCAGCAACCAGACAAGGGCCCATCCTTGTCTGCAACCACCCCAAGGTCTGAATCATCCTCTGGTTTGCAATGTTAGCTGTCCACAGCCAGAGGTCTCATTCATTGCTGTTTGAGAATTATTAACATTTGTGGAACATCTTGTTATTAAGATAGATCAGCAGTGGAATTTGGTTGAGTTGTAATGGTCCACATCATAGGGATCAAAAGCGTTCAGTAACTTCATATACTGTTGTAGACCTGTAGTGATTGTGTTCCGTCTCTTATGAACGTTAAAGTTTGTTGTTCCAACTTCTGGTGCACCAACTTTGCTATTTTAAAAGTTCATTCCATGCTTGTGCAGAAACCATACTTATGAACTAGTGATTAGGAGTATGCTCTATGCAGTATGCTAAGTTACTTCGTTGTGCTTTCTACATTCAGCTGATCTTTTTTCCTATAATAGGAAAGTCTCACAGTGGCTTCCTCCTAGCATCGGCTTCTGTTTTTGGTAGTCTAGAGGTAGACAGAACAATAGGTAAAATGAAATTGGTGAACCCATAGTTGATAACCACTCCCTTGAAGTGGATTGCCCTGCTGTGTGTTGTCTTCCACTCTACTCACAATCTTTTTTATTTCCTGCTTATGAAGATGCTAGTGCAAGTTTGAAATGTTTAAATTTGGACTTTGTTGGAAGAGGGCTGGCTATAGTGATAGAATGCTAGGCTGAGTTGCAAACGTCCATGGTTTCAAATCCCCATACTTCTTGAAAATATAGACGTGTATCACTTCCTATGTGCTCCATTATAACAAAGGTTGCCATGGAAGATATAACGTTAAGAGAAAATTCCTTGGATGCCCTTGAAACTTCTGCCAATCCCTTCTACGCCTCTGAGTTTTTTTCACTTCCTTGTATACCCCTGAATTTTGATTTTGATCCCTTCCATACCCTTTCTATCAGTTGACCGTTTAATAGCTACGAAAATGCCTATTTTGCCCTTATATATTTGCATGCAATGAACATAAATTAGTGGAGTATTGATGGAAATGTAGAAGTTTGTGTATGAGAATATCATATTCATGAGTTTATTTTGTGAGGTATTATTCATGACAATTTGTTTTTCAGATAAATGACAAAAAAGGTTTAATATTTATTTATTTATCAAAAAATATATGTAGCATATTGTCTTGGATGCTATATACTACAGATTTGGTGCCTCTTGTATGTGTATATATATAAAAGGAATGCTATACCACTTTAAGTGTTATGGTTAACATCTTTTAAAAAATGCTACATATACTATTTTCTAGATATGTTTAAAATTTCTCCATATAATACAGCCTCATACAACAAACTTATGAATACTAGTGACACAATAAACTCATATTTTCAATGGTAGATTCACAAACCCTTATGTTCCTTTCATGTTTATAAGGGTAAAACGAACTTTTTCACATGAATTAAACGATCAACTAACGGTCAACTGATGGAATGTGTATGAAAGGGATCAAAACCGAAATTCAGGGGTATAGAAGGGAATGAGTAAAACTTAGGGGTATAGAGGAGATTAGCTAAATTTTGAGGGGCGTGTAAGGAATTTTCTCTAAGGTTAACTATACAATTGAATGAGCACCACCAATGTTAAAAATTCACTATTGCCATTTAATCTGTTAGCCTGCCAATAAATCATCCTTGCCACTGTATTATTGACAATTTACCCAAGTAACTGTTACCTGGTCTATTCCACAAAAAGATTACCTGATCTAGCTGTTTAGTGTAACTGCAGAGAAGCCACCACATATTTGAAGGATCACCTGCTGAAAATTCTCACTACAGTGTGGAGCTAGTGGAGGAAGAGGAATGCTAACATTCATTTACCATGGATTTTTATTTGTGTGCGTGCATGCGTGGTCATGGTGGGTTACTTTTCTTCTTTTTTTTGTTGGGGGAGGGGGGTTGTGCTCAAAACCAGCCACTTACCACTGGACTACTTTTGCAATTGTGTTGGCTTAAGTGGCAGATATGTACTACAGTGATCCAGATTTTTTATTGGTTAGATCTTTTAGGGGTTTCCTACAAAACTTGCTTACTAACCCAGTTGAGAAATATTTATATAGGCTTCATAGGTGCGGATCATGACAAGGCTTCGCTAGCAATGTTCCCTGTTAAATGTCATCATTCAGCTATTAAATGTTCTTTTTCCTGATGGCAAATCTTTCACAATTGCTTTTAAACGACAACTGATTCAAGCTTCCATACAAACTAGGATTATTTTTAACAGCTTCTGTAGCATGGCTCCAAATTTCACTAAGAACTATTATGGAATAATTTAGATTTGAGATATTTTCTAGGAGAAGATAGATTTATAAGGTTATTATGTTCTTTGGTGGTGTGTACTTGTGGTAGTTACACTGCAGACTCCATTAGTCATATGAAAACTCTCTGCACTTGGTTTTTTAGCTTTAACTATAGTGAATCTTTGACACCAATAGTCATCTGCTAGGCTGGGCATCTTGGGAGTTGGAAGTCCTTGAACTGATCATTCCAAAGTTACAGACTGCTGAAAACCCATCTGTGAACTATAGGAGTTCCTGCATTCGTAGGAGCCATCTGTGGAACTTCTTCCAGCTTACAAATTGTCAGTGTAGCCCTGGAGGTTTTTCTATTCCTGTTTAGGGAATATGCAAATGATTTGCATGTCATTCCCATTGGATGGAAAGAGAGTTTACAACTGTAAACAGTAAGCAGCAGAGGACTAAAGAGCCTCAACAGCGGCATACAGGCCTGAAAATCAGGTTTGCATCTTGCAAAAAGATCTGAAACTTCAACAAACCTGTGTCACTCCAATCCCTGAGTTCTTGGATGGCCTGAAAATCAAAGGCTTTTCTTTATGTGCATCAGTTTTGCTGTTGGATTTTGCTAATTTCAATTTGACTGGTTCCTGGGGAAGTTCCGGTATGGAATGTATGGGTTTGTTATTTCGTTTCTATTAGTATATAAAAATGTAAAATGATATGATTACCAATGCTCTGTATTATGAAGATACATTACCAGTTTGTGCATGCATTGTGGGATCTCACATTCTGTTATTGCATTGATCATGAAATTTAGGCATCCTCATTGACTACTTTGTTCATGTGTTTCGCAGATACCTGTTTACGCCAAAGGTGTCTCAGTTTTGATGCCAGGACACGATGTGCCAACATTTATCGCACATCCTGCCCCAGAACCCTGCCCTCCAGAAAGGGTCCAGTGGCCCTCACACCAGCCCACTCCTTTCGCTGGTTCCTCATCAAATCCGAACTAGCATTCAAATGCCGAACACCACCGCACTATTCCAGGGGAAACCGCAAAATGCCGTCTGAATCACCGTCAATCCACGAAGTATTTCTCCTGCTGTTCTCTCTCTATCCCCCGGCTCTCCAGCAGAATTCGGGGCAGATTCTCTCCTCATATGTACAGGTCTTGTATCTTGTTCTAAAGCAAGTTCTGCTGCCCCTGCCGTATTGTGGCGGGCGAGCGGCTGGCGGATCGATGGAGTTGGCTGCCGATCCCACTTGCTCAGCTAGTGATAGATGCCTTTGTTTCGCTGTCTATCCTACTTTCTTTGCTAAATCCCCAATGGAGGGAGGATGGACATACACGTCTTGTGGAAACTCTGTCGGGGAATGTGAAGGTAGCTGTTAAAGCCATTTCCTTGTTCTGCCTGGTTCCCACGTGCCTGCCTGCCTCTGCCTGCTTGCGGTGACCTTTGATGCTGAAAAAAACAGGCTAATCAAATGGTATCCTGTCAAGCAGATGAAAGGGGCTTTTCTTCTGAAGAATGCGATGGCTGGCCTCGTTTCCCTTTCGGCAAGACGGCGATTGTAGCCACTCTTTGTTTGTAGTAGTAACAATCCTAAAGCCGGTCAAGATCACGATGCGGACCGCACAGGCTGCAGCAGTGCGATGCAACTGAAGCCGTTAAGCTTGCCTTGTCAGGTGTCGCCGTCCGGTGGACGCTGACAGCTAGCCTTGGTGACAACCCAGTGGCCTCGCGCGCAGACAGCAGAACGCCGCTGTCACGATGGTGAGATGGCCACCACCACCACGACAAAATCCCCATGCATGCAACTCAAATCTACTTGCGATTCATCCGATGAGGTTTTCCTGGTAGCTACGGCGTCAACACCATGCTGAGCCGGAGTGTCATTAGCTGCCGGAATGCCGGATCAACGGCGGAATCTGGCCGCGGCAACGGCGGGCGACGGCGACGACGACGACAGGAGGAATCCAGCCGCTGTTCCGTCTAAAACCTGTACGTTCTCGTGGGCCTCTCTTTGCTGCGTTTCATGTGCCCTCATTATTCGGTTCGTACTGCACACGTACGCTCTTGTCGATCGCCTGCTTTTGGACAGGTAATTTATTACCACTCCTAGATCAACTTAGAATCATTCTTTGCTAGTGTAACAACGAGATGTTCAGTGACAGTAAGACAGTGACAAGGACGATGATGAAGTGTGTACATAAAACGAAACATGCTAATAGCGTATAATTAATTAAATTTTAATTATTATAAAATAAAAAATAAAAAACTATATAAAAAATAAGTTTGAAAAACTTATAGAGGTAAACCGAGGTAAAATCTGTGATGACAAAACTCTGAGGCATTATGCACGTGAGGGCATGGTTGCTGTCGATTTTTTTATTAGATTCGACATGCGGTGCTGATGTGCAGGCTAGACTCCAGGTTGATCGACGACACTGGCTGACACGGCAGCAGCTACAGCGGCTACTTACCCTATTTAGTGCTCCTAATTGTTTACTCCTTTCAAAAAGGGCACCACGTTACAGTAGCCGTTACCGGTTAGTGCTGTTGATTGGCCGATCAGTGCTGCGCTTAACACTTGCTTAATGGAATAATGGTTGGTGTGTTGTTTGCATTGTCCAGTGTGCAGCCAGGAAAGTTTCGAAGTTTTTTTTTTAAAACATTTCTATTTTTTAATTTCAAAACAAAATACTTCTAAAACTTATTTTTAAATCTAAACTTTTTTTTGCCAATCCACCACAATGAAAAAAAAAACTCTGTCATGGCTAGCTTTTAGGTCGTGGTTGTTTTATTTAGCCACAACAACTAAACTGATGTGGTAAGGTTTTTGTCACAAGAGTTTAATATATTAATGTTGTTCTGATCATGATTAAAATGTTTAGTTTTAAAAATAAAATTTAAAAAACTTTAGTTTTAAAATTTAAACATAAAATGGTTTTTTAAAAAAATAAAAAATCGAAAGTTTTAGCCTTTTCTGATGGAAACGGGAGGATCGTGAAGCTCCTGCTTGCTGACATGCAATTCTCGTCCACCGCAAGTAGGAGAAAAAATGGATAATAAAAGTAATGCGTTATTCTTCTGTTCGTGAATACAGATTACAGAGACGACAGGCAGCGTATCTGATGCGATGCCTATTTGTGGACGCAGAAATATAGGGCTCTAGATTCTGAGATGACATGGTCGGAATCATACCAAAGTTTACCATTTTCTTTCATGATTTTATCCATATGCTAGGCTAAAAGGATGGGACAAATTCTACCGCAAAAGCATTCCTTGGATTCCTCCGTGCTTGTGTGCCATGAAACAGGGGGATAGGAGGAATGGAGCAGTTTTGTACTGGACGGCTTCTCAACATCATTAGTCTCCACTCCGTGGTCATCAGCGTCCCTAAAATCAAAAGGCACAAAAAGGGAGTTCATCGTTCTTACCCATAATTCACTGATCCTGTCATGATAAATCATATATTTTTCATTTAAAGCTCAATACTTGTAGGATCACAAAAGTGATCTACCGGGTAATTATACATAGCGCATACTAGTAACAAAACTAAATCCGGCAATTCTAAAATTATCTATGGCCATGTCTCTTTTTTCCGAAGGGGAATGAACGCGCCTTTGCAAGACTCGCTCATGTCTCATTGTTTCACATGGAGAAGGTTGTAAGTTTAAAAGGTGTAAAAGAAAAAAAAAAGCTATCTCTAACCCCGTCTTTCGGTCTTTAGCAAAAGCCATGGATGTATAGTCACACTTTCATTGTCCCATTCTTGTTAGACTGTTTGTACCATGAACGTAACAGATACCCTAAATCCAGGCCTCCTTTATAATACCCTAAATCCAGGCCTCCTTTATAACACGAGAATTTACTTGGATCTTTTGGAAATCAAATAAACTACTGAAAAAAATCTGGAAAAAAATCATGTCAAATTTCTTTTCTGTTTTTGATTTTTTTAAAAAAACAGAGAGACTACTACTACTGTCACAATCTTTTTTTTTAAAAAATGGTGCTGTCACAATCATTGCTTTAAAAGCGGCTGCTCTGGTGCGCTTGTCTTTTTCCTTCCCCCCATGTACGCCTACGCGCACACAGGCGTCTCAGACGCTCTCACAGTAGCCGCCGCTCGCCGTTCGCCGCTTGCGTCCCCCGCTTATCTGCGTGCGTCTCTCCCCTCACTCCCCAATCCCCTTCAGTGCGACGGATCTGCTTGATTGCAAGATCTGTCTCTTTCCTCGCCCCCTTTCTCCCGTCGCCTCGTCTGTGTGTTGTTCTCCACCGAGCAACAAATCCTTAGCGGCCAAGGCCGGGCTCGGGGAGAAACTGAGGGGGAGTTTTAAACGCATTACGAGGGGGAGATTGCGAGAAAGGAGGGCGCACTCGGTCTTTGTGTGTGTGTTTTGGTGGTGGTGGTGGTGGTAGTAGTAGTAGTAGCTTTCGGTGGCGAGCGTCTCCATAAAGCGGCGGCGGCATAGATAGGGTCGTCGTAGGGGGTGCCGTAGCGACAAGAATCTGCAGGTATCGGACTATAATCTTCTTTCTTTCTTTCTTTCTCGGTCTTCTTCTACCTCTTTTGCCTTCCTGGCTTTCCTTTTCCCTGTTGCAATCTGTTTCTTGGGAAAAAAACAATTCTTGGGTTATATCTGGCGTGTTCGGCGGATTTCTTTTGAAGACTGTGCGGTTGCGAGCGATAGAAAGGGGAATTTTTCTTGATGTGGTGGATATCTTGCCGAATTTTGGCACCTCTTTTCCGTTGCGAGATTCTTCCAGCGTTGGCATTGCTTGCCATTGAGCAACTTTATTTCTTCTTCTTTATCAACCTGTTTCTTTTTTACGCCAGGCTGCAATCCTGAGTCCTGTCATATTCATCATTCGCCTGAGCGCGCAGCGATTAAAGCAAAGTTGGCGATTGCTTTCTTCATAATTCTGTGGAAGTGCTCGTCATGTGATGCCAGCATTGGAAGATCCTTCATGGATGTTCGCATGGTGAAGAGCAGGTCCTTGCGCCCGGTGCGTGTGTCCCCGCCGCCCATGATTGCTTCTGCCGTCGTCTTGCTACTGCTCTCCGCCGCGCTGCCGCTCTCGCAGTCTTACACTTATGAGCAAGATGGTATGTATTGTCCTTTTTTGGTAGTTTTGACTGTTGCAAAGATTCACAATTCATAGCTGTACATGATATTGAATTGATGGCATCATTAGGGATCCAGATTATTTATGTTTAGATGACGATGCTGTCTGTACTATCACATTTTACTTGCTGTGTGTAGGAATAGGATACTCCAAAAATGTGTTCTTGGGCACCTTATTTGTGTGCTTTGTTTGTGTTTATCAGTGTTTGCAATAAATGGCTTGTACACTGCACTTGGGTCGCCTTCAGTGCCTGGATGGATTACAAACGGGGGCGACCCCTGCAATGAAGGCTGGCAGGGTGTTGAATGCGTGGTCTCAAATATTACCTCCATGTATGATCTGCTATAACACTTTCGTTTTGTTAATGTGGCGTGTTTGATGACCTTTTTATCTGGTTGTCTGAACTATGTGCCATATTTCTGGTAGAACTCTCAATGGTGCAAATTTGGGCGGACAACTGGGTAACACTCTAGGGAATTTCACGTCGCTAATCACCTTGTAAGTTGACTATGCGTGGAGTTTGACATTATGGGTGATTTCGTTTCAAATTGACACTTCTATTGACCTGGTTCTTAATGTTTCTTGGTTTACCCAATGTAGAGATCTTAGCAACAATAATATCGGTGGAACCATACCAGATAATCTTCCAATCACATTGCAGCGTTTGTATGTCCACTTGATCATTTTGCTTCCCTTCCAAATCATCTATTTGGTTATTCTAATCTTTTTACTAAGGCTTTGCCTGTCAATCACAGTTTCCTTTCTGGTAACCAGCTAAGTGGCAGCATTCCAAGTACATTGTCGACACTTACGCTTTTGACAGGCTTGTAAGTATATTGTTGCCTAAACACATTCACAGGCCTTCATAAAGTTAGTGCTTTAAGTGATAGTTCTTGCATTTGCAGGTCCCTCAATAACAATCATTTAGTTGGAGAGATACCAGATGCATTTTCAACTCTAACTGGACTTGCAAATTTGTAAGAGTAATTTAAGTTTGCTCTAAGTGTTATTCTATACTAGCATTAGCTGACAATGTGAAGTTTCTTACCAAAGCAATCAACCTTCTTGAATAGAGATTTTTCTTCCAACAACTTGACTGGTCCTTTGCCACCTTCAATGGGAAACTTGACAGCATTGACTAGCCTGTGAGTATTGAAGTCTATTACACTGTCTTTCAAGGTGACTTTTCACTAGTGTCAATTACTAATTGTTATACTACCATCACAGGCATATTCAGAATAATCAAATAATTGGGACCCTTAATGCGCTGCAAGATCTCCCTCTCCAAGATTTGTATGTACACAAAACTACAGATTTTTTGACTTATTCTTTTCCTTGAGAAGTTCAGGCAACCTGCTATTTCAGTAAAGAGAATTTCTTCCTCTCTTTTTTTACGTCTTGCTTTCTGTGGTGATTAATTCAACAGGAACATAGAAAACAATCTTTTCTCTGGTCCTGTGCCTGTGAAGCTAGTGAACATACCAAATTTTAAGTAAGGAATGTCCTCTTGATTGAGTTGTTTCTGTTGGTCGTTGCGCGAACTTTATTGTTTAAAAATCAAATCCGTTGCTCATATACTCTTTTAATCTTAAGAATGCAACTAGTTTTTCATGTGCATATTTGTGTTTAGAAAAAGAAGGAAAGTTCATTCAGACTAATGTACCACACAGGAAGGATGGGAACCCATTCAATACCAGCATAGCCCCATCAGCATTGCCTCCTGCTGCACCGACGCCATTACCATCAGTATCACCTCCAGCAGGGCATGTTCCCACAAAAGAACCTACAAATTCTTCTAATTCACCAGCAGGGAATACCCAATCAAGAAAAAACACTGTTTCTGCAGTCAAATTTGTTGGATACATTCTTGTTGGGGTGGTATCGGTGGTGGTTCTTGTGCTAATGGTGATGTTTTGTTTATCCAAGTACAAAGAACGAAAGTCAAGAGATGATGTTTATGCGAAAAACCAGTTAGGAAGGTCTTCTCAAAAGCTTGGGGAACCTAAAATCAAGGAAGTTTCAGACATCAAGGAACCCCCGGTTAAACTCAAGAATAATACTGGAAAAGGTTATCATTGTTCTCTTGGCAAACAAATGACTTACAGTTTTTTTCCCCACTGACTAAACTGATATTTTGGGTGGTGACAGCTTCAAATGTGATTTCTCATGCAAGGGAGGAGCAGAAATTGAATGTGCCAACAGCAGGTGAACAATTTTATGCCTAAAAAAAATGCACGTGCCTTTTTTTATTCATCACTATTCTGCAAGTTTTAGTACAGTAAAGCTTAATAGAAACATTCGCATGCCAGCTGCTTTCTTCCTCTCTTGATTTTGAAACTTGAATATTTCTTTGCAGCAGCTTCAGATGCAGTTTATAATGCAAGGGAAGAGCGGAAACCAGGTTCATCAATGTCAGGTAAATGACTCGAAACTAAATAACATGAAGAAGTGCTAATTTACTGCTTTGCGAGTTTGAGTATATGAAACATAACATGAGCACTTACATGGCAGCTGCTCCTAGTGTGGTTACAATGAAACAAAAAGAGCATGTGGTTGATATGGAAAAAACAGATAATTTTGTGGAGGAACCACTGCATTCTCCACAGTCTGCTGTACTGCAGACTGAAAAGGTCACTGTCAATCCCAGTGTGCGTACTAGGAAGGGAAGAGTACCTTCCGTTGGGAATTTGGATTTAACAACTACCGTCAAGTCATTCTCTGTTGCATCCCTTCAGCAGTATACCAATAGTTTCAACGAAGAAAATTTGATAAGAGATAGCAGGTTTGGTAAGGTATATCTGGCAGAGCTTCCGGATGGAGAGGTACAAAATTGTTCAACAAACTTTCTAGTAGTTACTTTAGCAAGAATTCGTTGATTATACCATTATCACTTCTGAACTGTGAAATTTGCTTTGTATCAGCTACTGGAAGTTTTGAAGATTGATGCTGTTAACTCGAGAATACCAGCGGATGCCTTTCTAGAGCTAGTTGTGAACATCTCTGAACTGGTGCATCCTAACATACTTGGGCTTGTTGGATACTGTGCAGAGTTTGATCAGCGATTACTTGTGTATGAGCACTGTAGCAAGATAACTCTACATGATGAACTTCATTATGTTGATGACTCAAACAAGGCATTATCATGGAATGCTCGCCTCCAAGTTGCGGTGGGGGCAGCAAAAGCATTACAGTAAGCAGATTATAACTGTTCTATTTTTTCTTCCCAATTTTGTGAAGTGATTCTATTGATTTGTGAAAATGCTATGTATATATTTATTGTTTTGTAGATATCTTCATGACGGCTGTCAACCTCCAATTGTACATCAGAATTTTGAGCCTTCTATTGTTCTTCTCAACAGCACTTTAGTTGTGCGTATTTCTGATTGTGGTCTTGCAGCACTGTCATCAAGATCTGTATCCCAGGTACAGTAATGTTACTGAAAATATTTTGGCATCGGAATTTTTTGGTGATGCTCTGGATGTTCAGAATTTCAGATGCCCTCCTGCACTGCTATTTAAGTATTTATAGCATAGTTGTGCATTTGTAATTATAATGAAGGCTAGTGTAAATGAAATAATTGTATTTAGGAATGGGTATTGCCAATTGCTATTCATTTTCATCACATTGCATCAATTGAGATGACAGTCTTTTGTTTGTTTGTTGACGAGGAGAGATGAAAGAGTTTGTTATAGATGAAAAGTGATATTGTTATATTTCGCAGGGATGCTTAGCTGACAGCAGCTAACAAATTTAGGCTTCAGATGATATGTCTTTCTAGATCTATTCTCAATTTCTCATTGTTTAATTAGCATCCTTGTATTCCAGGATAGACTGTCTCTGGTGTCAAGTGACATTGCTAACTTGTGAAGTTGTACTTGTTTTCATCTGCTTAGGAAATGTTAGTGTTTCCTATACACATACTGTCATGTTTAGCAAAAGTTATATATTATATGACATAGGCCATGAGGTTGCATACTTGCGTCATACAATGATTGGACTTTGGATACAACAGAATAAGGTTTCTAGTTTATTCTGAGTGAATGTTACTATTTCTTCATTGATAAATGTACCCTTTTTTATGTCAGTTGTCTGGCCGTATGCACGCCTTATTCTATTATGAAGCCCCTGAAGTGCATGAATCTGGATCATTAAGTGATCGAAGTGATGTTTACAGCTTTGGAATTGTCATGTTGGAACTTCTTACGGGACGTAAACCTTATGACAGGTAGCATTCCAAAATGACAATATCCCAGCCCCCCTTCCACTTAGCCAAGCATTCTTGTTTTGCTTGAAGATGATTTCTAACCTTTTTCATGGAAACGGAACTGCAGTTCACGTCCACGTGCTGAGCAACACCTGGTGCGGTGGGCCACTTCCCAGCTTTACGATATCGATGCTATATCAAAGATGGTAGATCCCTCTATTCGAGGGAAATGTTCTGAAAAGGCATTGTCACGTTTTGCTGACATTATCAGCAGTTGCATTCAGGTAAGATATTGATATTACCACCAACACCAAGATGGATCCGTGTGGCTGACCTGATTCCTCTTATGCAGCATGAGCCAGAGTTTAGGCCCTCAATGTCTGAAGTTGTCCAAGATTTAACTCGTGTGCTGAGTGATGCAACAAAGGCTTCCATGTAGGCGCTTCCAAAAAGGAGAAAAAACATGTGACCCTCGATTAGCTTGCTGAAAATTCAAGAGTTATCTAATCGTATTGCCTGCTTGCAAAGATGGCGTTGATCGTTCAAGCATTCGACCGGGCGTAGGCAGATCAAGGAAGTTCAAGCAGCGAACTTGTGAATTGGGTGATGTGCAGATTGCTGCATCCCCCCCCCCCCTGTCGAAGCCATTTTATCACTAATAGGTCCCCGTCCTTAGTCAATAATGCTCCTCCGTGATATCTCTATAATTATGTAGCCTGTACTCTGCTATCAATACTTCGAACTGCCTGGTTTCAGATCACGTGACGTGATCTCGTAGCTTTTTAGAACATATGTAAATATGCTCAGAAGTGAAGAAACCTTTGTATGTCAGTATGTCGAGTTTATTGCTATGACCCTTTGGCGCAGATACATCAGCTATAGGAAATCTGAATATTTTTCTCAGCAAATTCACCAAGTTTCTGTACTACATGCATTTGTCATACTATTCTCTTCAAGCATGAGAAAGGTTTGCTTTGCGTTGCACATCATGTCTGCTTTTTTACCAGGCTATTTTTTTCTCTCGAAAAAAAAAGAGGAACAGTTATTCTAGTCTAAGTTTCTAACGTACACTTGCTATACGTACTTAAAATGTATTTACCAAAGAAGTTCCATCTCAACTGTTTGATTTAATTACTCCATGCATTCCATCTCCACTGTTTGATTTAATTACCATTCTATATTGGAAGATGTTAAGAATCTACTGACGATTCTTTACTACAGTAACACTATGTCAACATTTAGGGCTTTTGGCTCCTCAAATAATACGATATCTCACACCCCATATTTTTTCCTAAGTTGAACTTTGTCAAAACTAATCAATTTATATAAAAAAATAGCATTATTTCTGCAAAAAATGGATATACCAAAAATATATTAGATGGTCGATTTAATGAAATTAAGTTATGTTGTAGTTGTTGCTGTATTTAAAAAATTTAATGAGATGCAAAAGGTTAAGTTAAAAAAAATTCAGTCGTCCTCATCGTAATTCGACGCATCGTTCGTTTTATTCTTTCCGGTGTTAAGGCAGGAGTAAAAACGTGCGAAGCGTGCAAAAGCACTGCATTCGTGGGCCCTCACCACCGCACGTTCCCCTGTCCGAGATTAGCATTTGTATTGCGAGAGCCCAGTAGTATAGAATCCGTCCAAATCCAAAAACCACGCGAGCCCCCCACCCCCCCCCCAAAAAAAAAAAAAAAAGCCGGCGAAAGTGAAACAAGAAACCGCCCCCGGATAGAAGCCACCACGTCTCCACGACGACGACCTCCTCCCCACGCCCACGCCTATCGTCATCCTCGCGATCGCCGCATTCATCCATCCGTACGCCGAAATAACCTAGACCAGAAACAACCAAGGAAAGGGAGCGTCTCCGATGGTGGTGGTGGTGGTGGGAGGAGGGGTGAAGGAGGAGGAGGGGGAGGAAGTGGGGTGCTGCCGCGAGGGAGGCGGCGGCGTGGGAGGGTGGGGGACGTGGGAGGAGCTGGTGCTGGGGAGCGCAGTCCTCCGCCACGGGGGCGTCGCGTGGGGCGCCGTCGCCGCCGAGCTCCGGTCCCGCTCGCCGTGCGCCTTCTCGCCTGAGGTCCGTGCTTCCCCCTCTCCAACCCTAGCCTAGCGGTAGCGCTTACGAGTCGTGCGCGGTAGCTGTATTGTTGGTGGTTGTAGGGTATGCATTAGGGCGTGAATTTAGGGGTGCTTAATTAAGTATTATCATCGTTGGAGGATTTGGTACATTTCCGTCAAATGATATTAGGCTGTGATTTTAGAATGCTGAGAATTTGTGGTCGAGTTGCTTGGACAAGAATGAGCTCTACATTAAAAAAAAGGAAGTAAATGTGAAGGAACACATGCTGTAATTTTGACTCAAAACAAGGGAATGAAATGAAAATGTAACCTTAGTCAATTACAGTAAAGCACCCCTTGCATATCTTGTTCTTGCTTCGGTGCCAAAGTTTGTTCAATGCTAAGGGTGATTCGTCAACTAATTCGATGGCATGCTGTTGTTAGCTCATGTCTTTCTTACAATAGTTTGGGTACATCAGATCATTGAGCCCATTGTCTGAAACATTTTGGACCTTAGTACAATCAGTTTTACAGATCAAATTGTTTCTAGTTTCCAAAAAGGAGCAATGCATTTTATCTGCCTGCATGTCTGATGCCTGCTGGAAGTTGTGGCAGACATATTGCTTACTTGATATTAGAGTTCCATATTAATTAAGAGCTTACCCATTCTTGTTCGCAGGAATGTGAAGCAAAATTTTCAGAGATACAAGCACGCTACTCTGCATGCGAGTAAGTGTTGCATCATTCCTTCTATGTTGTACTAGCTTGTCCACATGAATTCAGTCTTAGAATGTCTTGCAGTAAGTACGTGATGCTAAGTTAGTTAATTGCTAACCTTAAACTTCGGATAGGTGAATTTTCAACCTGCATTGAGTCTCCTGTCTTGCCTATTGTTTTTTTTCATGCGAGAACTGGATGAACTCTGAAATTCTGATTACTCAAAATACAGAATTTGTGTCTCATGGCACATAAAAGCTAAATAAACACAATTTATATCTTATATTATTTGCCTTTTTTAAGTTGGCCTATGAATTATAGCATCTATAATTAGAATTACAGCAGGCGATTTTTTCCTACTCTATAATATAGTTTTCCAGTTAGGACAAATTTGGGTGGTATAATGGTGTTTTGCTGTCTAGCAGTGAACTGGCTTGGATTCTAGAAATTGTTGTATGAGGGCAAGGGCACTGCAGATCTGGGGTAGAGGTAGGGATATTAATTTATGATCATGTTGACCTAGCTTTGGGATCATCAGCACAAGATTCAAAGAAAGAAACAACAAGCCTCTTAAGTTAACCAAAAGCAGTAGTTGAAAATTGCACAGTCGAGTAAACTCTTAAAACATCTTTTAATAATATGTGCTGAGTTTAAGTTATTCTTCTCATGTTCAGCTTTTACCTAGAGCCAATATACACAAGACATTTCAACTGGCTGTGGTCTAGCACACATAGTATTTTGTTCTGCAGTAAAACAACTCACCTATTGGCTGTTGATAGAACATATTGTGAATATTCTACTTGCTTCTTTGCAGTGCTTGGTTTGAGGAGCTCCGTAAGCGGAGAGTTGCTGAATTAAGAAGTGATCTGAAGAAGTCCGAAAATTTTATTGGGTTAGTGTTTATGTTGTTACATTTCAGTATATGTCTTTCTTGATCTTCTAGCATTTCAAATTTAATTTCCAAATGATTTAGTTTGAATATAAGGCCTATGATTATCGATTTCAGAAAATCGTCATTCCATCTGGTTTTCAACTTTTCATCTTCTGTGCACTTAAATAATGTGAAATATGGCTTCCTTTTTCCTGTTCCAGATCTCTGCAGTCCATGATCAAAAGCCTCAGCAATAGCAAACATGATGATGGCAACACTGAATGTCACACTAGTCATACTGAATCATGTTCAAATAATGAAAATACAGCTGATAACAATTTATCAAGCAAAGAATTGTCCAAAGACAGATCATCTGCTGCTAGTTTTACAGAGGAAGCAAGCAACAATCAGAAATCTGAAAAGGTGCAACACTGCAATACCGATTCAATTCAAGTGAACAATACTTCAGCAGAGACTTTGGTAAAACCCCTTGTTGAAAAAAAGGTTTGTGCTGAAGATGGTTTGCTTTGGGGCTCTAGAAAGAAAAGGGCCGTGAGGGATAGGAAGATTTTTTTGTTGGCTGATAATAGTTGCAGAGCAAGTGAGAATACATCTACATCATACATACAGAGAGATGGTTCCTCTGAAGGCTATGCAAAGAAGGGCTTGAAAACTCCAAATGTAGAATCTGGTGTGTCTGTGGTCGACAAAGCAAAACCAAACTTGGCAGAGATTTTGAAAACTATATCAATTCAAAGTGACTGTTATATGTTGCAACACCGACTTGATATCCAGGTATGATGGATATCTTGTAAATTCAGACAACCTTTGTACCATCAGTGCTGCAGTTTCTAAGCTAGCATTAGTCTTGTACGTCTGGAAAATTGATTAGAGTTGCACGCTGTTTGTTCTGATAGGGTATCAAGCAAATGAAATCTTTGTGGATCTAAGAATTTTTATATACCGTAGTCAAAATACATAAAGTATACATGTTTATATAACTGTAATGTTTGTGCTGGAAGAAACTTTCAGTGCCTTTGTGCAGTTTATACATTTCAAGATGAAAAAATAGCACACTTGTATGTTTACATTCTATCTTATTTGTCACTTTTGTTACATCTGCAGCGGAAGCGGGCTAGATACAAGAAGACGATTCGCCAGCATATAGACTTCCGTATCCTTCATTCAAAGATCAAGAGTGGCACAACTTCTTCTACCAAGGAGCTTCTAAGAGACATTATACTGTTTGTGAATAATGTCCTTGCCTTCTATCCAAAGGCTACGTTAGAGCACATGGCTGCAATTGAACTTCGAAATATTGCATTCAGAACAGTGCAACAGAGCTTAAGCATGCCCTCTATGAGCTGTGTAGTAACAGGAACAGCTAGTATCCCTTCAGTGGTGAAGAACACCCGACCCCTGCAACCTGGAAGTCATGGGCCTCGTGATGCAAAGAGAAGCAAAGTTTCTCCAAAGGAGACTGGAAGTGCTATCAAGCAGGGTGAGGCCAAGGGATGGCGGGGTGGTTCATCAGTGACAGCTAATGTACAAACCATACAGAGAAGTCCACCGGCCAATAAGAGAGGTGTTGGGCGGCCTCCAAAGAATGGGCAGAAGCATGCTGCTGCACAGCAAGATAGCCCTAACAAAGGCAGGAAGAGGAGCCGACGCTGAGCTTCGGCTCAGTGCAAAACTGTGTACTATAGCCAAACTACATAGGGTCGTCTCTTTCAGGGTTTACTTGTTTACCTGTCAAAGACTAGGTCGGAAATCAGAATGTTATAGCAGGGAGTAGTAGTGTATTTCCTGTTGTTGTCTTTTAAGAACAAATAGAAAGAAACATTTTCGTAGAGGCAGAAACTATCAACTTTGATATATAGTAGTATATCTCTTGCTTTGTGCAATTCTGATGGTTTCTTGATCAAATGCGTACAATGATACTAGCGCAAAAAGTTTACCAGCAAACCTTGAACTTTTGTGTACTTAAGATGGGTATATGTTACTGTAGTTTGTCATTTGCTCGAGAGTCATAATCTACTGTATCTGGCAGGCTCCAAAGTAAACTGCATCTGCGTGGTACGGAATGCCGGTGCTTTGCCTTTTTTTTTTTGAGAGGGTATATATAAGGACGTACATGAACTTACTCCACGCCATACGCATATATACGGTGCGTGTGTAACACATGCTTTTAAACTAGAGACTTAAAAGACATAAAGCCCCCCATGTATGGAAAAAACACGTTACCAAGCCAGTTCCGGAGAAAGCCTGAAAAATACGGCGGTGAGACGAGAGAGCGTCGATCCTGGCGTCGAACTCACCAACCAGATGCGCTAGCGCAGCTCCTCTCGGTGCCTTGCTTTGATTGCTGACAGTTATTGGGCCGGTTTGTCGGTTTGATGGGCCGCACCTGGCAGCACGAGGCCCAACGCAGCGAGTCCGAGGAGGAGCCAGCCAGAAAACAAACCATGCGGAAAACCCGGTCGCCAGCGGCTTAGCCCAACCAAAAGCCGCCGAGACGGCTGCCAGGTGCGCTCGCACCCGTCGCCATCACGGCGAATCACCGCGCGGCGCGAGGCGAGGCGAGGCGTGGTGAACGGTGGATTCTGGGCGAGGCGCCACCCGTCTCCCCTCCTCTGACCCCGCCGCGCGCCGCACCGTTGCGCTGCTCCATTCCACCGGCCCGTGCTCGTGCCAGTGCCTTTCCCAATCCCTCCGGTCTCTGGAAAAACATTTTCTTCCCAACCACTAACTGCACCGGCGGCTATTAACGCGCGCGCCGTCCCACGATACGCCTCCGTCTCCGTGCGTCCTCCGTCGATCTCCGGCACCGGCTCCTCCCTGCAGACGCGCCCGCCGCCGCGGCCACGGCGGTAAGTTCTCCCCTTCTCTGTTAATGTGATATTTGCGCAGCAACCTAGATCGTTGTGTTCAGTGGGCTGTCGGGGATCGATGGTGTTCGGAGGTTTTTGCTCTCCGATCGCGTGCCGGTTGCCTTGCCTGTTGTGTGCTCGTGAGATCGCCTCCGCTCGCGATTGGGAGTGATTCCGGTGAGTGTCCGGTGGCGGCGGCGGTGAGTGGAGGATCGCACTGTCCAACGTCATTACGTCAGCGAGCATAGCATGCTTTTTTCTTCCCCTAGTCGCCGATGCATTATCATTCCCACCCATGCTTCATCGGGCGTCTCGTGCTTGCGCCATACCCGGACTCCAGAAAACAGCGACCGCGAATCGTATCGCATCCCGAATCACGCATGACCCGTACATCAGATTTTCAGTTTTCCCGTTTATGTCCGCTTCCTTAGATTTCCCCCCTTTCAATATCAATCCAAGGGAAAGCGGATGCTAAATCTAGTACATTTCTTCCCTCCTTTTGGTTCATGTGGTGTGCAGCCAAATTCAAGTAACGCTTCTCATGGGAGGGACCACTAGGGATCATGCAGGTCATGATTTCACCCAAAAAGAAAAAAAAACTGACTTTATCCTTTTGTATTATCTGCATACAGGATGCTATGAATTGATCAAGCCTTTCTTCTTGATGTTATGAGACAGTCTGTCCTTATTCCACATATTTAGATAGTAGTGCCTTGTGGATAAGGTGAGTTCGCTTGTGCCGTTTTGTTATTCATTTATAGTGAAAGTCTATGCTTTGCCAAACTCTCTAAGCTTGCTCACTGCAAAGAGATGAACGATGATACTATCCACTTGATTCCACAGAATGGTAGCGGGAGAGATAGCTGTTCTAAGATGAGACTACGGTTGCATCTTCTGATTCTTTGCCTGATCATTATATTTCTGGTTTATAACATGGCGAGTTACCAACATAGACAGACAACGGTAACACTCATCTACGAAATGTCTCCCTGTAGTTTTCTTGACAGATATGACTGACCTGATTATGGGTTGCTGCAGTTGGAAGCAAAATCCCATCCATTTGATACGATTATGGTATGTGAATCAATTAGCTCCACTCGAAGGAAAAGAACTTTGTGTTATGTTAATCTGAAAACAGATTTTCATTTGTTGCCAGGACACTGATTTTGTCTTCTATGTAAATATTTAGGTGTTTGACAAGGTGTCTGGTAAGGTGCCTAAAAGATTTGTTGATAGGGTTGGTTTTTTACCTCATGGTATAGTGGAACCTTACTCTGACATGGAGTTGAAGCCATTATGGCTCACAAGAAGTGCGCAATCAAAGGTCATTTGAACCAAGCCTATTCTTGTATAAAGTGTGTTGCTCAATACAATATATCTGTTGGTTCCATTTCAGCTTTTGTACTTAAAGCAGCCTTTAGTTGCTCCACCTTTCTGAGTACAAGACCTGAATGCCTAGTTATCTGATGCTCTGCGAATTTTAGCTCCACAGGAATCTAGCCAGAATGATCGATGCTTGGTTGCCATCCCTGCTGGTATAGATCAGAAAAGAAGTGTGGATGCTATTATGAAGAAGGTACTTAATTTGCTACCTCGGTAAGTGATAGTTTTCTCATGATGGTAACTCTTGAATGTTCAGTTTCTTCCAGAGAATTTCACAGTTATGTTGTTCCACTACGATGGTAATGTTGATGGGTGGAATGATCTACCTTGGAGCAAAACTGTGATACATATAGCTGCATCTAACCAGACAAAATGGTATGGCATCTTTCTGCCCTTACACTCTGAGAAGAGCCTGACTTTGAGTGCTCTTGCTGTTGAATATACTTTGCTTCACCTTGCGATTTCTACTGATCTGGCATCATCTTAATTCAAGAAAAGATAATGAGGCACCTGTTTTTTAGGTGGTTTGCAAAAAGATTCCTCCACCCTTCTGTTGTCTCCATGTACGAGTATATATTTCTTTGGGATGAAGATCTGGAAGTAGATAACTTTAACCCAAGGAGGTATGTTATTTCATAACAGTAACTTGATTTTGATTTTGAGCCTCACATTGCCTAGCTGTTGTATAAAAGATGTTAAGATAAGACATACGGAAGTGTTGAGTCATTCCAAGTCCAATGTATTAAATCCCTTAATCCTGGTTCAAGAAACTTTGTATAAAATTGTCAGTGCATCTTTTAAATGTAAGAATCAACTACTGACTGACTGGTATGCATTAGGCAGCAAAAGTTAGTCTTGAAAATAATGTGATATAGCTACTGATTTCATTTAGGATAAGTCTGCCAAGAAGATGCATCTTATGCTAATTTTCCTCTCGGGTATTTTAATTTATGCTATGCAAAAATTGTGCTAACGCATCAATTTCATGCAGGTACTTGAATATAGTTAAATCAGAAGGGCTAGAGATATCTCAACCGGGCCTTGATCCTAAATTGTCTGAAATTCATCACCAGATAACTGTTCGTAAAAAGGGGTGGAGTTTCCACAGGTAACTTTTTCATGTACTGCAACTTTTATTTTTTTGATTTGTTGACTAAATCAAACAACATATGTACTTTGATAGAAAAGTTAATAGGGGAAATAAAGATTGTTCAAGAGAGGGACCGCCTTGTTCTGGGTATGTCTTCTTTCTTGAATTATTTCTCATTATATGACAGCTACTTCGCTGAGTAATTGTTTTGCATTGGTTACTGTTTGTTCTAGTCAAGTGCAATAGTATCGTCTTACTGCACAGTAAACACAGTAACTACATTTCTGTTACCTAGCATTTAGCAACAAACCTAGATCATATTTCTGCTTGATGTAACGATTATTTCATCTATAGATGGGTTGAGGGCATGGCCCCAGTTTTCTCAAGATCTGCTTGGCGATGTGCTTGGCATCTTATCCAGGTAAGGGTTGTATCTTTCAATGAGATTCTGACCATGTCTCATATTTGAATATACAATTGAACCTGGCTGTCAAACTGTTCTTCTGAGTGCTTAATTCGAGCCAGAGTAATACAAGATGGATTAGGCCTCAGAGACCTATTTGATGTTGAAATTTTGAGCCAGTAATTTCTATGAACATCAAGCCATATTGGGCAAAGTGATCAGGGCTGTTTTTTTATATACAAAAAGGACCACTCAAGGCCTGAATGGCGTCCTTTTATCCCCTTTTGGCAGAATTGTTGTATGTTACTGCTCAGACATGCAAATATCAAATCTTGGATGATAGGGGAAGGAGGGAGGGAGGAAAAAGTTCCAAAAAAAAAACCTTTATAGCTACTTGTCTTGTTGGATCTGCCTTTTCTAAAAAAAGTCTCTGTGTTTCACATTACTTGCAAAATGCTTGAATCATATTTATTTATGTCGTTCTAGTTCTCTTAGTTTTGTAGTTGTTTAGGAACTCACTAGAATGCCTCTACATGGTCCCGGGGCTGCTAATGCTGCAGTTGTGAGGAAAACGGACCAATCCATTATAAATTCATGGTTTATCGTAGAAAAAAATGACTTGTTGCCATAAGGAATTGACATATGATCAACCTGTTTTTTTGCAAACACATCCCTGTCAATTTACCTGTTTACCACAATCTGAAACTTATCTTTTGTCTTTAACCTAATTGACTTTTGTGGACTATATTGCAGCCACTAATATATCTATCTTTTGTAGAATGATCTTATCCACGGATGGGGCATTGATTACAAATTTGGGTACTGTGCTCAGGTTTGATGTTGCTTTTAAATAGCTGTGGCATTCTTTATGATTAAAGTACATAGTCTAAATGGGGGAATTGGCAATGTAGGGTTGTAGTTTATGTCTACATCAAAATTACTTTTGTGAGGTTTTATTAGAGGAATAGTCGTAGCTTTCCTTAATTCTTCATTTTCTTAAGTAGCATTTCAATATAATAATACTTTTACCTTACTGCCAACTATACTTCCTTTTTCATCGTTTTTAGGGTGACAGAACAAAGAACATTGGAGTAGTCGATAGTGAATACATAGTTCATCGAGGGGTACAGACATTGGGAGGTTCTTCAGTAAAGGTTTGTTCAAGTCTATTCTTTTCTTACTGCATGACAATCTCTATCAGACCATATATTAATGCCTTTGCGCACATATATTCCTATCCATATAGCTATAGCTTTTTAATAAATTAGAATTTGGGGAGTTGAAGTTGCTCTTGTTATTGATATTTTACTAGGTAAGTCATAGTGACATGAATACACAGGACTAACAACTGAAATGCTGCATGTGATGATTGACTAGTAACTACCATTGGGTGGAAAGTGTATTAAGTGTGACAATAGAAATATGCTTGTATATAATTTAGGTATGATGCCATTCTTAATTCTTATATACACTACATTGCAGCTTAATAAATGTTTCATATGTTAATTTGTTTTGAATTCTGGTATCAGCTATCCCATGGCAAAAACAGTGATCCACTTCACCAGAAAACTGCACAAGCGCAACAAGAGATGAGAGTATGCTGTCTTTGCCAGATCATCAGATTACACATTCTATTTATATTTCTTTATGCAACCTCTCCATAATGCATGCCGTTACTTGTAAACAGGTGAGGACAGGCCTTGATATGCGGACAAAGGTGAGATTAG
The DNA here is from genome assembly GCA_030770085.1 of Oryza coarctata. Lineage (NCBI taxonomy): Eukaryota > Viridiplantae > Streptophyta > Magnoliopsida > Poales > Poaceae > Oryza > Oryza coarctata. The sequence continues at coordinate 16,185,292 of CM061474.1, read as the reverse complement.
AAACTACAATCTGGGGAATGCTTCCGTATGACATTTATTTGGAATATGACCCAAGCTAAAACGGTGGAATCAAGAGTTGGAACAGAAACAAGCTAAATAATCACTGATATTTCACTTGTAAATTAAACAGGTCTGTGTGGTAAAACTACCAAGTCAAACATTATTTGGCAGTTTAGCATAATTTGAATTTTTTTTCAAGAATTCACAAGGTTTACGCATCAATGCAGTGTTCTATTCTTTTGTATTAAGATGACCATGGTTTGTTTGGCCTTGTAGGTCAGGAGAAATTCACGATTGGAGCTTCGGGATTTCCAGAAGCGTTGGGAGCGGGCCACCAGGGAAGACAGAGCATGGGTTGATCCATTTGCTCACCCCCGAAGAAAAAAGGAAGAAAACTGAGAAACAATAGATTAGCGAGTGTATCGATCATGATTTGTATTTTTTGCAACACCAGTTTTGGAGCGTAGAGAATTCGGTCGCCAAATTATGTGTAGAAAATTTGTGAATTCTTTTACAGGTGATATCTACATATTTTTCAAGGTAACACACAAGACGAAACTCTCGAAAAGTTTGAGCGGGATATGTTTGGTTGTATGGGCATGGTTGGTTCATTTCCACATATCGCCACACTGTTTTTTTTGTCAAGTCTTGTTTTGAAGTGTAGTTAACAATTCCCTCCTTACACCTTAGGTGAAGTTTGGCAAAGAACTACGTCTAAGATAGGTGTGGCAAACCGCAGTTATGGCAGTGATTGGACACTCGCTTAAGAAATTATAGCGTGTGCCTAACGTTGATGTAACAAAGCTTCGCAACCAACCAAACATGCCCTTCCTGTGGCTGGTTTCAAACAAGAGGCTTTTGCTGGCATGGTCTGTTACATCCTCTCCGAAGCTGATACTGACAAGGCCCCAGCTGCTCAACTCCGTGTCCCACGACGCTACACGACTGCTATTCGGATTGACGCAAAAACGTGCGACGCTGTCAGCCAGATTTATTGCTCGCTTGTTGATCATGCAGGGTCAATCTACATTCTGTGTTGGTTTTTCTTCTCTCTACAGTAACGATTGCCTTGCTGCTTTGAGCTTCCAATGATTCCATTTCAAAGGAAAACAGAAAATCGCTGCTATAACTTTTTTTAATTTTTCCTTTTTTAATGTACACTCATGGCTTTTTAGATAATATTTTTTGTGTGAAAAAACATATTTCAACATGCTTGAATGTATATATTCTTTCTAGAATTATGTGCTTGGATAAAAAAAATTAGGTGGTAAAAGTGTGTAGATTTTATCAAAGCACAACTATAACCTTTTCATTTTTACATATGCCATAGTTTTTACTGTTATAAGTTAGTTAGCTAAGAGATAAAGATTCACTATCTTTAAAATCATAATGTCTTTATCGCTAACATATAGGTTTAGAGTTTTATCGGGCTCACATGTTAGTAAGAAAAGTCATGTAACTTATACACAAAGGATCTTAATAATATATGTCAGTCAATATGTTTTAAGGAGTGACTAGGAGAGTAGAAGCTTAGATTTAAAGGAATGATCTAGAAACATTGAGCGGCAATGGTTTTGATTGCAATGTTTTTGATGTGATACGTGAAAAGGTCAATAGTATGGGAGTTTAAGGGGGAGGAAGAAAGTATACTTGAGAGGCAGTAATGGATATAGTTTTATGGACATTCTTGATTAAAAGCATATTAACAGTGCAAGAGTTTAAAGCGAGAGGGACAAGTATCTTTAAGAAACAACAATAAATCTAATTTTATGAATAATCTGAATAAAATTTAGAAGAAGGTAAGTAGTGTTGGAGTTTGAGGGTAGACGGGGGAGGAAATATACTTAAAAGGTTAGAAGTCAACTAATAGATAAATGGAGATGAGCTTTAATTGCTCTTTTATTTGGCCAATCATCACACAATAAAAAAAATCTAAAAACATGATAAAAAGACTAACAATAAATAACAAAATCTGACTTATATTAACATATTTTACATATGCTATAACATGCATAAATTTTTTTTGTAAAAGTTCACAAATATAACGTGATAGTAATTGGTGCGCGTTAAAAACATTAATATTTTTTTATCATGTATACATAAAAATTTGGAATTGATTTTTTTAGCTGCATGCTGGAGTATCATGTTACATATGTTGTAAAAGTTATCAAAAATTTTTCATACATGTTTGAACACACTATTTTACGGGGTGGAATACTGTAGGAGAGCCCGCATATCTTCCGGCAGGCCCACTCACCTTCCACACACACGGATTCTGTACAAAATTTAGTAGTCTACCGCGGGGCACAGTAGAGAAGAAGCGATCCACCGATCAAGGCTGGTACCGTATCTGCCTCTGACTTGAAGGACATTTCGGCATTTCGCAAAATGGTCCTCGCGATCTGCCGCTGAGACGAGCGAGGCAGCGAGCGACCGAGCGAGACAAACAGATCCAACACCCCCCGTCCTCCTCCCTCCTCCCACCCCCGCCCCAGATCTCGCGCCTCATGAGCGCTCCCTCTCCTCGGATCTAAACCATTCGCACCCTCTCTGCGACCGACCGGAGGGGTGAGATCTGCGCGCTCGCGGGCGAGGTCGGCCAGCCATGGCGGGCGCTGCGGGGGGGTTCGTCACGCGGGCCTTCGAGGCCATGTTCAAGGAGTGCACCGCCAACCGCGGCAGGTTCGCCGCCCTCCAGCAATCCATCCAGTCCTACCTCGGTGAGCGCCGTGCCCCGTCTTCCTCCTCTCCGCTCCCCGCATTGGGGGATCTCGCTGCCGCGACCCGTGGTGGGGGTTCGCGCCGCGTTCGTTCGATTGGGTGAGTTGACTAAGAGCTGTGCGTGTCTCAGATGCCATCAAGGGGGCGGGACAGGAGGGGGGCGGCGACGCGGCGCCGCCCATCACGCAGGTGCTGGCGTCGGCCGGCCGCGTGCTGGAGGGGACTCAGGCGGAGCTGGTGCTGCAGCCGCTCCGCCTCGCCTTCGAGACCAAGCACGTCAAGCTTGTCGAGCCCGCGCTCGACTGCCTCCATGTAATTCATCTTCTCCTTTTTTCCGCTCCATGTTACTTGTTTACCCGGCCTTTGGTTCACATAGCAGAAAGTGTGTTACATTATCTCATTATCGCTTATCACCGATCACCGTTGAGATGTGGGGGGAGATCTGTCACCTTATCACCAAGCTCCTGTGAACAGCATTGGTCCGTTGCGTGAGACAACCACTTTGTACTGTCTAGGATTGTAGTTCGCTCATATATGACGATAGACTTACAGGTACCGGACTGGATCAGTCCTCATTTCACGTTTAAAGATGAGTTGCACAATATCTTGAGTCTTTTATATAGTTGTTTAGGTTGGAGGTGGGGGCTGCCTAATTTTTCTAGTAGTTTGCGAGTCTTGCAGAAGCATCATCTAAGTATCCAACACAGCAATAAGCTGTTCTCTGAAGAGTCTGTGTTAAAGACGTAAACTGTATATAGAATGGAAGTTAGAGAGTACATTAATGCATCAAAACTAATAGTTAGTATCTGAAGACAGCACCTGCAAGATCCACATCAACTAACTTGACTAAAATGCTACATATAGTTTAAAACCAAAAGTCATAAACATGGTGGACACGCATTCCTACTTAAGTTTAATGCTTTTTTTAGGATATTTTTTTTTGTTAACGTGCCAATTCATTTTGCTAGTAGCAGTTAATGAAAATCAGAATGACTCCTCATGCTGCTATTGCATATAGATATACAGGTATGGCGTACATTGGTTATCTTCTTCATATGACATGTAAGATCCATTTCCATGTTCGCTGGCTCAGGCAGTGCTTCTAACCCGGGTTGAGTTGCAGGCCATATGAATACCCTAATTGCCACTACTTTTCATTACATCAAATTTTGGACCTAGAATCATGCCTGTAATATGTGTCTACCACCTTTACATTGTGAACAAGGTGTTACCTTTTGTTTTACATGTTACAATTATTGAAATGTCTTTTTTCTGATTGACCTGTTCTATTTCAATTACCAGAAACTTATTGCTTATGACCATCTAGAAGGCGATCCTGGTTTAGAGGGTGGTAAAAATTCCCCTTTATTTACTGACATCCTGAACATGGTCTGCGGTTGTGTCGATAACACCTCCTCTGACAGGTACACATCACGTTAAGATGGTATTATGTTGTATCACAATTTTGCACATGCACTGAACTGGGTGACATCTGTGTTGCAGTACTGTTCTCCAAGTCTTGAAAGTGCTTCTCAATGCTGTTGCTTCAAATAGATTTAGAGGTGACCTAATTACCCTGATAAACTTATTTTCCATGTTGCCCAAATACTCCATTTATTAGGAAGTTTAGGAGCTAACGCGATATTGTATATGGCATCTTTGAATTATGCTGGCACGCTAGGAAAATGCTAATATTATTATCCATTATGGGTTGGTCCTTGTGGGCAGACCTTTTCCTGAAGTTTTACCCGCTAAATTGTGCCTGCATTTTAACTGTTGATCTGAGATTAGATGAACATATCAAACACTTTAGCACTGCAATGGGAATTATCTAATTTTCCATGCTGTTTCTTTTGTTACGTTATCTGTTGTGAATTTGACTGCAGTTGTCTTTTATAAAAATCCTGTAAGTAAACATAGTGGAAGATATTAATCTAGTTATTACCTTTAGAAGGCTTGTGATGTGACTTTCGTGTATCTATCTTTCCGTATCCATATAGAAGAATAACGGGAGATGCCATACATAATTTTGAGCTGTTTGTTGGAGTGCAGTACATGGAGAACCTTTGCTTGGAGTGATTAGAGTATGCTATAATATTGCTCTCAACAGGTACATGTTGTATAACCACCTCATAATCTGCTGTATTTTGACTTGGAAACCTGTCTGATATTTTACAATATTTCCATAGCAAGAGCCCTGTGAACCAGGCTACCTCAAAGGCCATGTTAACCCAGATGATCAACATTGTATTCAGGCGGATGGAATCTGAGCAGGCAAAAAAATTTCCCATAACTTCTATTAGCATTATGCGAAAGGAAGATGGTTTTTTGAAGGAATGTGGTGTGTGCCTTGCTTTTTTTTTGTCAGGTTTCTGTACCACCTGCCAGCTCTGCAGTTCAAGAAAAATCGTCATCTAGCACAGAGGAATCAGAGAATGGTGAAGTATCCACTGGTAATCAAGCTGATGAAAAAATTACTCTTGGAGATGCGCTGTCCATGAATCGAGCTACAGAAGCTTCTCCAACATCTGTTGAAGAGCTTCAGAATCTTGCAGGAGGAGCTGATATTAAGGTAGTGAAATTGGTTTGCTTATTGTTTAATGTTACTATCAGGACATTTCACACTAATTTATATGTATTCTATAATTCTATTAGTTCTATCTGATGCAAAAATTCATTTTGCAGGGATTGGAGGCTGTTCTTGACAAGGCTGTTGAACTTGAGGATGGAAAGAAAGTATCAGGGTTCGTTAGGCTTTAACCTGTCTTTAGTGCTTCTATCTATGATGCTACTTACCTGTCCTTCATAGTAGTAGTTATTGATTACATATGACCCCTAACCCCCCTCCTTTTCCAGTGGAATTGACCTGGACACTGTGAACATAATACAGCGTGATGCGCTATTGCTCTTCCGGACTCTCTGCAAGGTTTGTATTCTTATTGAATAGCTTACGTAATGTTACTTTGATTGGAGCTGAATATCCTTTCCATCCTTGTAGATGAGCATGAAGGAAGAGAGTGATGAGGTTGCTACAAAGACAAGACTGCTCTCACTCGAATTGTTACAGGCTTGTTCACATCTTTGTTCTTTGGATGTTGCTAATCCTGTTTGTTACGATGGCCTGTGCTAACACTTTATCCTGCAGGGATTACTAGAAGGAGTCAGTGATTCATTTACCAAAAATTTCCACTTCATTGATTCAGTTAAAGCCTATCTTTCCTATGCTATTCTGCGGGCAGCCGTGTCTTCATCTGCAGTTGTTTTTCAGGTAATTTCTTAATGAACTTTCAATTTGCTTATGCATACTACTTTTTCATTATAGACTTATAGTTACAATAAGAGTTATTTATCTGTTATTTATCATATTGACTGTGTTTTACTTCTTTGGCAGTATGCTTGTGGAATATTTGCAGTTCTCTTGCTTCGTTTTCGAGAGAGTCTGAAGGTAAAACAATATTTAATAAGGTTCACATTATGGACATACTGATTGCACTTTACAGTATTGGATTTTTCCTGGTATCATGACAATTTCTGTTTTCTGAAATAATTATGCAGGGAGAGATTGGTGTCTTCTTTCCTCTGATAATTTTAAGGTCTCTAGATAGCTCTGACAGCCCACTCAGCCAAAGGGCCAGTGTCCTTAGGTATGACTTGTTTTATTTGCAGAATCTCATAAGTGATGTTTAATCCGATTTGTCATGTTCATTTTCTATTTGTTTTGCTAGCTTAGATCATCTTGGTACTATACATCATATATTATTTGATTTATTTGTCAACCAGGATGCTGGAGAAAGTCTGCAAGGATTCACAAATGCTTGCAGACATGTTTGTAAATTATGACTGTGATCTGGAGGGGCCAAATCTTTTTGAACGCATGGTGAGCGCAATGAATTTTATTTTTACATTAAAAAACTAGTATCTCTTCTAACTATCTATATGATATATCCGATTGAACACATATCCCTATCAGGTCAGTGCACTCTCAAGGATTGCACAAGGATCACAAAATGCGGATACAAACACTACAGCCTCTTCTCAAACAGTTTCTGTAAAGGGCTCATCTCTTCAGGTTACTGTTATCTAAATTGCTAAGATATCTTTATCCTTATTATATATAATGTTAATCACACATAAAACCCAAATCGCAGTGTTTGGTGAGTATTTTGAAGTCATTGGTTGATTGGGAGCAAGCTCGAAGGGATTCCTCGAAACAGGGGAGTGTTGCCGAAGCTCATGAAGATGATTCTTCTTCAAGGAGCTTAACAACTGATGAAATAAAGGTCCAAGAGGATGGTCGCAATCAGTTTGAGAGAGCTAAAGCTCATAAGTCAACAATGGAGGCTGCGATCTCAGAGGTAGGGAGGTTGCTGTTTTAATTGTTTTCTTTTGCAATCAAGAAGCTTTACCTTATGATGTTTACCAAATATATTCATGTTCTTGTAGCAGTTTAACCTAGTTTTCTGTTGCTGCATTGCTGATTGTAACTGAAGTCCTTTTCCCTTTCCTTTTCAGTTCAATCGCAAACCAGCAAAGGGGATTGAGTATTTGTTATCAAATAAGTTGATCGAAAATAATGCAACATCTGTAGCTCACTTTCTCAAGAGCAATTCTAGCTTGGATAAGGTGATTTAAGAAAATTAATGAGCTTCTTGCAGTTTCTCTGAAGTGCAAAAGAAGGATTAGTTTACTGTAATTGCTCAGAAAGGTGGGACTAACCGCTAGTTTTCGTGAACTGTAACTTTGCAGGTTATGATTGGTGAATATTTGGGACAACATGAGGAGTTCCCTCTTGCTGTGATGCATGCTTATGTTGATTCATTGAAATATTCGGGGTTGAAGTTTGATGCTGCGATTCGTGAGTTCTTGAAGGGGTTTCGCCTTCCTGGGGAGGCACAAAAGATTGATCGCATAATGGAAAAATTTGCTGAGCGGTATGTGTATAAAGTCTTAATGCTACTTTTCTTTGACATTTCAACCACTGGTCCTCAAATGGTATATTATGACTTGCAGGTACTGTGCTGATAACCCTGGACTTTTTAAAAATGCAGATACTGCTTATGTTCTTGCTTATGCTGTTATAATGTTGAATACTGACGCCCACAACCCAATGGTGTGGCCTAAAATGTCAAAATCAGATTTTATACGAATGAACACTGTGAGTGATGCAGAGGAATGTGCCCCAAAGGAGCTCTTGGAGGAAATTTATGATTCCATTGTCAAGGAAGAGATAAAGCTGAAAGATGATTTCCCTGATTCAGCAAAAACTAATAAACCCAGACGAGAAACAGAAGAAAGGGGTCTTGTCAATATCCTCAATTTAGCTCTTCCAAGACTGAAGTCAGCAAGTGATACAAAGGCAGAAAGTGAGAAAATCATTAAGCAGACTCGAGCACTTTTCAAAAACCAGGGACAGAAGAGAGGTGTTTTTCATGTTGCTCAGCAGGTTGAGCTTGTTAGGCCAATGCTTGAAGCTGTAGGATGGCCTTTGCTTGCAACATTTTCTGTTACCATGGAGGAAGGTGACAGCAAGCCTAGGGTTGTGCTATGCATGGAAGGGTTTAGGGCTGGCATACATCTTACTCGTGTTCTTGAGATGGACACAATGCGCTATGCTTTCTTGACATCCTTAGTGAGGTAAGCAAATTATCTTTTCTATTTATGGATACATTGGCTGTTCTTGGGCTAACTTCTATATGTAAATTCATTTATTGTCTTTTAGTTCTATGAATGTAATGCAAATTCATTTCTTGTCTTCTAGTTCTATGAATGTAATACTAATGCGTTTAGTTATATGAATGTAATAGCTTACGTTTCTTAACCTTTTGCAGGTTTACATTTTTGCATGCTCCTAAGGAAATGCGTAGTAAAAATGTTGAGGCTTTACGGACCCTCCTTGGCTTAGCTGACACAGATATGGATGCCTTGCAAGATACATGGAATGCTGTTTTAGAATGTGTCTCTAGGCTTGAATATATCACTTCAAATCCTTCAATTGCTGCAACTGTGATGCAGGGATCAAATCAAATATCGAGAGAATCTGTAGTCCAGTCACTGAAAGATTTGTCTGGGAAGCCAGCCGAACAAGTCTTTGTAAACAGTGTAAAACTACCAAGTGATTCCATTGTTGAATTCTTCACTGCTCTCTGTGGTGTTTCTGCAGAAGAGCTGAAACAGACACCTGCTCGTGTCTTTAGCTTACAAAAGCTTGTTGAGATAAGCTACTATAATATGGCTCGGATACGTTTGGTATGTTCTCTCTTATTTTTTGTGTTATACTGCTGAATAACTCTTTTATATGTGCTATCATCTCATGTAGCTTACATTTGTTTAGTATAACAAAGTGTTGATAAGTACTTCTAAACTGTTTCAGTTTTTATTTACATTTGAATGCTATTTGGCAATTTATGATTTTGCATCTCATTAGTATTCTGACTTCTGTGAGAAAGGTTCATTTTCCCTGTCAAAAACTAATATTAGATCTTACGCTGGGAGCATTATGGGGGCAGGGCAAGAATGGAGTCTGGTTGATTTAGGCACTCCTTTTTTAGCCATATGATGTTAATTATTGGTGTTTCATTTAACCCATGTGAAATTTTGGCATGTCCTTAACATGAATTAAGATGAGAGAATCCATGTCTCTGTGCTGGAGTTTTTGACGTACTGTATACACAAACATGGGTGTTTACTTACCATTAATGATATGGAGTTTTTAGTGAACTTTACTTGTCATGATGACCTAATATTATTCTCAAACACTTTAAGAGTATTGATATGTATCCTAGTTGCAAATCAACATCACATGTTACTTAGCACAATGTGTCACTAGCACAACTACAATGGTACTTACAATTAAAATTTCAGATGCAAACAGCAATTGAAAAAAAAAAGTGAAACTTCTTCCAAATATGATTCGCTAAAAAACTGATGTTTCCTGGTACATTGGAATTTGATTAACCACATCTTTACAAAACGAAAAACTAGTTGGTCAAATGTGTTTCCATATTCTTAAAGAAAACCTAGAGTAATATTCCTATACTTCTGGAGCCATGGTGACCTGTGTAACTGAACACCAGCCTGTCATCTGTTTGAAGTGCAAGTGCAATGCACATCAACATCAGGATCTTTTTATCATTAGGAGACATCCCAATATTAAATTTTAGCTGTGATATACAATGTGTTGAACTCATGACTAAATATTTTGTTTTTCATTTCAGCTAGTAACTTACATTTATGCATGTGCATGTAGGTGTGGGCCAGAATATGGTCTGTGTTGGCACAGCATTTTATTGCAGCTGGGAGCCACCACGAGGAGAAAGTTGCCATGTATGCAATTGACTCACTGAGGCAGCTTGGTATGAAGTACTTGGAACGTGCAGAACTGAACAAATTCACATTTCAGAATGACATACTGAAGCCTTTTGTTATTTTAATGAGAAATAGTCGCAGTGAAAAAATTCGTGGTCTAATTGTTGATTGCATTGTTCAGGTAGGCCTTCATAAGTCTATCAAACAATTGAAATATGATTATCTGGTGCTTTTATATAAAATGATGTTGTAACGAAAAATCTTGCCATATGAACATGCAGTTGATCAAGTCAAAAGTTGGCAGCATAAAGTCAGGTTGGCGTTGTGTGTTCATGATATTCACCGCGGCAGCTGATGATGAGAACGAATATATTGTTGAAAGTGCTTTTGAAAATGTAGAACAAGGTAAGTTTAGCATTAGAAGTGTTTCTCACTCTAACAATTTTAATTTCCATTATTATCTTTGTTTTTGATTAAATGGATGTGTTTGGTAGTTATCTTGGAGCATTTCGATCAAGTTGTTGGTGATTGCTTCATGGACTGTGTCAACTGTCTTATTGGTTTCGCAAATAACAAATGCACACCTCGAATTAGTTTAAAGGCTATTGCTCTTCTACGTATATGTGAAGATCGTTTGGCAGAGGTTAGGATGGTGACTACCCTTGTATTCATATATGGACATTTCATCCTTTTTGCCTCATTCTTTTCATTTGCAGGGTTGCATTCCGGGTGGTGCTGTTAAACCGGTTGATGATGTTTCAGAGGCCAATTTTGATGTTACTGAGCATTATTGGTTTCCTATGCTGGCTGGCTTATCTGATTTGACTTTAGACTCCAGACCAGAAGTTAGACATTGTGCACTTGAAGTGTTGTTTGATCTTCTGAATGAGAGAGGTCATAAATTCTCCTCACCTTTTTGGGAGAGCATTTTTCATCGTGTACTATTTCCTATATTTGATCATGTAAGGCATGCTGGAAGGGATGGCCTTTCTTCTGGGGATGACTGGCTTCGTGATACTAGCATTCACTCTCTGCAGTTAATCTGCAACCTTTTCAATACTTTCTACAAGGTAACAGATGTTGTTTTCCCTTGCTGATTTTAGTTGCTTCATAGAAATTGTGTGGGTCTATTAGAATGTCAACTGTGCTGAAAAAAATGGATTTTCTAGTTGTTCCCTTTATCTCTAAGGCAAATAGGCAATACCATTCAATCATCCTGCACATAAATCAAGTGATCCAACTGGAAAGGTGTTTGTTGGTTCTTACTGTGGTCTTTACAGGAGGTGTCATTTATGCTTCCACCTCTTCTGGGCTTGCTGCTTGAGTGTGCCAAGAAAACAGACCAGACCGTGGTTTCAATTGCTCTTGGAGCTTTAGTTCATCTAATAGAGGTTGGTGGTCACCAATTCAGTGATAGCGACTGGGAAACACTTCTAAAGAGCATTAGGTATATCCTCAAATTCTATTTCCCCACTAAAATTAATTGTGCCTTTTGTTATTCACATACTAATGTTAATATCACTTGTCAGGGATGCATCATACACAACCCAACCTCTCGAACTCCTCAATTCAGTAGGATTTCAGAAACCAAACAATCAGCAATCACTTTCAAGAGAATCAGAGGCCAACAGTCTTGGTGGTAATTACCATGATAGCAGGGAAGGAGGAGTTTCAATAAGTCATAATGGTGAACAGGATGGTCATCAGGAAACAAATGCACAGACTAGCCTAGACAATTCGGAAGGTACAGTAGTCTTGAAATATGCCGTTAATTGTTTTATACAATAAGCAGTGCTTCCATATGAACTGGAATACTGATAATTAACCTTGCCCTTTGTCTTTCTCTAGGTTTGCCATCTCCATCAGGGAGAGCACAACCTGCAGTTTCCCCACAGAGTCAGACTTTTGGACAAAGAATTATGGGGAATATGATGGACAATCTTTTGGTCAGGAGTCTTACTTCCAAATCAAAAGGTCGAACAGACGATATAGCTCCACCCTCACCTGTGAAGGTACATGTTTTTTCCTCTTGCACATATTGATTAGGTATTGATGATTATTATGATTTGAACATTAGCAGATTGTACTGTGATTTGTACCTTGCTATCTCAATACATATGTAATTGCATATCCTCACAAAAATCACTAGTTATGTTCGGTCTTTTTTTTCTTGTTTTTGGCTCCTATATATCTGGCAAAAAATGGAACCGTTGCTTATAACTTGTGCAGTACTTTCTGGACACCTGAGTTCATTGTGTGCGAACAAGGCTAGCTGGAATGTTTGAAATCAGTAAATCTGAAGACACGGTTATAAACTTTTGAAATGGTACTGCTTCATTGGTATGCTAGCCAATTTTGTTCACATAATATGAGTAGTAATCAACACATAATTTTGAATATATATTCAGGTTTGTTTTCCTGAATTCCTATTCTTGTTCTCGTCTGACATGTTGGCTGTTGTCCATTGTTAATACTGTTTGCTGAAAGTCATCTTCTAGCTCATCTGGCGTGACATCCATGCACCTTTGTACTCAATATATTAGCATCATACCATCATTGCACTTGGTACTGATGTACTAAATGGGATTTTCTCCATAGTTGGCTATGTTTTTTCATATGTATTTAATTTGCCTGCTTGTTGATTGAAGGCACCTGATGCTGACGGGGCTGAAAAAACTGAAGAGGAAGAAGAGAATCCTATGATGGAGACAGTGAGGAGTAAATGCATCACTCAATTACTTCTACTTGGGGCCATTGACAGCATACAGGTACTCCATATGATGGTTATTAGATCTGATGTATGAGCAAACTCTGCTTGTGGACATTTACTTAACTTGTGCCTCTTGATGGGCTTTGCAGAAGAGGTACTGGAGCAGGCTAAAAACCACACAACAGATCGCAATAATGGATATTTTGCTATCACTCCTAGAATTTGCTTCTTCCTATAACTCAACTTCAAACCTTCGAACCAGGATGCACCATATACCCCCAGAAAGGTAATACTTAGAGACCACATCCAATTTAACTTCCCAAAGGAATTCTCTAAACAGTTGAAATTTAATTGTGTAGGCCTCCACTGAATCTTCTTCGCCAGGAACTAGCTGGAACTGCTATATATTTAGAGATTCTTCATAAATCAACTGTGGAACATGATGGGAATGGCTCAAGTGAGGATACAAATGGGCATGTCATAGAATCTGATGAACAAGAAAAGCTCAAGAGCCTCGCAGAAGGGAAGCTTGTTTCGTTTTGTGGGCAGATTTTGAAAGACATTTCTGATCTCCAGCCAAGCACTGGGGAAGCTGCAAGCGCAGACATACACCGTGTACTGGACCTAAGAGCACCAGTGATTGTCAAGGTATAGTACATTTGGGTTCTAATAGTTGTATATAGGGCCTTTTGCAAAATCTCCTCCTTGTGTGTATTGTTATGTTCCCGCATTCTCAATTGTTTGCATTTCAGGTTTTGAATGGAATGTGTATCATGGACGCTCAGATATTCAAGAAGCACATCAGAGAGTTCTATCCATTAATTACAAAACTTATTTGCTGTGATCAGGTATGTGTTTTCCATCTTAGATGTATGTTTTAACATTAAAGGCGTTAGTAGTAGTAGAGTGCTAATATTGTGGTTATGCTGCAGATGGATGTTCGTGGTGCCCTTGGCGATCTTTTCAGCAAACAACTTACCCCACTCATGCTCTGAGTTCTGATTGTACCTTCTTCTGTTGCATATATCTTCTCTTGTTGGAGTACATCCAGTATTAACATTTTTGTGCAAACATGGAGCGTCAGAAAGAAGCTTCACGCCCTTAAGGGCACACATCTGAGCTCGTTCGGCTGTAAATTTAACAACTTCAAGTTTTTGCAGGTTTTCTAAGTACGCGTATCAAGAAAAGTAGCTTGCATGATGCGCATGCCATTTTTCCTTGCGACTTTTGTTCTATGTATTATTATTTATCTATGCTCGGACGGGAATTGATGCAAGGGAATAGCATTGGCTAGTACTATGTATACATTGTTCAGGATATTGTACTCGAGGCGTGTTGTTATACGGCAACACTAGATTACTCTTGGTAGGGCAACTAGGTTTGTCCATTCAATAAAGTTGTCTCATCAGTGTTGCCATATCTGCTTCTGCGATTGTTGCAGAATTCTTTTGGCCCGTTTCTTCACTATTACATGTAATATTTTCTGCGTTAGTTGACATCATTGTGCCCTGCTGGTGCTGGGTGTGAAGTTACTGGAATTCTGAATACACACTATACGGGTACTGAAAAATTACTGTAGTTTCGAAATGGCAACTGAAAAAAGTGATGTGCCTTGTCAAGTCACTCGATAGTTGCCAATTCGATTAAAGTTGCATTATTGTTTATTCGTACCGGTTTCCGCTGGCTGGTGAACAGGAAGCATCCACACACGCTTGTGGCTGCTTTTTTCCCATGCTTCTTGTTTACGCTTGGGATGAGATTTTCAAATCACCTTCATTAGCATATATTAATTAAGTATTAACTATTATAATTTTTTAAAAAATTGTTTGATTTTTTAAGAAACTTTTATATAAATTTTTTTAATACGTGTTTAGATAAATGAGGAAATTGTCCAGTAAAAAGATGTTTAAAACTCAGCCTTAGGGTGAGTTAGGATAAAATTAATTTGCTAGGAAAGTTATCAGTGTATAATTAATTATATATTTTTAAAAGTTAAAGAAAAAATGTTTTAAAATAACAAATAAACTTATTTTCAATTTAAAATAATTAATATATAATTAATCATGTATTAATGATTTACCTTAATTTAACTGAGCAAACTAATTTTGTCGACACTATCGAGCTCGCGCTTAGTGCTCATGCGTTAGTGCATTGCATACCTAACAAAATAACCAGAAACAGAACACTAGTGAGCGACAGGCCGTGTTGCCATGCTCTTCACATCCATCATAGATGTCTCCGTTCATCAGAAGTTAACCCAACTGATCTCATGCTTGCCAGCTTAATTCTAATTGGTACTAATAGTAACCTTATTATAAAAAAGGATTGTCAATGAGTAATCTGGGAAACCTCAACCATATGACGGCTAATGGAAGCGTTTGAAAGCGAAATTTGGTGTAGTGCCGTGGTCACCGGTAAGCGAAATCTGAGTTTTTCTAAGCACATTTCAAGTATGGGAAGACAAAGCACCAAAGCAGAATCCATTTCTCATGGGTCAGGAACTCACACGATTCACGGTTCCGTGGTCTGACATGATAATTTTCTGTCTCATGTGATCATGTCAAGCGCTTGGTTGATAGATTATCAGGTCCCGTTTGGGAAGCTGAGATTTTTCAACCTTTGGCTACTTAGATTGTCCATAGTTCCACAATCTGTGGACTCTGTTTTACTTGTGAGATAGGGAAAGGTTATACGCGCTAAATTTTTCTTATAAATATCTTACAAATGCCGATGTTGGCATGCTATAAGTTAATTTACATTTCTTGTAGCTACTATCAAATTAAGTAAAATCAAACCGCTGAGAGCTTACGTGTAGCGGTACTCTTCGAGATAAGAACGTGTGAGGTAGGGGTGGAATACATACATGACAAGAATGTAGACTACTGCGAGCCTGTGATAATTCAGACGGTTTGGGGCATTTTGGTTGTTCCATGGCGACGAGCCGCCAGTTGCAAAAGCACACGTAATTTGAGTGGACCCAAAATTTCCATAAACCGTGGGACCAATAAGATGATATAGTAGTACTACTACTGTACAAAAGAAAATCACACCCACGTTGGGTTGGCCCGCGAGCGGTTACAAGCTGCAGAGGCCGTTTCTGCGTGTCGTGTGTGCGCGTCCACCCGCCTCCTCTCCTCCCCTCCCCTCTCCTCGAGTCGTCGCGGTCACTCGTTCGTATCTGCCTCGGTGGGGGCGGCGGTGCGTGGCCGCCGTATTTGGCAGGACTCATCGGCTCGTCGTCTTCCCCAGCCCACTACTCCTCCACCGCCATCATTGTCGGCGCGAGCGAGCTCCAAGCCAAAACCCGAGGGAAAGGGGAGGACGTGACCGAGATGGCGGGGCGCTACGACGGCAACCCCTTCGAGGAGGAGGACGTGAACCCTTTCTCGGTGGGGAACCGATCCTCTCCCTCCTTTTTTCCACGTTCCCGCCGGGCGCAGCGGATCTAGTTTCATTCCCTTTCCGTGCGCGTTGTTCGTCTGCGAGAGGAGCGGCGAGGTGTTCGTTCGTGTTCGGATCTGGTTGGCGGCCGCAGATCTAACCGTGTGCCATGGGTGAATCGGTGGCCATTATTATTATTATTTTCTCGCATTGTTGCATACTTGCATCACCGACGCTTATTCGGGGATTTTTTTTGGGTGTTCTGATGGTGCATTGGTGCCTAAACCCTCGTTTGTGCGGCTATGGATGAATTTATTTTCGTGGTTTCTCTGTAGGAACAAGCACGCGGTAAGGCTGGAGGGCAGCCCAGCTATGGCGGCGGTGCGTTCTACATGCCGGTAAGCCGTTCGGTGTTCTGTTCTTCTCAGTTGGACCATTGTCGGTGCCTCGGTGGGGGTTGAATACTTGAATTTGCCATTAATGGTTTGTTACCTATCAACTGTTTAATCTATACTGCAATACAGAATCCCAGGAATGTGCCTTCTGCGTCAAATTCACGGCTTTCGCCCCTCCCTCCTGAACCCGCCGCTTTCGGGGCTACTGTGGATATCCCTCTTGACTCTTCCAAGGTTTGTATGAATATGCAGTTTATCCGTCTCAGTTGAACTACAGCTAGATTGAAAGCACTTTTCACCACTTGACTGATCCTCTGCAGTACACTAGAGGATCCTTCATGGAATAGTACCTAATGTTGCTTTTTATTAATGTGCGCTGTATGGATACTCAGGACCTGACGAATAGGGAAAAGAAGCTGCAAGCTAGGGAAGCAGAATTGAACAAGAGGGAGAAGGTACATCATGAATATATGCAGTTGTATCACCCATTAATTGTGTCCATTACTATAGGTCAACAACAGAGTTTGTTGGAATCTGATGCTACTTGGTCGCCATTTTTCATGCGAAACACAGCAAATATTACGCCTTAGTCTGAAATATTCAGAATCATAAATTTGTAGCGCACCGTTCATTTCCTCTCTAAGTCAGCTTACTACCTGCACAAGGAATTCATTGCTTTACTCTGACATAATTAGTTTGTTAATTTGTGATTGTTACATTTATACATTATTATCTTCATTTGTTGACCAGGAGCTAAAAAGGAGGGAGGAGGCTGCAGCGCGAGGTGATTTTTCATTATCTTTACTCACTGATTCATAGAAACGATGTTACTTTGTAATATTTTCTCTGTTGACTCTGAAGGAAAGTGTTGCTCATGTCGCAAAAAGGATTCCTTATATTAGAAGTATGTGACTTAATATATTACATAGTATGAACTATGAGGTAATGCGGCAATGATCACTTATGTGACTCTTAATCTGTTATATGTGATTATGTGAAATACAACTGCAATGTGGTACTGGTAACGTCATTAGCGAGAGTTTTTCAAAACAAGTGTATCTTCAGATCATCATAGACAAACCACTATTTATTTTTAAAAAAATGATATCCGTGTAGATTTCGTGTTAGAGCTGTAGATCCTTGTAGTTCATTTTAGATTAACAAGGTGTTCAGACATAATATGACTTATGTATAAAACATTTCTCATGAGCTGTTAAACTTATGCCACTTAATTGGTATGACCCTATTACAGCTGGTATTGTCATTGAGGAGAAAAACTGGCCTCCGTTTCTGCCACTCATCCATCATGATATCACCAATGAGATACCGAGTCACCTTCAACGAATGCAATATGTTGCATTTGCATCATTTCTTGGTATGCTTCTGATTGTCAGACTCCCAAAATCTTGCTGCTCTTGCAATGCGGTAATGTTTTAACTTCATAATGGAGTCTTCTACAAAGTTTGCATTTTCACCCTTCTTTCAGAAATTTTCCACTTTTAACTGACATTCTTTCCTGTGGTATGTGAGCAAACTGTAAGACTGGCAAGGAAAATTTTCCAGTCTCCGCTATGATCTTAGTCACATGTTGTTTTATCATTTAGAATTTTGTTAGTAAGTGAAGTAACATGATGCGACTGATGTTGTTGAGAGTGTGAAGGAGGCGCTCGGATTTGCCGTTCTGAGGAGAGGTGTAGGGGCAGGAGAGCCGGAGATGGATGCCCTGTGAGGTGAGGAGGTTTGTAACGGTATGGTTGACGAATTCCGTACCGTTATCGGCTTGTAAAGTCTTGATGGGGAGGTTGAACTGAGTGGATACGTACGTGATGAAGTGAGTGAGGTGAGAGGCGACCTCGGATTTGTGGATGAGCGGGAAGGTCCAGCAATAGTGTATGTAATCGTCAAGTATAGCGAGATAATACTGATTACCGGAGACACTTTTAACTGGGGACGTCCATACATCACAATGTATAAGTTCAAATGGACGCAAGATACAGGAGAGAACTAGAAAAGGGCAGACACACATGTTTGCCAAGTTGACATGAGTGGCAAACTGTAGAGCTGCTGTGAGTACATCGGATGGAGGCGCTGCGACGGAGGGTGGCGACAGCGTCGGGGCCGGGGTGGCCGAGGCGAAGGTGCCAAAGGTTGGTGGAGAGGGCGACGCTGGCGTGTGGGGTGGACGGCGCAGCGGGAATGGTGTAGAGGTCTCCGCCACTATTGCAGCAAAGGATCTGTCGCCGGGTTGGGATATCCTTCACAGAGAAACCAAATGCGTCAAATTCAATGGAGCAGTGGTTGTCTCGTGTGAATTGGCGAACAGATATAAGATTGTGAATAAGAGAAGGGATGATAAGAACATTGTGTAAGGGGAGGTTAGTGGTGGATGTAGACAGAGAGGAGTCACCGTGGTATTGGACAGGAAGAGAGTGACCATTGCCGATGGTGACAAAAGGGGAGGAAGAGGGGTGACAGGAGCGAAGTATACCGGCCGATGACGCCATGTGTGAAGACGCCCCAGAGTCTAGCACCCAAGGGTGCTGTGGTTGGAGCGTCATCTGGTTGAGGGCAGCGACGAGGCCAGCTTGGTTCCAGGAGAGAACCGACTAGGTGGTTGGGGTCGGTAGCATCGGTTGAGGCGGCAGAACGGGAGCCGATGCCAGGTGAGCCTGGGGATGGGCGCCGAGAACTCCGGGTTGCCAGCCGATGGGGCTGCGTGGCTGAGGCTGGGATGCCCAGGGGTTGTAGTAGAGCCACGGGCCCGTGGGACCGGCAGGGTGGGTAGGGATCGAGGTAGGTCGTGGTGGCGTCGGACCCTGCCAGGTCCTGCCTTTGCCTTTGCCCTTGTCTTTCCCAGTGCGGGCTGTGTTGCTGTGGCTGGAGCCATGGCCACCAGGACCGCGGGAGGAAGGGGCAGCGCAAGAAGCTCGGCAGCCATTATTGGCTACGGCAAGAAGAACGGTGTGGGCCACTGTCTTCTCATCATTGGCCAGACAGAGTTCTTTAAGAACTAGCATGTCATGAGCCCGGGCGAACGATGGAAGAGGTGTGGCATTGGCGATGTCATCGGCGGTGTTGAAGAAGCGGGGATTGAGGCCTCGCAGAAGGGCGAGGACGAGTTAAGAGTCGGCCACGGGGTGGCCGACGTCCCGGAAAGCAGCAGCCTTGACTTTGAGGCGCTGATAGTACGAGGAGACAGAGGAGTCGCCTTGTACCATGGAGTGGAACTCGTTGAGGAGGAGATGGCGCGAGGCTGCTTGTCGGCCAGGAAGATCCGCTCGATGGCCACCCAGAGGTCTCGGGCGGTGGGGTCGGTATCGTCCATGGCGAGGTCGAGTACAGAGTCGTCGACCGAGCCAAGCAGCCAGCTGCGCACGCAGCACTCGGCGATGTCCCACTGAGGATCATCGGGGCGAGGTGGAGCGGAGCCATCAATATGGGACCTGAGGCCGAATTTTCCACATAGATATTTAAAGAAAAAAACCCACTTGAAATAATTGGCGTTAAGGTCAAGGGAGATAGGAACGTGAGATTTCACGTTCACAGCAGCGTAGGGAGAGGAGAAGATCGGCGAGGTGGTGCCGAGGTGTGGTCTGAGGCACCGAGGGCTGGAGCAGATTTGGCGACTGGGAGAGTGCCGGAGCTAAGAACGGACTCGGTGGCCATGACGGGAGAACGGGAGCAAAGAGCCGATGGGAGAAAGAAGCCGATGGGAGGGGGGAGCCGATGAGAGGACGGATTGGCTGATTAAGGATGTGAGAAGCCGATGGGAAGTGGGCAGCGGAGTAGGTGAGGACAGAGTGGGTGGGTCAGAGAGTGGTTGGGTCATGGACGTGCGAGGATTCACGTCCGTGAAGAGAAGATTTACGTCCGTGGACTCGTGGAGGCCAAGGAGTGGGGCGGACGAGAAAAAGGCAGGGAGTGGCCGGACACGAAGAGAATATGTTCGCGTCCGGGAGGCAGGGATTTGTGTCCGTGGACATGTGGACATGTTGGACTGGCTCGGACGTGAGGGGAGAAGGTTCGCGTCCGAGAGCCGTTGAGCGTGTCGGAAAGGGCGAGAACCGAGGGAGGTTTCCAGCCGATGGAGGGCTGGACAAGTCCAGCCGATGGAGACGACGAGCGCAGAGGTGCGCCGGTGTCAGAGAAGGAGAGATGCACGAAACAAGAGGAAGAGCGGAGACGGGTGCGAGGCGGGACGAGGAGACGGATCAAGACCGTCGCCTGGTCGCGCGGAGGTGGGACGGAGAAAAGAAGGTGACTGCGGGAGAGACGGGGAGAAGAAGAAAAGGAGACGAGAGAGCGAGGAGAGTACCGGGAAGAGAGTCGGCGACGGGAAGAAGACGTCGACGACGAGGAGGAAAGGGTCGGCTCGCCGAAGGGAGAAGCTAGCGCGCCGGGATGTCTAGACTTGCTCTGATACCATGTAGAATGTATACAGTGACTATGAATCCTCCCGATCGTATACAAGAGGGTCGGGTCTATATATATACAGTCTAGGCCAGTGGTCTGTCTAACAGTAAGATTTTATGACTATGTCTGTATTGCAAGTCAAGTTAATAAGAATTCGAAAACAATAGGGAGTAGGCTTTTTTTAGATAAAATAGGGAGGAGCTTTTGAGTTTTTCTTAATTATATTCAAGTTCTGCCATTTATTTTTCAAGTTAGAAATAAAAGGCTGTCTTATGAATTATTTTGCTTAAGAATTATTTCAGTATTCCATTTTGTTATAAGAAAAATTAAGACGACTTTCTTTGGTGTCGAGTAGGATTGGTTTGCTGTCTCTTCTGGAACATCATAGCAGTTACTTCGGCTTGGATCAAGGGGGAAGGTATACTCACGACACTTCTGCTGTTGCTTGTACATCAACCAGTTCTTTAAGGCTTACTCCTTTAAGAATGCTATGTCCATTTTCAGGCGTGAAGATATGGTTGCTGGCAATCATCTACTTCATCTCTGGGGTTCCTGGTGCATATGTTTTATGGTATCGCCCTCTATATAATGCTATGAGGTAAATAATTTAAGGGCTACTGTATTGTTTCTGTTTACTTATCATTCTGTGCTTTTCTTGTGTATATGAGTAAGTAACATTTATTGGACACTTGTTTTGCAGGACTGATAGCGCCTTGAAGTTTGGATTGTTCTTCTTGCTTTACCTGGTAAGTGACGAGTCATTGTTACACACACACACACACACACTATACCACACCCAGAGTGTGTTATAGCTAAAACAAGCCCCTTACACACCACTAGGTACTCCACCCTTGCCCCCAGCCCCCCTTCCCCTCCCTTCTGCACCTTCTCTTTATGTAATAGTTGTAGTAAAAATTTTTCCTTGAGAAATTCTCCCCAAATACCTCTCCTTGCACGTTTTCATTATGTAGTAATAATAGTAAAAATTTTACTGTGAGAGAAATCACCCCTAAATATCTCTATTAAGTCTATTAGTAAAATTTTTACTATGGCTACTGCATAATGAAAAGGTACAGAAATGGGTATTTGGGGACCATTTCTCTTACAGTAAAATTTTTACTATGACTACTGCATAATAAAAATGTGTGAAAAAAGATATTTGAGGACGATATAACTCATAGTAAAAAATTTAATAATAGTGGGGGGTCTGTGAGGAGCATGTTTTTAGTTATCACAAGCACTGGGTGTGCTTTAGCACATCCGTGTGTATATATATATTCGGCGATTTTGAATGTGTGGGAACATAATTGTTGAATTTCCTGTCTTTGCAGTTCCATATTCTTTTCTGCATATTTTCTGCTGTGGCTCCTCCTGTTGTCTTTGAGGGGAAATCATTGGCGTAAGTTCCCTGCTTGTTCATATCCTGTCAATGGGAATATGGAGACTGAAACTAAAAGGGTCACTACTTGCATGTTGTACAAAATGGTTTTTTTATCAGTGCAATGGCTTGTTTGTCTATGCAAGTTTTGATGCACCTGCTTTCCAGCAATATAATATTGACGCATAAGATACAGTTTAAGCTGGGGATGATCATAGAATAATGTACCATTTGATTTCACAGCCCCGGATGTTGGAGTTACCTTAATTGATCTTAAGTTATGATTTATGAAGTGGTAGTATATTCATCTCTTCAATAGAAACAATAAAAATAGGCACATCAATATATGGGATCTGAAGCTCCTGTGATTCACACACAAAAACCTGTGATTAGCACACAAAAATATTAAAAAAAACGGATGATTGAATGGATTTCTGAGCTAGTGTAGCGAGGAGGGTGGGCCTAAGGAATCTCTAGTGTCTGAGTTGAACTTGCATGAACTAATGCTTATCTTATACTGTCGCAGAGGAATTTTGCCAGCAATAGATCTCATCAGCAGGAATGCTCTGGTGGGGGTAAGTGTGCATCTCCTTATTGTTAGATGTTAAGGAATTATGGTTAGATGTGCAGTTTCGACTCATGAAGATAATTAACTTACCTTTCAGATGCCTGATGAAAAAATAGAGTTCTACTCTGGTCGGTCAAGTAATTGGTGTAATTTTTCTTTTGCAGATCTTCTATTTTGTTGGATTTGGATTGTTCTGCCTCGAATCATTGCTCAGCATCTGGGTTATCCAGGTCAGTCCTGTGAATAACAAATCTGTTTTCATGAAATAAACCTCAAGTAGTCTATCTGACCCGTTTTGGCATTTGTGAATGCAGCAAGTGTACATGTACTTCCGAGGAAGTGGAAAAGCTGCTGAGATGAAACGTGATGCAACTAGGGGTGCTATGCGGGCAGCTTTTTAATTATCACAAAAGATGATATGTTCGATTCATATCTCTCATGGAATGGATAGGTTGTTGTATAAACGAACTTATATGTTCTCCCTGCTTGCTGACTATAATTTCAAATTGTTAGAAGGTTACAGTGACATTGTATGACCTGTCTTGATCAATATAGAGAATGTGCAGTTGTTACAGGCTTTACAGCTGGTGGTGTTACTAGTGTAGAACATTTTCGTTTTCGTCTGGGCTTAAAAGTACAAATCGTGAATAATCCAACCCATGAAAGAATTTTCTCTACCTTCGTTAGATGTACAAGAAATAAATCAGATTGGCAATCAATTGCCACTTTTGTGTGGGTAAGGATGAAAACGGATTGGATATCCGCTCTGCTCTAAATCTGATAAAAGTAAGGATACCATAATTGTTTTCTACAATTTAATGGATGCAGATTATCTGATTTTTTATATGGATAATCTAATATTACGCTATTTGGATAATTCGATTTTTAGATTATATCACCACTCCATAATCGAACTATACACTCCATATGATCAAACTTTACACCATTATAGTCTATTTAAGTATCTTGATTTTTGAGTTAGCTTTATAATTTGATACTAATTTATTGATTATTGTATTTGTTCTATTGTCTTAATATGCACGTATATCAAATAATTTTAATATGTTTCTAATTCGAGTCTGTTCCATCAAATAATTTTAATATGTTTTTAATCCGAGTCTGTTCTGACTCCATATCATTTTCGTCTATCCGAAAAAAATATAGTGTAGGATTTAGTAAGACAATCCGATCAGTTTTCATCTCAAGTTGTGGGAGACACGTCTACAGTAATCCAATTCCAGCCCAAGTTGTTGGTGACTTGTTCATCCGTATCAAGTACCAGCCCAATTTGGCTTCCCCTATCTCTCTTCTCCCCATGGGCAAAGGCGTGGCCCAGACAGTGCTTGGATGCGGCGGTTGCAAGTCTACACGGACCTACGCACGATCTATCGCCGGTTGCTTCTGCCATTCAAATGAAAGACACGATTGGTGCTGACCACACCAGGTGCTACCGTGGTAGCAAGAGAGGCCCGGCGGTGACAATTCAGAGGTTGTCACTGAGCATTCCGTCTCACACGGGAAGAGAGGTCAAATGGCAAAGCAAAAGGCCATACGCCCATGTGGCTCCCTCGTGGAGTATAGCTCACGTCCAAACATCTGATTGGGGAACAGTGCAACGCTCATGAAGCTCCGGCAAAGGGAAGGCCTGCCAGGCCGTATGCTCATGGTGCAGGATTCTTCGAAAAAGCGCGGGCTGACTCGGAGACCTAAGGTGCACATGTAATATGATTAATTAAGTTTTAATTATTATAAATTAAAAAATAGATTTATTTAATATTTTAAAACAACTTTTATTTAAAAATTTTTATTGTACGTTTAGCAGTTTTAAAGGCTTTTAACATAAATTAAGGTAAAATCTGCATCTTAGTTATGAGTAGTGTCTATTGATAGGTTGAGCAGTAGGATTCTTAATTCGCTACTACGTGCGTGCAACCACATTAGAACACGGCACTAGAAATATAGATTAATGTTTTAGGGTGGGGTTGGTGGAGAGAGGGGCGCTAGGAAATGTAAAGAGAGAGGTTTTAGGTTTAAAGGAGAAATGGTCAAGGGGTAGCAAATTAACTGTGGACACGACGGGTAGTGATGATGTCGTCGGAGCCACAAGCTAAGAAAAGAGCAGTGGGCAAGATCAATAATAGGGAAAGAGGTCACTGACTAGTTAGGTGAGTAGGGTAGAGGACGAGCATGGTGAAGATGCGTCGATGATGCCATTGGCCGCTAGAGGTGGGAATAGGGAAAGAGGGAGGGGAACCGACAATGATCTGACCTAGTCATTGGATGAACTTGCCATAGAGAAGGGTACTGAGATGGGGTGGAGCCACTTGCCTGCTCGTCCGCTCGATTTAGGTGATGGAAGACGATAGAACCGATAGGAGGTTGAGCTCGTTGGTGTTGTCTCGTTGATGTCATATTGTGTTTGCCTCTAGTGTGCATGTAGACAGCATTGGAGAAAGGAAAAAGATAAGGTGAAAACATGAGATGGGCTATGGGCCGGCAACATAGGGGAGGCAGGCTGCATTGGGTTTTTTGTTGTTATTGTTTTGCATTTGCACATGCCTAAGTTATGCATATTATGCCCCTCATTTGGGTGGCAGAGGCTCAGGTGGTAATGCCTCAACAAGTTGAATATCGATGCTTCTTTCAAACCTTTTCAATGAATACCAGCCTCATGCTAACCTTTGACAACATTTATTAGTTGAAAGCTAAAACAAATTAGGGACGATTATGATTTGGGAGTCCAATCTATGAAAATAAATCATGTATAAAACATCTAAACACCAACAAAAAATTCATAAAATCAAAATATTTAAATGGTGAACATGGTCAAATGGCACATGAAACATTTCTATTTTACACATAAAACATTGAGTTATAGTTGTTAAAACATCAATATGAATCAAATATAAAAATATAAAATGCCATCAAAATCCCAGATACAACTTTTGATTTAACTCGTGAAACATCACGTTATGCTATTAGAACTGGCTTTGTCCTCCATTTCAATCGCTGGCTAAGAGGAAGGCGTCGGCCATAGTGCTGATTAGCGGGGTTGGAGGGGCTGCATTCGCGAGCGGCTGCCATGTCCTCCCGTGATGACGATGACACGTTTGACTCCTCGCCGATGTGTCCCTCGACCTCATGTAGCAAGGCGTTGGGCCGCAGGCCCAATGTACTCGTCAACAATGCAAGCCAGGTGCTCGTCGGCTCGGCCACGAAGACCACGCCGGAGGACTACGCCCAGCCCACTTCATGGCCACCAACGTTTCGTGTAGGCAGCGGTTTCTGCGTGACGCCCAGCCTGCCTCATGGCCACCGACGTTTCGAGTCGTGTAGGTAGCGGCTAGAGGCGATACTTGGGGGAGGAGTGAGTGCAGGTGGAGCGTCCAATATTTTTCTTAAAGGCTGTAAGGAAGCATTTGTATAACAATAACAATAATAATATATTGTACCACACCACGGCTCACCTTAGCACACAAGCCCAAGCTCACCTCAGGCCCAACGTCTCTATCCTCGTCGTGTTTCTTCCTCTCTCTGCCTAGTAGGGGCGCACAAAAGAGAAGAATATTTGATGATATTCTTGGCCCCTATATGAGAGGAGTTTGCGCTAGTGCTATAACTGAAACACAATTACATAACTCATAAAACTCGTGTTGTGTCTTCAAAACATATGCCTTTGAGGCTTTTTTCTAGTATATGGCTCTCTATCCAACCTGTACAGCAATTAAATAGATGAAATTTAATTAAAAAATAAGTTGTAAAAAAGAATCTGTCCAATCCCTCTTCCAGAACGTGGATCATTCAGAGAATGGACACACGTCCAGCCAATCCCAACCAGAACTTCACCGCATCATCATCAGCCGATCCTGGCGTTGTCCCTGCCGAACACGAGCGTGGTTGCCCAGTTGACCGCCACGTAGAACCTGTTCCTCCAGCTCACCACCCTCGTCAGGTACGCCGACCGCCACATGAGCCAGCTGACGAACCCGGCCATGGACACCATCTTGGAGTCGTTGTTCTACCTCAGGTCCACCAGCGCCTTATACCTCCCCACCGACGCCATGCTGCCGATGTGCTTGTACACGAACGGCTCCCCCAGCTCGGCCCTGCCCGCGCAGTGCGCCTTGCCGCCGTCCTGCGCCGCGATCCTGGACATCACCCGCGCCAGGTACCTCCCCTCCCGCTCCGCCACCTGCGCCAGCGCCGGCAGCACGGAACGGCCTGTCTGCTCCAGGAACCCCGCGCAGTCGCCCAGCGCGAACACGTCGTCCACCGACGGCACGCGGAGCCACTCGTCCACGCCGATCCTCCCGCCGGGGGACTTAGGGAGGGGCTGCGACCTCACGAGCTCTGACGGGCCGACGCCCGTGGACCAGACGAGGAGCCCGTACGGCACGCGGCTCCCGTCGCTCAGCTCGATCTCCGTCGGCTTCACCTCCTTTACCACGCCGCGCGCTAGGTTCACGCCGTACTGCAACAACGATGTGTGACTTGTCAGCGTCGAGATTTCATCAAGGTTCACGGTGATCGCCATTAATGGAGGTGAGGTTATGCGACGAACCTTGGAGAGGTGGTCTGTGGCGTACTGGCGCAACCTCGATGAGGGTGACCTTGACGTGAGCGTATCTCTCCCGCACGTCGCGGGTGATGAAGTCGCTGAGCTCGCCGCTGAACTCCACCCCGGTCAGGCCCCCGCCGACGACGATGCAATGCAGGAGACGCTGCTTCTCTTCCTCCGACAAGCCTACACACCATAATCACCGAAGGATCAGGAACTGATCAACCATCGCCATGGATGAGGTGAAAATGCAATTATATTCGTACCGGGGTTCCCGGAGAGCATGAGGTTGGTGAGCAGCTTGCGGCGGATGTCCTGCGCGTGGCTGACCTCGCGGAGGAATATGGCGTTCTTGGCCACGCCCTTGATGCCGAAGGGTGAGCGGCTCGGAGCCGCTGGCGATCACCAGCTTGTCGTAGGACACCTTGAAGTTGTACGGGTTGGCGGGAAGCCCATCGCTGTCCGCCGCCGTGCAGTACACCTCGTGCTGCCGCGTGTCGATGCCGGAGCAGGACGCGAGGAAGAAGTAGGAGCCCGGGCGGGTGGCGAGCGCCGACTGGATGCGGCTGACGGGCTCCACGACGGACCGGAACTCCAGCGTGCCGACGCACGTCGACGCCAGCAGCGGCGTGAACACCATGTGGTTCCGCGGCGAGATGCACACCACGTCGTAGGCGCGCGTGTCCACGTCCTTGAGGAACCGGCACGCCGCCCACCCGGTCCCGAGCACCACCACGCGTGGCTTCTCCCCCGGTCGCGTCGGCCCGAGGTCTGGCACCGCCGCCGACTCATCGAAGTTCGAGCACTCCGCTGTCGTCGCCGCCGCCTCCGCCGCGGGGCGCAGCGCAGGGGACGTCGTGCTAATCCCCCTGCTCAGCTGGAGCCGCCCGGCAGAGACGGCGGCGGCCGCGTACTTGTCAGCAGCAAGCCCTGCTAACGCTAGGCTGTGGAACGCCGACGCCGCCGAGGCGCGCTGGCCCAGCACCGCCGCATTGCGCAGCGCGTACGCCGCTGGTGTGGCGGCCGCGTTGCCCTCGGCGACAATCCTCGAAAGGGATTGTGTGAGCTGCGAGCCCCTCGCAATTCTCGACCACGCCATTTGCTTCCCACACAAGAAGCACTCGAACAAACATTTACAAAATTACCACAAGAACCTGCAGATTAATTCAAAGAGTAATCAATTTGAATCTCAGATGGCAACAACAGCACGAGGAATATATATAAGAAGGCGACCTAAAGAATATGATACACGAATAAGACCAGTGAGAAAAGAGAACACATCGGTGTTGACCAATCCCCCAAGAATTTTGGAGCCTTCGAACTCTCCGAATTTATCACGCCATATAAAGTACGTGGTTGGAATTCTAATTCTTCTCCAAGAAAACTGGCCGAGAGATGGGAATCGGAACCTTCTCTCAGGCGTGCTGCACAAGATCGCGACCCGTGCAACGGCCAAACTTCAACAGTACGACACACACTACACGGTTAGGTTTTGATTCGTTGAATCCACCATGGATTTCTCTGGGAATATTCCGGGATTGCGGGGAGCGAACGGCGTGGAAAGGAAAACCGGTGGCGCTAAGGAGATGTTCGCTCGTTACGCCAGCCGCCGGCCGCCCGCTGCCGCCGCGGGGGGCTTCGTCCGTGATCCCCATTGGCCCTCGAATCGCATTATTGAAGAGAAACCTCAGGGTTCCCCAGACTCTCGCAAAAGAACGGGGAAATTGACAAGAAATTACCGGCCGTGATGACCAAATTCACCACGAATGCGACGGGAGCTGCACCATCACCACGCGACCCATCGCTTTCACCGGAGGAGACCGACAACAGCAATACGAGGAAGAAGAAGAGGAGCCTTCTTTTCTAGCCTTGTTTTTTCTCGTTTAAAACTCTTTATTGTTGTTCATGTGGAAGGGGAAACTTTAACAGGAAAGTTCTCTTTCTTTCTTTTTTATGAGCGCGATCCGCCTCGGCTTGCCGGAAGATCCGACGGCCGCGCATTGTGTTGCAAGAAGAAAACGCACGCCACACGGCATGGGCCGGATGGGGGCCGTTTTAATTTCTTTCATCAGGGTGAGATTCCGTTTACACCAAAATTTAATAAGTCTCGAGAGCTGATTGTTTTATAAAAGAAGTTTGATTGTCTGAATGAATTCAGTTCAGTTAAAAGACGAAAATTTATTTGAGACCAAATCTAAGCCATAAAAACTTTAGTAGGATACTTTATCTCTATATAATATATATTGTAAGATATATAAATTTAATTATTTTTATTAACTTTTTAGAGATAGTTTTTGTTTAAAAAATAACGTTCGAAAATTATTTATAAACACGTTGGATTCCTGTAACTCTAAAATATAAATATATATCTTATAGAATCTTATAAATTATCAAATATAGATCAAATATAATTTTGGTACATCGTCATCATAGGTTATTTAAGTTTTTACTGGTGGGTTCTAACTCTCGATGTAGGGCTGTATCGGTTAAGTCCGATCTCCAATGAAAAAATAAATTCCGCTACTATCTTGGTGTATCTGTTCTTCCTAAGACTGTATCGGTTAGGTCTGATCTGGTGCATCACATCACGTTCGCTTGCTTCTATCGGCTTATCAAGCTTTCTTTATTGTCATCGGTCTCGTGCTGTATTGGTTATATCCAACCTACTAGACCGCTGATATTAAGCCGTAGGTCGATAGTTATTTACGCGAACGTTTTATCAGAGCGGCCAGCCGATGAGTTATCAACACATTAAACCTCATGCCTAGTGTATCGTCTTCTCAGCTGATATATATATATCTTTAAAGAATTTCTCTTATTGGCTCAGTTAGCGATGGATTTGCCCATTCCTTCCGTTCACGCGTTCGATTTAGCCTCTTGTATCTTCGGAAGATCGATTCTCACTCCTTACTATTTATTACATATTCTATTTAGATCGTCATCGGTTTTGCAGCCAATGAGTCATTTATCTTATTCTTCGCTATTTGCCTATGTCTTCATTGATTTTTCAGTCGATGAACGAGCGTTACATCATCTATTGGTACTAGCTGATAATAGAATTATACATACTGCTCATCAATTACTGTATTCTAGAGCGTCATCAGATTTACAGCCGATAGGTCATTTATCTTATTCAGCCTCTATCGACATCTAGCCGATAGCAGGAGTCCGTATAGTGCTTATCGACTATTTTATTTTGGAGCGCTATCGGTTCTACATCCAATGTGTTTTTTTATTTCCTTCGTCATCATTTGTGTATGCCTGCATCGGCTTTCTAACCGATGGACGAGTGCTTCAGCCCTTATCGGCAACTAGCCGATAACAGGAGTGTATCAAACGTAGTTGATAATTATCTCAACTCTATTGGTGACCAGCCGATAGTAAGAGTTCTTATCGACCTATCGGCCGATTGACTCATCGGTTATTTTCTTGTCAATTATAGGGTTAAATTGACTGGCATATCCACAACTTTAGCAACCTCGACGAAGGGACCAACGAGCCGAAGAACCTATGCTGGAGCTAAACAAACCTCTCAGGTCTCGGCGTGTTTGCGTGTCATCGTATCGGACCTCTATTGAATCACGCTCACACTACTTCTCGATGCGGCTCTCGCCCAGTCTGATCTTCCCCGTACGCACGCGAACATATTCTTTTGATATGTCCGATGAGACCATCGAAAGTGCACTTAAAAAACCAAAGGACGTACATTGAAGCTAAATAGATTTTTAGGCTTCGATGTGTTCGCGTGACTCCATTAGATCTTCATCGGCTCACGCTCGCTCACCCTTTCGATACGTCTCTCCGCCTGGTCATCTCCTGTATGTATGGGAGATTGCTCTGCGGTACACCTCAACGCTGTTTGATCACACGGTGGAGATTCTTTTGCTTCATACGCTACATCGCTCCGGGAATCGGGTTGGATTGAATAGTTCTGCTCTACAGGCCTTTTCCATTCAGCCTGGACAGAAAAGGCTGCATTCCATGCAGAAAATTATCTTAGACTAAATTATGTAAGATTGTATTCTAAATATACAGGAGTGTCGGTAAGAAAATTATCTTAGGGCTGTTTGGAAGCGAGTTAAGGGGTGGCAAATTTATTGTTTATATTAGCACTTAGGCTAACGGTATGTTTTTTAAAAAATATATATAGAAGTTTCTTTTAAAAAATTAAATAAACTTATTTTTAAAGCTTATAATAATAATTAATCCTTAATTAATTATGTGCTAATTGTTATTGCCACAGAAAATCTCACTGTAAACTCACTTTCAAACTCAGTCTTATACCTATTATTCACTTTCAAACTCAGCTTATCTGTTATTTGTTGCACGCCTCTATAAGAACTCCCTATCCATATGTGCTTTTCTCTATCAATCATCCAGTTCAAATTGCCCTTAATCAAAGCAGGGATTCCGTGAGCTAATCACACCTTAATCGACATTGTGCAATTGTTCATCGGCGCAACAAAATTGAGTGACAGAATCACATTGACGTCAGAAACCAGACCTTAGGTTGGTTAGTCAGTCACTGCAGCGGCTTGAAGACCTGAGAGTGTGGCGAGACGACGGCCTCCTGCACCATCCTCCTAGGGTCGCCGGGGTCGCGCGCCCGCTTCACCTCGCTCATGTTGGGCGTCTCGACGAACAGCATGGTGAACTCGGCCACCTTCTCCGTGCGGCCGCGCCGGCCGGCCCGCAGCACGAGGCTGTTTCTCCTGTGGTAGGAGAAGATTCCGTCCGTCAGTCGCACGATGTCCCCGGGCTCGAACGCGTCGCACTCGGCGCCCCACAGGAGGAAGTGCACCGCCGCCGTCTCGTCGGCCACGAGCGCCAGGCACGTCTCCTTCCTCGCGTCGGCGCGGCCGTGCGGCGCCGCCCTGGCCGCCTTGTCGAGCACGATGAACGTTGTGTTCACGCAGTTGGTGGCCGCCGGGACGAGGTCCTTGAGCTGTACCGCCCTGCCGCCGCCGCCGCCATCAGATGCGTCGGGCTGCAATCAATCGGTTCTGGTCGTTAATCACCCTAGAATAAGCACGTCATGGAATGGCCGCGTGCATTGTGAAAATCTATATCGGTAGAGTGGTAGAATTCGTGTTTGGTGTTCGTGGTGAAGCTTCAAGCTTGTGTTGACATAGGAAGAAGCAACGACATGCTGACTCTGGGCATTCTATCGAACACCTTGAGGTCGTCCCAATATTGACACAATTTCTCAATGAATGAATTTTAAGATACATGCGAGAAGACAGTAGGCTTACCCCTTTGTGCGCCATGGGTGACGCTCCACAGACGGGGGAGCACCGCCCAGGTGATGCTCCGGTCGGCAACGGCGACGACGCAGTCAACTGCCTCTAGGCCGGGCTAAGGGGAGGATCTACTGTTGTGGTTTGTTGGGCTAGAGCCCCACCTCCATCTGGGCAGACCTCCTCCAAGTCCCCTACCCCTGCGGAGAAATACCTCCAGAGTTGCCAAGCATCACACGGTGATGGCGGTTCTTCGGAGGTGTCCGGTAATACGAGGACACCGCAACGGCGGATGCGTGCGTAGTTGGTGGGGGTCGGAGTCTCGGAGAAGAAATCTCCGACCTCCTAAGAGGTGTCTGTGCCATGAATCGATTAGGCCGTTTAGTCGAAACTGGACCAACAAGCGGCCCACCCTGGTTGTTCCTCTCCGTAAATCCTACGAGAAGTTGCCGCCGGCGACGGCGATCGACGACACACGGCCACACGGGTGGAGAGGAATATACGACTACGGTGGGCTCTTACCCCTTTGTCCGCCATAACTCTCTGCGCCCGGCGGCTTTGGGAATCGACCGGTCGCCGGCGGCGGGGATCGGCGCAGCGATTCCTTTCCATCGTTGCTGCTTAACGGCTTTGTTCTCCGATGATTAGTGTTAGGTTGATGCAACTTAGGTATTCTGGTCACAGTTAACGGAGTTTACACGCACAAATGTGGTAAATTTCTAGCACTACTTAAATGTACTCTCTGATCTGTTGATGGTATAAATTTAAACTTATAAAGTTCAATGTCACGGAACTTATTTCTCCTACTATTCGACATTGTACATGCCCATAAGCCCATCAGCTAGCTCCCTGCTGTACAATAGGATGGCAAGATTGGCAGCTTTTCGTTCTCAGCAAATACTACATAGGCCAAAAACTTAATGTACCCGTATTTACGTGTCAGACAGCAACCCATCTACTAATTCCCTGTAGTCGAAGGATGGAAAGGATTGAGGATGAGTAGTCAGCCCATCTATCATTTGTCGCTTAATTGCGCTGCTTGCGTGTGGTCCTAATTAACTAGCAAATCTACAACGACAAGACAATCAGTGCGAGCATGACAAACGGAGTAATGCAGACGAGTTAACGAAGCACCGATTTTAGAGGCGGCCATTGTCGGTGGAGTGGGACACCCCAGAATCTAAAAATGTTTAGGTGGAGTCTGTAAATTTTTTTAGTCTTACTTTCAGATTGTTCATACGGAGCCTGGCGCTCACGTTTATCTCAAAGTCTAACCTAATTAGACTAGTCTACTCAGAGCATTTACTTGCTGAGTAGCCCGAGCCTCTTGTATAGGAATACTTCGTATAGACTAATTAAGAGAGATTGAGTGCGTTAAACTATTCTAACTATCATAATATTAAATAATATAATATGCTTACTTACCTCTATAATAAATAGGATGATAAGATATATATTTATTCGATATGTGTGATAAAACAAAAGCTGTCCCCACGCATGTTACAGTAGGAATGGTCTTGTTGAATAACATCTAATCCTCCGTCCTTTATGTGTTTGACTGACTTTACATAGCGGGCCTTATTGAACCAGTGCATCATGAGTCGTCATATAGCGGAGTGGAGGCTATGAAACTAATTTTGACATAACTCTATATGTATATGACCTAAAAGTCTCAGGTTATAAGTATTTTTCTCTATTATGTTACTTTCCAAAAATATATAAGGAGAGATGTAGAGAGAGAAGTTATTGTAATCCGTACCTAAGAAAAACAAGAATAGAAGTAGAATGTTATGCTACTGGCCGAACCTCTATAAATGAATCCATATTTATCGTTCTCCTATCGATTAAAGTTACATTAATTTTATGATTTACACACGCGATTGAGTCTACTTTCTGATCAAAACTTAGCAGTAGCAGTAAGTCTATATAGCTCTTCACTCTCGATATCTATTCACCCATAGTCATGGCTTCAAGTTATATTGCCAGCAGCATGGCAACATCCAGCATTGCTCCCCTCTCTAATTTCTTTTGGAAATATGCCAGGCATTGTGTTCGTGGGAAGGACTGCTTAGTATGGTAAAAGAATCAAAATGATAATTAAAGACTTGAGCATGTATGCTGCAGTGTATTGCAATAGTCTAGCAATAAATGTCCATATGTTCATGACTTGTTTCACTTGCCCTACATTAATAACTTTATTGATGAACATACTTAATTTGGGTTGCTTTTGCACTCCATGTAGTGGAGCAAAGATTGGCTTGGCAATAGTTGAGGTTGGAAACTTGGATGATAAGATTGAATTGTAGTTCTTAATGTAAACAGTGATGAAGTTAGGATGAAAAAAAAAACGATGGTGGGTGTTCTATAATCATTCATTTGCTTCGTACTATTTTCGGTGGCTGACCTATAACATAACATCACAAATGTGACAGCTATGATTTACTATTGAAAATTAACAAACTCTTAAGAAAGCTAATGACAACACACATTTCATATCTTAAATCGCCGTTACAACTTACAACTACTTTTGGTGCAATAATATTCCAGAAAAGTTTAATAATTAATACCCTTATGTCTCATCATGCCTTCTAAGCTAAAAATAAAATAAAGCGAAGGCCAAAATTCCATAACACTTGTGACTTGTGAGCACTTAGAACCTAACAAAAATATGTCCAAATGTTTTACATATTTTATTTAATATATATAATTCATTATTTCATGCTAAATATTATGAATCTTTTTCTAGTTATTGAAAATATATTCTTCTCTAGCTAATACTCAAAGGCTTAGATAAGCTTGATTAAGGTTCAATTATTTTTATTAAGACGTAGTTTTTTTTCTCAATTTTTGTTAGTATGTTTTTAATACGAAAACTTTCTATATAAAATTTGCTTTAAAATATTAAATAAATTTATTTTTAAATTTATAGTAATTAAAACTTAATTAATTATACATTAATGGCGTGTTTCTTTTGTGTGTCCGTATTTAATCTTTATCCGTCGGTATCTAGAATGTGAGGTTTGCTGTGGTAGTAAAAAAAAGAGTATGAAGGGTCAGGACGAAAAGCTCGTCCCATGCCAATTCGATGTAAAATGTGATGGCAATAGTGTGTTTTTGCAGCATTTTTAGGTTCGGAAAGGCAACCTTTTTATATGAGATCTTTTACGGTGCTGTTTTCAAAGTTCAATCCCGCAGCAGGGCACTAAACAGTAAGAACAAAGAGGAACTATTACATTTCTCTCCCCATGACTATAGCAGTAAAGTAAGAAAATGTACAATTTTGACTTTCATGATTACTCCATTGCTGTGAATACATTATTCAAAGAGTACTTTATTTACGGAGGGGCTAAGAGTAGTGGGTTCATATGGACCTTATCATTGTATAGGATGAACCCATCCAACATCGAAGGAGGTGGTCCTCCTCGCCAATCTGCAGGATGATCCCTGAAACAAGAGAAACCTGTAACAATTGGTAAAAGAACCGTTTCCTGGCGCCTTCTCTTATCTTTTTTTTTAATGTTTATTTTGAAGAAATCTTGGCACCTTTTTAGCCATTAAGATGTAGATTTTTTTTTCTTAATTTTTGTTAGCACGTTTTTTAAAACAATATGTTTTGTGTAAACAATTTCTATGTAGAAATTGCTTTAAAAATAAATAAATCTATTTTTAAGTTTTTAATAATTAAAACTTAATTAATCCTATGTTAATGACTTATATTGTTTTACATGTGAATTTAAACTTTTTATCTTGTTGCTATCTCAAACGGGTTCTCCTCTGAAATGTACGCTCTGCAACACAAAAGGTATGCCGTTAATCAGTTAGTGAGTTAATGACCGATCATTTACTTCAAGAGAAAAAATTATTTATCGGTCAAATGAATCCTCTCGTGCTTGCATGCTTAGCAGGAAGGTTCTATCCATATTTTGCCTGCGGGGATTTAGATCCTTTCAGGTCGCTGGCACGTGGATCTTACCGTTCATAAGTCCATATGTCAATAACCACATCAATGGAATGTTATGTCAGAGAAACCTCTGCCGCTTTATAGAAATCCAAATGGAATTGGCGAAGGCACTAATAAATAGCTTGACGGATACTTGTGACCATCTGCTAGCTCCCAGACTTGAGACTAACCCTCTCTCACCCTGCCACCTCTCCCAGTGGGCAGTCAGCGTCGTGGGATCTATCTCAGACCGACGTGTTAACTGTCCCTGTTTAATTTCTGGCCGATGTTATACTAATAACTTATAGCTGCCACCTCAAGCGTTAAGTGCTGTTTACGGAAAAGAAAAAGACTCTAACGGGTCATTTAAAATGTCTGAATATTACGACAGTTTAATAGGAATCGGTTAAAATCTCATAAAGTTCTCACCAAATTCCTTCTAAAGGAAGCCGAAATGCCCTAGAAAACCGAGAAAGATCGTAGACGACTTCTCTACATCACATACAGACATGCTTATCGAAGATTCACAATTTCAGACAGTTTTCTTCACATACAAACATGCTAGCTAATCGAAGATTCAGAACTGCAGACAGTTTTTAGGTGGCGCAGTGGCGGTGTTCAATTCCATCTCGTACTAACATCAGGTAAAAAAACTGAAATTATATTACTCCGGGAAAGTGGAGTCGATCAGCACATCATCGGTCAAGAGTGGCGTACGCGCCATGCATCGTGGTCCAGCCGTCCAGCCATCAAGCCGACACGCCGTTAAGACCACCCCTTCTCCTACCCGCTACCACACCCACACCTCACTACCACTGACATCAATGCGATCCACATGCTGTCGCCTTAAAACCCCTTCGCCCTTTACCTCCTCCACCACCGCCACCGCTGAAGTCAGAGACCACCACGCCACACATCGCTTAGATTCCGGCGAAACGGAGACGAGGAAGAAGATCGGGAAAAGATGGTGTTCTTCTGCTTCCTGGTGGACCAGCGGCGGAAGGTGAGGAGCAGCAAGCCGGCGGCGGGGATCTGCTCGCGGTGCGGCGGGTGCGCGAGCGTGGCCGACATGGAGACGGCCACGCGCTTCTGCTACCTGCTCACCGTGCACAGGGCCACGTGGCGCGCTATCATCTGCACGTTCTGCGGCGCCATGCTTAAGTCCTACCGCCACTACAGGCTCAATCCCAACTAGCTCTAGCTCGCTGCTACGGTGATCGACGAGACGACGGCGACGACCGCCGGTGGAGATGGAGAGGAGGCGACCTACTGCGTACGTCTCTGCTCTCTCTGCTAGGTGTGTAGTGAGAGGTGCTTGTTGCGTTGGGCGTTGGCTACTATTGGAGGAGTATTAATTAATTTGTATTAATTAATTGGCTTCGTTGATTTCTTGCAAATGCTAGCTTTGCATGCAGCTTGTAATATTGGCATATATCTTGCATGTGCATGTATGTACATATGCTGGAGAGGAAGAGAGGAAGTTATTAAATTTTGTACCCGTTTCATTGGCCAGCCAGTGTGTGATCTTTAATTCTTTCTTCTAATGGAAAAGATAAGGGAAGTTCTAGATCTGAAGGGTCATCACTCATCAGTACTACTACTACTATACTACCTTTGCTAGCATGAATGCTCATACATTTTCTTCTTAGTACGAATGCCCATCAAATCATAGCTTGAACGTGATTAGTCACACCATTGCGCACACAACATTTAAACTCTGTGCCTGGGCACCCGCTGGTAGCATTTACTGTGCCATGCGAGAGGATAATTGGATGTGGCCTCCATTACCAGACAACTTTGGTCTAATTCCGTTGGACCACTGGTCACAAACATGCAGCGACCACTCCTCGGGCTTTTTCAGGTTGTTACCCTTTTTAAACTTTCTAATTTTTTCAGGTTGTTACCCTTTTTCAAGTAACTAACTGTAGTAAATATATCATTAGCAGCACAATCTTATCAAGTTTTGGCATTTTCAAAAACTTTATACTCTCAAAATCCTGCAAGGTCCAAACCAAATCACTATTCTCACTTTACCTTCCTAAAATTTTGATAATACAAAATTTGACATTACCAAGTTGGTATTTTTTAATTGAAGTGAACAAAGAACATGTAAAATTATAAATTTAAGTGTGTTAATTTAGTTTTTATGATTAATGATAAATTTAATTATATGAGATTAATAATTTTATAAGCAATTTTCTATCTAGTCTCATATGGATATAAAAATACAAATTATAATAGATATATAATAAACTCTACATGTTCTAAATCCATTTCTCTTATCAGTCTAAAATATAGCATCAACTCTCTTTATTATCTTTTTATCATATCTTTTATCATATATGTGTATATTACATATGCACGTCTTTAGAGAAAATTTATTCTATATTTTTTACTTTTAACTCTATATATTTAATATCGGTTTATTACCATCATAACAGATTGTAGGATATATAATCAATAATTCATAATTATAATTATTGTTTTGATAATTTGTCACAAACTGGTGGCAAATAGGAGTTTCACGCACTTTATATGAGTTGATAGAAATATTTATTGACGGTGAACTTAAAATAAAATACATGGAGATCAATTACTCTTTCTCTCTATGCACGTATTGATTGATATGTTCAAATAGACTATTTTTATGTGATTGAAATATGTATGTGAGACTAATGTTTTTTTGCCTCATTTTGTTTATTCT
This sequence comes from Oryza coarctata, assembly GCA_030770085.1. NCBI lineage: Eukaryota > Viridiplantae > Streptophyta > Magnoliopsida > Poales > Poaceae > Oryza > Oryza coarctata. The sequence goes on along the minus strand of CM061474.1, from coordinate 16,145,982 downwards.
CTTTACATTAAGAATATGACTATAAGATATGCATTTATTATCATGTATATATTTTTATAAATGAATTCTATTCTTATATAAAATAAGCTTCCTATATTTTATCTCTATCTATACATACATCTGCCTCATGATGCATATATTTAGGGGAGCAAATACTATACCTTATTTACACATATAATTGATCCAAGTTATTCACAGATATTTATATTTAAACATATATTTGAGTATACAACATATGTGGTGTTGATTAATACCCATCGATTTATTCATATTCTTTTAAATATGTGATCGGTTAGTTAACAAGTGGAGGTTGTTAGTGATATACCGTATAGGCAACATGTAGATATTGTATACATCATATACTATATTTATAATATATTGATTTATTTATAATATATATATTATTATTATTGATCAATAAGTATGTAACTTATTTATAAAATTTATAATATTAAATGTTACTATTTATAAATTATGAAGATATGGACATATATATTAGTAAACATATATTGGATAGAACTATCATAAGATGCTGTAGAGATTTTATATGTTATCAGTTAATCTTAAATATTGTTTATATATTATTATAGTTTTTAACATACGTATTAACTTTTGAGACTATCAAACATTACTCTGTAACAGTGTAGTTATAAAAATAGTATTTGGGTTTACTATAAAATATGTAGTAGAATATGAGTGATTAAGATAAAATTTGCTCTTCTTATGAGAAAAATATCTTTGGGCCTCTCGATATAATTGACTATGTAAGTATATGGCCATGCTAAGGTGATTGAGAAGTCAACCATAAGATTATAATCCATCACAGGATTGAAAGAGTGATTGAACTATTAAGAGTATGACACAAGTATCGTCTTGACCTCGATCGATATCTTAAGACAAATGGATTCGTACATAAGAATATTATAGGTTTAACCGATATGATCTTTATATATATTTTAGGGTTAAAATGTCTTAGTAGAGACCGTTATTAACAGGGTGACAAAGACATTTTTAGGTCGCGACCAAATATATGTAAACCTAAAGGGTCACATGTTTAATGGGTTAGAATGATTATCTAAATGTGATTCAGATGATGGCTCAATTTAGATAGAGATCCAAGTAGACTCCTATTAGACCACAATCCCCTATGCCCAAATGAGGAAGTCTATATATAGAGAGGTAGGGAGATCGATGTATGATATCTCTGTTTACCTTAAGCAAAACCCTAGCCGCTACCTCCCGAGGCAAACCTTAGCTGCTTGCAAGTGCTAGTATATCCGTAATCGATGTTCCAGCCTCGGATGTATGGATACTAGTGGAGGCGTTACTCGTTGCGGCATTAATCAGCATTAGGATTATGGTAATCAACTGCTTCATCTACTACTTCTATGCGCACGTGGTTGGATCAGCTTCTCTAACCCTATTTTAGTTGCACTGCACGTCTCGTAGTAATAGTCCATGATCTCTCCTTCGTATGATGTCCTGGTGTGCGTGGTAGCCTATACTTACATCTATAGAGGTTGATAATCAAATCACTGGACTAATAATTTTATGGAGTTGAATAAGAGAAATTGGTCTAAAGAATTTGAAAACAATATTGATGTTTAAGTAAGATCATGACACCTAAAGATATCTCACAAAGTAAAGATATTAAAGATATTAGGTACAAAGTGCTATTATAACAAGACGGTAAAGGAAGCGATGCTCAGCCACAATGGACCATATAGAAGTAAAGTACAAGCGAGGAGTTTGCCGTCGAACGACCAAATCTAGTGGTGAAAGACGAGCGATGACTTTATCATGATGGACCATGCAAGACCATTTAAAACTATAAGTAACTCGCATCAATCATTTGAAGAATATAAAATAAAATGGTTTTAGTGTTGACATCTCTCAAGACAAATAAAGAAAGACAACATGAAAGTATTTTCATTGCTATATTTTTCTTTGTATTTATATTTGAGTATAGAAATGCCATACTATTATTAAAGAGAATAGTGTAAAGTGATCTACCTAAGTGCTCAAAGTAATGTCTCGATGTTCAAAGTGATCAACCTAAGTGTTGCCTTCAGAGAAAGCTAAGCTTTAGCCTATTCCTTGAGTGTTTTTATTACTTGGTTTTTGTTGAGTTGGGTAACCTTTTCATGGAGTATAACATCATAAAAAATGAACTTCCAAGCAACAAGTTATGGCTATTTTGGTGAGTGATATCGGAAGTTTCAATAATAGTTAGAAATTTTGATGTGAGTATCGGAATATCTGATATGGCCTTATATGCTTCTGTTAGAAAAAAAATTAGAAGTTTCGATATGAATCTCGGAAGTTCTGATGAAGGTAAAACATTTTGATGTGAGTGTTGGAATTTTCAATATGGTTACAAGTGCTTATGTTGAGAAAGATATTAGAAATTCTTGGAATGTCTGATATATGTGTAACGACTAGTTTTGATGACCTTGGGTATTTAATCCTTTCTACCTCTCTATCCTCTATCCTTTGTGGCTGTGATTTTGAAGAGAAAAAACTTTCTAAAGCCAAAGAGGCTTCTCTCATTCCCTTAGATTGGTGGTATTGTGAGAGAGATTTGAAAAAGGAGAGAGTTGGACTTAGAGATTGAAAAGTTAAAAGCTAGTGAGTTTCACTCTATCATTTGAGTATTTAAGTTCATAGTAAATAAATTTTTGATTATATTTATTACTTTTAGAGATCAAGACCTTCTAAATGGCTAGACGTCACCAGTGAGCATATAAGTTTGTGGTCTGTCACAGGAAGTTTGTGAAGGCTTCGATTTCGTTTATGTAAGATAACAAATTAATAGTAAAATTGAGAAGTGCAAGTGCAATCTTACGAGGAAAATGATTGAAATAGACACGGCATTTGTGACCTCTCAACGAAGACATATGAACATTAGATGCTAACTTCAAAAAATAAATTATGTGTCTCCCCTCTTAGTTTGTCTATTTTTGTCTTCTTTCATACTGTGCTAAAGTTTATTTTTATCCAATCCACTTGCATCTTAATTATCTATTTGGTGACTTTATATTTTATATCTTATTTATATATCTTATTTATCACCTTTTAATTTATATATATACGTGTGTTTTTTTGAGTTTTAAATTCACAGTCAGTGTCTTACTCTCTTAAACATCATAAGTTCTGATTTCATATCAGAAGTTGCTATTTGAACCGAAAGTTTTAATTATTTAATATACTGTAAAGTTGTGAAATTTTAGAAACAGCTATGGGTCACCCCTCTATACGATAAAGAGAGAGAGCAAATGTGCTCCAGCTTGTGTATTAAATGGTCGTTGCAGTTCACAGCAAGTCATCAGATGCCACTCGCAAGCTGTGATGGAAAAAGGGCAACAAAGGACATGCAGCAGGAAAAACAGGAAATTAAATAATTGATGTGAGTTGATACGATCGAACTGTAAATGTGTACTCCTTCTTTCTAAAATATATAATTTTTACGCGCCAAATTGGGAGCCGATCACGGAGCTGAAAGCAAGCCGACAAAGGTACGAATGGAGAGGCAGCGAGGCCTAGAAATTTTGTTTAGATCCAGTACAAGTATTTATCTTCAAGGTTAGAGGACATACTATTTAATTTAACATTTTAATTTACAAGAAGATAAAGAGGATGAAATCTACGAGCCAATCGATCAATGGATCGATACCGCTCACACTATCTAGCTGATAGGATGCTCATGCATCGGCTGAAAAGTCGATGAGACGTAGGTAAGAAAGGTATGGAATAAAATAAAGGACTTATCGACTGAAAAGCCGATGACGCTTCGAACAGAATATGCAATAAAAGTAGGGAGCAAGACCTAAATATTTTGAATGCACAAGACCCAGCGACCATCGTGACGACAATGTTAGTTACAACTTCGATAGATCGGTTCTAATCAAGATAGTATGAGACTGAGATTAATGACATAGAGACGATGAAGGCTAGATCAGACGTAACAATAGAAGAGACAGGAGAAGTCATTGGTTGCTTATCGATCAAGAGTCTAATGCAGGCGTATAACTAACCTTATCGGCTATCTTAGCCTATGGGGAATAAAACCTGCTAGACCTCGATACCATCCCTATTGGACATGGACCTAATAGATTAGTCCTAACCGATATAGTATCAGACCGGATCCAACGGGATCAGATCGATCCCTAGCGGATTAATCATTGAGGATAATACACACACACATATATATATAACCGATATGTTGGGCATGAGACATGAGGTAAGGATAACTCATTAGCTAGCCACTTCGATGAAACGCCGTGTGAAGATCTGTCGGCTCAAAGGCTCGATCTACCGTCATTAGTTTAGTAGGTTGGACCTAACCGATACAGCACGAGACCGATGACGATGGAGGGAGGCCGATGAGCCGATAGGCTTCATGCGAGTATGACGCGGTGTGTCCGATCAGACTAAGAGGTTGGACTTAACCGATACAATCTTAGACGGTGCGAACACACCAGGATAGTGGTGGAACTTACCCATTCTCTAGAGATCGTACCTGACCAATGCAGCACAATATCGAGAGCCAAAACCCACTGGAATAAACTTAAATGTGCTAGGTTGGCGATGCGTCAAAATTTTATATTGATGTGTAAACTCTTGATTATTTACAAGATTTCAGGAGATCTATATTTATAATCTAGAGTTATAAGAGTCTGATATACTTATAAACAATCTATTAACGTTATTTTTTAAATATAAAAGAAAATTATTTCTAAGAAATTAATAAAAATAATTTGACTAGATATATCTATAGATATAAAGTAACCATGATTTTCACGGCTTCTTTTCAGATGTGGTTTATCTGGATAAACTTTCGTCTTTAACTAAACTAAATTCATCATCAATTCATCTGATCGATTTTCTCACTATATCAATCGGTTTTTCTCCATAAGCCGATCGACTCCTCCTCATCAATTCTATCTACGGTCTTACCAAATTTTTTAATGTTAACAATAGATAATATATAAATTTAAAAGTAATAGAATATATATTATTTAATATTAGATTGTTATATTTAAAAAAGAAGGGAATAGTTTATTTTTTACCTATATCAATAGGTGTAGTTGTGAACTTTGGCCTGTATTCAATTCCGTTTCTTTGAATGAAAACAGTTCAGATAGAGTACTCCACCATTACAAAAGTCATCGTCGTCACTTGACAGATTGACATGTGACCGGGATGTGAGGTCGATCGGCCGAAAGCCGAAACACCTTCCGTCGCGGTGGGTGGTAGGTGGTAAGACGTCTAGTTTGTTGGCTAGACTGGGCCGATTCCCGTGTGAGATGGGTTGACCAACCAGATGGCTATTTCGGCCTAGTGTGGCCTGCCACGATCGCACAAACGAGCCGTTGCAGCGCCGCGAGCGACGAGCCGCCCTCCACCACGGCCTTCCTGCACGCCGCGCTCATCTCCGCGGACTTCTCCCTTGCCTTCCTACCTTCGACGATCCGCCGCCTGGCATCAGGTTCCTCACCACGCGCTCCACCTCCGCCGCCTCCACGGAGGATCTCGCCGCGTTACCGTCCTTCGTCGTCGTCCTCATCAGTTCGACTGCGACGCCCATGGAGGCCACGAGCTCGAACGCGTTGAGGTGCTGCTCACCGTAGAGCGGCCACGGCACTATCGGCACGTCGAACCACAGGCTCTCCAGCACGGAGTTCCAGCCTCAGTGCACACGTAACCGCCCACGGCGACGTGGCTCAGGATGTCCTACCGTGGTGCTCATCTCTACACCATTCCCCTCCCGACGCTTACCTCCAGGGATTTGTTTATGCCAAATTGGTTCTTTGTGTTTGTCGATGAAGGTTCGATATGATCGTATGAACACGTCGAGATCTGAGAGGTCTAGTACAGGTACTTTGGCTTTGAGGTCTCTTCGTCGAGATTGTTGAAGTTACGTGCTTAACAAGGAGATAAACCGATGAGTTAATCGGTCAATAGGCTAATACAAACTCCTGCTATTGGCTGAACACTGATAGTCATAGGCTGCTTCTGTTGTACTCCTGCTATTGACTGGTTGTCGATAAGGGCTAAAGCACTCGTCCATTAGCTAGAAAGCTGATAATAAGGTGTAGGCAGATATCAATAAAAAGAATAAAAGACACATCGGCTATAGACCTGATGTTGTTCTAAAATAGGATAGTTAATAAGTATTTACGTGGACTCCTCCTATCGACTGGTTGCCAATAGAAGGTGTAACACTCGTTCATAGATAGCAAAAAATAGGCTAAATGATACATCGGCTATAGAGCCAATGATTCTCTGGAATAGAATGTCGCTCTAAATAAGATAAAGGACCTCATATGCTGCAAAACCGATAACACTTCGAATAGAATATACGATGGTGCTCTGAATAAGATAAAGGAGCCATTAGCTGCAAAGCCGATAGCGCTCTAAATAGGATGTGTGATGAGTAGCAAGAAATGAGAACAATATCCCAAAAATACAAGACCTAATGACCATTGTGATGGTACCGTTAGAGCCATCCTTGATTGTTCGGACCAAACTAAGACAATATGAGACCGAGACTAACGGCACAGAGACAGCGAAGGCTAGATCAAATGCGAGAACGAAAAGAACGGGCGAACCCATCGGCTAGCTGAGCCGATGAGAGAAATTCTTCAAAGATAAATGTATATCGGCCGAGAAGCCAATATACTAGGTGTGATGCTTAATATGTGAATAACTCATCGGCTAGCCACTTCGATGAAACGTTCGTGTAAAGTCCTATCAACCTATGATTCAATCTATTATCAGTGGTTTAGTAGGTTGGATCTAACCGATATAACATGAGACTGATGGTAGTAGAGGAAGCTCGATAAGCCGATAGGACCACGTGAACGTGATGTGATGCACTCGATCGAACTAAGATATTGGAACTAACCGATGCAGTCTTAGACAAAGTAGATACGCTAGGATAATGGCGGCCTTAACCAATATAGTCCTACGTCGAGAGCCAAAATTCATCGGTAAAAAACTAGAAAAATTAAGGTGGCGATGCACCAAGATGGTATTGATCTAAGAGATAATTTACAAGGTCCCAATATGTTTATATTTATACGCTAGAGTTATAAGAGTTTGACACGGTTACAAACAATCTTCGAATGTTATTTTCTGAAAACTATAATCTCTAGATGTTATTTTCTAAATATAAAAGGAAACTATCTCTAAGAAGTTAACATGTCTATCTTGCTTGCAAGATATATTCTATAGAAATAAATTCTCCTACCATGGTTTTCACGGCTCCTTCTCAAACTTGGTTCCATCTGGATAACTTTCTGTCTTCTGACCAAAACGAATTCATTCTCAATCCGTCTGATCCACTTTTTCCCTCTAGAACTCTTTTTATAAGCCAATTGGCTCTCCAATCCTAACTGCGGAGCTTATCAAATTTTAGTACAAACATATACCCTCTAATTTTGAAATACGAGGACTCATGCTTCGACATTATATTTTTTAGGTTCCCATGACTCTGAAATCTCCTTTCCTGCTTCTTGCAATCGAATTTTATGAGCCGATATAGTCTATATCAAATGTGTTAAGTTATTAAACTTTTGGGAGAAAAACTTCTTTCTGATGCGCCTTGATAGTTCTTAGAAGGCCAACTCTGTTAACTATTTATTGATTAAGTCCAAGCTATAGCATTGGGTTTGTACATTACGAAATCTTTAATATATTTTAAAACCGATTCCTCCTTCCTCTGCTACTGGTATCAAATCCGTGAGCTGCATCTCGTGGATTCCCACAAAGAAGTGTTTATAAAACTGTTCTTCTAGATTGGTCTATCCTCTTATTGAACTTAGTGGCAACAATGAAAACTAATTAAAATTTGATCCGGATAGTGATAATATAAACAACCTAACTTTCAGAGTTTCTTCTACTGCTGATGCTTATTCACATTGAGTCAACAATCAACAAACATGTTCAACTGTTGACATATTGTCTTGTCCTGAGAACTTGGAGAAGTTTAGCATCTTGTATCGGCGTGATAACGGTACTTTATCAAACCGCTCAGGATATGGAGGTCGATACATGAAATTCTCCTCATTTGGTTCCAAGCTAAATTATTCCTTCATCATTTTGAATATTTTGGCAGTCTACTCATCGTCTTCATCCTGTCACCCCCCAAGATGAATATAGCCATCAGACCAATTGAACATTGACATCTGTGGACCAATATCTGATAATGTATGAACTAGTGGCTCTTGAGTAATTAATCCATCTACTCTTTTCCTTATCAAGTTCTGAAGCATATTTGTTAACCCTTCAAATTGATCATTCAACTTGTGATATATAGTTTCATCAACTAGTTCTTAGACAGATTTCTGTGGACTTGAAGCTGTAAGTTGAGTTGGTTTACCGATCAGAGTTGGTCTTAGGAATGAATTCTTTTGGATTAGACAATCTTGCGTAATACAAAAGAATTGCAAGCACAACCTCTCAAAATCTTTTATAGACTGTTCTACTTGCTGCCTCTGCTCTTCATTTAGATCTTTCAATGCTACCAGAATAATAATATCTTCATCAGCTTCTGCATTGGACGAGTGCACCTTGACATCAACCTATTCTTCAGACATATTGATTAAAACTGTCACTTTGGTCAATGAATGAAATTCTGGCTTCTAATCAGGCGATTGTATCGTCTCGCTGATCAATGAGTGAAATCTTCGGTTGATGAATGGATTGACCAACGAATGACGTCTTTGGTCCCATCAAACGTGCCAAAAATATATTCGCACTAAATCGGTACTTCGTGTTCGCCATAGAGGTCTGATACAATAGCGTGCGAACGTACTGCGGCCTGGAAGATCTGCTTCGGTCCAGTGTAGGTTCTTCAGCTTTGAGGTCTCTTCGTTTTGTTGCTGGAGTTACGGGTGTGCCAGTCAATTTCACCCTGCAATTGAGAAGGAAATAAACCGATGAGTCAATCGACGGATAGGCCAATACAAACTCCTGCCATCGGTTGGTCGCCGATAAGGTTGAAATAAACATTGGTTGCATCTGATATACTCTTGCTATCGACTGGTTGCTAATAGGGGCTAAAGCACTCGTCCATCGGCTGGAAAACTGATAATAAGGTGTAGATAGATAGAGATGAAGGGACTAAAAGACAAATTGGTTGTAGAGTCGATAGCGTTCTTAAATAGAATAATCAATAAGCATGTATGTAGACTTCTCCTATCAGCTAGTTGCCAATAAAGGGTGTAACACTCATTCATCGGTTAGAAAGCCAATGAAGACATAGGTAGATAATAAGGAATATGCTTAAGGACATATCGACTGTAGAGCTAATGGCACTCTGGAATAGAGTGACGCTTCGAATAAGATAACATACCCATCGGCTACAAAGACGATGGCGTTTTGAATGGAATATATGATGGTGTTCTGTATAAGATAAAGGACTCATCGACTGCAAAGTCTATGGCGCTCCAAATAGAATGTGCGATAAGTAGTAAGGAGCGAGACCCAATCTCCCAAAAGTATGTGACCCAGTGACTACCGTGACAGTACCGTTTGAGTCAGCTTCGATAGATCGGACCAAACCGAGACAATATGAGACTGAGGCTAACGGCACAGTGACGATAGAGACTAGATCGAATGCGTGAATAGAAAGAACAGGTAAACCTATCGGTTAGCTGAGCAGATGAGAGGAATTCTTTGAAGATAAATGTATATCAGCTAAAAAGCCGATACACTATGTGTGAGGCTCAATATATGGATATCTCATCAGCTAGTTGCTCCGATGAAATGTTTGTGTAAAGTCCTATCGATTTACAGCTCAATCTATTATCAACGCTCTAGTAGGTCAGACCTAATTGATATAGCACGAGACCAATGATAATAGAGAAAGCTCAATAAGTCGATTAGACTGTGCAAACGTGATATGATACACCCGATTGAACTAAAAAATCAGACCTAACTAACACAGTCTTAGATAAAGTAGATACACTAGGATAATGATGAGACTTATTTCTTTACCGGAGTTCAGACTTAACCAATACAGCCTCGCATCAAGAAGTTATCGGTAAAATCCTAGATTAACTAGGGTAGTAATATGCTGATATTGTAATACTATGAGATATAATTTACAAGATCTTTGATATATATTTATACCTTAGAGTTATAAAAGTTCGATGCGGTTATAAAACCTCCAAATGTTATTTTCAAATATCTAGAAAGTTAATAAAATTAATTAGACATGCTTTTCTTACTCGGTCATAATTTTTTATCTTCTGACCGAACCAAATCAATACGTCTGATTAGCTCACCGCGGGGTTTACAAAATGGTGCAAACAGAACCCTACACCCAGGTCCGCGTCCGTTGGGTACCGCACGCCTCCGGCGGGCTGGCCGCGCAGGACCCAGAGGAAGCGGTGACCTCCCTCACCTGCGCCGCGTCGAGGAAGCGAATGCTCCGGAAGCAGAGGAACACCATCGACGCCGGCGGCTGCGTGTCGAGCCACCGCACGTACTCGTGCGGCTGCTCGGGCGGCGTACTGTCGAACCAGATCACCGGCCCGATCGCGGGGATCGCCGGAGCGGGGCATCCGGCGGGCGCGCAGCGGCCGTCCGCGATCGCTGCGAGATCCGCGCCCTCGAGCTCGACGGAGGAGTTCACGATGACGCCCTTCGCCTCCATGAAGCGGCGCCCGTGGTACTCGAACCAGTCGTAGCTCTTCACCGTCTTGTTGACGAGGCACACCGGCATGTAAGACGTCAGCACCGGCGGCTGTCCGAGCACGTCGAACGATCCCTCCATACCCTCGAACCCGACGGTCAGGTCGTGCCGGAGCTCCAGCAGCCGCAGCATGAGCGCGAGGAACGCGCCGGTGGAGGCGAAGTACACGTACGCTGGCAGCGAGGGCTCGTGTGCCACGTCGAGCAGGGGCGTGAAGAAGAGGTCGACGATGACCACGGCCACCGGGGACGCCAAGCCGGAGATGGCCGCCTTGACGTGGGCCGCGTGGAGCTGAACATACCGCGACGTGAACTCCTCGGGTACCTCGCAGCCGGTAGGGTGCTCGACGGCGGGGAGCCTCCGGAAGTGGATGTCAAGCCCTAAAGCCGCCTCCCGCCGCACGTGGGCGTTAACCTCCGACGCCTTTATTTCCGTCGGCGCCTGCATGACAGTGAACGAGACGGCGCCCCCGCCTCTGCCGAGCAGCCGCTTGCCGGCTTCCAGAGCGGACATGAAGTGGCCAAGAGGAGACATCAAACGCGAGGAGCTAGAGGCCGTCAGTTGCTCGAGAAGAGCTAGAGGGGAAGATTACAGCGGCAGGAGCAGTAACCCTTAGATTTCCTCCACCTTTATCTCTGTCGGTCAGCTAGGTCCATGAGAGCCACCCTTTTCATGGCCGTCATCCTGCCCAAGCCCTATCTCTTTCTCTCAATCTCTTCCCTCTCAACAATAGTAGTCAAGACGGCGCTAAACTCCTTATTGAGCTCTGTGCTCTCCACGGCTTATATGTTGGAGTTGTTGCTATTGTTGCCACGAGCAGACTATCGAGGCATTGAGCAAGGTCGCCGCCGCCGCTTCCTATCATCCAGGCACAGGTCCACGAGGCGTACACAGAGAAAGACAACCTCAATGGTGTGTTGGCCGGTGGAGGAGCATGGTAGGACCTTTCGAGCAAAGACAGGAAGTTGCGGAGGCTCACCACTATCGTGTGAAGGGATGCAACCACCACCACTGGCTAAAGAGAGGAGATAGAGAGGAGAGATGGTAAGGTCAAGCAAGTGAGACCATTTACATGTGGGTTTTACTCTTTTTTTTATTTACTGGTATATATGGCTCATATATTTTGTTTTAATTTTTAATTTTATTTTTAGCACCACGTCAACGTCAACTAGCCATATAGGCACCAACTAATAACTGTCATCTAAACACCTTATGGCCTTATTTACATCGGTTTTGGAAGATGAGAGATGCGTTCTATTTTGGTTTTATAGTTAAAAGACCCGATACAAACTCGACGTGACCGAAAGTAAACTTTTTTTTAAGCTGTAACACTGTTTCGGCCCAAATCATATGGGCTGTAGGCCGGACTTCTGTGCTGGCCCAATTATTAGATGACAGATATAAGGTTTTTTTTCACTGTAGTTTTAGTGTTGGGCTTTTAAGTATGTACGAATGTATATATAAAATTTAAACTATAAATTATTATTATTATTTCTATTATTTCTATGGCTTATCCCGTAGAGCAAATGATTAGTCAACTGCATTGGTAAAAAAAACTTTTAGGCTTCTTTCTATATAATCATTAGCATGAAAAACACCAGTGATTAGCATATAATTAATTAAATATTATCTATTATAAACTTAAATTTATTTGATTTTGTAAAACTTTATTATTAATTTTTTTATAAAAAAGTATAGAAATATGATCACATAACGAAGAAAGAATGCCCCCCAACGGCCTAAACGAACAAAGCTTTAGCCACTATACTATAGCTGCAGAGCTTCAAGATAACGATAAAAAGCTTCAAGAGCACAAAAAAAAAAGTGAAACTTGAGGCTACCGCACAAAAAGGGAAAAACAAGAGCAAATATGTGAAACGGAATTGCTCTTGCGAGGATGCATCGGTTTCATTTCAGATTTTTCAATATGTACGGAGATGGACCTGTCCAAAACAATGCGTCTTTTTCTTCAGCTGTAAACTGAACCGAATCCAATGTTCAGTTTTCAGTCGGCACAAAACGAAAGGAATAAGAAACCAAACATGACAGTGACACTGTTTGAGCCCGGGACGTCAGACTTTGGGTTACTGCCAATTTATCGTCATTAGTTCTGACCAGTCACTCTGAGGAGCCTCTAAACTTGAAAACCTTCTAATCCCAAGTATCCAACAGCTGTCCACCACACCAAAATTAATGGAAACCAAACAAAAGAAAAATAGCAAATGGAGGACCAATTACTGCACCTGACCAATCATGCATAAGAAACATACTGACATGGGTTCCAACTAATCAAATTCATTTATGCATTGCATAGAAGGCCAAATAAGCCAAAAGGAAAAAAAAAGAAATCATTACCTCTGTCTTGTCGGTTAGAAATAAACGAGAAATCAAAATGGAAAGGGGATGCATACTGGATGGTTGACTAACAAAGCCACGGATGATTACATGCGGCTGATCGAAGAGTGGCAATAGTGCCCCACACCAGGTCACACATCATCAATGGCTTCAGTGACCCAAGGTTACATCATGACAGTGCAAGATGGAGTCCCCACTTTGGACTACTGTATGCTCCTGTTGTCTTCAATCATTTTCACTCTCTTCTCTCAAGTTTTATAGAAGCCTTCTTACTCCTTTTCAGTTTGCGTGGTTGCAAACGAATGATACCAGAAACAGAAGGTAAAACTCACTTTTTTTTTAAACTGAAGGTAAAACTTAAGCTTGAACACCTGTTGCCTATGATAATTCATATGTGAATCGTTTGGGACGTTTATGAATATATTTTTCATCTCCATAAGAAAAAATTGTTAATGTATTTTTAAGTTTTTATTTAGAAGTTAGGTTTAATAGAGTAAGCTAAGAGAGTATGATGTTATAGTAGAAACATTTATGGTCGCTAACGCTACGGTTTGGTAAAAGTTTAGAGGCTAAATTAGTCTATAAGTTTGAACTTAGTGAGATAAATAATCGAGCATGGTCTAGCTTTTTGAGCTCCTCAACGAGATGTAGGATCGGCTGATCTAAATTTTGATGAAAAAATTGTTTGTTTTCTAACATCCCATTACTTTTTTTATTATCTATTATTTTGTTTCGTATCATTCCCAATCATCAGGGTTCGTCTCTTTTGAGTGTCATTTGGATATTTTGGAGGAGGTCTAGAATCTCCGAACGATATATTTGGAGATTTTAAACTAGTATCTCTGTCTAATAGAAAGTCGAGACAGAAAGTCTGATTTAGATACATCGGACATTAGAACCTGATATTGCGAAGGGAATTTTATTTTCTGCTGCTAGTTTATTTTAGGATAAAAAGTATGCACATTCATCTCTCTACGACTTAAAATCCTTTTACAAGTGACGTGACATGCAAGGTAGGGGACTACCGCGAGCAAAGGGGAGGAGCAGGCACACATTGGTGGAGAAGCGGCCGATGTGTGAGCTTAGGAGGAGAGCATGGGCAGTGAGTGTGCTGCTAGCATTCGTGAGTGGGCCTTGGGCTAGCACGAGGAGGACAAGAGGCCTAGCGACTCTAGCCATGCGGTGCATGAGGATAAGAGAGAGGGTGAGGAAAGTATGAGCGAGCGGGATGAAAGGTATGGTGGACGGGAAGCCTTATATTTTTTTAGAATGGTTTTAGAGGATATTTAAATGGTTTGAGTAGATATTTTGAGTTTAACTTTGATATTTGTACTCATAAGGATTTCGACCAAAAGTCTTTTGATTAGGATTTTGAAATGGATTTGAATTTTGGTATGAATTTGAGAAAAAGAAAGAGATATGGAAAAGAGAGAAATTCAAAGGAGTTTTGAATTCAAAATTTAAAAATTGGATAAAGGATTTAGAAATTTAAAATTAGATTTTTGATGGAAATTATAGGAGAGGATTTAGGATTTGAATTGAATATTTGCATTCAAATTAAATATTAAAGCTTACCAAAAGTATGAGAACATCTGTATTGGAACTAGGATATTTTTGACATAGATTTAAATTTTTGAAAGAAAATTTGAAGAGATTTTAGGAAGGGAGCGTAGAGAGATTGACATTCTGAGTTCAAGGTTTGAAATCTCAGCAAGGACTTAGAGAATAGATTTGTGGTTGATTTATTCAAAGGGATTTTGGATATGATATAAGAGACATTTAAATTATAAAATTTGAGGCTTAAGATTTTAATGGGAAAATTTTAAAAATGGAATAATATAAATAAGATCTTTGACATCCTTAATTCATACTTAGATAACTATTTTTTAAAAAATAAATTTTTTATTAACATAATTTTTAACGTTCTGAAAATCCGAGTGTTATAAATAGTCTGAAAACATTGGGTATTTCGACTGATAGCAATTATGTTCTATAACGAAGATCACAGTATCCTAATTGCTTTCGCCATCAAATAGAAATTGAGAATATGCTGGAATGGTGGATGGCTACAGAGAATATTTGTTCCAGCTAATCACTGCTCCGGTCAGTGCAAGCGTGATTACAACAGAGAAAAATATCGTGGGTTAAATCACTTATAAACGTGGTCTGCATTGGTTAGGCCAGCGAACCCTCTCAACGCGCCGTCATAGTCACACCACACATTTTTTTAAAAAAAGAAAGAAAGAAAAAACAACTGTTTTAATTAAGAAATAGAAGGAAAACGAAAGGAAATCGGGGGAGGCAAGAAAGGAAGCAAGCGAAGCGACGAAGGTCAAGCCGGGCAGGACACGAACGAACAGATCCCTCCCCTCTCCTGCACATCTCTCTCTCTCTTCCCCTCGATCCTTCCGACGCGGCGAGAACAGGGAGGAGGAGGAGAAGGAGAGGGGAAGGGGAGAGAGGCCGAGATCCCGAGCCCCTCAGACGGCGACCCTGGTCTGGTGCCTGGTTTGCCCCGGATTCCGGAGGAGTTTTCGTCGGGGTCGAGGGATTTCGGGACGCAGCCATGAACGAGAAGGCCTCTGTCTCCAAGGAGCTCAACGCCAAGCACAAAAAGGTTCGTATTAGCGTCCCGTTTCTTGCTTTGTTGGATCGGAGGCTGCCTTTTTCATGGGGTAGGAAGCTACGGTTGAATCGTTCCGGCGTGCGATTCGTTTGTTAGGTGATGGAGATCTGGGATCCATGATTTCGTGGGTTCCTGATCTCCCTGTTCCGGAATTGCACGTGCCACATGCCCTTGATCTGTGCGGGTTGCTTTGCAACTCTTTTGTGGGTTAGGAAAAGCGTAACGCAGATCGGAATTTGCTTCGTTTGTTTTACCTTTATTCTGAATCGAGGAACGGACGCTTCTGCTAGTTTAAGCTTTTGGGGACTCGATTATATGGGCTTTGTGAATTTTTTTGACTGGTGGAAATCATTATTTGAAAATTTTGGGCTCCCAACATTTTGCTTCTGCTTATGCTTATAAGCCAAAATTTAAAATTTAAAACTTAATTTTGAAGTTGATTTTATGATTTTTTTCGTAGTTTATTTTGTAGCATTTGCTTACTCATAAATTATTTTTTGTTTTTCTTCAAAAAAAGCGAAACGATGGGAGCCTTAATTGTAACTTCCTGGTAAGTATCCTTCTGTTACAGATTATGTCTCAATCATGGCAATAAAGAGGAAAACAATTCTCGTAGTCAACTTTACAAGCAATCTAGTAGCTTTCTTCGTTGCTACAACAAATTGTTACCATTTTGACTTGTTTTCATGACCCACTCAAGTCTCAACAATATCACGTGTTGCTCATGAAATACCCCCGTCTTATTTACCATGTTATGTTTATGACTCGTCCTTGATTTCCAGATATTGGAAGGCCTCCTGCGGCTGCCTGAGAACAGAGAATGTGCAGACTGCAAGTCAAAGTGAGTGATCCTGTGCAATTTGTTTTCCAAAATATGGCTATTGATGCATTATACAAGTTTATGTGTTATCATTAGCTTTGCTGCTAAGAGTACTTTCACTTGATGATATCCTATTTTGTTAGTTAACATTCCAATTCATGGCAAACTTGTCAGTTGTCATTGTGCACTTCCTGATTTGTATCAAGCAAATGCTACGCATTTCAAGGGCCTCTAGTAATCTAGAAGCAGTCATTTAAGATCTTTATTCTGATTGCTTCATCACTGGCTCACTGCATCCAACATGTTAAACATCTATTCCTGGAAATGAAAAATTTTCTATTCTAGTTATTGACTTATTGTCTGTATAGTTGGTTAATCCTCCTCCAAGCTATGTTCATGTTTAATGTTGCTTGTAAATTCATCTCTTAGCATGTAATGTTAGAACTGATAGATCGACACTTGCATGTGCAATAGTTCTTGTCAACTAACTGTTTGCCCATATTTCAGGGGTCCTCGATGGGCAAGTGTAAATCTTGGTATCTTTATATGCATGCAGTGTTCTGGAATCCATAGAAGCCTCGGGGTACATATATCTAAGGTCAGTACGAGCTGAACTGTTTATTTTCCAACTCAGTATCCCCACTTTTTGTCCTTCATACATGTTCTGACATATTTGGCTTGAAACACAACTTGAGTACTTTGGGTGACCCAACTTTTCATGAAAATTTGGTAGCTGCTCTTTCAGTGTCAATGTTTTATATTATCACAGTATACTGTGTTTGTTACTTTTAGTTCATTGCATGCTAAGGAACTAATGTAAGTTGATATAAATATAACATAAATTCGACATGATAGAATGGCCATTATGCGAGACCTAATTCCAGAGTGACAGCTTACCTAGTCGCATTCTGCGACAACCTTGACTTGAAGCTTCTGAACTGGTGGGCTTTTCTTTTTCATGGATTTTGAGAATTCATGTTCTCAATTTTTTGCTGGTTGTCATGGCATCAAATTGTTTGTTTATATTGCAAACAGAGAATGTGAAGCAGCTATGTATTTGTGTGTTATTTTTAATTCTTTGAGATGCATTTCTTTCTTTCATGTGGCCTTGCCTTTTTATCTATATCAACAGCATGCAGTTTTTATCTTTATAATTAACCATTTTCTTTGTGACGCAGGTAAGATCTGCTACCCTGGATACGTGGCTGCCAGAGCAAGTTGCATTTATTCAATGTATGGACTACTCTCTGACCAGAAATTTTGAATATTTGCCATCATATAAAGGTGTGATTCATTTCTCATGGTGATTGTATTCCTGTCTTTACTTCTTGCAGCAATGGGGAATGAAAAGTCAAATAGCTACTGGGAAGCGGAGCTGCCCCCTAACTATGATAGGGTTGGGATAGAAAACTTCATCCGTGCAAAGTATGAATCTTTCCAGTTATTTCAGTACCTACAAATCAAGTATAATTCGTTTGTCCTTCTATGAAATCAGGAATGATTATAAACACCACTGTAAATCACCTGCCTGTCCAAGCCCTCCCCCCCCCTGTGCACGTAAACAAATACAAAACCCACAAAAGGGTTTAATGTTGTTTTTAATACTTCAATTCATAATGGGGTATTGAAAGGGCAGTTAACTTGTAGGAGCGTTTATGGATTTAACCTTTTGGAACAATGCAATGGACTAATGTTACTAACTCATGACTAAATTGTAGATATGAGGACAAGAGATGGATACCGAGGAATGGGACATCAAGACCACCATCTGGTGCTAGAGATGAGAAGAGCTCAGAGTCACAGACTAGTGCTAGCAGGGGTGGACATAATCAAAGATCTTCATTTAAGCAACACCGCACTTCACCAGCTGCAGTGAGCAAAATTGCTCCAGTGGCTTCTAGGATGCCCACCCAGGTAATCCTTCTGGATTATGACAAGCTTTTCCTAGGTAACAGATTAATAGTTAAGTTTATTGATACTTGCCTTGGTAGTAGTAGTAGTATCTTCATATGTAAGTCTACCCTAACTTGTTTGGGATTAAAAGACTTGATGATAACGATGGTGAGAGATCAACACTCTTTTTTGAAGCCAAGGTAAATAATCCAAATTGTACTTCTTAATTACTATCTGCCACTTCGATAGTTAATTGAAAATGGAGAATGGTCTGTAGGTTTTCATATATGTGTGTGTTATGCCTTATGCGAGAATGATTATGTGATAGTGTGTATCATGCTAATGGATATTTCACAAGTCGGCATGGATATTTACCTGTACTTTTGTTTCTCGTGCTTGGCCTTGATAGCTTGATGATAATTAATGGTTTCACCTTGCTTGCATGATTGAAAATACAATCTTATAACCAGTGATCTTTTCCACATTAGGTTGGTGCAATATCCATCTAAGTACTTAAAGTAGTTTGGAGACTTCAGTTATTACATTTAATTTTATACCTGCTGCATTTTGTTGTGTGCTATTATTTATTAGCTTCTAAGCTTTAGTTTTAATCTGGTATAACTGCATTGAAAGCAGGCACCACATCAGCCAAAAGCAGAACCATCAGCTCCCAAGGTTTCACCTCCTCAACCTGAGAAATCGCCTGCTAAAGTTGATGCAACACCATCAAAAGTTGAGGAGACATCAGTTGCACCACCTCCTAAGGTTGACTATGCCACTGATCTGTTCAACATGTTATCAATGGATGAAACAACCGAGAAAGAATCAGAGTCATCTTCTAATGATGATAGTGCCTGGGAGGGCTTCCAGTGTAAGATATTATGACTTAACATTTCTATGGAGGAATTATTCTTGTTCTATGAGCATTTTTTTTGGTTGAAATGTTCTGCTAGTGTTTTACCATATTCTTTACTTGCATACTGTGGATCATGATTTTAATTTGGGTTCCTGTGTTCTCTCTTTCTCAATTGTTCAGCTGCAGAACCAGTACCTAGCTCAGACAAAAAGGATTCTGCTAAGCCAGTAGAAAGTAAGTCCCAGTCTAAATCAGGAATAGAGGACTTGTTTAAAGATTCTCCAGCTGTGACGGTATCCTCAGCTCCAGCTGTTTCACAAGTAAATGTGAAGAATGATATCATGAGTCTGTTTGAGAAGGTCAGCGCCAGCACTACTTTAACCAATGCCTTTGTGAAATGGTTCTCTGTCATTTAAAAGAAAAGGCACATCTATGGTCTATCTGAAAAAAATTCTTGTATTTTGCAGTCCAGTATGATCTCACCATATGCTGTCCAGCAGCAGCAGCTTGCTTTTATGACCCCCCAGCAGCTTGCTCTTCTGTCTCAGCAGCAAGCTTTACTAATGGCTGCTCTTAAAGCTGGAAATGCACCCCAAATGATTCCGGGGAATGCTAGTCTGGTAAATGGTAATGGTTCTAATCCCGCCAATGGAGGCTTGCCTTCACAAAGCTGGACAAATATTGCTTATCAGAATCCTGGGCTGATTCCAGCAGCAGCACAGAATGGTGTCACCAAGGTAACGACTTTTAGATCATCTGTATAGATATGTGCTTACTGTTTGTTCATCTTTTATGTCTTGCTACTTGGCAGGTCGCGAACAACAATCAGGAATTCTCTTTTGGGAAACTCAATTTTGGTACGCCTGGGTAAGCAATATTGCTTGGTTTACGATTTTTGGCAAATAGAATCTCATACCGCAGCTTGGAAAAGAAATTTAGATGTGCTTTGAGATCAGATACTTACGTTTTGATGCAGAGCATACAACATTAATTCATCTGTCCCAGCAAATGGGGCCGCAAGTTCAGCTGCTAACAAGGGCACATCCCCAACCTCCTCTTCTCTCCCCTCTCAATCAGGCAAAGAATATGATTTTTCGTCACTAACTCAAGGATTGTTCTCCAAGCGATGAACGCCTTGCTATACTTGGAAATTAGACAAATGGGCCTGTATGCTACGATGAACATGGCAGATTTTATTAGGGAGAACTGGGGCCTCGTACACTTTTATGAGGCATGGATATTACGTCACCTTGTAGCTGTCCTGGACAAATAAGAGGAGGAATATAGCAGCTAAGCTTATGTTGTTTCCTACAGATGAAGAGAGCTGATATAGTTCATGATGCCGATCTCTTTGAACAGAGGACGCCTTGTGGCTTTGTTGGACTTACATTTATAATATCATAATGCAACTATTTTATTATCTTTGTTCATGACATAGTTACAATACGTGATGCCGATTATTTTGTACTGTACCATACTTGGATTTTGTCATTCTCAAACATTTGATTGTATTATTATGCCTAAGTGCCCTATCAGACGCACTGAACCAAACTTAATTTCTGACATTTGTTCACGTGTACTTGATTTTTGGTGTAATGAATGTTCTTAGGCTGTGTTTGGCATTGTGATGAAGTAAAAACACCTGTAAGTTTCGTTACGTGATCAGTAAATTTCCCGGACACAACAATTGGAGGAAACAGTAAAACAGGAATTCTCCGCTCAATTCTTGAAAACAATTGGACGAAACAAAAAATTCAATTGGAATTGACTGCCAGCCAGTGGGGGAGGACAGGTGGAATCCTAGTTGGTTTGGAGGAGAAATTTAAAATTTCAGAGACAAAACTGGGGCAGTATTTCTTCAAAACTACAGTGAAAACATACACGAAAAAAATGAATGGGAATTGATGATTGTTTATGGGGCTGCAAAAAAAGGAGTTTTTAAGTAAATTCGCACATGAATTGAATATTAAAAAAACCCTTAATGATTGGGGGGCGCTTTAATATCATAAGAAAAGAAAGTGAGGAGCAAAGCTGGAGGATACATAAACTGGAGCTTTATTTTTAATACAATTATAAAACAAATATGGGAACAAGTATACCCGGCGTAGTAGTCATAAAAATCTAACTTTTAAAAGACTGGACAGAGTATTGGTAACTAATGGCATAGAAAACATGTATCCTTTTCTATCTGTGCAGTATCTAGAAAGAATATTCAGACCACAACTCATGACTTATAGATATAGATCAAACGCTAGTAAGGACATCTCCTTTAAATTTGAACTTAGCTAGTTCCTTAGAGAGGATCTAAATCATATTGTAAATGAAGTATGGATTTCATATAGAGGCAATGGATCCAGTTTGGACATCTGGCAAGGCAAACTAAACTAAGATTACTTAGGAAAAAACGGAAAGGATGGAATAAAAATTAGAAAGGAATATACAAGAGAGAAAAAAAAAGGATCATAAAACAAATTGGAGCTATTGATAAAAAAACTGAGATGTTTGGCTTAACATGGATAGGGAGGAAAGAAGAGAACTACAACAGAAAATAAATTATACCATTAGAGAAGACAGAATCAAATGGTTCCAAAGAAGCAAACAGCAGGAAATTTTAGAGGGGAACAATAACACAAAATATTACCATGCAAAAGCAAATGGGAGAAAAAGAAAAAGTCAAATCTACTCCCTGATACAGAAAGAAGGGGAAATAAAAGGACAGCAAAATCTTATGGAATATATTACAAATTATTATAAACATCTCTTTGCTCACACCAAGGCAAGCTCCATGTCCGTGAACATGGAGGGCTTTACAAAACTCCTAGAAGAAGATAAGGCAGAACTGATCAATCATTTCACAATTGAAGAAGTTAAACAGGTAGTCTCTGATATGAAAAAGAATAGGGCACCTGACCCAGATGGTTTCCCAATAGAGTTTTATGTGCATTTTTGGGATCTAATTCAACATGATTTGATGGCCATAATGAGTGACTTTCAGAACGGTCTGATAAACATAGACTAAATTATGGGGTCATTTCTCTAATTCAAAAAACACAGGAAGCTTTGCAAATGCAAAAATTTAGACCAATTTGCTTACTGAATATGAGCTTTAAGATTATCGCAAAGGTTCTGATGAAGAGACACTTGCTAGGATTATAGAATACCTGATAATAAAAAACCAAACAACATTTATAAAAAAAAAGGAACATCATGGAAGGGGTGTTGATATTACATGAGACTATGAATTCAATTCACCAAAAGAAACAAAATGGGATCTTATTCAAGGTAGATTTTGAAAAAGCCTATGACAACATAAACTGGACATTCATTTATAAAATTATGAGAGCCAAAGATTTCCCTGACATTTGGTGTGATTGGATTATGAAAACAATTAGGGGGGGGGGGGGGGAGGGGGAGGTTGATGTTAATGTTAACAACCAAATTGGACCGTATTTTAACACCTACAAAGGTTTGAGACAAGGTAATCCCATGTCACCACAACTTTTTAACCTGGCAGCAGAAGCCTTGACCATTATGGTACAAAGGCCTGAACAACAGCTATTACTGCAAGGTTTAGGAGTGAATGAGGACAACACTATACCCATCTTACAATATACAGATGATACTATATTTTTGATTTAGGATAACCTGGAATATGCTAAGAATTTGAATATGTGCTTTGCATATTTGAGCAATTATCTGGTTTGAAAATAAATTTTAACAAAGGTAAAGTGATATGTATGGGGGAGGCCAAACTCAAACAAAAAGAATACAGTCAAATATTCACTTGTAGAGAAAATCTAAATAATACTATTGACAAGCGCCCAATTTTAAAAAAATTCATCGACGAGTGTGAGTTCTATAAAATGTCATCGTAAAAGCAACTTTGTCAAAAACACCATCATCGTTAGTATTCTATCCATCCTGTCTCGTTAAATGTACAATTCATCTTACAACACTTAATAGAGGGCTGTTGACGGAACACTAATGATGATATCATTTTTAGGACAAAGCCGCTTATACATGATAATTTATAGGACTTGCACTCATCAATGGTATTTTTTTAAATTAGACGCTTGTTAATGGTGTTTCTTGGATTTTCTTACTTGTAACATAGGTGCTTTGCCTATGAGATACTTGGGAATACCAATTGACCAAAAAAGAATTCTAAAGAAAGATTGAAAGCAAGCTGAAGAAAAAATAGAAAATAAAGTGGGCTGTTGGCAAGGGAATCTCTAGTCAATTGGAGGAAGAGTTACACTGATTAACTCAAGCCTGAGCAGCACCCTAGCGTACATGTTATCTTTTTATAAAATACCCAAAGGGGTAAAAGAAAACATGGACTTCTATAGGAGAGAATTTCTCTGGCAAGAGGACCAAGGTATTAGGAAATACCATTTGGTCCGGTGGCCAGTAGTATGTTCACCCAGAGACCAAGGGGGTCTAGGTATACTAGACCTGGAAGTAATGAATAAATCACTGTTGGGCAAATGGCTATGGAATCTAGAAAATACTGAAGGGATGTGACAAAAGGTGATCAGGGACAAATATTTATCAAAAAAATTCTAGCAGCACAGAAATTTAAGGCTAGGGACTCACATTTCTGGCATGGGCTTTTGGAAGTCAAAGAATACTTTCTCAAATTCTGTAGCAAAAAACCTGGGAATGGAAAAAACATCCTGTTTTGGGAAGATAATTGGACAGGAGGCAAACCACTAGCTAAACAATTCCCTCATCTATACAACATAACACATTCAAGGAACATTACACTGGCTAAGGTAAAATTGAAAGGCTGGAACACTATAACTTCCAGGATAAATTTACAAGGTAGTAGGTTGCTTGATTGGAATAGAATAAAAACTTTATGTGATGGCTTAACTCTGACAGATCAAAAAGATAAAGTCTCCTGGGCTTTGACAAAAAAATGGAACTATCACTGTGAAATCTTTCTATACTGCTCTGAAACTGCAGGGTGTGTGCTTCCCACACAAGAAGAAATGGAAAATCAAGACACCTCTTAAAATTAGAGTGTTCCTGTGGCTAATGCTAAAAAAAGTATAATGATCAAAGACAACTTAAAAAGAAGGGGCTGGAAGAAAAGGAGTGATAAATGCCAATTCTGTGACAGGAAGGAGACCATTCGTCACTTGTTCTTTGATTGCCCCATGGCCAGATTCACCTGGAATATAATAATATGTTCCTTTAATCTGAAACCAATTATGAACTTACAACAAGTCTTTGGATCCTAGTTACAAAATTGTGATCAACAAACCAATCAACTGCTGCTTGTTGGAATAGCTGCAGTATTTTGGGCAAATCTGGAAAACTAGGAATAAAGCTCGTTTTCACCAAATTCTCCCTACTGACCCTACTGAAATCTTACAGTATGCTTGCATTTGGATGCCATCATGGGCTGTTTTGCAGACTTCAAAGGAAAGGCGAGAAAGGCTGCTGTAAGGAATTCAGTTGCTAAAGCAAGTAACAAATGAAGTTTTCAACTCTCAGTTTGGATGAGGACAAATTTAAAGAGGCTGAGCTGATCTTCAGGTTTCTTCAGAACTGGCGTGAGAAGACTTTCTGGAGTAGGTATGCTGCTGGAAGTTGTCGACAACAGATCCTGAACATTGGCTGTTCTTTGTAATTTTTGTTTTTGCTTTGTTAGGGGGACTGCAGGGGTAAGGTTGGTGGGATGACGCCTCCCTGTACCTGCAGGAAAGCCCATAAGAAAACTGGAGTGAAATATCCTGTAGTTTCAGAACTCAGTAGTTCATACATTTCTATTAATGGAAATGGGGGCTTGATCCCTTGATTAAAAAAAAGTAAATTTCCCGGACCTATGAGCGAAATTCCGCACACTAATGGGTTGAATTCTAATACTTTCTGCCTTTGACGGCCCAAATTTATCCTGTTGCTAGGCCTTCCACAGGCCGAATTCTTTTGCACGCTGGTCAGTGGTCACCTATTGGGTCGAACTCACCTTCTTGCTAGGCCTTTAAGGGGCCAAATTATTTTAATTGCTAGGAATCTGACAGGCTGAATTCTCAACATTCTTCATCTAAAAGGAAAGAATAATTAACTTTCTTAGCCTTTAATGGGCCAAACTTGCGCGTACATATGGGCCCAGATTTCGCACACTCATGGCTGAAATCACGTGTACACATGGGCAAAAATCTCGCAGATCTATGGACCAAAATCACACGTACTCATGGGCCATGGCTAAAATTTCACGGGTTGACGCAATAATATCACACCTAATACTGGACGGAATTCTGCAGATGAGCAGGCTGAATTTCCTCTCAGACATAGGCCGAAATCACGGGCAACTGTGGGCCAAAATCACTATGGGTTCAAATATGGCTAATGGGCCGAATCTCTATGGGTTGAAATTCGCCGGAGCAGTTAGCGAAAATTCTGAGTTTTTATCACGTTTTCAACCGTAAAACCGGTTACATCATTCATCTTAAAAACAGTGCAAATATAGTCCTAACTGAGCCTAGTTTTAGCTGATTTAATGCTCACATGATGTATTGACTAAGGTGGCTCATGCCACGTCTAAGATAACTTGCAATCAGAAAAAATAATAAGATAGGATCCATATGGGCCTACATGTCATGAACTTCATTCTTCTTCCTTCAATTACAGGTCTCTCCTTTCTTCCCCATCTCTCTCTGCTGTAGTTAGCCTCCTTGCGCTATCGGTGGCTCAGGAGGGGTTGATAGTTGGTCGATCCTACCCATGCCACCGGCAAGCAAATCGAAAGGTGGTGGCGATGGAGGGCAGCAAGCTCGAAGAGCACTACATGTGTGGGTGCGAATGGCAAGGGAGAAGGGCGTGGCTCACGGAGAAAGGCCAGTGAGTTGCTGCAGCAACGAAAATGGCGTTTGATGCGCCATCGTCCTCTCTCTTCAATGAGATGGACATCGATGCCACCTTCCTCGAGCTTGTTGCCCTCTACCTCAGGCCCCCTCTCCGTCCCTCTTCTTCACTTGGTGACTGATCCACCCATACCATTGAGGCCTGCTATTGTCGGCCACCAAATCCATTGCCCAAGACCTATCGCCCCATCAGGATGTGGGCCACTAGTGTCACCGTCTACCTCCTGCCCCTCTCCATCAGGTTTTACGGATCTCCAATTCATGACAATGAAGACAACTCACATGACGGATGAGATAGGGGAGACAAGGGACGACATAAGGAGCACCTCTTAGAGCTCCCTTCTTGCTGGCCTTGTCAAGTTATCATGCCACCACGACCTCCTTGAGCTCCTCGGTTATGTCGACCTCCTAGAGCTCCCATGGCGACATGGTTTCATTCCCTGCATCCGCTGCATCGACGCCTTTGCCTCTTTGAGCTCATCCACTCCCCACAGTCTTATCCCTATAATGGGTTAGCAGCGGAAAATGGAGGGCCGAAGGTGACCCCTGTCGGTTTGCCCCTATGCTTTGTTGTCCTTCTCACCATCGTTGCAATCCTTGAAGATAATATGGGAAAATGAGAGTATTGAGAGGATGACATGTAGACCCATTTTATTCTTTTTCGACATTGGCACCCGACACTTGGTGCTAATGTGGATAATGTTAGCACATATTGATTTGGTCAACATACCACATAGAATGAAATCACTGTCCAAATCACCGAAGGTAGTTTTAATAATTAGGGGACATTTTATATCAGTTTTTATGACATAAATAACTTTTTGTTGCCAATTAATAGGCTGAAATTTCTGACCCGTGAGACGAAATTATTTGGACCTATTACACGGACTAGTTGGCTGAATTATAATACATTGTAGGCCTTGGACGGCCGAAAGACATTTTTTTTTTGCCAGGCCTTGGACATGCCAAATTCTTCTATATGCTTGGTCTCCACGAGAATTCATCTCCACGTTAGGCCGAATTGGTTTTGGCGATGGGCCTATTCACAAATCAAATTCTTACCATTCATGTGCCTTACATGGGCTAATTTTATTTTAAGGCTAATTTATCAATTTTTGAGGCCGTTAGTAGATCTAACGCTTTCTATGGGTGGACCATTAACAGTCCAAAATTTTCTTATGAATGAATAAGGCATTTAACGGAACAAATTCTTTTATTCGTTATGCCCTTAACGGATCGAATTCTTTTATTTGACAGGCTGAATTACACTTTCATAGCAACAATGGGCCGAAGTTCCACGAACAAACGGGTTAAAATCGGCGCACCCATAGGCTAATATTCTGCTGATCTTGTGGCTACGTAAAAAAAATCGTCTAATTCCTTCGATGAGACATCAATAGATGTCCATATCTCTTCCCAAATAATATAATACAATAAACATAAAATATACTCTCTTTATTATCAATGATTTATATGTGTATAATGACGGACACTCTTGTCCATCTATTTATAATAGAATGAATTTATCTCTAAAACCAATTCGAATTGGTCTATAAGAAAGAGATTTATCTCCTCAAAAGATAAAAAGATTCGTAACACTCCCCGTTGGGTTTATCTGTGATCAACTTATGTCTCATCATAACTCATCATAACTCCTAAAAACAGCCAAGGGGAAAGAGTAGATAGTTACCGTCATGCGTCACACATTGTTGCCTCGTTAAAAACTTTTGTAAGGATCATAAACTTCACTCAACTAAGGAAAAAAGAGTACAACGTTATGGACTCGTCAATCCAGTAGCTAGGCTAAATCTAGGGTTTTCTCTCCACCTAAATCTTGCAAGTCTCTAAGCTTTTTCATCCTAGTTTTTCGAACAAACTTTTAGAAAGTACATGCTGGAATAGACTTAGTGAATAAATCTGCTAAGTTGTCACACGATATGGATTATAGTATCTTTACCTTCCCTTGCTTCTGAAGCTAATGAGGATAGAAGAATTTTGGAGCAATATGTTTTGTCCTATTATTCTTAACATAGCCTAGTTGCATATGTGCGGCATGCTGTATTATTCTCATAAAAAATGGTGGGGATATCAGAGATACTCAAACCACAACACTGTTCAATATGGTGAGTTATCCTTTTAAGCCACACATACTCTCATATGACTTTATATAGTGTAATGATCTTAGAGTGGTTTGTAGACGTCACTACCAGAGTTTGTTTGCTAGGCCACCGGGAAATGGTTGTTCCACCACAAAGAAACACAAAACCAATTTGAGATCAGGTATTATGGGATCAGACAAATATCCTGCATCTGAATAGCTCACCATGGTTAAGTCTCATTGGCTTAAAAAGAAGAGGCCAAGATCTTATGTACCTTGGAGGTATCTGAGTACTATCTTAATATCAACCCAATGTCTAAGATGCACTACATCTTGCTAGCAAATTTATCGTGAACGTAATATTAAGCCTGATGTAGTTCGCAAGGTACATCAGTGTTTCAATGGCGCTTAAGTATGTGATTTCTAGTCTTAACATTTCTTTAGTCTGACTCATTGGATAGAATGGATCTTTGTCCCTATCAAGAGATCTCACTATCATAAGAGTTTTCAAAGGATGAGCCTTTAACATATTAAATCTCTCAAGGACCTTTCTCATATAGGTTGACTAGTGCACTAAAATGTCGTTAGGGAGATGCTTGACTTGTAGGCCTAAGCAAAGCTTGGTCTGATCCAAGTCTTTTATCTCAAACTCTGTCTTAAGATAGGTAGTCGCCTCCTTAATGTCCTTTATGTGGCCAATGATCAAATCATTGACATAGACTAAGATGATAAAAAACCGCTCTGTGACTTTCTGATAAACAAGCATGGACAATCCTCATTGTTAACATATCCTTTCCCAAAAGAATGTCACTTAGCCGGTTGTACCACATATGATCAGATTGTTTTAACCCATACGGTAATATTTCTAATTTTACACTGTACATGTTGCGATTTGCTTTGTCCAGGACCTTCAACCTATCAAGGACATACATGTAAATCTCCAAATCCAACAATTCATATAGATATGTGGTCACCATATTCATCAACTGTATTTTCAATTGCATGTCAGCTATCATCGATATTAAGTATTGGAATGTTATGCCACTAATCACAGGAGAGTAAGTTTCATTGTAATCAATGCTAGGTCTTTGCATGAACCCTTATGCTACAAGTCTCGCTTTGTATCTCACCACCTCATTATTTTCGTTTCGTTTCTAGATGAAAACCAACCTGTACCCAATTGGACGCACAATGGGGGGCGTCAGGCTTACCGACCCAAAAGCACACCTTTTGGCTGAAAGGACCTTGAGTCGAACAGAGGGGGGGTGAATATGCAAACTTTTAAATCTGAAATGCACTAGTAGCGTAAATTAGTTTTTTCTCCGGAGTCTTTGATCTTAAAGTCCGGAGCATTCGGACGAGTCTTTGTCAAACAAAGAAACTAATCCAAAATCTCTGGTAGTATGGTTCGAATATTTTGGACCTCCTTAAACACTTAAAGGAGGCAAACCCTATGGAGCCTGCTCTACCAAATCAACCTTTAAGATAGAACTCAAGGATTCAGTAGAATACTTCTTTTATTGCAGAGGTGAGAGAGACCTTCACAAACGTCCCGGGCAATTCACACGTTGAATCCTCATGGGACACAAACTCCTTAGAGAAGTTTTTAGTGTTTATACCATGACCTAGTGAGCTAGTGACTATTTTTTGCATCATTGTCAATCTAGGATAACCTAATCTCTCATGCCAGATCTTAAAAAACTTTGGATTTTTAAAGATGGTTTGCATCGCAACATATTCATTTTGGGATTTTATTTTAGTGTAGTACAATACATTAGAGCTTGCTGGCATCTTCTCAACCATTGTGGTCTTATTGTCCTTAGACAGTGTCATGAAGAGAAATTCTTCTCCACCTTCACTGGTCATGGCAAGGTGGTAGCCACAGCGTCAAATATCCTTAAAAGTAAGGAGTGTGCATTCAACACTTGAGTATAGGAATGTTTCCTTAATGAAGATCCTTATACCCCTAGGGAGGGCGACAATGGCTTGCCCCGAGCCAACGATGTGACCATTACTCCCAGCAATGGTCAGGATGTTCTCATCCCGCTTATGCAATGTCATAAAGTATTTAGTATCCTGTAGTATCGAGTGGGTTGCTATGCTGTCAATCAAATATATCTCAGGCTCTATTGGATTGTACTACACTCGTTCTGTACGAGAGTTCATTCTTGAATGAAGTGAAAAACAAGGACATAGAACAAGACAAGGCCAATGTAACTCAACGGGAAAACTTTATTAATATGTAGAACCATCCTAAACACAATTGACCAGGATGCTACGCTAAAACATCATCATTACATAAACAAATCATTGTTCTACTAAAAAAACATATTACACTAACCCATAATGATAACCTAGACTTAAGACACATGACTAATAACTTGGGAACTACATCGTGTCTCCATGTATGTCCTCATTCATGAGGTCATCAGCGTCATCATCTATGTCAAATTCCCCGAGGTCAATGTCATCATCCTCAAGACCAGCATCAACATCTGTAGTAGTCTTAGGATCAACATCCATAGTAGCACTATTGGCGATAATAGTGAGCTCCTTGGGAGTAGTGTGCACATCAGTCTTAGATACCACAGGCCCCTAAACAAAGTGAGATTCTAGCCCCTACTTCTCCTTCTTATAGTCCTGGTACATCTCAATGAGGTGAGATTCTATGTCGCAGTTGCATGCCTAATGCTTCTTTGAGCCACAGCGGAAGCAACTCTTACCACCTTGCTGAGATCCTCCTGCAAATTATTAGGATGTAGCACCAATGTTGGCCTTTGCCTTGTGCTCCTTGCGGCTATGAGGTTTGTTGCCCCGGTTTGCAACCCTCTTGAACTTTGCCCCATTTGGCAGTGTGCAATTCCCAAGTCCCTTTCTCTTAGAGGAACCCTATCCAAAACTCTCCTTCTGATAGACAACATGAGCCTCTAGAATAGGTTGTGAACCAATAGGATGAGCGTTATAGTTGGCCATCAGAAGTTTCTTGTGGACTTCAACATTCAACAACGACTGAATGAGTTTTGAGTACCTAATGTACTTAGCCTCGCGATACTACTCTTGAATAATGGAGTTCTTGGGGGTGGAAAGTATCAAAAGTTTTCTCAATCATATCCTCGTCTATCACCACCTAGTTACAGAAATAAAGCTTGCTAGCGATGTGGTGAACAACGCTATTATATTCCTCCACGTTCTTGAAATCATAGAATCGAAGCTAAGCCCAGTTTGCTCTAACCTTCGAGAGAATGACAATCTTCTCTACGGTGTACTATTCCTCAAGGCCTCTCATAAGTAGAGAGGCTTATGAAGCTCGAGGTACTCGGCCTTAAGATCCTTATGGATGTGCTTCCTGATGAACGCAAGAGCTTTTTCCCACTTCGGCACTGGAAGTGGAGCTACATCGGCCCCTTGTCGACGGATGGTGTTAGAAAGCTCCATCAAGACAAGGTAGATTTCACATTCCAAGGCCCAGGTCTAGTATTTCCACCATTAACATGAAGGATGAGAAACTCTTTCTTGAAAAGATTAATGTCAGACATGACCTGTTAACATGCAAAAAAACTAACATTAGGTTAACTTTCATGAAAGCAAAGTTAGAGAACAATGTAATATAGTCGTATGTAATTACTGGTATTTTCTCATAATTTTCCTTGCATTTATTGATTTTTTGTGATTATTATTGGCCTTATGGCATTAAAATAATAGTTTTTATGCTCACATAAAAACATCACTCATGCAAGAAAGTAAACCCAAATAATGATTCCAATAGAAGGGTTACTAAATATGTGAGCACGAATTTTATGGAAGCACCGTAACCTAGAAGTTACATTAAAGTTAAAAGTAATAAAAGTTTAAAACATACACCAATACATTGTTATTATCGAGTATAGCGACACTCATGCAAGAAACCAACCAAAACAAGGCCTAACAGAAATATTACCGCATTTTTATACAAATTGATACAATTATAGTTAATTATAGGGTTTAAACTTTAAAAATACTAAACTTTCAGTGTAAAAATCAACCTCTTGAGGGAATTAAATGCAAATTATCAATAAAATAGGTTTTTGGCTAAAACCTCGTTCAACCATGATTTTATTGGGCTAGATCGCTATCCACAGCCCATTCATCTTGAATGGGCCAAATCCATAAACTCAAGGCTCATGAGGAGGTTTTTTGTTTTACTATTTTCATTAATTGTGTGGGCTAGGTCATGCAATTGGGTAAAAATGATTGGGTAAAGTAGACAGGTCAATCTAGCTGACCCACTTAAGAGACCAAAATCGAAGGCTGAGGGGGAATAAGAGTTTTCCCCACTCATTCCTATCATCCACGATGGTGCCCTATGCCCTATGCGTTGGCCCCATAGGCTTGGCGATGGCGGCAGCCATTGGCTATCGAAGACTAGGGAGAGGTAGGAGGTGCCTGACCAAGGAGCTCCGTTTGTCCTATCAGCATCTCCAAGCGAAGGTCAACGACGACGAAGCTCTATGTCAAGCGACAACCATGGCATGGCATTGGCCCAGCTGTTCTCAGTAGGGGCTACATGGTGACCCACGTGTCCTCCAAAAGGAACGGCGGCGATGACATCTACCCTACTAGATGCTTGGCCTCAGCAATAATGTCTCGTCTACATCTGGCTGAGGCGTCTTGGCTGTTGTTGCTCCAATCCGTAGGCACCGACGACCCATTGTCCCTTACCACGGCCTTACGGTGATGTTGGTAAGGTTAAACGGTGATGATGACCTCGCAGACGACATCTAGCACTAGTGGCAGCGACGCATTGGGTTTTAGGGCTCTAGGGCAACGGTGGTTTCCCGTGACAACCCTAGCTAACAGATATATCGGCTGAAATCACGTGGACTCATTGGCTGAAATCAGGCGCACTAATGGGTCAAAATTTTTAGACCTAAGGGCCAGAATTACGAGGCCGAATAGCCAGAAACACACGTGTGATGGGCTAAGACACGTACTCTGATCGGCCGAAATCATTCTCACTGATGGGATGACATTGAAAGTATCTATGGGCTAGAATTCTGCGAACTAGCCTAATATCCTTGCACTCAAATGGACTGGAGATCACGTGCTTATATGGGTTAGTTTTCAAATTTTTTATTTATATATTTTTATTAAAATATTTACAAAAAAATATATTTTTTTAAAAATTACATCCCAACACCCTGTGAAAGATTTAAAAAAAAAACGTGCGTGAAATCTGATACGGTAATGTCCATTGGCCTCTATTAACGGTGGATCGACGAAGCCTATGAAATTTATCAGACGGCCTATTGCCGCTCTATCTAAGGATATTTTTTTCGTGGCAAGAGGTTACCTATAAATGTCACGCAGCACGCACGAGAGGCCTGCTATTTTTATAATTGCCTCTCTAGGAAGGAAAAAGACCCACCAAATAATGGCAAGAAGACCGCTTATAAAAACCGTAGGCCTTGCATCCTACGTGGCACTTGTAGGAGGTCCGTCGTCAAATATTCTATCCCCTCGTCGGTCTACGACTAATGAGACCAACGAATATTTATCACGTTGAACTTCACGCTCTAAAAACCTCTCAAATCTCAAAGTGCTTTTGAGAGTATAGATGCATAAATTTGTTTAAAAAAATTATATATTTTAAAATTATATATATATATTCTTTTCTGAGGACGAGTGGGCAGAAATCACTCTGACCTATGGGTCTGTCCGTGGACTATGGGCCTACTCGGACTTATGGGTCAAAATTCGAGCTGTGGGCAAAAATTCCGCAGGGCTGCTCATACTTTTGAAGGAAATGAGATTGCCCATCATGAAATATTGAAAAATCGAAATACAAATTTCAACAATTCAACAGGTATAAAAGAGATGTAAATTTCAGGAATACAACATGATTTGCTCCAATTTGGCCAACAATCACTACAATACCCAATTTTGGATGAACAGATGATGTAGCGGGCTCGGCTACTCGATCAAAAATATACCACAAATGAAAGCTGCAAAAAGCTCAAGCAGGCTCGGCCGCCAACTGCAACATCATCACGTTATAAGCAAAAAATTAAAAAAAAATCACCACTTTGACGTAATAATCCACCAAGTGACAGAACACATCCATATCCTGAAATTGGCTAACATCGACATATAGCCGGGCTACTCCTTGACAACCACCACAAAATGCTACGGCAATCAATGTTGAGACCTTAGTTCCATTCCATTCCATTCCAACAGTTTACCGCTGCCTACCACTCATCAGCATTCAGCAGGCCTGTAAACGTTTTTTCACAACCACAACATGGTCAACTCACTCGTGTGAATTGGAGTAGGCGGTGACAATGCTTTGATTCGCCAACAACTGGTTTCACTATCAGAAGGCTGATGAGTTCTCAGCATTTTCACGTAATGCTCAAGCGTATGTGCATTCTCGTCTATCTTGTTGTTCGATACAGTATCCTCAGCCAACCTGACTGCAGCCCTTTGAGATACCTCAAAATTGCCTCCAGCCAGCTGCACCTGACGGGAGGTTTCTTCTTTCCCCAGTTGTATTAGAACCACAAGTAGGCTTTTAAGCTCAGTTAGAGCACCAGAGGTCAGAGACATCCCTTTGAGATGCTCCACAAGTGCCATCTCCTCTCCAGGGCTGCACAAATAAAGTTTCTGGTGAGTTGAAAAAACAAACGGAGGATCAACGTCATCAAAAAACCACTCAGATTTGATTTAAAAAAATCTCTCAACAGAAGCTCCCTACCTTCCAGCTCGTATCTTGCCACCTTTCTTTTGTTGCTTTGCCCCTCTTGACTTGCTGGCACGGCTAGATATGACAGAAGCGTTTCCTTTGTTGACCTGCCCAAGCAGCATTTAGAATTTTATACAGGTTCAACAATGTTACTCAACATTAATTGAAGTTTCAGTTGATCCTAAAGCAGAACTTGGAACTAAATAGTGAAAAAAAAATAAAAACAGAAGATAAAATTGGGATAGCGAGGATGCGCAAATACAAATGGCAGATGACACACCTCGTGGTATATGCACTCATTTCACTGAAGCTAGTGCTGACTTCTGAAATGCTGTCGTCTTCAACATCCATAAATTGGTCTTCAGACTGGAGCTTAGCAGCAAGTGACAGTCTCTGCCGCACAGCAACATAACGGGCCAGATATTTACCCACCTTTAGCAATCATTCCCGATACTCAGAAATCAGCAAAGCAGCACATTTCAAAGCTGCATCTCTAACAGTATCAACCAGATCCTGCCTGCTGTGCATATAAGCTACTCGAAGAGCTTCTTCCCATTCTCTTGCCATGATATAGTAACCCACACCTCTATCAACATCTGAGCAATAGTCCAGTGCTATTTTAGCAGCATCTCCTGGTTTCCCAAGTTCTTGGAACTCATCACATAGCTCATGTGCTAGTTGAAGAATTTCTTCCTTCTTAAACCTCAAAAGACCTACAACTGTGAACACACCTCTCCAATCCCCACAGGCGCGATATGCCTTCAAAGATTTTTGATACGATGAACAGCATTGATAACTTATTGCAGCATCTGCAAAGCATTTCTCTTCAGAAAGTTGGTCACCCCATGGCTCAAGAATTTGATGCCTTTTATCTGGGTCAGTGAATAACTGGAGGCCCAGAGGGAACAATTGAGGGTTACCATTAAGGAGTTTCATACAGTCCTCATGATACTTGTTGCCAGCAGAAACAATGTTCTTGAGAGCACTTTCATACCTTCCAAGTCTTAAATCAATCATGTATTTCATAATAGCAGGAGGAAGGCAATCAAGACTTTTGAGAAAAGGAAGGAACTCTTTTGGATCTTTTTGGGAATTTAAAGCTACTATAGCAGCAAGATTCAGATCATAGTCCCAAAGCAGCATTAAAAACAGCTTCTGGTTCAGTTAACCAAAGCAAGTGCTTCAGGGACTCTTCAGCAGATGGGTAGAGCTTTCTCCTGCCATCATCAACCCCAAGAAGTTCCAGTTCTCGGATGACTTTTATTCTATTTAGTGCTTCCTCCAACAGCGGAGGTTCACTACAGGCTAAAGTAGTCAGTATGCAGAGTTCTCTTGATGAGCTTTCTGCCATCTGCATCTCAAGGGCTTTTCGAATTGCCATTAGTACAGATGTGACTTTGTTGTCTGACAACAGACCATGTGAATTTACAGTATCAGCCACAAAGGCTGCACACTGATCAGGAAATGATATGTAGGTCTCATACAATTTGCTGCTGACATTATCATTCTTTATTGAACAAACAAATTGAGTGATGTGGCTAAGGTTATTGACTTGTTTAACAAAATCTGCCGCTCACTTTACAAAAGCTTTCCAGCCACAGTAGTCATCAACCATATTGAAATCAATCCGATGGCGCCTTACCAGGTCGAATGCATCTCTAAAACGTCCCTGAACTAGTGCCTGAACAATTGAAACAAGGACCAACTTCCTTGGGTAGATAAACTCTAAGTTACCACGGGTGGTTTGCATTATGACAGCTGCTTCATCACCATGAAGAACACCAATCAGCTTTGCCCCCTTTTCCCACACAGTGATACGCTCTTTGCTTTGCTTTCCTCGAGGATGACTCCTGATATGGCTATCAGTTGTCACTTTGCCATTTTTAAGTAAAATCTCATTGATATCCACGATAAATAAAGATCTTGCTTATTAGTCA
The DNA here is from genome assembly GCA_030770085.1 of Oryza coarctata. Lineage (NCBI taxonomy): Eukaryota > Viridiplantae > Streptophyta > Magnoliopsida > Poales > Poaceae > Oryza > Oryza coarctata. The sequence continues at coordinate 16,109,105 of CM061474.1, read as the reverse complement.
CAAGCAAGTGGGTCACAACCTGCTCAGTAGCTCCATAAGCACTGGAATAGAATGTGAAGCTGCTACAGTTCTGCTTAATAACCTTTTGCCCACATGCAACTTGCTGCTGTCATCAAGTCCAAACAGAAGAGTCCTAACCATTCCATTTTCATGGCATTGAACAGCAGTCATCCAAGGGCATGATGTTGGAAAAGCATGGTCAGAACCGGCTTCACTGACTTGTACCGGAGCAGACATTCTAAACAAATTCACCTTTGAGCAGTATTCAGCAATTTTTCGTCCACTTAACTGAATAAAGGCTGAACCTTCTTTTGCTGGATTTCGATATATTCCAATAACTGCAGCCTGCAGAGGCATTTTCTTTGATATTCTTGCCTGCCAACCTGATGAACAGACTGAACCTAGCAAAGAATCCTCAGAACAGACAAGTTCAATCTCATTGATAAAATATGGCGAGTCATTTTTCTCTGGAAGGCTACTAGCTTCACTGGACCGCATTTGTGTTGAAGAGAAGTCATCAGTGCAGCAACAAATACCGATCAAGGCACGTGTTTCAATCCAAGTCAGGTGCATATAGTTATTCAGTGTTGACTCAGAAAAGCAAGGGTCAACACTTATGCCACTGCCTTCAAACTCTTCCCAAGTATCTGCCACCGGAAGTACCAACACACACAAGCTGCCATTTGAAAGATAAGCAGCAACATGGTTTTTCGAGTTATCAGATAGAAAACAAACCTCATTCACAGCACAAGGAAAAGTAAGATGGAACAAAGACATGGGGGGTGGCATGAGACCCAAATTGAGAGGAGTTACAAGGACATGGGAACCATCAATAACAAGCGCAATCGAAGTCTCACTAATAGCGGTAGTCCAAGCAAACTTGTGCATAATAACCTGACCACCTAATGTCCAGCAGATGAGATGCATTGGTTTTGTTACTACAGGACCATACTTTGATAACATCATACTGGCCACAAGAGACTAGAGCAGCTAAGAGTTCAGAATTGCAGTTCCATTTTAAAGCTTGGATGACAGCCTCTGCTGGCTCATTGATGGAAAAGTGGCTCCTTTCTAAGCCATTCTTTTCATAGAATACAATGAGAGGGCACTTTCCCTCTGTCTTCCGGTCATGGGCAGTGGCAACCTTGGCTCCACTTGGCATCCAATCTAGTGATGCTCCTATAAAAGCCTTGGTATCTGAAGAAGAATGTATATTTCCTGATTCACGTTCCCAGATAGTAGGCTTCTGAGAGCTCCCTTCAAGCCCACCAAGAGTAGCAAAAAACTTTCCATCACCCTGCCAAGAAATAGAACTTTGGATCTGACCATTGGGGCTGTTGATTTCACCTGCAAGATCAATCTGGAAACAAGAATGTTTAGAATGAGAACATTTTAATCATATCTTTAGTCAGATCATGTATACAAAAACTTACAGGAGGATCGAGAGAAGTCTCAAACAACACTTCCCAATAGTTTGTCATGACGAGCAATTGTCCAAATCCGGTTGTAACAGATATAAGGGTCCCATCGGGACTAGAAGCAATGGTCTTCACACCACCCTCCAGTCGTCCCACAACTTCAGTAGTTTTCTCGTCTACATTATACAATAATAGACAACCGGTTGATGAACCAAGCAGCAGAGACTCCTTCTCCATTAAATAATCCATGGCAACTATGTAATCTCCAGGTTCTAGAACAACTTCCTCTGCACCAGAGTCTAGGGTACTTTTGCTCCATTGCAGTGATTGCTGAAAGAAAAAAAAAGGCAACCAGCAAAACAGAAACTAGCAAAGCAAAAGTAATAATCATATCAATAGAAAAAATAGATTATATACTCCCTTTGGTCATAAATATTTAACGTTTAGGACAAGATTTGATCAAATTTTCAAATGTCTGATCATCAACTTTATATTAGAATAAATTTATAAAATCTGATAATATGAAAGTACTTTTCGAGACAAATCTACATACACCATTACTTTTGTTTTTAAACTACGTATTTGAGTAAATATTGATGATTGGAAATTTAAAAGTTTGAAAGAATCTTGTCATAAACATCAAATATTTATAACTTGAGAGTCAGTATTTTTTATGAAGGTGCTGATGTACAGCGCTACCATAGTAAATTGAAGATGATTTGTTTTGTTGTACAAAAAAAAATCGTAGTGTTTTGCTCAAATTTAGTTTAGCTAGCAGTTTAAACGGGGTATTGACCCAACTATTGGAATTTGAGAATCATAAGCATGGTAAATTAACACCATAATGCGTGTGTCCCTCTTGTACTGAGCATTGTACTACTATTGCTACGGTGCGAGGCAAACAATAAAACGAAGATTTCAAGCAGTATAAAAAATTGGTGAGCAGAGGAACCACACCTGGGTGGGGGCGAGGAGGTCGACGGAGTAGAGGAAGTTCTCGGAGGAGGCGAAGAAGGTGCGGCGGCGCCCAGCGTCAACGGCGGAGACTACTACGGTCTCGCCATCGAGCTGGAGCTGGAGCTGGAGCTTCTGCACTATCCTAGTAACCACCTTAAGGTTCTTCATCCCCCCGCCGCCGTACCGTATATCACTGACGGCGCCGAGCAAGGAGGGCGGGGGGCGCTTCCCGCCGAAAGGCGGAGCGCGAGTGCGGTGATTCGGGGAGAGACGGAGACCGAGACGGACAAGGAAGGAGGAAGCGGAGGGCGGAGGGAGGTAGGCGTACCGGGGTGAAGCTCGCCGGAGTGACGGGAACCGGCGGCGGGTGTCTAGGGTTTGGGGAGGTTTTGCCAAATGCCTTCGAGCCGCTCACCGTGTTGATCTGGGCCGTCCCCGGGAGATCCGAGGGGTATTGTTAAAATCGTTTTTATGTTTTCAGGTGTGTGCCTCTAGCAGCGATAACGAACTACCGAAAATCAAAGCACTCGAGTGCTTTGATTGTCGATACACCTCCATGCATCCTGACAATTTTCTCAAAATTCTTTGAGGAGATCGTACACACACAAATAGAGGAAGGCTGTAAGCAGAATCCAACAGCTTGTTCTAAGTGATCAAAATACTGGTTCGACATCATATGTACATCAAAATGAAAACTGTTACATCCTAACCGGCTTCACTGCATTATACATCATCACTAGTAAGGGGTCCATCAGTCACCAAAGCTATTCTTCTCACTTGTACAACAAATATCCTGGAGGAACCCCAGATTCATCACTGGACAATCGACTACACTGACAGAAGACCGATTGCCAACTTTCTCTAAACAGGAATGGCTGCAGCAGACAATTTAATTCCTACAGACTTGTATCGTTGAGTTAAATGACTACTAATTAATAATTATTAGTAATAGCTAATAAGGGACCAAATGGCTTTTCTAATATTGTTTCAGTAAATACGCCGATGGAAACTTTTCAGCATTCTCTAAACTTTATCTGAAAATTACATGTACAATGGATGGACTAGCCATCAATATTCTCAGCTCTGAGGTTCATGTGTAAGCACTGTCAAATTGCCAGGCAGCAAGATACACCATATCACCATGTAAACACCTGGATGAGCAGGTGAGTCAGCAAAAGGGCAAAACCTAGTATTTTCTCGTGGGATATAAATGCATTCCTACAAAAAGATTACTGTACTGGCTAAGCGGCTCCTTATGCCTAGTACTCGTAAGAAATTAGTCACTATCTAGCGGTAATCCAATGCACCGGCACCCAATGTAAATGGAAAGGTTAGGGAACCTGCATGCAAATAACACCATTAATATCTCTATGGCAGCAATGCAGTTTTGTATGATAAAAGAATAAAGCTTAAATAAATAACATCAGCAGAGACATTGATGAAATTAGTATGGCTGTGTAGACCTCCTGTGACAATATTGTCAATTGGATTCTGTGTTTGATCACAATGAGCTCCAGTCATGGCAGCGATGTCTGGGGGCCTGGTTTGAAGAGCTTGTTCTACTTGGTCCATAAGTATGATTGATTGGTTCTCCATATATGCAGAAGTTTCTACAGAGGTTGCAGCCCTAGCTGCTGCTATGCTGAACATCTGACACAGCAAGTTATAACGTTTTGTTTGAGCCAACTGAGGATCACCATCAAGTAGGAATGCATAACTACAATTTGAAGATCCTGATTTAGCATCCTTTCTCCACCTTTTCAAGAAGTATTGAGGAAGATCCTTGATATTCCTAGTGTCAAGTACCCCTGGCATATGGCGACATGGAATGCCTATGAACTCAAACCCCTTACAGCTACAGTTTACCATCGAATTAAGTGAATTAAGTGAACTCAATGGCTACCCTATACTCAGAAATTGTGCCCATCTCACCACAGTTGTATAACATGCAATCCATGTATAACTCAAATTCCCTCTCAAACATTTTAAAGACGGCAGGTGTATATACATTGGAAGCTTGCCTAAACATTCGCATAGGTGGTGGCTTCTTTGTACTATGACTGGTATCCACATCAGCCTGCAATTCTGCAGATTGGCGGTCACATAATACTCTTTCAAACTGATTGAAGAAACTCAAAAGGTCAAATTCTAGGGATAAGTGTTTCTTAAGCTCAGTGCCCAAGCTCTCCTGCTGGACACTTTTCATATCAGCACAAAATGCCTCATGGCCATATGGAAGTGCCCATTTCTCCTTAAGAGAACAAATCTGCTAGCCACTGATTATCTACTGGATCATACTTTTCCAACATTTCTCTCCATGCTGTCAAAAACTTGGGCTCATCTTCACAATCAAATAGGCATTTCTTGAAGCTGTAATCTAAGGTTTTTGACCCACGAAATGCTTGACTCAACTGCTGAAGAGCGTTTTGGTAAATTTGCCAGACACAATAACGATGGGCTGTCACAGGCCAACTTGCTGCAACACCTTCACTTATCACAGCAGATCTATCGGTTAACAATGTCTTGGGCTGAGTTCCATTCATTGCCATCTTAAAAGTATCAAATAACCATCTGAAAGCTTCCGTACTTTCATCATAAAGCAATGCAACAGCAAAGATAATAATTTGCTTGTGATGATTCAGACCTTAAACAAAGCAAGTGGCCTACCATAGCCTTGCAATGCATATGCTGAATCAAGACATACCACATCACCAAAGTGGACAAAATCCATGATAGACTTCGAATCTGCCCATAAAAAGTTTGTCAAATTTCCATCATCATCAGATTTTACTGCAAAGAAGAATGAAGGGTTATCATGTTGCATCTTTTGCAGGTAACCTAGAGTACCGCCTACATCACCATAGTGAGGAACCTTCGTAAACTTGAATCTTTTGTTACTTCTACCTTCTAGAGATGTTGCCATGGTGTTTTCAATTACAAGATTTTGCTTGTGGATATTAGCATCAACTAAACCATCAACCAGATCCAGTCCATCATCTTGACCAGTTTCTGTACTTTGTGATGTTGCCACAAGATCAGAATGTGCTGCTGCACCAAGCTGGTGATTGTGGAAGGTAACAAATTCTGTTACATGATATTTGCCATTAGATGCAAGTCTAATGACCATACACGTTGGACAACCGGTTCAGGTCTCTGGGCAAGGCTTCTTTACTCTTTTTGCTTCTCTTCTCTTCTCACGGAAACCTTCTTTTGAACAAACAAACATCCTTCTGGTGATAACATTTTCAGCATTCATTGTCATGCTCACCCTTCTCACATTGAAACCAATTTTCCCAGCATACATGCCGTAAAATTCATATGCCTCATCTTCACTCTCAAATTCTGGCGTCCTCACAGTATCATCAACCAGATTTTCTCTCACAGCCCGTGTTTTAAGCCTGATTTTCTTAGCCTTCAGCATATGCATTGTGGATGCTGTTGCAAGTTGATGGTTATGGTTCGGTACAAACTCCGTCAAACAGTACTTGCCGTTGGCATTAAGTCTAATGGTCACGCTCCCAGGGCACCCAATTCTTGTTTCAGGCCACAGGCACTTTGCTTCTTTGGTGCCCCTCTTCTTCTCCTGAAAACCTTCTCTCGAGCAGACAAACGTTCTCCGAGTGATTATATTCTTTGATGTTATTCAGAGTGTTGATCTCCGGACAAAGAAGCCCACCATCTCTGCATACGCATTGTAGAACTCATAAGCCTCTTTTTCGCCATCAAACAGCATATCTACCTTTGGCAACTTCTTCTCATCACAACTATCAACGTCAGGACTAACATCAGCTGCCGCCACATCCTGCCAATCATACATTACACAGCACAATCAATAAGAACGCGCCAATATATGAATATATCCCTCAACACCTAGATCAAGATAGTCACATAGGCAACGACAAAATTGCAGTACCCCGTTTTGCTGTGGATTTGCAGGATTCACCGGAGGTGGCGGTATGGGCACATGAGGAGGCCAAGGTGAGTATGGAGGAAGGAGGACTACATGTCCCGACGAAGACTGCTGTGCTAATCTCGGGTCAGCGGCAGGATTTGTTGCTGCATGAACAGGCCTCAGGATCCGGACCAATGGCAGCGCCACGAGCACCGGAGCATTTTGGGGATCTTTCACGCTATCCTCGCTATTGCTGGACATTGTGTTCTATAACCTAACTCGTACAACAAGCATACAAAGTCTAATTGATAGAGACCAGTGAAGCTTCTCCTAGATGGCCATCTCGCTGCTCCTTGTCAACTGATTGGAGAAAACAGAAGAAATGGAATGAACAAATGCACAATCAGTACACTGATCTCTCTTCAAGAACTAATAATAACATCCTAGTAGAATGCAAGTATGATTAAGGTCAAACAAATTCTAAAGAAAGGGAAAAACTGTGCTTAGCGGCAGCGCAAAACTAGAAGCTGCACAGAAAAGAATCACAATGGAAGGTCAAAATTGCCACATTTACAAAGAAGACGACCGAGCTTATTGGGAACATCACAGCAAATCGATGGCATACTAAATCAGCTCATCACCGAGGAATCAAAGTAGCGGGAGCCGGGAAAGAACCCACCTGTCCCACCCCCATCCCTCCTCTCCGGCGATCCAAGCCGGACAGGCGGCCACAGGATCACATACAGCCTCGGCGCTGACCCCTCCACCCACTCTCTGTGCTGTTGCCGCTCCACCGCAGCCACCTGCGCCTCTCGATGCGCCCGCCCGAGTCCGCTCGCTCCTCCGCGGGTCGCCACCGGCCACCCGCGCTCGCTTCGCCCGCCGCCTGTCGCCTGGCCTAGTTGCCGAGAGGGGATCTGGGGACTACCGGGCTGAGGAGTAAGAGTAAAGGAGGTGGGTTTTGGGCTATTAGGCCTTCATTCTTGGGCCGAAAGACGTGCACTGGGTCGGCGTCCTAAAAAGAAAAGTGGGCTTCAATGTCGTCCCATACCGTGTGGAAAAGGTAGTTTGATTGGGCCAGCGGCGCGGCATCTAAACGCAACAGAAGCAGACCCCTACCGTTGATTCTCTGCACAAATCTCGAAACAACCCCAATGTAGTTTCTTCCAAAAGTGCCCTGTTCGTGCTACGGTTTCGCAAACTGCAGTGTCTGAAGAGAAGACCGAATACTGACACCGTGGCCACTTGTAGTCGATGTACCAGGCCATGCTAAATTGTTAATTAATGCTCGACCAAATTCAGAATGGGCACCATGCCATGTCCCTATGGACAATGTTTTCCCGTTTTACTTACATGATTACGCAATCCTCCCTGATTTGACAGTCCAAGCAGCTGGCGCGTGCCACTAGGTAAGCCTATACAAATCCCAGTGAATGTCAGGTGTATGCATGTACGTCCGTCCACCTCTGTCCCTGTCGCCGACGACTTACGTGTGACCGGCTCGATGTATCGATCCGTCCCATGTAAAGACACCCTGGATTTACATCTGCGAGATGACCGTGCCCATCTGCACAGCTGCGTTGACATGACGCCTGGGTGACCAGTGCCCGGCTAGAAATCACTATGGGCTTTTAAGCTAGGAGAGATCACCACTAACCTATCGCCAAAATGAACATGAACGTGTACACGCTAGAATCAACACGGATCTTGCTTTTGCTGCGTAGTGTGTCCCATTAATTGCGGAACATTCGTTCGCACACACCGCCGGCAGAAGCCTCCAAGCTGTGTTCGTCTAACCGTCTGCCAACTTGCCGTGTTGCATGCTCTAGACCAGACCAACACTTTCACCAGGTAGTCGAGGTTCCACTTCTGCATATGCGCGTACTGGACGTCTGAACTGACGAGTGACTTCTCACTCTTCTCTTGCTTAGCTTGGGTGCAAAGTTTGCAACGACGACGACGTGCAATTGCGTCGTGCACTCGGGCTAATGCGTGAGTCGTTGGAGACCTGTCCGATCGATGGCCAGGTGCCTGTCGCCGGAGGCTGAATCGCGGCGGTTTCCGGTTGGACGGGACGCTTGCTGGGTCGTCGTACATGCAGGTGTCGAGCGGCGCTTGGCTTGCCGGCTGGCGACGTGAAGAAGAGCAAGCTAACACACACACACACACATGATGGATTGCTCAATACGGTAAATAGAACTTGCAGTGTGTATGACATATAAAAGGGCGTTATCATCTTAGTTTTTTTTTCACCCGCAAACAAAGCTAGGTCAATGGAATGACATGGAGCACTGCACCTTATCCCTATGATGTTGGTGTCTTCTTATACATTATAGCCGCTAGCTAAGTGCACACAAATTTGATATATATTTCGATGGCGGTGAATGGGCTTGGATATATGCCGCGCGTACACTGTACACACATATATGTACGATCACATCATCGTATACTAACGTGTACACGCGTGAGCAAGCCTATCCATGCACGTCATATACGTACGTACGCCATACGTATGTGCAAAGCTAGATCGGGATCGATGTGATCATGCGTTCAGCGATCTAAAATTATTGCAGCCTAGCTATAGCTAGCTAGCTATAGGAGCCAGAACATGACATGAACGCTATGCCTATCCATGAGCAAGCGGATCGGAGTTCTTACGTCAATAGTTAAGCCGATAAAACGGACAGCAGCTACAAATACCGAACGAGATATATATGTATACAAATACCGAACAGGCAGTAGCTACATTGCCAAAGCCTGCTTGCTTTCCACCAGTGGCGGAGCCCAAGAATTTTTGGAGCCCGAACAAATTAATCTTAATACGGTAATCATTTTGCTTAAAAAACTATTTTCAAAATGTACGATATGATGCGTGATGCGGCCAAGCCTGGCTGGAAGTCCGCCCAAGGTAGCCGGGTAGTGGATCCGCTACTGTTTTCCGCCAAATTTATTATTGTGATATCATCTACTCCTAGCTAGGGCTAACTAGCTTAACCAATTGTTCTCGTAACATAGTACTACGTTTTAAAATATAAATATTTTTATACGTTTTTCAAAATGAATTGGAACGGGGTGACTACACTTTATACTGCGCCTGATCAGCATGCAGCTGCTTGCTTCATTTCACGGTTCTGCTCAGTTTCTCATCCTTTACATGGGCGCTTTGTCCCTAGCGAGCCGGCCATTTCATAATCCCGGAAGTGACAAGCTACGTACTCATGGGCAGGGTAGCTGGGCAGGTAATGTAGCTCGCGTGAAATCAGGAGATGGATTCTCGGATTCTCTATTCTGTTTTTTCCAGTTTCCAAACAGGGCACACATGGTACATGGCTTAGCCGGCACGGTGCCCAAGGTTTTCTACAAGTGGCGGTGAACGAGATCTCAACCTGCACCAACAGAACGCCGGCACGTCCCGTAGAAAGAAAAGCACTATATATTAGTGTTACTGCCAACCTAGTAGTAGCAGGAGCTCTGATTAATCAGGAGCCATACTATCGTTGGAACTGGGAGGCATGCAATGCACGAGCTAAGTAATACAGGGTTATGTACATGTAGAATTCTGCTAGTGCTACTGCTATGTAGTTTAAAACATTGATGTACAAATTTGTTGTTTTTTCTTATCCATGGATAATTATGTTCTTCAGTTTAAGCATGTACTACTACTTAGGACATAAACAAAAGTAGATTCGGATACAGGCACTTAGTCAATACAGGTTGCTTAGAGACTATTCTCTTACCATAGTTAAGACAATAAGATTTCTTAACCGTTAATACATAAAAATATTTTTTTATTACCATTTTTTTTCTTCGTCCTCACGTAGCAAACTTTTCTTTAGAACCGACACTAAACCGATGTCATAGGCAGCAACGATTGTCTGTTTCTTCTTCCTTCTTTTTCATGTAAATTTGTGTATCTAGAACCCGCTAATAAAGATTGCGTACATACCTTATACCTGACGATCGATTTGATGGTCCAGGTGCCGCCACTAAACCGCACTTACCTTATACAAATCCGGACCAGTCCTTGTCACCGACCCGTAGATGCCCATTAATTCTCTCTCTGGCATGCATACATGCACACTGGTCCCTGGATCAATTAATTGCTCTGTAACACGTACGCACCCCTGCACTCACAACCCTTGCGCGTTTTGACACAACGACGGTCGTTCTTTTCAAGTACACACCACATGTACAGTACATATATACATACGCAAAGGTAGGAACAGGGACGACGCGATTTCGCGAACAGCGTAAGAATATATTGGTCCATGGTGCACTTGTACGTACAGTCGCCCGATTGCTACACGTACACAGTCGGTGCAAGCCAACAAGCACCGATAGCTAGCAACAAGACTTCGGGCCCGTTCGAATGAGCAGCTAGCGACGGCAACTTCCTCTTCATCTCACTATCTGTATCTCGTCCTATGTGTATATGTCTCGCAGCGCAGTTAGCACGGTCTTCTGCAGTACGGGTCTAAGTGCGCGTCTCTTTGCTGACCAAACACGTATACCTGTAACAGCTATTACTGTTCATGCACCCAAGCGAGTGGCGATTGACGAGTGATATGCCGAGTTATACGTTGCAGCCGTGGACGACGGGACGAGTGGACATTTCGCTTGCGACGACGCGAGAAACTACCCGAGCAGCCGGCGCCTCCGGCCGGACGCTTCAGATTATGCAGGTGTCAGGGCACGTTTGGCTCGCCGGCCGGCGATCGATGTGAGGCCAGGCAGCCCGGAAGTCAGGGGAGACAGTACACTGTACGAGAGTCCTTTTTTGGAAGACATTAGAAACATCCATCTAATTAAGTTTAGGATAAAACGATCGATCGGTTTTTTCTTACGTAACATCAATCGGTATAAATCTTTTCCATGTTCAATGTGCAGGATACATGTGAAGTAGATAGAGATAGATAATTAACATACACGAACGGCACATGGCTTTAATTTAGTATTGACCTGCAGCACAAATATATCCATGGCAGATGTGTATATATGGCGTCAGTTACAGGGACGGCCCTGACTCCATGTGTTGCTATCTTCTTTTATCTTGTTTCCACCGTGGCCTCTGTCCTATGGCCTTTAGATACATGTGTGCACTGATGAACCGGTCATGCACTTGCATCAAATTAATGCGTGTATACGAGTAAGGTCAGCCATACATAAGATAGATCTCTCAGTATCGCCGATAATTTACTCTCCAGTCAAACTGACCCTGCAGTTTTGCTTCATTCATTTAACCAACCCATTCTTACTCTTGTGTTTATCCCCAGGAAAAAAAACTTACATCTTAATCTTATCGTGATACATCTAACCATTTATTAATTGCACTTTTAATATCGATCTAACCTCACATGGTTGGTTAACTATGTCCCATGGCCGTTTGATATATTTATGAAATCATGGTGATGATTTAGATTTTATAATAAATAATTTGTATGATGTGTTTTATTGAGATTAAGATATAAATGTTGTGTTTGAATTAAATTCATAAAATTGGTAAACATTATCGGTCAACTGTGTGAATAGTATCAATTAGATCGGTGAACGGTTATCGGTTAGACCGATAAATAATTCTGGTCCAATCGTATGCAGGAAAACGGTCAGATCGAGAAGCCTAATGGTCGGACCAACAGAGTACCCAAAAGAGTTATTTTTAATTGATTTATTGGTTTATAATGTTTGATTCATGTTATGACTTCTATATATTCAGTGTGAGTTAAATTAAGTGAGAACTTATGCTTGGATATAGTTGAGACATCGGAAGTTGTTTATGTGTAGGTGTTGTTTGAGATCTCGAGAATATTGCTGGTAATGGATTGAGACAAGGTTTAGCAGAAGTTAAGGTACAGTTAAGGTGATCACGTGTAATACTAAAGACTAAAGAACAATGTACGTGAAGGCGAAGTTTTCATATGGCATATAAGAGAGATTGTGTGCGTATGAAAAGCGGAGTCAAATTCGAAAAGAGTCCGAGTTTAGAAAGATGGAGTTCAAATTCGTGTAGAGATAAGTTGTATACTTGTAAAAAAAGTTTTCTATAGAATTAGGAATGGTACTCCTAATAGGATTCGGAGTATAGATATGTAATGTAAGTCATAAGGTATCGCTTTTAAAAGAGAAAATTTAAGATTTAGATTTAATTGTCAGTTTAATTAAAAGTTAAGAGTAGAGTGTTTTGTATGTATTTTATAGACATATCTTAATAAAATAAAGTTGATATAATTTTAAAAGTTTTGTTGAATTTTGATATATTTATCGATATTGTTTTTCTTTATTAGTAGAGAGCCGGATCAAACAGTTGAACCAATGACACTATAACGATTGGATGGATGACAAAGCAACTTGAAGATATACTATGGTCGGACGGGAGGCATAAACCCGACCGTACCAAAGATATCAAAGAGGTTTGAGATTTATATTATAGTAAGATTAATTTTATTAATTAGAGTAGCTTAATTTCACTAAAATGTTTTAGTTTTTAATAATTCTATCATTTGTCATCACTGTTAGATGTATTCATTATGTTGCATCCTATAATATTTGTGCACAGCCGGAGTACTACTTGGCATAAACGGCCGCGAGAAATCGGGAGATCGATGGATTCTCGCATGTGTGCTGCACAGAGCATACAGCTGCACGCTCCTTGAAATTTTCTAAAAATGGCGGTGAACAAGGATACCACCATGGCGTATCTACACGTAGCCTCTAAAAGCCGACCGGCTTGCTCCTACTAGCTCCAGGCCGTACGATCGAGCTGTATTTACGACTTTTGGCTAGTTAATTTCGGGGAATTTTTTCATTACATGTAAGCAGGGCCGGCTATATAGTTTTAAGGCCTAAGCGCACTCGGTACTATGGATGTAAATTTTTTTTACTTACAGAATATATGTTGTAAACCATGTATTCTATAAGATAACATAATCACAAAAATAAACATTATTGATATAATAAACCAAGTAGAGGTATTTAATTCTCAATAAATAATATGCAAACTAAAAGAACATAGTATAAATACCTTAAATAAAAAGATAAGAAATATTTGATGTTTGTAAAAAAAGGAACTTTAAGATATTTCTTGATGCAAAATCATCAAGGTCAATATTCAGATCAATGTTATCTAAGATATTTTTCTCATTGTTTTTTCCTTTTCTGAGCGTAGAAGCATTCTTAGCTTTGAAATTGGCAAACTGTAAAGTAAATTAAACTAAGAAAAAAATTCTAACATAATTTTTGGACTAAATAGATTATAATCTAAAGTCTATAGATTGCAATTTGCAATCCACAGATGAGAAGCTAGCGACGCACCTGGATTGCAGACCTACTTCCTAGGCTTTAGTGATGGCTGCTGGTTGCTTGCTTTTGTTCATCGTGGATGGAGACATTAGGAGAAGTGGACGCAAAGTCACACTATGCCACCATCGTAGTTAGGGACAAAGGGGAGAGAGAGATCACTAGAACCAGAAACCCAGAAGAGGAACCAATGCAGTCATCCTTGCTCTCAATCTCAATCATCATGGACTCACGGAGTCATAGTGACATGGTCCCATATGGTGTGTCTTGATCTGTGCCTCCCTCTCTAGCTACCTACCGATATGAGTTGTGGTGATGGGCCTCCCTCCGCTCTAGGCCCTAGGCGGTCACACCTCCTGCTAGGCCTAGAGCCAGCTCTTGTATGTAAGACACATGTGCAAATAATCACTACATATGACACCAAATTTTCGTAGCTATTAGTACATTTCATAACATAAGAGATGAAAACTAGCAATAAATTTATATTTCCTAGCTTCACTAAAATCCTAATAAAAGCTCACATTTTTTTACACAAAAGATGCATATACAAACACATCACTAGACACACACATGCCATACTCTAGCACCCCACCAGTGTGCCTTCTAATACATTGGAAGAGTGTCTATCCTTTTATTAAAGTCCTATTAAAAACACAATCATATATGTGTAATATTCTTAGACACCGGATTTGAGCTATAACTTCCACGACTCCACTGCTACATCACCAGTGCTTTACTCTAGGGGAATCGGTTTATATTGGAGGGGCTTAGAGTTTTTCTCAAATAATGTTACTCCTAGTTTTAAAAACAGTTGAAAAATAATGCACAGTGCTGTGGATTTATCACTCAATGAATATCACGCTCGTATTAGATTCATACATATCTAAGTAAAGAATAAATTTAGCAGTGTAATATTGCCTATGGTATTTTATAGCTAGTTTTTTTTTTGCAACAATGAGCATAAGTTTGAAAATTTGAATGATTGACATATGCTTCGCTGAAGCGGCAATCCAAGTCACTTCTAAGGGGGTCTCAACTGTCATGTAGGCTGAGGCCACATGTTTGAAATGTGCTTTTCTCACAATGTAAAGTGGTCTTAATGTGCTTCAATTTTTTATACTTTGTATTTCAATTATTGTATTTTTTAATTTACATGAAAGTTCAAAATTTACAAAGCGGCCGAGACGGTCTCCTATTCTCCATCTCCAAATCGTTCGTGCAATCGTGCCTACGTACATACGGCTGTGCTGCATGCACCATACCTTCGGATGAGACAGACGAGTTTGCGTGCGGGAACCGAGCTAGCGTCGCGCGAGGTTAACGCGTGGTGGTGGCGCCATGCCATCGACGTTTCGCCGGCTTGCGAGGCGGTGCGAGGCCGCCGCCGCCGCCGCCTCGCGCGTGCGGGTTTGGTCGCTTTGGATGAACCGTCGCTGTCACGGGGATCCGCCGGGTCCAACATGTGCGCGCGCGGCCGCCGGCTAGGTAGCAAGCTTGCCCTGATTAGAAGCTAGTATTATATACTTCTATGAGTCGTGTCATGATAGGCTCGTGGCTAGCTAGCCCGATATTACATTAACTGGTCGTAGCTAATTGTTCAATTAAGCTGTAGTTAGAAATATATAATACCACTGAAATTGTGTACTGGTTGCCTTGATAAGAGAAGGCTACAGGCTGCGTACGTCAGTACACTTCATTGTTTATTATCATATTTCAGGGACATTTGGTCGTGTTGGAGCTAATTCAAGTGATTAAATTAGACTATATATGATCACCAATTTTGCTTACATGGAATTAGTTGACTTACCGATCGGTTGAAGATGAGCTCATTAATGTCGCTTTAGATACGTCGGTGTGGAATTGGCGCTGAAGAAATCATAGTAGCAAAACGTCGATGACACAAATTACCGTACGGTAGTGCCTCCCTTGGAGCCCTAGCCTACAATGAGTGGCAATGGAATTCACCCTTCGATCTCCCTTCAACGTTCATCAGGATCGATAGAGTTAGGGTTTGGAATAGCTAATCCGTCCGTAGGTTGTCCTCCGTCAAGAGTCTATTTCTCTTTTATTATGCACTGATGGGATAGAGGGCGTTTTTGAGAGGAGAAAAGGACATGCCTGATCATCACGAGTGAGTCAGGAATGTGCACGCAAGCCTGAAGACTCGGCATTATTATGCACTCCAAGCCCAACGCACTTCTCTCTAGCTTGGTCAGTTAGAAGATCAACCAATATTCTCCCATTTGATATTAAGGCTAACGAGTCCGGTCTTGGTAGAATAGTTAACTAAAGCAATATGTCAAAACAGCAATTAGCGTGCCACTATGACGATGGTACCTATAGTTCACTACAATGCCTTAATAGGAATCAACTTACTCTTATTAGGTGTTAATTGATTCTTATGCCCCTATATCTAGGATCTTATTAAAGACATTACTTTACACATGTGCTGGCCAACAACATGAATCTTAATTAAACTAAGTTATAAGCCTTTGTTGTGTAGATACATGAGCGTCATCTTAACATCATTTTAATAATTTTGATTCTAGGACATATTTTTCACATCATAATGTCATTGTGTTGGTATGAACACATGACATTGTTACTCGAATAGAAAACTATGGTTCTACAATCTCATTATTGTAGTACAACGAATGGTTTAGAAAAGCTATTAACCACTCTTAGTTTCAAAAAAATAATCATAAGTCATATGTCTGCTCGATCACTTTATTATATGTCACAAATTTAGTCTATACATTAAATATCATTGGAGATCTTAACCATAGATATTTTCTTCTCATGTAAAGATGATAATCATGACTTAATGTGGATATCATCCACACGTCCTTGAGAAATGAATATATGAGTAACTTAACAATATCATCAAAGTTTGTTATTTGTGAAAATGCCATCATAAGTGTCTTACAAGTAATGTAATGTAAGACATTTTAATACATAAACATTAATTACAAGTTTTAGACTTAACTAAAATCTGCTAAAATTTCCGATACATAATACCAAATCTGTACGCATTTAGGCTTATTCGTTGTAAAGTTTCTTATAGCTGAAGCATAGGGAACAAACTTTACTTCATCTGATCAACTAATTCCCCTTAATTAATAGATAAGATGTAATATAATCTTACATTATATTATATCTCAAGTTCTTTGTTGTTGTAAAGTCTAGTACTCCTTTAGACTTAAAAGTAAAATCTGTTCATTTGATGCATATAATGCTTATGTGCATGCTAATGGGACATTGGTATATAGAGTACTAGTATGGTCAATTTTCACCCTTATAATTATCCACCTCATTTAATTGGATTTGAACTTACTAATTACCTTATGGGATTTAAAGTAATATTATCTATTGTTGATGCTAGAATAATACCCATAGATGATTTTTCTAATATTGTAATATTTATGTGGCTTGCCTTCTACAGCCAATATCTTAGGTTTTGCTATGTACAGCTTATGCAAGTCAACGTAATAATTACAATTTAAATATCTATACACTGGAATAACTAGCATCATGACAATTAGAATAAGTTGGTCTAGATGAGTGAGTCTCTTTTAGAGGCAAGAAATGTTATTATGCTTATGCTTAATTTCTCTTTCTCATGATAACTCATTTTTTACCGGCCTTAGTCGCTAATACTTGAGTATACTTTAAAAGTCATACTAATTTTGTATTCATGTCTTCACATTATTTAACTCCTCAAGAAATTTCTAATGTTCATAGATAAATACTTTATGTCATAAACTACTTAAATACATTATGAGAAAAAATTGTACATAATGAAACTCTTAACATTAAGTTCTCATGGATTACATCATTATTCTCAAACTCTCACATGTTTCATCATTCTCTAAAGACATGTCTAATTATAGACAACTGTACCAATTTTAATTAAATTAGTAGGAATTTAGTATGACTCCTAGAAAATATCCATAGAGATATATAGAGAGCATAAGAAAGAAGTATAATAAGTGTATCTCCCATAATATCTTTCTTCTTTGTCTAATAACACTATTTAACATAATGTTGATTTTCTAACTCAGCTTTAAATTTTTTAGTGCCTTAGAATAGTCATTAATGAAGAACATAATACTTTAGTGAAAGAATACATCAGAGTTCGTGATATTTCATGGTAAAACAAACTTTAGAATTTAATATTTATCTACTGGCTTTAGAGACTTTAGAATTAGTAATGGTGATGTAATGAGACATAATCTTCTAATTCAGCTTTAAATTTTCTAGTGATTAGAATAGTCATTAATGAAGAAAATAATACTTTAGTGAAAGAGTACATCAGAGTTTGTGATATTTCTTGATGAAACAAAACTTTAGAATTTAATATTTCTCTACTCGCTTTAGAGATTTTAGAATTAGTAAGGGTGATGTAATGAGACATAATCTTCCCATTCAAAATGTGACTTAGGCAATAATGTCATAATTTCGATGATGTCTCATACAATATATAACACCATAAACAACATAATTGTAATAGAGAGTAAATTGAAATCTGTCTCACTTGAAGGTGAGACTCACAACTTTATTATTGAATTTAATAAATACCCCTTATTATCAAACTCAAAACTCAATTTTGTAGCCATACTTACAAATGGAAACAAGATTTCCAAATATAAAGTACAAAACAAAATGAAATAATAAAGGCTCTTCCTAGACTAAGGAAGGATCATCTATTATCTCCTCATCAAGCTCATTCCCATTCAGGTGGCTTTGCTCCTCTTTTCTTGTATTGAATAAGTGTAGTGTATAATTACACCTAAGTCAATTTATCAAGAATTAAGGATATTATGTTTTACACAAACACATCATAAGTATGGGCAATAATATAGTAATTAATAATATTACCCTTGTGAGAAAGCTATTTTTTTAAAGCCTTCGTATTCATTTTGCACGTACCCAAACTTATGACAAAGCTTGCAAATGACCCTGGCAGTTAGGATTGGGCGCTTTATTTGCCTTTTTATTCCCCTTAGATTTACAAGAAGTTTCATGCTAGTCATTAGGCTCATCGTTACGGTTCTCATCAGTTTTTTTCTAGCTTTAGTGAGGAGACATTGCTCATTCCACCTTTCAGCCCTTTGACGCTCTTCCTCATTAACAATATAACTTATTAGCTCATCAATCAACCATTCATCCTCCTGATAGCTTATTTTGAAGGATTCATAATATGGTGGCAATGAGTTCATAATGAAATAGACATAAACGCTATTAGAAATAGCCATGCCCATAGCTCTCAGTTGCCTAACCATACTAATGATTTACATTGTGTGTGACTTTATACCGCTCTCACTATTATAGCAGGATTTGTGCAAACTTATGATGAGAACACTTGAATGAGTGTTAGAGGAAGTCTCAAAGCTTTCCTTCACATTGGTCATAAAATCCTTAGCTATATTAGCATTTGAAAAGCTACCTCTAATGCTAAGTGAAATTGAATTCTTAATAACCAAATAGGCTCATGCAATTTACTTCCTCCCATATTTCCACCCTCTTCTTATAAGCCATTTTAACATCAGGGGCTGCATCAATTAGGTGAGCAACAGAAGCATCTTCTCAAACAACAATATCATAATCAAGAAGACTAAGAGTAATTTGCAACCTTTCCTTTCATTCTTAAAAGTTTGTACCACTATGTTGCTCAATGTTACTTGTTTGATCAACAATATTATTCGAACATGAATTTAATGGCAAATGACATTAATGAACAAGAATGAATGTGCATAATTAACTCCACATCAACATAATATTTTAGAAAACGACATCATTATAATTAAGCGCATTAATTATATACACAATTAAATAAGACTTTTACTCCATAGCACTACTTAGACATAAATGAAATAAAATATGTGCATAAATATAAGGATTCACTCTCTAGTTGGGCCAAAACAGAGTAAACCAATGATTAAAATAGAATACATTAACTATGCACATAAATAAAATTATATTCCATAATACCATAAGGCAAGATGGAATAAAATATTAAAATATAAAATGACAATTAACGTGCACAATTGCATAAGATTTTCATTTTATCTCACCATAGGGCAAGAAATAAAGCTAAGTATTAAAATATCATCAAAATTCACATAATCATAAAATTCTACCTCATAATACCATTGGGACAAAATGAAGCAAAATTGACATTATTATCTAAATAAAGAAAATACTAAATTGCAACTTTCATCAGGCCGAAATGATAAAGGAAATTAAAATAAATATTCGAGCCAAACTTCTCATTAGTTACATTTATCTAGAAATAATCTTAATTGAATAAGAAAAATTTATAATGCAATTTCTAGGCATTAAATAATAGCACAAAGTGAATGAGAAAGCACTTATGTAAATGGATAAACATTAATTCGGGCAAAAAAATTTTAAAAAACTAAATTCAGCCCATAGGTCGGCCGTGGCCCAGAAGTGCGTGCCGGCCCATTACCGCGTGTGGCCCATTAGCGCGCGTGTGGCCTAGCATGCTCGTAGGCACTACTGCTGGAGTTATTGGATCTTGATCAATGGCTAGGATGGCCCGAGGCTGACCGATGCGGTGCGGAAGTGACATTTTGATTGGACGGCTAAGATCGATCACACCTAGATCAAAATGTTGTTTGTCCAAAACCCTAGCCTCATTCCCTTTTTTTTCCCTCCCCGATTTCTTCAGTGCAAGCTGAGTAACGACAATGGTAGTGACCCGACGAGTGGTGCTAGTGGAGCGGTGGTGATCCACTTGTGCATGGCGTGCTAATGCCATACACCAGTATGGTGGGATTGCAAGACAGCACCGTGCAGTGAGATGTCACAACCAAGTCAAGCTAAGCATTTGTGCAAGCTGAGTTAGTACCACCGTGTTGATGTGCACACGAGGCAGATCGGACTGGGCAAAGGTGTGCGCTGAGAAGGAGCACAAGCATGAGCCAATGGAGCTCCGATACGATAGCACGCGAACACACTGAGGTATGAGAGCTCTGCTTAGCTCTAGTGCAGATTTTTTGGCTCATTGGAGTGTATTGTTAATGGTCCACCAAGCATGATAAAGAGCGTGTTGGGCGCCAAATTTCGCGAGGGCTGATCGAACTGGGCCAAGATGTGAGTGAGCCGGCAGAGGTTAGATCAAAGTTGGCGGTGTCTTGTTCACGCAAAGACCTGAGAGTTCTACTTAGCTCCAATGCAGTTCCTTATCTTCGAGGTTTGAGGGCGTGGCAATCAATTTGACCCTGCAATTAACAAGAAGATAAACCGATAAGTTAGTCGCCCGATGAGTCAATACGAAATTCTACTATCAGCTGGTCTCCGATAGGGTTGAGATAGTTATCGGTCGTATCTGATGTACTCCTGCTATCGGCTAGTTACCAATAAAGGCCAAAGCACTAGTCCATCAATTGAAAAAGCCGATGAAGGTGTAGATAGATGGCGACGAAGGGAATAAAAAAACACACCCACTGTAGGCTGTTGGCGCTCTAGAATAAAGTGGTCGATATGCACTATGCAGACTTTTGCTATCGGTTGGGTGTCGATAGAGGCTTAATAAGATAAATAACCCATCGGCTGCAGAGTCGATGATGCTCTTGAATATAGTGGTCGATGAGTATTATGTGTAATCTTTCTATTGGCTGGTTGCCGATAAAAGCTGTAGCATTCATTCATCGGTTGGAAAGCTGATCAAGTCATATGAGATGGCGCTCCGAATAATATAAAGGACCCATCAATTGTAAAGTCGATGGTGCTTTGAATATAATATGTGATGGATAGTAAGGAGTGTGACTCGATCTTTCGAAGATACAAGAGGCTAGATCAGACGCGCAGACAGAAGGAACGAATAAACCCATCGGGCAATTGAGCCGATGAGAAGAATTCTCTAAAGATATATGTATATCGGTTGAGAAGCCGATACAATAGGCATGAGGCTTAATGTGTAGATAACCCATCAGTTGGCTGCTCCAAAGAAATGTTCGCGTAAAGATCTATCAACCTATGACCCAATCTATTATCAGCAATATAGAAGTCAGATCTAATTAATGCAGCATAAGATTAATTGCAGTAAAGGAAGCTTGATAAGCTAATAGAACCACACGAACGTGATGTGATGCACCCGATCAGACTAAGAGATCGGATATAACCAATCCGTTTTAGATAGAATGGATACATCAAGATAGTAGCGGGACTTACCCCTTCACCAGATATCAAACTTATCCAATGTAGCCCTACGTCAAGGGATAGAATCCACGGTAAAAACATAGATGAACTAGTGTGGGATGCGTCGAGATTGTATTTGATCTGTGTTGGATGATTTATACCCTAGAGTTACAGGAGTCTGGCGCGGTTATGAACAACCTCCAAACATTATTTTCTAAATATAAAAGGAAAACTATCTCTAATAAGTTAACAAAACTAATTAAACCTGCCTATCTTATGAGATATATTCTATATAGATAAAGTATCCCACAATGATTTTTACGGCTCCTACTCATACTCGGTCTCATTTGGATAACCTTCCGTCTTTGACTAGACCAAATCTATCATCAAATCGTCCGATTGTATCTTTCCCTGTATCAATCAAACTCTTTACATAAGTCGATTGGCTCTCCAATTTTGTCTATGGGGCTTACCAAATTTTGGTGCAAACACACCGAGCAAGGTACAACGGCGGCAACCATGGAGAGCTGTGGGCTAATGCCTTGACCTCATGTGGTGAGCTGATGTAGGCGCAAAGCCTGTCTGAGATGGTGTGAGGGTGCGAACACAGCGGTGCTGAAGCCATGTATGCCTTGCATAGACATGGTAGCAGAGCATAAAAGTACGTGTGCATGGGCGGTGCATTATGCCATGTGTGGCAGACTCCGATGACCCAAGTCCTCGATCAGGTAAGCCTTAGCTCAAAACTATTATGGTTTCTCATCGATTCAGGATTTTGTCAGTTCGGGATTGACTTAATTTGGGATTTGGGGTTGTTAATTTTAGGGAATTTATAAGATTAGGGTTTTGGATTTGGGAAATTTTGGGGATTTTCTTAATGTTAACCCCTTATGAGTCCCCTCCTTCTAATTGCTACCCAAGCCATTAAAAATTGAACTAAAAGTGGCAACTTGAACAAAAATTGAGCCTTAAATTTGATCAAACTGAACATGATTCACAAAATTGGACTTAATTGCAACATGAATAGCAAAAACATGAACCCTCGAACTAGAACAAGCCGACGTTAGGAAACTTGATGTGACTTTTAGTGTCTTCATGAACCAGAGTGATGGAACAAGTGTAGGCCTAAGAAGGCTCTAATACCATAATGTTGGAGTTGATTTTTAAATATATTAACTTAGCCTATGCATGATCACCAATTTTGTTTATGTCGAATTAGGTGGCTTACTGACTGGTTGAAGATGAGCCTATTAATATCACCTTTAGATACGTGGGTGTTGAATTGGTGCTGTAGAAGTCGTAGTAGCAGAACATCGGTGACGTAAATCACTGTGTGGTGGCGCTTCTCTTGGAGCCTTAGCCTACAATGAGTGGCGATGGAATTCGCCCTTCGAGCTCCCTTCAGCGCTCGTTAGGATCGACATGTGAAATTATTGTTATGATTAATTTTTTTAATGAACAATTGGTTTTGTAAATAATTTATTTAATAAAAATTGGTTTAGAAATATTTATGGTATTGGTATGAGTGTGTGCGACTAATGTGGATTAGATTACGATATTTGTGTCTTGAACTGTTGCTTTGTATATTTGTGTGTAGTTGACTTGAGGTCAAATTTGCTTAATGATGATAATCAGGGCTACGCTAAGAAAAGAGTAGAGGTATATCACAATTAAAATGTTATGAGATAAAGTTGGAGGTCGATAATATCGAAGAGCCGAGATCTAGAACAATTAATTATAACCGGTAACGAGATTAGATATAATATGGTATACGGTAGATAAATACCGTATAAGGAGTTTTTCATAAAGAGCTTATAAATTATGTGTACGCGAAGGAAGTTAGTGAAGAACAAAAACTGAAGGAAAAGAGATTGGTTTTCTGCTACATTATCGGGGTATCGTACCTAGCAGCTATACGTGCGTACTTTAGCATGGTTATATGTGTGAGTGTTGGCTAGCTCGGTACAGGTGTACACGCATGTGTGTCAGTACTGGAGCGACAGCAGCTGAAGCAAGGCGTGCGTGGCAGCGGCTGGTTCGGTGCACTGGCTCTCACGGTTGGATAGCTCCGGATACGTTCACCCACACGGGTCCGGCGCGCAGGAGCGCGAGACTGAAGCCGCGTGGGATTTTGATACGGTGACAGGGGCGGAGTCCGTTTTGGTGTTGTGCCGGAATTTGGATTGAAGATAATTTTGATAAATTATAAAAGGTTTGGAAAGTAAGTGGTTAAGTTATATTAGAATTAAGTTTTATAGAAAATTTTTAGATATAAATAGATGAGATATTAAGATATTAGAGGATAGCTTTTAGATAAAATAAAAATTAGGGTTTAGATATGAATTATGAGTTTAGTTGAAAGTGTTTAATATGTAATTTATAGACATATTTTGATGTAATAAATCAATATATTATTTAAAAAGTTATCAACTTTTGAGATTTAGATTTTTTTCTTTTGTTATAAACGATAGAACTGATATGATATGTTAGTGGTGGTTAAATCAGATGAAATACAACGGTCCGACTAATAGAAAAGCTACGGTCGAATATAAATGTATACTACGGTCAGGCTGAACCCAGTTAAAACATACGCAACCCGGTTAAAACATACGCGCAAGCCTAAAAACTCGATGTCTTCGTTAAAAGTTTATGGGGTTAAAGTAGACCAAGCTCAACGTACTTTTTTCTGGCTCGATCACCACCCGAGGTGCTTGCCTAAGACGAAGACACGATTGCGCGAGGTAGGTAGAACGTGACCGATCGGACCACTTAGTGCGTCGTACATGGACGCGCGCACGGCGGAAATTAACAACTGCACCACGTACGACGCACGCACGCACGCACGCACGGTGGAAATTACCATTACCGCTCGCGCGCGCGCGCCGGCCGTTCACCGCACGTCGGTCAAAACGCTCAACACCTGTGCTGCTACCGTGCTACGTGCACCTGTCGAATCGGCAATCGCCAATATTAATCTCGATCGAGATATGCAGTGATCCGTCGCCTTAAGCTTACTTACGTGTGCCCCCAAATTACTAGCTAGTAAGTGATATCCAATAACCACCGTTAGCTTATCAATCATGGAAGCTACTAGAGACGTGCACTTGCGTGCCACATATGTCCCACACGGGGGTCAATATAATGATGCCTACGAATTGTGTGCTCAGGACCATGCGAGCACTGGAACATTGGTAGTTTGCTACGGGTGTGTGTGGTTGCAGATGAACTGGCAGGTAGGCCAAAACTGCAGGCTACTGATAAAACAGAGACTAATCAGATCGCCTCACCTAATTCTTGAGCGGTCAGTGCGCCAGGGCAGTGCAGCTGTGCAGGGCACACGACTAGTTCGACAGGCTGCCGTGTAATTAGGCCAAAGCTAGCAAGCGCAGCGCACCAGCAATATACGCATGCTGGTTAATTAGTACAAGTCGATTTGCCGTGCGCCATCGCCGGAGCCGCATGACGTGTGGCGGCGTGTCGATGCGGCCGTACCAGCTGCGCGACGTGGTCGTGTACACGTGCACGCTGCCCCTGCATCCTTCACATGCTCGTTCTCTTACACGTTGCGCTGTGAAAGAAAAAAAAGTGTGTGGATACGTGACCGTGTTGCCGTCCGTGTTCGTCCGCGAGTACCGGAGCGCATGCATGCGCGCGAGCAGTTCGTGTTCGTTTCCTTCTTGTTTGTTCGGGTCGCGGCACGGGAGACGGGCCCCGAGAGAGAGGCAACGGTGATGATGTCAGCCTGACGTGGCGCGCTGGGCCAGTCCAGCTCAGCGAGCTCCAACCGGGTCAGACAAAAGCCGGAGAGGCGTCCCGAGGCCGGCTTACGTGGGGCCCAGCGTCGCCGCGCGGTTCGCATCCAACGGCTCTTTTTTTGACCGTTTGAGCCTGGCACATTGCCTCTCCCATCATTTCTCACGCATACCAGCCTTTGTAACGACCCCACGTGGCCCGTACTACCCACTGCCTTCCAATCCTGGCCGTTCGATCATTTCACGTGACATCTTGAGCGGCGCATTGCATTTTTTTAGTGAACTTACGGTGCATTAGGCTCTGCTAATAGGGGATTAAGTCAGTAAATCTCTCTGCAAACTGCAGGGACACACGGTGATGACGACGTGTTGACGACCACATGTCGCCACCGGCCAAACACCGCGCGGTCACTCGGCACACAGGCTACACAGGTCGTGTGATCTAGACAGTTCCGGTGGAAGAAAGCGGTGCACGCTAAGCCGGAAGCGAAGGAACCACACGGATCTCCCACCGTCCAAGCACCCGGATCCGACGGCTCACGCGTCGCCTCGAGCGAGTCGTGCCCGCTATAAGTGGCCGACCCGCCCACCGCCGCCTCGACTCCTCGTGACTCCCACACATCGCTTGCTCTGCTTCGCTTCGCTTCCGCTTCCGATTCCGCCGCGCGAAAACGTACGGCCAACTGAGGAGAGTAAGCGGCGGCGACGACGGCGGTGGGGTTGGGTTCGATTTGGGGGCGAGATGAGGTACGTGCGGACGGTGAAGGCGGCGACGGCGGCGGCGGCGGCGGTGCTGGTGGCGTTCGGGGTGCGGCTGGCAGCGCCGGCGGCGGCGGGGTTCGTGGCGGACGAGCTGCCGCGGGCGCAGGCGGCGGCAGCCACGTGGCTGACGCCGCCGTACCTGTACCTCGTCATCAACGCCATCATCTTGTCCATCGCGGCGTCGTCGCGGTTCCATCCTAACCGCCCGCAGGCCGCCCCCGCCGCGGCGGCTGCCGACGATGCGTCCTTGGTGCAGCCGGTTCCGGTTCCGGTTCCAGTGCCAGTGGCGGTGCCCGCGCCGGTGGTGACGATGGCGATGGAGGTGCCCGTTGTGCCGGTGCCGGAGGTGATGGCTGCTGAGCCCATTCCCGTGGAGGTGACGGTACCGGAGCTGGTGAAGACGGCGCCGGAGGTGGAGGAAGCGGAGGAGAACTTCACGATCTCGAGGTCGCCATGGACGCCGCGGCGGAGGAGCACTGATGCGGCGGAGGTAGAGAATGAGGCGTTCCCGTTCGCGGATTTGACCAACTCGAGGGAGAAGCCGCTGGTGTCTGCTCGATTCGGCTGGAAGCCGGTCAAGGCGAGCCCAGAAGGTAACAAATCAGGAATTCTCCTATAATTCCGTCTTATTCTTGCTAATTCGCCATTAATTGAGCTCGCTGAATCCTAGCGAGAAAGGAGATGTTTCGTTTGATACCAATGGGGGATTGGATTGGCGATGTGGTTGCAGGGAGCAGGGCACTGGGGGTGTCACGGCCGCGGAAGGAGCAGACGCTGGAGAGCACGTGGAAGGCCATCACAGAGGGGCGGGCGCCGCCGCTGGCGCGGCACCTCAAGAAGTCGGACACCTGGGAGACCCGCCCCGGCCGCCGCCCGTCCGGCGGCGGCGAGGACGCGGCCCCGCCTGCGAGGACGATGCGGAAGGCGGAGACGTTCAACGAGGCCGCCGGAGGAAGGAAAGTGCGGCGGGAGCCGTCGCTGGGGCAGGACGAACTGAACCGGCGGGTGGAGGCGTTCATCAACAAGTTTAACATGGAGATGCGGCTGCAGCGGCAGGAGTCGCTCAAGCACTACAACGAAATGATCAGCAGAGGCAGCGTTTATTGACGAATGCAGAACAGCAGCTCGCTCGATGGCAATAACAAGAAAGCGTTTATCGGCCGCCTTTTTTTTTTGGCTCGTTTTTTTCTTTATTCCTTCAACTATCAGTTGGGTAAGAAATGGTTTTGTTCAAGAATGATAGTGATAATACACAACAGACAAGACTGTTCATGTAAGGGGTGACAGATTAGTGAAAAAAACCACCCAATTTCTATTGGGGGACAGATTAGCCCTTTGCTTACCGGGCTTAGTTCGTGGCACACGTTTACTTCTTTCGTGAGACGTACACTTCAAAAACACTCGATAGCTATGACGCAGCATATCTATGGGCCCAAGATGTCAGTGGCACTTGTGGCAGAGGATACCGATCGATGTATGACTGTATGTTGTTTCGTGTGCTTCTCACATGAAAAGTTTAACTGAATAGGCTCCACAAACGCACAAAATGATATGGTTTTGTTTGGTTGTAACTTTGCCAAACCACAACTTACACCAGGTGTGCCGATCAGGCTATCATTAGCCACAACTTTGACAAAATTAGTCAAGAATACAAGTTTCGAACATATGGAGCATTGGAGCTGTGTGGATAAAAGTGTAGCTAGGCACACCCGTAACGGTGAACCGAATGGACCTCTAAGGAACTTTGTACCGTAAGATATGATCAGGTGTGAGGTCTAAGAAACTGTATCGCCTAACATATGATGTGATAAGATGTAACAAGTTCAGGTATCCAATAAAACACCACCAAACTAGTACCACAAAGAGCCGAAGACTGTAAGACTGCTGCCAAGAGAAGCAACCCTCAGTCTAGATGGTGGAGGAAGGATGATATCATGAACAGAGTTGCAGGACGAGAACATAATTCCGCGGGTTTGAGTACGGATAAACTCTGATGGTAAACATTCATCAGAATACAATATACATAGAATGCATGCTACAATGCCAATGAGGGAAACCCCGGTAAGCAGCATATAAATCCTCTCCTTGCACAGGGGATGAATGATCCGGCACATGAATAAATTTGCCCAGAGGAACATGCAGTCGCCCAAGGGGCGCCGCTCTTACACTACATCAATACAAGCCGCCACCCGCCTAGGCAAACACCAATGGGTTCTACAACACGGACGCATGGTTCTATGGTATGATAACATTAAAACTGGATCTCTCCCGCAACAGCAAACTAGATCTTTGGTATAGAAAAGTAACATCTACAGAGCTACACTACAAATCCACCCGCCACATTTCTCCATTGGTATATAGACATTTTCTTTTTCATCGGTTATCTATCATTGTTTTCGCCGGTATGACTTCCCTTTTGGGCAACCAAACCTAAGTTGGGTTGTCCCTGAGAAGTCTCGTCGCATCAGATTTCGGTGACTGCTCTTCTTCCCGCTCAGGCTGACTGTTCAGGTCAATCTGGTTCTTGATAGGAGAGGTCCTCTTATTGTCAACGGCCATGTCTTCAGGACCTTCGCTGTTGGTATCTGCTTTCTGGGGAGAGCTAGTACTGGTTGGAGGAGCACCAGAGCCAGATTGTGGAACTGGCTCGCTGGATTGGCCTGGCTCTTTTTTGCGAGGTACCCCAAAGTCCTTCTCTGACTGCTGGCGCTTCTCACGCCGCATCATGAGCGTCCTGAAACGGCGTCGCACTGTCATACAGACATTGCAAGTGCACGTTTGTTTGTGCTTTGGTCCCTTTCCACTGGGAGGCTGTATGCAGACTATGCATGAGCAGCCAGGGCGATGGCGGGGATGCCTCGTAGTTGGCTGGGAAGGGAGAGATTCACCTTCACCAAGAATTGCAAGATTTGCGAGTGTGTCCAGCCCATCTGAAACATCAATATTGTCAGTATCTACCTTCCCTTTGGACTTTTTTGCAGCACCTGAAATGCAGCAACATGAATTTTAAGTAAACACTACAACAATAACTATAGTAGATCATTTAGTGAAGTTATAGCTTACCGCACTGATCATAGAAAACATAGGGACATTATGCAAACATTGGCTACTTTCATATTTGTACCAT
This sequence comes from Oryza coarctata, assembly GCA_030770085.1. Taxonomy (NCBI): domain Eukaryota; kingdom Viridiplantae; phylum Streptophyta; class Magnoliopsida; order Poales; family Poaceae; genus Oryza; species Oryza coarctata. Next base: position 16,079,738 of record CM061474.1, on the reverse strand, counting down.
TAGAAACAGAAATATGCAGTCCCAAAAAAAGATTGGGGATGTGTGGCTTTAACATGGCTTCAAGATGACATTTCCTAAAAATGCTGGATCAGGGTCAAGAGACTCAACACAATGGATCAGGGTAAGTCATTCTTTTAGTTTGGCCAAGCGCCCACGATATCATGTACTAACACTATGCTGCTTCATTGTGGATATCCAGTCACCAGTAATGATAGATATCAACCAATCTTACATGCCTCAGGCTGTACTTTGTAAGCTCTGGCATGTAGCACATAGTTCTATGTAGCCTATTGTTCGAAGTGCACCTCTCCAATTTATTCTCCTTTTGGAATTCATATTTAGCATGCTATTTCAAAAAGAACTACTAATGGAAATGGAGCTTCTACATGAGCATAGTACCACTAGAACATATACATACCAGGTTTGATAGGAATCATTTCGGCAAGCTCCTCCATATTTATCTCTTGGGCAGAATCACAGGAAGACCTAGTGATAAGTAGTAATGGTTATTAGTTACATGTATAAAGTAAAATGAGACTATCCCACCATCCTACCAACCACATGCAAACACAAATAAAAAACAATAGTTACTCTTGTGTTCGAACATACTAAATTCCACCAAACTAAAGATTTAAGAAACAGACAGCTCAAACTTCGTGATCACAAGATCAAAATAATGAATTGATGGATAGAAATAGGGTTCATAACTTGCAGTTCGGTAACAAAAAAGAACCATAAGCCTATCTCCAAGAGCTATCCTAGAACTAGACAGTTTTGTAAAGATGTTTTTCTGTTGTAGCTAATCATAAATACAACATACAAAAAGCTGAATGGTTCAAAAATATAACAGAAGGTCACCTTTCAGGATCCCATTTATTGTCAGAGCAGGTCCACTTAGAGGGCAAAAGGGCATCCACTGGCAGTTTACACCACTTAGAGCAATCCTCACATTGAGCCCATTGATGATTCTCACTGGTAAAAAAACGATAATCTTTTGTAAGGTAGAAAAAAAATGATGCTACAGTACTTTCCAAAAAGTAAACTGTTTGGAGTCCTACAAATGAAACTCAAGTGAATTTATATTGCTGTCTCATCAGGCACCAATAGGATGAGAGTATTCAGATAGACCATTAATGGTTTCAATAATTAAAAGTTTTCAAAACATTAAAAAAAAGCATAAATAAATCAACTTTTGTACATGAATCTGGACATAGGCTATATCCAGATTCATGCTTAAAAGTTGATTTATTTTGGGACGGAGAGAGTGGATAAGTTACAAGTACTATGAGAAAAGGGAGATAAACATTACTAAAAAAGAATTGGAATGGTCTATCTAGGTCCTTTTCCACATATATAACAAATGCAGGTGACAAAGCTGTCTGGTTGGGAGAACATTACCCCGATTGGTCTGTCACAAAATATGTCCTCCTCCCAAGTATTGGTGGCTCCTGAAAATTATGGGATGTCAATATAGAAGATATGTGTTTAATCTTTATACCAAGAACACACTAAAGCAATTCATAAATGCAAATAAGCTGATAGTATGCTCCGAACTATGTCTTAGAGAGTAATTGTGCCATAAAACTGAATAGATGAATAAGGCTCAAGTTTGCAGGCAACTAGCCCATTAGCCAAGATCTGAATGCTAAAAAAATTAAATGAATATCATACCTCATATTCCTCAAACTCATGGCCATCAACAACAACAATTGAAGGGGCCTTAGGAGGAGGACGGAGTAATTCTTGAGCTTCCTCCCATGTTATCTTCAATTCCATGGATTCCTCGCTGTCCATGCGGAACCGTTTGATCTTTGGACCAACAGAAGTTGCCTTTCTCTTGACAGGTCCTGTGGAGGAACTTGAAGTTCCTGGCCCTTCCTTTTGTGATAATGCAACTTTATCAATTTTACAGGCAGTGGCTTGTTCCACAGGGCTAGAACTTTTGCTATCCGTGTTGACTTTAATTGGTTGAGGTACAGCAGCATTAGGACTAGAATCTGGAGCAGAGACTTTACTATTTGACTCTGGAAGGGGTGGTACACCATTGGCAGGCTTTGTTGGTTGGTCCTGTCAAATGAGCCAAAGGATGACTTAAACAATCTAGTTACCAGTTCGACAGATCTTATAACCTATTAGTTGCAAATAGTATGCTAGTAGTATAGAACCAGCATGATAACGCACTAGAAAATAAGCATACTTCCAGGAGTAAGAAACAGAACACTCTAAATTGGGTGATACCTAACATATGATGCACTTAAATTTGGTTTAAAAAAGAACATAAAATTTGTTTTGTGTGTTCTCAAAGCCCAACAAGCATTGCCATAATTATCTCATTTCATCATTTCAGTAGATAAAAACTCCAAGAGTCAAAGCAGATCTCAAAACTTGAGAAATAATACGGAATGCAGCAGAACATGTAATAGTGGGCATGTCAGATATGGTTGCTTAATAAGACTTCGTGAGACAAATATACAAAGAGCATGTTTGGTTCTGCTGGAACTAATGAGAGCAACCAATATATTGAAGAACCCAAAGTCCAAAACATTCGTACCTGTTCGGCAGAAAGATTTGTTGCCTTTCTAAATCCCATGACCAGCTTCCCTTCTGGATCTATTCGGCTAAAGGTTACTGAATATATATGGCAACATGAATTAGGATGACAAAAAAACATCATAAGCAAATTTTAAAAGAAATGAAGAAGTTTCTCATATGGAGAAAGGCAAGCAAAATCATGTTGATACTAAAAAGAAGATACAGGATTTGCTCAGATAGCATTTTTAAGAAATGTAGCACAACTGGAACTGGAATAGGACAGCAAATACAATACAATCATTAGAACATAACGCATCTAAATGGATAAGATGTGTCCTAATATAAAATGTGCAGAAAATATTAATGATTTACTACATGCATGCCAAATCTCTATGCATTAGAAATAGGTTTGCAGCATACCATTAACTCACAATATAGCAAATTTATATACCACATCTTTCCTTAGTTCAACATCCACACTTCTATGAAAGATATATACCTGTATCGCCTGCTTGTAACTGCATCGACTGAATGCAAGGTGTGACACCCTCCAATACATACATCCTGCTGTTATTATTGGGCCAGAAGCGGAACTGGAATACCCATTCCTTACCAGTAGCATCCTGAACTTTTAAGGGAAGCCCTTCTGCCTGAGAGATTGCAGGGAAGTACGCCTATTCAGAACAATTTTCTGTTAGAAGAGTCTTTATGCAACAAAACAAACAAATTTGGAAGTGATCAGCTAAGTATATGAAATGACTGCAGATCCAATTACAATGTAGCATCAACTGATTTACTTCAGAAAACCCACTTTTGATTAAAACAGCTAAAATGAAGCCAAGAGTTGCTGGTAATTCTAAATAACCCACATTTCTATAGAAGTTCCCATACATCAGATTAGTTTTAAATCACGAGCTTATTCACAATTTAAAGCATGGCTCAGGATAAGTTGCAAAACCTAGTAAAAATAAAAGGACAGATTATATAATTATACATGGGTGATCAGTAAACACTGATGAAGGCAGAATCCATGCATGGTAAGCCTAGCATAATAAACAGTTCAGTAATACAATTTACTAAAAGAAAAGACAGTTTAAAATGATAACTGAATAATTCACCTCAGCACATTTCTTTGGCAACACCAAACGACCAATCCGTCCAGCATCACTAGCACTTAGCATTTTCTCAAACAAAGGGGTAATAACAGAATTTGAGCTGTTGGAGGGTCAAGGAAACACTTAAGAACAGGCAAGAGTTTAAACAAGAAAAACATGCGACACAAATAATGACAGTATTTACTAGTAAATAGAGTATATTATCTAGAGGAAATTTACTAGTAAATAGAGTATATTATCTAGAGGAAATTGCTCATGAAGATATGTAGAATTTTTTGGATACTCTCCAGATAGGTGCTGTAGTTCTTGATCTGTTATTCTAGGCCAATAGCGCGGAAGCAACTGAGATCTCGCCTTTGCATCCATTCTAGGTCTTCCATTGCGCAATTGCGCTTGAAAATCGTTATCAATCACACTATGGGAATAGAACTGTTTCTGCAATGAGGAGGAAGCCATTTGTTGTTGCTGCTGAGTAGGTCCAATTCTGAAATGTTCTTTTGGGCCATTTGCTGATGAAAAATTAGGAGACAACCCAGCTGGTAGGGCTGAGAGATCATCTTTCAAAATGGACGGATGGTGTGAATCAAGCTTGAAGGTAGTAGATACAGAGGAACAAGGATCTGGAATTACCCCTTTCCTTGCAGTCAAATGATCATGTTCTCCCGCATGGTGACTATGATCATGAAGATTTGGATTTGATCCCTCTCTGTGATAGAGAGTGTAAGCATACGTTGGATCCAGGGTGGTGTGCTGAGTATGTCCATTGGCATATCTATCCCTTATAATCTGGTTCATGCCAGCAGGTGTATTTGGTCTGTCATGCATGTCATCAAATTTCTTCTCATGGGCATGAATAAAAGTGCGCCCTGGAAGCAATTTTTCACTGCAAGTAGGCCTATCAAACTCATAAGCTAGGCGCTGCTGCAAGTCAGACTGTATGGTGGACATACTCCACATATTATTCTGCCGCCACTGGCTTGAAAATTGCCCGGCAGGAGGTCTCCGGCTCTTGACAAAATTGTCTTTTCTATCAGCTACGTTTTGAGCCATTTGCATGGAAGATGACCATATCTGACTTGGTGCCTAACATGAGAGCCAATGTATAATGATAAGTAAAAAGTGCGAACTACTTCCAAAGAAAACAAGTTCGATTACAAAAGGTGTGCAATTCAAAAAAAAATATTAATCCATGCATATTTAGTACATGAGAAACACCCTTTACATAGTTCACTGAACAGCTTCAAAGTAAATGGCAAGCAAGGTATATCAGCAGAACATCAGTTACATAATATATCAGACGACCCCGAATTAATGCTGCCAACTAGATAGCCTGACTGCAATGTGGTTAATGATGGAAGTTTCTCAGATTTCCATTTCAATGAAAAATAGATGCCCAGAGGTGAGAATAAGTGGAACACAAGTGATAAAACGAACCATCCAGTACTTACGAAGTTTCTGCCAAGCAATGCATGCAATTTTATCAATCACCAACCAGTGGTCAAAATACGCATGAAGGGAGCACACTACGTAAGCCTTCTATCCCCCATATACCACCAGTCCACTAATAGCAAATCTTCACGCAACAGTAGAGATAACACGACATACCATTGCAGTATGCGACTTGCGAGCGCACATGACGCACTCAACCCCTCCAGCGTCGAGGTGAACAAATGCATGGACCGACACAATACACCCACAGTGCAGCCTCTGCACGATAAGAACAGAGATACAGGAAGGGATCAGTCAGCAAGCACAAATCACGACCACGGCACCATCACCAACACCACCACAGGCTCGAGAGATTAGAGAACGAGCATGCATGCGTACGTACCTTCCCGCACGATTCGCAGTTCCTCCACCCGGCAGCCTCCAAATGGAAAGTCTCGCAAAAGCCCCCATGCTCGAACGAGTGACTGAAACAGAACGCATGCATGCATCAGAGGAGCTCGGAGTTGCACGCGAGTCAAACCACCACCGGTAACCCCCCAAAGATTTACACAAAACCCCCGCATATTCCGTGGAAATTACAACGACGTGGCGATCACTCCACGTAGATCCGGTGGGCGCCATAGGTGAATCCGCCCGCGCGTGGAGGAAGAGAAGAGCCGCCCCCCGCACGAATCGGACACGCGGGGCGCTTCGCCGGCTGCGCGATTGCGCGGGGGAGGGAGGCGATTAAGGGTTACCGTACGTACTAGCACCGGTCGCAGAGCTCGGCGAAGTCGCCGTTCCGGAGTCGCCATCCGCGGCGGCGCGGGCCGTCGGATTTGGGGTCCTTGCAGTGCGCGTTGAAGCAGATCCTGGGCCGCTGCAGCGGCGGGGCGTGACCGGGGGGTCCCTGCTGCTGCTGCGGCTGCAGCGTCGGCAGTGGCCCAACTGAGACGACCGCCTGAGGCGGCGGCGGTTTCGGATGCAGCGGGGGCGGCTGCACCGAGATGGGGGCCGCCGCCGCGAGGGAGGGGGACGGGGCGGGCACCGGCGGCTGCGTCGGGGGCGGCTGAGCCGGCGAGGACATGGGCAGAGGAACCTAAGCCCGGCTGGACGAGGTCCCGGGGCGGCTCTGCGCGGCGAGAGGAGGGGGTTTTGGGGTGTGGGACGGACGGAATAAGACGACAGAGCCAGAGGGGAAGCGAGACGGAGGCGGCTTTTAAAGCGAGACACAGAAGAAGAAAAAAATGCAGTTGTTGCAGTAGTACCAGCGCCTCCTGCTACGTGTACACAACACACCTCCTTCTCCTCGTGAAATTCTAGTACTCTCCAATTTTTATTCATAATCTCGTTCATAATTTTCCGTGCGCGGTAGCCGGTTAAGCCTTTAAAGTTCGGCTAGACTCTCCAACGAGTTTAGGATGATATATAATAAAAAAAATCAAGAGAGTAATGTATTTTAATGAGTTAAAAGTATAAGAGTTCATCGATTAATTAAATTCCTAAAATTCCTAAAGAACGACTCGATGTTGTAAAAATGCCGCTATAAATATTAGCCTAAATTATAAATTTTCTTTACTAACCACTTGCATCATGTGTAATTCTGAGTTTTTGTTTTCTTCTAGATATTTTGTCTAACTAATCAAACACGTTGTTGGTAAGTTTTTAGTTTGGAGGAGGGAGACTTCGTAAAAAATTTTCTATCTGTCAATTAGGCTTGTCCCAAGGATTTGACTGAATGCTTTGGAATAGCTTTGCTACTCCAGATTCAGGTGTGTTCAGAGTCTTCCGTCCTTAGTGGCAAATACTTGATTTGAATATATGAGTAACAGCTAGTTTCACATGTGCTTTGTTTTTAGCTCTACTAACGCTTAACTTGGGTTGGTGTTGTTCATTAATTTTATTCCTACTCTCCATAGCCTTCTAACATCTTTCTTAGTTTTTCCACCAAATCCAACTCTTTATGAGTGATCTTTTGAATCTAGTGAGTGAGAGGGCTAGGGATTTAATTGAACACTTGTAAATTGACACCTGATGATGATTTGTACTTGTTACTCTTAGAGCTTCTCCCAAATGGCTAGGGGTCGTCCACGAGGATTCGAGATTGTGAATTGCCCGTGAAAGTCTATGAATGTTCTCCTTATCTCCGTAAGGAAAGAGATAATTATAATAGATACCAAGCTCGTTCTTAACGATTGGTTTTGGTAAAGCAAGCTTCACCAGAGCTGGTATCATCGTGTCCTGGTGGAGATCTTGGTTGTTGCCTTGTACTTTGTGCTAGACTTAGTGAGAGCTTGAAAACCGAGCCTCTTCCTAGGTTTGAACTTGGTGAGGCTTGGGATTGAGAGTGATTCAGCTCTTTGGAGTCACTCAACAGAGATATAGAATCATTTGATCTGAACTTCGTTGAAAAATCTTATGTCTCCTTGTGTATTGTTTCTTACATTTATTTACTATCTTTAGATCATCCATCATCTCTGTTTCTCTCTAGTGATTGCTCCCTCTATGCTCTCATTGTGAGACAGTGAAGGAGGGCCAAAAAATCCGAACCCTATAACCAGAGTGTTCGTCCGAGCTTTGTTGTTTAACAGTGAATCTCAACCAGAGTCTTTAAACATTAAGATTGAATACTCCACAGAATATTTTAATTTTTGCTACGAGTTTCTTTCAAGTTTTTAAGTGTGCACATTCACCCCTTCTATACGACTCCTTATAGATAGGCTTAACCGTTTGAAGAGAAGTTGTAATTGGGAGAAGAAACCATTGATTCAAGCAAGGAGAATGAGAAGAATGAAGAGAACGAGAATGAATATACTTTCGAAAGTGACACCAAGAAGGAAGTAACCATTCATCTTGATTACAACAAGATTAATTCACATGATTCCTCTACACACTTCATCTTCGTGCCTTTCGAGCATGCTCATCATATTGATAGAACATATTATGCTACTTAGAAGCACAAAATAAAGTTGCATTTAATATCATTACATCCTAGTATATGGAAAATTATGCTTACATATCTTGACATTTCAAAGGAGGACACTAATTTCATGCCTACTCAAGAGGCCCTCGTACACTGCAACACTTAAGATGTAAGCATGATCCTCGAGTCACTGAGCTCAAAATAGTTCAACAAGGTGGACTAGCTCGAGCAAACCAATGAAATTTATGATACCCTTCAATTTGCACATGAGGGATCTCCTAGTGTGAAGAAATAGTGGATTAAGTTGTTGAAAGAACAACTCGAGAGATTCGTGATGGAAGACAATGAGACACCACAAGAGATGTATGATCGTCCAATGGTCATTGTCAATAAAATTTGAGGACTTGGAAGTAAAGACATGACCGATCACATCGTCATAAAAAACTCCTTCGCGCCTTCACTCCAAGGAACTCTACCTTGGTCATGCTCATTCAGGAGAACATGAACTTCAAAAGACTCATCCCGAGTGATATCCTTTTAAGAATTATCTCCCACGAATTATTAGAGAAAGACGCCAAGCACGTCAAGGTACATGCCAAGAATGACACCATCGCTAAGAACAAGGAGATTACTTTGAAGGCCAATGCGAGATCCAAGGAGAAAGACTCAAGTGATAAGGAGAGCGAAGATGAGGACTCCGTTTTTATCATCAAAAAGTTTAAGAAATTTCTAAGAGAAGGTGGTTATGGCAAGAAGAAGAATGGCGATAAGTCTAAAACCCGCCAATGTAAGAGGCTAATCTATGAGTGTAGCGAGTATAAATACTTCATCGCCTATTACCCCAAAAGGAAAAAGGAGCAAGATGGTGAGCCTAAGTTCCATAAGAAGAGGAGTTTGAGACACACATTAAATAAGAGTGGATCTCTCAAAGTGAATTTAGCTTCAAAAAAGAGAAGGGCATTGCAATAATCGCCATCAAGTCATCATCACTAATGGAAACACTCTTCAACTACCAAAGCGACGATAATTATTACGCTCCCACTTGCCTCATGGCAAAGGGGCACGAGATACTTCCACATCGTAAACATGTGACTAGTGATGATAAGGATGAATTTGATCTTAAAGGCATTAACAAAAGCACAGTTAGCTAAGTGGCAAAGCTCATAAAGGGATTAGAAAATAAGGAGAAGACACATGAGAGGCAAGAGGACTTGTTCATCCTTGAAAAGTAAAGAAACCTTGTCCTCGAGAAGTTATTGACTAAGGAGAATGAGAAAGTTGAGGATTTGATCAACAAGCTAGATACAGTTAATGAACCAATTGTTACTCTAAGAAACTCAAATAAAGCACTTTGTTGAGAGGTTTGAGAGTTTGGACTAGACTCACAAATCTTTCAAAGTGCAATTCAATGCTTTTTAGTCTAGTACTTCCTCTTCAAGTAAAGTCACCAATCTCTCTAATACCTCCATAAGTAATAGGTGTATTAGATGCTATAATCTTGATGTGAATGCCTATGCTACTAACATGCAAGTATTAGATGAGCTCAAGAAGGAGAACGAGAGACTTGATGTCTTGGTGAATCTAAAGATGCTCTCTACAAGAGCCTCTGTTAACGCCAAAATTTGGTAAGACCAGAAAAAGATTAGAAAGACGATCAGTTTAGTAAAGAAGAGTCCGATTGCTACAGGAAAGAAGTTGATTGAATGAAGCAAGGAAGGATTCGGTCCGAGAATAGAAGATTATCCAAATGAGACCGAGTCTGAGGAGGAGCCGTGGAAATCACGGCAAGGTATTCTATCTATGTAAATCGTATCTTATATATATAGATAGGAAGGTTTAGTTAGTTTAGTTAACTTTCTTAGAGATATTTTCCTTTTATCTTTGTTAGGAAATAACGTCCGATGGTTGTTGTAAACACGTTGGACTTTGTAATGACAGGATATAAATATAAACCCCTTAGGAGCCTGTAACATATCATTCGATCAATACAACTTTGGTGCATCGCCACCCTAGTTTATCTAAGTTTTTATCGGCGGGTTCTGGCTTTCGACGCAGGGCTGCATCGGTTAATTTCGATATCCAACGAAGGGGCAAGTACCATCACTATCCCAGTATGTCTCGCTTTGTCTAAGGCTATATCAGTTAGGATCGACCTCTTAGACAGATCGGATGTACCGCATCACGTCTGTGCAAGGTTTATCGGTCTATCAAGCTCTCTCTATCGTCGTCGGTCTCGTGTTGCATCGATTAGGTTCAACCTATGAGGTTGCCGATGGTATCTGTACGGCGTTTCATCGGAGTGTTAGCTAATGAGTTATCTATACATTGAGCAACACGCCCAGCGTATCGGTTCCTCGGTCGATACACACCAGTCTTCAGAGACTTCCCTCGAGCTCTACACCAAGCGTATCGGCCTTCCAACCAATACGCACCTGTCTTCAGAAAGACGTCCTCTCATCGGCTCAACTAGCCGATGGGTTCGCTTTGCCCTTACTTCAGCATGACAGATCTGGCGTCCACCGTCCCGTTGCTGTTGGCCTCGGTCTCATACTGTCTCGGTTAGGTCCAATCTTCGAGATTCGATGCTAGCGACGTCGTCACGACGGGCGACGGGTCTCGTGCTGCTATATTCAGAGCGGCATCAGCTTTGCAGCCGGTGTCTTTTATACGATTCCTTACCAATTTGCATATGCCTTCATCGGCTAGAAAGCCAATGAACGAGTGGTATAGTTTTCGTCGGCAACCAGGAGAGATCCCATGTGCTTTGTTGTTCTCTGAATACCCTTTGGTACCTCCATCGGCTCTGCGGCCGATGGATCAGGATCTCGCTTTCGCTACACCTGAAGTCATCACGTCCTTTGTCAACATCTATTCACGCCTTCATCGGCTCTCCAGCTGATGGAAGAGCGTCCCAATACTTATCGGCGACTAACCGATAGCAGGAGCTATCCGAACATGGCTGATGACTACCTCGATCCTATCGGTGGCCAGCCGATAGCGAGAGCTCATATCGGTCCATTGTCCGACTAACCCGTTCGCCTCACCTCCTTGTGAATTGCGGGGTCAAATTGACTGGCATGCCCATATCCGCACTATCACACCAGAGCCGAGCGAACCTCATGGGCCCCGGCGCGCATACCTCGAGTCACGGAGAGAAGCCGACTAGCCTGCTCTGGAGCTAAGCAGACCTCCCAGGCGTCGGCGTGGTCACCCGAGATATTTTCGGCGTGACCAGCCTCATCATGCACAACAACAAGTATGACTTTGGGCTTAGTTTTCAACCATGTGAGAACAAGGCACCGAAGTATAAGTTGATGGAGTACAACAAGCCCATCAAGTTCATGAAGAGTGATAAAGATCCCTACGCCTAAAAGACTATGCTTTTTATATTCTTAAAAGAAACCACAATGGTAAAGTGATAGCTCATTTTGTGAGGTCTTGTGGTAAAACAACGTGAGAGATACTTGTGGATTACTAAGTCTCTTGTTACTAACATACAAGTACCCAAACTTTGCCAAGTTGGATACCTTAATTTCAAACATAACTTGTTTTGTAGGCATACTCCTCTGATCGAGTTGAGTCATGGATAGTAGATATACTAATCATATGATCGGTAAGAGAAGTATGTTCATCACCATTAGAGATGATTGAGGACAACATGATAACATTGTGTTTGAAAATAACGGTAAACGCAAGATGATGGGTCTTGATAAAATCACCATCTCAAATGATCTCTCAATCACTAATGTGCTTTATGTTCAATCTTTGAATTACAACTTGCGTTCAATTTCTCGATTTTGCAACATTGGTTAGAGTTGTCTCTTTACCAACGAAGATGTGACCGTTTTTAGACATGATGACGAGACCGTGGCCTTTGTTGACAAGAGAAAGGGTGATCTCTATCTTGTTGATTTTTTATGGGATAGGGTGAGTCCCGAAGTTTGCTTGATTGCCAAATCTAGCAAGGGTTGGTTTTGTTATCGTTGGCTAGCTTATGTTGGAATACAAAATTTGTCAAAACATTTAAAAGGGTAACATATCCTTGGTCTATCTAATATGATCTCTAAGAAAGACCGTGTGTAGGGCTTGCCAAGTAGGAAAATAGGTTGGAGCTCTACATCCAGCCAAGAATGTCATAACATTATCCTGTCCCTTGAAGCTATTTCATATGGATCTCTTTGGACCCGTGGCTTACATAATTGTTGAATTTAACAAGTACGGCTTTATCATTGTTGATGATTATTTTTGTTATTCTTACGTATTTTTCCTCCATGATAAAAATGAAGCACAAGCTACCTTCAAGAAGTTTACACATCAAGCCCAAAATGAGTTCATGCTCAAGATCAAGAGAGTAAAAAGTGACAATGGTGGTGAGTTCAAGAGCACGTAAGTGATGGAGTTCTCAATAAATAAAGAATCAAGCACGAGTTCTCCGCTCTATATGACCTACTTTAAAATAGGATTATGGATAGGAGGAATAGAACACTTATTGAGACGGCAAGGACGATGCTTGATGAATACAAGACATCTAACATCTATTGGGTGGAGTCTATCAACACCGCGTACCACGCTATCAACTGCCTTTATCTCCATAAGCTCTTAAAAATTACTTCCTATAAGCAACTTACTGGTAAAAAGCCAAAAATTTCTTATTTTTGTGTTTTTGGGAGCAAGTGCTACATCCTAAGCAAGAGACCTTGCTCATTAAAATTTTCCCCAGAGATTCATGAAGGATTCTTGCTTGAGTATGAATTGAATGCTCACATCTATCGGTTCTTCTACAAAACCTCTAGTGTTGTTGAGGTCACAAAAGACATGATGTTCAATAAATCTAATGGCTCTCAAGAAAAACAAGTTAGTAATTGTGTTGTAGGGGAAGAGACCCCAAGCCAAGCAATCATGAATAAAACGATTGGAGATGTATAACCTTAAGAAGTGCGGATGGGGTACTTGATCAACCCCAATCTACACATGAGTAAGTTTCGAAGATATCTCTTGATGACGTTGAACAAGACGATTAAGCATAGGTGGATGGGATCAATGCCAAGGGCATAATGGAGATAGGAGACACCGAGCACACTCATATCCCCTTGGTGCACCATCCATGAGTCCATCAAAGCATTCAACGTGATCACCCCATTGACAACATCCTCTGCCACATTAGAAGGAGGTAACTACTCACTCTTGAGTTGCTAACTTTTATAGGAGTTACTCTTTTGTATATAGTTTGGAGTCTATGAAGGTTGAAGAAGCACTTGAGGATACCAATTGGGTGATGGCCATACAAAAACCCAATTCCAATGTCATCAGAACAAACTAAGTGTTCCACAACAAGCAAGATGGACATAGGGTCATCACTCGCAACAAAGTTTGGTTAGTTGCAAAGGTATTCGCCCAAGTCAAAGGTCTTGACTTTAGTGAAACCTTTGCACCCATTGTACACCTTGAGTCTATCCGTGTTGTATTAGCCTTTGCCACTAACCATAATTTTAAGCTATATCAAATGGATGTCAAGAGTGTTTTCCTCAATGGATTGATCGATAAGTTTGTGTATGTGGATTAACCCCCAAACTTTGAGGACCCCAAGCATCCACAACACGTCTACAAGCTCCACAAGGCGCTCTACGAGCTCAGGCAAGCTCCTAGAGCTTGGTATGAATGCTTCCTTGACTTTCTACTTAAAACGTCTTTGAGATAGGAAAAGTGAATGCTATTCTCTTCACCAAGAAATTCAAAGATGATTTATTTGTGTGCCAAATATATGTTGATGAAATAATATTTGGTTATACTAACAAAGAGTTTAGTGATATGTTTAGTAGGATGATGACTAAGCGATTCAAGATGTTGTTGATGGGTGAGCTCAAGTTCTTTCTTGGGTTTCAAATCAAGCAATTGAAGAAAGAAACTTTTATATTACAAATAAAGTACCTCAATGATATGCTAAAGAAGTTCGAGATGGATAAGGCAAAACCCATCAAGACTCCAATGCCTACAAACTGGCATATTGACCTAGGTGAGGAAGGTAAACCCACTGATCAAAAACTTTATCACTCAATGATAGGATTTTTGCTTTATTTTGTGCATGTAGGCTGGATATTATGCTTAGTATTTTTATGTGTGCTCGTTTTCTAGCCTCCCTAGAGAATGCCATTTGGTGATCATCAAAAGAATATTAAGATACATGGTTTACACTCCAAACCTAGGGTTGTCGTATCTGAAAGACTTAAACTTTAACTTGATTGGCTATTTCGATTTAGACTATGCTAGTTGCAAACTAGATAGGAAAAGCACTTTCGGAACTTATCGATTTCTTTGGAAATCACTTGTCTCTTGGTGCTTTAAGAAACAAAACTCTGTAGCCTTATCTACGGTCAAAACTGAATAAATTATCACCGAAAGTTATTGTGTCAAACTATTTTGGATGAAACAAACCCTTTAGGACTTTGGGTACAACATGACACACATCACACTCCTATGTGACATTAAGAGTGCCATCAAAATTGCCAGTAATCTCATCCAACACTCAAGAACCAAACATATTGACATTCGCCACCATTTATTAAGAGAACATGAAGCCAAATAGGATATTTGACTAAGCAATGTCTCAAGTGATAAACAACTTGCTAATATCTTTACCAAGCCTTTAGATGAAATGCGGTTTGTAGAGTTGGGAAATGAGCTAAATATCTCGATTCTCGAAACATCTCTTGAGGGGCACATATTTTGGGATAAAATGCTTGTTTAATCAATAAGCAAGCACAAATCTCAAAAATATATATATAATATGAGTTCTAGTATTAAGGGATCTCACTTTAGTAAGTGTTGGTCTTGACACAACATTTCAAAAATTTAAAAAACCCAAAAAGATTTTTGAAAACTTTGTGTGCTTATTTTGTTTTTTTTTCAAAAATTTGCATCATCTAGGGAAGCTTGGTGTAATCATTATTATATAATGTTGGATGCTGGCTAATCACAATGAGGTTTTCATATATTGCATGTCTAGCCCTCCTTGACTCCATGGACCGAAGCCTCCACACCTTATCTTTGGATAATCTGCTCCACATTCACTGTCTCATTTTTCTACTATGTCCAGAGTCTTCGCCCTCAACCTTCGGACTCTTCAGACCTTCTCGATTATAAAGGCCCAGTAACCATCATTGCCATCTTCACTCTTTCTTTTTACCCAGTAATCGTTCTCTAGCATCCATCCAACGATCTTCATTCTCCTTCGTCAAATTTCAATTCTTTTCGTCTCCCCTCACTCATTGGTGTGTGAAGACTCCAAATCTATCTTGCAATCATCGCTCTTGGGCTCAAGGTACTCTCTAATCCTAGGATTTATGATTTTCTTAGCTGATCTCTTAATCTTGGGATCTAGGGTTAGAAGCCTTATGCTAGGATAGTCCTAATACTCTCCTAGCAATCCGATCTACAATCTACATTGTGTTTCTTTAGATAGATTTTGTGATTATTGTGCGGTCCTCTTTACAAGACCAGAGTCTTCGGCCAAGGTGATTAGACTCTCTGGACCAGCCTTCCTGCTTGGAAGGAAGCGTTGACCGAAGACTCCGGACACTAGGTTTGGATACTCTGACCCCTATTCTACTCTAGCCATTTGCTCCATGACTCTACCTTAATGGCTTGATTTCTTTCTCAAGGTGTTGTTATCATGGTGATGTCAAGCATAGTCGTGTTTGAAGTAGATCCTCTAGTGATGACAACCAGAGAGGTGACTATCAAGGTGGTACTTCTCAAGGTGCCACCTCTTACCGAAATTCTCCCCGAGCCTCTCAACCCAACAAGGACAAGGCCAAGACCCCTCAAACCAAAAAGGCTGCTAGGAAGAAGAAAGCCACTTCAACTCAAGATAATGGCTTTGAGGAAACTTATGAAGAAGTGAAATTCCAACTTCGGGTGTCTTCATTGGCTTGCCTAGCACATATCTAGCTCCCCATCCTCAACTTGGCTCAAACATCATCACTGGTATCAATCTCTTTTGCCAAAAATCTCCTATCTTCACCAACCAAGACCCAACCATTGGAGGTGCAAGGACAGTGTTTGACTACAAGAAGAAGGTTGCTTAATGCAAGAAAAACTAGCCTGAGGACCCCGAGAACATTGAATGGCTAGATGTCAAGCATCCTTATTTCACCACTTGATTCCACCAGGATTACTACAACAGTGTCATCATGGGGCGTCCAAAGATCTTTATAGGTAAGCAATGAATCAACTAGGAGATGATGGAGGAGAACGATAATCCAATCTTCAATTATGTTAACCAGGTGTGCAAGGCCAAGGGTCTCTAAAACCTCATGGCACTTGAGTATGATTGGTGTGAGATTTGGGCTACTCTTTTCTTCCAGACTTTAGAGATAGAAGAGCCAAAGATAAAGTGAATTTCTAATGTCCAACCCTACCAAACCACCATCTGCCACTTTGCTCAAGTCATAGAGCCTGATACTTCTGATGTTGATCTTTTTAGTCTTCACTCTCAACTTTATGCTCAATCTTATGAGTTTACTTTTGTGTATGGCCCCAAAAGGAAGGTAAAGACTATCCATGACTTACTCTCTCACTATAATATTTTCAACAAGCTCTTTCGCCTCACTATCAACCCTAAAGGTGATGATGCATCTGCCATTCAAGCCATCACCATTTACATTTTGAGCTACACTCATCCCGGCAAACCCAAGTTTAGTGTGATGAAGTTTAGTTGTGAGGAGATGTACAGTATTGTCATTGATGGACATCGCTTGTCGACTTATGCTCCCTATATCATGAAGCTTATGAAAGCCATCTCTGGTCTTCGCATCATCAAGAAATTAAAGCATCATCCTTATTGCCCTTGTGCTTTATTTTCTCTTTTTGAGTAATATGACATGCCCTCGTGCATGTAGGTCCTTAGTGGGTTTTGGATGATAGATGACAAGAAAGTTAGGAGACCAATATATTTTAATGAGTTAAAGTGTAGTAGTTAGTCTCTGGTTAATTAAATTGATAAAAAGAAAACCCTACCACAAAAGAAAGAATTGAGAAAGTACTCGATGCTGCGTTTTAAATGTATTTTATTTTTCTTAAATCCTATTAATATCGTACTTTCAAGAGGGGTATAAATATTAGCCCAAGTTACAAAGCAAGTAATCAATTAGATCTCTTTATTTTTCTTGAGTGAACACTTGCACAATATGCACCTCTGAGTTTGGTTTTTCCCTAGAGAGGCTTCCAAATATTTTGTCTAAGTCATCGGACATGTTGTTCGTAAGTTTCCTTGATTGATAATAAAAGTCATTCAGAGTCTTCGTCCTTCGGTGGCCGAGTGTCTGTTGAATTTTCTCCGTTTGGTAATGAGAATTGTCCATAAGTGCTAGGTTCACCGCGCCACGCAAGAAAACGAGTGGGCCCTATGTGACCCGCACTGGTTGGGCCCTCTATTCCCACCTGCATCTGGACCTAGCCACAACCCAGCTCCCCCCACCCTACGGCAAGCATGGCGACATGCACTGCCATTGATAGGAGGGGAGATCCTAGAAAAAAATCAAGAAAATAGAAGGGAAAAAAGAATCAGAGAGGAGAAGGAGCAAGTAGAGAAGAGGAGGAAAATCCAATGGAGAAAATTGAGAGATCAAACCTAGTTAGGCCAAAGTTCTCCAAAGAGAGGGAAGATCCAATAGGAAAGGCATATTTAGATCACTAGGAATTCACACAACATTTGTTTTAGTTTTCCCTTTCAACTAAGCTATATGTTCCTTTTCTTCCCCTTGTACCTCTCAAAAAACTAAGCCAAAAGCATGACAATCACCACTTCATCATCTTCTCTTATTGTACTACATCACAAGTACAAAGAAAGAAGATAAAAGGCATAAGTACTGCTGAAAAAAAGAAGTTAAATCTAAGAAACATATGTGAAAACAGAAAAGTTACTTCTAGAAATAATATTGTTACTTCTAGGAAGTATTAAAGTGGCATACAATAGGTACATAAAATTCCTTCTAGTTTAGAGTATAGCTAGTTCTAGGGGAGATTAAATTTACTTCCCTACTCAAAAAAACATTACACATAGTTGCTTCTAGGAAAAAAAAGTAAAAGTTATTTCAAAAGAATTATTAAATCTACTTCCCTAAAAATACATTGTGTACACATTTGCTATGACAATATGTATTATGATCATCATGTGAAAAAAGTGTATTTTGTACCTTTTTGTGACATTGTGTGTCCAAAATCTTCATTTTGCTCCTTTTCTGATACTGCATATAAAAGGGAAAAAATTGGCATAAGTATTGGTCAATTTGCACCTTATAAACAAAATATCTTAAAAAATAACTTAGTAATGTTGCTACATAATTTGATCTTAAGAAGGTACCATACATATAATTCTGTACTAAAAGTTACATATGTGGTATGTATTATCTACATTGTCATGATGTGTAAGTTACATCTTTAAATTGTACATAATAAGTTCATGCAAACCTCTAGATATAAACTAATTTGCAATGTCCTATAAATGAATGCAGATATTGACCTAGATCCAAAGTTTGACCTCAACAACCTCCCGCAATTCGATTGTGATGAAAATGTTATTGAAAATGCATTTTTATTTGAAGATGCTTCACTTGGTGAAAACGCAATTGGGCCTTATTTCCCAATACATTGAAATGATGGTATGATTGATATTCCCAAGTGAATTTGGATGATAATTTTGACATTGCAGTTATATACAATGCTTGTGATGTGAATGATGGTGGTGTCTCAAGAAGTGTTCCTAGTATTGACCTTGTCCCTCATAATGACACAATTGGCTCCGGAATGCTCTACCTATATAGACAACACCATGTACAATGGACATGAAACTAGTGCAACAAATGCTAGTGAGGACACACTTTCAAGCGAGGAATCTAATGAAGATGATTCTAAAGTGCAATCATAGCATGTTTTGTGCACTCCCCAAATGTCATACCCCACGATGTTATTTGATATAGAGGAGGAAGCAAAAAGTCACTATAACTAATATGCAAAGCGTGTAGGTTTCTCAATCAAAGTCAACACATCGAGAAAAAAAGCCAAAGATGGGCAACGTGACAAGGTTATGTTTGCTTGCAACAAATGTGGTTCAAGCATAGCAAACAACATTAAAGTGTTTCCTCCCAAGCAAAGAAGAAGTAAGACTAAAAGAACTAGCAACAAAGCACAAATGACAGTGAAGCGAATGGGTGCAAGGTGAGAAGTAATTCAGTTTATTGAAGAACACAACCATCCATTGGTTCATAAGTTTTCCCTCAAAAAGTTTCTAAGATCACGTAGGGCGATACCGAATGAAGAGAAGGATTTTATCAAAATGTTGCATGGTGTCAATGTCTCATCCGAGCGAGTTATGCAATTGATGGCATAATTGTATGGTAGGGCTAGAAATGTGACATACACGACAAAGAACATTAGATATTATAAGTCAAAATTAGGTAGCAAGAACAGGTGTAGAGATCTAGTCGAGACAATTGCGCATTTTGAGAAAGTCAAAAAGGATGACATAAGTTTATTCTACATGATACAACTTGATAGAGATCATAGGGTTTAGAACCTATTTTAGGTAGATGGAGCAGCTAGAAATGTTTATATAGAGTACAAGGATTGCATCTCTTTTGATTGCACCTACATGACCAACATGTATAACATGCCTTGTGCACATTTCATTGGCATAAACAAGCATGGGCAATCAATTCAGATATTAATATCTAGTTTTACTTTATAGAACACCCATTGTCTTATTTTCATAGTAGGTACTTGTGCTATTGAGTGAAGTTACATTTATTTCCCATTATAGTTACTTCTTGTCATATGTTAAGTTACATTATTTAAAACTACTGAGTTACTTCTTGCTTGCCAAAAAAACTATCTAAGAAGAAATATAATTTATTTCTTATAGAGTTGATTGAATATATGACATGCATAATGATTTATGCCACAAAAGGAGTACAACTCTAGTTTTCATTTTTTATACATTGTTTTAACAAAAAGAAAAAAAGAGGAAAAATACTTCTGCAAAACTACCGAGTTACTTTTGAATGCCCCTAAGTTACATTTATATATGTGTTTTCCTTTTTGAAAAAAAATTGTAGTTACTCATCATAATTATGTTTTGTGACATTTTAGCTGGGTGTGGTTTCCCAAGAAATGAAAAAAACATAAAGCTTTATTTGGTTGTTTTGAGCATTTCTTGAGGCTCTGGAAGGTGTAGAGCCTACTAACATAATTACTAATATAGATATTACAATGAAGCCATCAATAGAGATAGTTATTTCCTAGTGCTACTTGTAGGAAATGCCATTGGCATATAATGCAAAATGCTTAAAATAAAATTGACAATCTATAAAGTAACAAAGAATAGCTTTGTGTTGCTTTCAATGACTACATTGGCAACTGACAGTGGAGGAGTTTGTGGGTAAATGGAATGGAATATTGTTGACACATCATGTTAAGCACAACGAGCATTTCCAACACCTATGAGAGACAAGGGATTGTTGGGTCCCAGCATACTTTATACACTCATTTTTTCCCTTCCTCAAAACTACCACAAGAAGTGAGGCGTTCAATGTGCTGCTGAAGCGCTACGTGAATCCCCAAAATAGTATATACAACTTTGTTTAGCAATATGAAAAGATATAGCAAAAGATTATGGTTGCTACTAATTAGAATGAGTTCAGAGAAGAAAATGTGCCTTATCTATGGTGTAGAAATCAACTAGAGATGCAAGCATTGAAAGCATACACAAGAGACATAATTAATCTCTTTCAGAAAGAATTGATGGCTGGTGTAGTGTATGACGTGGTGTCCACTTCTAACAGCTCCTATAAAGTGATTCCTATTAGACACCCAGTTTTGAACTATGGCATAAGGACTTACAATGTGAATGAAAACTTGTTGGATAGAACATTCACTTTTAAGTGTTGAAAGTTTGATAGGGATGGCATCCTTTGTTGTTATGTTATTAAGGTAAGATGCTCTATTCTTCCATTGTTAAGTTATTTATATTTACATCGTAGTTACCTCCCCAAACACAAATTATTACTTTTACTATACATGACTATACTGATGAGTTAAGTTACATTTCATTTGTATTATATTTACTTCCCCAAACACCCTTTTGGTACTTTTTGTAGGTCATGCAAAATTGCCAGGCTCATGAAATTCTAGTGCAGTACATATTGCCGAGATGGACATCTATGAAAGAACATGAATTACCTCCAGTTGATGCCAATAAAGAACAAATAAAGATGCCTCTGGGATCCTTGAAACTACTATGGTATAGCAATCTATGCAATAAGTTTACAGAAATTGCTAAATAAGCTTCAAACAATGAAAAATCTTATCGCCTCGCTCTAGCGCGTATAGGTTCAACAACAAATGATCTAACAACGTTGAAATAGAGTAGGAAGAAACAAAAAGGTGCTACAAGTGGAGCTTTAGATGTGCCCTCGACATTAGCTCCAAAACAATGGGAAGAAATAAAAAGGTGCTACAAGTGTAGCTTCGGATGTGCCCTCGACAATAACTACCCCTACCATTCAGAGAAATAAAACCTATAGTGGAACTGATCCTACCCTTCAGATAAATAGCCTTCCTACCACATAGTGGCAAGGCAAGCCTATTTCAACAAGACGCATGTCCGATATCCATGTGAGTCCATCAATACCCAATGCCTTGTAGGTTGTGACAATACTGATCACACAGTGCGGAAATACCCTCTAAGACATGTTTTTAGAAAAGGAAATACGTGTGGTCTGCTAAAAGATATGAGTAAATTTACTCTATTAAACAGAAAAAGTTATATCTATGAGTACTAAAACTTACTTCGAAGTAGCTAAAAAGTTACTTCCTCAATAAGATAATAAGTTGCATTTTTAGAAAGACATTAAGTATTATGTAATACTATTCCAAGATGGAGTATGCAAATTTCATAACTCTTTTTTGTTGAGGATGATCTCGATGCGTTCTTGCACACTTCATCAATCTCATTTATGTGACGAGTCACGGTGAATTGTTTCTTGTTCTCATAATCAATGAAAGGAGATCTTTGGAATTTTCCTGGTTTGACAACCCTTTTGTTGTACTTATGTGGAACTAGTGTTGTCTCTTCCAAAGCTTTCTTAGCAATTGCTTCATCTGCTTCTCTCCCCACTCTTTCATAATATTCAGTTGTAAAACTTCTATAGTCTTCACTTGTAATGGTCACCTCTTCAACTGTTTCTTGTGTGCTATCAAATCTAAGATTGAAGGTGGACACATCCTCTAATATGCTTGGTGTGGTATGTCATGCTAGAAATGGATAATCTTCAACTTCTTCCTCCTCCTAGTTTGGTGTTGATTGAGCTATAGATGGGGACTGACCTTCTTGTTGCTCCTTCCTACCTACAAAACAGAAGAAAAAAATGTAATATGTATATACAATAAAATCATTCAGTGATGTAAGTTACAAATAGGAAGGATGTATAATATGAATGATGCAAATATAACTTAAGGAGATTTTTTGAAGTCACTTTCTGGACAGTCTTCAACTTTTTCGGCATTTGGTAGTTGTTACTTCTTTTCATCATTAGCATCACCTTCCTTGGTTTGATCCTCTAGGTGATATTCTTCCTTATTGAATGTAAACTGAAAAGATGAAAAGGGATATTTCAACAACGGGATGTAGTGAGGTAAAACTAAAAAGGTAACTTTTAGGGGATTTTTTTTCATACCTTGTACATGATCTTCACCTTTTTCAGCATTTGGCACCCCTTACTTTATTGTGTCATCACCATTTTCTTCCTTATTTTCTTATTCTATTTGTCTTCCTGGGGCAACATCTTCATCTTCATCTTTGTTCTTTTCAGATTTAGCAAACTTGTCATCTCCATCTACATCTCTATCTTTCACAGCATTGACATCTTATGTGCTTTTACTTCAATCCTATCTTTATTTTTATCATCATCATCATCTCTAGCGTGGCTCTTAAAATTTTAAAATAGTAACTACCCGAGTGTGGATGGGAGCAGTTTCGGACCAGATGAGAGCTATGTGGCAACGCCGAGAGTGCGAGTGTAGATGGATGACACGTGTCTACTTGCGAGATCGGATGGCCACCTGTCGCTGAGCTCAGGCGACATGTGCTTTTGAGCGTGGATGGACAACGCGTGTAATTTTTTTTTATACGGCGGCTATCGCTGTGTGCACGCGATAGGACCAAATGGAGTGCACACACCAGTTAGTTTTTGCGTATATTTTTATACTCATCTCTCATCGTTGTACGGAGTAATTGTTTATGTGATGAACGAATAATCACTTTTTTCTCAAGTGGAACGAAATATTAGAGATCAATCGATGTGTTTAATTAGCGTCGATCTTGTCTAACACTAACAGAGACTATAACCATTCTTTATGTAACCGCCGATTGGCATGGAATCAACCGGAGGGAAACATGCCCCCTCTGCCTCCATGCATGCACGTTCCCTCCCCTTCCGAATTCCGATCCCCTCTCGCCACGCCTCCCCTGCATGCAGCCGTACACAAATCAATCCAGCCAAACAGCGACACTGATCACCACCATGCATGCATGCATCTGGTGAGCTGCACATACGGATGTCCTGATGTCCATCGTCCCCACGATCACTGACAGAATCATTATGGCACGTAAGTACCGTGTACGTGTGGTCACCACTGGCTAGTTCGGCCGGTGCATGCACGTCGATGCGCGGCGGATCGCTCGCCGGCGGAGCGAGTGAGATGGACGGCGCGCGGCGGCGGGGTGGGTGGGTGCGGTGCATGCATGCGAAATGCGGGGCGCGGTACGGCGGTGAGATGACCCGGTGCGGTATCTGGTATCGTCCTCGTGGGCTCGTGGGCCGAGAGGCGGCGCAGGGGGTGGGTGCGAGCGGCGGTAACCCTACCGGTGAGACGCAGTCCCATGCACACCACGCCACCGCACCAGCAACAGCAGCTACCAGGTCATCGGTTTTCCCCATCATGAAAGAGAGCAAAAACAAAAAAAAAATCGTATGCTACTACTACTATACGTACTACTGATCCATAATACTACAGCAGCAACAGCAAGAAAAACAAAGCGTAAAACCAGCTTGGAACACGCCGTGTGGTGGTGGGCCCCCCTCTCCCCTCCATAGCGCCTCCGTCGTACGAGAAAAAAAGAAATATACGTACTCCAAACAAACAGTACAGTAGTAGTGCTAGAGAAATATATTATTTGCTGGTGTATTTTAGTGCTATAAATGTACGTACTCTAGAAATTAATCACTGTATCACCAACTAGATGCATGCAGCGCTGATGCGTTTTTAAAATCGGTGAGACCGAGGTGACGAACGAATGCAGGTAGCTAGCCGATTTTATTCGTGCGGAATTCGTATGAAAATAATAAACAGCTCGCTTATGCTTATGACAATAATAAATTCTCGATGTACCGTTCAATTTGTACGTCCAATTTGTTTATTCGTTTATTACTTTCATCAGTGTAGTGGTGCAGATCAGAGTCATTAGAGAGAGAGAGGACGGACGACGTACGTGGGTTCGTTGTTGCGTCTTAATTTATGCCGTCCTGATCGCGCAAACAGTGTGATTAGACGCTAAATTGTCTCCGCACACACACCAGGCCTCAGGATAAACATAGACGATAAGGCGCCGCGCTAGCGTCCCTTCTTTTTTTTTTCTCCGTGTGTCCCGCACGTTGGTTTTTTTCCTCTTCGTATGGATTTTTCTTGTTGGAAGGATATGCATGGGTTCCGCGAAGGCGCGAAGGTAAATTGCTAGCACTAAAATGTGATCCTGAATCTCACAGTGTGATATTTGTAATATATTGTAAATAGTCGTCCCAAATCAAGTTTGATTTTTTTTAATATGAGATTGGAAATTTTTTATTTCAAGTATATCGAAAAGTATACACTGAGCTTTTAGCATATTTTTATAGATTAGGATAAAATATTTTTATAGACGGACGAATCACAGCTCACATGCAAAATCCCAAGATCAGAGAATACTAGCCAAATTTTTTAGGCTTTCCATGACATTAGCCACATGTAAAAAGTGAATTTTTAGGTCGTTCCTACTATCGGTCATCTATGTTATTTTTATATTTGTATATAGCTTCTTGCTACTTGAACCTTTCTCATTTTAGGCTTCCTCTTCCTTGAGGAGAAAAGAAAAATAGAAGAAATGTTTTAGTCTCGAATCTGTTGATAGATTTATATATCATCTTTCCATTATTGGTGGGTTTCTTTTTTGATTTTAAGCATTTGTTTAAAAGAAATAAAAAAATGATGTTTTTCTACTAGTTTTATGAATTTAGATTATAATTCTACATCAATTTAGGGTAATTTTTTCTACAAATCTTTCTTCAGTGTTGTTTTCTCATCCAATGATTATGAATTTTGTTGTAATTAGCATCTCTAATGGTAGATCCAGGTGGGTTGGTCTCTCTGGATGTAATTTAGAGAGAGAAACCATAATTCACTCTCTCTAGTTTATTTTCAAATAATATTATTCTTATTTTTCCTCAAGATTTCTTTACAATTTTCTTCTTTTAGAATCTTTAGTGTGTGAAGAAAATAAAAAAAAGTTAATTATTTAGAAAATGTTATATTTATAAATTTAAAAAAGTAATTCATAATTAAAATAAAGGGAAAATATTATTTAAACTATTTGCAAATTGTATATTATCTTGTGGTTTGTATTTATAAATTGATAGGTAGACGCCAAGATTTTAACGGTCGTTTTTCAACGAGTTGTTCAAATTTATCGAAGATGTGGAGAAGAATTCTAGCAACAAAACGGCAAAGGAAATATGTTATTGTGGTGTGCTAAATCTCGCAGGGGCCAATCGGACCGAGAAAAGATGTGAGCGAGTCAGCCAAGGACTGATCGGAGAGGGCAACGCCTTGGTCACGTGAAGGCCTGGGAGTTTTGCTTAGTTTCAATGTAGGTATTTAATCTTTGAGGTTTGAGAGCGTGCCAGTCAATTAACAGGGAGATAGAAAGGATAAAATTCGCGAGCCAATCGGCCCATCGGCCGATACGGCTCACCTTATCGGTAAGTTGTCGATAGGAAGATAGCGCTCATGCATCGACTGAAAAGCAGATAAAGGCATAGGTAATAAGATGTGAAATAAATTAAAGGACTAAATAGGGTAATCGACGAAAGCAAGTAGCGGGACCCCAGTCCCCCCGAAGTCACGAGAACCAGCGACCACCATGACGGCATCGTTAGAGCTAACCTCAATAGATCGGAACAAATCAAGATAGTATGAGACCAAGGCTAATGGCACAGAGACGGTAGAGGCTAGATCGAACGTAACGACGAAAATGATGGGGGCAAGGCCATCAGCTGCTTATCGGCCAAATGTCCGACGCAAGCTTATATCTAACCTCATCAGCTATTTAAGCCAATGGGAAATGAAACCCATCAGATCCCGACACTAGCCCTATCGGACACAAAACTAATAGATTGGACCTAACCAAGACAATATTAAGCTGAATCCGATGGGACCAAATCGGTCGCTAGCGGTGTCTGTATGTGTATCGGCCGAATAGCCGATACGTTAGGTGTGAAACTTGAGATAAGGATAACTCATCGGCTACTCACTTCGATGAAACGTCATGCGAGAACCCATCGGACCAACGGCTTGATCTACCCCCATCAGTCTTATAGATCAAATCTAATCGATGTAGCACGAGGCCGATGACGACGAAAGGAAGCCAATGAACCGATAGGCCTCATGCAAATATGATGCGATATGTCTAATCAAACTAAAAGATTGGACCTAACCGATATAGCGTTAGACAAAACGAATGGACCAGGGTAATGGCGGGACTTACTCCTTCTCCCGAGATCAAACCTAACCGATACAACCCTGAGTAGAGACCTAGAACCCATTAGAATAAACCTAGATGAGGTAGGGTGGCAATGCGCTGAAAATTGTGTTGATGTATGATCTATTGATATCTCATAATGTTTTAGGAGGGTCTATATTTATACTCCAAAATTACAAGAGTTTGACGTGGTTATAGACAACTTCTAGACATTATTTCCTAAACACATAAGAAACCATCTCTAAGAAGTTTACAAAGCTAATTAAACTTGCCTAACTTATATAACATATTCTATACAGATAAAAGACCCTAACGTGGTTCCCATGGCTCCTCCTTAGACCCGGTTCCACATGGATAACCTTCCGTCTTTGACTAGACCGAATTTATCCTCAACTCGTCTGATTAACTCTCTCACTCTATTAATTGGCTTCCTTTTATGAGCCGATCAGCTCCTCCTTCATCGACCGATCCTATTTACAGGCTAACCAAATTTTTGCGTTAACAGTTATCTATGCTTGGACTGTAAAAACAAAAAAGCATGGACAAAAATAGATGTTATCAAATCTCACTTTATTTGGCGTGGGTTTGATGTAGGCTACATAGTTTGGTATTAACATGACAAGACAGTCGAAGAACTGGGTTCTCTCAAACTATTCATTGCAGAGACATTATGCTAAATTGAAATGTGTTTGCCTCCTTCCTTTTTTGACATTATGGTCCACCTCATGGTTCATATTATTTCTTAGATAATTGCACTTGGTCCTTTGTACTTATATCAAATATCGACTTAGGAGCGGTACATGTCCATTCTGAAGGGCTACATACAGAATCGTGCTCATCTAGAGTGTTCGATGATAGAGGGATACACCATCGAAGAATAGTGTTGCATTAATTACTTAAAAGACATTTAGATAACTGGTGTATCAGTACCTAGACATAAGAGTTAATTGCATGGGAAGGGAACTATAGGAAAGAAAATATTCATTGATGAGGATCATAAAGCAGTCCGAGAAGCGCATTTTAACGTCCTAGAGGTGCTCGTGATAGTGGAGTCGTATATCGAGCAACACCTGAACTAGATTATTAGATTGTAATATGTCGGACACTCAAACGATTGGATAATGAAGATGCACAAGCATCTCTTCGTTGAGTGTTCAAAAAACCAAAACCTACCTAATGGAGAAACTATAGAGAAAATCACTAAAAAAGGTTGTCATATGGCCCATCAAGTGTGGTCTCCTGAAAAGTTTATCACATTAACGGTTACACATTTTATGCCAAAGCAAAGGATAAGAAGAGTGTAGCCCAAAACAATGACATTTGGGAAGAGGCAATCAACTCAAATAGATAGAAAAATAGTTATTATGGGTTCATAGAAGAAATATGGGAGCTAGACTATAGACTGAGTATGCAGATCCTATTGTTTTGGTGCTAATGAGTGAAACACCCACAGGGCGTGTTCGTGGACAACTTTGGTCTAACAATTGTTGACATCGACAATGTGAGTCACAAAGATGACCCTCAGTACTTGCTAATCACGTCATACATATTTTCTATGTAACCAAACCCATAGACAAGAAGAAGGATATAGCGCTCTTAGAAAAACAAAGGATCATAGGAGTTGAAACATGGAATATGTCGAGAACTATAATCCAAATGCCACTATTTATATATTTTCATAACAAGATAAAGCTTGTAGAGGCAACCATCGACCAAAAAACTCTCAAATTCTACATGCGGTGACAATCTCTAATACGATAATTTACATAGACGGTGGAAATATATAATTTGATAATTTATGCGAATGTGTAAAATTTATGCACGTTGTATGTGAAAATACATAAGAATTATAATTGAAATATAAATTTATTTTCTAGAGTAAAATTAAAAGAAAAAATTATAGGGGGCATTTTTGAGAAAGCAAAAAGCACACGCTGCCTGCGAAAATAGTTTTCGTAGGCGGCCGAAAGCATGTGCCACCTGTGAAAACCATTTTTATAGGCGGCGTGTAACATTTACCGTCTATGAGGTGCACGGCATCCCCTGTTTGGAAAAATGTTCCCTCAATAAGGCATGTAGGAGAAAAAAATTTTTCCATGTCCTACACGCCAGACCTTAGCATTACACTGCTAGGTTGCCAAAATTTAACCGCCCATATGTTGTCACTTGGCCTCCTCTCTCGTCTCTAGCCTCTGCCTCCACCACACCCCCACACTCTAGCCTCTACCTTCTAGCCACTTCTCTGCCGCCATTCCTCCCACACGGCCTCAGTCGACACCAAGGCTCCTTGCCCTGATGTGAGCCGAGTCTGCCTTCCTCAGCATCCTCATCCCTACCACTTGGCCTTCTTTCTCGACTGCTATCAACCTCCTTTGCCTAGCCACACTTATCCTCCTCTTCCCCTTGCGTACCGTCCTTAGTCATCTTGCCTAGACCCGCGATGATGCCTCCACTCCGCTCCAAACGTTACTCGTGGCCTGGTCACTGTGCCTCATCATTGCTAGGCCTTCCCGTTGTCCTCATTGGCCATCTCGGCCTCACGAAGGCCTCATTTTCGTCCCTGCACCGTTGGTCAGTGGGCCATATTTGCCACTGCTACTCAAGTTAATTTTTATTTTTTGAGAAATTTTTATTGTGTGAAATTTATATGAATTTTATATAAAAATATTAAATGAATTTTGATGCAAAACTTAGAATTAATTTTGATGTGAATTTAGAATTAATTTATATGAATGTACAATGAATTTGATTTGATATGAAATTTAGGATGAGTTTTTATGTGAACTTTAGTTCATAAATTAATCTAAATTTGGGATTAATTTTTAATTTGAATTTAGAAGTATTTTAGAAGTAAAAAATTTGGATGGATGCATTAATGTTAAATATTATGTGAATTTTAGAATTTTTTATGTGAATGTTGGTTCATTTTTAAAAGTGTATTTTAGGTAGATGTTGTGTCAATTTTACATATGAATTTTTGTTTAATTTTACATGTGAATTTTAATGGTGGGATCTAGTAGAAAATTTATTTACTTCAATAATTAATTTAATATTGACGAAGACCCAAACAGACCATGGAAACGCCATGATAAGAGGAGAAATTAACTACCTGGCCCACATCATCCGACGATAGCCCCTGAAGTGAAGGATCGTATCACTCCCCTAGCGATCCACATCTTAGCCCATAGTAGGGAAAAAAAGGCCGTGAACAATGCTGACTATGTCCTAGAGGTGAAAAGATTTTTGTACAATTGACTTGTCGAGTTCATTGTATTCTATTTCATGCATAGATGAAGATTACTTCACGATGGTCCACGCGTCGCAGAGTTCTATCAAAGCAACAACAACAAGTGTGGAAGTATTGAAAACTTCCTCTATCTTGGAGTCAAAAACACCTGATGCTCAAACAAAGCCTTAATGCAAAAGAGGAAAATAGGGCAGGACCAAGATGACCGATCCTGAAGAGGCATACATTTTGACCCATATCAATGCTAAAGAATGTCCTCATGAAGTGTTTATTAAGTAGTAAAACCAATACGAGGCCATTATCAAGGACCATGTCTCAATATTAATTAACGATTAGGAGCAAGTTGTAGCGGGAACCAAAAATTACCTATGGGAAGAGCTAAAGAAAAGAATTGTATTTCCCAAAGGTACCGAAAAAGAGAAAAAGGTAGCCACCCTTCAGAAAATGGCTAAGTCGTGGCGTAACTGAAAGTCAAACCTCAACACAAACATAAAGTACATGCAAAGAGTATTGACCCCAAAATTTGGGAAGATCATCACACCCACCCAATAGACCAGTTTGTGGTGAAGATAAACATACCAGAAAAGATGACGTTGAGCAAGAAGATGGCAAAACTTACGAAGAAAAAAATGTTTCACTAACATTTAGGTTCGGGTGGCTATGTTGAAAAAGCCAAGAAGTGGAAAAAGGCCGATGATGACTTGAGAGCACAATAAAAAACCATGCCAATGGATAACTATGACAAATAAAGTAGGAACTGGATGCATGCATAGACCCCAGAGATCGCTGACTCTAGTGAGATTGTACTCCCAGACTTTGGCCTCTAAGAAGTTACAAAGGAAAAATCTAGCTCTTTTAAGTCTATCAAGAACAGGGACCAGCTGACTACCACGTTGGGCAACCCCGAGCACAATGGCCACATTCGTGACATATCATTTAAGCCAAACTAGAGACAATGGTTCGTACAATACACTAGACACTAAAAGAAATAGTATGGGTAACGGTGGCCCAAGAAATAGCAAGGTTTACAACATGTGATATTTCAAACCTATTTTCCTACTGCAACCCTAGATAAAGACAGGTGGTAGCCAACTTTTAGTGTAGTTGTCGCAAATAGATCCGATCATAGTGTCGACGAGCATCGGATCTACTCCTGTCCTGAAGTTTCCTGTCGATAATGTACGGGAAGACACTCCATGCACACTTCATGTCCCTATTGAAAGGGCATGTCGAACAATGGAGGTTGCAAGGGGTAGGGCAATACTGGGCTATGTTTTTCACCGCTAGCTAGTCCTAAAGGATTATGCCAAGGTTGCAGTGATGAATGTTAACGAATATCAAGCCATGTGTGAGATTGACATTCCAACGAGCAAGGGCATCAATTATCTCGGAGATGCGGTCGATCAGATTATTCTTTGGCATAAAAGAGATATAGTCCTGACAATATCGGTGAAACCCTCGAAGAAGCTACCAGATTTGACTCCACGCCAACTTTCACCAGCAAATCCTCTCCTAAAGGTAAAATACATGCTCTCTCTAGGGTAGCTCCCTTATACACCACCACGACAACCTTTTCCAAGGACACCAACACCTCCGCCTTTCCTGATAAATCATGCGCCAGCTCCCATTGAAACAACTATCTCTCAAGGCCAGGAAGTGCCTGCTCAATGAGAAGCCTCTCTAAAACCTCTGGTGCCATAATAAATCAAACCCCATAACCACAAGGCAAAAGATAAGAACAAGGAACGATAGATGGTAAAAGAATTTCCAAGAAGAGAGAATTTAAGTACGGAGCCTGATGCATACATGAAGCGGAAAACCTAAGCTCTATCAGGATCCATAAGTACATATCTAAGATTTGTTGTTACCAACGAAGATGTGTCGAAGCAATTCGAGAACATCAAATCATTCCTCCCATCTTGAATGCTCAAGGATGGTCCATTTCAGATGAGGAGATAGCATCAATGACACATAAGAGCCGGTGGACTTAGCATCTCCTATATTAAAGCTTTGGCACCAAAGAAATTCTTTATGGACGGCGAAAGCATGGTTTTAATTGATCTTAGGGTCATGCATGCAATTTACCGCCAAGAAAAAATTGACGTCAATCTCATTGTCGTGTGGTGGATCTAAGTTAACATATATTGATCTTATTGTTATTAAATCATTTCTTAATTAGTAACTAATTAGAGATGTTCTTAATTTTTATGATGCGGCATAGCATGGCAACAAAGTTGAATAAACCGATCGACTATCTTAACCTGCTATGAATCTCAAGGTCAGTACACACCGTCAACATAAAATAAGATTATAATGTGTTGAAGAACAAGTCTCAAAAAGAGATATTGAAATAAATTTGAAAACTACAAGCTGCAAAGAAGATGGATGTGGACAACTAGATAGGGCATGCAATAGTAATCTTGATGGATATAACATGCAAAATGGCATCAGTACGTTCAATTTTTAGCATAGTCATTATACGTAAACAACAATTACTAATATTAATTTTTATGCAAAGATTGTTATATTTGCTTTATGATATATCCTTGGGACTACAAACTCATTGTGCTAGACCCAAAGGATATCCCACAAGAATGATATCAACTTTTTATCGATGTTTTAGATTACTAAGTCATTAATTAATAACTTCAATATTGATTGACCCTGGTCCTTATAGCATAGATAGATTACTAACTAATTTTGAGTTTTTTTCTCTATCAGTGCTTTTATGTACTACCGTGAAGACGAAGTAGTCCATATATACAAGCAAAAGTTCATGGTGATAAATAGGTTGGTACAACACGATGTATATTTTTCATAAATATATTATTTTTATGTTATTTATAAAGTGCCACGAGCAACCGCCATATAGTGTATTATACGGTTATTATATTCTCCACTACCTCAAGTCCAATAGACGGTACTACAATAACACTGATACGTATTTAAAGACTATATTTATACCTATTCAATACTTAACTACATATTTTGATATGACATGTGTGTATAGATGTCTAAAATCAATAACAGAGATAAGATACTCGACGATATAAAAATTGAGAATACGATACAAGACCTCTATGATTTTATTCACCGTAAGATATGTCACGTTCGTGAAGACTTCTTTGACAAGAAAAGATACTACACGCAACATGAGAGTTACGAATAATAACTTATTAAGTAGGAAGTTCCGTCGTTGTAATTTCGTTATTGTAAAAACTGTGTGATATATTCGCAGTATGTGTATTTATATTTGTATACAATAATTTACTTATATATATTAATTAAATTATTTTTTAATATAATATATATAATCCAACTTGATGGATGAATGGATGTAATATATATAATTTGACCCGCTATTTCGATGAATGTATGTATGATAATTTAGAATGAATTTGATATGAAATTTAGCATGAATTTTATATGTGAATTTTACAACAAATACATTTTTTTGCTATCTGCAAAAATGTATTTTGTGAGTAGGCTAGTAACCGTCTGAAAAATATCTATTTTTACATATGATGAATTACAAACGACTCCTCGTCGTCTTTAATAATCAGTTTTACCTATCTATAAAAATATTTTTAAAATATTTTTTAAGTAGTGCGGTGACGCGCATAAGTCATATTTGCTAGATGTTTCCATCCGTAAGAGAGGGGAGGATGATTCCTACACACATTGTTCTTGCATAGACGCGCCTACATCCGTAGCAGGCACGCTATCCATGTGAGATGAGGGCTGAACCAGTATGCCATTCACGCTAAATGGATGCCCCCGTCCATGCGAGAGGGGGTGGCCCCGCAGTCCGCACGTCATCTATGCGTGCCTGGAAGACACAAGCGCCGTAGGCGGTGCATCCACATGGAATGTTAGCCCAACACTTCCACACGTTAGTCTTGTGCCTGAAAGACACGTGCACCCGTAGGCGGTGAATCCACCTAGAAAGGGAGATTGGCGTAGTAGTCCCACACATCATCTGTGCCATGAAGACACATGCACCGTAGGCCCGTCCACCTAAGAGGCTACTAGGTGAGAGGTTGGCCCCACGTGTCATCTGTCTCGGGTCAAACACCTGCACCCAATGCGCTCTAGATTTATATGAGATTATGCATTTAGCTCATTACAAGGACAGATGCATCCTGCCTTGTAGCACGCAAATAAATTGAGTTTTATATCAATTTAGTAACGGAAGTCATTATAAAACAAAAGAAATTATGATGCCAGCTCTCTTATATACGCCAGCTTCGTTTGTTTAGACAATTTTTCACCGTGGTAAGTCTGCCCCACATCCATAATAGGCCAGGCTATCTCGCACCTTAGTACTAGGGTTGGGTTCGCCAATGCAATGCTAATTAGTTCGTTGCAAAGGAAAATGAAATGCTAGTTTTTCGCCTACATATCTATCGAACGGTTAAATAATATATTTTAAAAAAATTATATAAGAAATTATTTTTAAAATTATATTAATTTATATTTTAAAAGTTTAAAATAATTAATACGCAATTAATTATATATTAATAATTTATATCATTTTATGTATCTTTTTTATTCTTTTTTATCCTCCACTTAAACACACCTTAAGAGCCGGTTATCCTCGTTGGAAGTATGCATACATGGTTTATTTTAAGATTTAGAATCTACGTGGGTTAGTACTTCAAATATACAAGTGCATATACAACATCAATTAATAAACCATCTCATAGCAGTATAGCACTAATTTTGATTGCTGAGGTGAATGACAAAGGAAGATACGGATAGAGGAGTTGTCTTTGTGAAGCAACGGCTCGAACTAAGAGAAAGTAGAGATGCCTGATACTAAATGACATGTATTGTTCTCTTTTTGCAGGGATATGGTTTCTTTTGTATGCCATGCAGTACATATAATTCGAATTTTGAGCGAGTCGTTTTAGTCTTTTAGAGACGTACCCATATCTTTGCTCAACTCTATATATAAAGAGAGTTATGTTGTTTTAAAATATAACATTTTTTATATTAAATCAAGACATCTCTATATTTTGGTATATTTTGGAAATGTGGTAATATTTATAGATAGCAACCGCATGCACATCTATATTTTTTTTCGAAATCATCCAGTGGGCTCACATACATGCAATATACAAATGCACGCAAAGGGCCCGTCCAATAATAACACAGACGCTCGCCGGATCGGCCGGACGCCATTTGCACTTTGGTACGTACTACTCCAATATCTAGGTTAGTTGGTGCATGCATGCACATGCATGCATGTTTTTATCACATGCCTTGTTCTGAATTAATTAATTAGTGGGGTAGATTTTTTTATGCCGGTGTCAATGATCGTGGCTAGCTAGTAGTAAAGCACACGTAAGTAATTAGGTGATCCTATATACTTTAATGCTATTCTTTTACTGCTGTACGTACTTCCTCCAGTACTCAGATGTTGTCGCGGGTCGCCGGAGGTGGAGTGGTCGTGGGAGCTCCAGTCCTCGGATGCGAAGACAAACGCAGAAGGAGCCGCTTCCGTTGCCGCCGTTGTCGCTGGATCGCACGCGGCGACACCGCCCTTTTTCGCTAGCACCACCGGTGTCGTCGTCTCGTCGCCGTTCTTTGGGGCCTGCGGCTGGATTTCGTAGTTGATCGCTGGCGGTCGGGGAGAACGACGATGGCCTGAGAAGGTGCGGGAGAAGCTGGGACTTTGGTAGATCTCGCCATCGTTGTCAATGAAGTAGAGACCAAGCATCCTACCCTAAATGTTACATTTAGGTGACCTCGCCCTCTATACAAAACGAGTTGAATGGTCTAGTCTGAAGTGACAAATTAATCAGCATGAGTTAATCAATCCGAGTTGTCTGTCTATGATATTCACTCTAAGCTGGCTAGCGAGGGATTCTATCCTAGGCCTATGGGAGGACGGTCCTAAGTAAGCTAGCTTGCACACTTCTCTTATGGTCCTAGTGGCAGAAATCTCAGGCTAACCATATTGAATTATTTCAACTACTATATTTAATACGATAGACTTGCATACCTCACTAGCACGACACTTACACGGCCAAGACGGTCAGGACGATAAGACGAATATCAACCCTAACAGGTAGGCGACGTGCGACAAGACAGATATTGCTTCCCACACCCATTGTAGCAGGGGGATAGTAGGTCTTATTGAAACACATCACATCCTTCGCTCTCTGTGTGTCATGCTGATTCACTGCATAGCAGGCTCCATCAAATAAGCATGGCGCGTGCGCCGTCGTATAGTGGAGTGGAGCTTATGGAGCATACTTTTAATAGGATTAAATCGATCATATCTAAACTCTATATAAGATCCACAAGCCTTAAGTTATGAGTATTTATTTCTGTCTATTTTGATACCCAAAAACATATAAAGGGATGACTGTGGATAGAGAGGAGGAAGAAAAAAAAGCCACTTTGAAGTGCTTAGCTACTGTAAGCCACATCAAAAAAAAGTAAGAATACAGGAGTAGGGTATTACACCACTGAGTGATTTGAACCTGTCTAAATGGATCCGTGTTCATCTTACTTCTAGCAATTGAAGCTGCATTGACTCCAAATCTATCGACGCAATTAAGCCTTACCCCTGGTCCGAACTTAGAAGAGAGCTTACGTAGATCTCCAGTCTTGGTAGTTATCCACCGACAATCACCATCCCACCACTGCCCACCAGATATTATAGCCTCATTGGTGGCCAAGAGTAGGATGACGATTGTAGTTGGTATAGGAAGAGTCGGAGCTACAACAAACTACTCCATTCCTTGGATGCACTATAGGGCGAGGAGGCGATGAGGGCGCGGACATAGCTAGCGGCCAAGGAGGAGGACAACGATCGAAGAAGGTACGGGAGGAGTTGGGACCTCAGCAAATCTTGTTGTCCATGTCCTACCACCGTCTGCCAAATCTTGCAGCCTCACCAACGGTCAGGAGGAGGACAACGGGCCCAATAGGTGTGCGAAGAGCTAGAGCTGCATTGAACTGCTCCATTCCATGAGGCACTGACCGAGGAGGTGGTGAGGGCGTGGAGGTTGCCAACAGAGACACTGCTGACCGAGAAAGCACTAAGGGTGTAGAGATCACTGGTGGTTGGGGAGGAGGACGATGGCTAGAGAAGGAGCCACCACCGCCACCAGCGCCGCTGGACCTCGGTAGATGACGATTTATTTGGGTAAGCTGGACTTTTCAATGATAAAGCAATAAAGGCAAGGGCAATTTGATCCATACAAAAATAGGATAGTAAAAAAACCATCCATAAAGTGATAAAGTGATAGTGCAGTACATATTGGGTTGGATTTTAGATGTATTCTAATGGCATAGTCATATTTAAGTGAATTGTAATAGTATTTTTCAAAACAGATAAATTTATAATAATAGAGATCCAATTAACCTTTGAACAGTAGCACGATCTCTAAAAATATTTTTGACTCTAATTTTCTATTATAACATATATAAAAATAATCCTATTTTCTTCAAACTAAATATTTTAAAAGTTATTAGTGGTTAAAGTTTTAATTGATGGACTTCAAACGTAATCAAAACGTTCAAGAATTATAACGGTGGAAGTATTTACCTGAAATACATAATTGTTCCCAAAATTAACTTAAGTAGTAAAAAATTTCACACTCGCATGCATGTGTACACAACTTAACATAAATTAATCGAACCTGTTACGATGTTACATCAACTGTAGTAAATGCTACGGAATTGCGGATTATATAATTAAGCTCGATCAAAACGCAAGTTAATCAACAGTAGCTAAGTGGAGCTCGTGTAACCGATCGATCATGCTAGCCTCAGCTGATCGATTTGTACGTCTACGGAGTTGTTTTTTTATAGCCTTTTTGGCCAGTTTTATTGTTTACTTGTACCCATCAGCCACCTCAAAAGGAATCATATAACTAAAAGAAACTGAATTATTAGTGCAATACAAAATGGGATGGATAAATAAGAAGACGGCCGGGTGTGCGCCGAATAATTTGTGCGTGCATGACCCGCTGTGGTGAGGAGGGAAAAAAATGCGTGCATGCGTGTGCGTTACTGCGCGCGGATTCTTAGTGGCAGCTTCTCCGTGTTGCCGTCCCTGATGAGCATTTGCGTGGCTTGCTGTCCACTCCGCAGAAAAAGTCTAAATTCTCAATAGATATTTTACCGGACAAATCATCCCTACCACTGTTTTGAACAGTTTTAGGCTAGATTGGTTGACGTGACATTCTAAGGTGGCAACAAAATTATTTTAAAAATAATGGCCTTATCTGTCATTGTTCATCTCTCCTCTCATCTTTTCTTCTACCTCCTTCGCTCTCCATTTCTCTCTCTACCCTCCATCTATCTCTCTATCCCCGTGGACTCCCCCTCTAAGAGATGACGACAGAGGCAACTAAAGGCTTAGGCTAGGGACGGTGGCTGACGATAGAGACGACTTGAGTTGAAGCTCAATTTAAAGGTATCAGGCTGCAACAGAGGTGGAGCTCGCCACCCACCCACCCGATCCTAAGCTCCCACCCACCCCTAACCCCCATAGGTCTCAAGGAGGAGATATGGGGGATTGATATGTCTCTTACATCACCGCCACTAATGACGCAATGGCGATGTCCCACAACAGTGAGAAGGGCTCGAGCTCCTCTGCTCTAACCCTCCCCAACCAAGTGCCAGGCGCTGCTCTAGGCCATCTCGCACTCTACCCCTCCTTGTGCTCTCTTGCCCATCGGATCACCTTAAGAAAGAAAAGGAGCTAACAAAGAAGCCACGAGGGCCTTAGCCTCTGCCTCCCTTCTTCCTCTCTTCCCCTACCTCGGCAGGCAACATTGATAACGATGAGGCAAGGCAGCCATGGAGCTTAGCACTGGCCTACCTCCGCCAGTCGCAGCACCTCTAGCCCCGTCGATCACCCACATCTTCCACCTTGTCAAGCTCAAGGAGGCAATGGCTAGATAGCTCGAGCTTCACCGCCCTTCCCAAGTTGAGCTTGACTCCACCACCAGCATCCTCCTCAAGTAAGCTCAAGTACTGCCATCGGCCCCTGGCCTCACCATCAAGCTAGAGTTATGGATCTGGAGCACGCGGCCACATCCTCGCCCACCTCCTGCCACGTGGCAACTTTCTCAATTTCATTGACTACATGAGCCCACCATAAGCTCACTTCATCGATGAGGTCTTGCTTCAAGGTTGCTATTAGGCTCTAGTTTCAAGGTCATCGCCGCCACTACCGCAAGAGCTTGGAGGAGACGACAACACCCCTTCTCACCATAACTGTTGCATGAGCTCTAAAGTCACTGCCACCGCACAACACAGAAAAATGTTAGAGAGAAAAAGAGGAGAGAGAAGAAATTGATACTGATATATAGGCCACTTGATTTTTTTTAATTTATCTAAGCTGCTTAACTGGACTATCACATCAGTTAAATTATTGTCACATGTGTCACGTAGAATAAAAATCAATCCGTATTAACTCAGGGAGATAATTTGTCCAGATTAAAGAGAAGGGGTTTAAAATGCTTTGTTTTCGAGTTTATAATTTAATTCAGATGACTATAATAGTTCAGGAGCTAATTCAGTTTCTTGTACTGCCTGAGTTCAGAGTTTCATTTTTCTTCCTTTTTTTGCGAGAAAGAGTTTATTTATTTCCAGCAGAAGATGTACATTGTCTTGTTACAACATTGAAAAATTTAAGTATTCCGCGTGCACAGAAATATGTTCCACAGAAATAAAACCGAGAACATAATGTATGTATGTTTCCAGTGTAAATAAGGGCTTCCTAAATAATACCTATTTAAAATTGCTAACTCTTGCATGGTTCGGTTGAGTAGGCAACACGGCATGAACTATGGAACAAGGTAAATTAATTATTTATCCTTGCAAGGTTTGGTCTCCAGTGACCGAAGTCTAGCTCTCTAAACCGCCTTTATTATGGTCTTAATTTGTTGATGCTTCAATTGAAGGAACAGTTCTAAAATATCATAATATATATCCTTCAAAGCGAAAGGTAATATGCCTCATTTAAATTTGTACCTCTAGTATTGTTTGATCGAGTAACCAAGATACTGGCTATAGAAAATTCACCCAGGTTTTCTACTTCTGCCCACCCCCTCAAATCGAGTTCGTTCATGTTCTCCAACTTGGGTTGACATCATGCCCCTTCATCAACTCAACGCTCCCCCATTAATTAACATCGAACTGAAGCCTCTCCACCTGCAATAAAGAAAACGACGGGCTGTAATCCGCAAAAAAAAACAAGAGAGGGGTTGATCTGAGGAAAAAAAATTTCACTGGAGAAATATTTCATACATATCATTAAAAATTATCAAAAATTTAAAAATGTTTGGTAAGATAAGTCAATATATAATATATTATTTTATAAACATGTAAGTTTAAATTTAAATGTTAATTTTTAATATATTTGTATAAGTCGAATATAAACTTATATATATCAAATATTAATTTATCTTACTATTTTTTAAAAAAATATGATAATTTTTTAGGTGACACACACGAGTGTTTATCCACTCGGGTGATAAAAAGAACCAGCAAGTAATCCGTGCATGCATGGGATCGCCGATCGCACCGACGTCGCAGGCAGGACGCAGGCAGGGGTCCCATGCAGCTACTGGTGTAGTGGCGCGAGTGACTGTGTGTACATGGTTGTGGATCAGAATTCAGACGAGAGGACGCTGCTTGGCGCTGGCATGCATGCAGCTAGCTAGTCCCCTCTCCTCATGCATCATGCATGCATGGCACGCCCTATAAAAACGAGCTTGGCATGCATGCGTGCAGGCAAGCGCATGCGTGTGCCATGTGATCGCTCCCTCGTACCGCAATACCGCAACCTAGCTAGAGTGTGCGGGAGCTCGCTTGATCCAGGCACGCAGTTATGTCTACACGGAAATTTGCTCTTTAATCAGTTTCGTACGAGCTGAGCAGGTGATGTTTTGGTACGCATGCCTGTTTTTTTTTTTTTACTACCTGACGATTCCAAACTTAATTCCTGTGTAATTAAGCCCTGCTTTTTTTTTGAACCATGAATTTCGTCAAAACCTTATGAGGTTTCGCATAGGTCAGTTCAATTTACACATGATTTGATTTGTGTGTGTTGGGAGGGGGAATCCGGTGTTCTAAAGGTAATATTATGAAATTTGATAATGTTCAAATCTCAATCATATTCTTTCGCAACTCGATAAATTTTACATCTCTTAAAAAAACATTTTCTATACTAATAGTAATTCCTATGGCCTTAAAACATTAAAGCACAAAATACATAGACTTTCATAATTTTACTATATTGATAATTTCTACTATGTGATATCTATCTCTCACCAAGTTATAGGTCGTAATGAATATTTATTCTACTGTATTTATTTGTCACACCAGCCTCTCTAAGATTGTTTTCTAAAGAGGAATTGTGGCAGTTCATCATTTTGTTATAAGTGTGTTTTAAAATGATGTGTTTTTATAAAAAAAAATTAAAAATTAAATAAATATTTTTTTTAATTTGTAATAACTAATATTTAACTAATTATATGATAATTACTTATTTTATTTTGTCTTTCGTACCAAGAAAAAAAAACTCATGCTCTCAAAAGCAGCCAAATCGCAATCGATGGCTGCAAGATAACCATCTTTTTTCTATCGGTACCACGCAGACGGGTTGCTTGTGGCCGGCGACTCCCTTCTCTCGCTTCCTCTCCTCCCCTCTCTCCCAAAAGATTCTCCTCCTCTCGGGGTACGATAATGCCGCGTGCACGCCGGCCGGCGCCACCGCATCAGCAGCAGCAAGCTAGCGAGCTAGCGTGCGTCAATCAGCAGGACCCCTTTTTTTTCTTTTTAATTTTTTTCACGCTTCTTTATGACCACATGCCCCTCCGCGTGGTGCCAATCGACATCACGGGACATCTTCATCCATTCTGGATCGATGGACGAGGACGATCTGCATCTTGACTAGGTAGCTACCACCGTCGATGCATCCGTGTGCGAGCGTCGCATTTCTGGTGGTAAGATTGGGCTAAAAGAAGATCTCATTTCACCTCAGAAATTTAGAGCCTCTGAGATGAGATGCTAAGGGGACAAATCCGCGAACCCATTTATAGTCTGTTAGGGGTTCGCACCCACCTGCCTCCGCAGTTTCAATTGTATTTATGATTAGTATAGCAGTTGTAGGCTTGTAGCGGCATTGATCATATTTCTTGTGGTATACAGATCTCTTTGTCGCACTTTGAGTAAAGCAGCTATCACTGATCAGTGCTAAAAAGAGAACGGAAGATTTCGCCGGACATCGCGCTTTGGCTCTCCTTGTATTTTGCCGTGTGTGATTAATTACAGGTGTAACGTAACATATGCTGTGAAAAAAGCGAAGAATTCAGGGCAGGATCAAGAATCACCATCGTCGTCGTCAGCTAGGGGAGAAAATGGTGGCAAGGCCCTGATCCACCGTCAGTTGGATGGGAGGGCCATAGGCCATCAGGTGCTCTATCTCGTCGCCGGTGTTGGATCCGTCGCCTCTCGCGATCACCTCGCCGTCAGAGTCGATGATGCCGCCCTTGGTGCTGCCCACCCGCATTCCCGGCTCAATCCTGAGAACCTTCACCTGTCAGAGATTTTACATCAGGTGATGTTTGGATGTCTCAGTAGATTTGGCTGTGCTAACGGCAGAGGTAAACC
Organism: Oryza coarctata; assembly: GCA_030770085.1. Taxonomy (NCBI): domain Eukaryota; kingdom Viridiplantae; phylum Streptophyta; class Magnoliopsida; order Poales; family Poaceae; genus Oryza; species Oryza coarctata. Next base: position 16,037,007 of record CM061474.1, on the reverse strand, counting down.
ATTTCTATTATCTAAAAAATATCATAGGAGCATAGCATAGCGTTTCTTTTACACTGAAGGACAGAGATGGAGTGGTCAGGAAACAGAGGAGCACAGAGGGGTAAGTAAACACACCTTGAAGTACTCCACATAGGGGGATTTGACATAGCTGCCATCCTTCATCTGAAACATCAGCCCAGCAAGAGCCGACCTAGGGCAGTTCTTGATTATGGCTACATCCAAGTAGCCATCTCCAAACTACAATGTAATGAAGAATAGTCAACGTATGGACTATGGACAATCAAGAGCCCTGTACAAATAGCAGAAAATGATTGACAATGCCACTGAATGATTGACGACCTTTTGAAACTTGTATAAAAAAACCTAGAGAAATAGCTTTAGGGCTTAATAGGAAGTAGACAGTTTTAAATACAGTATTTATTTATGCGTCTGAATATTCATTGCTCCTAACCCAATAGCCAGTTTTTCTATTGCTAAAATCACTCAAATTGTTAAATTTCTAAATTTTCTTTAACAATATTTCAGCCTTTCAGGATTAAAAAATTCTGAAGAACCAAACAGAGTGAGAATAACCTTTGCTTCTGGTGCTGTCATAACATTTTCACTCGCAAAAGTAACACCGCTGATCCAAACCGAAACGAATGGGCCATCCAGTGATCTCCACTCGAGATCAGCTTCATCAATTGAAGGGCCCACGTAAACACATGTTTCATCATTAAAATCATTTGATCTGTCCTCTTGTACACCAGTGCTAGCCCCATTTGATTTGCAACTGGTAATTTGCTCTACAGGATCACCAAATCCTTCGTAACCTGGGGCTGGAACAAAAAGTACACGCCCATTGTACCGCCGCAAGCACACCACACGGAGAAGGGACTGAAATAAAGTCAGAGCATAGAGTGAATTGCTAAGTATCCAGAAGGAGCTGGGTAAGCGAATGCAAGAACACTACAACAATATTTGCAGTATACTTTAGACAGCCTCTAAATGTGCTCAATGAAGTACTAAAGTTCACCCAGTATATAGGCATATTTTTGTGTTCAAAAGCACATGAAATTTTTCAAAGCAAAATAATGCATGCATAAACATGCATTCCATTTAAAGAACATGTTCCACCATGGGAACATCATAAACAAATGTATTTGTCGATTGTTATTATATCATCAGCACACTGATGCAAGCCTAAACATTATGACCATCTAATTTTGGAAGCACCTTACAGCACTGTGTACATGACTGAACATGAGGACCACATAAAAAAAGAAGAAAGAGAAAAGAGAGAAGAGAGAAAGCATACAGATATAAATGCAATGAAGTGTTTGATAGAGTTTTGGTAGAATGCATACATAGAAGTCAAGACGAGCACTGCCCATCCACCTGTACTTCTCAGACTCAATATCGATATCGGCTACCAGACCTGTGGTTCATAAATCGTTCTCTTATTGCCCCAGAAATAGATAGTGGGAGAACAAGCTCTGAGAGTGACAATCAGTGTTATGGGGTATAGACATGTAGTTTAACACAAAAAAACTTAGCATCAAACTAATACACTGCATACCCCAAGTAAGCATCAAGACACTAAAAAACCTTGTTCTCCCCTGAACAACAGAAGTAACATCAAGGGGACGCTTGCGACCTGTGTAACAGAAGCTGCATCAGTGCTTTATTAACACAGCATATGGGAATATTTTTGAGAGGATCTACAGTATGGAAATACAGATGACTATTTACAATAATCAGGGGGCGTGAGGGGGACTTGCCTCTGATAATTGCAAGCACAGCATTATAAACAGAGAAGGATTCACCAGCAAAATGCAACAGTGATTGCACCATTCCATTTCCGGTACCTATGGCATGTGTAATGTGTGAAAACTCTGCTCAGAGAACTAATGGTATTGACCTGTAAAGAAGCTACACAAGGCTGAACAAAATATATAAGAAACCGCAAGCTACTCTCTAGTGGAACATAACTTTATGAATGTTCTGCAGTGATCAGAAAGAACAAACCTAAGGCATATTACAGATCTCCTAGGTGTAACTTTGCATCACTACAATAAAGAATAGCATTGTGAATTGTGATCACCAACCTGCTGGGATGATGCCTAATGGTATTTTTATTGCTGTGTTCCAGTCCTCTCTTTGTAGCAGACCATTAACCACCTAAAAATCCAACATAAAATAACTAAATTCCAGGAAAAAGAATAAAGAAAATTCATAAGTTCTGAGGATAAAGAAAACTACTGCCTATAATTTGCATCAGGTTTTTGTAGGCATTATCTTTTTGCTAACCTCTACAAGAACACCATCTCCACTGACACAAACAATTCCATCATATTTCCTAAGATCAAGTGAATGAGCAATTTCTTGAGCGTGAAGCCGATGCTTGGTTTCTGAACACAATTCATAACTCAAAAACTTTGTATACATAGAAATTGGGTATCACACTTAGATTACCGAAATAGGAAGATTATGAGCAGATATCAGAACCTTGCATGGTGTAAAGAATGCCAGCAGCTTCAATGAGTGGTAGGACCTCAGTCTGGAAAATACTCCGCCCACCTCTCTTTCCACCATAAGGGTTAATTATGATGAACAATCTCTTTGGCCGACCTATTCAGCAGCATATCATGGAAGAATAAGATAGATTTCATGAATAATTAAAAGTCCAGCGCTAGTTGCATTGTCAATACCCTAAATAGTTGTCTCCATATGCGTGGAGAAGAACAAATTACAAATGACAGGTTGTTCTTTTTTTTCTAAAAAAACTAACGCAGGGGCTCTGGAGATTCATAGAAAAAGTCCAGGATAGCTTCAGGGAAAAAAGAATTCACTACCGGAAGGAAATCAACAACTGAAGCAACAATGACAAACCAAAGAAAATAACTTTTAGGAGAAACAACTAATGCGATAGGACGATAGGACCTTCTAAGTCCAACATCTTATTTGATGCAACAGAACACCTCCTGAAGACCTGGATGGACCACCTAGTGCTGACAAAAAGGGGCTATTTCACTCCTTTCACAAATTCCAACAGGTGTATATAGTCACTCCAATCATCCGGGATTCCCACTATCTAAAACAAATCACTCCAATCATGTTCCTTCCTTCCTTGGTATTATTTCCCTTATTGATTACCAACAGACTGTTATTCTGGATTCTGGGACATATGAATGTGGCCAGGAAATAACAGCCTGCCAACCGTGGCAAGCAAAGAATTCAATCCAATTTTGCCAGCAAAAAGCCCAATTCCAAAGAGATGAGTGATTGTCCCTGCTTCAAGTATGTATAAGACACAGAAGGTGTGAGTGCAGAAGAACAATGCTTAGAGATAGGATAGAATTACACTGTGTGCAGGAGAGCAGTAGAAGCAAAATGCTTAGTCCTAGAGCAATCCTATAAACTAAAGGGCAGAAAAGTGAAAACATAAAGAACCACTTTCATTTTTTTGGTTGAAGTCTAACGAAATACACTAGGGTGACAATTAATAGGAATAGTGACACCAAGAAGAACATTTGACCAACACATGAAAAAGCATGGACCTCTAAATGAAGAATCCAAATGATCAATACAAAAATATCTTCTCCTACATTAATCATCAGCCGATGAAAAGAGCTCATCAGGATATCAGATAGTATGATTCCTGGATCTGGCTGAAACATCAAATTCAGGCACCACAGTATCACAGGAATGGAAGTACGCAGGCTTTGTTATGCCACCAGGAGCTGGTCCGTTTGATCCAAAATATATTAAAGAAAACGAAAAATAACAAAAATTCATACACGATTTCAATCTATCTAGTAAAAGTTGATCTATGGTCAGGGCAACTTGAAGAAACAATGGGGTAAAAAGAACTCCCTGTTGTAAGTATTGTAAGCTATCCGTACATATATAGTACTGTATATTTTACGGTTTGGACAATTTGTGCAGCAGAGCTGACAGGTCACGTTACAACAGCATGGGCACCAAGAAAGATCTAGAGATACAGTACTGTACATCCCTCTCGTCAACTGTAAACTCATTACATTTAAGTTTTTGTTTATGAAGGTGAACTAATCAAAGTGAAGTATAATAGATATTTGGGGTTCTTTCCCCACTGCCTACGTTACTCCAACTGAGTCAACGCAACCACCTCCCACTTGATGAAGACCAATCTCAATTCCTCCATCACAATTGAAAAGGGAACATTTTCATGACCAAATCACACCATTAATTAAACAATAGGCTAAAAGAAGCTAAAAAATCATCGAAGACAGCACTAGTTTTTTTTGTACTAAAAATCAATTCGATAACAGAGGATTACCGAGTTACTACTAGTTATTACTAGTGAATTACCAAGTGAGGCGAGGCGATCTCTCATGGCGTCCCCCCACGAAGCGGCGGACTCCTCGCTCTCCATCTCCACCAATACCTCCCTCGTCATCCTCTCCCCGCCTCCTCGTCCGCCCCCGCACGTCACCGGCCTCGACGCCGCCGCCTCGTCGCCCCTCGCGAAGGTCGCGACTCTGAGAGCCCTCACATCCACCCGGACACCGAGCACCTCGGACTCCAGCTCCAGCCTCTGCCCCTCCCCGCCGCCGGAGGGGCGCCACGCCAGCTCGACGCCGGAGAGCGTGGCCTCCGCCGCGGAGCCGCCGACCCGCACCAGCTCCGACAGAGCCTTCGCCCCCGCCCCCTGGGGCTCCGGATGGTCCTGGGCCTGCGGCTCCGCCATGGATGGAGGAAGTATCGATGAGGTTGGATTGGATTGGGAGGAAGCAACCTCAGTTGAGCGAGTCGGCGAAGGTTTTTGTGTTGTGGGAGGACGAAGACGACGTGGTGTAGCGATGAGGTGGCTACTATTATAATGGCGCCTTCCAGCTAGTGGGGTATATATGTCCGTATGTGTGGATGTATTTATAAGTGTGACGTATGTATACGGTGGAGTACAGTGTACCTACCGTATACGCGTGGGTGTACGTAGTAGTTGCTGGTGTACCGTGCACGTAGGATCCTGTCTTGTGGGAATTTTTTGTGGAGGTCCTTGTATTTTTGGCGATTTGTGTGGGGAAGGCTGGATATATTGACGTTGCTTTCCATCTTATCGTAGGCTTCTAGAAGTAAGTTTTTTTAACTCTTGGGACTCGCTTCTAGAAGTACTCCTACTAGCTACTAGTAGTGGTGCAGTAGCAATTCTCCATGTGTGTCCACCTTCAACGGTGCTTGTGTTTGAAAAGTTTTTTCTCAGGAAGAAAAAAATGTCACAAGGGCACCAACAAAATAAACGGTGGAGCTGAGGAAAAACATTGTCTAACTCTAACAGGGAAGGTAGAGAAAGATACTAGTATTTACTCTAAATTAATCATTAAATGAAAATTTCAAGTCTGGAGGGCGGAGTTTATTTGATTTAAAGGAATTTTAATTTATAGGAATATTAAAAAATGAAAGAATAGAAATACATGCATACACATCAATCCATATAAATTTTTTAAAAGATTTAAGTGGATGAAAATTTTCCTATGTTTTCTAAAAAAATTGGTTTTCCTACACCTTATTTCAACAAATCCAAAAGTACTTATAGTAATTAATCTTCACAAATCTAAATAATACTTTGTTTTTCCTCCAAACTGAACAAACCTTTATCTTTGTTTGGTTGCATATAACGAAACTTGAACATTAACAAAAGGTTAATGTGTCAATTGTTAAAAAGAGAATACGAAGGAAGTAGTTACGAAAAAGGATGCACAAACACTTTCTTTTCTTCGATACAAATCCCTTGTTTTACGTAATGCGGCTTGTTATGAAGTAGAATTGTGTTGATCACGGGTTTTATTAGAGTAGGATGGGAGCATAATCATAGTAAATAGCATTAGTGAAGGTAACCACCCTAGTCCTGAGCGCACCACTACACAAGCGGTGGAAAGGCCGCATCGTCGGCATCAAACGATGTTGGCAGTTTTTTTATGGGTTTCGTCTGATTTCTTAAAAACTTCTAGATATATTGTAGTGAATTTCATTTAGGCTCAAATTTCCTAGATCCATGCCATTCATACAAGATATTCAATAAATACCATTAACAAGCGTTCTATTAAAAAAATATCATCAACGAATACAAATTTTTTAAAAATATCTTCGTACGAATTAGAAATGCATTGTTCTGTTATATAGATTTTTAAAAAAATACCCAAATTGCCCTACCCACATGTTAGTTTCATCTTCTACCTCTACCCTCCTCTCTCTTCTCTCTTCCCATCTCTCATTCTCTCTCTACATCTCCCTCTCTCCATAGGACCTACCAGACGCGACGATGCACTACAACAATGATGGCAGGCATGCAGCATGCTGCGACTGTGGGCATTCGTCGAGCCCTTCCATAGCTAACCTCAACGGATGTAGCATTGAGCTTCCTCAGGGCCATCATCCTTGAGGTCAATTGATGTTGCTATTCCCTATGAGGTCGCCACTTGGATCCACGCTTCTGTTGGTTTGTCAGATACTGCCCACCACGAATCCTCTTAGTATGCACCGTCCACGTTCGCCACCATCATCGGGTATGCGTTGAGCTCTTTTAGGCCTTGGTGTGGGTCTCTCGACTGATGAGAGTTACCGGTCTCTCCTATGCAGCACCGCAACAGTCCTAGACGATGATATGCCATGTGCTCGATGTAATATGAGAGAGGAAAAAAGGAAGAAGGGGGATGCGGTGCTGACAGGTGAGGCTAGGTTGGGTCCAGTCTCCTATGGCCATTAGAAAGGGATAATGGATGGGTAGAGATGATTTTTTTTTAATTTTAGAGAAAAGGCAGAGGAGGAGAATGCTACAGTGCTCAAACTTGTTCCAAAATTACTAGAAGTAGATGTTGTCATGGACTTCATTTGATGAATTTTTAAGACTTTTCTCATGTATAGTTTCCTGTGAAAATTCAGAAAAAGTGTTAGTACACCCAAGAGTAAAATGTTCTTTACACACTATGTAATGGAATAAAAGTGACAGAGCAGTGACGATGATGGTATTTGTGGACAAGTTGATATTTCTTAGAAATTAAGTTTAGATGATATTTCTTAAAATATAATATAGTGATTGTCAGTATTTTTTTATTCTCTCATGATTCAGGTGATCCATCTGCCATTGCTACGGGGAGTCCAGCACCATATCATGCAGTCTCGTGCTGCTTGCCAAGCACACGGGAAAGACGAGGCCAGTCACTAACAAGTTTTCACTGTTCGTTTGTTTGAGACTTTGAACCCAACCACCGTATGGCATGTTCTCAGACGAGTGGACCCCTTCGCATACTGAGTTACTGACTTTGCTCTATAGCTTATCGTTGTCAAAATTTTAATATTTTTTAATAAAGTTTATTTTTTAGCATTAGTTTTTAAATCGTTAAAGATACATATATAATTTTTATATAAATTATTTTTTAATACACGGCTTATAATTAATATTAGGCCAATTGATGGCGGCCTGATAAGTCACCGTGATGCCAAAATGAATCAACCATGGACGGTACATACTTCGGCCAAGTACGGCTAACCTCGTGCAAATCGCGCAGATCAACCGGCCGAACACATTGATTACGCACACGACGAGCAATTAAATAGTCGCGCAAAGTTGTTGTTTCGTGCCTCGAAGGTGGTTAAAAGATGAACTATCAAGACACCTTGTTTATTGTCATGTATATAAAAGAACATATTTGTTTTTCTCAAGTTATATATATATATAACTTAAATCTGTGACACGATAAATTAATTGTAGTGTGTAAAGTGTTAGATACACGAGGACTCATATTTATAATTTATTAAAGTATAGATGTGTATGTTAATATGTATTCTGAGGAATCGATTCAATTTATCAGTGATATGTGAGTGCGTACGTTCTTAGTGTGCGCGCAAGTATACGACGCTTTACGTCTAACCTCGTGCAAATCGCGTAGATCAACAGGCCAAACACATTGATTACGAACACGATGGGCAATTAAATAGTCGCGCAAAGTTGTTGTTTCGTGCCTCGAAGGAGATTAAAAGGTGAACTAGCTAGACATCTTCTTTATTGTCATGTATATAAAAAAAGCAAATTTGCTTTTCTCAAGTTGTATGCATAGAAAACTTATAGAAAACTTGTGAGGCATATAGATATACGGTGAAATTGTTTATAGATATGTTTAATTAATTGTAGTGTGCGAAGTCATAAAGACATGATACACATACTTATAACTAACTAGTTATTTATTTAACTAGTTGTTTCTTTAATAGATAAAATATGGGTGCGTGTGTGTATAAATAATAAGTGTGCACATAGCTTACATCTGTATTATGTTTAATAATATGTACTCATCGATAATGAGGTATCAGTTGCGTGATTATATAAGTGCTAAAGCTGTCTGCTTTTTTACCCTTTTTTTTTACTTTGTTTCGAGGAAAGAAAATCTCAACGCTCAATTGTTTCTTTAACCTTTAGACTGGTGGTACTTTAGCACACTCACTTGTCATCGTCGGAGCAATCCCTCTCCGAAAAACAAATGGACGAAAAGGGAGATGTGCGAAACAAGAAGAGGGAAAAAGATGTCGTTTTCGTACTCATAACCTCACAGGAACGCAGCGGCATATACATCCACCACAGTTCTCACGATGCAAATGAGGAAACGGCCTAATCTTCGCCGTCGACGTCGCCATTGGGGCACCAATAAGAATTCACTCACACGGTGACAATCTACAAAGCTTGCCTTGCTACCATTTAGTGATGCTTCATTTTTTGCATTCAGATGGTAAACTGATTTGCCTTTGAAATGGTCGACCTCTGCGCTAGTTTTGCTTGTAAAAAATGAGGCATGCCAGTAGCCAGAACGAGCTTAGCGTGTGTGCATGAGGGGCATGAAGGGTTTTCTATTGCGTAACTGATACTAGAAAGGTACAGATCAGGTACAGGGATTCTCCACACTTCATTTTTTCAACCAACCCAGCAAGTTGGGCAGCCAACCATCTAAATCAATATACGCAAACGACGTTACCCACAGCTACAACCTACTTTACATATTAGAAAAAGTACCAAGGTCCAGATAAGGTGGAGAGGAGTATGCCATCCCCTAAAATACCCCAGATGCTAACTGACAATCCTCACACCTCAAGGAAAGTTTTTTGGTTTCTAAGTCAAAGGGAGAAGGAACAACAACAAAAGGAAGAAAGGGAAACAATTAGATCCTCTTCTTTCTTTCGCAACATGCCAGTTCAGAGTTTAGATACATTATTTTCTCCACTATCTATGAACTAGCAAAAAAGCAGACAAATTGTTGGGACCATGTATATCTTGTCAACAGAGTATACTGTACAGTGTACACCCGATTAAGTTTTTTCTTTTTTGCTCCATGGTCATCATGTACACGTCAGATCGTTTCCCAGTTTCAGAGGAATTTTTGAATAGTTTGGTAATACCAAGTTTGTCTAACAGTATGTAGGGCTCACAAAGAACACACACTAATGCTGAAGATAGTATAGAGGGGAACAAAATATTTGCTATTATATGACAAAAGACCCATTAGAGTGAGCTAGTTGCAATTGAATGATCAATATCAAAGAACGTGATAGGACAAAACCAACCAACCATAATATTATACTATTACTGTGCATCATCAAAGGCATCTCAAAGGTGACAATAGTATTTGTAGGCAAGCATGCATTATATAACACATAGATCTGGTTGCTCTACAGGATGGAAATATATAGGAACACAAAATTGGGTTAACCCGCTGAACCTTTAGTCATACAGGGACTTAGCAGATTGGACCCTTGACTTCTTGTTTTTAGCTTTCAGGACCTTCTCCTCAGCTTTTTCATTTTTTGAAATGGCCCTGGCAACAGCTTTCATTTTCCTCACATTTTGAGACCTTTTAATTTGCAATCCCTTTTTAATTTTCCTGGTTAAAGTAAAAAAAGGCAACTATAATAATAATAATAAAGCATTCAACATGAACTAAGAATATATATCCACCAAACAAAAGTGCACAATCAAGACAGCAAACCCACACCACAAGTAAAGATATATGCATATTTAACTCCATCTCTATGGAACTTTTACTAACTCGCTTTAAGCAGAATCTTAGGAAACTTTGACGAGAAGTCTTGGGGAGGGGATAGAAGGATCAATACTAAAATCTCACCAAACTCCATGCAAAGTCCGAAAGAATGGAGAATGACCGAATAAGAAAAAAGATCTACACTGTTAAAATGTACTATAACTTTCTCAAATCTTATGGTTGGTAGCTTAGATATGTGCTATGACGTTAATTGCTTGAAATATCTAATACATTAATATGGAAGGCCAATAGCATATATGGAACCATCCTAGAGCAGTAGAACAGAAAATTCTCTATAACAACAGGCAAGCTGCTTTCATATTCTAACAAAAATATTCCTCAACACCTTTTTTAGGCAACTCTGGGCATTCCTATGAGGATAGGATGTTGCGACATATAGTAGACTAAAGTAATATTTACCAACTCTAGGTAAAATCTGTTGCGACTTAAAAATACTATCAATAGCTGATCTGTCCAAATATAATAAAACAAAATTGAAGTTCAAAATAGATCAGAATGCTAAACACAGTCCTAATCTAGTCTACTAGTGAAATGTCTGTTAACTCTAGAAACAATGTTTAAAATTCTAAACGGCCAACAGTAATGGCATTAACTACATCAAACTATTGTATACTTCACAATTACAAAATAAACCATGATGGTCCATGAGCAGCTGATATGATGTTTTGGATTTGGTATGCCGTATGCTAAAGTGGCAATGATATTTTCTAAAAATAGTTGACAGATTTACGTGAATTGCAAATGAACAGCCAAAAAAGCAAAAAGACATACAGAATGCATTATTCTTCCTTCTCTTTTGCGAAACCATACCGTTAGCATGCAGCTAGGCAAAGAGGTTATGCTCAATAGTCAATAACAAGTGTCAGCATCTAGTACTGTTTAGCATTCATATCATCAGCATTCGACAACTTGACTTTTCTCCTCAGTTTTACATCAGCTTTTACTTCAACCCATTTATCACAGAAAAGATGTTGTGTTTTGGGCAATGCTTGTTTACTGTGCCAATTTATTAATTATCAAGTAGTATGTTTGCCATGTGGTTGAAAGCGATGGTGACTTACACCTAGAGGAGATAGATAGGATCAATCTAGTTACCTGGACACAAGAACTAACCTGTTTGTTTTGGTAAGCGTTTCAGGACAGGTATGTCTTTTGTTTTTCTGGAGAAAGGATAACAATCTTTCCACTTGTTCTAAATAAATCAAAGAAAAGATATTTGAAACACCATTTGACTTCGACAACTTAAAATATTGTATGTTCACAGATGGCCATGACATTGTGAGCAATCAAACCAGATGGAAGCTGCCTGACAGCAACCGATGCAATGCCTTATACTAACATATTCCATATGCAACGAAACCAGTTTTCAACAAAGTGAGAATATTCAGTTTGAAAAATCTGCTTCAACAAAGTCAGAATATTCAGTTTGAAAAATCCTCAACCCTCACAGAAATATCATCATACACAATCTAAGGACGGGCAAGATGTAGTCATTTCTCATTTCCTACTCAATCAGAAAGGCATTTGTGGAGTGCATTGACAGATAAATAAATGAATGAAGCACTCAAATATTCAATATTTGCATGCCAAAAATTATTCATGGACTACATGATTCCACATACAGTCACACAAACAAGTGAAGTGAAGTGAAAGATGTAGTTCTTGCGTATATCAACCATACCACTATTCCTTCTAATTAGTTGTAATATCAACGCATTATTTAAATATATGAAGTCTGATAAACTGATGTATCTCTTTAAGTCGAAAGTCCTCACTCCTCACGCCAACAAAACCAAACTAAGGACCACAATAACCCTCATTAGCGTTCTAATTCGAATTTTAGCAATTTAATCATTGAGATAACCCCACAAATTAGTTAGTCCCATCCATAGACTGGCCAAAGCAACATACATCTGTAATAACCAAACGAGCAAAAAAAGAGAGAGAAAAGGAAACTGCTGGTAATCGTTTTGCTCACTTGTTAATCGAACTGAGTGCAACCGATGCTGAAGACGGCTGCTTCCCCTCCGACGTATCCATGGCTGCAATCACAAGGAAAACAACATCACAACAACTTAGCAAGGAAAGGGGACACCCGGAAACCACTGAAAACTCAAGGAAAGGAAGAAACGAAAGGGCGAGATTACGTTCTGGTGCACCTACGGTGATGGAGGTAGCGGGGGCGCCCTCGGAAGTGTCCATGGCGGCGACCCCGCCGCCGCCGCCCTTCATGGCCTTGTTCTTCTTGTTCCGGTTCTTCGCCATGGCTGCGCGCCCTTCTCCTCCTCGTCCTAGGGTTTCCCGGGACGGCTTCGGTTCGGTGGTAGTCTCCGATGTGAAGTGCTGAATTGCAATTAAGAGAGATGCAGGTACAGGCCCAGTTAGGCCCAATTTACGACCCAATAGTCGTAAGATCCAAGTTCAAGCCCAATTGTCCCAAGGCCTAATGTCCGGCATAGTAGACCTAAGTCCCAATTTCAAGCCTAGTAGGCCTAAGGACCAATTTTGGCCCATAGCTTAAGTCCCCATTTTCGGCCGAATAGGCATATGGCCCAACATGCCTGAGGCCCAATTTCAGCAGAATAGGCATAAGGCTTAACTTCCGGCCTAATAGGCCTAAGGCCTAAAATTTTGAGACTAATGGGCTTTTATACCAGTTGAGTCCTATAGTCTTGTAGCAAAGGGAATTCAGGCCATACTTGGTACGTGCTTTATCAAGCACTCAGAGAGTATCACCTCTTTTCTTTCTGGTGATATTACCAGTTTGTTTTCTGTTTGCAATTTGGTACCACCAAACTTTTTCTTTCCATTTTTTCCCCGAGTAGAGAGCATTCCTCCATTGTGTTGTTGTGTAGCATTTGCCTGTCCACTCGTACCCATTTTCTCTGAAGCCACTGCACATCATTTTTTTTTCCTGGCTACCAAATTCCACAACACCGATCGAGCAATCGTCCAAACTAAGACCTGAAAGTAGTCAAATATGGCGGCTATACTTCCGCCACGTCTGACCCCGAATCCACGTCACCGTAACCAGAAAACGGTATTCTGGATGGTTTTTTCTTCCCAATATACGTGGCATCTACCACGAATTCTTTTTCAGCGACGCAGAGGCTGCAGCCGAATCCGAGCCACGCATCGCCGTCAACCATCGCTGCCACCATCGCCTGCCTCGACAAATACGGCACATCTGAACCAGTAGAACGTATCGCTGTGTTGCCTCCACTTGGTGTGCTCTAGTGCAGATTTTTTTCAGGTTCAGAAAAACGGACGCTGCCGCACACCTTACCGGCTCCAAATTGACGATGAAAAATAGGATTTTTCTCCCTTTTTTTTCGTGTGGCGCCCTAGCTAGTGCTCTGCTCTTCCACTACCCAAATACTAGTAGAAGTGGATAGAAGTTGCAGGCGGTTAATAGAGTAGGAGTAGGAAGGCAACAATCCATCATCGATGGGCGTCGCTTTCGATCTGACAGAGCCACCTAGCGCGCGACGGATTGGTGAAGCTCACAAACCTGCCTGCATGCAGAGGAGGATGATCAGGATGGGTCACTCTCGCATCACCGGCGTCGTCGTCGTGGACTCTGACCGCGACAAACGCAATGAGACGGCGAAGCGAAGCAAGCATGCTGCGCCAAGTGGCGACGACGCATGCAGACGCAGTTGCATAATAAAAGGCCCTGGGAACCCGCAGTGGCGGGACGCTTGCTTGATGGGGATATTTGCCGTCGTTTTCGGGCTGTTTTATCTCCTGCTCACCCAACAGGCGGTTGATTGGGAAAAGAAAAAGGTTAGCATGCATGGGGTCGTCGTTGGCAGAACGGCAGTGGAAGTTGGTGATGCAGTATTACAGTGCTAAGGCTAATTCTGTAGTTCGGTACGTACACCGAGAGGCTTTTGATCTCAAGTTTTCTTTTAAAAAAAAGAAAGAAAAAGGTTTTCTCTCTCTGAGAGAGAACGCCAATGATGTTCTATAGTATTTTGCATCAGATCAAATCAAACCTATGTTCCTAATTTGTGTGATCAGGTGGAGAGCAATAGGACTGTTTTTAAGGGAAAACTTGAGATGATAATATTAGAGCCAATCTCGATAGATTAGATTAAACCGAGACAGTATGAGACTGAAATTAATAGCACAGAGACGACGAAGACTAGATCAAGCACGTGGACAGAAGAAATGGACGAACTCATCAGCTAACTGAGTTGATGAGAGAAATTATCTAAAGATATATGCATATCAGCTAAGGCCGATATACTAAGTGTGAAGTTCAAAGAAAATCACTTAAGATGTATGTGTGTCGGCTCCTCAGCCGATACATTGGACATGATGCTTAATGTGTAGATAAATCATCGGTTGTCTACTCCAATAAAACATCGAGTAAAGATCCATCGACTTATAGTTTAATCTACTATTAGTAGTCTAGTAGGTCAAACATAACCGATATATCATAAAACTGATAATGATAGAAGTAGTTTGATAAAACGATAAATCCCACGTGAACATAATATGGTGTATCCGATCAGACTAAGAGGTTAGACCTAACGATACAGTCTTAGATAGAGTGAATACAGCAGGATAATGGTTGGACTGACTCTTTCGTTGGAGTTTGAACCTAGGATAACAAGAGTCCAACACGGTTAAAAGCAATCTCCAGACATTATTTTCTAAAACATAAAAGGAAACAAAGTTAATAAAACTAACTAGACTTGTCTATCTTACAAAATATATTATAAAATTTCTCTACCATGATTTCTATGGCTACTCCTTTGATTTGGTTATATCTGAATAATCTTTCATCTTTAAGTGAATCAAATCTATTATTAATTCGTTCGATTGACTCTTTTACGATATCAATCGGACTCTTCCAATAAATCAATCGGCTCTGTAATTGCTGCTTACTAAATTTTTGTGCAAACATGCATCTCGATGGTATTGATACCAATGTCTTCAAATCAAGTCAATAAAAATTCTCAAATTAACCGACAAAGTAGTCTCATGAATAGTTAATTTTTTATAAGGTATGCATCAAGGACAGAACTTTTTACTAGTTTTAATCAATAATTTTTTAAAAAAAAATACAGAGATGGGTGATATAGCGTATGATTTGGTCTTTGCTAGTAGTATTCTAGTACTTATCAATAGAAGTGACCTCAATTGTTGAATTTATTGCTCAAAACTAATAGAAAGTTCTGTTCTTGAAATATATGGTGTAGAAATTTTTATAAGGCAATTTTTAAAAATAATATTAAGATGGGTGATAGTCTCTACTAGTATTCCAATATTATTATCAGTAGAAATGATCTATTTATGAGTCATACCCTAGTAAAAAATATATATTATTCATGTAGTTAAGCTAATAATATAAATAGATCCATATGATTAGAAAATAGGAACGATCGAGATAATTGTACTACCAATAGAAACCACTTCAAATTTATTTTCCCACTCCATCACTACCCTTAAACACCAGCCATGTTTGAGCATTGTAGATATATGCACAAATTCTGTCACAATAATGCATCTCTTTTTAATAGATGAATCAACACATATGTGCAAAATCATCCATTTGAAGGCAAGGAAGTATGGCAACCCAGTTAAGCTTGCAATGATGGTTACTAGAACTGAACTGCAGTACAAGCCAAGAGCATACATCCTACAGATACTCGTGGTCCCAAAGAATCAATGTAGTATTCTCCATTCAATGTGCAGGATTAGTTTGCATTGGATGGTTGGTTGGCTGTCTCCTGCCACTGCCGTCCCAGTGCACCCTCACTTGCAAGCAAGGCCTGCAATCATGGGTCATCTTCCATGATACCTGACCAAGCTTTGCTACACCTAATCATCGCCCAAGACCAGCAAAAGAAAGCTAATTGCCCATACATTGTGCAGCGGTGTGTGTGCTCCAAAGAGTACTTGCTGCAGAAAAACCTCATCATTCTGTGGTCACTTATGTGGTGTGGATGGATGATGAGTTGATAATGAAGCAAGAAATCCTGCATTGTGTTGCTGATCTTGCTACTTGCTAGTGGGGTTGTTCAGATTTTTCTATGTTTTGTGGAGCTCAGGTTCCTGTATTAAATTGCAGAAAGGCCTACGAGGAATGAACTTATGAAAAATGTATATAGTACTAAATTCCATGGATTGATCATGTCACCAGCGCTTGCCTGTCATAAAAAAAAACATCACTACAGTATCTAGGATGTTGATACCGCTTTATCATTTGGGATTATCCTACAACAAAAGTGGGATAATACTATAATCTAGAATCTAACACTTGAGCAGGAGCGAATAGATGACAGTTCATCTCAGTTTTGGGAGCACCAAACCACATCATTGAAAATATCAGTCCACCACAAATTTTCTCTTGATTCTGCGCATAGTAGAACAACTCCTTTGAAACAGAGTAATTTTACAGGATTTAAACTTAAATTCTCTAAAATTCTCTCTCAGAATACGTCCGTACCAAAGGAAGCACACAAAAGAGATAGTTTACGGTGACGGTGATAACATCTCACTCGCCGTCGGCGATGCCTGGCTACCGTGTGCCTCGAGATCTGAGACAAAAGAAGTCGCAGCTCGATGGCATCATAGGAAGCTGGACTGGATGTTGGCGCCGGTCGCAGCAGCGTCCAGGAGATCTGCGCTCGTGTGTTTCCCCGTCACTGAGCAGCCTAATCGAAAGCACCCTGCAGCAGCAGCTGCAACCACAGCCACTCATCCACACACTGCATCTCGCCAAAAAAAAAAAAAAAGAGGCTAAAGCAGCCAGCACGCGATTACCAGAGATTACCCCACAGTCACACAAAGCAAGCAAAGCGCACCAAAGCAAAAGCCTGATCACATCCTCTTACCATACCAGGAAAAAATTGTTTCTAGTGATTTATAATGTAGCATGGGGGCGTACGCACCTCGCAACGGTCGCTGCGTGCGGCTTCAATGGCACGAACGATGTCCTCACGGGCCCGCTTTGCAGTGACCGTTGTGAGGCGCGATTACACGGATGCCGTTTGTACGCGTAGTAAAATGGTGATTTTTGGATGGAATTTTGTACCCCATGAATGTCATATTCTTCTGCTTCCATCTCCTGGCTGCCTGAAGATTTTTTTTTAAAAAAAAGTTTGAATTACTCATAACGATATTTTAAAAATCCAAACGACCTCTGATTTAATCATAACATTTTTGGTACACATGTGTGGGTAAATTTAGTGATGTGGTAGTTGGTCAACAACTAAAAAAAAATTAAAAAAATAATAGCCTATTTATCATTTCTTTTCCTTCTCTCTAACCCTTTTCTCTCTCCTATCTATCCTTGCAAGCTCGCTGCAGCGGCGACACTGAGCTTAAAGCTAGAGGCCTACGGTGACGAGATCTGCCCTCTCTCTCTCCATTGCAGCGGAGACGAGATCGATGCCCCAGCGTCATCATCTCTTCCCTAACTTCACAAGTTCCATATGCTCATATAGAGAAGATGGTAGTGGAGACAGATCTTGGCGGGTGCAAGCGAGCTTGAGGTGATGTCACTCGGGCTTGCTCGATGGGGAATAGGAGGCAGGGAGGCAACACCATCATCCACAAGCTTCTCCACCTGCATGGTGTTGCGTGCGATGGACGGCTAGTTGGGGAATCTTTGACTTGTTGCATGAAAAAGTAAATCACAAGCTTCTGATAACGAACGGGCAAGATGGGTAATCTTTATACCTTTATATTTGTGTTTGCCCTTTGCTGTAAAGATGTAAGGAGTTATTCTAGGATTATTTCTTTTTTCACTATGACCTAAATGAACTCTGACTTCAACCATCTGTTTCTTTCAATCCCATATCATTTTTTCATTCTCCTATTGCCAAAATAAATTTACGAATTACTTTGAAATAACTAATTGTTGCGATAGAACCTCCGGCTTTGTCACCAGCCTTTGATAATGGAGACATAGAGGTGTGAGGCCTGGTCACTGGCCTTCGACGGTAGAGGCCCTAGAGATGTAGGGTGCTGCTCCAACACTCATCGCACCATCTAATGCCACCAACTCATGGAGGGTGTCCATCGTCCCCTCTAGGTCTACCCATTTGTTGGTCTATCTTGCTCTTTCTAGATCCACGCCTAACATATCACCCACCAATGTCTCTTAGGCTCCTCATTGTGGGTAAGAAGACACTTGGATAAGCTCTCCACGATGATGGCAACCTCCTCAGCACCTTCTGCCATACCGACACAATCTCCTTCTTGTGAACAATAGAGTAGTGGTGCAGGGGTGCTCGAAGCCTCTTCTTCCTTTACTGGCACCGGTGTGGAGTGAACTCCGATAGAGAGGCAAGGAGGAGGTGGGAGTGGTGGAGAGGCGGCTGACATTAATAATAGCAGAGAAAGGAGGTGTTAGACGTGAAAAAGAGAGTAGTAGAAGAAGAAAGACTGACATGTAGGCTCCACTGAATTTTTATTTGTTTTCGTTGGGTAGGAAAAAATCGCTCTGAATTGAGTAATGGAGTAATTCGTCCAAGTTAAACAGTTTAGTATTTAAAATGTATTTTTTATTCATATGGGTATTCCGACGGTCACAGTAGTTTAATGAATAATTTGGATTTTTTTCTTTTTTCCCTCTAGAAACGAGCTGGCACTCTAGCTGGCCATGCCACGAGGGTAGCGTTGACATTTCCGTACAAGTAGTAGAAATTAATGTACTGTCAATGACAGGGATTTCGTGTTTACTGCAACGGCTGTTTGGTTTCCGTTCGTTTGGTAGCTACAGACCTTTTTTTAATTTACAGCGTGTAATTAATTATAGTATTTGATGACTGGCGTAATCTTGTTACCTTTTGCATTGGAGATAAGCCGTGGAGCCCGTAGCTGTAATTATCGTACTGTAATAAATCTTTGGACTTTTGATGACTCCTTGATGGCCATGGAATTTTCTTCAATGCAGTAGTCACCATATTTCTCGATGAAGGTTTGGTACAGTAGTAGCATTACGTCTGTTCAGAAGGTTTTGCAGGGCATTATTCTGGGATGAAAGAAACTCAGGCTCAGATCGGAGTGGCCTGTATTTTTCAGACAAAAAATGACTCATAAAAATTTCCAATTTTCCGTATGAAAAATCTGCATGGATCTCAGAACAAATGGGAGTTGACATAATAGTCCACAAAAACCTTCATGTAAGGATGTTATAGCAATAATTAATAATTAACCATTTTCTAGTACTTAATCCACTAATGGGCACAAATATTCAGGTTCATTGAAATGGGCAAACCCCGAGTAAAGAAACAAACTACTTCCCATTGACTATTGTCATTAAACGTTACTTTTTTGAGAGAACTTATGACGCCCTGATTCTTCCCATTGACAATGATAAAAAATGAAAATAATGAAGACATATTCATACAATGAAGACCTGCCAAACATAAGCTCCCATTAATAATTCCACTAATATGCTTACTTATTTCTCTAGATATCAAAACAAGATTAGGGTTTAGGAACAGGCAAAGCTCCTTTTCTAAGGAGCACACTGAAAAACCAAGTAGGCTTGGGGCGGGAGCACTAATCTCCAGGGGCGCTTTAGTAATTTCCTTAGCCTAAACTGAAGTCGTGGAGGGGAAAGCGCAGCCGCTCGCATCCAACGGTCTAAACTGAAATCCCCAGTCAGCAACCGCCATCCGCACTACCCTCCATCTTTGATAAATTAACGGCAATGCCACTGCCTAGCTACGTAATACGGGGGCACACGAGGGCATAATTGTCATTTCGGTTGCTTTTCCCTAATGTTTTCCACTGCCTAAGTAACGGATCAAGGGGGAAGGGGAAAAAGACACAGAAGTGCGGGGGTTGGGTAGGTTTGAATTATGAGGTTGAAGCAAAAGCCCCGAGAGGACGAAAAAAATCGCCTTTTTTTGGCTGTTTTTGGTTTGTGTTTTGATTTGGGAGCGTTTCTGAGTGCGTGCGTGCGGGTGTTCTTGCCGCGGGGGAAAAATAATCCCGTTTCTTCTAGTCCTTTGATGATTTCTGAGCCGCCTCCTGCTGCTGCTAGTGTTCCTCCCCTTTGATTCGGCAGGCTTTGCCTTTTCTTTCCCCAAAGATTGCAGCTTTTGCGGTCTCTTTGCCGATTCCAAGCTTGGCCCGGTTCTTTTCCCCTTAAAAAATCGCCCAAAGGTTGGGTTTTTACCCCGTCCGTTGATGCGGGCACCGCCGAAATCTGTTCTCGGCGCGTGCAATTAGTGTTAATTTGGGGCTGGGAGAGTGGAAATTTTGAGAGATTGCTGAGGGGATTTTGAGCCTTTTCTAGTCCCGGGCCGCAGAATTTGGGGGTTTGGGGGGCTGTCACTTTCGAGCCCTTGCTGAGTTAGGGGCATGTACACCTAAATTTGGAGATAATATTGGTGCGAGACGGAGAAGGTTTTGGTTTCTATGGTGTCCCGCGGTAGGATTTGGCGGATTGGTGTGTGAGCCTCCGTGTAGGTCACTGGTCTGATCTGGTGGCTTGTTTGATTTCCGCGGCGGTGATGCTCTCTGCAGCTGCCGTGATGGCGCCAGCCCAAGCCGCTGCGAAGAGCTCTCTCGAGGTCTTGCTGGAGACGATAAAGAAGCGTGATGAGCAGCCCAAGGATGCGCCTCCGGCATTGCCAGCGCGGCCGACGTGCCGTGGCCGCTTGCCCAGTGCAAGACGGCCATCACTGCCTTCTGGGGTAAAGCTTGAGAATGGCGCGGTGAAAGGTGCTGTGGTGGATACAGTGATGGCAGACAAGAAGCCAGGGGTTGAGAAGAAGATTGGTGGTCAGGAGGCCAAGGAGGAGAATGTGGTAAAAACTCGCATCTTTGGGACCAAGAGGAAGTTCTCTAATGGGGAGGTGCTGGAGGAGTCGCCGTATGTTGATAACTTTCATAAGGAGAGGAAGGAGATGATGGCCTCTAAGGAGCCCCCTTCTGTTTCCCCAAGGGCAAAGACAAATGGGAAGCCGGTGTTCACAGATACCGTGGATTATGTCCTCCAGAAGGTGAGAAGTTTGTTTATTGTGAATCGATAAGATTTTATCTTGTTATCATGTGAACAAAATGGTACTACTTGGCAACAAGTTCTCTGATCTATTTGTCTTTATTACATGGAAGTATGATGAACTGAATACTTGCTCTTATATGAGGCAAAAATTCACTCATGAGTTAAGGCTGAGAATTGTTAATCATATTGATCCTTCAATCTAATTATATGTTACATCTGTATACCTCTAAGCTTGCTTCTATGTAGTATCCATGGATCCACAAACAAGACCTCATGCTGAACTGTTGTCCTGCAGTATTAAGCAGTTGATGCAGGCAGTTGTTGCTTTGTGTTTGTTCCCTGCATGGGAAGTAGACTCTATACTTGTTTTGGCTAGTGGGTCTAGAACATCTATGACTACCTTGCATGTATTTGTTACTCTGATCCTTAGAAGTATGGAACCATGGATATTTTGGACAATCAAAACAATTTTACATAAAATAGGGATTACTTCTCTTTTTTATTTCTTTCCCTTGATGATTTGAGCATGTTGCTTTTGAGTTTAAATAGTTGTTAAAAAACCAGTCAAAGCCATAACATTTGGATTTTTTTTATTTCTTCAGAAGCTTCGAGTTTGGTGCTCTTCACCAGATGCAACATGGAAACTTGGGCAGATTCAATCAGTTTCTGGAGATGATGTTGAAATACTCCTGGTTAATGGAGAGGTGAGTCTCATGCTAAAGTAATGGCATAATTATTTGAGTAAATTTCTGTAACTTTTTTCTACCCAATGATTTCTCTGTGTAGGTTTTGACACTCTCACCAGACAGACTCTTGCCGGCCAACCCTGATATTCTTGATGGAGTGGATAATTTAATCCATCTGAGCTATTTAAATGAACCCTCAGTTCTTTACAATCTGCAGTTCAGATATTCTCATGATCTTATTTATGTAAGGTCTATCCTGCAACTTCATTATGTTTTTATAGTCTAGTCTGTCTCTTCATTTGTATTCTTGTCTTTGTAGACTAAAGCAGGGCCTATTCTGGTTGCTGTCAATCCATTAAAAGAAGTTGCTCTCTATGGGAAAGATTTCATCATGCAATACAGGAAAAAGCTCAATGACGATCCACATGTGTATGCAATAGCTGACTTGGCTTTTAATGAAATGCTAAGAGGTAGGTGCTAAAGGGGAGTAGGACATTTTATACTATTGTTTTGCAACAAGTATAATCTGATGCAACTCCTCTCTGCAGATGGCATAAACCAATCTATAATAATAAGGTTAGGACACATTACTGTGCTTCCATGATAATAACAACAATTCTCTTAAGATCGTGTAGCCGAGTTTTTTAATGCACTCTGTGGTGTTCGTATTATCTCAGTGGTGAAAGTGGAGCAGGAAAAACTGAGACAGCTAAAATTGCAATGCAATATTTGGCCACTCTAGGGGATGCCAGTGGAATGGAGTCTGAGGTTCTTCAGACAAATGTTATTCTGGAAGCGTTAGGGAATGCAAAAACATCGCGGAATGATAACTCTAGTCGATTTGTGAGTTTATCTTCATGTAAAATTGTCTTTCCATTGTTCGTCAATTAATTGTTTTTAAGTATTCTCATTATGCCATGATGATTTTAATATATAGGGTAAATTTACTGAAATACACTTCTCTGAAACTGGAAAGCTGTCTGGTGCTAAAATTCAAACATGTAAGCCTTCCGTACAATTTATTGTTGATATTTCTAGTGATAAAACCGTTTAACTTCCTGACAACTTGTTTCTTTGGGCATGTATGTTCCTCAAACTGAATTTCATGGAGCAGTCCTCTTAGAGAAGGTATGGTAATTTCTGTCATTATCAAAAAGTCTGATCTGATTTCCCCCCTGAAAGTTCTAATGTCATGTATCTTGTCTATGCAGTCAAGGGTGGTTCGAAGAGCAACAGGGGAGAGGTCATTCCATATTTTCTATCAACTATGCTCTGGGGCTCCCCTTTTAAAGAGTAATTACATTGCTGTTGTTTACATGCTTGTTTGTCTTTTAGTTGCAAAAATATAAATTTCCTAGATAATGGTTCATTTCTTAATATTCCTCTCGCACCCTTACTACTGCAGAAAAACTGTTTTTGAAAGAAGCCAATTACTACAATTACCTAAAGCAGAGTGCTTGCTTGAGAATTGATGGTGTTGATGATGCTAAAAGGTTTTCAATGCTAGTGGTAATGTTGCTGCAGATTTGACCATCATTTCTATCGAAAATTTTCTTATTATCTTACAATATCTGTTATTTATGTCATTTTTTGCATTTGCAGGATGCACTCGACATTATTCAAATATCTAAAGAAGACCAAATGAAATTGTTTTCCATGCTCGCAGCTGTCTTGTGGCTTGGAAACATTTCATTCTCTGTGATAGACAATGAAAATCATGTGGAGATTGTTTCAAATGAAGGTATGATTTTCCCCTTCTATGTAATGGCCATTTTTTTAATTAATTATGGTATGTACTTGAGAAAATATGTATAGAAATGTAAAACTATAAGCTACATTATCTTCATCCTGCATTGGTAAAGCATATTTGGTATAGCCATATTGGTGCCAGTTGGCTTTTGCCATGCTTAGTGAATGACTGCTGTGTAACGTGTTTTTCAGGGTTGGCTACTGCAGCCAAGCTATTAGGTTGCAGTGCACCTCAATTGATGAATGCTCTCACTACACGTAAAATCCAAGCTGGAAAGGACAATATTATTCAAAAGCTGACATTAACTCAGGTAAGTTACCTGGCAAATTTAGCAGCATGGATCATAGGTCGTGCCTTGTTATTTTCTCCATTGTGTTTTTACTGTTTGTTTTCTACTTTCTCTAGGCCATTGATACAAGGGATGCTCTAGCAAAGTCCATTTATGCCCATTTGTTTGACTGGGTTGTTGAGCAAATTGACCACGCACTTGGAACTGGAAGAGAACACACATGGAGATCCATAAGTATTTTAGATATTTATGGGTTCGAGTCTTTCATTGTATGGAACAAATTGCATTCTATTTAATATCAATTTTTTTCTTCTAATTTCTCAGTTGTTAACATTTAACTATACCACTACAGAAGAATGGTTTTGAGCAATTTTGTATAAACTATGCCAACGAAAGGCTACAGCAGCACTTCAACCGGCATCTTTTCAAGCTAGAACAGGAGGTAAGATTCTAATATTTCAAGAACTATTTGTTTGTTGGGTTTCAACTCTAGCCTACTTTGGGAATGAAATGTTTTATTGTTATTGTTGGTGTTGTTGTGACAAAGTTTTGAAATAATTATTAGTTTTATTTAGATGTAAATTCTTTCTTGAAAACCAATTCTGGGGTACATTGTGGTTTGCTTTCTATGCCTTTTTAGCAAAGGTGTAAATGACTTACTTAGAACTTTGCATGAATGACTTACTTACTCAGAACTTGGCATGTGATCAGATGCCAATGTTTTTTAGATCTCAGTTAGATATGCATGCATTGATCTGATTCCAGTATCTTATGCTATTTGTTTTGCCATTGTCTTTCAACTTTTGAGTGCTTGTACCTGTTCCAATATGATCATCTCACTGGTTGTAACTACTATTGATTGGGTACAATTGTGCAAGTTTGTATCTCTCAGTTATTTAGGATCTATGTAGATTGCCTTATCTTTCTTTGGCTCCCTTTGTCACAACCAGTTTGTGGGTGAAGCTTGTGAGGGACAGCTTTTGATTCTTAGTATAATATCAGCTTCTGCTTACTCATAAGTTGCTGCAGAATTTTGTTATTTGGCAGCACAATAGCTTTTATCTGTGCAGGCAATAAAAGCTGCGCCAAAGGTTTGTTTGTTTGTTTTTTTTGTGAAATCGTGTATCCAGTTGCTGGTAGTCTCACGCTTTTATCCCCTATATCAATGTAGGCATGCCAATTCTTTCCTTTTTTCAGGAAAACTTAGAGGATGGAATTGACTGGGCCAATGTGGAATTTGTGGATAACACTGACTGCTTATCTCTCTTTGAGAAGGTATCTAGTGTTATTTTCATGGAATCCCTTTACTTATGGACCATAACCTTTCTGAATGTACATGGTCAGTTTGAAATGTTCTGACTTCTGAGCTTGTTTGCATGCATTTCCTTTTTATTTGCTTAGATGGCAGAGGCAGGCAAAACTGCAATACCATATTTTAAGTTTTTTTGCCTGTTCTCTTTGTCTTCTTTTTTGCCTGTGTCTTTCCATGTCTCCATCAGTTGCTTTTTTTTAGTAGAGTAGATACTACAGACTGTTGTAGTGACCTTACAATGACGTCCAACCTTCTATTCCACAATTCTGAGCTACTCTAGTTTAGTGAACATTTTCCAAGATAAAATGAGAGAAGATTTTGACCAGACAGACAAAAGCATATCCTTAAGAGGAGTGTCTCTGTGGAAAATTCTATAGGTCATAAAGCAGATGCAATTAATAATTATGTGCAATTACTAAAAAGACTGGCATGATCATTGTTTTGCATATTAATACCTTGTGATATAAACTTAGTTATGTACATGCTTTGTCTGTGCATGTACTGTTGTATAATTACATTTTTTGCATTACAGAAACCTCTAGGGCTATTATCATTACTGGATGAAGAGTCTACATTCCCAAACGCAACAGACTTTTCTTTTGCTAACAAGCTTAAGCAGCATTTGAGGGGAAACTCTGCCTTCAGGGGTGAACAGGAAGGTTCTTTTAAGGTTTTCCATTATGCTGGAGAGGTTGGTGATCTGTGATCCTCAAGTTGACCTATCTTTCCATTATTTCAATCTAGCCATCATTTTCTCCATCTGTGAACTTGTCCATTTACTGTCAATTATCTTATTTGTTTTTGAAGCTTTACTTTATACAGCTTGATTAATTGTACAAGTTGTGTTTCTAGGTGACGTATGATACAACTGGTTTCTTGGAGAAGAATAGAGATCCATTTAACTCCGAGTTAATTCAACTACTCTCATCATGTAAATGTGAACTCCCAAAATACTTTGCCTCTGTCATGGTTGCTGATTCTCAGAATAAATCAACCTTGTCATGGCACTCAGCTGTTGATTCACACAAGCAAAGTGTTGTGACCAAATTTAAGGTACCACTTTCAATCATTCATGTATTCATAGGATCAGATAATTTTGTTCATGAGTGTTGCTCTTGTCTAACTCCGCCATTCTTAGGGTGTCTTTGATGTCTGAACGTAGTAAGATCCAAATCCTAATAAAGGAGGAGGGTTGTGTTAGGTTTGGTGAGCCAACGTAAAAACTTAGCTACTCTTATGGACATGAAACCCAAGAAAATTCTGTTGGGGTGTAAACCTCTTAGCGACATGCTATATCGGAACCCAGGTATGGTGTTAAATAGGCAAGGGTTGTGTCGTCACCTCCGTGACGCGCCATGTCGTAATCTAAGGATACGTCTCTCTCATTAATGATATGTATAACAATGCTATGACTAGTGTTCGAATAAATTATGACAACACAGGTTACTTCTCGATTAAAATAGGACTATATAAGGGATCAGCCTTGAGTCCATACTTCTTTGCATTGTTAACGGATGAGGTTACAAGAAACATATAAGGAGATATCTCTTGTTGTATGCTATTTGTAGATGTAGTGTTAATGGATGAGAGTCGCGCAGGAATAAATAGGAAACCATAGTTGTGGCAACAGTCTCTTGAGTCCAAAGGATTTAGAGTAAGCAGAACTAAGACTGATTATTTGAGGTATGAATTTGACACTATCGCACACAAGATGAAAAATGTGAGTTTTAGGAGGCCAAGTAGTGACTAAGAGGAACACATTTCGATATCTGGGATCGATGCTACAGATGGATGGGGATATTTATACGGACGTTAGCCATAGAATCAAAACGGGCTGGTTGAAGTGGCGCCAATCATTTGGTATCCTTTGTGATGAGAGGGTACCGCAGAAACTAAAACGTAAGTTTTATAGAACGACGATTAGACCTATTATGCTATATGGGACAGAATGTTGACTTATAAAAAGACGTCATGTTTAACAGCTAAGTGTTATAGAAATACGTATGCTACGTTAGATTTGTGGTCATATAAGAATAGATTGAGTTCAAAATGAGGATATACGTGATTGATTAGTAGTAGTATCAATTGAAAAAAAAACTTATCTAACATCGGTTGATATGGTTTGACTATGTTCAAAGGAGACTCTCAGAGCTGTTAGTATATTGTGGAATCCTAAATTAAGATAATAATGTAAAAAGAAATAGATGAAGATCAAAATTAATATAGAGAGAGACAATAATAAAAAACTTAAAAGAGTTAAAAGAGTGGGATATTTCTGAAGATCTATACTTAAACATGAATGCTTAGAAAATAGCTATTGACATGACTAAACTGTGATTTGGAGATTATTGTTGGGTTTTAACTCTAGCCCATTTCAACTTGCTTAGAACTGAAAGGGTGTTTTGAGTTGAGTGTTGCTCTTGTCCTCTACTTTTTAACTTTATATTTTGTATTTACTTTCGTGGCAATGCTTTTAGCTCTTGGTCCATGACAGCTTAATGCATAATGTTGTGCACATTTCTATAAAGTTGATGTTACATGTGACAATCTTCATGCTCTATTATGTTATCAGGCTCAACTGTTCAAGCTGATGCAGCAATTGGAGAACACAACTCCTCATTTTATTCGATGCATCCAGCCAAATAGCGAACAACGCCCCATGCTATTTGAGCATGATCTTGTTTCACACCAGCTTAAGTGCTGTGGGGTGCTCGAAGTTGTGCGGATATCAAGAGCAGGGTATCCAACTAGGATGACTCACCAACAGTTTGCTGAAAGGTTGCTAGTTTGCAGAATCAAACCTCATTAGCATACTTGTTTATGATGTTCGGTACTAGTGTACTAGCTGATCTCCAAAATCCAATTTATTTTATGATGTGCAGATATGGGTGTCTTCTCCTGCATTCCATTGCATTGCAGGATCCTCTTAGTATTTCAGTTGCTGTATTACAACAGTTCAATATTCCACCAGAAATGTATCAAGTTGGCTACACAAAATTGTTTTTTCGTACAGGGCAGGTACAACAATTCTTACATTTTTGGATGAAATACACTCAACCGTCCAATAGCGCACACAGTCTTGATATGGACTGGCATTCTTATTGATAACTTGTAGGTTGCTGCACTGGAAAATTCTAAAAACCAGATGCTCCATGGAGCCCTTCGGATTCAGAAGAACTTCCGTGGGTTGCATACTCGACAAGAATACCAGGGACTGACGAAAGGAGCAATGACTTTGCAGTCATGTAATTATCTTTATTTTGCTAGTGCCTTTTGTTCTAAATATTCGTAATAAATTGACCTTCTAGCATGCGTGTAATGTAGTTTGACATTCAAACTCCCTGGAACCTGCTTTAGTTATCAGCTCATAGATACCAGATATTTCATCTAATACTTTTGCTTTGCAAATTTGCAATCTACAGTTATAAGAGGTGAAAAAGCAAGAGTACACTTTGATCATCTTGTAAAAAGATGGAAGGCAGCTATTGTCATACAGAAGTATGCTAGGCGTCGACTTGCAGCTACCATGTTTATTGATCAGCTCAAATATGTTGTTCTTCTACAGTCAGGTACTTTAAGAGTCGTGAAAAGACTTAGTGACATCATGTTGCAATATATAGCAGATCCATCTGATCATGTGCTTCTGTATGCATCTGCAGTGATGCGTTGGTTCTTGGCCAGGAAGAAATATGAGTACCTGAAGGAAGAGAAGGACTCAAAGGTTAGTCACAGCAAAGTACATGCAAGGAAGAATGTTTCACAAGCGCGGATGTATCATGTGAGTTCTCTGCCAAAGGATTTCTATATCTTAATATTATGTAGTCCCCCACCTTCCAAGCTGCATACTGCTATAATTCAGTATTGAGTGATCAATTGGGCAGTACATGATCTGACCGATGGTTTGAGATTGATGTTAGATGATTTTGTTCTGGTATTTGCATGAGCACAATTGCTTACTGTATTTACATAATCGCCAACACATAGCTACTGAAAAATTTTACTACTTGTGAGTTGTGATATCCAACTGTAGTTTCCTTATTGAGAAGTCTTCTATGTACAAGCTTTGAATTGATTCAACATTCTAGTGGCATAAACGTCAAAGGTGTATCTTCTAATGATTAGCATCCCATGGCAGGAAATGAATGGAGATTATCCTCGACAACCAGTTATCACAGAACTCCAGGGACGTGTTTCACAAGCTGAGGCTGCATTGCGAGACAAGGAGGAAGAAAACACAATGCTAAAGCAACAATTGGACCAATATGAGAAGAAATGGTCAGAATATGAGGCCAAAATGAAATCTATGGAAGAGGCATGGAAGAAGCAGCTCTCCTCTCTGCAGGTAATTACCTACATTGTAGTTTTCCTGTTAATTTCTCATGATTGCTTATTTTCGTTTGAGGGAGTGCATAAACACTTTTAAAACATGAATTCATTATTAGTGTAATGGCATGCATTTCTGTACTTTGACATGCCAGACTCATGAATTTTCAAGTTTTTCCCCAATATGTGTCAAACTGGTCTTGAACTAAAGAACAGTTGCTCTGAAATGGAGCTAAATTACGCAGAACCGAGCTATTTTAAAGGTTTGAATATTTGGAATGTTAGAGAAGAATGGATTAGTTCCATTTCTTACAATAGTGTTTCTCTTGTATAGAGAAGAGTGGCTTAGTCCCATAGTTTGCAATACTTTGTTTTCTTGTATTATCATTTGAAGAGTGCATTCCTCTGGAATCTGGATGTAATTATCTGTATTCATTTCAGTTGAGCCTTGTGGCTGCTAAGAAGAGCCTAACGTCAGACAATGTGGCTACCCGAGCAGCTCGAACCGATGCTGTTCCAACACATGCTCATTATGACTCTGAAGATACGTCGACCGGAACCCATACCCCTGAAGGGACAGAGTTCAAATATCAAAGCCACAACCCTGAAGCTAGAGTGGCAGCACCAAATTTAGACAGGCGGATAAATGCTGTGAACCACCTAGCCAAGGAGTTTGAGGACAGGCGGCAGGTGTTCGAAGATGATGCCGGTTTCCTTGTTGCAGTGAAGTCCGGACAGGTTGGTTCAAACATGAACCCAGACAACGAACTCCGGAAGCTCAAGGACCGATTCGCGACATGGAAGAAAGACTACAAATCTCGGTTGAAGGAGACCAAGGTAAATCTTCAGAAGGTTGGCAATCATGAGGAGAAATCCTGGAAAAGATGGTGGGGGAAGAAGAGCACAAAGTGAATGTGCGCAATCTAAATCCAAGTGCATTCCCTACATTCCCTGCTACTGCATCAGAGAAGAGACAATGTAAAGACTGCTTTGAGGTTCTCTCCTCGTCATCGCAAGCCCAATGAGATGATGGTGATGTCGATGATGATGATGAGCTCCATCATCAGTGGCGGTAGTGCTGGTACTCGATCGTCCGGTGTCCAGTTTATCAAAGAAAATATTATATAGGTGAAAGCAAGAAATCTGCACATGTATATTAGTTCTTCGTTGTCAGTGTATGTATGCCATCTTGTATGTAGAGAGATGAACCTGAGATATGGAAGGGTAATTAAATACAGATTATCCGCCATGAGAGAATAGAGAGATGCAACAGCAATTCTGTGATATGTATACACAAAGAAAATCATCGAATTTGCAAGGCCTTTTACTCCATTCCTGCCTTGCTTGCAAATGTCTTGTGTTAGTTGCAACGGAAGTCTGGCAAAAGATTGTACCTTCAGATGTCTGAATGACCACTGATTAGCAATAGTCAAACACTATGTCTCGTATGGATCAATTACAAATCACACGAAAGTACAAAACCACCAAGAATTAACTAAGTAAAGCAGCTGACACACAAGTTGCAACTGACAGACAGCATAGATGCAAGCCCAAAACTCCTCACTTTCTTCAGTACTGAATTCTGGATCGATCATTACAGCATCGTACATTCTGTGCATGTACATCGAACGATGGAGAGAGTAGTCTACAATGGTGGCTGGCTAAAGCTCAGGAGTTTAGGAGCCCGGCGCGAACTTGGTGGCGTAGACCCATGCGTTGTTGGCGACGGGGTCGGCGAGGTGGTCGAGCAAGTTCTCCAATGGACCCTTGCCGGTGACGATGGCCTGCACGAAGAAGCCGAACATGGAGAACATGGCGAGGCGGCCGTTCTTGATCTCCTTGACCTTGAGCTCGGCGAAGGTGACGGGGTCGTCGGCGAGGCCGAGCGGGTCGAAGTACTGGCCGCCGGGGTAGAGGTCGTTGCCGTCGCCGACGCCGGGGAGGCCGTTGATGCGATAGCCCTCGACGAGGCCCATGAGGATGACCTGGAATCCCAACACGGCGAGGATGCTCTGCGCGTGCACCAGGTTGGGGTTGCCGAGGTAGTCGAGGCCGCCCTCGGAGAAGATCTGGGAGCCGGCCTTGAACCAGACGGGCTCCTTGAAGTCGACGCGCACCCACTTCTCGAGCACCTCCGGCGTGATGCAGCCGAGAGCGCCCAGCATCGCCCAGCGGCCGTGGATCACCTCCAACGCCCTGTTCCTCGCGAACGCCTCCGGGTCCGCGGAGAGCCCCGCCGTGTCCCACCCGTAGTCGCCGGGGAACTCCCCCCTCAGGTACGACGGCGTCTGCGCCGAGAAGGGCCCCAGGTACTTCACCCTGTCCGGCCCGTACCACAGCTCGTTGCTCTGCACGCACGCACAAACTCGCGTCACCGCCATGACAGGCGAACAGACAAACGTCATCCTCGTCGTCAGCTAGCTACCAGATACGTATACGTACCATGGTGATGCGGCCGTTGGTGGCGGCGGCGACGTCGCGGAGGGGGGCGGCGGCATTGGCGGAGCGGGCCTGGCCGAGGAAGGGGGTCTTGGCAGCGAGGACGCGGGAGGTGGGGGCCATGATCGTCGACGCCATCGGCGGCTCGGCTGCTGCTGGATTCTGCGGCGATCGATCTGCTGCTGCTAAGACTACTTACTACTCTAAAAGGAGAGGTGCTACGTGTAACGTATATGTAGCGCGGGAGTTTGTGGCGGGGGTGGGGGGAGTGGAGCGGCGGGTGTGAGTTGGAGATTTCTGGATTTGGTCGGGGCCAATCGGAGCGCGGCTTCGGATTGTGGAGGTGTGGCGCTGCCACGTCGGATCGATGGATGGCTCCCTATCTCAGATTCTCACTTGTATGTGCAGGCCGGAAGAACGCGCCCCAGGCCCAACGTTACACGTGGCATCCTTTGGGGGGGGGTCAGCCCGGGACCCACATTCAGAAGCCATGGAATCCAGGTGTCTTGTATTTTTAAGATTGAAGATTCTTCGTTTCGTCGAAAAGATACGGGATGTGAGCTGTTGGAAGTTTAGGGAAAGTTAAAAAGTTGTTATCGATCAATAAAAGGAATAATTACTTCAGCCATGGACGCATGGGAAACCAGCTTTGAACTAATGAATCAATGCTAGATAGTACAAAATCTTGTACAGCCAAAGCAAAGCTTAAATTTAACAAGGAACAGAGCTTCTGCAGCTGCATAATACGAAGTCAAAGCCTATCTCAAAAAAAAAAAACAAAGTCAAAGCCAAGATCACGAGACATGCAGCAGCTAGGCGGATCAAAGCATGAAACTAGGGACGCGTAGTACTGCCTTATTGCTTGCTTATGCGATTCGAGCTCTTCCAGAAGCTGGGTGTTGCCTCGTCTGACGAGCATCCTCGTCACGGTCGGACCAAGCACGATCACGTCGTCGTCCGCGGTCGCCGGTGCGGCCTTGGCGCCATTCCTGCGCCGGCGGATGGCCTCCTTGGCCCTCTTCCACGGCGACCGTGGCCGCAGCTCTGGGAGCAGCCGATCGAGCTCTGCCTGCAACTACCTCACCATCACTTGAGCCGCGGTCTCGTCTACGGCGAGCCCGGCGCCGCAGGGGACGCCCATGAACTTGGTTAGCTTCATATCTAATCTAATCTTGGTTGCGCCGGCCGTATGCGATACATGGATGCGTAAT
Source organism: Oryza coarctata (assembly GCA_030770085.1). Lineage (NCBI taxonomy): Eukaryota > Viridiplantae > Streptophyta > Magnoliopsida > Poales > Poaceae > Oryza > Oryza coarctata. Next base: position 16,003,952 of record CM061474.1, on the reverse strand, counting down.
TTAGGTACAATGAAGAAACTACGTACACGCCTAGCCTTTTTATGCGCCGCGATCGAGTCTCGATCCGTCTCGGAGACTCGGACTACTAGTAGTTGTAGTAATTTGGAACGTGCAGGGGTAGGGTACGTATCACGCCTCATCCAGCTCGGACTACTAGCACCTATCGTACTGTATCCTCTCGTCGCCTCGCACCCTGTAATAAGTTGCAAGGCTTAAGAATTTCATTTGGATCACATTTTATTACTGATTATTCGTTTTGGATCACTTTTTAATTAGTGTTTTTTTATTTTAAATCAGTTAATTTTACCTTTATGTTATTTTAGACTACCATCGACTCTTTTATCCATCTATATTTAACTTATCCTATATCAAAGAAAGAAATAGTTTATAGTTTATTGATAAGTAGTTACCGGCGTACTTGAGATTGTTTATATTTTTAAGAAGAGAGCCAGGATGATTCAAAGTACAACAAAAAAAATAATAAAAATATGGTCCAAATTCGAAATTTACTCTATATATATCTTTTTATTCGCTCACTTCATGACAAATTGAGAAAACTACAGTATGAGCTGACCTCTTTCTTTACAATGGTAGCACTGCACAGTCTGCACTTAGAGCATAAGACTTAGCTTGAACCAGTTAATGCACCTCATACCAGAATACTACCTAAAGCATGTAACAGAATACTACCACCGATCCTGTGGTACTTGAACGTTAGTCTCATTGACCAACAGCCACAGGAGCCAATGCCAAATTACACGGGCAATAAGCTTCAACGAGCTAGCGCAATACTCGTTGAACTACTTTACATGCTGAATTGATTGTACTAGTTTTTACTTCATATCTCATACATTTCTAATTTGCTATACTTCCGCTGGCACGGGGAAGAACTGCCGGCTAAAAGAATCAGAGAGTACAAAGTTAACAACAGCAGAGCTTCAATCGTTTGGTGTATCCTAATCCTAGCCCTAAGCAGATCAATCATCACCCTTCAATCGCTCCTTCACTTGTGCCCTGAGCTGACTGATCTTGAAAATGCGTACCTTTGAAGATTGCTTTCGCTGCCTCAAATCAAAAATTTCTCCTTGCCATTTCTTTAGAGCCGTATCATATTGGTGGTAGGCTTCACTTGCTAGGTTTTCTCTGTAATTGATATGCCCTGGGAGGATGAAAAATGGGAGTTTGTTTCTCCTCTCAAAATCTTTTCTAGAAGCTGCAAATTTGTCCACTGTTTCTTTTGTGGAGTGCTTCCTCTTCTTCAGAATATCCCGGTCAGATTTCTTTGCATCAAGCATTATCATTATTGATGTCAAGTTTTTCTTTTTTTCCAACAGCTGTGTTGTTAATGCATCGAGCGATTCCTGAAAAGGGACACAGCTGTAGAATCAATTACGAGACAAAACTAGTGACGATACTACATACAAAAAGGTAAATATTGTTCATTTAGAGAAAGGTAAACTATATCCAGCAAAAGAAGTAAAAATTAAACCACCCATATAATAAGCATACATGGTAGTTAAATTTTTAGATTGCCATGGAAGGTTCCACTGTTAGAAGCCAATTTTATCAAACAATCACGAAGGATGAAGAGAATCAAAGAGACCAAAACAGAAAATAAACATGAAAGCATAGAAAAACATTTAAGAGACCAAAACATACTAACTGCTTGTACATATATTGCACAGTAGTTCTCAAAACTCATTCGAATTTTAAACCTGTGTAAAAACCAGACTTCTCTCAGTTGTCCCCCAATTTTAAACCTCTGTGTAAAAACTGCACTTCTCTCAGTTGTCCCCCAACTTGCCCTTCATTCTCAAATTAGGACCAAGCACATCCTGCTGCTCACGTCGCCTACCTCAAAAACCTCATGCAACATCAGTCACAAATTTACAGAATTTTTACTCCCAAAAGGCTCAGGACAAAATACTGAATAACGATAAGGTCCACCACAGTGCATTTAATTGTAGCTCTAGGAGATTCAACTGACTAAACATAACTCCATCATCCACATAGACAATATATATCTGGTTGACCTGAAAAGCCTTTCTTATCTCCCAACTTTTTTCTGGATGAATTTGCCTGATCTCAAAAGGATTGTTTTTATGAGAAGCATCAGACCCAGAAGAAAACACCAGCGGTGCTGCACTTGGTGCATACCAACAGCAAGAATTGAATGAATGTATTTCATGATTTGGCTTCAGACCAATTTCTCTACGACTCTGTCGTAACCATGTCTCGAGCTAGAGATCAGCAAACATAAGCAATTCTGTACTATAACGCATGAATGTATATCTCATAGAAGCATAATATACCCTCAGTCCCTCACATGACCTTGATTCAGAATTATAGAAGAATCTAGCTGCTGATAAAATTTGTATTTAGCCTTCACATGTCAAGATATTAATATCTGAAATGGATAATGAAGATTTGCCAATTTGGATGTAAACCTGACAATGTTGACAACCCTACTCTAGACAAAGTTTTAACACTCATTCCAGTGGCGGACCCAGCACTAAAATATAGATATGGCAGAATTGACACGCCAGAACAAAGCAGACTTTACTTTTAATTAATGAAATGAAATTTATTAATACATAAAGTATACTGCCATCGCACTTGTTTGAATATATGACACCAAATGCAGTCAACAGTTATAATCCTAAGTTTTCAATGCAACTTTCATAAGTGAAGTAATTTTGACAAGAGTTTCCCCCATTTTATAAATGCCGTTCATACTTTTTTTTTGCTACTGCTGCATCTGAACCCTTAGGTGGCTAGGCCAATCAACCATTCTTCCGAAGAAATATAGCAGTAAACTAGTACATATTGCCCTTTTACCGATCATTATTTTTTTATTACACTCCCGATTCATTTTTGCAGACAAGGTGGTTCCACCAGGGCCCTTACTTCCAGTTAATCAAACAATTAAACTTGTACGAAGCCAAATTGCCAATTAATCACACGATAAATGCCCAAATGGCCAAATCCTTTGCTTATTTTGGCCAATACTCGCTAATCGCAAAGACGCGAACTAGTCAACTAAGAGATGGAATAAAAGGGAAAAAAGGTAGAATCAGGAAAGGAGTAATGGCATTTTTGCTACAATAGCAATGAACAGGTTCGTATTAAAAAAATGGCAGAATCAATTACGCGACACCTGCCGAGTACCGAATGCGCCCGAGGCTGCGAGACGCCGAGCCAGCGATCCCCGCGCCGGCGCTCCCCTCCCCCCGCCTAGCGCCCTGGCCGCCGCCGCCTGGCGCGGTGGCGCCCTAGGGCATGGCTGCCGCGCGCCTGCTGCCTGCCCGCAGAGGCGCACCCCACCTCCGCCCAGCGCCCGCTGCCAACCTCCCCGATCCCCGACGGTCGAAGCCCCATTGCAGACCGCAGCCTGCATCTTCTCACGGCTAACCGTAGCGCCGCGTCGCCGCTGCCTACTGGCCTCTCTTACCGGGACATAGTGCACGCAGTGGCAGGTTTGGCGCTGGGCCAAACTAAACCGGCCCATAAAAGGCCCATACGGCCCATACCCATGCGCCTCTGCTCAGCGTCCTCGACTCCTCGCCTGCGTCGCCCAACGCCGCGCGCCCGCTCCATGTGCTCTCGGAGAGGAAGAAGATGGTAAGCAAGAATAAAAAATAATGGCGGATGTTACCTGTGAATAAATGATCGGCCTTGTCTCAAGCTCGGCCTGGAAGGGTACCACTGCCCACGCCGTAGACTTCTTGGTGCTGGCCTTGTCGCCGGCGACGGTGACGACCGTCCGCCACCTGCTGCTGCGCAGGAAGCCGCCGCTCCCGTTCTTGATCAAGAGATATCCCTCGTTTCTGAGGGCCTTTCAGATCATACAGGGCGGCGGTGGTTGGTGTTGGAGCGCGCCCTGCTCGGTTGGCGCTGGCAGGGGCTCGAGAACGCCTGGCGGTGGCTGGTGCTCGACCGCGCTCTGCTCCGGTGGCGCTGGCTGAGGCTCGAGAACGCCTTGCTCGACCAGCAGTTTCTTCCGTGGCCTCCTCGATTATTATAAAATTGAACTTTTCCACCTCAATTCAAACTCCCTCTTCCAAATTACTGTTTTTATTCATCTAGATTAGTATCTTTCCTCATTTTAATTTATTCCGTTACTGATTCTTTATCAAATCTCAACACCATGGAAACAATATTATCTTCATTTAATGCTAAAAACCTCTTTGAAGGGCTAGCACTCGGGATGGTTCTATTGTTACAATCCGAAACCATCTCATCTCTCTCATCTTTTTGTTAATCTTGCTTAAAGTCTAATAATCCTAAAATTCTCTCCCTGTGAAGAAAGAAATTATCGAAGTTAATATGCTCTTGTCCAAAATTGAAGATCCACGAGCGACTAGGCGGGGGGAGGATTGCGGCAGCGCCTATTTGTAGTACGAATGCACGAATCGAGAGGATATACGGGCTGGAGACGCGTACCTGGCGAGAAGTGCCTTCGCTTGTTCGGCACTCGCCAGTCGTCACCGGCCCACGACTCCACGAGCGCCCAAGTGCCCGATGCGCCTGCGAATGCCACTGGTTGGGATAATGGGCCGGGCCAATATCGATATGAGCTTCAGTGTGGGGGCATTATGGGCCAGACATGCAGGCCTTGCATCCCGGATATCCGGGAAAAAAATATCCTACTAGTTTGACCATTTTCTGTTTCCGCCGGATAGACATGCCATGTTCGTTTTCATTTTCAAGATAAAAAATCCGAGTTCGTTTCTGTTTTTGATACTATTCGAAATTATCTATCTGATACTATTCATTTCGAAAAAATGTGTGGACAGTAAGAAATTATCCGAATCAATTTCATCCCTACTCACTGTTATTAGATTTTCTTTAAGTAGTAAGTATATGCTCTTTCGCACTAGAAACTTGGTTACACTATTTTTGTCAGAAATAGGCTACGAATGAAGCTCTATAACAAAAGAATCTTAGTTTTAAAACGTGACCAGTGTACCATCCTTGCTCCCCATTCTCCAAATAAAGAACAGAAAAAAGCACAGTTAAAAGCAACTTGGCTTATCGTTGGTGTCAAACATATATATGGTTTGAGCATATTCCAAATTGGCTGTCATACAGAACTAAAATAACGCGACGCCGTGGAGGGTCTTGGAGCCGGCACCCTGACGACCAAGACTGGTATCCATGACCATTACAGTAGCAGCTTACTGGAAGAACAATCTCAACTAAATATCCTACAACCTTTTTGTTTGTGTTGCTTCATTTGAAAATGTAGAGAAGGACACGGGTGAAAGAGAAGCTATATAAAAAAGTAGTGAATGGAATAATGAATGAAAGCACAAGAGGGGAAATTCAAAAGGAATCACGAACAACAGACCAATCGCTGGACTATTAAGCAACAACGTAACTGAGTGCAAATAGAGAAGGACATGACGAAAGAGACTCTCAAGAAAAGAAAATAATGTATCGAACAATGCATGAAAGCACATAAGAGAAAAAATAGGACGAAACCATGACGGTCACACTGATCGCCAGCATAACAATCTAGATTGCTTATAGTAAGCTAGTGAGCTACAACCTTATTGAATACAAATGGAAATGGAAATGGATGAAAGAGAACGCAAAGGAAATAGTGTATGGAATCATGCATGAAAATGCACACACGAAAGAAAAATCATAGGCCATGTTCGGCTGGGCTGGGAATGACCGGGATTGGGCCATAACCCCCGTGGATCATCCCAGCGCGGAAAAAATCCCGTCCCACACGAGAATAGGCGTTCCGTTAAGCCCAGGCGAGATTCTATCCCGGCCCACCCCAGCGTTTTCCCCTTGCCACACAGCCCGGGAAAAAAATCATCGACCCAACACCAGTGGAAGACAAAACCCTTGACGACGGGACGGGAGGCGCACGCGGGGTGACGCGCAGCGAGAGCGCAAGAGGCGGCGTTGCGGCAGTCGCCGTGGCAGCGCGACTCGGAGGCGACGGCGACGCAACGCAACGCAGCGCTCTCCCGGCTGGCGGCCGTCCGCTTCGGTGGCTACCTTCTCTCGGGATAGTTTCTCTTCTCCTTCCCCTCCTCCCTACCGTCTCCTAGGGTTAGGGTTTCTTGACGCCATTAAACCCCCTCCTTGCGTGCGGCGGCCGCGGGGGCCGGCGGCGAGCCCTAGACAGAGGAGGGAGCTAGAGTTAAGGACAAGAAGGTAGAGGCTGCATTGGATTGGAGTAGTGGGAGGCTTCTTAGAACTGTTTTATTTTTTGTTTTCTTGTGTTCATGGTCTGAACTCGGAAGTCTTGGTACTTTGAGGTGAGGTGAGGCCGAGGCTCTCTAGGCTGCAGCAGGCCAGAGTGGGGTTTTCAAGCCAGGGTGAGTGGTAGAGGCAGGTGGGGTTTTCAAGCCAGGGTGAGTGGTGGAGACAATGGCCGGATGATATGGATGGATTTGCTGCTTCAGCTGCTGCCATTTCTCGCTTTATTTTTGGCTTCCAAATTTCGTTTGGCCTATCTGCAAACACCCAACTCTTCCTAGGTAGAAACAAATTACATGAATATAAACTGTACAGGTACAAGGTTCAGGTTTGATGAAATGAAAGTCACTTTGAATGTAAACTGAACCTCATGGTACAACAGCAGCAGCTAAGGTCTCATATTGATATGCGGCAGGAGCTTTCTTTGATTGCTTCTACTTTGTACCTCAGGGTACAACATGCGCAATTGTCAATGCGTGAGAACAAATCAAGTAGCAAAACTCTGAACAAACCCAGTAGAGTAGCTTCTACTTTTGCTTCTTAGGGCTGGTTTTCTACATGCCAGTAAAGTATAGCTTCTGCTTTTTCTTCCTAGGACTGATTTTCTTGCTTTAAGTTTACTCATTTACATTGTGTCCCCTTTGTAGATTTCCCCTGTGCCAGTTAGAGTTGGAGAAGACCAACCCCCAAGGTCTTCCGCACATCTCCCAGACCAATTATGTATATATAGTCACCCTGAGCTTGTTTTTACTGTCCAGTAGTAGTCTTGACAGAAGGAGACTAGGCTAGGGTAGAGTCTAACTATTAGTGTTTTTTAAATCTATGCAATTGCTGAAGCCCTTGTTAAATCCAATCAGCCAGCAGTGGCTGAGTGGTGAAAACCTTATTTATCTTATCGTCGAACACATACTAATTTAGTTTCTAATTTAAAAGGGAGATTGGGATATATCTAAAGATCTGTATTTAAATATAAGTATTTGAAAAGCTGCTATTGACGTGATTGAATCGTGATTTGAGACTCTTGTTGGGTTTCAACTCTAGTCTAGCTTAACTTGCTTGGAACTAAAAGGGTTTATTGTTGTTGTTGTTGTTGTTGTTGTTGCCCTTGTTGCTACAACAAGTGCTGTTTTGTTATCATGCCCTTGTTGCATATTCTACCTGTGATCCCAGTTGCCTGATTCAGTCGCTACAAAATAAAAAAAAGATCATGATATGATTTAGGACCTGTCTTTGAAGCTATTTGCCATCCTTTTCATAATATTTGTATTTTGTTGTGAATGATTTTCATGATATTATGCTTTCAGGAATACAAGCTGCTGAAGGGTCTATGTGGCTGGATGAACATCAAAGTTCTATCAATTGTTCGCATGATTGGAATTCCATTTTTTTGCTCTGAAAACTTTGCTTTACATGAGTATTCGTGCAGCAATTCATGTTTTTTTAATGTCTTGACAAGAGTACAAATTCAAGTAGAATCTCAACTTCTTAAGTGCCATGCCCTATAAGACAGCACTGAATCAGGCCACACTTTTCTGAAGCTTCATCAATGTGTACTTCATGTTGCTAATGACTTTTATAGTAGGCTTCATCAGTCTAGTGTCTCCTGTTGCTCATCAGCTCATGCCACTCATCTTGGACTTGTTTAATTTGTGATGTAATTAACTAGGTGCAGGGTGAGTTTTAATGCTCGTTGGTTCATACTTTCAGTACCATCTGGACCCTGTTTTGTTGATCAGTTTATTGATGACTTCTCTGTATTCAGGTGTTATTCAGTAGCAAATTTCTATGGATTAGGGGAAGCAAATTTCTATGGCTGTTATTACTGTTATTACAATTGATGTTGTTGAGCTATTGTTTTTTGATGCCTACAAATGCTTTGAGTTATGTGTCCTGAAGATGTATATGTGTGCTGATGAGTACGGGCATGTTGCATATCTGTGCAAAATTATGCTGTACTACTGACTGCAACCTGAACATTTTGATGTTCTGAACTCAAAAGGCACTGCTGAACAGAGCGTTTATATGATGCTTTCCCGGTCCTAAACCAAACATAAGTTTCAGGAGAGGGGTTAGGGGAAAGCTAAGGGATTCAAACCCTATAGGCATTAAGTGACATGGAGGGATTCATTCAATCCCTCTCATATGTTCCCCCTGGGGGCAAGGGGAAGGGGAACCCCCAAAGCTGCATATTTACTTTTTTGCCCATACCTAGTACTAAAAAAATTAGGACAACATAGTAAAAAAACAGCTTGATTGTATCAAAACCGCCTAGATCACCGGTTCAAAAAAATTGGCCGGTTCACTTGGTTTTAGCGGTCTGATTGCATGGATGTTCTTTTAACTAAGCCAAGCCATTGTAGTCTTTGGCTTTTGGTTTTTACTAGTCTAACCGTCGGTCCGGTCTTAGTCTCGTAATAAGTTCTATATAATTCTTGTGATTTTAGATAAGTAAATTTAACTGTGAATAAATTTTAAAATATTTATTTTAGAAGTATAGAAACTATATGTATATATCTATAGATTAATTTTAGAAGATACTTTAATAAAATAATATATTTATTAATATTTCTAATAGAGAATAGTGTTCAATGACACTAGAGAGAAAGTACTGATATATTTGTACCTAGTATTTATTTCCCTATTCCCAAATGCATGCAGTAAGATTAGACAATTTAGATATCCACACTATGCATTTAATTTAGTTTTGTATCCACACCTGCAAGTAAAATGTGCCATGCGCGAAAGACTATCAATTTAAGTCAACTATGTTACTGCGTTTATTTTAGGTCCTGAACTTTCAGGGGGAAAAAAGTGGAACAGTTAAAAAATGGTCATATATCTGCTGACTGGTGATCGCAGTTGTTGGTTTGTTGTTATGCAAGGTTTATTTAGTTCTGTATGACAGCCAACTTGGAATATGCCCAAACCGTAAGTTTTAACACCAATGATAAGCCAAATTGCTTTTGTCTTCATTATTTGGACAACGGGGAAATGGCACACTGGTGACATTTTAACAGTGAGATTCTTTCGTTATAAAGCTTCATCCCATCCGGTGTCTAATCCTGTCAAAAATATTGTAACCAAGTTTCTTGTGCAAAAAGGTAATCTTTACTACATAAAAAAAATGTAGTGATGTTACGACGGTGCCCTACATCTCTTTTGGCCACGTATTTATTTTACCTCCTCACTCTCTGCAACTATATACACACAATACACGCTCCCGTCCATCTTTTGAGCCGTCCCGACCATGGATCACCGTTTTGGGTGGGATAATCGCATCCACAGTAAGACGGTTATCGTGTTAACCACGTTGTGATTGCGAAAAACGCATAAAATTTATGTTCAAAAATTTAAATTCAAAAATTTGGTAGTTTTATTGGTTTGGTCATGTTAACATTAGACTGTCTCAGGAAAGTAATAAAAAATATTTAAAAAACGTTTTAAACGTGTGGAGAAACTCAGGATAATTAAAAAATATGTAGGAGCTATTTATAACATGTAAATCTAATACGTTGATGTAAAATAGAAAATTTTGACATGAACTTTTCTATAATTTTGACTTTCACGCAATTAAAAATCACAAGTTGACATATAATAACAACAATTCAGCAACCTCACATTTTATAACATAATAATGTCTACAAGTAATTGAGATTATAGAGTCCACAATATAATGTTTAGGACTAGTTCGTTACATAAGCAATACAAATATTGAAGTTCTAGTTTAAAACAAAGTAAAAATATATAGAGACTAACATACAGCACAGCTAGGTCTATATGTTTCACTAATGATATGCTATGTTGTACTCCTCCTTGGATATAAGCATCAAATTGAACCTCGCCAACTTTGGCATATCCATGAAGCTGTTGATTGCCACTAAATGTACAACTGCCACTCATATAACCATGTAACAAAAAGATAATCAGAAGCCTCACGACGGTTTTAGGTGTACCTTGATATCTACTTTTAATGATAGAGGCACTAAATAAGCTATAGCTATCTTGTGGTGTGTCAGGTTGCTGTTGCTATTACCGGCCTTTTCTAGTGACGGTAGTTCATTGAGAGCTTAGAGCACTATGAGCCTAGTCTTAAGAAGTGTGAGTAAAGTCAGCCTCACTTGCAAGTTAAATATTAAGAAGAAAATTAATCACTTATGAATTACATGGTTTAGGTTAAAATAGTAAGTGAAGTGCATCATACCAATGAATTAAACTATATTGTGACCTTCTGACCGTGTTATGTGACCTCTAGAATGAACAGCAATGTCCCTTGTTTATCTTCACCACCGTCGTTTCAGTCATCTATATCAGTTCTCGAGCTGCTATCATCAAGCTCTTGGCATTCTGGGCTTTCTTGAGTCTCTTTATTGCAATCAACACTCCTTGACTATGTTGCACGACTTGTTCCCTTTCTTTTTTGGATGAAGGAGGTTTTGGCCTTGGTCTTCCTTTTTCCAATGTGAGTGTCACATACATTCGTATTAGCCCACTCAGCAATAGTTGAAGCCCCCATTGTCTTACGCATGTATGTCAAATCCATTTGGTTGGCTATAAGTGGAGAAGCGAGGGGACATCACTCTCAGTTGAGTCTTTATCTAGTTCAGGACAAACATTTGACCTCGAAATGTGCATATAATCTCTAATTTGATTGTTACTGTCATAGAATGTAAGGTCTGCTAATCTTTGAAGGGGATCGTCATCCTCCTTCCTAATTTGCATGTTTGCTTGCTAAGTTCGAAGGTGAATGTTGTAGTTGACATAAACGAGCGTGTTGAGCTTCTTGTATGTAAGTTTATTACGGACTTTTGTATGATCAATTGAAATGTACTCCAATTCCCCTCACATCCCCTAGAAGAGTAACACTGACCAACCATATGTAATGCAAGCTTCTTTAATTTAGTGTGCCTAACACAAATATAGTCCACCATTATGTTGTAAGTTACGAATACCATGTCATTTTCTAATTCTAAACATGTTGATGGCATTTGGAGTTATGATGGTTGGGTTATCTATAACATCAGGGAAAGTTTTCTCATCTATTGCCATCTTTCTAGCAAGCTATTTTCTAAATTCTCCACCCTTGCACCAATACAACTTGACCTTTAGCAAAGCAGGAGCAACCATGTCGATGTCCACTCAAATGCCTAGTGGAGGTCTTCAAAGAGGGTCACACTTGCATTGTACGTGTAGTGCGTTTGAGGGTTCAATGCCACAGATACAAACATGCCACGAATTAGGTCATGAGTAATTTACTGTGAATTGAAGTAAAAATGAATAATATAAGTGCTTGCTACATACTGGCATTGATAAGGGTATTATATGTCAGGTCATGCATCCTTCTTTCAATAATATCTATGTAAGATGCAAGTTTGTCCCATTCATGAATGAACAAACCATTGTACTCCATTTTCAACAATTGATATCTTAGTAGAACCTCACTCAAATTAGGGTTTTTGTCCTCATTAGCAAAGCAAAGGAAGGAGTACATTGGTTGGACTAACTTCACCACTGTCTCTAAGTTTTCCCACCAGCCCATGGTAGATAGGCACTCATGCGCATATCTATCTTCCACTGAATCACTAAATTTACTTTGTTGGAAGTGAGAGGAAGCTATCCACTGCATAAATTGATATTGCTTCTTAAGAAAACTTTTAAGGAACATGTAGTTCATGCCAAACCATGTATCATTCCACTTAACCAATTCATCAGTTGTAGTTGCCTTCATCATAGCATGTGGCTTCGAATGATTGTACAACCATCTAGAAATTTTTCTAGCATTCTCAATCACCATTTTATGGTCTAATATTTACTCAACCTCCTAAAGCATCAAGTTAATTATGAGAGGCATGCAAGGTTGCCACATAATAGCCCTATATTATTGCTGCATGAGTTAGCAATGTAGTTTAATCCATTATCAATGATAATCTGCACAACATGCTTAGAGCTTACTTCACGTGCCACCTTCCTTATCTCCTGCATTAGTACATCACAAAAAAAATATAAGTCCACCACCCTATACTCAATGACAACATATGAAGTTAATTTGTTGCATCAAGCCTGTCACCTTCCATAGGAAGTTAACATCCTAGCTTTGACCCATCACATCAATATAATTGTGAAAATATTATTCCATTGTAATATATCAAGAAGAAGTCTATGCTCCACTCTAGGAATCACACATGATAATAACACTGTACTCTTCTCAATCATGCTTAAACCTCTCGAATTACTTCTTTATGTCCTTCGTAGCATCACGGTACTTGCCATCTATCTCCCGGTATGTTTTCACCAACAATGAACATGTTATCTCATAAGTGAATATATGTTAGGAATGGATAAATTGAATTAAGTGAATACATACCCTACTTATGTGTCTCTCGAATGGCACTGATGAAGTACCAATTATTGGAATTTCTTCCAGGGATGCTAGAGATAAGAAGAACTTGCCCGAGACTCACCAACAATCTCTCTACCTTGCTTTCCTTTCTTTGTCAACCACCATATGTCCATGCGTGTCTATATAGGGGCCTTGGCTATTGCTAGATTGTAATCTCTCATAGCAGGTGACTACTTCTGAGATGTAGCCCTTCTTAGGAGATTGGCAATTGAGTTACTTTTATCTTTCCGTGTCTGAGGCTAAGCAGATCCACTACCATTGCCATGCACATATGTGCCACCTCATTCCTCCATACCCCTCCTAAATTATGCCACTTGCCGTGAGGCTTCCATGGCTGCTTCTATCTGTTCTTCCTCATCGGCATCACCTATTAGGTCATAATATTAGACCCTTTTGTATCCTGACTTCTCAACTTATCATTGTTACACTTCTAACATGTTTCTTTGATCCTATCCAACTTGCACCTAAACAAAGCGCGGACATCTAGAGCCACTGAATTGTAATATGTTGTCCTCTTCCCTTTTCTAGCCAAGTGGATTTTAAATTGAGTTTCCCCACCGCTGTTCTTTAGTTGATGATGGTACTTATAACGGAATCCTTGTGGTACACAATATCCCTATTTTCCACCATCGCCACCCTGAATCAAGTTGAAAAAATTAAGGCATTACCAATGAACTAAACAAAACAATATAACTACTCTCATGTAACTGACAAATTAAATTAGTTAAGTCTATATTACAACAAAGTAATATCACTACTTATGAAACTAACATTACTACTAACAAAGAACATATGTACTCTATCAAACCATATTTTACATCATTAACAAACCATATTTTAACTATTTTACATCACTACCTATATCAACAAACAACATTCATTCCAAAGAAAGATAATAAACAAACTAGCATTTAGTAGGCAAATCACACGGTTTTACATGGTTACCGCGTGATAAGCCACAGTCACCACCGATCGGCCACATAGCTTCATTTCCTACTGACAGTAGTAACCGCCTTATATCATGCAGTTATTGTGGCAAATCGCATGATTACCGCGAACAGGAAGGAGGTTATCTCTTTGGTGTCTCCCCACGTGATTACCATCACCTTTGACATAGTAAATGAATGTTACCGCACGGTAACCATGCCCATTAGCAACAAATCGAGCGCCGTTGCCTCCCAGCCGACCTCCACCACGGTGTCAAACCTTCTTAAGAACCACTTCACCCACAGCCGAGAGAAAGAATGAAAGAGGATATATTTTCTCCTCTCTTGGGCCTTAATGGACTAGATGAATAGTGAATTTTAGATCCATTTCATTAATTCGTTTTTCTATTTTTTTAAACAAAATTGGCCCTCAAATGTGTGTTAATTTACTCTTTTTTTTAAAAAAAGATGCCACTACAATTCAAGAACTACTTACCATAATTTTTTGGATTTTATTGGAAACTTTAAATTTGGTTGAAATTCACTAAATCTCACCATCAGTTACTGGTGTCGTGCTGGCATAGTAAGCCTGGTTATCATGCAATAAGTTTAACCCTCGTCGTGACCTATAGCCTAAAACATTGTCAAACAACCCACAAGACCAAAAGTGATGTGCGCACCTCCCGGCGCAGCATATATATAACCTCGTCTCGTGTCGCCGCCCCTCTACCCTCAGATTACCACAATCTCCTCCCATCCAGTTGGTTGTGGCGGCTCAATTTGTCATCCCCACTGTCACCACCGTTGCCAATCCTTTCCTCGACGGCCCAGCCTCTGATCAGGTGCTCAGGCCGGTATTGTCCTATGAGCAGCTAGTTAATTAGTCCACTACTATATCTCTCTGATTAGTTCCCATTCTACCTTAAACTATTGTTGTGGGATTCATTTCAGTATTTATGCCTGGGCATATATGTGCGGAATATGTGCATTGTGCACTCTTAAAACTGACACCAAGCAGAGAAATCATTCTTTCTGGCTACGCGTACCATAGATGGAAAGTATAAAATTTCCTTCCACGCCACTAAAAAAATATCACATATTTTCATATATGTTTTTTTTCAATTGATTAAGGGTTATAAATCCTGATGTATTAAAATGGTATGAAATAAATTATTCTCCGTTACATACAAAACATAGGAATGGTGGTGCATTGTAAGTTTTTGTATATGGGGTCTCCATTGTTTGGTTTGTTACATGTTCAATATAAATCTCTAATTTTGTCCCTAATAAAATACCACTTTTGTTACTGATTAGTTGATCGTTGACCAAACTTCTTGAACCTTCGGCCAATGTTGGGCCCTGGGGAGAGGATATGGGAAGTGGAAGCCTAGCGGTGAATGGTTATCATGGTAGGGCAGCGCCTAGGGAGGGTGCTAGGCTAATGTCGGCGGAGGCATGGATGCAGCAGTGTGTGCCGCTAGGGACGGGGAGGAGTGGCGAGATGGGAAAGCTCATCCGACTTTTTATTTTTTATTTTTAAATATATATCCACAACAATCAACAGTGTAAATTCTTTTCTTATCTTAGCATGGTCAATCGTAGTCCTTGAGAACGCTTATGAATTTGTGATGGTGGTGGCCTTTTTTTTGTCATGTTTTAAATTTAAATGATATATAAGAGGCGTGTTGATAGATAGTTTTGTTTTACTCTAATCCGTAGGAGCTATGTTTGTTGTTTAGTCTTACCTTGCATGATCATAACTTTCTCTTTGCTGGGTCACCGAAGCCATGGCCAGGGCAGCAAGGCCACAAATTTAATAATACAGTCAACCGTTAGTTTAAAAACTAAACATTATCTATAAATAATATAATAGTTTATTTATATAATAGTTAATTGTAGATATATATTGTATCATTAATACGTGGCATATATCTCTCGAGCTCGTATTATAGCTGTCTACAAATATTTTTTTTCTTTTTCATATCCCCTTTATATATATATATATATATATATATATATATATAATAACTTAGACGGACTGTCTACGTTAACTTATTATACTCCTAGGCACGCTCAGTCATATAGTTTTGTCTTAGTGTTATTTTACGGCTCAGGATGCTGTACTATCACAATTTGATAGCACTAATGCTATCGAGTCACTACATTTGCTTTTATATATGCATGTAGCTAGTGTCGCGTATCATATGATCCAAAACGCAAATTAATGATATATCTTGCCAAATCCCATGTCATCAAATATTGGAGTAGTGTGATCGGCTATTGTCTGATATGACATGCGTTTGTCTTAAGTTTGGATTATTCTGATATCCTCAATGTTGTTACTCAGTAGGCAGCGACTGGTTTGTCGTGTATGATTCCCCTTAGGGATTGTTCGGTTCCTTGGGATTTCATCCCCATCTCGTCCTTTTGGCCAACGACGGCGGAGGCAGCACCTGCGCAAGACGAAGGCGGCGGCGGCTCCTGCACAAGCTAGCGCCAATGGCTTTACAGGCTAGTGGCGAAGACTTAGGCGGCTGTGCAAGGCGCAAGCAAGCTGCGGCGGCGGCGGAGCAGGCCACGCTCGCCCAGCGCGGCAGCGGCGACGGGGGAGCTGGCCGTGCTCGCCCGGCGCGGATGCGGCGGAGCAGGCTACGGCGCGGCCCTCGACCGGCACTGGCGGCGTCGCCCACTTGGTCCTGTCCTCTGCTCCAGAGTCCCGCTCGTGTGCAGCCATCCAGGACCTCAAGTGACCTCCAATCCTCCACTAGTTCACTGCATGGAGATGGTACGAATGTTCTGCTTACTTGCAAAGTTGCTAATGATTAAATCCATATGCAGATTTCAGAGGTTACTAGTTTACTAGGGATTTAGTGTGTGTTTCAAAATGAGACTTGTATGTTTGCTTGTAAGTTGTAACAGTTAAAAGTTAACTGAAGATTTCATCTATATGCCTCACCCAAAGTAGGTACTAGTTAACTCCATATGTAATCCTGAACCTGAAGCCTTGTTTGCCGTGTGGCTCCTTGTGGACTCTTGGTTGCTTTATATTTCAGAAACAAGACTTGTTTTGTGTTGTGATATGCCTTATAGTTTCTTGACTCCTGACAAGCGGAGATTGTCATTATGTGCAGTATATTGAATATAAGTATATGTTGTTACGTGTAAGTTTATCACCGGTTCATAACACTTACTATTAGCAGTATTAGGAGATGGATTTTCATCCTCTAAGAGGATATATACTCATTTTTGCGTGCCATCCAAATGGTCATTAAAAAATTAATAAGATAATCCCTATAATATATATTACTAAATAGAAAATTAGAGTTGTGACGGTAGGCTTTTAAGTCCAAATATTTTAAAGTAAACGAAACTAAGACTGAATGTTTAAGATATAACTTTGACACATCGCACACGAAAAATAAGATGTGAGTTTAGGAGGTTAATTAGTGTCTAAGAAGAAGACATTTCAATATCTGAATCCATACTATAGATGGATGTGGATATTGATACAGACGTTAGTTATAGAATTAAAACGAGCTAGATAAAGTGACATCAAGTATCTAGCATAAGAGGATACTGCAGAAGCTAAAAGATAAGTTTTATAAAACGATGATTATATCTATTATGATGTATGAAATAGAATGTTGAAATACGTATATTACACTGAATTTATAGTTATATAAGAATAGATCGAGTCTAGAATGAAGATATATATGATCGGATAGCATCAATTTAAAAAAAGATTATCTAATATTGGTTATGATGATTTGTTCATATCTAAAGAAAACCCTAGAGTAGTGACTAGTATATTATAAAATCCTAAGTTAAAATAATAATATGAGACACTTTAAAATCTATCTAACATCAACTTAAACTTTTATTATTATTGTTATTATAAACATAACGAATATACTATATTTAGAGGTTAAATTTGTTCCTTTTGTTTGAATCTGCATAGAGCGAACTTAAACTTGTATATTTATAAAATGGCATATCTCATAGTTATCTATATTACTGTTTTTTTTGAATTTTTTTAATGATTATTTGGGTGGCATGCAAAAATAGAAATGAGGGTATATCCCCAGCTTCCCGCAGTACTAGTTTTCTCAAGGTCATGCATGCACCCGGGGACATGAATTGATTGGCTGATTATATTCTGCAAGTGGACAGTAGCTTACACAAGTGACAGTTTCGTCTCTGACCAGCACGAGCAAATATTCGGCGCCAAGATGTGTACACAAAACAAACGCGAGTTGGTGTCTACACGAGGTTGGCATTGTTATCCATGTCGCTAGTGGCCGTGACGGCGGCGGCTTCCTTGTGCTCCTCCTCCTCCATGGTGTCCGACATGCTCCTCCCCCTAGTCTCCGGCAGGCATGCGGCGAACAGGCCGAGGCAGCCGACGGCGAGCCCGAACACGCCGAACGACCAGAATCTACGTTCCCGGCCGAGTGCGACGAGCATGGGCGCCGCCACGCCGCCGAGAACGAGCGCCTGCCGCACCAGCCCGACAGCCGAGTTGCGCACGGACGTCGGGAACAGCTCGATGGAGTACATGAGGATGATGTTGAACGCCGTGCACGTCGCGAAGAAGGAGAACACCTCGGCGGCCATCCGCTCGCCGGAGCCCTCCGGGATGACGACGCACGCGAGGCTGCACAGTCCCGCCACCACGGTGAGCGCGACCACCGAGCTCCGCCGGTTGATCCTGCCCATCAGGAACCACGAGAGGATGGACGACGGGAACTCGGCCAGCGCGTTGTACGTGACGCTCAGGTAGAGGTTGGAGCCCAGGTTGCCCACGTTGAGCGGCATTCCGTAGTAGACCATGCCGACGCCGAAGCTCGCCGTCATGATCGCCGCCAGCCTCCGGAGCGCCCACCGCCGCTCCCACATCGACTGCAGCGTCGCGAACACGCCATCGACGCCGTCCCCGGCGTCCTCGCGCTCCGTGGCGCACGCGTGCAGCATGGAGAAGCTGCACGTGATGCCGCTGCCGTCGAGCGACGCGATCTGCCGCACAGTCTCGATGGCGTCGTGCTTCCGGCCGCGCACCAGCAGCCACCGCGGCGACTCCTGGACGAGGAAGTAGAGCAGAATGGCGTAGCAGAGGGACGGGAGCGACGTCCACAGGTACATGTTGCGCCACGACGCCTTCCGGAACGTGTACGCGAGCGCCGGGAGCGACAAGAACCCTACGGTGAAGCAGGCGAACCCCGCCACGCTCACCGTGTTGCGCCACCTCTTCCCGACGAGCTCCGTGGACAGGACCAGCGCGCACGTGCCCACCATGGACCTGCCGAACCCGCACACGAACCGCAGGGCAGCGTATGCCCACACGTTCGGCGAGAAGGCCGTGAGCACGCCGGCGAGCGACATGGACGCCAGTGACACCAGGAGCATCTTCTTGCGGCCGAGGAGAGAGTCAGCGAGCGTCGTCAGCAGAAATCCACCAGCGAGGCAGCCGGCGAAGAACGACGACGCCGGGAGGGAGACAAGCGCCGGGCCGGCGCACTTGAGCGCCCACTCCGAGACCACCGACGTCTCGGCAGGGCGGTCCCACGCCCACGCGCCTGGCAAGTGCGCGCACGGCGAGGCCGCGGCCGCCGAGCAGGACGAGTCACCGCCGGTGCAGTGCCAGTGCGGCTCCGCGTCCGTGAACACGGAGATGAACACCTGCTGCGCGTCGAAGGCCCAGGCGAAGGCCAGCAGTATCGCCTTGAACAGCTGCCCGGCGCCGGTGGCGCCGATGTACGTCTCGATGGCGTCGTCGATGGACGGCGCCTTCGCCGGCTTGGCTTTGTAGCTCGCCAGCAGCGGAGTGGTGACCTCGTCGGCCATTTCCGCAGTTGAGTGTCTCTCTACCCCCCTTCTCTCTCTCTCTCTCTCTCTCTTCTTGGCTGCTCTCGCAAGATGTAGCCGGAGACGATGCTCGTCGCGTTATTTATACCGAGCATCAGCGCACCAGCCACCCCCAGCAGACAGGGGCAAATTCGTAAATGTCTGTGTCTCGCAGGGGCCATTTGCAACACTGGGTGCAAATAAGCACACGATGCTAGTGGCGGTATTTATACTGGGGCACAATTTCCTTGGATTATTCGAGATTATATCCAGTACAAATCCCGGGAGAACGCGACACAGTGGATGGTCCAGCATGCCGGCGGCAAAGACTGGTAATATTACAGCAACGGCCGACTGGAACAACAAATTTAAAATATCACAACCATTTTGCCGTTTTTTCATGACATTCCTCCATAGTTGATACTAATTTTGTACGTCCAATTGAAATTCAAGTGCACGAGGTACTGTCTAATTAGGCTTGAAGAGCAACTCAGTTTCGGCTTGAAACAAGCTTGGTTTTAGGTAGGAAGTTGAGTTTTGCTTGAGCTCTGTTCGTTAATGGTACCGTTACGGTGTCATCACTGCAACAGATTAATTAACCAGGACGTCGCTCTGGGTTGTTCCGTTTTGTTAATGCGGCGGGCCGGGCGCGCAGGGTGATAGTTTAATTAATAATCACGTGTACCTCGTCCTACAGGCATTGTGGCGACGACGTGTATAGACCTACACGCTTATTATACAGTCCTGGCAGGGGTGTTACAGCAGAAGCTGTTGAAAAAATCGACCTAATACAGTTGGAAAAATAGCTAGAATCAGTAAAATGTCGTGAAGAAAATGAGCAGCTAACTAATCTGCAATCACTTACTAGAGAAAACATCAAACACCTCCCGCGCCGCCCGCCACGGTTGGGTGTGGTAGCCTAGCTACCTTGGTAGGAGGGGTGGCACGGAGAAAGGGTGAGGATTCACCAGCGCATATGTGGTGTATATGAAAGGGATGCTAACTCTTGGAAGTAGCTATACAACATTTAATATTTTTTAAAAAAACTTTTAAATGTAATATGATTAGAGTATAACTATATTGTAATACACTATATTTACAATGTAAGTTATATACGTAGACAAAAAAAATTGTGTGGTGAGTTGGCTAGCACGTTGAGAGTTTGACTCTGCCCTCCTATTTGCCGCTGTAATTTTTTTCTAATTTTACATGATTCTCCAGGAGATCCAATGGTTAGAAATTTGAAGGTTTTGGTAGGAAAAAACTACTGCATGTTTTCTAGCAATTTCGAATTTTTTAGCTTATTCACAAGATTAGTGAAACTGTTTTTTTCTTCATACTTCAAAAATTACATTTTTCAAAAAAAATCACTTTAGTTGTTAAATTCCTTTCTTAAAATATCTAATTTATCCCTGTATGGTAGATAATCTGTTCAATAGTCTAAATAAAACATGGCTTTGGGCTCTGTAAAAGGAGCTAAAGATGAGAATCTGAAAAAACTTATGTTTCCTAGTTTATGGCTGGTAATTCATTTTATGGATTCTGTAGCTATTCATTTTTTATAATTTTATAAGAATCTAGACTATTTGTGGAGTCAGAGATTCTACGAGAAGTTGCATATGTCAGAAGCTTCCCAAATAAAGCCTTATTGTGACCATGAATGGTTGAAAGAGGTGGTGGCAGTGGAGCATTGGTGGTGGAAAAGAAATAGTGTATGTTTAAAGAGCTTCTAGCACTTACAATATCAGTGACATGGAAACCGGAGTCCTCACAGTTAGCGGCACGAGGCTGGATGGTGCCACGTCATCTATTTCCCGAGCTACTGAAGATGACACGAGCTATTTGTGGGTCAACATGTGGCCTACCCCAAAGACCGTGGAGAGTGATGTCTGCGGGAAGTGAGTACAGAGCCCTAAGCTTTTGGCCATCATGACCTAGCTCAAGCACCTTACCCAAACAACCCGAGCAAGTCTCCCCCAAGGTGCATGGGGATGGAGCTAGAACTATCCTACTAACAAAGGTTGGGTGGTGCAAGTTGTCTCTCCTCAAGAGTCGTCTTTTTATTTAAGGGTAACAGGTTATCCATCCTGTGGCCTGTGTGGTATAGGGGACAGGATGACACTACCACCCCTGACGCCCATCACTTAGGCCCCTATCTACCCTGACAAGTGCATGGAAAAGCTGGGAGGCATGTTAGTCAACCACACTACTTGTTTAGGCCCACATTTTTTTACTAGTAGTTACCAAACATCAACAGGTGGGCTCCATATCTAGCATGGTACGGTAAAACCATTCCAACGAGCCTACGTAGATCAAGTGAGGGCACATAGCAAACGGTTGACATGCCCTGAGCTTAGATAGGCCTGCACAAGGCCCACTCAAGCTCGACGAAGCAAGCAAGATGAAGAACTGCTGATAAGACTTTTCATACCTAATCCTTGTACACTTGATATTTCTTCCAAAGTTTGGTTATGTGTTGTCCCCTAGTAAACTATAAGGGAAGAGTCAGTACCATGGAAAAGAAGTTGGAACCCAAGGAGTTATCATCCATAACTACCCATTGCAAAGTTCTTAGAAAATTTAGAAGAGAGGGAGAGAAATTACTTTGAGTCTAAAAACTTTGTAAGATCTTTCTCCGCCAAGAAAGAAGCTCAAGAACACAATAAGAGTATGGTACTATACTCTCGAATGGTCTGAATCTGTATAAACTAAACATGCCTCATTCTCCCATCAGAACTCACTAAATGAGGTCCCACCGAATCTTCACTATCGGCGTTCGTACG
Source organism: Oryza coarctata (assembly GCA_030770085.1). Lineage (NCBI taxonomy): Eukaryota > Viridiplantae > Streptophyta > Magnoliopsida > Poales > Poaceae > Oryza > Oryza coarctata. The sequence continues at coordinate 15,981,786 of CM061474.1, read as the reverse complement.
CTGACACAAAGAGTTAGCATCCATAGCTATTAACTATAAAGTTCTTAGAAAATCTATAAGAGATGAATAGAAACTTCTCTAAGTCTAAAAAGCTTTGTAAGATCTTTCTCCACCAAGAGAAAAGCTAAAAACACAGAGGTAGGATGTTATACCTCTAAATGATTTGAACCTATATAAACCAAATATGTCTTATCCCTTGGCTGAACTCACTAAAGAAGTCCCACCAAATCCTCACTTTCGACATCCATACGTCAACATGTAGTTTCTCCAAAAAAATAAATTAGAAGCCAAAAGTTGATTTTTCCCAACTTCTTTGGATTCTCACCAGCTTTCCCACAAGTTATAGAATCTAAATCTCCTCTAAATAAGCCTAGAAAGTAGTAGATGGTGTAGAGGCATGAGGGATGAAGGTGAGACACCATAAGGAAAGCATGTTTTATAAATGAGAAATGGAAAAGAGCTCCTAAGAGAGGGATGTAAGCATGGGCAGTAGGGTGGTATGAGCCAACTTTTGAATCCACTGTATTTTTCTTTTTGTGAGACACTTTTATTATAGAAGAATAAATTTGATTTCAAACGATAGAAGCATAATTTTGATTACAATTAAATTAGTTGGGATGAGTGATCCATCCACTCTCATCTTTTAAAACAGAACCCATCAATTATGTGAAACGGGTTAGTGATTCGACTCACTTTCACCTTTGACTCTAGCCAACAAAGAACATAAATCATACTGAATCGTTTGGGTATTGATCTAACGGTGTACTTAGATCCTAAACTCAGATTATTAGTTTTTTTCAGTAATGTTCTGATTTGATCACAACCACTGATTCAACCAAGTTGAACAAGGCCAGGAATTAATTAAGCACACATCGGTCGGGGCCAATAGCCCAGTACTAGTAAGCAATAGTCAGGTTATTTGCACTACCATACGTCGCATTGGTTGGTTTCATCTGATAAACAGTAAAAAATAAACAATGCAAGCGAAAATTTTTATGCTAGGACTTTTATATTAGTACTCCTAAAGACAAAGTCAAAAAATAAAACCGAGATAAAAGCACCTAGAATAATTTAAAACTAATAAAATTTAAATTTTGGCCTTGGCTTATATAAGCCAACAGGTTCGTTGCTGCCAAAAAACTAATATCCTGTAATCTTACCACTGTACCAAGCACATACGGGCCGCGTCATTATCTTAAATTAAGCATACTAACCAAACAGGCGCGTGGCTTGCGTGGCACACATGGCTCATCGTAGACAGGCACCAGGCAACCAACCAAGCCTGTGCGTGCGCAGCATACTACAACCCGCGCCGCGGTTTGGCATCCAGCTCAGCCCGCCCATTTGATCCTTGGCGCCTCGCTGCGCTGCGCCGCGCCGCTTGGTTTTGTTATATACCGGGTTCGAAGTACGTCGGGCGATCTCGCGCGGCTGCTGTCTCGGATCACGCACTGACGCAGCAGCTGGGCCCGACTGGATACTAATCGCTGGCTCGGCTTGTCTTCTTGCTCGCGGCCGAACGGCGAACCACTGATCCAGACCACCACCAGATACCGATCTGACTGCTCTGTACTGTTACTGTCCCTTCGCCGATTCTTTCTAAACTGCGGCGTCGTTGGCCGTGCGATGCTAGTTTCTCCGAATGACTGACTGTATCGCGAATGGTCAATCCCAACATCCACTTGCGAGCAGAGGAGGAGCACCGCAAGTCTGTAACCGCTGCAACCTGCGGAGCAGAATCCTAGTGGGCCTGTCGGTCTATTCCAGACGTTGGCGTAATCACGAGCGATATGATCATGCAATTGAGTGTTTCACTATTAACACTGCCAGCACTTGCAACATCATGTGTCTCGTCGTGTCGAACAAACGGTAGTGTAGCCGTGTCGAAGGAGCACTGGACGGACCGCATGATTGGCCATGGATGAGGCTCGGAGCTCTCCGTCTTTGACGAGAGGCTGTGCGTCACTGCACTTGGAATGGTGCGTCCCTTGGGACCTGCGACCTTATCCTGAAGCGGACTGAGTGACTTATCGTTTGCTAAAAAAAATTATCGTTTTTAAAATTTAAACTTTAAAACTTTATTTTAGGGTTATTTTTTAGGTATTTTTAACATAATTTTTAAAACCTTACTTTAGAGGTATTTTTAACGTAATTTTTTTATATTATCTTTTAAGTCATTAATAACATATATATTTTTATTAAATTATTTTTTATCGTTAATAAATTATTTTAATTAATTTATAATCAGCTTTTGTCAATAATACTCGAACGACTGCTTCTGCATAGGAGGCTTGTTGTGTCATGTAAGCTTTCCTACATATTTCTCTTAGAATGAGGATGGAGAGAGAGAATTTATTTTTGCCCTCCAATCTACAAAATATAAATTGGTTCATTAGATTTTTTTTACCTTTTTCTGCATAAGTCTCTAGCAAAACGTCATGCTTACAACGTATTATACAGCCCTTGCTATAGAGTAGTTCAAAAAATTTTGTATAATGTAAACTAAGGTAGAGACACAAGATATAAAGAGGGAGAGTGATTCTTTCATTCTGGAGTCCTAGCTCTAGTGTATAATAAGTAGCCCTCTTCTCTTTATATATGGAAGGTTGAGTGAGGCTCAATGAATGTATTTGGGCTACACCTTCATTAGCCTAAGCCCAAAGGATTCTCAACGATTGGTAGGTTGCCAACGAGTGACCAATATACCATTTTGGCCTTTTTGGTTTGGTGGCTTAGAACATCGCTCTTTACTGTTGCAATTCAGTATTATATAGAAGGTTTTTGTAGGCAGCCAATATTGCTTTTCATAGATGGGTAGAGCACCTGCCAAAAATCAGGATTTTCGCATGCAAGTGTGTGTTAATACTTCTGACTAAACAAGATTTTTGATAAAAAATTCAAAACAATCCTAAAAACCCTAGCCTCTATTGGTGAGGCTGTCATCATAGCTGTAACCGATCATTGTTGTGTTTCTGCTGGATCATGATTTGATGTTATCGAAACTCTGCCACCATGCTTCATGTCCAAGCTCTACTGCTGTATCCTGTACACGAGTTATTGGAGGATGGGGAGGAGACGAGAAAGGATCGAAGAGAGGATGGGAGCAAAAAAAGATGAGAGAGAGGATCGAGCGAGTGGTTGAGTGGATGGGGAGACAGGTGGGGTGTCGTATTTATTTTGACTTAGCTTTTTTTTTCTAGTTACTCGATTTTTCTATGCATATAAAAATACGATTGTTTTATAGGGCATATTTAGTAATTTTTATAGAAGAAATATTTAAGAGAGTCGTATAGAAAAATGGAGACCCTCAATGCATTTTTATATGTGAGTTTTTTTAGTCACATGTAAAGATAAAAGGGGAAACGGTGCTTTGTGCTTCCGGCGTGGCAGTGTGTGGGAGTCTATGTAAAGATGTCTGCAAAATGATTTTCCTAGTAGTGATTAACCGTGCGGCTAGCTATAAGCAGATTTTTAGGTAGTGTTTCTGTCATAAACAGGATCATTTCTGTTCTTCTACAGTGAAATGCCGCCGGGTGAGGTATTGTTATGGCCTGACTCAATGACTCGTGATTTAATTGATCTAGTAGCTACCGATCTGCGGTCAGCTTGAGTTAATGGAAGCTTTCCATCTCATGCACTGCCCTTTGAAAGGTTCTTCATTTAAAAGATTATGCAGGAATTATTGATAGACATTTTGATTGTGCTATGTACATGGGGGAATTAATGTTAGTGCAAATTAATGACCATACGGATGCAAATTAAGATGCAAACATTTCACCGATCGGTCGGCTCCCCGTTGTCGTCGTGGATCGATCCGTTTGGTAGCTAGCTAGGGCGCTTCACGTCCTAGCTAGCTTCTCGGTGAGACGTACGCAGCACAGCTCGACGTGCGGGCCAAGAATTAAAGGCGCCCAAGGCGTGGCACACGTTCGCACAGCGAGCGACGTCGCAGTCGCGCGCCGGCATGCCGCACTTGCGAAGAAATGAGCCAGATCGTCTGACGTAGCTTGAGCTACGTCAGAGGGACGTCGCGCGGCGTTGGTCCGCTCGATCCGCATCGGACGGAAGCTAGAGAGCGCAGCCGAAACGAACGGGCTCACCTCGCCCTACAGCAACAAAATTGGCCCACGAAGAGCCTCGCTGTTGACCGCCCCGCTCGCCCACAGCTGCCGCGCTCCCGATCGCTGCTTGGTCGTGTGGAGGGAAAAACTGGCGCGACACGACGGACGGAGGGGAAAAGGCGCCCTTTCGGCTGCTCTTCTGATGAAGTTTGGCTGTAATTCTATTTTAGTACAAGTCTGATGAAGTTGGGGCAAAAATATCAGGTAAACTGATTTTGTGTCTATGGCTCATTTTATTTTGGTTAGATCCTGGTGAAGCACTCCTGTTTTTGGACATTCCTGTGCTCTAAGTTTAGTGAGAGCCTAAACAAGCAAGCAAGAATCTTTTGCCATTTTGGAAGCAAGCATGTTCAGTTCAGTTCTCAAATTGACAGCACTCAGTGATGTAATATGTTTAGCTTTCTTTTGCCATTTTTCAAGCAAATATTATGGGTGCTTCTCTCAAATATTCTGGGAACTTCTCGAGAAGCAGCTTCTCGAGCTGCTGCTGTAACCCTCCTTCAGAAGGCAGAGGTGGTGTTGTTACCCTCCTTCCCGTGGTGGTGTGGCTTGTGGCAGTGCTCTGTTGTGGATGGGCCTCTACTTTGCAAACTTCTAATCACGGGTGATATGATCACGCAACTGCGTGTTTCGTTCGTTCTTAGTACCACTGCCAGCACTTGCAACGTCATGTGTCTCGTCGTGTCGAACAGAAGGTGGCGTACGTACCATGTCGAAGGAGCAGGTGTACATAGCCGTGTCGAAGCAGCACTGGGCGGATCGCATGATTGGCCATGGATGAGACTCGGTCACTCGGCGCTCTGTGTGCATCCTATCACCAGTTCGATTGCTCCGTCTTTTGACGAGATGCTTTGCATCACTGCACTTGGAATCGTGCGCATCCCGTAGAACCACATGTTCCGTTCTAAAATATAAAGATTTTTCGAATTTAAATTTTTTATTATAATATAAAGATTTATACATTGATTCTTATGACTCATCTTTTTTATAATTTTAAATAGAAGCAATTTAAAATTTAAAAATTGATTAAAATGACTAAAAAAGAGTATTTTAACCTACCTTATATATGCTAAATAATTTTAAAATATTGTAGGAGAGAGAGAGTATAACCTTATCCTGAAGCAGTCTGAAGAAGTACCTGCTTGACTTCTTCTGCATGCGCGGGCTCCTTAGCCTGGTATCTTTCGTGCAGATTTCTCTTGGAATGCGACTGTCTGGACTGATTAGTTCCTTGCAGGCGCGAGCTGGGTCACCGGAGATGACTAGCTGTTTAAAAGAAACTTGTGCTCCCGGTTCGCCGGAGATACGGGAGCTGACGGCTAAGCGATCAAGTTTTGTTTTGTAGCTGGGTAATTTTTGTTTGAACCTGCCACTGGGGTCATTCGCAGGCCTTATCTTGTAGTAACATTACGTCTTTTAGTGTTTAGTGAATGGCTGATTGCAACCTCAATGTTCGCGAGCGAGGCTTACCATGTGGCGACGAGGCGAAGACGACTATACTACCGCATTTTGTAGAGAGAACAACAGCAAATGTTCGCTTCGCGCGCTTGTTTCACAATTTCACAACAGTTTTTAGCGTTGGCGTCCCAACCTGTCACGTTCGTGGCAATCCCGCTCCGGCCCAAATGAGGCGCGTTAGCGACTTAGTGTTATGGGCCACTACGACGCTGCGTAGCGCTGTTGCCCGGTCCAGCCGATTAGCCGAGCCCACGCCGACGGGAGGCAGCGGCTCCACACGGCCGACGATATGATGCCCCGCGCCCCCCGCCGCGGCGCCACTGGCATCACAGCTCGCCGAGGAGCAGGAACGCGACACCGGTATTCACTTGCGCCGGCGCACCGCACAAGCATGCGGTCGCAGTCCCTCGACGCGGTGCACCGTGAACGCTCGCCGCGAACGGCTCCGGGCCTCCGGCTGACGTTTGTGACTAAATAATCAAAATGAACAGAAGAGTGTTCTGTAATTCGTAGCAGCGTTCACTGTGCGTGATGTTTTGCCAGTCAGCGCTGTTCACTATCCCGAATTTTATTCAGTTTTCTTCAACATGCAATCACTCGAACGCGTTCCCGTCAGCAATCCGAGAGATGGCATCACACGTACCCGCCGTTGACCCGGATGACCTGGCCGTTGACCCACTCGGCGGCGTCGGTGCAGAGGAAGCCGACCACCGGTGCGATGTCGTTGACCTCACCGAGCCGCCCCATCGGGTTCATGGTCTTGATCCTCTCGACGCTCTCCTCGCTCTTCCCGGCGAAAAACATGTCCGTCGCCGTGGACCCCGGCGCGACGCAGTTGGCTGTGATGCGGGTGCCCTTGAGCTCCTTCGCCATCGTCCGCACCAACGCCTCCACCGCCGCCTTCGACGCCGTGTACGCGGAGTAGCCCGTCGGATGCGACCCGACCACCGACGAGGTGATCGCCACGATGCGACCGCCGCCTTCACGTGGCAGCCTGTTGGCCGCCTCGCGGAGGCACAGGAATGCCCCTCGCGCGTTCACGGCGACGGTGCGGTCGAAGTCCGCCGTGGCGGTGTCCGCCAGGGAGGGGTACTTGTCGTCGAGCACGGCCGCGTTGGCCACCACGATGTGCAGCGCCCCGGCGCCGAAGGCGGACTCTGCGGCGTCGAAGAGGGACCGGACCCCGGCCTCGTCGGCCACGTCGGCCTTCACCGCCACGGCGCGGGGCAGCTCCGCGGTGAGCGCGTCGGCCTCCGCGGCGCTGGACGCGTACCCGACCACGACGCTGGCGCCGAGGGTGGAGAGGTGGGCCGCGATGGCGCGCCCGATGCCGCGCGACGCGCCGGTCACGATGGCCACGCGGCCGGCAAGGGGCATGGCGGCCGCCGGCTGCTGCGACGACGCGGCAGCTGCGACCACGGCGGCGGCGTCCATTTTTCGTGTGACCGTGCGGCGTTCGCGTCGAGTGGACAGTAGAGAGTTTGGAAACGATTGGGTTGGCTCATCCACGATTGGCCATGGTTGAGCATCGTGGCTCATTGGCGTCCGCATGATAGCCCCTGGACCATTTTTTATTCGATTTTACTGGAATTCCGCCTCTTCTCTTCAAAACGCGAAATCCCGAATTTCTAGTACTTTTTGGGTGCGACTCTCCGAAAATTCCGAAACAAGATAAACAGGGCCCATGGGTGGCCTAGGCAATGCATGGGCCAAGTCCACACTTATCTCGTAGCCCACGACTTGCCAACATGCACTCCCGCTTCTCCAACAACGAGAAGAACGCGGAGTGGGGGTGTGAAATCGTGTCGACACTTCGACGCAACCGCGCAGCCGCAGCGAAAGGGGGAGAGAGCCGGAGGCCCACCTCACGTTGCTACGCGCGCCCGCAAGGGCGGCACCGCGGCAGGGCCTGGATTTGACAGGAGCTGGGTGGGTTTGCCGCGTGGAGCGACCCGCGCGCAAAGGCAACGTGCCATCCGGCCGGCCGGTTAGACTCGTTCTACTCTTTTGACTGCACCCTTGCTGTACGGAATACTACCCATTGACTCGTGACCGGTAATACGATTTTTCAAAAAAAAAAAAAACAGGCGAAAATCGAGGAGATGTTTCTCCGATATGCTGTGGGTTGAACTGGTACTTGCTAGGGGCTTGAATAATTTGAATTAAGAGGACGCAACTAACTTGCCCGGACGTGTAGTTCTCCTTTGACTCTCTTTGACTGATGTTGCCTGTGCACGCCAGTTGTAATGTTATTTCTCGGAAGCACGCATATTAATTAGAGCAACCAGGTCGTTTGAGATAGCTAGAATTAATATATTAATAAAAAACATTTTTTATGATTATTTAAGAGTATAAACGAATGAATTAACACTATAAAGTTGACAAGTTAGTTTAGAAGAGTATTTCAGAAAAAAAATTTACATATTAAAAAAGAAATTCACGAAACACACTATTTAGGTTGAAAAGTTTTTTTTTAAATTAGAAGAGTCAAGCTCCCCCATTTACATTAAAAGAAATGAGAAGCTACAAAGTGAAAACTTATCTCCACTGATCTACCTCTACTCTCTCAAAATCTAAAAAAAAAAGACCTCTCTACCTGGCCAGATGCCACCCCACTATAGCTAGGGGTTGAAAAGATTTCAAATGAAAATCCAAATTTTAAAATAAAACTATTGATGAAACATGAATAGAATGAAAAATAGCTATAGGTTTTGCAATTTTTATTCTCTTAAATTTGAATTAGGAGATATTGTACTAATATCAGCTAGTACTATTAACATTACTCGTAGCTTATTATGAGTTGTCATAAAAACAACAAATTTGCAGATTGCTACGACAAAAAGGGAGCAAACCGTGATACGGAGTAAAATACGCTGTTGGATGACCGACTTTCGCGCGTGCAGATCTCGGTCGCCACGGCGCAACAACACCAAACCCTCCCGCCGCTCCCAACGGCTAGTTCTCGGGGCAACCAGATCCCGCCACGTACCCCGATCAGCCACGCGTACTGCGCTTCCCCCGCCGTCCGATCCACGCGTTAAGCCCACGCACGCGGTTGGGAGCTAACCCACCTCGATTTCAAAAAAGAAAATAACCCCTCGAGTCTCCCCCCCCCAACACCCCACCACCCACAGCAGCCGAATTGTGGACCCACCTTTGACCGGGTCCCACCCATCAGTGAGAAACAAATGCCTCCACCTAAGAGTGGGGCACGTGGGCTGCTTGGTGCGGAAGATTTCCTCGACCGAGCTTTGGATACCTGCAGTTGCTACAATTTTCTAGAAACCCCCTCGCGGCGAGATTTTTCTAGGCAGGTTCGCTCGGAAGCAGCAGAAAACGGGGAGCTCCAATATAAACAGCGGAGGGGGGAGGCCAGCTGTTTCCATTTTTACCACCTCCTCCTCCATCAGTTGGCCGTAGGTTTGCTTAGCGGGTTAGGGAAAAGCTCCGAGGTTTCTTCGATCATCCGCCGAACTCGATTTGCCGAAGTTTGTTTTGTAGCAATTTACCGAGGTTTTGTCTTCGTTTTCGTTCTTGCGAGGGGAGAGAGATACAAGGGGGCTTCTGCGACTGGGAGGGAGCAGAGAAAGGTACACATTCCTTGTGATCTTCAATTCTCTGTTATTTTTTCTATCTCCGTCTTGGTTAGTTCTGATGGAAGGGTAGGTTAGAGGTTGATTCGAGTTGGGATTTCTGATTTTGGTCCGAGGTGTTTTGTTCCGGAGCTGTGCTCTGTTCTGTTTTGGCGGATGGATTTCTCGCGAATTGCTCCAGTGTTGAAGATTCATGAATTCGGATTTGTTTTTATTTGTGTTTTTAAGAATTTCTTCTGTGGTTTCCCCCTCTTTCAAATTGGAGATTTCTGTTGAACTGCTGCTCTTCAACAGTTCCGATCCCCCCCCCCCAAAAAAAAAAACCGTGTATAGCTGAATTACCTCCACTGTTTTGAAATGCAATCTTCGAGTGATTTTGCAATCTAGGTTTTCAATTCTGTTATGAGCGATCATTGATTCATTTCCCTCCTTTGTTTAATGCAGATTGCCTTTAGAAGATCTGAGGTCAGGTTACTGCACTAATATCTACCACGAACAGAGTAGAGTAGGATTTAACAGCAAAAGGCGAAAAATGGCAATTGGGCAGGCTAAGACAAAGAGCTCTCTTGCCACGAGCTTGAGCTTCTCAAGCAGCGGCACCAGCACAAGGATCCTGGGGAGAAAGAGGGTCGCCGTCTCGCCGGCTCCGTCCCCCTCGGGGCCGCACTCGCCGGTGCGGACTCTGCGCAAGCAGCGCAGCACCAGGCTCCATATGGATGACACCATCAGCCTGCTCGAATCGCTGCCTCAAGATGTCTTGGTAATTAAGCACTGATCAGTCATCACTCAATTTTATTATTCAATTCTGCACTGGTTCTTCTATAAGGTAGTACTTACCTCGATTCTATCGAAAATTCGTGCAGATTAAGGTCTTGTGCAAGGTGAGCCACAGTGACTTGAGGCAGCTCCTCCTCGTGTCAAAACAAGTTAGCGAAGCAGTACGTATCTTGATCACTTACTCTTCCTAGTCCGAATCATTTTTGAATTCTTCATGTTGACTAAAATTGCCTGTTCTATTTGCCCCGTGCAGACGGTAGTTGCTAAAGAGCAGCATTTCGCATTTGCAACGCCATCCTCGAAGGCCGCCTTCAGAGGCCGCGAGGAGGAGGAAGAAGCCCCCGGGGCGCCCAAGCAACGCAGGGTTGCGAGGTCGCCCGTCTGGGGCAAGAAACTGGCGAGCATCAGCGTCAACCTGTTCGAGGCGTTCGAATCAGAGGTGTAGAGATGTAAATATTACAGGACACGCGCTTCAGTTTTCGCTTATACTTCGCTTTAGTATCTAGCATCTTAGTGTGTTAGGTTATAATATTAGGAGTGCATTTTTTAGCTCACGTCAAACAGAGATAAACTTAGTCATACGGTTGTAATCTCATGTGTCTCATATGTGTTAGCTCTAAATGGTCGTTTTTCAATGCTGTGATTGAAGAGAACACGACGTTTTTGTATGTAGTTATGTAATAAGTTTCATATAAGCATCGAATGCATGAACTCTCAGAAGATATCTATCTTCTTTTTGTGTGTATGTATGCTGTAGTGTATGATCTCTGTGTACTAGTAGGCTGCTTTACTTGTGTGTTACAAAAATATTTTCTTTGGCACACAAAACGAAATAGCGGATTTACACGTTATTAATTAACTATTAGAAAAAAATAAAAATGGATTTAAAGTAATTTTTCTGTAAGAATTTTTTAAAAAATATTGTTTAATAGTTTAAAAAATATATGTGCGAAAAACAAGTTAAGATTGGAAAGAGGAGCAACAATCACAGCCGAAGTACACGGGGAGATGTTCTCTATCATATAGGAAAAAATGTTCTCCTGCTACTTCCATTCCTGTAAACAGGAGTGTTGGTACTAGTAGTAATGTGTGGGTGAGGAACGGATTTTCGTATTTCTGGAATGCTTCGTGCAACATTGCTCTTCTGCTGAATTCTGGTTTAGTTCCCTTTTCTCCTGAATTTCTGGAAGGTCTCCACAGGTTTCAGTACTTGTCCTCCAGTATACGCCAGTAGTATGTGTGGATTCAAGCCCCGTTTGGGAGGGCTGTTAGGACGAATTTTCTTAAAACGGGACAATATATTAACATACTAACGTATAATAAATTAAGTATTAATTATTATAAATTTTTAAAAAATAGATTTATTTGATTTAAAAAAAACTTCTGTACACTTAGCAATTTAAAAAACGTGCTGAGAAAGTTTGTCACCTATAGCACTTCGGAGGCCTCAACTTGTGTAAGGCTGCGTTCGTTCCTATCTGTTTCCAACCTCTCATCTCATTTTCCGTGTGTAAGTATATTTTTTGTAAATTTTTTTAATAAAAATCTTGCTTTAAAAATTATATTAATCTATTTAATTTTTTTCTAATACTAATCGGTTATGCCGTTTTACGTGCGTAGAGATTTAGTTCCTAAACACAGCCTAAGCAACAACATTCAACTTGTGATTTATTGGGTGATAAATTTCTTGTTTTTTATTAACATGATTTGCAAAATTGCTAAACGGTGTGTGTGTTTTTTTAAAATGTTATATAGAAATTTCAAAAAAAAATCAAATAAACGTATTTTTTAAGTAATAATAATTAATACTCAATTATTCATTTGCTAATGTCTTATCTTATTTTATCTCCAACGAAAAATCCTAACACCACAGTAGGAAAGAACTGGGCCTAAGTCATCTTGTAGTTGTAGCCTTGTAGGATCATTCATGACGTGTTAGGTCCAGCCCAGTCCACCAGTCCAATCAGGCTGAATGCCCTATGTTCATGGGTTAGCACAACACACTACTATGCATTTCCTATAAGGTTACATGCCATCAACAATAATCAGTACTACACGGAATAACGTCTTTAGCAACAACCCCACCCCACCCCCCTAAAAAAAAGAAAAGAAAAGAAAAGAAAATTTTTGACTGCAGATAGAGAGAACGGGAGTAAACACGGACAAATCGGTATTAGTTGGTAGGGTAAAGAAATCCATCGAACTCCCAGTTAAACGAGGGTAAAATGCCGTCAGCATATATTTGGCCAAAAGTGGCCATAAATTCACCCCACAATTCAGCACAAAAGAGCATAATTCGGATATTCACGTCAATTTAGACCAGCAGGGCTTAGAATTTCCACCCCAAAGTGCTGTAAATCCGACCCAAAATGGGGTAAATTTGCGCCCAAAATAATTGTAAATACGGTCCAAAAGTGCGCACTAATAATTACTTCAATTTTGGTCTACAAGTGCACATAAATTGGACCAAAAAATAAGCGTAAGTTCAGCCCAAATGTATGCCTAAATCCAGCCTAGAGTTTCAAGTAATTTCTTGGTCAATTCAGCCCGTAGGTCCGCCTCAATTCTCGCCATAGTTGTGTATCAGTTCGGCCGAGAAATTCGGCCCATTGTTTATCGTGAACTCGGGCTAAAGTTGATATGTAAATTCGGTCCAAAAGATGCGTGTCTAGGGCCAGAAGTGTGGGAAATTTCGGTCCAAAGATACGTCTAATTTATTATGGGTGGGGAAAGACCAATTTAACTTTCATTACTGTTGGTCGGAAATCTTAACCGTAAAATTGAATATATCAATCCCTCTAACTATTAAAACTGGTGTAAAATAACTATCACAGTATTAATGGTGGTTTTCGTTGATGTGTCATATTGATTTAATGTTTATCTAATATGACGTTTAAGTTATATTACAATAAAAAATAAAAAAAATTATCTAAGAGGTGAGTGACCACTTCTTTCTTTTATCCTCCTATCTCTCCTCTCTTTCATCCCTCTCCACTTTTCACGCATGGAACGAAGCGATGCAAAGCCCAGCAGTCGATGAGAGCTAGCTGAGGAGGGTCTCCCGATGACGATGACTAGAAGGACAAGAGGAAGGAGACAGCTGTGTGCTGCAGCTACTATGGGTGTTGTTCCTTTCTGCCTCCATCATCGGTGTTTTTTAGATTTGAGACAGACGAGGCCGACTATTAGAGCAGTGCTGATTGACAACAACGATGATGGAGGGCCTAGGGGTAGCGACAATAGCATAACTAAAACAATAGCAGAATCGCTGCCGCTAGAGAGTAGGAGGCTGGCTGCCGTGCATCGGGCTTGGCAGTCCACTTTGCCGTAGCCTAACGCTGATGGAGAAGTTGTTGCGGCCACTGTCCCCGCTTGCCGTTTGTTGTCGGGAGGGCTTAGGTGGTCCGCTATCCTGTCGCCCTTCGCTCCTTATCCAACACTAGGCACTGCCAACAACTCATTGTCTTGGTCATGCTTGCCGTCAGACCTGTACATGCTTGCACGTCTCCAAAGACCACACCATTGACATTGACGTCGGCTATGCTACTGGTCGAAGGATGGGAGCCACCGAGCTAGGCTCGCGTCTTCATGACTCGTGAGGTAGATGAGACAGATAGAGTGGGTGGAATAGCCTCACTAACATGTGCGCCTATAAATTTTTTTAATATTTTCTAATAAAATTGTCATGTAAATGTCATGGCAGGATGACCAATTCAATATACCATGGGACCAAAATCACTGTCAAAACAGCTAAAAAAAGTCAATATGCGTTGGTTTTGAAAGTTATTAAAGACTTTATATCCAAATTTATGGTGAGGGATACAAATTAGATTTGGTAATAGTTGAGACATTCAAAGTAGACTTTTTCCTAAATTTGGGCCAGATATGCGTGAAAATTCAGTCATGTAAGTCATACATCTAGCCCATTTAAAATCTTCAGTGGAGCTATTTGTGGCACGGGAAATCTCAGTACTCGAGCGAATTTCTGGGCATGTTACTCTCGATGTAACCAAAGGTGGACACGAGGCCTAATTTCTATGGACATAATTCCAGCTATGTTTGATGTGGGTTATTTTAGCCTCGATTAAAAGGCTGTAGACCAATGATGTCTAGCACCGTGACGGGGCACACGTTTGTCATGAGTCTCATGACGTGCCTGCTCCAACTCTCCAACCCTAATCAGACACAACGTCATTGCTTTAATTTGGAGCCAGTAAGTCCTAGGATCATCCGAAAATGTCTCTGAGCACACGCTCGATTATTGAATATATGTATACTAGCTAGGCAGTCCCTCCGTGTTTCCGTTATTATTTTGTACATACCACGTGGTCACCAATCCACGCAATTCAAAGTTTAATAATCGATCGGTTATCTTATTAAAATGACAGAAAAAAACTAAAAAAAATGGGAAGGTTTTAATAACTCAAGATCTATATCCTCATTTCTTGGAAGCAACACAAATGATTGTAAAATATTTTGACAACGTAAATTGTTTTGTAATTTATCAACATATAAAATTGTGATGTCAAATCAACTACAAGGCTATTCGCGATTCGGATTTGTGTATTGTGTCTCACTAATCATGAGTAGCCACAAACCAATGCCTCACCACCTCAAAGGTTCCTCCTTCTACCTCTAGTGTCTGTGCCGGCGGTGAGATGATCCATCTCTTGTTCTACTCTAGTAAATTTATGTTTCTTCTGTGTAAAGTTTTTAGAGTTTTAGATCTACAAGGTAGTCGATTTGTGTTTGTGGGATTAATGGTTACCTAAGCGGCAGTGCTAACTTTTAGAGACTATCCCTGACTTGTTTGGTTGCGTCAGTTTGCTGATCTAACAGAGTAATCAAATGGTTGCTAATATACGTCCATGTACTTTTGTGTGTGCGAGCTTTATGTGAGCCATATCTCGAGAATCCGTAAAGAAGTATTTGTAATATTGTTTTTTTATCAGCCTATCATCTAATTAAACTTGATGATAATGATAAAAAAATAATTAAAAATCAATTCGAATAATGATAATGGAAACAAACTAACTCTCAGTGTTTTTTCCACTGATGCTTATTCGCACTGAGCCAAAAATCGACAGACGTGTTCAACTGTAGACATGTTATCTTGCCCTGTAAACTTAGAGAAGTTTGACATCTTATATCGGCATGGTAACAACACTCTATCAAACCACTCAGTGAGTAGAGGCTGATACATGAAATTCTCCTCAAGCTGAATTGTTCCTTCATTACTTTGGACATTTTTTAGTTCACTTATTGTCTTCATCATGTTATCCTTCGAGCTGAACATAGCCATCGGATCAATTAAACATCGGCATCTATGAACCAATATCTGCTGATATATGAATTGATGGCTCTTAAGTAATGAATCCATCCACTCTTTTTCGTATCAAGTCCTAAAACATACTTATCAACCCTTCAGATTGATTGCTCAGCACGTGACGTATAGCTTCATCAACTAGTTTTTTGATGGATTTCTGTACACTTGAAGCTGCAAGTTGAGTTGCTTCACTGATCAGAGTTGGTCTTGGGAGTGAATTCTTCTGGATCGGTTCTTCTTGCATCATGCTAAAAGATTACAAGCACAAGTTCTTAAAATCTTTCACATATTACTCCACCTGCTACCTCTATGTATCTGTCAAGTCTTCCAATGTAACCGAAATAATAATATCTTCATTGACTTCTGCATCAGATGAGCGCATCCACTTCTTCTTTAGATATATTGAAATCTGAGTCCCACTGGGTGTGCTAAAAAATATGATCGTGTGCGCGTGGCAGTTGATTAGACCGGGCGGAGAGGCGCGTCGAGAGGAAGCACGAGCGTGAGCTGATGAAGGTTCGATGGGATTGCACTCGAACATGCCGAGCCCTAGGAGGTCTGCTTCCCTCTAGTGTAGGTTCTTAAGCTTTGAGATTTCTTCATTGGGTTGCCATAGTTGTAGGCGTGACAGTCAATTTGACCTCTAATTAATAAGGACAGATAAAGTTAGATCATAGAGCCAATTGACCGATAGGCCGATACATACTCCTACTATTGGCTGGTTGCTGATAAAGTTAGGGTAGGCATCGGCTGTGAGTTCGATGCACCCATGCTATCGGCTAGTAGTCGATGACAACTGTATCACAAATACATCGGCTAGAAAGCTAATGACGGCATAAGTGAATGGCGAGAATAAAATAAAGGATTCATCGGTTGTATAGCTAATGATGCTTCGAATAGAGTATGCAATGAATAGTAAGTAGCGAGACCCAGCGACCATCGATAACGGTCCCATTAGTGCTAAACTTGATAGATCGGATCGAACCGAGATAGTATAAGGTTGAGGCTAACAGCATTGCAATGGCGAGAGCTAGATCGAATGTAACGATAGAGGAACCAGATGAGCCCATTGGCTACTATTAGCGGTGGGTTAGATGCTAGCATATAAATAAACTTATCAGCTAGTGAAGCATCTAGCCCACTTTATTGTTTTTGGTAATTAATGACAAACATAAATTGTGTACTAATGATTGTATTTGAGTATTGTGATTAAGTTAGGTATATGCTAAGAATCACTAAAGGAGTTTGACCACCGATTAAAATTGATAATCAAGAAGGCAGCAAAGTGAAGAAAATATTTATTACTCTTGCATACCAATCGAGATATTGGACGATCGTGTTAGGTTTATTTTTTAGGTTTGCCATACTATCAAGAGGGGTGGTAACAGTTACAAAGAGTTGATCAAAGCACCACATTAGAGATATTATATAAAGTTTTTAAGTTAGGAATGTGCTCTAGGTAAAGTTGGTCGGACCGGACTTTAGGGCCTATCGGCCTATCGACAGTCTAATAGATTAGACCTAACCAATGAAGCACGAGACCGATGACGTCAAAAGAGCACAACAAACTGATAAAACCCCTACGAACGTGATGTGGTATATCTTATTAGACTAAGAGATTAGACCTAACCAATACAATCTTAAACAAAGCGGATACACCAGGATAGTGGTGGGACTTACCCCTTCGTCAGAGATCAGACTTAACCGATGTAGCCTTGTGTCGAGAGTCAGAATTCGCTGGTAAAAACCTAGATTAACTAGGGTGGCGATGCACTAAAGTTGTATTTATTGAGAGATAATTTACAAAGTCCTAGAGGGTCTGTATTTATACCTGGAGTTACAAGAGTCCGATATGGTTACAAACAACATTCGGACGTTATTTCCTAAACATAAAAGGAAACTTTCTCTAAGCTAACAAAACTAATTAAACTTGTCTATCTTACAAGATATATTCTCTAAAGATACAAGTAACCTATCGTAGTTTCCAGGGCTCCTTCTCACACACGGTCTTATCTGGATAATATTTCATTTTTGACTGAACCGAATCCATCCACAATCCGTCTGATCGGCTCTTTCCCTATATCAATCAGCTTCTTTCCATAAGCCAATCGACTCTTCAATCCTGTTTACAGGGCTTACAAAATTTTGGTGTTAACACATTCATACATGGAAAGTGTCGTGTCTATAAAAATTCTTTGAACGTGGTTTGTATTAACACGCCAAAAGTTGGCCATCAGGTTGTAATAATAGCGATGTGATGGTGATACACCGAAAGTTGACTGTCGGGTTATGTTGAGAGCGATAGAATAGTAATGTGCCAAAAGTTGGTTGGTATTATGGAGCGTCGATTATGACTCGACAGCCGTGCATGAAAGTGCATCTAGACCCCATAATGGGTTTTCACTGATAGATGAAATTGGGAAATTAATATGTTGTGATAATGAATCTCGTAGTAATTCGCCAAGTGAGAGATTAGTTGTTTAAAAGAAGACCCCATGAAGAAAAAAAATAAAACAAAAAGAAAAAGAGGACTTGAATAAATGAAAATATAATTTATTTTTTCTTAAGTGTTTAAGACAAGTCGTACTATTAATTGGGGCTCATGTTTAACCGGGTCGAAAAGCAAGTAATCAATAAAACTTCCAAGTTTAGATCAGCGAACACTTGTACCACGTATACCTTAGGGTTGTGATTTTTCTCTTCTAGTATTTTGGATGTTTGTGTATAGGATTTTTAGAAACTTGTGGATAGGTTTCTCCGTCAAATAGAGAAATGAACTCAAAATCTCTAGACATTTTGGCCAGAGTCTCCGAACTAAACTCTCTGTCTGGTAGAGATGACAATCCGGAGTCTTCAAATACTTCAAACCTCCTCTCCTTCTCGAAGTTAAGTACTGTCTGGAGTCTCCGGACGTTTGACCAGAGTCTCTAAATTAAGGTCTCTGTCTAGGCCGAAAGGCATGTCTGGAGTCTTCGGATATTCTATCTGGATACTCTAGAATTTGAATTCTGTGGGTAATGGCTAGCTTTGAGAGAGGTGGGTATTTAATCCCACCAACCCCTTTTTCAGGGGTTGGCTACTCATTCATTAGTACATCACTCCTAAGAGATTTCTAGAAATTCTCCACTCTACTCTCTTGGATATTAAATTTAATCCACTCTTTGATAGTGCTTTTTGGATGATTTGTGAGAGATTGGATCTTAGGATTTAAGTGAGCACTTATGGATTAATACCAGTGAAGACTCAAACTTGTTACTCTTGGAAAACCACCTCCTATACGACCAGGCATTGTCCGCGAGGATTCAATGTGTGAATCGCCGGGGACATTTATGAAGGTCTTCCTCACCTCCATAAGAAAAGATGTATATTAGCAGAAAGAGGTATATTAGTGAATCCCTGAGTACTTCATTAGAAGTTGGTTTGGTAGAGAAAGCTCAATAGAAAGTGAGAGCACGGTGTCCAAGTAAATACCTTGGTTGTTTGCCTTTTACTAAGTACTACGCTTTGGTGAGAGGTTAAAGGCCAAACTGGTTTGTGGGGTTAAACTTGTTGAGGCAAGGGATCGAAAGATATTCGACTTTTTGGAGCTGCTCAATGGAGACGTGGGATAGTTTGATCCAAACTTTGGTGAAAAGTTGCTTTGTCTCCTAGCATCTCGTTACCTTTTATATTCTCTATAATTTTGTTTGCTTGCTTCCTCCCCAACTCTCAGAGTTCGCCTCCTTTGAGTGTCCCTTAGATATTTTAAAGGAGGTCTAGAATATTTGGACTATACAACCAGAGACTCTGGACTAGTTTCTCTGTTTGACAGAAAGACTGATCCGAATACACTAGATTGTAGGACCAGAAACTTTAGAGTGAAGTCTAATTTTTTGCTGCTAGTTTATTTTAGATTTAAAAGTTTCTACATTCACCCCCTCTGTATGACTCAAGGTCTTTTTATTGGTATAAGAGTCTTGTCTTGGGATAAGACTTAACCGCTCGAAGAAATGTTGCACTTGGAGAGGATTTAATTGATCTTAGTAAGGAAAATAAGAATGACTCCACAAGCAAATGTTTCTATAAGAAGAGAGTGTCTATCCCTCTTGACTATGACAAGCTCAATTATAATTCTTTCACCCACTTCATCTCTGTGCCTTCCAGGCATGCTAATCATTTCGATGGGACACACTATGATGTCTGAAAGTATAAGATATAGTTACATCTAATGTCATTGCACCCTAATGTGTGGAAGATTGTACTTTCATGTCTTGACATTCTGGAGGAGAACATTGAGCTCACACCTGCTCAAGATGAGCTTGTCTATCACAACACACAAACCACAAATGTGATTCTTGGGTCTCTAAGTCCTTAAGAGTTTAACAAGGTGAATCAACTTGAAGTGGCCAAGAAAAGTTAGAAAACTCTTCAATTGGTACATGAAGGGTTATCCGGGGTGTGATAGTCACGAATCAAGTTGTTAGAGGTACAACTCAGGCAATTCGTGATGGAGGATAACGAGACACCATAAGAGATGTATGATCCTATTATGGTCATCGTCAATAAGATCCGTGACTTCAGAAGCAAAGACATGACCGACCACGTTATGGTTAAGAAGCTTATCTAAGCTTTCGCACCAAAAAACTCAAGCTTGGTGGCACTCATCCGAGAGAATAAGAATTTCAAAAGGCTCACTGTAAATGATGTCCTCTCAAGAATCATCTCCCAAAAGCTCTTGAAAGAAGATGCTAAGCATGTCAAGTCACTCGCCAAGAATGTCACTATGGCTAAGAATGAGGTGGCTTTGAAGGCAAAAGCAATAAGCAAGGAGGACTCAATTGATGACAAGAGTGATGATGAAGATTTTGCTCTTGTCATAAAAAAGTTCAAAAAGTTCTTGCGAAGTGGTGGATACAGCAAGAAGGATAGAGACAAGTCCAAGACTTGTATATCCAAAAGAGCTTACTACTAATGTGGCGAGTATAGACACTTCATTGCCGATTGCCCCTAAGAAGAAGAAAGATCAAGGTGATAAGCCCAATTATCACAAGAAGAAGAGCTCAGGGCATGTTCACATTGGAGATGAGTGAAACTCCCAACGTGGGTCTAGCTCCAATGATGATAAAAAGGTGGTGACAATCGTCATCAAGTCATCGTCGCCAAATGAATCACTCTTTAACAACTTAAGTGACGTTGACAACTATTACGCTCTCACATATCTTATGGCATCCAGGCACAAGGTAATATCTCCTTCCAAGCCCTTGGATAGTGATGACTATAGCAATGATGATGATATTAATGAACTTAATTATGAAGGCATCAACAAAAGCATGTTGTCTCAAATGGCTAAGCTTATAAAGACATTAGAGAGCAAGAAATAGACTCTCGAGAAACAAGAGAGCTTGCTCATCCTTGAGAAGAGAAACTTTGCTCTTGAGAAGTCGTTGGCTAAGGAGAGGGAGAAGGTTGATGAATTGACCAATATTCTATATATAGTCAATAAATCAATGGCTACTTTAAAGAACTCCAATGAGATACTTGTAGAGAGGTTTAAGAGTTTGAAAAGAACTCGCAAATCTTTCGAAGTGAAGTTTGAGGTTCTTTCAGATAGCACCCCCTCCTTAACTTAAGCCACCAAGCTCTTCAATTCCTTCACAAGCAATGCATGTCTAGATACTTTAATGTTGATATGAATTCTTATTGGACTAACATGCAAGTACTAGATGAGTTTAAGAAGGAGAGCATGAGGCTTATTACCTTGGTTAAACATAGATGTATGAAGACATATCAATCCAACGACATACTTAACAAGACTCTCCACTCACAACAAGTATCGCTTTGGACTCGACTTCCACCCCCGTGAGAACAAGCCATCAAAGCAAAAGTATGTAAAGTACAACAAGCCTATCAAATTTGTAAGAAGTGGAGAGAGAGCACAGGCTCAAGAGAAGAAGCATATGTCTTAACGCGTGTTCTATGTTTCTTACATGTTTAAGAGAGACCACCGTGGTAAAGTGGTAGCTCACTTTGTTCGATTTCATAGTGAAAAACATGAGAAATATTTATGGAAACACAAGTCGCTTGTTACTAACGTTCTATGATCCAAACTTCAATTAGTTTGGATAACTAAATCCCAAATATAAATTTATTTTGTAAGCATACTCATCCGGCGGATCGAGTTAGATCATGGATAGAGGATACATAAATTATATGATTGGAGAGAGATGGAGGGCAATATGACAACGTTGTGTTTGGTGATAACGGTAAAGGAAAAGTGATAGGACTTAGTAAAATCGCCATCTCAAATGACCTCTCAATCACAAATATGTTTTATGTTAAATCCTTAAATTACAACTTGCTTTGTATTTCTCAATTATGTAAAATTGGATATAATTGTCTCTTTACCAACGAGAGTGTGACCATTTTTAGGCATGATAACGAGTCTGTCACTTTTGTTGGCAAGTTGAAGGACGATCTCTATCTCGTTGACTTCTCACGGAATAGAGTAAGTCTCGAAGCTTACTTAATTGCTAAATCTAGTGAGGGTTAGCTTTGGTATCGCCGGCTAGCTCATATTGAAATATGAAATTTGTTAAAACTTCTAAAAGAGAATCACATCCTTGGTCTATCTAATGTGACCTTCGAGAAGGCTCACATGTGTAGATCTTGCCAAGTAGGAAAGCAAGTTAGAGCTCACCAAGAAGCTACCAAAGAGATATATTAGTGAATCCCCAAGTTCTTCCTTAGAAGTTAGTTTGGTAGAGTAAACTCAATAGAAAGTAGGAGCACAGTGTCCTAGTGAATACCTTGATATTAATACTCTTAGCTAGGGCGGTAATGTGGTTGGCTAACGCCACCCCACCGTTAATGTGTACCAACGAACGTTGGTCACGTCAAATTTTTTTTCTTTTGGTAGAGCAATTTTTTAAAGAAAAAACCTCTCAAAAATGTTTAAAGTACAGATTTGTAAATTTTTCAAGTAAATATATATATTAAATATTTTAATTAAAAAATATATAGAAAAAACTCTGCTAGGCTCGTAGCTGATAGTTGGGCCGAATGTTGGATTGGGCCACCTAGGAGCCGTTGGCCTGCACAACGGAGATTGGTTTTCAGCCAACAAAACGAATAAATCATGTAGTCTCCAATAAATAGGAGCACACAATCATCTCTTATAGTTTGTATTGGAAATTAAATATTTTTAATTTATTAACCTTTTACACCTCCAAAATTAAAAACCCATTAAACAACATAAAATGTTATCTATTCTTCATTCTTAATCTAGCAAGATAAAGCTGATTGGTACACGTGGCACAATTTACTTTTGAGTAAAATTTTGGAATCATCCCTGAAAAAGAAATACATAAATTTGGAAACAACTTTAAGCACCATATCCAGAACCCAGGTGCTTCCAAACTATTAGCACCGTTATAATCGTGAAAGCAATTTTGTCACCTTCTGAATTCAATCAAAACTAAAAAATTAAGATCAAAATGTAGTAATTGTAATAAGATAAGGGAAAAAATAAAAATGCACAACACCCTCATTTGCCTTGCAGGCGCCACCGATGTTTTCTACTTCCTGGTTGCAGTACTGCTGCCCCACGGCCTCCTGGACAAGGCCTATAAAATAGTAGGCATGTCATGTCGTAGCTGCCCAGTGTATTGTCATCCCACTAGCGCCTTCTAGCCTAGCCTCAAGCGACGTGCATATGTAGGCCGCTCGGCTCACCTGCATACACCACCTCCGAGTCATGTGCGCCATTGTGCGTGAGACGCTGTGCCACCCAACGCCGACTCTGTGTGCGCAAAGAGAGGACTTCCCGAAAAAAGGGAAATTGAAAAAAATGTACGGGATTGAGTTGGATAAAAAAATGGAACAATGGAAGAGAAGGAGATAAAGATAAATGACAAGTTTTTTAACCATAGCAAATGCAATAATTTCTTAATATAAATTGAAAAAAATAATCATACTAAACAGAAAGAAAAATTACTAAACAAGCACACTAAAGGTGAAGAGTAAAAGTGAAAAACAGGGAGAGAGAGAACAAAACAATACTTTTTAATTATAGGATAATTTGCTTAACTTTAGAAAAATTATAATATCAATCGAATTAATTCCGTGTCATAAAGCAACCCTAAACAACGAGCATGGATTGAACCTCGCAAGCGTGCCCCCATTTTCCAGTGAGTTTAAACTATCCGTCATCTTGTAGCCTTGTAGGATCATTCATCACAATCGTTAGTAATCAGAACGTTACGTGTTCATGGGTTAGGTCAGCACTTCAATCCGTGTGCATTTCATATGTTTACCATCAACAAAAATAAGCAACATCATTAGCTGAATAGAGAGAGAACAAGAAACGGACAAATCCCCGTCCGGTCCCCGGCCAACGCGGTTCGTTTTCGTTTCGCCGATCGTTTGACCACCCGGCTCCCCAACCGCGTAGCGCGCGCGGCGACGGGGGATCTGACGGCCGCGCGGAGCGGCACGCGGTACGGGGGGCCCGGGACTTCAACGGCCGTGGCCCCCGTTGTGCCGGCTGCTCGATCGGTGATGTCGCGGTGCGGATCGAGCCGGTTGAAGCGTGTGGATGCCGTGGGCCGCGGAATTATTGGGGTCGCCAACTCGCGGAGCCGCCGGCCGGACCACGTCAGTCACACCGGGTGTACGTACGCTGGGCGCACAGCGCGGCAGAGGCGCCGGCTGGTCACAACTCACGCCCACGGCCGAAGCGGAGTTACCTTTCCACGTACGATCGGCACTGTACAATGTACTCCGTTTGGAGTGCTCGTCCCGTCTGCAGTCACAGCGTCCTTGCTCCCGCATTTCTAACCGCGTTTAACTGTGGGATGATCTACATTTGTTGCCATAGCTGCTTACAAAATTTTCACTCAGATATTATAGCAGTGTACTACTACAGCCCATTGACCAGAAACCACTGTGTCGGTTTAGCTTGATACTCAATTGAAGTGGATTTTGTCTCTGGGCACTCTCAATGTTTCATCAGTCATCAGTGTGCTGTTCTCGATCGCCTTTCACTTTTTGACCGGCCAGCCTGTAAACCTTGCCCTTGCCCATCACCTCACGTGTGAAGATTTTCTCTGCTGCTCTATGGCGATACACGTGGCGAACACACGAGCCTCGCCATCATTCTTTCTCTCTGGTGGGGCTCTCTTCCTTCGCTCATAATCACGACAACTAGAGCATCGATGGAACCAGAGTAGAAAGCCTTACAACGGGCTAGTATGGGAAAGAGGGCTTTTTTCTCTCACCCTCCCATTCTCCAATCCAACTAGGACATTAAGTACACTAGATGTCATATTCCTACTTGATGGCCGATTAATGACGAGACGTTAGCGTGATGGCTACGCATTAAAGGTGTTTAGTTGACGATAACTGTTGTGGCTGCTAGGTACACTTTAACATGGAAGGATAGGAAGATTACGGATATAAGCCTAACTTATTTGAGTTGATAATAGCGACGCTTAGAGGGTTGTATCCCTATTGAATGTTGTCACGGAATCTTTCCTTCTTTCTCTAATGAAATTCTTTAGATAAAAGCTACGTCCTAATCTTAAGGAGACAGTGGTGGCACTCTATATCGTTTAAAGATTTATTCTTCTATGAGTATCATGTTGTCCTACTACTCCTGGTTTCGGTTTCAAACGTATGGTATGGCTATTTTTTCTACTTGTAAAGCTATATTAATACCAAATCTTGTACCGTCCTGTGCGGTTTATTAAAAAAAGATTACCTCTGCTCGCGGGCAGCCGTAGCATTATCGATCATTCATGGACACGATAGCTAGCAGCCAAGTCTAAACTATGCAACTTTGTATCACGACCAAGCGATGTTCTATAGCGTTTTTATCCTACTCTCTGTATCCCAACCAAACGATATCTAACGTCTGAATAATGAAAAGGAAAAGGCTAGGGGTTTCTTAGATTCCAACTTTTACTTGGGCGCAAGAAATGAGCAGGCAATCGCATCCCAAATCATATCCTACCGTCGTCTTCTTGCAAAGTTGGTGTTGGATTGCACGAGTGCGTAGAGTAGATAGCGATTTCTCAATTACTGTATTCCTGGATCTCGTGGGGACAGTGGTGTCTAGCAGACTAACACTACAGTCGATGCGAAATTGGAGTACTTACTTCGAAAGTGGCAGTACAAACTTGCATGCAACACGCCGCATAACTAACTGATGCACGCAGTACCCAGTAGGCTAGTACATTCCCCTTCAAGTTTTTTTTACCGTGTCAGCACCAGGATATGGGAGTTACTAATGGTGGTTGTAATTAATATGCGGAATTTACAGCATTTTTGTGCATGATTCGACAAGTAAAAGCAAAACAAAATCTTTGAGTAGTTCCATGTTATTTTAATCTCAGGGAGTCCCAATTTCCCAAGCACAAGGGATCTTCATGTCTTCTAAAAATCGGCAGCAGAAACCTAGGTCGCAGGTACGGCGTGAATTCACTCGAAAACTTCCATTTTCCTTCAAACTCCAATGCATAATTATACCCCTCTCTGTAGCCTCCGGCTACATAAAAGAATCAGGAATCTAATCTTTAGTCGAAGGAAGAGCTTAGGTATAGTTTGGGCCAGAGTAACAACAATAGCTCAGCGCCTCAAATCCATAACAAGTTGTGCAGCGTGTGCTACAGCCTACAGCTAAAGCCAGATACATGAATGAACATGTAACCAGCTTCAAGCGTCAAGTGTGACCATCCTATCCTACTAGCTGATTCATTCAGAAAAAATGAGGCAAAGTGTGTGTGGCACTATGGCAATGTCACTGTCAACCTCTGATGCATACCTTCAGTTAAGCTGAAGGTATAACCTGGGTTCTCTCTTGGGAGAGAGATATCCCCTGAACGCTAGGAAAAGCAAGCGAGGAGTAGCATGCCATGCCTACCCCGACACACGAACATGCATGGCAGAAACTTGCAGCGGATTCGGCCCCTGCCTCTGTGCGTGCCGTGTGCGACTGTGCCTCGCCCACCCATTGCTTTGCCCGGTTTTTTGTTTTTCCGCCGCGGCGCGCGCGCGCAACGCAACGGCGGTGCAGCCTTTCGTCTAGTACAGGGCCATCTGCCGGCCGGTGCTCCGTCTTCCTGTGACTGCGTGCCGCACGCCGGCTACGGCCATCGAGCTATCCTGCACACGCCGTTTGACCGGCTACGGGATCTTGTTGCCTTTGACATTGGTCCGTGATATCAAGGGGGTTGCTGCCTCGGATGATGGGAAATGCGTGTGCATCACACACTTCACGAGAGAAAAACAAAGTACTGAACTAAGGGGAGTTATGAGCTGAAATTCCTTGGAAATAAGGGTTCGATTTGTCCCTTTCTATAGATTGCAACAAAATGAGCAACCATTATCAGCTTCTTGTGGCTACTACTAAACAAAAGAAGGCAATATCAGCATCTTCTGAGTACTGGTCTACAGTCTACTACTACACCCTTCTTCTGGTCTAATTCTCCATTGCGCGTCGCTTGTCTGATTATCTTTTTCTCTATGACTTCTATATAAAAACCGGCTTGGCGGGGCGTGGCTTTTACTGCCCCACTTCTCCCGCCATGACCACAACCTCCTCGTCTCCCTCTCCCCCTCCGCCGCCGCAGGAGCCCGCCGGCGCCGGCGGCAAGCAGCGCCGGCAGCAGCAGCAGCACCACCCGCTCCTCGCGGCCTCCGCAGCCGCCTCCCTCCTCGCCTTCCTCTACCTCCCGCGGCCTCTCCTCCCGCTGCTCCTCTCCCCCGCCTCCCTCTCCTCTCTCCTCGTCCTCCTCTCCTTTCTCCGCCTCGGCTCCCCGCCGCCCTCCGGGGCCACCCCTCCTCCTCCGCCTTCTCCGACGGAGCGAGCCATCCCGGAGGTCGCCGATACTCCTCCACCGTCTCCACCGCCGCCGCCGCCGCCGCAAGAGCTCCCGAGCGTGTTCGTGGAGACCGAGTTCGCGTCGTGGGCGGCGAAAGGGCGTGCCTTGGAGGTGATCCACGAGGAGTTCGAGGCGGAGTGGGGGCCGGAGGAGATGGGCATCACGTGGACCTCGGACTCCCACTCGGACAGCTACAGCGGCAGCGACGACGGCGACGACCGCGGCGACGGCGACGGCTACGGGATGATCGAGATAGAGCTGGAGGAGGACAACCTCATCGAGATCGACATCTCCAAGTGCCGGTGATGGATTGCCTGCCTATTTGCCAGGACAATCTTATCAGGTCTTTTTTTTCTATGGGGATTTCTTGGTCCTTGGGTTTGGTAATTTGGTTTCTGAAAAAAAAAACTTTGCTGATTCGGCGTGTGAATTGAAGTTTTTGAATCCTGTAGTTAATTAGACGGCTTGCATTACCGGATTGCTGCAATGTACATATAGGATGGCGAGATACTGAGAGTGAGAGAAAAGGCTTATTTGGTTCATCTGAGATTATGATAACTTCAGAATTCAGATCCTTCTTCAGCAGTAATTCTTGTGTTATAGCCATGTTATTTTCTTCTAATTAAGATGCAGATTTTATCTTAGTTTTAAAATATTAAATAAATCTATTTTTTAAGTTTATAATAAATAAAACCTAATTAATTATACATTAATTTTTTTCTCATTTTACACTATTTTCTTAAATTTATAATAATTAAAACTCAATTATTTATGCGCTATTTTTTTCTCGTTTTACACGCCCAATGCTCGCAGGTTCGAACACCACTTTGGGTTTGTCCCCATTTTATTTGTTAAACCAAACACCATGACCCATTGTTCATGATGAAACCGTGAGTCCCACTGAACATTACAAGATTAGCATCTCGTTTTTGTCTTGAGAAATCGAAGCAGCTGCATGCACCACATAGACTGATGGTGCAATTGCTTGGACTTTGGAGTCTTGGTGGTTCTGCCTCGATCCCATCTGGAGAAAAAGAGCTCCAGAAATTATTCGTGACTGATTGCATTTGTGGTAGCCTACTGGTAGGTGGGTGGATTGGCGTGGAAGTTGGCTTGGCACATTGCTTCAGACTTCATAGCCCAATGCTACACAGTCATCAACCTACTAGCAGTCATGTGCATGCCGCTTCCGCAGAATCCTGCTCGAGAGAAAGCAGACAAGCATTTGGTTGCACAACAATTTTTGTTTTTCAGTTTATTTTCAGCTTCTACGTATACAAGCCAGTAGAAGTAAGCCACCTTTAAAAATTATCACATCAAAAGAGAAAAGATGAGAGAAGAAAAACAGTCTACAAATTTGTAAGCAACTATAGCACTAATTTCAAAATACTGTATGTATGTATGAGAGGTAGACTATATATTAATATTAATTGTATAGTATATATTTATATGGATAGTCTATAGATGACGTTTTAATTTTTAAGAGATAGTAGCTGTCTATGCTATTAAACTTGCTCTACTGATCTAAAATACTGCCATTTCGAATAGTTTCTGCTTTCTGTCATTCTGTTTTGAATTTGATGTAAAATTTGCGTCAAACAGGTCTTATATGTCTAGTTGTATCAGCATCAGTTCAGAGCTCACAACTTAGCACAGAATGCATTGCTTTGATGCGCTGGTTTTGTGAAAGAATCTCAAGCATACCGAACCAACAGCTAAAGATCAAGCGCCGTCCCTATCAAGCCGCACATGAATATGAACTGCTTCGATTCAGCGACCCTTGATTTCGATAGACGGCATCCAAAATTCAGATATTTCTTTTGGCAGCATATCTGCACAGAATTTCCTAGGTACAGCGGCTGCAAATATCCTGTCACACCTCACTGAATTCTTGTCACCGACTGCATAAACAGCGTCCTTATGTCAAGTAGGAGGACATGCATTATAGACTTCCACAGTGATCTGTGCAGAAAGGGGAATGGAAAAGGAAATTTTTTATTTATATATTTTTTATTAAAATATTTATAAAAAATATTTTTGTTTGGAAAAATTATAGACATATACCCCTAATACCCTATGGGAGAGAGGGTTTTCTTTAAAAAATATTTTTCTATAGAGCATTAAATTCAATATGACAAATCGGTGAAGAGCAGTCCCCTTGTCGCATTAGCCTTTCTAATGGTAGAGGAACATCTATAAAACTCGATGATAAGAGATGCGAGGGAGGAGGAGAGACTGCCGTGCCGTTTTTTTACAGATATCTCGCTTCATGTCTTTTATTAGAGTGTTTTTTTAAGGGCTTATCTGTAAATTTTTTAGTCCAATCGATTCATGTAAACGAATACCAACGGATGCCAACAGACGTTTATTACATCAGATTTGACATACTATTTTTAAAAGAAGGATATGCATAAGTAAATTTTTCAAACAAATATATATAATTCATGGAAAAGTGAGATTGGAACGTGGCAGTGAGCTTGCAGCTTGGCCCCGATAGGAGGTTGTGTGGTCCGTGGTCAGGTCCACCGTCCACGGAACAGTTGTGCTTGATTCAGAGATTGGGCCGCTATGTTAGGTTTTGGCCCATGAGATGTTTTGTCTCGATTGGTGGGTTCGGGCCATAGTGCACATATAGATGAGGGGGTTCAGTTCCATCTCCGCTTCGTAGAAAGAGCTTGTTACCCTAGGATTTTTAGAAGTTACATATGAGTTTTATTGTAGTTACATAGAACTTACAATCCCCCAAAGTTTCTAATCTACTGTAATGATGACTGGATTTGTCATCCTTGAGCCTGTACTATCCCCCCGCCGCCCCCCCCCCCCCCCCTGAATTTTACTGTGTGATACTGTCAGTAACCCTGGTTATATAACAGATTTTTTTTGAAAGGTGTTGAATAACAGATTTAAGATACCATGTCTGAATATTTGTTCCTATTTCCAGCAGGCACTTTAGTGCCAGGGTTTTAGAATCTTGGTTCGCATTTCCATCATACGGGAGAAGAGCAGAGCACGGTGCAGTGATGAGCTGCATAAGCGTCGTTGTCGTCGGCTTCGGCTATATAGCACGGTGACGCATCGGCGTTGGTGGCCGGCGGCGGTGGCCCGGTGGAATATCATATGTCGCGTCGTCGAGAGGCTGACGCTGAGCAGAGATTGTGGAGGTTCCTGCTCTTGCTGTCATGCTGTGCCGTGGCTCTGCGACGTCGTCAGCTTTCATGGCCGACAGTTTTGTCTTGTTTGCTTTACTGCATTTTGTCGCGGTTCTGCACTGACAAGTCAGTATTTCTACTAGCATTGACTTGTCCTGAATTTTGCTAGTAGTGTGTATAAGTACAGAGGAAGTGCTGCCAGAAACTGGAGGTGATCACTTGATCGAGCATGGCTGAGTCAGATATGGTGTACTTTCTTGCATATTATGGCCAAATTATCGTAGACGGCTTGGGTATCATGCCGCCATGGCAGGATGTCATTTTCAACACAAATTCTTGAGAATTTTTTAGCAGCATCCAAACTGTAATCCTTTCGAGGAAGATGAAGTTATTCCCCTTCGAATTTTCAGCTTTTCATCGCATGAACTACAACTCACATGGAAGAGGATCTGCTCGTTCTATGCAAATGTTGGGTTGCGTCAGATACAAGGATGAAGGATTCTTCAGAAAGTTGTAGAACGTATACATTCTTTTCTTTGTGTTTTAAGTTGCGATTCTCTCCATGCATGTGCACTTGAACTCAAAATTGTCTCATCTCTATCTTTCTTTGTTTTTGACTCTCTTTTTAAGATAATTATTTGTTCTTTTATGAAAAAGCAATTGCATCAGGACATTGTAAGGCATTTCTAAATTTTCAGTCTAACCATTTATGATTGATGAATTGTACTTTCAAACCTAATAAATATTCTTGGCTTCAGCCATTTATCTGCCTCGCTTTCTTGAGTGCATATCAATCTTGTGTTGGGATTGAAGCAGAGCATGTGAAATGGCCTTGATGCAACAAGTTAATCACTTTTCTATTGACAAATGTACCACTGTTTATTGTCATGTACTTGATTGAACTATTTGGGTTCACAACAATGTGCTATGATGCTGCGAAGAACTCAGCAAAACAGCTAACTACAGTTGATTTAAAACTTATATAACCCAGCTTATAGTTCACAGTAGAATCACTTGGACCCTAAAAGATCCTGTGCGAAATTAATATTGTTCTAAGAGCAAGTACAATAATAAATTATAAGACGGCTATAAATATATGTGGAGAAAAAAGAAAAAAAGTATTAGCTCTTAGGACAATCCTAATCTAGAAACTATCAGATACCACACTTATCATGTCGTATAGACATTAAGTATAGAAACCATATATCTAGTGGGTGGTTTATTTAAAATAAATTCTAATCCAATCACCTTTCTTCTCTCTTCTTTCATATCCCTATCCCCTCTTCTTTCTTTTTTTCCTATGTAAAGCTGATTTCTTGCACGAGAAACGGTTTTTTCATCTTTTTTTCTCTGTCCTCGTTAACTCTCTTGGCACCTTAGTTTTTTTCTTAGGTAGCAGCATATTTAATGTTATGAAAACTATCTGAGATAAAGGGTTGGGGCGGTCCTTATGTAAAAGTCAGCTCTTCATATATATTAAATACATTAAGAGAAAGAGAGAGTAGAAGAAAAATATAGACAATTTTATAGTTTATCTATTGTAGATGTTAGTTCTAATATTGATTAGTAGTTGGCTCTACTATTAAACTTGCTCTAACAACAGTGTGGCATAGGTTTCATCAATTTTGGATCTTGATTATTCATTCTACTCCATGATCTTGCTCCATGATCTGGCACGTTGTCATCAAGAATATTTTCTTTTTTTCAACTGTAATAAAGTAATAGCTAAACAAACAGTCTGAAAAAACTTACTGACATTTATCCACCTATTATATTATTAAAACAACATAGAAGGATGGCTTTAAAAATTATCATGTTAAATTGGAGAAAAAGAAAAATATTCACATGGTTGATTGTGGCAGGACTTACAATGGTGTTTATTGATTGATATAAATTATTCTCCCCTTGTCCTAAAATATAAGGATTTGTGAAGTTTTGCCTGGTTATTTAGGAAGTAGGTGGAGTTAAATGAGTAATGATTGTAATTGGTTGAGATGAAAAAATATGTTGAGAAATTAAATAAGAGATGATTATAATTGGTTGAGATAAGAGAGTAAGAGAAGAAATTGCTATCTTCTAGGCCAATTTCAAACGTTAGAAAGGAAGTACTTGTTATATAAAATTGTATACAATATCTTTGAAACAACTACATAGCAATAAATAACCTATTCTAGTTGTGTGGTTGTTTCAGGGTTGGATATTTTTTATGAAAGGCCTCTAGTCTTTACCGGGTAGTAAAATTTTTTAGATAATAAAAATGGTTTGCATATCTGACCTTTATCGTTGGGCATATAACCAATAAGCCTTATAAAAAGGAAAACAAAAATAAGTTAGTAGAAATAATCAGACCTTTCTTTTTTTTCTTCACTCCGGTTGATGATATTACTGGTAGTGAATTCAATTGAGGGTACAATTGTTCAATAATGGAATACCCTTGTAAATCGACCCTTTGTGAATTCAGATCAACTCTACAACCATTTCTACCTGCAGTAGAATACTAAGTACCAAGAGATACTACCCGTGAAAGTACTCGCTCGACAGTCCTCGATAAGGCAATATGTCTTCAACCCATAGCTTGAACTAGCAACACTAATGGAAAGTTGGATAGAGTGCTAATAAACACTAAAGATGGTTCATAATCCATTGGTTCGAAAGATGCATGGTTCATTGGATCATGAAACCAAGGACAATCTGCGACAACTCAAGTATGCATGCATGCATTGATGGATCGATGGTTGGCGGCTGTTTGATTTCAGTTGGTTAAATGAAGCTAACAAACGCTCCCCATAAGTTTGCCAATAATGTTTTTTTTGCTAAACTTCAGCAGTACTGGCCCAACTATGTCAATCTGTCTCTTGGCTTTTCATAGTGAAAGGCAACTGCCACTCAATATTACTAAGACAAAAGTAATGCAAGGATCAGATTTGAGTGCACTCTTGTGTTACTTTGGATTACATGTCTTTTTCTTAACCTACTCTTGAGTAATTAATAGTGACCATGGCATCAACTGTGTGTTGAATTAATATCATAATTAATATCTAATGATGAATAATTGGTTTTATAAATAATTTAATTAATAAAAAATAGTTTAAAAATATTTATAGTATCGTGTGAGTATGTGTAACTAATATAGATCAGATTGTGATATCTATAACTAGAAATGGTTGTTTTGTTTATTTGTGTGTAAGTGATTTGAAGTAAAAAAAACGAAGGTCTAGTACGGTCAATACATCATGTGATAAAGTTGGATTAGAACCAAGAGACCTTAGGACTAACATCTGTCAATATCGTGATCGAAGCTAGGTTTAGGATGAGCTGAGGTTTAGAATAGTCAAGAATGTTAGGTGATAAAGTTTGAACATAAAATGGCACACGGTGGATGGACACCGTGTGAGAGGATTTCGTAACGGGCTTCACAAATTATATATACAAGTATCAAATAAATCAATAAATTTGAAGTAAGACTGAGAAGAAAGAAAGAAAATTAAATTAGAAAATTAGAAAATATTTAGAATATAAGATGTTAAGTCCTATTAGTAATAGACTAATAGGAATTTTACACCTAGTATGTTTTACAATTCGAGGGTTTGACTATAAAGAGTAAGAGGAGTTCTACTTCTACTTAAATATTAAGATTTTGGATATAAATAAATGAGGAGTTGATAACTATGAATATAAGTTTTAGACCCTATGAATATAAATTTTATAAAAATGAATAGATATGGTTTAGTTTAAGAGAGATAAGTAATTTGTATGTAATTTATAGATATATCTTAATGTAATGAAATTAATCTATTTTAATAGTTTCTTCAAGTTATGTTATTTATTCATGAGCAGTTAGATTAGCGACAAGATGACAAACAGACCGACAACATTAAGGCGGTTAGAGTGTCGATAGCACGATGATCAGACTAGCGACAAGTAGGCAATTAGACCGGCGATATACTAACTTTATCCAGATCAGAGATTTTTTTACTCCATAAAAAGATTTGGTTTTTAGTAATCCTATTATTTATCCTAATCTGATATGCCTAGTTGTTGTGTTTTCATCTATCAATTTTTTCCCTTCTAATCATGTTTGTTTCAGCATTAACTGCATTACATAGCAGTATTGAGACAAAAGCATTGAGCCATTCAAAGCACCTACAGAAGCAGGCCCTAGGTTTGATAATTAGAAGCCAAAATCTTTTCTGATGAATCATTGCAGCAGGAGATATTGGCTTACAAACTTTATTCTTCTCAAGAAAGTGGAGCCTTTTCTTGTTCATGGACAAACTTTTGATGCTTTTCTAGTATGATATAGCTTTTTTCTCAAGAAAGTGGAGTCTTTTCTAGTATGACTTAGCTTTTTTCTTCTTGATCTTCTTTTCTTCTTCCTGAACATTAATTTACTAGTAGCATTGGTACTTTGTCAAATGCAACTACTTTTCTTGGACCAAAAACTTTAGGTGTGCCCTTTGTGAGCCACTAGCTATGATAAGAGCTGGAGAGTAAATTTAGCAATTGTTCGCGTCAGATCTCATGTGCCCGGCACGAACACGCCGACACCTGAAAGGTCTGCTTAGCTCTAGTGTAGGCCGGTTGGCTTCTCTTTGTGGCTCGAGGTACGCGCGCTGGGGTCCGTGAGTTTTGCTCGGCTCCGACGCGACGGTGCGGGTGTGGGTGTGTCAGTTAATTTGACCCTGTAATTGATAAGGAAGTGAGGCGAACGGGTCAATCAGACGATGGACCGATATGAGCTCTCGCTATCGGTTGGCTGCCGATAGGATCGAGGTGGTCATCGGCCACGTCTGGATGGATCCTGCTATTGGTTGGTCGCCGATAGAAATTGGGATACTCTTCCATCGGCTGGGGAGCCGATGAAGGCGTAGACAGATGTCGACGAAGAATATGATGGCTCCGGGTGTGGTAAAAGCGAGATCCTGATCCATCGGCCGCAGAATCGATGGAGGCACCGAAGGGTATTTAAAGTAAAGCGCACAGGATTCCTCCTGATAGTCGATGGAAGCTGTAGCAGTCGTTCATCGGCTGAAAAGTCGATGAAGGCATATGTGAAGTGGCAAGGAATCATATAAAAGACACATCGGTTACAAAGTCGATGCCGCTCTGGATATGGCAAGGGAGAAGCGAACCCATAGGCTAGCTGAGAAGCTATATGGTATTGGCTGGAAGGCCGATGCACTTAGCGTGACACTCGAAGGGAGTCTCTGAAGACTGGTGCGTATCGGCCGAGAAGCCGATACGCTGGACGTGGCGCTCAACGTATAGATAACTCATCGGCTAACACTCCGATAAAATGACGTACAGAGACCTATAGGCCTAAAGCTCAATCTACCGTCGGCAACCTCGTAGGTCAAACCTAACCGATGCAGCACGAGACCGACGACGGCGAAGAGAGCTTGATAGGCCGATAGACCCTGCACGGATATGATGCGATACATCTAATCGGCCTAAGAGGTCGAATCTAAACAATATAGACTTAGACAGAGCGAGACATATCGGGATAGTGGCGGGACTTACCCTTTCATTGGAGATTGAAGTTAACCGATGTAGCCTTGCGTCGAGAGCTAAACCCCACCGATAAAAACCTAGATGAACTAGGGTGACGATATATTTATACCCTAGGTTTACAAAGTCCGACGTGTTTACAACAATAATCGGACGTTATTTCCAAGAAAATATCTCACTAAACCTTCCTATCCATATAAGATATGATTTAAATAGATAGAATATTCTGTCATGAGTTCCACGGCTCCTCCTCAAACTCGATTTTATTTGGATAACCTTTTATTTTTGGACCGAATCTTTTCCTGCTTCGCTCGATCGGCTTCCTCTCTGTAGCAATCGGACTCTTCTTTAGCCGATTTTTTTTTCAATCTTTCTCTAGGCTTTCCAAATTTTGGCGTTAACAGCAATCACATGTTAGTAAGTAAATCACTCTCTTTTCCACTCCACCTTATACTGCCTTGTCCATTCGTCCAAAGCATAATGGTATATGTAGAAGTATTAATCTAAGATTCTGAAGATAAAATAGTGTCGGCTAGAATGTGATGGTCTCCAGTGGTCCCATTCTGAACTTGATTAATTTTTCTATATAGAGATATGGCCTCTATATTTTTATAGGATCCAACATAAAAATTAAATCTATCAAATGGGATGAATAATAGGATTAAAAAACTAAACCTTAAAGTCATAACACATTCTCTAGATCCCACTAGTCTAACTGTTTTTTTTTTTGCCATCGATCTAACCGCTACACCTTAGTAGTCTAGCCGTCTAGCTGCCACCGATTAGACTGCTAGAGAAAAAAATCTCGATGAAAACGTTTAAAAGTAGATCAACTTTATTATATCAAGATATATATATGAAGTATAACTATATTACTAATTTCTCAACATTCAACTAAACTCGCAACTGAAGTCTAAACCCTAAATTTGTTTCTCCCAAACACGATATTTCAAATCGATACTCCATGGTCTAGTCCTCTCTATTTATATCTATAGTTGGTCATACAAAAGTTACAAATGCTATAAGGAATAGCACTCCTAATTCTTTAGGAAACCTGTGACACCTGGACTCTATTAGCCATAAAGCACGGATTAACATAGGTCAGGAGTCAACTTAATTACTTGTAAATATTTTACCAGTCCTAACACATAAAATAATAATAAAATCATAATAAACTAACTTTTATTATATCACTAAAAGTAGTTTTTTATATAAGTTATTATCATAGATAGACCATATATGGGCAACATAACATAGAAAGCACAACAATGGCTACTACGCGGAAGCTAACAACAAAAAGCAAATTAAGCAACTAACCCGTAGACACAATACTTGAAGAACTAATTTATTTTATTGACATGGTTTAAGAACTATGCCTAAAACCCTAGAAATCTTTTTACTCAGCTTGCTCCTAGAGTAACTCATTGGATGGGTCGACGTCGTCTTCTCTAAAGTCAAGCATAGGTGAATACTTCACATACTCAACAAGACAGAGGGAAAATATTACATGATTTAGCTTTGCAAGGGAGGCTATGGTTTTAATTTGCGAAAGCAATATTTTTCTCAAAAGAGTTATTTTGAAAAATACCAGTGAATCAAAATTCTAGTTGTCAAAAAGAGTCTCACACATCAATATATTCTACAAGTTGCTTTGTAACAACTTATCACAATGATTATATGTGATAGTAACATTCTTAATACTTCCTCATCTTTTCCTCTACTAGTTTCTTTTTGACTTCTCAGTACTTAACAATCAACCAAACATCATATCTTAACTATTTCTCATAGTTGACAATCTTTTACATTACAAGTTTCATCTTCTTGACACTACAACACTATGGTGCCAATAGACCCCTGTTAATGCCAAAATTTGGTCAGCCTACAAACGTAATCGGCCGATGAAAGGAAGACTGATTAGCTCACATAGAGAAGCCGATTAACATAGTGAGAGAGCCGATTGTATGGGTTGAGGACGGATTCGATCTGGTTGAAGACAGAAAGTTATCCAGATGGTACCGAGTCTGAGGACAAGTCATAAGAACCACAGGTGCTTTATCTATATAGAATATATTATGTAAACTAGACAAGTTTAGTTAGCTTTACAACTTCTTATAGATTAGTTTCCTTATATGTTTAGTAAATTTGTCCGGAGGATTGTCAATAACCGCGTCGAACTCTTATAAATCTAGGGTATAAGTATGGTCTCTTGTTACCTTTCGAAATCATCAACAGATCTTACAATACAACTTTGGCGCATTGCCACCTTAGCTCGTCTAGGTTTTTCCTAGCGTGTTTTGGCTCTCGACGCTAAGTTGCATCGGTTAAGTTCAATCTTCGGTAAAAGAGTAAGTCCCGCCATTATCATGGTTCATTTTCCTTTGTCTAAGGCTGTATCAATTAGATCCAACCTCTTAGTATGATGAAGCGCACCACATCACATCCACGTGAGGCTCGTCGATACATCGGTCTCCCTTCGCTATCCCCGGTATCGTGCTGCATCAGTTAGATTCGACCTACGAGATCGGTGGCAGTGAATCGAGCCGTTTGCCCGACGGGTATTCGTGCAACGTTTCATCAGAGTGAGTAGCTGATGATTTATCTTTATCACTCGCCTCATATCTGATTTATATATCCGCTAGCGATCGATCCGGTCAAGTTGGATTTGGCCTGATAATATCTCGGTTAGGTCCGATCTCTTAGATTCGTATCTGACAGGTTTAGCATCGAGATCTAGAGGGTTCCGTTCTCCATCGACTCAGATAGTCGATGAGGTTAGATATAGGCCTGCGTCGGACGTACGGTCGGTAAGCAGCCGATGACCTCACCCTTCCCTTCCTCGTTGTTACGGTTGATCTAGTCTTCGTCGTCTCTGTGCCGTTAGCCTTGGCCTCATATTATCTTGTTTCAGTCCAATTTATCAAGACTGGTTCTAACAGTGTTGTTACGGTGGTCACTGGTCCTCGTGACTTCGTGGGGGATCGAGCCACGCTTCACGCTTTCATCGCCTTCATTTTACGGAGCGCCACTGACTCTTTGGCTGATAAGCCTTTTATTTTATTCCATGTGTCTATCGCCTATGCTTTTATCGGCTTTTCAACCAATGCTCAAGCGCTACCTTTCCTATTGGCACCTAGACGGTATGGTGAGCCGTATCGGTATTGGCACCCAGACGGTATGATTGGCTCGTAGATCTCATCCTCAGTCTCCTTGTCAATTACAGAATCAAATTGACTAGCACACCCTCAAACCTCGAAGACTAAGGACTTGCACTAGAGCTAAGCAGATCTTCTAAACCTTTGTATTACCAAGGCGCCGTCTCCCCCGATTGGACCTCCATCGGGCCCGTTCATGGTCTCACCCAGCCCAATTGGCCTCCACGAGATTCGGCGACCAACAACCCCCCAAGTCACACAGATATGTTCCCAACCATAAAGGTTGATCGTCTGCCACATAAGCAAACTCTAGAAACAGTTCCCATCCCGAACCGTGTTTAAAAGTTTTTGAAAAAAATAAAATTACGCTATGAGAAACACCTCACGTCCACCTGTAACCGCGGACATGATTATTTAAATAGTTCAACTAAACTCTGCAAAGGTTGCACGCTTTATCCACATGTCATGAACTTTTCTATGTACACAACACATACCGATCAAATACGTTTGATAAAGGAGGGCTCGCTGCAAGGCTTTTACAAAACTAGCCCATGAATACACCACGTCATATAGTTAGGTTGAATCTCTCAAAACCGAGCATCAAGCAAGTCTCATACACTCATCTACTCAAGACACACTACAGGTGTCTCCTACACTTAACTAATCGCCTAGAAATAGGCTAAAATAACAATCATCTTGGGCAGTAACGATCCATAATCTCATCTCCTCAACCTCAGCGTTCCACAATTATTGACATATAAGATTTTCATATCATATCTAATATGTTTGGATAAATTTCTCAAAGGAATCGTTTCTTAATGATAATATATAGCAAAGTCACGAAGGCACTGACTCCACACCATCCAAGTAATATAAAATGTTTTTATTCTACAAACAAGCCAACATCCTATCGGATTTCAAGTAAATATTTAGAAGTCTCAAGTTTTCATACGACATCACAATCGTAAGCGGGCTAAACAACTATCTCAATAATCACATCCAAAGGATGATAATACCAATGAATATTTGGTAGAGTTAACAAGGATAGAATCATCAATATTCTATATAATAAAAGTACGACTACTAAGAAGGTTAGTTGGTTTCGTGTAAACCAAGGCTAAGCAGAATTAAAGTATAAGCTAAGCAATGTAATTTTATAAACAAAATAATTCATAAATATAGGATTAGAGTGGTCAAAGAATGGCTTGTTTTGGTGCACAGTGGTTCCTAGTGTGATGAAATCTAGTGTGAGCACTCCTTCGGTCGTGACCTCCACACATGAGAAACATAGACATTACATGGAGCACTAATAAAAGTAACAAAATATAGAAAATAATAGTACCATTGTATAGAGGAGGACTTTAGAAAACATTTGGTACAAACGGAGTTACGAATAAAAAGATATAAATTTTTGAAATTTAAAGGATTTTCTTAGAAAATAAAAAGAATTCCAAAAATAATATTCCTAAGAATATTCCTTAGAGTGATATGTGGGGCCTGAATGTAAGTAAAAGTGAGAGGATGGTCTACCGTAAACTAGACCTATAGGGTCGGCTAGAAAGAATGAGGCCCACGTGGGTCACATCTTCTTTTTTTTCTCTTTTTTTCCTTCCTTCTCTTTTCTTTCTCTTTCTCTTCCTCTTCTTTCTTTCTTTTCCTACCACTTTTTTTCACTACGCAAGGGAGGCCAAGAGGAGGGCAGTGACCTAGCACTAGGGCGATGTTGGGTCTCGATGGTGGAGATGATGGTAATGGGGGAGGCAGCACTCGGCAGCAAGGAAGAGGAAATAGGGACCTAGAGGAGATGGGGTGTGGACTCTAGGATGGAGGCGAGAGATGGGCGGTGCCGGTGATAGTGGAGCAGATAGGCGATAGTGACGTGATAGGGGCTGGCGGCGGTGGCTCCGATTGGAGGCACTAGCGACAGACGGGACTCAGCTAGGAGATAGGCGGTGTGGTAGGGAGGCAGTAGGGCGGCCAACTGAAGAGAGGATGGTGGCTGGTGATGGCGCAACAACTATGGCTCGATGGGTGGTCTCTGACAAAATGCAACATAGAGAGAAAGAAAGAGAGGGCGGCTGCTACCTTCAGCCATGGTGAGGAGCAAGGGCGACAATGGCAATGGTAGTGTTGCTCTATTCTTACGGCGACGACAATGGTTTTGATGACCGGCTGGGCTTGGCATGGTCAAAGAAGTAATGCAGGAGAAATGCAGTGGGTCAGAGATAGAGTGAAACTCAGGGAGGACAATAATGGCAACTACTTAGTTTTGTAGTTGCTCCCATCGCTTCGTGATGAACAACATGACAATGAGCCTCTACGCGGTGCTATGAATCGTGTGAAGTACTGGATGCTCTTCCGTATTCATTGTGAGAAGACATGACGCTGACTGTGTCACTGTTGTTGTGGGCTCGGCGTGTTCTTGTCACTTCCTGGCTTGGACAAGGGAGCTTCGCGCATGCGTGTTGAAGGGACAGGTAAATGCATGCATACAAGGGCCGCCTACTTGTTTGTCTTGCTCGTGTGTAGTAGAGAAGGGTTTCTCGTGAGCAAGTTGAGATGATGGATGATGCATGCTGCATGTATTGGGTACATTGCCTTTGGCTTGAGACAAAATAAAAAGATGGAGAGGGTTGTACAGGCACAAGATAGACTACTTTACTTAGAAGAGACAACGCATTCATGCCTGCAGGTTGCCTAGATAAGGGAAAGGCAAAATGTTATGTTGCTATTTGAAGAGATGGAAGATGAAAAGCTAGAAGAGAATCTCGGCTTTGCCAGTTTCGTCCGCATGTGATTAAAATCAACATGAATATGACAAACATTCTGACCCACACATATACAAGTGAGGAAAAAAAATAAACCAAGGTTTGAGAAGAGATAAATAGAAAAGAAAATATTCATCGGGTGGTCGAGGTCCAAAAACAAAATTTAAAATTTATAGACAAGAAGGAAATTATTTGTCGATACGATTGAATTTTTTTAGAATAAAAAATTGACCTTGGGGATTTTGGAGATTTAAGATTTTGAAGATGAAAATGAGATTTATTAGTACCGCTAAACAAAGTTCTAAAATTAGAATTTTAGGAAAATAGCGGTCTTTACAAAACCCTCTCGTACAAATATATAGCTTATCTCTTTATATATTCAAACTCAAACTTCCTAAACTTAAACTCTATTCAAATTGGTTGACTCTTTTCATACGTATACAACTTCTCTCGTATGTCATATGGAATCTTTATCTATACGTGTATTGTTTTTTAGTTTTAGTGTTTCATATGACCGTCTAAACCTCAACTTTTTTCTCGATCCATCACTACCAATACACCTAAAACCTCAAGAAACACCTACACTTGAGTAAATAAACAAACCATATTCGAGCACAAAGTTTTTTTTTCCAATTTAATTTATATTAGTATACAAATAATATATCATACATATATAAAATACTTAGAAGTCTTATCTGTAAATTTATTAAGAAATATAAAAATATTCTAAAACTAACTTCCTTAGGTTAGATTGTCGAGCCTCTGACTATCAAGTCGTTCTTTTGTACACCAACATTTTATCACTTTAAACACCACTTCATTATAATCAATTTAATCACTAGCTCAACCAACTGTTTATCATTAAAATTCAAATCAAACAATGATTTCATACTCCTATACTTCTAAGGCCAGAACAGTCCATGATATCATTTCTGGCATACGTGGACACTACTACAATTGCAATTTGCAGAAACAATTATTGATTTTATCACTGATATTCTGCATGCCTACAGTTGCAGTCACGTGGCAAAGGGCGAACCCCAGCTTCCATGGGCTCATAGAATCCAGCGAGAAGAATCGACAGTGACATTGTGACACGGCAAAATCATGACGAACTGGGCTCATTTCTTCTGTCTGACGGAATGTTTTAATCACAGGTCGCCGTTCTGTATCTTCAGTTAACCACAGCTTCAGAAACCACGATGACCTGATCATGCTTGCATGGAGAATTGGAGGCTGAAACTGAGCCAATTAGCAAACTACTGCTTTTAATGTTCGATTCTATTAACTTTTAATTATATTTTTAACCACTCGTCTTATTTAAAATATTTATATAAATATATAAAAATAAGTCATTTAACAATTAAATAAATCATAATATAATAAATTAAAATTACATAGCTTTGTTAAATAAAACAAATTGTAAAAGATATGTTTTAATGATATCAAATATTAAAAAACAGAGAGGAGTTATTTTGCCTCACATGACCAAAAATATTCTTCCGATCTTCAGAAAGAGGAAAAGCAAGTGCCCTTTTCTTCTCAGCAAGGGCAAGCCTCCTGTGTGCTTCGTGTGATCTTTGCCATGCAAATCTTGTTCATCTTTTTCTTCTACTCTCTTTCCTTCCTTCACATCCACCCTAGCCATGCTAGCTAAAGTTAGCTTCTCTCGTGACAGACAGCACAGCTAGACCCACGGGAGGTGCAGCCAAATCAAGAGCTCACATGGGCACCAAAAAGACAAGCTACCCCTGATGGATTCCCAACGCGAGATGAGGAGATTGATATGGTGCAAACTCATCGATGAATCCTGCAGTCACTTGACCTCTTTGGCATCGAGTGGCAGCTTCAATTCAGTCTTCAGAAGTTCAGATATGGTGCACATATGCATGCTTGCTCAGTGACTCATGACTCTTGTGAGGTCTGGGGATCCTGTTGACCTGTGACAGTCTTTGATCGCCTTTGCCATCATGCCATTCGGTGATGAGTAAACTGGATGAACTTGTCCCCTACTTGCTACCTGCATCTGAAATTACTACATCCAAGTTGTAAATTGTAATGGTGTTACGCTTTTTCCCGTGATCTTGCATGCAGATATTGGTTTTTTTGGTTGTTTGTTGACACATGGGAGAATGATTGTAGGTGGTGGATTGTGTTATTACACATCACTTGACTAAAATAAATCAACTGAACTTTCTTGACTAAAATAAATCAACAATCAGTGGATCGTACATTAGGTTCAGGCTGCTTACGTGAAGAGTTTTCTCTATTGCCAGCTTTCCCATGTCTTATTGTTTATCCTTCAAAATTAATGCGCCATTATTTGGCCTAAATTTCATTCGTACTTACTGCTAGCGAGGTGCTAAAACGGATTAATGAGTTTTGAAGCAAAGCTTAAGTACAAATTTAAGATTTCCCCAGCATTGTATTCCCGGTATTATTGCACTAGATCTTTGAAGCAAAGGATTAGTTGGGTCTTAGTTCCTCATAACTCTCAGCGCAGCCGTAGTACTTATCACTAGTCGAGAGTCTTCAAATTTATCGAGAGTCTTCAATACGAATAATTCACACTTCTTGTAAATATGTTTCTAAAACTCTTCTTTATTAATACTACAAAAGGCTACTCTCCTGCCTCTTCTTCGTTTTTTTTTCAAAAAAAGAATAATTCACACTTCAACATACTCTTCCAACTATCCAAGCATGGGCTCCCTCAGGCCTCAAAGGTAGAACATATGAGTGGTGGCTATAACTATAATAATTTTCCATATTTAAATACTAAGTTAGAAATTCAAACTTGAAACCTCTTAGCATATTGATAGCATGCTGAGTTGTATACACCATACTAGAATTTAAATTTGAACTCCAAAAACAAACTCTTGTTAATTAAAGTTAGCGGGGGTAAACTAACTTAGGAGTGCCATGTACTCAAGCAAGATGAGTAAATGACCTGTATTGG
This sequence comes from Oryza coarctata, assembly GCA_030770085.1. Lineage (NCBI taxonomy): Eukaryota > Viridiplantae > Streptophyta > Magnoliopsida > Poales > Poaceae > Oryza > Oryza coarctata. Next base: position 15,937,120 of record CM061474.1, on the reverse strand, counting down.
ATAAAAAAGATTGGGACAACCAAGGAACTAACACAGGAGCACATGGGTTTACACTCTTTTTTTTTTGCCAAAAAGAGTAGACAGATGCAAAGGTGCGAAGTAAATTTCACAAAACTACATTTCAGAAAAATATTTTAACAAAACTATAGATTTGGGCCATTGTATCACAAAACTATATATCTAAGCCACGGTATAGCAAAACTAAATACTTAGCACTTAATTTAACACATAACTACATATTTTAAAGGTTCCAATAGGATAACAATGCACCAAAAGACCTCTAAAATTTATAGTTTTGAGATAAATTATATGTAAAACATATAGTTTTGTGATATCATGTCTTAGATTTATAGTTTTATTATAATTCTAAGAATAAATATATAGTTTTACAACAAGCCGTTTTCTGATAGTTTTATCAAAAGTATTGTAAAATTTACTCTAACATTTCATTCGAACGAGCTATTCAGCTCAGATTTTTATGACACGAAATAAAAAAAAGCCATTAGCATATAATTACTCAAGTATTAATTATTATAAATTTAAAAAATAAATTTATTTGATTTTTTAAGAAAAATCTTTATAGAAAACTTTTATACTAGTTCGAAAGATGTGCTAGTAATTGCTTTTCAGATAGCCGTTTAGAACTCAGTCTAAAACTTATGAGTTACAGTGATAAGGAGGCATTGACTAAGCAGTGCGGTAAAATACCTAAATATATCACAACTTATGTAGTGGGTGCAATTTAGTTGTTTTTTAAAAGAATTATTTAAACAAACAAATTACACTGTTGATTAAATTGATCGATCACATGCCATACCATACTGATTATACGAGCTATGATACATTCTAAATACTAAATAAGTACTACCTTTATTTTTAAATATTTGACGAAGTGACAATTTATCTTATTAAAAAATTAGATAAATATAATTTATTTTTCCTTGTTTTATCATTAAGAGTGCTTTTAGGATGACTTATATTTTTCATATTTATACTAAATTTTAGAATAAAACAAATGATCAAATGTTATATCTCAAACTCGATGTTTAAAAATGAGGTAGTAGTAGTGGAGTAAGAAACATGAGTATCAATCGGTGCCATGATCTTGTTGTTGCTCGAGAACAAATCTCCAAATAACAAGAGTCGTCTTTATTAGTGTTGTGACATAGACAGCTATTTTGGCCTTTTCACCTGGCAATTCCCAAACAAGTACTCTTACCTCAATCAATCCTAAAATCATTTTACCACCTCTCAGTTCATAACACCCGTTGCACCCAGACACTTTTTGTTGGGACACGTTTTGTGTGCGTGTAGCATTTTTTTTTGCGTGTCAGGCGATATCCGTACTCGTAGGCTCGTATCCGAGGCGAGCCACGCCAAGCAAGCGCACCCCGCATCCCGCCACGCCACTGTTCTATTCCCTCGTGGCGCGCTTCTTCTCCCGCACCGCACCAAACCTCGCCGATCCCCAGGTCGGTCTTCCCGTCTTCGTCCTCACTGCACTCGCACGCTGGAGCATCTCGCCACAAGCAGAGTGCATCAACAGCCGTGCTCGTGCCTGCCTCTCCTCCCTCCCGGTGGGCGCCACCGCCCACGGCTCCACCTCCATTAACTACCTCCAAGCCACCATAGCCTGCCAGTTCACCACCTTCCCCCTGCAGTTACAGTTATCACACACGCCCACCTTACTTATAGCTCCGCCGCTTCTTGGACTTCTCTCTTCCTTTCTTGCTTGCTCGCTCAATGCAGTGGGGCATGGCAAGAATGCGTCGTTGAGCTTGGTGGGTGTGGTGAGGTGGTCGGAGGCATGGGAGAAGAGGGGCGAGAGGCGGCAGAGCAAGATGAGCAGGGGAGGGTCACGGCGGCGCTCGACGCCATTGCCGGTTTGGTGTCCGTTTCCTTGGCTGCTTCGCTCTTCCCGTTCAAGTGGCAGCTCATCAGGGACAAGCTCAACAGGCTCCACGCCGGCCTCTCTGACATCACCACCGGCGAGAGGCACGACGCGTTCGCCGGGCTTCTTCAGGCGGTCGTGGAGACGGCGAGGGAGGCGTCGGAGCTGGTGCCGCGGAGCCAGGGGAGGCACTACGGGGGCGGGAAGCTCCGGCTGCGGAGCGACCTCGACGTCGTGACGGCGACGCTCGACGCGCACGTGGCGCGGATGGATGAGATATACGCGTCTGGCGCGCTGACGCGGGCGCGGGCGCTCGTCGTGTCGAGGCCCGGCGCCGGCGCCAGCCGCGACGACGTGCGGTTCTACTTGCGCGACCTCTTCGCCAGGCTCAGGGTGGGCGGTGCCAAGATGCGGAGGGAGGCCGCCGCCGCGCTCAGCGAGGTGCTGCACGACGACGAGACGTGCGTCCGGGTCGTCGTGTCCGACGTCGCCGACGGCGTCGGCGTTCTCATCTGGCTGCTCGAGTGCCCTGACGCTTTTGTCCAAGAGGAGGTCCTGGAGGCAATCTCGGTGATCGCCGGGTTTGAGGCTTACAGAGGCGACCTTGTCGGCGGCGGTGTCATCGCTCCGGTGATCCGGGTCCTTGACACAGGGGCCAGGCCCGCGGCGAAGGAGCGGGCGGCGCGGCTGCTCTGCAAGCTCACCGAGGACTCGGACAACGCGTACGCCGTCACCGCGCACGGCGGCGTCACGGCATTGCTCAATGTCTTTACTGACTACAGCACCAGCGGCGGCGAGCTCGTGTGCACGGCTTGCCGGGTGCTGAGGAGCCTCGCGGGCGTCGACGAGATCAGGAAGTACATGGTGGCCGAGACCGGCGCTGCGCCGGTGCTCGTGTCGCTCTGCCAGGGCGCCGCGGACGAGGCGGCGCAAATCCAGGCGATGGAGCTCCTCGCCGCCATCGCCTCCGGCGACAGCTCTGTCAGGGAGGCCGTTCTCCAAGAAGGCGCCGTCGAATCCCTGGTCAGCATGCTCGATCCGGGCTCCCCGCGCTCCTCCAAGGCGCGGGAGGTCGCGCTCCGCGCCATCGACGCGCTCTGCTTCTCCTCGCCGGTCTCGATATCCCGGCTCGTCGGCGCCGGCTTCCTCGACCGCGTCCTCGTCTTCCTCCGCAACGGCGACAGCACGGTGCAGTACTGCGCCCTGAAGGTGACGCACCGCCTGTGCCACGTCTCGGAGGACACCAAGAAGGCCATGGGCGACGCCGGGTTCATGCCGGAGCTGGTGAGCATCCTCCACACGGTCAAGTCCCTCGAGGCGCGGGAGATGGCGGCCGAGGCGCTCTGCGCCATGGTGTCCGTGCACCGCAACCGGAAGCGCTTCGTCCAGGAAGACCGCAACTTGTCGCAGATACTGCAGCCGCTGAGCCCCGACGACGAGAAGCTCTCGCCGGCGAAGCGGTTCTTGTTGTCCACGCTGATGCATCTCAGCGACAGCACATTTGGCCGCCGGAAGATCATGTCATCGGAGCATCTCAGGTAACTAAGTAACTAATCTTCAAACAAATTCTCGCCAAATTTCTCATTTTCAATGACAGAAAACACCAAGGTCATCAAATTTTGTCTGAAATGTTAGGAATCTCGAGAGGCTAGCAGAGACCAATGTGACAGATGCCAAGAAGATCGTGAAGAGGCTTGGCGGGAGCAAGCTCAGGAACATCTTCCATGGCATCTGGAGTCTGCAAAAAGCTTGACGACGACAAGCACCAGCTCACAACTAGTACTACTGTTCGTATGGTTTAGCTAACATACATTTTCGCCTCATGTTTTTTGTAACTGTGAATGGACGAATCACTCCACTAGTGTATTCTACCACTCGATGGATTCTTACTTCTCAGAGAACTCGTTCATCCTCACCTCAACCTTTGTGGATACTAGCTCATCTCATCTGTGTCAAATAAAAGTATAAAAATCCATTCAAGAAAGTAATTTCACGCAGTGAGTAGCATATGCAATTCTACATCAGTGCGTCACAAACAATATTTATTCCCTTTTCTATTATACATTAGATGACGATTTCATGAGCATATTCCCTGCAATATGATTTGAGGAGGGGCAGGATGGGTCATGAGCTCCATTGATGATGGGAAACCGAAACACTGGATGCAGGATGGCGAACTCGATTGATCACTCAGAGCTTGCACAATTGCAGTTGTAGGGTCGACTCGGCGTTATGATCTTTTGCAGTACCACTGGGCACAGTGCCGATGCGTTATGATCGCAATAAGCTGGCCGCTTTCTTCACCCAACATGTGGATATAGTTATTGCTTTCTTCCAGTTACTCCTAGCAAAGCTATGAACGATCGATCGATCGATCGGCATCTTATCGATGGCCTCCTTCTCTGACGAAACTCCATTGTCATGCTCCTGAACTGCAGCTTGTTACTGTACCTGTTGCTATCTTGCTGGGCTGTTCCTCCTTGCCGTACTCTGGTCAAAGGAACGCAGTGCAGATTCTCTGCCTGATCTTGGAAGATGCTGCAATCCTGCAATTCTGCAAGGCTGATGTAGTCATTTTCTATTTTTCCTTTATGCTGGCAATGGCAGAGAAACTGACGTAGTGAAGTGAAAGATCTTCAGTTCTCTTCAGAATCTGAACTGTTCCAGACTTCCAGAATTTTAGATTTGTCTAAGTAAGACAAGTAACCAATCCTTCTTTTAGGGTCTCAGTAGTATTTGCGTTTCTCATAGTTCGCTGTCAGGGACTAACTGAACGGATGAGACACACTTAAGTACGTACTTATCCATATTATTGGTATGATCACTGCATTTCTTGGATCCTGTCCCCCTCTGAACCGAACATGTCAACTAGAAAGCACCGTTGTGGCATTCACTTGCTTCAAGCTTCGGACAAGATCGCTCAGCATGATGGACGTGAGCTGAGACAGCAGCTGCCCAACCTCTTTAATCTTTTATCACATCGCTTCTGACATTATAGTGTTTGTGTGGCTTCTGACACGCGTACCTAATTAACAGTTAGCAGGTCTCGTGACAGTAGAGTGATAGACTAATGAAGCAACGAAACACGGCACATTTTTGTAGCCAAGACTCTTTTTTCCCCTTTTTTTTTGACTAGCTAGTTCGTTGTTCATCAGTCGGATGAGCCAACTTTTTCAAGCAGACAACACAAGGTAAGCTGCCTTTTTATGCAGCCAACGCTAAGCAAAACACAGAGGTTTAGCCTGTAACAATGGGAACATCCTTGGTGAATGCTAATGGTAAACTAGACTGTCTTGTACTTTTCCATTGCCTCGTCAGTTGCATTGTGGCTTTGGTCCTGATGATAAGCAAGATGTCTCCCAAGGAAACATAGGGGCCTTTTCTCAAGCAAGCAAAATTGTTTGTTTAGAACGTCAATGCAGGATTATCGTATGTGTTTTATGTATATACTAACCACAAAAATGTCCTGGAAGACCGTGAGCTGATTGTTGAGTTAGGTTGCCTACCTCATTGTCAAAGTTATCTACTTTTTTTTAGAACTCAAAGTTGTACTGGAGTGTTTATTTTTCTTCTCTTGTCTTCTGTTTATGTGTGGACTTGACGACCTCAACAAATACGATAATGCAGAAGTCAGCGGTAGTTAGGCATTTGAGCTAAGAAAATCTACCAGGTGTTTAACCACCTAAAAAAATAAAAGTACTGTTGCACCGCAACTGCAAAAGAATAATAGTAAATACTTTTCGATTACTAACAGCAGAATAGGCGTTTGTTGTCCAACGGTTAGGATAATTGCCTTCCGAGCAATAGAACCAGACCCGGGTTCGACTGCCGCCAAACGCAGCTTTACAATTATTTTGGCGAATGGGCTGAAAGCATTCTTATTTTTGGCAAAAAGGGCTGGCATTTCAGCCCATCCAAACGAGGTCTGAGTAGTCCACATCAACCTTGTCAGCTGAGATGGGCCAAAGATCAAAACCGTGAGATGTCTGGTCTTCTAGATGATGTTGCCCACTTGGGCTCGCAACATCTGGGCATCTTCTGCTCTCATTTCTTTCTTTTTGTCAGTTTTCATCACCAACTATTCAACTGCTTATCTTTCTTCGTAGTCTCTCATTAGCCGTCTTCTTACTGTCTGCTATACTGCCTGTACATGTTCGGCCTATTCGTAATTTTTTCTTTTTCTAAAAAACAGTACAAACATTACATATATGCGTATACTCATCCTTATAAATATATACATATACACTCTAACAGACTGGACCATGTTTGATGCTAAAATGATATGATCACCTCATGGGCATTCCGTGCATCATGCACGTCTCACTCCCACCCAAAAGTGCAATATGGACAAGATTTGCAGGTGGCCTAACCACTCACGTGGAATCCAATATTCCCATTCACTCGGAAAGACGAACAATTTTCTTTCAGAACGCGAAATGGTGATAAACAATTTTCTTTCAGAACGCGAAATGGTGATAAACTGACAACCGACCAGCCACTATAGCACTACTTAAGCCGCGTTCGTCAGTTCGTGTCCTTGCTTCCTCGTCCAATGCCCTCTGACTGTACAAATGTATGTCATTCTCCTAATCATGAAGAGGAGAAATTCACGTCATTCTCAAATAAACCCTGGCAGGATTCTACATAAACATGATTACGGCTAGGCAGGATTCTACATAAACATGATTACGGCTAGGCAGGATTCTACATAAACATGATTACGGCTAGGCAGGATTCTACAAAAACATGATTATGACTAGGAAGGCACTGAAACATAATTAGAAAATAATAATTCTGGCTGGGGACTGTGGGAGGAATCAGCCACAGAATATGGTTATTTACCAACCCACAAGCCCCCAACTCTCTCAAGAAAATCAAAGTGTTTAGCTACTCCCAGTGAGTGCCCTGTTTTGCACATGTCAATTCCAGTAGATTAACAATCAGGTTTTTCTACATACTACTTATTTTTACGATTCTTGACTTGTGCTTGATTTTTTGTCTTATAAAAAATTACATAATTAATATTTATTTTATTGTAAGTTGGTTTATCATTAAAAATATACTTTAAGCATGATTTATATTTTTTTTATAATTACACAATATTTTTTTATAAGATAAATAATCGTAAAAAAACAACGGTATTATTTATTAAAAATCGGAGAGATTACTTTATTCACCTTACTGCATGACGCTGCTTCATTGGCCGGAGTCGCTCTCCTCGATGTGATCAGAACGGAATCTGCTTGACTCGATCGCACCGTCTTCTCCAATCTGCAGCCGCACGAGGGCTAGCTCTCTCGCTGGCTGTGATTTTTGTTATGTTTCTGGATCGATGCGAGTGACAGAGATATGCACGCGCACGGTAACTACTGGTATTAGTATACTCTATTCTTACGGTGGATGTGTTTTTTACTTGGTGGCACTAGCTGTGATCTCTTTGCATGAGTATCGACAGTAGAAAAAAATGACAGTTTAACAGCTGAAATCAGCAACCTGCCGATACGTGCCCGACTTCCTCTTGACTTCCATGTACTTCCCGAAGGAAGAAAAATTACATTGCTGTCAGCAGCTGGTAGATCTGGTCTTGTTTCTGAATTTTATTCTGAAGAACTGACTTCAAGGATATTTCGCAGCGGGAGTGTTGACTGGAACGACTCATCTGGGAGGAAGACTGGAGTAAAGATTTCGTCACTAGATGGGGTTAGTTTAATTTCCATTGGGTAAACACGGCACCGGTGCACGTCTCAAAAGAAAGTACAGCTACGTACAACTTTCTTGCCACTTGACCACAGCTTCGGCTCTTCGAGCATTCCAAGGTGTAAGGATAGAACAGTAGTTTTGTTTATCTCTTCTCACGTCGTAGGCGTCGTAGGACTTCCTTTATTTTATTATTTTAAAATACAAGTATTTTTAGTTTTTAAAAGTGAAAGCTATGAAAAAAAGATTAAATTACTTCGTTTCACTTTCCAAGTATTTTATTGGTTAAAAATTTATAAATTTTAGTACATAAGAATCAATGTAGATATGCTTATATTTTTAAAAAGGATAGAGTATATATTTAGCATAGCACGAGGTTTCGTCTCAACAGCTACTGCTCTTAGCAAAAAAGTTCATTCGGATCCTGTAAAAAACTGAACATTGGGACTATTCTGGTGTGAAAATCACACGGAGAAATTTCCGCGTTCCCGTCTTGCAGACAGCCGCGCCTGCGCACAAGCTGCCGCTTTCTGCCAAACCCGAACTTGACTTGTGCTACCGCGCTACCGGAGACGCTTCAAACGAGGCTGCCCGTGGGGACCCAGCAACGAAAACCGATCTCGCCCAATCCGCACATTTTTCTCTCCACGAGCGACCTCGAGTCAGCAACAACGAACACATCGGCCACTCGTACGTCGTCCGCTACGCTGCGCCTGCGCTGACTCGTCGTGGGTCGCAGTGCGAAGGACATGCGCGGTTTTGACCCCGAGCGCCGCTGTCCAGCTGGAGTGGTGGAGTGGGCCCATCTAGTACGTGAAACAGTGCGCGAGTCGTTGTCGCGGAGACGTACTGGCGCATGGAATCATGGATGCGTGCGTGCGTGCTCCGGTCGCGGGCATGCTCTGCGCCTCCGCCCATCCCCGTCCAAGTTGATGCACCGGACAAGCACAAGCGAAGGGACTGACAGGCCGGCATGCCCGACTTGTTATAATAGCTTTGACCTGCACATTTCAACTCATCGTAGCATTGACGACGCGTTTTACAATACTACTCCGTAGTTTTGTATAGTTACTTGGTAGAAAGCACGACACTTTGAATTAAGGCACTGTTTGGATATTAAAGAAGAATGGAACATTTAAGGCTGTCTCCAGAGAAAAGTCTGAATTACATTATCGTGTGGTTGTTCGTGCCGATTCTCGCACGCTATCACAAACACGCCGACACCTGTGAGATATGTTTCTTCAATGCAGGTCAATTGGTTTTTTTTTATGGCTCGAGGTACGTGCACTGGGGTCCGTGAGGTTCGCTCAGCTTCAACGCGACAGTACAGGTGTAGGCGTGCCAATCAATTTAACCATACAATTGATAAGAATGTGAGACGAACAAATTAGACGAACGATGTACCGATACGAGCTCTCGCTATTGGCTGACCGCCAATAAGATTGAAGTAGTCATCGGCCGCGCCTAGATGGCTCCTGCTATTGGCTGGTCACCTATAGAGATCAGGACGCTATTCCATCGGCTAGAAATCCAATGAAGGCATAGACAGATGTCAACGAAAGATATGATGGCTTCGAGTGTGGTGAAAGCGAGATTCTAATCCATCGGCCACAGAGCCGATGGAGGCATCGAAGGTTATTTAAAGCAAAGCGCTTAGAATCCCTCCTGATAGTCGGCGAAAGATGTAGCGGTCGTTCATCGGCTGGAAAACCGATGAAGACATATGTGAAGTGGTAAGGAATCGTATAAAAAGATACACTAGCTATAAAACCGATGTCTCTCTGGATATGGCATAGACAAAGCGAATCCATCGGTTAGCTGAGCCGATAAGATAACGTCTTTCTAAAGATAAGCGCGTATCGGCTGGAAGCCCGATGCACTTAAAGTGGCTCTCAAGGAGAGTCTTTGAAGACTGATGCGTATCGGTGGAGGAGCCAATACGCTGGGCATGGTGCTCAATGTATAGATAATTCATCAGTTAACACTCCGATCAAACGTCGTATAGAGACCTATAGACCTAAAGCTCAATCTATCATCGGCAATCTCGTAGGTTGAACCTAATTGATGCAACACGAGGCCAACAATAGCGGAGAGAGCTTGATAGGCCGATATACCCTGTACGGACGTGATGTGATACATCCGATTGGTTTAAGAGGTCGAACCTAAATGATACAGCCTTAAACAGAGTAAGACATATCGGTATAGTGGCGGGACTTACCCCTTCGTCGGAGATTGAAATTAACCGATGTAGCCCCGCATTGAGAGCCAGACCCCGCCGGTAAAAACCTAGATAAACTAAGGTGTCGATGCGTCGAAATAGTATTGATTGAAAGATGTGTTGATGATTTACAAGTATGCAGGGGGTCTATATTTATACCCTGGCATTATAGAGTCCGACACAGTTACAACAACCATCGGACGTTATCTCCTAAAAATATAAAAGAAAAATATCTCTAAGGAAGTTAACTAAACTAACTAAACATTTCTATCTATATAAGATACGATTTATATAGATAAAATAACCTACCATGAGTGCCACGACTCCTCTTCAAACTTGGATTCATTTCGATAATTTTCTATTCTTGTACCGAATCTCTCCTTGCTTCATCCGATCGGCTTCCTCCCTGTAGCAACCGGACTCTTCTTTTACTTCAGCCGATCTTTTTTCTAACTTTCCTTGGGCTTTCCAAAATTTGGCATTAACAGTGGTTATATTTTACACTCTCAACTATTTACACCGGACGAATAAACCTCCTACCTTAATTTAAAGTGGTTGTAGTATACATGGCGTATACATGGTATCAACATGACAATCCAATTAAAAAAATAAAAATATATAGGATTCACTTGTCATTCTCTCACTCTCTCTATCTTTATTCCTTTATCGGTGTTGGAGGACGCTATGGGCATGATGGAAAGGGCAAGTGATGGTGAGGAAAGCACTATGAGTGTGACGCGATAGGAAGGGAACTACAGGTGATGGGAGAGAATGTGTTATAGCGTGATGCACAGTGAAAAGAAGGTGCTAGAGGCGGTGGGCGACGATGAGGAGGACACTCTTTGGGAAGGGCATTGGAGGCGATGGCTAGCGGCATAGCTTAAGCTTTTCTCAGGAAGAGTGCTAGAGTCAGCGGCTCATTGGTCTTGCTCACTGAAGCTCGAGCTTGCCCTAGGAGGTCCACCGTTGTCGTTGTCTTCTCCGCTAGGACCACCATCAGGATAGTCATGTGAGTGGATTTGGTGGCATCTTGACCTCCTTCCTAACCTCCGCTGCACATCGCCTTCCTTCCCAACCTCTGCCCGTTGCCCTTTCCATCTTTCCAAAGGTAGGTGGTCATCTCATGTCTTTTCCTAAACCTCCACCACTTCTTCCTCTCTACCTCTGATCTCAATGGCCTCCGATGGAAGGAGGCTGTAGAAGTCGCGCTAGAGGAGGTGGCCATCGTCATGTGTCTCCTCCTTAGCCTCCGACACAAGGAGGCTATAGGGCTCGAGCTCGAGGAGGCAGCCACTAGCGTGTGTCTCCTTCTTTGTCTCTGATGCGAGGAAGCAGTAGGTAAGATATCATCGGGGCTTCTTTTTGAGCGGCCAAGCAAGCGCATGTGGAGGGAGAGCAGGGAAGTTCTTGTTGTGCTGAGGCGGAGGAGGCTTGGCTTGTGAGCTCGACGGGCCAGCTGCTACTGCATGCTTTAGCAAGGTGAGAGAGAAGAGAGAGGGTAAGAATTGAGGAAGGAGAGCCTGTGGTCCCTATATTTTTTATTTTTTATGCTGACTATATTATTACATATGTGTTACATAAGATTAAAACCGTTGAAGATAATTCATCTATCTAAATTATGGTGTAAAATATTTAGTATTTAAATTTATAAAACAATTATATCGCTCGTTTAGAGGGGATTTTGGACTTTTTATTTGGTTAATAGGTCCCAGTTTCGGCCACTCGAGAGTCGACAGTAAGCCAGTACTTTCCCACCGTGATCGATCGGGGCCGTTGTGAAATTGCAACTGCAGCTCAATGAAGCTGCTCCAGCTAAATCGGCAATGGCAAAGTAGCCGGCTAGCTAGCCGCATGGACTGAACTACTAGTACAGTATGCAACAGTATCCGATTGGGGCCCGGGTGCTAGCTTAACTTGCTGCAGCCAAAGCTTTTAACGACATAACGAGGTTGCGCCTATGAGCCATGCATTGACCATACGCTAGCGACCAAGCTATCGTAAGTACGAAGCCACCGACGTCTGGGCCCATGCTACTCCCGTCTCCCGCAAGCGGTAGCGGTAGAGAGAGCGACTTGTCCTCCTCACGCCGGCCGCGCGCGCGCGTCGACGCTGACGCTGACGCGAGTCCGCGATCGCAGCGACGTCCGCGCCGCGCCCGCATCGTCCTGCTTCTTTTGACTCCGCGAACTACCCCATCAACAGTAGTGTGGGTTCACGGCGGCACGGGCTCTACGCTGTCTCGCCGATGGATTATTATTCTAGGGTGTTTTGACATGTTTGACACGGAAACGATACGATTATGCGGTAATTAGCGAGCAAAATTGTTCCCGCGACGGAGCAGATGTGTGTACACATGATAGTTGAAGCAAACGTACGTACGACGTGCTGCGCGCACAGGATTTCCACGAGAATTTTCCGAGACAGCGACCGTATTTTTTACGGGTGCGATTCACCGTATGTACAGATATACGATGAAGTGTTGTCATCTTTGCTTTTATTCTCCTCTCTTATTTTATTGCAGCTATGTCCCTCTCGGTCGATTCACGGACACGAGTGTACCTCAACAGCCTTGTCGTTGAGTTTGTAACCTACTTCAATGTGTTCGATTAATCTAATAAACTCGGCCGGTGGATTTTTCAGGCGAAATAAAAAATTGTTGCTGTTGCACAGCGACGCATGATGTAGCTAGCTGTCCGATGGGTTTGAGCATCGCCCAGGCCAACTGCACATGCTGTTTTTGTCCTATAGCGACGCGTCATGCGTGCCTAAGCGTGCATTGCGTGCATACGCAAGCGTTAATTCGGTGATGCAAACCTGAGCATTGAAACTTGTCTGTCATTAATTGCGTCATCTCATCGCACCATTTCATCCTAGGTTTCCTCATCAATCGCATAAAAGGCCAATTTTGCAACGTGCTAATTGACCAACTTGCCCATCAGCACATATCTCTTTGTTTCTTTTCTGAAAAAAGGCCTGTGTAACGCCATAACTATTAGCTGCTAAAAATCACCATGAGAGGTATCAGGTTATTCCAGATGATCGTACAGATATTAATTGACAAAACAGGCAAAACATTAGCTGTGTTTAGAGGAGGGGTTGAGAACATCTCCCCGTGTATATATAAAAAAAGATAACTTATTAGAGTTAAAAAACTTAAAAATAAATTAATATAATTTTTATAGTAACTTTTTTATTAATTTTTTTAAAATATTGATTAATTTACGTATAGGGAGGAAGAGAACCGAGAGCGAACACACCCAAGCGTTGACCGACATTATCTGCCCACGGGTGTATTTACGGCCAGATCATCTCCATAGTGCCGGAGGGGTGCGCACGCAGAAATTCTTGCACCAGATTGACCGGTCGGCGTCTGATTCGTGGGCGAGTCCGCTGATACTGATCTACCCCGTTCGTAGCGTACACTGGACTGGAGATGTACCCATGCTACTAACACAACAAAGTATTAAGGTCGGTCTAATTAATCACCTTTGCCACTTCCGGATAACGCTGACAGCCATTGCTGGCGTGTCTACACATCCCAAACGGACGGCGATCGATCGTTGCCCATCAACGGAAAAGCAGCAGGGCGTTCACATGAAACGGCCTCTCTTTCCAGGAAGCAGAGGCTGGTGGATCGCGGGTAAAGAGAGAGAGACAGAGAGAGTAATCCACAGCCACAATTAATATCGGAACGATTTTCCTTCTAAAAAATACTCGGAACAGACTGTAACGTTGTGCGGAGTTTTTCGATTCACCCCCTGGAATTTTGAGTTTTTACAACACAGTCCGGACCCCTCCCCGGCCTTTATATTTCCCGCCGCCCAGCCTCTCCAAGCTCACCATTCGCTTCTGTGTTTGTACACACACTCGTCTCTGGTCTCCCTCTGCTCTCTCCTCGTCACAGAGGTTTGTTCTTTTAGCTCTTGATCTCTTGAGATTTGTACGCCGACGGTGAGGTGGTGGTGTGGTCATCGCAATGGCCGGCGGTGTGGTGGTGAACAACGGAGGGGGGAAGGACTACCCCGGGAAGCTCACCATGTTCGTGCTCTTTGCCTGCATCGTCGCCGCCACCGGCGGCCTCATCTTCGGATATGATATCGGCATCTCCGGTGAGTTCTTGTCCGGCCTGTTGCTCTACTTCTCTATGATCTTTTCATTATGGCTGATCAAGAGAGAAATAAAATAATTAGCCATTCTGGCGTTTGAAACCCAGAGTCATTCTCTTCGGCCACCGTGCACCTACCGCCATGTCGGGAGTTTCAATGCATAAATATTTAAAAATCTTGCACGCGTAGAAACTAAACCACGATATTCCCTTCCTCTTTTCTTCATTCCACTTGCGAGATTCTTGCGAAACCGAGAATAATTTTTCCATGTCCCCGTCATTTTTGCAATCTTTATTCCATTCTATTATATTCTTTCATAGTTTCATAATCACCAATCGTTACGCAGTAAGAATTTTAAAACGAAATTTAAAACCGATGTTTTTTTTCTTGTTTGGGATTCAGGGGGTGTGACGTCGATGAACCCGTTCCTGATGAAGTTCTTCCCGTCGGTGTACCGGAAGGAGCAGGCGGCGGAGAAGAACCAGAGCAACCAGTACTGCAAGTTCGACAGCCCGCTGCTGACCATGTTCACCTCGTCGCTCTACCTCGCCGCGCTCATCGCCTCCTTCTTCGCGTCCACCGTCACGCGCGTCGCCGGCCGCAAGTGGTCCATGTTCGGCGGCGGCGTCACCTTCCTCGTCGGCGCCGCTCTCAACGGCGCCGCCAAGAACGTGCTCATGCTCATCCTCGGCCGCGTCCTCCTTGGTGTCGGCGTCGGTTTCGCCAACCAGGTACACTGCTGCTACCGTACAAAATGCTGCCGTCATCATCAGTGCAGTGCTGTTCTTCGCATTGACTTAGCGCTGACCTGATGCGTGCCCATTCGTAGTCAAGATTTTTCTGCTACTTGATTCTTGGAGATACATAGGGGTTGCTGTCGCGAATGAAGTGTAAAAGATTTCTCTAACTGGAGCCAACAAGTTCTGGCCTTTCAAAAATTTTCTGAAATTTCCTCGCAAAAAATGCTGAAATTTGAGCCATTTTACCAGAATTCACTGATGCTAGTTAATACTGCTAGAGTAATAATATCTTCGAATGTGAAATTTTTTACTGACGATTTTTGTCGGTGTGATGAACAGTCGGTGCCGCTGTACCTGTCGGAGATGGCGCCGGCGAGGCTGCGCGGGATGCTCAACATCGGGTTTCAGCTAATGATCACGATCGGCATCCTGTGCGCGAACCTGATCAATTACGGCACGGCCAAGATCAAGGGCGGGTGGGGGTGGCGCGTGAGCCTGGCGCTGGCGGCGGTGCCGGCGGCGATCATCGCCGTGGGCGCGCTCTTCCTCCCTGACACGCCCAACTCCCTCATCGACCGCGGCCACAGCGACGCCGCCAAGCGCATGCTCCGCCGCGTGCGCGGCACTGACGACATCGAAGAGGAGTACAACGACCTGGTGGCCGCCAGCGAGGAGTCCAAGCTCGTGGCGCACCCATGGCGGAACATCCTCCAGCGCCGGTACAGGCCGCAGCTCACCATGGCCATCGCCATTCCGCTCTTCCAGCAGCTCACGGGGATCAACGTCATCATGTTCTACGCGCCGGTGCTGTTCAAGACGCTCGGCTTCGCCGACGACGCGTCCCTCATGTCCGCCGTGATCACCGGCCTCGTCAACGTCTTCGCCACCTTCGTGTCCATCGTCACCGTGGACCGCCTCGGCCGCCGCAAGCTGTTCCTCCAGGGTGGCACCCAGATGCTCGCCTGCCAGATCGTCGTCGGCAGCCTCATTGGCGCCAAGTTCGGGTTCTCCGGCGTCGCCGACATCCCCAAGGCGTACGCGGCGTTCGTGGTGCTCTTCATCTGCGCCTACGTCGCCGGCTTCGCCTGGTCGTGGGGGCCCCTCGGCTGGCTCGTCCCTAGCGAGATCTTCCCGCTGGAAATCAGGTCGGCCGGGCAGAGCATCAACGTGTCGGTGAACATGCTCTTCACCTTCATCATCGCGCAGGCGTTCCTCCCCATGCTCTGCCGCTTCAAGTTCATCCTCTTCTTCTTCTTCGGCGCGTGGGTGGTGATCATGACGCTGTTCGTCGCCTTCTTCCTGCCGGAGACCAAGAACGTGCCCATCGAGGAGATGGTGCTCGTCTGGAAGGCGCACTGGTACTGGGGCAGGTTCATCCGCGACGAGGACGTGCACGTCGGCGCCGACGTCGAGATGCCTGCCGCCGCCAACCGCAACGGAATGGTCGACCCGGCCAAGCTCACCAACTGATGACCTCAGCACGTCGGTCGCTGACGTCGTTTCAAATAAGCTACCAATAAAAATCTTTTATTTCTTTTCCATTTTTCTGTATTATATGCCAGTTGTCTTAGTACTAGGACGATGACGACAAAACAGTCACTAGTCTCTCTCTTTTCGTTTTCTTTTCATTTTAAAGTTCCGGTTTAATTTCTCTGTGCCGGATTGTTTGGATCAAATATGGATATAAATGCAAGTTTCAACAAATTCTAGTCTCTGTGCGTGAGTATATTTCATGATGTGTTCACGAACCAAGCAGCATTTGATCAATCCATCGAGCCCGCAACATGACAAGCAACCTTGCATACGTTTTTTTTGCTTTCTTGACGAAGAACAGTACGCACGTCAGTGCCTGCGACAATCAGCACAACGCATGTCCACACCACACCACACAATCACAAAGCGGCATCAACGTAACTCACGTAAGCAGCTAATGACACAAAGCGGCATCAACAGTGTTCTTGCTCTGTTTTCTCTTCCACCGGCGGGCGTGATCAGCAGCGGATCACATGGAATCCGCAGGTTTTCCAGCCACATTTCGCGTAATAGTCCTTCACGCCGCACGTCAACGTGCGTCCTGCTGTACTGGTGTCGCCGAGGATCGTCGCCGCGCGCGGGCGGCCAGGGTGCCGCGCTCGCACGGCATTTCGTCCCTTGCCACCAACTTTATACGCATTATCCACTCCATTAACTGGTACCGCTGTTGCTCTGCGCGATGCTTTCTTCTGGAACTTCTTCTACCTTGTTGTTGCAAAGGCGAATCTTGATCCAGAAAGGGGAGGTCTCTTCGAGTAGATTGTAAACGAAGGTAGTAGTAATAAATAGTTCCCCTACACCTGTCAGGTTGTCACGTAGTTTAAGTATAAAACCTTTCTGTATGTTCTTATCCACTGCTGTATAACAGGCCAATTGGGGCAGACACATCACAGAAACCGGGAGCAAGAAGAGCGTGTGAGAAATAACTAAAAGCAAGGCAGTACACAAACTTCGACAGTGCAATTCGTACGAGGAGACTCGTGTTAGGCCAAAAATCTCCTTTTCCACCAAAAGGCAACAGCGTCACACACGACAGATCGACGCAGCACCAAATCTCTCACGTGTTCGCATCCGCGAAAAGCTAAGAGAAAGAGATCAGCGAAAAGCCCAGATCATTAAGGCCATGCAACGCAGCCACCAACCCAAACATTGTGCAGAGTGCAGTAGTAGCAGCTGCGTGACTATTCTCCACTGTAGCGAGCATTGTGCCGTCTCGAGAAGGAAAAGGCGCCTCCTCGATCGATCCGGATGGATTAGTGCAAATTAATTGCGCGCGGCCGCGAATGCGTGACGCCAATCCAAAGCAAAAGAAGAGAAAGGTGGTGGGTTGTTGTTGGACGGAAGAACGTCCTGTTTTTTTAATTAAGATATATACATATTTATTTATTTATTTTTATTAGTATGTTTTTAAACTATTAAATCGTGTGTTTATGTGAAAACTTTTAAAGTTGTTTTAAATATTAAATAAATATTTTTTTAAGTTTATAATAATTAAAACTCACGCTATTTACTATTTTGCTTGCGCTAACTTAAACTTCGTCTGAGTCACTCAGGTTTGAACACCACCTTTGTGGGTGTGATCCGGATTAATTTTTGGATAATCCTCGTGCTTTTCTCTCCGGCCGACGTGTAAAGTAAAGTCACGTAATTTATTACTGCCGCACCCGCCGGAGATTTGGACTTGCGTTATAGGGAGGTTGCAAGTGCTTTGACTTGGAGAATTTTCACCCACAGGTCTTGGAGGTTACACGTGACACGGCCCGATTCGGAGCGACCGACCACGCAGCGCGTCGCATTGTATGTTTCCACATCGATCACGGCTGCGTTATCCACAAATCCACACACCAAATCTATGTCCATGCCTTTGATCTCGTGTTGGTTTTGACCGATACGATGAATTGAACAGCGTCACAACAAAGAAAGATTCGATGAAGCCTCTCGATCCGTCGATCTCTTTTTGGTGGATGCATGGCCTGCCCGATGTTGAGCTTTCCCTACAGCGTACGATAACTACAGTTCTTGCATATACGGATCACCAAGGCAACAACCTCTACCGAAAACTACTTTGAGTTTAGAAACGATTAAGAAGGCCATCTGATCCATGAGATAATAGTAATCACTCGAGTAAACGTACACTCATTTATTACATATCAACTAAATATTTATATATTTAAACAAAATATTAACAAGATATATATGTGTAATATATTACCCTACAAACATGCAAATTTAAATTTAAATTCTGTAAATGGTAAAAAAAACAAATTAAATTATAACCAGTATACAAATATTAATAGTTAAGTTTATTTTTTTTATAATTTGTAGAAGTCAAATTTAAACTTGCATAGTAATATATTGTATACTAATTTAACTTATTGATTTTTTTAAAAAATCTTTAATAATTACTCAAGTGATTAAAATAATTTTTCCATATGATCAATGTGAATCATCTAAAATAATTCGACCTGATCCATGTGAAATGCTTAACTCGTCTATTTTCTGTAGTGGATTACCGAGACGGAAACCCAATAATTAACCCAGGGTTAATATGTTTCTGTTGACGCGACGAAATAGTCCCATATCCGCGTCTATGCATTACATGCACCAAGTGTCGGGAGGTCTGGTTAGCGTCAGGTCCTTAAACGAGATTCAGAGCATGTCTGTCAGTCTATTTGACCTGAGTTTGCCGAGAGAGAAAAAATAAATCAATGAGCTATTGACTGATATGGCTCGAGCTATCGATTGAAATTAAAAAGAATATATAGCCTATAGAGATTAGTTGCTCCCAGTTACTAATTTTATTAAATATAATTTTAATAGATCGGATTAAATCGAGATATTATAATATTGTAGCTAAAAAAATTTAGTTACGATTTATAAAAAAATAAATATGATATAAAAAGTATATTTGATAGTGATTCGATAGTAAAAGCACATTATAAAAATAATCTATCGACTGGTATTTCGATGAACACTGAATAAGACCTATTATGAAGATTTATCTTAATAGAAGTAATCCAGAAACTAATCAAGACAGTGTAAGATTGAAAATAAGATAAAATTAGTAAGCATGACAGCATGTTAGATATATTAGATTGAACTAAGATTGAATCGATGTAGACTTAAACAAAATCAAATGTTTCAAGATACTAGTAAACATATAAACTTAGCTAAGATATTAAACTGAACTAGAAATGTCTTAACCAAGCTAATACGTTTGCTATATGGTAAGACTTATCTCTTTCTAGTGATACAGTCCAATCCAAAGCAAGATCTTGTTGAAAACTATGTTACTTCTCCCTTAGAGATCTTAGTAGCTGCCTTAGACTAAGTGTTACGTTTTTTTGAGAGTTTGAAAACCAAACTAATTTCTACAGTTGAACTTGGTGAGACAAGGGATTAAAAGATATTTGGCTCTTTAGAGCTTCTCAACAGAGACATAAGATCATTTGATCTGAATTTCGGTGAAAAATTATTTTGTCTCCTAGATCTCTTTTACCTTTTATATTCATTGTGATTTTGTTACCTTTCTTCCTCCACAACCCATAGGGTTCGTCTCCTTTATATGTCTCTTAGATATTTTAAAGGAGGTCTAAAATCTTCGGACTATATTATCAGAGACTCTAGACTAGTTTCTCTGTTTGCTAGAAAGATAGGTCTAGATATTCCAAATTTTAGGATCGAAAGACTCTGGAGAGAAGTTTAATTTTCGCCGTGCATTTTAGATTTAAAAGTTTGTATATTCACTTCTCTTTGTGTGACTCAAGATCATTTCACTAAGAACATTTCCACTGTTCCTATTCTAAGTATGCATTTTGGTCGTCTTTCTGGGATCATTTTTGTGAAAAAAAGCTAAGGGCTAGGGAGATCCTAAGGATCTAGTTAAGAAAGGTTTCCTAATAAAGTAATAACATACACAACGCAGACACAATTCACATAACATATATTCCATTAACATTTTAGTTGAATAGAGTTAATGAGAACATTGTCACAGGTTAACAGTACATTAAAAGGATGGCCATTGGCCACTCCTACCAAGTATCAGGCTAGCTATTCTATCTCCTCGTGTTTCAAATAGTCTTCCGTGTTGTGTTACTTATCGCATTATTTATATTATATTTATGTTTTGTATGTAACGTGCAAACCTCCCAATAACCTTATAATATTTTTGATATTATTATGTAAATAATATTCGTGTATAAACCCAGTCCTCTAATCAGTAGTGTAATATTTTTTTAGTTTTAACGCTAGGTTCTCACATAATTCAGTTATCTTAATTATTTTTTCTACGTACTTATAATTTTTTTACAATTAAATATCTAAATAGAAATAAATTTATTTAAAATCTCTTTTTTATTTGAACATCTATACGGTAGGAATAAAAACACTCTAACAAAGGGGCGGCAAAAGGTCTGACTGTAAAATTGATGGCCCTCCTCCCCTCCTACGGACGAGCCTGCAAATGGCCCTAAGAGCGAAAAACGCCAAAAAAAGACGTCAAGAGGGTGCATGTAAAAATAGCAAGCCCCCTCCACCCTCACTTGTCCTGCTATGGTATTTTATAGACAGTCTCTATCGCACGAAAAAATGTCCTCAGCTAGCACAGCAAGGGACTGTCTATAATTTTTTTAAGTTAATGAGGTCAATGAAATTTTGCCATATTAGATTTCATGTCTTTTGTGATGATTTTTTTGGAAGTTGGGTATAGATATGTAAATTTTTTTAAAAAAATTTATAAATATTTTAATAAAAAATATAAATAAAAAATAGAACGACCCAGTATCGCGTCGCAGATTAGGCAACGAATTCGTTACACTCGGTCGGGCCTGCCGGCCCAGCAGTCAGGGGCACGGTTTTGTGTCTTCAGGTAGGCACCGACAGAGATACTGTAAGATATTCAGATAGGACGTCTGTGTACTGTCGGGTGCACGGCCGTAGTCGCCACCGCTCGCGAATGCGATCGGGCACGAAAGACAAGCTTGGCGCGACATCGATGATCGATCGATAGATCGTCGTCTCAGCAGTCAGACTGTCAATACATCGCAATTCTTAACCGTTGTGATCCTGTAATTAGCATGGGAACCCCACAGCATCGTGGATTATTCACCGAACCGATGGATCAGTCCCCGAGCGACACCGTTCTCAGCGAACCGGCCGAAAGTGCGTCCGGTCGTCTCCACTTCGTGCCGTGATCAATGGATTCCAGTTTGCAGCAGGCAAGCGAAAGTGCGTCCTTTATCATTGCATTATGGAATTATTCTTTTGCCAAATAAGAAGAAGCCAACATGGTCATCGTGCAGGGTATTATTATTAAGGGTATTATTAGAGCAACGCACGTCATCAAGATCGCGCTGGAAGACAGCTAAAACAAAAGAAGAACTTGAATAATGCAAAGTCAATACATACAAAAGTAGAAGAAAAACAAATCAAAGAGGCTAGCTACAGGTAGTTATAGCGCACACATAACCTGAGGCCGGAGAGATTGGCGAGCGAGACAGATCATGGCGACGTACGTAGATAGAGGTGCGAGGAGGGGAGAGGTTGCGTGCTGTCCCAGGCTGGTGTCATGTTGCCGTCTCCACCGCCACGTTCCGACGTTCCTTCCCCCTTTCACCCACCCAACGACCACCACACCCTACAGCTACTTATCTTGCCCGCCACACACTACACCAGCTTAGCTAGCTAGCTACCTCCTCAACGGTTCATAATTCATTCCCTTCACGGCTAAGTTCCCAGCTAGTTAGCGATCATCGTGTGTTACAACATGGCGCCGCGGCTGCTGTCGTGTTTTGGGAGGGGCAGCGCGACGGCGTCGGCACCGGAGCCGGAGGAGGTGGCGGCCGCGCCGGGGCCGGTGCTGCTGGAGCTGTTCTGCTCGCAGGGTTGCGGGGCGTCGCCGGAGGCGGACGCCGTGGCGGCGCGGTTGGTGCACGAGGACCAGCAGCAGCGGGCGGCGGGCAGCGAAGGGGAGCACGGCGTGGTGGTGCTGGGGTTCCACGTCGACTACTGGGACTACGGCGGGTGGAAGGACCCGTTCGCGTCCAGCGCGTGGACCGTGCGGCAGAAGGCTTACGTGGAGGCGCTCCAGCTCGACACGCTCTTCACCCCGCAGGCCGTCGTGCAGGGCTGCGCCCACTGCGTCGGTACCGAGCAGGACGCCCTCGCGCAGGCCGTCCGCGACGCGCCCCGCTACCCCGCCCCCGCCATGAAGGTACGTTTGTATACGCGTCATGGACTAGTACAGTAGCACTATAGCTGATTGCCTCAAGCTGCGGTTGATAATGAGACACGCCAACAACGCCGCCGATCATCTTGGCGCTTGCACCGTTGCACATCAACGCATATGCATGTCCTCCATCTCTCGGTGCTGGCTAGGCGTTACGCGCGATTTACGATGTGTGCTTGCATGTGGCCGGATTGGACACGATCGCCGACGCATAATTCGTCAAGGCGCTAGCTAGTGGTGCAAGTGGAGGGATGTTAGCCTGTTAGCCTGTGTCGCGTGCTATTTGTCGTCGCAGGTAAACGCCTAGGTGAACATTGTTACAGCATGGCGTGGTGCTGCAACTCTGGCAAGCTGGCCCAGTCCAGTGTTAAATTGGTTCGGCAAAACGTAGGTCAAAAGTTCGCCGTACAACTGCGTGCATGTGATGCTTCATTGCATCTGTTCTGTTCAAGAGATCCAGCCATTCAGGATCCCGATCGATCTAACTGCACTGACATTAAACCGTTGGAGTAGATCTCATCGGTACTACTAATTCAGATGAGCATTATTTTTTTAATCTAGCCTGTGCACCCACAACTTAATTGATTAGAATTGTCGAGATGGTATGTCACGGTCAGAATAACGTATCCGTGAAACAAACGTGCTCATGATGTAGAATTGATTAAAATACTTGGATAAGAAGCAAGCAATTAAGCTCGTCACTGTGATCTGCTTTGCATCTTGCACCGACAATTGCACTGAGTGCAGGTGACGTTCCAGCGGCCAAACCCGAGCACGCTGCAGGCGTCATTCACGGGGACGCTGCGGAACCGGATGGAGGGCGGCGGCGGGAGCGTGCTGGTGGCTTTGTACGAGAGCGGGCTGGTGACGGACTGCGGCCGCGGCGAGAACAAGGGGAAGTCGCTGCTGAACGACCACGTGGTGCGGCGGCTGGAGAAGGTGGCGACTGTGCGCGACGGCGCGTCGGCGAAGAAGGCCGTGTCCGGGTCCGTGCAGTTCCCGCTATGGGACGGGTTCCGCGCCTGCCGCTGCGGCCTCGTCCTCTTCGTCCAGAACGCCGCGCTGCAGGTGCTCAGCGTCCAGCACTTCGACCTGCCCGACAACGTGTGAGTTGTGACGAAGCGGACCAGGGCGCCTGCGTGTACGTGTAATGTAGTAGTGATATTCTTTGTAGAGCATACGCTTGATTGATCGACGTGTTGTATTGTTGATTTGTTGGTGTAAGGGGCTAGACAGTGAGATGGACATCAGATGTTGCAGCCTAGCTTGCAGATGTAATATTTTTCTCTCTTCTTTTACGATGAGATCAACGGTTTGTATGCATATTTGTTGCTGTTGAGAGGTGAGAATGAGACTGCTCGGTTCTTGAGGTTTTCTACTCTGCCGTTGATCCTTTTCTTAGGGCCGTTCATCTGTTATTCTTCTGCGCTAACTGTTGCAACTTGCAACGGTGTGCTTTTGTGGGCGGCAAGAGCATGTGGGCTGTGGGCGTTGGCCGTGGGCCGTGGTCGGAGCATCTGTGTTGGCAATACGACGTGAGCCGTGACCGAGCTACAGTCGCTCCTGCCCAATGGGAAAAGTCCATCTACATCCCTCAACTACGGTCAACTTTAATTCCCATTTCTTAACCATAAAATTAAAATTAGGTATAGAACATACTCTAACTTATAAATCGATGGTTTTCATTGTGGTTTTAGTCTTACGTGATGCTTTGTGTGGTAGTGGCCCACCTAGCATCCTCTTCTTTTTCACTCAAATAAATTTAATAATAAAAAAATATTAGGTGGGATCCTCTTTTGCTAATCACCACGCTGCCTGCAAGACTTGTAGTTGCTGATGCCTTGAGATAGAGCACAGGCTTGCTACCGAAGCGAGCATGCACAAAAGCAGCACGTGGTGATGGTGTCCTCGGCCCATGGCAGAGGAGAGATGAGTGGTTGCTAGCTGTTGTTGCTGGGTCCCTACCCCACGGCAGTAGAGCTACTATTGTTGCTACGATGGCCCACCCTAATAGGAGGTGGAGCAGGCCTACCCCACACAACCTCCTTGTGCTTAGTCGTGGTTTTGGCCCTAGTACATGGGTGGCGTGGCGGTGAAGGAGAGAGGAGACAAGGCAATACTGCTTAAGCTTGCCGTCATTGCTCGTACAAGTCTGGAAAGAGGATTGCAAAGGAGACAAGGTGTCCATTCAAGCATAGTCACAACAACGCCATTGCTTAGAATAGGACAAGGTCGTCGTTGTCTTGGCTCCTCTTCTACTGGCCACCATCCTATAGACCATTAGGCGAAGGCCTACCTACATCAGGTGGTCACCATCATCACCTCTTCAATGGTCATGACATTGACCTCTAGTGGCATTAGCTAGGGCTTGTAGCGGCGAAGAGGTAGGTGCTAGGTGGCAGGGCTGACTACTATTTGCCCTCAGATGCTTGTCGATGAGCTCCTGCCAAGGTGGGTCAATGCTGCGTGGAGGTTGGAGCGTCATTGCTCTCTTCTTCCTTCACTGTCGCCATGGGCTGTTGTGCCTCATTCCTCGTCGAACCAAGAAGAAAAGATAGGGAAGAGAATGTCTAGGAAAGGACGCCCAATGAGGTGGAGAAGAGGGAGAGCTAGCGGGGTAGAGGAGGAATAAGGGATTAAATGTGTGATAGGAGTGCCACATAATCATTATGTAGATGCCACATGGAATGAAGACTAATCTAACATTCCACATGGATGTAACATATGACAAAACCATCGAAAGGCTCAATTTGCCCTAATTTTAATAGTTAAAGGATGCTCTATACTTATTTTTATGATTGAGAGATGTAAATAAAACTTGAACGATAGTTAAGGGATGTAGAGTGGACCTTTTCCCTGCCCAATTGCTTAGGGCAATACAACCCATTGACGTGCAAACCTTTTGCACGTTCAAAAAATAATACATCCATCTAGGGGCATACACACCCATGGATAGGGTAGGGTGATTGACCCAGCTATGGCCATGCGCCCTATACCGCTTCATTTCTGTGCCTATCACACTAGCCACTAGACATGTATGAGGCTTCTATTGTTGCCTCATCTTTGTGATTATGCTCATCACCTCGCTCATTTGACATCTATTCGTCTTCATCACCTAATCCTGTGTTGTGTTGTCATGCCAGTACGGTAAGCTAGTGACTATAGTCTATATGTACCATGCCATTTATGAGTGCGGTTGCCCCTTTGTCCTCTGTGGTGCGTCAATACCATCTTTTATGTTTTTTTATCTTAATTAATTTATTATATTATATTTTTATGTGACTAAGCATAGTGCCGCTGCATTACAATGGAAAAAAATAATATTAAGATCGAACTCAACTTATCCACATATCAATTTGTCCATTGTTAGTTTGAGATCTATTGGAATATGTTAAGAAGAAGAGTTTGCCTAGAGGTGGTGCAAGCAGCTTGGATTCAGCTAGGAACCCGAGGCCCTTGTTGAGGGCTAGAACATTACCCTTCTATTACACATTGGGTTCACAACTGAAATGGCAACGATAATACAATAGGTGAATGATTGATTAAGATAAAATTTAAATTTAATATTTTTTTAATTATAAAACTAAAAAAATGGACAGAAAGCTCTAGATCTATAACTCCAATTGATTTAAAAATTTTACATAATAAATTAGATAAAATTAAAAAAAACTCAACTAGAATCATCTCAATCAAACTTCTAAAACTAAAGATATTAATGAAATAAAATTAGTTGACGTAAATTAATTAAACCCTAATTAATTAATAATACGAGATCTCAAAATATTTAACGCATCAAACTTTTCAGAAAAAATGCCCTAACTAAATTTTAACATCAAAGAAATCAAACCAAAACCCTAAGAAATAATTTAATCTAAACTCGGTACGTAAAAAAAGAGAGATTAATTTTTTCATAAATCTTCTACAAACTTTATCTTTATTCTTAAAATTACGCTTACACAAGTTACACAAATAAACTCTCCTAATTTTTTTTCAATCCCTAACATCTTACCCATTATTTATAGGAAAAAATCCCAAAGGAAAAGAACTAAATATCCATGAAATTTCATAACCACTAAGCTATTTATTTTTATTTTTATTTTAGTGGTCCGATCTATAATGGACACTCCAGATCGGCACGCCATCTGGTCACTATTCTAGCACCTCCACTCCTATCCGAATGTGCCATGTCACCTTCGAATCTCCTGTGGCTGCATGCAACACATTGCCCCTACTGGCCCCACCAGTTAGTCATAGGACCTTCACCGCATGTGCACCTTCACTGTAGGCATGCCTTTTTCACACAAGCGCCTACGCTCATGACAGGCCTGGCTTGCCTATTAGCAACACCACTAGCGTCGTGTGCACGTCCGTACCCACCGACAAGTCGGTCCCGCCTGTTAGCCTCTATGTTGTCACCACATGCGCGCTCGCTCCCGCTAACAATCCAGTCCTACCTATCCGTCTCATTGCTGCTACTAGGCTATTGCCGTGTCACAGCCTGCTAGTTCGTTTCTGCGTATTGTTACTACTTGAACGTGTCATCTGGGCCATCAAAAATTTAGGCCGTGTCTATTTCAAATTAAAAAATTTATTTTCTCAATTTTCATTCAAAATTCATCCAAATTTTTTTGCAATTTTGTTGTCTATTTTTTAAAATTAATTCCTGCACTCAAATAAAAAAACATTCTTCGACGTAGATTTTTCAACCCAACCTATGTCAACGCACACACACACTCACTATATATTTTCTATAAATAATTTTAAATATAAACCAATATAATGTCAATTTTAATATAAACAATTTTTAACAATTTCAATATAAATTATTTTACTAATTTTGCTTAAACGTTATTATGCTTATGTTATAGTCAAATTTAATCCATACAAATTTAATAGTAAAATTTAAGAAGTAGTATAAATTTAATCAATACCTATGGCATAATAAAATTTAAGGTTGGTGAAAAAAATAGAACAAGCATATAAGCATAGCAAAATTTTGGGCAAAAATTTAATTGTCTATAATTTAATTATAGTATTGACATAATAAATTTAAGAAGTTAGTATATTAATTTTGTATTGTTATAGGAATAATAAAAATTAATTAAATTTTGGGATAAATTTATGTATGATACAAATAAAGTTAATTTTGAAGAGTCATATATGTATATTAAAAATTAATAAGTAAAATTTAGGATTTAAAATTATTGACATAGAGTTATATACGACAGGGTTAGCATCAAGGTCTCTGGCACATACCCATACCCACAGCTCCAGAGGCTGGTGCTAACCCCCTGCTATATCACGGCTTGTATGATAAAATTGCTAGCGAGGTTGAGAGGACATCACCAATGATGCTGATATCATACTGCCATTGACTCTGGACTTCCACATCGCTAGCGCTTAAGAACAGTGTTGAAGTTTGTAAAGATTTATTTATAAAATAAGTTTTTTTAAAAGGGCTAAATTGAAAAAAATGCCGTATACTAAACAGCAGTATTACTCCTTCAGAATGGTAAGGATCGTCTCGCTCAGAACCAACGGCCCAGATTGTTCCCATCATCTTGCCGTGAATCTCGCGCATCAATACGCGTTTTCCCCTGATTGCGCTCGCCCTCACGCTCGCCAGCCACGCTGCCCCCTCACCCTCGTCTCCTTCGTCCCCGACTCCCCGTTGTCGTCGGCCGCCCTCCACGCCTCTGCCGGCACTCCCCACCACTGCCCCCGGCCCTCCCCGCCGCGAAGATCGCCCCCTCCTCTCCGGCGTCGTAGACGTGAAGATCTCCGCCTCAGCCAACCCACCGGTGCCATCGTCCGGCCAGCGCGGTCCCTGCCAGCTCGCCAAAACGTAACACCAACCCCTCCGTCCGCCGTCCCCACCGCCATTGGCAGCCCTCAATGCTGCGCATCGCCATGGGCCGTCCTCGCCGCGAAGACCGCCTCCTCCTCTCTGTCATTGTAGACGCGAAGGTCTCCGCCTCGGGCAACCCACCGGCGTCGTTGTCCAGCCAGCGCTACCTCCGTGGCGCCAAGGTCCCTTCCTCCCCTGGATCCATCGAGGACTGACATGACTGGCGACACAACAGTCGCGACCGTTGCTCAAGGGCTGCCGCTGTTCTCCTCTTACTTGCCCTCCGCACCCATCTTCGCTGTTGACTGAATCTGGATGGACGGTAACGTCCTTCTCATCCTCTGCATTGCAGATCAGGTTAAGCTCTAGGCTCCTCCAATTTTACCTTCCCACTTGTTTCTGCCTCCTGGTGCTCTTTGTTTCCACAAGTATGTGATGCATGCATGGAAGGTGCTCGATGGAAGGTCGGCAAGGAGTCCACGGCTAGGAGATCAATGCTTTTGGAGGGCAATGTGTTTGGATCTTTTGGCGCAGAGGGGAACAGTTTAGTGCCTGCTCCCACTTTTCTTGTAAATTGTAATTTGGATCCCATTCTAGGCAATCCATTGAGATGTGCAACTGCATATCAGCTTCTCCGCTTGCAATTGGCATTGATATCTAGATTTTTGAGCTCATCAGAAACAACATCCTGCTCGCTGCAGCTGTGCTGATTTCTAAGAGAAACAATGTGCACATTATACTGAACTTCTTCATTCACCAGGTCAGCATATAGTGGTATAAATTTAGTCCTTTTTTACATGTCTGTACCTTTGTTCATCTTCAATTCTCTAAGCAATGTTGGCAATTCAGTATTTTTTTTAGAGAAAGGATATCATATTGAAAGGTTGTAAACAAAGGATATCATATTGAAAGGTTGTAAACCATTTAACTCATATGCATGTTGCATGGGTTCCACGAGGACACTAACAATTGTGTGATTTTTAGTGGAAAAAAATGGTTCCGTCCAAAATGATCTGACAGGACTGTTTTCATAGTCAATTTGAAAGGAAGCTTAATGACTATCAATGTATATATGGAAGTTTAGAGGAGCTTTTGGGGTTTAGAGGAGCACTCTGTTTCTTCACTTTGGTTTGTTTCTGTTTCAGCCTGTTTATGACTGGAAAAGTCTTATTGCAGGAATTGTCATGTAATCTATAATATGCTCTTATCTATATGTTTTCCTTTTATTTTCTGGTTTTTATATAATCTCTAATGTTTGTTGTTCCATAAGGATGTATTAGTGGATGGGTATCCAGTTGTGTGTTATATATAACCAAAGTATTGAGCATCTGCTTTAAGATATGATCAATGTTTTTTGTCACAAGATACATCTTAAAACTTTAGTTTAAGTTATTTGGATTCTACTATGATAATTTTGAAGATTACTATTCCCATGTGGCCGTGGATTATTATAACCAACTTGCTCAAACTATTGAATTGCAGCATCTGGGTATTCCATTTTTTGTATTTCTTAATTTAACCATGTATTTGAATGGATATATAATTATTTGGATAATCATAATTGCAAACTAAAATTGATTTTTGTCATTGTTAAAAGGAATGAAATTTCTACACAACATTTCAAATGCCATTGTGCCGTCATGCCGTTGCTGATTGGGTTCCACCATCGCCATGCTCTGCATCCTGCCACCATCATCAACCGGTGGTTCTCTTGCTGAAGTAAGTCTTCTTGCTGTTCTCCATTGAGTTGATTATTTGTGTTTGAAATAACATCCAGAATCACCAGAAGGCATTCACAAACTTATTTAGTGCAATGCATGATTTGCTGACACTAAATGCAGATCAAACAATTGTATGTTAGTTCGTATGAAGTGCTATTTTAGTACGGAATTTGCAGTGGCAGCAATACAAGGTTGGAAATATTTTAGTTCAGATAACCAGTGCAAAGTAGTTAATCCTTACTGATAAGTGTACTATGTAGAGCTTGAACTGCTACCTAAGCTGGCTGTCTCACGATCCCCTCCAACCGGTACAGCAGTATCTGCACCGCCAACTGGAGTGGCATCCCCGTCCGTTTTTTTATTTGGTTGGATTCATAATCTTGGCTGATTTGATGAATGTTGGATTGAAGGGTTGAAGAGAACGGCAAAGAGTGGCTGGCAACATCACCGACAAGCAGCTGCTCATCCTCAACATCCGATCACTGGTGCCTCCCTGGTATTTCCCAGATCACCTCAGTTTTAATGAAGATGTGAGGTTGCATTATATTTTTCAGTACGTTGCTTTCTTAGGGAAAAATCCACATTTCAGCTCGACGTCACAGGCAGCAATCCTCCATGTGTGAACCTGCTGATCCTGAGGGTTCTACGGCTACACATAGCCTGCTATAACCTGACCGTTGACAACCTGCTCTCCGGTCCCCGTCCTCGGTTCCTCCTCCCTGCATTGAAGGTAAAATCAATTTCTTCTCTCTTTTTTCCTGGTTTCTTTAAGTGTGTGACGTCAAAATAGAGTGGTTTACATGTGACCTATCATTTTTATTCAAATGCCTAGCCCTCTCAAATAAAACTACCCACTTTATTCAGGCTGTTTAGGTTCATAACTGCTTCACGTTGCATTTAGTGTCAGCTCCAAGACGTATGTTATTAATTTTGATCTTAAGCTTTACACATACTTTCATCAGTTTCGTCCTGGAATACAATCTTCTACCTCTGATGCTGTCACATTCATCTTCACGCAGTTTTTGTGAGACTGCTGGTCAGTCAACCTAGCTCCTTTTTATGTACCTGTTAAATTTACATGTTTGACATATCTTGAGTTAAAATATATCTATAGGGCTATTGAAGGAAAAAGGCAGAGCATTCAACAAAATTTGGTGTCAAAATCCTTAAGGCATACTGCTTCATTGAAATTCCAGAGACAAAGAACTACTGACAATGTGTGTTATGCGTATATACCATCTCCTATAGAGTGTATAAGGTAGTTGTGATAGCATTAGAAGATAAGATCATTTTTTAAGTAAAAGAATAAAATCATATCATTTTGGATGTCTGAAATCTGAATTTACAGCTGAAAACAAGCTCTTAATGATTCTCTGAACTAGAGCATGTTGCTGAAACTGAATGAAATTTATGCAAAGAATATTGAGGACAAATCCATCAGGTGTATAAAATATGATTGCTCTATTTGGAGATTTGTTCTATTTGCAGCACCCTACCTGTATATCTCCAAAATCTGGGAACTACATTATTGCATAGACAAATTAGTAATAATCTGACATAAATCAAGAGGAAAAACAATAACAAATTGGATTTTTTTTCTCTTTGTCTTTGACAGATTGCTTTTGTGTATTTGAAAAGAGGAATTAATTTGACAAACCAATTTAGCATATTGTGTATAAGATTAATTAGAAGCACGTCAAATTTAATAGACAGTACTGAAAGCTGTAGAAAAAGGAATTCTTCAGATATATTGTTAATTTATTTTCCATTGGTTATCTCCCCTTTTCAGCAAATGTGAGCATTTCAAGAGATTATTGAGACTTTTTAAGCAGAAAAATCCCTGATTAAAATGAACCTTATTGTCATAATATCTTTTTACATGCTATTTAATATTACTTTTATCATTTGTGGTCATCTGATAAAATAGCTTCGCGAACCTTCACACACATGTCGTGTCTCACGCATATATTGTCATTACTAATATCGTCCTGGACACATTACTACTAGTGCTAGTGTTTAAAGTAGTTAAAGATAAATATTGAATATAAATATATTATGTGTGTTGCCTTCGGTTGTCTTTTATCAATCATCCCGGCTGCATCTATATTTTAAAGCTGTGTCTGTCGGTCAAGGCAGCCATCCAAGCCAGATTTGATTCAGCACTGTAAGTTGGGCTTTAGTTTCTTTGGGCTCCAATATGCTGGTCTCTTCTCTGGTCAAGCGCCAATTAGGCCCCTGCCTGAACCCACATCACAAATGTACAGGACTTGAGGTGGGACAGCGTTCTCGTCGTTCGCCTCGCGCTCTGGGCCTGGTCGACCTCTACCAAGAACGTAGTAGGAGCGACACAGCACCAGCAGGCCATGACCACCCCCTCTCCCCAACCGGAAGAAGACGTCCGGAGACAGAGATCCAACCGACGGGTCCCTTTGCCTCTGCCTGCGCCAGCAGTCATCGCCGGCGACCGCGATGGCCCGGCGCCACGTGAAGCCACGTGAAGCGGGGCCAATCAACAGCGGTCCACGCGAGCTCCTCGGTTAGGACGACCCGCTTAACTTTTCTTTGGATCGACATGTACAGAAATCTGCTTGCGACTGCAAGTCTGCAACCTGCACCAGCTCGTCTCGTTCATGCCATCGTGCAGTCTCGTGGCCATGGCAAACTCTTTGATTTTGTTCAAGGCATGGAAGCTCGAAGCTCCTAGCTCCTACTGAAATGCAGTATCCAACTGGTTTGTCAACAACTTGCAAGATGCAAGCCAGTTAAATAGAAAAAAGAAAAAGACAACTTGCAAGTAGCAAGGCGTGCAATTTGTTGCAACGGGAGCATGAACACAAGTAATCATTGCTTGCCAATCGAGTGCCACACAACCCGAAGCCTATTTTGCGTGATTTTCGTAAGAAACGACAAAAAATCGAACATCGCATTTCAAAAGAGGCCTAATACTTGTGTTTGGATTATCATTGAATAAATTGATCCATCATAGCCTAGCCCTAGTGCAGTCTCCCGGATGATGAAGTATTTTTTTTCAATTGATTCCATGAAATTTGTACATGAATCACCATAACCGTGTATGTACAGTTCAGTCACCTGCTTCAATCCCACAATTTCCAGGAGTTAATTCCAAGTTTTCATCCACCAAAGCCCCACATCTCAAAGCATCCATGTTAGATACCCCTACCCGGCTGCCCCCATGAGACACATCCCGGTCCTGCCCGACCCGTTCAGCCCAGGCCCAAAGCCCGCTCGACCCGGCCCGATTGCCGCGTGGGGCAACGCACTAACTGGGCCCCCAGCAGCTGAGGTACATGGCCTTGCGGAGCGATTCATCGGCGTCGGCGGCAGCGAGCGCGGTCGCCTGGGGCGCGAGCCCCGCCACCCGCTTCCGCGCCGCCGGCGCCCTCTCCCGCTGCGCCCGCACGGCGGCCACCGTGGCCGCCACCCACACCCGGCTCAGGTGCGCCATTTCCATCGCTGTCACTCCCCTGTTCTTTCTCAGCTCGCGCTTCGCCTCTTCTGCTCTCCCCACTCTCCTCTGCTACAGATGGGTTTCGGAGGTGGGAGAAGGGGGGAGACGGGGCGGTATTTGTAGCCTGGCGCGAGGGTGGTTTTGGTCATTGCGGCTAATGGTTTTCGTGGTAGGCGGTTTTGCACTTTTTGCTTTATCGCTTTCTTCTCTCCCATCTCCCCTTCTCGGCTGTATAGATATGTTTTCTCGCCCAATTTCCTGTCCATGTCGCGAGATAATGACGCATTTCATCAGCCTTTGATCACAGTTCAGCTGACCTTAATCAAGCCGAGTAAAAGCGTCGAACTATCGTGAGCGATACTATCGTTGGGGGTGATCATTTGAGAGAGCTTGTGTGAGACTCTGCTGCTACTGCGTTACAGGTGTCAGGACTTATCCTGAGGGGGCAGCGGCGAGTCATCGCTTTCCGGCGATGGGCAGTGGGGGCACGCCTCGTCGTCTTCGGATTCCGTTGCATCCACCCCTTGTACACTTCTCCGTTTCTTTATTTTACGGTGTTCAAGAGGCAATTATTTGATGGCTGACACGGTGTTGACGAGGTACTTTGTTGTCATGTTTCCTGAGAAGGCACAATTATTGGTGCTGGGATCGTAGTTTTTAGGACCAGACCGGTCATTAAACCGCGAAGACATTGGTTCGCTGGTTATTGGTTTAACCGTTGGAGATCTCTTGAACCGCCGGTTTAATAATTTTAGACCGGTGGAATTGAACCGGCCACAATTACTTGGACCATGTTCAATATATAGCTGATCATAGATAAAATAAGCTCATAAATAACACAATTTATTGACCACATTCCAAAATTTAACATGTCTCACAATTCATGCTATTAGTACCAAGTTCAACATGGTAGATGGTCAAAAAAAATTAAATTCTTCATTTTATTAAAGTTTTGGTTGACTCAAAAGGTTAAAACGACTATTTATATTTTAAAGCACAAATCATCCTTGCTTAGTTGGCTAGGTGAGCGGGCGAAGCACCTAAGATCAGGGGTTCTACCCCCTTGACTGGAACAAGGGCTAGTTCTGTTTTTTATGTCGAACCACCAATGCGATCCAATCTTAATAACTATGGCTGAGATTTGTACTCCCTCTGTCCTCTCTACACGGACTTTATTTTTTGTCCCAAGTTTTAAGAAAGTAAGGAAGTTTGAGAAAGTAAAAGGCATTTTAATCTTTTAGATTTATATTGGTGTATAAGTGAAGTGTATAGACAGTAAGACCCCGTTTATTGTACAGGAGGGTCAGGTCTATATATATAAGTTTAATCTAACGGTCTAACACCCCTAGCAGTCGTAGCAGGGGAGTTACGGACGTAAAGACTAAATCGAAAACTGTGGA
This sequence comes from Oryza coarctata, assembly GCA_030770085.1. Taxonomy (NCBI): domain Eukaryota; kingdom Viridiplantae; phylum Streptophyta; class Magnoliopsida; order Poales; family Poaceae; genus Oryza; species Oryza coarctata. The sequence continues at coordinate 15,902,271 of CM061474.1, read as the reverse complement.
ACAAAGGTGTGGGTAGGCCTTTGGTCATGATGTCAGCGAACTGATGCGTCGACGGTACGTAGAATATCCGAACGAGTCCGAGAGCGACCTTGTTACGGACGAAATGGATGTCGATCCCAATGTGCTTTGTGCGACGATGATGGACCGAGTTGGCGGTCATGTAGACGATACTCACATTATTGCAGTAGACAACTCTCGCGGAGACGATGGGTGTATAGAGTTCCTAAAGAAGCTGGCAGATCCAACAGCACTCGGTGACGACATGAGCAACGGCGCGGCACTCGGCTTCTGCACTCGACCGGGACACCGTGGTTTGGCGCTTGAAGGACCAAGAGACCAAAGTGTCATCGAGGAAAACGCAGTAACCGGATGTGGAGTGTCGGGAGCCGAGACAACCCGCCTAGTCCGCGTCAAAGTACGCAGTGAAAGAGTCGATGTGGCTGGAGCTGAGATGGAAGGTAGTGGTCAGTGTGCCCTTCATATAGCGAAGGATACACTTGAGTAGCGCAAGATGAGGTTCGTGGGGAGCATGTATGAAAAGACACACTTACTGAACCGCATAAGTGAGGTCAGGCCGTGTGAGAGTCAAGTACTGTAGAGCGCCAGCAAAGCTTTGGTACTGGGAGGGGTCAGTGACGAGAGAGCCATCGGTAGCGGAGAACTTAGTATGAGTGTCGACGAGAGTCGCGGTAGGGTGACATTGGCCATGCCCGTACGCTGGAGGAGATCGATGGCATATTAGCGCTGGGATAGGAATAATCCATGGGGAGAGCGCGTGACGGAGATGCCAAGGAAATGGTGCAGGGGACCAAGATCGGTCATGATAAACTCCGAGTGGAGTCGTGCCATAATGTGCTGTAGGGTAATAGGCGAGAATGCTGCAAGAATGATGTCGTCGACATATAGAAGTAGGTAGGCGGTGGCATCCCTTGTGTGAAGAATAAAAATGGATGTATTGGAAGTGGAGGCCACAAAGCCGAGTTGTCAAAGATAGGTGGCAAAACGCTGGTACCAGGTCCGAGGGCCTGTTTGAGGCCATAGAGAGAGCGCTGGAGGAGACAGACGTCGTCGGGATGAGCTGGGTTGATGAAGCCTAGAGACTACTGGCAATAGATGGTCTTCGCTAGATGACCGTGAAGAAAGTCGTTCTTCATGTCAAGCTGGTGGATCGGCTAGGAGCGCGATGCAGCGAGGGTAAGAACGACTCAGATAGTGGCGGGGTTGACGACGAGACTAAAAGTCTCATTGTAGTCTATGCCGGGGCGTTGGGAGAAGTCTCGAACTACCCAACGCACCTTTTGACGAGCAAGAGATCCATCGGAGTGGAATTTGTATTTGAAGATCCACTTGCCAGTGACAATATTGGCGTCGAGAGGACGAGGGACAAGGCGCGAGGTCTCATTATCCATGAGTGTCTTGTACTCGTCAGACATGGCCGCGTGCCACTGAGGGTCGGCCAGAGCAGAACGGGGATTCATCAGAATGGACGAGATGACACAGTGGACCGCGGAGAATCCATAGCGCTAGGTGGGACGAAGGGACTCGGTCTGAGAACGGATGACCATGTGATAAGTGGTTGGGACGGGAGCGGCCACGTGGTGGAGTGGACAGGGGCAGAGGTGATAACGGGACGAGGCCGACGGCTGTAGGTTTAGAGGAGGGGCTGGATTGGGTCAGCCGGGGCGACGACTGGTGTTGGGGTAGTGGAAGGTGAGGGAGCCGATGGAGGTCCGATCGGCACGGCAGAGGCACGTAAAGGAATAGTAGAAGGTGAGTGAGCTGATGGAGATCCGATCGGCACGATAGGGGCACATAGAAGAATGGTGGAGTCGTTCAGTGGATCCTCAGGAACCACCGGAGTGGGCTGCGAAGATGTAGTGGATGGTAAGGGGCGGGAGGGTACAATGTTGGTGAGAAGGAAGTCGAGCTCACCAGAAGAGGGTTTAGGGTTGATTAACCCAAAAGGGAAGCAGGACTCATCAAAGACAACATGTTGGGAAATGATGATGCGATGAGTGGAGAGATCAAGATAGCGATGTCTCTTGTGGGAGGAGGGATAGAAAAGAAAGATGCAAGCGGTGGAGCGTGGGACGAGTTTGTGAGGGGTAGTTGCTATTAGATTGGGGTAGCAAAGTCACCCAAAAACACGTAAGTGAGAGTAGTCGGGAGTTTTGTGATAAAGAAGAGTGTAGGGAATGTTGTGGCGGGTAGAGGAGCAAGAGCACCGATTGAGTAGATAGGTTACGGTGGTGAGTGTTTTAGCCTAGTAGGTTGCGGGGAGGTGGGCATGGAGAAGTATGGTTCAACTGATATTGTTGAGGGTACAGAGTAGGTGTTCGGCCTGTGTATGGACAGAAAAGGCGAAGGTGGATGCCACGAGAGGTAAGGAAGGCTTAAATGGTACGGTTGACAAACTTTATGCCATTGTCGGTCTGTATGGCTTGGATAGTGAGGTTAAATTGAGTGGAAACGTAGTTGGAGAAGTTGATTAGATGAGTAGTGACCTCGGACCTATGAGAGAGAGGAAAGGTCCAGCAGCAATGTGTGTAATCATCAAGTAAAGAAAGATAATATTGGTAACCCGAAATGCTTTTAAGTGGAGAAGTCTACACATCATAATGAATAATTTCAAAAGATCTAGAGGTACAAAAGCTAGAGGAGGAGAATGGCAGCCGCACATATTTGCCAAGTTGATAGGAATGACATACAGTGGGGCTGGTGCTGGTGCAGGGGATGGAGGTGCTACGATGAAGAGTGGAGACGGCGTCAGGACTGAGGTAGCCGAGGCGGAGATGTCAAATGTTGGTGGAGGTGGCGATATTGGCGTGAGGAGTAGATGGCGCAGTAGGAATGGTGTATAGATCACCACTACTATTGCATCGAAGCATCTCGCGCTGGGTTGGGATATCCTTCATAGAGAAACTAGATGCGTCAAATTCAATAGAGCAATTGTTATCTTTGGTGAATTGACGAACAGGGAGGAGATTATGGACGAGGGAAAGAACAATTAAGACATTGTGTAGTGGGAAGTTTGATGTGGGTGTGGATAGGATGGAGTCACCATGGCATGTGATTGGAAGAGATTGCACATTGCCGATAGTGACGAAAGGAGAGGAGGAAGGGTGGTGGGAAAGAAGTATACCGTCCGATGAAGCCATGTGCGATGACGCACTAGAGTCCAGCACCCAGGTGTGTTAAGGCTAGAGCGTCATCTGGTTGAGGGCGGCGATGAGGCCAGCCTGGTTCCACAGGGGAGCCAGCTGGGAGGCTTGTGAGGGTGCAGGCAGTAGGAGTGGTTGCATGGGGACAAACGCCAGGTGGGCTTGGGGATGAGCACCGAGGACCCCAGGCTGCCAGCCAAGGTGACTGCGCGGCTGGGGCTAAGGCGCCTAGGGGTTGTAGTAGAGCCACAGACCCATGGGGCTAGCTGGTAGGGTAGTGGCAGCAGCGGGGCACTACTGCATAGGGCCGCTCCAGTTTTTGCCCTTGCCCTTTCCTTTGCCTTTGCCGCTGTCGCCAGCTCGGGCCCTATTGCCGTGGGCGAACCCATGGCCGCCGGAGAAAGTGCCGGGGGTGTGGGAGGAGGCAGTAGCACATGTGGGGCAGTAGTTGTTAGGGTTGTTGCAGCTATGACCGGCTGCGGCGATAAGAACGATGTGGGTGATAGTCTTCTCATCGTTCGCCAGGCGAAGTTCTTTAAGAACCAGCATGTCGTGAGCCTGGACGAACGTGAGAAGAGGGGTGGAGTTGGCAATGTCATCGGCGGAGTTTGAGAAACAGGGGTTGAGTCCTCGCAAAAGAGCGAGGACGAGTTGGGAGTCAGCCACAGGATGGCCGACATCATGGAGATCGACGGCCTTGACCTTGAGGCGTTGGCAGTACGAGGAGACAGAGGAGTCCCCTTGTACCATGGAGTGGAGCTCGTTTAGGAGGAAGATAGTACGTGGCTGCTTGTTGGCTTGAAAGAGCCGCTCAATAGCCACCCATAAGTTACGGGCGGTAGGGTTGGTGTCTTCCATGGCAAGGTCGAGAACAGAGTTGTCGAACGAGCCGAGCAGCCAGCTGTGGACGCAGCACTCAGTGATGTCCCACTAGAGTCATCGGGGCGAGGAGGAGTGGAGCCATCGATGTGGGAGCGAAGGCCAAACTTGCCGCACAAAGATTTAAAGAAGAAGACCCACTTGGAGTAGTTGACATTCAGGTCAAGTGAAATCAGGACATGGGATTTCACGTGGACTACGACGTAGGGTGGGGAGAACATCGGCGTGGTCGAGGCAGTGTCAAGAGCGCCGATAGTCAAAAGAGAATCGGATCCGGTGATAGAGAGAGTGCCTGAACCAAGAGTCGACTCGGTGGTCATGGTGAGAGTGGACGCGACGTGAGAGAATCACGTGCGGGTGGTCCGAAATGCGTGAGGGGCCGATGGGAGAATAGCCGATGGAACGGGTAAAAGCCAATGGGAATAGGAGAGAGGGAGAAGCCGATGGAAGAAGGGGGGTGAGAAGCCGATGAGAAGAAATTGGATGAGAAGCCGATGCGCGCCCAAGAGATAGGATGTTGCTTCGGTGGACACGTGTACGCATAAGATGAATGGGCAAGCCGATGGAGGCGAGTGTGGGGTCGATGAGGGTAGGCGGGCGCGAGGCCGATGAGGAGAGGGCAAAGCCGCTGGATGCGTGTGTGGAGCTAATGAAGGCAACGATGGGAGGCACGGGTACGAGAAGAAAAGGTTCATGTCCGGAAAACAGAGTTTCACGTCCACGGACATGTGGGCGCGTCGGGTTCACGCGAACTCAAAAGCTAGAAAAGCCACCGACATGAAAAGTAAAGGTTCGCGTCCGGGAGACAAGGGTTCGCGCCCGTGGACACGCGGACGCGGCGAAGTGGCACAGACCCGGAAACGAGACAGGCTACGGACACGAAAGAGGAAAGTTCACGTCTGGGAAGTAGGTTTCGCGTCCGCAGATAGGTGAGTGTGTTGGAATTGGAGAAGCTAGAAAAGTGTTCCAGCCGATAAAGAGCGTGAGCGCGGAGGAGCACCAACGCAACTTCGGAGAGAGGATGAGGTGAGAATGCAGAGGTAGGTGAAGATGGACGAGACCAGGAGACGGATGAAAACTGTCTCCTCGTCACGTGATGGGGGTGGTGAGGAGTAAATGGCCTCGAGAGGAGACGATGGGGATGAAAAACCGAGGCGAAAAGGAAGCAAAAAGAGAAACCACCAGACGAAGAGGTGGAAGGGAAGCGTGTGGAGGAGAGGGTTCTCGGAGAAGACGCCTACGACGAAGAGGAGGCGTTAGCTCGCTGGCCGGAGGAGGAGATGCCTACGATGGAGAGGAGGCGTTAGCTCGCCGGCAAAAAGGTTGTCAGCGTGCGAGAATATCTGAATCTTGCTCTGATACCATATAGAAGTGAAGTGTACAGAGTCTATACATTAAGTGTGAGACTTCGTTTATTATAAGAAGGTCAGATCTATATATACAAGTCTAACGGTATATACGAGATAGTTACAAAATAAAGTCCAGAGGGATGTAGTATTTCAGTTTCTATTTTGTGAGTATTTTCCTTCCTATATCAATATAGAGAAACTAGTGTTGCCTATGGAGAGTATCTCCATGTATATTTTTAAACATGGAAGTTTTTAATTACCCAGTTTTTAGGAAAAAGCCAAAACAAACACAAACAGTCTGTGTGATTACAGAAAAGAAAGCATAAAAACACAGTGTTGCCATGTTGAAAAGACAAATTAAAGCAATGCATTGATTCTCCACTTAGCAACTTTTTTTCCTGCCCTAGCACCTAAAATGTACTCCATAGAATATGCATATGTCTATGTAAGCATTCTCTTTTCTGATCTCCTCTCTCGTCCACCTGAAAACCAAATTATGTTATAAGCATCTATAACTCTTTCTTGATGACCCAATAGAGTCCACCTAGGATCCTACCAACACTAAATCGACCTTATTTGAAAAGCTGAAGATTCCACGAAACAACTAACGGGAATCTTATAGAAACTAGGCTTTTAGCTGTTACTAGTTCATTTCTGGATTATATAGTTACTGAGTTTTAGAATTTGGAGCATGAATCTAGACTGTTACAGTTCCCCAATAGGTTCGTACGCTAGATAGCCTACAGTTACCCTGCTTTTTTTTTTAAAAAAAATCCTGGCTGATCTCGACCTCATCATTCTCGTTAGGTTCATCATCCATCCCCCTCTTGTTCACATGCCACGTATGGTTACCTGATTCCGCGGCACAAGTTAACCTCATCTCTCGTACTTTCTTCCCACGACTTCACTCGTTCTCCGGCATGATGGAAAATATATTTTAACTTCGGTAATAATCGCCATACGTAGGCGCCTTTAGGCCTCCTTTGGATTGCAGTGTTTTTAATTTCAAGATTCACATTCCGAAGGATTTGCGCACCGTTCATGCATTTGGAACACATGAAGAGATCAGACGAAAATTTCCTACACCCATCATTCCACACGAAAACACGGGAAAAAGCACATCCACTCAATCATCGTCCTTCTCGCATTGTGCAGGACCTAGGCAAGTCGTATTGAACACAAGATAATTATTTTCATTGTTGGCTACAATGCTCTTTGCTAATGGACTATTGTTCCTCTGGGACCAATTACCAATGGCATAGCATGCTAATAAAATGCATTGAGTTAGTGTTCATTCTATAATTCCTATATTCTTTATATTTTTTCCAATGTTCCAAACAACCTGTCCTATAAAATTTGTGCGTGTTCTTTTTTTTTTGCACATACAATCTTACAAATTCCCATGGTTCCTTATTCCTATTTTTTTATCATACATTTCAAAGCGAATCCCTCGAAGTTTTCACCACTTTCAAATGGTATCTTGGAGACTTTTTCATCCGCGACGAACATCTGTACCTGTACGTGTATGGTGCCGTCAAACTGAGTTTCCGTATTATCGAGCCTGTGTCTTTCGAACTATCTCGAAGTCTCAATATTCACTCAACAGTCCGCACCCTAGGGGCCTATTTGGATTGGAGGAAAAGTAAAGGAAACAAACCCTATATGCAAATTAACAGTTCAATGCGTTTAGATTGGAGGAATGGAGGAAAGGAAAAGTTTCCTATTCCTACGTTTTGGAGCAGAACCACATGAAATGAAACATCTAGTGAGACCTCGTTGTTTTCTTCCCTACGTTCTGTGACTGCACCATATCGATCTCCTGCCGCCGAATCCTTGTGAGCTTGCTGCCTTTTGGGGTCATGCTATCGTCCTCAAGTTGCTGCCTCCCGAGAAGAACAAGGGTTAACGCGTACTAATACTTTGGTTGAGTATAAACAACAATTAGCATGATATATGAAGTTAAATTACTCTTCTAAAATTCCTGTATTCTAAACACCAATCTTTATAGAATTTCTCTGTTTTCTATTTCTTTGTTTTGCACCGCATTCTTGTGTTATATATTTCTGTGTTTTCTTTTGTGCATTTTGTTTTCCTGAGTTCCAATCAGGGCCTAAAGACTCCAATTTCTACAGGAAAAGAAAGCGTGCACGCGAGCTCGGGCTTGGGCTTCTTATCGCTGACAAGGACTAGTTTGATCAATCCAAATGCGTACTTATCTATCTGTTCATTCAGGTAGGATCTTGATTAAATTTAGACGCCATAGCAAGCTTCAGAGTCCAGGCAAGACAACTGCTTGCATGATCTTTTTGCTCAAGTCAAAAGGAAGCACAAACCCGAGGACTTCACAGCCCTCTCAGAATGCACTTGGAAGTTGAAACTAGGTTTATATATATGTACATGTGTTTTTAGCTAATGTACATAGATTTTCTGACATGCTTGATCGATCCCTGCAGCTTCACTTGAGCTTTCCACGAGCATATTTTGGCAAGAATTCGAACCGGAGTCAGCTCTGCTCGATGATGCTTTTGATCAGAGTATCAGACCATGCAACGTCTGACACGGTTAATTACTTGCACAGTTACACCTAGCTTGGACCCCAGCAGCTGAGGTACATGACCATCCTAAGCGACTCGCCGGCCGCCGCCTGCGAGGAGGGCCGGGCGGTGAGCACCGAGACGCCCCGCTTCGCCGCCGACGAGCACGGCTTCGCCACTTGCCCCTTGAGCTCAATGGCGGCGCCCAGCGTCACCGCCATGTACGCCTTATTTGCCATTATAAACCTCATCGTTTCTTGTTCTGATCTGAAGATGTACTATATAAGCACTTGTAGCTTGAGAGCTCAGAGAGTCCTTTGCAATGGCTGTGAATTTGTGATTTGAATCTCGAGATGGAGAAGTGACAAGTAAACCTATCAGTGCAGCTATATATACAGCTGGATGTCATGGGCAACTTGGCAAGTTGGCCATGTCAGTGGCCAATGGTTTTTGGATGCAGCTGGGAAAACAGGTGGCTGGCTAGACCATAGGTTCCTTCAAACCAGGAGCTCACTCCTCCCTGAGTCCATGGTATAGCTCAAGGCCAATCTGGTTTGGATGTGGACTGCAGCTTCATGGCTTGTCTTCTCTGCAAGAATGAACATCCAATTGATTGTGCCTGTGCCTGTCAATTACATCACCGTTTTACCTGCAACTTTCAGCAAAAACTTGGCAGCTCCTCTCTTGGACCTTATTGGCATATTGCTCCACGTTTACTGCAGTGTTCAAGGGGAGGTTGGTAGTTAGTGCTCTCGATCTCTTTGATTTTCTGAAAACCACATGCAGAGGCTAGAGGTGAAATGCAGAGACAGAAAGAGAGATAATACTGCCTATTCATCATGGTCTGGATAAATTTTAACTTCATGCTGATCTGGGACGTTTATCCAGCGCAATTTACACATGTGCAAGAAGCCAGCTAAAAACATTTTTTTTTGCTGCAACCTTATTGCCTACGTGTGCTACTGTTCCAGTGTTTCCCAGATGCCTCAGCTTACCTGACAAATTAGCAGGAGAGGTACAGCAAACTTTAATAAAATCAACAGCGCCTGTCTCGCATATAATTGTGGACGTTCTGAACGCTTATAGTTAAAAGTAGTACCAGTCGTTGGATCACCAATAAGGAGCAATAAATTGAAGTGACAGAGGTTGCAGTTAACCGCGTATATCATCAGATCCAATGCATGTACTCACTTCGGCTCGAAAATAATTATCATTTTAAACGAACACATGTTTTTTAAATATAACTTTGATTGTTATTTTATTATATATATAATTTTACCCAAGTATATTTTAAGATTAATAATTAATAAACCACACTAATTGTATTTCAGAATGATGATTTCGGAATGATAATTATATAGTGATAATATAAATTTTTATAGGAAGAGTAGTTAATAAGCTTTCAACGAAAAAATAAAACATATCTACAAATATATCAATTAAAGAAAAAGAGGTCTTATTGTCTAGTTATAAAACACCAAAATGATAAAGATAAGGACAAAGCTTAAATAAGCTTTACATATTATTTAAATGTTCTAATCTTTAAACCATTCTTTCAATATCTTTTTTAATTAATATCTATGTTTGATATATATTAGTTATCTATATATATATAATTTTATTAAAGTATATGTTAAAATTAATCTATACATATATGTCTAAATATTTTAGAAGTTTAAAGCTTTTAAAATGTAACAATAATCTTATTCAAAACGATAATTATTTCTAAACGGGATGGGTATAGAGATCTTCCGAATCTTATCTTGAGCATCATCCATCACTGTAGCTTTCTTATCAGGCACTTCGTTTTGCTCGCAAGTGGAGGTCACCTTTAGGAAATCGGTAAGGTTTAAGTGGTTTTATAATGCATTAGGATAGAATTAACGATGGTGCTTGACATGATGAAATGATTAAACAAGTCGCAGAGTAGAATTTGGTGCCATCTGTGAGTTGATAAGGACGCTGGAACATTGTTTATTAGATCAGTTATCTTTTGACAGTGACTTGTTTACGTTGGATAATTCTTTTATTCAGCGCAGACTACTCTGTCACTCAGTCACACCAATGAGAAGCCGGTTGCTTTGTTTAGGGTAACAAAAGTGCTAATTGGACTACTTAGGATCTTACCTCGTGGTATATTTCGTGGAGAATAGAATTTAGTAATATAAATAAATTGATATACTTCGACTTGCATGCGTCGACATGGGTAGACGCACAAGAAAACCTTGCAAGCGTCAGAAAACAAGGGTTCACAGCTTCGTTTGAATTTAGTCACCCAAATATTAGAGCTCCCTGAACAGTTTCGTATCGAATTTCATTTGAAGTTCATCCAATGTTTGCAAAATTTGTCATTTTGTTGGGCTCACATTTCAACCCTAAATCAGGATTGGAAAAAAACGACCCTAGGGGAGAGACATACAAGAAATTTGAGGTCGAGAAAAGCCCCGAAAGTCGACTCTTAAACGTACGTGGATTCCGTTGCCCCTAAACAGAATTGTAAACCCTGTTAGAATGGTAATAAGACTATAAGATGCATAGCTAATTATTTTTAGCTATTGACTAAATTACATGGGGGCATGGAAAGGCACCATAAAATAAACAGATCGCTGACAAACCGATATTAACAGGTGAAAGCTGACGATAGAATGTGCCTTACCCAACAATACAGAGGAAGGTGTGCTTGTGAAATTTATTGTTTTGACAAGCAGATTTTAGCGCTAACACAAAAACAGAACATATGTGCTATTAGTTACAGAGCAAGCACTGAAATACCGGAGTTAGATTGTTCTTTGGCGACTGATCCTGCAAGCCCACTAGACTACCACACTAGACTACCAACCACAAAATCTAGCAGTTTACAAGAATGCCACAGCACATTTCTGAAGCCATATTATAGGCGTAGCTTCGGTAGCAGAAGAAAGGCACAATTTACACTGAGTCAACCACTTCAACCTGTTGTTGTGCAAGATATCTTTCCCTCCGTTCTTTCTGCAATTAACACATGAAGGATGGATTTTCAGCATCAAGAAAACGAACAAATCATCAAAAGAGCTAGAGCCACATGACTTCAAGAGATATACCCATTCATCGATGACAAGCCCTTCACCAACAATCTTTGGGCCATTCTCTTCCGGAGGTTTCTTCCTTGCCTCAAGTGCAGCCTCAGCCTCAGCTAACTGATTGTTTAGCTTTTCCAGTTGCTTTGAAAAAAAAAGACCAGGAGTAAGATATTATTGAACTTTCTATTCCACCCAAAAAGTTATGCATATATAAACAGTGTTTATATTTGCTTACTGGGCCTGGATTTTCAACATTCAAGAAAACAACCCTCAGGATCTTCTCAACTACGGCTTGATCTTTCTGCTCATCGAACTGCAATAAACAAAATAAGTCATGCTTTGGTCCAGAAAATATAAATAGATGACTGATATCAGGAAGGAAGCTATACTAACATGCAAAAAACAAATGGAGCCATGAAACATAAAAGTTCGGCGGGTTTCCACAACCATATGGCATATGCATCACATTCAAACCATAAAAACTGTGTCCACCCAAGATCCAAACAAAAGCCATGGGATGCAGATCAGGATAAATGCACTAAAATTGAAAGTAGTACATACGACCTTACATAGTTGCACTAAAGATGGGCACCCTAAACTCGTTGCTTTAGAAAAAAAAACGTGTACCAACTCTATTGAATCTCCCTGACCATCCCTCATATGTTATATCATAAATATGACATGTGAAACATTGCATAATAATAGAGTAAGGATGTAATGTTAGAATTGGACAGGACGATTACACAATTATAGGAAGGAATCCAGTTAACATCCTGGGGTTTATAGGTAAGTAGGCTTGAGACTGGTTCACGTGTATGCATGTCTGGAAAAGAGGCTTCACATGAGAAGACAACAAAACTTATGTGTGATCGTTGCTCTCTAAGGCTTATTACTTGTTTGTGACTTTATCTTATAGCCTGTTTTAAAGGGACGAATCCATAAACGAATTTTATTTAGGGAAATTTCTGACCTCTTTGCATCAGTGTTTTAAAAAAAAGTCTACAAGGTCACTTACAGGGCCGTGTACAAGGAACAAGTGGCCAAACTTTGTACCTCTTAAGCCACACAAGCGGCCGACTGTACCACATAAGCGCTACATGGTGGGATAACCACATGAAACCACGTACCGCTTTTTAAAACATCGATTTGCATTTTTTTTGTTGTAATACAAAAGGTCCTCACAAGTGCTATTAAATTCGACCTGGAATAACACTTCTAGTTCAATGACCCCTTAAGGTTAGCTTGGATGTTAAATTCATTAATCATGATGTCACAACCCATAAATTCGTCAATTTGTTTTGTGCTGCCTCAGCGCCACGTCAGAGGCTGAGGCATCAGGAAGCATGGGTCATGCCTTATTCTAATACGACATAATCTGACTTAATAGACCTTGATCACAATCTTAACAACAATCCTTAGCCCATCAAAGAGTTCATAATCACTAAACTAATTACACAATTAAGCAGGCTAAGTGGCTAGCTTGGTCATTCTACACCAGGTGTAAGCTAGCACCAATCTGTTGTTCCTCAGTCTGTGCATAGACAAAACTTGTCTGAGAGTTAGCTCTAGCACTAGCATCACATTTATCTCATTGGGTCACCAGCTCGTGACTTCCCAATCGAGCGTTCAGTAAAGGCCACCTATGGGTAACTATCCTTATCTGGACCTGTTGAGATCCACCAAGTGACCTCCCCACCTACACGCAGGTCATCACCTGTGGCTATGGTTCCCAGTCCTCACTCATCACCTTCAAAGTCTCACCCATTTCTCTAATTTGCTACTTGTGAGTCAATCACTGCCTCAATAGGAATATAGCATCACTAAAAATAGAGTTATTGAGATTTTGCAGAAGTCTAACCTCATCCCCTTAAAATGTTTTCTGCATGACTTACTAGATAGAATGGACTTAAGTACACGTTTAAAAGAAAAACAATAACTGAACTGACCAGTTCTGGTGCATATTCCATGGGTCCTTTGACCTTCAAGCTCAAAATCTTGAATTTAACCTTGCACTTCTGCAGAACATTCTCATTGTTCTCTGGGTGCTCGACAAACTTGAAAACTGTCAATCAGATGGAAACAGAAATAAGCACCAAACATAAAGCAAATCAGGAAACCTTACTATTGTTCATGTAAAGAAGGTGATCAGGTGTATTACCAGTCGCTATGATGGTCTCCCCAGGGGCAAGTATGGCTCCAGGAGGGCGCATGAAGCAGCTCTTGGGTGCAGTTGTTTGGAACTAAAGATAAAATATCAGTTAACAGTCAGATGTTTTCATTACCAACATAGTAGCTAGCATTAAACACTGCTGAAATCAAGCTGCAGATTTCAACCCATCTCCAACCATTGTAAAGTAAAGCTGTGGGAAGAATTACAAATGCAATCATACAAACCTTAAATGCTACATGAGACTTGCTTGTGTTCTTTATCCTGATTGCACTCCTCACCTGCTGTCCTGGTTGATCTACAAGGAAGTAGAAAACTTTTATTAGCTTCTCTTTGCAGAAGAAACAATAAGTAAAGCAATTAATAAGCAAAACTGAAGTCCCCTTCTTTTTCTCCTGCTTCTGCTCATGGTAATAGGAAACTGTCTATTTGAAGGGTAGGTGTTATCTTTTTTTTCCCTTGAATGCGCAGGAGAGCTGTGCATCATTATATTAAGAAGAAAGAAAAGTGTCTAAGAATACTCAAACAAGACCAATAGGACAAAGTTTAAAACAAAATGACTTGCCAAAAATAAATAAAAAAGACTACGACCAGCAACCCAACAACATCGCAAGAAGGAATAACAAGTGGTTCCTCGAACTCCCTGCACCTCACCAGAGAGCACACACAGACAAATCGAGAATATCCAGGGCCAAACCTTCCACCTCCTATGGCTATTTATTATGTCTTTCCGATTTGATAACAGTAAAAACATAAACACACCAAAGAAGCATTTACACCCCTTCCTCACCCCCTAACACGCATTCAAACAAAACAAAGAATTTTTTTTGGCTAAACGACCATCTTTGGATGTTTGCAAATTTATTAACCACCTTCTTAAATCGACAAATTTATAAAGATATGGCAGTTTTCCATATTGGCCTTACCCATGCAGTAGCAAATCACGGAATGACAACACCACAGTACCAAACAGAACATGTGAATACTGTAGCTTGCAATGCTCTCAGGAAATAGTAGCAAATTGGTACAGTAAGTATGTTTTGTTTCTTTCGAAGAAAGTAAATATGCTTGTTTCTCAGTTTGATCACTACAAACTGGAGAATTGAATCCTTAACAATCAACTACAGCAAAATGGTGCATAAAGCTGATCCTAATCTGATGCCCCCTCTCCTCCAGCATAAGAGTTTCATCTCCTAAGTATCAGACTGTAGACAACAAACAACGTACTGACAGATAGTTGCTGCTTACAGTCTGTAAACCCACATATAAGCTAATACAATATTGCATACATACTAGCCTATCAGAATTCTAGCTCAATTGCCCAAGCAGCGTGGAATCTCTACTCAAGATCTCAGCTCTGGCACATTCATTCAGAAATTCTTCTCGAGGAATTCACACAAGTTTAGATCCAACTCCGAGATCGAGGATATTCTAATTCCTGAGACATGATCAAGAAACCCAGATGGGAAAGGGAGCCCATAATGGCTACTGTTACATCTGGCCAACAGAAAAACGGAACCCTAATGAATACATTTCTACCAAAATTAAGGAACCCATTCGCACAATAACTTCTTAAGATCGCAACTTCCTCTCACACACATAAATTTCCACTTTTAAACAGCGGAGATCGAGCATAACAAGCCAACATTAACCGCGGAAATGAACACGCCCGAAGGGTAATATCCAGCAAATCAGGCAAAGATCGCAGCTTTCCACTCTCCTCACGACCTCATCTCAGAATTAAACAAGAAACACTCGAAATAAACTCGAATTCCTCACACACTCACATGGGAAGTAGAGCTTGCTGGGCGGATCGAGCCGAAGGCGGCGGCGCGCCGGCAGCAGCGACTTGGCCACCGACGAGATCGACCCGGCCGGCGCACCCTGCGCCCCACCGTCTCCCGTAACGGCACCCTCGTGGCCGTACCGCCCGGTGGAGTGGTGGATCCCGGCTGCCGACGAAGACGACGACGGCGGCGCCCCGCCGGGCTGCCAGAAGGGCATGCGGCAGAGGTTCCAGAGCTTCCCCCCGCCGGCCGCCGCGTACCTGTCCTCCCCGGAGATCGCCATGGGAGGAGGAGGAGAAGTTACCACTCACCCACGGAGGCAGTGGTGGTCTGGTTTTACTCAGCTCTCTCTGGCTGCTGTGCTGTGCTGTGCTCTCTGAAGTGGTCTTTCTTTCACCTCAGCTTTAGCTACAGTACATTCTGATATCAACCCTTTTATCTCCTCACTTGGTTGACTTTTTATTTGCTGGCCTGTTGGACTTTGTGCTGCTGCTGGTATGGCGAAACTAATCATACAGTCCACTTGCAGTTCTCTATGCTTTTAGGTCTACTCCACTTGGGGTAGTAGGTGACAACAGTGAGGGTATTTCAGTATTTGTTTGGAAAACATGTAAAGGATTGTTGTGTCAAGTATAATGTATGGCTGCGTTGGTCAGAGATTTTTCTCGTTTTTCGTATATATATTTTTAAACTATTAAACAATATTATTTTTTATAAAAATTTTCTATATGTAAAAATTATAGTAATCTATTTTAAAATCTAAAATAATTAATATTTAATTAGTCATATGCAAATGACTCACTCAAATACACCCTAAAGCTATGTTTGGGAGTCTAAGTTGGAAACTGTTTGGGAGTCCAAGTTGGAAACTTCTCCCCGATATGTAAAACGAAGCAATTCATTAGCGCGTGATTAATTGAATATTAGCTAAAAACTTGAAAATTGATTAATATGAATTTTAAGCAATTTTTCTATAGGATTTTTTGGCAAAAAAACACACATAATTTAGTAGCTTAGAAAGCTTGCATGCAAAAAATAAGAGAGTAAAAGTTAGAAACTTGTAGTATCGAACACATTCTAAGATACTAAAAACAATGACATTTCACGAGAAATCTTTTTTGTTCATGGTAGAATTCTTCTTATAGGGTGAGCAAATATGAAAATTGTCATCTAGACTTGGCATTTGGTATGTGTGGTATACGCAGGGTTACGTAAACCGGACCACAATACCTAATTTTTCCATGCTATAATTTAGCTTAATAAGAAATGAATTGAAACCAATGGATGAAATGTGGAACCAATGGGCGCCGGCAATACATGAGTTGATCATGAATAGCATTAGAAGCAAAAGAACAGTTACATAGGCTCTCCACAATCACTAGTGGATCAAACGCATCCATGAGTGCCTGAGCCTTGCTATAGTACCTTACCCTCTAGCCACGGATCAATGCAATCATCCTTTCCTAGATGGACAACATGTTGCTTTGGAGATGAGAGTCCTCAAAGCAATACTCCTCGAAGTCAACATAGCAAGCTCTATTCCTTGGTAGAGAAGCATTACTAGACAAGCAAATCTGAAGGAACTATGCCCCGCCATGATGCTGGTACTTCTCTTGGCTGGTAGCCCACCATTGATGTTGGACAGGCAGTCGATTGAGCAAATAAGGTTTGTTGATCCTAGGGAAATGTATCTTCTATGACTAACTCAAGGAGATAATCAATCACATCCTAGTCCAATGCTCGAAGATGCTCCAATTGTGGTGGATGGTCTTGCGTAGCATTGGCCAACCTCATTGCTTCCAAGTGAATGGGCAATCCTTCCTCCTATGGTGGTGCGATAGCTGGAGAAAGAACACAACAACTAAAAGGCAAGGTTTCTACACTATTGTCATTTTGGTAGCTTGGTCAATTTGAAAGGAGCGGAACAACCAAGTATTCAACGGTGATTGCAAGACCATGCGAGAAGTGGCGGAGCTAGTGACCATGGAGGTTGTGCTCTGGCAGGAGGTAGGAGCGTCAATCTAGGTGGCGCACTCGGTTATCAAAATGATTTGTGAGACATTGGCCTTGTGAGCCCAAGCTTTTTCTTTTTTTCCTTTGTACATAGTTGATGATATGTGTAAAACACCTATTTTCCTGATCTTAATACAAAGATATGTGCTTTGCATATTCTCGAAAAAAATTGGAACCAATGGATGACATGTGGGCTCTTGAATAACTTGGTATCGAGGCTTGTTTATTTAATGAGTCTAAGGGTTACTCTCCTCTATAATGTAAAAACTCCTAGCTCAACTTGTAAATGGGGTGGGTTGGCACCAATAGGTTCATGAGTTGACCTATATGTTTTTAGATACCAATAGGTTAAGGATGTTGTTAACCCTAGGGTCGACCCATGTCTTGTACACATGTGGATCAAGCACACCGTGCAAGAGGTGTCAATGGCAACTGTGGTAGCTTTAGGGCTCCGAGGCAAAACACATTCTAGTGTGGATCAAGGTGGTGGTGGCTCCTGGCTCGATGGTAAAACACCTCTTGTGTGGATCAAGGCAAAACATTGGCTCTTGCTACTAGTACTCCTCCCACACATGATGTAAGGTAATTATGTCATGTTACAACCTATAGCCTAGTGGCCCCTAAATCTAACGAGCAGGTGTTAATCATAGAATTTGGTTAGCCTATAAACGGGATCGACCGACGAAGGGAGGACTGATCGCTTATAGAAGGAAGCCAATTGACACAATAAGAGAGCTGATCAGATAGGTTGACGACGGATTCAATCCGGCCAAAGATAGAAAGTTATCAAGATGGGATCGAGTCTGAGGACAAGCCATGTAAACCATGACAGGATATTTTATCTATATAGAATATGTCATGTAATCTAGATAAGTTTGATTAGCTTTGTAACTTCTTAGAGATTAGTTTCCGAAATATTGTCCAGGGGTTGTCTGTAACCGTATCAAACTCTTGTAATTCCGAGGTATCAATATGGGCCCCTTGGAACCTATCAAAAATCAATCATATCATACAACAACTCAACTCTCGGCACATCGCAACCCTAGCTCGTCTAGGTTTACTCTGGCGGGTTCTGTTTCTCGACGCGGGACTATATCGGTTAGGTCCAATTTTTAACGAAGGGTAAGTTCTGCCACTATCCTAGTCTGTTCATTCTGTCTAAGATTGTATCGGTTAGATTCGACCTCTTAGTCCGATCGGACGTACCACATCATGCTCGCGTGAGGCCTATCAGTTCATCGGCTTCCCTTCGCTACCGTCGACCTCATGTTGTATCGATTAGGTCTGACCTATGAGACCGATGGTTGTAGATTGAGCCGTTGGTCCAACGGGTCCTTGCGCGACGTTTCATCAGAGTGAGTAGCCGATAAGTTATCCTTATCTCGCGCTTCACACCTAGCATATCGGCTATTCGATCGATACGTATTTATATATCTCTGTCTTATATTCTCAACAATTAATCTACTAGCGACTGATCTGGTCCCATCAGATCTAGCCTGATACAGTATTGGTTAGGTCCAATCTATTAGGTTTGTGTCCGATAGGGCTGGTGTCAGGATCTGTCGAGTTTCATTCCCCATCAGCTCAAATGGCTAATGAGGCTAGATATAGGCTAGTGTCGAACGCTTGACCGATAAGCAACTGATAGCCTTGCCCCATCCTTTCTGTTGTTACATTCGATCTAGCCTTAGTCATCTCTATGCCGTTAGCATTGGCCTCATACTATCTTAGTTTAGTCCGATCTATCGAGGCTGGCTCTAATGGTGCCATCATGGTGGTTGCTGGTTCTCGTGCCTTCGGGGGGATTCAAGCCTCACTCCCTCCTTTTGTTGCTTACCCAGTTCGGAGCATCATCGGCTCTTCGGCCGATAAGTCCCTTTAATTTATTCCACGCCTTTATCACCAACACCTTCATTGACTTTTCAGCCGATGCTCGAACACTACCTTCCTATAGGTGCCCAGCTAATAGAGTGAGTTGTATCAGCCCATGGGTCGATTGGCTCGCGGATCTTATCATCTCTGTCTTCTTGTCAATTGCAGGGTTAAATTGACTGGCATTCCCTATAAACCTCAAAGACTAAGTACCTGCACTGGAGCTAAGTATAACTCCAAGGGCTTGAAGTGACCAAGGTGCTATCTTCCATGATCGGACCTTCGTCGGCTTGCTCATGTCTTCGCCCGGTCCGATCGGCTCCTGCGAGATTTGGCATGCAACACACTCATTGGTACACCGGTAGGACATTCAATTTCAACACAATGGCGAAAAAAGAGATCAGCATGGATAATATAATTCCAATGACAATGGAGGATTTGACTAAGGAAGAAAGGCAAAAGATAGAGTAGAACATGGCTATCATTTAGAAGCTCTATCTGGAGTTTTTCAGTATGACTAGACAAGGGTCGATTTAGAAGTTCTAGATGCTGAAGCCTATTTTGAGGGGGGAATCAAGCTAACCACCACCCATGAGTCCTCCCAAGTCGTTGTAGGAGATGGTTAATGAAGCCATTCATCATGCACTCATCAACTAGTCGAGAGTGTTGGTGAACACTTTGCACAATCTGATCAAAAGACGGTGGTCGAATCAATTGTTTGAGAACCTAATCAAGGTCTAGTATATTTGCTGATGAAGACAGAGCAACGTCAGGTCACTTATGGAACTAGAAGAGATGTATCGGCAAATTTGTTTACACCAGCACAAGGTCGGATTGGGAGGCAACGTGATGATATTCTTCCAGGGTATCATCAGACTACTTACTACAGAGGATATCAACAAGACTGTCCAAGTGGCAATCCCGATGCAAGCAATCACCCTAGAGATTATCCCAAACAGTATCGGCTACCAACTCTACCTCCACAATACTAGAGAGAGATCACAAGAGAGGAGGATTGGTTAGCTAGGGTTACAGAGATGGTTAGGGAGCAGTTTGGTATCAAGCCCAAGGAGCAAACTTTTATGTATCAGCACTCTTATCTGGAGTGGTTTGATAGAGTTTCTCTATTGGACTGATATAGGATACCGGGCTTCTCCAAGTTCTCAAGGTAGGTTAACATATCTATGGTGGAACACCTCAATCGATTCTTAGCCCAATGTGGGGAGGCATCGACTAAGGAAGTCCTAAGAGTTTGTTTCTTTCCATTATCCCTATATGGATTGGGCTTCACATGGTTTTCTTCATTATCACCAAACTCAATTTAAGGATGGACCGATCTGGAGAAGCAATTTCACAAATATTTTTTTCCTGGAATTCACGAGATGAGGCTGATAGATCTAACATCAGTTAGACAGAGACATGATTAGACAGTCCCAAAATACATCCAATGATTTCAAGACATCAGAAGCCAATGTTACAGTCTAATCTTCAGAGACAACCAGCTAGCAGAGTTAGACTTCCAAGGTTTGCTGGCTCCAATCAGATAATGCTTTTCATCCCAAGAGTTAGAGAGCCTAGCATATCTATTATAGAAGGTATCGGCTTACGAAAGCCGATTCATTGAAGCCAAGAAAGAGAGATTTCATCAAAAGACTCCTCAGCTACAAGTTTACGCATCAGACTTAGACAATGAGGAATCCAATATAGAAGTTGGTTTGGCAGAGTGGACCAAGAGTAGAAAATCCATATCATTTCCCTGGGTGAAGAGTATCAGCGAGGAAAGATACGACTTTGACATCAATAAAGTCAATAAGATCTTTAATTTGCTACGTCAAGAGAAGCAGATTTAGCTGCCAACAAACCATGTTATTCTGTCTGCTGAAGAACTGAAAAAGAAAAAAATATTGCAAGTGGCATGACTCAATTTCACATCATACTAATGAGTGTAAGGTTTTTCAGCAACAATTACAATCGGCTGTTGAACAAGAAAGAATCAAGTTCAAAGACAAACGACCAATGAAGATTGATGGTCATCCTTTTCCTATAAACATAGCGTTCATGGGGGGAGGGGTCTTCAAGAGATCGGGCCGATGAAGGAAGACGTCGAGGTAAATTAAAAGTCACTTCATCGAACCTTGTTGAAAAGTATTCTAGACGTCAAGATGAAGAATAGTGGGCCATAGTGCATAAGGAGAAGTATAATCTGTATTGGGGCTACCCATTCTTTCAATACTGCTGGGATCAATATATGAGGTTGCCATCAATTGAAGACTTTCCTGAGTGCAATAAGACATGATCGCAGCATGCTGAGCAGGAGAGGACTTCACATAATCGACCGCTTGTAAAGTAAACATCAGTACATAATTGATTGGGGCTGATTAATGAAGATCGCAATCAAAAGGTAGCTGACGATAGGGAATTGCATGAAGAATAGTACAATTCCAATCCGTAGTGATGTCCATCCGGAATTTTAACAAAGAATCAGAAGAGGATGGCACAAATATTGTAGTATAAAGAGCAGCACAAGAAGCAACGATGGGACTATGAGGAAGCCGATCGGGGCCAGAAGACTAAATGCGTCTGGCAAGTCAAGCATAAAGACGATGGTGTTGACACATCGGTTCCGACCAATATGATGTTCTTGTTGTCTCTTTAGTACAAAGCCTTTTCATTTGATGAAGAAGATCAATGAGTTTTTGCTCAATTGACATTGAAGCCTGATCAAGCCATATTTAACAAACCTGAATAATCCAAGCATCGGCACCTAATGCCATTATATATCAAAGGGTATGTAGACGGAAAGTCAATGATGAAGATGCTAGTTGATGGGGGGGTGCAACTATCAATCTTATGCTGTACACGACATACTGCAGGCTGGAGAAGACTACCGAAGATCTCATCAAAACAAATATAGTGTTGAAAGACTTTGGTGGGAATCCATCAAAAACGAAGAGTGTGCTAAACGTAGAATTTACAGTGGGAAGCAAAACATTGCTCACCATGTTCTTTGTTATTGATGGCAATGGATCATACAGTCTACTCTTTTCCAGGGACTGGATTCACGCTAATTGTTGTGTTCCTTCCATAATATATCAAAACCTCATACAATGACAAGGAGATTAAGTTAAGGTGATTCTAGCTAATCAATTGACCAACATTGCAGTGACCGATCTGCTAATCAGGGAAGTTGATTGGATCGATTGCTTGTCTGGGAAGATATGGGAAGGATATTTATTTGATGTCACTAGCCAAGGAATAAAGCTGATCCAGCAAATCGGCTGGAAACTATTGCTCTAATGGGCACCATTGAAGATTTTGAAGGGAATTTAGGGCAAGGATTTATGTCAGCCAATGATTTGGAAGAAGTCAATATATGTCTAGGAGATAGGCCAAGGCCAACGTATATAAGTAAAAAATTATAGAGGAGTTAATAAAATTATTGAAGGAATTTTGAAAATGTTTTATCTAGGATTACCATGAAATGTTAGGTTTAAACCGATCGATTGTTGAACATCGGCTTCCAATCAAACCAGGATATTAGTCGTTCAAGCAGACTCCAAGAATATTCGAAGCAGAGTTACATGATGTAGTTAAGACAAAGATCACGAGACTGTATGATGTAAATTTTATTAGACCATACCGATATGCTGAGTGGATATCCAATATCATCCCAGTGGAGAAGAAGAACGAAAAGCTAAGGATATGCATCGACTTCTGAGATTTGAACAAGTCTACCCCTGAGGATGAGTATCTGATGCCGATGGCATATTTCTTAATTGATGCAGCATCGGGTCACAAGATCATGAGCTTCATGGATGGTAATGTAGGTTACAATCAAAATTTTATGGCAAAGGAGGGTATTCCCAAAACTGCGTTTAAGTGTCCTAGAGCTATCGGCTTGTACTAGTGGGTAGTCATGACGTTTAGATTAAAAATTACCGGTGCGACTTATCAAAAAGTCATGAACTATATATTTTATGATCTTATCGGCTTACTGGTAGAGATATATATTGATGACGTGGTATTCAAATCCAAGAGTGTTGAACATCATATAGCCAATCTGCGAAAAAGTACTAGAGAGGGCTAAGAAATATAGACTTAGGATGAATCCTCGTAAAGGTGCTTTTGGCGTATCAGTTGGACAATTCTTGGGTTTTATGGTGCATGAGAAAGAAATCAAAGTTAGTTAATAAAGCAGCAAACTTATCCAGAGCACTGAGCCACCAGTCAACAAGACACAACTATAGTCTTTGATCGGTAAGTTTAACTTTGTGAGAAAGTTTATTTCAAATCTATTAGAAAGGATTGAGTCCTTCACTCCATTGTTGAAGTTACAAGCCAATCAAAAGTTCATGTGGGGTGTTGAGCAACAAAAGGCTTTTGATCAAATTAAAGATTATCTGAATTCTCCGCCAGTATTGATTCCACCGCAAAAGGGGATACCGTTCAAGTTATATTTATTAGACGATGAGAAGTCCATCGGATCGGTACTGATACAAGAGTTTGAAGGAAAAGAATGAGTGATATTCTATTTAAGTAGATGACTTCTGGATGCTGAAACAAAATATCCTACGGTGGAAAAATTATGCATATGCCTATATTTTTCATGTACAAAGTTAAGACACTATCTCCTATTGGCTGAGTGCACAATGATCTGTAAAGCTGGTATGGTCAAATATATGCTATTGGCTCCAGTCTTAAAAGGGCGAATTGGTAAATGGATATTTACTTTGATAAAGCTCGATTTGATGTATGAGTCAGCTAAGACAGTCAAAGGGCAAACTATGGCTGATTTCACCATACGACATAGAGGGATCTATGAAGATTTTATAGAGTCAATTCTGTGGACTTTATTCTTTGACGGGTCGGTTTGTAAGCATGGATTTGGTATTGTGTTAGTGATTATATCACCTTAGGGGGCAAGTTTTGAGTTCGCTTTTACAATCAAGTCTTATTGGAACAATAATTATGCAGAGTATGAGACGATGCTCAAAGGTCATCAACTGCTGAGGGAAATTGGAAACGATACGATAGAGATCATTGAGGATTCTTTATTGGTGATCAAGCTGCTATCTAGGGAGTATGAGTGCAAAGATGGTATCTTGACATTATATTACAAATAATGTCAATATGTATTTAAGGATTTCAAGATGGTGTCATTATATCATATTCCTAGAGAGCAGAACTTAGAAGCTAATAATCTCGCTCAAATTGCTTTGGTATCAGCTAGATAGGAAGATGGAAGCTAAAATAGTCGATATAGATAATCATATTGAGGCTAATGATTGGAGATGAGAGATTATCCAATATTTGCAAAATCCATCACAATTGGCTTCTAGGAAACTTTAATATAAGTTTACTAAATACGTATTGTTTGATGAAGACTTATATTATCGGACCATTGATGGAGTTCTGTTAAAGTGCCTAGGTGTATAAGAAGCTACGATGATTATAAGCGAAGTACATGAAGTCGTTTGCGAGGCTCATCAATCGTCTCACAAGGTAAGATGGCTGATGAGAAGAGTTAGGTATTTTTAGCCGACAATGCTAGATGATTGCTTCAAGTACTATAAAGAATGCCATGATTGTCAAAGGTTTGGAAACGTGCAGCAAGCCTTAGCATCGGCTATGAATCCAATCGTCAAGCCATGGCCATTCAGATGTTGGGGAATTGACATGATCAACTAGATTTATCGTTCATCAAGCAAGAAGCATAAGTTCATATTGGCAGCAATGGATTATTTTACAAAGTGGGTAGAGAGTATCCTTTGAAAAAAGTTACTTCTAAAGACGTGATTGAGTTCATCAAGGAACATATTATCTATCGGTTTGGTGTTTCACAAACAATTACCACTGATCAAGGTTCTATTTTCGTATCCGATGAGTTTCAATAGTTTACTGTCAGTATGGGGATTAAATTGTTAAATTTGTCACCATATTATGCTCAAGCCAATAGACAAGGCAAAGCTTCCAAGCACAAGATTAATGAACAGCCATGGAGGTGGCATGCTACATTAGCCGATTTGTTGTGGACCTATCTGATGACATGCCATGGATCTACTTGAGTACCGCTGTATTGGCTGGTATATGGGTATGAAGGAGTTCTACCGTGGGAAATTAACATCGGCTCCAAGAGGATATTTGTACAGGATCAACTAATAGCTTATGACTATTATAACCCGATGGCAGATAAACTTGATGATTTGACTTAGAATCGGCTAAGGGTGCTTGAGAAGATCAAGGAGAATAAAGCTAAGGTAGCCAGGTATAACAACAAAAAAGGTGATGACTAATTTTTTTTCTAAAAGTGATCTCATTTGGAAATTGATTTTGCTGATCAGGTCTAGAGATAATAAGTTTAAAAAATAGTCACCTAATTGGGAAGGGCTCTATCGGATTAATCATTGTGTGCCTGGTAATGCTTATATACTAGAGAGTCTTGAAGGAGAAAAATTTGCCAAAGCGCTCAATAAAAAATATCTGAAGAAGTATTATTTTAGCATTTGGGTCGATGCTTAAATCAGCTAGGTGCGACCGATTTCTGATTCTCTTCAAGACAAGAGCCGATAGTGTTCTATCGGCTAACGGTAGCCGATATCAACAAGTATCGTTTGCCTATACTAGCTAAGTGTGGCTGATTTCTAATACCCTTCAAACAAAAGCTGATATGGTTATATCAGTTGATAACATTGGATATCACCTTTAGGACAACAAGCAAAAAATCAACAAAGACGATCAAGTTATATTACAGACACCAATGTTTTAAAGAAGTGACATCATAGATTTTTAGCATTAAAGTTTTACAATAATTTCTTGATTGCTTCAATCACGTGCAGGCGAATTCCATCTATTCCATTGATGGTGTGGATATCTTCTTCATTGGATCCGAGGATGGTGTTCAAATTCTTATGCCAATGAACAACTTGACGTACTGTTGTTGCTATTCTAGGCTCCTGATTTTTGATTGATTGTGGTAAACCGATAAGGTGGTATTCTGTGACTTCAATATCTCGGCGCATCTTATCGAGCTTTGCCATCAAATCAGCTTCTCATCTCTTCAGTTGGTCTAGCTTGGATTGGGTATCTTGTAATTCGGCTATCATGTCATCAAGTTTCTTCGTCTCGATTTGCGTGGATAGCCGATCATTTTGGGCTAGGTCTCTCTGTTTGATGTGATCGGCTATACGTCACCTGGTCATGATTAGCTGGATCTTGTGGGATTCCAAGTAAGCAGTAGGTATTAATGCGTTAGTGAGTTCTTTGGACAGAAGGTGTTCAATTTTGGTAAGTCTTCCTCGGATTGGTCCACAATCTTCCACCAGTGAGCAGATTAGAATTTCCAGCCGATACATGATATCTGACAATTGCTCGAGTATGTTGGCTAGTAGAGATGGTTTGATCGCTGCACTGGTGGTTGTGTCTTCATCCATCTCTAGGTATTTGCTGATATCAAAAGAGAATAGATCAGCCATAGACTGTGCATTAACATCAGTAAATAGAAGAACCATGATTCAAGATAGAAGTGCAAATATGGGATAAAGGTACCTGAGATGGGGCAAGAGTGGCGTGATGAGTAATGTCGGGATCAACTTGATGAGAAGTCCTTTCGGGAAGATGGCCGGTGTCTAATGTGGAGGTGACGCAGACTACTTAGGTGTTTCTTGTTTAGGGATCGACTGCTGCTAAAGATTTCAAAACTTCTAGAGTAACCATTAGCTTAATGTTCACAGTGATCTCTGGTAATTGAACTTCGGAAGCCGATGGTTTGAGCCACAAAAGACGAGGTTATCAGAAGAAGTATGAAAGGACAAGGATAGATATTAAATTCGTACATACTAGCAAGAGTGAAGAAACCGATGTTGATGTGGGAGGAGGTCCTTGGGAGATCATCACCACGACAGTGACATCGACGCTGGATTTTTGTTTCTTGGAAATAGGGTGAGTTGCCAACTTCTTACATTTGGTCACTGATGGTCATGACACCTAGAGTAGAGCCGATAGAGAGGGAGCACCATGTCCAAGATAGGGCTCGCCCGATGGTGGTTGATATATAATCGGTTGGCCACTTGCCCTGATTGTAGGCACTTCTTTATCACTGGCCTACAAGGTCATGAAAGCTAAGCAATGCAATCAAAGTAAAACAGAGTGTGAAGAAGGATTACCTCTTCATTGGACTCGATGTAGTTAGGATTGAGGCGTGAGCAGTAGTGTTTAGCTGATGAATTGAACAAATGTTTTCTCCACTCTGACCACCATCGAGCGAAAAGTCTGATGTTGGATATACATGGATCGAAGGTGGTGATTGTGCCTAAGAACTGTGATTTAGCTATCATCCTTAGTCGATCATACTCCAAGCCGTTGTTAACATATCCTTGGACTTGGAGCTTGCCGATGAAGAATAAGGCAATTGAGAGTCGACCGAAACCCAACTGACAAGTGCTGATGGATGGATGATAGAACTCGTATGCTAGGTGTTGGGATCGGCCCAATGATAATCCAATCGGTAGGAGATTGAGAGTTATAGCAGATAGAAATATGGTCTTAGATTCTTTATTGGCTAGAGCGTTGAGAGGGTGAAATCTAGAAGGCATCTCAAATGATAAGGCATCCTCGTATGCAAACTAGAGGGTGGCTCCCTTGGTAAAGCTATAGTAAAAGATTTTAAACCACTAGTTAAGTCCGAGGAGACTCATGTTGCTTCTAGAAAGAGCCTATGTGGCTTTACCCATTGAGATACATCGGCATCGGCTGGCTTCACTTTCCTATGGATAATCGGTTGAGAAAGTCAGTGAAGAGAAGGGGGTCCTGGGGATGGCTCTAGAATTGTAAATGTTCAACCATAATTGTATGAACCACCAAAGACCACTAATATGACTAACTGGTTGGCTAACTGATAGCTTGTTTGCCACTTGATGTAGTAATTGATAGGTGGCTCTAAGATGGTACCACCCCAAAGGTATCTGGCGTCAATCGGCCAAGCACTCTGCTAGCCACTGCATGTTAGTCATCAGGCCAAGAGTCGAACCACCAAGGATGGACCGCTCCAACCACAAATTCAGGAACGCAATGTGCTCCCGGTCATCAACTAGTTCGAAAGTCTTACTGCGTAGGGATATGTACTTAGTCCAACCTCTCATGTTTTTGGTGTTTAGCTGATGAATGGGTTTGAATTGGAGGATGGACGTGTTTAAGTAATTTATGGTGTTGAGTCAAGTTAGCATCACGACATCCATCAAGGTAGGAGTCATCAGCCCATGACCAAACATGAAAGCGTTAAGGGTATCTGGCTAGAAGTAAGAGGCCGATATGAGCAAAGGCTCATTCTTCTCTATATTGGCTTAGGAGAGATTGATGCAATGCCTTGTTTTTATCTCTTCCTAGATCGTTCTTTTAGAGGCTAATACTCTAAGATATCAATTCCTCCATCAAGGAGTCTACTGGGCCAAGATCTAAAGCTGTTAGTCCATTCATTGATTGACATGGGCGATGTTTTATAGGGGATCTGTTTTGTTTCAAAGTTGATAAAATTTGTTAGATCCTCACTACCTATGGGACCTTAGATAAAAGAAATCTATGTGGTCGGCAACTGGGATTGCAATTTGATTCCTGAGGCTCTATAGTAAACAAGAACCCAACGAAAAATAGGTAAAGAGATGGGATGGATCAAATCTAGCTAGATTGTGGAGCAGAGGAGTGAATAGAAGGTTACCACAGGGATTGCGGTTGTTGATGTCATCACGCAAGGAAGAAAGGGAAGAAGATCAATGATCGGTGAAGCAACCCACGGGGATTCACTTTGGGTCATCGGAGCTTGTCGAGGTTTTGGGGGCTCTCATGAGGGAGAGGAGTGAAGAAGAAGGATGAGAGGGCGGAATGCTTTATAGAGGTATGATGACCTAGCGGGAATCTAGGCCGATTAGGTGATGTTTGCGGGCCGTAATGGGCCATCTTGGTTTACGGAGAAGTCCAACGGCTCGAAATTTCAAACTCCATTAACAAACTCTAAAATTGGGGGGTATGGGTTAATGCCAGAATTTGGTCAGCCCACAGAAGGGATCGGTTGATTAAGGAAGCACTGATCGGCTCATAAAAGAAAGCCGATTGACACAGTAAGAGAGTCGATCGGACAGGTTAAGGG
Source organism: Oryza coarctata (assembly GCA_030770085.1). Lineage (NCBI taxonomy): Eukaryota > Viridiplantae > Streptophyta > Magnoliopsida > Poales > Poaceae > Oryza > Oryza coarctata. The sequence goes on along the minus strand of CM061474.1, from coordinate 15,873,312 downwards.
CGAATTCGAGATGGTCAATGATGGAAGATTATCTACATAGTACCGAATCTGAGGAGGAGCCGTGGAAACCACAGCATGGTATTTTATCTATATAGAATATGTCATGTAATCTAGGCAAGTTTGATTAGCTTTGTAACTTTTTAGAGATTAGTTTTCTTATGTATTTAGGAAATATTATCCAGTGGTTGTCTAGAACCATGTCGGACTCTTGTAATTTTGAGGTATAAATATGGACCCCCTAGAACCTATCAAAAATCAATCAGATCATGCATCAACTCAACTCTCGGCGCATCGCCACTCTAGCTCGTCTAGATTTATTCTGATGGGTTTTGGCTTTCGATGCGGGGCTGCATCAGTTAGATCCAATCTCTGGTAAAGGGGTAAGTCCTGCCACTATCCTAGTCCGTTCGTTCTGTCTAAAACTGTATCGATTAGGTCCAATCAGACATACCGCATCACGCTCGCGTGAGGCCTATCGATTCATCGGCTTCCCTTCGCCATCATCAGTCTCGTGCTACATCGGTTAGGTCCGACCTATGAGACCGGTGGTGGTATATCAAGTCGTTGGCCTGGCGAGTCCTCGCGCAACACTTCATCAGAGTGAGTAGCCGATGAGTTATCCTTTTCTCGCGCTTCAATCCTAGCATATTTGTTGTTTGGCCGATACACCTTTATATATCTCTGTCTTATATCCTTAATGATTAATCCGCTAGCAACCGATCTGGTCCCATCGGATCTAGCCTGATACTATCTCAGTTAGGTTCGATCTATCAAGTTTATGTCTGATAGAGCTGGCATCGAGATCTAGTAGATTTCGTTCCCTATCGGCTCAAATAACCCATGAGGTTAAATATAGGCTCGCGTCAAACGTTTGGCCGATAAGCAGCCGACGGCCTAACCCTGTCTTTTCCGTTGTTATGTTTGATCTAGCCTCCGTCGTCTCTGCGCCATTAGTCTCAACCTCATACTATTTCGATTTGGTCCGATTTATCGAGGCTGACTCTAACGGTGCCATCATGGTTGTCGCTGGTTCTCGTACCTTTGGGGGGATTTAGGCTTCGTTCCCTGCTTTGGTCGTTTACCCTGTTCGGAGCATTATCAGCTCTTCGGCCGATAAGTCGCTTTAATTTATTCATGCATTTATTACCAACGTCTTTATCGGATTTTTAGCCAATGCTCAAGTGCTAACTTTCTATCGGCACCCAACCGATAGGGTGAGCCGTATCGTCCCATCGGTCAATTGGCTCGTAAATCTCATGCTCTCTATCTCCTTATCAATTATAGAGTCAAATAATCTCAAAGACTAAGGACCTACACTAAAGCTAAATAGAATTTTTAGGCCTTCACATGACTAAGATACCGTCTTCCCCGATCAGACCTTTGCCGGCTAGCTCACATCTTCGTCCTTTCTAATCGGGCCCCGTGAGATTTGACACGCAACAATGGACCACAGTTACTTAAAAAAGGGACATGTGATGGTCCCACTAAGTAAATGGGCCAAAGATATAGACATGTTGGTCCATCCTATTTGTAAGCTAACTCAGGGTTAAGAACTCTAGATTTTTTTAGCATGAGCATATGTCTAGATGTAGCTTATTATTTTAGGATCAACATCATCTTTGGCATGTCTCTAGACAATCTGTGCAGTAAGTGGACTTATATAGTCATGTTTGATTTTCTAGATTTTTCTAAGTGCATTTCGGCATTTGATATTTGTGCCTAGAAATGCTTTTGAAGAGAATATCTATGCTCTGGTATGCTATTATAAAATAAACTTCAAAGTGATGATGCATTCTACATGCCACTTGGATAAGATCCAAATCAACAATGAATAATCATCCTTGTTTAAAATTCATAAAAAGGGTTTATATCCCTTTCATATGCACATCTCCATAGAATGGAATTATTTTAAAAAGGCGTTGCTGGAAAGGCGGCAACATTAGATATCTACCAAAATAAAGTCATAAAAAAACCTCTAAAGCTGAAATTGGACATAGATAGAAGTAACCCAACCCACCAGATCATTTTCAAGGCTTCAACTCGAGTGATCAGTAGATAAAATGTACAGCATCAGCTTTGCTGCTTCGCTGGCTTCCGGTTTCGGACGATTGCCTACGCCAGCGTACGTCCTGCTCTGGATTCACCAGGAGGGCGAGCGCTGGACACAGCCCCACCGACGGAGAGGAGTTCATGCCGGACGTTGAAGGCCATCCGCGCCTTGGCAGGAGGACCCCGTGTCCAGCACCGGGGAGAGCTGTCGATCGTGCCGTGGCTGGTGTAGTCGCTCGGGGCATGGAAGACAGTGGGGGAGGTGGCCCAGAGGCCTCCGTCGGGGGACAGTACCACCATCCACGGCAGGGAGACGATCTTCGGCCGTTGCGGAAGGTGACGTTGGGTGCAAAGAGCAAGGGCCCATTTGCAAAATTTACCATCGCCTCCATTACTAGCTATCCTGTTCAGCGTGTGATTTACAAAGTTTACGATTGCTGTCAATGGTAGCAGTGGCGGAGGACGAAAAAAAACAGAGGCATGGCACATGGCGCCTGGCTTCAGCCATTGCCCCTTGCTGGCTGGCGCCTGCCTGACTGCCAGCCTACCCAGCAGCCTGCCTCGTCTGCACTGCAAGGCACGCGCCGCATTGCCAGCCACGGCCGAGACCGTGCGCGGTGCGCTTGCCTGCTACCGCCGCCGCGCCCTCGACGGCGCGCCCAACGCCGCTGTTGAGCCGCCGCGCCGCCCGGTCGCCGCACACCGCTCCTCCTCCTGTTCGCGACCAGCACGCTGCACACTGCTCCTCCTTCTGGCCGCACGACCACGCCCTGCTGCTGCCCCGCCGTGGCATTCGCGCCGTCTTAGACTATACAAGAAAGGGGAATTGGGGAGCTAGGGTTAAGTTAAACCAGTCATCAGTTTGACCACATTAGCACAAGAAAAAAATTCAAGACCAATGGACCTAGGGTGCGGCCCAGCAGGCAACAGCTCGAGCCATCCAGTGCCTGCTTGCGCTCGCCCGCGCGTCCTCGGCAGCGGCCGGCGGCGCCACCACCATGCGCTCGTCTCGCGCGGTCATGCCGGAACAGGGGAAGTCGGGGTTGGGGGTACCAGACCTCGACCGACCAAGTCCTCCGCCACTGAATGGTAGTGATCCAAGCAACTCAGGGAGCAATTTCCAATTAAGAACCTCAGCAATTAAATCAGTGGGTAATTCACGAAATCCTTGCGTTGGATGAACATGTCTGCGGCTAGGATTGGCGTGGTCGTTCCAACTTCTCGTCTCACCGTAAAAATGATCATCTCTGTCCTACATCTTGGAAAACTATTCCGATATGATCCCTCCGGCCTCAAGGAGACGTTCTCCCTTGTTTAAAAACCATTCATAGTATGAAATTTTTTTAAAGAATTTGACAACATTCATACAACTACACTATATATATATATATACCCAAAATCAATTCATAAATTGAGATATAAAAAAGGTTAAGTCTGACTTACCCATCAACTATCCTAAAAGTTCGATTTACCTTTTAAACTCTTATATCGGACAATAAATACCCTTCAACTTTTCAAACAGAATGAAATGCCCTTTTAGGCCTAATGTCAAGTTGTTTTGTTCCCATGTGGCACACACGTGATAATTTAGTCAACAAATTCATAAAAAAAAAGTTTAGTTAACTCAACATATCATTATCTTGATCATCTTCTTTCTTTCTCTCTCATCTTTCCTCCCCTCTTTCTCTCTCTTAGCTCAAAGGAGGCCTGTAGATCTGACTAGTGGGTTGATCGACGGTGGTAGAGTAGAGACATGGAGGTCTAGTTGTCTAGTTCTACCCAAGCGATGGCAGGTACCATCGGTAGGACAGTGTAGATCGACAATGGCATCGTGGATTAGGGCCATGGACCAGTGCGGTAAGAAGGGAGGCTTGCCGATGCCATGCAAAAGTTGAAGTGACCAAGGAGGGCATCGTGGAGAGAGTAGATGGGACAGCCGCCACCACCATGAACATCCTCTCAGCTCCAAGGACACCACTATGGGACACGCCCCTTGGAGCTACAATGCTGCCACCGCCTCAAGCCCCTTCTGAGCTACTGCCATGTGCCTTTGTCGAGGACCCTCTGAAATTTTAAAAATATATTTACAACCATTTACATTAAATTTGGGAGAAAAAGGTACACCAGGGAACATCCCTTGAGGAATTAGAATACGTTCCTAATCATCTCTAATGGCATTCTGGCAACTGCACAAAGGCATGAACTTCCTGTAGGATATTGGCTCCTTGGGTCATTTGTCTAGCTATTTTCCATCACTAAACATTATCCGCTTTTTGATCTTGGTTGCCTGGAATCATGGTAGCAAATGTAGAGAGGAGTTTTTATGTATCCTGATGCTCAAAGAAAAATTGCGTACTAAAATAAAATTATTTCATTGTACAAACTCATGTCTAAATCTTCGAACAACTGTCCAGATAAGATAAGTAGTACTACTTGTGTTGTGTCCATGTTCTATGTGTTGTTATCTCCAAAGGGATGGTAGTAGAAACAGATGTGAAGGACCAACATTCCACCAATATTGTTGTCTGGCTTTGCCACCTAAGCTTGCTGATGCATGCTTACTCTAAGGGCATGAGCAACGCATCCAAACCAGCCTCCACGTAGGAAAAAGCAAAATGAAACCGCCAACCTCTACATTGCAGGCGTAGTTTGGGTGGGCCCATCACCAAAATTACTTTTCTAGGTGGGCCCACCATCAAAATCGCTTTCCACACTCAACGTCGCTCATCTACCGCTCTTTCTCCCTAACATCCGCCACTCTCTCTCCTCAATCAAATCCCTCAACCTCTGCAACCCAACTCCGTTGCCTTCATCCCTAGCCCATCGCCACCGACTGCCTCCATCATCTCCAGGTGCTATTCAGCTAATGAGCTTCAAGGTGGCGCAAATCAGGAGCCAAGTCCTTCTCGGTGGTGACCCTACCCTTACTATTGGCCCAGGCTAACAAGATCCATGGTAGCTAGGGTGGTTGGGTTGACGAACAAGCTTGAGTCGGTGCAGATCCGGCCACGAGGCGGCCAAATCCAGTAGATGTCGTTGGAGCCCTCGTCATTGATAGTGGTCGACATCTTCCTCATTGTTGATAGCAGCGGTCAGGGTCCTCTTCCTCGTTGGCAACAAGCCCTTTCACCTTGTGCAGCGAGACAGTGATAAGGTGCTCTCCCTTTTCCTCCACCTGGATCGATGAACAACACGTTTTCCTTAGCTTTTCTTCCTAAACCACCTAGGGCTTCTGTAGCTATCAGAGAGCAAGCTCATCTAGCGAGGAATCGTTAGACCATATTTTTTGGATTCGGCCGAAGAAATGTGGATGCTTAAACAAAGATCTCATGATGAAAAATAAGACCAAAGAAATTATACAGATTTAGGCCACCCGAAGGTGTAATATTCTACTCCTGTGGTGTTCTTTACTTAATCTTGGTAAATGGATTGCGTTACAAAGCTTTCCATTATCTTTCGATTTTCTGGGTTTCCAACCCCATTCTAAGATGCCTTGGTTCTCCTTTTATAGTCTATGAGAGAATACCACAGTGGCTAGACACTGGAAACTAGATCCTAGTGCATTAGGGGTTAGGTATGGGACATCTTGTCATTGGCTATAGAGTGGACCTGGTCGTTGGGCCTAGGTAGGGCCCCCTTGGGGTCAATTTGGGATAGAGTCGTGTCGTCCCATGTGAGAAGCTTGTGGTAAAAGCCATTGACAGTGGGGCCCATTTGTTAGTCATCGGTGAGGGGCCACGAGGAAAGGTGGTAGGCGTTGTCAGATGGCATGGCATGGCAGTCAACTACGCCACCTGACAGCTCATCCTCTTCTTACATAAGGGTGATGATGGCGTATGCAACGACAGTAGTGCGCCATCCCATCAGCTTAGTTGTACGCTGGGTTGTTTTGTGTTGCTTCGTATTTTGATGCAAAGCTGGTGCATGAACGAACAGAACGATGCGCCATGTCTCATCATATTTAATGTGCGGTCTGTGCCCCCGAGTTGCTCTAAACCGCTGAGCTTAGGCCCTTGTTTTGCCCCTCTTCAAGATCATATATGTTATAGCCTTGGGGTTGATTATTGTTTGGGTGGGGCTCCCGTCTCGATGATGTGCCACCAACGTCACGAGTAGTTGGCAATAGGGACCTAGTTTCAACTTTACCGTCAGTAGCCCCCGGTCTTGACCTTAGGTATGAGATCGTTGGGAACAGGGGTTAAGGTCCACCTTGTCGGAGAGGCAATGGTACAAGCCCTTGTCCGATAGCAGGCCAGCTTGGTTGTTCCCAAGCCACTTCCTTGGGCAGGGCGCACTGCTAGTAGTGACAGGACATGTGGCAATGGAGAAGACATAGCAGCGCAAGCCATTTCGCCTCCCCACTTAAGCACATGCGCATGTTTCCAATAAAAAGAATAAATGTGTACTCCGATTTTGAAGTGGCACCTCATCAATTTACATGTGAGTGGGTGAGTGGCATGACGAATTTGGGTTTGGAGAGGATGTGGGGGAGCTACGTGGCCTATATAAGAAGAAAAGGCACACAAATCCCTCTTTTTCACTCTCGTACTATTCCTCTTCTTCCTTGCACTCTAGTTTTCATCCACCCTCTTAGCTTCCATCTTCTCGCTCCCACAACTCTTCCTTCCCCATGACCGCAACCATGTCGAGAGTAGGACGTCACCTGCACGCTGCAAGAGGCAGAGTGCTGCCATCGTCACGTCTTTCTATTGAGGCGAGGGCAGAGAAAGTGAATCGACTGATGCTGATGCCATGTGCTTGGAGGATGACAGTGTCGATGAAGCTAGGCAGGGAGAAACCCTGTCCGAATGAGCCTAGTGAGATGGTGTTTTCATCTCGTGCACTGTCATTAGGCTGATGCCACCATTCTTAGCATTCTTTATGGAGGTGTTAGAGGCTTATGAGATCTAGATGGCACACTTGGTGCCAGATGTCATCATGACACTAGACATCTTTGCACACCCATGCAAGATGTTCATTAATGTCATACCTTCAGTGGTCTAGCGGTTCTTCATCATGAGGATTACCAAAAAAAGAAGAACTCTAATGACTTAGAGACTGTGGGGTGCTAACATTTCTACCCCCATAAGGGGGCAGGCAGCGAACCATACATTCCATAGGTGTTGCAGAAGAAGTGAGATGATTGGTGCGATGACTGGGTGTACATCAGCATCCTAGCTCACATGCGTCTCTTTTTCCCTAAACAGCTAGCAATTCATGTCGACTCATAGGAGGATGCCCCTAAACTGGATGCATGCTTCAACCGAGTGATGAATCAGAATGCTGATCTGCACGTCACCATCCTAGATGCCACCACGGTGGTCGAGGACTTCTTGCACCAGTGGCTGGCCCTACTTAACTAGCGTGGCCAGCCTGCCTAGCCGTAAATGGGAAATATGGATGCCATTCAGACCCCCTATGGCGAAGGCCAAAACTAGGACCCGAAGGAGTTCGCTCACATGATGACGGCGATCATGGAGGTGAACGATGTGGCAGCGACAATCCTACCGAGGGATGATAATGCGCTATGCTCGGACGCCGGGAGGGTGGTGCTTCAACAAACCCTCTCAGATTATGACACAAAGGGGGTCAAGGCACTAATGGCTCCTAGGGTGATGCACACCCCTAGTAATGATAGCGGCGGCCCAAGTAGTGACCCCAACGACGACAACAACAATGAAGACCTACGGACCCATGGGGAAAGGGAAGTGGCGGCGCAGATCAAGCCTCCTACGAGCACCCCCATCGCCCCCTCGAGCCAAGGATATGCTGAGCGAGGCCCATGATGGCGTGACTGAGGGATCGGGGGCCTCACGCGGTGCCCCAACGGCACCAAGCCTAGGGCGCAGGTCTGAGAGGATCCAGCTTTAGGCGTACCCGACCTTAGGCCCTCTTTAGGAGTGTTTCTATATAGCCCTGAGGTTGATTATTGTTTAGGTGGGCCTCTTGTCATGATGACATGTCGTCATGTGCCCTAAGCAATCGGTGAGGGGACCTTAGTTTTCACTTTAATGACATCAGGTTACTCTAACACGAGTGAAGCCCTTCCCAAATCTTTAGCGTGGTATTCGAGCCTAGTTGGCTAGAACCATAAAAACTGTCCAAAGTATGAAATGTCAAAAGAGTTTGCATGTTGGAATATTTAGACATGCAAGATGCTGTCCGGTTATCATTTCTTAAAGTAGTCTCTCACATAGAAGAAAAATCTTTGTCATTTTAGTTTTATTCAGGATTTAGCAGGACGGCGAAACTAAAGGAGAAGGGGAAAAAGGAGGCGGGACATGTGTACCTGTACATAATTCTGTTAATGTTTTTACAAGTCACAAATGCAATTTGCAAGTTATAAAAAGTCAAATTCAACAAAAGGCGTATTTTCCGCAATTAGAAGCTTTTAACCTATGGCATCTCTATAGTACGTAGCTCACCCAGATCGTAATTAAGTTACTACCTCCCTCCAAAAAATACATCTGAACAAGCTTTTAGCTGTCCAGAAGATCTCGAGGTTCTTCTGATCATAATTATCCAGAAGAGTTCAAGTTATATTTCAAGTTACAGAGATTGCAAGTTATGGACATAATTTCAAGAACATCCAGAGGAGTTCAAGTTATAGAGATTTCTGATCATAAGCGTCCAAAAGGAGATGTAGCCGGCGAGTCTTCCATCGACGCGATTGCGCCCACGCTACCATTCTCCTGCGCTGGCCTACGCTGCTGTTCTCGGTGCATGCTATCTTGCTTGGAGCGGCTTGGCAATTGGCTAGTCGGGGGTTAGACACCAAGCTGTCTTGGGCTTTTGGGCTCTCTAGGTCTGGCGCGTAGGAAAAAGGCCCACAAGCCTAGCCGTCGTCTTCCTTCCGTCCTCTAGCACACTGCACAACGGCGCATCAATGGCGCTATGGCGGCTGGGAAACGAGGCTACAGTGGTATCGCGGCCTCGGCAAGGTCTCATGTGTGCCAGACCACGCCATAACGGCTCCTCTGCCGTTCAGTAGCTCAGTGCAAATTCTCAAGTTACAAAATATTTCGTACGCTCTCCATATTTGTTTTACGGGTTTACTCTTGTCAAACGGACAAAATCAACTAAACAAACGGACAAATACTTCTGAAACGGTCTACAATCAAACATTTCTGTTGCGTACACACACCACTGACAAGTAGCAGCACACCAAACACTTCCATCGGCATTAGTGGCTAAAGTCTTAAACTAAACCATCAAAACACTGCTTCTCAGGTCCAAATAGCAAATCCGCTAGCAAATCCAACTTCTCACGCCCATAAAAATTCACTGAAAAACTAAAATTCTGTTCCTGGAATTTTTCCCACTTGAAAGCGTGACGCGAACACGTGGCGTCTCCGTAGTGGTCGAGAAACCAGCGTCGGTCTACTGGATAAGAGAGATGGGAACCCATCCCTCCGAGCCCAAAGGCCAGCTTGTAGCCTTTCCTCTCGCGCACGCGCCTTTGCACCAATTTACCGTTTTGCCCCTCGCCGGCGGCGCTGAACCGACCACCCGCCGCCGCATCCGGCGAAAGAATCGGCAGTGGGCGGGCGGGGCTCTACGATGGCAGCCATATCGTCGCTTCCCTTCGCGGCACTGCGGCGGGCCGCCGATTGCAGGCCGTCGACGGCGGCGGGGGCAGTGCCCGGCGCCGTCGTGCTCAGCGTGAGGGCCCGGCGGGGCTCGCGCTCGGTGGTGCGCTGCGTCTCCACGGCGGGTGGTGAGCATGCTCGCGGTCTCTCTCACTGGTGCTTGGTACTTCTGGCGTCGGTGCTGAACACGTAGTGCGTAGATTGCAACAGAAGAGCTTCTCTTTCTGTGGGTTTTATTAGCAATTCTGGAACCTTATTCTTCTTGGGGATAAAGATTGTAAGCGGCGGAACCACTAGGCGTGCTGAGCGCAGAGAGTGGCGAGGACTACAAGCCAACCTAGCGGCCTATGTTTGGAGGAAGAACTGGCAACTCTGAACTTTGGGTGAACAATTAGCATTTGTAGTTGTGTATCCATGCCGTTTTGATGCCTGGTTGTTCTTTCTATCAGGGAATTTATGTCTGTTTTAGATGTGAGCTTGGAATTTTTCAGAATTTTGTATCACTAGTCTAGCTCATATGTGATTTTCAATAATCTAGCTGATGCTGATCCACAAATAGCAAAGAGGACTGTCAGTTGTATATTTATGCCAATCATCTCATGTTAGCAAGCCTCACGAGCCCTGGTTAGATTTTAGTCTTTCGTACCTCATAGCACTAAGGTGTTCAGGCTTATGATTCCTGCTTTTCCGTCAAATTGTGTCATTAAGCTGCCAGATGCTCCCTTGTGGAATGCATTTACATATTTTCTCTCATTTTGTTCCACAATTTTTTCGTGGTGTTCTGTTGCTTCTGATCCCTTTGCTGATACTTTCTTCAATTTCATCGAGCATGTGCCAATTACTTGTCAACTGTCAAGTATTTGATACAGGATCATTATATTTCCAAATATTTTTCAGTATATTATGATCATAAAGGCAGCAACTAACTTATAACATATTGTTCTGTGTACACAGCATATCAGAACAAGTTGTCGCCACAGCCTTTTTCACTTGTTCTGAATATTATGCAGATATACCACCCACTGTCGCAGAAACAAAGATGAATTTTCTCAAGTCATACAAGTGCCCTATCCCAAGCATTTACAGTACAGTTCTACAAGAACTTTTGGTACAGCAACATCTGATGAGATACAAAAGAACATATCAATATGATGCTGTGTTTGCTCTTGGCTTTGTGACTGTCTATGACCAGCTCATGGAAGGGTACCCTAGCAATGAGGAAAGTGATGCAATCTTCAAAGCATATATAACAGCGTTAAATGAAGACCCTGAACAATACAGGTGCCTACTATAACTTACAAACTGGTTTTGAACCACAGTGATGTTTGCATCTTGTTATTTTATATTCAATTAGATTTCTCATATCCAAACTGAATCTTCAAACAATTTCCTGCACCTAATTGGTCCAAGTTAATTTTTATTTATTTCTCAGCTATCAATTTTGCAGCATAAATATATTACCACCAGTTCATTAAATCTGTATGCCAACCATAACCTTTTCTTATAGAGATAGTAGCAAATTATGTATCTTGCCTCTGTAAAAAATGTCTCATTTCACACTATTTATTCGTTACATGTTTTGCTTATTTGTGGATTACCAATTAGTCTGCTTTCTTGGTGTCAATGAAAGCTAATGTATTATTGGGTTACTAGTTTGTTTTAGCATCAACAGAGGTGTCTTTCCAAGCAATCATAGTAAGTGTTTTCTGTTCTTTCGTCAGAGCTGACGCACAAAAGATGGAAGAGTGGGCTCGTTCCCAGAATGGTAATTCTTTAGTTGAATTTTCATCCAGAGATGGAGAAATAGAGGCCATTCTGAAAGATATTTCAGAAAGGGCCCAGGGTAAGGGAAGCTTCAGCTACAGCCGGTTCTTTGCAGTTGGCTTGTTCCGTTTGCTTGAGCTTGCAAATGCAACAGAGCCAACCGTACTTGACAAGGTTGTTATTGCCACTATTAATTTTGTTTGTGGCTATCATGCTTATGTTTGCTTCACTTCCAAATTATATCTTCTAATAATGTTTATTTGTGTTTCCCAAGTTATCTTTTAGAGAACATGTTTCCAGTATATTTTAGTTTTTAGAAAAAGAAAGGGTTTATCTCAAATCAATTAAGGGGTTGGCTTGTGTCTGCTGTCTAATATCTTGTTATCACAGTTGGTTTAGAGTCTATGCAGTGTTCTTTTTAACCTATTACTTTGCTGATGTACTAGTAAAGGACTAAGCCTCTGACTCAACTCCATCCTACATTCCTATTGTTCGACTCCATCATATATTCCTATTGCTTTAGAACCACAGCTCCCCATCTCTAAAATCGAGCTACCCTAGTTGAGTGCGCACCAACTGCTATCCTAAATATTGCTCCTCAAACATTGAGGTTAGCAAATATGCTAATCGTTATGGCATGTGATCAACTGATCATTCAAGTTTGTAATGGTTCCTATTATTTCTGATGTTTCTTAAGCCAGAATAGGAAATAGCACTAAGGTGGTTCGAAGTCAGTTTTGGTTTCTAACTTAGTAGCATTCTTGGGGCATATCCAGATTTTTCTGTGGGAGGACTCGTTTGAGATAGGGAGATTCCATACAGGATAAAATTCTAAAGGCGTTTTTGTTTACTAATCATGTAATTTGTGCAGTGTTCAATGATAATTTCAGGAAACCATTTGAGCCAGTAAATTAGTGTTTGACATTTGGTTAACTCAAAATGTAATGTGCACTTTGATGTTACCTCACAAATATTTTCAATGGCTTCCTTGACAGCTTTGCGCCGCTCTAGACATCAATAAAAGAAGTGTCGACAGGGATCTCGATGTTTACCGGAACATACTCTCCAAGTTGGTCCAGGCTAAGGAGCTTCTCAAGGAATACGTGGAAAGGTAACCACATATCCCTTTTCAGATTTCCCACTTCTCTTACTGCCCAAACCATGATTTATTCAATAACTGGTATTATTAGCACATGTGAGAAGTTTCTAATTTTGTTTTTGCAACTAAATGTGCGATATTGATAGTTCCGTACTTGAATTTTACTGTTTGCCACATAAATCTTTCCTCTTTCAATGAGGGCAGGCAAATTTATTAGTTTAGATTGCCTTCTCTCTGCATTCTGCGTGCTGCCCAGTTTTTATGTGTTAAACAGATCATCTCAACGAGTTGAACTCGACTTTGTTTGTAGGGAAAAGAAGAAGAGAGAGGAAAGATCAGAGACCCCTAAGTCGAATGAAGCTGTTACGAAATTTGACGGGAACCTCTATTCCATGAAGCACTAACTCAAGCCTTCATCAGGGGAGTGAGTGCTACAGTGGATGACAGATTTTAACAGTTATATCTGGTTCACATTGAGAAACTATCAAGGTCACCTTTGGCTGCACGGACATCTTTGGCTGCTCTTCGTGTGGTTTAGTATCCTGCCGTACAAAAGGATCCAGATTGTTCTTACTATTGAGCGTGATATTTTTTGTAATTATCCTTTTCTGTGTTGAAATGTATCGTTTTTCTTCGCTTATTTCACAATATATGGAGAGGTATGTGGGGATCATTGTTACACACAAGATGAAAAATATAGCTCATCTGTTTGGGCTTGTTCGCTACGTTATAATGAAAATGAAATCTGTCTCATGATCTTTATTTGGATTTAATGTATCACTGTATTTACCAGGAATACCTGTGGTGGAAATGATCAGGAAGACCTTTCTGCACTGGATCATAGTGCTAGAGAATTTGTTCTCTGTAAATAAAATGTACTATACAACATAGCAGAAATACAATGAAAATTTCGTAAAGAGAAATTACATGATTCCAGACGCTTGCAAGAATATTTTAATAAGCTTATTGAAGTAGTAGCCGTTTTCATGTCAATTCAACATGACAGAAATTTCAAAAGTCACTGAGGTGGCGATTCTGAAACGCTATTCTTGCAGGCCATCTTTTCGAACAACTTGCCTTCTACTGAGTTGTGTTCCAAACAGAGCTTACAACTTCATTTACAGACTGCTGCATTGTGATTTTAGGACTGAAATGCTAACTTCAACTTACAATGGTGCCAGAGCTGCAAAACAGCCAAAAGATTATTTCGCCCGATATTTCGGGCCCCATGCACCTTGAAGACCACAAATCACAAGCACTCCACAGCCTCATCACCCAATCCCAGCCCTCCACGTGTCACCAACACCAGTGGCAAGCTCCCCATCCATAGGGCCATACAGATAAGGCCTGGATAAGGCAGAGCCAACCGGAGTCGTCAGATAAATCGGAGCCCCCTCCCCACCGTCCGATCTGCCACGTGGAGATAACACGGGGAATTTGTTATAAGCACCCTATTTGTACCCCATGGCGAGGCCCTCACCACCACCCACACATTCTCCGGCCACACTCGCCACCACCTCGAGGAGAAGGAGGAGTAGCCATGGCGTCGTCGGTGGCCGCGGCGGCGAGCACGTTCCTGGGGACGAGGCTGGCTGACCCGGCGCCGCAGAACGGGCGGATCGTGGCGAGGTTCGGGTTCGGCGGCGGGAAGAAGCCGGCGGCGAAGAAGGTGGCGAAGTCGTCGCCGACGACGGACAGGCCGCTGTGGTTCCCGGGTGCGGTGGCGCCGGACTACCTGGACGGGTCGCTGGTCGGCGACTACGGGTTCGACCCGTTCGGGCTCGGGAAGCCGGCGGAGTACCTGCAGTTCGAGCTGGACTCGCTGGACCAGAACCTGGCCAAGAACTCCGCCGGTGAGATCATCGGCACCCGGTTCGAGACCGGCGAGGTGAAGTCCACCCCGTTCCAGCCCTACACCGAGGTGTTCGGCCTCCAGCGGTTCCGCGAGTGCGAGCTCATCCACGGCCGCTGGGCCATGCTCGCCACCCTCGGCGCCCTCTCCGTCGAGTGGCTCACCGGCGTCACCTGGCAAGACGCCGGCAAGGTACGATTCTCCCCATACATTACTACACACCGCCGACGACGACGAAGACACTGACGATGTGAGTCTGATCTTGCAGGTGGAGCTGGTGGATGGGTCGTCGTACCTGGGGCAGCCGCTGCCGTTCTCGATCTCGACGCTGATCTGGATCGAGGTGCTGCTCATCGGCTACATCGAGTTTCAGCGCAACGCGGAGCTGGACCCGGAGAAGAGGCTCTACCCCGGCGGCTCCTACTTCGACCCTCTCGGGTTGGCGTCTGACCCGGAGAAGAAGGAGCGGCTGCAGCTGGCGGAGATCAAGCACGCCCGCCTCGCCATGGTCGGCTTCCTCGGCTTCGCCGTGCAGGCCGCCGCCACCGGCAAGGGCCCGCTCAACAACTGGGCCACCCACCTCAGCGACCCGCTCCACACCACAATCTTCGACACCTTCTCCTCCTCTTAAGCTTCGCGCGAAGCTGAAATGGGATCGATGTCGTGCGTTGGTGTGCGTTCGCGCGCGCGCGTGCGCGGTTTGGTTTTGTGATGACGATCGGGCGAGGGTATGGGGGGAGATCATACTTTGTTGATTACTACTTAGGACAGTTGGTTGGTGGTTAATGACGACTTGCATGGTGATTTGTAATGTAAGAAACCGAAGATGATGAATTAATGCATCCACTTGTACATCGATCGATCGATCTTGGTATGTGAGTGACATATACTCCTATCATGGACGACTGAAGCTCAGTTGATTTTTCGGAAAAAAGTTCAAATTACCGCATGAATTTTTGTGGTAGTTCAATTACCCCTCATTTCTTATACCGTACATTTTACATTCCCAAACCCAAACTTTTTACACAGACCAATTCATCAATTCGGAGCAGTTTGATACTACATAGCGTAGGTATAATACTTCAGTTGACTAAAAATATTTTTAAAAAATCAGTACCGCCTACATGTCAATGTTTCTCCATCTCTTTCTTTTTCCTCCTCTCTCCTCGTATATTTTGGGCGGTGGCTACAGTGAAAATGGATTAGATGAGGAAGTAGCTGTACCGACAGCGGAGGTAGAACTCATGTGGCTGATCTCGGCCAGCGAGTGCCATGGTGCCCTCTCCTCAAGCTCTCACCGCTGGTCTCCCTTTCTTAAGCTTCGCCGCTAGACCACCATCGAGGAAGAAGGACGGCAGCAACGATGACAAGGTGGCTGCATCGAAAGAAAAGGGAGGGATCTCCACGAGTGCGCCTAGCCACCATTGAGCTCTCCCCACAACAACCCTCCGCAAGCTCACTGCTCCACTGGTGTCATCAACAAGCTTGATGAGCAGGCATCCTCCATTGATTTGGTTGTCGATGGTGGTGGATGCATGTGTATTTGGAGCTCGAGGAGGTGACAAAGGTGACAATAATGGTGGAGCTCAGAGTTGCTACATGTTCCCTCTAGATCTACATCACCTCCTTTGTACTTGGCTCGCCCTCCTCTAGATCTATGATTAGGTCATGTACCCTACACCTCCTCATCACAGACGAATGGGACAGGGCTATAGCTCTAGAAGGAGATGCACGCAGGTGGTGGACCTGGATAAGGCATGCGACAACTGAGGCATAGGCAAGATGAAGTAGCGGTTGCTGAGGTCGGCCTCGTCATCATTGGCATCGTGCCTTGGGAAGAAGAAAGAAGCATTAACATGTGGGCTCATTGATTTTTTTTAAAATGTTTTTATTGATTAGATTGACACATCTACGTCATGTATGACTAAAACTATTTTGGATTGAGTCAGAGGGTAATTCGTCTGGTATAAAAAGTTTGGGAGTGTGAAATGTCTAGTATTTGAATCAGACCACCGCAAAAGTTTAGGGGCTAATTTAAACTTTTTCCTTTTTTTTAAACACGACACTAGTTGATTTGATTAATCTTATTATCCTTGAATATTGGTATATGTGGATAATTCTAAGCATGTATGTGAGTGCATTTGTAACTATGAAAGTATGAAAGGAGCGGGGGTGGAGATATCAGTAGGGCAATTAGCTAGGGCTACAGCCAACCTAAATGTCCATTGGAAGTGCACTTCAACACTTAAAAAGATAGAAGATAAAGACAAATTTATGCAAATTACACTATAGTCAAGTCATAGGCTTAAGGAAATAATGGTTCTACACATGAAATTGAGGACTCCACAAAACAGCTTTGAACCATATGAGCAAGATGAGAGAGAAGCTGGTAGCTCTAGCTTACCTAAGGATCAACAGTACAAGCAATATTAAATTCTGGACTAGGAACAAATCATGCTCAATTTATCAATTCAGCAAAGATAGAGGTTAAAATATAAATTATGTTTCCACCTTGGAATACAAATAACCTAGCCCACACACCTACTTATAGTCTATTTTTAAGTCAAATCCAGGAACCGGCCTAAGAAAATGGCTTATAAGCAGATTTAAGGTTTTGTCCACTTAACATCCTAATTTCAGTGACAATCAAACGCCTTGCATGCATATTAAACTCCCATGCTCGTAGGGTCATGTCTCGAACTGCATTCATGTTAATCATCTATTACATGTATAAATATTTGCTCTCACATATTTACCGTGGGCTTTTCTCTGAAATATATCCATCTCTTAATATCGAATTTTGGGCTAATTTGCATGTGGTTAGCAAAGTCATGTGGCACAGTCGGATTGTTGGATTCGCGTATCAATGATGTGAGATCGTGCGGTGGACCTTGTTGTAATATGTAAGGTTTGAGGGTCATTTTTACAAAATCTCTCAATCCCTATCCGCACATCCTCCTCCTCTCTCTCCTCCTACTCACCGATGCACTTGGTGGTAGCGACTGAGCCTCTCCTCTCCTCCTCCTCGCTGCCCCCTACATGCCCCGCTCCTCCTTTTACATGCACTCGCCGCCACTCCTCTCCATCCGCACCACCTCTGTGTGTCTCCCTACACATCCTCAGTAGAGCTCGGGTGTGTTTTCCCTCCCCAGTTAACACCAAATGCCAATACAGCTTATCTCACTAGATTTGATAGTGCCTAGCTCGGAGGCACGAAAGCTGGATGCCACAAGCTCCATGGCTGGATTTGGTGTGGACCATGAGAAGGGACAACAACGATGAGTCACCTATGCCTCCCCACGAGCCCACCGGTGTCATCCTTCTTGATTCCCTCTCCTACTCGGTGTGGCAATCATGGTCGTAGCACTAGGGATTAGGAGAAACGAAGGAGGTTAAGGCAATGGAGAGGGGAAGAGGGCGAAGATTGAGGAGGTGGTGGCAATGTGGAGTCTTCCCCTCTATAAAAGAGGATACGATGTCCTCACCCAAAGAAGGAGTCGAGTGCCCACTGGGCAACCCTAATTAGACCCCTGACCCCTACCTCCTACTGTCATATGCGGCCCCATCTAGATCACATGATCCCATGCTAGAGGAAGTTTCTAGATGGGGTAAAGCGACATCTCCTCCTAGGTTGGTAGCTACTGCACCTAGTTCTAGGCTGGCTTGCCCCATTGGGCCTACCTCATGACTGGGCTGGCCATAGCGAGCTCCCTAGAACCTAGGCCAATCATTGCGATGAGTTCGTCAAAAGTGACTAGGGCATTGGCTCCAATTGAAACGAGCCGCTTGGTGGTCTCGTTAGTCGCGTCACTAGAGCCAACCCACTTTGAGCTTCCTTCGAACCAAGGCCCAACTGTAGTGGGCTTACCCTCCATGCCCTTGTGGATTGCTAGCCCTATGGAGCGAAGGCCACTTCTCACCTTCTCAAGAAGGATGAAGAAGGCACTACCGGCCCAATCCTCCCGTTGCCAAACGAGCAACAGTCATAGCCTTCCACCACTCCCACACCTCGTTGGCAGGGCGATCATCTAGCATTGTAAGCTCTCTTTTGGATGCCAGCACTTCCTTGAGCATAGATAGTCATTTCTAAGAAGCTCGGTCTTGCTGGTGGCATAGTGACGGAACAAAGTCAACCCACGTAGTAAGTGGTTCAATGTTACAACGACCTTTTCAATAAAGAGTTGAACCAAGAGCATCTCCAAGCGCTCGTGGATCTCTTCAATGTTGGCATTCCCTAGTCGCAAGTCAAGGCCTCGCTAGTCCTAGCGGTGGTAGTCTCCTAAAGTGTTGACTATGGTTGCTTGGTCGCTCAAGTTCCTCCATGAATCACAACTTCCTGGTTTGGAATGTTCACTGTCTCAATGAGGGTGCACATCATGATGCGGTGCGTAATGTGGTCATAGATGCTAGGCGTTCGGTCACATGTCTATAAGAAACTAAGCTTGATGTAATCTCCAGGTCGTTGGCCTCCTAAATCCTTAGAAATAATCTAAGCGGTTTCCACTATCTTCTAGCTTGTAGCACTAGGGGTAGGTGTTGTTTGGCTAGGATCCGAGCGTAGTCTCCTATGATAACATGTTGTTTTACGAGTTCTCCTTGACAACTTGGCTTTCCTTCATCAATAGACTGAACAACTAGATTATTGTTGTTTATGGTCCATAGGATGACACGGACATATTGCGCTTCCTACAGGAAATATGGGATATTTGCATTGGACGTACCATCCCCTAGATGGTTCTAAGCGACATTAAAACAATGCCAACCTCAACATGCGTATGATGGGCCACTCCCGTTGCACTATGAATGACTTGATGCTACAGGAGACACATCTCAATGGCTGCTTGTTTACTTTGTTGAACGATTGGGACTACCCCACCTTGGAACACCTTGATAGGGTGTTCTTCACCACAGATTAGGAGGATTTGTTCCCTCGTTTCCTCAAGGCTCTTCCTTCCATTATTTTGGATCACTACCCTTGCTTCTCTCCAGTTTGTCGGCACTGCTAGGGAAGATGTGGTTCTAGTTCAAAGCCTTTTGGTGTCATCTAGAAGGCTTTGACGAGACTATCCACAATGTCATCCCCATGTTCAGTGCGAGACCCGATCGAATGGCTTGATGCCAAGCTGCACGCTTTGGTACACTGCCTGCAAAGCTATAGCAACAAGCGCGTAAGCAACATCAAGTTGCAACTAGATCTAGTGAAGGAGCTAATCGAAAATTTTGATCTCACAGAAGAAAAGAGGCACCTTTAAGCACAAGAGTGAGCTTTTCACAGGTTCCTCAAAAAGAAGTTCTTGGTTCTTTCCTAGTTGAAGCATACCATGGCATGGAAGCAATCCCGAATCATGTGGCTACAAGAAGATGATGCCAATTCTAAGTTCTTCGACCAATTTGTGGTGAGCTATTGACACCAAAAATTCATCTAGTAGGTTTCCCATGACAACACAGTGGCCACTTCCTCGGACGAGAAGGCAGACCTTGTGCACTCCTACTCAGGGCTCCTTGGCACTTGCACCCCTAGATCCTACACATTGGACCTTGATGCGTTGGGCCATAGTCAACCCCTACCAGATGAGCTAGAATGGCCATTCACTGTGGAGGAGGTCTAGGCAGCTATCTGTGATATGTCGAAAGAGAGGGATCCAGGGCCCAACGGTTTCATTGGCCTCTTCTATTCACATCACTTACAAATCATCAAATGCGATGTGTTGTAAGCTTTGGAGCAGCTCTCTTAGATGGATGGCTTGAGCTTCGGTCGTGTCAATAATGTATTCATCACAATCCTACCGAAATAATCAGATGCAACCACCATGTGCAATTTCCACCCGATCAACCTACTACACAGCTTCTAAGATGTTCACCAAACTTCTTTCCCACCATCGCTACACCTTGATTCATTGGTCATGCTGAATTAGAGTACCTTCATCAAAAAATGGTGCATTCATGACAACTTCATGTTGGTACGTCATTTGTCTAAGCTATCACACACTCATAAGAAGCTGGGTGCCCTTCTAAAGATAGATGTAGCACAAGCAAGCTTGGATTGCCATCCTCCTTCAAACTTCAAGAACCAAAATCATGGTCAACGGATCCCTTGGGAACACAATTCAGCACCATCGTGATGTTTGGCAAGGTGATCCCATCTCCCCAATGCTATTCATTATCATGATGGACACCCTGTTAGACCTCTTCTCCTTAGCAGAGCAAGCAAGGTTGCTGCGTCCATTGAGAATCCCCCACTAGATATCCTTCTAAGCTGATGATGTAGTGACTTTCATCTACTCTTCCGAAGATGAAATCCTAACAACAAAGAAAATCCTAGAAATTTTTGTCGAGGCCTCTGGGCTATACAAGAGCTACGACAAATGTGCTGCTATATTGGTCGGCAGCTCTAACAACAAGCTCACTGTTCTTCAAGGTTCTCTACCCTTCCCGGTCATCAAGTTTCCTTGTAAGTACTTGGGCCTACTACTCTCAATCTAGAAGCTGTGGCATTAAGATTTGCAACCTTTGATCAACAAGGTCATACGTTAGCTACCCTTCTAGAAATCAAACTTACTACAGTCAGCGGAGCATGTAGTATGAAAGCGATGTTGATTGCTATCCCAATCTATCTCCTCATCGCCATTGATTCTCCCAAGTAGGTCATTAAGGGGATTAACAAAGTTTGGCGTAGCTTCCTTTGGCACGGCCAC
The DNA here is from genome assembly GCA_030770085.1 of Oryza coarctata. Lineage (NCBI taxonomy): Eukaryota > Viridiplantae > Streptophyta > Magnoliopsida > Poales > Poaceae > Oryza > Oryza coarctata. Next base: position 15,852,264 of record CM061474.1, on the reverse strand, counting down.
TCAAGCATGACAGCCACTATCGATTGGCCTAGCCCAAAGTTTGTCCTCCCCTAAAGTGCGGTGGTCTAGGCATACAGAACCTAGAGCTGATGGGGATAGCACTTCGGCTACGATGGATCTAGGCATAACACACGTTATCAGCGAAACCTTGGCAAGGCCAACTTCTTCCATGCTCAAAGCCAGAATGCAAGTTCATCAAAGCATCCATGTCATGCATCTTGGGTAATTGCAACGACATCCTCTTCTAGGAGGACAACTAGCTACAAGGTGCAAGAGCCCATTTCTAGGCATTGGAGATCTTCAAGTGCATCCCGGTGTGGACAAGGCAGCGCCTTACAGTGGCAAAGGCATTGCAGGACAACAAATGTTTCCATGATCTTTGAAGTTCCTTGGGAGTTGCAATTACCCAAGATGCATGACATGGATACTTGAATACCTTGCGCTTGAGTCATTGGTTTATGATATGTCGTCAATCTCGAATCAGCCTGATTTCTTCATCTAGAGATAGGACAACTCGGGCTTCTACTCTCCCCCTCTGCTTACTTGGCGCTCTTTGAAGGGGTTTGGGTTGGATCCCGGTGCGAGCACGCCGACGCCTGGGAGGTCTGCTTAGCTCTAGTGCAGGCCAGTCGGCTTCTCTTCGTGGCTCGAGGTACGCGCGTCGGGGGCCGTGGGGTTTGGTCGGCTCCGGCGCAACGGTGCAGGTGCGGATGTACCAGTCAATTTGACCCTGCAATTGACAGGGAAGTAAGACAAACGGATCAGTCAGACGACAGGCCGATACGAGCACTCGTTATCGGCTAGCTGCCGATAGGATCGGGTTGGTCATCAACCGTGTTCGGATGGCTCTCGCTATCAGCTAATAGCCGATAGGAATCAGGGTGTCCTTACATCGGCTGGGGTAGCCGATGAGGGCATGGGCAGGTGTCAACAAGGGATACGACGGCTCCGGGCATAGCGAAAGCGAGGCCCTGATCCATCGACCGCATAGCCGATGGAGGCACAGGATAGAGATAGCAGCACGAGACCCATCGCCCGTTATGACAACACCGCTGGCACCGAATCTTGAAGATTGAACCTACTGAGATAGTATGAGAATGGGGCCAAAGGCGATGGGACGGTGGACGCCGGATCAGACATGCTAAAGTAAGGGCAAAGTGAACCCATCGGTTACTTGAGCCGATGAGAGGACGTCTCTCTAAAGACAAGCACGCATCGGCTGGAAGGCCGACGCGCTTGGCATGGCGTTCAACAGAAAGTCTCTGAAGACCTGGCGCGTATCGGCCGAGGAGCCGATACGCTGGGCGTGACGCTCCACGTATAGATAACTCATCGGCTAGCACTCCGATAAAATACCGTACAAAGACCTATAGGCCTAAAGCTCATTCTACCGTCGGCTGCCTCGTAGGTCGAACCTAACCGATGCAGCACGAGACCAATGACGGCAGAGAGAGCTTGATAGACCGATAGATACTGCGTGGACGTGATGCGATACATCCTATCGACCTAAGAGGTCGAACCTAACCGATGCAGCCTTAGACAGAACGAGACATATCAAGATAGTGGCAGGACTTGCCCCTTCGTCGGAGATCGGACCTAACCGATGCAGCCTCGCGTCGAGAGCCAGACCCCGCCGGTAGAAACCTAGATAAATAGGGTGGCGATGTGCCAAGGTTGTATTGTTCTCCAGATTGATCCTTTTTACATGTCTCCAGGGTCTATATTTATATCCTAGGTTTACAGAGTCCGACGCGTTTTCAACAACCATTGGACGTTATTTCCTAATAAAAATAAAGAAAAATATCTCCAAAAAAGTTAACTAACTAAATCTTCCTATCCATATAAGATAGGATTTACAAAAGATAAAAATACCCTACCGTGGGTTCTACGGCTCCTCCATAAACTCGGTCTTATCTAGGTAGTCTTCTATTCTGGAACCGAGTTTTCCATTGCTTTAATCCGATCGGCTTCTTCCCTGTAACGATCGGACACCTCTTTAGCCGATCGGCTTTTTCCAATCCATCATCGAGCTATCTAAATTTTGGTGTTAACACATACCCCTAATTTCAAAGTATGAAGGCTCATGCTTCGAAATTCTCTTCCTCAGGCCTCCAATGCTTCGGCATCTCCTCTTTTTCCTAATAATCGGCTCTTGTAAGCTGATACCACATGTATCAGATGTGCTATACTGTTGAACTCTTGTGAAGAAAATTTCCACCTGATGCAACTCGACAGCCCTTGGAAGGCCTAATCAGCTAACTGTTCCTTGCTCAGAACAAGACTATAACATCGGCCTCTGATGTCCTGAAAACGTTGACTGTATTCTAGAACTGACTCATTAGGCCCCTGTCTAACCAATGTCAAATCTGACAGTCTCATTTCTTAAATCTCAGTAAAGAAATATCTATGGAATTGCTGCTCTAGATCGGCCAATCCTTTAATCGAGTTCGGTGGTAACGAAGAAAACCATACAAAGGCCGATCTAGAGAGGGATAATAGAAAGAAACGGACTCTAAGAGCTTCCTCAGTCGATGCTTCTCCACACTGTGCTAAGAATCGGCTAGCGTGCTCTATTATAGATATATTGTCTTGCCCTAAGAATCTGGAGAAATCTGGTATTATGTATCGGCGAGACAATGGAACTCTATCAAACTACTCTGGATACGGATGCCGATATATAAATGTTTGATCTTTGAGCTTGATACCAAACTGCTCTTTCACGTGTCCACAATTTTGGTTAACCAATCCTTCTCCCTTAGAATATCTTCCTGATCATGTGGAGGTGGATATGGTACCCGATTCTGCCTGCGATACTTTTCATAATAATTACTCTAAAAGAATTCTGGAGGTACCTCCTGCCGTTGCCCCCCGAATCGATCTTGTGTTGGTGGATATATGTTTGCCGATAGATCCTTGTTTTGCCAAGTTTTCTTTGTCTCTATCGACAAAGGCACATGATCTTGATCGGGCTTTTGAGCTGATGATTCTTGTATCATCTTCTTGATCAAATCTTGTAGTGTATCCATCCATACTCCCGATGGATTACTGAATGCTTGATAAAATGTTTCATTGAACATCTCTTGCAACGGCTTGGAAGAATTCACAGGTAATGAATGGTTTGATTCCTTCATCAAAACACATTTTGGTAACTGCGCCTTTTGAATCGACCCTTGTTTAGTCATACTGAAGGATTCCAAACAGAGCTTCTGAAAGTTATCTATGTTTTGCTCTACATGCTGCCTCTAGTATTCATTTAGATCCTCCATGGTAACTGGAACTATAATATCATCATCGATTTCTTCTTCAGACGAATTATGCCTTGGAATCAATCTTTTCTTTATACATATTGACAACAAGATGTCCCCCTGGTTGATGAGTAAAAATCTGACTTCTAATTAGGCACTTGTAGAATCCCATTGGTTGATAAATGGTATTATATCACACAAGCCGATAAAGGATCTTCAGCCGATGAACGGTCTTCAGGTTTCTCCAGCCGATGAATGAAATCTCGTCCAATCGGCTGATGAATAAAGATTTCTATCCCACTGGCCGATAAATGAAATATGGTCCTTATCAGCCGATTAATGAAACCTTCTGTCCCACCGGGCGTGCCAAAAAATATGATTGTGCTGGATCCCGGCACGAGCACACCGACGCTTGAGAGGTCAGCTTAACTCTAGTGCAGACCGGTCAGCTTCTCTCCGTGGCTCAAGGTACACGCACCGGGGGTCGTGGGGTTCGGTCGGCTCTGGCGCGATGGTGCTTGTGCGGGCGTGCCAGTCAATTTGACCCTGCAATTGACAATGAAGTGAGGCAAACGGGTCAGTCGAACAATGGGTCGATACGAGCGCTCGCTATCGGTTGGCTGCTGATAGAATCGGGTTGTTCATCGACCGCGTCTAGATGGCTCTCGCTATCGGCTGATAGCCGATAGGAATCAGGGCGCCCTTCCATCGGCTGGGGTAGCCGATGAGGGCGTGGGCAGGTGTCGACGAGGGATACAACGGCTCTGGGCGTAGCGAAAGCGAGGCCATGATCTATCGGCCGCATAGCCGATGGAGATACGGGATGGAGATAGCAGCACGAGACCCGTCGCCCGCTGTGACGATGCCGCTGGCACCGAATCTCGAAAATCAAATCTAACTGAGACAGTACAAGAACGAGGCCGAAGGCAACAGGACGGTGGACGCCGGATTGGACGTGCTAAAGCGAGGGGGAAGCGAACCCATCGGCTAGCTGAGCCGATAAGAGGATGTCTCTCTGAAGACAGGTGCGCATCGGCTGGAAGGCCGACACGCTTGGCGTGGCACTCAAGGGAAAGACTCTAAAGACCTGGCATGTATCGACCGAGTAGCCGATATGCTAGGCGTGATGCTCCACGTATAGATAACTCATCGGCTAGCACTCTGATGAAACACCGTACAGAGACCTATAGGCCTAAAGCTCATTCTACCATCGGCTGCCTCGTAGGTTGAACCTAACTGATACAGCACGAGACCGATGATGACAGAGAGAGATTGATAGATCGATAGATACTGCATGAACGTGATGCGATATATCCTATCGCACTAAGAGGTCGAACCTAACCGATGCAGCCTTAGACAGAATGAGACATATCGAGATAGTGGCGGAACTTACCCCTTCGCCGAAGATCGGACCTAACCGATGCAGCCCCGTGTAGGGTGGCGATGCACCGAGATTGTATTGATCTCCAGATTGATCCTTTTTACATGTCTCCAGGGATCTATATTTATACCCCGGGTTTACAGAGTCCAACACATTTTCAACAACCATCGAACATTATTTCCTAATAAAAATAAAGGAAAATATATCTAAAGAAGTTAACTAACTAAATCTTCCTATCCATATAAGATAGGATTTATAAAAGATAAAAATACCCTGTCGTGGGTTCCACGGCTCGTTCGTAAATTCAGTCTTATCTGGGTAGTCTTCTATTCCGGGACCGAGTCTTCCATTGCTTTAATCCGATTGGCTTCTTCCCTGTAGTGATCAGACACCTCTTCAACCAATTGGCTTTTTCCAATCCATCATCGGGCTGTCCAAATTTTGGCATTAACAAAAGGTCGCACGCAATTCCCATAAGTGCCCATCTGGAAGTTGCTAGCCCTTCCCAAGTGCCACTACTTCTTCTGGCTTGTTGCTCACTGGCGCTATTGGACAGCTAATCGATTGTAATGGTAAGATCTTCCACACCCAGACTGTTGTGTCCTTTGCGACCATCAAGAAAAGACAATTGATCACATTATAATCGCCTATCCAGAGTTCCTCCAACTTTAGTGGATAATCTTCTCTACCATTGGACTGACAAGCTGCTTCCCTATCAACAAATCTTCGTTCTACCTATGGGTTTGCATAAGTCAAAAGAAAGTGCCGAAAGCACAGCGGCGAGGCTTTAACATCATCGCAACCCTAGGACCCCAATAGAGTGTTCAACATATAGACGTGGTCATGACAATAGCACAGGAGGCTGCCTTGTGGTGCTTGGCCAAGTCGGTGTCCATAGCAATGCCGCTTTAGAGGTCGTATGTCATGGGTCGTCTATCTAATGTCGCAAGAATAGCCTACCCTTTTGCTTTCTTTTTCTTTTTTCCCTCTTCTTTCTCTCTTCCATTTTGGGTTTGTACAAACTTTATTTCTCTTTACAAAGGTGTGCAATCCTTTTGCATATTCCTGAAAAAAATAAAATATATACATGACAGAATGACTGTTCCCCTCTGAAACAATGAGTAACTGAAGATACATACCAACATGCTGTTAGTCTTAGTCATCTTATATCAAATTGTTTGTAGAATTATAATACAATATTTTGCCTTCACAATGTATGAATCTGTCATCTGTTGGATAAATCTGTCTCAAAATTGTAGTAGCATATTTTTTATAAAATTTGCAATGGATGCTAGATCTCTTTTGTTAGCATCTTTTGATGTCTGAAAGAAAGTGGCCAATTAGCAGCGTGCCTGAAGGGCCAACTTTTCCGAACAAAAAAAGGGCCGAATTTCAGGCACCACATTTCGGGCCCTGATGGGCCAAATTACAACTCCTATCGAGATTCGAGAGGCGTATTAGCAAATATACCTGCGAATACGTATTCCGGTAACGGAAGCGGCCTTACTGTCCCGCCACACACGCGAATGCCGCTCCTCCACGCCTCGCCGCCGGCGCGCCGCCTCCTCCTCGTCGGCCGCCGCCGCTGGCTACTCCTCCCGCAGGCTCCCCGCCACTCCCGCGTCTGCGTAAGGTGACCCCTCCGCTAGTCCGCTCGTGTAAGTTCCGACAGCCGCCGCCTCAGTGTCTCAGTTGTTTGGTTTTCTGGATAGGGCGGCGGCTTCGGCGGCCGCGGAGGAGGCGTTCCGGCTCCCCTTCCCTCCTGAGCGCGCCGCCTACCACCTGGAGCTCTCTGCGGCCGCCGCGGCCGTCGAGCGGGCCTGCCGCCTCTGCGTAGACGTGAGTTTGGCCTGATCCCCTTTACCTGTTTGTGAAGAAACTGGACGCCTTTTTAGTTTTATGGGTAGGATTAATTTCCATTTGGGTACATCTCCTGCATCATGCGAGGGTGGTATGAAATAAAAAATGGTGCACTTGATGTCAAGCCGGAGTCTTCAATGGGGGAATTTTTAGAGAATCCAAATTGGGTTCGGTGTCTCATATTCTCAATTTGTCGGGCAATGCAGCTGGTAGGAACATTTTAGAAACGATCACCTAATTTGCGTGAAGCATGATCTTTGGAAGTAAATACCATCCTTTTTTTTTCTGAAGGATTACCATGCTGAATTTTCACCACAGAAAAAAATTAAAAGTTTCTCTCTAGGAGGTGAGGTTTGTGATGGAATAATGGGAAATCATGATATTTTAGGTGTCAACCAATACTTTCTAGCTGTACCAAAATTATTCCCATGAACTGCAATTAATCAAAGATCTTTAAGACTGAGTTAGCTTAGGATCAGATCCAGTTAATCAAAACAATCCTACCTAGGATTGCAATCCTGACAACCTTTTCATGTGCCCGCTAGCTTTGGTAGAACAATTCAATAAGTTTGTTTTCTCTTAAGTGTTATGCTTATGGTTTGCCTTTGCTTCAAGTATCAGGACAATCTCTTAACCGCGTAACTGTTAATTTAATCGAGTTAGTAAAAAAAGAAGTGACAATAAAAATGTGCCTAACATTAGTGTTTAAAAGTAGTAGCCTTATACCTAGATTGTTTTTCATTTAATCTTTCTCTAGTCAAACCACGTCTTCATGCAAAATATAGCATGTGGCTTAGGATATCCAAACCATGCTAGTGGCAACTGACAAGTTTAGATCACTACAGGATTACTCATGGAAAAACATCAAAAATAGAGTACACAAAGAAATTGCTACAGAGTTTCTTGGGGTCAGTTTTTCATTTTTGTTCAAATTAACCAAAAGAGTAAAATAACTTTGATCTAGCCTGGACTGGAGAGATAGGTGGAAGTGAGCATGAGTACAATTGGAGACCCAAGAGGATTTCTTTAATATGTTGCAAAGTCATAGATTGTATCCGATCCTTTGTAATTTTGTAAGTTATCATCTGGTTTTTGTGGAACAAATGTAAATGCTTGTCAACACTTCACTGTTAAGAGAAGGCCTGAACTGTAATTTGCCAGTTCAATTGTACATCTTGACAGGTGAAGAGAACACTACTTTCTGGTGACAAGAAGATTATTGAAAAGAATGACCAAACTCCTGTCACAGTTGCAGATTTTGGGGTACAAGCTCTTATTAGTTTAGGTAATTCATAAGACTGTTCTCCAATCAGCTTTGATATGTACTTTGCACTCTTGTCGAATGACAAATTTTACCTTGTTGCTACTGAAAGAGCTCCAGCAATCGTTTCCGTCAATACCTCTGGTGGCAGAAGAGGATTCAGCTTCTCTAAGGTCATTCAATACTGATGATAACAGTAGTAATGTGCTTGTTGAGTCAATTTCAAGTGCTGTTGCAGACATAGTGAGTAACGCTGATTCACTTTTAACTCATGATGATGTGTTGAGAGCTATTGATAGAGGAGGCAAGAATGCTGTATCCTTTGATTCAAATCCTGCTACTTATTGGGTAGGCAGTAAGCTTCCAAGTTCCATTTACCATAAGTCCACATCTGCATATGTTGGCTCAACTGAGTAAAGGTGGTACTGTGGTTTGAAGGTACTTGATCCAATTGATGGCACAAAAGGTTTCTTGGGAGGGGACGATGCTCTGTATGTGGTATGGTTCTCTATTGTTCCGTTGTAAGGTTCATCTTTGAAAAGTGTTGATCTTCCATTGATATATGCTATGCAGCCATTGTTATATGTGCATGTATATAATCATTGCACAAGAATATACACGTCAATATAGAGATATTATAATCTCATGCATGAAAACCTTCTTGTCATTTCCCAAGCATGGTTGTTCCTGAATCCTGTATAGGTTAGCCATTTTATGTCAGTCATGTCCTCTTTGAAATGATCATCTGCATTGTATATCATATGTCTGACCACTTCAGGATCTTTTTCAGTCACCAGCCATTGCACAAGCTATCTACATGCATGCATCAAAAAGCATAATCGACATTATGGGCATTTGTCTCCCCCTCTTTACCTTTCTCAAGGTTCATTGAATACGGGCGTATGTGGCTTGCGGATATCTAGAATAGTCCCAGTTCATTGAAATAAATTAAAATAAATGCAAGACTGTAATATCACTATCTCTTAACTGAGGTTAAGAATATTACTGCTATTTTTGTGGCCAAGACTTTTTTTTTTGAGGTATCATCTTAAATCTGTTGTAACATCTTGCAGGGATATATGTCATGTTTGAAACTCTGAACCAAATCTGTTTGCTCTTATATGGTTGCTGTTCTATATGGATTTGTCAAACCAGTGTTCAAGGAATTTCAGTACTTGCATCTTTAATAATTTTGTTCACAGTCATTTTCCTTCTAATATGTTTTTTTAACCTTAAGGTGGGTCTGGCTCTTGTGGTGAATGAAAAGGTAGTAGCAGGAGTAATGGGATGTCCTAATTGGTCCAATGATACCATAGCCAGCAGAAAAGAAAGTGCTGCTGCCCAACCTGATCGTGGGATCCTTATGATTGCTCATGTGGGCTGCGGAACTTGGTCTAGGCATCTGTCTGTCGATATTGTCCAGTTCACTACGGCACAGAGTACTTGGAATAGATGCTTAGTGGATTCTTGTTCAGTTGTGCACATGGCACACTTTTGCATTCCTGATAGCCAAACCTGGAATATGATACCACTATCTGTTCTCTTCAACTCAACAATGGATGAATCCAATCCTAGAGAAGAGAATGAAATTCTCCTCTTATCTGTTTACTGTGGCAGGTTTGTTGCACTTCCCTTATGTTCCTTACATATAATGTGTTACTATTCCAGTTAAAACATGGTGCACATGAACGGGTAAAAGTCATTTCAAGTATTGATGGATATTTCCTCCCATCCTAAAATATTGTGATTGATTTGTTATGTTATTGTTTTATCAGTAAAATAAATAAATTGTGAAATATCTTTTTTGTTTTCTTTTGCTCTCTGCTGCTATCATTATTACTTCTGAGATTTCCTACATACGTACATGCCTTAGGCTGATAGTGGTGCACTCTTCTTGTTGATCTTCTGTAGCTTGTGCAAGTACCTAACTGTAGCTTCTGGGAGAGCCTCAGTTTTTGTACTTCGAGCACGGACAAAAAATCTCAAGGTAATCACTTGAATCTTCAGTTTCCATTCAAGCTGAACAAACCTTTCAATTAGTTTGTAGCTGCACTAATCCCTTCCCTTCCCACTGTTTACAGTCTTGGGATCATGCTGTTGGAGTAATTTGTGTGCAGGAAGCTGGAGGTCAGGTATATAAGAGACCTGTTAAGCCAGGACTTGACGAAATGTACATTTGTTTCTTCAGTTCACCAATCTTAACATCATTAACCATGGTGATTTGTGATCTGTTCAACTGACAGATTAGTGACTGGAGTGGGAAACCGTTGAATCTTGCAGCTGACCTTACTGGACGCAGAGACATTTATCCTTCAGGTGGTGTTCTCGTCACCAATGGTGCTCTGCACGGCAAGCTCGTTGAAATGATCTCAGCAAATCACAAGTAGCGGCAATGTTGCATAACTGCACACATAACACAGATTTTTTGTGGTTAACATTTTACCTCGTCAACCATGAAAATATATTTGATCTCTCATTCTGGAGAGAAACCTTGCAAACATGTTCAGATTACTTCCAGTATCATTACAACATACAGTCATACAACAGATATACATGACAGAAGGCACTGTTCCCTTCTGAACAATGAGTACCTGAAGATACATGCGAGCATGTTGCTGATCTAAGTCATCCTACTTCAAATTTCTTGCAGAATTATACAATCCTTTGCCTTCACAATGTGTGAATCTGTTGGATAATCCTGAAGCTTTGTAGAGTCGCATATTGTCCACACACACCTGGAAGTTGAACAGAGGAGAAAACTTGGACCAATCTGACAGCAGTGCACCATACAGTGAATCAGGATGTTTTGGTTTGGCCACCAATTCAAGCCGAAGAAAACGACACCCAAAAGGTCTGCATCTTTGCCTCTTTGGCTCCATTTCAGGATAACGACCTTCATGTCATAATGCAGAATTGGCAGCTTCTAATCATGATTAGCCCAACAAACTCCATGATCAGCACGGATTTTACTGCTTGCTTACGGCCTGAAGATCTTGCTCTCCAGCGACACGTCCTCCAGCTATGAATTTCTGTAGATGGCCTGTACTTGGATTCTTCTTGTTATCTATGTTGACTTTTGTTAGGCATAAGAGGAGCTACTGATCTACTATAAAACAAGAAAATTCAGATGATTTCCTCTCGCCAAAAGTCGAAATTACGCGTTGATGATCAGCGATAATTCTGCTATGTAAGCAAGCAAGCAAACACGGTGAAATTAATTCCTGGACCATGAGAGGGTTCAGAGTTTTATCTTGATCTGAAAACGCTGGCGAGTATCTGTCGCTTGCTGCTGCAGGAATCGACCGTACGAGCTTGCCAGAGTCAACGATTTCGGCAAAACCCTGCCTGCTTTGACGAACGGAAATCACACGTGTTGGCTGTACAAGTGGGCCAATAAAAAGGGATTCAGACATTGTGAAAGTGCACGTAACAGTGCAGAGCTTTTTCTATTCTTGCTCACGGAAATTATGAAGGAAATTAAAGCTGAAACTGGAACTGTCGTTATCTCTTTTACTGTTTCTCTGACAGTTCAGTTATCAGATCAGTACTATACCTTTTTTGGCCATTTCACAACAGAAAACCTGTTTATTTGCGTGCATTAGTGAGAGATATAATAATCGACATCTGTAGTTTTGAGTTGTAATTATTGGGCTACCTAGAGAGCAAAGATTCTTCAGTCCTCATGGCCACAAGACCAGCCAGCGTATGAACAGTTGGGAAAAAAAACAAACGTCAAATGCTCTGAATACAATACTCCCAATAGTTCAGGCGCCGTTCTCAGCACATACGCATCTTCAGTCATCACACTCCTGATGGATTGAGCATCCATCCCTCCATTAATTCTTCCCATAACTCGGGAAACTTCTGATGCTGCCATTGAACAAATAACCTGAAGAAGAACAAGGCCATATGCACTCTGCATTTGGAAAAAAACTGCTGCCCTTAGCAAGCCACCAACTCCCTCATCCAGATGGTGGCAATAATGCCGCATAAATGCATTAAGATACAGATAAATTGCCATGCATTTCCAGGTCATGCAATTGAAACATTAACAAATTGCACTTAGGAGCAAGTACTTGCTCTCGTCGACGCATGGGCCATGCATGAGGTGACAAGCAAATCATAATGCTTCTCCCGTCATCTGCTCCCTGCTAGCTATAGGCGGAGGTGATCCAGGTCACAACCAAACGCAACCACAGGCGCCTCTCATCCCGTCTCCATACCTTGCCGATTTAATTGTTTATTACGGATTGTGACGACGATGCCATCGCCTGCATAAGTGCAGCATTGCAACAGCTTAATTTGGTTGGTGTGTTCAGAGTTTGTTGCTGCAATCTATGGACATCCCCATGCACCCACGTATGTGATTAAATACGTATATACTGCAACGATCACCCTGCATTCATAATCATAATTATTAAAAAAATAAGGGCATGAAATCGTGACAGCTATTGTACTTAAACTAACTTAATCATGCTGATCACAATATGAATGTTCTAGCAAACACTGGATTGTGAGTAGGATATGCCACGATTAATTAAAGATTGTTCTGCTGGTGCCTACGTATGTGAGTAATTTTATACTACTAATTTCACCCTGATTGTGAGTCAATTGTGACGTTCACTCCGATGTGGCAAAGCCTTTGATCCATGGTGACAAGTGTTAACCCCTATAATTAACACGATCATAACACGAGTGTTTGCAATAATTACGACAAAGTCAGTGACTCAGTTTAATTTGACTATATGCATGCAGCTTTCCCGCTCGATCGCTCTATCCATATGCACCAAATAATCTATAGTACTCCTATCTACTAATCACCAGACGATCTTCTTCAGATACAGAAGGTAGCGGGCTTTCGCTTTTGACTCGACAAATCACAATGTCTACACCAATATACAAACCTCTTTAATTAATCTGTCCTCTCTCGCAACAAAAAAAACAATCTCTTTTGAGGTCATCTACGCCCAAATTTTCAAACCATTCCTGGTACCTGTCCCCTACATCAACCAAAAACACAATTAATCAAATAGCCATACGTATAATTTAAGCATCGAGCAAGACGCTGCACCATTTGAATACCTTAAACGTCAATGTTAGGATGAAGCAGGCGAGACCGGGTGACATCAAGGTAGATCTTGCGAATCACCGGGTCACGGATTAAACTATGCGCGTTAATTGTGCCCGCGAAGCACCGTACACACTCTTACGTAGTACACTAGATTATTATTAGGTCGAGAGGCGGACACGTGGCCCTAACGAGACATATGCATGTCGCGGTTTATTCGTAACAACTCTGTTCCCCTTGGCATAGCAATGGGGTCAAAGTCAAACTGGGCGATGTAAGCGTACTCCATTTTCGGGCAAGGAATACGCCATGGATTGCTTGGCGTGCGCCACGTAAGGTCTCGCTAATGGAGAGTTTATGGCAAGTGAGATCGCGATTAGTTGGTTGGATGTTCGTTAATTTGGGTGGTGTCATGGCCACCTTGGCCTAAATGGATAGCTTACGTGGGTAAATTGAGTGTAATGCATGGAATGGCTGGTGTCTCCATGGCAAGAGACATGGAGGCCCTATATTAAAAGTTGAACACTAATTATCTATATTCTACGGCTAGTTTAACCCTCTCCTATTTGTATAGAGTATTAGTGTGTTGGAGTAAATCAAGATAGCTATATTGTTAGGCTAATTATATACGCGCTATGTGCACGTATCAATGAGCGTATGTATGTGCTGGTGTGTGTTAATAAAAGAATAATTAAAAATGATCATCAGTGGAAATTAACATAATTATAAGAGTATATGATCGATCTCTCTGGATAGTCAAATATATTCGATTGTTAATTCTCGCACTAATCAAATCGTGATCCATGCATGCACGCACGGATCGGATTAACTAAGCAGGGCGTTGCATGTGTGTGCTAGCTAACTATGCTCCGAGTCTTAACGTATGCAACCAAGATATATATGCAGGTTGGATGCGTCTGCACGCATTGCTCCCCGGTACTTCACACGTCTTCTCCCTAAGTTAATTGGCGCTGTCATGCCAACGCCGGCCAATCCAACTAATCTGCCAATTAATTTTCCTGGAAATCTGCTGGATGTTGGCACGTAGGTACACTTGAGCTTAATTGTATCAGGTTTTACCTTGTGAAAGGTCAAACTTCCAACAAAAATCTTGTGAAGGTCTTTTCGGTAAGATGGAAGACATACCCATACGCACACCTACACACGTAACATTATACTTATAAACCCATAAATATGTCTCTAAAACGTACTTCAAAAGATGGAGATTAGTGGCAACTTTTTAAGTCTTACTAAAATAAAATTGAAAACACAGCTCATGTGCTAATATTTGTGATTATTAGGATTTAAATCTCGATGGATATGAAAGATAATCAAAGAGTTTGTGCACTTCTCGTACCGCTTGCGTGTTTTATATAGCCAATAAAATCTTCTAACGTAGCTTACAAGAATAGAAGACGTCATATGGAAGGTTGTTAATTTTTCTAATTGCAGAAGATTTATATATTAGAAGAGACGTCGTACTTTTCGTTTCTTAACTTTTCTAATAACTTTTCTAATATGATAAAGTCATAAACTCGTGATTCCACCGTTATACCACCAGTATTTTCTCAAATATAATATAATTTAACCCACAATTGTATCAGCTTTCATTTAAAAAGTTGCATTCATCATTTTAGTATTTAACTTTAAATTAAGACTGCACAGTTTATCTAGCAAATCTTAAACTAGCAAATCTTTTATGTGCTTGTACATTGTGTATCTGGTCTAAAATGTTCCAGTGAGAAATAAATGTCACATTTTGTCAGAACAATTATCTAGCTCTGTATGCATGATTTATGTCAACTCAACAAATTGATTTCTCTTTATTGAAATACAAAATAATATGCATATAGAAAATGCAATAATTAAGTAATATGGACATCATCCTCTCAGTTATGAATAATAGTGCTCCAATGTTGAGAAGGACGTTCAGAACTAGTCCAAGCAAGCACAGTTCAACTAGATGAAAGGCTGTTTTCATGAAATATTTTTAATCATGTATGCATTTGGAAATAAACCCCCACACTGGAATAATATAATCGTAGTTGTGTGAATCCGTACCGTTAGTCGAGCGACTTGTATAATTGTTTTGCTTGCCTAATTAGGACTTGGTCCCATGATCAATTCTTGTTTAGACTTCTTAAGTGCTCATTAGTTGGGAGATCTAGCCTAAAGTAGCAAGACAAGGAGTACGGTCCAGGTTTCTGATTGGTTAAGGAAGTTATACTACTATTAATTACAAGGGAGTATGATTTGACAGTTTTAGGTCATGTTTGGATGATGCCCTGGCCAGAGGGCTCTCACTCATGTATGTGCATCGGGCCGCAGGCGTTCGAAATCCAACGCCTGATATTCACGCCTGACTCAGGCGAGAAAATAAGGATATGATTCAAACAGGCACTTTGTTGCAAGTTTGATGGAGTGGATGAGATATATGACTTGCTGAGATCTCCTTAACTATTTATTACAACGTTGTATCTTAAGCTACACTCTTTAAATTTTCATATATATTTTTTGTCTCCCCACATTTTTCATTTTCGACAATTCTCAAAACAAATAACACCAAATGGTAATTGAACTTCCATATAAAATTCTTGGATTCTGAAAAAACCTTACCTTTTATTGTTGATTATTAATAAATTGACAATAATACTTGATATACCTAGGGTTGTTTGTGTAAAAGTAATAGTAAATTGCACAATGTATTGGGTAAAGTGTATCTTATTTCATTTTACATAGAATTTAGTGTATACTTTCACTTTACACCAAAGTATATAAAAAATAAGTTTTATTTTGAAATAAGGTTGTGTCATATAATTGAAAGGAAATCTTGTAAAATATAAGTGTAACTTATAAAATTTCTTGAATTTAGATCATATTTAATTTCATGAGGTTTCATTCAAGTTTTGTGTAATTTCTATAGTTTGAAAATGTATGAAACTATGTCAATAGACCCTAGTTGAAAAGGTATATGTTGAACCCCGTACAAAGTAAAATAAGGTGTTCTTTACTTGGTACATATTGCAATTTACTCTAAAGTCAATTAAGGCTGCTTTTGGAGTCTATGTTGGATCTTTTATCACCACGCATATGAAACGGAGCAAGTATAAGCTAAAAAAAATAAAACAGATTAATATAATTTTTAATCAATTTTTTAATATTTTTTTTAAAAAACATACTGTTTTAAAAAATATATGCGTAAAAAGGTGATGGAAAACTGATAGACACTTCTCTCTAGATGTAATAGTACTGTCATGCCATGATAGTCTATATTATATTTTTTAATGTGTAATTGTTTAGTAAGTAGTAAGTCCGACAACAATGGGCCAGTATTCTTTCGATCAATACATTTTTCTTGATTTGTTTTATTGAACGGTTGATCAAATGTTGAGGTGTGCCGCATATACTGCAGCATCCATGTACAGATAGATGTGGGTTGTGTCATGCAATTATTGTCATCTTGTCAGAAAGTCAATTGACATGGACACTTTAGGCTACGGGACACGGCACACCATACAAGAGGGTGTTCTGCTGTTGACCAAGTGTTTTAGTGATAGTAGTACTTGTAGATACACGGAGGCACCAGTAAAACAGTACTATAAGTAACATCAAGTAGTATTCTTTTTCTTGAAAGATCACTACCAGGTGTTCCGACGAATGAATAAGAGTTTAGTGTCACTTTCACCCAGTTAACTGGGCTCTTGCAAAAGCAAATTTTATAGGGAAAAATATATTGCACCACCACTATAGGCATATATTGAACTTACCAGTAGTTACCACACCAATATGCAACAAATCGTTCCTGCAGGGTCAGTGGATATTTGCTTGCAATATACTAAGGTTACGTTTAAAATCGAGGATTGGCTTAGCTAGTTAATGGCACGCAAACTAAAATAGACAATTAGTGTATGATTAGTGAAGTATTTACTATTATAAACTTAAAAAATATTAATTTATTTTTAAATAAATTATATGAGACATACCATTTAAAAAGTTTGAAAAACGTTATCATCATAAATGAAAAAGTAACTAAACGCAAAATCAGATCAAAACGAAGCCTAGGTATCAAAGAAAAGAAAAGTAGTAGTAATCTTTTGCATGCCTAGCTGCCTTTTGAATGTCGCTTTCAGTTCCCTTTATACCTATTTTGCTTTCCATACGTTCAAACTTTTGACATTTTGTTTTCACTGACTTTAGAGTAAGTAACATTATCGGCGAAGAAACCCCCACCTGCTGGGTGCGCAGCGACATGCCACGCCCCCACTACGCCACACGGTTCGTCCTACACAAACACACCTCGCTGTGTCCCTGCAGTGCGTACGCGCCGCCGCACACACCAAAGGTCAGCATGTGTTACACCTGCAAAACACACGGACGCAGATAGCCAGATACACATACACACCTGTCAATCGCATTGTCAGGCCGGCACACTGCAACACGCGTACCAGGGCAATGGAGTACCATGGAACGCGACCCAGAAAAGGGCCGAGGCAGACGTCAAAATCTACAGGGATACGCAGGTAGTACATACGCGGAACGGACGGACGGACGTACGGCTTGCACCCGTGCCGGAAAGCGAGGGGAGCGAACGAAGGAAGGAAGGAACGGTCAGTGGAGCGAAGCCACCGATCGAAAAGCGCGTGGTACGTCGACGGAGACCCGATGGCATCGGCGTGCAGGGGAGGGGAGGGAGATGCAGGAGCGCACAGGGTGCAGCCTTTCGTCACAGTAGCTAGTTCCACCGCAACCGGGGCAGCGTACGGGAGGCATAGCTGCAGGCAGGCAAGGGGTGGTCCGGCTGCATGCATGCCATCGGCTCTGGCGAGCGGCAGCTGCCATGGCTGGCTGGCGGCAGGGCATTTTTTTCCGGGCGATGGGGCAGTTTAAGGACGAGGAAGGAATTGGCTGGACGGGGGCGAGGAGTCTGGGGTGGGGGATGCCGGGACGGGGACCCGGGCGCGGCGTGTGGTGCCGTCATCCGCGCGAGGTGGCACCGGGCGTACGGGTGCGGGTGGGAGTCAACGCCAGCCAGTTGATGGTGATGGTGATGGGGATGGGGATGCATGGCTGGATGAGGTGCACGAGTCCATCAGTAATTCCTCCTGCTCGTGTCGATCTTTTTACAACTGGACTTGAGATGCCACTAGAATTTCGTTCGTTGGTATCATCGGGAATCCGGGATTCGCTTCAAACTTTCGAACGGAATTTTGAAATAGAAAAATCGAATGCAGGAAGATATTTCGGGAGGTTTCAAATTCAAGCAGGAAGCTGTTTTGGCTTCCGTATCGTTCGATTTTATTGTCACTGTACTACACGTAACGACAACAAACAGAGGCTGCTAGCTTTGGTGTGGCACTGGCACGCCTCTGCAGCCATGGGCCGCGGCGCAGCACGGCCAAGGCTTCGTTTTAACCCATGGCGCGGCTGGTCTGGCCGGGGTGGTAAAACGAGGCGGGCCCCACGGGTACGTACCGTGTGGCCCTCCCGCCCGGGGCGCAGCTCGATCGCGCGGGACGCGGCCACGTCGCGGGCGCAATAAACAAATGCCGGCACCGAATCCTGTTGACTTCGCCGGCCGCGCGCGCACCTGCCCCTTTATAACCCTTTCACCCCTCGCCCCCAGGCCTCTCCTCGACGGCCGATCCATCCGTCGCCTGCTCCCGCCGCTTCACCCTCGCACACCACACAGTTACGCCTTCTTGGCTGCACCGAGCGAGCTGCGAGACAAACCGAGCCTTTTGCGCCCTGCTTCCACACGTTCCAGCTAAGTAGCTACGAGCAGCCTAGATAGCTCGATCGTGTCTCCGTCGTTTCTGCTGCGTCGAGCGCTGTTTACGATCGATCGATCGATGGGGCGCGCCCCGTGCTGCGAGAAGAGCGGGCTGAAGAAGGGGCCGTGGATGCCGGAGGAGGACGAGAAGCTCGTCGCCTACATCAAGGAGCACGGCCAGGGCAACTGGCGGACGCTCCCTAAGAACGCCGGTGAGCGCCGTCGCCAACCAACTGTCATATGCCATTGATGAGATAGACTGAGTTGTCTTAGCCTACAACTAACTGATCGAGCTTCTTGTTGTGCAGGCCTGTCGCGGTGCGGGAAGAGCTGCCGACTGCGGTGGACGAACTACCTCCGCCCGGACATCAAGCGCGGCCGCTTCTCCTTCGAGGAGGAGGAGGCCATCATCCAGCTCCACAGCATCCTTGGCAACAAGTAAGATCATTTCACCTCATCGGTGATCTGGCCACGGCCGGCTGGTAATTATTAGATGCAAGCATAGTAGACAACTTGGACTTAAGCGTACGGTTGCTGATGATCGTTGCGGGTTGCGTTTTCCGTTCATGATTTGATTAGGTGGTCAGCGATCGCGGCGCGACTGCCAGGCCGGACGGACAACGAGATCAAGAACTATTGGAACACGCACATCCGCAAGCGCCTACTCCGCATGGGCATCGACCCCGTCACCCACGCGCCGCGTCTCGACCTCCTCGACCGCACCTCCCTCCTCAAGCCCGCCGCCGCCTACTACCCCACTCAGGCCGACCTCGACACGCTCCGCGCGCTCGAGCCGCTCGCCGGCTACCCGGACCTGCTCCGCCTCGCCTCAGCCATCCTCCCCGCCGCCACGACGACCGGTGCCGCCGCCGGGCAGGCGCAGCTTCTCTTGCCGTGGCTGCTGCAGGCGAAGATGGCGCAGCAGGCCGCCGCCACCATGGCGCAGCAGCAGGTGACGCCGCAGGCCACGGCAGCCGACCAATTCTTGCAGAACACCAGCACCGCCACCGCCTGCCAAATGCCAGGCCTGGTTCACGCCAGCCCGACGCAGCAGCAGCAGCTGGCGCAACAACGCCAGGATCACATGGCGGCGACCTGCCACGGCGCCGTGCAGCACCCGAGCTACGACAACCAGCTCGACTACGTGCCGGCGCTGATGCAGATGGCGTCCGACGCGTCCAACCTGCAGCAGTGGAGCAGCACGGTCTCGAGCAGCATCAACAACAACTACAACGTCAACTCCGGCGTGTCCACGCCGTCATCGAGCCTAGCAGCAGTCGGGCGGATGAACTCGTCCTCTACGACGACGACGTATGGCTTGAACGCGACCGGCGACGTCGTCATCGCGGCCGACGACGACGCCGGGCTGCTAAACATGCACCTATCCGAGCTCCTCGACGTGAGCGACTACATGTAATAAGATTTTTCCTTGTGTGGAAACAGAGCCGAATTGAACGCTCCACGCCATGTACCAAAGGGGCAAAGCATGATCACAAGAGGCAATTTTTGTACAGGATTGTACCATCATTTCTATCCAGTTCTTGGTTATCATTAGAAGCTTCTCCTGATTTTTTTTCAAATAATTACTAGTATTATTACTATCATGAAAATCGCATTAATAAAATTTCATGTGTGGTGCGTCAGTGTGGGGAAACATGGCAAAGGTGGCTTCCTATGATTGGTGGAGGTGACTGCTGTCGTTCTCACTCGCATCATCGCCTTGTCTCCAGTGAAGAAAAATTTGTGCCCTCCGGTTGCTTTTCTTAGGGTGCATCAATTAATTGTCCTTTGTTCGTTTCTTTTTGCTCCTCTGGATCATTGGTGACTGTAGCAGCATATTAAAAAAGGAATAAATCAGCAAGGGAGGGAGAAAAAACAAACTAGAACCAGTAACTGTCAAGGTCACTGATAGTCACATGATCTATGAGCAAATAATTCTTAAATGGTTGAGAAAATAAAAAGACTAGACTAGTATATAATCCTGTAACTTAATGATTGCTACTGCCTGCTCCCACTAATGAGCGATCCAAAATCAATAGACAAAAATGTGTCCCTGTTGGGAGTTTTGCAAGTCAAATAATAGAAGTGATGGGGAAATTAATAGGCACCATGCTGCATCAAGTTGTATATATGTGTATAGTATTTGTGTTGGGATTGGTCAGGTCAATGCATAATTAAGCTATTGTGTGACAACCCTCAATCTTGCAAGCATGTTCTTACTAGTGTATCGAAAGTGCTCGACTTTAATTTGATCGATTGAAGCTGTCCTGGTCTGTGGCAGAGCAGACTAAGCAGGTCAATGCTTGCATAGTTATAATAAGTTGCATGCATGTATTTCATGAAGCCAAGATCCATCACGAATGAAGCCATGACCCCGACATATGTACAATTGGCAGCGCAACAGACACGTTCATGGCTTCATTCGTGATTGTACATATGTTGTGCGTTTTGAAATTGGGCGGAGTAGAAAGTTATACTGATGTGCAAATAGTACGTTCACACAGATAGACCTGCTAGCTTGAACACAAGTCCGCATGGTTATGAAAATTTTGAGTAGTTAATTTGGTACTAGTTGTTGAAGAATATACGAACTGGTGGTTGTCAGAGTTGATCAGTATACAGGCCATTTGGTCGACCAGCTAGTTGGTCTACTACTCTACATTGACAAGACAGCAAAGTGAGATCGATGAAGTTGTGATCTTTTGGTCAAAGATATGAAGTAATCTAGCTAGCTATATGAGGTGTGATAGCTAGTATTAGCTAGCTAGCGATCGAGTAAAACGGAATTAAGAAACGATTAAGGTAGAGTCACCTGTACTGTGTTATCCCTGTTTGCATTTGTCCCTCGGTGCAAGAGAGATAAAATTAACTCGCGGCCAGCGTTGCTTTAAGAATTGGACCAAAACCGTGCGCGTGCGTGCCGCGACGGATATGCAAGCCGTGGACGTGTCGGGGTGAGAGCGGCTAGCGCGCACCGCGCACCTACACGGACTCCACGAGATCGACAGAAAAACGAGATACGCACCTGGTAGTACGTCCGGCCATGCGGTGCGGAGTATCAAACGAGGCGCGGGCGCGAGCGCATGCACGGGCGGCGGGGGCGTGCAGACCGCAGTACAGCACGTACGGATCGATGGTCCGGCGACCACAACGCGCGGGGGTGCGACTGCGCGAGCAAGCTTGCGGATCTCCGCTGGTGCGAGGTGTGTCATATGTGTGTGTCGCGCGCCTCGCGGCCGTCCAGTGCGCCTAGGCGGGGACGCGTGGGCTGCCGCTTCAACGAGAGGGCGGCAGCCGTCGCTGTTACGACCGCCGCCCCGGCCATTGACTTCTCCCCCGGGGGTCGACACGGATCGGTTCGCCTAGCTGACTGCGACGTAGCCCCTTTTGTGGACGACTGGACGTGCATCTTGCGTGATACCGTAGTACTAGCGTATCGGATTAGCTGTACTAGTAGTGTTTTAATCGAAGTATATCTAGTTACACTTGTAATTACACGTCAATTTCAACGGTTGACAAAATTGAAGAATCCCTGCTTTCTCTTAGGGCATTCACAATGCAATAAATAAAATAATGTTTATAGAATTGAATAAGTTGTTACATAAAATATAATATAATATAGTAAGTGAGTAAATGAAAAAAGAGAAAGAAAGCATGTTTGTATACAACATCCAAGGAGTAGCATTAAATCCAAATATAAATTCATGATGTGGAGCATATAAAAATTAATCACCCGTGGAGCAAATTTGATTAATTAACAACCTCCTTAGTATCAACATGTTCCATGTATCAGGAGGTACTAATTTGCATCCAACTTTTAGGTGAGATTAATTGGCACCAGGCCAGTTATTTTTATGTGAGTTTACAACATGTGACATATGTACTCCTCGTGTTATCTTCTTTATCTCTGCGTCGAATGCCCCACAGCGCCAAATTGTGGCCTCTTTTACGCTAGGAAAACACGTCATCACTGTTACCATGGATAGGAGCTTGCAAAATAATGGCCAAATATCTGTCACCATGAACGGGAGTGTTCAGCAGCAACAGGACCATTAGGAACCTCTACCACCATTGATGGGAGCTTGCCAAGCGGTTAGAAATATATCACCATGACTTGTAAACATCATTGCTATAAACAAAACTATGAGAGCATAGATTTTGGGCCACCTTATAGTCTAATTAGTGATACCATAGTGGAGGAGGAGGTGAGAGAGAGAAAATGAGTAGATGGGTTGGTAGGTAGGGAGAGTAGCCCATCAATGACACAAGGAAAGAGCGGAGGGGGAGAGTGTGTTAGAGTTAGTAGTTGTCACATGTAACTTGATATGACTAGATAAAAGAGTTTGGCTGAAATAGAGATAGAAACACTTATCGTATCTGTTTATGTTTGTTTCTAGAGATAACCTAGGAGATTCAACCAGTTCTATCTATACCTATACATACGTAAACTCTATGCCATTTTGTGCGTCAAGATCAACAAGCAACGGCACATCGTTGACTTTCCTCTAGCACCTCTGGTTTTCACATGGTATAAGAGTTTTCCATCTAGTGATCTTTGACATGGCCAGCTCATCCTCCACTGCTGCCATCTCTAAGCCACTATTCACCTCCTAGATTTTGGAGAGGCTAGGCAAGCACAATCATGTGCTATGGTCAACGCAAGTCCTAGCTGTTATACAATGTGCTTGTCTTGATGGTCACATCAATGGCAAGTCTATCGCTTCAAAAAAAAGAGCTCATGCAAACGAAGGATGGCAAGCAGACAAGGATCTCCAATCTAGCCTATGACAAGTGGTTCAACATGGATCAACAGGTTCTTGTATTCCTCTTCTTGTCACTGTCAAGGAAGGTGCTGACCTAGGTCATGACTACACAAATGGTAGCCTAGGTCTGGCACACAATCCAGAACATGTTTGTGTCCTAGACTCAAGCGTGTTTGCTCAATGTGCGCCTCACGCTCACGACAACAAAAAGAGGTAACCTAGCAGTCTCAAAGTATTTTGAGAAGATGAAGTCTCTTGGATATGAAATTGCTACTTTAGGAAAACCTTTAGATGAAGAAGATATAGTTGCATACATCCTAAATGGATTAGATGATGATTTTGAACCAATTGTGTCCGCACTGGTGGCAAGGGTGGAACCTCTCACCATGACGGATCTATACTCGCAATTGCTTAACTTTGAGAATAGGTTCACTTTGAGAAACGGAGGATCATCAATAAAAAATTCGGTCAGTCATGGTAGTCGTGGAGGAACACAACCGTAGTGGTACCGGGCGCGGTTGCGGTGCTCCATGCTATTATGGTTTCGGTGGGCACGATAGGGGCAACCAGCAGCGAGTTGACACTCACCCAATCTATCAAGTGTGCTACAAGAGAGGCCATATGGCTTCAAAATGTTGGCATAAATTTGATGAAGATTGTGTTCCCAATTAGAAGCTTTCTACAATAGCCTCAGCCACCTATGGAGTAGACACTAACTAGTACATTGACTCAGGTGCAACATATCATATTACTGGTGAATTGGAGAAGTTAACCATTCATGAGAAGTACAAAGGCAATGATCAAGTTCACATGGCAAGTGGCACATGTATGAGAATTAAGCATATTGGTCATTCTATCTTTAGGTGTGCTTGTTAGCCAAATCTAGGTCCCTATAATACGCATAAATTGTAGTTCTGATCCAAGAGGTGTGTATTTTGGGGCTATAGTAACCATCACAAAGTCTTTAAGTGCCTAGATATCTTAGTAGGTGTGTCCATATTTTTAGGGATGTGGTCTTCAATGAAAGTATATTCCCGTTCGCTCAACTACACTCAAATAGCTAGTGCACGTCTCCACTCAGAAATATCCTCCTTCCACTAGCCTTTAATCAAGGGGGAGAATAACTGAATGATCATATGCCTAATCCTACAAATGACACTAATATTTTACATGAAGAGAATGCAGATTCTAAAAATTCAAGTACACTTGGCCAAGTGGATGAAGCCGAACGGAGGGATCCAGAATCAATCCCAAGAAATTCCAAGCCAAACTAGCATTAGGATCCAAGCGTTGTCTCCTCACTGCACATCCTAAGTGCGGTATGGGGAAGTTCTCCTCCAAGCCATCCTACGGTTGATATGTGTGAAGCAGCGACAAGGATTCTCGCCCAAATTGGCATGAAATCTGATGCAGAATAGATAGGACAGGGGGCAGAAGCAACAACAATGGCAAAATAACTTGCAGCAGAACAGGAGGTAGCAAAAACAATAGCAGTAGATCCCGGTCCTAGTGAATCACTTGACACCTGTATGGTGGAGATGGAAACAGTAGGATCTTTTGCGCCAATGCAACCTCACACTCAATCAAGCAGTGGAATACTCGATCAAGGTCTAGATGAAGCTATTACTGTAACAGATATGGGATACCCTATAAATGTGTACCTACTTCGGTAGTAGTAGCACATACCAAGTCTTATACGAAAAGAAAGCTCACACATATGGATAAAGCCCCGAATAGATAAGGAATGAGTCCAAATAAGAAAACAAAAACAGAGTCCTACTCGACTACTACTAAAACTATTCAGATAGTATTTATACTTGTCTCTCTAGTTCTACTTGGATAAGAGGGCATTCAATGGTATAAATACAAAGCCTCTAATAAGGGAAATAACAAGCCAACATATTTAAAACAATACAAATCACATCTAGTTAACATCGAGTTGACAACCATGCATAAGCTCTATGTCGTTATAGTTGTAGGCTAGGCTAAGGTTTTTCTTCCCGTATGTTGTACTCATGAGAGATTAATATAATGGCAACACCGGCCTCCGGCCAAACAGAAGTAGGGATTTTACTCTTCTCGGTGATTTGAACCTATATAAAAATCCAGGTGTCTCCTTCTCACTACAGATTCATTTGCATCCTCAAATCACCAATCCCTACGCACTTCAAATACACCGTATATACATATATACTGTGGTCGAATTATTATTATAGAAGCGTTAAATGATATAAATTAGAAAGAAGCTATGGATTTAGAATATATGGCATTAATGAAAAATAAAACTTGGCATCTAGTTTCACCTCAGAAAGAAAGAAATATTGTAGACTACAAATGGGTTTATAAAATTAAAAGAAAGAAGGTACATTAGATCAATATAAGGTGTGATTAGTAGATAAAGGCTTTAAGCAAAGATATGGCATAAATAAATTATAAGGATACATTCAGTCATGTTGTTAAAGCTATTACTATTAGAATGGTTTTGCTGTGTCTAATGGTTGGAGTTTGTGTAAATTGGATGTACAAAATGTTTTCTTCATGCAAAATTGAAAGAAGTGTATGAGATAGTCTCTAGGGTATGAAATATCTTCCTTTTCTAATTATGTTTGTCAGCTAGATAAACCTTTATATGGTTTAAAACAAATACCTAGAGGATGGTATTCAAGGTTGAGTGCTAAATTGCATGAGTTAGGCTTTAAATCTCTATTTTTCTATAGTAAAGAAGGTGTCACTGTGTTGTAAAGGAGGTGTGAGTGTGTTGTTTTGGTTTATGTTAATGATATAATTGTGGCCAGTTCTCTGTTGAGTGTAACTTCAGCTCTATTGCAAGATCTTGGAAAGTAATTTGCTTTGAAGGATCTTGGTGACCTACACAATGGTATATTGTTAAGTCAAGAGAAATATGCTTCAGGTATATTATGCAAAGTTGGAATGAGTGATTGTAAACTAGTAAACACTTCTCTATTTACTACTAAAAAATGTTTGTTAATGAGGGTACTTTGCTTAGGCTAAAGATTCTATTATGTATAGAAATGTTGTTGGAGCGCTACAATATCTAACTTTGACAAGGCTAGATATTTCTTTTTCAATGAACAAAATGTGTCAGTTTTTTTAGTAAAAAAAGTGTCAGTTTCTACATGCTCCAATTACAGTACTGTTAATGTCGGAATTTGATTCAGCCTGTAAACAGGATTGGCCGATAGAAAATACTAATCGGCTCGTGGGGTGAAGTTGATTGATAGAGCCGATCAAACTGGTGGAAAATTGAATTGGTTTGTTTGAAGACAGAAAGTTATCCAGATGGAGTCAGGTCCACAGAGGAGTAATGAGGATAACGATAGGTTAGGTGCTTGTATAGAATATATTATGTAAACTAAGCAAGTTTGAGTAGTTTTATAATTGTTTAGAGATATTTTCTTTTTATATTTTTAGAAAATAACGTCTGATGATTGTTGTAACCGCGTCGGATTCTGTAATGCCAGGGTATAAATATAGACCCCCTAGAAGCCTGTAACAGATATCAACAAATCTATCCAATATAACTTCGGCGCATTGACACCCTAGCTTGTCTAGGTTTTTACCGGCGAGTTCTGGCTCTCGATGCGGGGCTGCATTGGTCAAGTTCGATTTCCGACGAAGAAGTAAGTCCCGTCACTATCCTGGTATATCTTGCTCTGTCCAAGACTGTATCGGTTAGTTTTGACCTCTTAGTTAGATCGAGTGTACCGTATCACGTCCGAGCAGGGTCTATCGGTTTACCAAGCTCTCTCTGTCGTCGTCCGTCTCATGCTGCATCAGTTAGTTTTGACCTACCAGGCGGCCGATGGTAGATTAAGCTGTAGGCCTATATGTCTCTGTCCGGCGTCTCGTTAGAGTGAGTAGTTGACGAGTTATCCTCAACGCAGGTTCCCACATTCTTCTTGCATATCGTCTAACGATCGATCCTCTAGAGGTCAATCCGGACATGGCAGGCGCTTTCTGGTACTGTCTCGGTTCGGTCCGATCTTCCAAGGCTCGTGGTTGACGTGGCCGGCGTCAAGATCTAGCGGGTCTCGTTCCTCATCGGCTCGAGTGGCCAATAGGTTTAGATGTAGGCTTGCATCGGACGTTCGGTCGGTAGGTAGCCGATGATCTCTTCTCTTTCCTCCCTCGTCGTCACGTTCGGTCTAAGTCTCCATCGTCTCCGTGTCGTTAGTCCCCGGCCTCATACTGTCTCGGTTTGGTCCGATTTATCGAGACTGGTCCTAACGGTGCCGTTACCGCGATCGCTGGCCCACGTGGCTTCGTGGGGGATCGGCTCTCGCTCCATGCTTCGGATGCCGAGTAACGTCATCGGCTCTTTGGCCGATAGGTTCTCTAGTATATTGCACGCGTCTATCTTTCATGCCTCCATCGGTTATTCAGTCGATGCTCAAGCGCTGCCTTCTCTATCGGCACCCCGCTGATGGGGAGAGCTGGATAGGCCCACCGGCCGACCGGCTCACAGGTCTCATCCTCTCTCCTTGTCAATTGCAGAATCAAATTGATTGGCACGTCCTCGAACCTCGAAGCTTAAGGATCTATACTGGAGCTAAGCAGATCTCCTAGGCCTTCATGTGACCGAGTCACCGTCTCTGCCCGGTCGTACCTTTCCTCGAGAGATTTGGTAGTGAGCATGTACACTAGGCTACTAATAAGAGACTATTGAGATATCTTAGACATAATATTATGTTAGGTCTTAAGATTAGTAAATCTTCATCTCTAAGTGGTTTTTCAAATGTAGATTGGGCTATGAGTCTAGATGATTGCCAGTCTACAAGAGGATTTGTAGTTTTTCTAAGATCTAACCTTGTGTTGTGGAGTGCACGAAAGAAAGCTATAGTCTCAAGATCAAGTATAGAAGCTTAGTACAAGGCTTTGGCCAATGCAACTGCTGAGATATGTGGATTTACACATTGTACAAGAACTTGGAATTCAAGAGCCATAGGCGTCTAAGATTTTGGTGAGACAACATTGGAGCTAAGTATCTTTCTGCTAATCCGGTGTTTCATGGTCGTACTAAACATATTGAAGTTGACTATTATGTTGTAAGAGAAAGAGTAGCTAGAAAACTTCTTGAGATAGAATATATTTCTACCAAGGATCAAGTTGCATATGGCTTCACCAAAGCACTTGAAGTTCGTCAGTTGGAGATGTTCATATACAATCTTAATCTTGGAAGATCAAATTGAGGGGGGAGTGTTAGAGTTAGTAGTTATCACATATAACTTTATGGCTAGATAAAAGAGTTCCGCTGAGTTAGAGATAGAAATAGTTATCATGTCTGCCTATGTTTGTTTCTAGAGATAAGTTAGAAAATTTAGCAAGTTCTATCTATGCTTAAATATATGTATTGGTCCCTGGTTTTGGGAACTAAAAACCTATTGTGTTTCCTAGTATCAATCCATGAATCAGTAGTAGTAGGTACACACAAAACATAGCCTGTTCATAATATATGATGAATTGAAGTTAGGCGAAAAGAACAAATACCTTTATTAAGGCTACTTTGGCCACATCCTACCATAGAAACAACATCGAAAACCAAAGTATGATAGGCGAATACCGTATTACAGCACGACGAATCCATGGGTGCAAAGCTACCGCTCCTGCCTTGCCCACCGCGCGGCGACTTTGGGGGTTTTGGCCCGTGATGTGTCGGGATCAATCTGCCTCCGGCTTCCATCTCCCGGGCTGACCATTACAACGGCCGCTCCCAGTTTTTCCTTTTCCGGAGATAGCTGTTGTTCTTTTGAGATCACTGAGGCTTGATCAGCTAGTTAGTGGCACGGAAAAACATACTTATTCAATTTTTTACACAAAATATAATAGTTAGCAGTCAAAAAGCTTGCTGAGAATAAACGAGGAAATATTTAAGCCTATAATTTGTTTAGAATTCAGCCTGCGTAGTGAGGATGAAAACGACCGAGCGGCGTTTTCGAAAAGCAATACTATTTTTCCTAATTTGTTTTTAATGTCGTTTTAAAATCACCATTAAATAATTAAATTGATAAATATGGGTAATTTACGATCAATTAAAAATCATTTCCGTAGAGGTGCTACGTTTCCACCGTTTTTATACCTGCTGAATAGTGACTAATGTAGTAAAGTGCATCCCTGGGCCAAAGCAGTCAAGGTCTGCAATCATTGCTGGGCTCACAGTTGGCGGGGACTTTTGTTTGGGCCTGTTTGTACATAGATCAACGTCTTACCTGAGCATGTTATAGGCCGGCATGTCTATTTAGTCTCAGTATTCTTACTATGCACCTGGTGTGGTGTATTGTGGGCCTGAAACGGAGGCCTAATTGGACTTATTTGGGTTCTCCACTCTACTTCCTTCTTGTAATGGGTGTCCATCTAAAAAACATTAAAGGGTCGGTTAAAAAACAACGAAAACAGTTCTTAAAAAAATAACGATTATTTTTCCGATTATATGCAAGATCCACACCCACGTACGCACACCTGTACACTCACTGATGCAACTATTTCCTTCTATTTAGAAACACTAAATGCATGTGTTTACATATACGCGCGTACATACATCCATCTTCATATGCACACATACTCTACTTTTTTTTAAGATACTATATTTCTCTAAATACTTTTAAGAGAATAGGCCGATCTCTCAATAAATAAGTACTACCATAAATAAATCTAACCTCAAGAAAGAGACCCAAAATGATCTGGAGTTGATTGCATTGGAGAAACTCTTGAGTGCTCATAGCTTGTATCAGTATATACTTGGTTGCATACTATAAGGAAATGAATTTTAAACCCTCCAGTGCCCTCATCTCTTATATGTTATCTAAATAGATAATAAACATTTGATGAGATAGATTAATACGTATATGTCATTCTACAAGCTTTACAAGTTATAAAAAAGCAAAATAATGTGTAACTAGTATATATATATTCATGATCTTTGGTTTTTTCTTATATTTGAACTCACAAACATATATTATATATTAATTTATCTTTTAATTTTTTTATTATATATGAGATGAGGGACATCCCCTCGAGAGTTTAGAATAGGATGTTTTTGTTTGTTGCAAATCAATTTATTTCTAATTTTAGAGAAAATCGTAGCACATCAAATTAACTTTATTAAATCCACTATAATATATTTGTTACATGTTGAAAATGCTGCTATATTTGTTATGTAAATTAATACAGTTAAATCTAATAAAGTTTGACTTATGAAAAACGTAAAATATTTTAGAGAGTATCTTTAGAGGAAAAGCATTGCCATGTTCCCTACAGGTTCAGCAATAGCATTCCAAACGTTCCATCCAAGGCCAAAGCCTAATCTTACGAAATCGTCTCTCATATTAGTTCGACTCTGTACTCTCTCTAGGTTCATAGGTACAAATTGATTCTTTTAGACCAGGAAGTAGACTAAACATCAGTTTCGAAACTCTACTATGCAAAAATGGGTAATTCTAAATTTGCTTAGTTCTGAGATTTGGTTGGATAGAGAACCAACCGTTCCACTATACCAGCAATCTTCTCACCGGTGACGTTAGCCAATACACGTGCTGACGTGCGGGATGACAACTCCAACCTGGCTCGGCACACCACGATCCCCCAACGAACGCGTTCCTATTTTATCGTATTGTACTACTACGACGCATTGGCAGCACGGCTCCAAGCCGGCGCGATCTCCTTCCTCTTCTGACCCAGAAGAGTTGGGTCGCGTTTTGGCTCGCACGCCTGAGCCGACACCGACCCCGAGTCCCGCGCCGCCCCGGGCAAGTGGGAATAAACCCTCGTTGGATGCCCTCCTATCCTAGAAAGACCCCGGCACAAAAAGCCCAAGAAAGGGCACGAAATACTCGCGCAAATCCCCAACAAAAAGAGAAGAGAAAAAAAGAGGAGAAGGGGGGGGGGGGGGGGGGGGGGGGGATAGGAAGACTCCTCGCCGCCGACCCGAGCGAGGGGCACCGGCGGCGCGTGGTCTCTTCTCCCGCCGCGTCCTCCATTGACCGCGGGCGGATCGCGTGTTCCAGCTCCGAGCCTCCCCCGCTTGGGCCCGTCGCAGACGCGGCGGGCGCGGGAGGGAGGTGGTCTCGTGGGTTGGGAGTTTCGGCGGCGGTGCGTGGTATGGTCCGCGGCGGCGGTTCCTCGACCACCCGGTGAAGTTTTTGCCCGATGCTACGGCTGGTGGGGATCGGCGAGAGGTGCGTGTTTTGATTCATCCCTCAGTGGCTTCCGTCCTTATTTCAGATTGGTGGATCTTCGTTAAGGGAAGTTTCATATTTCATTAGGAGCGGCTCGTTTTTTGGCTTAAATCTGCCTACTTGCAGACCCGAAGTAGTATGTCACATGCCGAATTCGGTGCTAGTTTCTCAATTTGTAGGGGTAGCGCGGAAATCGGTAGCTGTGGCAGTTTGGAACATTGGGATTGCTAAGATGAATTGGGCTTCAAATGTAGCTTAAACTGGAGATTGGAGGGTAGTCACGGAATTGTACATTAGGGGAGCTAGTGAAACTTAGCTATCAAAGTGACCAATTTGTGATTTCGTGAATGCATTGTGCATTACCACAATTTGGGAATTGTCCTTATATGCTTGTTTAAATGCCATGTAGTTGGGAGAATCACGGAAATAAGCATATAGTGTCTTACTTACTGAATACATTGTGTACTACATTGGCTGTGCTGAGTTCTTAATTTTAACTGTTAAACATAGGGTTCTGACAGGTGTCAATTAAGCTTGAGAACCTACAACTTCTTATGTTCTGTTTTACCTTTTTAACCAGGCTGTTGGCAGTCAGAACAAATAGACGGGCAGCCTATTTTTCCCAGCCAAGCCACAGGAGTGGCTACTACACTGCAGTGAGGGGCAATGGATTGTCGGCAAAGCGAAAGATTCCAGCTGTCTTCTCTAGAATGTTCTCACATTACGAGGTAATTGTTAGCAGGAACAAAGCTGGGGATCACAAGTGCAGAAATAGGATTTCAAGGGGATTCCGTAGCTTCTCTGGGACAGTCGCGAATTCATCGGCAACACAGCAAGCCCAATTGGCATGGAAGTGGCTCAGTCATACATGCTTGTACAGTGGTCCCTGGTTTCCATTGATCAGCCGAGCAGCCTGTGCTCTAAGCTTTTCCTTCACAAGGTTCCATGTTGTCCCTGCGGTCATGGCTCTAGCATTTGGCAAGGTTTGTCACAGTCTGTCATGGCAGATTCACCATACCTGCCCACAATAGAAGGTATTGTCACAAATGTGTGGGATACTCGCCAGTTTCTGTCATCCATGGTTTGGTCAATCTGGGAGGGTGTCACTTTGCTTATTAGAGCTGTGCATTTGGCAATCTTGTTCTTCCCTGCAACTGCATTGTCTCCATTTGCTGATAGTTTCAGTGTTGGATTTAGAATGAGATGGCTTCGTCTTGTGCGCCGTACCCTTGAAATAGCTGGGCCAGCATTCATCAAGTGGGGTCAGTGGGCTGCAACACGGCCTGATCTTTTTCCATGTGATCTTTGTGTTGAGCTTGCCAAGCTTCATAGTGCAGCTCCAGCACATGGATTTGCTTACAGCAAAGCAACCATCAAGAATGCATTTGGTCATAAGCTTTCTGAAATATTTGAGACTTTTGAGGAGGACCCTGTAGCTTCTGGAAGTATTGCACAAATACATCGTGCTACATTAAGAGATCAACATCCTGGAAAGCATGTTGCTGTTAAGGTGAGGCATCCTGGTGTGGGTGAATCAATCAAGAAAGACTTTTTACTCATCAATCTTTTGGCAAAAGCTTCAAATGTTGTCCCTGGATTGAGCTGGCTGAGGCTGGACGAGAGTGTCCGTCAATTTGCTGTTTTCATGATGTCTCAAGTTGACCTTTCAAGGGAAGCTGCTCATTTGAGTCGTTTTATCTACAATTTCCACAGATGGAGACATGTTTCTTTCCCAAAGCCAGTATATCCACTAGTTCATCCATCTGTCCTTGTTGAGACGTTTGAGAATGGAGAAAGTGTTTCTCGTTTTATGGATGCGATTGAAGGAAATGCTCGGATGAAGAGAGATCTTGCCCACATTGGCACATATGCATTCTTGAAGATGCTTCTGGTATTCATATGTACTAATTATGTGTTTCCTTCTATTCTCCTTTTCACCTGGGTAGTGGTGTTTGTATGTGACTCTGTAGGCTGGTATTGAGGATTGCATTCATAAGAGCCTCAGTAATGTTTAGTTCTGTTTTTTCTAACATATGGCACATTGCTCCTATTGGAATTTCTGTCACTAAAGTTTCTGCTATCAATTTCTGTCTCCAGGAGGACAATTTTATTCATGCGGATATGCATCCTGGGAACATTCTTGTTCGTCTAAACGAGAGGAAACCTAAGAGAAAACTGTTTTTCAGACCTAAGCCCCATATTGTGTTTCTTGATGTGGGCATGACTGCTGAACTCACCCGAGATGACCGTGATAACTTACAACAGTTCTTCAAGGCAGTGACCACCAGGGATGGTCGAACTGCTGCTAACTGTACTCTGCAATTATCAAAACAGCAAAGCTGTCCAAACCCAGTCGCCTTTATTGAGGTAAAGTCTAAAACTATGCTGTTGGGGAACATTTAGAACTTCACATGCTATGTTTGAGTGCTGCTAGCATCATTTCTTAATCAGGTACTTCATATATCATACCCAGAATAGGAGTGTGGTGCAGTTTTGATGCATCTTGTGTCTGTATACATATACATTACAGTATTAGATGGTGTTTGGGACTTTATACAGCAGACAATTGCAGAAGTTTCAATAGTTAGGTTTTTGGGCTTTGGTTACAGAATGTGACTTTTTCGCTAGGGTAATCTTTGCTTGAAGTAGTCACCCTATGTACTGTTTAGGCATTTTGGATTCATGTCTTAGAATCTGTACCATTTTTTTTATTTAGATCTAGATTTGATCTACAAAATATTGAAAACTGTATTACTAGATTTCCTATTAATTTTTCTTTCATAATGTTATACTACCACAAGTCACTAAAACATGCCAGAATGCATGCAGCTAAAACTGTATTAAGTTTGTCAAAAGATTATATCCAAACAATGTAGTTTTCATATATGACAATGGTATGCGTAAATTTTTATGAAAAACAATTAATATTACACAGATGTGATGACTTTGGAATTATGTGAGAATAAAACTTAGTGGTCAAAGTGGCGTCTTGTTGACTTTGAAAATAAAAGGGGATGTGTTTTTGTTTTGACTGTAGGAATTATTATTATTATATATTGATATGAAGTTCCAAAATGTATTGGTCGAAGTTACATCCAATTATCCAAAGACCTTGAAAAGTCAGTAATGTTAAAAATGATACTCTCTTCATTTTTTAATGTATAATGTCATTGACTTTTAGATATACGTTTGACCATTCATCTTATTTAAAAATTTTATGTAAATATATAAAAAATATAAGCCATACTTGAAGTATCTTAACTGATAAAACAAACCACAACAAAATAAATAATAATTACTTTTTTTAATAAGACGAAGGGTCAAATGTATGTTTAAAAGTTTAACAGCGTCATATATTAAAAACCGGAGGAAGAATGGAAGGTGTATAGAACTATAGATTGTATTTCCAGCCTTTGGCAATTGCATGTTGATTTTTAAACTATTATTGTCATTTAGGTATATATTTTCTTGCATAATAATTTTATTTTTTATTGGTAGGAATTGGATAAGGCATTTTTGTTCTGGGGAACGCCTGAGGGAGACATTTTCCATCCTGTTGAATGCATGCATCAACTGCTTGACACAGTTCAGCGCCACAAAGTCAACATTGATGGGAATATCTGTACTGTAATGGTTACGATTTTGGTTCTTGAGGTAAACTTACGTGGTAACACTTGAGATCTATAAAATATTTACCATATGTCATTTATTGGGTTATATATCTCTACAAAAGGATGCTTAGATAAACTAATCTAGGGAAATATTAATTACTAGTGGGCGTGGTTAGCACTTAGCAACCACCTTTTTCTATGTTACTGGCTAATCAATCCATTGCTTCCTAATACCTCAATGTGCCTACAGAAAGAAAAACATCATGCTTATTGTGGCTATTAATTTTTTTAGGGGTGGCAACGCAAGCTCGACCCAGGCTTTGATATCATGCACACGATGAAGACTCTACTACTAGACAAGGATATAAAGCAACCGGTTGATTTTTTCTCATAAACAAGTTCATGCTTTCAAGTGCCAAATCTACAAGCCTCAGGTACTGTTTATTTTTGTGCGAACAAGGCATCGTTTCTTTTAAGTTTATGTTCCTCTCTTGAAAAAAATTTGGGACACTTGTTCTGTACTTGTTCAATGAATAATACACATGGTGATAACCACCCTTCAGCATTATCATGGGAAACATGGCTGGGTTTGTTTTTTAGGGGAAAAAAAGACAACTTCTTTAGCGATCACTACCCTGGCTGGTTATAGCAAGTACATTCAGAGCAATGTTTCTATATTAACTTCCAACTGATTAGATGACTATTCTTTACGATAAGAAGTTGGGATATCGTCTCAATTATACCCAAA
The DNA here is from genome assembly GCA_030770085.1 of Oryza coarctata. Classification (NCBI taxonomy): domain Eukaryota; kingdom Viridiplantae; phylum Streptophyta; class Magnoliopsida; order Poales; family Poaceae; genus Oryza; species Oryza coarctata. The sequence goes on along the minus strand of CM061474.1, from coordinate 15,816,365 downwards.
AAAAAGGAGGGGGGAGGGGGGCACATCTTTTGTGGTGGACTGGCCAGGAGCAGTTGAAGAATCCACTTGGATCTTCGCTGCATCTATGGCTGCCACGGCATGTGTACGCATGGCAACAGTCATTACCTGGCATGTTGCTAACGAGATTTGGTGCTGGCCATATGCCTTCCTCCTATCTGTACAAGCTTTAGAAACCTGACCTTGCTTTGTACTATCCTTCACTTGTTTCATGCCACATTGTCCATGCTAAATTGAAATTTGCCACTTGGTTATTCAGCAAATTCAACAATCTAATCTGTGCAATCTCTCTCTCGACAGAATATGTCAAATATAGCAGCAGTGAAAGATGATGACACCATGGGACAAGTTCAAACGTCAAGCAATCTATACTAATGCCTTATGCCATATTCTGTTCTCTTTTTTGAAACAACCTCTACCTGCATCTTGCGCACTGGGTTCACATTTGACAACCCTTCAGTGCGAAAATTTTGTCCAGCACCTTGGTGGATTAAACCACCAAAATTCCTGAGCTAAAAACTCTTATCAAGGAACAACTCTGTTAGATGTAGCAACTGAATGATTATTGATAATGAGCAGAACTACCTTGCAGATTACAGAGAAGTTTACATCCAGCTATACTGCTGCAATCTTGATGTGAATCAGCTTTCTGCTAGTGATGATGACATTTATAAATGGCATATCATTATATTAGCCGTTGCTAATCTCTCTGCAGGGCTGGAGGACCGAGGACGGTATCCTCGTTGGCTCTCAGCTTCAGCTCTCTTTCCATGCTTCAACTGTGCTTTTTCACTGCGTTTACCAGAGGACGGAGAAGCGAGAAAAGGTGCCCCAAAAAGGTGCACGGTTGGAGAATTATCCAGAATGGACTGGCTATAGGAGTGGAGCTACAAAGGAGGCATATCAAATAGGGTGTTTGGTGTATTTTTTGTGGAAGAGAGGAAACTATGTTTCATATGTTTTGGGAGTGTTCATACTCATCGTTTGGGCTGGGGAAAAAAATACAAGTGGAGATACCAAATCCGGAGATGGAATGCAACGAACAAAGACAACTCACGTTTTGGCTTTTGGACAGATTAGCAGATCAGAGTGAGCAGGTTGTCTCAGCTATGTTCGTAACTCTATACAATCTTTGGTCGTCACGAAATGATACTCGGCATGTTGACACCCTAGAAAATCCCTCGTTGGTGACGGAGAGAATAGTGTTTCAGCTAGAAGAATGGGCGAACCTATATGAGCTGGATTCTGCTACTGCTCACCGTTTGGCACAAATTTGGGAGAAGCCAATAGATGGTTGGGTGAAGGCGAATGCGGATGCAGCTTTCAAAGCGGAAGACTGAAGGGGTGCGGCGGGAGCACTGGCTCGTGATAGTGCAGGAGTTTTCTTGGCAGCAACGGCCCATTTCTATACCTCGGTTAAAGATGCTACAATGGTGAAGCTGATGGCCTGTGGCTGTGCTTTGCAGTTGGCAAAAGATATCAGGGTGCTAAAAGTGATCCTGGAGATGGGTTGTCTTGAAGTAAAGAGGATGCTTGATGAGGGCCTCAACTGATCGTGTTATCGGAGTGCTAAAAGTGATCCTGGAGATGGATTGTCTTAAAGTAAAATGGATGTTTGATGATGAGGGCCTGATGTGAGAAACCTGCTGAAGTCTTTCCAGGAAGGAAAGGTTAGCTGGGTCCGTCGGTCAGCGAACATTGTAGCTCATGCGATAGCTAAGAAGTGTCTGCTAGCGAGTGTTTTTCGACGTGGTCCTCGGTTCCTCCGAGTCTCCTGAGTTCTGCGTTGATTTTAGACTGTAACCAAACAAGCGTAAGTGAATAAAGAGCTAGCATCGTGACCCTAAAAAAAATGTCCTGTAGGATTAGCAGGATCCACTGAGCAGAGAGAGAGAGAGAGAGAGAGAGAGTCCAATGAAGGTCGTGGATTGAGGGTATCATCGATTCGTGCAGGCTTGGTCGCCGGCAGCCGGGAAAACTGTTTTAAGTCAACTGGCCACTGGGGCCAGCCTTTCAGTTTATGTTCGGTCCTGACATAATAATAAAAAAACTATCGGTACAAATAGCCATGGTGATAATTGCCCAATCCCTTGGTAACTTTGCAAGTGTATCTCTAATGAAAATTTAAGGAGTAAAATATGAGACTGTCTAACCAACATTTGACAAAAAAATCCTTCAAGAATCTTCCAACTGTAACTACAGTACAAATATGTCTCCGCTGCCTGCCATCGCGTGTTCCGTTTAGTGATTTTTATTTCCCAATCCTGCATGCACGCATCTCAAAACGCATCTAACAGTCGAAAAATCAAAAGATTTCTCACCCAATTTTCTATCACATGTAAGATAGCAAATCCGTTAAAATATATACTTCTTTCCAAGAGATTTCTTAAACTTAATAGAACTCCTTAAAAAATAAAGATAGGCCACTTCCAATCTCTCCCCTCATCGTGAGCGAGCGCACTTCCGCAGAGGTAGAGAGTGACAAGTCCTGTCTTGGGTTTCCCATTTTTGGAATCCCCTTTTTTCTATAGGATTCACTTTTCTTTATAAAACTCCAAAAATTTAGGATTGGGGTCTGTTTTGGACTAGTAAAATTTAGGATTAGGATTGTTTTTGGCTGCTGTTAGCCGTGCTCTTAATTACCACTGCTTAGTTTTTATTTCACTTGGGCGCTCTACATATGGATTCATACACTGCACACATGCGTACAAGTACACATCCCGGCTATGGATAATTGGATATCTTCTGTCTTGCTGGCCTGACCAAATTATACTTGAGCAGGCTAGTTTGTTCTGCGATGAGACCACAAGCTTACCTTATCATTTTATCCAGGTTTTTGCGATTTAGAGTTCCAACCTGTTATCAAACAAAGTCAGAAATTAGCCATATTTACTACTCGATATTGCATATTGTGCCTTTGTTTAGTGTCGTGGAATGGCTCAAGCGAGGAATAAAACTATGAACTACCAAATTCAAAATGCTATCCTTCAGATCCTGATTTGTTTTCCATTGCTCCAGTCTTTATTATATTCAAGATAGCCGGTATGATAGATTGATACACGGAGTAGCAAATTAGCTAGGGGATGTTGCGAGTAATAACAGACCACGTGACCGATGTTCTCAAATGATAATAGACAAGGATATCTGGGTGTTCAATCCGTGAGAAGGGTATCTGGTGGTGTTCAATCATTGAGACCGGATCATCCGATGGATCTACATTCTACTAGCACTGCTGCTGCTGTTAATCGCTGCAGACCTGCTTATGAACAACGACGTCGCGACCAACGAAACAAACTCGATAGAGAGCAAGTCAAGCGACCAATTGTTTTTTTATTTACAGACTTACGGCATCCGATCAGACATTTGCCAAAGCAGAATAATTAACATTTTGCCACATCAGAGATGGGAATGGTAACAAATTAATCACTTTGTAAGAGATGTTGTTGTGGAAGAGATTAAGCGGATTTGATAAAGAGTGGCGAATAGTTAAATCCCTCGACGAAATACGGTTTACTCCTTATTAATAAGAGATTGCTAATACAACAGGCAAAATCCCACCCCATGTCTTATGTTTTTTGAACCGTTGGATTTATTTTAAGATTGGTGCAACCCACTCAACTCTAACTTCCCCTCCTCCCTCCAAGCTGGTGGCAATGAGTGCTCCCGTCCTGATGTCTTTCTTGTCTCTGACGGTTTCCCTACTGCCGAAGACACCACCACATTCTAACTCCATGATATCCTTTACCCCCGCTGCATATCTCATTCACCGCTAGCCTCCATCCACCGTGGCGTTGATTGTGCCAGACCTAGGACCCTAATTGGTCAGGCTGCTGCTATCTCGTCAGAGCTAGAGAAGGAAGACGGCATGATCCTGACACCAATCTAATGATAGAGGATTCGACGGAAATCAACCTTAATTTTTTGTCAAATGAAGACTAGCAATTCTGTATTAAGAGCTCTGCAAAATGGTCTTGTAATATATACAGCCTGGAACATCTCTCTTCAGAAAAAAAGATACATTATTTGGCCACAAGTTTTATCCATTTTCCTCTTATTGACAGGAAGGTTTGTAATATCACGTGGTTATCACACATTTATCGTGGTTACCACGTGTGCGATAAATATGTGGTAGCCTTCTTAGTTTTTGAAACCTCACAGATTCTTACGGTTTTTGTGATAACCATGATACTGCTGGGTGGTGGTATCCGTCACCAAAACGGTAAGAGAAATCCGTTGCTAGACTAATGCTCAATCCTAGCTATTGATCTAACAGATGAAGCAACTCTCCAATCAACATATGCATGTCCAAACCCAAACAATCCAAATTATCCCAGTGATACTTTCATGGACCACTTTTGTTATTCTTTTTAAGCAGATGCCTTTATCACTGAACATAGGATACATGCTCATCAAATTTCTCCAAGCCCGGGCTTCTAGGGCATATCATCCTTGTCACCATCCTCACTGCGTTCACCTAACACACACATTAACAACTCCATAATCCAGAGCCCTCTTCTTATTCCCATACCGCTAGAGACAAGGGTTTGGAGCTCCATGACAAAGACTAAACAGAGCAAACCACAGCTAGGTGACAAACAAACACACATGCGTGGTGCCACTCCTTTCTCTGGTGCAGCTAGCTATGCTTGCATTTGCATTTGCAGCCTTTGATAGAATATTTCAGTGTCCTAATCCTTTCTTATAGGGCTTTGCACCTGTAATAGTGCTGTATTAGTATTATGCAGCAAGATCAAAGGCAGGAGGGGGTCCTTGACAATTGACATGTATATTCCCTACTCACAAGCATACTGAGAGAAAGGCTCTGATAAAGAAGCTGTAAAGTGTCAAGGGCCAACCCACATCTCAAAAAGGGGAGATCCCCACAAGGATGTGTGTTGCTCATCATAAAGTTGTTATTGGCTCTGTAACTCTCATATCAGAAAACAACCACCTGGCCTCCTTAAAAAAAACTCTTCTTTCTAACAGCAACCTGGCTGAACTTTTATTGTTTCCAAGAAAAGATGAGAAAGTTTCTGAACTTTGGATGTTATTGACTGTTTGATATATGTGATCCTTGTGATGAGAAAGGCTTGGAGGCAAAAGCTTGACTCGTCATACAGAGCGGATTTCGTCATATCTCTTTGCCGTAGGCACAATTGCACATACTACAATTTTCAGGCTTCCTGTCTCTCTATTCTCTCACTCTCTAATGGACAAACACACGCACAAGGAAGACACAACTCAGAACCTCTGCCATCGTCAGACTACTGTATGTGAGTAGCAACTGAACAATGGCAGCCATGCTGCCAATGTGAAGCTAGCTATCCATCCAATCTCACCTTCCTTTACCGAAGGCTACCATGCCATGGGTATCTCTTCCGATAATGTATTTCTTTGCTGCATCAAGCAAGTTGGCATGGTACAAGAGACCATTTTACTTACTAGTGGCAGGTTTGGATACAAACTGGATATTATTTTGAAACAAATAATTTGGTCAAAACTGTCAGTTATTGAGGAGCAGGATTAGTGCAGTAGTATTAGCATACTAGTGACAGGATGAGGAGCAGGCACACCGCACAGGCACAGGCAGCGTCGCTCTCCAGCAGGCGCAGAGAGCCACGGAGCGCACCCAGGGTCGGTTCTGACATTGTAGGGCCAGGGTGAGATAAAAATCTAGGCCTCAAAAGCTATGTGCATTTTTTTATTGTAATTGTTAATCTAATATACTCTTTCTCCTAAATATTTAATGTTTATGGTAATATTCCACCAAACTTTTAAAGTTTGGACTATTAATATTTTTTCAAATGCTTAATCTAAAACCAAATAAAATGTATAAGTTGTCTCAAGAAGTGCAACTACAATATCATAAAGCTATTAAAAATTTTACACTTTTTTAAAAATAAATTTGATAGTCGGAATTTAAAAGGTATGACCGAATCTTGTCCGAAATATTAAATATTTATAATTACATGAAATATTTATTATATTTTGAAAACCTAAAATTTTATAAGTTATAACTGGCAATTTAATTTTCTATCAATATTACTACACGTAAAAAAGTTGCTGCTTAAAGACAACAAAAATTGAAGTGTCAGCCACAATTTCTACAAGGAATATGAATAGAAAATAACTGATAATAGTGTCAACATTTATTTTAGCATTTGTGGGTGCAAAATCAATGTCAAAGATCCTTCAGGCCTTCACTCAGTGATTGTCACTGAAATTATTGACGGTTGTATTGAGGATAGAGTCGTGCATGCAGGCTAGACCAATCAACTTAATTGCTGCTACCACTTTGCCTTCCATAGCCAGGGGCATGGGCCTTGCGGTTAGCCTTTTTTTTCGCTGTTGGTTGCTTGCCACGACGGTTAGGGATGAAAATGGACATGATAGTTTTCGAGTACAGGATAATTTTTCAGAGATGCATAGTGGCGGACAGGTATTTTTTGATAGTTTTAAAAATAGAATTAAATTTAGTTTTTTTTCTCAAAAATAAAAACAAACACAGTAAGACTAATATCCGATGAAAAATAGGCAGACTAGTGGCCCATATGCTAAATTGGCCCAAATATTTGCCACACCTAATATCCAGTTAAGTCAAGCGGCCAAGCCACACGAGCCAGTTTGCAGATAAAATTTTGAGCTTGAGATGACGTTTGAATCGTTATGATATAAAATGGTATTATTAGTTGCTAAAATTTAAAAATATTAATCTATTACTTTAGAAAAAAATAACAAGATATATCACTTCATTGATTTTGGAAGCGGGGTTTTTATATTTCGATAAATACTTATTGTCGTATTTATTTCGATTTTCGTATATGTATTCGATAATATTCGATTCCATATTCATATCTGGGATTTTTAATTCTGTTTTTAATTCCAAGAAAATATGAAAATAAATACGGTAGAGGTGTATGTTTAATCCGTTTTCGTCCCTAACGAAAAGTGCGGTATACATTCGGTGATGAAAATTATCTAATTGCATACTAAGCAAATCCACCGAAGCTTACAAGGTCAGGAGGCCCTCACCTTGGCAGGCCCAGGGCGATCAGACCGGCCGCCCTGCCCTAGGGCCAGGCCTGAGCCCAACGCCCGGATGCCAGCCTGCCGGCCGGAGCCGTCGTCGTGGCTCGGCCGTTCGCTGGTTCACGTGAAGAGGTTGGCAGGCCGCGCGCGACCGGGGAAGTGGGAGACCCCACCCAAGCCGAAAAGGCTCGTCCGCTTCCCACATCGGAATTCTGAAACTGTGAGCCTGTGACCTACTCCCTCATCTGTCTGCCTACTTTCAGGCTTGCAGCATCTTTTATCTCGGAGCTCGTTGCTTGCTTTTTTAAATATAGGGCTATTTCAACCACACGATTCTTAAAACATAAAAAAAAATACAGGATTAAAATATCCTAGCACCTTAAATACTACAGATTGAAAAAGTACAGGAATAACCGTTTGGATAGAGGATAAGAAACACAAACACATGAATTAGAAGAAAGAGATAGACACAAAGAATGTTTTTTTTTCAAGAGATTGAATATCATGTCAAAATCCCTTCAAAAATCCTATGTTTTAAGCAAATCCAAAGGAATTTTATAGGATTCTTGGATAGCTATTCCTTTGATCCAAATGATCACATAAGTTTTTGCATATGATTGAATTTCTCCAAAATTGCTCTAAAAACCCTATGTTTGAAAGGAGCCAGTAGTAGTATATGCTTTCAAAATTTAAGGGATTTTATAGAATTTTTAAAGGAGTCATTAAGACTGTCCAAACTAGGGTTTATTTGGTTTGTAGCGAAACTCAATCAAGCCTAAAAACAAAAAAAGATAATGTCAAAACATTAGTCATTTGTTTTGTTTGTAGAAAAAAATCGGTACTGTCAAATTACTTTAGTTTAATGTGAAAATGCAACTTTGATAGCAAAACAAACTAAGCTTAGCCAATTTTTGTTGACGACAAATTCTTGCCATTGCTAAAAAAAATTGGTAAGGCTACGATTGATAATGAACCAATTGTGCTATAGAATTATCTTTGCTTGAGGCCATCTGTACGTAAGCATGTAGAAATTTTTATATTTTAGAATGGACGGTGTAAGACTCTACTACAGTACAACTACTCATGTTGCTATTGTTGAGCATGCATCTGCATCAGGGGAAAAAAAAGCAAGGAATTGTTTAAGGGCGATCCATCCCTGGCCGCTGTAGGAAATCAGGTATCAGGTACAACTAGTATTGTCTTCTCTGGTGGTGGCCCAAGCTGCCAAAATAATCCATCGTGAGTTTCTTATCCGTGTAAACGATGTCAAATGTGGCTTTGGGCTTCAAAATCTTTCACTGTTTAGTACAGTAGGACTGTAGATGTAGCGTGGCACACTGTAATGGAATTTTTGAAACGACAGCCAGGTTGTGGGGCCCACATGCAGTCGCCAGGCTGCAACAGCTTTCGATTCCGTGACCAGGGACGAACCATTTCGCATGGAATATACTAGTTCAAGTCGTGGATAGAAATGATGGGTGTACCTGGCAGAGCTGGTTGTGGGTCTCGGCCAGCCGTACGGGACAAACATCTCTATATTGACTAATGTAGAATCATGCCGTACAATGGCACAAATGAGAATCGAGAAAATTATCGATTTGCGGGTTTCACCGTCTAATTGTAATTGATAAAATGATATCAATTCAATTGCCGCTCCTATAATTTGCCGCTTGAGAGTGATAAAACTTTTTTTCTCACAGATTAGCCAATAAAATGTCACCTTCTAATTGTAATTGATAAAATGACATCAATTCCAATGCCTCCTTATAGTTTGCTAGTTTAGAGTGCTAAAGTTTTTTTATCACAGATTAATCATGTGAAAGGAATATTTTGCTTTTGCCCTTACAAACTTTCTCTCCTCGCACTCTATCGGTTGCTCTAGGAGCACATCAATATCAGGAAGAAGCTGGCTAGTTAGCCACCACGCATCAGAGTTTGAGGGCACCTCTGCCCCCTTTGCTCTTCCCTTCCGTCCATCCCCTATACCCTCAAGCTTTGTGCTTAAAACTTCACCACCACTGTGAGCGGCGATGATGATTAGCATCCACAATAGTATCATAATAGCATGACAATAGGTGTTGTCCAAATGCTCCACACAAGGCTAGCACTTCTCCTTAGTGGTGGTGGTATCTCTCGCCATTCTCCCATATGGTCCTGTCGCTTGCGAGCTCGAGCTCATGGAGCAACAAACAAGAGTGAGGAGAGAGCTCCTAATGCAGGGGCAAACTAGTCATTTCACATGGCTAATTTGTGCACAGAAGCTTAAACCCTCCAAGGTGTAGTAGTAATAAAATGGGTGGTATTTTATAAGTAGATGATAGCATTTTTATTCAATCCCAACAAATCAAGTAGCAAATCATCAATTTTCTCTGTGAGAATTAAGCTTGAGAGGGGCATTAAACGGCTATGGTAGTAGTATGAACCACCTTACCTGCAGACCAGTGTCAGATCAATCGTCCTAAACTCTCCTCACTCCATCCCTCTTATTACTTCATTGTAAAATATAATTATTTTTAAATTATTTAAGTAGAGATTAAAGATAAAAATCTTAATAAATATAGAATGAATAGAGGTGAGAGTGTAGGTAAGGATAAGATAAGAAAAAAATTAAATAAAAAACAATTAATGAGATAAGCATTACTGTAAATACCACTAGAAATATTTATATTAAGGAACAAGATTTAAATTCTAAAAAAATTTATATTTTAGAACGAATGAAGTAAAATATAGCAAGTTTTATTTTTTATAGGTATTAAGTAGAGGAGTAAAAATGCTTGTTGCCTCATCGGGTGGTTAGATGTAGGATGAGTAGTTTAATGGTAAATTTATAATAGGTTGTTATATTTAGAATAAAATATTTTAGTGCGGAGGGAATAACTGAGATAATGTGATTTCGCCTACTACTGTGTGTCTCTTGGAATTTTTCTGACGTTAAACTGGTCTCGTCTTCCTAAGATATAAAACATTCCCTGACTGTAGCATCATGTAGCAATGGCAGTATGAACCACTTGACCAGTGTCAGAACAATCCCGATCTCAAACTTTTTAGATTTTGTCCTTCTATAACACGCACAGGTAATCTCAAGTTTAGACGTCCGTTCTTGCGCTCTAAAACATGGTGGCTCCAAGATATTTTAGGTGCCATTTATACTGGAATTTATGAACAGCCTTTTGTATCCAGAACGTGTCACTCAACTTGGATAGGAGTCGAGGTACTACCTCAAACACAATAGATTGCACATAGAGAAAATTTCTCACGTGCTCCTAAGTTCTAACTTTCATTACCTTCATTTAATATCTTTGAGTTTTGTCTTATATTTTATCTTTTATAAGTCCCTGAGTTTTTCTTTGAACCTTTCTAAACCCATTTTATTAATTCACCTTGAGATTTTTTTAAATAACTATATTACCTATCGCTCACGCTTCTTATAAAAACATAATTATGAATGTGAAAATTTTAGTTGTAAAAAGTTTGAAGGGGACTCAATTGTTTGGTAAATCAAAATCTAAAATTTTCAAATGCATTGCAATCAATTTAAAGAAAATTTAAAGGGGGGTTACACAAATCACTATTTTTCTAGTTTTCCTCTCCTTAGAAAACAAAATTTATATATTTGTGAACAAACTTCACCATTTTTCAAATTTTCCTATCCTTAGAAACCCAAATTTACATATTTTTTAACCAATTGCAACCAAGAGAGAGGAAAGAGAAAGTACCCTTTAAAAGAGAAAATAGAAATTTAAAACCATTTGAATATTTTATTTTCAATTTTTTGGTAAAAAATTATATTGACCTTGATTTTTTTTAGATTTGAAATTGATTTTCTCTCGAGAATTATGCTTTTTTAGCTGCTTCTTATGTATAAGCATCGTCTCGAAAGTATAGAAAAGATAAAAATAAAAACTCATGGGTATGTGGAGAATATGGCAAAAAATCAAGGGCATAGAAGGGTGTGTATACTTAGAGGCACATAAGAAATTTTCTCCACAAAACACCACTTACTCAGCATAAAAAAGTAAATACATCAATGTCTCTGCTACTTAGATTATTTATAGTGTAGTGAGGTGTCAAGTGGCTCTGGTGAACCACATCGGAGCAGCTCAACCGTGCCCCTACCCCGTAAAACTGCTTGTGCCTTACAGAGGGCACAAATGCCCCCATTGTGTCGAGGCCATTCGAGCTCAGGACACGGCTTGCGAGCCACATTGGGAGAACCTATGCCCTCGCGGCCTCATGCCATCACCGCTATAGAGAGCCTAGATCCCAACTTGCCCTTACTACTCTCGTATGCTCACATTGCTTTTCAAGCCCTCCAATGGTGTATGTCTTTAGTTATCGCAGTAGCCTGATTTACATCTTCTCTGCCACCATCACCAATCTTAGGATTCACATATTTGGGACATGCATCTTGAATGTTACTTGAGTAGCCTAGAGGGGGATGGGGTGAAGAGGCTTAGCCAAAAAAAATAAAACTTTTTCACAACGGATTATAACTATCGAAACTTTTGGTCAATTAGTTGGAACTTCCAAACGATTCACGAAAGTTTTGGACAATTTTCCAAAGGTTTCAACAGTACACAGGAAACAAGAAACACAATCTCGAGCTAAGGCAAAGCACAAATTCTAAAACTACTTGAACCAAAAGGTGACTAGCATTTATGAACTTGTAAAAGCAAGATTATAGCTAGCTCAAACTACCACATGCATAGATCAGCACGAAACAATTAATAATGGTAAAAGAAGAAGAGGGCTCAAGAATTTTTCACTAAAGATCGGATCCTCGATCCTACATCTTCGTTGAGAGACTCCAAAGAGCTAAGTCGCTTTTAACCCTCAACCTAACCGAGCAACCATGAGAATCAGGCTCAGTTTCAACTCAAATTACCTCTTTTCTTTGCGGAGACAAAGTAGAACCTTCATAAACTTTCGTGGGCTCTCCAAAAGACTTCGAAGCTCGCGGGCAACATCTAGTCATTTAGGAAAAGAGGCTCCAAGAGTAACAAGCATGAATACGGGCTTGTGTCGAACTCAAATGCTCAAGAGTGAAGCTCTAGCTCAAAAAACACTTAAATACTCCAAATTTCACTTAAACTCACAAGGGATCTCTCTAGATTTAAGGTGGAGAGTGAGTGGAGAGCTCTAGAAGAGAGTGGGAAAGTGTTTTAATGAACGTACCAACCAACCCATCAAGGAAGTGAAGGGTGGGTATTAAATATCCACATACCCGGCCTACTAGCTATTACAACAGATTTGAACATAGAACTTTCGACAAAAGCTTTAGAACTTCCGTAAAAAGCAGAGAACCCAAATTGAGAGTCTTTCACAGAACTTATGTCGATTCCACAGAACCTCCGTGAAAATCGACAAGTCCAAACCAAATGTTTTTGCCAGAACTTCCAACAAACCCTAAAAACCCTAGAGCTAGAGAAGGGTAGTAAACTCTCATCTATATAGGAACTTGAGAATTTGAGATCACTTCCAACCATGTGTATGAGCTCCTCTTGATAGTGCGACGGTCCTAAACTCAAATAAAAGAATGAAAACAACTTATACGTATCTTCAGTGTATTTTACTGTTGACTATTTCATCATAGGGGTCAACATGCTTTAAAAAGATTTTCCCTTCAAAAAATTATCCCTATTTAATCACTTAACAAACATATTAGTACTCTAACTATTTTATCATTAATTTATCTAATAGAAGGCCTAAATACACTTTTTCATAACACTAGCAAGAGGTATATGGTCGGTAAACCCTAAGCCCCATGAAGCTTTTGATTGACTTTTGCTCTTGCTCTTGAAGCACTGATTTTGCGCGGCCGCGAATCGCTCCAACATTGGCATGGCCCGACAAGGCAGAGGTTGAGAGTCCTGGCAGCACACGGATGATGGAGATGCATCACTAGTAAAGGTGAGTGGCGATGGGATTGGGTAAGGGAGATAGTGAAAATATTAGTGCCAGTTGGAATTTGCATGACTAAGATGCAATCCGAGCCAGAAAAAAAACTGACTAATATATTAGAAGACCTCATTCGGCTGATACGTAGAAAAAAAAATAGTTACCTCACCTATACATATTGAAAATATAGGGCCTGTTTGGATGCTTATTGTATTTTGCCAAACTATGATGCCATACATTTGGCTAGCCACAGATTCTACGACGCTCAAACAGCTCGCCACACTTGTGACAAAATTTTGCCAGCAACCGAATCAATGGTGTGTGGGCGATGAGAGAAGAAAAGTGTGGCGTGACACAGTAGCTAAAACCAAACACTTGCCCCTAAAAATCAAACCTCACTAACTTAGTTGTGGTAAAGTTTGGTCACGAACCATGCCCGTAATACACCGAATCCTTCATTAGCGCTGTTAGACTAGCTCTGGTAAAGAGAAATGAAACAATATACTAGTAGCACACAAAATACGGTGTACACTCCAGAAGGAGATTATTATTCTTGTGGTATTCTTTTGATTATCTCAGAGCCCAAGAAACCCTGGAACAGCAAGGCAAACATACCCACCCAACGGCTCATATAAAACAGACCCAGTCCCCAATCCCCAAACCCTCTACTCAGCTCGGCTCTTCCTCACTACCACCACCTCGCCGCTGGCCATGTCGGCGCACATCGCCGTCGCACTCTTGCTCGCGCTGCTCGCACCCGCGGCTAGCACCGACGTGCCGTCGTACCCGCTCTCGCAGGCGCAGTCCCCGGCCAACACCTCCTCGGGCGGCACCACGTCCCCGCCCTGCCACCTCGACCTCTCCGCGGAGCTGTTCGGCGGCGTGGCCGCGGCGTGCGGCGCGGGAGGCGGGCCGGGCTCGCTCGACCGCGGCAGGTGCTGCCCCGTCCTGGCGGCCTGGCTGTTCGCGGCGCACGCGCGCACCGCGCTCTCTGTGCCGGCGCCGGCCCCGTCGCTCGCGGGCGAGGGCCTCGACGGCGGGGAGGACGAGCCCATGGTTCCCTACGACAACCAGCGCTGCGTGGACGCGCTGGGCTCGGCGCTCGAGAGGCGCGGTGTGGCGCTCCCCCGGCCGAACGCCACATGCGACACCGTGCTCTGCTTCTGCGGCATCCGGCTCCACCAGATCGGCTCGCTCCGCTGCCCCGCTGCGTTCGCCGTTGGCGGCGCCGCGGCGGCCAAAAACGCCACGCCGACCGCCGCGGTGAAGGAGCTGGAGAAGAGCTGCCGCAACGCCTCCTACGCTGGCTGCTCTCGCTGCGTCCAGTCCCTGCAAAAGGTTCTCCCCTCAATTGCTTGCTTTCCCATTCAAAGGCCTATGCCCCAATTCCTCGGCTCTCCTTTTGCGCCATTGTCTCATCTCATCTTCTCCCCTCCAAATCTTCTATTTTCCCCTTTTTTTTCATGTTCGATTGTACTTGCCCATCTGTTTTTCTTGGCTCTACATTTTTACTACTTTTCCCTTTTGCTACTCTCTCTCTCCCCATAGTTTAATTGTACTTAGAGGTAATAGCTTTGACAAGTGTTGTTATTAGTAGTAGTAGTAGTTGGGTCTCGTGATCAATAAACCAAATCAATAGTGGTGATAACCTTTTCTTTCTATGCCTTTAGATGCTTTCTTTTGGGTTAGAAGAAAGACACAATTTGACATCCAGGAGATCCCCTTTCTAGAAAGCAAGGCCATTTCCAACCACATTATTGCTTCATATGCACAGATGGGCTTGCGGCTTGCCGGTTCTTGAGCTCATCACTAATCATTAGCTACTTGATTGAAGTATACTGCTTTTTGTGAAAGCATTATGGGGAAGAAGAACACCCACTAGTTACCATTGCCAGTTAATTACAGTTTACATGACCATTTCTTGTACATTAATTATAGTGTTGGGACATGGGAGAGAACCAAGACTAATAGCAATGTATATCAATGCTACTTCTAGACATGGTCCAATGCCTTTTGAATGATGAATCCTTTAGTCAGTAAACCACAAAGTTGTTGATTATTAATTGAGGAGAGGTTGTCCTCAAAACAGCTTGTGGGACATCCTCATTGGCATCTTAATGGGAGAACTGTACTGCAGAACTCTCCTTTGTCATTTGACAAGCATACGTTCGTTATGATTAGCTGTAATCTTTGGCATTGCTCAGCTGCATCCATAGCTGCAGTGTACTGAAAGCTTTTGGTGCGTTTGCGCAACGTAGTACTAGCTCGAGAGAATGCATTGCATGAACAAGATGGTGTGCATGGGGAGCATTTTGAGCCTACCAACTTCGCAACAAAACCTTCGTTGCAAGAACATTGCTTGCATGGAGTGCATTGAATGCAGCTTCTTCGTAGTTCGTCATATCTCGCAGTGTTCTTGGAGGTTGTTTAACTCGTAGTTCTTCTTTGATGCAGCTGAAGGGGAACCTGAGCCGGGAGGTCGCCGGCGGCGACCGGGCGCAGCGGATGCTGCGCCGCGACTGCCAGCTGATGGGACTGACGTGGCTGCTGGCCAAGAACAAGACGGTGTACATCCCCAGCGTGTCCGCCGTGCTGCGCGCCATGCTCTACAGCGCGCGCTCCACTGAGTCGGCCAAGGCAGGCGGCGCGGCGCCGCGGTGCAGCCCGGACCAGGAGAACATGCCGCTCGCCGTCGACTCGCTGCAGTTTGAGCGCGCCAGCGCCACCAGCTCGGCGGCTGTCGCCGCGCCGCCGCGCGCCATCCTCCGCTGCGGCGCCGGTCTCGTTGTCAGCCTGCTGCTCGGCTGCCTGGTCTTCGATGTGTTCTTGTAAATTATGGGGGTAGCTAATTAAGAACCCAAGCCTTGTCGATAATCGATAGTGTTTTGTAGGGAATTAGCGTCTAGTATTGCATAGTGCCTGCGGATTAGCAGATGTGGCATCGGATGCTATGAGAGTGGTGTGATTTGGCAGTGCTTATGCGTCTCTAATCACGGTGGTTTTATCCCGGGTTGCATTGCCACTTCTTTCTTTCTTTCTTTGTTTATTTCTCTTCGTGTGTGAGCTAAATTAATTTCTGCATCGTTACAACAGCACTCATTTGAAGTGTTGGTGTGGCAACGCTAGAGATCAATCTGTCTCAACTCTGAACTTTTGAACCGAGCAAGCTGCAGATGGGAGCCAAAGATGTGGCGATAAATCGTCTTCTTGGGCAAATTACATTAGCCGTGCCTGTGCAAGACGAGGAGCTTTTTGGGGTTGGGCGCAGCCGCAGTTCACGTGGTACGTAGTAGTCGTCACATCTGCGTGCCCGCGTGTCTGTGTCCTCTAGCCCGGTCAGCCAGTGTGCGGGACGCCTCGGCTCGGCCATTTCGCTTTCATAAACTTTTCCCGGCGACCGGACGGCGTAGGCATTCGGGAACCGGGCCCTCGTCGTTTTTATGCATCAAAGCCATTTTTTGTGGGGTTATCTTCTGTCTCTGCGTCTCAACGTTGCAGATGAGGCGGCTGTTAATCAGGGTGTGGCCTGGTCGACAGTACCAGCTGGAGTCTACTCCAGCCGTGAAATCTGTAGTAGAATAAATTAACTTCTAAAAACAAGTTTATAATGGAGGTGATTGTTATTTTTAATTTTATTCTAACATATACAATACATTACATCTAATACACTAACTCTTAAGTTTATGTAAAAATTGCCTCTTATACGATGTGCCCTTTCTCTTTCTCCTTCGTCTACTTCACCATTTAATCCTACATAGTATTTAGTGATTTATGTTTATAAGCTTATTATACTCTCTAACTTCCTACTTACACTCGATCTGCAAATCAAAAATTTTATTACTTTAATAATTTAATACTACTTTTATAATTATAAGGGATATTTTTATTCTTTCACATTTATCTTATCTCCTTGGAAAACTAGGACTTTTTTTTAGGACATATGGATAGGAAGTAGTACGCTAAAGCTGCTACACGGTACAATTTACTTAAAAATGTATACTGCTTGATTTGTCATCCCATTTAAATAGAATACAATATAAAATTAAAAGATGTAAAATTATCTTTCTATGCTATTGCTCAACGGCATTTCCCTAAATACGTATCGTATAAGCACTACAACGCTAGGTGTTTTCCCCACTTAATCTGATTCCCCATTCCCTGTCGTGCACTTGTTCTTCACCATGTCAAGATGCAACTAGCCACTGTGAGCATGGCATGGATGCCACTCGGTCTTTTCATTTTGTGGCAAATTCCTAAAGTGGTCCCTGTTTGTACTTGTAGTATATACTATCAGAGCAAATTGTCCATTAAAACTCTTTTGAAAATGTATTCACATAGTAATTTAGTAAGGTAAGGGACTTACTGTTGGCTTCTATCTCTTCGATCACATACTAGGGATGAGTGTATGGTATGTATGTATAATGTTGTGTGTGAATTGAAAAAGAAAATTTGCCAGATGGTTACAAAAATTATACACGCATGAGTATGCTTTCTATAGTTAAGGATTTATCCTTGGCTCCCGTCGTTTTGACATTTGAGTGTATGTTAAGGGACATTTTTGCAAATATATGATGCATGCGTGTTTGTGTAATGGTGAGCATGAGTGTGTAGGATGTGTGTTTATATGGATAAGTACATATTGGTGTGTACACACGTTGTGAGCGTTTATGTTTATAGTGTGTTTCTAAAAAACATGAGAGAGAGAGAGAGAGAGAGGAAGCAACTGGCCAACTGCCTGGGGTGGCAGCGGCCCATATATCGCCTCGCGGACGTGACGGCGTCCGTCGGTGAACGCGCTGCGGCCCACAGAAGAGATGGACGTTATACGCGTCGTAGTTCGTTAGCCGCGTACCTACAACTCCCACCCCATCCCACGACCCGACTTCTACAACTCCCAGCCCACGGTGCAACTTCTAGCGACGTTTTCGCCGAAACAACGGTGCAACTCGTACCAGCATTTTCGCCGATTTTGCAACCACTCTCATCCGTGCGGTTCCATGGTGTCAACGACGAGGACACAGAAAAATGGAACATGACCGTGCCCTTGAGCATCATTGGGCCAGCGCCCGCGATGGCGCTGATGATGGCCAATGCCGTCGTCATCGCCTCCGCCTCGAGCTTTTGTGGTCGCCTGGGGCTGGACGGCTGGACCTGAAGCCAGCTCAAAAATCATCGATGGCAGTAATCTGCAAAAGCAAACGCAGATAAAAATCATCCAAAACCAAAATGATGGAAGTGCGGCCAATGCAAGCTCCAACCAGATTTTAACTGAGGGGTAAACAAAGACCTAAGCCTATGTACAGAAAAATACTCGAGAATATCAACAGGTCACAGACCTAAAATCAATGGCCGATATGGGCCGATAATCACTCTAAATCAGGCAATCTACCGTCTAACGAATCCGGAGGACACCCCTCACCTTTTCCAGCCCTGAGAATGATTCCATGCTCATTGCTCTCAGCCTCTCATTTATGACACTCATCTGAAAGAAGAATGGACATCAGCAACAGCAGCTACATCGGCAGTTGTAGTTACGAGGAAAAGGTCTCCTGCTGGCCAACGGATAATCTGTCAGGGCCTCCATTACTCTCAGCTACAGCATCTTTTACTCCAGAATGATTGCCCGGACCATCCAGCTCGTCTCCTGAACTGACTTCTTCAGATTGGTCAGATGGGGGCACATATACCAGGTTTAGCAAGGAGTCTCCGCAGCCACCTAACTCGATGGAAGGGCAACTAATGCTGCCATCTTCATGGGCTGACTCTTGCTGAAGCAACCGTTGATTAAATTTGTCTTCAGGGGTGGTGCCCAAGATACTACCGTCACGTATCTTCTGACAGCAACTTAAGCACAGCTTAAAAGGGCATCTTGGGCAGCTTCTCAGGAATTGGTGCACAGAGAGCTTACAGTTATTGCTGCTTTTCAAATTAAATTTAGTAAGTTCACTGGCCAGATGAGATTTCAATAAAATAACAGTGCAGTGAACGATAAATTATTTTTAAATGTAGCACAACCAGCATAAATCGGCACATTGGATAAATGATTTGAAATAAGTGTAAATCTTAAATAATAACTATGTTTTTTGTTTAAGATGCTTGTAAATAAATGCAAAAAAAGGCCATCACGGTACCATAAAACATCAAACAAGCCTAAAATTAGGAAATGTCAAAGTAATATTATGATTAGTTTGTTTAATAGTTAATACATGAACAGGTTAAACTAACTAAAAAACTGGACCAGTATGCTAGTAAATTTTTTTTGTTAATCATTACCACAAGATGATTAACATATATACCACCATAGTGATAGGTTACTGTCTGACATTATCATGAGTTGAGAGCAATAAGATAGAAGTAACTTGGATATATGTTACTAGCTCCTATATAACTGAGAATAGCAGAGATCAGAGCCTACCAGTCAAGTGATCCGCTTTGCTCATCAGCTACCTGGACACGGACATCTGATATTTTTGTTTCTATTAAGAGTAAAAGTAGAGCGATTAATTCGTGCTAAGTTGAAAAGAAAGAGTGACAAACCAAATATTATAAAAACAAACCTTGTATTTTAGCTTCTATTTCCAATTCATCAAGTTGCTCCTGGTTTAGTTCGACAGGCAAAAGCTTGTACAATTGGTGATTGCAAATCTTTATACTGATTAGTTTATCTTGATCACCTGACGATTCCTGAAGATTCAAGAAATAAACACAACGATCAAATGAAATGATGTCATCAGATTTCCATCATGGTGTAATCTAGTAAAATAATCACCTTACTAATGGCACCCTTGGTCTGACCAAGGGTGCATTGTTTACAACAGCAGCAGCCACGGCAAACTGGGCAGCGTGTCTTTATGTCCTTCTTGGACAATCCAGAATACCTGCATAGTACAAACAGCAGGACCAAGATACATGGGCATGACTAAGATGTAGTCAAGCATTGGTTGATCCAGAAAAGAAATTGCTTCTGATGGCTTTGTGTCCATGACAATTCGCTAGTGACAAGCCAAACTCACAACCATAATGTTTTCTCCAGATTTTATTATCTGGCAGAACAAGCGCAACCAAAGCTATATCCATAACAATATTTGGGAGTAATCAGCATTTTTTTTCTTTGTTTACACCCACTCTAAGCTTAATAATAGCTATATTGCCATCTCTGTAAATACTAGATCAATATCTAATGCCAAAGGAACATAACCACTGAAATTAGAAAACTTATCTAGTTATCTCACTATATGTTTTTAAGATTTTCACCTCCAATCAAGCTAGCAAGAGGAATAATTTCAGCATAATTCGTGGGTGAATAATACATTATGATTTTATTTTTACTGCAAAGCAATAAATAAATGCATCCATGAACCAAAAACACATTAAACTAAAGTTACTGTGAATTGTTAGTTTAGCCTTTTCAAATCCTTGCAAATTGAAAAATCAGTGAGTCTGCAATAGCCAGTCATATACTAGTGCGATACCAGCTCAGGTTGAGTTGTTTAACACTAGATTATAAGTTTCAAATTGAGCAAAAGAAAAGGTACTACAAAATACTATGCACCTCAATGTTGTTCACTGAACAATAAGAAGCAGATTATTTATAGTATAAGAAACACAAGTGAACAAGAATGCAAGTGGACACAACCTTATCATAAGTATATCATAATATTATAATTAGTGCATGACCTACCAGGTGATGACATCTTCACCTAAACACTATGCAAATCTTTTTTTTATAATAAAAGTGATTTCCTAAAATTGTCAGGGGCAACTGGACAAATAACAAACATGTGGATTTAAATTTGAACACTACTCAAGCTCATGTGTAAAGTAAATCAGACAAAACCAGGTCAATGAAAGGTTCCGTATTACATGGATAGCTAAAAATTGTCGAATGAAGGTTAGTAATGTTCTTTAGGAAGCAGTCACCCGACGAAATTGGATGATCCATCATAAAGATCCTATCTCCCTTCCCCATATTCCAACCCTAGCGGCCCTGGATCCTCTTACCCTTGATCTCTCTTGCTTCCTCCTCCCTCCACCTCACTGTCATTTCCTCCATGTTGTTCACTAATCAATGACATTGCTATCGTCTAGGCTGCAAGCAACGGTGGTGGCAGCAGCAATAGCAATAACCAGAAGCAACTGCAGCGGCAACAGAAAAAGCAACAAGGAGAAGTAATAGAATAGGCTAAGGATAGCTCTCCCTCTCCCAATCCTTTGCTTTTCCGGTTCGGCAAAAATTCCTTTATTTTCCCTTTGCCATCAATCAGTGTCCAAATGGCAACGTAAGATCACTGGCAACCTGCAATCAGGATCCCAATCTGTTCCATGGATTGCAGGCATGATCAACATTCCTGGTAAGTATTGCTGATAAATTCAAGCAAATGCATGCCACTCCATTCTTGACAACTACTACACAAACTTAAAGAAAAAAGGAAAATCCTGAAACTCAGGCGATTCATTCTCCTAATTGGTCAATAAGGACCACCCAAGTCTCAATACTTGAAGGGTTAAAATGTTTAGCTCTATGGATATCTTAATCACAATGCAGCAATCAACAAAATGCAAGCCTTCTAAGTGAGCAACTAAAACAATTATAAACAAACCCCAGACTAACCATTTGTTGATGCAGCTGTTGCAGAAGTACCTATTGTCACAGTTTTTGCACGGGACAATACGGGCGGCCTTCTTCATCCCACAGCGGTGACACGTCTTTTGTCCTGCCTTTGTAATACCCATTGCACGAGGAACAACCTAATCCAACACAAATCAGAAATAAGCACAAGGTAGGCTAAATACAAAATAATGCAAAACAAGACATCGAACGGGGACAATTCAATATTTGAGAGGTGACCTTAACAGGGCCAACAGGCATTGGCTCAGCATTCTTCGAGCGGTAGCAGCGCCGCGTCGGAACAGGAATATCCACTCCAACTTTTGTTGTCACTGGCGATGGCAGCGAGGCTGCAGGCTCGCTGCACCCTGGAGTGATCCTCATCAGTCCATTCGGGAGATCCCTAGTCACGTCGTTAGTGGCTGCCGGAGGTGATGCTGGTGACGCATTCACATTCCTTCTACCCTTCCTCTTGTTCTTCTGCCGCTGGAGAGCAACAGCAAGGACCTCTCCGTCCGCCGGTGGCTTTTTGCCCTTGTTGGCCTTCGAGTAGTGGTACTCACAGAAGCTAACGGTGGGGAGAGCTCGGTTTTGGCAGCGCCACTTCTTCCCATCACTGCGACGGCACCGGAGGTGGTCCGGCAGAGGAGGGTGAGAGTCGCCGTGGTCTCCTGCCTTGCGCCGACGCCGCCGGCGCGGCGGCACAGGGGTCCCCTCCTCTTCGTCATCCTCGGGAGGAGGGTCGGGAGTAGTCGCGCGCTTGCGGCGGCGTCCGCGGGTCGGAGGGGACGGAGGAGATTCCTCCGAAGCATCCTCCTCGGCGTCAGAAGCCTCACCTTGGGGATCGGATTCCGCACCTTCGCCTTCATTTTCGCCGGCGGTCTCAGCGGCTTCCTCCTCCCCCTCCTCGCCGTCGGTCTCGGCGGCTTCCTCTTCATCCTCGCCGTCCGTCACAGCGGCTTCCTCTTCATTCTCCCCGTCCGCCTCCTCTGCTTCGCGCTCGGAGTCACTCCCAGCGCCTTCCCCTTCGACCTCAGCATCCTTCAACACCTCCTCCTTCGCCTCCGTCTCGGCCGCACCCGCTCCAGGTTCGGCGTCCATCTCATCGCTCTTATTCTCGTCCCCGTCCGCCTCAGCCTCCATCGCCTCCTCCTTCTCGACAGCACCCTCCTTGGACACCACATCCATAGCCTCGCCCTCACTCTCCGACGCCTCCTCCTCCTTAGCGTCCTCCGTCTCCGTATCACCCCCGCTCCCCGCGGCCTCCTCTTCAGACTTGGCGTCCTCCGCGTCGACCTCCTCTACGGGCGCAGCGTCGGCGGCTCTGCCCCTCCCCTTCCCCCTCCCTCTCCCCCTCCCCCTCCCCTTGTACCGGCGGGGCGGCATGGCAGCGGCGGCGGGCTAGGGTTCCGGCGAGGCCGGCCTAGGGGATTGGGATTTTTTGTCAGATCAAAGTGGGGGAGAGTGCGAGTAACTGGCTCGGGGGGAGAGGGACGCGACGCAAGCGAGAGGTGAGAGAGAGATTGAGGTGACGGGGTTGAGACGTTGCGAAACGTGGGGCCGACTCTCTGACAGCATCGGGGGAGGCGGCCGCGTCGGATGGGACGGGATGGGACGGGACAGGATGGGATGCGATGCGTGGGAGGCCGTGGCTTTAATTGGAAGATTATGAACGTCCACGCTGTCACGATGCCACGGAAACGGAAGTTAATTACTTCCTCCGTAATTTAATGCTCTCAAGTTTAATTCTAAAATAATTATATTTATAGAATATTACATATCTCATCACTCACTTTTTATTTAATTTTTTTATATTACCTTCCCACTTCCAACCATTTCTCTTTAAATTGATGATATATAGATTATTTATCTAATTTATATTTCTTGTATTAGAAATATATATTTAGGGACGGAGCTGGTAAGATCTCTAGGAGGTTTAGGTGAAGGGAGGATCGACCGTCCGATCCAGATCAGATGGTCCGTATTGGACGATGTACATTGGTGAGTGGTTTTGGAGAGGTGAGAGGGTGAGCTACGTCTGATCTGGACCGTGTTAATGCCTAGATCCGATGGCTGTGGCGCGTAAAGGCATTCTTGTTTTGTATGATTGTCTTTATTTGGGCCTGGATTCAGATGGATCCAACCTAGGAAAAGCCTTGCCTTTGCATTCACTTAAGGTGGGCAAGATTTTTCTCTCCATGAAACAGTGCCATTTGTTTCTACAACCATGTGCCTGATCAGATATTCAGATGAGTCTTTGGGCAATTTCATCTGCTGACTAATACTCCACTTATCCTAGCTTTCATCAGCGTAATCGGTAAATTTTGCTGTTATTACTATCCTCCGTGTTTTAAATAGACTAGTAATCGAGGGTTATTGTATAGAGATATGCTAACTGAGCAATCGAGGGTAAAACGTTGGATACGGTGGTTACGCATGTAAAGCGCATAGCACGAGAAGAGAATGGAAGGAGAAAAAGTAATGCCGTTAACTTTTTAATGCACATTTGACCATTCATCTAATTAAAAAATTATATAATTATTATTTATCTTTGTTGTGGCTTGGTTTATTATAAAAAAATATTTTAAGTATGGCTTACACTTTGTATATTTGTACAAAATTTTCGAATAACATGAACAAAAGCTTATCTAGAACAAATGAGTTTTAAGGATTTTCATGGGAATTTCTCGCAACCAAATTGTAGTTCTTTTACGAAATGGTTAACCTCCATTTGATAGAAATTTAGAAAGGATTTTTATTAAATTTTGCACTGTTGGATCTACACCAAAATTCATATTATTCAACGATGGCCCCAACTAGTTAGGGTTTGGGGTTGTTGTTAGAGTCAGGGTCAGCACGTGGGCTAGGAAAAGTGGGAAGAAGGGGTTTTTTAAGGACTCCGAAGGATGGCCGTGGCACGACTGACGATTGGCAGTGGGTGGTGAACACATGCTAATTGTTAGTGGCAACAATACCACCAAAGCCATGGGGATAAAGAAAGGTGGCGGACCAATGTTGGTGGTGAGGGTGAAGGAAATAAGATGAGTTAGGAGACAAGGGTAGTGGTGGCGTCTTTGGCAGCTCCTCCATCACCATGCAACTTGAGGAAGAGGAGAGACGGAGAGAGGAGAGAGGAAAGAGGTTGGGGAGAAGAGTGGTGCGCAGAGGTGGAGAGGAACGCAGCGATAGTAGTGGTGCGGACTAGATCAAGGTGTTGAGCAGAGTACGCGAGGAGAGAGAGGAGGTAAGGTAGGGTTACTATAGAGTATGAATCTCAAAGCAATTTGATCCATTAAAAAGTTACTGTATGAGGAACCGTTTATGTCAAATGTGATATATGTGGTCCCCTTTTCTTCTTTTCTTCTCATGGGGTCAGCCATCAGCATCTTTGAGAGCAGCATCTATTAGCCTTATATTATTTTTGGCATGTTAGGCTTATATTATTTTTGCTATTATATCGTCGACAATCTCTCCCAATGTCTCTGATATTGTTACTATAAATCGGCTGGACAATTATTAAAGGTTTCGGCTATATATATTGCGCTTCTCGTGATCAATCTATTATCGCGTTGAGCCTTCTCCATATTTCTTACTTAAACACTTTCATAGAATTAGAGCTATCAAATCCTACTCTTCCGCTCATTTCCACCTTTTCTCGCCGATGGTGATAGCTCTCATGGTCGTGCCTATTGACTCCTCTATGCTGCCCGTGGCGACTGTTGACACCGCTGGTGTAGCCGCGGTCGCTCGTGCGACCGTCCTCTCCTCTACGGGCGCTGCAACCTCCAACACTGCTCTCACTGATGCCACCGCTCGCACGACCGTCCTCTCCTCTACGGGTGCTACGACCTCCAACGTCGCTCTCGTCGCCATCCTTCCCTTCATGGGTGACACAGCCTCCGATACCGCGCTTGCTGATGTCATCACCGTGGCCACCGCAGATGACATGCATGCTGCCCTCGCTTCTCTACCTACGGTAGATGTCGTGCACACCCCCTCGCTTTTCTATCTATGACAACTTCATCGCCCATGACATTGCTCGTGGATGTCATGCCTCTAGAAGACGACACCACGACCTCCCTTCACGTCCAAGCTATCGCCGTTCTCAATGCCAAGATGTTGGTGTCCGTCACCCTCGACCTCACTTCCTCCAACTACACCAAGTGGTGTGGGTTGTTCCTCATCATCCTCAGTAAGTATGCCCTTGCCTACCACGTACTCTCCGATAAATCTTTCCCGAACCGACCAGATTAGGTCCAAATGGACTGTGTGGTCCTCTCATGGCTCTATGACTCCATCTCAGCCAAGCTCCTAGAGATTGTCATGACGTCTTATTCCACTACTTGTCTCGTGTGGCACAGCCTCGAACACCAATTCTTGGGGAACTACGAGCAATG
This sequence comes from Oryza coarctata, assembly GCA_030770085.1. Taxonomy (NCBI): domain Eukaryota; kingdom Viridiplantae; phylum Streptophyta; class Magnoliopsida; order Poales; family Poaceae; genus Oryza; species Oryza coarctata. The sequence goes on along the minus strand of CM061474.1, from coordinate 15,790,415 downwards.
TGCTCTCAATCTATTGATGTAGTTCCACTCCTTCGCTCAAGGCGGATCTCTCCATCACAGACTACTATCGCCGCCTCAAGACAATGGCCGACGAGCTTGCTGAACTCGACAAGTCGCTCACAAACCACAGGCTTGTTTTTACCATCCTCAAATGTTTGAATGAAAAGTATCATCATTTGCAAACAATTCTTTCCCTGCAAAAGCCTTTTCTCACATTGTGGAAGCACACTCACAACTTCTCCTTGAGGAAATAACGTGTGACAGTCACCCTACTAGCGCTTCGACGGCTCTTCTTATCACCGGTGGTGGCCCGGCTATGGCTCAGTTTCCGAGGGCGCTCTGGCTCCCAATCCTGCCTATGGCACTAGATATGGCTCCAGTGGCACCAACGGCGGTTCCAGCGACAACGACGGTCGTAACTCTTGCAACAACCACCGTCGGTGCGGTGATGAAGACAGGGGTCATGGTTCTGGCAACACTGCTCCACAACAATCCCTCCTCGATCAACAGTAGCAGGCGACTCCTACTTCTTGGCCCAGCCCACACAATCCATGGGCTAGAATGATCTACATGTGGCCTGGTCCCTTCGGCCGTGGTGTTCTTGGCCCATGATCGGTTGGTCCACTTGATGCAGACCAATTTGCTAGGGTTGCCTTTACCGATCTTCCTACTGCACTTCTTGGCCACCCTAGTCTTGATGCTAGGCTGCCCATGGCTACTTTCTCCACTGCACCGGCTACAGTGACACATTGGAATAGTGCGACTAGCACCTTGGCACTGGTGTGGGATCAACACACACTAGTGAATGCCGTCAACATTGTCTCTTTGACGATGCCTCTCTTGGGTGCTCATGATTGGTACATGGATATAGGCACTACATCTTACATCGCCTTCGATAGTGGTATCATTTTTTCCCACCCTCCTTCTACATATGCTCTCTCTAATATTGTTGTTGACAGTGGCTTTACTCTATCTGTTACATCCATTGGTTCCACACGTCTGGGTAACAGTTCTACCTCCTTCTCCATCAACAATGTTCTTGTCTCACCTCAAATAATCAAGAATTTAATTTCTATTCGTCTTTTTGTTTTCGATAACAATTGCACCATTGAGTTTGATCCCCTTGGCTCTTCTACGAAGGATCTCAATTCTAGGACCGTGATCTCCAGGTGCCATAGTTCTAGTGATCTCTACCCTTTTCGTCAGTTGTCACCTGCTGGTGCCTTCACCGCCGAGTCTACTACTCTCTACACCGGCATCTCGGACATCCTAGTCATGAAGCTCTCACTCTCCTCACTCGTTTGTTGGTCTTTCCTCCTAGAGTCTCCACCACCCTTTATCATGCATGTCAACTTGGGTGTCATACTCGTCTTCCTTTTACTAGTTCCATCAGTCATAGTACTTTTGCCTTTGAGTTGATACATTGTGACTTATTGACCTCCCTCATTATGAGTGTTTTGGGCTATAAATACTATCTTGTGATTTTTGAAGATTTTTCACACTATGTTCAGACTTTTCCTCTTCGCCTCAAATCTAACACATTTGCCACTTTGTCACACTTTTTTGCTTATGTGCTTACGCAATTTTCCACTACTATCCGTAGTGTTCAGTGCGACAATGGGCAGAAATTTGATAATTTTTCTACTCGTAATTTCTTCCTAACAAAGGGTGTCACCATGCACATGTCTTGTCCATACACCTTACCTCAAAATGGAAAAACCGAATGCATGCTTTGCTCCTTTAACAACATTGTGTGGTCCTTCTCTTTTAGACTAGTCTCCCCCTTTCCTTCTAGATTGAAGTTCTTCACACCGCTACTCATCTTATCAACTAACACCCCACCAAAACTCTTAACCATACCACACCTTATTTTGTACCCTATAGCACCTACCCATCTTACAATCATCTTTGTATTTTTGGCTGCACCTACCACCCAAACCTCTTTGCCACAGCTCCCAACAAACTATCATCTCGGTCTGTCCTCTGCATCTTCCTTGGCTTGTTGGTTTGACCCTGTATCAAACCGGATCATCATCTCCTGCCATGTTACTTTTGATAAGCACTCTTTCCCTTATGTGGAGGTATCTGCTAATGAAGCATGCACTACTGACTTTAGCTTTTTGGAGGATTTTTCTACTGTTTCGTAGGCTCCCATCTGTTGGGTCACCATGCAACGACCGGAAACATGCGGCACTAGAGCCCGTCGATCAGATGTGTCTCCTGGTTTCACGACATAGGCTATGGCGGTGGTCCCAACACAACCTAGAGCAACGGCTGCTAGGGCGGCCTCTCGGTTGACCTCTTTTATTACCAAGCCGCCCACTGGCTCGTCCACTGGGCCCACTCCCTGTGTGCCAACTGGGCCGATCGTTGGTTTAGCTACTAGGTTGGTTGCACTAGATGGTTCTCCTATTGTTGTTCTGCCTGGCTTTTTCGCTGGGCCATCAACGGTCGTGGCTATTCTGCCGCCCCCGTCGCTCAGTGTTGATGTGATACTGACACGTGCTCACAACGCACACATGCCTAGCGTTTCCTAAGCGCCAACCACTCTTGGCGTCTCTCCCATGCCTTCTATCATCAATGCTCACCTGATGGTAATCCGTGGTAAAGATGGCATCCGGCAGCCCAAGCGTAGAGGGAGCTACTATGTCACTACTTCGTCTCCGATCTCTCAGACATATTTGCCATCATTGGCGGATCCTCACTAGCGTGCCGTCATGGAGGATGAGTTTGCGACCTTGAAAGCAAACAACACCTCATATTTGGTAGGAGGCCCTCCTAGCGTCAACGTCGTCACCAGAAAATGGATCTTTCACCACAAGTTTAAGGCTGGCGGCTCTCTTGATCAATACAAGGCCAGATGGGTCTTTCAGAGTTTTACTCAGCGTCCCAAGATTGACTTTGATGAGACCTTTAGTCCAGTGGTAAAGCCTGCTACTATATGCACAGTTCTGAGTTTGGCTGCCTCGCGTGATTGACCGATTCATCAGCTAGATGTCAAGAATATCTTCCTCCATTACACTCTTAAGGAGACAATGTACCTCATTCGGTCATTTGGTTTTGTTGATACCTCTCATCCAGACATGGTGTGCTGTTTCAACAAGTTTCTCTATGGCCTCAAGTAAACCCTTCGTGCATGGTACATCACCTTTGCTAACTTTCTCGCATCTCTTAGATTCCATGAAGCCAAGTCTGAAATCTCGCTTTCCATCTATCGGCGTGGTGCTAACTATGTGTACCTTCTATTCTATATTGATGATATTGTTTTGATGGCTTCCTCCCTGGTTTTGCTCTGCTAGGCGATCTCGACACTTTAGTCTGAGTTCTCTATAAATGACATAGGTGATCGTTATCACTTTCTCGGTATCAGCGTCACTCGGTAGTCCTCAGGCATCTTCCTCAGTCAGCGTCAGTACAACCTTAAGCTACTTGAGCGTGCCGGCATGAGTCATTGCAAAGCCTGCTCTACATCAGTGGACACCTACTCGAATCTCTCCTTCTCCGAGAAAGTTCATGTTTTAGATCCGACTAACTACCGGAGTTTAGCTGACACTTTGCAGTACCTCACCTTCATCAAACTTGATATAGCATATGCTGTTTAGCTGGTGTGCCTTCACATGTATGATCCCCGAGTGCCTCACCTTGCTGCTTTGAAGTGAATTCTTCGCTATGTTCGTTGCACTGTGAATTATGGTTTGGTCATTTGGCAGTGTCTTATATATAATATGGTTGGTTACTTCGATGCTAACTAGGCCAATTATCCTGATACTCGGAAGTTCACTTTGGGCTATACTATTTTTTTTGGTGATAACTTGATCGTTTCAAAATTTCTATTTTTTTCTGTATAATTAATCCATTTTTGTTTGCTTGATGCGGTACTGTTCTTTTCGATAACATGCTTTTTTGAGCTAGTGTGCCTACTCCTTTACGCATGTCTTTCCCAAGTTACCCATCGTGAAGTACTACCGATCAAAGGCAGCCTCTGAAGGGAGCATGACTGTTGCCAGTGATCTTGCTGCTGCAGGACTCAATACTGAACAACATATACAAGTTTGTCTCTATCTCTCTATATATCAATGCCTCTATGCATTTCCTTCAGCTTTATCATGATAATCAATATATTCTGGCTTGCGCAGGCTGAGGAGGATCCAAAAAAATTCGATCGTTTAAGCACCAAACAGCTGCTGCTGCAGAACATAGACTATGCGTTCGATATTTTCTTGATATATGTGTTGACTCTATCAATCTTCTCTGGATTTTTGTCTGAAGATACTGGATCACACAGCCTGGGAACATGGTATTATCTTATCGTACTTTTCATCCTTTCTGGCAAGCACTTGCATGTGGCATCTGATTTGTGCAAAATCTGTTCTTGCTGTGCAAATAACTGACATGCCATTCCTGACAAAAAAATTCAGGTACGCGTTGACGCTCGTTGCGATGTACAATGTGTGGGATCTGATTGGGAGGTACCTGCCGCTGATCAAGTGCATCAAGCTGACCTCTAGGAAGGGTCTCACTACCGCGATCCTGGCTAGGTTCTTGTTCATCCCTGCGTTGTACTTCACTGTCAAGTACGGTGATCGGCTACATGATCTTCCTGACGTCCTTCCTGGGACTGACCAATGGCTTCCTCACGGTGTGCGTCCTCACCGAGGCTCCCAAAGGATACAAGGCGAGTTTGCAATCTCATCTCGTTTTCATCTCGGTATCAAGATTTTTGTTTAGCTGCCAATGTTTCAGGCCGTGTCTCTGAATTTTGTTGCTCTTTTGCAGGGGCCGGAGCAGAACGCGCTGGGCAACGTGCTGGTGGTCGGCCTCCTCGCCGGCATTTTCTCCGGCGTGGTGCTCGACTGGCTGTGGTTGATAGAAAAAGGCTGGTGATCATACTATCTCTAGCGTGAGAGACCCATTGGTTCTCCTCTCTTCTTTTGGCTCCTCTCTTGTGTTCTTCTCAGATGAGCGGGGCTCTTTCAGAATTGCAGGAAAGAAAATTATCTGGGGTGGCTGTTAACAGCTTGTACGGGACCAGAGGGTGTACCATTTTGACGACTTTAGCTGCAATGTGTTAGTGTAGTTCAACCCCGTCGTAAATTTGGGGTTCAATATAATCTGCAGCGCCTGCGTTTGCTTAGATATGTCATACGTGACGCGTTTGCTTGGATGTGTATCATACATGACGTGGTGCAAAAGGACGATGAGGTTGGCTGACGAGTGCGTGAGTCCAACAAGCCACCTACCATCGACTCTGGCAGGAGGCCGGAGTCAACGAAACATGCCGCCACCAGAATAGCCGCGCCGCGCCGCGATCTCGCGCGTCTCGTCTGAAAATTCCCCAAATTAATTCCATGTTTTATTAGATATTAGATTTTAAAAATCCCTCTCGAACTTTTTAATTTTCTATTTTATGAATTCCTCCAAATACTTTATCCAATATATCTCTAGAAATCTATTACAAGAATTAAAATTCAAGATGTCGAATTCGTGAGATTTCCTAAATTTTACTAAGTTCGACAATTGAATTTAAATCCAATTTTAAATATTAAATCCATTTCAAATCCTCTCAAATAAATCTCCTTATGTCCTTAACACAAATTCTCCAAAAAAATTTAAATTTAAATTTAAAACCCATTCAAATTGCTTTAAATTGTCCACGTCACAACTCTGTGAAAAATCCCTAAACCTCATATACATTTGGTTCGTTTTTCTCCTATTCATCTCCTTGTCCTAACCTCGCTCTCTTTCTCTCCCCCTTCTCTTTCTCTTCTAAGCCACGTCTGAGCCGATCGAAGGCCTCTCCTCCTTCTCTTTTTCCTTATTGGGCCGTACCCGATGTCGACCCAAGGCCACTCCTCCTCTTTCCCTCTCCCTTACCTCCCTACACCCAAGCCTTCTCACGGCCCAGCTACCCCAAGCCCTCTCATGTGTCCGCTTTGCCGCCACCGTGCACGCCCGCTGCTTGCCGCGCCTTATAGGCCTTGCTCACCAGCCACTCCACTATGCCACACGCGACCACGCACTCATCTCCTTCCCCATGTCACGCTAGCACATAATAGGCTATTCAACAAAATACCAAACCGCTAGTTGACGCATTGACACTCGTTTCCATGCGCCCTAACCCTATCCTGCGTGCCGCGTACCCCCACCATAGCCTCATCGCTATAGTGCTCCACACCATCGCTGTGAATCTCGCCAGGTGCTCCTCTTCGTGTGCAGTCACCTCGCTGCACCACACCAAGCTTGGCCTCTCTCCGGTGTGAATCCCACTGACGCACCGCATCACGCTGAGCTCGGCCCCTTCCTGCCATGAATCCCACCGTTCTTCTCCTACTCACCCTCGAAATCTTGCAGCAGCATAGCATCCATTCGCTAACCCCGCACTCCTCCCTTTGTCCCCTTCGTGCCACACCCGGCCACCTATTAAAGGCATTGACGAGCCCCTCTTCCTAACCCGCGCCTTACCTCTCACACTCTCTCCTTTACCTTCCTCCCTCTTGGGTCCTCCTCCACGCGCGCCACATCTTTGAGCTCATGGCACCACGAAAACTCGCCACCGCTAACGCTGCCCTCATTGCCAACCGTAACCCCACGCTAGCTGCCCATAGGCCACCTCTCCTTTCCTTGACCAGTTGTGCCCCCACTGAAGCCCTCCTCGTGCCCCGCTTGGTCGCAAAGAGGAGGAAGAAGAGGCCTTCTTCCTTCCCCCAGTGCCACTAACATGTGGGTCCTACCTCGACCAATAAGGTGAGGCCACATATCGCTCCTCCATTTCCCCTAACATGTGGGCTAGCTCCTATCTTTCTCTCTCTCCCACCGACATGTGGGCCTCGCTTCCTTAACATCAGATTAGGCCGTCGGCTAAGCCCGATAGGCCGAGGCCCTTTTTAGCCTACCAACTTCCCAAAATCCACTTTACCTCCCTAAACACCTCTCTCTTCCAAGACTGACATGTGAGCCCTCCCTAAAATAATCTCTCTTTGATATGTGGGTCCACTCTAGAGAATATTCCTTCTAATTTTTAGTGATTTATTTTTTCAAAAATTCTAAAAATTCAATTAATCTTTCAATATTAGTATCTCATCAACGCTAACTCCATTTGAGTCCGTTCAAATTCTAGAAATTTTATAATATCAAAATATATCCAATGTCACTATTATTTATAACAATTATTATATTATGTGTAGGGTTTTTGAATGGTTTTCTTTCATTTTACGTAGCAACATTTTGTAATTCTGTTGGACATGAAGATCTTGAAGATTTGAAGACTACCATCGTTAAGGCAAGCCAACATTGATCATATTGCTCCTAATTTATAAAATATGATTATTTACAAAAGTTGCATGCTTAGCATACACAATTCAATTGATTGGCCTTGGTTTGTGCACATCCGAGCGGTCATTACTTTCTATAGGTTATTGTTAAATTCTATTTTTGTAACTCCACCATAATGGTGCTTGGAATTCTTGCTCATTGAGTGGGAATATCATTGTCCTATATTACATTGTTGATTATTATTATGGAAAATTATATTGTAAAACCTTTTGCGAAAACTCGACTCGTGGAGTTGTTGGGTTTGAAAAGAGAAAAAAAGGTTTGCAAAAGCCCATGAGGCAGAGACTCGCATGTGAGGCGTGGTTTTGTAATCGCATGTAAGGATCGAGTTTTTGAGAAATTGCATCCGAGTAATTAGCTAGCAAATGAAAACTTTTATGTCAACAGTTATGGAACTCTAGGGATGATGAGATGGTATTATGGAACTTTACTGCTTGAGATGAGTGTTATCTTAGCCTCTTTCAAGATGACTGGTTTGGTATAGGAGACATCACTAGTGTGTTCTGAATAGATGAGGTATTAGACTTTTCTAATACTTAGTTTTAAGAGATTTGACCCAACTATATGACATGACATGTGTTAGTTTTAAAAAAACCTTGTCACGAACTTCCGGGGCATACAAACTCTGTAGAGCTTCAACTATTCGAATAACCGTGCCCATGGTTAAGGACAAATTTAAGATGATTCTTTTAGCGTAGATTTGTTTGATAATATTTTATTAAAAATATTTATGGAAATATAAACCTTTACCAAAGTCGGCTTTGATGACTAATAGATGACCTTAGTGGTCGAAAATGGATCTATATGACCTGAGATGCTGTGATGGTATCATAGAGTAGGTTTTTCAAGAGGAAGTGAAAAATAAAGCCTTAGTAGTTTCAAGAAGGAGCCGACGAAAAGAAAGTTATTGGTTTAGGTTTAGATAGAGCAAGATAAAGGTTGTATGTATAGCTTAAGTAATGATGTTTGTTGAAGAGATGAAAAATGAAAAGAAGCTATTGATGAAACTATAACTTTGTTCTCACATTTAGGTTGTTGCAAAGTAACTAGTCTCAGTTCAAGATGATAAGTCTCTTTTCAAATGAATCGTGAAACTCATACTTGAAATTATGAAATATTTTCAAATAAAAAACTTTACAAAATAAATCTAGCATTTCTTTATAACTTGCATACCCACATCTCCAGTGACTTGCGAGTACGAAAGCACTCACCCTCTCTATTTTGTTGTTTTTCTTCCCCCTCCTTAAGTTCGAGTTAAAGATGCTGAAGAGCTTGGTTTCATAACTAGACCTAAGCCACTACCTGTAGATTGGTATGCTGACCGTGCTATGTTTCGCTGTGGCAGTTTTTTTAGTAGTTGCTGTTAAAGATCTACTCGATATGACAATAAGGTGTAATGTATTCGTTTAAATTTTTAATACTTACTATTTTGTTATTGTGGGTGACAACTTAGAATCCTAGAGCTGACACCGACATAAGTGGTTTTGTTAGGGATGGTTTGTTATCCTAGATAGTAGTCCTGGTATCGGCTTTTTGATGACATTAGATTGGGGTGTGATAAAAATATAATTGAATATTATCAAATACAGAAATAGAGAAAATATGAATTAGAGCGAATACAATAACAAATATTTATAGAAATATAAAAACCCCTAAGCTTCCAAATTTTTTCTAAAAGAATAGATCAAAATTTTCAATTTTTAGCAACTAACCGTACCACTTTATATCATAAAGATAATATCATAGATCACATGTCACTTTGTCAAGTCTAGTTTTTCATCATTTAAACGGTAAACACTTCCCTATATGGAAATATAGTTATATAGTAGGTCATTACAAAGTAAAGTGTAGAACACTCATATTTATAGGATAGAAGTGCACATCTTAATACTATATCTTATTAACAATATAACATCTGACAGAGTGACACGGTTATAAAAGTACACAAGTACTCACCCTCTCTATTTTATTATTTTTCTTCTCCCCGCTTAAGTTCGGATTAAAGATGCTGAATAGCTTGGTTTCGTAACTAGACCTAAGCCACTACCTGTAGATTGGTATGCTGACCGTGCTATGTTTCGCTGTTGTAGTTTTTTTAGTAGTTGATGTTAAAGGTCTACTCGATATGACAATAAGGTATAATATATTCGTTTAATTTTTTTAATACTCGCTATTTTGTTATTATGGGTGTCAGCTTAGAATCCTAGGGCTAACACTGATATACGTGGTTTTGTTAGGGATGGTTTGTTATCTTAGACAGTAGTCCTGGTATTGGCTTTCTGATGACATTAGATTGGGGTGTGATAAAAATATAATTGAATATTATCAAATACAGAAATAGAGAAAATATGAATTAGAGCGAATACAATAACAAATATTTATAGAAATATAAAAACCCCTAAGCTTCCAAATTTTTTCTAAAAGAATAGATCAAAATTTTCAATTTTTAGCAACTAACCATACCACTTTATATCATAAAGATAATATCACAGATCACATGTCACTTTGTCAAGTCCAGTTTTTCATCATTTAAACGGTAAACACTTCCCTATACGGACATATAGTAAAATGTAGAACACCATACTCATATTTATAGGATAGAAGTGCACATCTTAATACTATATTTTATTAACAATATAACATTTGATAGACTGACACGGTCATGTACGAGGCAACACAAAACACATATCACTCACTGACTCAAAATATAGACTTTTATTTCTGTTTTCGAATTCGTTTCCAAGAAATTCTTTGAAAAGTTTGACCTTTTTATTTTTAGATGAATAATGTCCTTTCTGTATTTGTTTTTTTTTTGAGAAAAAAAATTCCAAATTCATTTCCATTTCCGATAATTTTCAAGCTGGAAACTCTCCGAGCCGTTCAACCCTAGCTGCAGGCAAAGTGCGCACGTGTGGCTTGTCGGCTTCTCCCCCCTTGCCGTGTGGCTGCTTCAGCTCCGTCGCGCTTACGTATCAGCCGCGCCGGGTGGGGCGGAGTGCCGCGTTGACGGACGGCACCGGCTGCCGGTTTCTGCAATTCTGCGTCCTGCCTTTCGCCTTTCGCATTTCGCCTTTCGCCTTTCCCCTCCCCCTCCGGTCCTCGACCACTCCTCAGGCTTGTCACCACAGTGTCCACCACCTCCATTCTCCGCCGCTCTCCTCTCCTCGACTCCACCGCAAGAGCTCGCGAGGCTGGACCGCTATGCAGTGCAGTATCCACTAGCCAGCCATCTACTCATCAGTCATCACTGCGTACAAGTGTTCCCGTGTTTATCGTCAGAGTCAGCGACTATCCAACAGAGTATGTCCCATCAGATCATGGACAACGGCACCACCAGTCCACCATCATGTGCTGCTACTACTATTTTGTTAGAATTATCCAACAACTTGTACGGTGGCCACGCAATTGTAATTGTGTGAATAGCATCGTTTTAAATAGAGTAAACTTTACCTAATATTTTTTGACTAAACTATTACAAAATTATATGTCACTATAAATTTAACACCAGATTTATCTAAAATTATAAATTTAAGATATCATATTACAAAACTAGAAGTTTTCATATAACTATAGATTTGAGAGTTTGTTTATTTAAAATTACAAAAGCTATTATTTTGTGATAAAATTGATATTAAATATATAATTTTATTATACGATTTTATAAAAATAGTATTAAATATATAATTTTGTGATACATATTCTTAGGTCGACCAAAGTATATATGGTTTTCTAAAATTTATTTTCGTATAATAGCATATATACTTTCACACGCTTTATTATGCAAAAATATTGATAATAATAATAAAATTTTGAACTTTGGTCCAACTTAATCTGACTTATACACCTGATTTTCTGAAAAACATGGTAATTTCTATGTGCATAACAAAACATGACGCTGCTTTTATATTCGGAAATGCTAAAATATGGTATCCTTCACAAACAGCAAGGACGGTATCTGCACCGATCGACGCATGCCGGCCACTTGCGCGTTCATCCCGCCCGCCGTGTCAGCGCCCGCTTGGCCCACCTGATCGACGCGGAGGACAGGGCTCCCGTGCAGAAGCAACGGGCGTGATTGCAACACGTGACCCAGTACTAATTTCCAGTTCAACACAAAGCTGCCGAGATTTTTTTCTTTTTCTCTTATTATTTTGAAAAAAAAACACTCTTAGCCACTTTGCAAGGTTTTTTAAGTAGGTTTATTATTCATTCATTGTTAAAATATCCAAGTTTTAAAATTATAATATATAATTTAGGATGATGTCCCCATTGTTTCGGATGGGATCCATCTCCTTCGTTCCCTGTCCACATCTTACTGCTTTTACACATCGTTGTCGCTAGCGATGTTGGTGGTACTGCTTCCCACCTAGTTCATTTCTCCTCTCCTTCGTCTTTATCTTTTTTCTCCTTTCTTCTTCCATTCCTTTCCTTTTTCTCTATAGATTCAAATCAAGCTTAGTTATTATTGTCGCTGAAGGCTAGAGTATGGTGTGAGTTCTTTTCCATGGAGCTCCATGAGAATTAAGGAGGCTGGCCAGACAATGGCTATCTAGCGACACCTACATGGTGGTGCTCCGTGTTGAGTGGCCACATGCTATGAGGCAATGCTCTATGCTAATGTTATCATCGGTCCATTGCTCTTTGCTTAGTTATTAAGATGATATTCCCTCATCTATGACGGCCATACTCTTCTCCACCACCCTTACCACCCTCTTCTCGTAGTTGCTCCTTCTTTATATAGGCTTCGTCTCTGTCAAGCCTACACCCTAGATCTCCTTCCCCTCTAAGCAAGAGTCGTCGCCGCTGTTACTTCACACCCTCACCATCATAGGCTAGCGAAGGAGCAACTTTGTCACTGTCAATGGTTTTACCATCACGATATTCATAGGTATCTCTTGATAGATGATTGATATTTACATATATCAAAACTGATACTTATCTGATACTAATAGGTATTGCACTAGACACTATACGATATCTTATGTATACCGGTCACAATCTATTATACAGCTTTAGATTTATATTATTATTAGGGAACACAAACTCTGAGATCACGTTAGGACGAATCAATTTTACAAGAACGATTTGGGCATTTAGGTGTCCACCAGTTAACGGTGCAGTGGTCTCGTTCCGTTTGGATTTTGGTCTGTTTCATACCTGCATTATAGTTTGGGACTATCTACACGTCATTCAACATTTATTTTTTATTCAAAATAACCCAGATTTTTAGACCTCCCGATTATCAACGAATCCCGGATGCCTGCCAAACTGGAGTCCGTCCCCGTATCCTCCTCGAGTTCCACCTCCTCGCGACCTCGCCCTCGATACTCTGCTCGTTCGTCTTCCCTGCGCTGCGATCGAGTGGGCACAGTACATATACTGTTCGCGGAACGCGTACAGATCATAAACCTTAATTGATCAACTGCTAGCCTCGCGCCGCCTGCCCAGGCCTATTGCTTTCCGCGCAGCAACGACGTACTCCATATGCGATGACCGCAACTAGGACCGATCGTCGGAGCGGGCCGATGGACTTAAGAGGCGCTACCCGGCCACGTGCACGAGGAAGTTCTCCGCCTTCCGCCACGCAGCCTGGCCGCGTGCCGGCTCGTCTGCAGGGCGCTGCGCGCGCTCGTCGACGACCGCAGCATCGCGTGGACCTCCTCCCGCTCAAGCTAGACGGAGTCTTCATAGGCGTCAACTGGGTCCCCTAGTTCTTCGCCTGCCCCGTGCTGCTCCGGGTGGTCCACGCGCTCGACTATCTAGCTGTAGGGGTAAGGATAGATTATGATAATATAAAATAAAATATTTTTACCGTGTAAACTAAAAACTGTTAGAGATTATTAATCGTTATTATTCGTTGCACCGAGTAGCAAAAGAAGAGCGACCAATCCAACATAGCGCGTGTTGATATAGAGTAAATAGTCGATCTCAGCAACTCAATCATCTCCTCCTTGTGCATTTGCCTTCTCGCGTTCCCATGCCAATCAACGATGTAACTCAACAGCATCTCTACTGGTATCTACACGTCTAGGGATACAATATCGTGTGTAGTCATGCTAGCGCCTACGCGTCTCTAGGGTTTTGGATTATGTTTGTGTGTGTTACTCTAGCCCACGATCCTTTGTTCTTGAATATACAGAATCTTTAACTGGGCTTCAAAAGCCCATTAGAAGTTCTATTAGAATTTCTATCTGAATTAAGCCAGTATCAGATCTTCATCTAATTATTTTGTTTTAACATGTGTGACCCTATAGGTTTATGTATATTTAATTATAACTCGAAAACCTCTTTTCGATCCATGTGTGAATAGCGGTCCTTAATAGGATGTATTGATCTATTGAATATACATAAAGATCATATCGGATAAACCTTTTTAGTATATTAGTGTATAAATCTTTTTGTTTATGATACCAGCCAAGCTCAAGGCTAGATTGGTCCATAATTTTAATAGTTTAATGATTTACTCAATTATGTATTATATTACTTCCTTAATAACTAATATTTTAGGCATCTTAGCATACCTATAAACTTTTGTAATCTATTACATCGAGAAATCCATAAGATATCTCTCTCATTTTTGACTATCTTTATAACTATAAAGTTATAGAATAGTATTAGACAACCTACAACGATTCTTCACCAACACTATTTAAGACTAATCGGTAGCGCATGATAATTCTTATAGTGTCTTATGTTAGGTTTATCCAGTAGCATTCTCCAACACGTATCCACTTTATTAATCTAGTATTATATTATGATCTATGAGATATAAGCATCAATTAATAAATGTATTATTCTTAGTCTTTCGCATATGATATTTAATTAGAAACCATTTAAAAAACATATCATATAAAGTCTTACGAATAAGTTTAATAATAAATTATTAATTTTAAGAAATATTTTATTTTATATCCATAAATATAAATATAGTACTTGACATAATCATTCTTATAATTGTCTCTGTAGGACTAAGTCACCACAAGCTTAACAAAGATGCTGTGGGAAACTGAGATGCTGTGGGATTGCCGCAATGGCCTCCTCTTCAACGAGGTCGACTATCTTGTTTTTTATCCTGCCGTGTCGATACACTACGAGGTGTATGCGATCCTATTCCCATCTCGTTTTGGTGACAGCATGAGCGACTGACCACCGTCACCATTTATATATCGTGGATGTCTTCTCTTCCGACTTCTAGGACACCACAATTGGAAGAGAGGTCATATATCTGGGAGGAAGAGGCTGCTGGGACCGTGGGCATCGCTAATATGTGGCAGCGTAATTCTCACCGAAGATCCGTCTAATAGCAAGGAGAGCTTTATGTACCATCGAAAGAGATTTCCTTACAAGATAGCCAACTGTCCAAATGTCATATAAGTTATTACATATATGATTCCTCAATGTTTTAATTACTTGGTTTTTACAGGATATGCTCAGGGCCGGTCTAACATTTTGTAGGGCCCAGGGTAATACAAGAGCGTGAAGTCCTTATAAAAGAACTGTTTTCATTGCAACTTAAAGTTGATATTTAATTCATTGGAAAATAAATAAAGGGCAAAATTTACTAAGTTGCACAAAACCACAAGGGGTTTGTTACGTGTCACATAACCTCAGCCATTATGACTACAAAGTTACACAAAACTACATTATTGATAATTTGACTTTGATCTACACACTTTGAAGTTCTAAAATCACATATCAAATTTATAAATTTTTTCTCCATCGTATAAATGTTACATTTTAAATTTTAATAGAGGAGTACGTCAAATTGATGGTGTGGTGTGGTTTTATAAAACTTTAAGACCATTATTAATATACCACCTGTCAAAATCACTGTGATTTTGTATAA
The DNA here is from genome assembly GCA_030770085.1 of Oryza coarctata. Classification (NCBI taxonomy): domain Eukaryota; kingdom Viridiplantae; phylum Streptophyta; class Magnoliopsida; order Poales; family Poaceae; genus Oryza; species Oryza coarctata. The sequence goes on along the minus strand of CM061474.1, from coordinate 15,775,237 downwards.
CTTCATTATAATAGATAGTGTTTTATAAAATTTAATCATAAATAAAATACTTATTGGCTGTATTCCACTGCACATCAGGCAACCAAGCGCGGTAACTTTTTTTTTCAGATTTCACATTAGTGTGTATGTTGGCCATACAGTTGATCGCTTATAATTTTTATGAAGATCGTATTAATTAAGAAGCAACTCTTATAGATTTTCTTATCTTCTAAGCGTATCAATAAGTGTATATTTAATGTTAGTTGATGAAAACCGAATAAAAATAAATAGAAAATTAGAATTATGGTGACAAAGTCTTGAGTCTAAATATTTTAGAGTAAACAGAAGACATTGAACACACAAAAAGTGAGATGTGAGTTTAGAAGATTAAATATAGCCTAAGAAATATATATTTTGATATCTAGGATCGATGCTATATATAGATAGAGATATTGATGTTGATGGATAAAGTGGTATAAAACATCTAACATTCTCTATAATAAGAGAGTACGTAAAAGCTAAGTGGTAAGTTTTATAAAATAATGATTAGAATTGCTATACTGCATGAAACATAATATTATACTAAAAAGTATTCAATAGATGAGTGTTACAAAAATACGTATATGTTATTTGTGGTCATAATAAATTGGATCGAGTCCGAAAATATATGTGATCGGCTAGAAGTAGCACTAATTAAATAAAATATTATTTAATATCAGTTAAGATGGTTTGATCATATCTAAAGAAGACCTTCAGAAATGTGAGGAAAGATAGAAAAAAAACTAAATTTGTCATGAGTAGAGAAAATAAAAATATAATAAAAATATTAAGATATACTAAATTTGTCGTTATTATTGTATCAATAAAAACACTATATATTTTAAAAAAATTTTCTATAAGAAGGTTTTTAACAAATCATATTAATTAATTTTTAAGTTATTAACTAATACTTAATTAATTATATGCTAATCCGCTGTTTACATTTTGCGTCGGAAAAATATTTTCCCAACACTAACAAAAGAATACAAAAGAAGGGAGGAAAACTTTTTATCATTTTCATGTGTAAGCTTCCTAAATTGTTGAACGTTGCATTTTTTTTAAAAAAAATTCTATAGAATAGTTGCTTTAAAAATTATATTAATCTTTTTTAAAAATTTAAAATAAATAATACATAATTAATTATACGCTAATGGCTAACATCGTTTCTTCTTATTTTTCTCCATTTTCCTCCCCTGTCGAGCTTTTTTTTTTCTCAAACAAATAAATATTGCACCATGCATGCATGAACAGGATAGTCCGCTAGTAGGCGTGAAAATTAGAGCAACCAATGTCATCGGCAAATTGACAAATTGGCTGTGTCTCGGGCCTCGGAGCTAGCTGGCTAGGCTTTCTTTCACCGTGTTATTGTTACGTAGGATGCAGTTAATTGAGGCTTTGTATTGCGAATACAACGGTCTAACAGCTTCGAAGTATAGCTAAACATACACGGGGTATACCAGACTGGTTCAGAGACTCTTCGGAGGAGGGCAAGCGAGATGTAGTATTTCTTTTCTCACTGGAGCCCAAAACATTTTGTTAACAACCCACTTCAATCGATACAAGAGAACTGTAATAGCCAACCGGCCTCCAGGTCGCCGCCGCCGTTGCCAGGCCAAAGTTCTGTTCGATCCCCTTCAAGTCCTCTGCTGTTGCGTTTTGTATTAGCACTCCTTGGCTTGGTTGGGCCCTGGCTTGTGTGAGCAGCCGAACCAGACCATATGCAGCCTATCCAAGATCTTAACAATCCCCATTCCTTGAATTTCGGCTTGTCCACAAGCCGAAGACGTGAAGAACATGTAAAGCTTTGGCCTCCTGGATCCCATGGCACATCTAGTTTAATCTAAAACCTGAGCATTGGCAATTGTAGCATCCTCCCCTTTAAGGCAACCAATTTCTGATGATAGCTTGTATCACCAACTAGCACCATATTATCCATAGTAATCCCATGTGCAGTCTTATCAACATCTTGCTCCTCTAACTCTAGAATGCAGTATTCAAGCTCTATTTCTTTCCAACCATCTCGCACAAGAGTTAGCGTTGCACACAAGGAACTCCAATAGTGGTTACTGATTGTAATATTGGTCGGTACTATTCAGTCAAGAACTTCCTCGCTCTCTTTCACACCAAATTCTACGTTGTCTTTCCAAGGTTGCACATGGTGCAAACATCTCCAAGGCATTTGCAAAATCTTGACACTGAATATAATTGAATTGTAGTTTGGGAGCATATAATAATACCTGAATCGTCCATGGATCTCAACCTGCTGGCCTCTCAACACAGAAATAATGGCTGTTGTAGAAATTGTATTCCTAGGGGAGCTCGCAGCTTGCTCTATCCAGAATGGAACAACCCAATGGATAACCAATCCAATAAAGATTGCATATTGGACAACCTCAGAGAGGTGCAGGTGCCAATAATCAGCACAATCAACATAAACATGTAGCCTATATGAATCCTTGGTATGGAACTCGTGAGTGCAAAATTTTCCAGTGGCTCTACCAGCACCAGGATTGCCTTGATCACTATCAACAACGATCTCAGCCACTTTTCTCAGTTATTTGTGTACTCATATAGGGAGTGGGCTGATTGTTAACTGGTTGCCAAAATAAGTTTTCTTTCTCAATCTCAAGAGCAGCTGGAGAGCAATGCGCCAACCATTCATGCAACAGTCTCATTCTGCTCCATGTTATGTTTCTCCTGATATGATCCCAAATAAATAAGTGTAGTCCAAACCAATAACAGAGCAAAATTATGTGAGGGTAAAACTTGTCAGTACGTGGGTCCCAAATTAATTGCACCAACTGGACAAGTTTGAGTTCCAATGGTTCCAAAAATATGAGTTTCCTGTCCACACTGGGCCCAATTAATTTCTCATCAAGTAGACAATGATAACCATGGCTGAGCTCACACATATTTCTTCCCATTAGAACAATAGAACAACTTTTTGTGGCAAAAACATCTAGTGATACCAGCAGCGAGTTTGATATTTTACCTTGGAAATAATATTCCATGTTTACTCAGTGAATAGGTAACTTCATTTCAGTTTTACTGATCTGACCAAGACCTTGCATATAATTTTCAATGGAACCATTGTTCCCATTCTGCTCATCAACAGATCCAGAGAAAACCTCAATAAACAAAACAACTGACAATAAATCATCTTCTTTAACCGCAACTAATTTTGTTTTCCATACTTTGGCATAGGTGTTTTCATTAGTCAGGAAGTGTTTCCCATGAGGTGGAGGCCATGGTGTCAACTCAGCCCAATGCCTATGAGCAACATTTCTGTGGGCAGAATTGTAATATCAGGAAGTAACAATGCACAGTTGCCTACTTGAGTTGGTGGTGTCCATGGTGGCACCAAATTGATTATTTCCCAATAGAAGTTGAATCTCGGCCATAGTGTAGGCTACAACTCCCATCCTTTAACCAATCCATCAGATACGGCGATGTCGAAACCCAAAAGAAATCTTATTCAGGGTGTCATTGATGTGAGAAGCATTGACAAGGCATATTGTCCTACACCTTGTGGGCAACAATGTCACCTTATCCATTTTAGTGAACAATCTTGGTGAGAAGGCTTCAATTGATGTATCATATGCTGGAACGCCCTTGGACACACACATCTTGGTCAGGAATGCAACCATAGCTTGGTCGGCGCCACTCTTGATGCCAATGCCCAACATCAAACACTTGGTGTGCGTCTCCTTGGGATGGACACTGATGTTGATGTTGGTGGTGCAGGTGACGTCCTCACCAACTTCCAGCTCCATGGAGGCCAGAGATGTAGAGGCACACATAACCACCACAGCAACGGTGAGGTTAGGGATGGCGTCGGGACTAGAGCAATTCGTCGAGCACCTTTTGGGCATCGGGCTCGCAGCTCCAATGCCATGATTAAAGAACTCCTTGAATCCCCTGGCAGCCATCGGAGCAGGAGCCTCAATGTTGTGCCTTGAGATCGCCATCGCACATGTGAAACTGCCTTTGGGACACTCCATCTCATCCAACATCTCCATTAACCGATCAACCTTCTCATCCATTCTACACTTGGCATCACTCAATTCCTCTTGTAACATACGCAGTGCTTCATCCCAGGTGATCTTCTCCTCACGCATGACAAGAAGAACGTCTTCCTAGAACACCTCCAATGGCCTTGACATTCCGTCGAACAGTTGGTGGGCGCTGCTCGGATGAACACTTCCCCAACCCAATTCCTCCTCCATCTTCCATGGCTGCCTCCCCAACACCTCTATGATACGAATCCCAGTGAACCGAACGGCTCTGACACCAGTTTGTTAACAACCCACTTCAATCAACACAAGAGAAATGTAATAGCCACAATATTTGAGTAAACGTTGGAGGTTTCTGAGATGGAGAAGGAGAGGATACAAGGCTAGAAAATGCTAGAATCTTGTAGGGCAGTTAGAGGAAGAAGAAGGTAGGGAAAGAGATCGACAAGGAGCCAACCGGCCTCCAGGTCGCCGCCGCCGCCGCCGCCGTTGCCATTCTAGCCAAACTTCTGTTCGATCACCTTCAAGTCCTCTGCTGTTGCCTTTTCTATTTGCTGTCCTTGGCTTGGTAGGGTCCTGGCTTGTATGAGCAGCCGAACCGGCCCATGTGCAGCCCATCCAAGATCTTAAACACATTTCTGCTCAAGAGGATTTGCAGGTTGAAAAGTCAAATTGTCTCTGCAAAGATGTGTACCAGTTTCCTACCATTCTTGTTAGTTGTCACCGTCAAGTCTCTGAACATGGTAAGCACATTACTGTAGCATTTTTTTTCCCTGTCGTTGGGGATCAGCTCTTGTGATGTCGATTCTATGTTGATAGTGTTTACTTTCCTGGATTGCTGATTATTGCGGTGCCCAATTGACCTCATGTCTACTTGTTCACGGTCAACCATTGTCAGCATGTTGAGTGTCTATTGTTTGAGTTGCAGGCTCATCGAAGTAGTTATCTGCTGTTTCAAAAGATATTTAAATTAAGGAAATAAAGCATATGCTCTTTGAAACTTTAGAAAGCACACTTAACACTTGTCTAAAACTGAGTTGCATGCGATTTCCTTCATTTTATAGTCGGTCAGATGTCAATCTCACTTATCCGTGCAGTGCAGTTACTTTGGGCATGTCCAAATTAGTTCCGTCTCCAGTTCTCCACAATTGCCATAATGTATTTCTCGTCCTCCTTGGTGATTTATTTCAGTTGTGGCTAAATCTGAATAGTCGTTAGACTAGGGAGTAGGGAATCCAGCTACGATAATTTGCAGTGTTGCTCTCTTCCTCTACGGAATAGCTGTAACATTAGTTTTTCGCAAAATTATTTATTTCAGGTGTTGTTTGGTTTGGTCAAATTCAGCCCGTATCCGATCCCAGCGCAAACAGATCTGGCTCCCGTTGTTTGAGAGGGTCCGTAATTGATACTGTTTGTTTGGTCTAACTACAAATATAAATATATATCTGTCGAGGGGTGGAAGCGAAAGATTGTTATGTAATACTAAGAACATACTGATACACGGACAGAGGAAGAGAGAGAGTGTGTTCTCAGAATTTCTCCCTTCTTCTTTTGTCTCTCATGCTTCAACCCTAGCCCTCCAAAATACTTTCAAATCTGTGAATTAATCAATATGGTATCAGGTCGATCCCTGTGATTTTATTGCTTGATTGTTGTTGATATCTACGTCTAAAATTTGGTGGTATCTGGTGGGTGTTGTGCCGCCCAGTTTTTTGTGGATTTTTGGAGCCTAAATTGGCTTGCTGCTGGTGAGAGCTCATCGTTGCAATCGAAGAGAAGCAAAGTTGTTCTTGTCATTTCTATTGCCCTTTGATTTAGGAGGAGTTGAGCTGAGTGAAAGCTGCCTTAGTGCGTTGGGGTGCTGTTTGTGTAAGGCTGTGTTCTTGCCAAGGAGATGCATGGGTACTGTTTCTTCTGGCTATAATATCTTTGCACGACAAATCAATTCTTTACTGTTTCCTTACTTGAGCTGCTAGTGCTTTGTTCTCTCTAAGACTTATAGTATTCAAGCACATACATTTTAGTCTCAATACACTGGCACTGGAGGAGAAAGGTGGAAAATATGTAACTAAAACTTGGATTAGAATAGAGGACCCATGCTCAAGAAAATAGCACGGGATGCAAAAAGGTAGAGAATATCTCAAGCAGATGTGAGTATTGTGGTAAAGCAGGCCACAACACAAACTCTTGTTACAAGCTTATTGGTTATCCACCTTGGTGGCAGAAGGGGAGATCTGGGGTAGTAGGTGAACAAGGAGAAAAGCAAAGTCAAATGCAATTAAATGCTTAAGCTCCAGACAAATATAAGTCCAAGCTCCTACTTGACAAGCAGGTTGTGTTCACTAAAGGTTTTTGTTTTTGTGCTTTTAGTTCCCTTGTCTCAGGTATGGGTAGTCACCAAATCTCAAAATTTGAACTTTGTGTTGATTCCCAACTTTGGATTACTGACACAAGTGCCACCAACCAAATGGCAGGCTTTTGTAAATTTTTGTATTTCCTATTTACTCTACTGTAGAAAGAATAGAGTGCGTGTAGCTGATGGGTCATCTATCCCAATCATGGGGCATGGCATCAATTCAATGCATCACCTTGACTTTGAGTCATGTCTTATATGTTTCTAATTTCCCAATTAATCTTTTTATCTATAGTAGTATTACCAAATTACTTAATTATAGAGTATGGTTTGAACCTGATTGTTGTGCCTTTTAGGAGCTTTATGAATTCTTGGGACTAGGATCTAGCATTATGAACTCTAAATAAAGTCTTGGAGGTGATGATGTTGCACTTGTAGCTTGTGCCGATTCAATCCAAGAGCTATTACTATAACATCGTAGATGTGGACATCTATCCTTTTTCATCTTGGCTTATTTATTTCCATCTCTTTTTTCCTGTGCTAAAAAAAAACTTCTTGTATGTGATGTATGTGAATTGGTTAAACATAGCCTTGGTTTAAGAAGTAGCACTTATTTTGCTACGATTCATTCTGATGTTTGATAACCATATGAACATACTTTTATTTCTAGGTATAGATGTTTTGTGACCTTTATTGATTGTTTTAGTTACTTTACTTGGCTTTACTTATTGAAAAATAAAAATGTTGTTTTCTCTACTTTTCAAGATTTAAATGTTTTGATTCAGTACAACTATTAAGGTATTGCGCTCTGCTAATGATACTGACTATGTTAACTCAAAATTTGAGCAATATCTTGTTGCTAATGGTATCATACATCAAACTACCTTTGTTAACACCTACACAAAATGGTATCGTAGAGCGCAAGAATAGACATTTGCTTCAAGTTGCACATTCTCTTAAATTTACTATATAAGTTCCAAAGTTTCTTTGAGGGGAAGCAGTCAAGGCTACAACACACCTTATTAATAGGACTCTTCATGTCTTGGGATACAAATCACCCAACAAATGTCTTTATCGATTGAATTCTTTTCTTGTTCCTCCTAGGGTTTTTGGGTGTGTTTGCTTTCTTTATGATTATAGGAATTCTATAAGTAAACTTGATTCTCGAGTTGTTTGTTGTGTGTTTGTTGGATATTCTTCAACTCAAAATGGGTATCGTTGTTGGTGTCCCTCAAAACGTCGTTTTTTTAAGCATGGATGTTACTTTCCATGAACATGAGCCCTATTACAATTCAACCAAATCTATACCAAGAGATTGGAAAGAAGCTAAAGAGGATTATAAGTGGAAAGCAGCCATACTAGAACACAACGACCCGGTATTGATTTCAGTGAGATTTTCAATCCAGTTGTCAAACCAGCTACTATTTGTACCATGTTATCACTTGCTATTTTACAGGATTGGCCCATCCATCAGTTCGATATGAAGAACGTGTTTCTCCATAGGACCCTATCGGAGACAGTTTATTGTGCACAACCATCTGGATTTGTGGACTCCTCTCGCTCTGATTATGTTTGTCGGCTGAATAAATCTTTATATGGTTTGAAGAAGGCTCTGCGTGGTTGGTACAGTCGGTTTGCTACTTACATTCAGTCTCTAGGCTTCATTGGTGCCAAGTCTGATACTTCTCTATTTGTCTTTCGTCGTGGATTCAACACAATTTATTTATCGCTGTATGTGGATGATATTATTCTCATTGCCTCTTCTATAACACTTTTTTAAAAAGTTATTGCAGCTCTCACAACTGAATTCTCTATGAAGGACTTAGGACCCCTACATTATTTTTTGGGGATGTATGTGATATGCAATGTAAAGGGTCTATAGTTGTCTCAGTGTCATTACATACTTGAGATCCTTGACCGTGCTGGTATGTCTAACTGCAAACCGTGCATGACTCCTGTTAACACTAGTGCCAAGTTGTCTCCAAGTGGTACTCTAGTGGCTGACGCTACTCATTTTCATGGACTGGTTGGTGCTTTATAGTACCTTACATTCACCCGTTTAGACATTGCATATGCTATCCGGTAGGTCTGTCCTTCATGCATGATCCGCGCGAGTCACATTTGGTCTTGATCAAGTGCATTCTACACTATGTTAAATGCAATCTAAATTATAGGCTTCGGATTCATCGCTCTCCTTCGACTGATCTTGTGGCTTACTCTGATGCTGACTGGGCCAGCTATCTTAAGACTCGACACTCCATTTCAGGCTATGCAGTTTTTTTGGTCATAATCTTGTCTCCTGGTCCTCCAAATGTCATACCACAGTTTTTTGCTGTAGTGCTGAGGCTGAGTATTAGGATATTGTCAACGCTTTTGCTAAGACTACATGATTGCGCCAATTACTGGGGAAGCTTCATTATCTTGTTCAATGTGCTACAGTTATCTATTGTGACAACATTAGTGTAGTCTACCTCTCCTCCAATCCTGTACAACATCAGCACACGAAGCATATTGAGATTGATCCGTGTTTCGTTTGTGACAAAGTTGCCGCTGGAACCGTCTGCGTTCTTCACATGCTGATGTCATCTCAGTACGCCGACATCTTTACCAAGGGGCTACCTTCATTCGTCTTCATTGAGTTTCACTCCAGTTTGAACGTTCGTCTCTGTGGCTATTTACGATGTTCAGGCTGTGGGGGTATTAGACTATACTATATTTATACGTGACCTGCAGAGTCATAGTGTTGATCACGCTTGGCCTCTTTCCTAACGCTTGGTCTCTTTTCTAACGCTTGGCTTCTTTGCTAATCTTCTCGATCATTGTTTTCATAAGCCGGTTGTTAAGATTTAGGAGTGTTTGGCCTATATGTGTAACCTTTGTTAAATCAAACTATTATGGTGTAAATTATCTCTCGCTTTCAACCGGCATAGTTCTTGTCCCTCTCGTTCCTCCCGATGGCAGCTAGGCCGGTGCCAAGTGGGAGCTCCTAGACTGCCACGATGGCCTCCTCTTGCTCCATAACAATGCTACCACCATGAAGCACGCTATCGCTGACCTGTCGACACGCGCCTACTGCCCTATCGACAAGCCCACCGCCGATATCCCTGTGGGGTATGGCCTCGTCGCTACTGCCGTTGCCTTCAACATCGAGGATGACGACGAGGGGCTCCGCATGCTTAGCATCCGCCACCAACGATGATGAGACGATATGGATGCTCAAGGACACCTCGGTTAGGTTCTATAGGGCGCTAGAAAGCATGCTTGGCGAGTGAAAGCTGAGCCACCGCCACCACCATGAGTTCGTGGGAGTGGTGCACAGCTTCTTCTTCCATCAGTCGGGCATCCTGCTCTCCATTGTACAGAACGAGAGGCAGAAGTTCATCCTAATCTTTTACAATTTTTTGCATTTGTTGAAGTTTCTTGTTCATTTGTTCATATGCATTTATCATTCTTTACAGGTACATAATCCGAAATTTTAAACTTGGTCCATCAGAGATTTGGAATTGGAAATGCTCTTGTTCTTCTGGTTTCCATTACATTTTTTCACCCAAACATTGTAAACGTACCTGTAACCGTTACGTGTGAGAACCAAACAAAATCTGAGTTTGCCCTAATCTAATTACAATCACAGTGCTATCTGATTCCCTTAACATTTACAATTGCATTCTCCAACAAAACAGCACCTTAGTGATTACCCATAGTCTCACATATATAAACCAATGGTGTGTTCAGTTATATTGAACCAACATATTTGACTTCTACCATTTTGTTAGCTTTGACGCTTTTTGTCATGCACAATCCTAGGTCAAGGAACAAAAAGTCAATAAAATAGACCACGAATGGGAACATTGGAATTTACTTCTACATATGTTGTTCTGTTTACCAGATTTGTAGTATATGAGCCCTATTATATGTTTTTAATAAATACTAGCAAAATGCTCATACTTTGTCACAGGATTAAAAAATATTTCATTCTCCAGGGAAATACTAATTATTTTATTGTTTAATGCAATTGCTCTTTAATCACTTTCCAAAAATCATTATCATCCAGTAACAGCCCAACTGTCCCCCCTCTCTTGTTGAATAAAGACGTGCTCCCGTGTACCGCGCTGACCTATCTACACACTGTCCATGTGTCATCAGAGGTAGACTCACAGGAGTATCGACTGACTGGTGGACCTCACAAGTCAGTTGGGGTGATGGCGGCGACAAACTCACTACCACATGAGTATTTTAAAGGAGTATTTATATACTTACCGTGATTGTTTTTTAAAAAGATTTTATCATTATGTTTTGTATTTGGTTTTTTATCTACCCTGTGACTATAGAACATCGTGACCTATCCTCGACATAAGGAAAAAGATATGATTTCTTTTTTATTGAAACATTTTCTGTATAATGATTAAAGGCTCGTTGGAGATAGCAGTAGCGGTAGAATTTTTAGTAAAAATAAGATAAGTTATTAGTGTATCATTAATTAACTATTAATTATTATAAACTAAAAAATATTTATTTATTTAAAAAAATTCTATATAAAAAGTTTTTTTTAAATCACCATTTGACCGTTTAGAAAATGTACGAGAAAATTGTTACCATAACTCAGTTCTGAACAGGCCCAAAGATACGTAAAGGGGGCAGAGCAGCATTGGTTATCTATATTGGTATGATGGCTTATGAATGTCGTGGAGGACATCAAAACTACGACTGGCGGTGGCATCTATCAGTAGTTTGTTCAGTTCTTATCTAGTTTGTTTCTGTAGTCTTATTCCGCTTTTAGCCCTTGTGATGTATTCTTCAACTGTTTGGTTGCAATTCAAATCAATCAGCCAATAAAGGTTCAATAAACATCCGATATTTACAAAATATCAAACAACGTTTTATTATATGTTAAAAAATATTTTAGTTGTTTCATCACATGAAAAAATATTTTACCGTTTAATAAAAAAAATATTTCAATCAAATAACTACAACACAAAGACCATATTATATATAATATTTATTTTTTATCAGAATATAATTATATAAGATTATATTATAAATATTTAATTATAATAAATATAATGGTATAATCAGATAAAAATCGGATAGTAATTTTGAAGAAAAACCGGTTTGAAGCCGTTCAAAATTAAGTACACTCTGGCATAAGCATGGCAAGGCTGCAGTTGCCAGCTGTTGCTTTTGTGGGGCCCTCAGTGCACGCTGAATGTACTATCGTCCTCCTCTAATTCTGTTCGGATCTGTGGTGTTTTAGAAGGTTTGAAAAAATTCATGATATTATTTGATACTGATAAAATGTTTGCGTTAGAGATGAAAACTTTCCAATTTCAACGTCTGCTGCTCTCCTCTCCACGCGGCCACGCCACTCGACACTCCACAGGTTTGTCGCCCACGCCGGTGGAGGCCACCACCTCCACCTCTGGCTTTCCTATCCTCTTTACTACTACACTACTGTGTTCAGGTGTTCCCGCGTTTACCGTCAAACTATCCACCAGAGTGTGTGAATGTCCCATCAGATCATGATTGCTAGATAATGGCACCAGCGTACTAATACTCCGTACTATTCTGTTGTAAACATCCAAAGAATGTTTTCTTTTCAAACTTAAAACCCTAATGTTTTCTGATTAAAATATAGATTTTTTTCGATTTTCGTTAGCACGTTTTTTTTAATTGTTTGTACGAAATTTTTCTATATAAAAATTACTTTAAAATATCACATAAGCTTATTTCGTTTTATCTAAGTAGAAAAATCTTCGTCTTCACCTGAACGGGGGACCACTTCCGCCGTTTTTTCAGGACAGTTCAGTTACCGTCACTCTGCTCCCACTGTCACATTTTCTAATTTATAGGTTACTCGATCAATGTATGACCAATGCAGAAGAGGATGAAGGGGCGCCTCAGCCACAGGCTGCTCGATTTCTCTTCTCCAACTGCATGCTTTGATGTGTATAAGTATAGACTGTCACGAGGCACTGAGATGGTGTTTAAGATGGACGAAGATGAAGATAAAGTCAGCTTAAATTTATTTTTTTTAATTATAAAATTAAAAAAAATAAATTTATTTAATATTTTAAAATTAAAAACCGTGCTAACGGAAGCTAAAAAAAATCTGTACCCTCAATACTTGTTTGATTATGGTGACTTCTTATTCTGTTCATCCTTTCTCAATTGACAGGGGAAGTACTTTGGTATACTTGTCTGCTTTCTACTGGGAAATGGATGCCTCTTCTCATAGAACAGTATGGTTACAATCGAAGATTACTATGTCTACCTCTTCCCAGAATGTGCTTGCAAAATTACTCCTACAATACATAATTCTGCTTATTGCTCTGCAGTCAGTAGTAATGTGTGCACGAGAGACAAAAAATGCAATATAAATTCTTGAGCTATAATCTTCAAATTTGATTGGTAAGACTAGAAAACAGATATGCCCTCAATCTGATTTCCATCAGAAACAAACTTCATAACGCTGTTGTCTGTGATATCAAAATTTCATTATTTTTTTTCTAAGTCAAGTTACAGCAGATTTGTGGATGACTGATGGTATATTGCTTACAAATTATTGAATGACCACCCAACTAGAGTCGTAACATTAGTGTATCAGCCTTTGTGATAGTTCTCGTAACATACCATGAAGGAAAGATCAACACCAGACTACAAAATTTCACACAACTTAAATAAATCGAAACAGTAGTTTAATCTTTCCAACAAAATTTTGCTGAATATTATTAGTAGAGTAACATGAATATTACACGCCCCTCGCATCTTAATGGAATAAAACCAATGTGGATAGTAACATAGCCAAATTTTCATTAAAGGGGCTCTATCTTTTCCCTCCAAACCTCCTCCTCCTTCCTCCTCTTCCTACTCCCCCTCTACTCCTTTTCTTCATAGAGTCCAACAAGCTAGGGGGCTCAAGCCCCGCCCCCCCCCCCCCCCCCCCCCTTCTCTTCACCCCTAAATGTCAACTAGCATATGTTTTTTTATTATTTTGTATTACGTATAAATTTGTCTAACCAAATGGTTTGAACTGCATTATGCAGTGCTATTCTTTTCGGTATCATGCTTCTTTGAGTTACTGTATGTTCTCCTGTACATCTTTGTCTTTTCCAAACTGCCAGTCGTGAGGTATTATCGCTCAGAGGCAGCTTCTGAAGGTAGCAAAAATGTCGCTGGTGACCTAGCTGCTGCAGGGGTCCAACAAAACATGATGAACAAGTAGTCCTCACGCTGATTATTATGTAATTTCTTAATCAATAAATAATTCATCGAACTATAATAAGAGCACTCTCCTTTCCACAGGTTGAGAAAGATCAAAAGAGATACGAGCGTTTAAGCATCAATCAGCAATTGCTGCAAAACATGGATTACGCGCTTGATATCTTTCTGATATATGCCTTGATTCTATCTGAAGACATTGGATCACATAGCCTGGGATAATGGTAGAGCTTTTTTTTATTTCTTTTAGTTTTACCTACACAAATTTCCATTTCAATTTAACTATTTATGCCTTTTCCGTTTTCGCATAAATTCAGGTATGCACTCGTTTTGATTGAAATGTACAATCTGTGGGATCTGATAGGGAGATATGTACCCTTAATTGTGAATCTGAAATCTCGCAAGTGCATTACAGCAGCAGCACTTTCACGCTTTCTTCTCGTTCCTGTATTTTACTTCACTGCAAAGTATGGTGATCAGCGTTTCATGATCTTCTTGGCCTCCTTGGGGTTGAGCAATGGGTACCTCAGTGTATGTGTCTTTAGTCCCTACAGAGGCACCTAAAGGATACAGGGTAAGTTTACTTCTGCTGATTATTTGATGGTATCTGTTGTTATCATTAGGTATTAACTATTGTAATTTGCAGATCGGTAAAACTGATTTGTCAAGGCAAAACTTCTTGCTTTTCCTTTAAAAAAAACTTAGTTCTCACTGTAATTATGTTCTGGTGTTGCTCTCGATTGGTTGTGGTTGATAGGGAAGGGCTGGTGAAACACTGCAACTTACAAAGTTTTCAGCCTCATTTCGGATATCCAATTTTGAAGCCCATCTGTAGAAATAGGCCTAGATTTAGTTCACATTCCTGAGAATTTTGGGCTTCAAACAGTTCTTTGGATGAGTTGTTGCACCTGTTGCAAGAATAACAAACTTCGGCCCTGTTTGGCATTGCAGCCCATGGGTTTCCCCGACCCGACTGTTTTTTATTTTTAAAATATCTGATTTTTAAAATACTTAAACTAACTTTCCGTGTTGAGCCAACAATGGATGTAGAATTTTAAAGTTCAAGCTCTAGAGATCTCAGTGAAACATAAGAGGAATGCTTTCAGACTGAAATTGAGCTGTCCAAAACTTATTGAATTTTTGTCTTTGTGGTAATTTTGAACATAGTTTGTTTTATTAGAGTAATTTTATAAAATCTAAAATATTATGAGATTATGAAAATAATTTCAATAAAATCTTAATGTTTTTATATTTTTAAGCAAACTTTTAAAAATTTATTGATTCTCTAAGTTTTGAAATTTTGGTCGAAAAAAGAAGTCAAACCGCGTATATTTGTGACCACACGAGGCATTAGGGAGGGCCCATTAACGTGTTATAGGCCGGGCCGCCTAGCCCATCAACTTTTTCTGCTTTACTGCTCATGGGTTTGGACTGTGGGTCCTACGTGCTGCCCATAGGATTAGCAAACCAGCTGGTGCCAAGCCGGCATGGCTGGTATTTTACTTTCCTGGGCCCACCACGACTCAGATGGGACACAGCGTCCAGGTCAGCAACCAAATAATTTCAAGCAACGGAGAGTACAATTGCCAACAGGAAGAATGATTGTTCTCTTTACATTTCTTTCTCGTTTATATACAGCCGTTTTTTTTATAACTACCTGCTGGATTCAGCTGTATATTTTAATTTGGTTTAGGCAGCACCACGTTCTCTAATTAAATTAGTCAAAAACGGCAATGGTCATGTAGACTCATAGATCAGGTTTAATATTCTCCTTAACCCTTTGGCTATATCTAGGGAAAATTCATTTAATTTCTATTCTACAAATGTGCCGCTTATGGTGGAGATCACTGCAGAATATGTAGATAACATAAGAAGAGCATCTGCTGCAATTTATCATTAATTTGCAACAGCAAGAGGAATGGATAGATATTTTAAAATTCACTAGAAAATGTTATCACACAACCTAATCTTCAAGCACTGATGGGAAGTAGCTACCTTTTCCTAATTTGGAGCAAATTGCCATGGATTACTATATTCTTGAGTGGACACAAAGAACACTGCCAACTCGATGATATCATATGAAAAAGAGGTTAAGAAGATAAGAAACACTTTTGAGCTAGATTGTAGTAAGCTACACGATATGCAAGCTAGACAAAAGCATAAGAACATCAAATACTATGTATGCTTTCTGCATTTGGTTCCATATTGTGTGCCTTTTATCGCTGAGGATAGTTACTTCATGTACATGATGACTGTGATGCTTGTTTTGTTAAAATGTAATGTAAAAAATCTTTGGTCTGTTTTCAAGCTGCCTATGCTCGGCACACCACACATATGCCACCGTCTCCCTCCACTTAATTGCCACCCTTGGACCCTCCCAACCTTGCTGATGGGCTTTTTAACTTGCTTTGGCTCATCATTGTTCGATTCTCTTCTTCAAATACAACAACACTCACTACCACAAAATAGCACATCAGCGCCGCTATCATTAGTGCCGGTTCAATAAAAATTGACATTGATAATGATTGTCTGACAAAAAAACAAGCTTGCACCATACAGAGGATACACCTAGCATAGATGATAAGACATTAGTATCAGGTCTTATCAACATGTCAGGTTATGCTACTAACCAATACTATTGATTAACGTATCAGTTTTGGATCTAGTCAATTGGGGCGATGGGCTGTCCCTTTAGCAGGAAAAGTCATTAGAGCTAGGTCATAAGAATACCCGACACTAATGCTACTCATATAAGTGCCAGGTTTTATTATGACTTGGCACTGATTACTTGTTTATATAAGTCTTCTTGCCTTCCTAATCTCGAGCAGTTCGAGCAGAACATGCAGTGATCCTTGTTGTGCTCATTGCAAGCTCAAAAGGGGAACCTATTTGCCAAAATTTCGTTGATTTTATGAATTTCTAAAGCTGTTCTCGGTCCTATATATACAATATCTTGAAAGGTTAGTGAATTAGTAGGGCTTTATCTTGCTCTTAGTGTTATTTCATTAATTATATTGTTCTTAGTATTATTACATTAATTATCTCACTTTTAGTGTTATTTTATTAATTATCTTGCCTAGATGACACACTCAGTATTATTTATTTATGACTTGCATGCATGCACATATATTTAATTATTGTTTACATAGACCTTTACTATTTTACAAATAACCATTGTAATTTTTGGCCTCTCTTTGAAATATATATTAAAATAAATACGATATTTATGTGTCTTAGGCACCCCAACTTCACATTAGAAAAAAGATATATAAGTTTTGGGTTGAGTACGGATGGATATAAACAGTTCCCAAAGCTAGTGACACTTTGTATCTATAATTTTGTCATGTCTTTGTATGAATGCAAGTACATGATCCTACTTATTATCCAAGGTCCAAGGCAACCCTAGAACAATATTGATGTGTTCTTGAAGCTATTGGTGAAAGATCTTATTAACATGTGGACTAATAGAGTACAAATTTAGGATGCATACAAGAAGTTCTACTTTGATATGTGCACAATGCTATTCGTCACAATCAATGATTATCATGCGCTTCCAAACCTAGCATGATAGACCGTTAAATGTGCTAATGCATGTGTGTAGTGCCTAGATGACACTGGACACCTATGGCTCCCTAACTCAAGAAAAATGTTTTACATGCATCATCCAAGGTTTCTTCGAAAATCACACCCGTACCGTAAGAACAAGAAAGATTTTGATGAGACCCAAGAAGATGGTACCGCTCCTAAAAAATAAGAACGGGGAACAAATATAAAAAATTGATAAAGGACATTAGAGTTTCCTTGGGTAGAGGATGTTATGGTACAACAACACATGATGAGCCAACCCTATGAAAGAAGAAATATGTTTTTTTAGACATGCCATATTGCAAGGACTTATATGTTCGTCATGTGATCAATGTCATGCATGTTGAGAAGTATGTATACAGTAGCCTTGTTGGCATTTTGCTGAATATGCTCGAAAAAACGAAAGATACACTAAAATCAAAAAATGACATGAAAGAACTTTAAATTAGGGAAGAGTTGCACCCTCATGAGAAGGATGGCAAAGGTCACTATCTCCCGACTGCCTGCCACACCCTCAGCGTGGCTAAGAAAACCAAAATTTATGAATGTTTGCATGGAATTAAAGTCACATCTGGTTACTCGTCGAACATTAGAAGATGGGTCAATATAAAAGAGAAGAAATTAGTTGGCATGAAGTCACATGACTGTCATGTGATGATGACTCAACTACTCCCCATTGCGATAAGATGTATTTTGCTAGAAAAGGTCCAGGGACCAATAATAAAGTTGTGCGTTTTCTTCGATGCGATCTCACAGAAGGTCATTAATCCTACAAAGCTATAGAAACTATATGAAGATGTGATCATTACGCTATGCCAGCTTGAGATGTGTTTTCCTTTGTTGTTTTTTGACATCATAGTGCACCTCATTGTTCATCTTATGAAAGAGATTAAGGTCCTAGGCCATGCGTATATGCATCAGATGTATTTTTTTGAGAGGCTCATAGAGGTTCTAAAGGGTTATGTGCGTAATAGATCTCGTCTAGAAGGTAACATTGTCGAGGGTATTGCAACTGTGGAGATCATTGAGTTCTATATCGATCATATGTATCTTCAGCTGATTGGTGTCCTACTCTCTTGCCATAAGGGGAGGCTATAGAGTAAAGGAACTATCAGTCAGAAATCAGTGTATCAAAAAGACGTTATGTCAATGAGGCAAGCCTATTTTGCTATTCTGCAACAATCGATAGTAGTGTCCCTATATTTTGACATGCACATGAATTTACTATGAAGTAAGAACCCTATAAGGTTAGAGAAGGGGATTCTACAATAACATAGGCTTCATTTTTGTCATTGGTTGAAGTTGCATATCGTTAACATGGGAGCTGACAATGAGCAACTGTGACATTTGTCTCGGGGACCATCTAACACCATCCTTTTATTACAAGCATATTAGATTAATGGGTTCAACTTTTATACAAAGAAGCATGATGAGAAGAGTACAAACTAGAATTCAGCAGTCCAAATGGTTGTGTCCAATAGCGAAGGGCAAGAAGACATGTCCTACAGAGTCATAACTGATATCTGACAACTCAACTATGACCTCCTCAAGGTACCTCTATTTCGGTTCCAATGGATTGATTCAAAGAAAAGCACAAAGGTTGATACAAGATGGAGTGATTGTCATAGATGTGAAGAAAGTCAGATACAACAATGAGCCATTTGTACTCACCAACAATGTAACTTAAGTTTTCTATGTGACGGACATGTCTTCGAATGGTTGCCACCACGTTGTTCTTAAAGGAAAGTGAAAGATATCGAAGTTGAGAATGTCATTAGCAAGGAAGACTACGTTTAAGACTTCGAGCTACCTCCATTTGCCGTTGATGTCAATATGGGATAAGATCAATCTGATGAGGATTATAATGAGGGTATGGTCGTAGACAAACCAATATATCACTTTTTTATATTTTATCGATGTAAACATGCATCCTATAAATCTTCCATTAATGGACACTTGTACCCATCTTAATGAATATCTAGAGCATTATAAAATTTCTAACATAATAATATTTTAAAATTTAGGAATAATAAGTATTAAATTTGGCTAATATTTTCTAATCATATAAATGATTTTGTAATTAATTTATAAATATATTAATATTTGAAAATACACCAAATTTTAAGTGTATAGTTGAATTTCTAATAATTAAATAAATTACAATTAGAGTTTAGGGATAATCTCTAACATATAAATGAATCTATAAGTTTTAATGGACAATTTTAGCAAACAAATCTTATCTTAGATATAAATATTTTGAACAAATAATTAAAATTTACTTACAAATATTTGGCATGCTCATCTGTACCAGGTGTAAAGAATACCCAACATAAATGGCATACTTATCTGTGCCAGTGTTATTAGGACCCATCGTAGATGGTCCTCTTCAATGTCGGCTATTGCTACCATTCGATATAGATGGGCCTCTGATGTATTTTAGCTATTTATCCCCAACCAAAGGGATAAGGCTCTCTACTTCTCTTGTGGAAGATAACGCACGACGCTACTGCCCATTGTCACACACCGCTGAATCCCGGTACTTGGCTAGCTAGCAATGCTGCCTTAGTTTGTATCGCTATCCTTCCTATCTCTGCCTTCATCCCACTCGTCCACTATCGGAACCCACTATGGCGTCATCCTCCCCGTTCTTGTCTCCATCCAGATCGTGGGTCGCTGATTCCCATAGCCCACGCTAAAGGAGGAGGTGGAGGTCAAATGAGTAGCCCTCTACCCGAGGCCAAGGTGTGTCACTGCCTCTATCTTCTCCGCCGTTATCCCCATCCTCACCTACATCCTGCTTGTCTACCACTAGAGCCCGCTGTGGTACCGTCCTTTCCGTCCTCGCCTCCATCGTACTCATGGCTCCTCGGTTCCCACCACCCGTGCTAGAGGAGGAGGAGCGCCGATAAGGGTTCCCCTACCCAAGGCCAAGGGGTGACGCCACCTCCATCTGCGTCACTGTTATTCTCATCCCTGCCTCCATCCCGCTCATTTGCTACCAGATCCCACCACGACACCGTCCTCCCTGCCCCCGCCTCTATCCTGCTCATGGGCCCTGGATCCCACCACCCGTGATAGAGGAGGAGGAGGAGCGCCGATGAGTAGCCCCCTATTTGAGGCCAAGGAGTGACGTCACCTCCATCCGTGCCACTTTCCTCCCCTTTCCAGCCTCCATCCCTATCGTGAGCTAGATCCCGTCTTCGACGGAGGTGAGTCCTCTTCTCGTTCTTCTTTTCTGCTTCTATGATGCGATGAAGGGCTGCTCGATGATGAAATGGTGATCCTGAGATTGGGTGCGGCGGAATTTCTATTCTATATTGCTATCTGAAATATTGTGAAAGCTCTTAATTTTTTTAGGAATTTGTGCATTGCAATTGTGTGGGGCACTACTTGATGTTTTTTTGCTATGGGCAAATGATGTGAATTGCTGTAAATTACTCTGAGTAAAATGAAATAGGCAAACCTCTTCGTACATATAGAACTATCGACTCATTTTTCTTACGATAGCTCAAGAATGGTCTTAGTAATAAAAATAAATATTAAATTGCTCAGATTCAGGATTTTACTTACAGTTGTAGAACTACTAACCCTACTGTTATATTTTAGCTAGTGCTAACGATGCATTATGTATAGCATTGTATCTCTATTAGATATTTAGATATTGTATCTTTCCAATATAGAAACAATGAGTGTGAACCAGAGGATATTGGCTCTTTACTACGTTTGCAATTAGCTAGATGATATATTTTGGGTTTGACCTAATTGCTTCCTGATTGGTCTATGCATGCCTGCTTTTTTGTCCAGTACTATATTCTTATACATTTTACATTTTGTAGCGTGCACCCTAAGCATATAAAGGTTGGTTATAGAAGAGGGAAATTAATAGAGTGATATGATATTTTTATTGGATATTGGTAGACTTTACATGTTCAAAAAACATAGGCCTAACATTTGTGTCCACATTCATACTTGCTATCATGATATGTGGATTCCTATAAAAAAATTCTTTCAATTTCTATCAATTATGTATATTCTTGCTATGTCTCTTTTTTTTCCAGAAGTGCTTAGACATTATTGTCCTATTTTTAGTGAATTTTAGTCAATACCCTTAGCCCTGTGAATCGCTACATTTATTATCTCTGCTTATACTATCACACATAATCAATGATGATAAGTACATCTATTATAGAATAGAGGCCATTAATTTGGTTGCCCATCATCTTAGAGCAAAATTCGTAGTCTATTCATGTTTTATTGTAAATTTGATCATTATTATATCTGACAATCTTTAAACTTATATATTATTAAAGAATTGTTAAATATGTAAATGAGAATAGTAAATGAGAACGTGGTATAAATTTATTTAAATTTTGTAAATGAACATATTACATGTTACATGGTTAAATTCAATTTAAACATATTATTTAGCACCTCCATACATCTCCAAAATTGTCACGCTCTATTTAAACATATATATTATTCAATGTACACGATTGATTAATACTCATCAAATGGCGATATTTGAAAGGCAGAAAAGGATCACTAGCAATCTCCAGATGATGCTAGGGACTTGAGCCCTAGCAGAAGCCCATAAAATTTCCTGAATTTGAATGAAAACAAATTGGCACGTAGGATCTGAGAACATGCAGGTATTTGTAACAATATTTAACAATACTACAGTTGAATTATAAAATGCTATGTTCACATTGTTTGAAGACATCTAGCGATTCCTTGCCCTTTACTGGTGATGCACAAAGGCAACAAGTACCAAAAGGCCCGAACCAGATGCCGAAGCACATATACACTGTTACAGTATTAGAGAGTAACGGTGTTCATTCTAAACCATTGGTAACACTATAAGCTTGGAGAACATTGTGCAGGGTCATCGTTAGAGAAAGCATTTACATAGGTACAATGCCACCAAATAAATCTAAACTGAACTTGATCATGGTTCCAAGAGATGGAAAAAAATGTCTCCTATGATATTTAATTAATTAATATATGTGATGTATAATTAAGGAATGCATGATACTTTTTATTATAAAACTAAATTAATCATTACTATCACTTCTATCACTTCTATAGCTAAAATTAAAATATGAAATTACACATTATATTTTTTTAATTTTTAAATAAGATATATGTGTCGGGTATCAGCTATATTTACTACAAATAAGCCCATATTAGTATCAGGTTTAGCCCACACCCAGCAAAATAAATTGTACTAGGTTTAAATAATACCAATACAGATGAATCCATCTAGATCGTATCTAGATACTCCTATATATCCTATCTGGATTAGAAACTGACACTGATGAAGAGATTATCGGTGTCAAAAGCTTTATACTGATTTATTTCTGATATAAATGTCAGTTATGAACGTAGTACTATAGTAGTGACTACCTGTACCTGTAGTAGTGATTACTGTCGCTCCCTGAGCTACTACCATTAGTGATTATGTCCACTCCCATATGCTATTATTCGTCATTTGTGATCGTTATCCACCACCCACATGAAGAACCCCATCTCTAAAATATAATCGAGTGAACTCATACGGAAATGAGGTAAGTATGCAAAAGCGAAATATAAATCCCCATGCACATACGACGGATCAGAAATCTAGGGCTTTTGATTTTGGAAATATAGAAATAGGGAAGGCACATGAATGGGATGTCACGTATGAGCAAATCCCGCATGAATATAAAACACAATAATTTGAAGCTATTGTGTTTGGATAGTTTACAAGAAAACAATACATAAATTTATGAGAAGATGCATTGGACATCTAAAAAAAATTAAAATTGGTTTGGAACTCATGTACTACTCTATGGAATATTAAGGTATACAAATGCAATCCAAGAAATCTAGCAGCGTTTAATCCTATGTTCCAGACAACCTAATTAGAAAAAATTCCTAAAGATTTGAATCCTTTAAAATTCCTATAAAAACAATCCAATCCAAAGACCCTTAATCTCTTGCTAATAATATAGTTGAAAAGTGAAGAAAGAAAAACACTCCCGAGCAAAGCAAACGAAACGCAAAAAAGGGCAAAGACAGACAGATGGGCCAGATGGACGTACGTCGGTACGTGAACACGTAATAATCCAACGTTTGGTGTAGTACTTGCATATAATGGCTTCACACACCCAGCTACCTTTTCCTCCGATTCTCACCCCGCACGCGACCTCGCATTTACGGGAGAGATGGAAGCTTTTGTGCGTGCATCTCGTCTGGCATTTTTGTTCAAACCTAATGTACAGAGCCAAATTCGTTTTTTTCCTGTTGGAATTTTCGAACGCCTAAAAGGAAAACACAAAACGTTTGGGAGCAAATTGCTTCTGCGTCCACGTCAAAAGCAGGCAGCAAATAAAATTGGACTGTCGTTTCCCGAGGGAACTGTAAGATATAAAGATCGAATGTCCTTGGGATAAATTATTTTGCCCCCTTATCGGGTTCCGGATCATCCACAACCCACACCCGCATTTGCACCAGAAAAAAAACATTATACTGTGTATTCTTGAACGATTTCACTGCACCTCAAATTTCCTTTCCTATGACATTAAAATTGCAGGATGTGAACAAGATTTTCAAATTTCAAATTTCAAAAATCAGAATAATACTAGTAGCAGAAGTAGTCCTACAATAGTAGGGAGGCTACGGATCCTGTAGGCTGTAGCTGAGGCACCAGAATAGGCGATGGGTCCCACCCGAACCAACTAGAAAATCCCTTGGCGTCCACACCTCACCTGGCCGCCCGGCCCGACCCCCAACCTCTGATTACGGATCTTCTGCCGTAATCACTGACACGTGGCCATGTAACGTTATGACAGCGGATCCCGATTCCCTCTTCACCCTCCTCTCTCTCTCTCGCAATTGCTTGCGATTCCCAAATCCCGATGTCTCCTCTTCGCAATTAGCCCTCCTCCCTCCGCTCCGCACACGACTGCCACCCGCAGCCGTCAATCCCCTCTCCACCCGCCTCTGCATCTCCGCCATGTCGTCGTCGGCCTCCTCCACCCCTCGCGCCGGGGGCGGCGGCGGCGGGAACCAGCACACGCCGCCACTGCCCCCCGCGCCGCATGGGAACGGGCATGGCGGCGGCGGAGGAGGAGGCGCGTACGTGCGGCTCATGTGTAGCTTCGGCGGCCGCATCCTGCCGCGCCCGGGTGACCACCAGCTCCGCTACGTCGGCGGAGAGACCCGCATCGTCTCCGTCCCGCGGGCGGCAACGTTCAACGCCCTCGTCGCGGCGCTGGCCAAGGTCGCACCGGCGCTCTTCCCGCCGGGTGGGCCCGGGCCGGCGCTCAGGTACCAGCTCCCGCAGGACGACCTCGACGCGCTCATCTCCATCACCTCCGACGACGACGTGGACAACCTCATCGAGGAGATCGACCGGTTCCAGAGCCTCGCTGCCGCCTCCATCAAGCCGCCACGCCTCCGCCTCTTCCTCTTCGCCTCCTCGCCGGATCACTCCTCCGCGCACGCCTTCGGCTCCGTCCTCTCCGGCGCCTGCTGTGACGCCTCCTCCGACCAGTGGTTCGTCGACGCACTCAACGCCCCCGCGCCAGTCCCCATCGAGCGCGGCCGATCCGAGGCCTCGTCGATCATCTCGGAAGTCCCCGACTACCTCTTCGGCCTAGACACCACCTCCGATGAGCCCAGCCCCGGACCCGGAGGAGCCCTCCCCAAGGTCGACACGGAGATGGCACACGTCGAGGACGACGCGCCGGCTCCCGCTCGGGGGACGCCGCCGGCCCCGTACGTCACCGAGCGCGCGCCATGGCCGGCCCCGCCGCCGCCGTACATGACGCAGCAGGTGTACTACGTCCCCGTGCGCCCTGTCTACTGCCTCGATCGGTCTTCGCAGGGCGGCTACATGCCAGGTCCAGTCTACCACATTGTCGATGGCGGAGGAAGCGAAGCGCGGGGAGATCTCTACTCGACCGGCGGCGTCTACGGCGTCCCGCACCCCATGCAGCCGTTCCCGCCGATGATTTACGGGCACGCGCCGCCGCCCGGCGCGGTGGTCTACTCGTCGGAGGGGAAGCCGCCGATGGAAGGTGGGGCCCACGCCTCGTAGGCGCAAGTGGAGGGAGGCAGAGCACGGCGCGCATGAGCTGTTCCCTGGAGCTGGTCCTGGGCTCTTTGATTCTCGTGATTGCATATGCCTTGTTCTACTAAGAATATTTGCATTGCCATTGCCTTGTGGTGAATTTTATTTTATTCTTCTCGGATGGTTTATGTGGGTTGCTGTATAGACGAGGGAGGTGGAGGATGGATTGATATTGCAATTTTCGTCAAGTGAAAATAGATTGGATAGTTGTTATATTATTATATTATATTAGAGTAAGTACATCTGGTGTGATTAAGTAGTAGCAAGTTTAATGTAATATGGGATTCGTATGTTCTAAGTGGTTCCTACTTGAGGAATTCAAAATTTTGTGTGCTGCTGGATGCTTGATGGATTAAAAATGTAAGTAATTCTTGTGATTATATACATTTTCCAAATGGGTGGTGCACTGGAGGGAGACCCTAGCTTTTATCCAGAGATCAGTTTGGTTTGTTTGCATTGATTCCGTTTGGCACATCTGATTTGTGTTTTTTTAATGGTTTTGATAATTTGATGGTAGTTGTTGATGTTAGATTCTCAACTGCTCATCTTTTCTGAAGCAGCGTCTGTGGATGATCCTGAACTATGAATGGCATGTAAAATATCCACTTTTCTTCAGAATGAAATTAAGAGAGAAAAGAATGTTCGGTAATGGCTTAGAAGAAAGGGAAAGTTCCATTTCTGAAGACAAAAGCTATATCCATCGTTAGAAACTCGTGTAGCTGCTCTGAAACAATGCTCTATATATGCCATCTTATACCCTGAATTCTTCAGTGTTTCAGAGTGAAGTGTAGATGCAGAGATGCCCATATTCAGGAGGTATCTAAGGTTTGATCAGCTATAAAAGGGCCTCCATCTCACAGATTCATAATCCTCAAAAAGGTTTACTTATGCAGTGAAAAGGGTTTTATGCTCTTTTATACAGTGTGACAGTGTGTACATATAATTCGGAAAACAAGGTGCAGGTAGATTTACAGCAGCATTTCTCAGAGGGTACAGGGGACTTGTAGCTACAAGCTGATCACAGAAGTGAACTTTGCTGCTGATGAAATGGATCATGTTGTTATAGCTTACGCCCACCACGGGTCTTCGCCGGTCCTGAAGTCGGTCTCCACCCACGGCACGAAGAGAACCTTGCCGTCATCGACGTCGGCGTGCACCAAGGCCAGCGACTGTTTCAGAAAGAACAATGTATCTCAGCTCAGTCCAGTAAGCAATAGTTCAGATCGGTTCAGTAAGCCACCGTTCAGTAAGCAATATTTCAGCTCAGTTCAGTGAACATCAGTTCAGTAAGTAACAGTTCAGTAAGCAATTGGAGGATCTTTTCGTCAGCATGATCAAAGTTGAGAATCTTACCAGAGGAGCAGGTCCACGGACAACCCTGCCCTGGTTGTTGTACTGAGAGCCGTGGCAGGGGCAGATGAACTTGTTCTCGGCGGCGTTCCACGGCACGACGCATCCAAGGTGCGTGCACACGGCGTTGATCCCGTAGGTGGCCAGGGTCTTGTCGGCCTCGACGACGAGGTATGTCGGGTCACCCTGAACACAGTCACCGGCAATCAGCGTCTTCGTCTCGCCATAGTGCATGATAGCTCTCACTCGCTAGCAAGTCAGCAGTCACTCACCTTGAGCCCCTGGGTGAGGGTTCGGTCGTTGGGGCCGTGCGTATTGAGCCACTCGTCGGCGAGCACGTCGTTGCCGAGCTTGTCCTTGGCGACCTGCCCGCCGCCAGCGTTCCCGGCCCTGTACAATCCCAGCAATATTAACTCAGCGAACTTGCAAGGTTGCAGTGCCACGGCGGAGACACGCGGTGTCTGACCCGGCGGGGACGAAGAAAGCGCCGTAGGGGACGATCATGCCGACGGTGGGGAGCGAGATGGCGCCGAGCAGGAGGAGGTTCATCAGCTGGCGCTTGCCCATGTCCGGGACGCGGTCGGCTGGGATGCTGCTCGCGGCCTGACATGTGATGCTCGTCGTCGTCCTCGACACGCGCTCCCGGCCGAAGCTCACGCCCTTGACGGGCTTGCCCAGCGAGGCGCGAGACCTGCAGAGCTGCACATGCAACAACGTGTTTCAGACTTCCAGTTTCAGTTCATTTGTGTGTGTGTGTGTGTGACAAGCAGTAGCTAGCACTGCATACTGGAGCGATCAGAATTCAGAAGGCAGTGCTAGCATAAGGTACTGTCACAGTCTGACCTGCAGACCGGTAATCACAGTTTGATTTGTTGATCAGGTTGTATGGTTGAGGCCTTGGGGCCTAGGCTACTGTCATTTTTAAAACTGAACATTGAACAATGGGTGTTTATACTTAGACGTTGGAGTGGTTTTAGTCTCAAAATATTTGGATGCTAAGTTTGATTGTAATACTTCGCTGAAGCACGATGTTTTGTTATCCTCCTAGAGCTGACTCAACTGGAGTGAAAGCAATTTTATGCAACACAGATCAGATGGAAACAACACCTTAATTACAGTTTACAAAACATAAATTGTCTAATTGAATTGTGAATTTTTCAATCCATAACTACATGTGGTCTCTGTTTGGTTGTCAGAATCGTTTCCACAGGCTGAAATTTATCCTGGCATATATCGCGAGAACAAACAGACAGTGAAGATAAGGGTTGTAGACATGTATAGCCTCGTAGGTACAAGAAGTGCTACTTCATCACCCTAGAGTAATATCTCACCCAGATGTCGTAGAACAAAGAAGCGAATGACACCCAGACAGGATCATGACGGCGTATACACACAAGAGCTAGCATGCAGACCTTCAGGAATGCACATAAACAAGCACATATCGAGAGAAGGCGCGGTAGAAGCGGCAACAAGAGGAGGGGAAGCACTGACCTGAGTAGGGTTGGAGGCGGTGGAGAGCGCGGTGGAGGCCATGGCTGGATAGCTCGCTAGATCGGTCGCTCAGCTGCAGCGCAGGGTGTCCACAGGCTTGCAGATGAGGCCCCGGGGAGGCTATATTTTCGGGGTGGTGCCCGCGGCCGGTGATTGGTTGATGCGCAGCGACCCGGCCGCGACAGCCACATGTTGCGCGGGTCGTGGCATGGCTGCCACACGCGCACGCCCCCACGCCGGTTACGGCCTTATCGTCTCAACGCCGCGCGGGGCGCAACCGCGAGAGATCTTTTTGCCTTTGTCGGGTTGGATGGGTGACTGTCTCCAGCCCATGCGAAGTTTGGGCCGAAGTATGCAGTCCGCGCCTCGTCACGATAAGTTACCGATCGGGAAAATAATCCGAGTCTATGAGGGCCAGATCTCGCTTTCGACCCTGATCAAATCGTGGCACGTTGCGTTCAAAGGGGTCAATGCAATTCACGAATCCTGGGTTCAACCCCGAATCGCCCGCTGATAGTTAGAAAGATCGTCATCTTACCACTTGGTGTTTGCCGGGTCGGTCAGGCGGTGAAGACTGGAGATAATGTTGGTGGCAAAGTCATTATAGTCCACGTCCGCTCCACTAACAGCTCCGGCTTCCCTAGGATTGATAGGATTGGGACTTTTTGACAAAAGGCCAAATAGAGTAAAACTACAACGGTTTCGACCCACTATATCAGGAACCCAGGTATGCTCTACTTGGATATATTTGTGTACTCCATACTTGTGAGTAGCGGTGGATATCGAGTTGCCTCAGCTTAGTTTGACTCTCTAAGATAAAGAGCTAACCCGACTTAACTTAGCTAGTTATTCTAATGAGCTAAAAACCTAACTTACTCGGCTAACGGCTTAAGCAAGCAACTCTTTTAGCTCATAAGCCATGGTGTGCTAGAGTGGAGGGAATGGACTCGAGTTTACCAATAGCTAGGAGCAAGAGAGTCGCACATAGGAATGAACAAGAGAGGCGAAGATCTCACTGGTAGCAAAGTGGTAGCAAAGTGAGAGAAGGAAATCTCGCTACATTGGCGGATCCCCATATAGGAGCTCGAGCTTGCTAACAACTATACCTATACCTTAGAGGAGGAGGCAAGGAGCTCATGCTCGTTGGCATTAGCATGTAGAGCTATGGGATAAATTTGAGGTTGCCATCGCCCACGTGCAGAGAAGTTTAAGCTTGTCGACAGCTTCATCGGAAGTACTCTTACTCGTCAATAGCGGTGATTGGCGGTGGTGAGTGATGATACTTTCACTCATCGATAACATTAGGTGTTAAGACACAAGATGTCTAAGGACGACACTGTTATGGGCTAGACATCTAGAGATACGGGATGCTAGTGGGTGGTAATGCTGGACACTGGCGGGACAGGCTGCACTAGGTGCTCGCATGCGACTTCGTTGGGGGCGGTCAGCACTGTATCGCACCTAGCGACTTGATGGCTAGATTAGTGGACTGACGAGAGTAAAACAGGAAAAAGGAGCTAGGGTGCAGGCTTTTGTTAGGTTTTTTGTTTAGTATTTTGTTGGTCCTTTTTCCTTATTAGGCTGTATGAAATGCTAGAACTGGACTATCCTAGATGGTTTGGCTCACGAGCAGCTAGTTCGAGCAAACTCGTTATTTCTAATAAACTAAAATATCAGCTTTGCTTGTTAAAAAATACAAAAAGCCCGAGCCGAACCAACCATGAGTCGTTCTAGTCGAACGAGCTAACACCTACGAGCTTACCGTTCAGCTCTAGGTATGAGCCTGTGACTGATCGGGCGGTAAAAGGCGTACGCGCGCAGCCGTAATAAAAGCGTGCCGCGCCCGGGACACGCAAAGCGCCCGCGGCACCGCACCGATAGTCGCTCCATCGATGGGGCCTCCTCACATCAGCGTATCATACATACAGGATCCACCATCCAACCAGCCAGCACCATCATATTGCAGCTGCATGCCATATCCTCAATAGCGGACCGGACACATCCAGGCCACGCGTTCCTCACCCTATCTATCTCATCGCCTCATCGATCACACGGCATCGGCATCACAAGCATCGATCTGATCTGATGATCCCGGCTCTTTAAACACTGGTACAAAACTTTTTTTTAAGAAGCTATAAACTTATTTTTACAGACAATTAAAATCGTACGTGATTAAATGTATATAATAATAGGCTGTTTTAGACAGCTTATAGCCTATATGTAAAATGTATTTTTATAGATGGCGTGTAAGCTAAGCTTTCTTAAAAAAAATTTACAGGTAACGTGTAGGTTAGCCACATATAAAAATATATTTATCAACTAAAATTTACATAAAAATTCATTCTAAATTTTATATAAAATTCATTTATTGTATATGCATGTATCCATTAAAATAGCAAGCCGGATTATATATATATTATATTAAAAGACTTAAATTAATATATATAGATAAATTATTATAGGCAAATATATATATATACACGCACTGTTATCATTCAATTTTTATAACAGAGAAATTACAATTTATAGAAATAAAGAAACATTCACTCTCTAAGACATTTGTAGCTGTTATGCGATGTGATCTTCCGAAGAAGTCTTTATGAACGTGACATATCTCATGATAAATAAAATGACATAGGTCTCGTATCAAGCTTCCAACTTCTTTATCATCGAGTATCTTTATCACTGTTATTGATTCAAGTCATATGTGCACACACGTTATGTGAAAAAAATTAATTAAGTATTTAATATATGCAAATATAGAGTATTTAAATACATATATTTAAATACATATATTAGGTTATACTTTTAGGGTTAGTATAGTACCGCTCATTAAACTTAATATAGTGGCAGACAGAATAACCACATAATGAGCTATATGGTGATTGATTGTGGCACTATATGAATTTCATGAAAATAATATATGTTAGTTTATTTTATATGTACATAGACTTATATTTATAAAAAATATGCATCATATGGCCAGTTGTTTATTACAAGTAACTTTTTTCTCTATTTCTTGACTACTTAGTGATTCACATGGTAGTACTAGAAAGCACTGATAGAGATAAAAATTAAAGTTAGTAATTAATCTATACATGCTATAAAGACCGAGGTCAATCAATAACAAAGGAATTAATTATGGCTTACTAATCTAAAACATTGATAAAAAGCCAATATCGTTTCTGTGGGATATTTATTGGTCTAGCACAATAACTTTACAGTTCCAAGGATATATCATGAAACATATATAATTGTCTCTGCATAAAGATTAATATTAGTAATTATTATTTATGTAAAACAATTATACTAAACTGTTATATGGTGTCATTATGCTTGTTCTGTGCATCATAATTACCATGGCACGTTCTACGTAGATGCCCACATCCATCTTTTTTTTAGTTTATAGTTTCCAAATGTATTTCAATATGTTCTTTTGAGACTAATCCTTCTATGCATTGGAATCTTCTTTTATATTGACGGTGTGTGCTGACCTTAAAATTCATAGCGGGTTAAGGTAAGCAACTGGTTTATTCAACTTCATTGCCATGTTGTGCTACATCCTTAAAAATTTAGAGTGGCTCTAATTATTTACTGATTAGACAATGATTTAAAAATAGTAAAATCAATTGATATTAACTTACATGCACCACACGACAATGAGATTAATGTCAAGTTTTTCTCGGTGGTACATCGCATGCATGTCTCTAAAATCAATTAAAACCATGCTTCTGCCATCCATAAAGAGTTACTTCGGTGCCTAAACTATAATATAGGAGATGCAAAGTCTACTGGCTCTCATGTAATATTGATGTCATCTCCTCATTTAAAATGGATCATTCTCGAGCATCCAAGACAGAAGGAATGGTTTGTTGTTCTTGAATTGCTTTGGCACGTTTTCGTTGGTGGCAACGAATTCTAGATCTATACTTATCGATCCTAAGAGAGCTTAGGTTTTTCGCTCCATGTATGCATCAGGCTCTGTGCTTAAATCCACTCTTTCTAAAAATAATTTTACCATCCAGCACTCTTGTTCTTGTCTTTTGCCTTGTGGGGATAGGGTTTGATTTTGTGTGGCACTAGAGGTTTTAGAGAGGCTTCTCATGGAGCAGATACTTTTTAGGCTTGAGAGATATTTGTTTCAATAGAAGCTAGCCTAGGATTTGCTCGGAAAACGGAGGTATTGGTGTCCTTGGAGAAGGTTGTCGTGGTGGCATACAAGGGAGCTGACCTACAGAGAAAATGTCTTCCACCTCTAGGAGTGGATTTTCCTGTAAAGGTTGGTGTGCATTCGGATCTGGTAGTCTCTTCAAGGGTTTCACCGATGTTATTAGGACGATATCTCTACTATGCTAAAGAATGATTTGATCGATTGCATCTCTAAGATATTTGATGTCCTCACTTGTTGGAATGTCGATCTTGTACATGGCTTGATCTTCATTGACATTCATCACTGCAACCTTGGCATAATCCTCTTAGACTGATTGATAGTGACATGAAACATGCATAGAGTATCTTCCCGTATGTCATCGATAGAAAACTTTAGGGTTGGAGTAGAACCGACGCTTATCGGCACTATGATCGGATTTGTTTGTGGAAACTACTATAAAAGCTAGCTGCCGCCTGACTATTTTGGGTTACAGTTGGGAAAATAAGTCTAGAATGACACTTGATGCAAACCTCATCATTTCTTCTAGTATCTCCTTGAAATTGTCATGCTTCTTATAGATAGGTGCGTCTTGTATGAACCTTTGTCTCTAGATTAGCTTGGATGATATGCCATGGATGTGGCCATCGTGTTCAGGGTTGTCCAATGCGGTAGTCAGCTGGTCCCTGTGCCTGACAGATTTGAAAGAGCTAAATTTCTTCCTCTTTGTGATATCCTTTATGTTATCTGCAACTTCTTGGAGTTTAGAGTCTGGTAATACAATCTTACTAGAGTCAGTGATCTCTAGGGTCTGTGTATACATCCAATTCCTGCTTCGTTCATCATAGTCCTCCATTGGCACAATTTTCCCTTACGCTCTCAAGTTATCATCAGCCTTTTTCTACTTCTCGGCCTTTCCAAAATAGTCATTCGAGACTAGACGATGATAAAACTTGTTTTTGTTTGTGAGGTCCACCATCTTCTTGCTCATCGCCATCTTTTCTAGTGTGCTTATCTTCACCACAAATTGGTCCTACCAGATGGGTGTGATGATCTTTCCAAACTTTGGGGTCAATTTCCTCTAAACGTATCTTGTGTTGAGGTTTGACTTCCAATTACACCATGACTTGGCCATGCTATGAAGGGTGGCTTCCATTGCTTTTCTTCTCTATTCCTTTAGAGAATACGATTATTTTATTCACCTCGTCCCATAGGTTTCTTTGGTCCCGCTGTAGCTAGCTCCCAATCGTCAATTAATATTGTGACATGGTTCTTAACATTAGCCCTGCATTAGTTTTGCCACTTTAACCACTTCACGGGGGTCCGTTGAACATCCCTTAGCATTGATATGGTTCACTACGTGTGCCTCTTCAGGATCGATCACCTTGGTCTTGCCTTGTTCTCCCCTTCTACATTTAGGCCTTGTTTACGGAGCAGTTATTTTTACCTCTAGGACAGAGGAAATTTCTTCCTTGACTTGTTGTTGTTGCTTTGAAAGAACTCTGTGATGCATGGACTTTCGTGGAGCAATCTTCATCTACGCATAAAATAGAATGATTGTTGCTATATAAAAATACATATGTATAATAAACTTAGCAAAGTCGAGTGTATGAAGTATCGCCTCCAAGACATAGTCTATGTTATTCACAACCTTCTTTGGGGGATAAGTTAGGATGTGGATTGCTAAGAGAGTAATACGACCCTTCACTTTGGGGGCTATTATCGGATGATGTGGGCAAGGTAGGTAATGTCTCCTCTTCCTGCAATGCTTCCACGGTCTGCTTGAGTCCATCGCTGGTGTCCATCGTGTCTAAGTTAATTATTGAAATACGTAAAATTTTAACTAGATCCCACCATTTGTTCATAATATTTAATAATAATACATCCATTAAGTGTAATATTTAACCCTATTATCCTTATGATGTGACTAAGGTAAAGCATAAGACCCCTACCCTTTGGAACAAGTTGATTGATAGATTTTATGACACATTAATTAGCGAATCGTGTATAAGGTTTCAAGGTTTGAAAACAACACTCAATGAATCTGATTTGGGAATGTCATGTATACTTTTAGAGACGTGAATACCAACACTTGGCCACAGATCTACCAATACAAAACTAATTTGCCTAAACGCTTTGAATATGTATTGAGAACAAAAAGCAAGCCCCTTCCCTTCCTACATATTGCATTAGATTCTAGACCCATCAGAACACAATCATACAAATAATGTTTTTTAAAAAAACATGCATGTATTAAACATAAAAATATTTTTTAGGCAATTAAACATAAACAGAAATCATGAAAGAATGGTGAATGATGTGATCACCTTGTTCCCTTCAAGGTTGAAGCAAGGGAGTGACGAGGTTGAGGGTGCCAAGGACGATGAGGCCGAGCAGTGGGGATGATGAGGCCGAGGGTGGCATAGGTGGCCCGCGTAGGGGGAAAGAGCCTTGGCAGCGTCAACCTACACCATGTCGGCGGGAGCGTCCAGTGGGTGGAGGCTGGCATGTGGGGCAGAGGCTGGAGGATTTGAATGTTACCAACCTAACAACACAATACTAGGGTTTGACGCACGGGATGTGGAAAATTTTTTCATTCCCGTGCCCTTATAGGGGGAAATTTTCACATACAAGGGACGCCGTGCGCTGCCTGGGAGAATGGTTTCACAACCCGGTGTGCTTTCCACCGCCTACGAAAATACCCACTATAATTTTTCTATTTTAATTGTAGTCCCTACAATATATTAATGTTTCAATATATTTCTTATGTGTTTTCACATACATCATGCAAAAATTTTACACATTCGCACAAATTATCAAATTATCCTATTACAGATTGTCACCGCATGTAGAATTTGAGCCTTTTTTGTCGATGGTTGCTTCTACAAGCTTTATATTGTTATGAAAATCTGTAAATAGTGACATTTGGTTGTACTAATTATAGTCATCGATATCTTTCATATTTTCAACTCCTATTATCCTTTGTTTTCTGGAGATCGCAACATCTTTCTTCTTATCCACGGGGTCAGTTACACAGAAAACCTATGCGATGTGATCAGCAAGTACCCAGGAGTCATCTTTTTTACCCACATTGTTGAGGTCAAAAATTCTTAGACCAAAGTTGTACGAACATGCCCTATGGGTGTTTCACCCAATGGCACCGAAACAATGGGATATGTGTACTTAGTCCATAGTCTAGCTCTCAGATTTCTTCTACGAACCCATAATAATTGTTTTTCTATCCATTTGTGCCTATTACCTCTACCTAAATGCCACTGTTTTGGGCTACACTCTTCTTATCCTTTGCTTTGGTATAAAATGTGTAACTATTAATACTATAAGCTTGTTAGGACTTGACCACACACACCTGATGGGCCACACAACAACCTTTTCATAGTGATTTCTTCTATGGTTTCTTCATGAGTAGGTTTTGCTCCCTTAACTACTCAACGAAGAGATGCTTATGCACCTTCATTATCCAATAATTTGAGTGTCCAATATATTGATCTAATCTGGTTCAGGTATTGCTCGATATATGGCTCTACTATTGTGAGCTACTATAGGACACTAAAATGCACTTCTCGAACTACTTCGTAATCCTCATCAACAAATCTTTTATTGCCTACGGTCCCCTTCCGATGCAATCTACCCTCATGTCTAGGTGATGTAATCTACCCTCATATCTAGGTACTGGTACACCAACTTCCTAAGTGTCTTTTAAGTAATCAATTCAGCACTTAATGACTTCTTCGGTGGTGTATCCTTTTATCATCAAGCTCTCTGGGTGAGCACGTTCCGTATGTAGCCCTTCAGAATGGACATTTACCGCTTGTAAGCCCTCATTTGATGCAAGTATAAAAGACCAAGTGCAATTATCTGAGAAATAATATGAACTATTACGTGCACCATGATGTCAAAAGAGGAGGGAGGCAAACACATCTCAAGATGGCATAACGTCTCTGCAATGAATAGTTTGAGAGGACTCAGTTCTTTAGGGTCAATAACCTTCTGTGAAATGGTATTAAAGAAGTAACACATTCTAGTGGTTATCATCTTTAAATATATTGGATCGATTGCCCTTATTGCAATGGAGAGGAATGTAGTTAGCATCACGTGGCAGTCTCTTAACACCAAAATTTGGTAAGCAACATAGACAGGATTGGACAGTCAATTGGCTTATGGAAAGAAGCTGATTGATATAGGGAAAGAGTTGATCAGACTGATTGAGAATGGATTTGATTCAATCAAAAATAGAAGATTATCTTGATGGGACCGGGTCTAAGGAGGAGCCGTGGAAACCATGGCAGTGTTCTTGTATCTTCATAAAATATATCTTGTAAGATAGTTTTAATTAGTTTTATTAAACTTCTTAGAGAGAGTTTTCTTTTGTGTTTAGTAAATAACATTCAGAGGTTGTTTATAACCATATCGTATTCTTATAACTCTAGGATATAAATATAAACTCTCTAGGACCTTATAAATTATCTTTGAGATAAATACAATTTCGGCGCATCGTCACTCTAGTTTATTTAAGTTTTTATTGATGGGTTTTGGCTCTTAACGCGGGCTGCATCAGTTAAGTCTGATCTTTGATGAAGGGGTAAGTCTCGTCTCTATTTTGGTGTATCCGCTCTTCTAAGCCTGCATCGGTTAGGTTTGATCACTAAGTCCAATCAGATATACCACATCACATCCGCGTGAGTTCTATCTGCTTTTCGTGCTCTTCTATTGTCATTGGTCCCATGCTGCATCGGCTATATCCAACCTACTAAACTGCTGATAGTGGATTGCGTCGTAGGTTGATAGGTCTTTACGTGATGTTTTATTAAAGCAGCCAGCCGATGAGTTATGCATACACTAAGCCTCATGCCTAGTGTATCGGTTTTTCAGTCAATATACATGTATCTTGCCTAGCGATTATTCGCTAGCGATCAATCTGGTTCTGTTAGATCTGGCATTGAGATTTAATGGGTTTTATTTCCCCTATTGGCTCAGCTAGCCAACGAGTTTACATATATGCATGCAACAGACTTGCGACCGATAACAGCCAATGGGTTAACCGGATCCCTCCGTCGTTATGTCCTATCTAGTCTCCATCATTGCAGTGTCGTTAGTCTCAACCTTATACTGTATTTGTTCGGTTTGATCTATCAAGGTTAGCACTAATGGTATCATCATCAGTGGTCACTGGGTCTCACACTTTCGAGAAATAGTGTCTCACTCCTTACTATTCATCATGTACTCTGTTCGAAGCATCATCGTCTATATAACCGATAAGTCCTTTATCTTATTCCTCGCCATTCACCTTTGTCGTCCTTGGCTTTCTAGCCGATGTATGAGCACTACAGTTGCTATCGGCTACTAGTTGATAACAAGGGTGCATCGGACTCATAGCCGATGGCTACACTAATCCTATCGGTAAATAACCAATATATGAGTACACGCCTATCGGTCGATTGGCTCTATGATCTAACTTTATCTATCTTCTTTGTCAATTAGAGGTCAAAATGACTGACACACTCGCAACTACAGCAACCCGACGAAGACATCTCAAAGCCGAAGGACCTACACTAGAGCAAAATAGACCTCCTAGGCCTTAGCGTGTCCGCATGCACCTCTATTGAACCTTCATTGGCGAACATGGAGAACCGATTTGGCTCGAACATATTCTTTGGCACGCCTAGTAGAACCATTGAGAGTGCACACCAATGAGCCAAAGGACCTGCACTTGAGCTAAGCAGACCTTTCAGGTCTCGGTGTGTCCACGCGCGTCTCCATCGAACCTCCATTGGCTCACTCTCGCGCTTTCTCTCTGCCTGGTTTGATCGGCTTCTACGCATGCGCGAACGCAGTCATGGGAATTATAGCCTGACACTATCAAATATTTCATAGAGATTAGTCTCTTCATGTTTAGGGAGAAATCAGTGGGCACTCTCACCCCAGGAAGGCACTTGCATAATGACTTTTCCTCTTTTATTGTTAAGGAAAAGCCGACTAGAGGAATATATATATTTTCGTTCGATCCATCCACAGAGTGAAGCTCTTCTCTTATCCCCATTTCCACGAGGTCATAACATGACTTTAGTCAATCCTTTATCTTACTCTGTATGTTCAGTAAGAGACCAATGTTACTATCAAACACATTCTTCTCATGGTTCATAGCATCGATGACATGGCAAATATCTAAGTATTACCGTTATGGAAAGTACTTAAAGAAGACTGAATACTTCTTGAATGGTATTTTTGGCTCTTCTTTTTCCTTCGTGTTGTTTGTACGCTTTGTTCTCTTTTTACACTTAGCTATCTTCTTCTTAGCCTTTCCAAATACAACATTTTACTTTCTTTGTCAATTTAAACACAATTTTTTCCAACTTAGTTTTTGTTTGTACGCCCTCCCTCTCTACCATATTGTCGAAATGACTCGCTATGGAGTAGTATTTATGATCTCTGGTTAAGAACCGTCAGTGATGCATATACAATAACTTTTTATATGATATAAGATACTTACATATAGTTCCATTGATGTAGACCAAACATGCGATCTTTCCTTTCTTTTGTCATGATAGAGAAAACATTACAGGGAGGTCGTTGATAGTAAAGAATATAATGACTCTTAGTGTGAAGTACTCATTCATATATTCATCCCACATTTATAAACCGTTGTTTCATAGATTTGCCATGTCTTCCGTCAATGGTATAAGAAAGATATCTATGTCATTATCTGGTTGTCTTGGACCTTGTACAAGTATGGACAACAACATGTACATTCATTTCTGACAAAGGTATGTAGGTAGGTTGAAAATGTTCATAAATACTAGCCAAGTGCTATGTGTGTTGCTCTGGTCATCAAAGGGGTCTATTGGTACAAATGTGAACCTAATATTTCTTGTGTTCTTAGCAAATTCTTTGTACTTCTCATCAAAAAAATTTCCACTAGTGTATATATATGGGGTGCCGAAGCTTTTCGTCATTCTTGTGTTTTTCTTTATGCTATCGAATCAGTTCGGCATCCCTAGGATTTGAGAACAAATATTTTAGCCGATATTTCACTAGAAGGTAGCGTATCACCATAGCAGGTATTTTTCTCTTTGAATCAGATGAGCCGTCTTGCTTATTCAAAGACTAAGTACCCATCTTGTACTGACTTGTGTCGTAAGATGGACAATTGTCCAGATTCTCATTCTCTTTGTGGTATAAAATGTAGTGATTGATACATGCATTAATCTTATACACACCTAATGATAAATGATATATGAGTTTTTCTTCTTGGTATGTGTTGGTTGGAAATAAGTTTAAATTCGGTAGTATTTTTTTCAAGAGAACTAACAAATCGTCAAATCTGCTATCAGACCAACCATTGCTATCCTTCAATCTAAGAAGTCCTAGCACAAAACGAAGTATGGAGAAGTCCTTGTCATAACCCTTTTGTCCCATCGTACAAAAATTGTTTTGATGTCTTCTGGAATGCCATAAAATTATCTAAACCTCTCATCGACCCTATTATGACTTCTAGTTCAGCGTGCCATAGCAGCTCCTCTAGTTCAACAGTAGTATCATCCACCATTGTATGGTCATCGTTATCCATTATAATAGCAAAATCATTATGAAGGAAATCATGATTACCACACTCCAGATAGATATTAGGTTTTTTAATGACGCTATTTTGGCCTCCGACTATCTCGCTATATTTAGACTAAATTGTATAACCCACGAGAAACCTGTGCCAAATCAAGTGAGACTTGATAACTTCTATTTTTGACATGATTTCTTATTTTTATAATTCAAGTATAGACAACATATTTCTTTTATCGTTACTCATAGTATGCTTCTCCACAGTTTTGATAAATTTGGACAACTCGTTAAGAAATGACTATTGAAATATTAGTGTTTCGTACATCCATTTATGCCTCTCCATATGTAAATACAAACCACCATGTAATATACAATTTGTAAATAATTTAAATAATATTTTTCCTTTATTTTAGTTATGTATTACTTTTTAAAATTTGTAAATATAACATTTTCCAAATTATCAAATTTTTTATTTCCTTCGCATTCTAAAAATTCTAAAAGGAGAAAATTATAAAGGGATTTAGAGAAAAAAATAAGAGTAACATTATTTAAAAAATAGAGAAACTAAATTAGGATTTCTATCTTCAAACCATCCACCTTGATTCATCCACCTTGATTTACCATTAGAGGCACTAAATATAATAAAATTTATAATTATTATGTGAGAAAACACTAGTAAGAAGAATTTGCAACAAAATTTACTCTAAGTTGAACTAGAATTATAATCTAAATTCATAAAATTATTTAAATACACTATTTTCCTTTTATTTCTTTCAAACAAATGCTTACAATTAAAAAAACTCACCAAATATATTGAGAATTCTATCAAAGATTCGAGATGAAAGCATTCTCCTTTTTTTTATAGAGCAAATATATCTTTACGGCCTAAAATGATTTTTATAGGTGAATATAAATACCTATTTTATTTTTACATATTCGCAGCAGCTTATAAAAATATTTTATCCTTATCCATAAAAATCATTTTTAAAAGAAATTACCTACCTCGATGAGCACCAACCGATCTGATCGATCATTCTCGCGGGCGTGCGTGCATGCATGCATGTATCGATCGATCGCCCTTCCCCCTGCATGCAGTGCGCGCGCGCGAAGACGCAAATGCGACCGCGATTTCCTCGAGTTTTTTTCTTCACCTGCTCTACACCTGCACCATGCGCGCTTGCATTCATCCTCGGCGGATTTTCAGGACATCCACCGGTCCAGTTCCAGCCCCCCGCCCCCCGACACGCACACCATATCATCATCCCCTGCAGCCCCAGCTCTACTCGACACGATCTCTTCCTACTGGCCTAGGGCCACACACTAGCAGTCTATAGCTAGCTCGTGCATCTACAGTACTCGCCCCCATTGATCTCTCCTGGATCACGCCCATACCATGGGCAACCGCGTCTTGCTTCTAGCTAACCGCTGGCTTGCAGATATGCAGCACGTACGTACACAGTCTCTGTCAGTACACAATTGACTCCACTCCAACCAGTTCGTTCACTCACATATCAGCATACATGCACATACGTACGGTCCAGCAGGCATGTGCTGCACGCGGTCGAGTCCATGTACTTCATCACCTTCGCGTGCTGCTGCTGGACCAGCGGCCGGCCGGACGGCGAGCCACAAATGCTCATGCAGTGTGACGGATTAGTGTACACGGATCGATCGAGAAGGCTAACAGTATAACTGTAAAACTAAAACCATGCTATGCTATCGTTTTATGTTCTGATAAAAAATTAATAAAGAAAATATAATTATATATTAATCTTTTATTTAAAATCTGTATTAAAAAGTTTACGGTTATTGGCGTGAGAACGTGTGATTAACATGTGATAGGTTGCCATATATATATCCAAAACGGTTTGTTTAGTTTATGTGTATGTAGTTAATAGAAGTCAATCTTAATCAACAACAAGAATCGGGAGACTGAAGGAGGAGTTGAGATCTAAAACTATCAAAGATGCTGGGAGAAAAGATTGAATATAAGATGTTACATGATAGATAAACACTGTATAAAGAGATATTCACAATAGACTTCACAAGATTAGTGTGCAAGTACCAAAAACATACGAAGAAAGTCAGAGAGAAAAGAAAAAGAGAAGAGTGAGAGAGGCTACTGAAGCCAGAGGTCTAGTTGACCTCTCCCTCCCTTCCTCCTCGAAGCCTAGTGGAAAATGGCCTGGCAGATGGGGTGAGGTGGCCCAA
The DNA here is from genome assembly GCA_030770085.1 of Oryza coarctata. Classification (NCBI taxonomy): domain Eukaryota; kingdom Viridiplantae; phylum Streptophyta; class Magnoliopsida; order Poales; family Poaceae; genus Oryza; species Oryza coarctata. The sequence goes on along the minus strand of CM061474.1, from coordinate 15,733,169 downwards.
AGAGTGCGTGGTGAACGGCTCAGTAGCGGTGGCCTAGGACACAAGCGAGACACGGTGGTGGCAAGGCACACGTGGGCGAGCACGGGCACATGTGCGGCTAGCGATATAACGGCCTAAGCACGAGACAATGTGGCTTGGGAGCGGTGCACAACAACCCATTAGTGAGGCACAGCCATGTTGGCGCACATGATCTCTCCCCGAGACACGCATCGTCAGGTGATTGGTGTTTGGGAGAAAAGCAGCTAGGGGCAACAGATCCTTTGTGTCAATGGTTGGACTTTGCGACCTCTCATATATCTGGCTACGTGGTAGTATATGAGATGTTTTTTTCTAATCTAAGGATCAGATCAATAGCTAAAATTTAGTCCTAGAGTTATTTTGGGTTTTATCTTAGTGGTTTTTCAGCAATACTTGGTGTATATAAGGAGAGGCAAGGGATGGTGCAGCTTTGAGCACATTTGGAGAGAGTTTCATAAAGAAGATCGAGGGATGTTTTGGGAGGAAGATGAGATGGAATTTCTGAGATAATTTTGTGAGATTTGTGATAGTTTTGTTAACGTATTTTAATAATTAAAATAGTATTTATTTTAGAATCAATTTTGTTCCAATTTAAAATCCTCATTTAAATTCTACACAGTAATTTAAACTCTGCTTCCGTTATTTTACATGCTTTTGGTATGAGTTTATCTTCTTTCCCCAACTCTTTTGATTCTTAATTTAATTTGTGATAAAAAAAGAGTCAACTTATATACTGTCTTTGAGCAAAATCCGAGAGGTTGAAGTTCCTAAAAAAATAATGCCTTTTGTACTATTTGTTATTTGGTATTTGGATATTGTGATAGGTATTTAGATGTTGTGATAGACATACATGACTCGTGATAGGGTTCAAAAAATCTTAACTGAGTAATTCTCATAATTCATAGTGAAAATATATATAGGTCTTCTAGTGGGTTTTAAGTGATAGATGATAAAAAATTAGGGAGCTAACTTGTTATGATTGAGAATCTCGTAATAATTTATCTTGTGAGAGATTGTTTCGGTTAAAAGAAGGCACATCATGAAGGTTAGAAAAGAAGAAAGGACTTAAAGCATTGGAAATGTAATTTTGTTATTCCTTGAGATAAGTTGAACCGTTAAGTGACCAAGTTTAACCAGTTAAAAAAAGAGCTCAATTTAATATTTAATTCTATATGAGTGAACACTTGCACCATGTATATCTTGGGATTATAGTTTTTCTCTCCTAGTGTTTTGAATGTTTATATCTAGATTTTGTGTAAACTTATGAACAAGTTTCTCTATCTAATATAGAAATCAGCTCGGAATCTCTAGACCCTTTGGCCAAAGTGTCCAGACTAAGCTATTTTTCTGACATAGAGGTTTAAACGGAGCCTCTAGAAGTTTAGACTAGATACTCTAAATCTTCTCTCTCGAAGCTAAGTATTGTCCGGAGTCTTTAAACTTTTAGAGCGGATACTTCAAAATTTGAAATTTTATGAGTAACGACTAGTTTCAAGAAAGGTGCGTATTTAACCCCACCAGCCTCTTTTCTAAAGGGGCTACTTATTTATTTCTACACCACTCCCAAAAGTTTTCTACAGGTTCCCCACTCCACTCTTGGATCTTGAATTTAATCCACCCTCTAATTGTGGTTTTTTGGGTGATTTATAGGAGAGTAAATCTTAGACATTTGGATGAGCACTTGTGGATCAATGTCGGTGAAGACTCAAGCTTGTTACTTTTATAGGACTATGTCCTAGACGAATAGACGTTGCCCACGAGAATTCAATGTGTAAATCGTCCGAAAAGTTTGTGAATATTTTTCTCACCTCCCCAGGGAAAGATGTATGTTAGTAATTTTCTAAATTCTTATTTAGAGGTTGGTTTGATAGAGCAAACTCTATAGAAAATGAGAGCACGATGATCCAGTGGAGATCTTAAAGGTTGTCTTAAACTAATTACTACATTTTTATGAGAGGTTAGAAGTTAAACTAGTCTCTATGATTGAATTTGTTAAGGCAGGGGATCGAACACGACCTATCTATTTAGAGCTCCTTAATGGAGATGTAGGATCAGTTTGATCCAAACTTCGATAAAAAATTACTTATCTCCTAGCATCCCGTTATCTATTATATTTTCTATAATTTTATTTTCTTACTTTTTCTCTAACCCTTAGAGTTCGTCTTCTTTGTGTGTCTCTCCGATATTTTGAAGGAGATCCGAAATATCTAGGCTATATAACCGGAGACTCCGGACTAGTATCTTTATCTAGCAGAAATGCTGATCCAAATATTTTGGACATTAGGACCGAAAACTTTAAAGAAAATTCTGCTATTTATTTTAAAATTAAAAGCATGCACATGGCTTCCTTTGATACGAGAGTCTATCTTTATACCTTCTTGATTATTTATTATTTTTTATTTAATTTTTTAATAGTTAAGATTTTAATAACTTAATCGAATTAAGTTTTTAGAGGTATTTTAAGAAAAAAAGTGAATCCCGTGTTTTCACTAACTAATTAACCCCTGCATGTTTGGACCCATCGCATGAGAAGTTCAGATCAGATCAGGTCCCGATCTAGTGTAACATGAATTCTGTAGTATTCCCCAAGTTGAAGCTGACGACGTACGTTCACCATGTTGCTGCACGGCTCGTCAGTCGTCAACACGCGAGAAGCCGGCAAGGGGTAGCGTAGCTAGGGGCAAGGAGGCTGGGAAAAGAATGGCAAATGCAAGAAAAGGAAAAAGCTTCGACCTTAGCTTAGCTTAGGTAGGCCAATGAATCTCTCCGCTGCCGTTTTTTGGGTTGTCCCTGGATGCATGGCTGCATGGGGATGCCTTGCGTTTGCAGGGGCAGCAGCACACATCGTGCCGCGTCACATTTGGGGCGTTCTTTTTGCTGGATTGCACAAGCCTTTCTCTTGCACCTATGCGAAGTGCTTACAGTGGGCATCCGTCCATCCATCCACAAAAGCAGGCAGGCAAATGAGCATGGCCTGCGCGCCCAAAGCGATGGAGATCGAGATGGGCAGTTGAGTTGAGTAGAGAATATGTATATAAGTATATTGCCTTTCTAATGTCAGTCAATTAGACTTCCTTAAGTTTCTGTTTTAGAATGCATGTCTTAACGTATCACGAGATACCACACTTTTCAATGTATTTTTTCTTTATCTCACGGTATCTTAATAGTATTACAGTATATCTAAAAGCAACAATAAATCAAACCTGAAACGTACGGTTTGTCTGCAATCTCAAGGACCGTAAAATCAGTTGGTCCTATTTTTATACAGAACAGCAGGTGCTAGTCAAGCCACTCTGTTGGACTAGCCTCCGGTTGGCTGGCTAGCGTATCATGCTTATGTCTACCAAGTTGTACAAGTGACCCGGGCAAAAGCAATGCAGGACACTACAAACGATGAGGCAGCCTTTCTGTCCCTGCCATTTGCCAGGTTGAAACCGGTGTGATGGCGTGCAAATGATAGGTAAGCTTTCATAATTAATCTAGTCGAATTGAGTTGCTGTGGTCCGTGGAGACCAAAGGACTAACAAAAGGGGAGGAAACTAAAGCGGTCTTGGAATGTTCTCTGCGCCTCATTTTGCTGTCGCTTTGGCACTACAGCACCAACCCGAGGGAGAACCTGGCTGGGTCAGGCAGGCATATGGTTTTGCATCTTTTGATAGAGCCACCAGCCATCTGGATACCATGTGCACGGCATGTTTAAGCTAGCTATCTGATGGCTAGATTGGCTTCAATCATAGCACACAATTTTTCCATTAATGATGTACTATACTACAGTTAATCGATGTATTAATCAGTGCATTAATTAAATAGGGGGGAAAGAAAAATATTGTAGTAGTAGCTGCTCATTCAAGTGTCCTACAAACAAACATATCTTGGCAACATAAATATTGTGACGGAGAGGAAGTAGTAATTGACTCCAGTCCTTTTATTTTTGCATGTCCTTTCTCACATCTGACATCTGATCTCTATGAGGAGCAATCTGGCGAGACCTTTATTCCTACACTGAACTCCCCTTCTCCATCCGTTCGGCTTCCTTCCAAGCCATTGCTCTCCACATGGGCTCCTTCACTCTTTCTACTATGGTCAATGGTGCATCCATGATCCCCATTCTCTGCCATTTGGTACATAGGGGGAGTGAATGAGTCCTTCTCAAGCTTCTACACATCTTTTGCATCCAAACTTTAGTCATGGATCCTCTCTAATGGAGCCATGGTCCTATAACCCCCTCATTTTGCTCTGGTTTGATTGGATAGAATATAGTTGCATCAATGCATCCCAAGGATCATGCCCCAACTAAAAACCATGTTTTGTGATGTCCTTAGCACTTGCACCTGGATGGCATTGCATTGCCAAACATCATGCAAGGGTCTCTCAAACTCATACATTCTGCCTGCACTACCATCCCTCGTTCCCAACCCTTCACTACCATGCCTTTGTGCTTGAAAAGGTGCACACGAACCTCCTATATATTTTGCAGGCATCATTTAGAACACAAGATTTTTACTGGAATCGGTTTAATTTCTGTAAAATACTCTCCATTTCAATATATAGAGCCCTAAAGTTACTCAGTGGAATAAATGAACTTCATACTACTTCCATTCACAAGTCTAAGCATTTTTTGGTTATGGACCTATACAAGTTACTTAAGATATATAGAAAGAATGCTTATATTTTTGTAGGACAGTCTATTTCACATTTGATAGAAAACACTCTTCAAAATTTTGCAATTTTTAGTCTGTCAGATCGTTTTGAGATTAGAAGGGGTTGCCAAAGGTAGAGAAGGAGCTGAGATCACCCAAGCACGAATAACAAAGCAAATCGTAAAGTTAGAAATTTGTACAAAGATTTTAGCCTTAATTAGCAATTTGCTATATTTACAGACATAGATAATACTATGTGTTTTTGCTACAATCATAACGTTAACACAACACAGAAAATCTACCAGTTAGCTGGCAGAAATTGCTCGAGAGATGCCCCTGCCGCTGCAAATGCTGCACAAAGAAAACCAACACTGCAAGGAGGATTACAATACACAAGCTTTCATGCACGAGCATAGATTTTTGAGGTAGTACATCTTAGAAAAACAATGCGTTTTGAGGTACAAGAACAAGCACTCTGGTCCAAGAGCAAGCACGAATACATATATGCTCACGATATGTAGTGCCGTGGTGAGCCGGTTGCCTCATGGGAGAAAAGAAACGAATTGCGCAGCCGTAGCTGTTACACTTCCATGGGAGACCGGGATATCGCTTGGTAATCGTTAAATTAGCTGTATGTTGCGTGTATATTTACAGGTTCATGCAGACAGCAGGGCATGAAAGTTTTGAGGTTTTGGTTTTGAAAACAGAGAATTTTGAGGTGCATCGTTGGGACTGCTCGGCTTAGCTGTCCGCGGAAGCACGACCGCAAAAGAATTTGTGATGCCGTGTATTGTAGCTGCAGCCTGTAACTGCGTTGCAAATCGTAGCCAGCACAACCACGCAAGGCCTATGAAATTGCCACGAGGTTTTCTAGGAGCACACTACATAATTACAGAAAGAGCGGTGATAATAGCAGTTTTATAGAAATTTTGTAAGGAACGGTCGATTTCGGTATGCACACCAGTGCTGTAAAAGAAGTAAAACGGAGTTTGAACAGATGGGATACGGTCAAGCGATTCATTGAAATATAGATGATTAATAGCAATCTATTTAAATTTTAAAGTTTGTAATATGTACTAATGAATGTCTTGTTCCACATGTCCTTTTCCTAGCAGGGCCTGGTATCCCCTCGGCTTTGACAACTTTAAGCCTAAGGAAGCAAGGTGTCAAGTATATTTGAAGCGATACATTTCAAAGAGTCTTCGCCTATATTTCAAGACGAGCCTCCAGGGGCCCTACTTCGATAAGGATAACGATGTAAATTACGGGAAGCTTATATGAAGCTGTGGTCCCAACAGCGACAAATGGGTGGTCTCCTCTAGGAGTAATGAATATACTAGCTTGCCATAACTACTATATCTTTTTAACGGTAATATAATAATTTACTATATAGGCTAAGAGGGCTATAAATACCGCACCCCTTTTAGGATTGGAGGCAAACTCTTTAACTAAAAACGAGGGCAATATAATTCATGTAATTAACTCAAGAGCAATTGTGCTCTTCGACTTAGCACCATTCCCACCTAGGTTAAGCTGATGGAATCAATCCTTCGGTTATTCCTGATGTAATCAGGGTCTAAAATTACTATATTAGATTTATGCATACTGTCACATCCTAAAAATTGTTAATCTAAAAATATACTTGTTAATATATTTTTTGAAATTATTTTAAAACCCTAAAAGAGGAATCATAATAAAATCCTTAATAAATTTTAACATAAATGAGCTGGATAAAATTTTATTAAAAACTTTACCTATTCCTTTTAACTCTTCTATTTTTCTAAAAATTATATGAGCAAAGAAAATATTTTTAATAAATACAATAACATTGTAGTAAATAATTTAAATCAAAACTCCTTTTTAAAATTTCACCTAGTTAATTCAGTCTAGCGCTTCTCCCCTCTCCTACACATGTACGTGGCCATGGCCCACTCACCTCCATCCCACGTTGGCCTAGGATAGCTTAACCAGTCCACCAGTGCTCTCTCTCTCCCTCTCTCCCTTTCGCTGGTAGGTAGGGTCCACCTATTAGATCATTCACTAGCTTGGACAGAGTCGGAGTCTAATGCTATCGCCTTTCATGCCAAATCCAATCGCCCTATTCATTCTTGTGTCAAATTAGTTTAGGGGTTTTTATTCCCTTATCATCCTCTATCCTTTTCCCTAAGAATCATAGTAAAGCTATGTCTGTTGGGCGTATTGAGCTTAGACTCGTGTTATTTCTAAAACTGGTGAGCCCACATTTTCTACTGCCTTATTAAACTCAGTTTCTCCTATCTCCACTATAAATAGAGCCCTATTCATTCATCTTTCCTCCACCACCCTCACTTTAGTCAATCGTGTTGCCTAGCTCTAGCCACGAGCTTGAGTACCGCCACCGCTCGTCGACACTAGCCAAGAAGCGTCGCCGCTATGGTCGGAGCTGGAGACCGCCGTCTCTACCACCGAGTCCACAAGTAGGATCTGTACCTCATCCACCAATTTGTGGTCACCGTCCACCGCTGAAGCGCCACCCTTGTCGATGACCCAAAGTCATTGTCGTTTTGTCCTTGCCGCAGGCCACCGTTCGTTGTCATTTTTTGTCACACAACCATCTAGTGAGTTCCCCTCATTGCTCTCATCGTCTTGGTGCTCTCGGTTTGTACCGCCGTGCTGTAGAACGTCATGACCATAGGTCCCTATGTCGCTCACTATCGGTGTATCCACGTCATCACCATGTTTCCCTCCTAATCCTCCATGGCAGTAAGCTAGACACCCATATAGCATCCATCCTGAGCCCTAGATTAGAATCGATGTTGGTCGTCAATCTCGATCAACCTTGGTCAAATCTATCCTAGTTGTTGGTTCCTATAGACCGCTTCTCTGAACCCGGTCTAGGGTAAACCGAGTCTATGTAACACAATAATTTCTTTTTCCTATTAAAAATAATTATTTATTACATCATAATCCCTTAATTAATTTCTCTTAGAAAGATGATAACTAATTCATTGTAAGTCCAAATTAGTCGGCTCAAGTTACAAAATTTTCCAAAAATCAAGATCTATCCATTAAAAATATCAACTTGTGTTGTTTCTTTATTCTTATATACTATTTTATTAGTTTTATTTGTTTTCCTTTAGTTTTCGACATTTTTGAAGAGCCCGTCTTCGTTGTGGAAGGTTCAGAAGTCTTTGTAGAATAGCAATGCAAGTCACACAAATCCAACATCCTTTGAGCATGTTGATCTAATGTTTTAAACTATGGTTTTCATTCAAATATTTCTTTATTTTTAAATATCATTGGGTATATCCCTTATTATGAACAATTTAGATTGGTTAACTTATACTTTGATGTTTTGAAATTTAATTTGCTTAACTTTGACTTTATCCAATGGTTCAACTAAATATTCAGTATAATTGCTTATTCATATTTAGAAACTCTAGAATCACTTATGGGATAACTAATATCTCACTTATGCTTAATTATAATTAATTAATGGTGATTTACGATAGTTGGTCATACTTGTTTAATTAATAAATTAACAACTAAAACTTGACTAATTATGAGTTATGAGCACATAGTTGTAATAGTCATACTATGAGAATCAAGGATCAGTTCGTAGGCTACTATTATGAAGCATTCACTATAGTAACCACAAATCAGAATGAGTAATGACTAGATCTATAGTGTAACATGTTTTAGGAGACATCATAGTGTGTTTAATTTATAGGTGGCAGTATCAATAAATCCATAGTGGCTGCTATAAGCCCTACATGATAGTATTAAGTTAACATTAGGAAGCTAAAATTTCTTTAGCTTAGAAATTGAGCTACTTCTAGTGAGACTTGGCTAGTGATCATTTTATTAGATGTGTTATGCGAAGAGTCTTGTCACAATTCCTTTCTAAGATACCATAGTGCTATTGAGACGTATGGAAATATGTTGTGGAATTATGTTTTATGGTTAAATTTATACTCTTCTAGGTAGAGTAAAACTATTCGAATAGTCATGTCCACGGTTATTGGTGAGCGTAACCATATTTTTCGTGATTAGTCTCATATTTTCATTAATGTTAAATATTATGTTAATTGAGAGATTTATGATAACTCCAAGTGTAAAGTGGTTGGGCCTATCGAATAAAGATAGGTTATACAGTGATGAGTTAATATTGTTTAATTATATAATTGTTTTACTATTCTCGAATGTTTATTAAATGATGTTATATAAAATAGCTCTATTATATCATCCTTTGTTATATCATGTGTACTTATGTATTTGCTACATGACTTGTTGAGTATTCTACATACTTATCTTACAATAATCAATTATTAGATGATGAGTTTTACGGTGAAGAAGGTAATCTGAAGGATTAAGCTGAGTTCTGGTCAAGCGTGGAGTTAGAGTCGTCGCTATTGCTAGTTTCTTTTCTGTTGTTTATATCTTTAATTGTTTAAGATGTTCTATCTGCCTTTGTAATAATTATACACTCGTTTAAATATTAGTTTAAATACATATAGTTTGTTATCAACATTGTTATTATGTATTTCGGCTTCGGCTGATTTCTAAATGAGGTTAAATACATTTGTAAGCATTTAAAATTTTAAATGAAAATTTCAGGCATGACATGTTGGTGCATGAGAGATGAGAGAGAAAAAAAAGTAAGTCTAACATGTTGTGTTTATTAGAGATGAACATAGTATATATATATATATATATATATATATATTATAAGTATTAAATTGATTATAGATGAAGTGTTATTTTTTAAAAGTAATAGCTGCCCACACTATGAAATTTGCTCTAAGCTCATCTCCCCATCTTTCGAACGCAGCCTCATAATTAGCTGAGCCACAGTTCAGTTTTGTCATGATAATCAACTTAACGAGCTGGAAACCTATAGATTATTTGTATAGGAGTCAGTATATAGCCATAGGTTCAGAAATAAAACTCCATGGAGGCGACGCGTGCAAGAAAAACACACACACGAATCGTGATCGTGTCCCGCCAGCTGAAGGTCTGCATGTTGCGATTTTTACCGTGCTAATCAGCATTTTACCTTTTCTGAACCTTCATTCAAAATTTCAACCAAATCTCATCTCCGAATAATGAATCGGTTCACGAGAGGAGGAGCTTGCTGTCAGGGGGTGAATCTGTCATTTTGCATGGTGGGCCCAGGATACAACAATCAGCATGAGGATAACGAGGGGCATTTCGGTAAATACGCGCGAGAAGGACCTCGTCATGGGCCCGGGTGGCGCTGTTGACCACTGTCCTCTTTGCAACAGCGACGGCCGCAGGTCAAAACGGGATGCAGCGCTGTCTGTTTTTCTCCCGCCAGATACCGTCGATGTTGCGTATACTTGCGTTCGTTTCACATAACCAGGAATTTACATGCTACTCCTGCTCTACCTGTCACCACTACAGTACAAAGATCCAACAAAACCCAGAAGATTTTTTTTAATTTTTTTGCGAGGAAAAACTCAAAGATTTGTTTGCTCTAGTAAGATAAATCTTGGTTTTTTCCATGGTAAGGATTTTTGAAAACTGGACGTTCTGTGTATAGAAGTGAGAATTGGTTGTATATTACCTTTGGTAACAATGTGACGAGTTGTTTAGAAATTTAATACGAGCTGCCGCTTCAGCCCTTGGAAATTTAAGTAGTGAAAACCACTTTATTTTTTGGTTAAGGTGACAAGTTTTTCAAATTTATCATTTCTCTTTTATATAAATCTTTAAGGCGGTTTTGTGTTCCCTGTCACCTTAGTTAATAAATTTTGCCACGTATTGAAGCTGTAAATTAGCTGGATACGGAAATAAGGTATAACATTTTCTACTAAAATTATTACTAGTGGATTTAAAGAAACCAGAGTCTACTTGGCCCAAACGAACCTGTTGGGCAGGATTGGGAGCACCTTGTTAAAAATCACAAAATCACAATTTTGTCTACGATTTTATAATTGTACAATTCTAATTAACAACACCATTTCAACAATTCTAGTATATTTTTTTATGATATATATATATATATATATATGATTATGACTTTAATCCTACTTATAGACAATCGATTTAGATTCAAGATCCTGACTTTTAAGCTAGATCATATTTGACTTAAACATTACAATATTTATTTTGCTACTACATGTAAAAGGTGAGCAGTGTGGCTTGGGTTTGAAATGAGCTCTATCAGTTCAAAGATATTATTGGTCATGGAAAGCACCGGTAATGTGAATATGTGATGTAAAATCGTGTGTAGATGGCTCTAGCTGACAGGGTTCAAATTTGGCCCATAAATATTTTGCATATATGATTGCACTTACAATATAAAATTTAGTAAGCTTGGTGATTTTACATTGGTTTTCGTTTCTTTTTAAGCACGTGTTAGTTTAGGGTAATTGTAGGTGTCTAATGTGGTGCGCATGTATAATATTATGTGTATGCATTTTCAGCGGAACCAAGAGGAAAAAGATTATTGATCTTGTTCTCTTCCTATCCGAACAGTTCATCAGTCTCGGTGATTAATTTCATTTCCCATCTACCACTTGTCTCATGCGACAAACAAGAAAAAGAAAAAAAATGGCCAGAGAAACATTTCCAGCAGGAAATTACCAATTTCCCTATTCCATGTTGGTTCCGAGCTGTCAAAGCCGGATGGAGCCATGGAGTATTCACGCCGTACAGTACAGGTCTCTCACAGGGATCATTGCGTCCCTCTGACAGGTGGGCCCGCCGGTGGAAACTTTTCTCCTCGTGTCCCTCCTCTCCTCTCGACTTCTTCTTCCCCTTCGCCTCTCCTAGTCTCCTCTCCTCCCGATCTTTACAAAAAGAACCCCAAATCCACACCTTTTGTACCACTGTCGCCGACCCCTTCCTATTAAAAGCCATCTCCCAACCAGACAGAGGCTAGTACTAGTAGCACTGCGTTGCAGCAATGGTGACTTCCTCCTCATCCTCTCCCCCATAAAGCCGCACCCCACTTGCGGTCTCTTGGTGTGTTCCTGGCCCTTCCTCGTATTACGCGGCGGCGGCTGCGGTTTGGCGGCCATGGACATCGCCGGGGAGGAGGAGGTGGAGGCGTACGAGTACGAGTTCGACCTCGAGAACCCGTTCACCAGCCCCGCCGACGAGCCGATCGCCAGCCTCCTCGACGCCGAGGGCCACCACTCGCCGTCCGTCTCCGCCTCCGCCTCCCCCGCCCGCCGCGAGGCTGCTTTGTTCATCTCCAAGGTATCCGGGACGTGTTCCTCTTGCAGCCCCTGCGATTGTTTCTTTCCTTTTTGAGTTGGGGGTTCTTCAGTTCTTCCCCTGTTTCTTGACCTGATCAGGCGTGTTCTTGATTGGTCCCAGGTGCGGTACGACGGCGAGCTGGATGTGCACCCCCGGGTCGCCTACCTCGCGCTCAACTACGTAGATCGCTTCCTCTCCAAGAGACAATTGCCCGTAAGAACGCGTGATACGGGGCTCTTTTCTGGCTGGATTTTGTGCAGGGATTCGCTTCTGATCTGATCCCCATGGTTCCGTGCAGAGCGAGCACAAGCCATGGGCGCCGCGGCTGCTCGCCATCAGCTGCCTCTCCCTCGCCGCCAAGATGCAGCGCACCGCCGCCATCTCCGTCGCCGACATCCAGGTACAAGACGAATAGCATTTTCCGTTGCGCGGTTGCGATTTCGTCGGGGGGTTCGTCGATCGATTGCTGAAACAGCGTACGCGTGTGTCGTGTTCTTGGTGGGTGTCGTCTGTTGCAGAGGGGCGAGGAGTTCATGTTCGACGAGGCGACCATCCGGCGCATGGAGCAGGTGGTGCTCGACGCGCTGGAGTGGCGGGCGCGCTCCGTCACGCCGCTCGCCTTCCTCGGATTCTTCCTCTCCGCGTGCTTCCCGCAGCCGCGGGACCCGCCGCTGCTCGCCGCCATCAAGGCCCGCGCCGTCGACCTCCTCCTCCGCGTCCAGCCCGGTACGTCCACGCCGCCGCCACGCGCAATGCCACGGTCCTGCCGTTAGATTCAGCCAGCGCTCACCTTTTGCCTTCGGTGCATTTCGCAGAGGTCAAGATGGCGGAGTTCTCGCCTTCCGTGGCGGCCGCCGCGGCTCTGCTAGCCGCCGCTGGAGAGGTCGTCTGCACCCACCTCCCCGCCTTCGAAGCCGGCGTCGCCGCTTGCCCCTTTGTAAATAGCGTGAGCATGAATTTTTTTTATAAATTTCGTTTCCTCTAAAACTACCCCCTGTAATCACCACTTATGTACGAAACAACCCCTATCACGTCTGACACAGGCCGGCTCTCTCTGTAAGAGGCGACTTTTGGAGTAAAATAATTACTCCTGTTTAGCGTTTTAAAAATGATTTACCTCGTGAAATGGAGCAAGGTCAGCAAATTGACCGCACTGTAAAAACTTTTGTTGTTTTCTCATTTGTGGAGTTAATTAAACGTATTTAATTGTCACATAATTTAAACCACTCATAAGGCCCCCTGGAAGCTGGCTATAATTATTTTGCTTGGACTTTTCTGCTGCAGGAGAAGTTGCGAGAGTGCGGCGAGGTGATGGCGGCCGCCGGCGGCGTTGGGCCCGGGTGGACAGCGGCGGCGACGAGCTTCGAGACGCCGGTGACGGTGCTCGGCCATCACCGAAGCGCCAGTTCCGACAGCGAGCGCACCACCACCGTCGGATCGGCGGCCAACAGCGCCGATGCGAAGAAGCGTTGCATGGACCCACCTCGGCAGTGGGGGTAGGCGGCCTGATGAGGCAACGTGATGAGTATGAGATAGGATGACGACTCGAAGGGGGGCTTGGACAGCTGGAGGAGTTGGAAAATTACTCTTGCCCTGCTCTTTCTTTTATTCACCTTTCCTTTTCTTTTCGATTCTTTTTTCCTCCATTTTAATCTTATCGAGGTAAAGCAGGAATGGAGATAATTGGTGGTGGTAGCTGTCATTTTAATTGCTTTTTTGCTCGTCTTTTTTAGGGTAGTTTAGTTTTTTCAGCAGTAATGGATGTTAAGGGGGATGGATATATGGCGATGAGAGGGAGAGGGGATAATGTGATATTGCGGAAAATAAAAAAAAATGCTGCTTATTACTAGTGAACTTTGGATTTTTGTGTGGTTAAGTACAATTTTTCATGGAGTCAAGACTTTTTTTTGTTGTATTGGTTGGAGAATTCCGCAAAAAACAAGTAACATCACATTTTCTTTGAAACAAAAGGAAACTGCAAATTTCATACGAAGTATGTGAAGCATTTTATTTCGATAAAAAAAGTAAAATCTTGTCCTTTGTAGGACAGATCAAATATTTTTGCATCCTTCATAAATATGAACCATATTTGTACGATTTGTAATCCAGGGTTAGCCCTAATCACTCGGAGGTATAGAACAGACAAATTAGCTACACCTGCCAGCATCAGGGCCTCACCTTTTTATCTTGGTTTATTTACAGTAGAAAAATATAGAAAACCAGAAAAATCCAACGATTGGTGGTCAACGGAGGTACGGAGAAATGCGACGTGTCAGGGCCGAGGGAGGCAGCCTTGTACTTTACTTTGCCCGCGTGACCAGCCGCTGGATGCGCGCCACGTGGATGTATGGCCGCATCTCGCCCTTCCCCCGGCCACCCGCGTTGTCCCCACGTGGGCTCCCGCCTCGTGCATGCGCCCTGCATGGTGCTGTACACTGCCCCTACCGGCTAATAGGTACGTGCATTGGTATATACTCTATGTTGTTGTCTAAAACGATACGTAATTATTTTAAACCTGAAGTTTTAAACCTGAAAAGAGAACTCCAGAATACACGTAGCCATCCAGTGTACGCATTAATGTGCACATGAACCCACCTGACGTCGCACATAAAGCGCAGGCACGCTGACATGTGGGCCCCGTGTGTTTGGCTTAGCTCGGGGGCTGTTGGGTTCACGGTGAGTTGATTTCACGTATGCCTGTAGCGACTAGCGTGTGGAGGCAAGAGGAGAGGAAAGCAGAGTAGGTTGACATGGCGCTGCAGATTTTCTGCACAAAGTACCAATTGGCAAGATCGAACGATAGCGGACTAGCAGTGGAGAAATGGAGTGCCACTGTTGTTTCCAAACGTTCACGTCACCTTGATAAAATTCAAATACAAAACTCTACAACGTGCTATTTCTACATCTCATTATCTCTACTATCCTCTCAGTCCATATTACTCCCTATATTTTCATATTATAAATTACTTTAAGTTTGTTTAAAATTAAAACTATGATTAAGTTCATAGAAAAATATCCTAAATCCATCATTGAATATATTTTTATAGCATATTTATTTTGTGTTTAAAATGTTACTATATTTTTATATAAATTTAATCAAACTTAAAAATAATTGACTTCGGACAAACCTAAATTGACCTATAATATAAAACAGATAAAATATTTTATTTTATCGCCATAAAAAATATTTTCTCATCACGTCACTCTCTTGCTATCACCCCATACTCTTTTTCCCCTAAATTTGACCAACTGAATTATATAATGTGATCAAGTGATACACATGGTTGAAGAGGCACAAGTAGTGTAATAGTAGAGTCGGGTGTATGACTTTACCTATTTGGTTTTAAAAAATTATCCACATGTTAGTAGGAAGTTAATAGAAATTTAGTTAAGTTGGGAATTTGCTGATCTACGTTTCTACGAGTATGCTCTAGGGGCGTGTTCACAAGGTTTGAGCGTGTGTTGATGGACATATTTGTTGGGTTTGTCTGGTACAGATACGTAGTGGTGTGTTTTCTTGTAAGTCTTCCGTACAATCGAAAAAAAGTTGACCCGTAGGATCAGCCGTGGCCTAAAGTGATGCCTATGAGGTGGCTATCGTGCCATGAGAGTAGATGGACAGATAAGAGAGAACAGGGCTCAGGGCAGTCGAGGGATTGAGTGTGAAGTCAAAATCAGTCCAGTTTAGATTAAGGGGGTGAAAGTTAATAATTTAAAAAGCAGAATGCACGGTTTTCTTAGCATTACATCCAACATTAATGAACTTCTTAACATTTCTGGTAATGGAAATCGGGGAGTGTTCTCCTCCCTTTCTAAAAAGGAAAAAAAATACTTCCAATATTAACGAGCTATGTTGGCCAACCCAAAGTGTTTTTATGTTGTATATACTGTCATACTAAATATTTTTATCTTTGCAACTGAAATACGGTACTATATTTTTATTACATTTTGACGAATAAGGAGCCTTGTTTCTATATTAATTGTAATTGAAATGGAAAAATATATTGTATCTTATTTTTCTCTAAAGGGTCACCTTTTTCTGTTTGACCATAGCACATCCAGGATGATGGGAAGGGCCCTAGCTGAACATACGTTACGTTAGGACATGACATTTGACTACTATGAGTGACAATGAGTGCTGTATCGTTTGTGCCGCTGTACGTGTGGTCTTGCTTCCTCTTACCGTCTTGCCTGCTCCGTGAACACCCGAAATTTCGTAGCAATCGTTGACGTGCGGTGCAGAGGAGGCTTCTTTTTCATGTTTTTTTCCCTTTTCTTTCTTCGTCAGACAGGAGAGAGGAGGCTTTTTGCTCGAGTGCAATCTATTGCTCGTGCTGCCGGCACATTCTGCTGTAGATACTGTACGTAAGAAATGGACATGCATGCCGATGTTTGAGTGGCGCCATGTATGAATGATTGTGCTGGAGATCTCTTTAAACTTGTGTCGCAAAGTGTGTATATTGAATTACCATTATTACCGTGATTGGTTTACAGCTCTAAGTAAGAGTGTGATGTGTGAAAAAAAACAATTTGGCCTAAAGTGGATAAGTTGTATAAAAAAATAATTTGTGAGTAAAACTGGTATATCTACCTATATCCTTAACGATTTAAAAATAGATACTGAAAATTAAAGTACAATAAAAGTATATCTAAATTAAATTTTATAATTTAAAATTTAACGGCAGCTTATAAGCCATACATCAAACAATAAGATATGCTTTTTATGAATAAAAAAGAACCACCTTCAAGGACGAGTATTAAAATTAGTCTTTAATTTCTTTCACACCATGGCAGCGCAGGCAATCACAATAATTGAGTGATCTAAAGATAGACAGTTAGTCTATGTAATGAAAAATTCATGTAGTACAAACTACCAAACCTAGGATGACAGTAAGCAGGAGAAATGGGAAGCAAAGCTTCCGTTGTGATGACTGATGAGCGGTTCGGACCAGGCTTGTCGCCTAGAAGAATACACGAGAAAACCTGACAAAAAGGATGGACTTACCTAAAAGCACCCTGGGGCCTTTAGAGCTACCGTTACCGTACATCTTGTGTAATGCCGTGAATGTAAGGTCATTATCACTTACGGCTGTGCCTGTGCCTGAGAATGCCTCGCGTGTGTGTCTCCGTGTTCTCTGCTCAGCAGCAGAAACACATGCTCACTTCATCAGCAACTAAGCCTTGAGTCCTTGAAGAGCAGTACTGGGATATCTTATTAGCTAGTCGCATTAACGCTTAGATGGATCCTTACAAAGATGACCGGGGCCCCGGCTATGATCACATATGTAAAAATGTAACATCCCTCTAGTTTGCCAAGCATTTTGGCTCATTTTACTGTCACATCAAGGAAAACCAGGTGCAGTAGTTTTCGACCACTCCAAAGCTCAAAGGAAATTGGTCCAATCAAACCTCCATCAGCGAGAAGCAGTGCGAGTAATAAAAAGGAAGTAAATGGACGGATGATGCCAACCGCCCATGTCGGGGATGGCGTCCGCCGTGCATGCATTGCAGTTGCAGGCGGCAGCGAAGATTGGCGAATCGGCGCTGGCCAATGGACTCCGCGCGGCCCGGACACCCAAGTACAGGGCGCGCATGCCCTAGATCAGCTCGCACACCGGCTGCCGCGCGCTGCACTGCAGGCCAGCGGAGACGACGTCGCCTGGGATTGGACTGGTGGTAGTTAGGCAAAGTTCGTAAGCTGATGATTTTTTTAAAATTATTAAATGATGTGTTGTTTAAAAAAAGTTTATATAGAATTTTAAAATATTATTTTTAAAAATAGATTTTTAAAACTTTTTATAGTTAATATCATCGTTTATACTATTAATTAGTTACAATAAAAATTAGATACTCTTCTGTCACTTTTACATTTAGTTACCGCGCCAGCGCTCGGGTTACCGGGTTGGCGACAGCCGCACAAGCGCGCACACGCGAGCACCCACGCACGATCTCGCGCGCGGTACATGTGTCGGCTGGACCGGGCGCTGACACCGCGCGCATGGCCACACCACCCCACCGGCCCACCCCGGGAGCGCGCCGGCGCGCGTAAGTCTGTGGCGTATGCAGTGGCTGCTCCTGCTACTGCGAGGTTAGCTAGCACAGGGCAGGGGCAGTGTGGTAGCGTAGCAGCATGCATGCGACGCGAGCAAGTAGAGCGCTGCTCGTAACGTGCGCCTTTCTCTCTCTCCATCCCGTGTTTCCTGGCTTTTCTCCACCCGCGGACGACACAATGTCCAACCCAACCGTATCATTATTACCTCCAACTACGTACGTACTGCTCCGGCTTTATAATCTGCTCGTTTTAGACGGTTTAAAAAATAACTTTGTCAGTATTTTTTTATTATAGTATATATAAAAATATCAATGAATATATGGTTTTACTAAACTATCTTTCGAGGTTAATATATTTTTTATGCTTTTAAAATAAATATTATAAATTTTATTTATAATTATAGTTCTGATAGTTTGATTTTATCTTTATCTAAAACGATAAGTATTAAACCTAATACAATAAAGTTAAGGCAGATACAGTGATACGCATACATATATGCTCCAGTACACTGCGACTGGATCTGGATGGCTGGATATGCATTGAATCGTCGACGAGACGGACGTACACGTACGTAGAGGCATGGCTGGCAGCGCAGTGGCCTGTCACGAGACGCGTGCGACCGAATCCGGTGGTGGGACGTGCAGACGCGACGGTACCGGGCGGACGGACGACGGGCGCAACCGCGCAAGCAGGAAACGACCTCACGTGACTACGCGAGGACCACGGCCCGGTGAGGGGCGGCACGATCCCGTCCCACCCTCCCTCTCCCTCTCCGCCACTCGATCCTGCATTCCTCCTGCTGCTGCTGCTGCGCGCGCGCGCACGAGAGATCGAGAGGCTAGCGTCGCAGTCGCGATCCTCTCGATCTGACCGTCTCATGTACGGCCTCGCGCGCGTCGGGACGTGCTAGCTACTCGCGTACCACGTACTGCCGCGCATGCATCAACCGGTACGCGGGCGGGCGCGCGACGACGGCGGCATGCGCTGGCGCAAGGTTCGGCTGTTTTCAACGGCGCATCTAACAAGGCGATCGATGCGCTCTCGTACTCACATATCTGATCCGGATCGTGTCATGTGACCTGCAGCACCTTTTGTGGAGGGTACTGTTCCATGGGAGATTAGCATGACTGGTCGAGGAAACAGAAAAATATAGTTGAGGAGATAGATTGTATTTTTCTTTGGTTAAAGTGAAAAGAGGCGGCGTACCCATAATATATAGGGACACCATTATAAATAATTTGTACTCACTATAGCTAGATATGCCAATTTTGTTTACGGGTTTAGGTATTCCTAGATACCCGGACCAACAGATATGAGCGTGAGTGTAATTTTGTTTCTTGCTCGTGGACATCGTCCGAGACCTGTGGTGGATATCAGTCAGGTTTTATTTTTTACTTGTGGAAAATCCATACTCAACCTGTAATATGTATTAACTAACCTATCTCTCTATTCTCGTACCATTAACCTGTGATGTAATTTAAATTATTATTGATAATCAATAATTTGACTGGTTATTGATTACGTTAATCTTTGTGAAATTACCTATCAATAATATTATTCATACGAGACTTACTAAGTACCTAATGGGTTTGCCTATAACCATCGGCATAGTTATAGATATGGAGTTTTGCCTGCTAACCTATCGAATAGAATTCAGGCAGGCAACGTCTAAGTGTTAGGTCGGGCATATTGCTCTGCCTATGTCTGACCGGATCCATTGCCATCCATAAGCTTATTCATTCATTTGGTATTAATTAAGAATAAATGTTATAATTCTCATGTGTTTGTGTAGCATGTTTATATTCAATCGAACGACATAAAACACCTTTCTATGCATTAATAACGAACTAGAGACTTTTCTTACCATGTGTTTAGGGCAAGTGTAGTGATAGTACTGGAAGAATTCTTGCGCCCCACACCGCTTTCAGTTAGTCAAATAAAACTTTTTCTATTTAGGAACATACATGTTGTATATGTGAGATCAGAATTATCTCAATTAAACGTTTCCTATATTGTTGAATCATTTGGGCCAATGGACTGTAGAAAAGAGTTACAAAATATGATGTACTTCACTTTTTACTTTTGATCAATTGTTCTCTAGCAAAATGAAATGTTGGATATGATTGTAGAAACCTCATAGTTAAAATCCAACACTCAATGTAGCTACCTGCAGGTTGGTACTCCCTTAGCAGTACATCATGTTTTGTGAATATCAACACTTGCTCTCTGAAGACTGAAATAAATTAATTTCTACAACAATGTATTTCTATCCGATAAAGTTGTGATATTATGTATATATATCAAGATAAATCTATGAATAAAAATACATATTTGTATGTTTGAACTGAACATTTCAAAATGGCACTAATCACCAGAGTCCAAAATGTTTGATTTGATTTCATAAAATGATTTGGATGTTGACTATTTATGCCTAAAACAACATGAATTTGTGAGATGAAGGTGCATATGTATTTTTGGTATGAATCCGGGTTGGATTCCACCTAGCTTTTGGAGTGGTTTTGTCCCTGTTTGTGGTTTGATACCATATTAAACCGACCATCCATGCACACCATTGTGACAAATCTAACAATAGGAAATCAAAAGAATTGGCACACTATGGATCTTATCCTTTTTGGAGGACCACAATTTGAAAGTGAAACATTTTGTCTGGATTTCATTCATGCCTCAATCTTACCATACAGTGGGGTTTGCATCCTTCAAATAACGACGGAGCAAGAACCTTGGACAGCTTACATGTAAAAGAAATTAAAAAAAAGAAAGCCTACTAGAGATCTGAGTTGTCAGCATTGTAAACTATGGTCAAATTAATATATCTATGCCAAATTACTTCGAGGTCAATATGAATGTCTTGGCACCCTTAAATGCACTTTGGTCTCTAAAAAAAACTATTTATGTTTAACCCCCTTTGCTGCCATGGGGTGACCACACACACCTTTGCATGGGTCTTGAACGCTTTTATGACTTAGCATGAAGACCTTTGCTTTCCCCAACCCTTCTTCTTTAATCCACTCACCATAGGATGCTAGATCATGAGTGCTGAGCCCCAAAAGAAAGGTGTATAGAATGCCACTACTACAAGCAAAAGGCACTTGTGTCGAGTTGACGCTACGCTTTTCTTGACATTATTGCGTGGTGTGGACATGATGGACTATGAATCTAGTGTATAGTCCTAAAACCATATTCTCCCAAAATTTGATCAATGCCTATGTAAGCTCTAGTGCTTCTGTATTCTTTAGCATACAGGGATGCTCCATTGTCATGGTTATATCATCACGGATTAGGTGATCACCATGATTGTTTCTAAAACCAAATACTAGTATGTGTTACCATTACTATGTAACTTGAGAAATTGGTTGCTATCTGAGTACTGAGGTGGTTGGAATAGCTGATGAGTTGTTATTTGCAGTACGTTAAACAGTTTCCTGCTAAGCATGACAGATTAGGTTCCATCTCTGAATTTTGTGATCCTAGAATAGCCCCAAGTCTTAATACAGTAAACAACGTACAAGCAAAGCAAGGTTAACAATATATCCAACTATTGCTCTGTTTTGTTTAGGGCCTGCATGCTATAGTAAGACATGCCTATCGTACGTTCAGTCAAAAGTACAAAACTTTTGGTTTAGTTACTCTACTTCTCTGACTTCGAAGATACTCTATAGGGAAGGGAAGGACAAGAAAAGAAAACAGAGAAAAACCAAAGTCCAAGACAGGCAGGCAAACGATGCAGATTAATATTGTGCAATACACACAATTTAGTGAATAGACCATAGCTGCCTTCCAATGGCTTTGGGAAACACAAAGCCAACCAAGCGCCTCATCACCTTCCTGTTTGTTTTCGCATCACTTGCAAGAGCAGATGATTAGATACACCAAATCTCCCTAGTGCCAGCTACTAAAATAATCAATATGCAAATTAGACATTCATGCATGTATCATTGTATTGCATCTAAAAAATAGGTGGGAAAAATGACTGAAACCAAAAGACAACAGATGAGAACAAAAACATAGATATTGAGGAATTTAGTCATAGCCTCTGACTAACTAATTTAATTTGGTCATCGCTCTCAGTTAACCGAATTGATTGAAATAGTCCACTAGAATACGACAAACTCTACTACCCTGACCTCTCTCTCCTTAGCTCCCTCATGTCACTCAATTAGTAGTCACATGCGACCCTTCACCTATTCTAGATCCCGCACCACCTCAACCGCTGGCTCGGTAAGGAGGAAGGTGGAGGGCATAAAGCTAGGCCGATGCTTCGTGGTGCAACAATGGATGCACCCCATTTATCTCGACTCATCCCTCTCCTCCTCCTTTAGCTTGGGCCGCACACAAGCCACACCTCCTCTCTGCATGCTCCACTATGCATTGCAAGTTTTAGATCGTCTCGTCTCTCCGCTAGGGCACCTTGTACCTTCATCGTGCACTCATCAACCTCATATGCTGAGGGGTCCTTTGACCACTAGCCATAGATAGGGGATGGCAAGGAGCGATGTCATGGAGATTCAGTGGCGCTTGTCCTCATGGATCGTCAACGATGAAGGAGGGCACAGGGCATCGGCTACAAGTGGAGGGCTGTGAGGTGGAGGTCTAGAGAGGGTGCTGATGAGACTAAATTGCTCGGTCGTGACTATTTTGCAATGCATTTCGATTTCAATTTTAGATGACCGAATTTTCACTAAAGACTGAGACAGTCTGACCGAACACCCACACCTACAAACATGGTCCAACCATATGCCCACCCCTACAAATATATTCCACCATGTATTCCTTGCATAAGGAAAAAATGTTTATGCATGGATACGATGTTTTGTAGCTACAGGTAGAAATGACAGAAAGCATGGTGCTTTGAAATACTTCTTTAAGAACAATAAAAGAAAAAACCTCAGGCCTTGTTTAGAACATAGGAATTTTAATATTAGACATTTCTTTCTTAGGTGAATTGAACTAATTCATATTTTCTAAAGACAAAGACGCACATACGTTTGAGGTTTAATTGGATGCACTGTAGGATGCAACAGCTTCGTTAGGCTAGAGTTGTGGACCAGATCTTGGTGGGAAAGCTAGGGACAAATGGATGAGCCTAGATGCGTACACGTTCGATCACACACATCACAAATGGATTAACTTGGATTATTTGGCGTTACGAACAATTTTTTTCTCGACATACACCGTCTTTTCATTGATCGATGAACATTGTATTCGTGCATGGTTTTGTCTGAATCTATAAGTTGTCATGTACGTGAGCCAGCAAACGGACACAATGTTATCGAGATACTCTAGGTACCTACTTTTGTATACACATCTGTACATATATACAGGACCATGCTCTATCACGGGACTCGCACGGTACACGAGCCATATGCGTACTACAACCTGAAATCGACCTGACATTAGTTCTGCATGAGCTGCATGATTGGATCACAAGATCGACAAGACGAAAGCAACACAATAATCCCATAAACGCATGGCATCCTTGTGTGATTTCTTACCGGTGCAATGACCAGGTAGGTCTATTGCATATGCTGATATGCATGCTGTGGTGCAATTTTCTCTCTGACCTAGCAAACATTGTATAGTTGCGGCACAAGCAGCGAGGAGCACGGCCGGGGACATACAGAGTACTGGTTCTCCTCTTCAAACAGCGCCCAATTAAGCACGGATAGCGTATGAGCACATGGGAGGTCACCGTGAGGCCGGCTGTCAGATGATACAATCATGAGAAACCTGTTTGAACTTAATTAGCGATACATGATGGGAAACAGTGGTTATGATATGAAGTACATGTATCATCTACTGTTTGACAGATCATATATTGTCAGACAAGTGACACATAGGAACAATATTTATTAATTACAAGGTTCAACCGAAAACTTTATCTCCTAGACATGACTACGAACACTCCTCTAAACTCGCATAATTACAAAGTACTATGATAATGGCAGACATGCAATTGGACTAGCCGACCACCCTTCACTTATGCTACCGTCATCATCATGCAATTTACATCAGATAGTGTCGTGTTTAGATAACTAGGAAATACAAGTCTAACTCAATCTCTACCCAACACATACTACTACAACTATGATTTTGAGTTTTACATAGTAACCAATTTATAGTAACCGACTCACATATTTTAACACAAATTTGTTTAAAAACATAAAGTAAATATTGTAAAACCCTAGCTCGGCTTTGCACCATCTGTAATGCAAAACCACATATATTACGATTTGTTTAAAAGAACCGTAAGTTTGGGACAAAATGTTTCATCGAACCAAAGTTTAAGCTTATACATTTATTTTTGGCTAATATTAGGTCAATGGCCCCGTTCCTCAATACCTCATGGAGAATTCTCCTATTAAGAGGCAGAATGATAGCCATATGTTATCTTACGAGGAATCAAATGGGGAGAAACCTATCCCCACTAGATTTGGCGGGGACAGGGATGATCCTCTATTCTCCGCCCCCGCTCTCCATCGAGACCCGATTAATAGGACATTGAGTCTAAACCTAATACAAATTATGCATATTTAAAGGTCAAATTATGTCATGATTAGTGGATGAGGATAATATTGTTTTCTTGTCATATTTATTAGTAAATATATGCTATTATTTGATATAAAGTGTGAATATTATTTATTAATTACATATGACTTGAGGTGTAAATAATTTTTTAAGCAGGGCCAGGATACTGTAGGAATTAATTCCCCGCACAGGAGGGTATGGGAAAATAGTATGCATAATAATTGTTAAAAATAGTATGAGATATTTTAGGTGCGTTTTAGCAATCATAGGTTATTACTTATGTTAGGATTGTCTGTACGTATATTTAACCTGTCAATCATGTAATGAGAGCGCAAGGATAAATTATAAATTACACGGGAGAAGTGTGTATTTTAAGTCTACTAATATGAATAAATGCAAAAAAATATCATATATAATAAAGGACTAAGAGTATTTTATGTAAATTTAGGTTTTTTAAAACATTTTTGCTAAAATCCTATTATTCCTTAAAACAGATTGCGAGGTTAAACGTTACTATTGTCTAAGATCTGAGGATTTGTAAAATTTACTCATGTTATATACCGTGCAAATCCTCGGGCGGCGCATCGTTCCGGAAACCAAGGGCCACGTAACGTAGTAATGTACGCATGCACAGCCTGTCGGCTAGCCGAAGTTGGTCGATCGTCATCCATTTACTCCCAAGATTTCATTGTGATTTGTCACCCATGTTTTTCACGCTAAATAGGAAGGGGCTAGAGGTTACAGAGTGCTAATTATTGAGAAACCGCAGTACGTGTCGACATGACAAGATAAAAATAATGGAGGTACGATGATCTGATGTCCTGGCGTGATCTGACGATTTGCAGCTCGGCCATGGCATGGAGCCATGGATGTCAGCGAAGGGATTTAGAAGAGTCCATGCATTCAGATGGGCCACTAGCTCGTTGATGCGAGATGTGTGAAAATAGCAAGACAAGCTTGCTCGTTAGTTCTTCGTTATCTGGTTTGGTGATTTGGAGGGTTTCACCTAAGTTCAGAGCCTTGTGATTCGTGTTGCACGTATGAACAAAATATTTCTGTGCCACATAGTATGTATACTAAAAACATAGTAACCACCAGGTATGCTAAGTTTCAGAGTACGTACAAAGTTCCCCACGTTAGACTAGTTTTCAATCCCTGCGATGGAAGCGGCGCAATTTGGTCACTACACTGCCGTGTCGTTGTGTGCCTGTTTTGTGTTGCCAAAGATATGATGCCTCTCTCGACCTCTTGTATATATATTTACGTGCTATATGTGGTATGCAGGGACGATAGTTGTGTCTATCGTCGATGAAACGAGTAATTAATATGCATAAATATCAACGCCCATTCATGTAATGAGCTGCATTGTTAATTTCTCATGGATTCAGCTATTTGCTCGAATTACCTATCTAAACTATTATATCAGCTTAAATTATCCCCAAAATACAAAACCAAATATTTAATATCCTAAACTTTTCAAACCGAATGAATTATCCCACTAATTGATTTTAAGTTGTATCAGTCGTATGTGTTACACATGTGATAGCGATTTGGCCATGTACTAATCTAGCTAAAAATAATTTAAAGACATTATAGGTCCCAAATGTCAGTCCTATCAACTCCTCTCCCTCCTCTTCCTCCTTTATCTCTTCTACTCATGCTCTCTTAGCCACTGCTGAGCTCTAGCTCAGCGAAGAAGCTTTTAGCCAGGTGGTTAGGGCGATCACGAATAGGGCACACGACAGGGGTAGAAACGTGGTTGAAGGGGGGCACCGAGGTCGGTAATAGGGGAAACTTCAACCCACACAGTCGTGGGTGCTTGCCTGAGTTGCCAATAGAGAAACCAAGGGGAGGCAGCATTGGAGATCTAATGGACGGGGAAGGCAGCCTAGTGACAATGATGGTACAATGATGGAGATCAGGTTCCCCTCGAGGTGCTAATAGCAAGGGCTGATGAGGAAGCAGATCGGTGTCGTGGTGAGAAGCTAGAGGTTGGAGTTGGGTGAGACATTAGAGGTGGAATCACGGTGGCGACCCAATCCCCTAGGCAGTAACAAAGAAGCCGAGAGGTCCATGAGGCAGAGCAGCAGTTGAAGGATGGTGTTTGGCGAGGATGCCATACAATGTGCGATGAGAGATGGCTTGGGCATAGATCAAGAGTGGGAGAGCATTGACCGCCACCTCCATGAACCTTCCTAGTGAGCTTGATTTTCGGCAACGAGATTGATGAGCTGCAGCCTCCATGGACCTCCACCATGGTGGCACCCCTCCCCATTCCCTCTAGCATGGCGGCGCCAACTCCTTCCCCATGGCAGAATTGGGTGCTAGGCCGACGAGGAGGCCCTCTTCCTCCTCTCACTCATCTTCGGCTCAGCATCCGCCACTGGTCATCGCCTTCACGTACCTCTCTGTGGGGAGCTTGAGATCTATCAGTTGCCTCTGCCTTCAACCGCCACTTGCATGGAGCTCTCCTCATCTCTCCTATCACCGAGCAATTGAGCATGAGAGACACAAAGAGAGGTGCGAGATGTGACATATGGGCCTATAAGTTATTTTTATTTTTTTGGTAACTGAACTATCACATGTGCACCACATAGATCTAAAACCACTCTAGAATTAGTTAGGGAGGGGGTAATTCATCCGGAATGAAAAAGATAGGGTGTAAGATGTCTGGTTTTATAGTTCTAAGTGATAATTCGGACTGGCACAATAGTTTAGGGAATAATTTAGACTTTTCCTTTGCTCTTCGACTTTATAGGGTGGGCCTTCGCATCTGTCACTATCCTAGATATGACATATCTCCTATAACTAGATTAAAATATCTTCAAAAGTACTATATACCTATATACATATGAATAAATGTATCTAAAGATAAAAAGTGTATATGACTAAGGAAGAAAACTGTAGGTGGTTAAGATAGGACAATGAAGTTCGATCCGAAGACAAATCAAACTAATTGGTCGTATTGTTTAAAGAGTTATTTGAATTCTATTTAGAAAAGAGTACATCTCATGGTATAAATTTAATAGTTTCTTAAGAGAGGAACATATCATATCCAATATCAAAACATAAGCCACATCGAGCTAAAATATAAGGAGCTGCTTTTCTACTAACAACATCTCACTTGCCGTATGCTAGTTGAATAGGCTAGATAAAGTATACTTGCCCTTGGTACTTTATGTGATTCAAATCGCTGAATAGATATAAATAGGAGTATGGCTATTATTTAAATGAAGGATCCGAATAAATCAAGTCTCTGAACAAACATATATAACACTCTTTCTATGTTCCATCTCATCTCATAGATATCTTGTCATTATCGAACCAGTCATATATTACTTGTCGACACTTAAACATATCATAAGAGGCCATCAATTATGTAGTTGCAATTGGCAGTGTATATAAACCATAAGGCTATTCCAAAGAATTTAGGAGATGACATATTTAACATTGCCTTTATCTCTTTAATTATGTGTATCAAAGCAAAATATGACTTGTTTAAAATAAATATAAAAACAAAAAAAGAAAATATCATCGGACATTTTGTTAAGGAGTCAACTGATTTAATGCAAGCTTACGGGTTAAGTGCACTATAAAATAGTTATATAAATAAAAGCAATGAACATAATTATTCAACCGATTAAAAAAAGTTGAATAAGTGGGTTAAAATTATATGTGTCCGTACGTGATAATCCGTATGTAAAATAATTGTACGTATAATCTATATAGCAGTATTTTTTATATTTGATATACCTTGATATTTTCAGCGCCTACCAAAACTAACTAGATATTTTACTATTCATTCTTTGTGTCCCTCTGTTAGGATGCAACTGCTCCTGTTTTTCTCGTAGTTTTGGATTTTTCTTATTGCTAAATGAAAAATCTTGCGAGTCCAATTTGATTGTGCAATATAGGAGACGACCCATATGGCATTTAGCACAGAGTGTGAGAGACTCTACTTAACCCAGTGGAAAGATAATTTGATGGCTAAACATAACTGTTCAAGTATCATTATTTTAGCAATATGGATTTTTTTTATTACCATCATAGTTTAAACACTTTTCTATAAAATGTATAACTGGACGTTAGAATTTATATACTTCGAACCGATCACTCCTTTTTGAATTCTTCTTCATCTAAATTACATAATCTGTAATGTGAAATCTACTATGGCTACCATATATAACTATGTGTTTATTATCACTGAGTATAGTTAATGTCATTTTTCTAGTCTCTCATTAAGCTATGTCACTTCAATTTGTAGTACTTGGATGATTAATCCATGGTTAAAAATGTCTATCTTATTTTTTATCTTTAGATCTTGATTCTATATTTGATCTAAATTTTCAAAACACATCATCTTAATTGTGTTTATACCTTTTTTTAATTGATTAACTAAAAATGCAAATTATACAAAATAATATATAAAATTATGCCGTTTAGCTTAAACAAATTCATCTTACACTTTATTTCTACTATTATTATACCATATTTCTACAGTACATGTGGGGTTTCATCTATTTATGTTAGCTGTGATCTAACTCTCTTGTTTATTATCTCGTGCTGTATTAAGCAGTACTTACTGACTCTGTTCATGATACCATCAAATTAGTCCGTCCTTGTTCTATTTGTGTAGGTCTTGTCATTGCGCTTATTCCTTGATGTTTCTGACCTTAATTTTGTCCACAGTGATCAAAGGCTGATTTTAATTATCAGACGGACGACGCCTCGTTTTTTTTTTCTTTCGTGAGCCGAGTCGAACGACGTGGTGTTTTTTTTTTCTTTTGAGTCAGTCGCTATCTTTCGCCTCCTCACGTGGACCCTTTTTTTTTTTTGCTGGTGAACGGAATGTAAACGCGGACTACGTGCGGCTGACTCGTGGATGGCGTCAACGAGCTACGGACGACGGAATTATCTTGAACAGTATTTCCCATAGTACTTCGCTACAGTATTTTGCTATAATATTCAGGTGCACCTCATGCGTCCAGTCTGAATCCTAAGATGCTAGTGTGACTGCTTAACTTGCAGTCACAGTAGCCACTGCACCTCAACCGGATTGATGATATAGATAGATGAAGTACAGCTCCTGCATGCGCCTTGGTCGGTACATCCGCTGTGTGCCAACTGCCAGTGCCCAGTTGGCAATCTTAAACCTTGCAGGACTTCATTCTGGATTCCTTCCTCAATCTCTGAAACTTTTATACTTATTACAACAGTGCGCCGTCTGCATGCGCGCGCCATCGCGAACTCCAACCTCAACTTCTTCAGGGTTTTGCAACCTTTTGCAAGCATAGAGGTTAGCAAACACAGTAATAAAAAGAAACAAGAGCAAGTGACGGATGATGCAGTGTTACCACCACCATCTAGACAAAGACAAGCGGCACTGCAGGTAGAGCGTCCTGGCGTGCTTGGCATCAGTGTAACTGCCGCGGGTGAAAGGGGAGACTCTGAAAGGAGTCAAATGCAGTGACGCTGCACATACGTGCACTAGTCATATTATGAACAACGAAGCAGGGTTATTGAATTTCTTGGTCGGATGTTTCTGGCACTGCACGTCTGCTGCCAATCTTCGGGTACTTCAGGCCCAATTGCTTTTTTTTTTTAGAGAGATATCAGCAGATTTTGCCACAGGCAGGTCTTGTTTCAGATTTACAAATTTGATAGGGGTGAAAAAAAGAGGCGTCAAGCTTCGTCATCTGTGGAGATTGAACTCTTAGGTCCTACTCATTTTAGCTGAAATGTAGGTGAAAGTTGATGGATGATCTATTTTTTTATACTAATAAATTAAATATTATAAAGTTTATAAATAGTTTTAAAAAATGTCTAAGCAACTTTTAGAAACGTGGCATAAATAATCCAATGCTATAAGCTTAAAAGAAAAAGGGACCTTAGGATATCAATCACTTGGCAAAGTGAAGATGACAAAAAGGAGATTTACTGACCTGTATGCACCTGAAGCTTGTTGTATTGAAAATTTCCTGAAATTTGACTGCCTTTTATATTAAGAAAATACTAGCAGTTATCTCTGCTTGGCAACCTGGCAGGCGGACCCAAGTAGAGAGCATCAAGCAGCGCTAAATCATCTGTACGCATAAATTGCATTTGATCGTGGTTTAATTATACAGTATATAAACTGATCGGTTCAACAGGAAACTGACCAAATTGTCTGTATTTGCAGCATTGCTATGCTAAAATGTACTCCGTTGCTATCTGTTCCCCCACGTACGTGTACAATTTGTACTCCTACGACGGTGCTGCCGTTTCGGTGTCATGCAGCAGGAGCAGCTTCCTAGCCGACTGCAGGCTTGACGCCATTCTTCTGAATGTTTCTGTCAGAAAAAATGGCAGCCGCTTTCACCAGTGCTCTTTGCCTTTGTTATTTATAGCTTTTGAGCGGTCAGACGGCAGGCCATGGGTACGATTTACAGGGAGCTTCTTATTACCGCGAAGTCAGAGCATGCAAGGGTCAAACAAGAACAGTAACACACTGTTGCTTTTATTTTTCTTTCTAAACGTATCCCTTCTGTTTCCATAAACCGGATAGAATTTACTATCCAAACTTCGATGGAAACAACACTAAGACACAATTTAGGCTCTTTTGAAATGCATGATTAAGCTCAGTCCCAACAAAATTCTTTCAAAATTCCTCTATTGCGAAGTCATTACTATTTTAACATTTACTACAAGTCATATTTATAAAATTTATTCGAATACAATGGATGATACTGGCTGTAAAATTTATTTAATTACGATGGATGGGACTAGCATCTTAAGATTTTTCATTCAACATGCATCAGCAGTATCGCATTATCCTAATGTTTTAAAATCATTTAGAAAATAAAAAATACCATAAAGACAAAACGCAGTGAATGAATAAAGAACAAAAAGATGTACCATAATATAAAATCATGGTTGAGCTACATGATAAACGGAAGAAACCTCAAATAAATAATTTATGGGTAAACTTTTATATCTAAATTATTCGTGGTTTAAAATTATAGCTATGAAATAGACAACAATGAAAAAATGTTTCCAAATCAACTCTATTAAAAAATTAAGTTTTAAAATTATTTTAATTTTGGTTGATAAGCAAACAAATAAACCATGAGAGGAGTTGAGGGGTATAACAGTAATAATATCCAAGATCTATGCCTAGTTTCATGTGGATGAAGGTATAATAGCGTGTCATCTTGGTCATATCAAATTTGCCACAAATAGAAAAAAAATTGGCATATGAAAACAATATCACCAAATCTGAAGGCATGGACCTAGTCTGTCCGGGCACAGGCCTCAAAGCCCACCAAGGTCATCCCCCTTAAATAACAAAGGTTTTTAAGAATTATAAAGGGCGTTGTTCTGGGTGATCCCATTTTTGTGCTTTGCTTCTGATTAGATTTGAGAGGAAAAATACATCTATTAACGTAATAAAATAATAGAAAACGTAGCCATCTCGTTTCCTCCTACGGTCTAAAAATTCCCACATTAATCATAAATAGAAAAAAAAGAGTCTAAGTATACATACAATATAAAATATCTAAAATTTGGAATAAAAAAGAAAAATTAAAATAAGAGTCTATATAAATGCAATTTAGAAAAAAACTGAAATTTGGATTAAAAAATAAAAAATAATTGATATCGAGATAAGAGTCTACGTAGAAATAAAATTTAGAGAAAATCTAAACTTTGGATTCAAATTAAAAAAATATTAATATTGAGAGAAGAGTCCGTGCAAGATCGAACATAAGGACCAAGTGGAATGAATGATAGGATTAAAAAAACTTTTAGTGAAATTAAAAATTATTACCTCTGGTTCGACCGTAGTACACCTTTTGGTCCGATCATCGCTTTGCTATCGGTCCAACTGCTACACTCTATCCGGTCTAATCGTCACTAATATGCTGGTTTGACCATACGTAAATAGATAAAAATGATCTCAATGAAAATCTTGAAGGTTGATGAAACATTTGAAAGTATATTAACTTTACTATATTAACATATGTCAATAAAGTACATACAAATTACTCATCTCTCAACTTTCAACTAAACTCGCAACTCAAGATTAAACCCTAATTTTTCTCTTTTTTAAAAACGATATTTTAAGACATAAACCATATATCTATTTATGCCCATAGGTGGCTATGCAAAAACTCTGAATCATATTAGGAGTAGCACTCCTAGTCACATAGAAAACTATCTTGTATAGCTATACAATCTATCTCTATACGAATTCAAACTCCATCTTTACTAACTCGGGCTCTTTTCAAATTTTACTCTAATTTTCATACACATACAATCTTTCTTGTATGCCATTTTAAATATTTATCTCCATGTGTATTGATCTCTAACATTTACTACCACGCATGATCTCTCGATCATCCGGACATCAACTTCTCCCAAGTCAACACCCAATCCATCATCGATGATACTTTCGAGGTCTAAACACCTAGCTACACATGACAAAAAACTTATCCAAACACAAAATTCTTTCCAACTTAATTCACATTAGTATACAAACAGTATATCATACATATATGAAACACATAAAAGTCTTATCCATCAAATAATCACCGAGAAACATAAAAACAGTATAAAACCGACTCCTCTTCAAGGTCTGTTAGTTAGATCATTAGGCTGGCCGGTTCGATCATACCCATGCCTATAGTCCGACTGACCTCCCTGGCCCGATCCAACCTGCATTCATACATAATCATTTTCGACTTCTACATGCACTAGCGGTCAAACCGGCCTCCAAGCCTGATCTGACTACATGTTGACAAAAGCACAACGTTCAAAATCAATTCAATCAAAATTTAAGCCAATTATTCATCACAAATTTTTAAATCAAGACAATGATTTCATAATCTTTTGCTTGTTGAACACATTGTCAAACCTTTTCCAAATGTGATTTGGTGTTTAAAAAATAAAAACCAAAAGGATTTGATAAAAACCACTCAAGACTCAAAATTGAAAAACAAAATTTCTTCCACTTTTTAAAAGAAATAAATTCTCTCAAAATTGAAAAAGAAAATTCCTCCCCCTTTTAAAAGAAAGAATTTCTCCCCTTCAACTTTTTTTTTGCATATTTTGTGTCTTGTCTCCACCTTTTGACAATGATTTTATCAATAATTATATTTTTTTCGAGAGCTTTGAAGTGTACCTATAGCAATTTAAGGACGTGGGTTGCAAGACAACAAATAATCAACTAGCTAATATGCATAAATTGAAGTATAAATATAAACCAAAAATATAACAGCTAATTTCAATTCAACATAAAAATTCATGCATTCAAACTATTTATAATACAATATATTCACTAATATATAGGTTGAAAGAAAAACCCCTGCACATAAAAAAAGTTACATTAAATATTCTTTCTCAAATTTAATTTCTCTTTTAACAAGAAACTTTCATCAACTTTAGAAATTTTGGCCATTTTTATATGTGAGCCTTTTTTTTCTTTTTGGCATTCCAAAACAAAATTCTAGGCACATCCTTATCATGAATACTCTTTTTAAGGATTTGACAACTATTGTTTTCTGACCGCAGATATGTTCTTGTTATAAATAATGTTTCTAAAGATTCAATATTCATTTTTAGTTCTCATAAAAAGTAAACACAAGTAATTTTCTTTGAGGAATAAAAATTTAAAAAGTACATATACAAGCATAAATCATCCAAACTACTACTAGTTTTAATATTACATATTTATTTAATTCATGTAAAAGAATTAAATGCCATGCATCATCTTCCTTAAAAACAATATCAAAGTTCATATAAATACTAAAATTAATACTAGCTAAACTAGTGAGCAAATAACCTCACTCATATTGCTAACAAGCATAATAATATACTAGAGGCAAAAAAAATCAAAACTCTTCATTTCTCAATTTATTATTATTATTATTTTAAAAATACATGTAAACTAAACATAAACATAAAATAAATAAAAATAAGAAAATAAAAACATGGAAATTCAATAAGCATAAAAACTCGCCCTCAAGATATGCCAAAAAGAACAATTTTCAATTCTCCCTAAAAAACGTAAAGCTAGAAGAATATAAAGATTTAGTAAAATATATTTGTAACTTCAATTCAACATCTTCCTTCTTAACATGATCCGTTAAAAAGTGAAAGTGATTATCAATATCCTTAATACAAGAGTGTTTTACAAGATTCTTAGCAATATTAATAGTTCTAGCATTATCATAATAGAGAGGAATTTTCTCAAAAGTAATACCATAATATTTCAAAATCAAAATAAGTCAGTAACAACATGTTTAGATTCAGAAATTGATTAGGTAACATTCAATTGTTTCATAGAAGACCAAGCAACCAAAGAAGTAACAAGAAATTTGTTCCTCTAGTATGTTTTTCTATCAATTCTATAACCGTCAAAATCAGCATCTAAATAACCACTTAAACATATAGATGATGATGTAGAATACCAAATTCTAAATTTAAAAGTGTGTTATAAATACCTCATAATCCATTTGACGGCTTGACGATGTTAAGCGCATGGTGAAGCTTGAAATCGAGCACACAAATACACGACAAATTGTATTATCTAGCCTTGAAGTAGTAAGATGAAGCAAAGATCCAATCATACTTCAATACTCCTTTCGATCAACAGCTTCAACATCTTCATCTGGATCCAAAACATCTGTAAACATAGACTTACAATTATTCGTCTCAGAGCATTGTAAAAGATAGTTGGTTTACTTTGTTTGATATTTAAATATATCTTATGGTGTTTTCTTGATTTGTATTCCCAAAAAACACGTCAACTCTCCTATCATACTCATCTCAAATTCTCTAAGTATAGTCTCAGAAAACTCCACAACCAAAGTGTGAGATAAACAACCAAAAATATTATCATCCACATATATCTAAACAAAAAGTTGATTATGACCATGCTTAAGAACAAAGATATATTTATCCACTTTTCCCATTCGAAAACCTTTTGCAAGCAAGAAGTTTTTAAATCTACCATACTATGCTCTAGCAGCTTGTTTCAAACCATATAAAGCTTTACATAAATTTAAAAAAAAACATGATTTGGAAACCTAGAATTTTTAAAAACAAGTGGTTGTTTAACATAAATTTCTTCTTCTATAAAATTATTTTAAAAAGTACTTTAAACATCTATTTAAGATAGTTTAATGCTTTTTGAAGCAGCAAAAGCCAATAAAAACCTAATAGCTTTAAGTCTAGCAACAGGAGCAAAAGATTCATCAAAATTCAATCCTTCTACCTAAGTAAAATCTTAAGCAACAAGTCTAACCTTGTTTCTCACAATTAAACCATTCTCATTTTGTTTATTCTTAAAAACCTATTTAGTTCTAATAATATTATGACCAAGAGGTGGTTTAACTAAAGTCTAGACTTTGTTACTCTCAAAATTTTCAAGTTCTTCCTATATGAAATTAACCCATGATTCATCAGTTAGTGCATGAGTACCAACTTTAGGTTCAAAAGAAGCAACAAAAGCTGAATTCATATAATCATGAATTACCTTCGACCTTATATTTCGCTCATAAATATTATCTATTATTTGTTTAGGAGGATATCATCGTTGAATGTGCAAAGGAACAGCATTTGAAGTTATTTCATATTCTGAATGTTGAATTGTTGAAGATCTAGAGCTTTCTGGACTGGACTAGTCTAGCCGGTTCTCCTCTTTCAGTCGGACCGGCTAGTTGCCGTTGGTCAGACCGGCATGAAGCCCGATCAGACCGGCTGCTATCTAGTCCTCTTCATCGTCATTTTCATCCATAAAAATATTTTCATCATCCTCCCCCTGAACCCTATAATTTTTGGTCTAGTACCTAAACTAGCCTCATTAAAAGCAAGTTTTGATAATTTTATTAGTCTCTAAAACAAATACACGATATCCACGAGAATGAGCTAGGTAACAAAGAAATATTCCATTGGTATAACACACTTCAAATTTATTTAGTTTTCTAGATTTAAGAATAAAACATTTACATTCAAAAACACACAAATGAGAAACTTTGGGTTAATGTCCAAATCAAAACTCATAAGTTTTTTCAAATTTATACCTCAACAAAATACAATTGGAAATATAACAAGTAGTGTTAATAGCTTTTGCCCAAAATTTTCTAGGTGTATAATATTCATCAAGTATAGTCCAAATCATTTCAACCAAAGAATATTTTTTTCTTTCAACCAAACCATTTTGTTGAGAAATGTGTGGATACAAAAATTGATATTCAAGACCTTTTTATTGTAAAATTGTTGAAAAGAAGTATTTTTAAATTCACCACTATTATCACTTCGAGTAGTTTTTAAGGAATCACGAAGTTGAACAGCCAAGCAAAGACACAAATTTTGAAAATGCTCAAAAGCCTCATCTTCATATACCATAAGAAAAATTAAAAAATATCAACAAAAATTTTCCACAATAACCAACGCATATCATTTCCTCCAACATATTGCACTCTAACTAGACCAATAATGTCTATATGTAAAAGCTATCTGAGCTGCATTTGTTATCACATCTGTTATCACATAAACAATTAGAGTATGTGAAGAAGCTATCATCGTAGCAAGACGACAAGGCGAATAAACCAAATCAAGATTATTCTTAAGTTTAAACAATCCATGAACAAGATCTAAACTACTTATTCTAGTTAAATGATCAAAATTAATATGCTCTGGCCTTCAATGGCAAAATATCAAATATTTTATAAATTTAGTAACTAGACATGTAATCTTATATGAAACATTGTTTTTAAAATCTGTCATAAAAACTTTTCCATAACAAGAAATTTCTAAAACAAAATCTTAAGAGAATCAAAAATTTTACATATAATTTTTTAAAATCTAACCTTAAAATCATCATCAATAATTTAAAAAACTAAAAGCAAAATGTATTTCAAATCTTTCATTGAAGTTATATCGTTCAAAAAAAATTATCACTTGCCTTAACAAATCTACTAGCAAGAACTATACTTGTAGAAGCATTACAAAATTGATTCTTTCCTAAATGTCGGTTTGAGGAACCAACTAACTTTCATCTCATATGCTGCAAACAACTGAAGTATATAATCCACATATTCTCCTTCTGTGTTACAGGAGCCTTATATAGAAGCATACGTCAATGACTCAGTGGAGATAAAAAAATTAGAAATTGAAACATGACTAAAAGCATACTCTTTTTTTTCTTAACCAATCTACAACTCAATTGACTACATTACTTCTCTCTAT
Organism: Oryza coarctata; assembly: GCA_030770085.1. Lineage (NCBI taxonomy): Eukaryota > Viridiplantae > Streptophyta > Magnoliopsida > Poales > Poaceae > Oryza > Oryza coarctata. The sequence goes on along the minus strand of CM061474.1, from coordinate 15,695,480 downwards.
CAGCAACTGGAACCATGTACTATGCGGCGACAGAACATGAGTCACCCAACGCAACAGGAACGGTGTACTCGACAACCCTACACTAACGAGCAAAACACTTGTAAAACCCAAAACTAAGACAGGTATGACTACAAGCAGCAGTCGACTAAACAGTGGACCAAAACTCAATAAAGCAAAACTGAACGAATATTGCAAGGAACTACGGTTTGGTGATGGAGAAAAAATGACGTGGCTGTATAGTAGACGATAGGCAGATGAAATAAAATTGTAAACCTAAAATTCTCACACGGCAACTGAGGCTCTAATAAGTCTCATGACCAGATCTTCTAGTGAGCTAATAATTCTCGCTTGAATCGAATACAATGTTTGTGAAGAGGCTACCAACCAAAACAAGTTTTAGACACCATCGTTACACCACAAATGATATCATACCAACCGTGATGCGCAATTGATAATCCTGATAATCCCAGCAGTACAAACCAGAGAACACTTTACGAACTAGATAAAATGTAATCTAAATATTACAAATAGGTAATTAAGCACAAAGAAATATTTATGATTGAAGTGGTAGATCAAATCGACCCGGCAAATCAACACATCAACTATTGAGTTCTCTAAATCTATAGTTGTTGACTAAATAACCGAGCACTAATATAAGGTGAATGGCACTTGACAAAATTTAACTAAACAAAATCCAATTATTTTAAATGGTGTACATAGCTATTTATAGAGAAAAATAGAGTTAGTGATAGCTTCTAGTTCTTAGAGGTGGAGAGAGGCACTTATGAGATGGCCTAATATGTTACAAGTCCTAAGGTCTAAGTTCGGTTTCAGTAATAGTACTATCTTGTTTTGACGATTTTTGTTGGCTCAAAATGAATTTTGATATGAGGCTGGATGCGTTTGAAGGCTAACAACATAAGCTTTCCAACAAGTTCAATATCACCCAAATCAGAGTTGGCAAGAAGGCGTTAGGTCCGTTTGAAATCAGTGTTGTCTACAAAGGCTGAACTAAACTCAGTGACGTGGTATGTTTGATATTTGTATTGACTTGGGTACAAATGTCTTCTTGTTGATCTAATCTAAGATTTCTAACTATAATCACATCATAAGGTAGCGGTCTATTGTCAAGTGGAAAAAATTTACATCGAGAAACGATCTCACATGATGATTAATCATCGTGCACGTGTTCTAGTAACTGAATTATATCATCATCAACTTAGATATAGGGCCGTAGACGGCAAGTTCCATGATGGTGTCCCTCTTGTCGACCAGAATGAGCTCCACTTCATTGCCGAAGTCGAAGGGGCTAAAGAGATGGGAGACCTTGCGGCGCACGAAAAGGCAGGTGAGGAGGACATGGCCATTTCGACAGTCCCAAGGAATGCAATGCTGTACAGGACAAAGGAGAACGTAATGTCGATGCCGGGTAGAGGAGTTGGGTGGCTTGATGGGGAAAAACTCCTTATTTAGGAGGAGAGGCATGTTGAGGGAATGGTAGCAGCCGAAGAAGGAGCCGTTGATGATGACACAGTGGAAGGTGACACACGCAATGGAGGTCCGTACGAGGTCGGCAAGCAAGGTGAGGCAAAGGAAGATCTCCTTTAGTAGCTCATCAGCGAGAAAATTACTACCTATGGTTGGCAAGGCCCAGTTGATCTAATTCTCCGATGGGGAGTGCATCTCTTCATCAGCCGCTGGTGAGGGAAGCGGCAACCTTGATGGGATCCGTAATGTGGGGTAGCGGCAAGAGTAGAGGAGACTGGACACTAGTAGCAAGTCCGTGTGGAAATAGCTAGCCCATTCAAGCCCAGTAAGACCAGTAAGAGCCCATTGCTAGTTTAGTATACGTGCCAATTTGTGGACTATATTATGGGATTTTCCGGGTAAACTGAGCGCTACAACTCGGACGTCCGATATTTCACCAAAAATACCGGATGCCCGGCCCCGCACTGCGCGCATGTGCATGTGCATGCTGCTCGCGCTGCTTCGTTCCTTGCATGGCTGCATGTGGCTGCATGCCCTGCGCTGCTGGTTGCCTGCTTTCTCTCCCATTCTCTCTCGTACCTACTTATTAAGCAAAATGTAAACAATTTTTTTTGCCCTAAAATCATAGTTATTAAACCGGACCAGTGGATGAACCGGCCGAGCACTCCGTTCATTGGTCCGGTGGTTCGACGGGCGGTCCTACCGCAGTTTGTTAAGTTATGTAAAATATATGTTTTATTTCAACAACAAACAGTCAACCACAAACAGGGTCTAGCAGAATGTAGCTTAGCGCAGCTATGACCCCTTGGACTAGGGGTCGAATCCCTTCCCACTTCCATTTCTTTGGATTTTTGGTGAGCACATGTGCAGGAATAAATTGGCTTGCCATTGGGCCGTCGTTCAGCCCAATAAAAGAGGTCCGACCAGTCCTAGTTTATTGTGTGGTTCCTAGACCGGCCTGAGTTCTATCGTATCTGATCTATTTGATTACTATTTGTCATAATTAAATTTTTTATAATAAAATCTTATATATTTATATTTTTAATATATATATATATATGTATCTCAAAAAATTAATCGTTGTTTCACTATTTATAGAAAATTATTTTATCACTTTTGCAAATGTTTTAATTCATCTTATGAAATGTTTTAGAGAAATACAACTTAAAAAATGCTGACCACAACAATCATAACCATAAGTGAAACATTAAATACCAACTAGTGATATAAAAAAACCATATAAAACATACAATATATTTGTAAGTACTTATTTTTGTTGAAATATTTTTGAATCGCACATAATACATAGGTGTCATTGTTGAAACACAAAAAAGTACCTGCTAAAACATCCAAATAATATTGTGTGCAATACTTAAAAAATCGGCTGCACAAGAAGAAATAAAGAAGTCAACGGAATATAATCATATGGGTCTTGTTAACGAATTTATGGTGTAATCGGATCCGTATTGAATAAATAGTTTACCAAGAAAAATCATTTAAAGCTAATGGCTCCTTTTTTCTTTCCTTTTCACATGGTGGAGCTGGATAATACCTGGGCTGGCAACGCACTAAAACTCATGGGCTGCCAAGGGTCCGATCCCAACGGAAGTGCGATGGGTAAAAGCCGATCTATGACCCTGTGACCCGTGCGGAGTGATTTTTGTGTGCAGCACTGCAGCTCCTTTTTTTTTTTTTTGGGGGGGGGGGGGTATGGCGTCACATTTTTCATCCAAAATTAATTTTTTTACACTGTAAATTAAATAAATTTTATTGTAATTACGTTGTAAATTCAGAATCCACACCGGAAATTTCTATACTTGCACGTTAATTTGTGTAGTACACAGTATATAAGGATTATGATTAAAATGTTGATTTACCTACTTAAACGAGTACATACAAAAGATAAAAACATACTTACATATAAAAAAGCGAGTAAAAAAATATGATGCCGTATATTTTAGCAAAAAGTGCTTTATTTTTATTATAGCTTCTATCGGTAGCGGTACGACAACTCGGGTTAACACTTGCAATTCGGTTAGGGTGTGATGTTGCTTTTTCGTTTCAAATTATTTATCATACTTGGCTTATTCTTTGGTAATCATTTTAATTTTTGACATCAATTTTTATTTATACTTTTAGATTCACCATAAAAATATATTCATAATATATAATTTATATGTTATAAAACTATATAAATTTTTAAAAATTAATGATGAAATATAAACATGTTTGATTTTTAACGAAGGGAGTAATTAAGTCTAGGCAATCTGCCTTCATGTAGTGGGCTTCTCTCTTTTGCTCTCTGCCCCTGCTTGTTTCTGCATCTTGTTTTCTGTTGGTTGGAAAAATACCAGTGTCCTTTGACTTGTCAGAGGATAAAACTATCATAGAAGTATGCAACAGTAATTACAGAGTCACAGCCAGCGTCATCCTCGAGTGCAAATCCTGAGACCAAAATCCCAACGGAACAAGGCAAATGCACTGAGAAACTAATGGAGATCTAAACAGCGAAATGAATCTTTGTAAAATAGATCTGTTCCAAACGCGGCCTAAAGTTTGCATTCCTTAAAAATATATATCTAAAGTTGCATCATAGATTTGCTGAAAAATGTACCATCGACATTAGTAATACCAAGTCATACGCTCATAGCATCGCTTAAGAGAGAAAAAGGAGGACGCACAAGATATGCCAAGTGCATGGGCGCATGGCTGCACATGTTCTGCTATTTTGCTAAGCTGAGCTACCTGACTATTAAAACTAAAAATAAATTCAGAACAGTGAAAGCTAAATGTGACATCATGCCCCCGATAAAGTACACTTTAATTCACACAGTCAATGTTCACGGCAGCACTACAAGGAAAATTAATAATTTTCCAGTGGATTAAAAAAACAGAACCCCTTTTTTCCTGTAGTTGCATAAGATTTGAAATAGCAGTTCAAGTTCAATATGACATAGAGAAGAACTGGCTGTAAGCATAGTCTCGGAGGCTGCATTTCGCGTCTCTAAAATAATGTTTCAATACACGGGTTGTGATTGTACCAGTCCACTGATCCATTATTGGCTTGGTTGCCGGCCCATAACCACATGGACGTAACAATGGCCACTATCCTATTAGTGTCTGGTACCTGGCCTATTATCATAGAAACATGGACAAAACGTTATTTACTGTATTATGAAATAATTGATATCCCTCTCTCCTAAAATAGATGAAGAAGCATACGTTGATTCTGCCCATCGTCAATGGTAGTAGCAGAGATGTCTAGCTCTAGTGCTCTATCCAGCAGCGTTATGGCGTGAGTGCATCAAGCAGCCACCGCCGCCTACCTATGTTGTTCTCAGGTCCTCATCAGTGGTCGGACGCCAATAGATCTCCGTCAAATTCTCCCGCACGTTGGTTTGAGTGGAACAGTTGACGATCGCTGGCAGATCGACACCATCTCAGTTGCATGACATGCTATCTGACGAGGCTTCGAGCACTATCTAGATGATTGAGAAACTAATACTTCATAGAATCGAGTCAAGATGAGAAGATGCGAGAGGGCGAAGATGCGAGAGGGCCTAGTCGATTCCACAGGTTGGACTCATGTGATATAAATTTTGGCATGTAGCGGGATAGTTGGAGAAATTTTTGTCATACAGCAGAAGATTTCCCTCCATGGTGTTTTCTGAAATTGAAAGGAAAAAACTGAATGTAATAAACAAAATAGTGTAAGAAAATAAATAAATTTTTGAAGAAGAATAAAAGGTAAAAAGCATAGAAAATATGATGGAGCAGTACAATATTCCACTTAAATTATTATGCAAATTAGAGTTGTTTTAACTTAACAATATTAACTTTTTAATAGTCTTAAAGCGCAAATCGAGTTAAAATAAATAAAAAATAAAAAATACGATAACAAGAGATAAATTGGTGTATATGTCCTCTAATATAAGGCTTTACTGAAAGTTATAAGGCTGCCCTCGCTACAAGTGGGACATTGATCCCACTAATAGTTCTCTAGAGGAATCATACTCAAAGATGAAGAAAATGTGTTAGACAAATATAAGTAGATGAGTTCCTTGCTGATGATGTGGATGTTAGGGCTAAAGAAACATCACAAGTTACGCCAAGCTCGTCACCAACACTAAAAAGTGATTTTGCGATTATGTTTATATCTATATTTTTACTTACAGCATTTCAATTTTATTGTAATTGTGTGAACTCATGCATTTCTACTTATTAAATAAAGTACTAATCATATTTACTTCCAAAGCAACATTTATTGGTTAGCTGGGGTTATGACCCTTGACCCAAATCATCGACCTGAATGACTAGGGATCGTGACCCTCGACCCACACCTTCGAATTGGGGTCATTGTCCCATCCTCAACAGGATGGTGATCCATCGGTGTGAATTGCCATCCTGAGGAGGTATACTCTCATCGCAATTATAGAAAATGTACAGTGACTATAAATCCTCCCGTATATACGAGGGGGTCGGGTCTATATATATATAGCCCAGGCCAGTGGTCTGTCTAACACCCCCGCAGTCGCAGCGGAAGGGAAACGGACACAGAGACTGGACCGAAAACTAGTGAACAAAGGCGTGGGCAGGCCTTTGGTCATTATATCGGCAAACTGATGTGCCGATAGTACATGGAGCACCCGAACCTATCCTAATACAACCTTGTCACGGATAAAATGAATATCGATCTCGATGTGCTTGGTGTGTCGGTGATGGACCGGGTTAGCGGTCATGTAGACGGCACTAACATTGTCACAGTAGACGACGGTCGCGGTGGAGAGGGGTGCACGGAGCTCCTGGAGAAGCTGGCGAAGCCAGCAGCACTCGGCGACGACGTAGGCGACGGCGCGGTACTCGGCTTCAGCGCTGGAGCGGGACACTGTAGTCTGGTGTTTTGAGGACCAGGATACGAGAGTGTCACCGAGGTAAACGCAGTAGCCGGACGTAGAGCGTCGAGAGTTGGGGCAGCCTGTCCAGTCCGCGTCGGAGTACGCGGTGAGGGAGTCGATGGGGCTGGAGCTTAGATGCAGCCTGCTGGAGAGGGTGCCCTTCACGTAGCGTAGGATGCGCTTGAGCAGCGCGAGGTGAGGTTCGCGCGGAGTGTGCATAAAGAGGCACACTTACTGGACAGCGTACGTGAGGTCGGGTCGGGTGAGTGTGAGGTATTGGAGAGCCCCGGTAAGACTCCGATAGTAAGAGAGATCGGCAACGAGGACGCCATCGGCGGCGGAGAGTTTGGCTCGAGTGTCGACTGGGGTGGCCGTCGGGTGACAGTCGGCCATGCCCGCACGCTGAAGGAGGTCGATGGCGTACTGGCGTTGGGAAAGGAAGAGCCCGTGGATGGAACGGGTTACGGAGATGCCAAGGAAATGGTGGAGAGGACCAAGATCGGTCATGGCGAACTCAGAGTGGAGTCGGACCATGATCTGGTTGAGGAGAGATGTTGAAGACGTTATGAGGACAATGTCATCGACATAGAGAAGTAGATAGACAGTGGCGGAGCCGACATGGAAAGTGAACAGGGAACTATCGGACGCAGAGGCCACGAAGCCGATGTGCCGAAGATAGGCAGCAAAGCGCTGGTACCAGGCACGAGGGGCTTGTTTGAGGCCGTAGAGAGAGCGTTGAAAGAGACAGACGTCGATGGGCCGAGAAGGGTCGATGAAGCATGGGGGTTGCTGGCAGTAGACTGTTTCCGTCAGGTGGCCGTGAAGAAAGGCGTTCTTCACGTCTAGTTGATGGATCGGCTAGGAGCGAGAGGCAGCCAAGGTGAGGACGACTCGGATGGTGGCGGGTTTGACAACGGGACTGAAGGTCTCGTCGTAATCGACACCGGGTCGTTGGGAGAAACCCTGGACTACCCAGCAAGCCTTGTGATGGGCAAGGGAGCCATCGCGTGGAATTTGTGTTTGAAAATCCACTTGCCGGTCACAATGTTGACGTCGGGAGGTCAGGGAATGAGGCGCCAGGTCTCGTTGTCCATTAGGGCCTTGTACTCGTCGGCCATGGCCGCGCGACACTGAGGGTCGGTCAAGGCTGAGCGAGAAGTCGATAGGATGGGCGAGATAGAGCTGTGGACGACGGAGAGACCGTAGCGCAGATTGGGTCGGAGAGACCCGGTCTAGGAGCGGGTGACAATGTGAGAGGTGGAGGGAACTGGAGCCGATGGGGGTGCGGGAGTAATGGGAATAACTGGTCGGGTGGTGGCGTCATCGGCTCCGAGTCGGCGACTGTAGACAAGAGAAAAGGAGGGATTAGATCAGCCTGAGCCGATGAGGTCGGGCGGGCCGAGTATTCCGATCGGTCCGATAGAGGTGGATCAGCCGATAGGGTGAGGGGAGCCGATGGAAAGTGAGGAGCCGATGGGGGTCCGATGGTGGGGACATCGGACCGAGTAGTGGTGGGAGATGTGACGGGTAAATCCTCAACAGCAGCCGATGAGAGGGCCGATGGAGAGGGCAATGGAGAAGACCTGGTCGGCACGGTGTTGGTGAGGAGGAAGTCGAGATCACTAGAGGAGGATCTCGGATGAAGGAGACCGAAGGGAAAACATATCTTGTCAAAAATGACGTGACGAGAGACGAGGACCCGTCGGGTGGAAAGGTCGAGGCATCGGTATCCCTTTTGAGAGGTGGAATAACCGAGGAGAATACAGGCGGTGGAGCGGGGAGCGAGTTTGTGAGAAGCTGTGGCGGTGAGATTTGGGTAGCAGAGGCACTCGAAAACGCGAAGGTGGGAGTAGTCGGGCATCGTGCGGTAGAAAAGGGCATAGGGAATGTTGTTATGAATGGAGGAGCATGGCCGCCGATTGAGAAGATACGTCGCAGTAGCCAAAGCTTTGACCCAATAAGTGGCGGGTAGGTGGGCGTGAAGTAGCATGGTGCGACTGATGTTGTTGAGGGTGCGAAGGAGGCGCTCGACTTTGCCGTTCTGAGGAGAGGTGTAGGGGCAGGAGAGCCAGAGATGGATACCCTGCGAGGTAAGGAGGTTTGTAACAGTATGGTTGATGAATTCCGTACCGTTATCGGCTTGTAAAGCCTTGATGAGGAGGTTAAACTGAGTGGATACGTACGTAACGAAGTGAGTGAGGTGAGAGGCGACCTCGGATTTGTGGATAAGCAGGAAGGTCCAGCAATAGTGTGTGTAATTGTCAAGTATAGCGAGATAATACTGATTACCGGAGACACTTTTAACTGGGGACATCCATACATCACAATGTATAAGTTCAAATGGACGCGAGGTACAGGAGAGAGAACTAAAAAAGTGCAGACGCACATGTTTGCCAAGTTAACATGAGTGGCAAACTGTGGAGCTGCTGTGAGTACATCGGATGGAGGTGCTGCGACGGAGGGTGACGACAGCGTCGGGGCCGGGGTGGCCGAGACAAAGGTGCCAAAGGTTGGTGGAGAAGGTGACGCTGGCGTGTGGGGTGGACGGCGCAGCGGGAATGGTGTAGAGGTCGCCGCCACTATTGCAGCGAAAGATCTATCGCCGGGTTGGGATATCCTTCACAGAGAAACCAGACGCGTCAAATTCAATGGAGCAGTGGTTATCTCGTGTGAATTGACAGACAGATATAAGATTATGAATGAGAGAAGGGACAATAAGAACATTGCGTAGGGGGAGGTTAGTGGTGGATGTAGACAGAGAGGAGTCACCGCTGCATTGGACAGGAAGAGAGTGACCATTGCCGATAGTGACAAAAGGGAAGGAAGAGAGGTGACAGGAGTGAAGTATACCGGCCGATGACGCCATGTGTAAAGACGCCCCGGAATCCAGCACCCAAGGGTGGTGTGGTTGGAGCGTCATCTGGTTGAGAGCAGCGACGAGGCCAGCCTAGTTCCAGGAGGGAACCGACTGGGTGGTTGGGGTTGATAGCATCGGCTGAGGCGGCAGAATGGGAGCCGATGCCAGGTGAGCCTGGAGATGGGCGCCGAGAACTCCGGGTTGCTAGCCGATGGGGCTGCGTGGCTGGGGCTGGGGCGCCCAGGGGTTGTAGCAGAGCCACGGACCTGTGGGATCGGCAGGGTGGGTAGGGACCGAGGTAGGTCGTGGTGGCGTCGGACCCTGCCAGATTCTGCCTTTGCCTTTGCCCTTGCCTTTCCCGGTGTGGGCTGTGTTGCTGTGGCCGGAGCCATGGCCACCAAGACCGCGGGAGGAAGGGGCAGCGCAAGAAGCTCGGCAGCCATTATCGGATACGGCAAGAAGAGCGGTGTGGGCCACTGTCTTCTCATCATTGGACAGACGGAGTTCTTTAAGAACTAGCATGTCATGAGCCCGGACGAACAATGGAAGAGGTGTGGCATTGGCGATGTCATCGGCGGTGTTGGAGAAGCGGGGATTGAGGCCTCGCAGAAGGGCGAGGACGAGTTGAGAGTCGGCCACAGGGTGGCCGACGTCCCGAAGAGCAGCAGCCTTGACTTTGAGGCGCTGACAGTACGAGGAGACAGAGGAGTCGCCTTGTACCATGGAGTGGAACTCGTTGAGGAGGAAGATGGCGCGAGGCTGTTTGTTGGCTAGGAAGATCCGCTCGATGGCCACCCAGAGGTCCCGGGCGGTGGGGTCGGTATCGTCCATGGCGAGGTCGAGGACAGAGTCGTCGACCGAGCCGAGCAGCCAGCTGCGCACGCAGCACTCGGCGATGTCCCACTGAGGATCATCGGGGTGAGGTGGAGTGGAGCCATCAATATGGGACCGGAGGCCGAATTTTTCACAGAGAGATTTAAAGAAGAAACCCACTTGGAATAATTGACGTTAAGGTCAAGTGAGATAGGAATGTGAGATTTCACGTTCACAGCAGCGTAGGGAGGGGAGAAGATCGGCGAGGTGGTGCCCGAGGTGTGGTCTGTGGCACCGAGGGCCGGAGCAGATTCGGCGACTGCGAGAGTGCCGAAGCTGTGGGCGGACTCGGAGGCCATGACGGGAGAAGGGGAGCAAAGAGCCGATGGGAGAGAGAAGCAGATGGGAGGGGGAAGCCGATGAGAGGACAGATCGGTCGATCAAGGACGTGAGAAGCCGATGGGAAGTGGGCAGCGGAGTAGGTGAGGAGTAGCCAGCCGATGAGAAGTGGTTGGCCGATGGGGAGTAGGCAGCGGAGTAGGTGAGGAGTGACCAGCCGATGAGGAGTGGTTGGCCGATGAGGAGTGGTTGGCCGATGGGGAGTAGGCAGCGGAGTAAGTGGGGAGTGGCTAGCCGATGAGGAGTGGTTGGCCGATGGGGAGTAGGCAGCGGAGTAGGTGAGGACAGAGTGAGTGGGTCAGAGAGTGGTTGGGTCACGGACGTGCGAGGATTCACGTCCGTGAAGAGAAGATTCACGTCCGTGGACTCGTGGAGGCCAAGGAGTGGGGCGGACGCGAAAAAGACAGGGAGTGGCCGGATGCGAAGAGAAAATGTTCGCGTCCGGGAGGCAGGGATTCGTGTCCGTGGACACGTGGACACGTTGGACTGGCTCGGACGTGAGGGGAGAAGGTTCGCGTCCGAGAGCCGTTGAGCGTGTCGGAAAGGGCAAGAACCAAGGGAGGTTTTCAGCCGATGGAGACGACGAGCGCGGAGGTGCGCCGGCGTCAGAGAAGGAGAGATGCACGAAACAAGAGGAAGAGCGGAGACGGGTGCGAGGAGGGACGAGGAGGCGGAGCGAGACCGTCGCCTGGTCGCGCGGAGGTGGGGCGGAGAAAAGATGACTGCGGGAGAGACGGGGAAAAGAAGAAATGGAGACGAGAGAGCGAGGGGAATACCGGGAAGAGAGTCGGCGACGGGAAGAAGACGTCGACGATGAGGAGAAAAGAGTCGGCTCGCCGGAGGGAGAAGCTAGCGCGCCGGGATACCTAGACTCGCTCTGATACCATGTAGAAAATGTACAGTAACTATAAATCCCTCCGTATATACGAGGGGATCGGGTCTATATATATACAACCCAGACCAGTGGTCTGTCTAACAGCAACACACTTTTTCCAAGTGGCGTTTCTCATCCCTCGATCCCGTTCCTCGACCAATCGACCCATAATTCTGGTGACTATGGTTGTAAGCTTGTAAAAGATTCCATCAACTTTCCTCAGAATTTTATCAGATTCTATTGGACAAACCCACAAGGCTTCATAAGCAACAAGTCTATGATAGCATACATAGGAAAGAGCCTCAGTGACTTGCAACCAAACACTAGTTCAAGAATACAATGTAAGGGGCTAAAAGTGGAACAAGACTAGAGAAACAAACTACATAACAGCTGAACAAACTACATAGATGCCACCAGTGTTAGTCGTAGCTTGACGTCCTCCACGACATTCTTAAGCTATCAGACCAATGTAGATAACCGATGCTGCTCTGCCCCCTTTCGATGTCCTTATGACTGTGCCAAACAAGCCTGCACACAGAAGATGTAGTATTACAATCGTCAAGAGAAATTCTATCAAAGAACGAAAACTATGTTTTTACCACAGATCTAAAGGTAAGTACAATGTTCCCATTCCTGGTCTACCTTGTCAATTTTTTCTTCCTTGACCTACGGTTGTGTATGACAAGAAGCGCTGAATAACAAATGCTAAAGCCAGTTATATTGGTGCCAGTATAGCTGAACCAACCATTGCTTTATAAACATGAGGCAATGGGCAATAACTAAATTATATTCATATGATATATCAGAGTCAGATCTTCTTTATACATAATTGCCATGTAGGCCGGTTAACTCATTTTGTCAGTGTTGTTCCAAACCAAAAATCATTTTGTGAAGAATTAATATGACAGCTGATTTGTAGAGCAACATTCCATAATCCGTAGCCTGACTAGCTTTCCAAACAGCACAAAATAAATTGGATGCAGCCACAAGTGTACCAAATCGCCAAGGAGCAGAATGGATACAGCGTGGCAATTGTGGATAACTGAACATGAACAAATGTAGTATTACCAAAATAGAATCCACATCACAAGAGTTGATCCCCAAGTCTAGCAAAACACAATTAGCAATGCTACAGTAATAAGCTTACTATATTCAGACTTGACGGTGACAAGAATGGTGGGAAACCGGTAGATATGTTTGCACAGCCAATTGGTCTTTTTGCCACACAAACCTTCTGGAGCAGTAATGTATCGGGCTCCAATGAGAAACATAATATATATGGCTTGTCCTCCTCCGAAGAGCATCCTAATCAGTTAGTCGCCACCCTTGCAAGAGTAAGAATCCCTGAGCGGCATCTGTAATGCTGATGTGATATTCCAAGGGCAAGGGCAATGGGATTGTCATGTCCAAGATCATCAGTGGCCTATTGGCATCATCAGCTTTGATTCTCCTAGTTGTATAACACAGGTGAGTTCTAACACTTAAGTCTCTCTTGAGAGAGAAAACTCCAACCATGTCTTCCTGTGCCTCCAGAATGGCAAACCTATCTTGCCTCCCTGGGAGATCCAGAGTGAAGAACACCATCTTTGAATGTGTCAACACGAGCAACTTAGCCCATCTGACTCAGTATCCAGTAGAAGTAGCCATGCTAAGGGCCGGGGCAGCCAGATACGTGCCTTAGCCAGTGCCGAGGAGATTGAAGAGAATCTGAAGCTACGCCATTCTTCGGTGCGTAAAGAGAAAACGAAGACGACCACCTTGCTTTCGTAGTGTGCCATCACCACTACTCTGAATGACGTGTCCGCCATCTCCTCATCGGCGACGGGAGCGAGGAGGGTCTCGAAATCGAAGAGGCGCACTGGAGTTGATTAGGCCGTCGGGAATTGAGGGAGGATGACGTAACACCTGGATATAGGGTCGCAGACGGTAAGATCCGTCCTGACGTTCCCGCCGTCGAGTGGAATGAGTTCATCTTTGTCGGCATCGTTGTGGGAGTAGACCCTGCGCAAGGATAGGTGGACGAGGAGGACGTGGCCGTCCTGCTGGGGCGGAGGTGTGGGCGGCTCGGTATATAAAATTAAAATATTAAATTAGGGGAAAATATAATATAGGGAAATACAATTAGGAAAAACATTAAATTCTAATTAAAAAATTAAAAATATATAATATTATGATAAGATTCTAAGTAGAAATACAATTTAGGGGTATTCTAAAATTTAGATTAATTGTTTTAAAAAATAAGTAATACTGAGATAAGAGTCATTTAGAAATATCTAAAATTTGGATTAAAAATAAATAATATTAAGATAATTAGAAATATCTAAAATTCAATTTTAAAAATAAATATTATACTCAAAAGAGTTCATAAAAGAGTATAATGTAGAAATATTTTAAATTTGAATTAAAAATAAATAATATTAAGATAAAGGGTCCATGAAAAATTAAAATTTAGAAATATGTTAAAGTAAATATTATTGATGAAAGATTTCATGTAGGAATAAAAAATTAAAAATATTTTAAATTTGAATAAAAATACATCATATTAAGAATAAATGTGCATCCCTTTGCTTATATTAATTAGAGGTCCTTTTAGATGCCCCGTATTAATCCTGCTAGCAATTCTCACGTTGATTGAAAATTCTTAGAATTCACGTGTTAATTGAAGAAAAAAATAGTTTGATTGTCCAATCTTCAGTAGGATAATCAAACATATACTAACCTCAGAGTTCCTTTAGTAACCTTGAGTAACAACAACAAAATAAAATATAAAAAATCAATAATAAAGAAATGTTGATAACAATGTATATTTTTTATTTGAAACGGACTATAAATTATTAAAAATATACGATACACTATTTTTATTAGGTAGAAAAATATTATTAGATATAATAAGAAGATGTTAGTAATAGTCTGGAGAAAAGAAGAGAAATAAAGTTTATATATCTTTTAATTTAGAATACAAACATTTACTTTCTTAATATAAGAATTACTATATTAATCAAAATATCGGATATTGATTAGTTTGGAGAGTTTAAATGATGTTATTATTTCAATATTTTTTACAATAAAAAATATAAAAATATATATGCTATTATGTGATAAAAATTATAACTATGCAATCTGTATGGGACACCATGCTAGTTTGCAGAATAAAAAAAAGCTACCCTTACCATCAGAACGTTAGTATACAAGCCATGTCATCCGTAGAGAAAAAGAAAAAAAGAAAAAAAAGATGCACAAGAGATGCTAAGTGCATGTAGATTAAAGCTGCACATGTTCGGCTATTTTGCTTAGCTAAGCTACCTGAATATTGAAACTACAAAGAAAATTCAGAATAGTTAAAGCTAAATGCGACCACAAGCCCCAGATAAAGTACTCATTAATTCACACTGTAAACGTTCACCGGCAACAATACGAGGAAATTAAGAATTTTCCAGCGGTTTAACAAACCCAACATAACCCGAATTTATCCCTGCAATTGCATAGGGTTAGAAACAGCGGTTCTAGTTCAAGATGACGTAGAGAAAAACTGATTGTAAACTGCACTAATAGATTCCATAAACTTTCTTCGGAATTTTACCAGATTCTATTGGACAAACCTCCAAAGCCCCACTAGCCACGAGTCTACCATAATAGCTTACATCAGAAAGAGCCTCCTGACTTGCAACCAAATAGCGAAGAATGCATCATCATAAGGGCGAAAACTTAAAAGTGGAACAAGACTACAGAAACAAACTACATAGATGCCACCACTATCAGTTGCTTGTAGTTTGATGTATTCAACGACATTCCTGAGCAATGAGACTATGAGAGCCATCTTGATAACTAATGCTGCTCTGTCCCCTCTCGATGTCCTTATCATCATGCCAAAAAGCCTGCATACAGAACATGTAGGACTACAATTGCCAAGAGATTCTATCAAAGCAAGAAATGCTAGGATTATGTTTTTATCATGCCGGAGGATAAGGTCATTATGGTCTATAAATGATAGCCACGGAGTACATAAAAGACCAGATACAGAATGTTAGCTATGGAGTACATAAAAGACCAGATACATAATGGCCAGATCATTTGAAAAACAATCACTCAGAATTTATGTTCCTCAACATAGAATCCACAGTTATAAGGATGGCGGAAAACCGGTATATACCTTTCCAGAGAAAATTGGACTTTCCAACCCGCAAATCCTCTTGAGCAGCAATGTTTTGCGCTCTAGTGAGAAACATAATGTATCTGACCTGCCCACCTTCAAAGAGCATAACCAGTCTAGTAGCCTCCCTTGCAAGAGCAAGTATGCGTGAGCCGCATCTATGATGTCAAAGAGATACTCTGAGGGCAAGGGCGAGGGGATTGTCTTGTCCAAGTTTGATGGTGACCCGTTGGCAGAATCAGCTTTGACTCGCCTAATTGTATAACAGAGCTGAGTTCTTGTAGTGAAGCCTAAGTCTGCCCTGAGAGAGAAAACTCCAATCATATCTTCCTCTGCTTCCAGAATGGCAATGTTTGACCTGTGCATCCCTCTGGAGGTCAACAGTGAAGAACACCATCTTACATGTGTCAAGCACGAGCAACTTGTCCATCTCATTCAGCACCCAGTACAAGCAGCCATGTGAATAATAGTGCGAGGCAAGAAGAAATCTGCCTGATCCGGCACCGACGATCTCTCATCTACAACCAAGACGCTTCAACTGTCGAATTTAAAGCTACGCCATTCTTCGGTGCGCGAAGAGAAGATGAAAACAACCACCTTGCTTTTGTAGTGCGTCGTGGCCACCACTCTGAATGACTTTCTGCGATCTCCTCCTCGGTGGCGGGAGAGAGGAAGGTGTTGAAATTGAAGAGGCACTCTTGCTCACCGAAGGTGATTAGGTCGTCGGGGATTTTGAGGAGAATGACGTAATGCCTCGATATAAGGTCGTAGAAGGCGAGGTCCATGATGTCATCCCACTTCTCGAGTGGAAAAAGCACCCCTTTGTCGTCTTCGTGGACCGTAATCCTGGCCATGTGGAGGCCGGCGATGAGGACGTGGCCGTCCCGCCAGTCCCAAGGCCTCCAGCCCCATCAGTGGTCGGGGGATCGGAGGAACGAGAACTTGAAGTCGGCGGCCTAAGCGAGGGCTTGGACGGCGGGGGCGGAGGGGTGGGGTGGCTCTGTGGGGTAGAAGTTGTCGTAGAGTAGTCCCAGCAGGGGAGGCGGGTGGAGGAAGTGGAATCGGTGGAGGAAGGAGGGGCTGGTGACGACACGGCGGAAGTAGACGCAGGCGATAGAGGCCCGTGCAAGGTCAGCAGGCGAGGCGAGGCGGAGGAAGATCTCCTCCACGAGCTCGTCGGCGTGTAAAATTTTCTCCTTACTCAAGAATAATAAGCTTTAATTGGTGATCCAGCCAACTTAAGATTCTTCTAACCCTTCTCACAACAAAAAAAACTTAAACTACTCAAGAGCTTTACTTAAATCATTATAAAAGCTTAAAAACACGGTGGAACATATGTGTAGAACGCTAAGAAAAACTAAAGGATAGGAAAACAAAATTGAAAACGCCTCTGTAGCTATGGAAGGGAAATGAGATATTTATACTCACTCTCCTCTCCTATATCACTTAGTCATTATTCACATATTTAAACACTCAAAAGTTTTGATCCTTGTCTTGAAATAAGTTTTGATCCTTGTACTAAAATATCTGACCAATACTTAGCCGCTGATAGATAGCAGTTGACCAAAACCTTTGATCCCTCAAGACTGAAACCTCTAACCTATAAATACAAGCAAACTTATAGCGGTATAAGTGTTGTGTAAATATGTCTTTAAACTAAGAAATATATCTTTGAGTGTGAGAGTAAACATGGAGCACTGTTTGCAATGTGGCTTTCCTATACTAAAAAAATTAAAAAAAATTAAAAAAAATTTGAGTCTTCTCGTCATAACTCAATCATAAATTTATAAGGGTCATCATGCTTATACTTAGTTTTTATAGACTAATCTCTACATGTATCTTAATAAATATATTATTCTCTTAATCATTTTCTCATTCATCATCTAAAATTGAGTTAGAAGGATAGATGCATTTTCAATCTCTTTATTTTTTTATTGATGATAACATAGTTAAAGCTTATAATAAAATAAATATGAATTAAATTTTGAATAAGAAGAGCTAAGTTAAGCTCCCCTGAATGTATATATAGGGTGATATGAGTAAAATATATAAGAGAGAATTTATAGAAAGCTCAATTAAGTACTTTTTATCCATTGGGTGCAAAATAGAGATATAAAAATAATGCATATGCCATGGTAAGCACATATAAAGAGAAAAGAGCATCACACCACATAAGCAATCAATGATATAAGGACCGAAACTAAGCTGAAAAAGAAATAATAGTTATTACATCCTAGCTCACATAGATTAACCACTTGTCCACAGAAGATTACAAAAGTTCTTCAGATAGAAATGATAGAATGGTGGTTTGGCCAGAACTTCCGACCAAAACAGACCAACAAAGATGAAATTGAAATTGACCCCTCTTACTCTGCATTTGTCTCTGACTTTGGCATAAAGGCAACAAAAAAGGTGGCAAAGCAGGGGAAGAAAGGAATCACTCGCCATCTGAAGAGACCACCTCCGTGTCTCTCAAGTGCATACTCGTATTATGACCATCATCGGAACGTGTCTTCTCGGTATATCCACTAGCAATATCATCATCATCATCTCCCTGTTATGTAGCTGCACTCTCAAATGCTCCCTCATTAGCAATCTTGAATTCCTCATCAATCTTCTTGCCTAAAGCTATATATCGAGTTACTCCTGACGCTTCCTCAAAGGCCTAAAAAGATCCAACACCTGCAACCAAGTTCTGAGCAGCCTCATAAAGAGCAAAGAGATCCTCAAGCTCACATCCCTTAGAATCATTGGAGACCTTCTTCCATGTATCCCTCATCAACTATTTCTGTCTCTTCTCTATCTTGCTGATCTTGGCATCAATTTTCTTGCGGCAATTGAAGATAGCTTTGAGACCTCTAATGATTAAAGAAGAGGCACTAGAACTAGGAGGTTGATGAGAAATTGAGCTGGTGCCAGCATTAGGATCAAAAGAAAGAGTGGGAGGTGCTTTGGGGCGAAAGGACTAGTGAACTACTGTTAACAGCAAAAATTATCACATCATATCGGCATGGCAGATTTAGTGGGCTTGACGAAAGCCGATGATGCTTGACAAAGGCCGATGGTGATGGATCGGGTGGAGCCGATGATTGATGAGTCGGCTGATGGATCGACTAGCATGTTTGAGTTTGGATCCGGGTGAATTGATTGGCTCGTGAATGATTGAGCCCAGGGCAGTTCATGGAAGGCAAAGATAGTTATCTTTAGGTATATCTATTATAATTTGGTAAGATTGTATGGTAATTAAGAAGGTTTGTTAGTTTCTATTTGATCCGTAGGTGTTTGTTTTGTAGTTGCCATGGATGTTGTAGCCCCAAAGTATAAGTATAAACCCTGCGTTACTGTAAAGAAATTAGACACAATTCAATACAACAATATTCTCGGCGCATCACAAATCCTAGTTCTCTAGGTTTTTCAGTGGGTTCTAGCTCTCAACGCGGGGTTACATCGTTTTGATCTCCAACGAATGGGTAAGTTCCGCCACCTAGCAATTGTATTAGCTAGACTAATCTTCTCTAAGGTTGTATCATTTCGATCTACTATATTGCTCTAGTTCAATCGATACAGTTGCTGGTTTATCTTGATATATCGGTTTTGTCTAAGAGTATAATGTTTCGATTACTTAGATTGAACTAGTGTATCCATCATACTTGTGTAGGATATATCAGCTAAGTAGGCTTTTCTTATTATCTTTAATCTAATATTGTCTTGGTTAAGTCTAATCTACTAAGTTGTTACTAATAATTTAAGTCTTACTAAGTCGGTAGGTTTTATTCAATATTTTATTAGAGTTCTAGCTGGTGAGGTATTTTTATAATTAAGATTCAAGTTTAATATTTATTGATCCTCTAGCCAATATATTTGTCTTTATCATAAGTTATTTTTACACATATCGGACCACCAGCCTATATTTATCTTCTATTTCAACGATTAATATACTATTGATCAATCTAGTTTTACTAAATTCAATGTTATACTCTTGGTTTAGTCTGACCTACCAAGGTTGTTTTTAATAAGTCTAGCATCGTGATTTAGTAGGCTTTATTCCTTCTATCGACTAAACTAGCCGATGAGCTTATTTACTTATATTATTTTATATGTATTTCTATACATGTATCGGTCTTATTGCTAGTGCGCAAGTGCTATCATTCCCATCGGCCATTGGCTGATGGAAGGAGCTCGTATCGGCCATTAGGCTAATTGGCTAAAAGTTCTATGTTTTGTTCATGTTTCTTATCAATTGCAGGATAAAATTGATTGGCACGTCTTTGACGAACCAGGCTAGGACCTACACTGGAGTTAAGCAGATCTCTCAGGCCTCCGTGTGAGATGCAAGGGTCTTGACGATTTTTGCGTCAACAACTATCTCCTTGTAGAATGAGATGCTAGTCACTGCCTCAATGACCCTTATGAGATAGGGGTATAGCCACATCCCCTTTTGGGATTAGTGGAGATGTTCAATATCTCGAACCAGATAAACTTTGCAATACTGATGGAAAGCTTGTTGGATTTGAAGCAAGAAAGAAGATGGTAGAGCCTGACAGGAAGGACAATAGCATCACCAGCTTTGGGTCTTAGAGTAATCTTCAACACATTCAGGAGAATCTTATAAGCAGGCAATATACTCTTGGTAGTTCCCATGCAATTCCTAGGAGCATATCTAGTGTACATAAATACAGTGCGGTTAATGGACAGAAGCTTCTCATTGTGAAAGCTGACCCTATTGAGATCATTTGGGTCAAGGTGCATAATCTGAATAAACTAAACTATGATCACTGAGTATTGTTTTTTTTTGAGTCAGCCACCTTATCTGTAGCTCCATATGGTCACTCTCCTCAAAGATCAATGTGGCGTAGAACGAGAGAATCAACTCCTCACATCAATCATGCTTGAAACCCATAATGCCTCCAAGTTTTTGTCTGAGTACAACTTTAGCACATTCTTAAAGATAATAAACCTCTAATAACTAATATAGTGCTAGTCTATCCACTTTATTTTAATCATTGGCTTGGGTCTAGCTATACATCTATGTTGTACCAGTCCAACGAAGACGACGAGTAGTAGGAGGAGGGGATGGACATCATCCTCACTTTTAGTTGACTGCACATCATACCTTACCTTCTGTCTATTCTCATGTACCATGGTGAGCTGTAGAATAGGAATCAAGGAGTAGAATAGAGGACAAAGGAACAAAAGTAGAGTCAAGGAAGTATGACTAGCTGAGGATGGTCTAAACTTATGGTCAAGAACACTAGAACTCCAATTGACTGCAAGGAAACTAGGGTAATACAAAACTAGCTAATGTAAGTAATAATACTCTATATATCGAAGTTCTCTAAGTTTTAAGGTTGAGTTCTATCCAAGAGAAATCTACTCTAGGTCTATAGATTAATAGATTGGGCAAGAAAAGAGATGAAACCCTAGAGAGGATATAGAATTAATACCTTGAGAAGAAAAATTGAGGAATAGATGAATTATTGATGCTTCCAATCACCAATGTGACAAGAAACACGAAGACTTGAAGGATTTCATCGATGAAGAACCAAAATTGCCAGTGGGGAGAAGAGGAGAAGTGGAAGAGAGGTTATAAGAGGAAAGGAGAGAGAGAAACTAACTCTAAATCCCTCGGGGGACTTAAAACCCCTACCAATCGAAACTTCTAACCAAAATGATAGGAACCTCCAACAGCTCAAGGGAAAGATCAAGGTGAAGACTGAGAGGCTAAGAACTTCTGATAGGACATAGGAAGCTAAAAAATCAAAGATTTTTTTAAGAGCAAGGTAGAAATGGACAAGCTATAAAAGTTCTACATGTGGTCAGTAGACAAACAACAATACATAACAATGGTCATCATGCAAAAAATTTAAGAACAAAATTTTTGCAATAAAACCACACAAGATTTTTACAAAGGTATTTGACAAAGAGTTTTTCTAGTAACTAATGAGAATGCTTGAGCCTCATTCCTAGTGTTAAGGCAATTTTCTATCCAAGAAAAGATATAAAAAATACAGAGGCTAACATTTATGTACATTTTGTGACGTATACTTAACTATTGATTAGTCAAGCACTTTGTCAATGAATGTTTCGAGAATCTAAGATATTGAGCTCACTTTTTAGCTCACAAAATATTTTCTCATCCAATGTCTTGGTAAACATATTGGCTAATTGGTGCTCGGTTCTCATATGGGTAAGGGCAATGTCTCCTTTGGTTCATGATATCTCAAGAAGTGGTATCTAATATCAATATGTTTGGTCCTTAAGTGTTGGCCAGATTATTGGATATTTTGATGGTACTCTCATTATCATATAGAAGTGGGACCTTGATCATGTTATAGCCAAAGTCTTGAATAGTTTGCTTCATCCAAACGAGTTGAGGACAACAAGAGTTGACGGAAACATACTCCGCTTCAACGGCGTATAACGCTATGAAATTTTGCTTCTCAGAGGATCAAGAAATTAGAGACTATCAAGGAATTGACAAGTCACTGTTGTACTCTTGTAGACAACTTTACACCTGACATAATCGAAATCAAAGTAGCAAATGAGATCAAAGGTGCATCCCTTCTGGTTTCACAAGCCAAGATTAGAAGTATGGACTAAATATTTTAGGATTCTCTTCACCTCAACAAGATAACATTCTTTTGGTACCGCTTGAAAGAGAGCACACATGCACATACTTAGCATTATATATGGTCTAGATGCATAAAAATACAGAAGAGAGTCAATCATGGATCAATGTAACTTTTGATCCATAGATTTACCATTTTCTTTAAGATTGAGGTGTATATTGATAGGCATTGGAGTCTTGATGGGTGGCTCCCTCTATTCTAAACTTCTTGAGGATGTCCTTAAGATACTTTGTTTGTGAGATAAAGATTCTCTCGTTTTGTTGCTTATCTCCAAGGAAGAAGTTGAGTTCACCTATCATAGGCATCTCAAACCTTTTAATCATAATCGTACTAAACTCATCACTAAATGAAGTATTAGTATAACCAAATATGATGTCATTAGCATATATTTGGCATACAAATAAATCATCATTGAATTTCTTAGTAAAAACATTAGTGTCGGCTTTTCTTATCTTAAAGCCATTTTTTAAAAAAAATCATGAAAATATTCACATCATGCTTTTGATGCTTACTTAAGCCCATAGAGCTTCTTAGAAATTTTGCAGATATGGTTTGTGTACTTAGGGTCTTACACCAACTCTGAGATTGGTCCATTAAAGAAAGTGCTCTTGACGTCCATTCGATATAATTTGAAATCATGTTTAGCAACATAGATGAATAGAATGAAAATGGGTTCAATGCGAGCAACTGAAGCGAAGGTTTCATCTAAGTCAAGTTCTTCAACTTGAATGAACCCTTGTGCCACTAATCGTACTTTATTGTGAGTCATTACATTATGTTTATTTTGTTTGTTGTGAAAGACCCACTTGGTGCCGATGATATTGCTTGGGACGTTCCACCAATAACTATTTTCTTGCGTGTGAATTTGTTCAACTCTTCTTGTATGGCTATTAACTAATTCGATCACCAAGCACATCCTTCACCCTAATTGATTCTAAAGGTGACATAAAAGAGTAATATTCACACAAATTTGTAATTCTAGAACGAGTAGTTATTCCTCTTTAAACATCTCTAAGTATGTTGGCAACCGAGTGATCCCTTTACATCATTTGATGAATCTTTGGATGATGCACCAAGGGGACTAGAGCATGCACATCGTCCTTTGCTCTTTAGTGCCCTCAGCAAATCTCTTTAGTGCCCTCAGCAAATCACAACATAAAGAAGATTTTCACAATTTGCCAGTGGGTTAACTGTGGGACAAGACTACATAGCCAAACTAGATAACAGTAGAACAAGCTAATAGATGCCACCACCGTCAGTTGTAGCTTGATGCCTTCCACGACATTCCTAAGCAATCAGACCACACCAATACTGCTGTGTTCCCTTTCGATGTCCTTATCATTGTGCCGCCAAACAAGCCTGCATACAGAAAATTTTGTATTAGATTTGTCAAGAGAAATTCTATCAAAGCAAGAAATGCTATGTTTTTCCTTGTAACATTTGATGATTTGACAGTTTATTCGTTGACACTTTGATTATATTAACACTCATGACAATGACATGTGAGACCATTTAAGTCTATGACAGTAGGTTAAGATGTCAAATAATCGACCCAAATTGTGGCAGAGGCTAAGGTCATTATGCTCTATAAATGATAGCCACAGAGTACATACAAAAACCAAATATAAAAGTATAATATGCGCAAATCTTTTTGTGAAACAATCACCGGGAACGTATGTTTATTAAAACACAACAGTGCTCCATACACTTTAAATCTGGTAAACAAACAACTGATGTAAAAGTAAGTCCAATGTTTCCATTCCTGGCCTATATTGTCCACTTATTATTGTTCCTTGACCTAGGGATGTGCATGAAAAGAAGTATAGAAGCCAATAAAATGGTAAAAGTCAGTTACGTTGGTTCCAATATAACTGAACCCAAGTTCTATGATGCAAAAGCATAGTCCAAGGGCAAGGGCAAGGGCTAGAGGATTGTTTTGTGAAGGTCCAAATGTGGTCCATTGGCAGCATCAGCCTCGATTCGCTTAGTGGTATAATGGAGGTGAGTTCTTCTAGTTCGGTCTCTCCTAAGAGCGAAAAATCCAACCATGTCTTCCTCTGCATCTAGAATGGAAACGTCATAGTTCCCCCAGAGTTTGACAGTGAAGAACTCCATCCTGCATATGTCAAGCACGAGCAACTTGTCCACGTGATCAAACACCCAGTAGAAGCGGCCGTGCGCATAGTAGCGCCAGAAACACGAAACACCCCAACTGACGAATTTGAAGCTACGCCACTCTTCGGTGAGTGAAGAGATGACGAAGACGACCACTTGTTTTCATATTGCGCCCTCACCAACACTCTGAATGACGTGTCCGTCGTCTCATCCGCGGCGGCGGGAGCGAGGAAGGTCTCGAAAACGAAGAGGCGCTCTTGCTCACCTTAGTTGATCAGGTCGTCGAGGATTGGGGGGAGGATGACGTAGAGCCTGGATATGGGGTCGCAGACGGCAAGGTCCATCACGAGGCCCCTGTCATCGGCGTCGTTGTTGGAGTCGGATCGGACGAAGATATGCACCGGGAGACTGGCGACGAGGACGCGGCCGTCCAGGTGGTCCCGAGGCTTCCAGTGGCCGGGGATGGGAGGAACGAGAACTTGAAGTCGGCGGCCTGAGAGAGGAATTGGGCAGCCGGGGCGGAGGGGTGGGGCGGCTCGGCAGGGTAGAAGCCATCGTCGCTAAATAATCCTAGGAGGGGAGACCCGTGGAGGAAGGGGTAGCGATCGGTGACGACGCGACGGAAGGTGACGAAGACGGTGGAGCCCCGTGCGAGGTCGGCGGGCGAGGCGATGCTGAGGAAGATCTCCTCTAGGAGCTCGTCGGCGAGGAAGATATCCTGCGTGCGTGCTCCTGCTCCGCTAGTGGGAGCAGCAAGTTCGACGGTTGTCGAAGGAAAGGGGATGGGGAATTGGGAGCGACGAGAGCAGCGGAGAGACTGGAGGGTGAGACAGAGCACAAGTGAGGCCGGGTCGGGAGGTGTTGTACGGCATAGTCAATCTCGCCCCATATAAAGCCCATTAAAATATGCCAATATGTTCTACCGGCATAACCAATTCGGCCCATATAACGCCCTTCAAAACATGCTAATCGTGTAAGCCCGTGGGACACCGGAAGAAAGGAAAAGAACAGAAAACCTTATCACAACACCTCAGCTCCCATAGATTTAGAAATGAAGTATCAGACAATTGCGAAATGGAAACGGAAAACAAACTCACGAGTAAATATGTGAAAAGAAAACTACTTCCTTTGAAAATACTCTACGAATGCCACATCGAGCAAACCAGATTCAACACCAAAGAAGGTACCTCAACTCTCCGAGCACCGTTCCCGCACCGTTCCCTTCCCCTATAATTTGCCAGCAACAAAGCTCAACATAATTCCAACTCGAGACCCGTTTACACATCAGACAAGATCGGATGGACGTCAGGTCCAAGAAATACACAGTAATATCAAGTAAAATGAGACAGAGATACGTACATGAAGATTTAAACAAAGGCAGTAGTAGGTAAGTCATGTGAAACATTTGGCTATCAGGAAAATGCCGATAAGTTAAAAAGCAACTACAAAGTCTGATCACAATGAAATATTGGTCAGAAGCCACGGGAGGCATCAAGCTGTGAACCTAGAATTCCCCCTACTCCCAACAAACATTGGTTAGAAGACTTCTCCCCCTGTGATCACCAAAAAAATAACCCTGATACTCGCTATGGCCGACTCGAAATGGGGCTAACTATTGGCAACAAATATCGAGGACATTTCCATAATTTACCATCAGAACCAACTCTAAACAGGATGGAGAAAATTCACAGCAGGAGCTCCTGGAAGAATAAATGGGTGCATGCCAAGTAAGGGCAGCATCTGACGGGCCTTTCCAGTTGTCAATAAAAAAAGGCTGGCCTGATGTGCAAAAAAAGATAAACTCCATGGTGCCAACACCCATGAATCGGTAAGCTGTTCAGCCAAAACAGAATATTAGAACTTCATGATTTTACAATCTCAATAAAGCACTGATTGACATATCTACTAAATCATACTGTGAAAAGATCGGCATCTCTTTATGGATAGGCCATTATAGAACACCTGACTTACCTAGTAACAAAGCTTCTTTATGCTTTCATGAAGGCATCCAACTTTGATTTCTTAAGATGCTGTGGTCTAAAATCCTCCAACTTGAGGTTGGAGCTTGTCTTAGACTCATTCAAGAATGAATCCCCCTTTTCTACTTTGATGGATTCTAGAACTGCACCAAGGACATCAGCTCCAATGCCATGATGTACAAGGTCTCCAGGTTCTTCTCCACCTTGTTCAATCAATGTACCTACCTCTTGCAAGGACAATATGCTTTCTACCACAAAACTTGCAAGAAGCCGTCCAAGATATTCTGCAGCTCTTGGAGCATCACTTAGAGCATCTTCCAATGAACCAAGGGCAGACGCAAGTCTGGAAGTAACCATGTGTTAATTATATATACAGTAAAATGTAAATAAAAAAAGCAGAGGCAATAGGAATGAAAAGAGGAGAAACAATTACCCTTCAGTGAGTTGTGACTTGCTCAATAAATTATTTCGACTGTTGCAAAGACTAACAAAAAGCTTAGTTAACAACTCTCTTTCCATATCTTTTCTCTCAAAGGAATCATTTACCCAAAGCGATACGACAGAGGGATAGAAACTTGGAGCATTCAACTCCTCGATACACAAAGCAACCTCTTTCTCATCTTTTGCACTGCCAAAATAGTTGTATGTTAGCACACAATGCAAATGACTTATATATAGTACTAAAAACTTTAGAGTAACGCAGCAACAGGACCAGATCATTGAGAAATAGTAACGAAATATAATACTCAATAAAAACTGAAGTCCAAGAACCACACCCTGGCTTCCTAAATAAAGTACACAGTAACAGATATCCACAAGGGTAAAATTCATTGGAAAAGTGATAATTGCCCTCCAATCTTGTGAGTGACTCACTGTTACAAGAAGGTAACATTCTATCTTTTTTAAGTCTTACGTTTGAATTTCAGCATTCATAAACCCCCACTACTCCAACGTCAGAAACAAGGGTAACTCAGCAGACTTGAAATCTAGAGAATGAGAAGTGATAAATGACTTATATATAGTACTAAAAACTTTAGGGTAGCGCAGCAAAAGGACCAGATCATTGAGAAATAGTAACGAAATCTAATACTCAATAAAAACTGAAGTCCAAGAACCACACCGTGGCTTCCAAAATAAAGTACACGGTAATAAATATCTACAAGGTTAAAATTCATTGGAAAAGAAGTGGTAATTGCCCTCCAATCTTGTGAGTGGCTCAATGTTACAAGAAGGTAACATTATATCATTTTTATATCTTAAGTTTGAATATCAGAGCATTCCTAAACCCCCGCTACTCCAAGTTCAGAAACAAGGGTAACTCAGCAGACTTGAAATCCAGAGAATGAGAAGAGACAAATAAACCTACAAGCACTAGTAGTTGCCTAAAATAATTGCAGAACAGCAACACTAATAAAACTAGCAGTTGCCAAAACAAGAGAGCAACTCATTATTATAATCATAATTTGTTACAAACATATTAGAACTTGACATCAAGAAGACAAGCATCAAACTTTAAAAGGGTGAAATAAGCACAAAAGTTATATTTAATGGCACAAAATGAAGAAATAGTTCACCTGAAAATTCAGAGGTTACAAAATATTACCTGTAATATTCCCGGATGGCGGAAATAGATTTCTCTCTTAAATCATCCTCAGAGTATGATTTATTCCCAGAACGACCCTCTTGGCTGGCAGGCCTGTTTGATGGTCCAGCAAACTGTGTATCCGGTGTTATTCTTCCAGAGCGATCAGGAATTCTTGAGCTAGGTTCCTCTCTTGCAGTCGAAGCAGAATTATACCCATTTGGACCAGATACCATCCTGCGATTATCAGCAGCAGAAGAAAGTTCAGCATTTGATATCGGTGGCTGCCCTCTTATAGACATACCCCTTGCTAGGCCACCTTGTGGCCCAAGAGTGATAGCTTCATCCTTACGCTGAGGAAGGGGGACAGCTCTATTGTCAAATGTATTCCTTTCTTCAAACCGGATATCTTGGGTACCAAACCCACGGGAATGTGAAGACATTCCTCGATGGCCAACTTGCTGAGAACTTGGAGAAGCCAATGCTGCTGCTGAGCCACGAGGACCATAATCCATGGGTGCCGCTCCTCGCCTTGGAGCAGAACCAACAACTGAGCCACGAGATAACCTACTCGACTGAGCATGTCTTTCCTGAGCTGCATCCCTGTGCACCTCCTCAATTTTCTTTGGGCCTTCCACCTTACGCCTTTGTTGCCATTTATTCTTCCTGAGATCAATTGAATCTCTCAGCATGAACCTAACACGGGAAGATAATTGCTGACTTGTTGACAGCTTGTGCATTATATCAAAGTACGCATCCATATGCTCCTTGGCCTTTGCATGGTCTATCATCTCTCCAATTGTGCTCGTCAATTTGCACAGTGCTTCAATGTTCTCTTCATCAGGGTTCTGATAATTTCCCAGCAATTTTTTAATGCATTCATGCATGATGCGTTCTGTCAACATCCTCTTTTTGTACAATTCTCCAATCAACCTAATGTTCCCAAGCATGCGCCTTCGAGCACGAATTCTTTTTTCTTCCCTTTCCTCTTTCATTTGCTTAATCTCACCTTCCTCCTCGGTTTTGTCTGCTTCAGCTTCTTCTCTTTCACCCCTCTCAAATTCCTCTTGACATTTGTTCAAAAGCAATCTCTTGAATGTAATTTTTTCATTATCCTCACTAAAATCCGGCAGTGCACCAGCCAAACGGAAACAAAAATTAGCATACATTTCACAGAATGTTGGCTCCATCAAAGCTTTGTCAAATATCTGTGAAATGACCCCGGTGAGAGTTGCCACATTGTCAATGTTCACCTCTTTAACTTTTTCAAAAAGCTTTTCAAAATTCTGTGGTGTCAATTTGTTAAGTATTGCCTTCAGCTGCCTCTGCTTTGCTTCTTCCTTGTCAGAAACTTTGCCAATGACATATTTTTTCTCTGCTTTGTGCATTACTTGCATGGGTGTAACAGGAGACGGGAACAGACCCTTTTGCTGCCATCTATCTGCATCAGAGCCACTTCGTGCCATTTGAGGTGCAATCGGTCCTACAAGAAGTCCACCTCTTGGGTTCCTCAAAACACCATGATTCCCTCCTGGGGCACCACGGTGATTCATAGTTGGAGGGCCATTGTCCATGGACATATCATGGCCAGAACCAATAGGATGGCCTGACTTTCCCCACCTATCATCCTCCATGGCAGCACCACGGCGATCACCGCGAGATGTTGGCCTGTCAGCTCCCCTTCCAGGACTTGGGTGATCAACAACATATGACTTTCCAGCCAAATTAGGGAATAGAACACTGGCAAACTCGACCATCTGGAAACCGACAGGAAGATTAGTACAACTCAGTGCTAAAGTTAGCAAAAAATCCCGCGAATATCTCTTCCTCCCGTTAGCTTCAGTTGCCTGATTGCTGGAATCAGACCTCTCTAACTTTGGAGTAGACATTTCTGCTGCGTCTTCCCAATCATCAAGCTCAACCTTTTTCTTTCCCTCGTCCTCACCCATATTAACCTCCTTTTCAGAGGATTCGTCTGGTAGCTCTTGATCAACAATTGAAGAACTATCAAGACTCTCAGTGGCACCAATGAAATCTAGTTTTTCCTCAGGTCCCTTGTATGCATTATAAAGATCTGAACTCCCAGCAGCATCAGCTTTTGAAAGCATTTCTTTTCTTTTCTTCTTTTTCCCAGCTGTAAACTTTGTTCGGGTAATTTCCATGCTAGGTTTTTCACTTGAAACTGGTCGAACAGAGGCTGCTGGTGCAGTACTTGATTGATCCTTTAACATACTTTCTGGTTTCAGTGGATCCTCTGATGCCACTGAATGAGTCACCAACAACACATTAGGAATATTGTTAGATATAGCAGACCCTGTTTCCTGATTACCACTTGTGTCACCTTTAGCATTGGCATTTTGAATTATAGACTCTGACGAAGTTTCAGAACTGGCAACAGAAGCAACAGTGTCATCAATAGAATCTGGCATTTTTTCAGCATTCTGATGTGATCTGTCCATTATAACATTCTCAACAGATACATATGGGGTGGGTTCTTTGAGTAGCTGTCCTTGGTCAGTTACAGAAGTCGCAGCTTCTAAATTATCAGGATTAGAAACCCCCACAGGTGATTTCTCAGCCAAGTCCAGCATGCAAACTTCATGTGATTCATTTCCAGTTGAACCAGAAGAAATTTCATCCTTCGGAAGATCTGGTGAAATTTTGTGAGTTATTCCACTTTGCTCAGATTCACCAATAGCAACATCAGATTTTCCTACATGAGGATTCTCAGTGCTCTCAGAGGTCGATCTTGCAGAGCACCTATCCATGCTAGAAGCATCAGCAGCTGCCAAAGCAAGCATGTTAAACAAAGAAGCAACACAAAGCAACTGTTTTGGCATTGATTTTCAATGTGCATAATGCATACCGTTTAATGTTTTGTTGCCATCATCAGATGTGCTAACCCCAGAAGAAATGTTACTTTCGGTCAGTGCAGCTGAAGCTGCATTGGTATGTTCCGACTCTTTGACACCCTTAGCTTCCATGAGACTAGCACCATCACATACATCCTTTGCAGAAGTCTGCACCTTTAAATCTTCAGCAGATGAAGCTGACTGAACAAAACAATATAGAATCTGCTGAGCAAACCATACAAAACAAAAGAAAATTGCAAAAATAGAGTGTTATACAGGATAAGATGTACCTGTGGTTCTTGTGATAAATTCCTGGTGTCCTTCTTAGAGGCATTCTTATTGCTATCCTTAAATGACTCAGTTCTTTGAATGGATTCTTTGCTTTTTCCATCAGCTCCAGACAGAGAATTCACAACAGAGGATGCAGGTGCTTCTGGATTTGCACCTAGAGCTTTTAAGGGTTGGCTCACTGGTGTGGAATGCTTCTCCGTGATCGGTGGAGCTTTGCTTTCATTTTCACCTGATTTAGTGACCCCAGAAACAGCTTCATTATCCTTTTGTTGATGTGATACATCATCTTCAGTTAGTTTTAACTTGGTGGCATCTGATTTACCAGGCGGCGCACTTATCGTGACCGTATGTACCCCAGATTTCTCCATGTGCAACCCAGCTGGGTGTGGTTTGCCTGGGACTTGGGAGTTTACAGGTGCCGTAGACCCTGCTAGGTTGTCCTTGTTACTGCCAGGACCTGTGTTCATCGATGGGCTGATGTATGAAACTGTTTGCGTGGTTACAAACCTAGGACCCTGTGATACAGTGGGAACCTGGCCGACACTAGAGGTGGTGGGGTAAAACATAGCTGACTGGTTATATGAATTTTGCTGATAGAAGCCCATAGGAGATCCATAACTACTGACCGGCTGGGATTGTTGTTGTACACTAGGTAAACCCCTCTGCCCAGAAGTGTCAGTCCTCTTATCGAGCTTCAATTCTTCATGAGTATCTGGATGAGTAATTTTGATTGTGGTCTTCCGAGTATGTCCTGTAACATACTTATTTGGCTGTTGTGGACTAAACTGAGGTGCCACCCCCACATTCATCATGCCACTCATCGGAGTTGTGAGTTGATGAGTAGCCGCACCATAAGGTATACCTACTGCTTGATGCATCATTGTTGGCGGTTGCAGTTGATGATGGTGCTGAATGGTAGGGATGTACATTTGCTGTGCAACCTGGGGTGCATTGGTGCCATGCAATCCCATTGGCATTTGCAGTGAACTGGGCACAACACCTTGTTGTGGAATTTGTGGATTGTGACCACCAAACTGCAAGGGTGCCTGATGGTGAAACGGCATTGACATGGGCATCCCAGGTATCTGCTGAACAGGGGGTCTCTGTGGTGCAACATTGGGTACAGATGGAGAGACATGCACAGAACCCTTCACTTGGGAAGGAATGTGAGGGTTGACAGGTTTGGATGATTGACTAGAACTAACAGCATCCTTTCTTGTTTGCTGCGGTTGTGGCTGTGACTGCGGCTGCGCCTGCTGCTTCTGCTGCTGCAACGACTGCTGTTGCTGATGCTGTTTTGGAGCTGGTGGAACAAGCCCAGAAGATTGTACAACCTTATGACCTTCAGGGAGTGCCTAAACACCACAGAAAGGTAACACAATAATACATTCTTTTAGAACATTGCAAATTAATAGCACCTATCAATACAATATCAACAACAGAAGCAAAAAGGCATGACTTGTTCAAATCTCCTGAAAGCATATTATACATAGGAACATACATTATTTGTTACATTTGTTGACAATATACTGTTATCGGTACATCTAACAAAAGTGTACTAAAAATAAGATAGCCAATAACACCGAATTAAACTAACATAAAGCAGAGAAACAATTAGTAAAGACCAATGGAAGGAGAAAATACCTGCATACGTTTTTGCTCATCCAAATTAGGAGGAGCTGAGCTTGTCCTGGCAGGGAATTGCTATGCAAAAGTATTTGGAAATTAGAAAGAAGGTCGAAAAAGAACCAGAAACTAGACCAAATTGAAATAAGAAGCGCAAGCTGAAAGAACAGGGGAGAAGAGCATACCAGAATGCTACCACCAGGTCCACCACCATTCGTTTGGAAACTGCCAAACTGCAGAGGAAATGATTCACCTGAAAAGAAGAAAACAAAC
The DNA here is from genome assembly GCA_030770085.1 of Oryza coarctata. Classification (NCBI taxonomy): domain Eukaryota; kingdom Viridiplantae; phylum Streptophyta; class Magnoliopsida; order Poales; family Poaceae; genus Oryza; species Oryza coarctata. The sequence continues at coordinate 15,662,657 of CM061474.1, read as the reverse complement.
AAAGAAGCAGGCAGTTAACAAAGTAGTATACCATGGATATCAATTACAAGGTGCAAACAACCCCCACGAGGAAACCTTTTGGTGCTCCTTGCGAAGCAGACGTGATTGAAATCCTTGATGGTGCCCTGGGAGCAGCATGAGGAATGCTTTTTGGTGGTGGCACATTGGCCGTGTTCTCACTAGGTGGTAGAGTGGGTGCTCGCGCTCCAGAAGGATCTGATCATTCAAGAAATGCATGCAATCACCCAAACCAACACATCAAACGATGCCTTTCACATTGTTCAATTGTAACCCAACATAAGAGAACGGGTCGATAAATCACCCTGGTGCTGAGGTCGTGGTGCAGGGACAGGAACATGCGCAGGCGCATTCTGAGGTGCCGGCGGGCGCTGCGGCAGCGTCTGCAAGGGCGTCGGTGCAGGTGCAGGCTGGAAGCCGTGGGTGTCGGGTTGGCTCACAACCCTCTGGTGCACGCCATGGCCATTGCCAGACTTCCTGAAGCTGCAATCGGATCCAAAAGTCCCGTAAAAACCCTAGCTTTTCCTCGAACCCGCCTGTCCCCAGATCAAATCATGGGGGCATCCATCCAATCAAGAGTCCGTGTCAATCAATCAATCGTTACCTGCGGTTAGATGAGAGGGGAGACTGGCCGGAGGAGCCCCCGCCGCCCTTAACCGCGCCGCCGACTCCTCCGCCTCCCCGGTGGCCGCCGAAGCTGCTGGACCGGCCGGGTCTCCTCGCGTGCCCCTCGCCCCTGTCCCCTCGCTGGGACATAAATCCCTCCCACTTCCGATCTCCTCCTCCTTTTTCCTCCCCTGATCCAATCCAAACAAACCAAAACCAAATAAATCGCCGCAAAATCCAATCCGCACAGAAAACAAAAACAAACAACACCGAACCCTAACCCCGCCCGTGGAGAGAGAGGGGAGGAGGGGGTGTCGCGAACCGCACCCTCGCCGGCGTAGAAAATCTTACCTGGTGGCCTCTGGGGCGGCGGCGGCCTAGGGTTTGGTCGTGGCCAGTCGAAGGGCGGCTTAACACGAGACGGACGAAGAAATTGATTGGTGGGGGGAGAAGAGTGGGGGCGAAACGAAAGAGGAGAGGGAGGGATCGGTTCTCTAGTAGTAGCAACAGCAGGAAAGCAATCTCTACCGATGCACACGAAACGAAACAGAAAAAAAAAACAGAAATAGGCTGGGAATCTCTCCCCCTGCTACTACTGTAACATATTTTTTTATCCTTAAAATTCGATTCAATCTAATTTCTCAGTGTGATAATAATATGTTAATAATTTTGGGATTAAAAAAGTGAAAAAAAAGGGAGTGAACCTTAAGCGGTCAAGGAGGCCAGATCAGGGCTCAGGGGGAATTGGATGGCTGGCGTTGGCTCGCGCGGCCGCCCGCTTCGCTCGCCTGGTTGCGAGGCGTATGCGTGCGTGCGTGCGTGCGCTCGGGACGGGATCTAGTCGACTCGACTCGGCCGGAAGCAGCAGGTCGGTCGGTTTGGACTGGCTGGTAACGTTGGGTTGCGGCAAAACGGTTGGTTGCGTTGCGTACCTTGCGTTTATATCTACTAGCTGCGACTGCTATCGTGTTCGATACGAGTTGGATTCGCCGGCGTCAGCAGAGTTCTCTTCTGCTCTGCTATGTGTGTTTCGGTGTGTTTGGTACGGTACAGAAGAGTTCTCTTGAAGCGAGGACGGGGGAATTTGCCACCGTCAGGGTCCTTGGAGAACTTGGATGAGGACACAACCGTCATGGGCGTCTAGGGAAACCAGCCCAGGCTTCCTCCTTCGGCACCAATGGCATGAAGTAGTACTTAAAATCAGCCTTGTGAGCGAGGACAAGAGCATGCGCAGATGGGTGGGACTCTAGGATGAGGTAAAAGCCATCGTAGCAGGCCAATACAACGGAGGTGGACATGCACGCTAGCCTTTTCGAGGTGAGAATGTAGGCGAAGATCCCACCAAGGAGGCCATTAGTGAGGGTGGTTGGGAGTTAGTCATGATGCTCAACGATGCCTGCAAGGCCATGGCAGACAAGCCAATTGTTGAAGCTTAATAGGGTAGGACGAAAGGGGATTGATAAGCTTGGGGTTTTCAACGGTGTAAGTGTAGTGTGTAAGAGAAAGAATCAGATTCGTGGGAATGATAGGTTTAGTAATTTCACAAAAGAATTTGGATTTCAAGCTTAAATTTTAAATATGAGTTTTCTAACTATGCGTGCAGGGGAAATATGTGTTTGATTTATTGGAAAAATATAGGAATTTTAGAAACTTTAATCTTATAAAAAACCTTTGACAATCCTATTGAAATTTTAAAGGAAAGTTAGGAAGAGCTTTAACCTCGTGAAAAATTTTCTTTGAGACTATTTCTCATTGGATTCTTTTTTTTTCTGTGGTGATCATTTCTATATTTTTCCTGTGTTTTGTAATTATCTATTTTGCACTTACATTCGTGTTAAAATCTCCTATTTCTCTGTATTTTCAATTCTACTGATGTTTAGTATTACTACTCAGTGACATGGCATATATTATATAGTAGTTTGTTTCCAAACTTTTTATTGGAATTTATACATAAATTTTAAAGATTCAAAATTAGTAATTACAATGCTGTAGCGTAATTCACTAATACTTTGTTTGTTACTAGCTTCATCCCAAAATAACTTTATTTTTTATTCATCTTACACATACTAATACAAAAGCAAAATGACTAGAATAGAATATCATGTACTTTATCAAATCACAATGCAATCATCATCCACTTTATCTAGGTCTAGTATATTTATCTATTGCTTTTACAAACATTGTTCGAAAGATGAATTTATTTTGGACAAACAAGGAGCAAAGATGATCCTATTTTAGATGGAGGAAGTTTTTTTTATTAATTTAATTGTTCTTAAATTTGTAATTGATAAATATAAATTTATTCCCAGTTTACCCTCTCAAATAAATTTTTTTGTGATTCAATAATTCCAAAATTCAGAGTCTATGGATTCATAATTTAGTAAGTATCTATCCGGTAACTATATTATAAAGGGAATTCCCACAGTGGCCAGAAAGGTCCAACAAAATTAGATGCATCATATTATCACTGATTAGCATAGACCGTATTGAGATTTAATGTTAAATAAAAAAGATGCAATTGGAAATAGCATTAACTCTTTTATTTTATTTTTTCTTCAAATTTTCATAGTTCAAAAATTCCAAATTAATATATATGAAGCTCTATCCATTGGACTCTTAATTTAGCATGTTATTTATTTAATTTCTAGATTCAAAATTAATAATTAACAAAGTTGTAACTAGTATGGACTCTTTTTTAATCTAAGCTGCTATAGCTCTAAAAATAATCAATACATTTAGCATATTTATAACATAAATAACAATAGGGTGTATACTAGTTTTCTTAATTCAATATTGATTATAATGTTTGAAATTAATACGAACTCCCTCCATCTCAAAGTATAAAACATGTATATTTTTTAGGAAAATCAATTTTGACTAATAATTAATAAAGAGTGAATTAAATATTGGCTACTTATTATTACCCATGTTGCATATTGGATCAGGGGTGATACAAATATTTTCACTTTTAAGCAGGTAACTTTCCGAGTGTTTCACGTTAGACCAAATTCTTCTTCAACTCTCATCTTGTATCTCTCTATTTTGTTGAGCTCAGGCTTCTGCCATTCTCTGCGATAAGATTGAGCTCTGCCTGACCACAGCCCCAGCTCCTGCCCCCAACCTCATGCTCGAGCTCAAGCCCACCTGCACTGGCCAGCCCCAAGAACAAGCTATGCCATGCTGCTCCGCGGTGCTCAAGAACCACCCGTACTGACCGGTCTCAAGCTCAAGCTCTACACTGCTCCACTGTGCTCCTCTTCAACTCTAGTGGTCAGATCTAGAATGGAACGAAAGCAAGGCAGTGGTTCTCTTGTAGAGAGCAACCTTGAGCCGACTTGCATCCCCAAGAGGCCAAGACACTTGAGCAAGCTGTCTTCCCATGTTAGGCATTTGCTAGCAGTGGACTCATCGGTAGCTGCCACTTTCAGCACCATGGAGAAGAAAGTAGCGGCCAAGAGGAAGAACCAGATGAGATGTAAATTGACATCATGGTTCAAATTGAAACCTTTTGCAAAAGATTACTGGTCCAAAGTGAAAATATTGCTCCTAACCTAGTCTGAGTTGCAATATTAGTAAAAATAAGTAGCCCAAAGTACAACTTACTTTTAATAAAATAACATATATATGTTTAGTGTTACGCGTGTGATATCATTTGGTTAGTATTTGAAAATATTTTATACTATGTTAATTTGTAGTTTCGATAATATATTATGAAAAAGAACTAATGGTAGAAAACCATATAAAAAAAGCTCACATACCTTATAACGGATGGAGTTGCACATATTATTCTTCTTTAATATTAACCCTTGTAACTCTATCCCATCTAAATGAAAGGGCATATTTATTCAATATATTTTTCAAATAACATGGGAATTTTCTTAAAGGATTACTCCCTCTATTTTTAAATATATGATGTTGACTTTTTGAACCTGGCTTTTGATTATTTGTCTTATTTAAAAATTTAATGCAAATATGAAAAGTATAGGTCATGCTTAAAGTGACTTTAGTACTAATGTAGTTTTTAATAAGAGAATGGTCAAATGTTGTGTAACACACCCAATTTTTGAATTTCAAAATTTAACTTGAACAAAATGTTAAAAACAAAATTTGAAGGTAATGTCTTGTAATCCTTCTGTAGAAAATCAAAACAAGGTTGAACTAGCTAGTGCATACTTAAGAAAATGGGCTAGATCGAAATTTTCATCGTTCTAAAATAAAAATGTCTATGCACCTATACCATAAAACCTATGGAAGTATAAGTGGAAGAGTTTGATCGAACTCTCAATAAAATTCCCATGCTTAGGCACAATCTGAAAAGGAAACCCAATACTTTTAAGATTGGTAAATTTCACCAACAACAAATTAGAATACTAGCATGAGCGATCCGATTGGACAAGCTCTATGTAAGGAAGAATATATAAATTCCTTCAACCAAAATATTTCAAATGCTGATATACTAGTAAGGAACTATAGCTAGTTACATCATATCCAAGGTTTGGAAACTCAAATATAATAATTAGGTCAGCCCTATCGACAATTTGAATTTTCAAATTAAAACTCAGTCTATAAATTCCTATCAACTCTATGCCAATAAACCACCAAAGATAATAAAACTTGTCCAAACTCATGTCTTGGCCTCATGCTTCCAAATTAAAAAACTTTTGGTAACTCACAAGGGAATAATACATTTTACTCTAAACAAAATTCAAATACTTTTTGTTTAAATTCTTTCTCACTATAACACATGAAGAATAAAAATTTTACGGAGTCACAAACATGATATGAGTTGTAATGCATGCTTGCCCTTGTGTGCCTTGTTTTATTTTGGTGAGTTTTTAGATTTTCCATGCATCTCATAATAGGTCTCATATGCATCAAGATGGCTAATAGAAAATTCTAAATAAATGGTACGGTATAAAATCTTGGAATTATTCTCAAATATAATACACAACTACAATAATTTTGGTTTGAATTTATCACTTAAATTAGTACCTCAACAAAATCCCTTCAAATAACAAGTTCTAGAGGTTAACTATAACCTATGATAATTTTCACCCTATCCCTAAAAATTTCATAAATGCAGAATACGCAAATCCACTTTAGCCAATGTATAGGTCAATATTGCTTTGCTAACCGTAGGGCAGATAAAGTTAGTTCACTTTTAACACCACCAAGTTACACATACAATAAGTAAACACAATTTCAGACTTAAGTCTCTAGAAGCTTAGGTTAACCTTAATATAATACCAATTTGAGAACCTTACCAAAATTAAAACATATCTCCTTTCTGAAATGCATGTTGGTTATAATTGTTAATCAAGTTATACTGTATCCACAGTAGTCTTGCTAATTTAATTCACAAAGAAACCACATGAAATGATGAGAGAAAACCCCTAAACAACAATAAACAATATCATTTAGTAATCTTTACCAAGTTACCATGATAAATCCATGTTACCTTTAGCTTTGGGATTTGACCCACCTTTCCGACCACACAATACTCTTACCACATACAACTGGGTCCTACATGGAAATCACAGATAATGGTGGTAAAAACTTCAGTGCAAAACAGCCAGTTGCAACAGCGTACAGAGCCAAAAATCTCGGTTTCTTTTCCATCCTCATTTCCTTGTAGGTCCCACTTCTCCTGGCCCACTTGCCAGTCACCCCACCGCCTTGAAACACCCCAGCTGGCCCCCGGACACGCGTGGACGCGCTGGAACGCCACCACGTCGCCAGGGCATAGCCACCTCAATGTGTCAAGATCTAGAACACCCTCATACTTTCACTCCAATGTGACCATCTCGCATTCCTAGTCACGTTCTAGTGCTTCAGCAAAAGAGGGGCAACAAGAAATCGCCACCTTTACCCACTTCCTTCCGCCGGCCGTGGAGAAGACGATCATCGTAGCCGTCGACAGGTCGTTGTAGTCCTTATGTTTTTCTTGTTTCATCTTCCACTCGCTATACCGAACATATTCCCTTTTGACCTCTCTCTCTCTCTCTCTCGTGCAGCGAATCAACGGGAACGTCGCCATCCCACCGGTGCCCGTGGGCTCGTTCAGAGCGCCGCCGCCGCGGCATTGTCGCCAGTCCCGTCGTACCGGTGAACTCCAAGCCAAGCTGCCGCACCGAAATCTTCGCCGTGACCCTAGGAACCCACCAGTCCAAGGAATCGAGCCAAGGCGCCGTGGATCTCAAGATCGAGGCTTTCTTCCCAACTCAGGCCGCCAGCTTCGACCTTCGATTCCGGCCGCCTCGGTAAGTCTCTATCCGATTACTTGCACACGTAGCTTCCTGGAGGTCTCCCTAACAGCAAGAATGCAACATTCTACCAGCTCGTCGCCCAGATCGAGCTCTCCCCGGCGCTTCCGCCGCCGCTCTGTATCACCATTGCCGGAGCCAACTGGGCTCTTTCCAACACGACCAGAACCTTGGTAAGATTCAGTGCAACCCATGGGAGCTTATGCATATGCTAGTTTAGAGCAAGTCGAGCCGTAGTAGCACATGCACGCACAGCCAAACCCACCGCCTCTCGGACTCGCCGCCGGCGATGCTCCTGCCGCCTCCGTCAACGAGAAGAACACCTACGGGTGCGCAAGAAGACTCCTCACGTTTTTTGTTTTGGCCACATCGTGCGAATCGCCGCAGTTCGCCGCCGGCGAGCTCACCAGAGCTGCAGCCGCATCTCCCTGCCTACAGGAAGGAGCCAAGAACCTTTCTCGTGAATTAGAGCAACTATAGGGTTTGGTTATAAAAATATCTTCTCACTGACATATGGGTCAAGAATCAAATGTAAATATGAAAGAAAATGGGACTCTTGGTAAAATTTAACTTGACACGTGGGATAGTGCGGGTCTTTTTGCATATTAGCTCTCACTTACATGTGGTCCCCTATATTTAAAATATGGAAAAGTTAAGAAAGACATGATTAATGCATTATTTGTTCAACAGAAAAATATGCAAAATCAATAGAAATTTCATTTTAGCTCCATTTGAGATGAACCAAATTTCAGTAGGCTCACAAAATTGAGCTCTTCAATATTGTAAACTAAAACTGGCATTTTCAGTACATAAAATAACTCTAAAGTTTTGTGTAGTAAATAATTACCATAATATGCACCACAAGTCCACAACTTCTAAAATTTATGGAAAATACATCCTAACTCCAAATAAGGTGAAACAAAGTTTGATAGAACCACAAAATTATGAAATTTATTTCTGTCCTAGGATCTAAAAGAACTAGCACACAAAACACCTCTAAATTTGTTCAATATGGAAATGCTCATATTTAGTACAAGAACTTCTAAAATTCATAGAAGATTAGTTCCAACTCCAAATTATATAATTCCACTTTTGTTAGATTCATAACCTTATGCTCTTTATTACCGTAAACTAAAATCTAACACATATTGTAAGTGTCCTAGATATAGGATGCCTTATACATATATATTTATCTCAACAGGAACATTGTATATGAAGTTCAAGTCCTATACAGAAATAAACCTTATATATGGATAAAGTTTGGAATATATAAGGAATATCTTTCAGATAAAGAAATAAATATAGAGTTCTATCTGGGTCCAATTAAGACTACTTGAATCATACTTATACCTACTTTCTTTCTTAGTTCTACTTAGAAAAAAGAGTATCTAAGGATATAAATATAAGGTTTCAGGAGGAAAGAAGGACAAGCCATAAGAGATATAGGTAATACAACTCATCTTTAATATTATTGAGTCAATATATGAGAAAGCTGACAACAACTAGCTGTTGATCGTCATACCTAAGCTCTACATTGATATATTGGTAGATTAGAATATATTTTCCTCCCTATATTTTATACTTAAGAGATTGATATATAATGATAACAACGAATCCAACCAATAGAAGTAGAGATATTATCTGTCATTAGGGGGCTCCAACCTGTATAGAAATCCGTCTTCCTTGCTCTGTTCATAGTTTCGTTTGTAATTTTATATCAGCCAATCCCTATCTTGTCAAAACATATCTGATATATACGGATAATGTAATCGGGGTATAACCCATCGACACATATAATATAAGAAATACCTCATGACAAATAAACACTATCATGTATACCATGACTCTTAAAATTCATAAGAAATTCATATTAGGTTCAAAATTGTTGAACTCAGTTTTGTTGAACTTATAAAATTATGCTCTTTAATAATGTAAGGTGAAATTTGACAAACTTAACTTTTAGAAATATCCATAAAATTTACCTAAGGAAATAATTGGCATATTCTAATATAGAACTTATAAAATCCATATCTCACCAAAGCAAAGTGATAAAATAGAAATTCTTTCATCTAAATTTATTTTAGGTCAGTGCCTCTCTACTGTATGAAACTCATGTATTTTAGAACATTTTGAATTTTTTTAACATTATTTGGTGTTTGTTCGATTTGTAGGTTATAATTATATAGATTGTAAATCCGCCGATGGTGAAGGAGTGAAATTTCTGCTGATCCGATTAGGGACTTTTAGATATAAGCCAAGTGTCCTTTCCATTGAACATATTAAATCCTATGATTTTTAGGCAAATGTTTTGTTTGCAACTTTAAACATGTTATTTGCATTAAAATTTATGGAAATGTGGTATAATAGTAGATATGACCTACTTATTGTATTATTGTATTACCCTCCGTTGAAACTTATATTTACCCCTGGTTGTAACCTTAGCATGGTTTAGAGTACTTTATCATGTGCTCAAATGGATTTATACTTGCTTATTTTGCTTTCATATGCTTAGGCATGCTTAGTGATATGCTAAATAATCTTGTGACCTCTTTGTAGTTGTGAAAATGGGAATTTTATAACGTCTGTACAAAGGTGATTTATCTATATATTTGTGAACTAAATGATGGAACAACATGATTTTAGACTTGGGCGACAAGTGGTGTGTAGTTGTGCACCGATGGAGTGAGTGTTCATCTGAGTCGATTAAGGATGAACTCAATATCACCAACTATTGTTTACTGTATATCCACATGTATTAGTATGGGAGTACCTTGGCTTATTAAGTTGTGTACTCGTCTTAACTTGCATTGAGAGGCCGTGGTAGTATAAATCAGTCTGGGTGATAGTTTATAGCAGCTACCCATGTAAATTAACATGGATGTGATTGTCGTTATAGTATATATGATGACAATTATGATTATGATGATTTATATTTCTTTTATGCATATTACTATGCGGGTGAGGGGCTTGTTTAGTAACTCTCACAATATGGGGGTTTGAGCATCTCCAATACAACGGAGAGTGTCTCGTGGGTTGTTTCTTCACGGCTTTGGGTTGGTAGGCCAGCTACTCCGATGACACTATGATATATGACTAGTGTGGATTCCTACCCATTATGCTTATGCAAGGTTAGACAAGTAGACAATGTAACCACCTTGTTGTAACCTCTGCACTGTATTCAATGTGTAGAGTGTGGTGGTATTGACGGATACCGAACAAACTAGAGTGATTCATATCATGTAGTTAAAGCTGTACAAACTCCGTATAGTCAAAACTAATCGATGAACCATGCTCGTAGTCATAAACAATATAGCGAGTGCCATGAGTATAGTTTTGTGCTTTATAAATGTGTTTGAAAATGGTTTATGGGATTGCTAGTTTATGATACTTATGATGAACATGATGTTGATTATGATGCTTTGCTACCATGGATAGTGCAAGTGTGAAAATGATACCAGTGTTGATTAAATTACTTATGTGGATCACTATGTTTTACATTATACACATGTTTTTTCAAATGCTTTATAAAATTCCATTGCAATGAACTAAAACACAAATAGTTTAATAGTTTCAAGCTTTATGCTAAAAATAAGACTACAAATAGCTATCCTTTAATTTAGAGCTTATATGTATTTTGATTGAGGCCTTGCCAGTATATTAATTTATTTAATGTATTAACGCTTGCTCATTGTATATTTTGTTATTTTAGTTCCTTATGAAAATTTTAGTTCCTTATGAAAGTTATGTTGATGCTTAGGTTGAGTGAGGCATGAATTGATACTTCTTTACAATGATTTACTCCTAGTTGGCTTACCTGTGTGGTAAGGGTAGGCATTTGTTTAGCTGGTTGGCCGTAAGTATCGTAAGTTATACGTAAATTATCTTATTATGCGCTTTGTATTTGATATCTTGGTTAAGATAAAAGTGAGAATCTAGTCCTCCTCAGAACCAGCAATTAAAGCCTCCCTGAATTCATAAATTTTGTAAGATTTTATTGCAATTATGTCAATTGGCACAGTACCTCGGCAAACCTTGGCAAAATTCCTCTACGCCTTTTGGGCTCCTTTAGAAAGGAAGTATTTTATAGTATTTTTGAAGGAACTGAACTTAATCCAAGCTTTTAACCGTGAAGAAAGGTGGAAGCCACGAGATTTACTTGCAACCTTCGTGGATGTGCTCCTCATTTCTGGTCAATTTTGTTTTCGTAATTAGTCAATTAGAACATTAGGTACATTACACAGCTACACATTTGTCTACTGGTCAATGATGATTTGTTACTCGCGAAATCATGAACTTCAAGCGTGAATTTGTAGGCTGCAAACCAAACACAAAAGCAGCCCTATACTCGTTCCACAGACTTCATGGGATATATTGGTTTACAATGGTGCCTACGACACACTTCGTTCGAATTCTCCAGCACATTCCCATCTCATATCATTGCACATTTAAGTCAAGCACAGAACAACAGTACAGAACTTACACATACTGTTTCAAAAAAGTCCGGTAAGCAGCGTTGTCTTGCTTGCACTAATTTAGTAGGAGGATATAAAAGGAAAAAGTCTAAATTACACCCATAAAGTAATATTATGATAGTTGAATTATTCCTCTTGATTCAAATATTAGATATTTCATACCCCTAATTCTTTGGTAGCAGCTATGGTATCCCCTTTTTGGATTAGTATTGCAGCTGGATGGCAGGGTTCACCGCGACGCTCGACTGGTGCTCCCGCAGCCTACCTGCGGACCGGCTCCCTGATGTGCTCCTGCCGTGCTCGTCCAGAGGCTCGTCCTCGCGGCCTCTGTCATCCTGCACCGGCAGCCCAACCTCATGCGGGTGGACCCACGGCCCAACCAGGCCGTCGTCGTGGTTGGGGACGTCCACGGCTAGCTCCACTGCGTCATCTTCCTGCCCCAGGACGCCGGGTTCCCCTCTGAGGAGAGCGCATCTTCGCCTTCAATGGAGATTACGTCATCCGCGGCGCCTGGGGACTGAGACCTTCCTCCTCCTCCTGGCTTGGAAGGTGAATCTTCATCCTAATTCTACTCCATTATGTTAAGCAGATTGCTTTAATGGCGCCACAGTTATTCCCTCGTTCTGTTTAATTGATGAAATAGATGGAAATCCAGTGCCATAGATACTCATAATGTAGTTATGCTTTGTATAGATATTATAGCTTCATTTTTTTTATATAGGATGAACTTTTGGTTCAATTGAACTTGACATTTGACCAGTATATGTTTAGTCATATTTCTTAATGGGTTTCTAGATTGAACTTAGAATAAAATTCTGAGCTCCACTTCCTAAAATTAAATTCAACAATGCTACCAGAAAGTCCAAGCACCTTGTACCTGTAAATGTAATACATACATATGTGAAAGGTAGAATTTTTTTTAGCACACTAGCATGCATATCCATCTTCAGCATTGCAAAGAAGCATGGTTAATTGTTTTCCATTAAGAAATAAGGGGATTTAAACTATCAGCTAATGGGCATAAACATGCTTTGTGTCTGTTATGTTTTGCTTCGAAATTCTGTGTTCCTTTTGCGGGGTTGTGTCTGTTAGGTTTTACTTCGAAATTCTGTGTTCTTTTTGCGGGGAACACATCGTAACTAGGGAGTAGGCACCATTACCATTGTAACTGATGTACATTTTAAATTCATATGAACTCACCATCATACAACTATGTACATTTATCATCATACAGCTAATGGCTCTGTGTCCCTTTACCATTGTAACTAGGGAGTAGGCACCAATTCACCATCGTACAACTATGTACATTTTAAATTCATATTCTTACTTCCTCTTTTATTTGAACAAAGTTAATCATCACTCATCAGGTCACATGAAGGTCCAGACGCAAGAGATAAATGGCATGATCTTTTAGGAATGGAGAATGGATATACAATTGACCATCATGTGGAATGTGGAAAGCTAGTAACTCTTATCAGCACTCCAGATTATCCACAGTTCCAAGTAATACTTTGTTGCATGATTTGCTGTTCACCTTGAAAATAATAATTAGCACTGGAACATTATATATGAATTCCACAAGTGAAAACCTACTCAACTGTTTTTTTGGCATTCCATACTAAATGATTTGATTTTATGATTGATTGATGATGCCTATTATTTCTCACAATTTGATATTGTTTATTGGTATAGGCTTCAGAGGACTGGTACAACAATTGTGGAGCATATATTGTCAATCCACCTGATTTTGCTACACCTGTTTTCCATAGCTTTGAAGCTGTAAAACCTTGACCTGCGGTAGGGACTGTTTATTGTGTCCTATCCTTTAATGTTTTGTCATTGAGTAATCCTTGATTATATTAAGTGGCTATAGGGTGTGACGTCCTATTAAAAAAAACTTGTTATGTGTGATTTCTTTCACCAGTTTTTTTTTGTGCAGTTAAATCCCCACTATGATTTTGAAGATGTAATAGACTCAGATGAAGAGTTAAATTTGGGTGCTATGGACGAGGCTCGGCGAGCAGTTGATCACATCTTTTGTCTTATATCATTGTGAAACTGTATTTAGCATTCCAAACGGGGAAATTTGTCATGTACTCCTACTCAGCCTGCCAAGTTTTGTCTGTTGGCTTCGTTTTGGGGTATTTTATTAGTAAAAAAGGTTCCTTCTTCTTTTTCTTTCTTTGGTTAAGCGAAAACGATCTCGATCTGCGATTAATCTTCCTATGCTCGGGAACGTCATTGTAGCTCCAAAAAAAAAAATTGTCGTCAAGAGGCCTTGTGTTTGCAATTCTGAACTCTTGGGTGTTAAATTTTGAAGATCAAACCTGCAGGTATATGCACATGCTCATTGAGAGGATTGTGCCAATTACAAGGCTGGATGTGTGGCGCCAAGAATCATTGGTTTCTCATTTGTGCAATATGAAGAAGTAAATATTCAACATGCGTTTCTCATATGTCAGCCTTGGTAATAAGTTTGTTTTTGCAAAGATGCCTTTTTATGAATGGCCATGTTGATTACGAAATGAATGCTTCTATTCAAAATATTCAAATTTCATAGTCCTATTTTTAAGAGAGAGAGAGGAAAACAAAGTTAAAGGTGTCTGATGAGGCAGCTTTGTAGACTCCGACCTCCTTGGCTTAATGATGATGGTGTAGATTTTCTCGATTACTCCTTATCCTTTGAGACAGCGACTCAGAAGGGTTCGTTTAGTCAGAAGGGGAGCCTGGTGAGAAGGAAACTCAGAAGGGTGCGGTGACCTGGTTGCATTCCTGGAGAGACTAGATTCTGATTATTTTTTTTAAAAAAAATGGCATTGTCACTGAAATTTGATCATTAATTTTCTTACATAGTATACCATCAATAACTATGAAATCAATACTAATTTAACGCCACAAATGATTGTATATGAGACCAATATGTTTAGATCTTTTTTTTTATTCCAGGCCTTCTATATGCTACAGTACAGTACTCACATGTATGGGTTCACATAGCACATGAATATGCCCGTGGGAGCCCAATCAGACTCGGCCAGCACAGTGCACGCACTTTCATGATTTATAGGCCAATTTGGCTAGCTGGGAGGAGAGTGTTTGGCCCAGACAACAGACGACGCGAGACATCCAGAACCCCGCTGTTATTTTCGTTGCTCCTGCACGAAGGCAGCAGTACATGCGCGATAAATGCACGCTAGGAACTCCCGTTTGCCGAATGCTTCAGGGACACGTGGCAGTAGAGTTAAATGGTAAAAATTGGACCAATCAGCTTACGGCGGAGCCTCCAGCTTTAGATAATTAGATTCCTAGTCTGCTACCTACTGAGTTTAATACAATTTTTGTGGATGTTGCTTTGTGTCTCACCAACTCTAGATGATTGCGAGTCCTAATGGTTTTACACCGTTATTGCTTTACATTTTTTTTAATATATCAGAAAATACAATTTCTTTACTTTCCGTTATTACTTTCCATTTTTCGTGGAATAGATCAGAAAATACAACTTCTTTACTTTCTATTCATGAAGAATTGTAGACCATAGAGTCAATTTATATTAAAAAAGAACAATTGAACCACAACGCTACTTTTGATTTAAATGTTTGTACCTGCTACATCTCATATTGTTAAATATCAGGTGAACATGTTGGGGATATATACGCGACAGAGTGCACTGACTACTTTTTTTTTTATCCAAGTCATTGCTCCCTGGAGTGGAATTTACTTCACACAAACCTCACTGATAGGATGTGCTTACAAGATTGATCATTCTTAGTCTTTGGTTGGAAACTTAAAATGTTTAAGCAAAAGATGTGATACTGTCATACATCTGTCGCCATGTTTGAAGACAATTCAATTGCCTCTTTTGTTTAACCTTGAAGATGACAATTGTGATAGTGCGTGGTTTGTAAAAAATATGTCATCGTATATGCATTAATAATTTGTCAATTACCTCTATGTGGTTATTGCACATAGTTTCAACTTATTCTTATTAAAAGCAATTTCTATATCAGTTAGATGATTACAATGAATATTTTTTGGTCATAACGTATAATGCCGTGTTACACATGTTATTACTGTACAGGTCTTGGCCGCGGCGTGGCGCTGCGCCTTCCCCGTCTAGTTGTATATTATCCAATAGGCACTCATTGGGAGATTCACGGCTACTTCGTTTAGCGATAACATGCATGGCAATTGGATGGTGGCTGCTGTGCCAGACATAACAAAACCATCACCACCCTCCCAATAGCACGGGATGATTAACAGCTAGACGACCATTTAAAAAGCATAGCATATACCACGAACAAATTGCTAGACAGGCAGGAGCATACAAGTACCTGACAACATTGAGGAGCAGGATATAAATTGATTGCCCCCAAAATAAATACTTTCTCTCTGTTCAAAATATACAACTTTTGATATTTAAAATTTATCTAAAAATATAATAACTGTCCCAATTTATTCTACTAGCATCAATCACAATCTTCCATCTTTTAATATCTTCACCTACTTTCTTAACCAGTTTTCTCCATTTAATTTCATCTATTTTTTTAATACACATGTCTATTCTTAAAACACAGAGATAGTAGCTCACTTCTACATGAAAAAGTAGACAGATAAATTATAACACCCTAGTTTTCGTGTGTCCTTAAAAACTATTTTAATAAAACCTTAGTTTTATTTCTTTGCTTGTGTATTATGGATATAGTGTCAAGATTTTAATTTTATTTTAGACCCTAATTTTTTTAAAAAATCTCTTTCCAAATAAATATCGGAATAAATCGAAATCTCCCTCCTTTCTCTCTATCCAAAATTATTAAAATTAATTTCATAACCAAACTCCATCTCAATCGTGAAAATATAAGTCGAATGTCTATCCCAGATTCTCTTAAACCTTGATAAAGTCAATCGCTAAAACTTATTTCAAATCGTCATCGAAGCCTATCTCATTGTATCATCTCCTCAAATCTATTGAGAATCCACCCAAAAATCAAATTTCATTTTAAATATTACATTTTCAGTCAATGTATCTTCTTTAAACTCTTTTGAATCAGCTGAAAGTTTATACATCAATTGAAATCTATCCTAAATCAATTATTGAATTCTTTAAAAAAAATTAAGGGTCACCTATTCTTTCCTTTCTTTCTATGACCTAACACCTTTCCTTTTTCACTTCTAGTTTGGGTTGCAGCCAAACTAGTCCAGCTCTTTTTCTCCTTAGACCACAACCACATCCAGCTCACTTCCACTTTTGCTCATCCACTAAGCCAGACTCATCATCTCCTTTCCTCTTGCAACCCGTGTAGCCCATCTAACCTTAATGTAACATCGTCAAGCTAAAGTCTTATTATATATTGCATTTCTATACTTCTTTATCAACTGCAATGCAAGGCTCAGTGCCATACTCCCAACGGTGGGCTGTGTTGATAATGGAAAACTCCATTTTGAACGCATCAAGCAGGAGCAATTTGTCCACCCAAGCCACCGTCCAGTAGAAGCAGCCATCAGCATAGTCGAAACAATGTCGGCCAGGTGGCAAGAGGGCGCTACTGTGCCCAAAGAACTCCAGCTGGAGCATGCAGCGGTTCTCCATTGCCTAGTGACCGAACAGAGGACGAACGTGACCAGTTTGGTGTTGTACAACGCCAGGCATATCACCCTGAATGATGTATCTTCATCCCCATGGGCGGGAGCAAGACAGTGCCCGAACAAAACTAGGGTGCCCTCGCTGACGGTTAGGTCGTCGGGTATAGATGGGAGCAGCACGTATCGCTGGAATAGGGGATCGCACACTGCGAGGCTCATGAAGACGCCTTTGAGGAGGACTCGACCATCCCGGATGTCGAGCGGGTACCAGCCACAGTTGTTGTCCCCCGGCACCCCAGGCATGAAGGAGAAGGAGAAATCAGCTTCGCTAGCGAGGGCGTGGGCGAGAGGGGCGGAGGGGTGGAGCGCCTGGGCGGGGTGGAAGCCGTCGTAGCAGAGGAATCCGAGGAGGGGAGGCGGATGAAGGGCGCGCGCGAAAGCGGCGGAGGAAGGCGTGGTCGGTGATGATGCGGCGGACGCGCGGGCCAGCGCCGCCAGGGTAGGAATGCGGACGAAGACCTCCTCGAGGAGGTCGTCGGTGAGGGTCGGGAGCGGCGCCGGCGAGGCCATGGGACTGCAGCCAGCCGCCGGCGTTCGTTCGATGTGTAGTACTGTATGAGTAGTAGGACGAAAGGGGATTTGCGAGAATGTTTTTATTATTTTTTTGAAATTTTTAATTTTTAATTTTAAAAATAAAATCTCTTAAAATTCATTTCTAAAATCTGAACTTTTTAACTAGTTCATTTCGTTTGACGTGCCAAAACAACAATGCCATATCACCCCATATCACCCATAGTTGATGGGGTAGTTTTGTTTTGCTAGTCATGATAATATTGTTTTTTTTGTAAAATGTTTAGATTTAAAAATAAATTTTAGACGAGTTTATTTTTAAAATTAAAGATAAAAAAATCTCAAAAAATTTAAAATTCACTTTGTGAAGATAAGGTGAAAATGGCTGAGAAGAAGTTGATGATAGTCGCTGGCAGTCCTGTAGATTATTTTCCCTAATTTTGGTTTCTGGTTTTAAAATTTCAATATGATTTTCTAATTAATTGTGCATGAAAACTAAGTAAAATATTTGTTTGTAATACTCAATAACACGCGTCACATGGGCTATATATTATTGCATATATTATGTATTTTGCACCCAAACTTTTTTTGGGAGTTATGCTTAATAGTTTCAAAAATTTGAAACAGTAACTAAAAAGTGTATGCTTAATTTACCCTAATACTTTGTTTGTGCCTTTTATTTTTAATATAAGGCATCATATTTTTAAAGGAACATCAACACTTGCAACTTTTTACTAATAATTAAATTAACAATATATATATATATATGGTATTGTGCATGTGATATTATTATATTAGTATTTGAAAATGATTTTCATGTAATGTTAATTTTGTAGTGCTTAGTAATATATTAGAAAAAGATAATGGTTAAAATATAATATTGAATACTCTGATAACTCATGTAGCTAAATGGATGGAGTATCAAGTTGTACCTAATGTGGCCACTTCTTTAATATTAACCCTTATCCCTATCCAATTTAAATGAAAGGCCATATTAATTCAATAATATATTTTTTGAATAACATGGGAAATTTCTCAAAGTACTAATTATTGAAGGTAAATACGGAGAACAAGCTTAAGCTATCCAATCGAGCTAGGCTACGAGCCATGCCCCTACAGGTAGAGTCAGGGAGCAATGGCAACCCAGCTTGTTGTGTGACAGCAATTAAAGCCTCCCTAGAATACATAAATTTCATAATTTATTACAATCATAGCGACAGGATTTCCATATGGCGGTGGCTACCATTACATGTGTAAGTACTATAGACAATCCCTATTAATTGACATAGTACCTAAGCTAACCTTGACAAAATTGATTCCCACTTGTCAGTGGCTATCACTACATATACAGTACTGGAGACAATCCCATCGATTGGCATAGTATCTAGAGTAACCTTAGCAAAATTCCCTTATACCCTGGCGCCTCCTTGGAAATGCTACTAGTATTTTATAGAAGTTTTAAAGAAAATAAACTAAATCCTATATAATTCATGCGCTCCAACGAGCCTTTAGGCATGGAGAAAGGCGGAAGCCACAGCATTTACATGTTCCGTTGAGAGGACCAACTCCACATTTCTGGTCAATTTTGCTTTCGTAATTAGTTCATTACACCATTAGGCTGTACCTACACTACACGGCTGCAGGAGCAGGATTAGTTTACTGGTCAATGATGATTAGTTACTCGCGCAAACAGAAAATTCGAGTGTGAATTTTCAGGGTGCAAACCAAACACAAAAGAAACCCTGCGCTCAGACTTCATGGCATATACTAGCATTGCACATTGAAGTCAATGGTGCCGGCACACTCCGTTCCAATTCTCGAGCGCATTCCCATCTCCTAGCATTGCACATTGAAGTCAAGCACAGAACAAAAAGTATAGAACCTACATATTACTGCTCAATAAAGTTAGGTCAAAGCACGTTTGCCTTAGATCCACAATCTTATTTGAGTTCCTAATTTTGTCTTAATACATAAACGTAAGTTCAAAACACGTCTGATTAGGTTTGACCGCCGATGTGGCTGTCCATCATTGCTGGACAATTGCATTTAGCCTCCTCTGTGGCTGTACGTTGCTGTCCTCTTCTCTGCCGCTGCAGCGCAGCCAGCCACCGTCGAGGCCACACCGGAGGCACCGCCCGGCGTTGCCATCGTCGTCGGCATCCATCCTCCTTCCTCGCCCCGGCAGAGGGCTTCCCCGCCGCCGCCGTCCCGGGCAGCGAGAGCGTCGCCAAGTCGGTGATCGAGCCGCTGCCTTTCTTCCACTTCGCGGCTCTTCGCGGGACCTGGCAGGGCCTGGAGTGCGCGGTGTGCCTGGCGCGCTTCGACGACGCAGACATGCTCGGCCTCCTCCTGATCTGCCGCCACGCCTTCCACCCCGAATGCGTCGACCGCTAGCTCAAGTCCAAGGCGAGCTGCCCTCTCTGCCGCGCGCGCGTCGACGCCGACGATGCCACGCTCGGCCTCAAGTACGCCTCCAGCACACACAGTCACAACAGTGGTGGGTGCCAATCGCACGCTCTTATGCGTCAGCACCACACCAGTGGGTAGGCCCGTCGTACCCGACGAGAATGGCAGCGCCACGGGGTCGTCCGGCGAGATCGTCACCTCCGGGATGGAGTCCCCGTTGGCGTGCGCGATTAGGTCCTACAACGGTAGGCAGCCTTCCGGAGTAGTGTTGCATGGTAACGGCGTGTAGCTGCTTTACCGTCCAGACGGGCAGGGACAGTGTCGCGTGGCAATGGTAGGCCAGCCAGGTAGCGACGACGTGAGCCCGGTGGCATGGCATGGCACGGCGCGGTGGTGGTCACTGTCAAGATGCGGCGTGAGTGGGCACGGATGGGGCTAAATGCAAATGTCCAGCCATGGTGGATAGCCATGTTGTCGGTCAAACCCAGACAGACGTGCTTTAGATTTATGATAATACATTAAAATTAAAATAAGATTATAGATTCACATGTTAGATTTAAAACATTGTGAAACTAAGTGACACATTGCTTCAACTTTGAGGACCAGCCATGCTCTTGATTTTTAATCCTAATCGTAGAGGTGACGAGAACTGATATGGAGTTCCCAATACCTCCTAAAAACTCTGCATAACTTAACACATCCGAAGGGAATCGATATTCGATAGATTTAGGGAAAATTGGAGCTTTGCACAGAAAAGGTGAGATCGGCATAGAAGAAGTGCCGGAGCAATTACTATATGTATTTGTTACCAAAATTTGCTAATGCTCAATGTTGGCATTACCATCATTGGATGTTGCGTTTGCATTGAGACCCTCTACAGTATGGCACGTGCATGTAGCACTGTTTCACTGACATCTGGGCCCCATAAACCCCTTGGGTCTGTGACATGAGCAGTACTGTAGACAACATGCGTCTGTTGTGCCTAGTGTGGAGCTTTATAAATTTTGATGGTATTTTTATGAGAGGAGATTTTTGGAACTACCCAATGTTGATAGAGTAGCAATGGTTTAGTATATTACCCGACCAAAATTTGCTATCATCCAAATCTGGTAGTGTTGAAAGTGACACAAAGTGAAAATACCTTTAGTATTAGTAAATGATTTTGTTTCCTAGTTTTCAAAGTTTTTGTAACACCTGAAAATCCAAATAATAAAAATACGTAAAATTTTATAATTTTTAAAACTTTTTAAATCATGCTAGATCTTTGAGTGCTTTGTTTGTAAACCAATGTACTAAATGCAATTGGACAAAATAAAGTAACCAAATGAGTCAAAGTAATAAATAATTAATTTACCAACCTCGCATAAAAAAAACAGTAGTGCAAGTGCAAGTACAAATGACATCAACACAATTATTAATCTTTAAGGTATAAATATTAAGTAACCACAACAAATAATTACAACAACAACCAAGTTGGGCAAAGATGTTTCATTTTAAAAAATCAACAACAAAATGAGTAATAAGAGATTAAACACCTATTTAATTTCCAAACGAATAATGGGTTAATATGTTCACTAAATTAAACACAAATGCATGCAAAGTGGAGGCTAACTATCCATTTACATTCCAATGCACAATATGCAACAAAAAGCACCAACAATACCTTTAATTAAATAAAGGCAATAAAAGCCACCTGGGATTAAAGTATTTAATCCCATAAATAAAAAAATACTTTACAAAGTTCTAATTAAAATGATCTCAATGACAAATAACTAAATTCACCAAATAAAAAAACATCACTTAAATACATGAATTAAAATCCACTCATATTGGGAATTATTTATTTTCCCTAATAAATAATACTAAAATAAATTTATAGTTGATGGAGTTGCAGAGAGAGATGAATGTACACACTTTTAAATCTAAAATAAACTAACATCAAAAATTAAAACTCTCTTCAGAATATTTGGTCTTAATATTCAGAGTATCTGAACCACCTCTCTGTTAGACTAAGAGATTTATCTGGAATCTCCAAAAATAGAGTCCAGAGATTTTAGATTTCCTTTAAAATATCTAAATAACACTCAAAGGAGGTGAACATTGAGGGTTTGGGAGGATGAAGAGAAACAAAATAACATAAAATAAAATAGGTAACGAAACACTATGAGACAAACAATTTTTCACCGAAGTTTAGATCAACCGATGCTATGTCTCTATTGAGAAACTCCAAAGTGCCAGATTGTACTCGATCCCTTGCCTCACCAAGTTTAATCATAGAGATTAGTTTGGCCTCAAAACTTTCATTAAAGCATAACAACTAGTCTAAGACGACCACTGAGATCTCCACTAGGATACCATGCTTTCGCTTTCTATGAAGCTTACTTTACCAAACCAATATCTAAAGAGAAATTCACTAATTTATCTCTTTCCTTGCGGAGGTGAGAAAAACCTTCACAAATGTTTTAGGCGATTCACACGTCAAATCCTTATAGGCAATGTCTAGCCGTCTAGAAGGTGGTTCTCCAAGAGTAACAAGCTTGTGTCTTTACCAACATTGATCCACATGTGCTCACTCAAATCCAAAAGTCCACTCTCTAACAAATCACCCAAAAACCACACTTAAAGGATGGATTAGCCATAAGATCTAAGAGAGTGAAATGGAGAATGTCTAGAAAGCTCTTAGGAGTGGTGTAGGATTAAATGAGTAGCCCCCTCTGAAAGAGGGGGTTGATGGAGTTAAATATCCACCTTTCTCGAAACTAGATGTTACTTATAAAATTCAAATTTTAGAGTATCCGCATAAAATATTTGAAGACTCCGAAGATCTTTCGGCCTTGACAGAGAGCTTAGTCTAGAGATTCTAGCCAAAGAGTCTGGAGATTCTAGACAACACTTAGCTTAGAGAGAGAGAGAGGGGAGAGATTTGGAGTATTTGGTCTAAATCTCTAGAGGCTCCGTACAGGCCTTTCTATCAGATAGAGAGCTCACTCTGAAGACTCTGACATAAATATTCTAAGACTCTGAGCTTCTTTCTCTATTTGACAGAGAAACTTATCCACAAGTTTTCACAGAGCTTAAAAACAAGCATCCGAAACAATGAGAGACAAAACCAAAACCTCAAGGTGTACGTGGTGCGAGTATTCATTCATTTAGACTTAGAAATTCCATTGAGCACTTGCTTTTCGAACCAGTTAATCTTGAACCCCTCTTTATAGTTCAACTTATCCTAAGAACTTAAGAAATAATAAAATTATATTTTAATCACTTCAAGTCTTTTCTTCTTTTGTAATCTTTATGGGGGTTTTATTGTAACCAATACGATCTCTTACTAGACAAATTACTGTGAGATTCTCAATCATAATATATTAGTTCACTAATTTCTTTTATCTATCACTCAAAAACTACTAGAGGGCCTATATGCACTTTCAATCTCCCCCTTTTTGTTGATTGATGATAATACTCATAGGCCTCATAAGAGGGATATAAAAGAAGATATTTTGATTGAAAGAAGATAGAAGAAACTCTCCCTATTTAAGCAAAGTTTAAGCCTATGCACATTTTAGAGAAATCATGAGAGCTCCCCCTATTTTATTGCAACCGTGGGGTACAATGTAAATAAGTAAAAGGCATAGAGAAATAAGATGCATATGACATGGCATTTCACAAAGAAGAAAATTAATACAATCATCACTCAAACATGAATCTCAACACATTACATGAAATTACAGTGAAATAAAGATAAACTAATAGTCATTGTATCACACACAAATATATTAGTTATTATTTGTCCAATGCAATGAATGGAGTATGAAAACTCTGAATAACTGAAATAATTAAGAGTTCAGACAAAGATAGATCAAAAGAGGCTAAAAAGGAGCGCATAGTACTTCCCTTTGTCATCAAAGCATAAAAATAGAGGAACTACGGGAATAATCAGCTAGATGCTTCATTTTTCTCATCGTTGTTGGCATCATCATCGTCATCGTTATCCTTATCCTCAGAAGTAGTCATCCTAAAAAGTAAACTGAAGTAATGGCTAGCATGACTAATGTTAGATGTGTTAGTGAAAGACTACATCGGGGCACCCTACGTGGTCCCTTTGACGCCCTAGAGGACGTCAAGGGGATCACCTGTAAAATTATTAGCCCCCTTCCATGGACGGGCTGATAGTTTTGCAAATGACCCCATAGGAGGGAAAAACACTCAGCCAAAGGGCTATAAGAGGACCATCTGTAAAAATTGTAGGCCGCATCCTCTCCCTCACACGCCCAATTTACAGGTGGCTTTGTCGCAGGAAAAAACGTCGGCTTGGAGAGCGCCTATAAATTTCCGAGTACCCTACTGTCCTTTCATTAACATGTGTTAACTGGCGTTTGCCACGTCGAATTTATTGTCCATTGGTGGAGTGTTTTTTTAAAAAAGTTCTCTCAATGGGCATTGGGAGTATAGACTTTTAATTTTTTTTCAAAAAATATTTTTATAAATATTCTAATGAAAAAAGTATATAAATAAAAAAATTCACTAGCAGGCTAGGCTGCACATAGAGAAAGCGTGAGAAAGCTGATTGGGCTAAAGGTAGGAAGAGAGGAGTAGGAGTGGGCAGGTGAGTCACTGGAGGCTACATGTGAGGAGTGGGTTGGAAGCAGCCCACGACAAAGAAGAGGATTTTTTTAAAAATTTAGATAATTTCTAAAATAAAGTTTGTGCTATTAAAATGAAGAATTCCAAGAAAATTTCAGAGTGTATTTTAGGGTATGGCTACTACAAGAAAAATATTTCCAACCAAGATTTATTTAAAGGAAATTTTATTGCCCATATTAAGTTCACTCTGTTATATGATTCACATATTAATATAAATTATAGAAATAAATTATTCAATGATTCTAAATTTTAGAAAGAAAATAAGGGTGTGACATTCGTTGTCAACAGCAGTGAGCACAAGGTGCTGCGCTTGTGCAAGCCATTGTAGGGTCTCCGAGGGCTTGCCAAGCTAGACTCTTCACTGGTGTCGCTTGGTTTCTAGAGGAGTTGCTCTGAGCACGGCGTCTATGAGTGAAGCAAAGGAGAAATGTGACTGGTCATTAGCATCTACGTCGATTACTTGATCATCACCGGTATAGCCAGTGTTGAGATCACACTGTTCAAGTCAGAAATAAAGAACATGTTCTGAATGAGCAACCTTGGCCTGCTCTCTTATTTCCTCAAAATCATGGTGCATCAAGGCTCAAGAGGCATCTTCCTATGTCAAGCTACCTACGCCGGTAAACTGCTAGAACACAGCAGCATGGGGAGGTGCAACTCTGCTCGGGCACCGGCCAAGCTGAGCAGGGATAGCACAAGCCCATTGGTGAAAGTGACCGAGTACAGACGCATCATTAAGGGGCTTTACTACCTGGTGCACACCTAGTCGGACCTAGCCAACTCAATGGGCTACTTGAGCTGTTTCATGGAGCAACCACACGAGGAGCACCTCACCTCTGTGAAACGTGTTCTGAGGTATGTCGCAAGAACACGGGACCACAGTCTTCACTATGCCAAGAAGGAAGAAAGGCAACCTCAGCTGATTGGCTATAGCAATGCTATGGCTGGTGACATCGACACTAAAAAGAGTACAACCAGCATCATCTTATTCCTTAGTGAGAACCCTATCACCTAGCAATCTTCAAAGCAAAAGGTGGTGGTTCTATCCTCTTGTGAGGCGGAGTATATAGCAGCAATAGAAGCTACTTGCCAAGGTGTCTGGTTAGCTTGACTCTTGGTCGATTTCATCGGTACAGATTCTGGAGCACTGGAGCTTAGGGTGGACAATAAGTCTGCCATCTCACTAAGCAAGAATACCGTCTTCCACATTCATGACACCATTTTATCCAGTTGGGCATTGATGAGAACACTACAATGGATCCCCTCATTAGTGATGGGTCTAAACCCCTACCTGTAATGGAAAATGCGTTGGTCACTGATGAAAGATCACTGGTAAGAAATTCCACATGTGACGGAGGAACAACCCGTAATAGGTAGGGTCCTCCCGTGGCTGGCCATCTTTCCTATGATGGGATGTGTCTTACCACCCGTCACGGATACAATACTTGTAATAGGTTTTTAGTTATCACCTGTCACAGATGAATTATTTTGATAAAAAATAACCTATTTTATCGGCTAGCCTTAGGTAATTGCTAGCCATACCATCTGAAAAGTGGCAGAATTCATACATCATGCATATATACACATTTTACATTCACATCCGCATCAGCATCCACATAATACACATAACA
This sequence comes from Oryza coarctata, assembly GCA_030770085.1. Classification (NCBI taxonomy): domain Eukaryota; kingdom Viridiplantae; phylum Streptophyta; class Magnoliopsida; order Poales; family Poaceae; genus Oryza; species Oryza coarctata. Next base: position 15,636,473 of record CM061474.1, on the reverse strand, counting down.
TTACATAATTCACATCATTCATCATCAAGTCCAACATTCATATCACAAAACACTAGTGAAGATTCTTAAAATCTGAAATAGGAAACGATTAGCTCAAGTGACATAATAATTAAAATAAATTGAACGAAGTCGTATAATAATTAGAAAATCACAGTTACAAGTAGCCAATTATGTACATATACTAAATATATACTAAATGATTTTAAAAAATATCGATTGTTTCATCATAAGAGAATGAACTAATTAAAAAAAAAGGAAAGACTTATTTCTAATAAGCTCCGTGATCCGACTTCAGATATTGATCACTTAGGCTAGAAGAAAGGTGGTTAGGTCCCCTCTAATGCTAACTAGGTCAATTTGACTTGATCTCCAATCATTTTTCTATGATATATGAATATAGTTAATATGATATAGAAATTAATGAATCTGGATTTATAAGACATCTTTTTCAACTAGTTTCTAACCTTCGGATCGAACATAGTCACATGTGTTATCAAGGTTTTCATATGATGGTAGACATAAAATCTGTAAGTATTGCTGATTTACTGTTGGACCAGAAAGTTATATTTATGGTGAAGAGATGGTGTAGTTATCCGATGTTGGCCATCTTTTTCTACAAATGGTACCAAGCCCTATCTATTGTAGCGACTAGATGTGTGAAGTTGTATTTTCTAGCTGGGTTAGAGTTGAGCTAGTATACCATGCTCCATTTGGTAACTATGTCCATGAGAACCCAATTACGGATGCAAAAGAATTAATTTAGTCATTTGTCACTTTGCTATTCTATAATGTGTGAATTTAGTAAGAAAATAAGGTCACTTACTCTTGATTTTGGGCTAACATCAGACAATCCTTGTCTTGGTGGGCATACAAACACCATCCTATGTATTTGACGACATTGTCCGATGCACATTCCAAGTTAGTCTCATTGATCACAGTTGGATTTAGAAAACCAACTGGGTTGCCCGTTTTTTGGACATGGAGTTAGCAAAGCTTACAATGATTGCATTATAGTCTAGAATATGAAGAGTACGTTTTTAATGGTAGTAAAGTGTAAATCACTTACAAAGAGTAGGACTTCAACAATCCCGTGTCCAACTGTCTAAGACTGAATAAGTCTCATAGGTCATTGAATCCTATGATAAACATTGATGAAGACGATAGAAACTGTTGGTCATGCTTACCAATGAAGGAGTGGTCCTTATTGGTCCGCTTGGCATTGATCATCTCTTTGTACCACACGTGCAACGCTTAGTACGCAGGACCCATCGCCCTTAGTTCATTGACATAGACTAGGGGATTGCTTAGCATGAATTGAGATGCTTTAGCCTTCACTTTGTTGGCTCTACTTGTCTTCTGCACTTGCTTGGATGGCTGTACCAGTGAAGTATGTGTCTTCTTACGCATTTTCAATGGAGACAGATCATCATCTAAAGGAAGGTCGAGCTCCACGTCAACACCATTAAAATGTGGCTTGGTAAATACCTGGTCAACATTAGGTAGAGTGTGCACCAACCAGGCTTCTGGAGGAGGCACTTGTTGCTTTGAGGATGAACGATCGAATGTATGTACCCTATGTGGTTGCTAGTGTCATACTCTCGTCGTTTGGAGGGATCTCAAGTGGATAACTCACCCAATTGTCACTCACTTGATCTACTTGCACCCTCGCATAACCAGTCACCAAGTCGGTCCCATTCATTTTGGTTGTAGTGGTCGGTTTGAAGCATAGACCATGGGTGGTTTTGTAACTAAAGTTTGGTGTAACCCTCTCCACGAGGATGCACTCAGCGATATTTCTAAACTATAGAGCATCTCCATAAGTTATTTCTAAAATTATTCCTAAACAATAAAGTATTTACACAAGTTATTTCTATAATTATTCATAAACTATAGAGTATTTCCACAAATTTAAACAATAGAGCATTTCTAAACTAGAGAGTGAGGGAAAGGGAAAGGTGGCACACCTAGTCACCGAGGTGCTTGGGAAGGTGGCGTCGAGGTTGTGGATGTCGGGGAGGACATCGTCGGGGCTTAGGAAGGTGGCACCGGTGCACGGGGAGTTGGTGTCGGTGCTCAGGGAGGTGGCACTGATGTTAGGGATGATATCATTGTTCACGAGGAGGTGGCACTAGCCTTAGAGAAGATGACAATAGCTAGGGTTTACTGCTAGGGTGAAGAAGAGAGGCGCGCAAACAAGTATGGAGTGTGAGATCCGAGAAAATGAGCGCGATCAACTTCTAGGGTTTATGGCTATCAGTGATGGGTGGTAACTCCTAGACCATCATAGATAACTTGTGATGGGCGGGAACTTCCTACCCATCGTAGGTAACTTACCCCTGACAGGCCAGGACTTACAGCCTGTCACAGGTAGCTAATTAGTGACGGTTTGGTAGATGGGGCACCTTTTTCAAACAACGTCAGAAGATCATCGTACAACAATTTCATAAATATGTCTATGTCTTTGCTAGATTGTGTCAGTCCTTGCACCAGTATGCATAATATGATGTACTTTCTCTTGAAGCACAACTAAGAAGATATATTTTAGTTCATAGGTAAGACTAGCCACATGATATGACAATTGCACATATCTTCAAAATGATTCATTCCATCCGTACTCAAAGCGAGTTGTATATTTCTCAAGTCTTCTATGAATTGTGGGTATATTTTGTTGATGTTTTTTCATTCCATCAAATCTACCGGGTGCCTAAGCAAACCATCTTTTTTTTGTTAGTGTCATGCCAATGAAATAACTTTTTCTCATTCTCATTCATAAACATTTATCTAAAATGGTCTATAATAGGTAGGTACCACATGACCTTTGAATGGTCACCTTTCTTTGACTTCTTATCCTCTGTAGAACTGTACTTCGTCTTGTACCGAGAAGCTTAGCACGTAGGACACGAATCCAAATCTATATACTCCTTATAGTACAATATGCAGTCATTCGGACATGCATAAATCCTTCATGATCTCCAACTCCAAAGGACATAACACATTTTTTTACTTCATACGCCATCTTTGGCAAAGTGTTTGGCTTAGAGAGAAAGTCCTTCAACATTATAAAACTCTGATCTGACCACCCATTACTTCCCTTAAGCTTCATAAGTTCAAGTACTATCAACAACTTCGTTTACTTTAGCTTGCACCTAAGGAAAATAGGAGTCTCAGAATTCGCTACCAAGTGCGCGAACATCTTATAGTCCTTTTCGTTATATGTTGAAGCCTCAACATCCTACAATATTTAACCAAGGACATCATTGTCAACGCTAAATATTTCTTTATTCAATAAAGAAGGAATGAATATGTCATCATCATCATACTGCTCATCTGGTACTTCCACCGATGTAGTCGTCACATATTCTTCCTCACCATGTTTAGTCCGAGTCCTGTCCTTTGGGTCTACGCGGCAAGTGTGGGAGCGTGGGATGGCACGTTCGGTCGATTGTGCAAGCCGCGCGTTGTGGGCAGACTAGCTGCACCACGTCAGCCTGCAATTTCCTTTATGAAGAGAAGATAATGCATCAGAAAAGCTGCAAAGTTTTTACAGCACCAAACTCTCTGGTACACTCTGTGTTCTTGCGTTTTTGTGAATTTTCTTTTCAGGGGCTCGCCGGCGGCAAGGCTGCCGGGTACATACAAGGGACTCTGATTGATCTCCCGGCGGCCATATGCGGACGCTTGCGGGTGTTGAATAGTGTAGAAAGAACATATACTGCAAATTTAGACTTATTGTATAAGTCCGGGATATATATAGAGAGAGAGGAGTATAATAAGTCTAGATGAAAATCAATTCTATCTGTCATAATAACTTAGGTACAATACGATTCTATCTCTATATTCTAATATCTCTAAGTGTTGTCTATGTATCCGAGATGAAGTTGTCAGAGTTGTAATATCCTGATATTCATGCAGCACAAGTCACCTAATAGTGACAGCACTGGAAAGACTTAGGCGGTTCGATTTGCGGCATAAATCACGGCGCAAGCGGTCGCAAATGAGAAGCCAGCAAATACGACGGTGGCCTGAGTAAACGGGTGGCACGTATGCGGCACAGGGAGGCCAGCAGACGACGACCAAAAAAAAAAAAAAGAAAAACAAACACACTGGGGTAGCCATGTCACGAAGACACCGGCGCAGGACGACATCAAATAGTGTCGCTGTGGACGGCGAAGCAGCAACACCCTTGATCTTGGCGGAAAGTCTGTGTGGGCGACGCAAACCGGTCTCTGATCGTAAAAAAAGAAAGGACGGTCGTAGCTTATCAACTCATCGTGGCGACCAATCGATCTGCTCCTGTTGGGCTCTTTGAACATGCACATGTAATGGACGTACACATGCACAAGCTTGCCGAAGCTCATGCATGTCATGGACGTACACATGCACAAGCTTGCCGAAGCTCACGCACATGCATGTTCTTGGCGATGGCGCATGGATGACGCTGGTGTGTTGACTTGCATGCCGGCCCGGGGCGTGGGGCACGTCAGGCATGCACGAGTCCGAAGGAACCACTCACGGGCGGGGTGATGCACGGAGTCGGACGCCCGGCGGCGGAGCGGTAGCCGGAAGGTCACACGGCGCAGGTTGACGCGAACCAATCAAGCAAGCAAAGAGGGCAGGTGGACCACAATGATGCATTGCTGCTAGACTTCAACTTGACAATAAGAACGATGGAAAATTGGCCGCCCCCGGAGATGCTACTCCCTGAGGCGATGGATGTGGAAGTATGAGAGGAGCGACTACATCGTCTGCTATGATACTATGAATAGTGTTGAAAGAAGATTTACAGTGAATTTAAACTTATTGTATTGAGTCTCGAAAAATCGGTATACGAGTATCTTAAGTAAACCTAAATAAAAACTAATCACATCTCTATACTTTAATAGCGGGGAGCGGTAAGTGATGAAGGAGGAGACCGTGCATGCCATCTGTTTCAGTTTAGCCCATATAGCACATATTGTCCATGTAATCATACATGCTGGTATCTACGTGGACACACTACATCAACATGCTAGTGAACCCTACATATCAGATTTATTGGAATTGGTCAACAATATAATTTTAAACACTGGAATCATAATATCTAAGGTTTTATGCCACTTGTCAAAACATCTGGAGTTTTATGCAACATAAGTCATAATATAAAGGGTTTTGTGTGATCACTAATTTCTTTTATAATATATTATTGACAACTACAGAATAAACATTATATCAAAGTATTTTAAAATACGAATATATTGATATCACATGCATAACCTTAAATATATACTCTTATGAATGTTGATTATTATGAGTGTCTTATATTTTATATTTTAAGATAGATGAAGTAATTATTACCCATAGAGGAAACAGAGTCTTATGCTATCCGATTTGATCTAGGCTACGAGCCATACACCCACGGACAGGGACAGGGGCAGGAGCAGTGGTGACATGTCTCCCTAAAATACAGACAATTTATAACATTTTTAGAGGAATCACTTCAATTCGCATAATATCTTGGAAAATCTCAGGAAAAGCCTCCAATGTTCTTCGGCCTCCTTTGTAGAATTTTTGAAAAAAATAAACTAATTCCCATATAACTCATACGTTATATGTTCAAAGAACCAAGACTACTTCTAACCTTCTTGAAGTCAACCTATTGTATCTTTCTCGTCAGTTTTTGTTTTTTAACTACTCCAATAGTCACAAAACATAAGTAAGAAAGATTAAGGAGAGGTCACATTAAGGGATAAGATGTTATGATTGGTTAAGATGACAAAGTAGATGAAGAAATTAAGTAAAATATGTTTTTATAAGAAATAAGTGAGATATGGTTGTGATTGATTTAGTAAAAGAGTAAATAGAGAAATAACTATATATTTTTAATAAAGTTTGAATGTTACAAATAATTATATTTTAAAATAAAAGTAGTCTAAGCTGTACACTGTACATCTGCAAATTAGACTGATGATGATTTGTTACCCGCGCAAACACGAACTTCAAGCGCGAACTTGCATGCTTGCTGCAAACAAAACACAAAAACAAAATCCAATGCTTATTCCATAGACATGTTCCACAACTTCAACCAACACTCAATCGACACTTATTCTGACAGATTGGATTCCGCCCAACACTTATTCTGATATTAAGGTTCGGGCCAACACTTAATCGACAGAATGGGTACCGATCAACACTATCCGCGCGACACACTCGGTTTCACCCAACACTATTCTTTTTTTTTTTGGACTTGTTCGACAGACTGGGTTCCACAACAGCTTGTTTTGATTACACGCGTTCAGGAAAACAAGTTTGATGGAGGCTTTGCCAGCATTGTAGCCTACCAGAAGTGCAACACCAATACACCATCATGGTCCCTTCACCGACACCAGAAGGATGGCCAGAAAGAGGCCACATAAGGAATAAGCAACGTCCATTTATCCCTGCAGGTGCACTCAGTTAGATGTCACTATGATGGATGCAACAAAAATATTTACTCGTTAGTTTCAAGATACCATGTTCAAAATCAGAAAGTGCAGTTTAGTTCAGACAGTTAAGATAACACTCGTGTTCACTCTCTACTCATACTTCCAAGTTCTGATGTTCATATTTGAAGTTCAACACTTAAGCTTTGGCAGCTCAAGATAAAATTAAGTGCTCAACCTTCACTCATACTTAGTCATTGTGTTCATAACTAAAAATTGAAGTTTAACTCGGATGTCTAACATTCAAAATTTAGAGCCCACTAAAGTGCCAGGAGCTAGTCCGGTAGCAATTGTAAACCAGTGACTAAAAGCCAGATTACAGATTTACAGGCATCAGCATATAACATACAAACATATAAGTTGTAAGCCGAAGTAGTTTTCTGGTTGCTGATAGGCATGCGATTCTTCCTGAACCTGACATGATCATTCTTGATTCCCTGACTTCATAAGGTATCTAAAGACAGATAAATCTAAGCAATAAAAGCTATCATGGACAACGATAATAACCTAAAGCAATAACAACTTGTCAAACGCATCCTATTTACATGATGACCATGCTGGGCAGCCTATAATGTAGACCAAAGCGCAACAAGATCAATAGCCTAATGCAATGCATAAGCATAACATGGGAGATTTTCTGCCTGACAAAAGAACACAATAAACAAGCAAAGATTACAAAGAAAAGCTTACCATTTCATACACTTGGTGGCGACAAGGATGGTGCGAAGCCAGCAAACATGTCAGCACCTATCAAGGTACGCCTAGTTTCACAGAACATCTCAACCTTAAAAGTCTTGAGCTCCACCGAAAAACACACCTGATCTTGCCAAGGCCCCTGCACTGGGATCCCCTGAACAAGGAGGTAACCCCCAGCTGATCCCACCAAGTTGTACTGATACTCCAATGGCAACTTCATAATCCTCTCCAATGGCCACTTGTTTGCGCCCTCGGGATCCCAAACCACATAAAAGATGTCGAATGTGCTGTCTAACATCTCATCAACCATGACAAACATCCCAATCCTGCCTTCCGTCGCTTCCGTGATTGTAACCTGCTGAATTTCAAGTAGTTCACTGGAAGGGAGGTTGATAGTGGAGAACTCCATCATTTGGGTGTCCAGCACGAGCAATTTTTTAGCCCAGCGCAAGAACCAGAAGATGCAGCCAAGAGCATGGTGTCGTTGGGATAATGCAGTTTCTTGAAATGGAGTTCCTGCGACCAAAATCCCCCAACCATGGTAGGCAATGGTGCTCCATTGTTGGGAATCCGAAGAGAAAGTAAACACGACTAGCTTGGCCTGGCATCGGGCCATATACATCACTCTGAATGACGTGCCATCGTCGTCGTCGTCGTCACGTGGTGGAGCGAAGAAGGGCTGTAAATCCAGGAGGTTCTGCAGGTGGGCGGAGGCGGCGAGATCGTCGGGGATAGCGGGGAGCAGTAAATAGCGCCTGGACAGGGGATCGCAGACGGCGAGGTACATGAAGCCGATATCGTCATGGCCGTCGTCCCCACCGCCCACGGCGTCGCGGGAGAAGAGGACGCGGCCGTCGAGGACGTCGCGGCGGCGCCAGAAATCCGGGGACGGGAGGAAGGCGCAGGCGAAGTCCACGTCGCGGGCGGCGACGACGGCCCCAGCGGCGGGGGCGCAGGGGTGGGGCGCCTCCGCGGGGACGAAGCCGCCGTCGACGTCGAGGAAGCCGAGCAGCGGCGGCGGGGCCTTGGCGGCGCGGAAGCGGCGGAGGAAGGAGGGCTCGGTGATGACGCGGTGGAAGCTGGCGCAGACGGTGGCGGCGCGGGCGAGGTCGGCGGGGGACGGGAGGCGGACGAAGATCTCCCTCAGGATGTCGTCGCTGAGAGCCGCCAGCGACGTCGGCGGAGTAGGGACTTCAGGGGTAGGCTGCGCCGCCGGCGAGGCCGTCCCGACGTTGGCCTTGGCCTTGGCACTTCGGCGGCGGCGGAAGCACCGCAATTTCGGCATCCGGGCTAGCCGATTCAGGAGAAACTGAAGGTTGGCCATCAGACAGACAGATGGTGTGCGTGACTTGCGTCTAGTGCAGACACCGCGGTGTCTACTAGTAGTCGTACTACGTCACTATGTGCAATCTCGCGCGGCAAGTCTATCAGCGGTAGGCATGTTCCAAACACCGGAGGTAACTGGTCACTGGTTCGGAGTTGGGACCTATTCAACTTGATGATATAAATTCAAACTCAAATTTCTATTTGTAAAATTATCATCTGGTTAGCTTCCAAAGTGTTAGGTTTCTAGATTTGAGATTTGATATGTGTTACCGTCAGAATTTGGTTGTCTACAAACTAATTGGTTTATAGAGAAAAATCAATTGACACAATATGAGAGTCGATCGGACAGATTGAGGGTAGATTCTATCTAATTGAGAACAAAAAGTTATTCAAATGATACTGAGTTTGAGGAGTCGTGAGAATTTTAATATGGTGTTTTATCTATTATTATTCTATGTCCTATGTTTAGTAAATATTGTTTATGTGTTATTTATAGACTTAGTATATAAATATGGACTCCTAAAATCTATTGAGATATTAACAAGATCATAAACAATATAACTTTGACGCATCTACTTATCAATTACATGATTAAATTAATTGACACACTCTTAAACCTAAAAAAATAAAGACCTATATTGGAGTTAAGTAGATTTCTCATATCTTTGCATGATCAAGACGTTGTCCTCTCTGATTGGACTTTCATCGGCTCATTTACGATTTCACCTGGTCTGATCGGTCTCCACGAGATTTGGTAACCAACAATATAATAAAATCCAATAAAATCAAAATTCTAGAGCCTAGCAACACTATTTTTGGTAAGCTTTCAAATTGACAACACCAATCTTTACAAGAGGGGTTGAACTTTGATGCCAATATGCATTCTATCCACTCGAAACGTTTGAAATCACTTGTATTTTTATAGAATTTAATACATAAATTTATATCTTTGAACAAGGTCTATCGTAGTGTTGGGGACCATGTAAATGTGGCTTTACTCATATAGGCATCACCAACCTTGGTCGTATTCACTTTCAGCGCGTCACAAAACAAGCCATAAGATGCACGCCTGCAAGTGCAAATGCATTGTCATTTTAATTAAGAACTTATATGTGCTAATATGTGTTGGTGATATTATCTATCTATCTGGCATATGACTTATATGTGCTTATATGCATCTATCTATGCTTACTCGTAGCCTCATAGGTATATTTATGTTTCATTGGAATTACATATATTGTTGACTACATGTATTTATATGTTTTTCTATAATTAAGTTACATCTTTGGCAATATAGATTGCATATATGATTGGTTAATTGTACAATCTATGTTTGGCATGCGTTAGTATCAAAATCTTGGAGTTCCATGCCCAAATCGCACAAATAGTTGGTGTTTGATTGAAATATAAACTCGAAAACAACAACAAAAAAGTATGATTCCTTTCTTGTCGTTTTAAGCAAGAAAAAAACTTGGGTATGTGGTAGCACTTTCACAATGCATATATCCTGATGTTTTAAGCTCATGCACGTATGGGGCCTTGTCTCATTGGATGCAACTAGAAACCTCCTAGACGGTGCGCATCCGGACAATGGGGCGCTTGGTTTTCACATTCCGTGACTTGCCCCGTTGCTTGGCGAGACGGCCCACGAGGCCAGATGACGCCATAATCCATCACACGATAATGCCGATTGGTGTGCTGCAACGATTAGATATGCAATTATATTAAGAAATAAAGGGAAGGCTAAAAGGAGCTATTACTTTCGCTCAAATGGCCTGGAAATTACTATATATTAATCAGGCAAACAACAGAGTATGTTGTTGGGCATGGTGAATATAGATTACAATGGATCAATACATTCGTATACAAAATACAACTGTCTTTATAGAAATAGAAGCAAGAGCTATATATTAAATACAAATTCTACTTCAACAAACTTCAGTCTATCTATGCTCATGTTTGCGTAGGATATTTGGCTACTTCCAATCATAAAGAGGTGAAAAAAATGTTAAAGCCAGGGAACATCAAGCGGTCTCTTTGAAATAAAAAGAAACTAGCATTAATTATCACATCTGAAAGGAATCAGCATTGCTCTCTCTCAACACAAATTGAAAATGTAATAGATTGTGTTTCATATGTTCTTCAAACTCCAAAGTTCCAAAAGATATCATTTGTCAAAACTAATAACCCCTTTTTATGAAATCTCTGAAACCCATGATTTATTAGCCACAGGAAGATACGAAATAAAAGAGGGACGACCACCTTCCAAACAACATGCAATGAATGAATGTCCTACTAGATGAAAATTTGGTTTAAATAAAATTGATAAAAATAATTTATATTAAAATTGGTTTTTAAAATTAGTTTATATTTAAAATGGCATTATTAACTAGTTTATATTAAAATTATCTATAAAAAATTTGGTGAGCGTGTGTGTTAACGTAGTTCATGTTATAAAAATATATGCTGGACAATGTTATTTATAATGTTATTTATTTATTTATTGTAGAAATTAAATTTTAAAAATAGATTAAAAAATTGCTAAAAAATTTGGAGGAATTTTAGATTGGTTCGGATGCACGGGAATAGTGACCGAGTTGGATTCTCTACTGAAATGGGTAGTCCTTGGTTTAACAGGTGACATGGCGCAATCTAGAGCATCTGTTTTAGATCCGGCGCCAAGAATAAATAGAGTAGTGGTTATGAAATCTTAAGAGTAAGCTTTCAAACTGACAGACGATTTTAGATCACAATCTAAATTTGTGTTCTGCCTAAATGGCGGTGCGGTGAGCTGAAAGAACTCCAAGCAGGATACGGTTACTGGTTCTACAACGGAAGCCGATTACATTGTAGTTTCTGAAGCTAAAGAGGCTATTTGGATCTAGAATTTTTTTCTGAACTTGGTGTGGTGACTAGTGCCTTCAGTTTGATGGATCTCTACTGTGATAATAGTGGATCCATTGAGTAAACCAAGGAGTCTAAATCGTATCAGAAGTTCAAGCACATTCTAAAGTGTTTTTACCTCATATGCGAGATAGTGGAGAGAAACGATATGAAGATATGTAAAGTAGAAACAGATTTTAACATTACAGATCCGTTGATAAAGCCGCTTTCCCAGTCAAAGTATGAAACCCACGTTAGGGCAATGAGTGTTAAATACCTACATAATTGACTCTAGTAAAAGTAGGAGACTGTTAGCGATATGCTCTAGAGACAATATGGAGATATTGTATATATATTACGAACTATATTTATGATATATTGATTTGTTCTTGAAAATAGACATTATCATTATTAATCAATAAGTATGTGACTTATTTATAACACTTCTAATATCAAATATTGTTATTTCTAAATAATCTCTAATCATATATCATATGAGAAATAAATATGATTGTAAAATCAGGATATATATTGATTGATGATCATGTCTTATGATCATGGTACGAAGATATCAAATCGATAATATAGACATATTTTAGTGAACATATGTTAGATACACCCACCATGAGATACTGTAGAGATTTTATATGTCATCGGTTAATCTTAAGTAGTGTTTATGTGGAGTTCTTAGACTTGAGATTATCATAATTTCCAATATACGTAACAACTTATTTTGGACTACCAAACACTACTTCATAACAGGATAATCATAAAAGTAGTTTTTGGGTTTACTATGAAATATGTAGTAGGATGTGAGTGAGCAAGATAGAATTTATTCTTCCTATCGGAGAGATATCTCTGGATCTCTCGATGTAATGGATTATGTAAGTGTATGCCTTGCTAAGCTGATTGACAAGTTTATAATACATCATAGGATCAAGAGAGTGATTGAACTATTAAGAGAATGACACAAGTCTCGTCTTAAGCTTAATAAATATCGTTAGGTAAAGTGATTCGTATATGATAACTTTATAGGTTCAGCTGATATACTCTTTACGTATACTTTGGGGTTAATATGTCTTGCTAGAGACTACTATTAATAGGGTGATCAAAAGTCATTTCTGGGTCATGATCAAATATACGTAAATCTACAAGGTCACATGCTTAACGGGTTGAAATACTTATTCGAATGTGATTTAGATAAGGGCTTGATTCGAATAGAGATTCGAGTATACTCTTATTGGGCCACGGTCCCGTAGGCCCAAGTGAAGAAGGCTATATATATAGAGAGGAGTAGGTTAAGGGATGAGACCTCTGTTCAGCTCAAGCAAAACCCTAATCGCCATCTCCTTAGCCAAACCCTAGTCGTTTGAGAGTGCCAGTACACCCATAATCGGTGTTTCAGCCCAGATGTGTAGATACCAATGGAGGTGCTATTCGTTGCGGTGTTGATCTGCATCAGAATCACTGTGATTGACTACTTCATCTACTATCTCAACGCTTGCATGGTTGGATTGGCTTCTCTAACCCTACTTCTGTTGAACTACGTATCTCGTGGTAATGGTACATGATCCTTCCTTCACTTGATGTTCTGGTGTGCACGGTAGAAAATTTTTGTTTTATGCTATCGTACCTCACGCCTACTTCTACATGTGGTCTCGTGCGAGGCAAACAAAACACTATCCCCTTGTTCTCTCTTGACAGAGGTGAAGATTTGGGGAGATGTAGTTACTCACCATGGTGTGCTTGGAGTGGCGGAATATCTCAGTGTCACGTCGGCTTGAATTCAAGCAACTCCTGCTTGAATGCGCATCCCGTCGCCACCAATGTCGCATCTTGACCACTGTCCACCTCGAATCTAGCTAGTTAGATGTGCCACACTACTCATACCGCTGGTCCGTTTGGGGTCTCCTCGTCATGGCTGAGCTAGGAGTAGATTTGTAGGTTGAGGCTAACACAGTAGATCGACACTGAGGTGACTCACAACTGGTGGGATGGTAGGCGCTCTGGACGAGAAGTATAATTTATGCTGTCAGTTTATTTCAGATTTAAAAGTTTGCATATTCAACCTCTCTCTGTGCGACTCAAGATCCTTTCAATTATATCAGACCCTTGTCTTTGGATAAGGTTGAACCGCTCGAAGAAATATCACATTTGAGAGAGAATTCAATTGATCTAAGCAAGGAAAATTAGAATGACTCCACTAGCAAAAGTTTCTCTAAGAAGGGAATGTCTATTCTTCTATGCTATGACAAGTTCAATTCGAATGCTTCCACCCACTTCGTCTCTGTGCCTTTCAGACATGCTCCTCATTTTGATAGGACACACTATGCTGCCTAGAAGCACAAGATAAATTTACATCTAGTCCTTGTATCCTAATGTATGAAAGATTGTGCTTATAGGTCTTGACATTTTAGAAGAGAACATCAAGCTCACACCTGCTCAAGAGGCACTTGTCCATTGCAACGTACAAGCCACAAGCATAATTCTCGAGTCTCTAAGTCCCAAAGAGTTCAATAAGGTAGACCAAATTGAAGAGGCCAAAAAAATTTGGGAAACTCTTCAATTGGTACATGAAGGATCTTTCAGGGTGCAAGAGTCATGGATTGAGTTATTGGAATGACAACTCGGCCAATTCGTAATGGAGGACAACGAGACACTACAAGAGATGTATGATCATATAATGGCTATCCTCAACAAGATCCATGGCCTCAGAAGCAAAGACATGACTGACCACATTGTAGTCAATAAGCTTTTCTGAGCTTTCGCGCCAACAAACTCAATCTTGGTGACACTCTTCCAGAAGAACAAGAATTTCAAAAGGCTCACTCAAAGCAATGTCCTCTCAAGAATCATTTCCCATGAGCTTTTGAAAGAAGATGCCAAGCATGTCAAGGCTCTCACCAATAACGCTACCATCATCAAGAATAAGGAGGTGGCTTTGAAGGTAAAAACAAGATGCAAGGAAGACTTAAGTGATGAGGAGAGCAATGATAAGTACTTTGCTCTCATTGTCAAAAAGTTCAAGAAGTTCTTGCAAAAAGGTGGCTACGGCAAGAAGGGCGGGGATAGGTCCAAGATCCGTAAATCCAAAAAAGCTTGCTACGAATGTGGCGAATATGGGCACTTAGAAGAAAAATATAGGCAATAAGCCCAAGTATCACACGAAGAAGAGCTTGGGGGTATACTCACATTAGAGAAGAGTGGAACTCCTAAAGTGAGTCTAACTCCGAGGATGAAAAGAGGGTAGTGACAATCGTCATCAAGTTATCATCACCAAAAGAATCAGTCTTCAACAACTTAAGCAATGGCGATAACTATTACAACCCCACATGTCTTATAGCATCAAGATGCAAGGTACTATCTCCTTCTAAGCCCTTAGATAGTGATGACGATAGCAGTGATTATGATGTTGATGAACTTAATTATAAGGGCATCAACAAAAGCATATTGTCTCAAATGGCTAAGCTTATAAAGGTATTAGAAAGCAAGGAGGAGACTCTCGAGAAGTAAGAGGACTTACTTATTCTTAAGAAGGAGAGAAATCTTACTCTTGAAAAGTTGACTAAGGAGAGTGACAAGGTTGAGCAATAAATGTGCTAGATGGTTTAATGTTGATATAAATTTTTATTCGACTAACATGCAAGCACTTGATGATCTTAAGTAGGAGAATGTGAGGCTTAACACCTTGGTTAAATATGGATGTATAAAGACGTATCAATCTAAGGATGTGTTCTAGAAAACTCTCTCCACTCAGAACAACAAGCATCGTTATGGACTCGGTTTACACCCACATGAGAACAAGCCATCAAAGCAAAAGAATATGAGGTACAACAAGCCAATCAAATTTTCGAGGAGTGTAGAGAGAGCTCAAGCTCAAGAGAAGAAGCATATGCCTCAATGCTTGTTCTATGCTTCCTACATACTTAATAGAGACCACCGTGGTAAAGTGGTACCTTGCTTTGTTGAATCTCGCGATGAAAACCCAAGAAATGTTCATGGATACCCAAGTCACTTGTTGCTAACATTCTAGGACCCAAACTTTGAGTTTGGATATCTAAATCCCAAGCATAAATTGTTTTGTAGGCATACTACTCTAGCTATTTGAGTTGTATTACGGATAGCGGATGCACAAATCATATAATCAAAGATGAGAGTATGTTCACGTCCATTATAGACGATGGAGGGCAACACAACAATATTGTGTTTGATGATAACGATAAAGGCAAAGTGATGGGACTTGATAAAATCGTCATCTTAAATGATCTTTTAATCACAAATGTGTTTTATTTTAAATACTTGAGTTACAACTTATTTTCCGTTTCTCAATTATGCAAAATTAGATACAATTATCTCTTTACTGGGGATGATGTGACCGTTTTTAGGAGTGAAGACGAGTCCGTGGCTTTTATTGGCAAGTTGAAGGGCGATATCTACATCGTTGACTTCTCACAGGATAGAGTAAGTTCTAAAACTTGCTTAATTGCTAAATCTAGCAAGAGTTGGCTTTGGCATCACTGGCTAACCCATGTTGAAATACAAAATTTGTCAAAACTACTAAAAGAATATCACACCCTCGATCTATCTAATGTGACCTTTGAGAAGAATCATGTGTGTAGGGCTTACCATGCGGGAAAACAAGTCAAAGCTCACCATCTTGCTAAAATCGTCATGACAACATCTTGCCCCTTGAAGCTTCTTTACATGGACCTCTTTAGACCTGTGGCCTATCTAAGAGTTAGAGGTAACAAGTATAACTTTGTTATTGTTGATGATTATTAGCGCTACTTTTGGGTATTCTTTCTCCATAATAAAAGCGTGAAGCACAAGCTACCTTCAAGAAGTTCACACGCCAATCTCAAAATGAGTTCGATTTAAAGATCAAGAGAGTGAGAAATAATAATGGCGGTAAGTTCAAGAACACTCAAGTGAAAGAGTTCTTCTATGAAGAAGGGATCAAGCATGAATTCTCTGCTCCGTATGATCCTTTCCAAAATAGAATCGTGGAGAGGAGGAATCGAACACTCATTGAGACAGTGAGAACTATGTTTGATGAATACATGACCTCTAACATCTTTTAGACGGAGGATGTCAATACTGCATGTCATGCCATCAATCGCTTCTACCTCTGTAAGCTCTTAAACAAGACCGTCTACAAACTTCTCACCAGTAAAAAGTCAAATGTTTCATACATTTGATTTTTTGGGAGCAAGTGCTAAATCCTGAGCAAGAGATCTCATTCATCAAAATTCTCCCCGAAAATTGATGAAAGTTTCTTGCTCGGCTATGAGTTGAATGCTAATGCCTATTGAATCTTCAACAATACTTCTAGCATTGTTGAGGTCATGAAAGACATAACGTTTGATGAATCTAATGGCTTCCAAGAGAAGCAAATTGGTAATTGTGTTGTAGGCAAAAAAAATCCAAGTCAAACAATTGTAAACAAGCTAATTGGTGATGTGAGACCTCGTGACGTGCCAAGTGAACAAGATATGATACTTGATCAACCCCCTCTACAAGCAGACGAGTTTCTGAGAAATCCTATGGTGATGTTGTGCAAGAAAGTCACGCACATGTGGATAGGATCGATGCTAAGGGCACTATGGAGCTAAGAGACATTGACCAAGCTCAAGTCCCTCGGTGAACCATCCATCGGTCCATCAAAGCATACAATGAGATCATCATGTTGATGACATTTTTGGTGACATAAGAAAGGGAGTAACAACTCTTTCTCGTGTTGCTAATTTTTGTGGATGCTACTCATTTATCTCTTCTTTGGAACCTTTAAAAGTTGAGGAGGCAGTTGCGGATGTGGATTGAGTCATGGCTATACAAGAAGAACTTAATAACTTCACTCGCAATGGTGTTTAGACTTTAGTAAAAAGACCTGACACCAATATCATCAGAATAAAATGGTTGTTTTGTAATAAGCAAGACAAACATGGGGTCATCATTTGAAACAAAGCATGGTTAGTGGCAAAGGGATTCATACGAGTCGAAGGTCTCGAATTTAATGAAACTTTTGTGCCAGTCACACATCTTGAGTCCATTAGCATTCTATTAGCTTTTGCTACTAACCATAATTTCAGGCTATATCAAATAAATGTCAAAAGTGCATTTCTCCATTGGCCAATCGAGGAGCTCATGTATGTAGAGCAACTGCAGGGTTTTGAAGACCCAAAGCACTCTCACCATGTGTATAAGCTTCACAAGACGCTCTACGAGCTCAAGCAAGCCCCTAGAGCCTGGTACAAATGCCTTCATGATTTCCTTCTCTAAAACGACTTTGAGATAGGAAGGTGGACACTATCCTCTTCACTAAGAAATTTAAGAATGGTTTATTTGTGTACCAAATATATGTTGATGATATAATATTTGGCTCTACTAATGAATAATTTAGTAATGTGTTTAGTAGGATGATGACCAAAAGATTCGAGTTGTCAATGATGGGTAAGCTCAAATTCTTTCTCGGATTTCAAATCAAGCAACTAAAGTAAAGAACATTCATTTCTCAAACGGAATACCTCAATGATGTCTTGAAGTTTGAGATGAGGGAGCCAAACATATCAAGACCCTAATACGATCAAACAAACATCTCAATCTAGGTGAGAAGGTAAACTCGTTGATCAAAAACTTTATCATTCCTTAATAGGTTCATTGCTATATCTTTGTGCATCTAGACCTGATATAATGCTTAGTGTATGCATGTGTGCTCGCTTTTAAGCCTCCCCAAGAGATTGTCATTTAGTAGGTGTAAAGCGAATTTTGAGATATTTAGTTCATATTCTAAACCTAGGGTTGTGGTACTCGAAAGGCTCAAACTTTGATTTAATTAGCTATTCTGACTTGAACTATGCTAGTTGCAAAGTAGATAGGAAAAACACCTCTGACACTTGCCAATTTCTTGAAAAATTCCTTGTCTCTTGGTCATCCAAGAAGTAAAACTCCATTGCTCTATCCACGGCCAAAGCCAAATACATAGCTATCAGAAGTTGTTGTGCATAACTCCTTTAGATAAAACAAACCCTCTGTGACTAAGGGTACAACATGACATATATTCTACTCCTATGTGACAATGAGAGTATCATCAAAATAGCAAATACTCTAGTCCAACACTCAAGAACCAAGCATATCGACATCCACCACCACTTCATGAGAGACCATGAAGTCAAAGGGATGTCTCAATTGACAAATAACTCGTCAACATATTTATCAAGCTTTTAGATGAGTGATGGTTTATGGAGTTAATAAATAAGATAAATATTATTGAATCTCGAAACATATCTTATGAAGGAGCACATATAGGAGTTAAATGTTTAGTTAATCAATAAATAAGTACAAATTCTAAAATGTCTAAAAATCATGAGTTATTATGTATAGAGATCTCACTTTACTAAGTACAGGCCTTGGACCCAAAATTAAGAGCTCAAACATCCCTTTTTTTTCTCAAAAGTTAAAAAAATTACGAAAATTTTATGTGCCTATTTTGATTTTCAAAAATTTGAGTCTTACCCTAGAGAATCTTAGTGTAATAATTGTTTTGTAGTGTTGTATGCTTGCTGATTACACCAAGTTTCTCATATATTGCTTGTTCAAGCCTTCTTTGATCTAGAAGATCGGAGTCTCCGGACCTAAGGTATAAATACTCGGTAACCGTCGGTTTTTACTGCCTCCTTCACTTTTTACCGTCTCCTCCTCTCTCCATGGAGCACAAGTACTTCCTCCGGCGATCTCCCCTGTCCACCATTGTTTCTCGAAGACTTCTTTACTCCTCTCGCTCCTCGGTGAGGAGAGTCTCTAGATCCATCCTCCATTCCTCAATCTTTACTTAAGGTAATCTCAATCCTAAGGTTTTCTCTCTCTTTTTTTGGTTGATCTATCAATCTTTAAACCTGGGTTTAGATACCTTGTGCTAGGATGGTTCCTTGTCTCTCCTAGAAAACTGATCTAGAACTCCACTGCAAATCCATGGCTAGAACCCATGGTCCTCTTCGTAGGATCGGAGTCTCCATCCAGCATAACCGGAGTCTCTAGACTAACTCCTCTGCCTGGCAGAGAGGGTTGATAGAAGACTCTAGACATTATGCGCGGATACTCTAAGGCTGTTGTCCCTTATAGCCATCTGATCTTGCCTTAGCTTTAACCCTTGTTTTATACGTGGATCTCAGGTCTCTCTCTATGGGTCATGAGAAGAAGCATATTCGCACTCATCGGGTCTCTTAGGGGAACAAAGGCAAAGCCAAGGCCGCCCCTAGCGGAAAAACCAAGAAGACAATAGAAAGGAGTGACATACCATCTTCACCATGGTCTGCTGCCAATGTCAATGCGAATCCACACCTCGAAGGCTTCATCGAAATACCTAGTAATTATCCAGATCTGCATCCACTTCATGGCTTAGGAAGAACAATCCATACCATTTGCCTTTTCATTTAGAAGACTCCTCTCGATTTTCCTTCAAGTGGACTAGGCCGTCCCCCGCATGACTACAAAAGAAAATTACATCAGTGTATAAAAGGCAGAAAGGAGGATCCCAACTCAATCAGCTGCCCTAGTATCTCTCTTAAGAAGGGTGGGTATTTAACCCTACCAACCCCTTTTGAGGAGAAGGTTGCTCATTCATTTCTATATCACTTTCAAGAGCTTTCTAAAGTATTTTCACTATACTCTCTTTGATCTTGAGTTTAATCCATCATTTAAGTGTGCTTTTTGGATAATTTATGAGAGATTGGATCTTGAGATTTAAGTTAGCACTTGTGGATCAACACCAGTGAAGTCTCAAAGTTGTTACTCTTAGAGGACCACCTCTTAAACGACTAGGTCTTACTCGTGAGGATTTAATGTGTGAATAACTCCGGACGTTTGTGAAGGTCTTTCTTACCCCTATAAGGAAAGAGTTATATTAGTGAATCCTCAAGTTCTTTCTTAAAAGTTGGTTTGGTAGAGCAAACTTCTTAGAAAGTGGGAGCATGGTTTTCTAATAGAGACCTTAGTTGTTTCCTTGGACTAAGTGCTACGATTTGATAAGAGCTTAAAAACTAAACTAGTTTCTAAGATTGAACTTGATGAGGCAAGATATTGAAAGAGATCAGGCTCTTTAGAACTTCTCAACGGAGATGTAGAATTGGTTAATTCGAATTTTGGTAAAAAATTGCTTATCTCATAGCATCCTATTACCTATTATATTCTCTGTGATTTTATTTTCTTACTTTCTCCTCAACCCTTAGGGTTTGCCTCATTTGAGTGTCTCTTGGATATTTTGAAGGAGGTTTGAAATCTCTAGAATATACAACTGGAGACTCCAGTCTAGTTTCTCTATCTAACAGAAAGACAGTTCCTAATACTTTAGACGATAGGACCAGAGACTCTAGAAGGAAGTCTAATTTCCGCTTTAAAAGTTTATTTTAGATTTAAAAGTTTGCACGTTGACTATTTCTCTCTATGCGACTCAAGATCCTTTCAGCGTTGGGTGCCAAAGGACGTTAGTAAAAGAGCATGGAGGGGCATGATTGGGTAGATTTAGGGTCTTTAGCACTTACTAGACACTGTCAGAGACAAGCCCTGAGTAGATCAAGGTGGTGGCGGTGGCGGGGAATCCTTCCATTGGGTGTGGTTCTCAATGGATCGAGGGAGAGTGCGGAAGGCAAAGAGATACCTAGGAAGCTATGGATGGGTGGGGTGGGGTGGGGAGAATGAGGCCTACGAAGGAGGGTAAGCTATGTCGATGCCGATGCCGGTAGTGGGGGTGGAAGCGGCACTCTCATACCTAGGTGTTCAATCGTCCGTCTTGTAGCTGTGCATTTCGCTCCACTAAATAATTATTTGACTTATGTAGTAAGTGAAAGTGTCGACTATTATTAGCTTTTGGCAGTGGGTGAAATTGTAGATGAAATTTTACACTAGCGAGAACTGTTAATGTCATCTTTTATTGTTGTAACGTTAATTTAGGTTTCAAGGTTTTTCATCACCCTTTGTATAGGACCTGAGAGAACTGGGCTCTCAGAACCAACCCATGCTTACAGAATGAGGCGGCTTGTAGGCAAATTGGGATAATTTCGAACTGCACTTGGCGTAAAATATTATTTGGTTATGTTAACAAAATTTTAATACAGTAATACCAGGCTATCCACATAAAAGTATTAACCAACCAAGTTTTATTGTACTTTTAAAAAGTTTTTTTATAGCACAACACCTAAGTTATTGTGCCTTGGTTCATATCTAGATATATTTGCCGGAAAAGATATAGCTTGATGATCAAAATTTTTCATATTTTTCGTTATAACGTACGGACATCCGATTAGTCCTTAAAAAACCTAAAAAATTTACGTGAAACCATTCGTTCCGAACAAGCCTTAACTTGGTGCAGAGCATATCTCGCCCCCCTGGATACTATGCACAAGGAATGAAAAAGTACCGGCAAACTGCAAGTTATCAGGTTGCATGATGCAACCGATCGGCTCGCTCGCTCGCGTGATGGTGCACACAGGCTCAAAACGAAAGCCGCAACCCAAGATGCAATAATGCGCAAGGCCCACTTGCGGCTGCACTACGGATGGTGCACACAGGCCACAACTGAGCTAAAGCTAGGTAGCTCGCGCCCACGGCTAGGATCACCGGATGGCGTTGCTTTCCGCCCATAGTTCCGTTTGTGGCGGGCCGCGCCACATCCTTTGCTTCACTCGTATCGCTTGCCGACCATTACCGTGCGAAAGCAAGCAACACTATGAGTAAAATAAATAAATAAATAAACAAATAAAAGGGAGCAACGTTACGTTGGGTGTGCTACTTCCTCTTTAGTTTTAAAGCTGATTAATTACGTGCACCTCTCATTGCGCATTTTGCAGTGTGCAAGAGGCATGATTCTTTATGCTTGAGTCATTATTCCATAAAATTGAAGTGATCACAGTATGTAATATGCCCTACCGGAATTTATAAGCCGCAAGTGCCTTTCAGTATCCAACCTCTCTTAAGTTTTGTACAATAATTTGTACGTGTATGTTTGGTTATAGAATAGTGGTTTCGTTAGATTTGTTTTTTGGTATAATTTTAAAACCATCATAATTTTAATTATAATAATATATTGCATTACAAACTAAGAAAGCATTACCCTAAAATTTAAAAAATCTGACAAATCAAATCGCACTTTATACAAACATGTTGAGTCATTTATTAATTTTGAACCACAGGCTGAAGGGGTATTAAATTAAAGTCATGAGAAAAAAATTTGTGGATTAAGATAGAACCAATTTTGCGAACCAATAATAAGTGTCTAGGTTTGATTGGCAGAATGGACCATCTAACAACAAAACTAATTGCAAGGTGAACTGCAAAAGCAACGTACTTGTAGTTTTTGTAAAATACAGAAGTATACATGCCTTTTAGGTGAAATCTAAATCGCAGACTCTTAATCACATGAACAAGTAACAATCTCTAAATAAAGATACTTTCAAGATTCAATATGACATGCCCAGATAGAAGAACATTTATTTCCGATCAATTTGGCAGAACTAACTTCTAATTCAGGATACACAAGCAAAACATGTCGGCCGAACATAAAAAAAAAAAACAGACGTGGCTTTCATAACGCAAATTCTCAGGTACAGGCGCCGCGGAGACGGAGCCGGCGATAGGAACGCCGCCACTACCCCACTGACACGTGGGCCCACCGGGTCAACCACCACCATGGCTGGCGGGCTCGCCGCCCGATCCAACCACTAATAAACCACCCTAATCACGCGCCATTATTATTAGCAATCCCCCTCGTGTTAATTACTAATAATTACCTGGTTTACACGTACTCACTGTCACGTGGGCCCTCAGTGGTAGCCTCGCGCAACGACTCTTTCGGTGGCCCACCTGTCTGCTGGGTGGCTCCGTGGCTGTCTGCCGGAGTTAGTGCGAACTGTTGTTAGTTAAAAACATTCTAACGCGCACCCTCGATTAATTAATTAATCAAAATGTGTTATCTCTTCCCTCGCTTATCCTAATCGGAGGCGCGTTAAGACGTTAAAAACCCGGGGCAATGCGAAACGGAGCCTCGGCTTCTGAGAGGGGGGAGAGAGAGACAATGGCCGCGGCGGCGAGTGAGGAGGAGGCGTTGACAGCGGCGAGGAGCCGGCAGGAGGAGAGCGAGGGGGAGGAAGAGGCGATGGCGGTGTTGGACTTCGACATGCTGTGCGCCTCGGTGGCGCTGGCGGCGGAGAGGAGGAAGGATTCGGCCGCGGCGGCGGTGGCCACGGTGGAGGCAGGTGGTGGAGGAGGGGGAGGAGGGGTGCAGAGGATGTGGGAAGGGGACTTGGTGCTGGATTGTTTGGAGGACAGGCGAATTGCGCTCGAGGCCGCGTGGTAGGTGGAGCTGACTCTTCCTCCTCGTTTCGTAAATCTGTGTTGATTGGGATCTGGTTTTGCTGGCTGCGACGGGCAAACTTGGAGATTTAGTGTTTTCGCGGAAATTTTTCGTAGCGATCGACTTTTTTTTTTGTGGAGTTGGGAACGAAAGGTACTGCCTTTATGCGGAATGCATTAAAAAATCAAGAAGGGGAGCCCGGTGCCGGAAGTCGCGCTATTCAAATTTGACAGCTTCAAATGCGATTCCCTGTCTCTAATTTGGTATTCCGGTTGGAGCTGAAAGGTTCATGTATATAAATGAGAAAATTTTGTTCTTAGTCTTATATTTTTCTCTCTAGGTCCAGTTTTGGTCAACTTTTGGTGAATATTAACTGTGTTGAAAAAAAAACGCTATCTTCAACTGTGGAAGAAAATTAAACATATTTGGGATAATAAATTGCAGGAAACATTCCCCAAACTGCAGTCTCCTGCCTATTCTATGGTTCTGATCTAGTTTCTGCAAAATATTTCATTTTTCTTTTATGCTGTACATTTAAATTTTTACCATTAAACTTTGCGTGAGCGTTGTTTTTTGAAGTCCTTTGCTTGCGACCATTTGCAGCTGCCCATGCTACAGGTTCGGCAAGAACATGAGGAGAGCCAATCTTGGATCTTGCTTCTTTCATGTAAAGATAATACTCTCACCATCATATGTCCATATTCGTCCATTTCCTACCAGTCCTTTTTCTTAGAAAATATTCTGGTCAAACTGCTGTCTAGGTAAACATGTAAAATCGCCTGAGGTTATTTGCTATTGCTATTGATAGGAAGTGGGAAAGCCTTCTATTTGGAACATGCTGAGTCAATTACAGCATGTACCATTACTACTGGTGAACATTATTAGTGCTGACAAAAAATGCTTCTTCTGTATTTTGATCTGTGCATTTCTGTATTTTGGTCTTCTTGCTTCTTTCTTTAGTTTACATGTAATTTACAAGCCACAGGTAGATAAGTCTGTTGTAATTTCTCATGCTATACCATTGACAATTTCTTGAAATGCGGGCCTTTATTACCCTAGCTATCCTTTCCATAGTCTTATGCTTGTAAAATGCAGTTGTTAATGCAGGACGTGTTTGACTTGTCAATATGTGCTGCATTTGCTTACATAATTATGTATTTCTGTGGCAAGTCTTAAACCTAATCTGCCTGATAAGCATCATGCATTTTTTTTATTTCAAGTTGTGATTCATCTTTTATAGGATAAGTTCTAGTGAGATGTTCTTTAGTTACTATTATATGGTACTGTGGATCAGACTGCACTTTGGACTTGCCAGACAGATCACTAGTATATTTTACTCATTTAACAGTCATTTCAGTCTTGAAATATTAAATATATATCGCTAGTTAGAGTCCTTGTGTAAAAAATATTCTTGGAATTTATTGCATTACTCTATATTCCATATGTGCATCTATTTTCTTGAAATTATCCTTTGTTCATAAGTCTGACGCAACATTAAAAAATGTTTCAGGCCATGGTTTACTTCATTTCGTTAGTGGCTATTCTGGTTAGCCTAATCGCCTTTTCTGTCACAAGGCATAATATATATTTATATATGGGACTTAGCTCTGTTCTCTTGATAGCAATCTATACTGGTTACTTCCGAAGAAGAATCAGGAAGCAGTTCAATATCAGGGTATGTATTTCTTGGCATTGCCATTTTTCATTTAAAGCATTGAAAGAGGATGCTATTGTGCTACAGCCTAGTTTAGTGCTTAGTGCAGTTGGTTGTCTCTTGTATTCGTTTGCATCACACAGTATGTCTACGAATGCTCTACTCAAATGAATTATTACTAAATCCTGTTGGTCTTGATAGTTGGAATACCCTGTATCATAGTTATGTTGTCAACATACGAGTAGATATAAGTATGATTGCTTCAATTTAGGAATTGCCAAGCATGAAGTTTGGAGAAAACCCAGTTATCTCATTGACTGGAAGTCTTTGTGATTAAGCTCATTGTGCACCTTCATTTCTTTTTCTTAACTTTTTTTCCTGTTACAGGGCACTGATAGCAGTCTAGATGACTGTGTTCTCCATCTCATCTGTCCTTGCTGTACGCTGTGCCAGGTTATATATCTTGAAAGCCCTCTGATGTCCCAGTTCAGCATAGGTTATTTGTTTTTTAATCTCTTGATCTAACAGTTTCTATCATTGAACAGGAGGCTCGGACTTTTGAGATAAACAATGTCCAGTGCGGCGTCTGGCATGGGCGGGGTGATACCATTTGTTTAGGAAGCAATGGTGAAGGAAATAAGGCTTTCGCTGCTCTACACAAGTCCTCTTTTGTGCCTATAAAATCTCCAGAGTTGTGTGGCATGGACAGAATATCGAATGGTGCTAATGAGCATGAACCACTCGTCCCATCAGCTCAACCAGAGCAGTAGGATAATAGCAGTCGGCACCTGTATTGCATATACCCTTTGCACAAATTCGAATTGAAATGGTGAAAATTCTCAAAAAGAGAAGTGGTGGACTGTCCGGCAAGAAAATAATCAGTACTACCATTATAGGCCTGTTTGCTGTATCAAGCCTGAAATTTTGGATTGGTAGCAAGCATATGTGGATGATGGGTGCAACTGGGCTGTTATTGTAAACTTAGGTGATAGTTCTCGTCGTGTATTGGGTTTTATTTAGGCTCAAGTTGGTATCTATATTATATCATGATGCTCAAGGATTATGGTGAATTCAAGTGTACATTTTTCTGGCTTGCAACTTTCCATGACAAATTGGCATGAATCAAATGGAATGCCATCAACTGTTGTTGGTTCCTTCTCTTGAGCAGTGCTGCCACCTGTAGAATTTGCCCTTCATTGCTCTCCAGTGACATGAATGGGAACAGAATGTGCTCAATCCTCAACTGATGTTGGTTTTACTTTCTGGAGTGACGTTCCATGTAGAAGTTGCTGATTGCCCTCTTGGTTAAACGTAATGTTACTGTTTCTCTTCTTCAAGAGTTATAATTGGTATCTAAACTCAAACACATACACAAAAGGAGAAAAAAAACATTCATCTGTCAGACTCTTGTGCAATTGCACTACAGCCAATCTGAGTTATGGTTTCCATTGATAGTACACCTGCTGGAGTTTCCAGCATGTCCAGGACTTTGTCAGCACTTAAGACTTAGTAGCAGATGAACTAGACTATTAGCACAATCAGCAAAAGGATTAAGGCTACTAAAGCTTTGCAAAACTGCAATAATGAAGGGCCCTGCTGCCTCCTACGCTCCTAAGCTAATGCAAAATCTTTATATTTTCTTTTTGCCTTTCTCCTCCCTGTGGAATGAACTTTTGAGTTATTATAATTCTCTGGGATAAGGATTGAAGGACACCTCTCTAGGGCCTTTGCACTAGGTTTGACCCTTTGCCAAACAATCAATCATGCGTGTGATGTGCTTGTCGTGTGCTCGCACTCGAATGCCTGCATATGTGTGTGCTTGTCGTGTGTCCACGGTTTGATGATACCTTTGGTTCTAAAGCAACCTTTCCTTCCTCCTGTGAATCATCAATAATCTTAATAACTGCTATATCACTTTCTCATGATCAGCCTATTGTTAGTCTCACTTTTGCTTTCGTTGATAGCAGTAAATTCGAATAATTGCTAAGAGCCTCGATTGTATCCTGATGAACACAGGATTGAAGAGCTTGGTTGCCAGCTTGAAATTTTTGTTGAGAATATTCCTGATGTTTGAAGATTCTGCAATCTGAAAGGGCTTGCTGATATCTAGAAAAAAAATTAGTTGAGAAAAAGAAACACACCACTTATCCTTGTTATTTTTGGTTATTGAAGTTAGTACTAATTCTAACCGTTGTCACGGCATTAGTCGACAGAGCCTTTTCTACTATGAAGTATATCAAGTCTGATTTAAGCAATAGAACAGGCGATACTTTCTTATATCATTGCATGATTACCTATGTTGAAAGTGATGTGTTTCAAAATATCATTATTGATACCATTATAAAACACTGTCAAGGGATGAAAACCCATAAAGAAACTCTGTAACCGTAGAGAGGAACTCTGATTAAGTCAATATTTTTCACTCTGTTACTTGAAATCATTGTTATCTATAAATCTTAACCCTACAGGGTTTGAGTCCTGTCTCTGCCACTGGCTAAGACCTCCTTGCAAACAAAAGGGATTTTATTGGAATTAAATAATGTGATAATTCTATAAAAATTCTTATGTTACAAAGAAGCTGTTTGCGTTCGGCAGTACCGATTCTCAACTTTTCCTCTCCTGTTTTTTATACGTAGGCTTTTCGAACATTTAAATGGTTTGTTTTTTTATAAAAAATTTCTATAAAAAAATTATATTAATCTATTTTTTAAATTTTTTAGCTAATATTTAATTAATTATGCGCTAATCCACTGCTATGTTTTCTGTGCGTGGGAGAGAAGTTCATAATTCTTTGGCCAAACACAGCCTAAGTTTTGGAATAAAGTTACACAAAACCACACCGCTAAAGAATTTTGTGAGAGAAAAGTCCAAAGTACCATAAACTATTTGCGGTAGTACAAATTTTCTCCCTAAACTCTAAAACTAACATTCTACACCTCGAACTATTTAATTTGGACAAATTATCCCAAACCGATTTTCAGACAGTTTTGATCAGGGACGATTTGGCCACATAGCAATCTAGTCAACAAACTAAAAAATATATTTTTAAAAGAAGTATGGCTGACCCCACATGTCATGGTCCAGTTATCTTCTTCCTCCCCTTCTCTCTCCTCTCTCTCAAGGCAGCAAGGGCAGAGGTGTGGACGTCTCACGCGAAGCCATCGTCGTCCTTGTCAAGATCGGTGGCGACCACACATTTGGCGACGGGATCTTCTATGGCCTCCTCTCAATCCGCCGCGACGAGATCCCTCGGCGAGCAAAACCACGACAAACTCGCAACGATATCAAGGCGATGAGAGTAGCGACGAGGAGAGCTCGACGGAAACGGCTCCTCTGACGTAGATGATTCTATAGCAGAGGGACGTGCGACGCAGCATCCCCGTTCCTTCCGCATCGGACGGCACAAAGCGATGGCAGCTTATTCCCATCCCTCGCCCGGCCCAGAAGCGTGAGACCCAGGCGCCCAGCTGCTTGGTTTGGCCCTGTTGCAGAGCGAGCAAGCGGAAATACGGCGAGAGAATGCCGAAAAGGGCGCGAGAAAGGCACCGCGGGCGACGCGAGGAGTTGAGGAGGTGATCGCCTGACGCCTGACGGGACGAGCTACTTCAATCTTGTGGTAGGTCTCAACAATCTGCCTCTCCTCTGCCTTCTTTGTCATGAATGGCTCGCTGGATGCGATCAAACTTCCATCATCAGGTTGTTTTGCTTGATCAAGCTTCCCTTTTTCTCATGGAAGAAGCAGCTGGTTGACAATCTTGTTGAGGTCTGTCGTCGAAGCAAATCTGACATTCCTGCCTACGATGGAAGGACATAGGTGTGTAATACAGTGTCATGATTGTTCTATATGAATATGTGTGGTAATATGCAATCAGTGATCTTAGCATAGTTTTCCTTTTTCTTTTGGTCAGCGTATATATCTTTGCACTAGTATCATGCTCTGTAATGTGTTTTTGGTCAGCATATCTATGCACTAGTGTCATACTTGGCAATGGGAAAGGCTGTCGACGATGTGTTTCCAGAAGCATGGCATGGATTTTGCACCTTTCACATTATGCAGAATGCTATCAAAAATCTACATGAACCGAAGAATGAAGAGATGAATGAAGACAAGTATTCTATCAGATTTTAGTGCATGCATGTTTGAGTATGAGGATATGGAAGAATTTGAACACAACTTTGACATTATGAGGAAAAAGGTGAGCAAGCAAACTTGGTTGGATAGTATATACAAGTTTAAAGAAAAATGGGCTGAATGTCATATGAAGGATGTCCTCACATTAGGAATGAGGAGCACACAATTGAGTGAGAGTCTAAACAATGACTTGAAAAATCATTTTAAATCTGATTTTGATATTATCCGGTTCTTTAAGCATTTTGAAAGGGTGGTGCAAGGAAAAAGGAATAATGAATTGAAATCGGAATTTGAATCAAGGAAAAAGTTGCCTAAAATCTGTATGAGGAGACCACCACCTATGTTGGTGCAGGCTAGCAAGCTGTATACACCTACTATATTTGAAGCTTTTGAAGGTGAATATGAAATATCATTGGCAGCTTGCAGCAATGCATTGGATGGTACTAATGAATATCTAGTAGGAGATTTTACATATGACGAGGAGTACAAAGTTATCGGTGATCCTTTGAAGCAAATAGATGTATGCAATTGCGGGCAATTTGATAGAATTGGAATATTGTGTGGCCATGCTCTTAAAGTTCTTGATTTGATTAATATTAAGTCACTACAGCCACAATACGTGTTGAAGATGGACACAGGAAGCACGGCGTGGAACTATACAAGACAACCAGGGCAGAAATATAATTGAAAATCTAAAGATGGATGCTACACTTCGCTACAGATATATGTCCCACAAATTTCTCAATTTGGCACATCGAGCAGCCAACTTTCTAGAATGCACAATGTTAGTAGACAGTGCACTTCACATCCTTGGTAAGCAAATTGAACACAAAATCGATGCATGTACAAGCATTTCTGGGGATCCATGTACAACTGATGTTAGTCCACCAAATGAGTTGTTGAGTAATGCACGGCTAAAGAAAAAGGAGTTCCAAACAAAAAGTTCAAAACGAAAGAGAGGTTGGCTCGATAAAAAGCGCAAGGCTAGGAAAAAGAGACAATAAAAAAAACTAATGGTTGAGGAAGAAGCAAGTAATGATGTGCACAGGCACAAGTTGCAGATGATAGTGCTTCTAAGGACAAACAGGAGTCTGAAGATTACAAGGCTATTGATAGCTTCATTCAACTGTTGACGGTAATCTTGCTCACATAGTTTATAAATCTAGAGATGATAATCAAGCAAAAATCTTACTTGTTTATTTAATTTATAGGGACCAATCACAGATGATCTTTTTACTGGAGAGTTTGTGTCCTAGTGAAGTACTCCTGTTTTTGGCAATCCTATGCTCTGAGTTGAGGGTCTAAACAATCTATCCAGAACTGGTATATCTTTTGCCATTTTGCAAGCAAGCAGTATATATATGCTTAGCTTTCTGTTGCTCTTAAATTGACAGCGCCCAGTTCGTTCTTCTCTCAAGTCGGCAGCACTTAGTGATGTATATATGTTCAGCTTTCTTTTGCCATTTTACAAGCAAACAACCTGGGACAAAATCTATATCTAATGTTCAGCCATCACAAGTTCACGCAACAAATTGACAGCACCCGGTTCTGCTCTCAACCTCTTTTGCTATACTGAATTGAACTCAAAAGATTGACACAAATACGATCTTCTCATTCTCAAACTGACACAATAATTAGTCTCAAATTGAAACAAAAAAACATTCAATCATCACATTCAGTATTGAGTCACAATCTCAATTCACATCAATTGAAAATCACAATTCATATCCATCCTCAGTCTCAGTCTTGGCTTCTCAAACTGCTACTGTTGCCCTCCACCACAAGGCCTCCAAGCCGGGGCAGCAGACCACCCGCACGGGGGAAGACGCGGGGGAGAGGGATGGGGAGGAGAACGGAGGAGGAGGGGTTTTTTTCAGGGACTACTCCACCCGCACCGGTGGAAGCCGACGTCGTCGACGCAGAGCTTGACCTCCATACCGGGGAAGCAGAGCTCCCACGAAGAGAAGGACGCAGGGGAGAGGGATGGTGAGGAGGGTGGCGTCGGAGTGGTCTTCTTCAGGACCAACTCCACCCGCGCCAGCGTCGGCCGAGGCGAGGAGTGGCGGCGAGCGGTGAGCGGCGATGGAGGGGGGGGGGGGTGCTATGTCGCACGTCCCTCTGCCGTAGAATCATCTACGGCAACCAAACGCGCTCGTCGATGCCTCTCCTTTCTCCTCCGAAAGCTGTGCTCGATGAGCAAATCGCGTGACACATGTCATCTGGGCGGGAGAGGGATACGGCGCCAACGAACTCGCCGCGGAGGTCAGGGATGCAGGAGGTCAGGCAGCCCATACCAGTCTTGCTCTTCGTGTAGCCGCCGCCGCCGCATGGCACGACGCCGCGATGTTCCCGGGTGGCGACGACCAACGGCCATCGGGCGCTCGATCCTCTCTCTCTCTTTCCCCTCCCATCTGCGTGGGCTCCGTCGAGCTCACAGCCGCCGCCTCGAGCTCGTGCGCTGCCTCCCCAACCTTGGCGCACAATGGAGGCGCAGTCTTGACAGCGACGAATAACCTTAGATCCAAGGCCTGCCAGCGCCGCCGTGACCCCTAACTATGTGGAGGCGGGGAACGGCGGAGGTGGGGCTCTACGACACGCCGTCTTCCTTGGGAGTAGAGCGTGATAGAGGGATTGGGAAGGAGGCGGAAGAAAGCAGAAGAACATGACAAGTGGGTCCACTATTGTTTTTTATTCGTTTTGGCTGATTGAATTGATACGTGCATGTCACTAGAATTAAAAACAACGCGTAATTTGTCTCGTTTAAATAGTTCGGGTATAGAATATTTGGTGTTCCAAGAGGGTAATTAATACTATTTTAATAGTTGAGAGCACAATTCGAACTTACTTGTTCTCCTTCTTCAGCATCATCATGGGCAAAATTGACCGAGTTTAATCCATATATATATATATATATATATATATATATATATATATATATATTGCATCTGGATACAGCTGTAGTCTGTAGATCCAAGCTTAGTTAACTATACCTTCCGTTTTCGAGACAGGACACGCTTGACAAAACTCCAAGATGCTCATGTATATTTGTGACTATTGATCATGTGAGAATCATGCATGCTTGGAACGTCTCAACTCATAAGTAAACAATCATGCTAGTTAGCTGTACTGCGCGCATTCCACGAGGCTGATCCATCTTTAGGGGTAATCATGCATGCTAAGGTATATTCTAACTTTGGCTAATCTATATAGTTAATCACATGGATGGATGGATGTTAAAGCTCTGAAACGACAGCTTTAGTTTAATACTTTGAGGGCCATGGCTTTTAGGATGATCCAACTTCTGCCCCATTTCTTAGTAACGAAGCTACGGCTAGCAGCTATAATGCTGTCTTTTGGTATCATTGCTCATGCATAAAGCATCTTTTTCGCTATGAAAATGGAGATGACTACACTTTCCAAAATCTCATAGCTATCAACAAGGACTCAACGTGTGTATATATTATTTTCTTTGTCTATGAAGCTACTACCCACATCTGACCGTGTTTTGGATTGGTGTTGCCAAATTGAGTCCAATTTAAAAATAAATATAAACATAATTTTCTGTTTTTCTTGTGTCATCAATGAGAGGCATATTTCATGTTTACTTTTCAGAAGAGGTGTGTAGTCCCATCTTATTCAGAGGTAAAAAAAACATGCAGATAGGAGGTATGTGTTCTCATCTTTTGTTATACGACTAATAAGCCATAAAAAAATAAAAACATAAAAAATAATTTATAGCTAAATTTTTCATATCGATGATTTAAAAGTCAATACTGAAAAATAAACCATGATAAAACAACATCAAAATTAATATTTTAAAATTTAAAATTTATCTACTTTCAAGAATATACTGATACTCCTAACTAGCCTAAATCCAACACGTTCCAAAATCATATAACATGCAATCAGCATCACATCATTCTGTGCGCGACACATTAACATAAGTACATGATTAAATTAACAAACCTGCTTATCAAAGTAGCAAGATTATTGTTTTCCTCTAGAAAAAAAGTAGCAAGATTTAAAGTGGCCAGTTTTTTTTATATTTATAATAAAATATCTCCATTCAATTTTTTCATGCAGCAATGTCTGAACAAATGAACAAACAGTTGAACGTAAACCCTTTTCTTTTTTAAAAAAAATATTAAGTCGCCTTTCTTTTTAACATATACCCTTTTCTTTTTTTTACAAAAATATTAAGACGCCTTTCTATTTTCTTCAACATGATTTTACCATGATTTGGGACGACCTATCATTTCTAATAAACCATTCTATATATCCTCACCAAAAAAATTGCTGTCGCTAACCAAACACATGACTCAACTTCTCTGCAGTACCATTCCTACAGTAGGAGGTACTGACATGTGAACCTAGATAGAGCCGGACCCATATGTCTGTCTTTAGTACTGCAGAGAATCTCATTCCTCAACCAAGAACTACATAATAGCAAGATGAATCCAATAATAATTTAAAGTGTCAATCATTTGTAAGCTTTTGCCCCCAAAGTTACTCTTACATGGAGTATAAACTATATAAGTTCTTGCATTATTGCAAAGTTGGCTAAAGTTCCATCTAGACCCGCTAGTTACCGTGGATACAACACGTACGCATGACGGAATTTGTTGGCGCCCGTAATGGAGATGTGCATGCACGATGCATGAGCTGCCTTTTTATTCTTTTTGTTCTTTATTTTTCGTGAAGACCATGAGTTGCTTTCTTGACCTCATTCTGCCTCTCACTGTGGTACAACTCAAGGAAACATTGTGGGGGCACTGAGACAAACTAAGATATTATTTCTCCAAATCTTTCTCTTTGGAAAAAAATAAAAAATATATAGTACTACAAGGGCAATTTTGTTTGAGTTTGATACTTTGACGTTCTAGTCTGAAATTATATAATTACAACAACTCTCTATTCTTCGAAAAAAAATTATAACAACTCTGGGGTATAAGAATTTGAAGAAAATTGGTGTGCTTTCTCTTCACAAAAGATAAAATAGTGAGGAAAAAAAAGGACGGATCACTTCTTGCGGTTCCGCACCAAGAACCCCTCCTTAACCACCTTCCTCTTCGTCGTCTCCTGCTCCGTTGCCGACGACGGCAAGTCGTGCTCCAGCGACGCCACCGCGCTCCCCGCCTCGTTGGCACTCACCGACCACCGCCGTGGGAAAAGGTAGAACGCCGCCGAGGAGAGCACCGTGGCTCCGACCAGGCCGCGGAGCATTACCATCACGAGGCACACGATCACCGCAGCCACGCCCGCCGCCGGCGTTCTCCTCCTCCTCTCCGACCGCCTCGCCTGAGGCAGCGCGTCCGAGAACCACAACGACGACAAGGAGCCGGAGCAAGACGACGACGCCGTCGACGACAGCGACGAGCACACCGACTCCCGCGACATCGCGGAGCTCAGCGCCGACGACGAGGAGCACGGCACCGACGCCGGGGGCGTCCCCTCCGCCTCCTCGACAGCCACCGCGTCGTAGACATCGTCCAGCGCCGCCGCCTTCGAAGAGTACTTCTTGCCCTTCCTACCTCCCCCAAAGAACCTGCTCCGGAGCAGCGACGACGCGCCGCCCCAGTGTCGCCGCCGGTCGCCGCCGCTCCGTTGGTGGCGAGCCCCGGGCTCCACCACCTCGTTGGCCACGGCCGCGGCGCTGAAGCACGCGAACCTCATCGCCTCCTGCCTCCTCGCGAAGCAGCGATCAAGTCGCGGAGACTCTCGCGTCGCGGTGTCCTCGTGTCGCCTCGCGTTGGTTGGAGAGATGGCGCGTCGCGGCGTGTGGCAGCGTCCGGTTCGGAGCGCGCGCGTGGGGGATTTATACGTCGCGAGGGCGAGTGGGAATCGGAGTCGGAGAACTATTTTACACGGGGAGATGGAGATGGCGCGAGCCACAGGCGAAACGGCGCGACCGGGACGGATGCTGCTGTTCGCGCGCGGCCGCGTGGTGGGGTGGGGGACGTACTCGTGATTGACGGGTTGGTTGACCGCGAGCCCGGCCCACTCAGCGGCATCTTCTTGTTCAATAGACCGGAACGCGTGGCCCTTGCCCATACTCGGTTTGCAAATTGCAAACATGGTGGCTGTGTCACATGATTGATTCCGCTGCATTTGGAGGTTAACATAATAGCATAAGAAGCACAGGACAGACCCCATTGACAGACGCTCTAGCTTCAATCGTGCTCAGTTTTAGGCACGCAAGTTTCACGTCCTCGACTGTGTGCGGCTGTGTGAACTGTGGGAGCAGCGTTGCTGTGAGACCAGGTATAATGGTTCTATGTCACTAGGCTATAAGAATAGACACGTCATATCTGTGTTGAGGTGGAAGAGATAGTGTTAAAGAGAGAAAAACAAGCGCTTGTTTATTGCCAGCTCTAGAACAAACTCCCATGCAAGCCCGTGGGGTCCATTAGTGCTCAGCCTATGGGTGACCAGTAGGATGAAGACTGGATGAGTGATGAAGCTGCCCGTTTGATTACAAAATAATTTTAATACTTGTGCAAAGGCAGTACTAATAGCCAGCTATTGTACATATCTCCTCTATACGTGCCTTTTGCTGATGTGGTTTTTTTAGCTCACAGCCGGCTATACAACTAAACTTTCTCTAACAATGCCATGACTTATAGGACATACTCCCCATCGTAAATATGATTTAGTTAAAATTTTAAAATTCTCACATGTTA
The DNA here is from genome assembly GCA_030770085.1 of Oryza coarctata. Classification (NCBI taxonomy): domain Eukaryota; kingdom Viridiplantae; phylum Streptophyta; class Magnoliopsida; order Poales; family Poaceae; genus Oryza; species Oryza coarctata. Next base: position 15,600,301 of record CM061474.1, on the reverse strand, counting down.
ATTTTGTATTAGAATAAGCTTATAAAATATAATACATTTATAATATTATAGTAGTTTCAAAGGTAAATCTAATTTATTTTTTTTATTTTGAAACTAAACATTTGAGAAATTATTAATGATTTTAAAAGTTTAACTAATTCACGTTCTAAATGTTAAATATTTATGATTGGAGTCTAACGGGAGTATCTATTTGTAGTTTCATGGATTGTTTAATTTCCTGTTTGCCAAACTAGTATCTACTTGTAATTTCATGGATTGTTTAATTTCCTGTTTGCCAAACTAACCTTTCATCTAAATGGGTCATATCGAGCAGCATAACTGATGAGTAAGACAAACGGAACTTGCGCATACTGTACACAGACCATGGGTGGAAATTCGGGGAACACTTGTCCGCTCTTCTCAATTCCTCCTTGCAATGGCATTCCAAGTTCCAACTTTCCATCATTTTCCATGTCTTTTTACTCCAGCTCCTTGTAGATTCCCCACGGTTTTTATTCGAAACTTGCCTAAAGCTGACATTCTGCCGCTTTTGCTTTGCACAAAGGTCTTGTCCTCACGTTAATTAATTACCAGCGGCATATCCAAACACACTACTACTACTACTACCACCAGTTTTTACTTAATTTATTGCCGTTTGACAGTAAAAACGCAACAAAGCTACTCAGATAGCGTCGTCTTTCGCCGATCGAGGGGAGTCAAAAGAACTCACTCCTGTGGAAAAGGTAACGCGATGGCATATATGCGCAGCTCTCTTGACGGGTTCCGACGTCTTATGATGAGTTTTCCGGGCAAAGCGTTTGCGTTTTCCCCGTGTTGTTAGGAAAGGCAATGGCTGCTATTGCAGGCAGGCAAGGCAACACGCTGCGTGGTTAATTTATTTTTAAAATTTAAATCAAGATGAGAAGAAATGGAACATTGGTTTAGGTATTTGTGGAGTACGTGTTCTGGTTGGTGAGTTCACCTCTTTCGCGCCTCTCCCTGTTGGTCGTTCTTCCAGGAGCTTTGTTTCCTGGTTGTCTCAACGGCATGCCTTGCAGAGTGGAGTTCCAGTTTACAATATCGTTTTGAACATTTGGCCAGGGGTAGTGAAATTTCCGAGATTTCAGATGTTTTGCTATATATTTCAGAACGATTTTTTTTTTGCAATTTTAACAAATTTTGGCCGAACTTGAATACGTTTTGTCCAAATTCAAAAATAAAATAAATTTTGGGTGACAGTTTCGTGCCGGGGGTCTGAAATGAATTTCGGGAGTTTTGAATCAAAATTGCAAACATAATGTACGGCAAATAGGAGTTTCAGTTAAGGCAGTTTCATGATGATTGTAGTTAAGTTCAATTCATGTGTACTTCGAGCTGAACTCAAACCTACTATTTGTATACCAAGGGTATAAAAGTAATAAAACATTTCATCCCCACAGTCCAATTCATAACAATTCATACACATGTGGGATTGTTATCAGGGAAGCGGACACCTAGGTGCATATATGCTACTACTACATAACACATTCACACTAAACACCGTGCTGGACTGACTGATACTGGAGTGTTCCATTCCATGACAACAATTCTTCTTCCCGTCATCCTTCCAGCGACGCAGTAGCACTCTCCTCGTCAGGGAAGTAATCATGGCTGTAGAAGAAGAGATCAACACGAACGATCCTAAGATCTCAGAAGTTACATCTGGAATGAATCAGGAAGCGAGGCTTGGCTTTGTAACAGACCTTATCGTACGAGAAATCTGGCACACGCCTGTCACAGCCATTGCAAGCAGCTGGGAAAGGTTCCAGTTTATCTGCAACAGTACACAAGAGTCAAAGAAGATATCTAAATTGGCTTAATTCAGTTTCAAAACAGTTACAAAAACAAGGTAGGTAAATGAAGACATTGCGGCAAAAAGTTGCTGTTTAGAGTGCATTTCAAATAAGATACAACAATCCAAATATTAGTATTGCATAATAACGAGAAATGATTGTATGCACGAGTAAATATCAAGGGCCTACAGGTGTGATGGCCATGCCCACCGTGCCCAAATTACTCCACTGCAAGCAACAACTGCACATCATACATCAGAGTGAGCAGAACAGCATTATACAAGAATTGATGATAAACCGAGGGCAGGCATAAGATCTACTGAAGACTAAACTTACCAACTTACTGAGGATAGGATATCATTTCAGGAGATTTAGCAAAGTCAACAACATTGGCAATACTGAACCCCATTTAAATGTCGGAGACCAGAAATGAACAGCAATAGAATGAAGTCTCGACAATTCAGATGATAGCGATAAACTTGTTAAATGTTCCATCCAATAGACATCCATTAGATCAGAAAAGGAGGAGAAGATGGAGCTGGCTACTACTAGAAATTAAAAATCAAATGGATCATTGGACAGACAAGTGAAGCGTGAAGCACATCAGCTGTCTGCATGAGGGAGACCGAAAAACTGTTGTTCTTTTATGTTCTGACGGTTTCAGGGTTTACCACGTGACGTCAACGGTCTGGGTTTTATTTTTATCTCTTTGTAGTTTGTTTTCTGCTAATATTGAGGTTGGCTGTTTAACAGAGGCTTGTGATCAAACCAGGCTGTCTGATTTCACTTATTATTCTGAATTGTATGCTGGAACCATCAGCATCAGCCTGTTACCTAATCATGTGTCATCCGGTAATTGACAAGCCGGAAGTATTCCACTGTGTAAGGACATGTGTAAGCTAGCTATGTTCCCTAATCATGCCTATGGGAATATAAAGTGCTATTGTACACGAAAAATAAGGCAAACAGTGTTGTCACTGGCTTGTTTTGGGGCCAGCAGGATGGTTCCAAAAGGCTTGAAGCTTTGAGGCAGCCATTTTCAGACTGATGCAAACTTTTCTGTCCTCTTGCACAACCTGCTTTCAAGTTTCATCTGCTGCCTTGTGCCCCTGAAAGCAGAAGGTGAATGCCTCTCTGAAGATCCTAATCAACTATATCAGACATAATTTTTTTAAAAAAATCAACATACCCCAGATAGCATATTTCAAAGAAGCATTTTTTATGCAAGGAGATCAAATTCATGCAGTACAGTAGGGCAGCCTATATATGTTAGGATGAAAAAGTCAACGCACATGCCACAACGAAAACATGATGCCATGATGGCAAATAATTCCAATAAATTTGGAAAGAGTCGATACAATCTCTGCATCGCTAAAACTTGCTATAATCATCTCAGCATCTCACACAGAATTCATCACAAACTTGAGTTACTTAGACTGCTCAGCCATCATCTATGTTAAGGAGGCACAGGCGAGAACACAAGTCTGCAAGAATCTGGGAAGCTCCATCGATCATCAAACCCATGGGCCATGGATAATACGGTGATCAAAAGAGGGGGCTGAAAAAATATAGAGTAACTATGATTATCTCACCTTGGCTCACCATAGGTTGTATGTTTTGTAACACGAAGGATCATTCGCGAGGTGACTCGCGGCGGCTAAGCCGGAGTAGCTGACGGCAATATCGTACTTACCCCTCCCGTTCTGACGCGACGTTAGGTATTGTAGCTCCAATGCTCGAGGCGTGTTCTTGGATTGGTGCAGATATGGCACGAGCTGAATAAGCTGATGACATCTTGCGGTAAGTTGTCAGTTTTCATGATTTCATCCGAGCCTCCATCACTTTGCCTTCCACACTGGCCACCACTAACTAGCCAAACAAAATTCAAATAGCTGAAACAAAATCAATGGAAATACCGTAGTTAGACGATGAAATACAAAAGTTACAAGCAGACCGAATAGTACAGAGTTGGAACTTGGAAGTCGAAAAATAAAAACGACAAGAAAAAAGTAGATCCAGAAAAGAAAAGCAATCATCGCAAAAAAAAGGGGTAGGTCCACTCTCTATGCAATTATCCAAGTTTACACACTACAGGGTAAACATTGTTCCTTAAAACCAGAAAAAAAAAGGCAATGGAATGCCGTTTTCACTAATTTTTGACGTGATAGCATTTCAGGAAAGAAAGCCAATAGTTACACCAAAACCCTCAAACAAAGTTTCATTGAGCCAATAACACAATTGAATTCAACTTCGTTAAAAGGATTTCAATTTACAGAAACTAGATTAAAATCTCAGCCCGGCCAGCACAGATGCATACGCCCTATAAAACACAGCAGATACTAGTACTAATTATGAACCCTATAATTTGCGCATCATGAACTATTACCAAGTCATGAAGAACAATAATTACTTGTTAAAATACTACTCCCTCCGGACAGAAATGTATAACGCTTCAGATAGTGGAATTGACTTGCGCTTAGTAGTATATTTGCTTGTCAGAAACGACGAGTAATATTGACAGGAGGGAGTACTAATATAAGACATCATGACCGAAGTTCCAAGCTGGCACCAAATACGTTGGATGTTGCGAGCCGCCGCGTGATAGCAGATTTCTGCTCTGTCGTCCAGTCTCTGTCAGCCTCAAGGTAGTCGACAGTCCAATCGGGGTGCCGAGCAGGTTGCCACGGCAAAATGTAATGGTCTGGAGCGACGGGGATCTTGTTAGCAGCAACCGTGCCAATGCAATATCACTCTGCACCATCCTGAAGTGGTACATCTCCACCTGCCTTAGATAATGCCTCAACGTCTGACGGCTGCCATAGCACGCCCCCTGGTTGTCGTCGTTTCTCGTTGATAAGAACCTGCAGATATTAAACACGTATTCTATGGTGAGTCCCGACTTAAATACATATAACAAACATAAGCCTTGGAATTAGTGTCATTTTTCTGGCAAATTCTAACAGATGTGCAGTGTCGAGATACAGAATACAACAAAGGACATTTCAATTGACCTATATTCTCTCCCATATACAAACTAAATGAACAAGACCAAAAATTTTACACCGGAGGCCTTGAACAAGTGAAATAAGTCAGTACATGCAGTTAGCTGCCACTACATGCAGTTGGCTTTATGTAGTTTATCAATGATTGTTAAGTACAAAAACGCTGCATATTATTTTAGAAATGGGACCGCTGTAATTACACAACAATATAAAACGATCCTGTGCAAACATCCAAGGTATAACATAAAGAACAGATACGTGACTCAAACTTTCACAATATGTTAATTTTGTACTTACTTTATGGGTGATTTGGAATGTGATTTTTAACTGTTAGGCATCGCGTTAGCAAGAAACAATGCCCTAATAAAACACATGACTCTATTGAACTAACCTAAAATGTACCAACTAAAACAATATAATTATTACTTCAGTAGAGTTCAATGGTTCATCATACTTCTATCTTGAAAATTTCAAGAAGAGGCGACGCATCCAACAGCACCATTGACCAACCAAGGTCATCATTGACATGCATTACCACATGCAGTGCGAGAAACCTGAGGTTCCTGAATTCCACAGGAAGGCCTCTCGGAGTTAATGTATTATGCAGAAACACTGATGTCAACAAGAATGTTGAACTAACTCATGTTACCAAGAAGTAAATAAATTTAGAAAAAGAAAGAATATTTCCTCACGGCTTGCTTTAGTACTCCTCTTTTTTAAAAGTACAAATTTCAATGCACAGTCAAAATGGTTAAGGGGAAATGCTGGATATAACAAATTATAATGCCCAGCATGTTGATGTTCTGAAATCCAGCCCTAGCCTGATAAACTCGAGGTGCATCAAATTTGCACTTGCTAACACATTTTTACACCTTAATTGACATTATCCACAACTATTGGTTTCCGTTTATCTTAATCTTCATTGTTGTTTGATGGCCAATAAGGGAAACAGTACATACTGCATATGCTATACCTCCTGCACCATTACTACAAGGCTCTACACAATATAATTTGCAAGAAATATATTTCCATAAGGCAATGTCATGAAAGAGCCCTTCATAAGTGAATCAGAAACTTCATTCCATGATGCAACCTCATGGAGTAATTAAGAGGCTAACATGTAAAATACAAACTGTGGTGTGCAATGGATATTTCCCTTTCAAAAGAATTTGAGATTAAAAAGCATACAACATTTATTTTGGACAAGCCCGAAATCTGATTAGTTAATATTAGTACTGAACCACCCCTGACATAGAAACTAATCTTGCTTTAAGATTCACAGACATTTTTAAAAGAGTACTGAAGAAAGGCCTTTCCTTAGCTATTTCCTTACCTTCACCGGATAAGTAGCAATTTCAATGATTAAGCTTGTCAGTAGAGGAAAATCTATTGATGACTTTCCTAAAATGTACTCAAAAAAGCCATCATACTCGCAATCATGACAATCCAGCCAGGCATGCTCAATGGGCAGGACTGAGGCAAACACCATTGGTATGCATCGCCCTGCATATCTGAACTTCTGCAACTTGGGAGCAACAAGCTTGATACATGTGATAGGAAGGCAATGGTGTATCATCATGTCCCTGGGTTTCAAATACTGTGACACAATCTTGAGGGAAGAAAGACCCCAACAATGGCTCAGGTGAAAGCTCTTCAATTTTGGGCAATTTTCAAGAAGTGTCTGAATCATGTCATCAGAAATACGCATTTGCGAAAATGACAGCTCCACCACAGATTTGAATCCATCAAAACCAATGGGAATACTGAGGGTGCATTGGCCAAGTTTGAGCTTCGACAGAGATAATCCCTTGCCATCGGTGAACAAGAATAAAGGGAATTGTACCGAGATGTGTCAGGTCTTTGAGCTGTGCCATCTCTTTGATATATTTGGTCTAGCTTTGTCTTCAGATTCAGATCCTCAACTCCTCGGAAGAGTGCAACATCGACCAATTTATCAATCAAGTTAACGTAATGATCTGCCATGATGCAACACAGGACAAGGCTTGAGATTTTTGTGCCGCTCATGTCACTGTTAATTGATTTGCATATAACCAGTTAACAAGTTCGAGAAGATGTGTGTCTCGTACCTGTCAACAAGCCTGCTAAGCAATCAGTGAATATTTCCTATAATATAATATGCTTACCTCATAGACAACCAATTTACTTAAGAAGTGTTGCTGAAGCATAACTAATAAAAACAAAATTTGATTATTTCCGAGTCTTCGTTCTTAGATAATGGCAAGTATAGCATTTCATCCAATACCTGGTAAGGTACTCAGAACTACCTCACACCTGTCGTCGGGCACAATGACAGCCAGGAAAAAAATATTTATGGGCTCTCAAAAATTTATGTGGTTTTCTTGGTGGCAGTGCGTCATCTTGTGAGAATCAAAGCATTGGGACACTCTTCCATATGTTTCCACCTCCGAGAGAGCACACTGGTTGCTACTGATGATCATGTATCCAAGTGACTTAAAATGGTGGCTAACAGGTGATCAGGCAGTTCACTTATCTTATCTTGGCATGTGCCATCATACTGCTGCCATAGCTGTGTAGTAAACAAAATATTATTACTTAGAACACATACATAAATTTGGATAGTCCTACTGAAAATCATGTATTAAACTGTCAAACTCAGAATGCCATGTATCCCTTTCTGCTCCATTACCATGCACTCCCTCCATTATCAAAAAAAGTGATCCTTCAGACATTGACCTCTAAATACAACTTTGACAATGAATTTGTACTGTAATATATTTACACTCTAATAGAATATATACTACGAAGAATTTTCTTAGACAAATGGGTGCATGGTATTTTTATGTGACCAATCTAAACTCAACTTAACTCAACACAGTGTTTTAGCCCCAAGCAAGTTAGGATAGGCTAGAGTTAAACCCAACAAGAATCTCCAAATCACGGTTCAGACATATCGATAACTGTTTTTAAGTATTTTTATTCAAGTACAGATCTTCAGCTATATTCTACTCTTTTAAATATTTTCTTATTGTTTCTTTCTGTGTTAATTTTGATCTTTTTTATCTTTTTTCACATTATTATTTTCACTTAAAATTTTACAATGTATTAGCGTCTCTGAGGGATTTCTTTTGGACATGACCAAACTAACTCAATCGATATTGAACAAGTTTTTCTTTAATTAGTGTTATCCCTAGTCGATCACATATATTCTCATTACGAACTCGATCTATTCTTATATGACCACAAATCCAACGTATTATATGTATTTCTATAATACTTAATTATTAAACATGATATTTTTTATAAACCAACATTTTGCTCCATATAACATAACAGGCCTAATCGTTATTTTATAAAACTTCTATTTTAACTTCCGCAGTACCCTTTTATCACAAATAATGCCAAATGCTTGGCACCACTTCAACTAGTCTGTTTTAATTTCATGGCTAATGTCCGCATCAATATCTCTATCCATCTATAGCATTGATCTCAGATATCGAAAAATGTTCTTTTTAGACACTCCTTGATCTCTTAAACTTTCATCTTCCTTCTCGTGTGCGATACTGTCAAAGTCACACCTCAAGTATTCATAAAAAAACTAAAGATTCATAAAAAACTAAACATATCATCCTAACAATGACCAAAATTTAGAAAGTTTCAAATGTAAGTGCCTAACATCGTTCTTATGGGACTAGGAGTACTGAGTTCTGTAGACCAACTGGCAAACAGAAAATTTTAAATATGTTACAGAAAGCCAAGATGACTGCCCAAACTTCAATACCTATACTTTAGAGAAACAGAGGGTAGACCATTGAATGTAATTTCAATGAAGTACTTGATGCTTAAATAAAGGAAAAAAGAGCTGCAGATCAGTTCCAGTTGTTTGTAAATTTCAAAGGGAACATAAAGGACCAGATTTGAGGGCTTCTAGCTGTTAGGAGATACAACAACATACAATTATGGAGTGAATGAAGAATAGCAGGTGGTCACTGATCAGAAAAAAAAATCCAAATTTAAGAGGTTAAGTGTGCAAAGAGAATGTAGTTGCACGTTACTTAACTAAGGATGCTCACGAAGCTTTTAATACATAATCCAAGTATGCAGATCAAATGTGGAACTAACAGAAAACATATTGTAGCAAAGATTTCTTAACGTAGTCTTACCATTGCCAAAGTGTTTTAAATTGATTACGATCAAAGACGAAAAGATGACAAAATTAGACAGTTTAACAAGGCATGCATCATACTGTAATTTTTTTTCTTTCTAGTAATACCTAGATCAAATCCCCAACAGAAGCCGAGAGAAGACAGGACATTTTTACTTGGGATTCTAATTTATACCTGAGCCCTCTTCCGTGCCCTGGCTGTTTTGATTGAACCGCCTTGCCTCTTGGGCTTCGACGGAACCGCCATCTGCTGATGGAGTTGGTTGCAGACTATCGAGTCCGGAGATGGCGCGGATCGAAGACCAATTGCTGCAGAATACAAGGCGCAGCAGATGATGGTAGAGGCAGGGCTAAGCTCCAGAGCACAATTCGGCTACAATGCCGACATGGGTCGAGTTTGCTCCCGTCTCCTCCCCCAAGCTCGATCTGTGCATGCAGATTAGAGGAGATTAACCAAGAAATACACGATTATTAACCGAGAAAACCAAATCCCCATCCGCCGCCGCAGCCACGGTTCAACACAAACCCCAGCGCCGTCGTTCAGGTACACACCGTCCAGGTCCTTGCTCTTTCGGCGGTCGGCGGCGTGATTTCCTGGCCAAGCGCCACCCCCATCAACCGCCGCCAAATAGGAGGAGATGCTGGGGGCGGGTCACGGCGTCGGGTCGATCATGAGTCCTGACGGCCGGTGGGTGCATCTCCGCGGTAGCACACCGCGCATCCGTGGAGGAGGGATGACAATTGACCAGAACACCTTCAGATATACCGACCACCTTTTTAGAGATTGTCTTCACAAAGAAGGTGTGGGACATGGTTTGCGATAGAAAACAGATTCACCAGGCAGGGGCTGAGTCTTCACTCCGGTCATGGAGGCTGCGTTCGGTTTCACCTTACCGAGCAAAACTCTTTCGTTTTTTCCTTACGCTTTGAACGATGTTTTTTTAATAAAATTATAGAAAAGTTATTTTTGAAAATCATATTTATTTATTTTTAAATATTTTTTATAACTAATACTTAATTAATTATATGTTAATTTGCTATTCTATTTTACATGCGGATGAAATCTTTTCAGTCTTTAAAAGCAAGCATAGCCTAAATAAACCAGTGATAACGCAACCTGTATTAAATCCAAAAGTATAATAGGAGTCTTGTAACCGTGAAACATTTGGCTAGAGAGAAGAATCTTCCAAGACGGTCCTTCTAACTAAGTTAGGGTTACTAATCTTGTCATCAACGACATTAACCAGCACATGCTAGCCTTTTAACCACCTTTGGTCCGTAATCCCACTTTGTTTTAACTCTCTCTTTTATTCTCCTTAATATATATATCTGGTAGAGCTGCCGGGCTTTAAAAACAAACAATTGACGAGAACAACTGGAGTCTATTACATTAATTCTCCTGCTGTTTTAGTCTCTAATATTAAATAAAATAAAATACATAACCGGTAAGCATTGTGTCACTTATCATGACTTGTAAATTGATCATCCATATCCATAAATCTTTGTTTAATATATCATCAGAGGTCCAAAACACTTTTGACTAGTCTTAAGTAGCAACACGGTTGTCCATGGTGATAAATATTTTGTATTTAGTCCCTCCTATAGTACATCCCCATCTAATCCCCACAACCACTCCTACTATCTCCATAGGCCAGAGGCGAATAGGCGATGATTATTGGCTTTCAGAGGTCTGTAGAGTAGAGATGATGCCATGATAGTGAGCCGGTGATCCCACAAGTCTGATACGTTGTCATTGTCACTGTGAAGGCGAATAATGGACCTCATGCGACTTGAAGTGCTTAGCGAATCCATGCCAGTGACGATGAAAACACCGCACACTATGTAACGTTCGCTATTTTAATAAAATTCTAATTTTAATTTTTTTAGTGGTGCCATTAAATCTTGGTTTTACTCCCAAAACGTTAAATTTCCAAAATCCCTAAGGTCAATTTTTTAATTCCAAAAAAATTTGACCATATTGATAAATAATTTCCTTCCCATCTAAAAATTTAAAATTTTATTTTTAGAACTCAACTGCCTACTAAATATTTCTCTTAGACCTAATTCATTATTCCTCTCACTGTACATGAGTGGGTCAAAACATTTGTCATACCCACACTAATTTTAATCACGTGTAGATGAAACTGACAAAGCTAGGATTATCTCCTAGCTTTCCATCTTTCATCTCTTTAAATGACAACAACACCCTTTATCTTTGACTTGCAAGCATGTATGCGTTGTCTCTTACGTATGAGCAAGACAAATGCGATGTCTCTTACGTATGAGCAAGACAAACAAATAGTCAGCCCTTACATACATGCATCCATTAGTCTCTTCAACGCGCACGAGTGAAGCTCTCCTATCTGAGCCAGGAAGTGACAAAAAGTCATGCATCCATTCGTCTCTTTAACGCGCACGAGTGAAGCTCCCCTATCTGAGCCAGGAAGTGACAAAAACACGTTGAGCCTATGGCAACAACGATACGGTCAGCACCATTTCTTGTCATGACAAATGCGGAAGATCATCGCGTACTTCATGAGATTCACAGCGTTGCACAGAAGTTCATCATCGTGTTGTTCGTTGCGAAGCAGCGGGAGCAACTTTAAAACCAATCATGCTATCATTGGCAGTTCTCCTCCTCTAACTCACAACATTTCTCTAGCACTTCTTCTTTAACTGCGCCGAGCCCAATCGTCCATTGAAACCGCCATCATCACCGCTGTCACTCGTCGTGGCTAAAGGTAGCAGCCACCCTTCCTCTCCTTTTCTTTCTTTTTCCACTACCCTTGCCACCTAAGCCTCCTTGTGTCGGCTATAGCCACCACGTGTCCTAGTCCCATCGTCGCGTCATCGCCTACCTTTGCCTCGCCGCTAGGTGCCTTCACCATTGCTGCTCCTGGCCTTTCATGCACAACAAAGAAAGGAGGCTAAGAAACAGAAAGAAAAGAAAAGAAAAAACAAAAATAAATAGAGATGAGACCCACGTGGACCCATCCTTTCTAACCGACTCCTTTGACCCGATTTACTATAGACCATCCTCTCCCTCCCACTAAATTTGGGTCCCACATATCAACCTAAGGAATATTCTCGATAATATTATTTTTTGGAATTCTTTTTATTTTTCAAAAAATCTATTTAAACTTCAAAAATTTCTATTTTTATCCGTAACTTTGTTTGGCCTACCAAAATTTTTCTAAAATCTTCCCATTATTTTTCCATGTTTGGTTACTACTAAGTAACCCATGTAATATTTGTATTTCTCATGCCCGAAGAAGAGTTCGTGCCGGATTTCGATGCACCAGGAACCACTATGCACCAAGGTAAACCATTTTTTGACCATTCTTGATCCTATATTTATGATTTGCTTTGTTTATAAAAATATATTGCTTAAGTTACACTTTAATCATACTTGGCCTCGGTATTACGTGAAACCAACGGACCTACCCAGTAGTCACATTTATATTATGTATGATATTAATGACTCCATCTTTGTTAACTATACTAAATATTTGTCGTTACAGCTATCCTTAGATGTGATTACCGAGATAATTGCTTAGCCTAGTAATAATTATGATGTTGTGTGGAAACTTGGGATTTTTAAATATTTACTTAAAAATACGATGTGATGTCGGCTACGTATTATCATTAAGGACATGTTTCTTTGAGAAATTCATCTAAACATATTATAGGGTGATCACACAGATGTTATGAGATGCCCTTGTAATTAGTTATTACTTGGAAATTTTGTTTGTCAATAGTTGTGGAATACTAGAGATGATGAGATGGTTTTGTAGATCGTACTATCTAAGATGGGTGTTGCTTTAGCCTTTTTTAAATTGACTGGATAGATGTAGGAGACATCACTAGTGTGTTCTAAGTAGATGATGGTATGAGACTTGCCTAATGCTCGGTTTTTAGAGATTCACCCCTACTATGTGACATGGGATATTTATGGACTAGTTTTGGAAAGACCTTGTAGTGAGCCTTCATTTGCCAACTATGTTTGATTAGCAAGTGTTGCGTAAAGATAGGAATTTATGACTTATGGATAAAGAATACAAATAGATATTAGCTAAACTGTTTAAATAGTCGTGCTCGTGGTTATAGACAAATGTGAAATGTTTCTCATAGCATAGTTTTGTTTTTACTAAAGGTTTGTAAACATGATTGTTGGGATGAGAATCGTTTTCATAGTACCCTTGTGTGGCACATAGTAGACCTTTGTGGTCGGGAACAGTTGTGTGTGACCTAGTGTAACGCCTGCTATTTTTTTAAAATTCTAATTTTAAATTTTGTTTAGTAGTTCCATTAAATCCTATTTTCACCTTCAAAACCTTAAATATCTAAAATTTCAGAGGCCAATTTTTTTGTTTTCAAAATTTTTTAAACATATCAGCAAAAATTCCTTTTTGTTCGAGAAATTTAAATTTTATTTTCGGACCTTAACTACTGATGAGTATTTCCTTTCCTATTTTAATATTCCCTCACACCATAGTTCATTTTTTTCCATTTGCCTATACACTTACAGGTTAGACCGCCCACCGTTTCAATGTTAAATTTGATCATGTATGGACAAAAATGGCAAAAGCCAGAATTCTCTCCTAGCTTTCCCTCTTTCATCTCTTCAAACAACAAAAGCACATTTTGACCCCTCCTCTTTTCCCAGGCAACTTGTGTTTATCTTTTTTGATCAAATTGAACTGACTCATGCTTGTATAGCTCCCCTCCATCATTTCATTGGTCTCCAGCCAAAGCAATACATCACTGCAGTCATCCATCTTTTCACCTAAGAGCTTGCATGTGCATGCAAATCCTCTACCCACGAATGAGACAAACAGCAAAGCGGCCATGTGTGTGTGGCCTCTCCATCTTTTTATTGTGCCTCATGTCTAAGCAAAGCCACCATTACATGCATGAATGCATATATGTGTGGTTAGGAGACAAAGTAGCTTATCAGCCTTTCTTTTTATCTCATGGATTAGAGTAGAGTGGACAGTTAGAGATGACAGCGAACGCATGGCAGCGTCCTATCCCATCACAACTAACGTGGAAAGGCATCAATGAAAGCTTTGCGTGATTTATAGCGATGCACGGAAGTTTGTCGTCACTCGGATTGTCACGAAACGTCGAAGGTGGCTAAAAAACGTTGGCATTGCCCACATTGTCACCATCCCCTCTGTACCCCTCTCCTCTCCTCCTCAAGCTCCCTCTGTTTTCCACTATCCACTACACTAGGAGGCAGCCAGAGCCTTTAGCCATCACCATTGTATATCCCTGGTTCCATTTTTTTTGCCACGCTAAGCTTGGCCAACGGCTGAAATCGTCGTAGCAAAATAGAGAAACTATGTCGCTGACCATTTCTACAAATGGTAAGGCCACGATCCTCTTGCTTCCTCCCCATTCCCTCAAGATAGTTTTAAAAAGTTAGCTGATACCTCCATTGGAGCTTCCGACCGCCGTTGTGCCTCGGCGAGCCACCGTCGCCCTCACTCCATTGCACATTGTGTTTTTTGACATGAGAAAGAAGACACAACGAAGGAGAGAGAATGAGGAAAGGAAAAAAGAGATAGGACCCACATGGGTCCATCTTTTACAGCTGACCCATAGATCCAGCTACTATAGATCATCCTCTCCTTTAAGCAATGGCACTATTATTTATGTGTTTTGTTACCCATATAATGTTTGTGTTTCTTATGTGTAGACGTCATGCCCGAATGAGTATTCATACCGTATTTCATTACTATTCGAGATAGATGTTATCCTAACTTTGCGTGAGGCAACTGATTAGGTATATGAGGCATCCTTGGTGTATCCTAAGTAGATATGTGCATAAGACTTCTCTAATACTTGGTTTGAAAGATTCGACCCAACTATGTGACATAAGATATCTATAGGTTAGTTTTAAAAAAGCATTGTAGCAAGCCCTTCCTTATCAATAGTGTTTGATCAGCACGTGTTATATAAAGATTGAAGTTCATGACATGTGGATAAAGTGTACAACCTCTGCAGAGTTTAGATAAACTATTTAAACAGCTGTATCCACGGTTATAGGCAGATGTGAGGTGCTTTTATAGCATAGTTTTGTTTTTACCAAAGATTTTGTGAACATGATTGTTGGGATGAGAATCATTTGCCGAATCCGTCTATGTGGTAGATGGTCAAACTTCGTGATCGAAAATAGGTTTATATGTGTCATATGGCACCATATTATCATAGTGCCATGAAGGCAAGCATGTTCTATAACAAGTTCTTAATTATAAGAAATAGTTATGGGAAAACTTGAGAAATAGTTATGAAATGATAATTAATTAATTTTTAAGTGTTGAGAAAGTAAAAAATAGTTAATTAAAAAGAAGATAAGGGAATGTTGAGAATTTTGCTTTCGCTTATAAACACCGTGATAAGTTGTTGCTAAACAACTTGTGAAATAGATCGAGATGTGAGCCTCTTTTTGATAATTAAAATTTTGGCTCACTAGTGTTTTGTAAAATAACTCTTTTAGCCTTTCGCAAATGAAAATCTTAGCCTCTCTTGTTAAGCCAAACTATATCATATTTCTATTTGGTTTGCTGAGTATGTAAAATACTCACTCTTGCTTATATATATATAGAGAGAGAGTTTGGAGAAGACGACATTAACCTATCCACCGAGAAATTTCTCTAGGAGCAAACAGAGTACAAAGACTTTTAGGATTTTGAGTCTAGTTCTCAAACTGTGGCTATAGAATAAACTAGTTGTCTAAGTGCTGGAGCTAGTGCTTAGCCATTTAATTTGCTCTTTGCTGTTAGCTTCTGCTTAATCGTCATTGTTGTTTTTATTTTTTTATTGTGTTATCTATTTGATATCTGTCTATAGTAACTTATGTAAAAACTATTTTCCGTGATATAATAAAAGTTAGTTATTTCTAATATCACTATGTACCAGTTTATGTATCAAGAGATTGGTACAATATTTATAAGTAATTAAGTTGATCATTGATATATATTAGCCCGTACTTATAGCTAGCAGAGTTCAGGATGTCACACACTACCCTCGCCATACTTCGTCACCTTCCATCCCTTTGAGACACTCCACTCTTACTGCACTATGCAACGCTTTACTCTCACTGCACTTTATACCGTCGTCCTTTTTCATTGCTGATTTAAAAGAAGAGAAGACATATAGTATAGAGAGAAGTAGGGTTAGGAATAAATCTAAAGCGAAAGGGCTAAATGCAAATTTGCTGCCAAGGTTGGTTTTAGAGGGGGCAAAATGTTTTGTAACCGTAGATACGTTAGGGTCAAGACTCAGAGAAGTTTTAGACTTCGGTGATATATTAAATGATGTGTAATTTATAAGATTATGATATAAGTTTAATTTACTTTAAGGTTTTCTCATTTCCATTACTTAGCTGGTCTTTCAGGCTGTTAAAAAGCACTAAAACTTTTTATGAAGATATTGCTCTAAAACTATTTTTTATTGCTATGGTTATATGTACTTACCTTATGCTCCTTCCATATTTAAATATAATATTACTGACTTTATTCAAAATATTTAGTTGAGAACACACTTCATATGGGTTAATTTTTTAATTATTTTTATAATATTATAATTTTACTAGTAGATATTGTCGTTGTATTTTAATAAAAAGAGTGGTCAAACTTATACACAAAACACCAAAGACTAAATAAAATCAACAGTATTATATACTACGTATTTAAATACAGATATAGTATGAAGTAGCTTTAAAAAAATCTAAATTCCAAGCAGCGACCACAGAAAACAAAAACCTACAGTAAACATAGGATAAAGGAGAAGCTTAGTGTCAATAATTAAAGAATAAAGGTGAGCGTGTTTGGGGAGAATCAAAGGCAGGCTCGAGCGGAGGTGGATATTTGTCCCTAGAAAGATGTTTTTTCGTTTTATGTATTTCGTTAAAAAATCATTAATTTTTTTAAAAAATTTGATGAGATAAATAAATATATAATATATCGTTATAAATATGTTAGTTTAAATTTGACTTGCATATAACAACTATTTAGTGTTAAGTTTATTATTTTTTCTACTTGTATAAATCAAATTTAATTTTATATATTTGTACAATCACATATATCTATCTTTTTTAATATTTAATATTTAATATTTTTTATGATAATATAGAAACGAGAGGACATCCCGAGAACGAATAGACTTTCCCGCAGTAGAGCAGCTCGCCCACGCCGGCTGCTCTTGCCATCCGCCATCTACTCTAAGCGCCGTCGCCTGTGTTATCTGGCTCTCTCTATTTGTCTGCTCTAGGGATGTAATCTAAACAGTACAATATACTCTTTTTTTTTCTTACCATTTTGGCATTTTTGCCGGAACAATGTAAGAATGAAGAAACCATTGTAGTACTTCTCAAATCTATCAATGTTGGATGAACGAGCCTTTGTTATGGGCATGTAAATCTTGTTATTTCTTCATACAGATCAGGTATCAACGCCGTTTCTAAAAACAAAAGATCAGATATCAACGGTCATTTTGGTGCGAGTCTTGAGTAAACTCATCCTGAATCAAATCTGGACCATCCCCTACTTGGGACTAGAGCAGATCAACATCTAGAACAAGAAAATTTTCTGGTCACTCAATTTACTTAGACACAGTCACAGTGACACACATGAATGTGCCCCCATTACAATTTGCAAGTGGCAAGGCACCGCACCCCCTCATTTACTCGCTTTAAGTCTGATTTAAGATTAATTAAAATATAATTTTTACCTTAGTTTTTATTAGCATGTATAAACAGTACGCTCTGCACTAAAATTTTTTATATAGAATTTTTTAAAATATCAAATAAATTATGTTTTTAAGTTTATAATAATTAAAAATAAATTAATCATGCGCTAATTATAGCACTTGTTTTAGCTGCGCGCTCATATCCAACCATCTCCTTGTTGCGTGTGAACTCCCTGCCCATTGTTCATCCATCTGTCTCCATCAATGCCATTTAATGCTCTTGTCCCTTATCATATCATATCAGAACTGGTCAGGAATGAGGTCATCGGGTCACGAATGAGTGAACATTTAGCATGCTGTGACATGCTTGACAGAGGAATTAAGGAAGGAAATTGGTCAAGCCATCGTCAAGGTTCGCCACTCAGTTTGACAACAAATCTTGTTCTCCAACATGACAACAAGTGTTTGCCCCAGATTTGGGGTTTATATTACCAGGTTAGCCCTTCAAATGTGGACCAATCAACTAATCTGAAAATTCTCCAATCATGAAGGAATGGGTGTATACAAACACTATGACACAAAGAAAGGAGAAAAAAATCTGACGGGAAGAAGAAACAACAGAGAGACGTATAGGTAGACAACGTTCACCTTCAGCTGTTCAGCAGAAGCTCCATTTCTTTATCGATTGCAATGAGAAACACGACAAGTTATTTAAAGGAAGAAACTGATACCCATGTACCAAACGTAAACTGGTAGTCCGGTAGCATTCAACATTTCAACAGGCGATTCTAACACTGACAGTGCTATTAACCAATCACCATGACCAGCTAATTTTCTTGCGGCAACATTTCTTACCCGGTCTCTAGAAACCCACATGAGAGAAACAAGGCAGCCAGCTTCAAGATTTGGTCATCTTCAAAAGGAGATGATCTGGCCCTGATCAAAGTTTGAATAATTAGCACAGAATTTTGAAACCTCAGCAAAATATAATAGCCAGTGACAAGTCTTAGAAGATTTTCTCTGAACGACCGGCCTCGTTAAACTAAGGCCAAGTCAACGCAGAACCTCTGGAGCTTTTGATGCCACCAGCCGCTACAAGTCCAAAACAACTTCCTTGACTTCACACCATTCTTCATTTCATAACAGATTAAGCATCATAGCAGATGTTAGCGTCTCTGTTCACAAATGTGAATAAATTATTAAAAGGGGACACAGGACACGATTGTCTTCAATCCTAGAACGCAAGTTAATTAGTTGAATAGGCAGCAAAATTAATTAGCACGAACAGTGCTCATTCATAAGCAAAACTGTAGAACCACTTTTCTTCGTTCCTCAAGAGAAAAAAAACATCATCATTTAATACATCACCATCATTTTAAACAAAATATTGCATTTCATATTGATTATTCTTCCATAAACAAACATCAGAAATGTATTTGGGTATGTACCTTTCCACAGAACCATCTACTGTGCAAGGTCAAAGAGCGTTCATTCTGCAATTATCTCGTGAAGTGGAGACTTGTTTGCTGTCCATGAGCCTTAAGAGACCACGCTTACCTTCCTCTCAGTTTCCAACCACCCTCATCAATTACTCCAAAGGCCAAGCTGAGCTTCCCTTCGTCTGAGGTTCTCAGCCCTGGCTGCTCTGCCAAGATCCATCCATGGCTCCTTTCTTCTCCCTCCTCCTGTTCAGCCAAATCCTTCTGTGCACCGCGGTGGACACCATCAACTCCACCACGACGCTGTCCGGGACACAGAAGATCGTCTCCAAGGGCGGCAGGTTCGCCATGGGATTCTACACACCGCCACAAGGTAACAGCACCGCTTCCAGCACAGGCAACTACTATATAGCTATATGGTACAACAACATACCGTTGCAGACGACGGTGTGGACGGCCAACAGCAACGTGCCGGTGTCTGATCCGACCACCGCCTCCTTGGCCATCGGCAGCGATGGCAACCTTGTCCTCCTTGATCAATCCAAGAACAGGCAGCTATGGTCAACCAACGTAAGTGTGGCCTCCAACTCCACCGTTGCCGTCATCCAGGACGGAGGTAGCCTCGACCTCATGGATGCCACAAATTCATCCATAATCTACTGGCGGAGCATAGATCATCCGACAAACACCTGGCTTCCGGGTGGCAAGCTGGGGCTGAACAAGACCACTGGTGTGAGCCAGCGGCTTGTGCCATGGAAGAACAACGCAAACCCGTCCCCTGGGTTGTTCTCTCTTGAGCTGGACCCCAACGGCACAACGCAGTACTTCATCCAGTGGAACGACTCCATCACTTACTGGACCAGCGGCCCTTGGAACGGCAATATCTTCAGTCTTGTGCCCGAGATGACGTCCGGTTACAACTACAACTTCCGGTTCATCAACAATGCCACGGAAAGCTACTTTATATACTCCATGAAGGATGACTCGATCATCTCGCGGTTCACCATTGATGTGAATGGGCAGATCAAGCAGTGGACATGGGTACCAGCCTCGGAGAATTGGATCTTGTTCTGGTCCCAGCCGCGGACGCAGTGCGAGGTGTACGGGCTGTGTGGCGCATATGGAAGCTGCAACCTCAATGCCCTGCCATTCTGCAACTGCATCAAGGGGTTCAGCCAGAAGTTTCAGAGTGATTGGGACCTCCAGGATTTTACTGGTGGATGCAAGAGGAATGTACTGTTGCAGTGCCAGACCAACTCAAGCTCTGCACAGACTCAGCCTGATAAGTTCTATTCCATGGAAAGTGTGAGGCTACCTGATAATGCTCAGAGTGCAGTGGCCACTAGTTCTCAGGCCTGTCAGGTTGCTTGCCTGAATAATTGCTCCTGTAATGCTTACACTTACAATAGTAGTGGCTGCTTTGTTTGGTACGGGGACTTGATTAATCTCCAAGAACAATACAATGGGAATGGAGGAGGCACACTCTTCCTCAGGCTTGCAGCGTCTGAACTTCCAGACTCTAAAAAGAGCAAGAAAGTGATCATTGGTGCGGTTGTAGGTGGAGTTGCTGCAGCTTTGATAATCCTTGCAACTGTGTTGTTCTTCCTATTCCAGAAATGCCGCCGAGACAGGACTCTTCGCATATCCAAGACTACTGGGGGCGCACTGATTGCCTTCCAGTACAGCGATCTGCAGCATGTCACCAGCAACTTCTCAGAGAAGCTGGGTGGAGGTGCCTTTGGCACAGTATTTAAAGGGAAGCTCCCAGATTCAACTGCCATTGCAGTGAAGAGGCTTGATGGACTGAGCCAGGGGGAGAAGCAATTCCGTGCTGAGGTAAGCACCATCGGGACCATCCAACATGTCAATTTGGTTCGCCTACTTGGTTTCTGCTCTGAAGGATCAAGGAGACTGCTTGTCTACGAGTACATGCCAAAGGGCTCCCTGGAATTGCAGCTGTTCCATGGTGAGACAACGGCACTGAACTGGGCCATAAGGTATCAAATTGCACTTGGAACAGCAAGGGGCCTAAATTACCTGCATAAAAAATGCAGGGATTGCATAATACACTGTGATGTTAAGCCAGACAACATACTTTTGGATGAGTCATCTGTTCCCAAAGTGTCTGACTTTGGTCTAGCAAAGCTTTTAGGGCGGGATTTCAGCCGTGTTTTGACAACAATGAGAGGAACAAGGGGTTACCTTGCACCTGAGTGGATCAGTGGTGTGCCGATTACATCTAAGGCAGATGTCTTCAGCTATGGCATGATGCTCTTTGAACTCATATCAGGCAGAAGGAATGCTGATCATGGGGAGGAGGGTAAGTCCTCTTTCTTCCCAACCTTGGCTGCAAATAAACTCCATGAAGGTGATGTGCAGACCTTGCTAGACCCCAGGTTGAATGGAGATGCCAGTGCTGATGAGCTCACAAAAGCTTGTAAGGTTGCATGCTGGTGTATCCAAGATGATGAAAATGCCAGACCTACAATGGATCAGATCGTCCAAATTTTAGAGGGATTCCTTGATGTCAACATGCCTCCTGTTCCAAGGTCACTGAAGGTTCTTGACGAAAGCCCTGATGTCATATTTTTTTTCTCAGATGTTTCATCAAGTCAGACTTCGCAGATGCATAACAGCACAGCTTCTTCACAGACAAAGAGTTCTACTTCAGGTGGTTCACAATTTCAAAGCTGATAAATCAGAGAATACTGAATTTCATGAGGGAATGACATTTACGTATTTGAGAGTAATATGAGTGACTCATGTTGTACATATAGATCCTAATATGCTATGCTTTCCTGTAGTTCTGTAGTTCCATATTGCAGGCTTACAGTAGAATGTGTTACCATTATTCTATTAACCACTATAAAAGACACATTAATAGCACAGCATTGAGCTATCACAAAGTAACACATTGAGCTATCCGCCTTGTGTTAGAATTTTCATGTTTAAGCTACGGGGAGGCCTGACTGCACATGTGAACATTTAATACATAGTCCCAGTATGTGCTTCAATTCAGTGTTATTGCCTGCTTGCACATAACAATCTGAATAGATTAAATTTGGTAATCTTGAGCTACTTGAGAATAAACAGCTATATTTTCTTTAACATCTGCATTGGTTGAATATTTTTCAAATTCTTAAGGGCCAAATAGCCATGATTTGAGAATAATTGCACCACTATTATCCTGTAAATTTACAAAATTATTTTTTGCCGGGCCAGTAGAAGAACCAAGGTTGAATATTTCTTTATACTAATAAGAAGCCCCCCACATTAATCTTTAATATTCTAAAAATAACGAAATTCAGAAATAATAAAAATGGCTAAACATGAACACATTAATCTGAGAAAAGGGGAAACCATGACCATCAAATTTTATTTAGCGTTTTCATCTACGGCCAATATTGACCTACATGCAATAGATAATAAGTACTATAAGAGTAGTAGTTTTTAAAGTAATAGTCAGCACTTAGCAGCATGCATACCGTGAGTGCACACAATATGAAGACAAGAACCAGAAGGCATGCGTGAACCGGTTTCCTCCGTGCAAACGGCCTGGAAAAACAAATCGAAGTTCAGTTCATAATAACTACAAGGTCTGCATATATAAATATGCTTAGAATAATTAGGTTTATTTTCAATTTCAATGTTCCAATCAAGCTGATTTACATTATCCTTCCAATTAGTATGAATAAAGGCATACACAAAGTATGCCTAGAGTAATATGTAGCTAGCTTACATACTAATCTTGTCTTAAAAAACATGATTAGGCTGCAAATAACCATGAAAACAAGATTGATTAGGTTCTAATATCCATCGTTGAAAAACTAAAATTCCATATTAAATATAAGCATCATGCTGCAATAAATTGCAAACGTATCCACACCCAACGTAATAACTTCATTGGCAAAGAGGAAAACTATAAGCATACTGTTTTCACTGAAAATTAAGAAAAAAATGCTGGTGAAGAATTTTTTTGTTGTTTAGATAGAATTTTCTCAATATATAAAATTAAACTATTCATGAATTATAAATAATGATGTTCAAAATCACATAAAAATAAAAATGCTACCCTGTGCAGGTGTACAGACTGATGAATAGTTTTATTAATTTAGAGAGGGACACAAAGGGCAAAATGACAGAAACGTCAGCAGGTTACAGGCACACTAAAACACAAGGTTGCATCCTCTTGATTTACACAAACTGGTTTCATTGTCATTATATTTAAGTTCGTGAAAAATGTTCATTGCTGGTGCTCAGTTATGATATATCTTGGGCCATGTGGTTATTCAAACTTTCAAAGGGTTAGC
This sequence comes from Oryza coarctata, assembly GCA_030770085.1. Classification (NCBI taxonomy): domain Eukaryota; kingdom Viridiplantae; phylum Streptophyta; class Magnoliopsida; order Poales; family Poaceae; genus Oryza; species Oryza coarctata. The sequence continues at coordinate 15,576,901 of CM061474.1, read as the reverse complement.
AGACTTACATGAATACCACTAAATACCGGATACAATTGTGTTTTCATTAACAATAGTCACCAGCTCAAGTTTATATACACCACAAAGGATGTATCCATAATCACAAGAATAGTTCTTACTGTTAACAGTCAACTCCAACGTCATACATGGTCCAACAAATCAGAGGAATGGATAGTACAATGGTCTCTACCTGCAGCTCTGTGTGATTTATATTCAGTATGTGGGCCTTTTGGAGTCTGCAAGACAGGTTCTGATGAGAAATGCTACTGCCTGCCAGGTTTCAGGCCAGTTTCCTCGAGGAGCTGGGATCTTGAAGCATGGAATCAAGGTTGTGTTAGGAAAACAGATATCTCTCGTGTTGACTCTAATAAACGTAATGGCCAACAAGAGAAGCATGCATTTCTCAAGATTGCAAACATCAAAGTTTCAGGCAATCCAATGCAATTGAATGCTCAAAGCGAGGAGGAGTACAGATCCATATGCCTGAACAACTGCACTTGTACTGCATACGCACATCAACGAGAATGCATTGTTTGGAATAGTGAGCTCTGGGATCTTAAACAATTGTCTGATGGTAATGTTGATGGTATTGATATTTATGTACGTCTTGCAGCATCTGATCTTCAAGTTCAAGACAATGAACACAAGACATCATATGAGGACTATGCTAATTGCAGTGCTAGGAAGTACCTTTGTGGCGCTATGTCTTTTTGGTGCAATAATTTGGACGTTTCAAAAAAGGAATGCAACTCAAAAGGCTTTCTCCAATGATGATTCACTTGCCCTATACAGTTAATCTTTTTACAACACTGCACAAAGAATTTCTCAGATAAATTGGGGCAAGGTAGTTTTGGTTCAGTGTACAAAGGATCACTCCCAAACTCTCAGTTGGTAGCTGTAAAGAACTTCAAGGCATGAGGCAAGGAGAAAAGCAATTTCAAACTGATGTGAGGGCCTTAGGACGAATTCACCACACAAATCTGGTTCGCCTCAAGGAGTTTTGCTTGAGAGGAGCCGAAAGGCTGCTGGTCTATGAATTTATGGTAAATGGTTCTCTAGATTGTCACCTTTTTAACGATGTGAAGGTATTGGATTGATACACAAGATTCCAAGTTATTCTAGGTGTTGCAAAAGGATTACATTATCTCCATGAGGAATGCCATGAATGCATCATACATTGTGATATAAAGCCTGAAAATGTCTTTGTTGACGTGACCTTCAGGCCAAAAGTGGCAGATTTTGGCCTGGCTAAGCTAATGGATCGGAATTTTGGTCGGGCACTAACAACGGTGAGAGGACCAATAGGATATCTTGCACCAGAATGGATAGCAGGTCTTCCCATCACATCAAAAGCAGATGTGTACAGCTATGGAATGATGTTGCTTGAGATAATTTCAGGCAAACAAAACACAGAATTGATGGAGAATAGAATTATGAAGTACATTCCTGTCTGGGCTGCAGTCAGGATAAGCAACGGTGGCATTTCTGAAGTCTTTGATAACAGAATGCATGACAAAAATGGTCAAGAGCTGGAGAGAGCATGCAAAGTTGCATGTTGGTGCATTCAGGACAATGAGGCTCATAGACCAAAAAATGCAGCAAATAGTTCATATCTTGCAGGGTACTCAAGATGTTGGCTTGCCCCCAATACCGGTATTTCTACAGCATCTTGTGGAAGAATATGATCCTGCCAGCTACTCACAGAATGTCTAGTCAAAGGCAAGGTAATTGTGTAGTCGGAATAATTTAGTGACTATATACTGGAGTAAGTAATGGTTAGAAACTATTACCTTCATCTATGTAAACCAGGGTTTTACATTTCAGAATGAAAAAAAAAGGAATGTGAACAGCTGTTAAACGGATTTTTCAGATAAATTTTCAAATTTTGAACAACTTTTCGCTAAATGCAAACTTTCTTTTTTGCCAGAGACACTTCTTATTGGGACCCAATAGTAAAACCAAAATTTCAAACCCTGATGTAAACCAATTCACCATTCTGTTATACAAACTTTTTTGGCTTTCCTTTGCTAGTTCATGAAGCAGTGAAATCACTGGAATTTCAGCAAGACAGTCGAATTGAGAAAGCAAATCGAGGGAGGAAGATGCATACAACAATTCTTCTATCATGAGCTAGTAGGTCTCAAACTTATCCCTCAATTCCTCAGCGTCCCAAAACACCACCTAAACTTACTAGCAATTGGCAATTTTATCGAACAGCAACAGCCATCTATATCAATCACCTATAGTTCATCCTGTCGCAAGTGGAACTAATCTGCAAAACTCTTCCAATGACAAAATTTCCAGGGTAGTAACCAGGGTTACACTCCACTTAGCACTTGCCGGTATAACGCAACTACCGGTTCCCCCATTCACGCGCAACCAACAACCGAATGGTGGACTCCGGCACAAAATCCGGGAGAAAAATCTATGCTCGCTGCACTGTGATTCTCACCACACGGCTAGCGAACAAACACAGAAACCTGGTGAACTACTCGCAGTAACACAACCGACGCCCCACACTGCCCTCGCCCCCCGCCCCCCCCGCCCCCCCTGAACCGGGCGCGACGCGTTCGAGCGTCGGTCAGCCCGCCGCGCGGGGGTTCAAGGAGCTAGCGGCGGGGAAGGGAGGCGCGCGTACCTGGGGGGTTTGGCTGGGGTCGGAGGCTCGGAGGGGCGAAAGGAAGACGACGGCGCCGACGACTTCATCGGCCAAGATAGCGTTAAATGATGGCGTGAGTCCGGCCCAACTAAATACAGCACCTCTTTTAGGGCCCAAACCTTTCGAGCATGGGTTACCGCGGACACCTGAGCGGAAAATGGCTTGAATCGAAGAAACAACCCAAACTGTTTGGCCCAGTTGGTAGGTATCCTCGTTTTCCGCTTGTTTTACAACGGTAAAAATTCTTTCCATCGGTTTCCTTATACGCTACGACCTCTTTCTAGCAAATTTCAAATGTATTAGCACTTAACACAAACAACCGACATATCCCTATTTAATGTTGTTTGGAACGATAGAAATTTAGTCCTAAGTACAGTTCAAAGATAAAGTTTGGTATAGACTCTTAGTTTATTTAGAGAATATCCTGAAATGATAAAAGAATTTAAAATTTGATATACCGAAACAAAAAAATTTTATTTTCTTTTCTTCATCCTCATGCAGTAAAGTTTTTTTTAATATACGTTAAGAGTCGATGTTAAGCTATCATCATGCGTAACAACAATGTTAAGCCATTATCATTCGTAACAACGATATTTCTCTCTTTCATATTAGCAAACCTATCTTGTTAACAGCTCTAAAAGTTTACTATTAATTATCGTTGTACATTCCCTAATCCACAACCGCATGCATACATTTAATGTGGGTGATCTAGTATTCCATATTCAATAAACAGCATGCATAGAATAAGAGGAAGGTTGACGCAATTAGCCCTGATTTGTATTCTCAAATTACATGCATTACCGCCAAAATTACATGCGTTAGCGCCAAATCGATTTGGCACCAACAATTGCTGCCCATCAAATACACATGCAAATGGCACTATGAGAACATGTTGGCGCCTGTTTTCTCTGCTATTAAAAGCGGAGTCCTCCTTCCCTTCTCTCGCGCACAGCGCGCATTCCTGCAAGAAAAAAATTACCGGAGTAAAACCAAAAAAAGGGTTGTTCAAGAAAAAAAATGCCAGAGAAAAAAAACAGTTAGTTAAAAAAGATTTAGTACAGATCATAAATTTACAACCAACCCATTACCAGTGGTATGGGCAATGCAATACACGGGCATATTTACTAATTACACAGAAAGGCACAATTCGCCTGCACCAAAAATTTTCTGAAACAACAGAAACAATTCTGCTCTAGATGTCCTATAAAAGCTTGGAGATGAGCCATATTTTCGCACTCATTTCAGCCTGAAAAGTCACTGATGGCCATAGATCTCAATCTACCATACCATGGGGGAGATGGAGATGCAATACCTGACCTCAATGAAGCCTTGCCTGGTGAGGAAGAAGCTAAAGGCATCTTGTACAGGATCAAACTGTTAAGCAACAGCAACATATTCATGCAGGTTAGTGCGGTTTTTTCTCGAACACAGGTTACTGTGATTAGCAGGATCAAACTTTTTGATGAATGCATCGTCATCTTATATTTTCTGATTGACAAATCATGTTGATGAGTTATGCGTATATGTTGTATGCATGCAAAATAACTCTAATTTTTATCCGAGTAACTAAAATTAAGAGATTATGATCCGAATGGCAGTTGAAAGTATGGTCCATGGAGTGGCCGACCATGTAGTGAACCAATTTGATCTCAATGTTGATGGGTATGAGGATCTACACGAAATTCACCAAGGTAATGTAATTTCATCTCAATGTTGATGGGTATATATGATCACTGCTAATGTAAGTCATACTTCATAGGAATTGACACAAAACACAATATAAACAAAACCTTCTTTCTGACCTTAATGTAGAACCTGTGGTTGAGGAAGAACACCAAAGCCATGATGTCCTAGGAGATGATCAGGATGGAGGGGGTGGCCATGATGTGCATCCAATTGATCTAAATGTTAGTGATTTTGAGCAACAAGAAGAAAATCAACCAGGTAATGATATTATTCAGTTTTTCTTTCACTTGTAATAACATGAGCAGCAAGGACATCATTGACATATGCATACATATCAGAATCGTACTCTTCAATAAGTAAATACAAAATGGTGTAAAAGACTACAGAATAGGAGTATGTTCCATGCATGAGTAGTTGCAGAGTTACAGTAACATAAAAAAAGAAGCCACATTTACAGTAATTTTATTTTTTGTAGACGAAATATTGAACTATGATCATGAAGCCACGGAGGAGGTCCTGCAAGATTATAGCGTGTACTTCGATGCTGTGGATGTTGTCTTCGCAAAAAGAGGAGTTGGACAAACTCAGATGGTGAACAACAACAGGTACATGAAAATGCAAATGATGCACATAAGGCCAAAGATATGACATCAGAATTGAAGGAACAGATATATGCACAATTGCTTGAGAAAAGTACCTGTGGAAGATTAAGAAAGAACAGTACAAGAATAGTTGCTGAAATGTTCCAGATACATAGGTATGCAGTGCAACGTGTTTGGCGCCGAGCGAAGAAGTGCAGTGCAGCGGGTATACCAGTTGACGTAAGATCAAAGAAGCTCAAGAATTGTGGCCGCAAGAAGAAAACATTTGATTTGTTACATATTGCTAATGTTCCCTTGAACAGAAGGAGCACATACATTCTCTACCAGAAGCCATAGCTGTGAAAAAAAAATCTTACTACATAGGTGGTTCAAGGAAGGAATGCTACGACGCCACTCCAACTCACTCAAGCCTTATCTCAGGGAATCAAATAAAAAGAAAAGGCTGAGGTGGTGTGTTTGAATGTTAGATCAGCAAACTTAACAAACTTTGCCAAATGAACCTAAGGTCGTTGAAATGCAAATACATAGACGAGAAGTGGTTCAACACCACAAAGAAGGCAAGGAATTTTTACGTTCTCCCAAACGAGGAGTAACCGTACTTGACAGTGCAAAACAAGAATGGCATTGACAAAATAATGTTCTTAGGAGCAGTTGCCAAGCTTAGATACGATGAAGAAGAAAATTGCACTTTTGATGGCAAGATAGAAGTGTGATCATTTGTTAGAAAGATGTTGATTGATCCATAAATAGGATTAAAGAGTCTATTAACTTATAAAAAGATAACAATTGATATAGGAAAAGAATCAATCGAACAGATGAAAATGGATTCAGTTTAATCGAAGATAAAAAATTATCTAGATGAGACTGGATCTAGGTAGGAGTCGTAAAAATCACAACAGATTGTTTATATTTTTATAAAATATATCTTATAAGATAGATAAATTTAGTTAGTTTTTTTATTTTTAGGATGGATTCTGTTTTATCATTAGAAAAGTTCATCCCGTATTTATGAAGGATTTATGTAATCTCAAGGTATAAATATAGACCATCTGAAACATTATAAATTATCTACATATATAAATATAATCTTGACACATTGACACCCTATTTCATCTAGATTTTTTTGACGGATTGTGGCTCTCAACGTGGGGCTATACTGGTTAGGTCCAAACTCCAGTAAAGAGGTAAATCCTACCATTATCCTAGTATATCCACTCTATCTTAGATCCAACCTCTTAGTCCAATAAAATATATCACATAATATTCACATGGGATCTATTGGCTTATCGAGCTACTTTTACCATCATCAATCTCAAGCTGCATCAGTTGGTTCTGATCTTCTAAACTGTTGATAGTTGATTGAACCTTAAGTCGGTAGATCTTTACGTGATGTTTCATCGGAGTAGCCAGCCGATGAGTTATCTTTACATTAAGTTTTACGCTTAACGTATCGAATTTTTAGCCAATATACATATATCTTCAATGATTAATTCGCTAGCGATTGATCTGATTCTATTAGATCTAGCTTTATACTGTCTCGATTAGATCCGATCAATCAAAACTGTGTCTAATAGGGTTGGCATCAAGATCTATCGGATTTCTTTCCTCAAAGCCAATAAGTTTATTTATATTCCTGCATCAAACTCATAGTCGATAGCAACCGATGGGTATACCCGTTCCTTTCATCGGCACGACCGATCTAGCTTCCATCGTTTCAATGCCGTTAGCCTTAGCCTCATATTATCTCGATTCGATTCGATCTATCAAGGTTGGCTCTAACGGTATGGTTATCGGTGGTCGCTAGATCTCGTCTCTTCAGAAGACCGGACTTCGCTCTTTACTGCTTATCGTATATTTTATTCAAAGCATCATCAGCTTTATAGTCGATGTGTCCTTTATTTTATTCCTCGCTATTTGCCTATGTCATCATCTGATTTCTAGCCATTGTATGAGTGCTATAACCCCTATCAATAACTAGTTGATAGTAGGAGTACATCAGACTCACAGCCAACAACTATCTCAACTCTATTGACACATCTAGTTGATAGCAAGAGTCTATATCGATATATCGACCGATTGGTTCAATGATCTAACTCTATCGTTCTCCTTATTAATTAAAAGTCATATTGACTGGTATGTCTTGAACCCCAACAATCCAAAAATGCCAAGTAGTTTAACAACTTATACTGGAGCTAAGCAGATCTTTTAGATCTTTATATGTTCAAGCACATCACATCAGACCTCCATCGGCTAACCTAGTGGATCGATTTCGGCCCAAACAAAAAGGTTTTATAATAACTTTGCATGCTTGCTTTTCTTACAAAACTATGTGTAATTCAATTGTGAACCTCCCATATTTGCTTTCAAATAGGACCCGTCACAAAAGAGAAGCTGAAATAGAGAAGGGGCGACACTAGTTACCAAGACTATTAAGGTTGATAGAGATACTAGTAGGTCCTATCTGATTAGTAAGGTGTTGCTAGCTATTATAGCAAGTTGGCTTTGAAAAGATGTAGATAATACTGTATGGATTCAACAAGATAATGCTAGAACTTATGTGTTAGTGCATGATCTATAAGTTACACTTACAGTATCCCAAATAGGACTTGACATCCCCAATTTCATCTGTCACCTAGACACGGTTAGAAAGAGAAATGACGTTGATCTTTTGTTTTTGGAAAAAAAAGAGATAAAATTGCCCTCCTCTCCCTACCGCTCTCTCATTCTCACAAATATGAAATCCCTGGTCTCTTCTTAGTTAGTTCCCTACACCGCTATCTCCTAACAAACATTGTCAGGGACTCCATCTTTTCTTTTCTTTTTACACCTGTCCATTCAATCCTAATGTTATGGACTATGCATACCCTATGGAGGTATCTCTAGCTCTTGTCACCCATTGATGCAACTCAACCTCCACGTCCCTCTATAACCAAATATGGTACTCACATTCCTTCCTTGGCCCATCATCCATACCTCTTCTTTTACCCTCCCCTCTTCACCCAATCATTCTTGTGTTGTCATTCGTTGTCTCTAATATTAGCCTCACTGTCTTTATGTGCATCACAAAACGAATCCAAAAGAGGGAAGGGGGAGAGATGAGGGTGAAGAGAAGGAACTGACCAAGAATATAAAAGAATAGGTGCAATTTTAGTTTCTACTTTTCCTACTAACTAAACAGCTAGCAAACGACAGAATTTTCTCATTTCCATCAAAACGAAAACGTATCTATCAGGTGCACCTTGTATACGCAAGCTCGCGTGCTTCACGTCCACGCTGTCAGTTTCACAGCGCTTTTCAATTTTTGCACGGTGGAGAGATACAACAGTCCATGCCATGTAGTTGGGCTTTTATGCATGTATGGAAAATGGCATCTATTCTTCTAGTAATAACAGTACAAAGTTTTAATGGGGATTAGTAAATATGACATTTTTTTCTGAAGATAAGTATGACAATTTTTAATTGAGATCTTTTTGAATGGATTTTTTTTAGTTTTTTTGTTTTGAACTAATTACTTGAGTACAATGTTCAAAATTCTAATAGACAAAGTTTTATGCCAGAATGTTATTTGAGAGGAAATTTCCAAAATTTCAAAGGAATTTTTATATTGGAAAGCTATTTGATCAGAAAGTCTGAAAATTCGAGGGGAGAACTGCACTATTTATATATGTATAAACTTTAAGATTGTAAAAATAATTTTAATAGGAGGTTTTAAACTTGAGATCAAGTATTTGTTTTGGATGGGGAATCTATGCTGCCGTTTTGAGCACTAAAGTTTCAAATTAAAAAGTTAATGTTCATCTATATGTACGTGCACGAATGTCAAGCTGATTCCATCCCAGAAGCCAATGCACTTTTCTGTCGAGTTAAAGGTGCACATACAAACATTTACGCAAAAGGAATCTTGAAGCGTTCGCCAATTCTATGTTTCAGTCTTCGTCTGCCCATTGGCCCATTATATTGGCCATTTCCCATTGGCCTGATAACTTCATGAAGGTACGTAATTCCAAATCTATCATGATCGAACAATAGAAACACCTGGCATGATTCTCGCCGAATGACGCAGACACACATCGTTTCTTTCTGGCTATAGCACATCATCAAATGCGATGTTTTGTTCTGATTCCTTCTGTGGGGATACGCACGACTTGAGGAATTAATGGTGATCAGTTTTCAGACGCATATAGCTAGCTTAGCTTCATCGGCTGCGCGCGTCGGCAGAGCACTCGTAACCACACAAACCAGTAACTGTGCTCTCCCCATCTACCAGCATTGTTTACAGAGTTCTAGATCGGAGTGAAATTAATTCGATATCCTAAAAGTTTGCTTGATTTAAAAAGATCACGCCTAGCGTCATATAATGATAGGATGAATTGGAAAATTAGTACTATAAAATTCCTTTATTCATGGACAAATGGAGGAATTTAAAATCTATTATATTTAAAAACGAAGGAAATATTTGTTAAAACTCTAGAACCTAGTATATATCATGTGGAGCTTTTCACACTAACTTATCTTATACGTCAGTGCATGCCAGTAGTTGAACGGGCAGTGGCGGGCACCATGGTCAAAAAAAATAAATAATATTTTAATACCCATGTACTATTCACTACGTTAGATTTGATCATCCTAACAGTTTTAAATCTTATCTACAATGGTTTAGCCCTCGTTATATTAGTAATTAGTGATAAATTCATATTACACGTATTATAGTCATTTTAACTACCCGTCACAGATGAGATAGTCTTGTCAGAGATAATATAGGTATGTTTTATAATATGTTAAAGATGACTCGATTACCTGTGACGATGTAAATTAGCACCGGTCATAGGTATTCACTTGTGATCGTTTAAAACCTATCACAGCTGTGATCATATGTGATGGTTTTTCTTAAAATCCGATATTGGTGTGGTTATTAAAAAAAATCAAATTTGTTTTTTCAGTAGTATCAGGAATTGATAGCCATGCCCTTTAAAAAATAAATAGCACATATATATCTAGACTCTTATAGTTCCTAATAGCAATATTAATATAATTAAGCATCCAAAATTTCATTAAAGTGATATATTAATATTGACATATCAACAAGCTTACACATATATATACATATAGATAGATTCCTCACGCATTCACACTTAGATATTTATCAACATACACATGTACTAATTTCTAAGAATCACATATAGCTACAATTTTTATTTAAATCCTCAAACTTACCTATAGCTATGCACGTCGCCCGTGCATTTTCAAAGAAGAACCACGATGACCTATAAAGTTAAAAACTATATAAAAAAGAATTAAATAATATATTATAGATTTTCATAAGTCAGGCAACATATTTTTTATTATATAAATTATAGATTTTTTTATAATTTAGTAACATACTCTAAATTGTCAATAAATGACATAATACAAGGTCCTAGGAAGCCAAGATGTCTAAGTCGGTTAGTATATGCACTAATTCAACCAAAGTATCTTGAGACCCATAGAACCTCATAATTTATGATCATTTGATTTCTACCTCCTAAGCACGAGAATTATTTGATAGATTAAAGTATATTATCTATAATCATTAGAGTAAGTTACATATGATATATGTTAGGAATTTATAATTCTCTCAAATGTTGGGCTAATAGAGTTTAAAACTCCTGCTTTCTTGGTACAATGATTATTTGATAGATTAAATAGAGAATATGTTATATATCATGGGCTTCGATAGTACATTTCACTCTCAACCTCAATATCAATTACTCGTAGCAATTGTGTGCAAGCAAAGCAAGGGCCAAAAGTGCCCTAAGGCAATGGCCGCCTGTCCTAGGCCCCTAGCTTGCTCTACTTGAGCAAATCATCGGTATAAATTGATATCATGGTAGGTGATATAATCGAATATCAAGATTTATAATATATTAATCTAAAGTAATATATGCAAACCTAATTTTTTTATACAGCAATTTGATTAATTTTAAATTAATTTTTAACTAAACAAAAAGAACTCACCCGATGGTCTGAAGATGGAGACAGCTAGTGGTCAAGGTGGCAGGTGGTTGGTTTTACTAAAATAGTCTAAGTTGTCAAAAAAATAACAAAAAATGACATTAGTTAATCACCTAATAAATACAAAATCACTTAAAATCATATTATTTAATTAACTAAGAAATCATAAAAATTGAAGGTAATTAACTTTAAAAAACCTAAAATTATAGGCACGAGTATAGCTAAGAAATTCACTAAAAATTATATTAGTTAATGAACTAAAAAATCATAGAGATAGCATAAAAATGTTGTAATCTACTTAAAGCGGTAGGAAAAAAATATGAAGTAAATCACATAGAATATTATGTGCTAACATTTAACTATAACGGTGCTCGGGGACGGCAATGTAGTGGTAGGCTTAGGGAGCTTGGGGACAACAAGAGGGCATGGCGGTGGTGGCAACGACGTAGTGACGAGCTTAGGGAGCTCAGAGATGATGCGAGGGCTCGAGGTTGACAGTGATGGCGGCGCAATGGTAGGCTCCTAGGGCTCCCGAATGACAGAAGTGTTTGGGTTCGGCGACGACGGTGGCTTAGTGGAGAGCATGAGGAGCTCGATGATCACGAGAGGGCATGATAGTGGCGGCGATGGTGATGTGAGCTTAGAGATCGAGCTTTAGGACAAGGGCATCAATGGCTTAAATCTGTATGTAAGTGATTTTGCTTGAATCTAGTTAATTTCCAAAAAAAAGCATTTGGATTACCTGTGACAGACCGTGTAATAAAATCTATCACACGTAAATTACCGGTGATGGCTATGCATAACAAACCATTATAGGTTACTAATATATGTGACAATCTCTTTACTAAAACCATAATAGATAATTTTGACTAGAAATCCATCAAATTTATTTTTTATTTTACAGGTATGAATGCTAATAACTTTGACCAGAAGTTAACCACAGTGTATTTGTAATTCCGATAATCTCATTAGAATTTAAAATCATTTTAAATCACATGAACCATCAGAGCTGTGATTAAGACACCTGTGATAGAACGTAGAAGTGAATGCACGTCACATGACAAGCCTCACCTCTGACGGACCATATAAAAAATCATTACAGATAGTAAACCATCACTTGTGATTGATTTAGACTAAATAACCGTCACATGTTATGGCTTATCTATGGTCGTCTGTCTACTGAACCCGTTAGAGATGAGCCAACTTCATCTATGTCGATTTTATATGGCGGCCCATCACAATTATAGCCTCACATGTGATGAGTCTTGCTGTTCTGTCCCATCTCCAATAAGCCTCGATATGATCTATGAGAGGTGAGATTATTAGTAACAAGACACTGAGACCCATCATAGATGATTTATAATACACATGCTAAGGTTGCGATGTGAGAATATTTATATTAATAAAGTCACGCTAAATAATATTAATGTATAGATATGTAGTTAAAAATATTTATATTTTAGACCAATATGTAGACTACCGTGAAACTTTTCGCCCATTTGTCCTAATGCCATCACTGGCCGACACGTCAGTATACATGCGTGAGGCCGACGGTTGTGGCCCGCTTCAGGGTCCACAGAAAATAAAACAACATTCTAATATGCATCTACTATCTGAAGTACATTTGCGTGGGCGTTGAGGCGTTTTCAGCTAGCACCTCACCATAGTAGGGCTATATATTATCTACCCAATCGATCGAATAAGTACAGTTATGGTCGTGAGAATACATGTTTGCAGTGAAAGACTACTTCGATAAAAAGTTTTCTTTTATAAAAATACACAGTCGCCGTTGAATGGGCAAAACACTAGTTTGCGCTTTTATAGTTTATTATATACTAGTTTTTTATTCTAATGGTAATGGAAAGTAGTAAATATTCTAATCTTTGTTTGAAAGTAATACAAAGACATGAAAATAGGTTTTCTTCTTGGGTTTTCTAGGGCTGGTCTTTCAAGTTGTTATGCGTCACGGTTGTATAGCAGCGAGCTAAACCAAAGCATCTGCGACGTTTAATTAATGGTCGTAAGAAGTAGCAACCCAACCAAATTAACACAAACACCCGCTTTATGGTCTGAATTAATTATTGAAAGAGGATATATATATCCTGATCGAAACTGATACGTTAGCTGTGATGCCTATGGTGTCTATACACATGACAAGAACATTTACTGATCATTTGGCTCTCCATTGAGTTCAAAAGATTTTGTGCTCGATTGTGCTATTGGCATTTTGTTGTAAAGATCCACAAAAAAATAAATGTAAATGTTTGCAAATATAATCCTAAGGTGAATCGATCTGCTAGTGTATGGGCCACAGGATCTCGAGTACTTAGTGACGAAGATGATTCCTCGTTTCTCACGACATGGCCAAATATCATCAGTCCCATCACATGTCGTCCTTGGCCACAAATTGGCTACTAGCGGGAAGCAACCATGTAGCATGAGCAGCACCCATAGATGTCTACGTGGCAGTAAAAAAGTCATGCAATGGACACCGCATCTATTACTTCCTTATCTTTTATTAATTTAGCAGCTAGAAGATGTAAATGTAAATAAAAAATATCCCCTAGCTAGATAAGCTTCGTGACAAATAGATCCATTTGTTAGATTCAATTTCCTAGTTGTCAATTAATCATCAGAAACATCCTTATTTATTGGTTATCCCTATACTTGTTTTTTAATTACTCAGTGGGGAAGGACTTACAACGATTATTTTTCAAGGGTATGTTTGAAAGAAAGGTTAGAATTGAGATTTTTCTAGCACTTATTTAATTTTTTTAGAGAAAATTTTATATAGAATGTTTAAAAAAATACACCATTATTTAATATTTTGAAAAGCGTGCTGACGGGAAATAATAGAGTAGCTCCCCAACTTCCGTTTAGAACTTCTGTTTACAATAAAGTTAACAGTGAGAAAAAAGTCAGTCATGTTCAATAGAAATGGTCTCCAAATGTACACACTATTGATTGAGAAGGATGTGTACGTCAATTCTTGATCAGCACTAAACTGTAAACTATAAGAGCATGTCTGGAAAAGAAATGAAAAACATAGAAATAGAAAAAACATAGGAATATAATATAGTGTAAAGTAGAAAACTAAAAATTCAAAACACATGAGAAACTTGAGCTGTTTGGATCACAGGATTACTAGGGGAGAGAGACAAACAGCAGCACACAACCAAAGTGAAGAAAATTTTCCTTTAGGAGGAATGTCATTTTTTGTTTCCCTTTTCCTTGACAGCACAGGATTTCTCCCCTTTCCTTAACAAGATCATATGAAAATTTTCCAAAGGAAACCAAACCTCCACAATTCCTTCAAAACTCCTTTGGTCCAAACAGGCCATAAGTGGGAACATGTTACCCTTTTTAATGCAGTGGAATTGCTGATCTCCTTCTTCGTATCCCATATACTTTCTTTATTCCAAAATATAATAACTTCTAACAAGTAATTATAAAAGGTAAACTATCCATACTATCTCTACTACCTCTTAATTTTATTATAGCCTCAATTAGTCTGACATATACCTCACCAGACAACCAAATCTTTTTATTCCTTTGTTAATACTCGTGTCGCTAAAACTTACAATAGTTTGGGACTTAGTGAGTATATACTTTGATAAGCTAGAAAGAATTGCAGTGCTAGTGGCTGAATTCTAAATAGCTACTTCAATTGGCTACTTACTTATTTTCTATCAGCATGCTTTCTAAATTGTTAATGTATTACGTAGAAACATTCTAATTTATAAGTTTCTTTTAAAAAATCAAAAAAACCCTAATAATTAAACTTAATTAATCATACATTAATTACTCATCTCGTTTTGTATGCTACTGGTTAGACCAACCAAACCTCTACCGAATGTAGCCTTAGTGACTAAGTATGTTGTTATCTAAAATGTCATTTATTTTGTTATTTGTGTTAGGAGAGAGTATGTTGTTAGCTTAATAATCAGTCAATATATAAATGTTGACTTTGCTGCCCATGTCGTGTGATGAATCTAATTCACCCAGTTTCGTTCATCACAATCTCATAATTAATTCAAATAGTACTGGTGATTAATGTTAAAACAGTATCAGTGGACAAAATATTGAGGAACGGATCGAGAAGTAGCTAGTTATATTACTGTGTTCGGTCTGTTGGGTTCTCACTCATATTCGTCGAGGTGCATGTATGTTGCCTTGCTTGAAATTACTCATACAGTTGTGCAATGTGCAGCCTATATATACCCGTGACTTGGCCGTTTCGCAATATAGGAGTACATTGTACACATATATTTCACTTCTTCCTTTGATTTGTTCTTCTACTTGCTGGAGCACACCATCGTCTCGTAGACGTAGGTAATACTTAAATACTGATGGATAGCTACAGAGATTATCTCCTTTCGCTGCCTGAATAATGTAGGCGACTATCTCAAACATACCTTCATTTGCATTGTGTGCATGCATGCAGGGCCGGCCATGTCGTCCTCGGCGTCGGCTGCGGTCATCGTCGGTGCAGTCGGTCGCGAGAACGACGCCGGCCTAGGCGAGCCGCTGCTCGCTAACGGTGTCGGTGGCGGCGTCCACGACGAAGGATCACCGCGAGTAGCCGCGTCGTCGGTGGCCGTCGCCGACGTCGTCGGCCGGAAGAACAGCGCCGACGGCGGCGGTAGGTACTGGGATGATGTCGTTGACCACCATATGGCGTCGGACACCGCGGCAGCGGCGGCGGCGGGGGAGGATCTGGAGGCCGGCGGCGACGGCGGCCGGCCGCTGCTCCTGTGCGGGCGCTTCAAAGTTTGGGCCGTGACGGATTGCGGGCCCACGTATCGGGCCTCCGTGTGGTGGGCCGTAATGGGATTACCAGATGGGCCGAGCCCCCATAAGATGGGCTGGAACCGGATTCCGTGGAGCGTGCTCGACCTACATAATTATGGGCCGGAGCCGGACCGGGATTCCAGGGAACGTGTTCGGCCACGGCGAGTTCGGCCGTAACACGTGTACCAAATCATGCAGTGCAATCTATTATATTATTAACACAGTCTTCAAACGAGTTACTAGGTTTGCTATAAATACTAGAAATTTTCGTATTAATTAAAGAAAAAAGATTTTAACCATTAAATTATAGATCTAACGGTTGAGATTTAATACATATATATAAATAAGAATTAGAGTTGTAGTGCTAATACCAGCATACCTGCTCGATGGAATAATTGACGTCCAATTCCAAAAGAATTTACCTAACCGATTTGGATTCCAGTTGGAATAAAAAAAAAGGCAGAAACTAGATATAGGAAGAAAGCCGTATATATGCGAACCACCAGAGCACAGCCCTTGGTTTGTTTTGACTTTATCCGGCTAGCTAAGGAACTTCCCTGTGTTTTGCTCTCTAATATTGACATCATCAGTTTTGCAATTAGACCATGCATGCATGTGTGACGATCTCCCATGCTTGGGCAGCTTAGCTGCATATTTGTAACTGATCTAAGGTGAAGAATCAGAATTGGATATGAAACAAAGCAAAGTCTCATGTCTGCACATGTTTTTTTTTAGTTTTGCTGTTTCTAATCACTTCAAGCTACTTAGAGCACACCTTGATACAGTCGTTGCAAAAACTGAAGCGGCCGGCCGATCCTTTTAATCACGAAATCAGCACCCAACAATTTACACATTTACCCTATTTTCAGTGTGAAAAATCTCTTACTTGAAATAAAAAACACACTGTTAGAATCTATTGGCCAAAACTACAATGTGCAAAGTCTGACGTTGATGACTAAAGTAATTACAATTATAGCAAAATAAATGATAATTTTTCAATAAAATTTTATTGAAAGGGAAAGGACAATATGACAGGAGAGAAAAAAGTGAGGGTAAAACATATAAAGATAATATATGCATCTAGCCGTCGTGTAAATAAGCAGCCATCCTGCGAGATCGATAAAATTATGGCTGTGCGTAAGCTTGAGGGCGTCAAATGAAATTGAGAAAGATAGCAACCACGAATAAGATCAAGTGTCCAGTCTATGAGAACGGGCTTTAGCGGCAAGCTTGAGAGTATGGTGAGCACGATGAGTTTGAGGGCAACAACAACGATGGCATCAAATACGATCAAGGAGGTGCAGCCACACTGAGCTCGATGGTGAAACAATGAGCTCAAAAGCATGACTACAATGGGCGAGATTGAGAATAATGATGTTTCAAAGTGTCAGCCAAGCTAAAGGTAGGCAGGATAGCTTGACTCAAGTGCGGCATTAGTGTTGGTGGTGTCCAATGAGTTTGAGAGATAACAATTGGCAAATTCTCATGAGAAATGATGGTTGCAGACTTGGGTTAGAGAAGAAAGAAAGTGGTTGAGATAATTAGAGAAGGATGAAGGAAAAATACGTAGTTTAGGTATTTCACTTTGCGATTTCAAGAAGGAAAATAAAGTAGAAAACTAATAAAAATATGGATGAAGGGCTATATAGATGAGAATGATGGTAACTTTTGCTACTATTAAAATGAACTGAAAATTTTCAGTGCTAAATCACAGTTAATGAATGCTACATAAATTTTTTTTACAACAGATAAATCACAGAGGTAAAGAATAATATATTTTTATACTTCGAATAACAAAAGAAGAAGTACATAAAAATTTAAAATAAATTTATCTAGCTACGCAAATATATAGGTCACCCGTTACTAAACGTTAGTTAATGCCTTCATTAGTACGCCTAACTCGTCTTGCCTGATCACGCGAGGAATTAACGCCAAGCTAAACGACAAAACCTCATCTCGAAATTTAAAAAAGAAAGACCAACATAAGAAATCATGGACTTTTTGGTCTGTATGGCTTAACATGGACGGCTAAGGCTGAGTTCGATAGAGTTGTTAGGATTAACAAGTTAACGACATAAAAAAATAACGTAAGCTATTAGCATATTATTTAGTAAATATTACTATTATAAAGTTAATAAATAAATGTATTTAATTGTTTAAAAAGAAACTTCTATATAAAAGTATGTAGCAAACCCCTCAAAACATACTTTAGAACAAGCCAACCCCACTTTAGAACGCAACATAAAACGCATGTGATGCACGCATCATCGCCTCTTAATTATTTAAGATCTCTCTCAGTTCCTAACCCGTCGTTAATCTACATGTTAGCTTGCCAGATGGACCAAATTGGTGTGCTAGATAATTACTGTTAACTCTAAGATCCACCCATTAATAATGTATTAAAAATTAAGTACTCTCTTTGATTTGACATGTACTGATGGATCTAGCTACCAATCTAGATCGAGTACCCGAAGAGCCATACATATGGTTTTGTTCTTTTTGACATCCTCCTTAAGGTTAATCTTGCATCTGATCAATCGGACTCTCGAGTTTTGATGAGCATGTTGGTATAATAATTAAGAGGTCAGAACAACAGAAATTAATATTAGTTTGGACAAGTAATTAGTAAATCAGACTAGATGGTCTACTGATCATAATTAATTTAATACAGTTCTAAACAGTACTCCTGCATCTATATCAAATATTTTTTAGTTGTCTGTAGCTGGTAATGTGGTGCATAAATTTCAAACATGTACACATGCCTGGCAAACTTCAGTATTATGCCCTGTCTGCCATTGTGTAAATATTTTGTCTATCAAGTGAGAGTGATGCTACAGTTCAGTCTAATTAATCAATATAACATTTCCTAAAAAATAATCAATATAACCACTGGCAAGATCAATCGGCGTTTTTTTATATAATTACAATGAAGATGCTCACACATTAGAGTATGCTCCCCTTAATAATAAATGGTTAAGAGCCACAAATACAATATATATATTTATAGATATCATGCTCAAGAGATAGAATCCGATAAAATCCTAGACCATGTGTTTATAAAATCTTTCCAAAAACTCACTATTAAATATATTTTTTAGGATAATCATTTTGTGTTAAAAATATTGCTATATTTTTATAAGTTTTATGGTTTGTCTCTCGTAATAACTTATAATACAGTAAGTAGAGTCATGCACGTCCTGCAAAGATGTTTCTCCGAATGTGTGAACTCTTATTTCCATCAATAGGTCAACCATTTTTTTATATCTCCCGCACAGTTTTGTGAGATCAATTTGGAATTCGTAGTATGTACAACTGGAATCACCAGATCTCAATGTGTAAATTAAACTTCAACACACAACATGCAACACATTGAAGTATAAACTAACGCATGCATCAACTTGTAGTACTGATTAACAACAAAATCAATCTCTGCAGATCTGAAAGAGAGAATCACTGGATTTCCAACTTGTTTAACAAAACCAGAGAGAATCAAACAAATCTATTGCCAGATTTCCGGTCGTCCCTTTGCATTGGATCGATCTCTCTCACGGTGAGACCAGATCTAATTGAGCTACTTCTGCTTAACTGCAACTTGCATAGTTGCATGCCATGGCACCGATAGATCCATCGATCTGATCGTTGCACCCACATGCTCCCAGTTCTCGACTGACGACGACTAAGTAATACCAGGCCGTTTTCTACCGATTTCCAGCTGGTGATCAACGTAATTAAGGCGGCAAAAGTTGACTTTCATGGCGCCCATCTCTACAACTAAACTGAGCTTTTATTACACTTGCATAGTTAATTCAGCTGATTAACAATGCAACTAACCAAGTAACCATATCATAATATATCTTAATTAGCCTGACACGATGTAAAACAATACAGAGCATGCATGTAAGCACCGCAGACAAGTGCATTTTTTGGTCAGCCTGCCTGCGGGCACATGCATGGACGCATCATGCATATGCACATTCTGTTGCACGTTTTGTTCATTAATGGTTGTTTAATGATCAGACGAAGTAGCGTAACACGTTTGATGAGGTGAGGCGACCGATCGATCGATCGATGGGGCGGACGCAGATCTGGATGCATGCATGCAAATATTCAACCCTGGATAGATCGATCTCACAACGATCACTCACTGATACTATATATACATGGTGCATCTGCACGCTATCTTGAAGTATAAGGAGTGCATCACACTGCACTCGCTTAAGCTTGCCAGTGAGCTCTCCTACAGAGCCAGAGCTAGGCAGCTGGGAGATCAGTAGCTAGGCTATAGAGTGTTTGTCATGGCTTCGCCGGCGTCGGGTGCCGGCGCTGGTGAGGACAGTGGCAGCAGCAGCCTCATCGACCCGCTGCTAGTGAGCCGCACGAGCAGCATCGGCGCGGAGAGGAAGGCGGCCGCGGGCGCCAAGGGGAAGTACTGGGCGCCCGCCGATAAGAGAGAGAGGCGCGCGGCGAAGGAGTGCGGAGGCGAGGACGGCCGCCGGCCGCTGCTGTTCCTGTCGTACAAGGTCAAGGGTGCCATCCTGCACCCGTACAGGTACATCCGATCGAGTGTGCGATCGAAAATGAGAGGCATTGCGATGCAAAACTTTAGTCTTTTACGCATAAAGCTTATGTTTATTACCAAGCTTACTAGGTATACAGAGTCCGGAATTTATATTAGTTATGTAAGTCGGAAATGCAAGTCAATGATTGGCGTGAGCACGTTCGTTTGGATGGATCCTGGTAGTAATATATGCTGCTGCCGAATTTCTTTTGATGAACAGCCATTGACCTGTAGTTAACTAGTAATCCGCACGGTCTCATGTTTCCAATAATGTCTTTGCTGTTTATATCGGATCACGAATATTTCCTCTTTTTGTTCACCTGGGCATGTGCATTTACTTGCATTTCTAGAAATGTTCACACAAGCTGATATCATTTTTTTTTCAATCTCTTACAGGGCTCTGATCTTTGCACGCTTGATTGCCGTTCTCCTGTTCTTCGGATGGCGGATCCAGCACAACAATTCTGACATAATGTGGTTCTGGACAATGTCCGTCGCCGGTGATGTTTGGTTTGGTTTTTCATGGCTACTCAACCAGCTTCCAAAGTTCAACCCTGTCAAAACCATACCTGACCTTACTGCCCTAAGGCAGTATTGTGATCACGCTAACGGAAGCTGTAGACTTCCCGGCATTGATATCTTCGTCACCACCGCTGATCCCATCGATGAACCGGTATTGTACACCATGAACTGCATTCTCTCTATTCTCGCGGTGGACTACCCTGTCGATAGGTCTGCCTGCTATCTCTCTGATGATAGTGGAGCATTGATCCAGTATGAAGCATTGGTTGAGACAGCCAAATTTGCTACTCTGTGGGTTCCGTTTTGCCGGAAGCATTGCATTGAGCCTAGAGCCCCAGAGAGCTACTTTGAACTCAAGGCATTATCGTACACTGGAAGTGCACCAGAGGAGTTCAATAATGACTTCAGGATTGTGCATTTTGAGTATGACGAGTTCAAGGTGCGATTAGAAGCACTTTCTGAGACTATTCGTAAACGATCAGATGTTTACAATAGTATGAAAACTGATCAAGAAGCGCCAAATGCGACTTGGATGGCTAATGGGACCCAATGGCTAGGCACGTGGATTGAGCCAGTAGAAAATCATAGCAAAGGACACCATGCTGGAATTGTTAAGGTACATAAGCTCACCTTAATTTTTTTTCTAATATCTTAATAAGGGGATAGTGTCATATTTGTGAAATCCAAAAATACCTTGTTATTTCTAATGCCATTAGCATGAACTATATGTTTGTCAATTTAAACAGGTTGTGTTGGACCATCCAATCCATAGGCACAATTTCAACCTAAAGGGTAGCATTGGCAACAATCTCAACTTCGATGTCACTGATGTGCGCATCCCAATGCTTGTCTATGTGTCACGTGAAAAGAACCCAAACTATGACCACAATAAAAAGGCAGGTGCATTAAATACACAACTTCGTGTCTCTGCTCTACTCTCCAATGCACAATTCATCATTAACTTCGACTGTGATCACTACATCAACAATTCCCAAGCCCTACGTGCAGCAATTTGTTTCATGCTTGACCAACGAGAAGGTGATAATACTGCCTTTGTTCAATTCCCACAGCGCTTTGACAATGTTGACCCAAAAGACCGATATGGTAATCATAATCGTATATTCTTTGATGGCACAATGCTTGCCCTAAATGGTCTCCAAGGGCCCTCCTACCTTGGTACTGGTTGCATGTTCCGTCGCCTAGCTCTCTATGGTATTGACCCTCCTCATTGGAGACAAGATAACATCACACCTGAAGCTAATAAGTTTGGTAACTCCATACTCTTATTAGAGTCAGTGTTAGAAGCCCTAAACCAAGACCGATGTGCTACACCACCACCACTCAATGACATATTTGTCGCTGAGATGGAGATGGTTGTGTCAGCTTCATTCGACAAAGTAACCGACTGGGGCAAGGGGGTTGGATACATATATGACATAGCCACAGAAGATATAGTCACGGGCTTTCGCATCCACGGGCAAGGTTGGCGCTCCATGTACTGTACCATGGAGCATGATGCATTCTGTGGCACTGCACCTATCAATCTAACAGAACGTCTACACCAAATTGTACGTTGGTCTGGTGGATCCCTAGAGATGTTCTTTTCCCACAATAACCCACTTATTGGAGGCAGTCGGCTCCAACCTCTCCAACGTGTCTCATACCTCAACATGACAATCTACCCGGTGACATCACTCTTCATTTTACTCTATGCTGTTAGCCCAGTGATGTGGCTTATCCCTGATGAAGTATACATTCAGAGACCATTCACTAGGTATGTGGTGTACCTTCTCATAATCATTTTGATGATTCATATGATTGGATGGCTTGAGATAAAGTGGGCAGGGATTACATGGCTAGATTATTGGCGCAATGAACAATTCTTCATGATCGGCTCAACAAGTGCATATCCAACAGCTGTGCTTCATATGGTGGTCAACCTTCTCACAAAGAAGGGTATACATTTTAGAGTCACTTCAAAGCAAACAACTGCTGATACCAATGATAAGTTTGCTGACTTATATGAGATGAGATGGGTGCCCATGTTAATCCCAACAATAGTAGTTTTAGTTGCTAATATTGGTGCCATTGGTGTAGCTATTGGAAAAACAGTGGTATATATGGGAGTATGGACAATAGTGCAGAAGAGACATGCTGCAATGGGTCTACTATTCAACATGTGGGTTATGTTCCTTCTTTACCCATTTGCACTAGCAATAATGGGTCGATGGGCAAAGAGGCCAATCATCCTTGCCGTCTTATTGCCAGTTGCCTTCGTGATTGTTGCCCTTGTATATATTGCCACCCATATCTTACTAGCAAATATTATTCCATTTTAGATACATACAGAAAATATTGTATTGTTTAACTTTTGTAATAAGTTGGGAACCAAAAATGTTCCTGTGTGAAATAATAATAGTGTTTCTTTAACAATAATGTTACCCTAATCTACTTATGGCAAACTTCTTTGGACTTTCATAAGTACTATCGCCTCTCCTACATATTCAAGTCCTATATCTTCTTCGCACTGAACATATAGGAAAACCACCATAGTAAATAAAAAAGCTTGTCGTTTTGCATCTCAGGATGTTGTTAATCAGTAGAACTGGCAAGGATGCGTCACCCTCTTCAATGAAACATGCCTGTGGGCTTTGGAAAGACCACACCTGGACTGGATTGGGCTGGATCAATACTAGGAATACAGCTGACCGCGAGGCCAACACTGAAAAAAAAAATTAATACTAGGAATACAGATGTCTGATGTCCATTCACCAACCGCCTGACTCTGAGCCTATTCAATTTTTTTCTTAGAAAGGAAATTGAATTGATGATTCAAAGGAAAAAAACAGAAGCCCAATATATCAGTGTGTAATTTAATGAAGTCCATGACCTGAGCAAATAATTAAGTAAGATAATTCAGATCAATAAGACTTTTCTTTTAAATTTATTCACCTTTAGAGGTCTCTAGAGCACAATTTAGACCATTGTTTAAAAAGACCTATAACTCTATGTCTAATTCTGACGGTAAACAATCGATATACTGTTAAAAATTTGAGATCTCTTATTAAAAAAAAGAAGACATCTCTGACCACACCAATTATAAAATGTTACATAAAAGAATGAGACTATTTTGGTATATATGAGTTTAGGCAGGTTTAGGGAGCACACGAACTGATTCGGAGCAAATTGCAGTTAATTAATATGATTTGCTGAAACACTAATTCAACGGGCATGATTTGGTCAGAAATTACGGACTAAAGTACATACTTCTCGCTTTTCTTATGCTAACCCTTCCTCAGAGAAACTTAAACAACTCCGCTGGTTCTTTCCAAAAAAAATATATAAATATAAAATAATAAATAACTCAACTGGAATATCTCAGTAGAGTTTCAGTGGGCGAGCTGGTCAGGTACGAGCCGGAGGCGGCGTCAGCTTGCTGATTTCATTTCACCGTTGCTATCCAGTTGTGCTGTCCAGCACTCTATCTCGTACTCGATCCATGCTGGAATCGGATCCGCTGCACTGGAGAAGAAAATGCAGATAAGCTACGGTACGGAGCATTAAGACACGCCTTTCTGCTGTCCGATCTGCATCGAACGGTTCGGGATGAGTGCTACAGTGAACCTCAAACAGTAAAAAGACGAACAGTAAAGTTCGGGACCATATTTGACCTCTCCCTTCTATTTTTCCTCCCACAGCAACTAGGACTCTCGTTTTTGTCTATAAAACGCTTTAACTTATTTTCTAATTAAATACTTTTAATTTTAATTAAGTTTATAGAAAACTTTTAACGGTGCCTATTAGTTTTATTAAATCTAACATTTAACATATTTGGATAGAATGCTTGTTTTGTTTTAAATTTATCGTTACGATTTCTTAGTTAACATAAAAGTGTTTGAGTTAGAAAAAGTCAAGGAGACTCTTTTCTAATAGAGCTAATTTGATGTTATAAAAATTGATAAATTTCACAATAAATTTTGTCTGATTTAAATAGAAGTTAAGGAGTACACATGTTTCAACTCTATCTTGTCATATAAAACCCGGCAATATTTTTGGATCTTTGAAGTTACGTTCGTACGTACGCGCTTGATAACATCATCAGAATTTCAGAACTCAGAAAGGCCACACGCGTGCACAGTTTTGGGCATAATCCATCCACTCATTTGGATATCTACTACTAGTAACAACTTGAGTACTTGCTTCAGTTGTACGCCTGCGAACTCGCCGCACACCCGCCGGTGATCACTCATCAGCTTTGGGCATAATCCATCCACTTATGTTCGATCCTGCATCCTTGCTTCAGTTGTACTCCTGCTTCAGTTTTGGGCATAATCCATCCACTTATGTTCGATCCTGACCTTGATCTCCTCGAACTCTCCGCGCACCCGCCGGTGATCACTCATCAGCTCACCGGGGACGCCGCCTTTGTACGCCTGCGTCTTCATCGCCAAGTAGTTCTCCGGCGCTCTCGGCTCCACGCAGTGCTTCCGGCAGAAGGGCACCCACAGCTCGGCGAACAGGCGTACCTGTCGACCGGGTAGTCGGCGGCGAGGATGGAGAGAATGGTGTTCACGATGTAGAGTATCGGCTCGTCGACGGGGTCGGCGGTGGTGACGAAGACGTCGATGCCGGGGAGCTCGCCGGACGTGCCGTTCTGGTCGGCGAGGGCGGCGAGGTCCGGGAGCTGGTTGAGCACCCACGAGAAGCCGAAACAGACGTCGCCGACCGTGGACATTGTCCACAGCCACGCGCCGTCGTGGTTCCTGTGACGTATGCGCTACGCGAAGAAGGCGACGATGGCGATCAGTCGCAAGAGGATCAAGAACCTGTTCGTGTTAGACAGCGTAATCACAATCAAAATGAATGCTGTAAATTAATTGCAGTTTATTAATTGTTCATTAATATGTTTAAGTTTGATTAATTTTGGAGGTAGTGAATATAGCGACACGGCAAAGGTAGGATGAAATATTTGACATCATGTGGCCCAGGCTGTCAGTCACACCTGCAAGGATGCAGGATGCTGCCCTTGACCTTGTACGTCACGAACAGCGGCGGCCGGCCGCCGCCGTCGCCGCCGCTGACCCCCGACACGCCCGCTTCGTCGACGGCCACCCACACGTCATCCTTGCCGCTGTCGTTCACCCGCTTGGCCGCGGGCGACCGGCGTCCGTTCTGCCCGTCGGCGCCGGCCGCGCCGTCACCGTTGGTGGCATCGACGCGGAGGGCAACGTTGGTCCGGCGAGTCACTGCCGCCGCCGCGGACATCGTTGAAGCCTTGGTGGCCGCCATGCACGCAACACACCTAATTACTAGCTCCTTGTCCGTGGCGAACTGGTGCACGCCGAGTGGGCTTTATATAGCGCGGCAAACGACATGAGTTTAATAATCGTCTTCTCGACGGCTCGACCTGCCTGGTCAAAGTACTACTGCTACTGGAGTACAAGAAGCGCAGAGGGATTTTAATCATCCCTCTACCTATTTATTACTTGTAACTAAATAATTATAAAAATTAAAATAATTAAAAATAAATTAATATATAATATAGCACTTTATAAATATAAGTTCAAATTTGGCTTCTACAAATTATAATAAAAATAATAAATTTGACTGAATATAGGTGTACTTATATTTTAATTTAGTTTAATTTGTTATTTTTTAATTTATAAAAAATCGAATTTAACCTTAAATATTTATATATTTATGGAATGTTATATTATAAGTTAATTCATCATGCTAATTTTTTTTAAAAATATAAAATATTTAGTTGATGTGAAATAAACAAGTGAACAAGATTCCCTCCCGAAGCCGTCATTGCTGTGCAAGCTGAGCATATTTCCTTTCTGCAGCGTAGTACTAGTACTATGTACTTTTCGTCCTCTCTTTAGATAAAATTCGCAGCAACAATGACAATAAAAACCGTGGGCACAAAAGTCACTAGTCGAGTACAGAAACTACAGATTCTCGGTTCTCCGGCCTCTAGCAGCCAAGTCACAACTTCATAGAAGACGATGCTACGCTGCACCAGCAACAGTCGAGATCAGGAACTTAGAAAACAGCTGGATCGAAAGGTACGGGACAACATAGTCTTGTCCACTCTTGCACACGAACAAGCAACTGAAGCAAGTACTCAAATTGTTACCACATCCAAACGAGTAAATGCCCAAACTGTGCACGCGTGCGGCGCCTTTTCTGAATCCTTAATTTCTGATGATGTTATCAAGAGCGTACGTACGTGAGCTCGATCGGATCTTTACAAAATTTGCCGTATTTTTGTATGTAAATACGAGTTGAAAGTTGAAACCAGTGTAGCTAGCTGCTGTGCTGGTCAGAGGGGAGCAAAAAATAATTAAAAAAACAGAGGTCAAAGAGAGCACCGGATACGCGATGCTGAGTGGACGACAGCCCAACCGGATGGATAGCAACGGTGGAATGAAATCAGCATTCAGCAGCCAACGCCGCCTCGTCTCGTACCTGACCAGCTCGCCGGCCCACTGATAGTAACTGAGATATTCCAGCTCGTACCCAACCTTCCCAGTGGAGTTGTTTGAGTTGTTTAAGTTTTTTTTCTGAACATGGTTAATTAGCATAAGAAAAGCGAGAAGTCTGTACTTTACTCCGTAATTTCTGACTAAATCACACCCGTTGAATTAGTGTTTCAGCAAATCCATTATTAATTAAGTGCAGTTTGCTCCGAAATCAGTTCGTGTGCTTCCTAAACCTGCCTAAACTCTTTTTTTTTCTTGACAAATAATGTATATCTACGCCCTTTGTACCAACTGAAAAGAGTAAATTTTATATTTTGATCAAACTATTTAAAAAGTGTTATATTATAAAACTACAAATTTAATGTTAAATTTATTGTAAAATTAGGTCGGTATTATAAAACTATAATTTATATTGAAGTATCACAAAACTTTAAATATCTAGCATTACCATTATGTTTGAGCTATAAATGTTATAATTTTATTATTAAATTGACGTTAAATCTATATCTTTATGATAAATTTACTATTTAATTTATAATTTATGATTTTATGATAAATTTGTAGTTTTATGGAACAAATTTTATAATATTTTTGGTCAAAGAATTTATAGTTAATTTACTCAACTAAAAATGTATACGAATACTGAGATTTGATATGGTAGGTGAAGTTATACACCTATAACTACCAAAATACCTCTTTTTTAAAAAAAATATGATAAAGTTATAAACTTAGTTTTCAAAGCATATGTTGTAAAAAAAATCTCAATTCACTTAATAAGATCAATATTCCTGTCACACTAAATAGTTGATGGGTTGGCTTATCGACGGAACTTCCTTACTACTCAGGTCGACCGCTCATTTGCATGAGTTTAACGTCTCCTATTTTTGTTATTTCTTGATATATAAAAATATTCCTATCAACTGATACCTAGCTTGTAGATATTATTTATTTCTTTATAATTAATCCTTCTATAGTGTTGTTTGGACATCA
Organism: Oryza coarctata; assembly: GCA_030770085.1. Taxonomy (NCBI): domain Eukaryota; kingdom Viridiplantae; phylum Streptophyta; class Magnoliopsida; order Poales; family Poaceae; genus Oryza; species Oryza coarctata. The sequence continues at coordinate 15,548,617 of CM061474.1, read as the reverse complement.
AGCACGACACGTGTAACTTGCTGATATCGGTCAGGGTACTCTTGAAGATTTTTTTTAATGCAAGGCTCCTCTTATGCATTTATCATTAAGTAAATTATGTTAGCTGTACCTAAACTTATTATGTAGATATAATTTAGCATATAAAATTATAAAATACATATTATAGTGTATGAATCTAGTGCGTATGAACTAAGTCCAAAATAACAGTGTTGATTAGTTGAGTCATAGTCATGTTGAGTTATAGTATGGTTAAAATGTCATGCCCACACATGAGCATAAGACATATGGTATGTGCAATAACATTTATATATATTCTATATTTATTTTGTTTTTTTATTATTTTATATCTATTACATATTCTTTATATTTTATATATCTCCTGACTTGTTCAACGTTTGATTGATCATATGCATATTTGCATATGCCTATCAGTGTATAAGTTAGTAAAATTAGTTACCATATGTCTTTTTAACTTTGGTTTGTATGTATCAGATAATTTTATATACTGATACGAGCAATTTACAAGTTTAAGTTTATATAATAAATTACACCCAACTTGCAACTGTGTACAGGCAGTACAATTTACTCTTTATCATTTCTCTTGCGAGATTTTTATCCGAAGTTGTCATACGTCTGTTTCGCAAGTTGCATATAGATGTTAAATGTCACAGGTATGATGTTCTTTCATATACTGCACATTAGTATGGCTATATTAATTTAAAGTTTATAATACTTTCACATACTCTATTTTTTTACCTTTTAACCCTCCAATATGACATTTGTTCTTTTTTAATCTTAATTGCTGCACCTTTTTACGAATTTTGTTAAATAATTATTTTTCATAACTCTATATAACTTTTTTTATAACTCTATGAACCTCTTTCTATTTCAACAATCTTCTTATAATTGTCTATTTATAGTCAATTTGCTTGTTGTAGGTTGAGTAAATTACACCTCGAGCCACCTTTTATTGCTAAAGTTTAAACTATCCTTAAACTAATTTCTTTTTATTTTAGACAGGATAATTTTATTTTTTTTCTGCAGTTTGGACCATCTAATCCTCTTTTCTAACAATGTTTAGCCACTCCCTCGGTTAAGACATGGTCTGCACATATTGTGTCAAAAACCAATGCACTTGGGGTTATTGATGTGCACTGAAGAAATTGTTTGGGTGGTCTAAGCTGTAACAATGACAAGTTTAAAATAATTTAAAGTAAAATTTTAACAAGAAAAAGATGATCCATATTGTAATTCACTCTATACTTAAACTTCTTTGTGGTCAGATATTATATTATAACATGTTATTCACGTATATTCTTCCATATTGATTTATCAATGATTCTTGTTTCTCTCTTTTTTTAATTAACTCAGTGCTTTGCTTAATATAAATTGTGGCTACCACTTATCATATCACATGTGATATAGTTTATTAATAAAAAATATTTTTATAGACAACTCTTTTATTTTTATTTTTATAGGTGACCTAAAATAAAATTTATTTATGAAAAAATATATAGAGGTCTCGTGTTCCAGACTCGCTTGTAAAAATCTTTTTCAGTTGGTCCACTTAGACATCGTGTGTAAAAATAAAGATATTTTCGTGGACAGATTGTGTATCAACAGGACCTTGACCAAGCAACAGTAAAAATATCTCTATCTTACTCGTGTCCTCGTCCTTCCCTCTCAGCTCTCCTCTCCCTCTTAGCAAACGCATCGCCACCTCCTTTTCCCTTTTCCCTCCCGTCGTTGTGCCTCTAGGCCACCAGGGGCGTCGTCGTAGCCTCCTCTCCTCTGCCTCTCCATTGCCGTTGCACACCCTCCCCTTACCAGTCGAAGCAAGGACGCACCGCCCACAGGCGGAGTGGCCAACGTGGCCCTAGATCCGACGATGAGGAGCCCACCGACGCCCACGGGTAGGGAGGGTAGAGGAGGTGCTGGTGGCCACGGAGGAGCGTGGTGGTGGATGAGGCGATCGGATCTAGCGGTGGCAATGCTAGGGGGACTTAGATCGGCCAATGGCAACGGCGGTAGAGGTGGTGTGATAAGGACATCCTAGCCATCCGTAACCCAAGTGCATTGGTTACGCCGACTATGTCACTTACACCATTGGTTACGCCACAAGTTATACCAAGTCCAACTAAGGTTACACTTCAAGACACAAGGGCAACACTGGTTACACCAAGCAAAGCCATGGATACACGCGCTCAAGCCTATGAAGGACCCGTTATACGCAGCTGTGCAAAGTTACTCCAACAAGAGGTGCATACTTTCCTTTCTCGGTTATACCTTGATATTGATGAGAATTATATACTGACTAAATCGTGTACTCTTATGTTACTTAGGTTTACACAAAAGGTGACAATGTCGGGTTACATCGAGGATACTGAGGGTTATGCCAAAAACACCAAGGCAGCTGCTCCCGAGGAGAATGGGTTACGCGCTAAGACCCAGTGTCTACTGCTCTAACTTTCAAGGTAAAACTATACCATCTCAGGAAGAGACGGGTGTCATAATATATATGGTTGAAAAGTGCTTCAAGTCTAGTTTACAACGCAACTAACGGCACGTCATTGGACTTCCGAGCTAGGAGTAATGGCCATTATCGTGAAGACTGTGCAGAAGACCCCGAGACGCACGAGAATTAAAAACCATCTCGAAAGTGCTTCACCTGTTGGTCTTCCACCTTTCCAATGTGGAGACTTCAGTTCATACTTATCTTATAGACTTGTTATTAGTATAAATACCCCTATGTACTGCTGCAAAAGATAATTTTTGATTATTTTGAATGAACATATAACCTGTATGGTTTTACAGCCGAGCTGCAAAGTGCCTTGCATACCCTTGTTCTTCCATGTTCTCCCTAAAGTGAAGAGATCCCTCTAGGGTCTCCTACTTTGTGCTCTACAGTTTCTAGTATGGCTGCACCGTTTTATGTGGATTAGTCCCAGTTTGTGGTTCTGTGGTCGTTCGGAGATCGAGTCGAAGTCTTCGCGGTTTTGGTGCCTTTCTCCCCATCACTTGGTCGCATCCAACCTTGGCAGGTATAAAGCTAGTTATCCTCCATTGTTCGCAGCAAGTTATCTTGTGATTTTTAACCTACTGTCGTGAAGATCGGGTCACCCCAAGGAGGTTTCCATCGATATCTTGCTGGTGGATCCGCGTGATGATGGAGGAGGCGACTGGATCCGGCGATGGCTGTGTAGGGGGACTTGTATCCGGTGACGGCGGTGGAGGTGGTGGGTCCATGCAATGGTGGAGGAGGCAGCTGGATCTGACGATGGCGGTGCTAGGGGACTCTGATCCAGCGACACACGACCGGGTTGAAGGTGGTGGATCCGCGTGATGATGGAGGAGGCGGCTAGATCCGATGATGGCTGTGTAGGGAGACTTGTATCCGGTGATGACGGTGGAGGTGGCGGGTCCACGCAGTGGTGGAGGAGGTGGCCAGATCTGACGATGGCGGTGCTAGGAGATTCAGATCCAACGGCGCGTGACCAGGTTGAAGGTGGTGGATCCGCGTGGTTGTAGAGGAGGCGGACGAATCCGACGATGATAGTGTAGAGGGACCAGATCCGATGGCAGTGTAGGTGGTGGCCGGATCCGATGGCAGCGAGGTCTACTGCTACGGCGGAACATGGCTACTGTTGATGCTACGACGAGGTCTGCTGCTTCTGCTGCCGTGGATGTTGATGAAGTTCTGCTTTTGTTGCGTTGTGGATAAGCTTTTTTTTATGAAGTTTATGTTCTTGTTTTTATTTGTTTGTTGTCGATCCGTGGACGTGGATAAGCTACTGGATGTTTGTGTTCTTGTTGTATAAATGTGGATTTTTGAAATTTATTTTTTTCGACAAAAAATCAATATCATTTAGATCGTCTTAACATAGACGCATGAACCGCCTAGAAAAATCGTAGTTTTATTAGACCGCCTAGGAAAATCGCAGGCGGCATGCGAAAATTGATTATACTGTTTTCACAAATGCGGCTTGCGTCTAGGCCGATAAGCCGGCCGCCTGTAATAACTCGTTTTGGCCGCATGTAAAAACCACGTCTGTAGTAGTGGTTTTTTATCTGTGGCTACCATTCTAGGTGCAACGGCCTAATACTGCATTGTTATCCATCTTCTTATGCTCGGCACTAGCACTTTTTCTGTTATACTCCTAGCTTAATCTCTATCTCTACTATTATATCTTATCTTATTCTTAATCTTAACTTAAAAAATACGTATATTTCCAATCGTCCGTAGATTTTTCATTCGTCGTCCGCAGTCCGCTTCGTACGTCGCGTGTCGTCCGTCCTACAGCGAGCGTCGTCCATCCGATCATCCGTAATCCGGTTCGTCCGTCGTCGCACATCTTCAAATCTTTTTCCACTCCTCCGTCGTCGCATCTGCCCTTTTGGTCCGTCTTCGACACGCTTCGTCCGGGTTCGTCTGATCGCATGCAGCATCGGCGCTCATCTTTCCTATTATGCATAAATCCGTGCGGTCATTATGCTTCTGTTTCCTATTATGTTACGATCTGGACAGGGATCGAAGCAGACATGGCTGTCAAACTGCGACGAACCCGCACTGCAATCACAGCATCACGCTCCTCCGGCCGCGCGGCCACCGCTTCTTGCCGCCGCGGCTGGTCGGCCTCGTCCGCCCCACGTCGTGCAGACGCACAATGGCGTCGTCCGGCGGTCGACGTGCTTCGCGCTCCCCCGGCTGGGCCGGTGGATCGGCGTGCGGAGTAGGGGAGGAGCGAGGGGCAATCCGTGCGATCATGATGCTTCTGACTTCTGAGTACATCCCTGTCCAGTCCATTTGGATCATAAGACGACCATGATGATGGTAGTACTAACAACTCCTAATTGGGAGTGATAACTGACATGATTTTTATTGGCTCGGACAGGTTTCAGACTTTCAGTTCATGGCACCAACCTCTGCGGAGCACACCGTCGAGGAGCTTGCCAACGCGCGCGACTTTGGGGTGCACTGTGGTGCCGCCGCCGTTCTCCCTCGCCACCGCCTTTCCTCTTCTCCTCTGGCTCCCTCTCTTCTCTCTTTTCCCCACTGCCAGCACCGCCCATCACACAGGCGAAGAAGAGCAGTTCAAGGAGCAGTATCCATCGCCAGATTGTGGGAAATCACTCTCTGATTCATACGACCCATAAGGAGCAAAAAGGACATTTGGTGTCTGCCTTCACGCTGGCGGTCCGATTTATCGCGTCATATCAGTGGAAAAAAAAGAGAGGACACCCTCACCAATAAAAAAATGTATGGATAAATATAAAAAAAATATTTAGAGAGTTGCTATTTTAAGAGTCACAAATAGTTAAATTTTCCGTATAGATCTCGTGGTTACCTTAGCTGTGGACACGTGGCATTGACCAAATAGTGGCCAATTCAGTAGTGCTGTCAAAACTTTTTAGTAAAATGCTAGCTATGCATAAAACCAGACAGGCACGGCTAGTCATGTCCCCCATGTTTATAAGATTGAAAGATTAAATCTAACAACTTTGGAGATACCAATAAGATTCTCCAACAGGAAAATTTCCGTCAAGAAATATAGCATGGGGCATTATTTTGTCATTACCCTTCATGCATGAGAACAAAATCTCTAGAATTCCTGCTCCGTTGACATTGTCTTGTACGCATTCATTATTTCCTTGCCTCTGTTCTGTCATCTGTTCACAGAATCCTTTCAAGCGTTGCCTAGATTATTATTGTATTGCAAGCTTGCCAACAAACTAGAATCAATAATTCTAGTACAAAATCACAATACGAGCTGGCCAGAACGTTCGTCACAATTCAAATCGTCTATAGCCTGAAATAAGACAATACTCCCTCCATATAAAAATATTCTAAATTATTTTTTCTAAGACCAGACTTTACCCAATAATTACTAAAGTAATATATTATTTACGGGATACTACTTTTCAATACAAATATAATATGTAAAAATTATATTACCATGATATAATAATTGATAAAGCTTATCTTATATTTTTATACATTCTTATACAGTACAAGCAAGACGTAACATATTGATCGAAAGTGATGTAGCTCACCTGATAATCAGAGAGCTTGAAGCGTATCATTGATCTCATACCGTCTACGTGTTATATATAGCTAGAAAGAGTCTCTGACATAGCTTACAAGAATAGAAGAGGTTCTTAGTTTTTCTAATTATAGAAGATTTATATATTAGAAAAGACGTCATATAGAACGTTCTTTAACTTTTCTATTTACAAAAGATTTACATATTCTATATATAGTCAAGAACCTTTTGATGCATGTGTTATAGATTCATTTAATATTTCTCCTCAATCATAACTTTTCTAAGTTGAGATGGTATAAAATTCTTCAACTTTCGTACACTTATGGCTTTGGTGAAACTATCTGCCACTTAATCTTTAGAAGGAACAAAATCAATCTGAAATAATTTAATGTTTACCCGTTGTCTGATAGATGTGTTTAGTTCTAGCATGGAACACAGGATTTGATGCAAAATATTTGGCCCCCATATTATCACACCATAACCGTACAACAGGCAAACTGGATACCTTTGATTCTTTCAACAAAGTTTGAATCCAAATAATCTCAGCGGTTACATTAGCCAATGTCTTATACTCAGATTCATTACTTGACCTTGATATTGTAGCTTATTTTTTTTGCATATCATAATACAATATTATTTTCCAAAAATACTATAAAGCCTCCTATTGATCTTTTGTCATCAGATAGTCAGTCCAATCAACATCTGAATATGCAATTACCAAGAAGAAAAATGACTTGTTTATCTTTAGACCAAGTTTTATAGATGACTTGAGATATCTCAATATTCTTTTAACTACCGTCTAATGTACCGTTGTTGGTGCATGAAGAAATTGACAAACCTTATTTACTAATAAAATAATATCAGGTCTTGTCAATGTAAGATATTGTAAGCCTCCTACAATACTCATGTATCTTGATGCATCTATTGGACCAAGCGGATCTCCTTTATAAATTGAGAGTTTATCACTAGTGGATAGAGGTGTGCTTACCAGTTTGCAATCCGCCATATTTGCTCTTTTTAACAGATCATTTACATATTTTTCTTGTGTTAAAATAATTCCATGCTTAGTCTTGACAACTTCGATACCGAGGAAATAGTGTAAGTTATCTAAATCTTTTACTGGAAAATTATTATGGAGATCCTGAAGTAATGTGACCACTGCTTCTTGTTTATAACTAACCACAATTATATCATCAACATAAATTGGCATGACCATAACGATGTCACCCTTACTGTAGTAGAATAAGGAAGTATCGGCTTTGGATCCTTTAAAACTAAGGACATAAAGTTTCTTACTTAACCTTAAGAACCATGTTTTAGGCACCTGCTTCAATCCATATAGTGTCTTATCTAACTTGCAGACATAGTTTCTTTTAAAATTGTTCTCGTACCTAGGAGACTGCTTCATATAGACATCTTCTTCAAAAAGCCCATGTAAGAAAGCATTGTGAACATCCAATTGTCTAATAGTTCAACCCCTAGACACAGTAATAGAGAGAACAACTCGAATAGTGGTAGCTTTAACAACAGAACTAAAAGTATCTTTATAATCAATACCATATCGTTGCTTAAAATCTTTTGCAACCAACCGAGCCTTGTATCTATCTAAGCTGCCATCTTGTTTACGTTTGATTTTATATACCTACTTGCAGTCAATAATATTACACCCTTCCTGAGAAGGAACAAAATGCAATGTTTTATTTTTCATTAACGCATCATATTCAGCATCCATTGCATGTTTCCAATTATTATCCTCTAATGCTTCTAATAAGTTTTGTGGCTCACTAGCTGATGTTAAGAAAGAATATTTAACCATACCATCAGTATAGCACTTCTCCTTACGAATACCACTTTGTAAACGGGTCTTTGGTCTTTGATGTAGCTCGCCCCCAGCCAAAGGTGCCGTAGAAGATCCCAGCATGGGATCCGGAGTGGATACGGCTATCGGGGGCATCGGATTCAGCACCCTGATCATGTCGGGTGCGTCGGATGCAGAATCGCCCGCACGTGTTGGAGAGGCGGTCGTTGGCCCAGACGATGTGTCATGGGACGATACGTTGGGCTCGGACTCCTGGGCAGATACACCTGCGAAAGTCGTTGGAGGCGCAGGTGAATCGCCTTGGGGGTCAGCTCCGATAGAAGGAGCTTTAGGTACCCCCGTATATGCGATGACGGCAATTCCTGTATGATTTCATACGCTAAAAAATCATTGTTAGCAGAATTAATTGAACCCCACTAGTCAAATTTAACAAATAGGTAGGTAAAAGATTAATTTCATCTTGAAACCTACGACCAACATTAGGACCAAGAAACTGAAAGGGAAATAGTGATTCATCAAAAGTTACATCTTAAAAAATGTAAACCCTTCTAGAATCAGGATCCAAGCTTATGAAACGAATTGTATCCTAAAAAAGTACATTGCTTAGAGCGAAATTGGAGTTTATGGGTATTGTAGGGTTGTAGATTAGGCTAACAAGCACATCCAAAAACACGAAGAAAGGAACAATCTGGCTGTTGGTTGAACAGCCGAAAGAGGGGCGTGTCATATGATAGTAACCGACTAGGTGTTCTATTTATCAAATATGTGGCGGAAAGAAAGACATCAGGCCAAAATTTTAGTGGCATGTTGGCGTGAGTAAGAAGAGCTAGACCAACTTTGACGATATGATGATGCTTGCGTTCGGCTGTCCTGTTCTGCTGATGTGTATGCGGGCATGAAATATGGTGTGTGATGCCAACTTGGGCGAAAAAGGGATGCAGTTTTTGATATTCACCCCCCAGTCGGTCTGCATTGTTATAATCTTACGATTAAATAAGTGCTCAACAAGAGATTAAAATTCTTAAAATTTGGTAAATACCTTAGATTTGAATTTAAGGAGGTAAATCCAGGTGAACTTACTATAATTATGAATGAAACTCACATAGTATTTGTGTCCACCAACTGATTTGAATGCAGGACCTCACACATCAGAATAAATAATTTCTAAAGGATGCTGAGAAACAGTGATAAAATGAGAAAAAGGTAACTGATGGCTCTTGGCTTTTTGACATACATCACATACCGAATGTTTATTTGAATCTGCTAAAACAGAAAGATTAAATTGGTTGATAATTTTCTCCACAATCGAAGCGACCGGATGACCTAAATGAGAATGCCATCTATCAAAAGAAATTTTTACAGCTCCATAGGCTTGGTTTATTGTGTGCCTAGTAGGAAGAGGATAGAACCCATGATCACAACGTCTCCTAAGGAGAGTTTTCTTCGTTGCCTGATCCTTAATCAAGAAAAAATCAGGATGAAATTCTATAAAGGTAGAATTATCAGATGTGAGACGATGAACTGAAACAAGATTTTTTGTTGGCCTTGGGAACATATAGAATATTATTGAGATGAAGATCACGACTAGGGGTTGTAATAGTAGAATGACCAATGTGACTGATTCCCATACCTGCCCCACTCGCCGTGTGGATCTAATCGTGGCCCTTGTACTTGTCATGGATTGACAGCTTTTCCAAGTTACTGGTGATGTTATCTGTAGTGCCCAAATCCATGTACCAGTTAGTGTCTACTCCATAGGACGTAGACGTTGCACCTGCATATTTTTCTTCTAGTACGAAGTCTTCATCAAATCTGTACCAACATATATCAGCAGTATGTCCTTTTATCTTGTAAACCTAACAACTAAGTCTGTTGTCAGGCCTATGCTGCTGATTATTTTGTACGTCTTGATTCTGCTGGTGCTGTCCATTGCTTCGACCACACCCGCGAGATGGAGCACCCCCACGCGAGTGCCCTCTGCCTCGCGTGCCTCGCAACGCACCGCGCCCCCGGTTGGCGGAATTAACTGAGGAGCAGCTATCAGGCTAGAGAAGATCCATATGCTGCTCAAACGAGAGCAACTTAGAGTACATCTCTCCTACACTGATCGGCTTAGTCCTAGCGACTAGGGCTGAGATGATGGGATTGTAGTCGAAATTGAGGCCAATGAGAACGTAGGAGACCAGCTCATCGTCATCGATGGCCTTGCCAGCAGACGCGATCTCATCGACGAGAGACCGTATCTTGGCGACGTATTCCGCCATGGAGAGATTGCCCTTCTTCGTTGTGGCGAGCGCGATCTTGGTGTTGACGGTGCGTGCTCGTGACATCAAGGTGAATATGACCTCGATAGCACTCCATACTTTAGCAGCAGTCTTACAAGTAGTTAATTGAGACAAAATATTTAGAGTGATAGAAGAGAGTAGGAATCCTAGGACCTGTTGATCCGTAGCACCCCACTCAACGTAGAGCTGGTTCTGCACCTCCACTTCTTTGCCATCTGCTGTCGTCTTCATGGTAGACGCGGAGTTCTTTATGGCGCCTATGAGAAATCTCTCCAGGCGTGCGTCCCTCACGATAGCAAGCACTTGCATCTTCCATAGTGCATAGTTATTTTTGTTAGCTTCTTGGAGACAGCTTAACAGACCAAGGGATTGATGGCAGCGACGTAGGAGATTGATATGGTAGAGGATGGATCTAATCTATTATTATTTAATAGCTTTGATACTAAGAAAGATAATCAGAGAGCTTGAAGCGTACTCTTGACCTCGTGCGACCTGCGTGTTATATATAATTAGAAAGAGTTTCTGAAATAGCTTATAAGAATAGAAGATATGCCATATAGAAGTTCTTAACTTTTTTAATTACATAAGATTTATATATTAGAAGAGACGTCATATAAAATGTTTTGATTTATATATTCTATAGTCAAGAACTTTCTTAGATACATATGTTATATGTTATAGATTTATCTAATGCCTTTGACTTGTGAAGATTGTAGTGAGACACAAAAGAGAAAGATGAACTCTCTCTGAATACTCACAAAAAAGAAAAGGAAAAAAAATGATCTGAAGTGATGGTCCTGCAATTCATGTGTTCGTTGATCCTTATCTTAACAGCCTCACACGTTGCAACTACCCGTGGAGAGCATAGAAACTATGAGCGGCAACATAAGCTAATAATTCCACCGTGATGTATACTGTTTTAGCAGAACAGCCCCACGTCATGATATCTGTCAGAGATGGCCCTCCATTTTGCATGATTGTTTACAGAACCCAATATATATTTTTGTTGGTTGAGACATGGAAATGGACAGTTGATCAAGTATGCAAATGCAACCGCACTCCTCTATCAGAAGTCGAAAAGACAAGACATATCAACGACAAATTTGTAAGCTTGTGCATAGCAATTGGTAATGGGATTTTAAATTCTAGTGGGCAGAGAAATAGAATTTCTTCAGTTGCTTTCAATCAGCAATTTAGAACTACCATCACAATATTTTTAGACAAAAAACACAAGAATTTTTTTTAGAGAGATTGGCATACCCACACCATATCCATAAGTTAAAAATTCTAGGCCGGTTAAAATCCCGTTTGAACGTGAGCAAATTTCTAAATCCAAAAATTGAAGGAGCTTGGAGGTCGGAACAGTGTGTACTACGCAGTTAATGCAGAATACTGGCGGCCGTGCGGCGTAAGTTGGATCGGATCCAAGCCGTTCTTATCTTCCAAGTGTCGCCGACGTGCCATCGCGCCCCCATGGTTACCCCTTGGACTCCCTCTTGATGCCGTCCGTTCTTCCTCTCCGCGTCCTCCAAACTTCAAGTCTTCCATTCCCTTCTTCCAGTAGCTTCCTCCGCCGCCGCACTGAACCAAACTAAACCAACCGTAGCGCAGCGAGCTCTGAGCTCTCCGCCCACCACCATCCTCCCCTCCACCCACGAGCGCGGAATCTGTAACCCATCCCGATCGTCGGCGATGCAGAATCCGGCGAGCCACCCCGTTGACCTGCCGCTGGCGGCGGCGCCTCCGCCGGTGAAGGCGCCGACCCCGCGGCCCCCTCCGCCGGCCTCGCTGCAGCCGGAGTCTCCTGGGGTGTTCTTCACCGCCGCGGCGGCGGCCGCTCCGCTCGGCTCCTCCCACCGCCGCATCGCCATCGCCGTTGACCTCTCCGACGAGTCCGCCTACGCCGTCCGCTGGGCTGTTGCCAACTACCTCCGCCCCGGGGACGCCGTCATCCTCCTCCACGTCCGCCCAACCTCCGTGCTCTACGGCGCCGACTGGGGCTCCGTCGACCTCTCCCTCCCCGCAAACCCTAACCCTAGCGACCCCCCGTCGGCCGAGGACGACGCCGAGGCCGCCGCGCGCAAGATGGAGGACGACTTCGACGCCTTCACCGCTTCCAAGGCCGACGACCTGGCGAAGCCCCTCAAGGACGCCGGGATCCCCTACAAGATCCACATCGTGAAGGATCACGACATGAAGGAGAGGCTCTGCCTCGAGGTAGAGAGGCTTGGCCTCAGCGCGGTCATCATGGGAAGCAAGGGCTTTGGCGCCTCCCGGCGGACCAGCAAGGGGAGGCTTGGAAGCGTCAGCGATTACTGCGTGCACCACTGTGTGTGCCCGGTGGTGGTGGTGCGTTTCCCTGACGATTGTGTGGCGGAGGGCGGAGAGGCTGGTGGCGCAGCGGAGTTGGTGGTGGGTGAGGAAGTGTTGCACCCTGTGCCAGAGGAGGATGCTGAGTACCATGACGCCACTGAAGAGCACAAGGGTAATTGATTTACTGTGTTGTGTGCACTTGTGTTGCCTCTATATGTGTTTTTTCCTACTTCAATTTGCTATACAAAGTGTAATTTGACTAATCAAAGAGATGCTATGGATTACAAACAAATGAACAATCAACTACACGTAAATTATCGGTATTTTTGCGAAAGTAACCATAACAAAATGAATTGTAAGACTTTGTGAGGTTACATAGTACAACAAAGAAGCAATGTTGACCATTAGTGCAGAGTCCTATGTTTTGGTTTAGCCCCCGGCAACCCCAACCCCACTACATACACACAAAACCCCCTGACATTTTAGGAGTTGCTCTATGTAGTCACAGGGAGGTGCAATAATATGGTGGGGATGTGGCGCTTATGTATAGGGATTTACGTTGTAACATTCTGTGTTTCCTTTATATTTCCAATATTCTCTTGTGCACGACATCTTTATGTGCGAAAGTGATTTAACTATACAAGTTTGACCTTGTCATGCAATTTAGTTTTTGTGGCCAATCAATTATCAGCCAACAACAGTGTTATAAGAAAGGATATGCATGCCACATTACAAGACTGTATACAGGGAACAGGTGGTGAATCTGTTAACGGGTAATTGCATGTTATGTTGCAATAAGTGGGCCTAGGTAGTATAATCACTTCAAGGTGGGTGACCGCACAAATACCACTTACTACTGTTCAGATACTGTGACAATCAGTTACTGTTTGTTTGTTGTTCCTTCAGTGCAAAAGTATATTTTTACATCATGTGCATATCTGTTGTTATAAACTGTAACATTATTGCGTCTATCAGGCATGTTCCTAGATAGCTTTTGGCACAAGTTGAACATGTCTACAAGTTCTCATTGACGTTCAAAATTTTATGCACTTTAACTATGGATTGGCATAGGAAATAACTACAATTTGGATTCTTTTGGATTTTTTTATCTGCATGCTTCAAAATCAATAGCAAAAAGCTATGTTTTAATTTTAGGTATTGGTTGCATATGAGTTTATAAGGGAATGAAAACTGTATTTGGACTTTCGTTTTTCCGCCTTGAACTTGTTTTCTTCCTTATGAGCAATGTTCATGGTGGATTGAATTGTTCCATTAATTTGCTGTATCATCCATTCATGCCAAAGGTTCTCAGTTACTAATCATGCTAATGCCTTAAGTTGGTTCTGTTTCTGCAGATACTTGATCGTGCTGTATGATGATGTCCTCTTTGATCCAGGTGAGCATATCATTGAATACTTCTACTAAGTTTGTATGATCAGTATTATGGTTTCTACTGTGAAATGTTTGTTTGGAGAAATTCATATATCCAACGGTGCTAACTTCTATTTTGTGCTGTACATACCTGTGTATATGTAGTACACAGATTAATCTGTTAAGACCACCATCTTCTATAGGCGAAAAACCATGATATCTCTGTAGCTTGTTGTAATGTGACTAGGACTATATACCAAATTACAATTTAAATGAACTATTCAGATTAACATCTGAATCCTCCTTTCACCTAGTAATCATGATGACACAGGCTGTGGTTTTGGGCAACATGATTATTCCCTTCTCCAATGCTACACATGAGAAAACCCAGATGGACATGAAGCCTGAACGCTGCTATATTTAGAGCCCAGTGTTTCAAGCCTTTGTACTCTTGATAGTTCTCCTTCCATCTGACTAGCACTCCAATATGACAAATTCTAAATGATTCCCACAACATTCAATGTGCCATTATCTGTTCCATGTGTGGTAAATTAGAGTATTTGGGAACTGCAATGCCGTAGCATTGATTTGAGTGTTAAACAATACATCGAATTAATTTCCTTCTGCTTCTGTTCATTACCTAATTTCTCCTCTTTCCTTCTGCAGCATGTAAAGGTTCTAGCAATCAACTGTTTGCTGGGTGCTAGCTGGGGTTTCTTCTGAGGGCATCTGCTGTTCGGTTCAACTTTCACTGCCTATGTTTATTTGTGCTTTCACTTTATCGTATTTTCTTGTCTTGTTTCGTGTAGTTTAATCTGACTGTTCTACTGCTTGCACGGTTATTTTTTATGATTTAGAACATTTGTGCTTTCTCAACATCACAAGATCTGTTTCTGATGAAAATTACAGTCTAACTACTAAGCGAACCAAGTAATCATCTCCCTATTTTTTTTCTTCCTTGTTGTACTTTACCTTAAAGTAAGATTATGGTAGATATCATGAATCTCTCAATGTGCCCAGTCAATATCTGTTAAAGGAAACTTTTATTTTTTTTAATCTACTGTTAGGAAAAGCTGACGTTTCTACATAAGAGCATGGTTACTTATATTGTGCTCTGCTCTCTGGTCCCAGTCTTGGTTTGTTTGTTCTGCTTTTAGAATTATAGTTAACTCATAACTAGGACTTGGAAGCTGAACTCTGAGCTGAACTCTGGAATCTTCTTTGTACATATTATCTTTTGGCATATAAAAAGTATCATGACCAGTACTCATCTAATACGGCTTGCCATAAAATTAACTATAAAATTAAGTATGTTTTCAAGAATTATGACATGGTCAGGATTTGTTCATTTCTCATTTGAAATCTGCGTTGGTAGTTGGCACTACTATGGCTGATTTCAAATTCTGGTTTGTAAGACTGCCAACTGTTGTATGCCCTAGAGCTAAAAAAGAAAATAACCCTTAGAGGTTCCAAGATGAATGTGCATTCATTGCGTTTTGGTTTGCATTCCTGTAAAATGGACTTAATGTTTGAAGAATTGAAGCTCAGGTACAATTCAAAATAGCTAGTAAAATTGTACCCATAGGTCAGGCACAATTCAAAGTGACCTGGATCTCAAAAGTTTAGTAATCCATAAACTGTGTAGAGGTGAGAATTATGTCATGTAAAACTACATGATTTCTTATTGTAGTGTACTATTTATTGGTATGTGCTCTATTTAATGCTTACATTCAACGGACGACTGGAAGCAATATATGAATGGTATTGTTGGACCTCTGAACATTTAGGTGAACAACTGTCTGAATATGTATCCAAAGCCCCTTTCCATGTCCTTGAGCTGCTCATATTCTAGCTCAACATTGCATTTTCTGTGAAAAGCCAATTCGTCTTCCCTTACCTTTTTGCCACTCGCCACCACTTTTTTACCGGCGAATTATTCCATATTACTCGCACCTTCTTTGTGTTGACTAGCTATCGCTAGTCACACATGCTGTCGCCATGGATTCTTTTGTTCGAGAATATGGCTATTTGAGACGTATCTTGTTCTTCAATCCATGTGACTTTCAATCGTTGCGGTTACATCACAAAATTTTGTTTGTCACTAAAATTTGTTATCTTCGTCGTTGTCATTGGCATCTTTTTCACCGTTTTCAATTTCTTGGACCAAATACGGACCATGTGGGGCAGTGGAGAGGCTCCTTTTTGGTTGGGGGTGTTCTCTTCTCACGCATTATCATTGCCTTTTTTTCCTGGACCAACCTGCGCGTGTTTTCAGTAGTGTCTGTCAGTGATAAAAGTATGTGTGTTGAGTAATTGACACCGCCCTAAACTATTGCTAGAGTTCAGACGTCATCCTCTAAATTGCATTTTCTTCCTGTCCTGTTGTCAATTGTCAAATGGTCTAAGCTCAGCATTTACAGAAGGATTCTGCATTCTTTATCGAGTGCGGCCATCTGGGGTTAGTGCTACTGAAGATGCAGAATTGTTAATCACTGTACATTCGATCCGATCTGTTAAACGTTTGATCATATCTACTCACGGTGGTAGTAACACATTAGCGGCTAGTTTACGGCAGAGAGAGAGAGAGAGAGAGAGAATTTGATAAACTGGTCACGAGCTGATGCATTCGGATTATTTATTATCCGAAATCTTCCGATATATGTGTGATCCTTGTTTCCCGGGATTGCCAGTGTGCAGTACAGAACTCGTAGACACACCGACAGGTGAACTGATGCTTGGACATGAGGCCAGCAGTACTTTGAAGACGATTCGAGCCTGAATACCTGATCAGATCTTGTATTTTGAAAAATTATGTTAAACTTTTAATCAAGTGGTTGTGCTTGTCTTCCCATTGTCTACTCAACTAAATGTAGTCTATGCCTATTTCAAAGCAACAGAGAGCGATGAGCCTGATCATTGAAGGACTCACAGTTCAACAGTACTAATCGCGAGTGCAACTTATCACCTATTGTCCTGCTCACCATCAAACTTCCTGCCCAACTAAAACACCGAAGAATTCCATTCGATGGGACAAGAAATTAATCTATGACTGTACTATAATCCTCCACTAATCAACCAAAGGTCAACACCAAATCTTCCACACCAAATCACAAACACATGCTTTCTTAATTAAAGCCTTGTGTCTTTCCAGGTAAGCAGAGGCATAAACACAGCATGATCATTCGTTCCATAACATCACAACTAGAAATAGTGTGTCATTCAGCTCAGGGAAGAAAGGAAAAACCTGTGTGCGGAATGGTGGGTCCCATCAGTCAGTCGATATTGCTTCATCAGATTATTTACTCTAAGCCTCAAAAATATTTTTAGCAAAAAAACTTTCCTTTATATATTAATTAGATCACTTGTTATGAATTATTTGTTAAGTTTATTTCTAAAACTTGCAGCTTGTGTGGCACAAAAGGTTTAGCCAGAATTACACCTTAAGGGAGCTATTATGCCGCCTTAAGACAGTAGTCTTTTTTTCCTTTCTGAAAGCTTCCACTGTGAAGCTGTATATATTTCACTTCTACTAAATATAATACCTGCAATTTACTAGCTTAGGTTTCAAAAAAAGTTTATTTAGTGAATAATCTGTTTCAAACAGGGTATAGAATTTTTTATGCTGATGCTTATAAATTGATCAAGCATGATGAAAAAAAATCAATCCTACGCTACTGGGATGCAGTGAAAACTTTTTAGAATAAGACCTTTTATTCTCGACTGATGAAAAGCGAAAAAAATGGCTTAGTTCTAAAACTACAAGCTTTAAAATTAGCTATGATGTGCACGTGTATATAAGTTTTAAAAAAAATCAAACAGGTCTAGAGCTGTTCGAATGGTCAGATAAAACACACGTCATCCCATGCGGTACTTCAGTCAAGGTCTAGGACCTGTACCCATGGGCATGGCCAGATAGGACCTGCACGCATGGCAAAATAAAGCGCAAGTCATCCGTGCACCGCCGGATGCACGTAGGATACATGAGCTCGGTGATTCCGCGTCGCACGGCTGCGTCGTACAGGATGCGCGAGTAGACCGCCACGGGCTTCGTGCGATGGCTGCGTGCCGTTGAAAACACGGACGTGGTCGAGCGGAAAGACGACGGCGTGAGCGTCGCGTGGGGGTGTCGCGTCACGGCAGCAAGCTCACCACACAGCAGCAAGCTATTGTCGTTTCGTTCCACTTGCAACGCGGAGAGGGTGTAGGATTCTATTACTGGTCATGGACTCATGGCGCTGTCGCCGTCTGCAGTAATTTGATCGTTCCTTGGTACCTTTTCTTTTCAGCGCCATTAAGGAATGTACCCCTGTGAGTATGGCCCCCGATCTCACATCTTTTTCGTTTCAAATGTGTAAATTGTTTATGTTTCTATATATGAGGGTTCGGTGCTTTCATCAAATACTCCTGTTTGTTTATTTTGGAGAGACTTTCCAAAGGTGTTCGAGATTGAAGAAACTTTCCAAAGAAAAAGAAGAACGAAATATTTCAAGTTATTAGTTGTGGTGCATAGGAAAACCCTGCGATATTTCTGTCCTTCCACTGACCAATTTGATTGGCCGGTTCCTAGGAATGGACGTGGACCTACTCGCCAGTAGGGTTGAAAACGGTAGCACCTCTTCAAAAACTATTCTCGATCGGTTGGGAATTGACGGAGGATCACTGCCGCCGGTGGCCGGCGGGCAGTCGGCTCGGCTCGCGTGAGTCACTAATAACAATCCGACCTGCGGCTTGTGGCCACGCCGCGCACTTAAGGCTTAACGCCGAAAGCGAGGGCCACATTTACCCGCACTAATCACTACTCTCTCTCTCTCTCTCTCTCTCTCTCCATATATTTCATTTACCACTCGCGCTTTCAGCGACAGCGCGGCCACTAAACAAATACGCGACACGATCCTCCGCCATAATCTCTCTCTCCCACCTCTCGCCACCACAGCAATGACGTAGTTGCGGGTGGTGGTGGCGGAAGGGAGGAGGCTGCTGCTGCTGCCTCCATGGCGGCTTCTCCTCCTCTGCTGCTCCCGTTGCTGCTCGCTTGCGTTTGGGGAGTGGCGGCGGCGACGGATACGCTGAAGCAGGGGGTGTCGCTGACGGGGGCGGCGACGCTGGTGTCGTCCCCGTCGGGGGTGTTTGAGATGGGGTTCTTCGGGCCGGACCCCAAGCTGCCGTCCAGGCTCTACCTCGGCATCTGGTACCGCAGCATCTCGCCGAGGACCGTCGTCTGGGTCGCTAACCGCGCCGCGCCGGCCACCGCGTCGTCGCCGTCACTCACGCTCGCGGACAACGGCGAGCTCCGCGTGCTCGACGGGTCCTCGGCGGCGGACGCGCCCCTCCTGTGGAGGTCGAACGCCTCCACACAGACCGCGCCCCGCGGCGGTTACAAGGCCGTCGTCCAGGACACCGGCAGCCTCGAGGTGCGCAGTGACGACGGGACGCTGTGGGACAGCTTCTGGCACCCCTCGGACACCAGGCTGTCCGGGATGCGCATCACCGTGCGGACGCCGGGGAAGGGACCCTCCGAGCCGATGCGCTTCACGTCGTGGGCCAGCGAGACGGACCCATCGCCGGGGCGGTACGCGCTCGGCCTCGACCCGGCCAACTCCGGCCAGGCCTACATCTGGAGAGATGGCAATGTCACCATTTGGAGGTCAGTTTTTCGGTTCGCCTCTTGTCAAAATCTTCCCTCGGTTTCTAGTATCGTTTGATTTGGATTTGATTGATACTAATATCTTAAGACTGTAGGTCCTAGAATAATAACTAGTTCAAATCTGAGCCGCAATTATGCTTAGAATAAAAATTGGGGTTAACTAATTTACTTAAACTTCAAATGATTGCTGTTGGTTGTAGGAATTTCTTAAGTTCAAGTACAGTTTTACGCAAATCTTAGCTCCTTGTTATTCTCGGGACAATCGAAGACCTATATTTAGTTTTTGAAAATATTACTCAGCTTCAATTAATGTTGCTTGGTAGGTAGCTTAGTTTGGTTTGGCTTTGGCAGTCATCCTCTATTAGACTTGCTTTAGTCAGAAGCAAGGCAGCTTAAGCTGTTATAGTCTCGAGTTTGGATAACAAGTTTTGAACATCTCCTTTTCATGCGTGATGTAAATATTGTTTTCATTGCGATGTAGAATGGTTGGAGAAGGGCAATTAAGTTTAACAATTGGAATGGGTAAAATAGCCATGTGAGGGACGTTACCTCCTACTTGTAGTCCATCAATAATCACCGCTCACTAGTTCATAATTATATTGGTATGCTGTTAACACATTTAACCTCTGTTTTTTTTGATACATTGATGTTTCCTGCCCTTACTTTTTATGAGTATGGTGTTAAATCACAAATAAGTCATTTCGTCCAGTCACAAATAAGTTTGGTAATTGACACGACCTCCAAACATAGCTCTGGTGTATGACTTCTGTTGCATTATATATTTAAAAAAACCTAGTAATACTGAACCTTTCATATGTGGTTTTAAATATTTTTCAGTCAAATCTATGTTTATCACTTTCATATGTTTGGTTTAAATTTCCACAAAACATATGGATGGCCAAATTTAAAGGAAGCTACAAATAACATGCCTAAATAGCATTTATTTTTTACTAGAGGTAGTAATAATTGCTCCCTCTGTTTTTCGATGTCATTTTTGAAAGTTACTTTTGTTTTCAAGTTGTATTCGGTCTTCTAGGTAGTGTTTTCAAAAACAGGCATAGTAAAAGTCATTGTAAGTTAAGAATTGGAATTGAATGAGAAAGATAGGTGAAGGCTATTAAATGGAGCTAAGAAATTTAAGAAGGGGAACATGTCAAAACGTGAGCTATTGCTTGGCTCCTTGGCTGCTGATATGGAAAAAGAACAGACAGAATATATAAAATCTCTCAACAAACAAATTTGTATTTTCTCTTTCTCCATGAAGTAATCCATAAATTCAATCATTAACAAAAGGAAAAACAATCCTGTATGCCACTCTGAGTTTGTGAAATGTTGGTTCTACTTCTAACTTTGTGTATTGTCTTATCTGCCACTGGAAACATATGAACACTAACTTTCAATATGGAGATGGAAAAGACCATATGTCCTTGTTCTTTGCCATTTCCACTGTCTAAATTGAGATAAGCTCAAGCAATAGAAACCTGGAGTCATGTGCTGTATTTTGGACAGTGAAGTCACTGTTAGCCTCTGAAAGTGGCATAGAATATCTATACCATATGTTTCTGGTAACAAAATGCTACTATAATAGACAAACTCAGGTGGCAGATTCCGCATTTTGCAGATTCAAGAGTGTCATCTAAGAAGTTTTTCCTTTTCAATATTGCATGGTATGCTTCGATGAATCCTCAGTTCCTGCAAGTGGAACATCAGCCTGATGAGTGATGGATCCACAGAAGACAAGTCAATACCTAGGAAATATGCAATGCAAGTGTGCAAAAGCTACTATTGAAGATGAAATGGGATTTGGATAGTGTTATTGATATAATTAATGGCAGCATAACTAGTTTAATATAGAATATCAGAAAAAAATGGATTCTTAATTTAAGATATACCATAACTTTAGTTGATTCTTTACAGATCAGGACAATGGACTGGGCATAATTTTGTGGGCATTCCTTGGAGACCACTGTACCTGTATGGGTTCAAGCCAGCAAATGATCCAAACTTAGGTGCATACTACACTTACACTGCATCGAACACATCTTTACAAAGGTTTGTTGTTATGCCACATGGTACAGACATCTGTTACATGGTTAAGAAGTCTGCACAAGAGTGGGAGACTGTGTGGATGCAACCATCAAATGAGTGCGAGTACTATGCTACATGTGGCGCAAATGCTAAATGCACTGTCGTGCAAGATGGCAAGGCAAAATGTATCTGCCTGAAAGGTATCTCCTTGACCAAAAGTTTAGAATGTGAATTCCTTTTGTAGTGAGAGAAGTGGAACTAACATCAAATTTGGTTTGCGTTTATACTGATGATCATAGAGATTAAGGTCCTATTTTGAGTGAAGGAATTCATATTAATCTTGTGGAAATTGTGTTGGTTACTTCACTGTTAATTCATTCCAAAGTCTAAACATTAGTTCTTTTCGCTCCTTTATCTGAAATTTCTTATATAACTTCCACAGTTCCACATTCTATAGTTGCAGCGTGGACATATATTCTTTGAATCATGGTGGCTATAACATTACCTTATTACCAAAGAAAAAATTAAACTGGCCTTCGATCATTGTATGTAAGGTTTTGAAAATGTCAAAGTTGATTGCTTACTTCAGGGGATTTTCTCAACCCAGTCAAAAGTTTTTGTCTCAACTGAATCGGTGTTCTTCCTTTTCTGTTCACCAAACAGTTAAATACATTAGCACCCTAATACAAATATGTGGTATGCTATTTGGTTGTTTTGATACCTACACTATCCTTGCATGCTTACAAATGAATACTAGCTGGTATGATGGGTTTAACATTTTTTGCTGACTTCTATAGGTTTTCAGCCAAAGTTGCTTGATCAGTGGAATATAGGAAATTGGAGTCAAGGTTGTGTCAGGAGCCCACCTTTGGGTTGTCAGTCAATCTGGGGATGGATTTCTTTCTATCCTAAACATCAAGTGGCCGGATTTCTCATACTGGCCATCTACGGTGGCAGATGAGAATGTGTGCATGAATGATTGCCTGAACAACTGCTCATGTGGTGCCTATGTCTACATGACTACAATAGGATGTCTACTCTGGGGTAGTGAACTGATCGACACGTACGAGTTTCAGAGTGGGGGATATACCCTAAACCTCAAACTTCCTGCTTCTGAGTTATGTAAGTGATGATGATTATCTAATACAAGTATACAACAGTGTACACTTCCATATCTTTTCGCATGTAAAATATGATGTTTATGATGACTTCAGCTTCCCTCTATGATCAGGCTCACATCATGCAGTTTGGAAAATAGCTACAATAGTGTCTGAAGTGGTGCTATTTGTTTTGCTACTTTGCCTCTTTCTGTGGTGGAAGCATGGGAGGAATATCAAAGGCAAGGTTCTGTTGCATACACCCAAATTCAGCTGACCATGGGATGCTAGTAATACTGTAATTAAAGATGTCATCATCCTCAGGAATGTTTCTATCCTGTTTTCATCAACAAGCCTTAAAAAAAGAATTGACCAACAAAACTGGAGAGTTTAATGACTTCTAAGAGAAGATAGTGGATAGCACTGAAAGTAGAGCTGTCTTGTTCAAGGTGTAACTAATCATGACAAGACCATGGATTGTGTAATGGGATTCTGGGAAAACATTGTCATTGTCAGAATTTGAAGGTATTCTTATGTCGTAGTAACATAGATCATGCATTTTTACTCCAGAGTGTTGATTCACTGATTGAAACATAGTAAATGTTCACTTCTATGAGTTGCCATCCAAAGATCTTTTGCATAGTGATCATGCCTTTTTGAAGTGATGGTTATCACTTATTAGTTGGTACTATGGTTAAGTATCCCAGTTAGATTCATCATCTGTCATGCCTTGCGGAGATTTACACAAACCATTAAATTTGCTGATATACTGTTGTGAACTTTATGCTAACAAAAGAACTAGCGGTAAATGTCAGCCATTTAGTGATTATTCATCTTTCAACATGAATTCTTGGAGGTATGCATAATGTTAACTTATAAGCAGATGCGGTGCACAAAAGTTGGAGGTCAATACATACGTCTACACAATGTCAGCAGAATAATGGTATGCTGGACATTTCACAATCGATTCCTTTTGAAGATGACACAGAGGATGGAAAAAGTCATGAACTCAAGGTATACTCATTTGACCGGATAAAAGCAGCCACTTGTAATTTCAACGACTCCAACAAGCTTGGAGCAGGAGGATTTGGTCCTGTATATATGGTACGTTTTTTAATTTTTGATGAAATATATTGTACAGTACGTTTTTATATCATAGATGAGAGAGCAATCTTTATATAATATTGAGATCAGGTTTATTATCTCATGAAATGACTGTAGGGAAAGTTACCTGGGGGAGAAGAAATAGCCGTCAAGAAGCTTTGTAGGAAATCAGGTCAAGGCCTTGAGGAGTTCAAGAATGAGGTCATACTTATTGCAAAACTGCAGCATCGCAATCTTGTGAGACTATTAGGATTATGCATACAGGGAGAAGAGAAGATCTTGCCAATGCCCGTTTCTCTCGTAAGGTACATTATTTCTAGAAATCAAGGAAAAAAAAGCGAAGAATATAACATACTCCCAGTCATACTGGTAGACTACCTACCATATGAATTCTTGTATACCCTATATGTGAGAAGAAGAAGAAAAGAAAGAAGTCTCAGAGAGACGTAACCACTACGATTTTAATCACATTGCCAGGCCCTGTAACTTGCGAGTAAATCCTCTTTGGTTTTGTTCTTTAAAACTTTGAGCGACCGTCTTCCTCACGTTACGTGGTGCCCCTGACTCAAATCACT
This sequence comes from Oryza coarctata, assembly GCA_030770085.1. Classification (NCBI taxonomy): domain Eukaryota; kingdom Viridiplantae; phylum Streptophyta; class Magnoliopsida; order Poales; family Poaceae; genus Oryza; species Oryza coarctata. The sequence continues at coordinate 15,524,340 of CM061474.1, read as the reverse complement.
CGATATACGTGTATTATTAAACGATGCCTTTCCATCACCAAAAGGGAATAAAAGTTATTCTACAAAACTATTATACTACGTTCATTAATTATAATTTCAGTTCTAGGCAATATATCCGTTGACAGTGAAGTGAAATAAGTATGATGACTTTATAAATCTTAAAATATACTCACTTAATGTTTAGATGTGTTTATAGAATAGGTTGTTGATACGTATGTTTATAAGTATGTGCACACATGTTTACACAAGCGCCTATAGAATATTTAAAAAAGAGTAAAACAAGTGCTAACATACCTAAAAAGAGCAATGGAAATACACCGGCAGCACTCACCGCGCTGGATCTCACACGGGTTGCGCTGCAGCTGCAGCCGCAGTCAGCGAAATGCCAAAATCCAACGTCGGCCAGGTGCTAAAAGGAGGTGGAAAAACCGCAGTCTCAAAAGAAGAAAAATAACTTTTTATAAAGAGCCTCCGTCTTGGTCGATTGATTAGTCCTTATGTAACGATGGAGATCTGGATGAATCAAGCAGAAATAGACAACAACATTATATATATTTTTAGCAACTATGATGAAAGCACGCACGATGCGCGAACATCTTATTTAATTTAATGTTTCATATTTTACTCTTATAAAGATGTGAATACTTAATTTTAATTTGGGTGAATTTAAACTTATGATCATTCTCTAAAAAACATTTGGGATTGCTTTCAATTTTGTTATGATTTCTCAATGATAAATTTCTCTATTGATATCAAAATTGATTTTTATATAAAATCCTGAAAACTACTCAGACAATTCCTGCGTTAAAAAAAAGAACTTTTTCCATAGCTAGCATTGGAAGCAATACACTTAACAACTTAGAGCAAAACATTATACAACCCTTATATATTTTTTTCTAATTGTTGGCCTGTATGAATTTATTTTTGATGCAATCACTAAAATTCCTTCAAAACTGTATACTTTCTAAGCGAAGTCTTGTGAAATTTTTACATTGCCAGCCTCTCCCACATCATCTGCTAACTAACTCCACTTCATCACTACTTAATCATCATCGTCCTGAAAACATAGCACCTTCTGAATAGACCAGCGCGACGCATTTTCTAAACCGCTTAATAGGATGAGATCACTAAAATCAGATAATAATGGCCTTTCACCTGATGAATATGGTCACAATTTTCTTCTTTGATGCCGCTGCCATCGAAGACTTGGCTCCAGCATTGTCATGGCCATGGCACCCCTTGAGACCAGCGCGACGCATGTCAACTCCAATGTCGATAAATCCATTGAGATCCACATTTGGTGCCTGCTCATGCTCTCTGTCAACACATACCTCAAGGCCATTTTCACTAATTTATCACTAATTTATTAGACCGCAGAAGATGTCTTAGAGAATTTTTAGCGGAGTGTAAATCTTGGTCTATTTGGTCTATTTTCTAAAATAAACTTTATCTTTTTCTAGTACTTATCTCCCGTGTGACCCAGTACCACTGTGTATGTTCTCATGTTGGTGTTGGTGGGTATCTTATCAAAACATTATTGTCACAATGCTTTGCTTAACCTGCTTGTCCTATTTCTTTACTTGGGACGTATACATCGCCATATTTGTTCCCATTATGTGAGTGGTTATTTTGTTGTACCATTCATGTAAAATTGCATTTATTGACTTCTTTATTCCTCTTTATGAATTGTTTCAGAAAACATAATTGTATGAAATAACAGAGTCTATCTTCCTTGTTTTCTTGTGGGAAATTTGGGCTAGGAGTGTTTGGATCCTTGCCATTCTAGGATCCAAGTATTTATAGGCCTCCAAGCATTGAATGTTTGTAGGTGTAATTTAGTTATGTAATCAAGTGATATGTGATGATATAATATATTTTTATCAATTCTTTAATGATTGTTAGAATGGGTAATGATATAACCATTTTTTAACATATTACATATTTTTAGAAAGATAAAATATCAAAAATTTGTGAATAACTTTTTTAAAAAAATCAATGCAAATGGTTGTGAAAAATTCTATTTTTTTACAATATACTCCACTAAAAATTAAGTTTAAACTCGATCAAGAAAAAAATGACAAATTCATGTGTACATAGTGAAGATAATGTTTATACGCTGAATTTATTTGTCTTATTTCTTCATGTGTGAGTTAAGTTTAAACTTACTGATGTTTCTTAAATTTTTGTTGGTTTAATTGCAAGGAAGACAATTATTCAAATGAATTAGAAATTCAATATATGGTTTAATAGTTATGATTATTTAAAGATCATTTTGTTAAACCTAATATAATAATCCATAATGATAAAAAACTTGATATATAATTTTTTGAAATATAATTTTAAAGCTGTGATTATTTAAAAAATAATCAGTGTTTATTTTTAATCATAATAGCTAAAGAAAAGAAAAGGGAGGGAAGAGGGAGATCGGATGGGAGGGAACGGCAGGAAAGAGGGACGAGGGAGAGCACGCAGGAGGGAGGGGTTGCTTTTGCTTTTACAAATCTAATTTATTGGTCTAACGGGTCCACTCGTTTAACTAAATATAATCTAATAGTCTAAATAACATAACAGGTCTATAAATTTGAGTGAAAGCGAGGACTAGATCTTTTGCTTTTTTTTCTAAGAATTTTTAGGTCTTTTCCATATTTTTCCTAATTGTTAAAATCTTTTCTAATAACTAAAAACTCTGTAACTGCACCCTTTCTAAACAAAGCTTTCTTCATAAATCTAATCCATGTCATAGTTGTTTGAAATTTATTTTTCGATCTAACAAATATGCATAAAATAGGAGGGGGAGGACTTAGGAATATTATAATTTACAAAGAAACTGGGTGGATAAATTATAGATACGGTGTTTTTTCTGTTTATCGGTTCTTTCTTAAGTAAAAAATATCTAAAAACTTTCATCAACATGCATATCGGTCAAAATGTATGAATTTGTTGCCATCCAGCTAGGTTGCCCTTTAAAATTTAAATTGTTCAGATCCCTGCCATTTGCACACACTCCACACAAGTTCTCTGTTACACTAAGATTAAACTTATATAGAGCAATTTAATTATTCAAGTCCTTGGGATCACAATCGGTTCACTATGGATGGATAAAAAAGTAAGATTGTTGCCTCTTCTTTATCAAAATTTTAACTTTTTGTTTCACTCACAAATTGTGAGACATTTCCTTGATTTTTGCTTTATAAGAAGACGTATCATCCTGCAACTATGTGGCTTGGTAGTATCAGTGATTGCATGAAGTCAATTTTTTTATATATTTTTTCTTTGAAATAAAGCTGGACGATATAAATTAAATTACTATGTGTATATCATTTATAACTTTGGATTAAAGTTCATGTTTCTTGTGTGCATTAGTCTATGCTTATCGTGCCAATTCTCATTATCAAGTGTATATTTTTTTGGGGAATTATAATCTGAAGGTTTATTATGATTTGTATTCACTAAGTTAACCAAACTTCTATGCAAATTTAATAGAAGTACTTTGGTTTGAATAATTTGGCCCTCTGACCATCTAATACTTCCTGATGGAACCGCGACATTAATACAAAAGATGTGCCGCAAGAGGGCAGCATAAACTGACTCTTATAAAATTATGATGCCGATACCAGTATTAGACATAAAACTGAAATTCATGATCAAGATACATCATTAATTGTTTACATAAATTATATTCACATCTTCGGAATAACTAATCATGTAACCAACAAGTAGAGAAGTATTATATGGTCAACTAGGATGTATCATTACTTAGATTATATCTTATAGAATGTCACATCTTCGAAATAACTTTAGGCATGTTACCAATAAGCAAAGAAGCATCAACGGAACTTAGCATAGCTAAAACCAATACATTGGTAACAACTTGAAACAAGAAAAAAACCTTAATCTTTAACTTCATTTTTTCTACTCATTAAGTCATGAGAAAAATATGAGTATGCAAGTTTGAAAGAAAGGCTAAGGTTTGTTTTGTAAACTTTTGAAAACAATTTTTAAAACTCTAAGTATGGGGATGTTTTAATATGTGATTGGAAAGAAGCTATCAGACTAAACAAATTTTAGTTGATTAAAACAATCCTTTTGGTTGCCCTATCATGACACCAGCGTATAGCTTACTACCCTTAGGCGACTCTCATATCTTTTCTGTTTTATTAGTTTCTTTTTACTTTCATAAACATTGGACATCAGCATATTTCATATCTCATCTGTTTGTCTCTTAGAGCTGTCTACAATCTCAAGCACACACTGATTCCCCTCAAGAAACCTAATATATAATGCCATTTGACATCCCGATCTATACAAGATCATTTTAGACTATGTAATGGTTATCCATTAGCTTATCTAGCTAATTCTAATAACAGCTCCCAATCCCATAAATTATTTTCATAAAGCACATACAAACAAATCTACATAAAAGAAATCACTTTACATGAACCTATGACCATGGGCATGACTGTTTAAATAGTTTTATCTCTGTAGAGGTGCACGCTTTATCCATACGACATGAGTTTACTCCCTCACGGCCAAGTAGGGAGGTTCATGACATGATATTTTTAAAGCCATTCTAGAAATACCTCATGTCCAATAGATGGGTCAATTCACTCTCAAACAACATTCAAGAATTTGATTTCGCATGATTATAAATCCAATCACTCTCTGCCTCAACTGAATAGTCTATCAAGCATCTTTATCCTCACCCTAATAAGAAATTTGGGCATGTCTCCTCACTCCACATCTTAGCATTCCTACGAGATACCCTATTTTGGCTAATTACTTAGCCAAGGTTGTCCCATATCAACTATGCAGTGGCACTGCATTATGATTAGTGCAATTTCTCAAGAAATCAATACTTATATGCGAATTCAAAGCTCCTCATTTTGCATCATGAGTTTTCACAAATCATTTTTATTTTGCAAACTCACTAAAACCATGTGTCAAGTTTTAAATGGTTTCACAACCTAATTTTCTCACATCGACAAACAAGTGTAATTGGGTGAGACATTGGAATCTAGGCTCAGGGATCATGGTTACTGAGGTGCCATAAGGTAGAGAAATAATGGATAGGGGTCATCAATAGCCTACGGGTAGAATCCAGCTATTGGGTAGGTGTGTCGGTTTATCACACAAATCGAGTCCGGTCAAATTATCATGCCTATTAGCAATTCAATTTTGCAAATAAACTATTTTATAAACTATAAGCAATATGATCAAAAGGTGATTTGCCTCTATCTTGGTCTTCAAAATCTTTGATATATTGCGTTCGAAATAATTTCCATCGACATCGACTACACGTAAAAGAGAGAAAACCAAATAAAACCCTAAAAAGAAAAATACTATTATTAATAACTAATAGTGACATAAGATAAATCTCAATTTTACAAAAATTTGAAGACGTTCTTAATCGAAGTTACGAATAGGGATATATGAATTTTGGAAGATAAAATAATTTTTTTAAATGATTTATTTAAATTGGAAATGAATATTGCTGATAGGTGGGGCTAGAATGGTTGAATGGAAGGAAGCAAGATAGACTTTTTCTCTATAGAGTAGAAGGGTTAAAAGAGGCCATCGGGCCTAGGTTGGATAGGCCTTGTAGGCTATTGAGGCTGGCCTATGAGCCATCGGCCTGCCCTGTGAAGGCCATGCCTCGTTGGCTTGGGTTGGGCCTGGGGTGTTCAACATGGCTACCACTTGCCGGCTAGGTGGGATTGACCAAGGAGAGGGGAGACTGGCTAGGAGATTGATGGCTAGCGATGCTCGACATCAATCTAGTGATTGGTGATGACTTATCATTGATGACGACACAAGGGCAACGAGTGGAAGGAGCGAAACAAGTTGAGCGGCTTAGATTGGGGAATGGGGGCTCAATGGCCTGTGGCAGCGTGAAGTCGAGAGTGACGGTGAGGGGTGACTTCGTGCAGCGCCAATGGGGCATGGTTAGAGAAGAGGGTTGTCATGAGTTTGGCTTCGTCTAGAGGCTTGATGAGGTCTTCAATTAGGTGGGAAAGACAAAGTAGAGATGGGATACTTATCGGAGATAGGAAATTGGTGGCGACGATGATAGCTCTGGCTTGAGCTCGATTCAGAGCCATGGAACCGAATGAGGTAGTGCAATCCAGTGTGAAAGGAGGGGTGGACATGGCTATTTATGGCCGAGTGGTATTGCAAGCGGACAAGCAACAAAGGCAATGGCGTTGGGGATATTTTGAGTGGCAGCGGGATATTTTCTCCAAATCGTGGTGCGATATGAAAAGTAATGACAGTGGTGATTTCTTGGCCGGTGGATGGAACGGAGGAAAAAGGGGCAAAGGCGATGGCTGGTGATGGGACATGACGGTGGACGACGCTTATGCTCTACGTGCCCATTTGACCGAGCACGTGCTGCGTGTGCCAAATATGGTAGAGGCAGGAGACAACATTTGGGGTGGCTAGTGCGTAGGCACGTAGTGTACATGTGGCGGTTGACGAGCAGGGCTCACAAAAAGGAGTAAAAATCGAGCGGGCACTCGCTCGGTTGGCTTCTGAGGGCTACTGCACGAGTGTGGGCATGTGCATAGGAAAGGGCCGTGGGCTGAGTAGCTGTGGCCAGAAGTTGGGCCAATGTGTCTAAGAAAGAAGCAAGTCATGCTGGACAAGCTTGGCCATATGCGAGAAGGAGGAAATGGTGGTGGGCTGGCAGATTGGATCATGGGCGCAGGAAGGAGAGGAGGCCGTGAGGGGCAGCGAGACGGGCTAGCCTGGAAAAAGGAGAAAGGCAGCCTGTGAGACTGATATTTTCGCATGAATTTAATTGGAGGCTACTTGAAAGATTTGAATGGACAATTGAGATAAAAATCCAAGGATTTCAAACAAGAAGCTCTGGATTTGGAATATTTTTTTAAATAGGTTCAAGTTTTTAAGCGATTTTGGTAGGAGGGAAAACAAATATTTCAAGTGAAGTTTTGAACTCAAAATTGGATGTTTGATGATAAGGGAATTTAAGGGGATGTTTCAAGGAAAATCTAAGAGCATTGGAATTTGAATTTGAGAGTGGAAATTAATGGACTTTTGAATTGGGACTAAGGAGAAATTTTATGACAGGTTACGGAGGGAAATGAGAATTACAAAATTCGAATTATAAGATTTGAATTTGGATAGGGATTTTGTTTTGAGATTTTGGGCTCTTGAGGAGGGTTTTAATTGAGACTTTTGGCGCTTAGGTTATGAATCCACACACAAAGAACATAATTTTTGTAAATGGAGTTTTTATTAAAATAATTTTTAATGCCTAAAAATCAAGCCTTACTTATAGACTACTGTTTGTTGTGCTTTGGTAGCACTCTCTACTTACCTATCATTTGTTGACGGCACACGTTCTCATCGGATTGACGATTGGTGAATAGTGGTTTGCATATAGAACTTAGATAAATGGGTATTTGTGGGAAATATGATTGATATTTTAGGCTATTCCTGATTGACTGAGTAGATTGTATTATATGTATTAAGCATTTTAGTAGTTAAGCAATAAATTTAAGTTAAAAATCTAGAAGTCACTAAGGAAAAAATTGACTTATCTGCTCTTCCTTTTATTTGTTTCATATAAAGGAAATCGATACAGTGCCAAATGAATATGTTTGATCTTTAATTTTCTAATAATATATGAATAAGAAAATACATAATATATAAAATACATTCATAATAAATGTCATTTTAACGTATAAATATTTGACAACTTTTTGCGATGCTACTCATAATTGGAGTTGTTTTTATTTTTAAAATTGTAACACTAATTTAACTATACACGTTCTGATACAATTATATAATATATATGTTATTAATTTATTTATATTTTTTATGATGGTTTCAATGATGTGAGAATACAACTTAAAATAACATATTTTTTATAATTTAAAACATATGTAATATGGGTTGAATTATTAGTGTGGTTTTCATCTCAACTGTCCGTCCGAGGAGGAAAAAAAACTGAAAAATAGAGGACAAAAGGGAGACGTGAGGACGTCGGGGCTGGCGTACGTACGTGTACATACACGCACGCATTGCACGGGAGGGGCATAGGATATGGTTTTTTTCTTATAGATAAATCTAATTATTATATTTTTTAAAGATAGATATAATAGTGTAAAGTAATGGATCATGAGCTTATGTAGAAGTGCCATTACACGGCTTAAGAATGTTGTAGGATTTTTAGATAGGTAGCTAGATAGATAAATGTCATTAGACATACATTTTGAGAGGATTTGTTGTAGATTTCTGATGTTAAAATTTGCTTTATTATTCATGCTCTGATTAACTATTCTTCTCTATCTCCATCTACCGCAATAAAAAAAAGTTATTTAACGTACAGGTTGAAATGGGGATGGACAAGAGAAAGATATTTTTAGGTTTAGAGAGATAGTCGTAGGATGAGACATTGGCAATAGTGCTCGATCCGTAGGAATAGAGTATGGCGATAGAGGCAAAGTAGAGCTTATGGTTAGGAGGTAACAACCGATGATAACAGATCTGGTAGAGGAGAGCTATTGGAGACAAGAAAAACGATGGGATAGGGATACACGTCACTACTAGTTTGAGAATGAGGAGAGGAGAATGAGAATGAGGAGAGGAGAAAAAGAAGAAAGGGGATAAGGTCTCCTAGTCCACATCATTTGCACCTTTTGGCCAGTCGACTTTCGGCCAGTCGATGGCACAGTCAAGGGAGAGAGGTGTCGATGAACCAGGAGGTTGAGAGAGAAAGAAAAAGGGTGAGGCATATGAATCTTAAAGCCATATGATGGTTTAATAATTATAAGATTTTAAGGGTGATTACTATAAATATATAATAGACAATCTTTTTTAACCGTTTAATCTAATTCAACTGCAATTAAACTCTACGACTGAACTAATCATGCAAGACCAGATCATTTTTGCGACCATCAGTTTACCATCCGAAGCATGTCAACTGTCAGTCTGTCTCTCCTGCCGTCCTTATGTTTACGCCTTTAACAAGGTGGAGTGTCTCAGAACAATGTAATTAGCTAAATTTAATAAAACTTTCATTATCAAAAAAAAAATCTCCCGCCATCCCTCAGCTTCGCTGCCCCTTCCTTTCCAATCCCCAATTTCCACACCGCTTTTAAGCTTCGCGTCGCGCCTACTCGGCAAATTCGGCATCAGCTAGTACTACTAGCAGTACTAATCTTCTAGTTAAATCTCCGGTTCAAAACCATGATGCGCCCAAGTACTAGCTCCGCCCACGCCGCACCAAGCGTCTGGCTCGCGCACACGTGATACACACACACACACACATTTCTCGCGCGCCAAGAAGCCGCGAGCCCTCTAGCCTCGTGAACCTCTTCTCCTCGTCGGCGTCGTGGTCGACACGAGCTTAACCGAGATCGATCGTTCGGCGCTAGGCGGCCGGCGTCGATGGCTCTTGTTCCCGCTATTGCTGCTCTCGCGTTGGTCTTCTTGTGTATGTATGTGAGAGATGGTGGCGTCAACGCGGCGGCCACGCTGTCGCAGGGGCAGCAGCTGGGCGGGAACGACACGCTGGTGTCGGCGAACGGCGCGTTCAAGGTCGGGTTCTTCATGCCGGCCGGCGGCGACCCCGGGAAGGTGTATCTCGGGGTGATGTACGCGACGTCGAACGAGCAGACCGTGATGTGGGTGGCCAACCGCGACGCCCCCGTGAGCGCGGCCTCGGCGTACTCCGCCACCGTGTCGGCCTCCGGCGAGCTCCTGGTGATGGAGGGCGACCGCGTCGCGTGGCGGACGAACGCGACCACGAAGCGCGCCAACTACACGCTGACGATCGGCGACGACGGGAACCTCAGGCTCGCCGGCAGCGACGTCGCCGGCACGGACGTAGAGTGGGAGAGCTTCCACCACCCGGCGGACACCTTCGTCGCCGGCATGGAGATCGCGCTCCACCAGAGCAACGGGTCCTCCGTCCGTACGCTGTACACGTCGTGGAGGAGCGACGGCGACCCGGCCACCGGCGACTTCACGCTCGGGCTTGACCCGTCGGCGCAGCTCTACATCTGGAGGAGCCAGGAAGGCAAGAACTCCACCTACTGGAGGTCGGGGCAGTGGACGAACACCAACTTTGTCGGCATCCCGTGGCGGGCGCTCTACGTCTACGGCGTCAAGTTCAACGGCGACCCGCCGCCGAGCGCCGGCGACATGTCCTACACGTTCACCCCCTTCAACGCGTCGCTTTACCGCTTCGTGCTCCGGCCCAACGGCACCGAGACGTGCTACATGCTCCTCGGCTCCGGCGACTGGGAGGTCGTCTGGTCGCAGCCGATCATCCCCTGCCAGCAGTACAACAAATGCGGCGCCAACGCCGGGTGCTCCGCCGCCGCCGATGGCCGGCCCATCTGCACCTGCTTGAAAGGTAAAATTCCTCGCAAATAAACCCACTGGTTTTGACTTTTGTCGCACATCGCATTTACTTATAATCTAACTCATATATGTTACACTGTCTTGATAGTAATTCAATGCATTAATTTTGATCATAATGAAATATCGGGTTCAAATTTGCTAGAAACACATGCAAATTGCAAAATGACATCGGATGATATGTACGGTCTAGACCCACGTGTTAATAACACATTGTCCAATGTTTTCAGGTTTTGAGCCGAACTCTGCAGCGGAGTACAACAACGGGAACTGGACACAGGGGTGTGTGCGGAGCGTCCCGCTGACGTGCAGTGAGAGGAACACGACCGCCGCCGCCGGCGCCGCCACCGGCGGCGGTGACGGGTTCACCGTCATCCAGGGCGTGAAGCTGCCGGACTTCGCCGTGTGGGGATCCCTGGTGGGCGATCCCAACTCGTGCAGGAAGGCGTGCCTCGACAACTGCTCATGCGGCGCCTACAGCTTCAGCATCGGCAGCTGCCTCACCTGGGGGCAGGAGTTGGTGGACATCTACCAATTCCCCCACGGCACCGAAGGAGCGAACTACGACCTCTACGTCAAGGTCCCATCTTCTCTATTAGGTGAGGGTTTATTTTATAAGTTTTTTAATGCTTGACACACCATTTGTTTATTTAAGTCATGCTCCTAATGATAAAACAAATTACAATAAATCACAATAAAGTAAATAATAATTACATAATATTTTAAATAATGCGAATGTTCAAACTTATCTCTAAAAATCATTAGCGTCAAACATTAAAAATGGATGGAATATTTTGGTAATATTTCATATTTGTGTTCTGTGAAGTTTACAGGTTTTTTTTAATTTTTCATGAGTACATCTAGACACTGACAGATAATACACACGTCACACTCAGACCATAGAACCACGACATTCATGTGCATCCTCTACAGTCTAGACACTCTTTACAATTGGAACAAAGAAATTTCGCTAGAAAATCCAAACGAGATTAATAACTGACAGTTTCAGCTCGGTTTTTCTGAGACCCTACAAGTATACTAGATGCCAATTATTTGATGGGTTTCAGAAAGAATGAGGCATCACATTTCGGTTTTTTCCTGCCGTGTTGAAAATTCAGAAATGAACAAGACAGTGGAATCTTTGGCATGTGGTGTCGAACTGAAATGGCATTAGAAACGCAGCATCAATCCGGTGCAGATGCGTATGAGGTTGTTGGATCCTGATTAGGTAGATAAACTCCCTTTTGTGCAGTCCACGGAATAAAATTCACCGGAGTAGAAGAGTAAAAGATGGTCGCCAATTTGGATTGGTGAACAGTGACTGTTGAAAAGGGGGAGAAACCAGCGTTTTACATTTTCACCCCTGGAAAACTCAAAGCATAACCCTTTTTCACCCAAATATCTGTACATGACATGCTGAATCTGTGGATGAGGCAGATAAGCCTTTCCGATGCTAATGTCACCCATCTGTAACGCATTATCACCTGTCATTGTTACCCAATGCATTATGAGATACGAAAAGCACGTCGAATCGTCGATTCGAAGGTCTGTGTAAAAATTTTCTGATGGTGACTTCTGGGATTTATGCAGTGCAGGCCGTTTGTTTCGGATGCTGACAGCTTCCGGAAAAGAACAGTGTATGCCTTTTTTTTGTTTGGTTTAAAGATTGTTCCTACAATGACAGATCTTAATTGCTCTGGATCAACTAGATTATTTCAAATTGGTTAAAGAATACCATCTTGTGGTGTGAGAGAGACCTAACTATGTTAAATTCTTCCTTTTCTTAGCTTTTTTGTAAGAGGACATGAGGTGGCTAGTTCAACCAATTTTATATCGTGATTAGCAGTTTAGCACAAAGGGAACATGTGGGACAGATCGTGTTTTGACCCATGTAGGTCAATCTGTTTGACCACACATGGTGGTGATCATTAGTTTATCATATGACCTGATATATGTGAATGCACGCGAGGATTTGGCTCAAACGCATGCAGTCTTCAGAAATCAAATCCCCGCAACTGAACGATTCTTCAAAGTGTTTTATCTTCTAATGGTGTTCTGAATTCATTTACCTGGCAGCTGCACATTTCTGACAAATTTTGCTGTTGTGTTTGACCTCAGATTCTGAACGGGGGCGATGGACAACAGTTGTCGTCGTTGTAGCCGTGGTCGTGGTGGTTGTATTGGTGGCATGTGGCCTTCTGATGTGGAAATGCAGGAGACGAATCAAAGGTGAGCAGGAATTAGTTCATGTCTGAATCAGCGTTAAACTTGCATTGCAATAGAATTTGAGATCTTTGTTTTGGATGATATAGAATTTGAGACGTAAAACTTTGAACGAATATGAAATATAGAGGCAGGCCACAACGCATGACGAGTCGGTTTATCTTGTTGCAGAGAAACTTGGCATTGGGAAAAAGACACACCTCTCATTCCTGCATCGTGTCAGAGAAGCAAACCAGGATTTCTCAGGGCCAGCGCAATCTGAGCATGAGAAATCAGACGAGGGAAAGAACTGCGAGCTGCCGCTGTTCGCATTCGATGTCTTAGCAACGGCCACCGACAACTTCAGCAGCTCGAACAAGCTCGGAGAGGGAGGCTTCGGCCATGTCTACAAGGTAGAGTAGGTAGATAGCACAACTTGATTCGACATCAGCGTGTACTTTACATGCCAGAATTAATGCACCAATGTTGGAGTGTTGATTAAGATAATAAGATTCATGGTTGGTTGGTTTCAGGGAAGGCTTCCTGGAGGAGAAGAAATCGCGGTGAAGAGGCTGTCCCGGAGCTCCGGGCAGGGGCTGGAGGAGTTCAAGAACGAGGTGATCCTGATCGCGAAGCTGCAGCACCGCAACCTGGTGAGGTTGCTGGGATGCTGCATCCAGGGCGAGGAGAAGATCCTGGTGTACGAGTACATGCCCAACAAGAGCCTCGACGCCTTCCTCTTCGGTACGCACGCCGTCAGATCGAATCCATGGATATTTCCCGCGAAATTCAGAGAGTTCAGGGACACTAAGCAGACACAGTGTGATATGTCATGTCAGATCCGGAGAGGAGAGGGCTCCTGGACTGGAGGACGAGGTTCCAGATCATCGAAGGGGTGGCGCGAGGGCTTCTCTACCTCCACCGCGACTCGAGGCTCCGCGTGGTGCACCGCGACCTCAAGGCCAGCAACATCCTCCTGGACCACGACATGAACCCCAAGATCTCCGACTTCGGCATGGCCAGGATCTTCGGCGGCGACCAGAACCAGGTCAACACCAACCGCGTCGTCGGCACACTGTAAGCAAGCACATGAAACAGCAGCAACTCCTGACACGTACGTACGTGCCTAGCTAGCTCCAGTCACTGAGGTTACACGTCGCCGTGACACAGGGGCTACATGTCGCCGGAGTACGCGATGGAAGGGCTGTTCTCGGTGAGGTCTGACGTGTACAGCTTCGGCATCCTCGTCCTGGAGATCATCACGGGCCAGAAGAACAGCAGCTTCCACCACATGGAGGGCTCCCTCAACATCGTCGGCTACGTAAGCACACACAAATTCTATCGAATTCCTGTCAGAATCGAACAAAATGCTGAGTTGCGCTTGGGATATTTACAGGCGTGGCAGCTGTGGAACGGGGACAGAGGGGAGCAGCTGATCGACCCGGCGATCCGGGGGACGTGCTCGGCGAAGGAGGCGCTTCGGTGCGTCCACATGGCGCTGCTGTGCGTGCAGGACCACGCGCACGACCGGCCGGACATCCCCTACGTGGTGCTCACGCTCGGCAGCGACACCTCCGTGCTACCCATGCCGCGCCAGCCGACGTTCACGCTGCAGTGCACGTCGTCGTCGTCGGGGCGGGACATGTATTACAGGGACAAGGAGGAGTCCTACTCCGCCAACGACCTCACCGTCACCATGCTCCAAGGCAGGTAGTCAGGTGGTAGGCCGCAAGATGTTTCGGTTTCGGGTGTACAAAATTGTACTTATACACGAAGAAACACACGCTCTTTTTCTCGATCGAGTGAATGATCGAGATAGGGAGATGTGTGTGTTCCATGTGTTGGGTGATTTGACAGCTGGGTGTAGAGATCGGTTTGCTTTCGCCTTGTACATGGCCCCAATTTTGTTACTGCCCCCTTTCATTCATTGGTGTAGAGATGTTTGTGTTGTCGATCATCACTGTACAAAACTGTGTGAAAACACTTTCCCCATAACATAGTAATATCAGAGGATGCACAGTACAAAACCTTGCAGTTCTGCTACTCGTACTCAGTTCATCGCGTGTTCATGCCATGGTGGCTGAGATCGTGCAGGACGCCGCCGGCGTCGTCTACTGGCGACATTCTTTTTCCCGAGAAACAAACGTACAGCTTAGAGACGCGTGGCGGGCCGATTTCAATGGGCTGCTTTGTGAAGGAATGGCCTGATTAAGGTTCGGTGCCCAGCACGGAAGTTGGCACTCGTGGACCTACCTTCCGCAGCGAGGCTTAGGAATTTATTTATTTATATATTTTTATTTAAATATTTATAAAACTATAATTTTGCTTTAAAAAATTATAGAATTATACCCCAACGTCCTTTGGGAGGACGGGTGAAAAATTTGATGTAGTAAATACCCAATGGGACTTATTGACATTGACGGTAGAAAGACGAATTTTATAAGTGGCTCTTTTGGCGTCTATCCTTAGAGTGGTTTTTCTCTCCTAGGGCTGCTAGTAAATTAGCTAGTAGCTTGTTAATAGGATCAATGAATGTCTGTCATATCAATTTTCTATGCCTAGGAAGCCATATTTTTTAAAAAATCGCTCGCTAGAACTATACTGGTATAATTTTTAAAAACAAAAATATAGTTTTATAAATATTTAAATAAAAAAATTGTAAGGCTTATAGGAAAGGATATAATGTAGCAAATAGGTCGGTCAGACAGATCAGCTGTGATCAACGACCTTTACATGTTTCTAATTATGTACTTTATAAATATTTAAGTTTATAAATTGGGATCAACATGATCAATAGAATGACTTGCCTTGCTATTGATCTTCAAATCTTCGAGAAATTCCTATCTAGAAACTTTTTGGAATGTTCACTACATAGTCAAAAAGAGAAAACCATATAAAACCTTATAAAATAAATAAAAACTATTATAAATTAGTAGTGCCAAGCTTAATTTTAGAAAAATTATAAAAGTTGAACAGAGTCAAATGGGGCTACACTGTGGAAGATAGGAATTTTTAATGTTTAAATAAATTTCTAGAAATAGATAAATCAATTATTAGAGATAGAGAGGAATATTCTAAGAATGTTCCCCTCGGCTAACAGGAGGGCCTAGTCAGTGGTGCCAGAAGGTCCATGAGCCACAAGTTTAGAAATGGCTTTTGGTTTTGTGAGCTAGGTGGAAGGCTACTGAGTTGAAATAGAGGAGGCTTATGGGTTGCAAACGTAGAGGCCCAAGGCCGATGTCACCCTTGTATTCTAACGTGATGGGCATGTCATTAGTAAGCCAAGATTATGGCCTATAGGCCTGTGGACTTTGACTCGTCGGACTGGTGCATTTGGGCCTATAGTAACCAGGTAGGGCCCATTTGTAAGTGGTAGATAGTGCAAAAGGTGGTTTAATTTCATTTTAATGCATTATAGGGTCCACATGTAGATATTAGATAAGGTTGGGGGCTAACGTGGGTCCTACCTTTCATTTCATTTTCTTTTCTCTTCTCTTCTTTTCTTCTCGTTTCTTGTATTCTTTTCTCTTGTTTTCCTTATCCTCCCTCATTTTCTCTTTGTTTCTTCTTGCTTCCTTCCCTTGCTCCCTGCCTTAGGAGACAAAGGTAGGTGAGGGTGGAGGATGGAGGTTGGTGGTGGCGAGGCTAGTGGCAGTAGGGCTAGTGGTGTAGCGGCTGCTTAGGAAGATGGTTGTCGTGTGGCCAGGTATCGGTGGCAGAGAGGAGGGGTGCACGGGGCAAATCAACCCGACACAACGGTGATCCCCTTTGAGATGAAGCACGCGGCGGAGAATGGATTGGCTATGGGCTATAGTGGTGGAGGGAGGAGCTCGACGCGATGAGAAAACCTGTGAGTCATGGGCGTCAAGCACCTGAGCGATGACACTCACGCGGGCCATGATGGCTCGGTGTTGCCCTAATCGGAATGGAGGAGGTGGAGGTTTTTCAGGACATCGGAAGACAGAGACAACCCTAAGGGGTAAAGAGGAGGGTTGGTGGAGGTACTAGTGACGGGCGAGCAAGGGTAGAGATGGCGGAGCTTCTATGGCACACACTAGGTGTTCGAGAGAATGCCTGGCTGATTCGTAGGAGGGCTCCGATGGCGACGAGGATTGAGGAGCTTGACAAGGAGGTGGTGATGATGGTGTTGAGTTTAGAAGAGACAGGGTGGTGGCTCTCTTGAGCATGGGCTTGCCACTTGGTGGAAAGGTTAAGCTTGCTCTAGGGCAGACATGCACTAGGGGAGTGGGAGCAAGGAAAAGAAATGGAAGGAGGGTGATGGAGCCAATCTTTTGCACATTGTGATAATGTATGACATATGTGCATGTGTGAGCTTGCTTGTGAGCTTCTCTTCTTCTCTCACTATCTTCTTTGCTACCTATCTATTTGTTGGGTTTGAGTCGCGGGAAGCCTATTTGTTGGGTTTGAGTAGAGGGAAGACATGGTGAGGAGGAGAGTTGACTATGTCAAGGAGGAGACAGGAAGATGTGGTGAGGAAAAATAAAACACGTGCGTGCCTAGGTGTTTCACTTTGGTTTGCTTGTTTGTAGGAGAAAAAAACAAATTGGAGGACGTTGGTTGCTGCATTGTTCTCCACTAACCATGTTGGGAGGAGACGGAGCAAAAAAAAAAAGAAGAGAGGACTGCAGGAAGGACTATAATGCAGTCAACTGATAGGGAAAGGGAAAGAAATAGGAGGATGTACGAATTCTTATCTCCCTACTTGGTTGCCTTTGCACGGAGAAAAAAATAATTTACGGCTGGAAGAGATAGTGAAGAGATAAGGATGATCATGACCCCAGATTCAAAAACAAAATTTAAATTTTGAAGATGGTAAGGAAAAATTCGCCAGTACAATTGGAATTCTGAAATCAAAATTTAAATTCTGGAAGTTTTGAAGGATTGGAGAATATTGGGATTTAAACGAGGTTTAAATTGAAATTTGATGTCTACGCACAGAAAAAAAATTAGGAAAACTTAAGGGTGTGAATTTGGGGAAAAAAATTGATATTCTTTTTTGGAATAAACAAAACTGTACTTGAGAGAGATTATTGGAGAATAAATCCAACTATCTCTAAGTCAACATTAATCCTAGGAGAGAAATGTTAGATGAAATGAGATCTTTTGGTACCAAAAAATTCAAAAGTATTTTTAGTAAGAGTCAAATTTATTAAATTAAAATTTGTTCAAAATAACTTTTAATCACAAATAGAAATTTGGGTCATTATGGGACTAGTGGTGGAAGAGGAATAAGAGCTGATAGATAGGAAGGTTTGCGGTGGTGGAGGTGGCTAGTTGCACTTGGCCTCGAGCTTGAGCTTGGTTGGGCCAAGGTAGGGCGCAGCGAGACTGGGCTATTTGTAGGCTTGAGGAGACTTGAGAGAAGGTGGAGGGCGACTCGTTAACATGGCATATGGCCTGTTGGCAGCAGCGAGCATGAGTTGGCATGGCCACAGATGCGATGGCCTGTGAGGATTGGAGGGGCGCCTTTGTCTGGTGGTCGGCGCGATCCAGTTATGCACATCAAAGAGCATGGAGGCCACAAGGTGTTGCGGCTGGGATCCCAAGCACAGTATGGTGATCTTCTGTGTGATGAGAAGGGCATCATGGCTAGATGGATGCATGCAATCGGTCTCACGCCATATGCGGAGCTTGGTCAGTGATCTTTCTGTGGTGACATGGGCAAGCAGACCTAACAGGCTGTAGGGCTAGTTAGTGGTGCTATTTGAATGTGCTCACCAGCAAACCTCACGGGAGGATGTCCGATCGAGCCGAGCGGAGGTCCAATCGGAGAAAGACGTCGGCTTAATCACACGAAGGCCTAGGAGATCTGCTTAACTTCAGTGCAGATCCTTAAGCTTCGAGATCCGAGGGCGTGCCAGTCAATTTGACCCTGCAATTGACAAGAAGGTGAGGCGAATGGGTCAGTCGAACGATAGGCCGATACAAGCTCTCGCTATCGGTTGGCTGCTAATAGGATCGAGTTGGTCATTGGCCACGTCCGGATGGCTCCTGCTATTGGCTAGTCACCAATAGGGATTAGGACGCTCTTCTATCGGCTCGGGAACCAATGAAGGTGTAGACAGATATCGATGAAGGATGTGATGAATCCGGGTCTAGCGAAAGCGAGATCCTGATCTATCGGCCATAGAGCCGATGAGGATAGCAAAGGGTATTTAAAGAATAGCAAAGCATGTGGGATCTCTCCTGGTTGCCGACAGAAGCTGTAGCGCTCGAGCATTGGCTGAACAGCCGATGGAGGCGTGAGAGATAGACGCGTGGAACGGAATAGAGGACCTATCGGCCAAAGAGCCGATGACGCTCCGTGGCATCCGAGACGTAGAGTGGGGCCCGATCCCTCGTGAAGCCACAAGGACCAGCGCTACGGTAATGTCACCGTTAGGACTAGCCTTGATAGAT
The DNA here is from genome assembly GCA_030770085.1 of Oryza coarctata. NCBI lineage: Eukaryota > Viridiplantae > Streptophyta > Magnoliopsida > Poales > Poaceae > Oryza > Oryza coarctata. Next base: position 15,505,332 of record CM061474.1, on the reverse strand, counting down.
CAAATCGAACTGAGATAGTATGAAGCCAAGGCTAACAGCACAGAGACAACGGAGGCTTAGACTGAACGTAACAACGAGGGAGAAAAAAGGCAAGGTTATCGGCTACCTATCGGCCGAACGTCCGACATAGGCCTACACCTAAACCCATCGGCTGTTTGAGCCGATGGGGAATAAAACCCTCTAGGTCTTGACATCGACCACGTCAGACGCGAGACCTTGAAGATCGGATCAAACTAAGACAGTGCCAGGAAGCATCCAATGTGTCTGGATCGATCTCTAGCAGATCAATCGTTAGACGATACGTGAGACGGATGGAGGGCCTGTGTTGAGGATAACTCGTCAGCTACTCACTCTGACGTGACGCTGCGCAAAGACCTGCCGGGGCGCCGGCTCGAACCACCATCATCGATCACGTAGGTCAAACCTAACTGATGCAGCACGAGACCGTGGATGGAGCAGGGAGACCGACGCACTGGTGTGCTTTACACAGATGTGATGCGGTACACTCGATCCAACTAAGAGGTCGAACCTAACCGGTGCACCTTAGACAGAGCAGAGCGTACGATGAGAAGACATCTCTGAAGATATGTGTACATCGACCGAAAAGCTGATGCACTAGGCGTAACGTTCGATGAAGGTTTTTGAAGACGGGTGCGTATCGACTGAGGAGCCAATAAACTGGGCGTGTTGCTTAAAGTATAGATAACTCATCGGTTAACCACTTCGATGAAATGCCAGGCAAAGACCTACAGGCCTACGGCTCTACTATTGGCAGCCTCGTAGGTTGAACCTAACCAATGTAGCACGAGACCGACGACGACAGAGTGAACTTGGTAGACCAATAGGTCTTGTACAGACGTGATGCGGCACACTCGATTTGACTAAGAGTTCGAATCTAACCGATGCAGACTTAGACAAAGTAAGATATACTGGGATAGTGGCAGGACTTACCCCTGCGTCGAAGATTGAACTTAACCGATGCAACCTCGTGTCGAGAGTCAGAACCCACCGATAAAAACCTAGACAAGCTAGGGTAGCGATACGCCAAAGTTGTATTGATCGAAGGATATCTTATAGTCTTTCAGGGGGTCTATATTTATACTCTGGCATTATAGAGTCCGACGTGATTACAACAAACATAGAACGTTATTTTCTTAAAAATATAAAAGAAAAATATCTCTAAGGATGTTAACTGAACTAACTAAAACTTCCTATCAATATAAGATACAATTTAAATAGATAAATTATCCTACCGTAAGTTCTATAGCTCCTCCTCAGACTTGGCCTTATTTGCATAGTTTTTAACAATTGGATCAAATCTTTCCTCGGTTCGTTCGATTGGCTTCTTTCCTGTAGCAATTGAACTTTTCTTTACTATACCGACCGTCTTTCCAATCTATCCATGGGCTTATCAAATTCTGGTGTTAATAGATTAGGACGAGTTGGTGCAAGACGATTGGTTGATAAGCGGTGTCGACTTGGACTAGGTGGGGTGGCACGGTCGATGTGGTCCTAGTGAGTAGTCTAAGGTTGGCTAGGAGGTCAAAAAAAGAAAAGGTGGTGCAGATGACTTGGTGGATCATTGCGGCACGACAATGCAATGTGGGCATTTTATCGAGCACCTTAGGTGCGTGCATGTGTAGGAGCTTGGGCAAGGAACGACTAGCCAGGTTGGGCTGCATAGGGAGTAGGGAGGTTGGGCCGGCCAAGGAGGAAGAAGGGAGAAAAGAGTTGGACCGGCTTAGGTTGGTGAAAGAAAGAAGAGAGGAGGGGGAGAGAGAGCAGTTGGGCTAGCTTGGGAGGGGAAAGAAGAAGATATGGGGAAAAAGAGTTGGGCCGGCTCAAGTTGGGCTCGAATAGGGAAGGGTGATGATGAGTTGGGCTGTTTTGTGAGGGAAAGGAAATGAACAGAGTAGCCTGGAGTAGGCTGGATTGAGATAAAAGGTAGGAGAGCGGCTAAGAAATGGATAGCCTCTACTTGGGTAGGAGATTGAATGATTGAAATTAGGATTTTAGATTCAAGAAGTCAATGGTTCCAGGATTCAAGGAAAGAACACTAGATTGGTTTTTTAGTAATTGGGAAGAGTTTTGATATTTTTTATGGATGTAAATAAATTTGTACCAAATAGAATATAGCGGGATTTCGAAGGATTTTTGAATCCAAAACTTGTATTTGAATTCATCAATTTCTAGGTTGCAGAATAAATATCCCAAGATGGACATATTTCTGTTGAAATGAGAATCTTAGGGAAATTTTAGTAGAGGAGAAATTGGATCCAAGGAAAGGAAATTTGCTTTCTCTTAAATTTCCAAAATGAGATCAAGGATTTTCTAAGTTCAAATGATGGATTTTAGATTTTTGTCTGAACATTGGAGATATTTTGGGGTTGCTTTGGAAGGAAATCTAAATGTCAAAATTCGAATCCCAGAAGGTTTACGCCAGATTAATTATTTCGAGGATTGAGGTTCTGGGAGTTTTAGATCAGATTTTGAAATGGAAAGATAAATTTTATTAATTACATGGAAAGGATGTTCGAAATTCAAACTTGCCATCCCGAGATTTATTTATGTGGGGATTTTTGGATCTGAATTTTCATGGTCATAGGAGAGATTTAATTGAAATCATTGGCAATATATCCTATATACACATAGATAATCAAATTTTCGATTTTAAAATAACTAAGTACAAACAGGATGTTACCGGCTCTCTCCTCTGCTCCTCGTGGTAGCCCAGTCAATCGTTGACAAGAGCACGCCGCTGGCGTAGCTCCAGACCGACGTTGCGGAGGCCGTCGGGCACCTGGTCATAGAAGAACTCGTCGAGCCCGATTACGCCGAACACCTTCGACACGCCGACAAGGACATACTCTGCCACAAGCCAGGGAGCCACCTCACTCACATCGGCACCGCCCCGTCGGGCGGGTCGAGTAGGTCGGCGTCACTCGTGGGGCGAAGCTACTTGGCCCCGACGAGCGTCGCCACGGCCATGGCGAGGCCGGATATGGCCATCCTGGCACTGATGCGCTGGGGCGTGGTGATGCTTGTGGGGTGCCTGGTGAAGCGCCTCATGAGCGGCATGATGCGCGGTTGTAGACCGGCAACAGGGTGAGGATGGTGATGCTGATGGCGAACTGCAGCGAGGCGGGTGGCACGACGAGGCGCCCGCATGCGCCGCCGACGCGCCGATCCGTTGTGCTGCCCTGCTTGGTGAGAGATATCTTGCGAGGCGATGATGGCGAACATTATGCTGGTCACCCATAATTGAAGAAGCTCCATGATGAATCCCTAGGCATCCACCTCTTCTTTGGACAGAAGTCTACACGAATAATGCTAATTAAATTGTTAAAAGAAATTTTAAATCACAGCAAGATCGCAATTTGCATTCGTGCTCACTGTTCCGTGCAAATGTCGCCCTTCCATGAATCTGTAACATATCGAAGGTTATTATTAGATGAATAAAGATGACGTCTCTTCTAATATGTAAATCTTCTATAATTAAAAAAGTTAACATTTCATATGGCGTCTTTTCTATTCTTGTAAGCTACGTCATGGGTTTTTTCTGGCTATATATAACACGTAGACGGCACGAGGTCAAGTGCACGGTTTAACTCCTCTGATTATCTTTCATAGTATCAGAGCTATCAAACAATAATATATTACATCCATCTTCCACCATATCAATCTCCTACGCCACTGTCATCAATCTCTTAGTTGTCTAAGCTGTCTCCGAGAAGCTAACCAAGAACAACCATACACTGTGAAAGATACAAGTGCTTGCCATCATGAGGGGCGCACGTCTAGAGGGATTTCTCACAGGCGCCACAAAGACCCCCACGTCTACCAGATGGCAAAGAAGTGGAGGTGCAGAACCCACTCTACGTTGAGTGGGGTGCTACGGATCAATAGGTCCTAGGATTCCTACTCTCTTCTATCACTCTAAATATTTTATCTCAGTTAACTGCTTGTAAGATTGGTGCTGAAGTATGGAGTGTTGTTGAGGCCATGTTCACCTCGATGTCACGAGCGCGCACCGTCAACACCAGGATCGCGCTCGCCACAACGAAGAAGGGCAATCTCTCCATGGCAGAATACGTCGCCAAGATGTGGTCTCTCGCCGATGAGATCGCATCTGCTGGCAAGGCCATCGATGACGACGAGCTAGTCTCCTACGTTCTCACCGGCCTCGATTTCAACTACAATCCCATCGTCTCAGCCCTAGTCGCCAGGATTGAGCCGATCAGTGTGGGAGAGATGTACTCCTAGCTACTCTCGTTTGAGTAGCGTATGGATGTTCTCCACTCTGATAGCTGCTCCTTGGTTAATTCCGCTAACCGGGGGCGCGGTGCGTTACAAGGCACGCGAGGCAGAGGGCGCTCGTATGGGGGTGCTCCATCTCGCGGGTGTGGCCGAAGCAATGGGCAACTCTATCAGAATCAAGGCCCATAAAATAATTAGCAGCATGGGCCTGACAACAGACCTAAGTGTCAGGTTTGCAAGATAAAAGGACATACTGCTGATATATGTTGGTACAGATTTGACGAAGACTTCGTACCAGAAGAAAAATATGCAGGTGCGACGTCTACGTCCTACAGAGTAGACACCAACTGGTATATGGATTCAGGTGCTACAGATAACATCACCAGCAACTTGGGGAAACTGTCGATCCATGACAGGTATAAGGGCCACGATCAGATCCACACGGTGAGTGGGGCAGATATGGAAATCAGTCATATTGATCATTCTACTATTACAACCCCTAGTCGTGATCTTCATCTTAATAATGTTCTATATGTTTCCAAGACCAACAAAAATCTTGTTTCAGTTCATCGTCTCACATCTGATAATTCTACCTATATAGAATTTCATCATGATTTTTTCTTAATTAAGGATTAAGCAACAAAGAAAACTTTGCTTAGGGGATGCTATGATCGTGGGCTCTATCCTCTTCCTGCTAGGCACACAATAAAGCAAACCTATGGAGCTGCAAAAATTTCTTTTGATAGATGACATTCTCATTTAGGTCATCCGGCTGCTCCGATTGTAAAAAAAGTTATCAGCCAATTTAATCTTCCTGTTTTAGCATATTCAAATAAGCATTCGGTGTGTGATGCATGTCAAAAAGCCAAGAGCCATCAGTTAACTTTTCCTCATTCTAGCTCTGTTTCTTAGCATCCTTTAGAAATTATTTATTCTGATGTGTGGGGTCTTGCATCCAAATCAATTGATGGACACAAATACTATGTGAGTTTCATTGATAATCATAGTAAGTTCACTTGGATTTATCTCCTTAAATTCAAATATGAGGTATTTACCAAATTTTGAGAATTTCAATATCTTGTTGAGCACTTATTTAATCGTAAGATTATAATAATATAGACCGACTGGAGGGGTGAATATCAAAAACTGCATCCCTTTTTCACCCAAGTTGGCATCACACACCATATTTCATGCCCGCATATGCATCAGCAGAACGGGACAGCCGAACGCAATCATCACCATATCGTCGAAGTTTGTCTAGCTCTTTTTGCTCACACCAACATACCACTAAAATTTTAGCCTGATGACTTTCTTTCCGCCACACATTTGATAAATAGAATACCTAGTCGGTTACTATCATATGACATGTCCCTCTTTCGGTTGTTCAACCAACAGCCAGATTATTGCTCTCTTCGTGTCTTTGGATGTGCTTATTGGCCTAATCTACGACCCTACAATACCCATAAACTCCAATTTCGCTCCAAGTAATACACTTTCTTAGGATATAGTCCGTTTCATAAAGGGTTTAAGTGCCTGGATCCTGATTCTGGAAGGGTTTAAGTGGCGAAGACCCGTTTACAAAGTAATATTCGCAAGGAGAAGCGCTACACCGATGGTACGGTTAAATATTCTTTCTTAACATCAACCGGTGAGCCACAAAACTTATCAGAAGCATTAGAGGATAATAATTGGAAACAGACAATGGATGCTGAATATGATGCGTTAATGAAAAATAAAACATGCCATTTGGTTCCTTCTCAGAAAGGGCATAATATTATGAACTGCAAGTGGGTATATAAAATCAAATGTAAACAAGATGGTAGCTTAGATAGATACAAGGCTCGATTGGTTGTAAAAGGTTTTAAGCAACGATTTGGTATTGATTATGAAGATACTTTCAGTCCTGTTGTTAAAGCTTTCACTATTCGAGTTGTTCTCTCTATTGTTGTGTCCAGGGGTTGGACTATTAGGCAATTGAATGTTCACAATGCTTTCTTATATGGGCTTCTTGAGGAAGATGTCTATATGAAGCAGTCTCCTGGGTACGAGAACAATTCTAGAAGAAACTATGTTTGTAAGTTAGATAAGACACTATATGGATTGAAGCAGTCACCTAGAGCATGGTTCTTAAGGTTAAGTAAGAAACTTTATGTCCTTGGTTTTAAAGGATCCAAAGCCGATACTTTCTTATTCTATTACAGTAAGGATGGCATCGTTATGTTCATGTTAATTTATATTGATGATATAATTGTGGTTAGTTCTAAACAAGAGATAGTGGTCGCATTACTTCACGATCTTCACAATGATTTTCCATTAAAAGATATAGGTGACTTACACTATTTTCTCGGTATCGAAGTTACCAAGACTAAGCATGGAATTATTTTAACACAAGAAAAATATGTAAATGATCTATTGAAAAGAGCAAATATGGCGGATTGCAAGTCAGTAAGGACACCTCTATCCACTAATGATAAACTCTTAGTTTATGAAGGAGATCCGTTTGGTCCTATAGATGCTTCAAAATATAGGAGTATTGTACGAGCCTTGCAGTATCTTACATTAATAAGACATGATATTGCTTTTTTAGTAAATAAGGTTTGTCAATTTCTTCATGCACCAATAACAGTACATTGGACGACTGTTAAAAGAATATTGAAATATCTCAAGTCATGTGTAAAGCTTGGTCTAAAGATAAACAAGTCATTTTTCTTCTTGGTAAGTGCATATTCAGATAATGATTAGGCTGGCTGTCCTGATGACAGAAGATCAACAGGTGACTTTGTAGTATTTCTGTGAAATAATCTTGTATCAAGGCATGCAACTGCTTAGATTATTTGGATTCAGACTTTGTTGAAAGAATTAAATGTATCCAGTCCGTCTGTTGCACGGTTATAGTGTGATAACATGGGAGCCAAATGTCTTGCATTAAATCTTGTGTTCCATGCTAGAACTAAACACATTAAAATTGATTTTCACTTTGTTAGAGAACGGGTAAATAGCAAATTACTTTAGATTAATTTTGTTCCTTCTGAAGAACAAGTGGTTTCATCAAAGCCTTTAAGTGTATGAAAGTTAGAGAATTTTAAATACCATCTCAACTTAGGAAAGTTGTGATTAAGAGAAAGTATTAAATGAATCTGTAGCACATATAGAAGGTTCTTATTAGATGAATCTGTAACACATATGGAAGTTTCTTATTAGATAAATCTATAACGAAGGTTAACACATATGCGCCTCTTCTAATATATAAATCTTCTGTAATTAAGAAAGTTAACTTTTCATATGACGTACGTCGGGAATTCTTTTTGGCTATATATAACACGTAGACGGTACGAGATCAAATACACGCTTTAAGCTCTCTGATTATCTATCACCGGGAAACCTCTTCGTCCACGCGCACGCAGCCGGTGCAGACGTCTCGGCGAGCGGCGCGAGCGGGGCGCCGTAGACAAGCCGCTGGGCGGGGTACAACATTTGACTATTAAATTTGATTATCAACAACGTTTGGTTTGATTGAAGCAAATAGCCTGAAGGTATCTGTTATTATTTTCGTTTTATTCTTTGGAGGCTGGTGCATCAGGCTGATGCCAAGGTTTGCGTAGGCTAGAAATGCAAGGAACGGGTTTGTTCCTTGCGACGTTGATAGCATGGATGATTGAAAGTGGCGATTCAATTGTTTTGAGTTTTTCCTTAGTAATCGTTTGTTAATTTCTACATGATTCAAAGTAGCTGTTCAACCAATACAGTTCTAAATAACCCATATTCTGAAGTGCCTTGTGAGTTGTGACCTTCTCGATCAATCCCTTCTATACTTTCCTAATATAGTGACTTATTTAGGGTGCTTTTTAGATCAATTTGTTGGAGTGATACGTAGAGAGCACGTTAACAGCCAACTGTCTTTACCCCGTTACAACGCACGGGCTTTTTTCAATTAACACAAACATCCAGATGAGCAATATAAACGTACCATGTACTGAATCTAACAATCAACATGGAACATAGGGTACTACTATCATGTAGGAATGTGTCGTTCAATGATTCAAAGACATGTGCACGTCCAGCTCGAGCCTTACCATGGCCGCCTCCGGCAAGCACATCGGCACGGCGATCACCTCCTCCCCGCTCGCATCCTTCACCGTTAAGTGAAACGTCGCCAGGGTCGTCGCCGCCGGCCCGCCGTACACTCCCTCCCCCCACCCGAAGTCGACGCCCTCGAACCCGGCCCGCGTCACGTCAGACACGAGGTACGTCCTCGCCGTGCGCCTGAACCGCGGGCGCCCGCGCTGCGACATCAGGTCGGCCACCGACTGCACGTATCCCTCCGACGCAGCTCTGTCCTTCGCGCCGGCGATCATGTTCACCACGTCGGCGAGCGGGCTCTCCCGGAGGCGGCCGGCCGTGCAGGCCGCCACCGCGAAGGCGAAGGCGTTGCCGTAGAACCCCTTGGGCAGCGTCGGGCTGCGGCCGCGCGCGTTCACCACGAACATGACGCGCACCTCGTCGTCGTTGGCGTACTCCAGCGCCGCCGCCCGGCGCTGCCAGAGGAAAGCGGTGAGCATGTCGAAACGTGAGATCCGGGCACCGGCTCCGGCTGCGGCGGCAACAAGATCTCGAAGGGCAGACATCTCCTTCGGCCCGAAGAAGAACGCGCGCTGCACGAGCGACTCATGGTGGCCAAGCACTTCGTGGTTGCCGCCGGCCGCAGTGTCGTCGTACTCCGGGTGCCGGTGCGTGACCACCGGTGGCGAGCGCGCCATGAGCAGCTCCCGCGCCCACACCGGCGCCACGGTCGGCGCTGGCATGCCCCGAGACATCTCGCCAATCGCTCGCAGGAGTTGCACCGTGCCGGCCGCGTCGGCTATGCTGTGGCAGATCTGCAGGCCGAACACGAACCCACCACACCTGAGTCGCGTCACCTATCATAGCAAATGTTTCACAATATTAGCTTACAAATTATAACTTGTAATGACATGCATGCAACCATGCATGAAAGACAAAAAAAAATGGTGCACGCGCTGACGTGCACGATGTATTGATCAGTGACCACCTGAATGAAGAGCAGCGGGCGGCCGACGACGGTGGCGCAGTTGCCGTCGGGCTCGCACAGGAGCTCCGGATAGCATGGGAACGGCGGGCACAGAACGTCGCCGAAATCAGAGAGGGAGACGTCGGCGTCAGCCTCGACGAACACCACGCCGTCGCCGGTGCAATCCACCACCAGCTTCCTCCCCGGCTCCTCCTCACGGATCCTTCCGGCGACAGGATAGTAGTGCACAAGCACGTCGGCGAGGCCTCTCCTTATCACGGCGGCGGGGTCGGTTGCCCCAACGCTGCTGCGGGCCCGAAAGAAGTGGAGGCCCGACCGGTAGAACCGGAGACCGTCCTGGTCGTCGATGTCGGACAGCGGCCGGAGCTCCCGCGGCGTCGCCCTCGACGGCGCGACGAGCTCCGGCGCCGACCGCGTGACGGTGAAGGCGAGGGTGGTGGCCATGCGTTCGTACACTTGGATACTAACGTGTGATGATGAAATGTGCGAGTGCTAAGGCAGAGAGATACTACGTGGTTGTTTGGTTCTTGGTGTTCTGCGGGCATCTCGCGTGCTGGCCATTTTATAGGGAGCTGCATTTGCATGGACAACCATTGGAACATTCAGATTTTTTTTGGGTAATGATTATAGTATACTCCGTAACATTCAGATTCAGATGATGCGAGTAATCTTTCGAAGCTGCGCGACTCGGGGGTCTTCCACTTGCGAACAACGCATACTCACGTAATGGGTTAGTCAATAGCCGCCCATGCGAAATGCAAATGGATCGTGCAAGTTTGAATTAGTGATGATGTGACAGGCATTGACCTGTCACAAGTCACACAGCTTTCATCCGAGTGGATCGATCAAAATATGTGGATGGCTATAGAATCATCCGTAGAGTGAACAGTCATTTCATTTGAATTTTCTGCCAGTCAGAAACCGAGTCAATGTGCCTCTACCAGTCTACTTTTCACCCATCCACATTATCTATGTTGGGTGGTTTTATTGGGCTGAGGTGACGCTCTCCGTGGCGCCACGCTCTCGTGGGCTAGGAGTTGGTCCAAAATTTTCATGAGAGGCTACTGCGGTCATTGTACACAGGGTACCGGGATATAGGTCAAATCTATGTAATATATGAGTGTTAACGTCAAAATTTAAAAAGTCGAAAAGATGATTAGTTTAAACGCAGAAGTGTCCGATTGCTACAGGGAAGAAGCCGATCGAATTGAGGCAAGGAAAGGGTTGGTTCCAGAATAGAAGATTATCCAAATAAAATCGAGTTTGAGGAGAAGCCGTAGTTTACGGTAGGGTATTATATCCTATCTTATATGGATAGGAATATTTAGTTAGTTAGTTAACGTTCTTAGAGATATTTTTTTTTATTTTTGTTAATAAATAACGCCCGATGGTTGTTGTAAACGCGTTGGACTCTGCAAACCTAGGGTATAAATATAGACCCCCTGGAAACATGTAAGCGATCATCAATCCTTCGATCAATATAACCTCTGCGCATCGTCACCTTAGTTCATCTAGGTTTTTACCGGCAGGGTCTGGCTCTCGACGTAGGGCTACATCGGTTAGGTTTGATCTCCGGCGAAGTAGTAAGTCCCGCCACTATCTCGATATGTCTCACTCTGCCTAAGACTGCATCGATTAGGTTCGACCTCTTAGACCGATAGGATGTTTCGCATCACGTCCGTGCAGAATCTATCGGTCTATCAAGCTCTCTCCGTCGTCGTCGGTCTCGTGATGCATCGGTTAGGTTCATCCTATGAGACCGCCGACGGTAGAATGAGTTTTAGGCCTATAGGTCTTAGTACGGCGTTTTGTTAGAGCGAACACCGATGAGTTATCTATACGTTGAGCGTCACGCCCAGCGTATCGCCTCCTCGGTCGATACGCACCAGGTATTCAAAGACTTTCCTTTGAGCGCAATGCTAAGCGTGTCGGCTTTCCAGTCGATGCGCGCCTGTCTTCAGAGAGACGTCTTCTCATCGGCTCAACTAGCCGATGGGTTCGCTTCACCCTTGCTTTAGCACATCCAATCCGGCGTCCATCGTCCCGTTGCCGTTGGCCTCGGTCTCTTACTGTCTCGGTTAGGTCCGATCTTCGAGATTCGATGCCAGCGATGTCGTCACGACAGGCGACGGGTCTCGTGCTGCCACATCTGGAGTGGCATTGATTTTACAGCTGGTCACTTTTATACGATTCCTTGCCACTTCGTATATGCCTTCATCGGCTTTCTAGCCGATGAACGACCACCATAGCTTCCGTCGAGGGATCCCACGCTCCTTGCTATTCTCTGAATACACTTCGATGTCTCCATCGGCTTTGCGGCCGATGGATCAAGGCCTCGCGTTCGCTACACCCAGTGCCATCGTATCATTTGTCCACATACACTTATATCGGATCCCCTGCTGATGGAAGGATGCCCTGATTCCTATCGACGATGAGCTGATAGCAGGAGCCATCCGGACACGGCCGATGACTAACTCGATCCTATGGGCAACAAGCCAATAGCGAGGGCTCATATCGGCCCGTTGTCCAATTGACCCGTTTGCCTCACCTCCTTATCAATTGCATGATCAAATTGATTGGCACGCCCGCACCCGCACCATCGCGTCGGAGCCGACCGAACCCCATGGGCCTCGGTGCGCGTACCTCGAGCTATGGAGAGAAGCCGACTGGCCTACACTAAAGCTAAGCAGACCTCCTAGGCGTCGGCGTGCTTGCGCCGGAATCCGACGCGAACAATGAGATAGAGTAATATTCATTTGCTATGTTGTCTTGTACCCCAAGAAGGGACATAGATTATTAGCCGAATAATAACATGTACAGATAAGGTAATCAAAATATGTATGACTAGATTTTCTATCTTGTAACTTTGCCCTAACCTATAAATAAAAGATAAGCAGGGAGCCCTCTCAAGGGAACCACAAAAAAACTCACTAGAGATCAAGATCAATACACCGAGCGAAATATAATCCACCAAAATAGGAGTTGGGTATTACCTCTCATCAAAGGGGCCTAAACCTATATAAACCCTTGTCTTCTGCCTTCATTCACTTTAGGTCTCATGTGTAACCCCCTTTAATTATTGCCGATAAAAACATTGATAGTTGGCATGCTAGGTAGGGGTGGCATTGAGTTTCCTATCAATAAGTGCGATGGAATCATCATTAGGAGTCGATGCCTTTGTCTTCACTCCATATCATGCATTCTGCTTTGGAGATCTTGGCTTCCTCACTAATGACTTTAGCGAGCTCTCTCTTTCCGACTTGGATTCAATCCGGCCAGGGAGAACAACCACCAACCAGAAGCTGTTCGGTCTCTCGAATGTTGCAAGGCTACTCCAAGCTACTCAAGTGGCAAGGTTTAGATCCAATCTACTTTTTTGAGTTATACATGACTCAACCCACTAGAGTTCAACTCAAACACGACCCTGTGCCCCTCAGGTTTGGGCCTAGGGAGGTTGACATCATCAATCCATTGATTCAATCACAACTTGGACAACAACACTGACAACTTATGTCCTTCACGTGAAGTCTTCATGTCTTTGGGAGAGCAAGACGAAGAACCTCACTGACTAAGAGAACAACAAGAGTGCAAAGAGGAACAATGCCGAAAGCAGCAAGAGTAGGAAAATCAACGTTGAGCCAATCGGGAGAACCATAATAAAGAACTATGCAAGGGCTCAAGTAGGGTCCATTAAGATATACTCTAGACCAAACTTGATGCTCACAATGTCTTTGTTACTCCTCAACAGAGCATTGTTTCTATAGTTACTCTTCCAGATACCATACTCGAGACGTTGCCAGACCAAATGGTCTCGTTGACTATTAAAAAAAATCAAAGTTATGGTGACAATGGTGGCAGTGCAGCAGAACGAGTGAATTGGAAACATGATAGTCCAGTTGGAGGCCATGTCATCTAAGTCTCCTACAGGGGGGTGCCTGAGCGGGGGAGGATGCTGGACCAATGATCCTTGCTTCAACTGTCTCAAGGCAACCAAGGAAGGGGATGCCGAAATAGTTTATAGCATGATGAAGAAAATTGGCGCGAACAGGAGGAAGAGCAATACAATCACCATAATTGGCATCTAGAACATAAAGAAGATGATAGACATTATCATCATGAGGATGTGCATGGGAGGATTGATTAGGATCTGCGATGCAAGATTGAAGCTAGATGCCACAAGTGGGAAGAGTGCGAGCAATGCCAACCAGAGGATGAGCTTGATCACTTTATCATATCTTCTTCTCATTGACAGAGGTCCCTAGTTCATATTGATGACTTTGATAAGGGAGTCCTAGCTTTCACATTTGATCTACACCGAGTGAACTAGCTAACCGGGTTCAAGCCGACAGGAATTGACAAGTATGATAGGAAGACAGATCCACAATCTTAGCTCATAGTCTACACGCTGGTATTCAGAGTAGCTAAGAGAGACATCAAGGCTATGGCAAACTAACTTCATGTAATTCTAGTGGGATCGACAAGGAGCTAGCTTTCGGGGCATCCATGGGGATCCATTGGTTCCAGAGGTAAGCTTTGGGAATGGTTTGTTATAAACTTACTGGGAATGTTTGAGAGTCCTAGATCACAATACGACTTGTATCAAGTTCAATAGAGAAAAAATGAGACTCTTCAGGAGCACATAAAGTGCTTGTTGAAGGCACAAAACGAAATTCCAGAAATCAATGATGAGTTGATAATCGCTTGAAGCTGTTAACGCCAAAATTTGGAATGCCCATGAAAGGATTAGAAAAAAGATCGGCTTAAGTAAGTAAGAGTCTGGTTGCCACAGGTAGGAAGCCAATCGAACAAAACAGGAAAAGATTCAGTCCAAGATTTAAAGGTTATCCAAATGAGACTGAGTTTGAGGAAGAGTCGTGGAGTTCATGGTAGGGTATTCTATCGTATCTTATATGGATAGGAAGGTTTAGTTAGTTTGGTTAACTTACTTAGAGATATTTTCCTTTATCTTTGTTAGGAAATAATGTCCGATGGTTGTTGTAAACACGTCGGACTTTGTAAATCTAGGGTATAAATATAGACCCCCTAGAAACATGTAAAACATCCTTCGATCAATACAAGTTCGGCGCATCGCCACCCTAGTCTTTCTAGGTTTTTAATGATGGGGTCTAGCTCTCGACATGGGGCTGCATCAGTTAAGTTCGATATCCGACGAAGGGGTAAGTCCTACCACTGTCTCGATATATCTTGCTCTATCTAAGGCTGCATCGGTTAGGTTCGACCTCTTAGGTTGATCGGATGTATCGCATCACGTCCGTGTAGGATCTATTGGTCTATTAAGCTCTCTCCGCCGTTGTCGGTCTCATGCTGCATCGGTTAGGTTCGACCTAGAAGGCTATCGACAGTAGATTGAGTTTTAGGCCTATAAGTCTCTGTACGGTGTTTCATCAGAGTGTTAGCCGATGAGTTATCTATACGTTGAGCAACACGCCCAGCATATTGGCTCCTCGGCCGATACGCACCAAGTCTTCAGAGACTTCCCTTGAGTGCCACGCCAAGCGCATCAGCTTTCCAGCCGATGTGCGCCTGTCTTCAGAGAGACGTCTACTCATCGGCCCAGCTAGCCGATGGTTTCGCTTTGCCCTTACTTTAGCACATCTAATCCAGCATCCACCGTCCCGTTTGCATTGACCTCGGTCTCTTACTGTCTCGGTTAGGTCCGATCTTCGAGATTCGGCTCTAGCGGCGTCGTCACGGCGGGCGACGAGTTTTGTGCTGCCATCTTCGGAGTGGCATCGGCTTTTCAGCCGGTGTCTTTTATACGATTCCTTGCCAACTCGCATATGTTTTCATCGGCTTTCCAGCCGATGAATGACCGTGACAGGTATCGTCGACTACTAGGAGGGATCCCGCGCGCCTTGCTATTCTCTGAGTACAATCCTGTGCCTCCATCGGCTCTGCGGCCGATGGATCAGGGTCTTGCATTCGCTACACCCGGAGCCATCATATCCTTCGTCAACATCCGCCTACATCAGCTCCCTAGCCGATGGAAGAGCATCCTGATTTCTATCAGCGATCAGCCGATAGCAGGAGCCATCCGGACGTGGCCAGTGACTAACTCTATCCTATCGGTAGTCAGCCGATAGCGAGTGTTCGTATCGGCCTATCGAGCAACTAACCCGTTTGCCTCACCTCCTTATCAATTGCAGGGTCAAATTGACTGGCATGCACGCACCCGTACCGTCGCGTCGGAGCCGACCGAAACCCACGGCCCCCGGTGTGCGTACCTCGAGCCACGAAGAGAAGCCGACCGATCTGCACTGGAGCTAAGCAGACCTCCTAGGCGTCGGTGTGCTCACGCCGTGTTCCGGCGCAAATAGAAGCATGTAGGCTTCTTTATTGTTTTGGTAACTAATGATAAATATATTTTAGGGTAATAATGATTGTTTTTGAGTTATTATGTTTTCGTTAGGTACTCACTAAGAATTAGTGAAGGAGTTTGATCACGCTTGAATTTGATAAGCAAGAAGACTGTAAAGTAAAAAGAAAATGTTTTATAACTCCTGTATTTTGATTGAGGTGTTGGGCAATCGTGTTAGGCTTTTTTTTCGTTTGTTGTACTATCAGGAGGGGTGATAACGATTACAAAGAGTTGATCAAAATGCTGCATTAGAAAAATGGCACAATGTTTCTCAAGTTAGGAATATGTGCTAGGTAAGGCCAGTCGGACTGGGCTTTAGGGCCGGTATGACAACGATCCTCTAGAAGTGTTTTTGGGCGCTGCTCTAATGGCCAATCGGATCGAGCTTTAGGGCTGATCTGACCGTAATCTTCTAGAAGTGTTTCTGGGTGTTGCTCTGACGGCCAGTTAGATCGGGCTTTAGGGTCGGTCTGACTGCGATCTTCCAGAAGCGTTTCTAGGCCCTGCTCTAATGGCTGGTCTGATCGGGCTTTAGAGCCGGTCTAACCGCAATCTTCTAGAAGCATTTCTAAGCGCTGCTCTGACGACCGGTCGGACTGGGCTTTAGGGCTGGTCGGACCCGGAGTTTACATAAAGGGTTTTGGAGTGTCGGTTAGTCCGGGCTCAGGGTAGTTGGTCCGAGCGCTAGAGCAGTCAAACTGAAGGTATGCCCTCAGTCGGACTGAGATAGGCACATTTAATGCACACCAACGACTCTTTTTCTAGCCTTTGGGGACGGAGTCCGATTGGGCTAGGACTCAAATGGCGGTCGAACCAAACATAAGCAGAGTTGGGAATTTTGCTCTCAATGGCTAGTTTTTGCTGGTGGGGGTATAAATTCTCACCCACCGGCCACAAGGGTCTTCTTCTTGGCCTTGCATTCATTTCATATAAACCCTTGCCTCTCCTCTCACATCAATTGAGCTTATTCTCTAATTGTGAGGGTGATTGAGTGTTGTTTTAGCCAAGTAAAGTGCATTGCATTATTGCTTTGTTAGTGTGGCATTTGGTCATCTCCAAGCATCGGTTATCCCTTTTTACTCTTGGAGGTTGTCGTCTCCTAGATAACTTGGAGAAAGTGATTCCTAGAAAATTCTCCTAGAAGGTTATGGAGAAGACCCGGCTTGTTCGTAAGTGGTTTGGAGTTCACCACCTTTGGAGTGAAGGAAGAACTACTCTAGTGATCGAGACTTGGGTAGACCTCTTCAATACTAGCTTCTATCTTGCTCATCTCTTGGTGAAGAGATTTGAAGGCTTAATAGTTTGAGCGGTGAAGTTGGGCTCGCCTCAACTAGGAGTAGGAAACCAACAAATTTCTGAACCTTGGGTTAAAATCTTTGTCTCTTTGTCTTCTTTACATATTGTTTGTATCTTTATGTAATTTACTTTAATAGAGGCTTTTGATACCTTATCATTCTAAGCTTGCAAAACTTAATTTAGTTGAGTAGATAATCTCTCCTTCATCAAGCCATATCAACTTAGACTTTCATTGATTGTTAGAAAAAATTTAATATCGTCTATTCACCCTCTCTCTAGTCGATATCTTGATGCTACAAGTGGTATCAGAGCTTGGTCTCTCGAAATTGGCTTCACCGCCTAGAAGGAAAAAATATCGAAAGAGATTCACCATGTAGGTAGGGTGCCTATGTTCAATGGGTCAAACTATTCCACTTGAAAAATTAAAATGTCTACTTAACTTAAAGTTATGAGTTTTGGTATTTGGAAAGTTGTAAACGAAGGAAGTGTCATGGCACTCAGTTCCAAAACACCAACTCAACTTGAGCAAAGCAATGCTCAACTCAATGCTAAAGCAATGAATGCTCTATTCAACTCTTTGAATCAAGATGAATTTGATAGAATAAGCAATCTTGAGGCCGTTCGTGAAATTTGGATCAAGTTGGGAGAGATCCATGAAGGTACAAGTGAATACAAGGAAACCAAGCTCCATTTTCTCAAAATACAATATGAGACCTTTGTCATGTTGGCCGATGAGAGTGTCAATGACATGTATGGAAAGTTGAACTTGGTTGTCAATGACCTCAAAGGACTTGGGGTGACTTACACCGTTGTTGAGGTAGCTCAGAAATGCTTAGAGCTCTACCAGACAAGTATGAGACACTCTTCACATTTCTCATCAACTCCAACATGTCAAGGATGACTCCTGCAAGTCTTTTGAAAAAGATTAACACAAATGACATGTACAAGTTGAAGAAGCAAGAAGTTGAAGAAGTTTCCTCATCAAAGAAGTGTATTACTTTCAAGGCCACAATTGAAGATAAGAGAAAGGCTACAGTCGACGAAGACAAAGAGGATTTAGAAGAAGAAATTGCTCTTCTTATAAAAAGATTCAATGATCTCTTGGAAAGAAGGAAGAAAAGAGGAAATGAATCTAGCTTTTATAGAAGAAGAGGAAGAAGATGATATCACAAGAACATATCCAATTTGAGATATTTCGAGTGTGGAGAAAAGTGACATTTTGCTTCAAAATGCCCCACCAAAGAACTAGAGAATAACAAGTCTTTTAAGAAGAAGAGTAGGAAGGACAAGTTCTTCAAGAAGCTCAAGAAGGAAGGAAAGAGGGTGGAAGCTTTTGTGTGCGAGTGGGACTCAAATTGTGAGAGTTCCACTTCACAATTTAATGACTCCGATGAGAGCAATGATGAGTGCACTCCTAATAAGAGGAGTATGGTCGGGGTTGCAACCAAGGAAGCTCCATCACTTCTTTTACCATTTTGCCTCATGGCAAAAGGATCCTGTAAGGTAACATCTTCTAGCGATTGTGAAAGTGATGATGACATTGATCCTACTTATGATGAGCTAGAATGCATGTTTCGAGAACTCCATGCATATAGTGAAAAGGAGATTGTCAAGTTCAAGACTCCAAAGAAGGAGCATGCTTCTTTAAAGGTGTTGCATGAGGAGCTAAAGGTCACTCATGAGAAACTGACAATTTCTCATGAAAAACTTAAGAAAACTCATAATACTCTTCTCTTCACTTCCAAACTTGAAGCTAGAAACGATATTGGCATTTCTTGTCATTTGCTTGAAGAAAGTGTTGTTCATAATGCTCACGTTACATCATCTAGCGTATCTACTTCTTGTGATGATCTAGTAGACTTGTCTAGCTCTAGCTCTTGTCTCTCCTCGTGTGACTCCCTACTCATAGTGGAGAATAATGAGCTTAAAGAGCAAGTGTCAAACCTTAACAAAAGCTTAGAGAAGTGTTTCAAAGGTAAGAGCATACTAGACAAAATCTTAAGTGAGGAACAATGCTCCTTTAACAAGGAGGGTCTTAGATTCATTCCAAAGAACGACAAGAAATCTTCATACCGTGCTTCTAAATTTGTTAAGAGTAATGGTAAGTTTTGCCATAAGTGCCATGAAGTTGGACACATTGTGGGAGAATGCTTGTTTGGTAAGCCTTCAAAATTTCATTTATTTGATTCTCACTACATGCTTAGAAAGGTTCATGATGGTACTATTATTGCTAGATATATTGGTACTCTCATACTAGGTAGTAAAAAGAAGGCCTAAACAAGTTTGGGTAACTAAAAGGGTTTGATTTTCTTTTGTAAGTGAACTACTGCACCAATGGAAGTCATTAGGTGCTTGATAGTGGATTTACGCAACATATGATCGGTGATAGGAAAATGTTCACATTATTTGAACTAGGCAACAAAGATCAAGAAAGAGTAATTTTTTTGTAACAATAGTAGAGGAAAGGTAATTGGGTTAGGTAAAATAACTATCTCAAATGATCTTTCATATCAAATGACTCTCTTGTTGAATCGTTAAATTTTAATCTTCTCTCAGTAGCTCAAATTTGTGATCTTTGCTTATTGTGCAATTTTACCCCTCAAGAAGTTATTATATCTAGTCTTCTAGATAGTACTTGTGTGTTTAAATGTTTTCGTTATGAGAATCTTTATTTGGTTGATTTTTTCTACCAAATTAAATTTAAATACTTGTTTGGTTGCTAAAACTCTCTTGGGCTTTCTATGGCATAGGAGACTAGCCCATGTTGGTATGTATCAACCAAGCAAACTTTTAAAGCATGATCTAATAGTAGGCATGAAAGATGTGAAGTTTGAGAAAGATAAACTTTGTAGCGCTTGTCAAGCCGACAAGCAAGTCACATGTTCTCATCCTTCTAAGAGTTTTATGTCCACTTCTAGACCTTTGGAGCTTTTGCACATGGATTTATTTGCATCTTATAAGAGCATTGAGGGTAATAACCATTGTCTTGTTGATGTTGATAACTATTCAAGATTTACTTGGATTTTCTTTTTGAATGACAAGGCTAAGACCTCCAAATTTTTCAAGAGGTTTGCAAAAAGGGCGGAAAATGAATTTAACTTTTCAATTATGAAGATTAGAAGTGACAATGGTAGCAAGTTTAAAAGTTCTAACATTGTTGTTTATTATGATAATCTTGGTATTAAACGTCAGTTTTCCACCACCTACTCACCTCGACAAAATGGTGTTGTAGAAAGAAAAAATCGTACTTCAATTGAGATGGTAAGAAGAATGATTGATGAATATGATGTTTCCGTTTCATTTTGGACGGAAGCAATAAATACCGCTTGTCACGCCATAAACCATCTTTATTCACATTGCTTTTTGAAAAATACTTCCTATGAACTTCATGTGGGGAGGAAGTCAAATATCTCCTACTTTCATGTGTTTAGATGTAAATGCTACATTTATAGAAAGGGTGTGAGACTAACCAAGTTTGAATGTCTATGTGATGAAGGATTTCTTTTAGGATATGCGTCGAATAGCAAGGCATATCGTGTCTATAACAAAAGCAAAGGTATTATGGAATAAATTTTTGATGTTAAAGTTGATGAATCTAATGGGTCCCAAGAGAGACACACGAATTTAGATGATGTAGGTGATGTAGGCTTGATGAGAGCTATAAAGAATATGTCCATTGAAGACATTAAGCCTATTGAAGTAAAAGACAATATCTCATCTTCTATTCAAATAGAGCCCCCCGACTTCTGCTATGATAGATCAAGCTGAAAATGAATTGAAGGAAGATAAGGAGGAAAATCCACCCATGCCTCCAAGGTTACATAATACTCTCTCAAAAGATCACCCCATTGACCTAGTGTTGGGTAATATTTGTAAGGACGTTCAAACTCGATCTTGTGTTGCTTGAATTTACGAACATTACTCTTTTATCTCATTTATTGAGCCTAAACATGTAGATGAAGCTCTAAATGATCCATATTAAACAAATACAATGCATGAAGAGCTCAACAATTTCTTAAGAAACAAGGTGCGGACGTTGGTTGAGAGGCCTAAGAACCACAATGTCATAGGGACAGAATGCATCTTTAGGAACAAGCAAGATGAAAGCGGTATGGTTGTTAGAAACAAGACAATGTTAGTAGCTTAAGGTTTCACTCAAATTGAAGGTTTGGATTTTGGTGAAACTTTTGCCACTGTGGTAATATTTGAAACAATTCACATCCTTCTTACTTTTGTATCATGTTTTAATATTAAGCTCTTTTAAATGGATGTGAAAAGTGTTTTTCTAAATGGAGACATTGTGAAACTTGTCTTTGTTGAACAACTATCCAGTTTTGAATATCCTAAAAACCCAAATCATATTTACAAACTCTCAAAAGCTCTCTATGGCTTGAAACAAGCATCGAGAGTTTGGTACGAAAGATTGAGAGATTTTTTTTCTTTTGAAAGGTTTGAAAATTAGAAAAGTTGACACCACTTTTTCAGACAAACATTTGGAGATGACTTTTTGTTTATCAAATATACGTGGATGATATTATTTTCATTTCTACTAATAAGTTATTTTGCAAGGAATTTGGTGATATGATGTCTAGAGAATTTGAGATGTCTATAATTGGAGCATTATGTTTCTTCCTTGGGCTTCAAATGAAACAACTCAAGGATGGGACCTTTGTTAGTCAAACCAGGTACTTTAAGGATTTACTCAAGAGGTTTGGCATGGAGGAAGCAAAGCCTATCAAAACTCCTATGGCAACAAATGGGCATCTCGACCTTAATGAGAGAGGTAAACCCATAGATTTAAAGCTTTATAGATCTATGATAGGAAGCTTACTTTATTTTATTGCATCTAGTCCGAATGTCATGTTTAGTGTTTGCATGTGTGCTCGTTTTCAAGCCGCTTCTAAAGATTGTCATTTTGTGGACGTGAAAAGAATTATAAGATATTTAAAACATTCCTCAAACATAGGCCTGTGGTACCCAAAAGGTACAAAGTTCAAGCTTGTGGGCTACTCTGACTGGGATTATGCTGATTGCAAAGTGGATAAAAAGAGCACTTCAGTAGTTATCAAATGCTTGGTCGATCGCTTGTGTCATGGTCATCCAAGAAGCAAAATTCCGTAGCACTATCTACCACCGAGGTGAAATATGTCTCAGTGGGTAGTTGTTGTGCTCAAATACTTTGGATGAGACAAAGCTTGTTGGATTATGGCATAGATTTCTCCAAAACCCCACTCCCATGTGAAAAACTATTATACATATCTGATAATGAAGATGCTAGGACCATAAGGAGTGATTTTTCTACTTAGCGACATCAAGCAAGCTTTCACTTCCGACAAGAAGAGTTGTGAATTGGCCTAGACCCAAGAATGTGTAGTCGGGCACCAAGAGATCCTACTAGCTATGACTACTGCTTAAGATGGTGATATCCTAGTGAAAAAGGTTGCTAAGTTAGGAGATGATGGTAGCAAGACAAAAAAAGATTCCTATTGACCTGACTGATCCTAAAAAACGACATTGATCTATGTCGATCTAGATTGTAAATAGAAAGATGCACTCATCACCTTCCTTTAGGCTAATAAAAATATTTTTGCTTGAAAACCTTCTGATATGTCTTTAAAAGTGAAGCTAAATGCTAAGCCCATTAAACAACGACTTTGATGGTTCACTCAAGATAGACACGACATTATTTAGGAGGAGTTAACCAAGCTTTTGTCAGCTAGATTCATTGAGGAAATATACCATCCAAATTGAATGGCAAACACATTCTCTGTGGCACATGTGTATAGATTACACTAACTTTAACAAGTAGTACCCGAAAGACCCGTTTGTCCTCGCTCACATTAACCAGGTGGTTGATTGAACGGTCGGGTGTGAGTTGCTTAGCTTTCTCGATTGCTATTTGAAATACCATCAAATCAACTTAAAGAAAGATGACTGCTTAAAAGACTTTGTTCATTACACCGTTCGGAGCATATTATTACATCACTATGCCTTTTAGGTTGAAAAATATTGAGGCTACGTACCAGCGCATGATTTAAAAATGTCTTCAATCTCAAATGCATTAACACTCCTTGTTGTCATCATCATATTTGTGTGAAGGGCGAGTATATCTTTTTTACTCTTGCCCTATTTCTCAACAATTATTCTCTACGGGGTTAACCGAGAGTCTATGGGTGGCCTTCTAGGGTGGTGCATTTATGTCTATTGATGAGCTATGATGACTAGTTACACATAGTGGTGTTAGAGATTGTAAACGTGTTACACTAGGATTGTAACCGAGCATGTCTCAAGGATAGATGGACTCCTGTAATTTGCTATAGATAGAATAGAACTTAAGTTAGGAGTCCTAGTTTAAAACTATCTATATCTGTAATTCTTGTTCTATATATAAACATGCAACCTATGGTGAGCCAAGGTGAGGCAACCATAGTTACTCTATATTTTTTCATGGTATCAGAGCCGCCTCTTCCTAGAATAGATCTACAAAAAATCTTGTCAAATTCTCGCGACAAGGGGGCTGTGACCTGCTCGTGACGCTCCTCCCCGCGATCTGAACATCCCGCGACAAGAGGGCTGCGACCCCTACTCGTGACGCTCCTCCCGCGACAAGATGTCTTCGTCCTCCGCTCATGGCGAAGGATACCCGTCCTCTCCTTTTGGACATCCGGTGTCTGACAAGCTGACACGGGATAACTTCGTCCTATGGAAGATGCAGTTCCTGCCCGCTGTCCGTGGTGCCAAGGCGCTTGGTTTTCTAGATGGAACCATCCTCGAGCCGCGACAAGTCCTTGAAGCTGAAGTCGACAGCAAGAAGAAGGAGATTCCCAACCCAGAGCATGACTCATGGGTAAAAAAAGATCAGCAGCTACTTAGCTACCTGGTGAATTCGGTCTCCAAGGAGGTCCTCGCTGGGATCACGACTGCAACAACCTCTGCGCAGGCATGGAAGGCACTAGGGGCTATGTTTGCAGCACAATCAAGAGCGCGGGTTACAAATCTGCGCATGCAATTGGCCACCACCAAGAAGGGCAGCCTCACTACGACAGCCTATTTCAACAAGATGCAGAACATCAAGGATGAGCTCGCGTCAGCCGGCGTCACCGTCGGGGATGATGAGGTGGTTGCTCATCTACTTAATGGTTTAGACTTTGATTATCACCCCTTTGTTTCTTCTATGATGGGCCGATCAGGAGATCTTTCACTCTCTGAATTATATTCTCTACTCATGGAGTACGATCTTCGGCTCGAGATGTATCAAGGGACCGATCAGTTCCAGTCTTCAGCTAACATGGCATCTCGCGGTCGTGGAAACCGTGGTCGTTCTGGTGGTCGACGTGGTGGAGACCAGTTCAATTCATTGCGCAATGGACAGAACAGCAACAACAATCAGAGTTACACCAATAATAATCAAGGCAATAGCTCGCAAGTCACAAAAAAGGCGCCCTGTCAAATCTGCAAGAAGACAAATCATGAAGCCAATCAATGCTATTTTCGCTATAAGGAAGACAATCAGTACCGTGGGCGACCAGCAGGAGCTTATGGTGTTGATACAAATTGGTATGCGGACAGCGGGGCCACTAACCATATCACCAGCGAACTTGACAAGATGACCGTCCGTGATAAATATAGTGGCAATGAACAAGTTCATAACGCCAGCGGCAAAGGTATGAGTATTAGTAATATTGGGCATACAGTTTTTCATACCCCTTTCAGTAAACTTCATTTGAACAATATTCTTCATGTGCCCTCTTCTGCCAAAAGCCTTGTTTCAGTTCATAAACTTGCCAAAGATAACAATGCTTTCCTTGAATTTCACCCTGATTCCTTTCTCGTTAAGGATCAGGAAACGAAGAGGATTTTACATCACGGTAGATGCAAAGGTGGCCTGTATCCTCTCATTCCATCGGAAGAGAAAATAGAGTCAAAGCATGAAGTTTTTGGAGTCCATGTCCCTTCTACATCGTTATGGCATAGTCGTCTAGGTCATCCTGCTACTCCCATAGTTCAGAAGATCCTTAGCTCAAATAAGTTGTCGTGTGCTAGTTCCAAAAATGTTGAGTCAATTTGTGATTCGTGTCAAAGGGCCAAGAGCCATCAACTGCCTTATTCTGTTTCTAATAAAATATCTAGTGCTTCTCTTGATCTGATTTATTCTGATGTGTGGGGGCCTGCACCCATCTCTGTTGGGAGTTATAGCTATTATGTTAGCTTCATTGACGACTATAGCAAATACACCTGGATATATTTGTTGAAGTATAAATCTGATGTCTTTCGAGTTTTCCAAGATTTTCAAAACTTAGTAGAAAGACAGTTCTCTAAGAAGATCCTTTGTGTTCAATCGGATTGGGGAGGCGAGTATAAAAAATTAAATTCTTTCTTCAAGCAAATTGGGATCACACACCGTGTGTCCTATCCTCACGCTCATCAACAAAATGGTGCTGCTGAACGCAAACATAGACATATTGTTGAAGTTGGTTTAGCTCTTCTTACTCATGCTTCCATGTCTTTAAAATTTTAGGATCAAGCTTTCCTTACAGCTACCTATCTCATTAATATTCTTCCCAACAAGGTTATTGATTTTGAAATTCCTAGTACTCGTCTTTTTCATGATGCACCCGATTATAGCAATCTTCGTGTTTTTGGTTGTGCTTGTTGGTCCAATCTGAGGCCATATAATTCCAGGAAGTTATCTTTTCGATCCACCCAATGTGCTTTCCTTGGCTATAGTTCCATGCACAAAGGTTTCAAGTGCCTTGACATCTCCACCGGACGCATTTACATCTCCCGTGATGTCGTTTTTGATGAAGCCGTGTTTCCCTTTTCAAAGCTCCATCCTAACGCCGGTGCCTCTCTTAGAAAAGAAATTGTCCTACTGCCTTCTTCCCTTCGAAATCCAGGGGATGATGACTGTACTGCATCTGATATTACTAATACTACTAACGTACCTGCTGTTTCTAGTGAATCATCTGAGAAAATTGCAGGTCTCATGCCTATGCTCCCAGCGCTACCGGCACAACGTTGCGCACATAGCCCAGGCTGCAGCTCCCAGGTGGAAACGCTGTCTCCTTCCAGCTCGTCGAACGGTGCTGTTTTGCCTGCTACACCGTCTAGGGGAACATCAGTACCGCTGCCGACCGCTGTTGCTGTGCCAGAGGACAACAGTGCGGCGACAGGTGGGGGTAATGCGGTGGTGCCTGAGTCTCCACCTGGGACGTTGCATGTGTCTGAGGAGTCTCCACCACCGCTGCATGATACAGCATCAGGTGCACATGAATTTGTGCCACCCGGATCTTCTACAACATTTGGATCTTCTACAACATCTGGTTCTCTAGCAGCCACACCTGATCCCCCGCGTCACCAAACACGGTTGCAAAGCGGTATTATCAAACCAAAGAAGCTATATGATGGTATGATTCGATATGGCATGTTTAGTGCTACTGGTGAACCTAATTCTGTTGATGAAGCTATTTCAGATCCAAAGTGGCGTGAAGCAATGGAAGTGGAATTTCAAGCTCTAGCTAAGAATAAAACTTGGCATCTCGTTCCAAGAAAAACTGGACAGAATATTATTGATTGCAAATGGGTTTTCAAAATCAAACAAAAAGCCGATGGGAGTATTGATAGATACAAAGCTCGATTAGTTGCCAAGGGATTCAAGCAACGCTATGGCATCAACTATGAAGACACTTTCAGCCCAGTTGTCAAGATAGCTACAATTAGATTGGTACTCTCTATTGCAGTGTCAAGGGGATGGTGCCTTAGACAACTTGATGTGCAGAATGCGTTCTTGCATGGTGTTCTGAAAGAGGAAGTTTATATGAAGCAGCCTCCGGGTTTTGAGGACACTAAAACACCGGGATATATATGTAAGTTGGACAAGGCTATCTATGGGCTGAAGCAGGCGCCCAGGGCGTGGTACTCCAGGTTAAGCTCCAAATTAATCACTCTAGGTTTTGTGCCGTCAAAATCAGACATGTCTCTTTTTATATATCATAGGGGTGGTACAACTATTTATATGCTTATCTATGTTGATGATATTATCGTTACAAGCTCATCACCTGAAGCGGTGACAACTCTTCTTGCTGATTTAAAAGAAGACTTTGCACTAAAGGATCTTGGCAAGTTACATTACTTCTTGGGTATAGAAGTTAAAGAAGAGTTAGATGGCATAACTCCATCTCAAGCTAAGTATGCACAAGACTTGTTGAAGCGTGTTGAAATGCTCGGCTGCAAACCCTGCACCACTCCTTTATCTGCATCTGAGAAGCTGTCGAGCTATGATGGTGTTCCTCTCAGTCCAGAAGATGCTACTCGTTACAGAAGCATAGTTGGTGCTCTTCAGTATTTAACAAATACACGACCAGATTTATCCTTTACTGTCAACAGAGTTTGCCAATTTCTTCATGCACCGACCTCAGTTCATTGGACTGCAGTTAAAAGAATACTTAGATATGTACAACACACCATTGGACTTAGGATGCATATTCAAAAGGTATTGTCGTCATTCATCAGTGCCTTCTCTGATGCAGATTGGGCAGGTGATACAGATGATAGGCGTTCTACTGGAGGCTTCGCAATATTTTATGAAAGTAATCTTATATCATGGAGTGCTAGAAAACAGCCAACTATTTCAAGATCTAGTACAGAAACAGAATATAAAGCGATGGCTAATGCTACTGCAGAAATAATATGGCTTGAGCAACTGTTGACCGAACTTGGGGTTAAAGTGCATCGCACCTCAGTTCTTTGGTGTGATAATCTTGGTGCAACATACTTATCAGCTAATCCCGTGTTTCATGCTAGAGCAAAGCATATTGAAATTTATTTTCACTTTGTGCGTGAAAGAGTTATGAGAAAACAGCTACACGTTCGGTTCATCGCTTCTGGAGATCAGTTGGCAGATGGATTTACAAAAGCCTTACCGGTTGCAAAGATGAATATATTTATTCGCAATCTCAAACTTCAAGGTGGTTAGGAAAGTTTAGATTGAGCGGAGGTGTTAGAGATTGTAAACGTGTTACACTAGGATTATAACCGAGCATGTCTCAAGGATAGATGAACTCCTATAATTTGCTATAGATAGAATAGACTTAAGTTAAGAGTCCTAGTTTAAAACTATCTATATCTGTAATTCTTGTTCTATATATAAACATGCAATCTATGGTGAACCAATGTGAGGCAACCATAGTTACAGCCATATAGCTTGATATTTGATCTTTTCTTTGGAGTTTGTGCAGAGTTGTCAGCATGTGATGATGTATTTTGTTTTTTTTATCATAGCCTCAAAAGACTATAATATAATAATTTTTCTGCTATATCAATCCATACTATCTGCTGCAGTTTGTTTTCTTTTAAAATAAACTTTTTCTAGCCCAATGCTTCTGATTTCCTGTATTGCGATGTTGCATCTTTCTTGATATAAAATTGTAGATGAAGTTTTACGTCACAAGCGAATAAGGTGAACTTTCTAATTTTTGTGGATTCATGATAAAAGATATCTCTACCCTTTGAAATAATCTTATTATCCACTTTGATGACTGGTAAGAAATTAGGCAGATAAACATGTTCTATATATAGCACATGGGTTACTGAACAGTCTCAAGTATGAACTACCGGGAGTAGGTTCATGTGCCAACAAGTCAGAAGTCCCACCGGTTTAGTTTACGATCAGCTCAAAAATCTTCCATCTGATGCCGTAATGCCTTTTCCAACACTAGGAAAATGCTCCCCTTTTTTTGTCACATAAGTCACCATTGCGTCAACAAAGGAGACGCTGCCTCTCGAAAAATGCCATGGAGGTCTCTATCATGGGCGAAATAAATCCCATAAGAACGACTCGTTTTTTTATTAGATGAATACATGCGTGTACCATCTAACATATTAGATCAAAATCACCACCTCCTTCTCAAAAAGGCGGCAATGCAAGACCGCAAGTTGATCCATCGCGGAAAGTCACCATAAAATTGTTAGCTTTGTGAAAACTTGATGTTACGATATTTTGTTAATCAACACCAGTATGATGGTATTACGATCAAGTCGACTCTGTAGGAGTGTTCAGAATACCGGTTTGGTAGTATTACATGCCACTGGATGGTTACCAGATTTTGCATGACAAAAGCTCAAAGCCAACATTTGAATTTTTTACCGATAACAAGCCAGCAATCGGTAACTAAACTAAATAATTTTAAATTTAAATTTAGAATACACCTTTTTATTGAAATTTACAACCTTCCGGCCAATAGCCGCCCCATAACCGGTCGTTGGCTCCGGGTCGATTATCTGCCGGTGTACCTGTTTTTGGAACCATCACGCTCAATAGCCAGTTCTTGGATGCGACAAGGCGAAATGGCGAGTGCAACATTCCATATCTCCATTGGATGAGTAGGTGAGTGTTCAATTTGCACAAGTATCCAAGACAAGGTGCGGTTTAAAAATTTTCTAGCCCATCTTAGTAGGAGTTAAGTGCGTGGTGTTTTCCGGCGCCACATGATCACGAGGGCCATGGCTGCTGCGGGCGCCATGCGGCCATTAGCTCTCCTTCCCCTGCTCCTCCTTTTCTTCTTCTCCCCTGCCTACTCCGTGAGTGACACCATTCTTGCCAACTCCTCCCTCTCCGATGGCCAGAAGCTTGTCTCGGCCGGTGGGGTCTTCGAGCTCGGGTTCTTCACCCCGCCGGGCTCGACGGCGAGGTTCTTGGGCATCTGGTACAAGGACATCAATCCGCCCACCGTGGTGTGGGTGGCCAACCGGGATGCTCCGGTGAGCGGGACGGCCGGGAGCTTGGCTGTCAACGACGGTGGAGGTGGTGGTCTGGTGCTCGGAGATGGGTCAGGGCGCGTGGTGTGGTCGTCGGCGTCGTCGAATATAAGCGGGAGCAATCCGGCGGCGAGGCTGTTGGACAGTGGCAACTTCGTGCTCGCCGGCGGCGGTGGCGTGGGCGAGGTTCTGTGGCAGAGCTTCGACTACCCGTCGGACACTCTGCTCCCCGGCATGAAGTTTGGGTGGGACCTGACCACCGGACTCGACCGATACCTGACGACGTGGAGGAGCGCCGGCGACCCGTCGCCGGGCGACTACACGTTCAAGATCGACCCCCGCGGCGCGCCGGAGGGGTTCATCTGGTACGACGGCACGTCGCCGGTGTACCGGAACGGGCCGTGGAACGGACTGCAGTTCAGCGGCGAGCCGGAGATGGAGCCCAACAACACCAGCTTCCGCTTCGAGTTCGTCGCCAACCGGACCGACGTCTACTACACCTTTGTCGTGGACGACGGCGTCCTCTCGAGGTTCGTGCTGAACCAGTCCAGAGCGCAGCGGTACGTGTGGCTGCCGCAGGCCGGGTGGAGCCTCTACTGGTCGGTACCGCGGGACCGGTGCGACCAGTACGCGCACTGCGGCGCCTACGGCATCTGCAACGTTGGCGCCGTGTCGATGTGCGGCTGCCCGGCCGGGTTCTCGCCGGCGTCGCCCAAGAACTGGGCGCTCAGGGACAACTCCGCCGGATGCGCGCGCAGGACGCGGCTCAACTGCACCGGCGACGGGTTCCTGCAGCTGCGCGGCGTGAAGCCGCCGGACACCAGCAACGCGACAGTGGACGTGGCCATCACCGTCGACCAGTGCAGGCTGAGGTGCCAGTCGAACTGTTCTTGCGTGGCGTACTCTGCTTCCGACATCAGGAGAGGCGGGAGCGGCTGCATCATCTGGAGCTCACCGCTTATAGACATCAGGAAATTCTCTTATGGCGGCGAGGATCTGTTCATCCGTCTCGCCGCATCCGATTTGCGTATGATTCTCCTCTTATCTCTAGTTCGTATGCCAAATATCATGCAATTATTTCACTGCAGTTACAACACACTCTATATTTTTTAATAAATAATACAGTTAATTTTTGAAGACCAAAAAATTATGCATATATAAAAATATAGGTTAGGTTAAAATTACCTTTAATAATAAAACATATCATAATAAACTATATAATTATCACATCCCACCCTAACACCACTTACAGTAAAAGTAGAGAGCTGTGTTATATGAAACTAATGTGACTATAACCATGATGCCGGTATCAGTATATAATGTTAGTACATGTGGGCAATCAAGCAACTAAAAATATTATACCTTAGTGAGGTCGCATCCTTAAAAAAACTCTAAGCTTGTAACTGATAAAAAGAGAAGCAACAACGAAACTTAGAGCAGCTAGAACTCAATCCATAAGGAACGATTTGAGACTAGAAAAGAAACCATACTAGCGTACAAGCAAGTCATCAGAAAATTTGAGTACGAAAGGCTACAAAGGAGGGTTCGGTTTGTTTCACAAACATTTTAAAAATATTTTTAAAAACACTAAATGTGGGGTCATTCATAACGTGAGCGGAAGGAGGCTCTCGTCTCGATCATGTCTGCGAATTACTTTATAATAACTCAAGCAGATGAAATAAATTTTAATTAACTAAAAACTATGTGGCCGGTTACTCTTCTTATGTCACCGGCACACATCCTCCTGCCCTTGGGCAGTTTGCAACTCATTTTTTTTTACTTTCCAACCGTTGAGCATCAGCCAATCTTATCACATCATCTCTTTGGCTCTCAGAGTCGTATATATTCTCCATCACACTTTGCTTCCATCCAAAGAGCCTAGTCTATGATGTCTACTAATATCCTGATCTACACAGGATCATTTTTGACTACTTAGGTGATTCATTAGTCACATTCTAGTAATAATTTTCAATCCTATAAATAATTTTTGTAAAGCTCTAGTAAACAAATTTATGCTAGAGGAATAACCTCACATTCGCTTGTGACAGTGGACACGGTTGTTTAAATAATTCACTAACTTTTATAGAAAATGCACACTTTATCTATATGACATGATCTTACTCTCTCGCTGGCCAAGTAGAAAGGTTCGTGACAAGACATTTCCAAAACCAGTTAAGGATACCTCATTCCACATAGAAGCGTTATCTCTAAACCTAGTATCAGTCTGAGTAAAAGGGATGCGGCGGAACGATGAGTGAGGGACAAGAAGCAACCTAGGACAACGGATCAGATTGCAAGATAAAGGAGCAACGACGGCTGGTGGCAAAAGGCAAAAGGGGATGGTGAGAGATAGCGTCCATGCGATAAATGGTCATTGGCAGCGTAGACCAGGGGTGGCATTGGGGTTTGGGATCGGCTCAATTGGGATGGAGAGACGAGAGAAGGAAAGGGGAGGAAGTAGGAAGAAAATGAGAGTGCTTACTGGGAAGAGAATGGTGGCAATGATGATGAATTGCGAGCTTGGTTAATTCAGGATATGGTGGTACAGCGTGGTTGAGCCAAGGGAGAAATCACCGTAGCCCGAAGAGGAAAAAACACAGAAGGTTCATCGCTATTTATAGCCATGGGGTCGCGCAAGGAGACGATAGAGATAAGCGATGTGACATAGTATTGTGCGAGATATTTCTCATAGATGATGGACATGAAGGTGACAGGGCTAACGTGGGTGATGTGGCACGAGCGGCGGTAGGCAGTGGCAGCAACAACAAGTGGAGGGCGAGGTGGTGGGGCTGGCCTATCGATCGGGGAAAAGAAAGAGGAGTGGTGCTGTTGGTGCGCACGGCAATAGGAGAGAGAAAAGCAGCGACACGGCTAGTATTTTTAGCAAGACAACAGGAGGCAAAGATAGCTATGCGCGTGAGGTGGCGTGGGTTGTACGGAGGCACGTGTGAGATCGATGGGGGAGTTGGGGCGCGTGTGCATTGGCCAACAATCGGCAAGAGAAGGAAGACAGACCAAATAGGTGGATCGCACGCTGTTGGCCTGACTAGTAGGGCCACCCTGTTGGCTGCTGTGTGGCGCGTGCATGAATGAGCTAGCATGATGCGTGCACTAACAAGCTAGGGGCCAAGAGGAGGAAGAAAGGTAAGAGAGTGGCAGGCCATTGAGGGCTGGTGGATTGGGCTGTGGGAAGGAGGGGAAGAGGATAGGGGAGGCTGGGGATGGGCTAATGGAAAAGAAAAGGGTGGAGATGACCCAAAATGAATAGGAAGATATTTTTCCCATAATTCTTTTTCAAGGGATATTTAGAATATTTGAAGGTATATTTGACCTATATTTGGGATTTGAAATCACAAGAACTCAAGGAGTTTAACCAGGAGTTTTTTTATTGGGATTTTTTGAATATATTTAGAATTGAGTTAGATTTTTGTCATGAATTTTAGAAAATAAAGGGATAGAGAAAGGAGAGGGATTCTAAGGAGATTCAAAATTTAAAATTTGAACAAATGATTAAGATGAGATATTTTTTTGGATCTAGAGTGGTTGTAGAGGAATGGATTGATTTGGGAAGTGAAGTGAAAGGGACTTTGGAGGAAGAATTTTAATTAAAAAATTTGAATCCCAAGGGTTGAGTAGTGAATGGAAATTTTCAATTTGAGATTACTGTGCTTTTAAGCAGGGATTAATTGAGATCTTTGGCACTTAGATTCTTAGAGTCACACAGATATTCAAATTTTTTGGAAACATATTTTTTAATAAACTAGTTTTTAACAGCGTGAAAACCAAATCGTTACAATAATAATTACATAATTTCTTTAAGTAAGATGAATGATACAATAACGTTATCTATGAAAAAATGGAGGTAGTAATAGTTTTCACTTTTTGTGGTGTTCTATGTTTTTCTTTATGAAAAAGAAAAGGTTTTGAGAGTGTGTGCATTCAATGGTTGTCAGAACTTCTAAGGATAGCAATTGGACCATTTGGTTATAAACTTCAATGCTACTGTTGTGATAAGATTTTTTTTCCAATAAACTTAAGTCCCACGTGTTAATTACTTAAAAGTATGACAAAATTCTATTAAACTTCCTAAGATGTAGCAAAGATTTTGAGCATCTAACCTAAGACAAATTTAGCAACTTTTGTTAATAATACGGTAGCAACATGTGGTTGGTAACAAAAAAAAAACCCTCTTAAGTAAATTTCAGACATCAGAGATATTCTTCGCTTTGAAAAGAATGTTTTTTAAAGAAAACAACATCAGATATGTTCCGTCATGTCTACATGATATAATTTTCATAGGTTAATTAGCTGTAGAACAATATTAGAAAGAATCTGCGGTCTTCAGTATAATACAACCATTTCGTCCTAGTAGAGACTGAATGGATTCGTCTGAAGTAGGAATTAGATAGTTGAATTGTCACTCATAGTCTTTCTGCAGAAAAAAAAAGTCTTATTGTTCTATCTGATAGTAGATACTGTGTGGCAGAAATGCGCTCATCAGAAATGATTCTTTAATTTAGCCTGAAGCGACTGTCCTGTACCTAAATCAAAGACATGTAGACTTCTGGTTAGCAGTTGTTGCTTTCGTGGACAAGCACCTAAGATTGCTAATTGTCATATTCATTTTGGATGTTGTTCTTAAATTTTAATGAATTAGCCCTTCCATTATTTTTGGTGTTGGAAATCACGTTTGGCAGCACGAACCTTTCACTGCTGTACTTGAAAAAGTGTCAGTACTCATAAATCGTTGATAATCATTAAAGAAAGGGAACTATTAAATCGAGGGTTACTTGGTTTCAAAGCAAAATCTTCAGTCAATCTTCTAGTTGTTTCTGTAGTTGTACAAACTTCACCTGTCAGTCAAGAACAACTAATTTTTAAAAAACGTCCTAGCACATCTAATTTGACTTGCTGACACCTCCAAGATGACTCTGACAGCAACCAATGGGGACGATTCAAGCAGGAAAAACACAATACTTGCTGTTGTCCTAAGCATATCCGGTCTTCTCGTGCCGTTGGCTGCATTCTTCATCTGGGACAAGTTCTTCAGAAAAAGAGGTTCTTCTAACTCCCAAGTCTTTCTTCTAGTGTCTTTGTCTGACAGGAGAAATGAACATTTTTCAGTTAATCCATGTGCTAACCTGAATAATAACTACACTTGCAATCCAGGGAGGTTTCAGAGTCCTCAAAGGTTCACCTCATTTGACTCAAGTATCCCTCTAAATCAAGTCCAAGACAGGAAAATGGAAGATGAAACCAGCCACAGCAACGAACTGAATGTCACTCTCTTTGACATCAACACAATAGCCTTCTCCACTGACAATTTTGCCAACTCGGCTAAGCTCGGCGAAGGCGGATTTGGTGCAGTCTACAAGGTACGCAAATCAACACATTTCTCATGTCACACACATTGATGATTTTGATTGAGAATCTGATGTCATTTTCATGCTGTGAAATCCATCAGGGAGAATTAGATGGAGGTCAGACAGTGGCAGTGAAGAGACTGTCGAAATTCTCGACGCAGGGGTTGGACGAATTCAAGAACGAGGTCATGCTCATCGCTAGGCTCCAGCATGTGAACCTTGTCAGGCTTCTCGGCTGCTGCATCCATGGCGAGGAGAGGATGCTGGTGTACGAGTACATGGAGAACAAGAGCCTCGACAACTTCATCTTCTGTACAACACTGTCTCAGATAATTGCCCGCACATTTTGACACCATTATCTTATTATCTGTGTCGTTGAAACTGCATTTAATTAATTTACAGATGAAATTGATCCGTGTAATTTTGTGCAGACAAGGCTAGAGTAGCTCAGCTGAATTGGTCGAAGCGATTCAACATCATACTGGGCATTTCACGGGGCCTCCTGTATCTTCACCAGGACTCCCGGTTCAAGATCATCCACAGGGATCTCAAGGCCGGCAACATCCTGCTCGACAGAGACATGATCCCCAAGATCTCCGACTTCGGCGTCGCGAGGATCTTCGGCGACAACACCGACTCGCACACCAGAAAAGTCGTCGGGACATAGTGAGCACCACACTAATCTTGATGATCTTCAGATATATATATAGCTGCTAAATTCTGAGTTATGCTGCTGACAATGGCGACTGAACGCTATGAATGGGCAGTGGGTACATGTCGCCGGAGTACGCGATGGACGGCGTGTTCTCGGTGAAGTCCGACGTGTTCAGCTTCGGGGTGCTGGTGCTGGAGATCGTCAGCGGCCGGAAGAACCGGGGAATGTATAGCAGCGGCGAGCAGACGAGCCTGCTCAGTCACGTAAGTTGATCAAGATTCCTTCTCGTTTCAGTGAAGGTTTGCTCAAATACTGATCGAAATATGCATGCGCATGCAGGCGTGGAGGCTGTGGAGGGAGGGCAACGCGCTGGCGCTTCTCGACGAGGCGGTGGCCGGCTGCAGCTGCGGGTACAGCAGGTCGGAGGTGCTGCGGTGCGTGCAGGTGGGGCTTCTGTGCGTGCAGGAACGGCCGGAAGACCGGCCGCACATGGCGGCGGTGTTCATGATGCTGGGCAACCTGAGCGCGGTGGTGCCGCAGCCGAGGAACCCGGGCTTCTGCAGTGACCGCGGCGGCGGCGGCTCTACTTCCACCGACGGCGAGTGGTCGTCCACCTGCACCGTCAACGACGTCACCGTCACCATCGTCGAAGGCCGGTGACACCAATACACTGTACCGAACTGTGTGGAGTAAAGTGTAAATTAAATCACATTGCAGCATCAGCAGTTCAGGTTACCATACCGAGTGATGCATTTTTTTTTCACTAACACACCACTACTAAAAAAAGGTTTTTTAGACGGATGAAATACATCTTACATGCGGCTTTACTAACCATGTGCAATCCAATGCCTATGATAATGTCTTTTTGCACGAACCGCCTGCAATGCAGCAGCTGCCTGCAAAAATAGATCTTCATAGATGATGTATATCACGCGTCGCCTACGAAGATGTGTTTCACACGCGGCTCGTAAGGTCAGCCGCATGGGAAAGTCCTTTTCGCTAGTGAATCAGTCCTCATTATTTTTAAGATGATTTTAAATTACATTATAAATAATAATTACGTATTAATTACATCTACATAATCACTAAATCACTAATGTAAGCGTGCGTATTGACTTAGACATACATCCATTGGAACATCGAAAATTGAAACAAATTAATTTCTTTAAGTAATTTTACACAAATATATATACAATTTGTCATATAGTTTTTAAAATTATTGGAACTGAATGTTCCACTCGATAAAGCCTTTATATATCACCTTTTGTGTAAGGTGCTCTTTCTTGTCAAATAACTCTTTACAAGCATGTCAAATCTTACTGTAAATAAAATAAATGAGATTTTGTATCATATTTTTAATTTCTTTTTTATAGTCAATTATCTTATCGCAGCGATTGATTCTACACATCTACATAAAAAAATAGTTAAAGATTATTTAATATATAGGGATGTAGAAAACCGATCCTTAAATTTATAAACTAGCTTATATGGGATTGTTATAGTAACATCCATTAGATTTGTGATAAAGACACACATAATATCTGTATACGCTATATCAAAGTTGATTGTGACACTTTATAAAAGAAATAAAAAATAATATAAGTTAATTTCTTATATGTACACGGACTTATATTTATTAAAAAAATATGGATTGTATGCCATTTGTTTATGACAGGTAGTAGTACTCAAAAGTACTATTAGAGAAAAAAAACAATGTTAGTTAGTAATTAATAATAAGAGACTATCAATTTTTAAGGAATTAATAACCTACTAATCTAAAATGCCATATCTACCATATGGGAAATCTATTAGGTCCAGCACAATGATTTTACGGTCCATCAAAATATCATAAAAAATAAATATAATGTTATCTGTATCTAATTTTATATCATCTAATTTTATATTATCTAATTTTATATTAGTAATTATTGTTTATGTATAGCAGCTATGCTAAATATTGACTTACCCACTGTGTCATTATGTATGTTCTATCCATCATTCCTATATAAATGCTCACTCAATCTTCTTTTTAGTGTGTAGATTCCAAATGTATTTTAATCTCTAAGGAGACTTGTGTTTTAACACAACAGAATCTTTTTTTTAACGATGGTGTATGCTTGCTTTGAGATTTGAAATGGGTTTAGGTATGCGATGGAATTGTTCAACTTCATTGCCATACTGTGTTGCATCCTACAAAAGAGCGACTCCAAATCATTACACTATTCATTCAATTGGGAATGATCTAATAATAAAATCAATGTTAACTTGCATGCACCATGTGGCAATAAGATTGACATCGATTTTTGTTCGACAATATACATATCTTTAAAATATGCTTCTGTCATCCATGAAGAGATGCTTGGGGCCCAAGTTAAAATATATGTGACACCAAGTATATTAG
The DNA here is from genome assembly GCA_030770085.1 of Oryza coarctata. Taxonomy (NCBI): domain Eukaryota; kingdom Viridiplantae; phylum Streptophyta; class Magnoliopsida; order Poales; family Poaceae; genus Oryza; species Oryza coarctata. The sequence continues at coordinate 15,467,178 of CM061474.1, read as the reverse complement.
TTCTAATGTACCATTCATGCCATATCCTCATCTAAAATGGACTGTCCTTGAGCACGAAAGGATTAGTTTACTATTCTCGAATTCCTTCAGAACATCTTTATTGGTGGCAACAAATCCTAGATGGTGTTTGATAGGCCTTAGGTTTTTTGCTCCATATAAGCACCTATCTTAGTGCCTAAATTTCCTCTAGTGGAAAATACATTGACCATTCACTGCTTATTGTTATTATCTTTTGTCTTGTGGTCATGCGGTTGGATTTTCCAAGGCACTAATGGTACATCCATCAGTGCAAGTGTTGGTGTGTTCAAAGAGACTTCTTGTGGAGCAGACACTTCCTGGCCTTGAGAGAGTTATTTCAATAGGAGTTGGTGTAGAATTTGCCAGGGAAAGTTGGCATCGAGGTGGATCTGGTAGTATCTTGGAGGGTTCCATTGACATTGTTAGGACTATATCTCATTGATGCCAAAGTATAATTGTTCGCGCCGAGATCCCTCGTGCGCCCCGGCACGAACACGTCGACGTCTAGGAGGTCTGCTTAGCTCCAGTGTAGGCCGATCGGCTTCTCTCCGTGGCTCGAGGTACGCGCGCCGGGGGCCGTGGGGTTCGATCGGCTCTTGCACGACGGTATGGATGTGGGCATACCAGTCAATTTGACCCTGCAATTAATAAGGAAGTGAGCCGATACAGGCGCTCGCTATTGGCTAGCTGCAGATAGGATCGGGAAGGCCATCGGCCATGCCCGAAAGGCCCTTTGCTATCGGCTGGAAAAACCAATGAAGGCACATGCGAACTAACAAGAAATAGTATTAAAAGGCACTGGCTACAAAGCTGATGCCGCTCCAGATATGACAGCATGAGACCCGTCGCCCTCCGTAATAGCGCCATTAACACCAAATATTGAAGATCGGACCTAACTGAGACAGTACGAGACTGAGGCCAACAGCAATGATACGAAGGACGCCGGATCGGCTGTGCTGAAGCAAAGATAGGAACGAACCCATCGGCTAGCTGAGTCGATGAGGGGACGCCTCTCTGAAGGCAAGTGCGTATCGGTTGGGAGACTAATGCGCTTAGCGTTACGCGTTAAGGAACACCTCTAAAGGTTGATGCGTATCGGCCGAGGGGCCGATGCGCTGGGCGTGAAGCTCAAAACATGGTTAACTCATCGGCAAGCACTCCGATGAGACGCCGTGCAGAAAACTATAAGTCTGAAGCTCGATCTACCGTTGGCAGCCCCGTAGGTCAAATCTAATCGATACAGCACGAAATTGACAATGGCAGAGGGAGCTTAACAGGCCGATAGGCCCTGCACGTACGTGATGCGATACGTCTAACTGGCCTAACAGGTCGAACCTAACCGATGCAGACTTAGACGGAGCAGAACATATCTCTAAAGAAGTTAACTAACTAATTAACTAAACATTCCTAATTAGATAAGGTTACAATTTACAAAGATAAAATACCCTGCCGTGGATTCCACGGCTCCTCCACAAACTCGGTCTTATCTGGATAGTCTTCCAATCTGGAACCGAGTCTTCATTCGCTATAATCCGATCAGCTTCCTCACTGTAGTCATCGGACACCTCTCAGTCAATCGGCTTTAGCACCATCAAGCTGTCCAGATTTCGGCGTTAACAATAATATGATCAACTACATCTCCAGGATATTTGATACCCTTGCTCGTTGGAATATCAATCTCGTACATCATTCGGTCTTCATTGACATTCACCACTGTAACCTTGGCATAATCTTTTGGGACTAATTGGAAGTAAATAATGAGGCTCGGCATTGCCCTACCTCTCACAAGCTTCATTGTTCAGCCTGCACTTCCAATAGGGACATGAAACATGCATGGAGTGTCTTCCATTATGTTGTTGACAGGGGACTTTTGGCCGGGAGTAAATCCCGCTCTCGTTGACAATAAGACAGGATCTATGCATGACAACAACAATACAATCTAGCCTACCTCCATCTAGGGTTGCAGTTGGGAAAAGAGTTCTAGAACATCATTTACTGCAAACCTCACCATTTCTCGGGCCGCCTATGCACATACAATTTCTTTGAGCATCTCCTTGAAATGGTATAGATGGATGCATCTTTTTCAAACCCTATTTCTAGTTTAACTTGGATGATATATGCCATGAATGTGACCACCGTGCTCTGGATTCCCCAACGTGGCAGACACCTTGTAACACCGGCTATTTTCCTACCATTCTAATTTTAAAATTTTATTTAGCAGTGCCATTAAATCCCATTTCTACCTTAAAAAACTTAAATATCAAAATCCCCAAGGTCAATTTTTTTGTTGCAAAAAATTTTGATCGTATTAGTAAATAATTTACTTCCCATCCAAAAATTTTAAAATTTATTTTTTGACCCCGATCGTCCATTGAATATTTTCTTCCCTATTTAACATCCTCTTAGATCCTGATTCATTCTTCCCGCTCACCTGTACATGTGCAGGATAGAATGTATGTTGTATCTAGCTTGAATTTAATCTCATGTAGGCAAAATCGGTAAAGCCAGGATTCTCTCAACGCGTTCCATCTTTCATCCCATTGAATAGCAACAACACGCTTTGCCTTTTCCTTATCCAGATGACCTATAGTCACGCATGAGTCATCTCTTGCAAGTAAAGTAGTGTATCTCATGCATGAGCGGCTCTCCTCTATCCTTTTTCTTTGTCTTAGCTCAAGCCAAAGCAAGGCATCCACTCTAGATCTTATCCATCTTTTCAATTGAGATCCCACCCTCCACTGCTTGATAGCCTTTGCATGCATGCCTCAACCATCAATTCAACTCCCACGTGAAACTCTCCTACTCAAGTCTATGAGATAGCAAGGAAGCGACCAAGCCACAACAACAACGAATGCAAGTCAGCACTCTGTCCCCTCATGATGAATGCGGATAGGGCATTGAGTACTTCACGCAATTCATAGCACCACACGGAGGCATGTCGTCACGCTGGTTGTCATGAGGCGATAGAAGCAGCTACAAAACCAAGCATGTTGCTATCATTGGTTTTCCTCCTCTGAACCACTGTGTTCCTCTAGTATTCCTTCTTCACATTATCAAGCCAGGCCACTAGCACTACCACCATTGTTCGAATCAAGCAGAGCAGCCATTCACCAGTGCCACCCCTACTCCTCACTGCCACAAAAGTAGTGAACCGCCATACCCATCTACAGCTGTCATGCCTCCTAGCCCTGCCATGCACACCTAAGCCTCTAGCTGCACCACCACCACAACCACCTTCGCCCTCGGCTCTGGCCACTGACTTGGTGGTGCCCCACTCCCTGAGCCACCGCTGTACCTAGTCGAGCTAGGCACGGTGCATGTCTGCCTCTAGGCACTCACCACCGCCTATTGCATCAATTGCACCTGACGCACTGCCGCCACCCTCACCATGTGCGCTTAGCGCAAGGAGAAAGAAACTAAGGAGAGAGTGAATGAGGTGAAGAAAAAACAAAGAAAAAGATAAGAAAGAGAAAGCAAGTAGGACCCATATTGGCCTCACCCTTTCTGACAGACCCTATGGACCCAGTCCACCATAAACCATACTCTCCCTCTCTAACGTTCAGACTCTACATGTCAACCAAGGAAATATTCTTGAGAATATTTTTTTAGATTATTTTATTTTCTAATAAATATTTTAAACTTTAAAAATTTATATCTTTTTACTGATAACTCCGTTTGATCTTATTCCGGTCTTAAAATTTTTCTAAAATCCTCCTCTACATAATAGTACTATTATTTTCTATATTTTGTTACTTTTAATGGTACTCCATATAATATTTGTATTTCTCGTGTGTAAAGGTCATGATCGAAGGAGTGTACACGCTAGATTTCGTCGCTCCAGGAACCACTACGTAGCATGGCAAACCATTCATGAATTTTTTGAACCTATATTTATATTTATAAATTAATTTGTTTATAAAAATACATTGCTTAGGTTATACTTTAATTATGATTGGCCTTGGTTCATATGAAACTGATAGAAGTCGCACTTATATTTTATAGGATATTGATGATCCCAATCCTTGTTAACTCTACCAAATATTTATTGGTATTGTCATCCCATGAATGTGATTACCAAGATAGTTGCTTAGCCCGCTTATGATTGTGATATCTTGTTGGAACTTAGGACTTCAAAACTTTTCTTGACAATCCGATGTGATGCTGATTTGTTTGTAAAATAAAAATATTTTGTATTAATTGGATAGTGCAGAGTTAGTGATTTTGTAGCTTGGCTATGTATTTTTATTAAGGATAGATTTCTTTGGAAAATTCATTGAAACATATTACAGTGCGACCACACAGATGTTATGTGATGCCACTGGCTAAATAATTAGTTATCACATAAAAATATTGTATGTCAATAGTTGTGGAATACTAGGGATAAGAAGATAGTGCTGTAGATAGTACTACTCGAGATGGGTGTTGCTCTAACCTCTTTTCAGGTGATTGGATAGGTGTAGAAGACATCCTTGATGTGTCCTGAGTACATAAGGGCATAAAATTTGCCTAATACATAGTTTTGATAAGGGCATGTGACATGAGGCAATTCATGTGTTAGTTTTGTAAAAGCTTTGTAGTCAACCCTATTTTGCTAACCGTGTTTGATTGGCACATGTTGTGTAAAGAGAGAAGTTCATGATATGTGGATAAAGCGTGCCACCTCCATAGAATTTAACTAAATTATTTAAACAGTTATGCCTACGGTTATGGGTGGTTGTTAGGTATTTCTCAAAGCATTGTTTTGTTTTTGTCAAAATTTTGTAAACATGGTTGTTGGGATGGGAGCTGTTTCCAAAGTCTTCCTCTGTGGTAGATGGTCAACATTCCTGGTTAACGCTAAAATCTGGTAAGTGCTCACCGCCAAAAAATCCCACGACCGGGGAGGGACTGCGGCTCGGTCACGCGAAGGCCTGGGAGGTCTGCTTGTCTCCAGTGCAGGTCCTTAGGTCTCGAGGTTCGCGGGCGTGCCAGTCAATTTGACCCTGCAATTGACAAGGAGGTGAGATAAGCGGGTCCGATACAGACGCTCGCTATCGGCTGGCTGCCAATAGGTTCGGGATGCTGTTTGATCGGCTGGAGAGCCGATGTGGACAGGTGTCGACGAGCGGTCGACCGTAGAGCCGATGGAGGAACCAGGGTGTGCTCAGAGGATATCGAGGCGCACGGGATCCCTCCAGACAGCCGAACAGTGATCCATCGGCTGAAAAATCTGATGAAAGCGGATATGGCCTAGGCGATGATTAGTGTAAGAAGGCACGGGCTGCAAAGCCGATGCCGCTCCGGATATAACAGCAAGAGACCCGTCGCCCGTCGTGGCAGCGCCATCAACACCGAACCTCAAAGATCGAACCTAACCGAGACAGTACGAGGCCGGGGCCAGCGGCGATGATATGGAGGACTCCGAATCGGCTATGCCGTAGCAAGGATAGGAACGAACCCATCGGCTAGCTGAGCCGATAAGGGGACGCCTCTCTGAAGGCGGGTGCGTATCGGTTGGAGGTCCGATACGTTTGGCATTACGCGTCGTGGGACGCCTCTAAAGGCTTATGCGTATCGGCCGAGGGGCCGATGTGCTGGGCGTGAAGCACAGAGCATACATAACTCATCGGCTAGCACTCCGATGATACGCCGTGCAGAAGCCTATAGGCCTAAAGCTCGATCTACCGTCGGCAGCCCCGTAGGTCGGACCTAACCGATGCAGCACGAGACTGACGACGGCAGAGGGAGCTTAACGGGCCGATAGGTCCAGCACGGACGTCATGCGATACATCCGATCGGCCTAAGAGGTCGGACCTAACCGATGCAGCCTTAGATAGAGCAGGACATATCGAGATGGTGGCGGGACTTACCCCTTCGCCGGAGATCGAACTTAACCGATTCAGCCCTGCGTCGAGAGCCAAAACCCACCGGTAGAACCTAGATGAACTAGGGTGGCGATGCGCCGAATTTGAATATGATCGAGAGATATGTTACATGTTTCCAGGGTGTCTATATTTATACCCTGGATTTACAGACAGAGTCCGACGCGTCTACGACCATCGAACATTATTTTCTAGTAAGAACAAAGGAAAATATTCCTAAAGCAGTTAACTAACCAGCTAAACCTCCCTAATTGAGTAAGGTTACAATTTATAAAAATAAACACCCTGCCGTGGAGTCCACGGCTCTTCCGCAAACCTGGTTTTATCTGAATAAACTTTCAACTTGTAACCGAGCCTTCCTTTTCTACAACCTGATCGGCTTCTCCACTGTAGCTATCGGACCTTCTTTAAGTCAAGCCGATCCTTCTCCTTCCTTCCCTCGGGCTTCTCAAACCTGATCCCGATTGGACAATCTCCTGTCTTCAAGCCGATCCAATCTTCTACTAATCTGATCAGCTTTTCTACAGTTCTCCATCGGCTTTGTCTCAGTATCTCCATCGACCGATGGCTGCATCAAACCCTCCAACGGACCTCTCAGCCGATCGGCTTTAGCCCCATCGGATCTCCCAGCCGATCGGCTTTAGCGCCATCGGATCCGCCAGATTTTGGCGTTAACAGTAAGCCCATGGATAGATTGGAAAAATGATCGGTTTAGTAAAGAAGAGTTCGATTGCTACAGGGAATAAGTCGATAGAACAAAGCGAGGAAGAAATCGGTCCAATTATAGAAGACTATCCAATTGAGGCAAGTCTGAGGAGGAGCCGTGGAACTCATGGCAAGATAATTTATCTATAAAATCGTATCTTATATTGATAGGAAGGTTTAGTTAGTTTAGTTAACATCCTTAGAGATATTTTACTATTATATTTTTTTAGAAATAATGTCCGATGATTGTTGTAACCGTGTCAGACTCTAATAATAGGGTATAAATATAGACCCCCTGGAAGTTTGTAATAGATCTTTCGATCAATACAACTTTAGCACATCGCCACCCTAGTTTATCTAGGTTTTTTTACCAGCGGGCTTTGGCTCTCGACACAAGGCTGCATCAGTTAAGTTTGATCTCAGGCGAAGGGGTAAGACTCGCCACTATCCCGGTATATTTTGCTCTGTCTAATGCTGTATTAGTTAGGTTCAACCTCTTAATCAGATCGAGTATACCGCATCATATCCATGCGAGATCTATGGGTTTACCAATCTCTCTCTATCGACAGTAGATTGAGTTGTAGGCCTGTATGTCTCTACCCGGCGTTTCATTGGAGTGGTTAGCCGATGAGTTATCTATACCTTGAGTAATACGTCCAATTTATCGGCTCCTTAGCCGATATGCACCAATCTTAGAAGACTTCCATCGACTGTCACACCCAATGCATCGGCCTTTACGTCGATGCACGCATACCTTTAGAGATGTCTTCTATCGTATGATCTATCTAAGGCTGTATTGGTTAGGTTCGACCTCTTAGTCGGATTGAGCGTACCTCATCACATCCACATGAGGCATGCTGGCGTGTCGGTCTTCCTCCTCTATCCATGGTCTCGTGCTGTATCGGTTAGGTTCGACCTACGAGATCGACAGTGGTAGTTTGAGCCGGTGCCTCGGCAGGTCTTCAAGCGGCATCTCGTCAGAGTGAGTAGCCGACAAGTTATCCTCAACGCAGTCCCCACATCTGTCTCACATATCATCTAACGATCAATCCGCTAGAGATCGATCCGAACACGTCGAACGTGGCCTAGTACTATTGGCTCTGCAGCCGATGGATTAGGATCATACTTTCACTACACCTGAAGTCGTCACATCCTTCGTCGACATCTATCTACGCCTTCATCGGCTCCCCAGCCGATGGAAGAGCGTCCCAATCTCTATCGGTTATTTATATCAGATGGGACAGTTTATAAGAAAGGATATGCTTGTCTTTTAGCAACTCCCTCGAAAGATTTTGCCTCAAATTGTGCTTCAGATATAAAGATTGCATGAATCATATCCTCCTGTAAATGCAAAAATGAAAATCAAAAGGCTTGGTAAGCTCCTCACCTCATCAGTCCATGCTTGACCTTTCAAATTTTGTACTATGTGTGGCAGCCCAAGATCAATCATTTGGGCAGCAAACGCACCCTTTGCCAGCAAGTTACGGATAGACATGATAACAACTCTGACAACCTGCAATTATTTTCAGAAAAGCATAATATTGTTGGTATTTCTGATACAAAGGAGATGTGACAACATGATAACGAAACAATACTTCAAACTTCACCTTCTCTTTTGTAGAACCTTTCACAACCTCTACAAGTCTTGGCATAACCCTTGTAGTGGACAAATAATCAACAGCTGCATCATTAAAGGATAAAAGCCAGATGCAGAGGCAAGTTTCATAGAGAAGCTGCAAATGACACGAGCAAGCAGGAGGTTGAGCAAATTAGTTCACAAAGTAAATGAGAGAAAACAGTTATATTTGCTGTCTATATGTTTACTGTGTACAATCTTGTTAAACGAGACATCTCAGCAAAGGTGAATATCTCATTTGTTAAATTAGCTCGTTACTGTCGAAAAAAAGGAAAGTAATATATGCATCCTATCAAGGAAAAGAACATAGGCAATTTGGGCACAGAAGAGTTCAGTTTTGGTTACTAGCTTCATATTATTACAGGAATCAACATTTACCTGGATTGACTGTTGTGTGGAAGCTGGAGAAATTAAAGGAATGAGCAGTTTTACACCATCCGCCTGAACAAATAAAGCTCTAACATATGGCTCTCTTAGCAAAGTGGCAAGGCAATGCATAGCAGCAGGAACAGAACAGTTTGGGTGGGTAGGATTCCTCAGCTGCAAAACAAACCATGCTCAAAACTCTTGAACACTAGTTTCGTAGCACAACATATGAAAGGGTAGAATAAATTAGGCCATTTCGCAGGTTCTAACCTGAGAACAGAGCCAATCAACCAAACCTCTTAACACATCTTGAGTAGATGTTAGCTTGCTCTTTGAATTTGAAGCCTCTCCATTTGGAACTATACCATTCTGCATCTTGGGCCATGCACTATAATAATCACATAAAAATAAGATTCTCCAGAATAAAACCGCATACATGAGAACACGGACAGAACATACCATATTATTTGGGTCAATATCTTACAACTTTTTTCTTGCACAAACCAGTTACCTTTCAAGAGCAATCTGAAAATGACAATTTTGTTAGCTAAATATGACAACCAGAGATCAAACTTAAATAAGAACAAAAATGCAAATATTGTAAACAGTTAAACTGAATGTGTCATCCCAGTTAAGATGGAGCAAAATCATGTGTTTAGTCAACATAATGGTTTAGTATCTATAGTTCAGTTGCAAGGATTGGATGGTGAGATCTTGGATGGCATAAGTTCGTGGCTAAACGTGAGATAACTGAGATTAGGAGAAGAAATATCCGACATTCTCAAATCATACAATTGAGGATAACAGCACACAGGTAAAAACTTATCCAAGTAACTGATCTGGAATTATGCCAAATATTGATAATGACAACAAGTTATATGATCAACTAATCATCTCTTTGGTTTTTATAGCCACCGCAGAATGATCCTATCCTACTGTAGGCTAGACCAATTCAATAATTATTAGATGTCTTCTTCTCATGATAGTGCCTATTCAAAATATGCAAGAAATCTGTCATGGCCTATGTTGGTTTATTTCTATATTTACAACACATTAGATTGCGGATAAGATGGTATTACGACAAAACTCATAATAGAACATACAATTCTAGAATACTTAACTTAGGAAAGGGTCATAGATGTCTTCACCAGAGAAAGATTTATCATAGAACAGTGCTGCTCTTTTAGAATTTACTGAAAACAAAGGTGATTATTTAGCAGATGTAACTCATCAGAAGAGCATTGTTTAACCATGTCGTAGATAACTAGTTTCCCACCTGCAAGCATCTCATCAATCAGGGCAAGCACATATTCAACAGTCTCTTCCTTGGAGATGTTCCGCAAGATATTCAGAAACACTCGAACATAGGATGGCCCATCCTAAAAGAATTTCCAGCAGCCATTATGTCAAGAGAACAGTTGCAAATAAGAATTACCAATAGCCAAACAGAAGTGCACAAAACAGCAAAACCGGTACCAAGAACTCAATATTGAAATTTCTTAAGGAAAAAGCAGTCACATGATGGTAGTTAAACTCATTTACCCACAGAAATGATTAAGAATGACAACGACACTCACCTCATCAAGCAAAGGACCTCGTTGGCTTTCTGGTTTGTGGTCATAACATTGCAAAAGCTGAAGGCATGTCCCAGAAATCAGCTTATTTGCCACATATGATTCCCATGGAATATCCCTCTTTAGAACCTTGAAATGCAAAGACAGAATCCAGATCAGTATAAAGCAAGTTTTTTCCCCATAAAATGTAAAGTAAATGAAAAGTCTTCTGCGCTCAAGAAGTTTTCATGGAAAACCCTATCTAACAAGGAACATGAAAAGTATTAGGGCAATGTGACAAATTTATACTTTTCACATGAACTTGATCTACACAAATTAGATAGCATCTGTAGTTCAGTGTCTAACAGGCTAAAACTAAAATCTAGAAAGCATATTATGTGTAATATATATGACACAACACATATCAACAGGTTCAAGTTGCCTAGAGCCAGGATTTAGGTGGTACAAGGAAAAAGGAGGATTTTGTCCAACAGAAAAAATATATATTATGGTACAGAAAGGTTTTCCATTCTCGATTTAATGTTTAGTATTCCCTCCAATAAAAGCAAGCTTTGCATGTTACTGTGGCACATACATAAGAACTGGAGGCATTCATCGGCGCGGCGCCATCGGCGGGACAGGAGGCTCGTGCACGCTGCATCGGCGGTGCTCGGCATGAGGAGGAGGATGCTGTGGAGAAGCTCTTCAGGGAGCTCGCTGATGCGGTCCTCGCCGCCGTCTACACCGCTCATGACGTCGATTTGGTGTAAAAGGACGGATTATAGATTGGTAGTACCAATTAGATTGGATGCTACTAACTGTGGATATTTATTTGTGCGTATGTAGCGTTAGATTCCAAACCACTCACGGTGGTCGTGCGTACGTAACTGGTACAGACTCGAAAAATAGAGAAGTTAAGCCAATAAATAAAAGTGCGTATAAATAATGTACTGAAAGGCGAAAGCTTTCTTTGTTGGATACAGACGAGTGGAAATATTCATAGTTCGATTGGAGGAGGCCACTGGTCAAAGGAGAGTCAAAGGGTATGGAGATCTGAAGCAGTCAGGGCCGAAGAAGTTACCCACAACAATGCGAAGATGACGACCAAATTACAGGATCATCCCAACTAGCCCAAGTACCGGTTCCGTTTTTATATCAACGAATGCTAGCAGGGCTTGACAAACTGTGCCCAACTGATGATCATGCAAATGCAGCAGTGCAGCTAAAGAACTACAAGTTGTTACTCCCTCCATTAAAAAAGACTATTGTTTTAAAAATCAAAAGCATATCAAGATTATGTCGAGAAAACGAAAAGTGAGAAGAAAACGAGGATAATGGAGTACCATTGATTGAATAGCTAAAACAAGAATAAAAAAATAAAGTAATATTAAGAAATCTAGTAGACCTCACTATACAAAGAAAGTCATTGTAGGATAAATCTTTAAGCTAAAAAATAGTCTTTCAAAAATAGAGAAAGTATACTGCAGGCTTGCAGAGTTACCGGTTTTTTTTGGACAGAATTAACAGTTGTTACTCTGTTTCTTTACTTCCCCAAATTCTGCTGTGGTAAATGTTCATACAAATTTGAGCTACCCAAATTCTGGAAACTCAAAAGCACGGCCACATTATTCGCCAATCGAGATTGATTGCAATGCTAATGCTCGATGTAACCCATAGCCATTCACTTCTTCATCTCTATTTTCATTTCTACAAACTTCCAAATTTTCAATTTCCACGGGATTTGGCCATGATGCAGGTGGCGGTGAAGGACGCAAGCCACAGCCGTGCAAACGTTAGTCGGCCCTACGGTGTTCGACCAGACGTCGTTCGAGTCAACATTAGCTCTGGAATGGGAGTACTGATTATTCAACAATGACCACTCGATTTTTCTGTTGGTTTCACAATGACCAAAAGATTGCAAACATTTGCACTAGATTGATAGTGACAAGGTGAATTAAAACAAGTTTACTTGCAGTTCTTCACTGCAGAATCAAGTACTACTACATCTGAAACCAGATTGACACCAAGACAGAAGCAGATCCGCAACAAGCCACTACAACCTACACAAAGGCAACGCGCAGCCGACAGTTTGAGTATAGCCGCCTAAGCCGTAGAGGGTGCAGCCCTAGCGCTTGAGCATGTAGACAACATCCATGACAGTGACAGTTTTGTGGTAGACGTGCTCGATGTAGGTGACGGCATTATTGATGACGTTCTCGAGGGAGATCTTGAGCACACTGTGGATCTGCTTGTAGATGAGCCCTGAGATGCGCTTCACGCCGCTCCTTCTCACCAGCCTCCTGATCGTCGGCTTGGTGATCCCTAGATGTTGTCTTAGAGCATCTTCCTTTCCCGTTTCACGCTGCCCTTACCCAGCCCCTCCCACGCCCACACCCAGACATCTTCGCATCCTTCTCAATCTCTCGCTACGATGACAACAGCGGCAGAATTAGGGATTTTGGTAGAGATTTAGATGAGGAGGCTTAGATTTGGGAGAACTATATATATAGGGTTGGGAGGGGAGTGGGGATCCATTAGGTTGGAGAGCGATCTTCGTGAGTAGTACAGAGGAGAGCGTTAGCCCTTGGATGAAGTAAGGGTGCATTGCTATTGCTGGAGCGGTGTTGGCGCAGATCAGTGTGTTTGGTTGGTTTTGAAAAGTGGAGCGGGGAGTGGGGTGTGGAAATCGCATGGGAATTTTCACACTTCATAATTAGAGATCGAAAATTTCAATTTTTTATTTTTATATTTATTTTTTAATATTTACAAAAGTATATTTTTATTTTCGAGTCCTACGTATTTATACATAACGCCCTCTAGGAGCATTTTTTCCTAACCCTACAGGCGACATCCAAACGGGTGACAATTAACCTCTTGCAGTTCTTTCAAAGAACGTTTCAACTAACAAATTATTTTAGTCTCTAACCGGAAAAAAAACGTCTTATAACAGGATACACACCTTCATGTTAGCATGGGCATATTGTTGTTTGCCACGTTAAAAAAACACTCTGAAAGGGCTTTTTTAAAAAAATTCCAAAAATCATCACGGTACAAATCTGTAAAACTCAAAAAAAATAAACTTCTATAAATATTAAAAAAATAAATAAATATTAAAAAATTCGCTGTTCGGGCCGTGAACATGAGGTGTGCATGATCTGCATGCTTTGGGCCATAACTAATGATTTTGAGGAAAAAAAATTATGTACCTGTTTACACTCAAATCTAGTAAACCCACCACAAATAGACTGGTCGGCTTAAGTAAAAAGTCTAATTGATATAGGAAAAGAGCCGATTGAACGAATTGAAGATGGATTCGGTCCGGTTAAAGATAGAAAGTTATCTATATAGGATTAGAGTCTAAGAAGGAAATGTGAAAATTATGGTAGAGTACTTAATCTCTATAAAATATATTAAAAATAGTTTCCTTTTATATTTAGGAAATAAAGTCCGGATGTTGTTTGTAACCGCGTCAGACTCTTATAACTTTATAGACCCGTTGGAACCTTGTATGACATTATCACAAATCAATTCAATCTCGATGAATCGCCACGCTAGTTGTTCTAAGATTTTACCGGTGGGTTCTGGCTCTCAACGTGGGGCTACATCAGTTAAGTCCGATCCCTAGCGAAGGACTAAGTTCAGCCACTATCTTGGTATATCCGTTCTGCCTAAGCCTGTATCGATTAAGTCCAATCTCTTAGTCTGATCGGATACATCACATCACGTTCACGTGGTTCTATCAGCTTATCGAGCTCCCTCTACTGCCATCAGTCTCACGCTATATCGATTAGGTCCGACCTACTATAGCGCTGATAGTAGATTAAGCCATAAATCGATAGATTTTTACACAAACATTTTATCGAAGTAGCCAACCAATGAGTTATTCATACATTAAGCATCATGCTTAGTCTATCAGCTTCTTAGCCGATATACATATATCTTCATAGAATTCCTCTCATCAGCATAGCTAGCCGATAGGTTCGCCCATTCCTTCTGTCCACACGTCCAATCTAGCATTTAGTATCTTTGAAAGATTGGGTCTCACTCCATACTATCCATCGCATATTCTATTTAGAGCACCATCGACTTTATAGCTGATTGATCCTTTATCTTATTTGGAGCGCCATTACACATTCTATTCGGAGTGCCATCAACTTTACAGGTGATGAATCCTTTATATTATTCCTTGCTATCCGCGTATGTCTTCATTGGCTTTTCAGCTGATGAACAAGTGCTAGTGCCTCTATCGGCAACTAACCAATAGGAGAATTATACATACTGTTCATTGACCACTCTATTTTAGAGCGTTATCCGCTCTGTAGCCAAAATATCCTTTATCCTAGTCCTTACTATCTATTTGCACTAAAATTTGGTAAGCCATTTGGATAAATTAGAGAGTCAATCGGCCTATTGGGAATAGTCCAATTGATGCAAGGAAAGAGTCGATTGGATGGATTGAAAAAGAATTCGGTTTAGTTAAAGATAGAAGATTATCCAAATGGGACCAAATCTGAGGAGAAGTTGTGAAAGCCACGGTAGGGTACTTTATCTATATAGGAGATAAGGCAGATTTTGTTAGTTTTGTTAACTCATTTAATATATTTTTAGTAAATAATGTTCGATGATTGTTATAACCGTATAGGACTTAACTACAGGGTATAAATATAAAACCCCTGGAAGCTTGTAAATCATCTCTAAATCAAATATAACTTTAGCGCATCGCCACTTTAGTTTATTTAGCTTTTTACCGGTGGGTTATGGCTCTCAACGTAGGGTTGCATTGGTTAGGTCCAAACTCCAACGAAAAGGTAAGTCCCATCATTATTCTAGTGTATTCGCTCTATCTAAGTCTGCATCGGTTAGATTCGTCCTCTTAGTCTGATCGGATATATCACATCATGTTTGTATAGGATCTATTGGCTTATCAAGCTATCTTCACCATTATCAATCTCATGCTACATCGGTTAGGTCCGTCTTACTAGACTGCTCATAGTAGATTGAGTCACAAGCCGATGGGTCTTTACTCAGCGTTTCATCAGAGTAGCTAACTGATGAGTTATCCACACATTAAATCACACGCTTAGTGTATCGACTTCTCAATCGATATACATATATCTTCAGTGATTTACTCTCATCGGCTCAACTAACCGATGAGTTCGTCCATTCCTTCCGTCCGCGTGTCCAATCTAGCATCCGCCGTCTCGTTGTCATTAGCCTTAGTTTCATACTATCTTAGTTTGGTCTAATCTATCGAGACTAACTCTAACGGTACCATCATGGTATTTACTGGGTCTCATACTTTTTGAAGATCGGGTCTCGCTCCTTACTCTTTATCGCATATTCTATTTGGAGCGTCATTGGCTTTGCAACCAATGTGCCATTTATCTTATGCGAACTGCCATCACATATTCTATTCAGAGCACCATCAGCTTTACAGCCGTTGGGTCCTTTATCTTATTTGGAGCACCACTCTATTCCAGAACGACATCGGTTCTACAGTCGATGTCTCTTTTATTCCCTTTATCGCCACCTGATTATGTTTTCATCAGCTTTCTAGCCGATGGACAAGTACTTCAGCTCCTATCGGCAACCAGCCAATAGCAATAGTTGGTATCAGCCGATTGACTCATCGATTTATCTCCTTGTCAATTGTAAGGTTAAATTGATTGGCACGTCGGTAACTTTAGCAACCCGATAAAGGGATCTCCAAGCCAAAGGACAATCGGGAGCGCACGCCATCCAATAAAGCTAAAGGATCTGCCCTGGAGCAAAGCAGACCTTCTAAGTCTCGGCTTGTTCGCATTGGATCGAACCTCCATCAGCTCCACCTAGTCCGATCAGTCCTCACAAGTTTTGGCGCAAACACTATCTGCCTATGCCTTCATCGGATTTCCAGCAGATGAACGAGTGTTACACTCTCTATCGGCAAACAGTCGATAGCGGGAGTCCATATACATGTTTATTGACTACTCTATTTCAGAACATCATCAACTCTACAGCTGATGTGTCTTTTATTTTCTTTGTCGCCATCTGCCTATGTCTTCATTGGCTTTCCAACCGATGGACGACTACTTCAGTCCCTATCGGCAACCAACCGATAGCAAGAGTACATCAGATATAACCGATGACTATCTCAACCCTATTAACGACCAGCCAATAGCAAGAGTTCATATCGGAATATCGACCAATTGACTCATCAGTTTATCTTCTTATCAAGGTCAAATTAAATAGCACGTTCACAACTCTAGCAACCCTGACGAAAAGGCTTCGAAGCCAAAGTACCTACACTGAAACTAAGCAAATCTCTCAATTCTTAGCGTGTTCACGTGCCATCGCATCGAACTTCCATCGACTCACGCTCACTCGACCTCTTGGCCCTCGTGCGCACGTTAATTTAATTTATTTTTTGGCACGCCCGGTTGAACCATTAGAAATGTAATTTAATAAGTTGAATAACATGTACTAGAGCTAAACAAGCCTTTTAGATCTCAGAATATTCGCATGTCATCACATCTAACCTCCATCAACTCACGCTCACACTCACTTTTGGCGCGCGCCTCCGCCTGATCCGATAAGCCCCACGCACCTGTTGTCAACAGTACCTATGATTTTTCTCTCAATCCATTTTATACCTTTAGCTTATTCTATTTCTACCTATTGTATATCCATAAGTTAACTGTTATTTTTTTGTCCAAATAACCATATTGCCTCTCTCCAATACTTGTTTGCTAGCTTACTAACAAAAATATGATTCTTAACGTGAATAATAGATTCGTTTGTGAAAACACAAAGAGGGATTGAATTATTTGACCATAAATTTGTGAACTTCAATTTAAAATTTTAAAAAAAATTGATAAATTTCTCATAGCATTTTCACCTAGATTTAAACCCAAATAAAAAATAATTTTGGTGTTCAATTTTTTTGGGGGAAATCTTGTATGGATTCAATCATTTTTTTAAAAAAAAGATTGTTTGAAAAATTAAATTTTGTTTTTAAAATTTAGCTTCAAACAATTTTGTGTTGTTTGATTTGATTATAAAGTATTTTTTCACATTGTATTTTTAAAGTAGTTGTGCGAGAGAAGGGTAATATAATCATTTTAAAATAATCTAATAATCGACCAACAGAATATGTATATAGAGGATTAAAATAAAAACGGATGAGACAAAATTTAGAGATCTAGAAGAAGAATTGAGATTAAATTCATAAGCACATAAGAAATTGTCTCAATGATTTTCGCCTGTTGGCTTGGTTTGGTATTGCGACAGTTAAGGTTCTGGATGAGCGCATCACATTAGCAGCGACAGCGTGCTTACAGTCTTTCTTTTGAAGGCTGCAGCGTGCTAAGAAACTTACTACTCCCTCCGCTTCATATAGTAAGAAATTTTAACTTTTTTCTAAATCATTTTTTTAAAATTTAACTAAATTTATAGAAAATATAGTAATATTTATAACGTCAAATCAGTATGTTAGTTTTATGTTGAAAATATTGCTATGTTTTGCTATAAACTCAAACTTAAAAAAAATTGGTTAGTCGGCTTCCGGGGGGAAAACGTTTGCAATTAAGTGTCTTCTAGTTTTGATAACTTCTGGATGGTTAGAGTAGCAGCTCATGAAAACTAGTCTCAAAAACGATGGTAGATGTATAGTTACATAAGCGCACAGGAGTACAGCCACCCAGCGAAAGGAAGTTCATGCCGTGCACACTAAAATTTCTCCCTGACGAAACATTAACGAGTGATTTTCGGTTTTCACATGGTAAAATAGCGAACAATAATGTCCAATAGAAGGTAATCATGCTCGTAGAGAACTATCATTAGTTGGAGTATTGGTAACCAGATGATGCTGCTGGTTGGGCCGGCTGCGGTGCTTCTCTCTGCTTGGCGTACTCAGCGAATATCACCCAACCATCGAGGAACTACACGAACATACACTAGCGTCAGCAGCAGGCCAAACTATGAAAAGCAACAATCTCTTGATGTCTTCGTGAGAACATAGTTCTGTACTCCTATAGATGTTCCTGACACCATGTTTTATTGTGAACATCCCAGGTTGTTATAATAGAATCACTCACCTTTCCATCCATGCCTTTTATACCCTCACCGGCTTCTTGAATAGTTGCATATTTGACAAAGCCAAATCCTCGGGAGTATCCAGATATTCTATCAGTGATTACTCTAGCTGCACATATAGCAATGTGTTTTAATTGCTTGAATGGAATCAGCAATAGTACCAAGAGGGAGGAACTACATGGTTTAGAACCAAATACCTTCAATAACCTGACCAAATTTCGAGAAGGCTTCCCTAAGTCCCTCAGATGTCGTGCGTTTATTCAACCCTGCACAAGTATCATACTACGAGTTACTACCATAGTATACAGCAATGTTCGAAATCTGGTCCAAATGAAGCTTCATGCAAATGAGACAAGAAACTGGAGTTTGCATCTCAGTGTTCCAAAGTATGTAAAACTGTATCCGTAGTATGTTATTATAACTTTTTGGTGACCTTATCTGAACTTTACACAGAAGAACATTTCAAAACAAACATCAAACAGATCATTGGGTAGATTTAGATCCCACGGAGTTCTCCACAATAGAAAAGATGGATTATGCTACTCTAAGGAACTCAAGATACCAAATCTTACTGCATCAACAATTAAACCAATAAACCATTATCGCTACTTTACTTTTTCATATAGTAAAGTGCAGTAGCAACAAAGGAAAACACTTGCTTTGTGATGTGAGATTTGGTCTAAAACTCTTGGTACAATACCCAGAGTGTAGTACTACACAATCTAAGTGAATTCATTTCGTGTAGGCTCGACCAATACATTGGTTTCATTTTTTTCAGGGACAGTGTATACTGATACCAAGAGCTAATATCGACACTTGCTTATTTCCGATACCTTGCATCCTAAAATATTGGCTTAGAAGAAATTAACCAGTTGTTGATCAATTTATGAAAGGTAAAATGTACAAAACCCCGGGTACTGTGGTCTAAGTTGCACAAAACCACATAAGTTTTAGCAATATGTTATATAACCCTAGGTACTACGATACTAATATTTCATAAAACAATACAATTGACTAATTTAACTCAAATCTGGCATGTCGGATATATGCATTCTTTCATTCACCATACTTAGTGAGCATATAAGAGTTTCATCCCGCATGTTAGATCATATAAAACTATCATCCCACATGTCAGATTTAAATATAATTTATCAATTGTGTGGTTTTGTGAAACTACCATAATACCAGGGTTGTGTGCCACATACCAAAACCTATGTGGTTTCATGTAACTTGGATCACAATACCTGGGGTTTTGCTCATTTATTAATCTCTTATGACATCCAGGGAGTAAAAGTTCAGTTATTTCTATGACACTTGAGTAGTGTGTCCTACTCATTAGTTGGTTACAGGTAGCCACTGATCAATTTTCGTTCTGAAGTAAACATAATATGCATTCTGAAGTAAACGTTATTTTAGTTATTCAATTTGGCATTTCTTATGGACTATAACCTACAAATTAGAGGGTCACCAGTCATCAGTACTCTGTTTGTTGGATATATACAAGCTATAGTACTCTTGAACTTAGTTGTCACTCAGATACTAAATCCAAAGCTATTCTCAAGTCTCAACAACATCATTTTGTCTATCCTAGCTACCAATATTGTAATTCAATTATTTAATGACTATTATGTCCTTGTTAGGGTTGATTGCAATACTCTGATGATCTTTTCTAATGACTCATGTTGGGTTGCGCCCAGCTTAACATTACATCACTTCGAAAAAAGGGTTTTCACAGACTTGGTAGAGGTGTCCATGGTGGTTAAATTTTTGTTAAACGTGGTACTAGCAGCATATATTTAAATGTAGCTTTATTGTTGGATTACACATTTAACACATCCTTCATGAAAGTTCTACTCTGAATCTCTGATGCTTCCATGATGCAAGCTATCTCACATGAAAACATGGAATTGAAATGTTAGAAAGTCTCTTCTGGACTAATTGTGCATTTTGCAAATTAATTTTACAGCAAAACGCTCCAAAAGAAAGCAGAAGTACATAATATAATTGGCTTATAGCACAATAATGTTCTACCACAGACAGATACTTTTGATCGACACAATCCAGTAATCCACTAAGCCAAGGCGCAGAAAAAGAGCGTAAACGAGAGAGTACTACAGCCAAAAGGAGAGAGGGGCGAAGAGTCTGGCTACCTGAGACGAAGAGGTTGTTGCAGGGGTCCGCGACGGGGCGGGCAGCGGGGGGAGGCGGAGGCGTGAAGCCCGAGACGGAGAACATCCGCCGGAACCCGGCGCGAGCAGCGGCCGCCGCCATACTACTGGTGAGCCGGCGAGCGACGGACCGACGGCAGTGGGGAAGAGAGCAGCGCTGCGGAACGGAGGCTTCGATTCGCTTGCGGCGCGGCGGCGACCAAAGAAGGTTTAGCGCAGACGAGGCTCGAGTGCTCGAGAGTATTCGAGAAGTCAAGAGCTCAATCATTCCGATGGACCACATATTGGGCCTTATCATGGGCTCATGGACAAAAAAAAAAGCTATTGAAGGCCCCGTTTGTAATAGATTTTTGTTCGGATTAACGCCATATATTAATATTTTGAGAAAAACAACTTAGAACAAGTATTCAAAATAACACAGCACAATAATTATTTTGACAAAAATATATTTTTAGAGACGTGGAACAGATAATCCATGACAAGGCTAGTCCTTCAGACAGTCTTTATAGAGGTCAACTTCTTTCTAAGAAACAAACATGCCGCTGAAATTACACAAGAAAGATTCTTTTTGATAGTATTTAGTTTAAATTCTTGTGATATCTCCATTGTTTCAGCACTCTGCAATGTTTCCTGGATTTTGTGTTGACAAACTTTTGTTGGAAATGTACAATGTCTTCCATGAGTAAGCATGCAATCACAAGAAGTTGAAGAGAGGGCATGAAATCACAAGAGTAAACAGAAAAGGCTAGTTAAACTGAAGAGGAGAGAGTTGCAAAGTAATAAGGCTGAAACAACCAGCTCACAGAAATTGAAAATTATTACACATAACTCGTGTGTGCTTCCTCGGACAAAACATCTTCGGAGGAAAGAAAGAATCAAGCTCTGTGACACTTTATTACATCGAGCAAGAAGGAATAGCTGATTATTAATATTATACATCGATCAAACAACGACAGGATATGTTGGACAAGAATTTTCGAGGTCTGTCTTTCTCAATCATTGTTTCACCATTTTATGACAAATGGTCTGGTGTTTCTCTGGCTCTAAAGCATAAATACAAAACTTCAAGAGATCTTGTCTTGGTCTTAGGTCTGCAGGAAGCTTGCGTACTTCGCACCAAGGAAAAGCCTCTGCACACAGAGCAGGGCATTCTTCCTCACTTCGGTGTTCTCATGGCTCATGAGCTTCATTACTCGGTCCTTCGCCTTCAGGTCTGCCACCACAATGCGTCCAGAAGGGTGGTACTGAAGGAACTGTGAGAGGTCATAGCAGGCGACGGCTAGAGCAGTTGGGTCGGTCGATGTGTCGATGATTGTCATAAGCACACGTAGAATCTGCAGAATTAAAAGTTGACGGTGTTACTTCAAATTAATTATGTTTGATTCCACGTATGCCATTGAAAGAACACTTCACCCTTTACATGCCACATTGCTAGTTATCATCTCAAGAAATGAAGGGCACACAGTTAATTATTGCTCAAAATAATTACAGAGAATTTAGGCTTTTCATTTGTTTGAACAAAAATAGGCAAAGCTTGATCAGGTGCTAACTGTGACCACCAGTATAACCACGTCATGCGTAGTGGTATACTGGTATATAAATATAATAAATAAAAGTGTCCAGGTTCATGCCAACTACATCCTGTATAATCGTGTGCTACTTGGTCAATTCTTACAAGAGAAAACAAAGATCATAAGATTAATTAACCACATTAAATGGAAATAGAATCTGCAGGTATGAATATATGCTATACAGGGGTATTAACATGCTCATAAGCATTTGGCATTCATTTTGAATTGTATGTGCATTATTAGCTCAGGAAATGCCCTGGAACAAGGACAAGCATAAAGAATCTCCAATAGTATTACTGAAGTTCCATAAGATATTGATTTGAATATTTCCCATCCAATAAGGGACAAAGCATACCTGGAAATCATTTTCTTCAAAATTATTAATGTTTTCACGCCAGAAACTTGGGTCTTTGTGCATTGGAGACCAGTCAAGATGGCCAAGAAGAACTTGTTGCTTGTACTTCTCAAATGAACTCAACTTCTTCAGGTTGTCTTTGAGTCCTACTTCTAGATGATTCAGCGCATCTAATAAATCCTGGGTGCATAGGTTGTAAAAAGAATGTTCAGTTCAAAAGAGATAACAAGCTCAAATGTGAATAGATAACAGATTTGACAGTTCAAATGTAGATACACCCCCTTGGGGTTTGCACTTGTATGATTTTTAAAGATTATAATAAGGATATATGCATGTAAAGCATGTTAAAATATGTTCACAACAAAAACTATACATGTTTTCATAAGCCATACAAAATGCTTATATGCTAAGGAGGTAACCCCCTAGAATTTATCTGATACAGATAGTGGAAATTCATGTGCTTACTGTTTGGTAACATTGCAAGACAAAGCAAAAACTGAACCACTATGCAGCTTACATTTTGAAGTAAAGAGTAACAAACACAACACTTTATTATGCTGGACTCGGGTATTTATATCAGATGGGACAGTTTATAAGAAAGGATATGCTTGTCTTTTAGCAACTCCCTCGAAAGATTTTGCTTCAAATTGTGCTTCAGATATAAAGATTGCATGAATCATATCCTGTCAATGCAAAAATGAAAATCAAAAGGCTTGGTAAGCTCCTCACCTCATCAGCCCATGCTTGACCTTTCAAATTTTGTACTATGTGTGGCAGCCCAAGATCAATCATTTGGGCAGCAAACGCACCCTTTGCCAGCAAGTTACGGATAGACATGATAACAACTCTGACAACCTGCAATTATTTTCAGAAAAGCATAATATTGTTGGTATTTCTAATACAAAGGAGATGTGACAACATGATAACGAAACAATACTTCAAACTTCACCTTCTCTTTTGTAGAACCTTTCACAACCTCTACAAGTCTTGGCATAACCCTTGTAGTGGACAAATAATCAACAGCTGCATCATTAAAGGATAAAAGCCAGATGCAGAGGCAAGTTTCATAGAGAAGCTGCAAATGACACGAGCAAGCAGGAGGTTGAGCAAATTAGTTCACAAAGTAAATGAGAGAAAACAGTTATATTTGCTGTCTATATGTTTACTGTGTACAATCTTGTTAAACGAGACATCTCAGCTAAGGTGAATATCTCATTTGTTAAATTAGCTCGTTACTGTCGAAAAAAAGGAAAGTAATATATGCATCCTATCAAGGAAAAGAACATAGGCAATTTGGGCACAGAAGAGTTCAGTTTTGGTTACTAGCTTCATATTATTACAGGAATCAACATTTACCTGGATTGACTGTTGTGTGGAAGCTGGAGAAATTAAAGGAATGAGCAGTTTTACACCATCCGCCTGAACAAATAAAGCTCTAACATATGGCTCTCTTAGCAAAGTGGCAAGGCAATGCATAGCAGCAGGAACAGAACAGTTTGGGTGGGTAGGATTCCTCAGCTGCAAAACAAACCATTCTCAAAACTCTTGAACACTAGTTTCGTAGCACAACATATGAAAGGGTAGAATAAATTAGGCCATTTCGCAGGTTCTAACCTGAGAACAGAGCCAATCAACCAAACCTCTTAACACATCTTGAGTAGATGTTAGCTTGCTCTTTGAATTTGAAGCCTCTCCATTTGGAACTATACCATTCTGCATCTTGGGCCATGCACTATAATAATCACATAAAAATAAGATTCTCCAGAATAAAACCGCATACATGAGAACACGGACAGAACATACCATATTATTTGGGTCAATATCTTACAACTTTTTTCTTGCACAAACCAGTTACCTTTCAAGAGCAATCTGAAAATGACAATTTTGTTAGCTAAATATGACAACCAGAGATCAAACTTAAATAAGAACAAAAATGCAAATATTGTAAACAGTTAAACTGAATGTGTCATCCCAGTTAAGATGGAGCAAAATCATGTGTTTAGTCAACATAATGGTTTAGTATCTATAGTTCAGTTGCAAGGATTGGATGGTGAGATCTTGGATGGCATAAGTTCGTGGCTAAACGTGAGATAACTGAGATTAGGAGAAGAAATATCCGACATTCTCAAATCATACAATTGAGGATAACAGCACACAGGTAAAAACTTATCCAAGTAACTGATCTGGAATTATGCCAAATATTGATAATGACAACAAGTTATATGATCAACTAATCATCTCTTTGGTTTTTATAGCCACCGCAGAATGATCCTATCCTACTGTAGGCTAGACCAATTCAATAATTATTAGATGTCTTCTTCTCATGATAGTGCCTATTCAAAATATGCAAGAAATCTGTCATGGCCTATGTTGGTTTATTTCTATATTTACAACACATTAGATTGCGGATAAGATGGTATTACGACAAAACTCATAATAGAACATACAATTCTAGAATACTTAACTTAGGAAAGGGTCATAGATGTCTTCACCAGAGAAAGATTTATCATAGAACAGTGCTGCTCTTTTAGAATTTACTGAAAACAAAGGTGATTATTTAGCAGATGTAACTCATCAGAAGAGCATTGTTTAACCATGTCGTAGATAACTAGTTTCCCACCTGCAAGCATCTCATCAATCAGGGCAAGCACATATTCAACAGTCTCTTCCTTGGAGATGTTCCGCAAGATATTCAGAAACACTCGAACATAGGATGGCCCATCCTAAAAGAATTTCCAGCAGCCATTATGTCAAGAGAACAGTTGCAAATAAGAATTACCAATAGCCAAACAGAAGTGCACAAAACAGCAAAACCGGTACCAAGAACTCAATATTGAAATTTCTTAAGGAAAAAGCAGTCACATGATGGTAGTTAAACTCATTTACCCACAGAAATGATTAAGAATGACAACGACACTCACCTCATCAAGCAAAGGACCTCGTTGGCTTTCTGGTTTGTGGTCATAACATTGCAAAAGCTGAAGGCATGTCCCAGAAATCAGCTTATTTGCCACATATGATTCCCATGGAATATCCCTCTTTAGAACCTTGAAATGCAAAGACAGAATCCAGATCAGTATAAAGCAAGTTTTTTCCCCATAAAATGTAAAGTAAATGAAAAGTCTTCTGCGCTCAAGAAGTTTTCATGGAAAACCCTATCTAACAAGGAACATGAAAAGTATTAGGGCAATGTGACAAATTTATACTTTTCACATGAACTTGATCTACACAAATTAGATAGCATCTGTAGTTCAGTGTCTAACAGGCTAAAACTAAAATCTAGAAAGCATATTATGTGTAATATATATGACACAACACATATCAACAGGTTCAAGTTGCCTAGAGCCAGGATTTAGGTGGTACAAGGAAAAAGGAGGATTTTGTCCAACAGAAAAAATATATATTATGGTACAGAAAGGTTTTCCATTCTCGATTTAATGTTTAGTATTCCCTCCAATAAAAGCAAGCTTTGCATGTTACTGTGGCACATACATAAGAACTGGAGGCATTCATAGACCATAGGCATATCTCTGTGGAAGCAAAACAA
Organism: Oryza coarctata; assembly: GCA_030770085.1. NCBI lineage: Eukaryota > Viridiplantae > Streptophyta > Magnoliopsida > Poales > Poaceae > Oryza > Oryza coarctata. The sequence goes on along the minus strand of CM061474.1, from coordinate 15,441,325 downwards.
AACTCTGTCCAATCACTGATGAAGGACAAGAATCACATAAGATGATAGAATTGACCCATACTATACTTTACAAGCTTGGTAGTTTAGCTAACCATCCTTAACATGATGATCACTGATCCTATCCTGGAATACACCAACCAAAAAGAAACAACACACCCTTTTCTTTTTAGCTAAACAAGAAGTCCACAAATACAGTTTAGTTTGGGCATGACTTGATCAATTCACTGTGCTTACAGTAGCATTCCTGTTCTTTCTGAGAAAGATGCAGATTTTTCCTCGGTTTCCGTTAGTACGCTTTTTAAACTGTTAAACAATATGTTTTATGTAAAAACTTTAGTTGCTTTAAAATATCAAATAAATCTATTTTTTAAGTTTGTAATAATTAAAACTTAATTAATTATACACTAATGGCTTATTTTATGTGCGCGCCTAATCTTCATCCTTGTCGTAGAAACGAACACCACCTTAATATAAACCCATGATTAAATGTCAGTCAGTCTAGTCAAAACACCATAGATTCACGGAAGTGAGAGAAAAAGAACTGATCAGCTTCCAAATACCATTACAACATAATCAATTTCCTTTAGAATTCGCCTGACATGTCCTCTAATTCTCTGCTCAGTTACAAACAACTTCTCTGAAAAATCTGATCACTTCCAAACAAAATCACAACAGCATCTAGCTCCACTCGAATACAACACTGGTTTGCACTGATCGATCGCAAAGTGTATCCCTTCTATGAGCGTAAGCATACTTAATCTACAATGCACACAGGTATCAAATCATAAATACTTTTAACACATGGAAGCTTATAGGCATCGACAATTCGACAGTAGAGCAGGTTATCAGCACACCAAAGCTAAATCCGCGCGGGCAGGCAAATCCCAATCACTAACCTGCTCGGTGGTCAGCTCCGCGTGATCCATCGCCGCAGGTCCGAGCGCCGCCGCGATCCCACCTACAATAGCAGACAAATTCATGCCAACGGATCAGATCAAAATTCCCCCTGCCCGTGGATCCGATCGAACCCCGCAAAATCCCCCGCAAAAACCGCAGGGGATCGTTCGCTCGCACGCGCGCACTCCAGAGTGCGATTCGAGAGGGTAGGAGGGGAGAGGGGCAGGGGATCGCGGGCGTTGGCTCACCTGGCGCGATGGGCAAGCGAGCGGAGGAGGGAGGGATCGGGAGGTTCGTGGCGACGGAGAAGAGAAGACAAGAGAAGAGAGAGGAGATCTGAGGGAGACAGGGAGCAAAAAAATATTAGAGATGAGAGAGAGACGAGTGGCCGAGTCCTTATGGGTGTGGGTCCCACGCCACACGGCCACGTGGAGTAGTCGTGGTCCGCTGCTCCTGCCTGCCACCTGTCACCCCGAATCTCAAAGCGTCTCTTCCTCGATCGTTCGTTGATCGATCTCCTCGTCTCTTCGTCGCGGTGGAGCACCGCCGCCGCCGCCGGTTGCCGGAGAATGATCCTCTCCGGAGGTTCCGGCGGCGTATCTGCGGAGGGATGTACTGGAGGAACCGAGGAGGCATCTGCTGTTTCCTGCAAGGTTTTGGTCTTTCTTTCTCCCCTTCCGTTTTCGACTAGGATCGGGAAGTGGGTTCGATCAAAATCTTTGCACTTTTGTGTGCAGGAATTCGTCTTTGCTAAATCTTACAAATCCAAGCATGAACAAAATTTTTATCTGATTAATTCTACTAATCGCCCGGTCAAACGATTACCTGCATCATGTGTATTACTCACCACTTCTCCAGGGTAAGTTCAAGACGCTAACTGAAAACAATAAATGAATCAAACCTAGTCGTGAAAACGATAGACCCTAGACTTTTATATATATATATATATAATCAACCTTTATATAAAAAATAGGGTCTTAGTCTTACTGTATACTATATTTCTTTACTCCTTCGCCTCGGTTCTTATCCCCATCATCTCCTCCACAAACGGTCTTCGCCACTTCCACCACGTGATAAGGAGATTGTCTTCATCCACCTTCTCATCTCGTCCAGACCCATCTTTGATTTCTCCTTATATCGGCGCACCTTCCCTTCTTACATTGGCGCACCTCTTCGCTCGCGCCCTTCATCGGCTGGACCCGTCCGCCCTCCATCGACTGAAATACTCTTTTGGTTCATGTTCTTCTGACACGCTCACCTGTTCCCCGGACATGAAATTTCTGCTCTCGCGTCCGTGCCACTTCAACACGTCCACATGTCTACGGACACAAATTCATGTTTTCCGGACATGAACTTTCTTTTCTTCGCACTCGTGACTTCCCCCGTTTTTCGGGTCCGCCCCACTTAGTTGCGTCCACGCATCCACGGACGTGAAACCCCACTTTACAGGCGTGAACCCTCTCGTGCCCGTGACCTACCTACCCTCTCATCGGCTACGCATCGATCCACATCGGCCCCCCGCTCGCCCTCATCGGCTCAACAGTCACACCTTGATATCGGCTTATCGCGCCCCACTACTCTTTCGCCCTCTCCCACGTCTGACCATGACCACCGAATCAACTCTTGGTTCCGGCACTCTCCCAGTCACCGGATCCCTTCCGGCCATCGACGCTCTTGACAATACCTCGGGCACCTCGATGTTCTCCCCACCCTACGCTGCCATCAACGTGAAATCTCACGTTCTTATTTCTCTCGACCTCAACGCCAACTATTTCAAGTGGGTTTTCTTTTTTAAATCTTTATGTGGAAAGTTTGGCCTTCGCTCCTATATCGATGGCTCTGCTCCACCTCGCCCCGATGACCCTCAGTGGGACATCACCGAGTGCTACGTGTGCAGCTGGCTACTCAGCTCGGTCGATGACTCCGTTCTCGACCTTGCCATGGACAATACCAATCCCACCGACCGCGATCTCTGGGTGGCCATCGAGCGGCTCTTCCAAGCAAATAAGTAGTCGCGCGCCATCTTCCTCTTCAACAAGTTTCATTCCATGGTATAAGAGGACTCCTCTGTCTCCTCGTACTGCCAACGACTTAATGTCAAGGCCACCATCCTCCGTAATGTTGGCCACTCTATAGCCGACTCACAACTCGTCATTGTCCTCTTGCGAGGACTTAACCCTCGCTTTTCCAACACTGCCAATGACATTGCCAACTCTACCCCTCTTCCCACGTTCGCCCGGGGCCACGACATGCTAGTTCTCAAGAAACTTCGTCTAGCCAACGATGAGAAGACTGTGGCCCACACCGCTCTCCTCATCGCAGCCGATCATGGCTGCAACAACCCCATCGGCTGCCACCCACCGTACGCTGCTATCTCCTCTAGCGGCTCTGGTAGTCATGGCTTTAACCACGGCAACAAAGCACGTGCCGGTGGCAACGGCAAAGGCAAAGGGAAGGGCAAGGGCAAGAGCTGGAACAGTACGATGCAACTGCGCCCTGCTCCTGTCCCTACCCCATCAGCTAGTCCTATGAGTCCGTGGCTTTGCTACAACCTCTGGGCACCTCAACCCCAGCTACGCAGCCCCATTGGCTGGCAGCCCTGGGTCCTCGGCGCACACCCCCAGGCCCACCTAGCGTCCGCTCCTGTACAATCGCCCCAGCCAATCACACCCTTGCCAACCACCCAGTCGGCTCTCTTGTGGAACCAGACTGGCCTTATTGCCGCCCTCAATCAGCTAACACTTTAACCCCAGCACCTCTGGGTGCTGGACTCTGGTGCGTCATCCCACATGACTTCATCCGACGATATATTACTCTCTCGCCATCCTTCCTCCTCACCTTTCGTCACCGTCGCCAATGGGTAATCTCTTCCTATCACACGCTGCGATGAGTCCATTCTGCCTACACCCACATCTAACTTTCCACTCCACAAATGTCTTAATCATTCCTTCTCTCGTTCACAATCTATTTTCTGTCCGCCAATTCACCAAATATAATAATTACTCCATTGAATTTGATATTTCTGATTTCTCTATGAAGGATATTCCGACCCGGCGCGAGATGCTTCAATGCAATAGTGGCGGCGACCTCTACACCATCCCCACTGCACCGTCCACTCCTCACACTAGCCTTGACATCTCCATCAACTTGTGGCATCTTCGCCTCAGTCACCTCAGCCCCGACACTGTCGCCACTCTCCATCACAGCGCCTCCATTCGGTGCAACCACAACAGCCCCACTGTCTGCCACTCTTATCAACTTGGCAAACATGTGCGGCTGTCTTTCTTCCTCTCTATGTCTTGTACCTCTAGACCTTTTAAACTAATTCACTATGACGTGTGGACTTCTCCAGTTAAAAGTGTTTTGGGTTATCAATACTATCTTGCATTACTTGATGATTATACACACTACTGCTGGACTTTCCCCCTCACAAGCAGGTTCGAGGTTACCTCTCATCTCATCAATTTCACCAATTATGTTTCAACTCAATTCAACATCTCCATCCAAGCCATATAGGCTAACAATGGCACGGAGTTTGTAAACCGTACCATCCAAGCCTTCCTCACCTCCCGTGGCATCCACCTTCGCCTCTTTTGCCCTTACACCTTCTCCAAAACAGCAAGGTTGAACATCTTCTTCGAACCCTAAATAACATCAGTCGTACTATGCTTCTTCACGCCCATCTACCTGCACCCTACTGGGCTGAAGCACTCACCACTGCGACCTATCTGCTGAATCGGCGTCCTTACTCTTCCATTCGTCACAACGTTTCCTATACTCTTCTGTATCACAAGACGCCCCACTACTCTCACTTACGTATCTTTGGGTGTCTCTGCTATCCCAATCTGACAGCCATCGCCCCTCATAAACTCGCACCATGCTTTACCGCCTGTATCTTCCTTGGTTATCCCTTTTCCTACAAGAGATACCGCTGTCTTGATCTCTCCACCCGTCGGATCATCATTTTTCGACATGCCGTTTTTGACAAGTTCTGCTTTCCTTTCAGGTTACTCTACCATGGACTTTCGTCTGGTAACCTCGACTTCCTTCTCACCCATATTATACCATCTCGATATTTACCACAAACCACACCTCTGCAGCCCACACCGGTCGTTCCTAAGGACCCCCTGAATGACTACTCCACTCCTCTCTGCTCCGCTATCATACCGATCGGACTTCCATCGGCTCCACAACCTCCATCGGCTCCACAACATTCATCGTCTCGCTACCCCCCATCGACTCCACAAACTCCATCGGCTCATCAACCTCCATCAGCTCACCAACCTCCATCGGCCCCCCACCCTCCATCGGCTCAGGCTGACCTCGTCCAGCCCTTTCTCCGGACCTACAGCCATCGATCCTGCCTCGCTACCACCCTTTCTCCTTCTGACCCTGCCCACAACCGATAATACCATCGGACCGTGTGGACTTTGTTGTCTCCATCTCCTCTCATATGATCACATGATCTCAAACCGGGTCCCTCCGTCTCTCTCGGCGCTACGGGTTCTCCAACAGTCCATTGTACTGTCTCGCCCATCCTAGTGACTCACCATTATGCCTTAGCCGATCCTCAGTGGCGCGCGGCTATGGCCAATGAGTACAAGGCCCTAATGGACAATGAGATCTGACGCCTTGTACATCGTCCTCCTAGTGCCAACGTTATGATCAGCAAGTGGATCTTTAAATACAAGTTCTACTCTGATGGCTCGCTTGCTCGTCACAAGTTGCGCTGGATAGCCCACGGTTTCTCTCAACGTCCCGACATCGACTATGACGAGACTTTCAGTCCCGTCATCAAGCCTGCCACCATTCGGGTTGTGCTTACCCTCGCTGCCTCACATTCTTGGCTGATTCATCAGCTTAATGTGAAGAATGCTTTCCTTTATGGACATCTGACGGAGACGGTCTCTTGCCAGCAGCCTCCAAGCTTCGTCGACTCATCCCGTCCCGATGACGTCTGTCTCCTTCATCGCTCTCTCTATAGCCTCAAACAGGCCACTCGGACTTGGTATCAACGCTTTGCTGTCTATCTTCGATAACTTGGTTTTGTGACCTCCGTCTCCGATACATCCCTTTTTGTACTTTACATCGGGGATGCCACCACCTACCTCCTTTTCTATGTCGATGGCATCATCCTTACGGTGTTCTCGACAATCACCCTATAACACATCATGGCCCGACTCCACTCGAAGTTTGTCATGACCGATTTAGGTCCTATACACCACTTCCTTGGCATCTCTGTTACGCACTCTTCCCACGGGTTATTCCTCTCCCAGCGCCAGTATGCCATGAATCTTCTCCAACGTGCAGGCATGGTCGAATGTCACTCCACCGCCACTCTGGTCGACACTCGTGCCAAGCTCTTCGCCACCGACGGTTCTCTCATCGCTGACCCCTCCCAGTACCAGAGTCTTGCTAGTGCTCTATAGTACTAATACTTACACAACCTGATCTCACTTATGTCGTTCAGCAAGTGTGTCTCTTCATGCATGCTTCGCACGAATCTTATCTCGTGCTGCCAATCGTATCTTTCGCTACGTGAAGGGCACACTGCCCATCGGCCTACATCTCAGCTCCAGTCCTATTGACTCTCTCATTGCGTACTCTGAAGCGGACTAGGCGGGTTGCCCTGACTTTCGACGCTCTATATCCGGCTATTGCGTTTTACTCAGTGACACTCTAGTCTCTTGGTCCTCCAAGTGCCAGACTATAGTGTCTCGGTCAAGCACTGAAAGCCGAGTATCGCGCCGTTGCTCATGCCGTCGTCGAGTGCTGCTAGATTCGTCAGCTTTTCTAGGAGCTTCATACACCCATCGCCTCCACGACAGTTGTCTACTACGACAATGTTAGTGCCTATATGACCGCCAACCTGGTTCACTATCGTCGCACGAAGTATATCGAGATTGACATTCACTTCGTCTATGACAAGGTTGTTTTAGGACTCGTTCGGGTGCTCCATGTACCGTTGACACATCAGTTCGTCGATATCATGATCAAAGGCTTACCCACGCCTTTATTCACTAGTTTTCGCTCTAGTCTCTGCATCCGTACCCCTCCCGCTACGACTGTAGAGTGTGTTAGACCACTTAGACTTGTATATATATAGACCCAACCCGCTGTATAGAAAATGGGATGTTAGCCTCACTGTATACTATCCTTCTACAGAAAGGAACGGAGACATGGCTCACAAATTGCAAGTTCATTGTGCCACTTTGTTCAGTTTCAACAGCACAAAATTCTGTCTTTTTTTTCCTTCTGTGTTATTAGTCATTCAGTCAGACATGTACCGCCGTATTCTCCCCACACAGAGACCCTGCTACTGGAATTATTTCTTCCAGAGAAACATATGTGCTCTCTAATATGAGTTCTATGAGTTTATTCTAGTCAAGAGTCTCAGATGCTTGGAACCTCCACAATGCTGGAAAGAAGGTTCCTCAGCTCCACCATCACAACATACTGCTCACCCTTCGCCTGCAGATAGAGAGAGTAGTGAGTGGCCAACTTATCAGAAGACTAAACTAACAAGGATGTGTTAAAATGTTCAGTGAAATCTGCAATCTTGTGTGGCAGCAAGAACCTTTTGGGCATATAGTTTACCTCGATGGTGAAGAAACTCTCCGCGTAGCCGTAGAAGGATATGGTGTTCAGGCTGAGGACTTGCACTTTGTAGCTGCAGAGTGCTTCCAACACCTTGGTGAAGAGGCCTGCCCTCTTGGTCCAGAAGATCTTCAGGTTATACTTGCATGACCCTAGAGATATCAATTCCACTTGGCCCTGTGTGCAGGTACAGCTTGTTGAGAGACTGAGGAATCAGATATCAGAGAGAAATTTTGGAAGAACTATCAGCAACGAATTGGTATCTAGTAATTGTAGTTCCTTAGTCTTTTAAAACTTGGTTAAAAGGTTTTCCCGAGATTAATTTATATGTGAACAATAGCTGAAAAATTCTCACAAAAATTCATGGCAAGTCTACTTGTGGAAAAACGAAGATGAAGGTTACTGTACCCAAACTGTGAAACATTTAGATCAGTATAGTTTTAAGTTGTGGTGAAGTTGGGTGATCATATTTTCCGGATTGTGGCATTGATTCATAGAATTTTGAGTTCTAGAGATGAACAATGCCACAGTGGGGTTTTAAACCTTAAACTGTAAAGGCCACTCTACTCACTGAACTGGAAAGCATACTTGATGACAGCGGCTGCTACCTGATAATGAGCGTTCTCAGTGGGGACGAAGGATTCAGAGCACGACGCGTTGCCTTGCTTCTCCGACGCCTCACCAGGCGAGTCGCCGAGCAGGCGCTGCAGCTCAAGAACCTCGTTCTGGAGATTCTTGATGTGTTCGATCGCGTCCGACAAGGTGGCCTCCTTGCTCATCTGGAACAGCAAAGAAAACAACCATCAGAACATACCACGAATGAAAAAAATGAAATCTTTTTTTTCCCGGAGAAGCAATCACGATTTTTGTCAGAAACGAGTTTGTTTCACAGAATCAAAATAGGGATAGGAAAGTATGAACAAGTTCATATCTGATTTTGGAAGTTGTATGATCACTAATGGGAGGAAGCTAGCTTGTATTTACTACCTTGGTGATCTTGGGCACGACCGCCCTGAGAGCGAAGATGTTGCCGTTGAGCCGCCCCCTCCTCCGCCGCTCGGCCTCCAGGTTCTTGGACTTGAACTCCTTCCCCACCCCCACCGCCTGCTGCTGCTGCTCCCCGTCGTCGCCCTCCTCGCCCCCGCTGCCGCCGCCGAAATTCAGGACCGAGTCGACGAAGTCATCCTCCACCTTCACCTCCTCCCCGCCGCCACCGCCACAGCCCTGGATAGCCCTCACCCTCGCGCGCCGCGGCATTGCTGCACCACCACCACCACCACCACCACCACCTTGCCTCCCACCGAACGACAGGTCCAGTGCAGCAGCACCACCACCGCTCCTCGCAGCAGCCTCAGTTTCTCACGGTCTCCACTCTCAACCAAACCCGACGGCACTTGCTTCCCTGCTGCTCCTTCCGGGGTTGTGGTTGCGGTGGCTTATAAGGGTGGAGGAGGAGGAAGAGGAAGAATCTCATGGAGAAAGCAATGCAAGGAAGGGGTTGAACGCAAGAGGAGGCGAGATGCTCTTCTCTGCTCGGTTTCTTTCCTTCCCGGGGGACTTGCTTGGTTGGGGGCTCGGGGTAGTAGCGGACGCCCCGCCCGGTGGTTGGTTGGATGGTTGTGGGTTTGGGGTGGTGCACTGCATGCAAGATCGAACCGTGGCCGTAAGAGAGAGCTGGTTTGGTTCGAACTTACCCAACACCTGAGCAACCGAACCGAGAGGAAAGATTCCTCGGTTCGCGCCAAACCGACCAAGAAAACCGCGAGAACCTCCTATTTGTTGCCGCTCGAAATCCATATGTATATCGGCTAGTACGAGGGAGAACTATATGAATATGCCGGTGTGGAATATGGAATGATTAGCGATTTGTTATTAAAAATAAAGCACTGGTTCTATGGTGGTTACGTAAGAAGCAGTCTACGTAGTGGAAAGAAAAAGTACTCTGTTTTTAAAATAGTAAAGATAAATAAGAAGATTAACGATTGCTGTGAGGACTAGAGTGCGTACTGAACTGAACAGAGCAAGTAGAAGAAGACTATTCTCTGTTTTTTTTCCGTTCTTCGTGTGGGCCCCACAAACTTCATTATAGTCAGGATCATAGGAATTCTCAGAACCGATGGAAAGATACTTTTAGTTGGAGGCCCACGAGGCCATTACTGTAGCAGGAGCACACTACTGTGTACTGCGCAAATGATGTAGGAAGATCTGATCGTATCTCTTGAACTTATTCTTACCTCCTGAATTGATTTCTTTCTAGTAGTCTTGCAACCGTAGGGTCAGGAGACTCAACAAGCACTACAAGGTACACTCCCTCAACTTAAAAAATAAACTTGTTGGGCTTATGTAATTTTACAACACACCCTCTCATTTTCAGATTACTTATCATTCTAACATCCAAATTTTATTAAAATACTTATCATTTTTATATTTAAAAGCTTTTTAACTGTCAATCACAATTAATGGAGAATTTCTTATCTGTTGCTGAGTTTTTGCTTAATCTTTTTTATACTTCTGAATTTTACTTATCCATCCTTGAGTTTTCATTTTGATTCCTTATCATAAGTTGACTGCTATTTTTTTCAAATAAATAACTACTAAAATTGGTCATAGGTATTAAGAAATTAGATGAATTAAATAGGGAACAATTATGATTAATTAAGAAAAAGAAGTATGTAAGAAAGTTGAATGGTAAAGGTTATGATTGGTTGAGAAGATAATGTAATTGGAGAAGTTATTATATTTTAAGATAAATTTGAAATTTATCATATTTTAGACTAGCCTAAAAAGAAAAACACAATTTTCAAGGCGAACAAAGATTCATTTGTACAAAACAAAGGGGATAGAATTGTCTGAGCACAAATTTGAAAACCAAAATTTGAATTTTTTAAATAAATTAGATGAAATCCATACAACATTTTCACTAGAATCTAAATCCACATAAAAAATTGGTTTTCGTTTTTTGGGTGAAACTCTTGTGTGGATTTAATCAAAAAATTTAAAATTTTGTTTAAAAATTTCAATTTTGTTTTTCAATTGGCATCAAAAAATTATTTCCCATTTGATTTTATTATAAATTAAAACTTTCACATAGAAATTAATGTTTTTAAGTAGATAGCACATAAGTATGAGAGAGACAATACAACGGTTAACTCATGGTCAAATAGGTATAGAGAAAATCAAAATGAAATCTCATGGGCAAGTAGGAATGAGGCAAAAATTAAGGGCATAAAAGAGATTAAGAAAAAACTCAAGAGAACACAAAGAATTTTCTCATATTAATGTCGCTTTGAGAAATGAATGGAATATAGTGAATGAGGATAACGATGTAATTTATAACGTATCCTTTGTACAAAATTTTTTAAAATGGCAACTAATATAAAACAGAGTGAGTACCAAATTTGTGATGACTACAGATTTTAGCGTAAAAGAATAGCTCTTTACGTTACCGACTATCTTTCTCTCTCTGTTAGTGCCCATTTGGAAAGTTCAATTTTGGTTTGGATCTTAGGCAAACCTGTTCATTTACAGCATAGGCGTGTGTTCATACCATACCATGTATTAGTTCCCATCATGGCCCAATTAAGTTTGATTTTGTTTCACATTAGTCTAGTTGGTATGAGTAGAAAAACTATTTACATGAGTTTTTAAACAAGCTTTTATCCTTTGCACGAAAATTAAGATACGTAACCAAATAACTTCTCGATAAGACTATCTAAGCAAACACACATGTAACTAGACTATTGTACGTTCACCATAATATAAACTGTATGAATGATGTACTAAAATGATGTATTAAGAACAAGTCCATGATTGGCACTGAGCCTCTAGTTGCCCAGGACGGCCGGAATTCCAAGTTTCCAAGTTACAACCAAAGGAAACGGAACGAAACCACTGAACTCGTCTGTCGCAATAATAGGGTTGGACTCAACAACCTCGTCGTCGTCCCCACGGCTCCACCATTAAACCCAACCAACCCCAGACGGGACGGAGGCGAGGAGGATTTTGCCTTGCCTTGCCCCGCCATGGCCGCGCCCTATCGGGCTCTCCTCACCCGCCGCCCCCTCCTCCTCCTCTGTTCGAAGGCCCTCCCTCTCTCCTCCCCCTCCTCCTGCTCCTCGTCGCCCCGCGGCCTCCTCCCGAGGCCCTCGGTGTGGCCGCCGCCGCCGCCGTGCCCCGGAGGCGCGTGGCGGCGCGGATTCCACGACGGGCGGCCGCGCGGCCCGCTGTGGCGAAGCAAGAAGCTTATCGGGAAGGAGGCCCTGTTCGCGATCCAGGGCCTGAAGCGGTTCAAGGGGGACGAGGAGAGGCTTGGGGAGTTCGTGAGGCGGCACGTGGCGCGGCTGCTCAAGGCCGACAAGCTTGCCGTGCTCGGGGAGCTGGAGCGCCAGGAGGAGGTCGATCTGGCCGTCAAGGTCAGGCCCGTTTCTGCTCCCCTTTCGTTGCTAGCTTGCGGTCGATTGCCTTTAGCCGATATGCCCCATTGTTTGCTTGGGGTGGATGAATTATGTTGTGTGGAGCGAGTTAGATGTGCACTTTTGGCCTGCAAAATGAAATCATGTTGGTACCATATGGAAACTTTGCTGAATGTTTGTTACTTGCTTGAGATTGATAAGAGACATAGGGTTTTTGATGAGTGAATTGGAGATGGTATAGGAGGTAAATTCCAACATTAGTTTGTTGAGATAATTTTTGGGGGTTACTGGGCGGAGGTACAGAATGTGTTTGGTGAAGTTTTAAATATTTTTGTTTGGCTGCTTGAGAAAGGTGAATTTATGATTTCTAGGACTCAATTTGTAAAACACAAGAGTGCATTAGAGTTTCTCCATAAGGTGGAGCATTACTATATTGGTAGCCTTTTGCTATATGGAAAAAGGGAAAATCAAGATAGATAGATGGGGGACCTATAGGCAGGGGTATTTTGCCGTTGTGAAAAAACACCGAAACAGCATGGAGCTTCTTAGATGTGTACCTAATGACGATGGGCGATGGCATTTAGTGTATGTTTTTGGAAATGGCATACACAGTATACGCTTGATCTCAGCATGAATTGTTGAAAGAGAGAAACCTCTGTAGCAACAGATTGATTTTCTGAGAAAGTAATTGCCATAACACCTGAAAATGATTATGTACCTGCAATAATACTAAATACGGCTACTGAACTCATCTTGGCTTCATTCAGATCAACATCGGGAATTTTTTTTGTTATGTTAGCAACGGGTTGATTTTCATGGAAAGAAATTGCCATAACTCCTGAAAATGATTATGTACCTGTAATAATACTAAATGTGGCTACTGAACTCATCTTGGCTTCATTCAGTTCAAGATCAGGAAATGATTTTTTTAATGTTTGCTTATATTCTACTGGCATCTTTCGTTGCCTTGCAGATGTTTAGGATAATACAAAAGGAAGACTGGTATAAGCCAGATGTTTTCATGTACAAGGACTTGATCGTGGCTCTAGCCAAGTGTAAGAAGATGGATGAAGCAATGTTAATCTGGGGGAACATGAGAGATGAGAACTTGTTCCCTGACGCACAGACATATGCTGAAGTCATAAGAGGATTCTTGAGATATGGTTCCCCATCAGACGCAATGAACATTTACGAGGAAATGAAAATGTCGCCTGATCCTCCGGAAGAATTACCTTTCAGGGTATTATTGAAGGGCCTTTTACCGCACCCACTTTTAAGGAACAGGGTGAAGCAAGATTTTGAAGAGTTGTTCCCAGAAAGGCATATTTATGATCCCCCAGAAGAAATATTTGGCCTGCGCTGAGGTTGAGGATTCAATGACTTTATGCATCTTCTGCATTTGAAATTTATTTGGATTACCTGCATCTCCATAACGTTCTCCAGAATTTGATGTTTGGAGTGGAAATCTGTCAGGTGAAAGATCGAAGTTATGGATGATCATGCTGAAGAGAGGTAGACAGAAACAATATTCCATTAGCTGTATTGTGTGTCTATGGTTAGCAGAAATTTTGTTGTTCAGGCAATCTCTTAAAATATCAGGCCTTTTATTGACAACTGCCACTTTGTGTATCTGTAATCCAGGATATCTTGAAAAGTAACATAAAAAAGGGTCTTTCATTGGGTCCTTAGAGGGAAATGTGTATGATTAGGTTGTTAGGATAGGACGCTGGCCACATTCATGCTATTCCTTCCCTAACCACTTGAGCAACCAGCTTTTCATGAGCATGAGCATATATCTTGTGTCATGTGAGTTGTATCCTCCCATTATAATCGAGTGGGCTTTGAATCGATGCAAATGGATCAAAACAGGCTTGCACAACACTGGCCTAATTGGTTCTGATATGATAAGCACCTTCTTCAGAAATCGAGATCAGGGATCAGCGCCACTAATGTAATAAATGGAGGCAAGTTGGTATATATTAGTAAGTTTGACAATGTTACATATGGTTTCATTTGGTTCTTCAAACCTTGGGTTGGGAATATTCCATTCATCTATGGTGTCAAACGTTTGATTTGTAGTACAACTTATATTTACTTTATCAAACATGGATCCATCTCCAGTTTTGTATGGCTGTACTCTTTACTGCTCCGTTAACAATGATCCAGAGTTGTGATCTTTATTTCAAGTCAAGCCGATTACTGTGTCAAACATGAAACACCAATGTATTAATGCTGACTAGTTTTACTGATTTGCAACCAGCAGTCAGCAGTAGAAACTAGGAAAGTAACATTCACCTGATATTGAACCAGTGAACTTGAACTTATGTTTGAGTTCCCTACATTTCTCTTTAAGAAGTGACTAAAAGCTCTTATCACTCAGTATGAGGAGATGGATATCCAAGTCAATCTAAGATTTGGACTCATACAGAAATGGAGCAAGGAAGGTTGGACCCAGACATTACAGTTGACGATGGAACTTCACCTGGATAACAACTCCAAGTTGAGCACATGAATTCACAGCGGCCACATGTTAAAAGTACAGTACAAGTACATCCATCTGAATCAGATGTAGCACTAGATATGAGCAGAGTGCATCTAAGCTCATTGTCAACAGCTCAACACATCCCCCCGTAAAACATTTCATGGAAAAAAAATGCCTGCTTATGTCTGGACTCTAGTCAGCATTACCAAGGAATCTCTTGGAGCAGGAACAGAAAAAAAAATGTAAGTATTACTCTATAAATAATCAGCTAGAGGCAACAACAATGATAACGAGACGATAGAATGGTCCGGACAAGATCTGCTCCTAATAATATCTTAACAGAAAACCCAATCACTCACTCTGCTATCTACTCCTAATACGCCAAAGTTTCATGTCCTGTGTGCCTGTGAATCATTGATCCTTAACTGAAAACGAAGGACAACTCACGTTCACTGTTCCAATTGTTCAGATAGCAACCGGCACATTTGGTGTAGCGATATAATAGAATTTGCGCAGTGTATCTGAAGATCTCTACATTTCTTGTTGCACGAGGGGGTTGGTTGCCATGAATTGGTCGGTTCAGACTTCAGAGAGCATGCGCATGCGTGCACCATCGAGGGAAGCTTCATCTTGTCTCCAATGATTCTTGGTATAATTGACCCTAGCATTCGTGTTAGCCGACCCTGCTGATTACAGCTAACTCTAGAATTTGCTGATTTAGCCTTCATTGATTCCAGTCCTGGAGTAGGGAAGCTACTTAGATTCTTGCTTGAATCTAAGAAATGGAACAGCAGGATTGCTAAAATGTGCATCACATGCATGGTTCAGACTTCAGACTTGAGATTATTTTTCTGCTTGAAGTTTTCAACTTTTATCTTAATTCATGAAAATTTGTTATAGATCTAGTACATATTAATTTCCAAATGTGTGTTCTGCCCTTTTCCGCGTATGCAGTAAACTTGTCCTAAGCAGGAATTGTGTGAGAAAAGGTTTATCTTGCAGCAATTGTTCAGGATGAGTCATTTTACAGATATCAAAATTTACGCTAAAAATTATGGTGTCGCTTAGTATCTCCTTAAGTACCATAAAAATAAAAGTCTCGTTCATGATAGGTAAAATCTTTTACTTAATTCTTCTAGGCATCTATGTCATTTTGGTTCGAGACCCAACAATCGAAAACAGCTTAAATGATAGCAAGACTTAGAAGGTACAAATGACCGACTGAATCTGGTCACTTTCGACATAAAATTCAACGAGAATATAAGGGAAGCAGATTGGTAGAAACAGAGTGTGCTAGTTTTGACATGCAGTCATCAGACAAAGTAATTCAGTCAGGACTCAGAAGCTTCTACCTCCTATCCTATGTTCCTAGAACAGGCAGAACGGCATCTTTCAGAAACCAAATGAGGCAGCGAATTCAGCAACGGTGTCCCAGAGCAGCTAATCTCCTGCTATCTCTGCCTCCGTTGTTCGCTTCCTGCATGACACGAACACGGTATATTATATGAAGCACACATTAAAAAAATGAGCGTTTGTTTAAACTGTCTGGTGATTCTTGCACACATGCAGTGGCACGAAGCTGCAATTAACAAGGAAGCATCTCACATGATCATAGGTCAACTACTATAGGGGACAGGAAATTCGTTGGTTTTGTTCACTGAAAAATCATTATCTGGTGTTCCCACCATATATTTTCTTGTGAATAAATCATTCTTCTTTTTTTTTCAGTAGTGGGAAGAACAGCCAGGTTTTACACTTCTTCAGAGGACTAGTGGAGATGTGAAATTGTAATTCCAATGCAGTCACATTCCATGCCATTTTTCTGCTCTGTTCAGAAGCAAAGCATGTCATGTATTGAACATTCAATAAATTTAGCCTGAATTAACTAGTTCCAGAAAAATTAAATTCATATTTGCTCATCCATGCCATATTTCTGTGCTGTTCAGAAGCAAAGCATGTTTTGTACTGAACATTCAATAAATCTAGTTACAGAAAAATCAAATTCATATTTACTCTGATTAAGCTACTTTCTTTTTTTTTGTGAAAACAACGCATTGCTTCCTTTTGAGTCTACTTTTGTATCGAATCAAGAAATACCGACTTCTCAAAAAGGAGATCACGAAACACTTAAGCCACTGCTCCCAACAAAATTCCCCCCTTTCTGATCTACAACAAGTCCTTCTTTGTAAAAAAAATGTCATCATCCATCTCAAGGTTTGCAAGTTGAGTTCCATTTTCACCTTCTAAGAACCTGCCCTGAAACCAAACCGTTAGAACAGAACACAACTCTTTCCAATGTTTTACCTCCCTCACTGTAGTAGGCCTGGACACAGCTGTAGCTGCCTGCTGATTGCTGAATCGAGTCTTCTCCTAACATCACATTCAGAGTTGCGTCCAGATGTCACTTACTCAGTGCGCCTCTGAATTCAGAGCTCCGACCCAATTGATTCCTAGAAGCCAACAGCTACCAATCATGTTTCTGGAGCCACCATCCACCAACCATGAGACTGACAATTCTCTGGAAATCAAGATCCATAAAGAGTGGGTGCATGCAGCATTTGCTCAACAGCACAATCTTTATTACTAAATTAAACTATCACTTTGATTATTGAACAAGCGAGCAAACTGAACTGCAGAATCATCACAAGGGCCACAGGCTGATCAGCCAACTCTATATAAGAAGCCCTCATTGCCATCGTCTTCTCCACATCAACACCAGCTCACTCGATCGTGAGAGCTCCTCACAGCTAGCATCTGCATCTTCTCCTTCACATCCCCTCTCTTTGAAGATGCCTCGCTTGCTTCTCTTCTACTTGGTGTCGATCCAGCTCGCCATGACCGCCGTCATGGGGCGGCCGTTCCCTGTCTTCTACGGCGGCGGAGGCGGCACGCTGACGAGCATCGCAGATGCCCCTTCATCTGCATCTTCAGCTGCAGGTGGTGGTGGTCATCTACATGTGCATTCTCTTCTGGAGTCGAGCTTCGCAGAGTCGCCGCTGACCTCTCACCACTGCAACCACAGCCCGTTCGACCGGAAGTTCGCCGGCGGCAAGGTCATATTGGGCGGCCTGGCAGCGGCCATCTTCGCCGTCGTCTTCTGCTACATTCGGATCACAAGGAGGAAGAAGATCGAGCCCAAATCTTGATTGATTATTCTTTGTTAGTAGCTAAGCTCTTCGCTGATTCGATCATATCACACCTCAAAGATCTTCTCTTTCTTATAGTAAGGATATCGACGAACACATGTAACCCTCATACTAGATTCGTTGCAACATTGTAAAGAATCCATTGCTGATGAAATAGGTGACAAAATCCTCCTCCTTTTCTCTTCTTGGATTAATGATGCATGTTGAGAACACAGATTCATTGATCCGGATAGGCTTGATGTCATTTGGATGGCTGAGTTGTATGCTTTTGGAGGACATTGTTCTGGAGTTGGACGGTGATCAGCTCATTGTGATACCAGGAGTTAATGCAGGCATGTGACCAAAAATGTCAGCTTTTGTACTCTAGAAAGCACTAATCTCCAGCCAAACTACGGCTTTGCACCAAAAAGCCCCTCTTAAGCCATTTTTAGGATCACTCTGTTTCACTAATCCAGCAGATAATTGTAGGCATCCCAAAAAGGGAGACTTGTTCTGAAAGATCAAAAATAAATATTCAGACTTGCTCAATTATCTAACTTTGATCCATTATGCAGGCATGAGGACGCTTTTTCCTGTTTAACATGCCAAGAAGATCACTCTCTCTTTTCAGTTGCAACAAATCTGTACTCCTGACGAACTGGAGACCTGTAATTTTCGCCTTTTCGGGCCTTTTCTGTAAGAGTTGCTGATGATTATTGAAGTTTCTAATCCATGGCCTATAGTGTTATTAATTACCAGCTGGTTGAGCTGCACTCGGTCAGATGACTCTGATCCAGGAGAAGAGAAGCTGTCTAATCTAACATTGACAGTGTTGAGAACATGCTTGTAGCACGGTAGTAAGTCCTCCGGTTGTGAGGCTACTAACCAGGGCTCAAACCCTGGTCTAAAAAAGCCCATGATATGTGTTTCCTAAAATAAGAGTTAAGAGACGCCCCGTGGCAATACGGGTAAGAGTTAGCTTTCGGAGCTTTTTCTCGACCTTAAATGTAACGTCTGAGGATGTCTCTCCCTTTGGGTCGAGTTTTTAACCTGAACGATGTTCATAGACTGTGCCATTTGTCCGCCATCCTCACTGGGGGAGAGAAAGGTCACGGGAATTCCCTACTAATCGACGCTCATTTACTATTTTTACCGGCCGAGCCATCTGAAAAAATGGTTACCAGTGAAAACAAAAATAAAAATAATAAAAAGTATAGAAATAGAATAAAAACGATTTTGCACCGTTGGAAATTATCATTTTTATTTTATAGTAATTACGATATTTTAAAATACATTAATATCTATGTTCTATATCTTTATTTGACCAACCAAATCCCTAACTTAGTGAGTGGTTAAAAGTGCGACAATTTATAATTTACACAGTATAAGCTTGATTTTTTTATGTAAAGTTAAATATATGATTTTATAGTTTAATGTTTTTGATACTTATTATTGGTTTCCGATCAATACCGACATATTTCTGTCCGTTCTGGTTTTCCGGTATTTTTGATACCATTTTTGTTTTTGGATTTAGTATTTTTTATTCTGTTTAAAAAATATATGGTTATGGAAATGGTTGAGACGTTTTTCAGCAGTTTTCTTCAAAATACAATTTTTTAGTTATATATTTTTAATTAAAAATATTTAATATATATTTTAGAAAATTATATAACTCAATGCTCTCTGGGAGATTATTTTTAAATACCATCCCAAATGGTGTGAAATCCAAAGTAGAAATGTTTATTGACTCTCATTAACGATGGGCCGATGCTGACGGGGGCTTAGAAAATTTATAGACAGCCCTATTAACACCCTATCTAAGAATATTTTTTTCATGATAGTGGGTCACGCAAGGGAGGAGGGTGGCTCACCATTTTTACGGATGACCCCTTGCCACCCTCTATTAGGGTGTTTTTTCCCATGGAGCCTGACAATTTTATAGACAGCCTCTTGCAACTCTTTGTTAGAATGGCTACCTACAAGATCTTTTCCAACCGCCCAAAAATATAATTTAATAAAAAAAGAAAAAACAGAATAGAGGGTTGAGGAGAGATAAGGGAAGTGGGGAACACCTTCTAGCTTATGATTCGTATAAAGGTAAAAGATTTATAATCTTTATAATATTTATTCATGAACATATATGTTAAATAAATTGATATTTAACTTACATTATGGTCGAGTGAATATTAGTTATGGTTCATATGATATAGATTTATCATAGCTCGGCTCATCTCTTAAGGGTATTGAAAGTTCAACTGAGAGAAGTTTTTCAGTAGTATATAACTGGTTAATGCAAGACTTCCAAATCAACTCTAGATCAACGCAAATACCGTGTATGTCGTAGTGAGTCAGGTAACCAAAGGTTTTTTCCAGAAATTAATGCCATTGGATTTTATTGCTACTTGAAGATAGTATGTGAAGAATGCATTGCAAAAAGATTGGTCACCTATTATTTTTGTTTCAGTGTATGAGAAAGACAAATGTTTCAATGGCCATAAGATAAAGAAGATTTAAATATGACAGGAGGTGACGCTAAAATAGTGGAGGAAAATGAGTTAGAACACCAAGAGCAAGAGGAAGAAGAAGGAGGAGGAGGACGACGACAATGACAATGACGAGGAGCCAGGGAGTAGATGAGGGAGAGAGAAATAATACTATCATTGAGATAATGGATAGAAAAGATTTCGATAATAAGTATGTAGAGAATGATTAATCATCGGATGAGAAGAGCGATAATGTAAATCCCTCACAAGAGTCCAACGAGGACTTTTAAACTTGTTATCTTAAAAAGATATCATGTGCCATGGAAGTACAAGGAGAACAAGGTCATCCAGAGAGCTAAGTATGCATGCAAAGAGAAATTGATAGAAATAATTAAGCACTGGGTGGTATCACTTCAGAAAGAGTTTTGGGTCACGAAGCCAAACAAGTCGGTGTATAGAGTGAAGTGTGTGAACTCAAGTTATAGCTATCCATGAAGGGTGCATACATTCAAGCGTAAATAAAAGGATTACTAAAAAGTGTTAATCGTCACTGAGCATAATTATCACTTAACAAAGGGTCGAGAAATATCACAGAAACATAATATCTATATTTATTGCAATAGATATGTACTTCGATGTTACGTATAATCTAAAGTACGAATCAAGGTCAATTATCAAGCACAATGAGAATAAATTCAATTTATAATTACCTATGCGAAAGCATGAAGGGCAAAACAGAAGATTATGAAGATGAGGTTTGGCACATTCAAAGCTTCATATGATAATTTGTCTTATCTTCTAGCTTATTCTTCAGAAGAATCTAGAAAGCTACCACGATCTTAAATCACTTCCATCACTTGATTATTCTCAGTACAATGTGCTTCAATATACTTTCTTCACATTAAGTATGTGTATTTACATATTTGTGCATTATCGTCACATACTCTATATCAATAGGATATTAAGAGTGAGAGCATTGAAAGCTGTTACTGGTTTTTGAAGTAGATAAAGGATGCAGTTATCCGTATGAGGCTAGATATATGCCTTATTCATGACTGTCACGTATGTCTTCTATGGGCTATTGAGTATTTGAGAGATAATAATGTAGAGAAAGGGTATGCATAAAGGTGTCTAGATGTTCACAGCAGATGGTGTATGCATTATATGAGTTCTAATTTCTACAAGCAATTTGGCTAAATGAGCCGAAGGAAAAATATGTCTTATTGTATGACAATGGTGGCACTAAGTTTGGCATAATGACCAACAATTTGGTTGAGTTTTATAATTTGATGATATGTAGTGTAAGAGGACTACTGTTTGTTGCCATTGTTGAGTTTTATCATGCATGCTACGTAGAAGTATTTTACATATCGATACAAAACAGCTGAGCCTTCTCTAATAGGCAATAGTATTTTTTTTGGCACAGTGATGACAAAGTAATTGAAAAAAACGTAAAAATGCCCAATAGTATTAAGTTATACCTCAAGATATATAATAGTATAGATTCGAAATCTTGTATGCTAACAAGGCTAAGAGTAGAATCTATCGTAAGAGAGTTATGTAGGAGTGTATCTTGAAGGACAACAGGACTTGCTTGTGCTTGTGTCAAAAGCCAACGATATACCACAAGCCATGTTTTCATGTTTTTGTCATGAGCACAAAGTGTGGAATATTAGACCGTCATTTTGTGTCGCCTTATTTTAAAAAAGAAACTATTTCGCATATCTAAAGTAGCGAGGTATTTGGTTTTAGTATTATAGAGTCTTTCATAGTTTAACAATCAGGTTTTTTACATTCTAGAACCAACGAAAATGAAGGACAAGATAGTTCGCTGCAAGACTAGACGGATTTATAATGATATGAATAAGTCCAAAATAGCTAAAAGGTCTGGGAGGGACATACTTAACAGAAGTGTTCAAAAATACAGAGGTTTCGAGTGAAGCGAATGCTCCTCCATCAGGAGTAGGGCTCAATAGGAGACGCTCCATGGGGAAAGCACTACTTCAAGGCTAATCCGATCTAGCCATTCTCGTGCACTTGATAGTTCAGTCATGTAGTGTAGATATATGTATTATTGTAAGAGTGGGTGTGTAACTTAAGTTCTATTATAGATAGTACGCAACATTTCCTTCTAAATTGTACATATTGTTTGATGGTAATATTAGTTTGTTTTAGTATAAGGTATTTTATTTGTCTAAATATTCTTAATGAAAATTTCATTGTAAGTTCGCTATACATATCTTTATTTTATTTTAATTTTATTATCACCTTTATGTATGTATTTTTATTCCTATAGAAACTATAAAGAAATTACAAATTTAAATAATAAATAGAAATAAAGAAATTATTATACAACTCTCTATGGATTATATAGGCTGAAACAATCAAACAATATATGCAACGATCAAACAACCTAAAACAATTAAATAACTCTATAATGATCAAACGACCATTGTTATCTAAATAACATTTACATGTGAACCGTCCGACCCTTCAATTAATGGTGTTAGTGTTAGTATTAACACTGCATAATTCAATCATTTCAATTATCGTAATATCAAATTTTCTTTATAATTAATTATCTAAATAAAAATAAATTTATTTAATTTTTTTCCTTTTAGACATCTACGAAAATGTTCTAACAGGGTGGTAAGAGGGCCACTGATCCCTTTATACGCTTTGCCATGTCATTTTGTAGAAGGTCATAGAAAAAAAATAACCTGAGGTTAGAGTGTAATGATCTGTTTATCATGTCAGATTAAATACCCTCTAACAAGTGTTTTTTTAAATCTCCTAGTAGTATATATCCATAAAATTTTCAAATAAAAGTATATTTTTATAATTATTTTAATTATATATATATAATCTAGTCGACCTTGCTAAACTTCCAACCTTATACTGTATTGACCTGGCAGCACGGCCAACCCATCTATACACCGCCTTCAAGCAGATATGAGATAAGTACACCGTATTGATAATTGCTATTTTTTCCTCCATGCCTGAACCAAATTTTCTCAGAGAAATCAAATTTGGATTTACAACTTTATGATAGAGTAGTGCATACTACACCGGTATTTTTTTTGCATTTGTTTTATAATTTTTTGGTAAATTTGTTTCTGTTTTGCAGACATGTGCTAACGTATAATGTGTAGCAAAAATTATTCTTCGGCTGAGTTATATCAGTTATCAACCTTTCCCTCTCGTATGTTCTCAAACTATTAAATAATACGTTTTTTTAAAAAAATTATAGAAAAATTATTTTTTAAAAAAATATATTAACATATTTTAAACTTTTTTAATTTAAACTAATATTTAATTAATTATATGCTAATCGATCACACTGTTTTAGTTATATGATAATCGGCCACCGCACCGTTTTACTTGCGAAGAGGTTCATAAAACCTCCATGGCCAAAAGCAGCTTCTTCTTGCGAGATGCTCCTAGTCTCTTGCCATCTATTGGATGCTGCTACATGTTGACACCATTAAGCTAATTGCAAGCACTTCAATTAGGCTTTTAATTAGGAGATCTGCGAACATAGTCTACAGTCAATTAAGTTTATTAGTATTACTATTAGTGTTTATATATATTTTTAGTACAATAGAATTTAAAATCGTATTTCCAGGATCATATTATCGATGTACTCCTGCATATACCGTATTTTCATACCGTATAATAGTTCTGATTACAACAAGTGCTGCGAGCCTGCGCGAGCGAGGCGTGACCGCCGACTTCCTTCTCTCGAAACCCCCAAACCCACGACGACTACCGCCTCCCCTCCTCTCCCTCGCCGGTTGCCGCGACGCCGCCCGCGATGGTGACCGACGCCGCCGCGATGGCCGTCGTGAAGGCGGCGCGCCCGACCTTCCGCGGCGCCCACGACGGGGTCGCCTTCGCCGCCAACGCGGCGTTCCTCGCTGCCGGGTACTCGCTCTGCGCCGTCGGCCCCACCGCGCTCACGGATCCCCCGCCGTCAGGTGCACGCTTCACCGCCCGTATGCCCTAACCCTAGCCCTAGCCCTAGCCCTAGGGCCTAGGCCCCGGGTTTCCTTCCTGCTGTGGGTGTGTGATACGAGCGCGTTTTGTCGGTTAGGTTTTGCTCCCAAGTTTAGATTTCGCGCATTTCTTTTGCTTTTTAGGATGAAGCGTCTCTGACTCTCTGGCTGGAAATTAGAATTCCCAGGTGGGTAGATGTCGATGTACGAGTGGTACTCCGCTGTGTAGAATTAAGCGTTGTGGTGTAAGGTCTGAACTTGTAGCAATTCTACTGTGCCTGATTTGTTTCAGGAGAACTTGTTGCAGTGAGTTTAATGGTCGATGGCTTGGATTTCTATAAATTCTAGTGGGTTGCATCAATTCCTTTCCTAGAACTTGGGCCTTATGGTTCGCCTGCTCTGCTTATAGTACATTAATTTTTGGATTAGGAAATAGGAGTCACTGAGTATCTATGCTTGCTAATGAGTCTCCAAGTGTTTTGTGCATTTCTATGTAGAGGATGGCTATGGTATATACAATTTTTAGATGTTTTGAAACATTTCTCTCCCTTACTATTCTCTTGTTCTGCCACCCCAACTTTTCTGATAATTAGTGGATAATGTGGAAAGTATGTGTAGAATGTATAATTTACATACTCATTTGCCATAGTTACCCTCTTCTGTTTATTCATCAGAAAATATAGCAGCTAGTTTAATCCAAGCATTAAGTGAGATAAAATTAATACATGCACGCAATTGAAATTTGTTCTATCAATACTGCAATCTCAATGTGCATTTATGTCCACCATAATGTATTCGGTTGCTTTGCTTAAATTCTAAATTCTTGCACTGAAGATTAGGGGTCAGACTGAAGATTAGTTCGGTGCTACAGCTTGCAGAGTAGCAGTTAGATCACCAAAATGTGAAATATTTGGAAGCGAATGCTTTATGATAAATATAGTTTTGTGCATTTGATTCATAATTCTTAAATTCCAAATAATTTATGCCTTAGTCAGTCTTCTCTAGTTGAATCTTGTTCTGTGGTCAGAGAGAAGTGACTTTAAGCAAGCATCTTACTTACTGCGTTCTTTGAGTTTTATAGTAAGTTTGGTATTGCACTTATAACTGTAGGTGAGGAGGAGGTGGGGATTGATGGTTGGAACAGCATGGATAATTGTTATGCATTTTTGTACATCAAGGAGGAGAAATGCAAGAAGAAACGGGTATTGGTGAAATGCCTTGTGATCGGTGACGTCCTTGCCATTGATGTCCTGGATCTTGAGGCACAGGATAAAGGCCCTTATAATAACCAGATCAAGTATGTTTCAAAGCTGCACCTTCTTACGTTATTTTATACCATTTTTTTTGTTTCAGGCATGATTTAAGTATGTAATAAATAGTTGCAGAAGTAGTAATCTACTCCTTTCATCCCAAAATATAAGAACTTCTAGTGTTTGAAATTTATCCCAAAACATAAGGACTTCTAGAGTACTACTTTCCCCACTATCCATCCTTCATTTAATTTTTCACCAGATCTTATCCCCAACTAACCTCTTACTCCTAACCACCCCTCATTTAATACTAGACATCATAGTCTTTACCCTTCATTGTTAGTCTCTCCAAAAAAATCTAGAAGTCCTTATATTTTGGGACAGATGGAGTACAAATAAGCGTAGAACCATTATGTGGTTATTAGCAATGAACACTGTCTCGTATTATGCATATGCACTTATTTTCTTCATTCTGTGATGTGCCAGTTTCACTAAACTGTTCCTTTCTCATTGTGAAGCTTCCGGTTTAGTTTTGGATCTTACTTTTGTTTCTTGTGTGTTACTTTTGTTTCTTGTGTTTAGTGTGAAGGATTTCTTCTCTGAGGAGCAGCCAAAGAATTACGGGGACATGTACAAAAATTTTGCAGGTTTAATTGAAACCATGAACTCAAATGCATTGTGCAAATTGGATGAGAAGGATACTGGTGCTGCCAAAAACCGTGAGGTTGAGACTAGTTCATCAATACACAGGTAATTGCTAATTTGCCATGCTTCCTTTTTTGGTGATACCCCTCCTTTTCTCCAAAACACATGCGTGTGCACGTGCACGCACATTTTTTTTCACAACATTGGACTAGACACTACTGTGTTGCTTTAGTCTTAAAAAAAAATAAAAATGGAAAACTGGTACTGATATCTCACTTCATTAATATAAAATTATCTGTTCTAATCTGAATATTCTTCTAATCTTAGCTGTTATCAAACTTGTGTTCCAGATCTGAAAATCCAGGCCTGAGAACTACTGAACCTGGGTATGACCTCAAGACATTTGTATTTCTCCTTTTGCTTTATGTGTGTACATTCTTCATTATTCAGCTCGCCCCTGCTTCTCTCTACCTTTTTACTACTGTTATCAAAATTTACTATATTTTTCCTGCTTTTACTCAATTACTGATGATATTTATACACGGATTAAATTCTGTAAACCATTGGAACAATAGGGCATATAAATAGAAATGAAAAGTCACAGTAAATTCTTTGCTTTTCTGGAATAGATTTGCTGCACTGACCACCAGCAGTGTGATTCATTTTTAATTTGCCACTAGCTGTATTGTTTTCTTAGACTATTTTGGATAAGTTAATAACACAATGGTACATGTGAGTTAAGACTACAGATATTGTGAGCAGAATGCATTTTTCAAGGTAGCAATGATTATGACAGAATGTATCTGTGATTATTACCAAAATTATCTTAATACATTGCTTTTTCATGTGCCATCAAATTTTAATGCTGAGTCATTTTAAGATCATGTTGTTATTTCATGTCTTGTATTTCTTTCCTTGTCATTTCTGTGATACTGAACACTGATACACATAACACTTCTAGGCAACCTTTTGAAATAATTCCCAGTGAAATCACACTACCTAAACAACCTAAACATACTCATGAACTTGTCGCTGAGAAGGATAACAGTGAAACTCCTAGTCTACACAAATAAGGAAAATGAGAAGAGAACTGTAACCGTTGTAAATATTAAATAAGGTGTGTAGTGTTCCTATTTCAGCACTGCACCAACATGTTGAGGCCCATACAGTAGTAGTAATGTGTACTCCGCATTTTTCTTGCCCAAAGTATCACAATTATAAGCTTATTTTCTACTAGGTTTCATTGGATGAAACCTTGTTGGTTCCTTATATGAACTTGTCTCTTCAGTGACTAAACAAGTTCTTGTATTTTGTTGAAAGTCAACTAAACAGAAGCCAGAGCCCAGAGCTGTGGAGTAATTATTGATGGAACTTTTTGAGTCATCATTAACTTACTGGTACATATGCACTGATGTGCTATGAACATTGAAGTTCATTCATAGCATCAAAGAGATATAAAAACGTAGTTTCATTCATACGCACTTAATAATTGTATTGCTATGTGTATGTAAATTTAGTCAAGAGAGTTAATTAGTTATTCTAAACATAGTTATGCAATGTGATGTTCTTTCTTGTGATTTCTGTTGGTTACAGCTTAGTTTGTCCTCCTATAGCTCCACTTGGTCATGATGATGCCTTCCCTGGTCCTGGCGCAGGCTTCTATCCTTATAGGTTTGTTTCCAACCATGTAAAATATAGATGAAGCATACTCACATAATTAATAGTGTCTGTTTTTGTTTGCAGTGGTATTGGTGGGGGTGGCAGCATGCATGTTGGTAATATGACACCCACAGAACACACCCCAGAATCTTTCTGTTTATCTGTGCATCTCGGCAGTCTGATTTACCATTTGTTTGATACAACAGGTCCAAACGATCCACGCTTCTTTCCTTCTAATCCATTTCCTGCACCCTTTGGTGGCCCTGGGTAATCCATGTTTTCTTCCACTAATTTGTCATTTCATTATTCATAAGGTCCTTTTTATTCTGTTATAAATGGACTTTAATATTTGAAAATAGGAGTGTTCCACCAGGTGTTCGTTATGATCCAATTGGTCCACCAGATCTTCCAGGATTTGAACCTTCTCGCTTTGCGAGGTAAGATCTAGAACATTTTTCATACCCAATTATTCTTAGCATATCTATGAGTTCCAAGATTGCTGACTACTGTACTCAACCCAGTTTTTAAAACCCATTTCTTCAGATACTGTCTCACATGCTGTTGTAGCAATAGTTTTTTTCTATTAATTTAATAATATTAGATTAGTGATATCCTACATCTCTACGTTTCCTTTGCATCACAAAAGCTCTAAAACAGTGCATTGCATCTAGTTAAAGCTGTCAATGTTTACAGGCATTTCCATTTTAATTGGGAGTTACTCTCTTATCCTCTAATCAACAGGCAATGCTAACCTAATGAATTTTCTTTCCACGAAGGCGTCCGAGGCCTCCAGGTGGGAGCACTCACCCAGACCTTGAGTTCTTCCAGCCAGGGCCACACGGCCCCTTCTGAGATTCAGAAGCCCACCTCTCCACCGTTTTCTGAATAACCCTGTCTTGCTTCTCATGCTGATCCAAAGAGCACTTTGTCAGATAGAACTGCTACATCGCGAATTGTCCTACCGGACTCTGCCTGTAAAAAATGGACCAAACTCCTGTATCTATCCTCAGTTGCAGTTTACCATATAGTAGTATATAATTGTATCGACCTATATTTTGTCAACCTTGCATACCTGTACTAATTGTGACCTGTGGGATGGATTGCTGATAAAATGCAACCCTCCTGTGGAAAAATATCCCCTATCGTCTCCCGCAGTTGCATCTTCCGCAAGCAGCTGCAGGAATATACCAGCACCCTGTGGTGCCATCCAGGTTGGTGGTGTTAAATAATATGCCTGAGAAAGTAATGCACAGATGTTTGTGGCAGAAACAGACCAATGTGACGGCATTAGCTTTTGCTCAGGTCAGGTCCTGGTCTGGTCCGGTGGTTTTGCGAGAGGATGTTTTTTGCTGCCTCAGGGTCTCCTCATCCTGACCCAGGGTCTTTTTCGCTCTATTTCCCTTTGGTCTCGCCCTGTTGCGTTGTTGTGTGATGCCATGATTGTTCTCGCCTCCCCCTGCACTGGTGCTCTGCTGGGCTCACTCGCCTTGCCCTTTCTGTTTCCAGTTTAATGTGTCATAATTGTACAGCTAATCACAAGCTATCTGCGTGTAAACCATTGCTTTGGTATGGCCTGGTTTTGCTTTGCTTGGTTCACCAACCAGGCTCTCTGCCACTGCCATGCCATGAGCCCCCATGCACATCCAGTGCTGCAGCCTGAGGATTTTTTTTATTTTTAAACCTTTTTAATTTTAAAAATAAACTCTTTTAAAACTTACTTTTTGGTTAGTGTGGTGAAACAACATTGCTAGTCTGATTGACGTGACAGTGTTATTTAATCATATCATTCTGGCTTATATAGCAAAATAAAACTCACCCACTGTGAGTGGCATAATAGTGTTATTTTTTGCTACGCTAGGTGAGATGGTGTGATAAAAAGTTTCATATTTTAAAAATAAATTTTGAAATGGTTTATTTTTAAAATTAAAAATTAAAAACGCCTAAAATAATAATAATAATATTTCGCCGCCTGAATCATTCTAGCCTTCTATTTTTGGCATTCCTATGTTGGGAGGGAGAGGCTTTCGAATTTCAAGGACTGGCCGCTGCCTCAGGCTGGCTTGGTCCAGGGTCGCTTGCCATCATGGCGGCTGCGCCGTCAGCGGCGGACAGAATTATTTAGTGCGTGCCTGCAGAATAGGCATGCCATTAGGTTAGGGTACCGTATTAAAACGAGGTTAGCGAGGCGGGTTAGCAGCCTTTCACCGCCTGCTGAACTGTATACCTCTTTTGGAGATGCAAGACATACTTTTTTAAGAGATGCAACAACTCTAGTGAGGCTGCAAATGTGGAAACCTTTTGGACTAAGAATGGTTTGAGGTATGAGTTTGGGTTGCCTCTCCTTAGGGAAACCAAGCTAGGCATCACTCTTGTGGATTGGCACCGACCAATCTATGGCTAAAATTAAATTTTAGTTTATTTAGTTAATTTAGAGTGATTCCACTGGCACCCGTGGATTAGCCTGTACGCATCCTGTTCTGCTTAGAACTATTTTGCCGCTGAACTGAATCCTCCCGGTCCATTTCCGTTAGCGTTTGCCGTTTATACCTTTTCAACAGGGGCATAAGTTGATGTGGCTACAGAAATCTCTCCGTGTGATTGAGTTCTACACTCCATAGCCAAAAGTCTCACTTTCCATCGCAAACGGCCCGGCAAATGAATCGCCGAAAGTGAAATAGATCCGGCGAAATCAAGTGCGTAACTTGTCAAACAAGTGATCCATGCAAATCGCTTTTGCACTAATTTTTTGTCCCTTCTCTTGCGTCCATCCACATGATGACATCAACACGAACGAGCGATATTTCTCAAACCAATCGAAGTGACCCCTATTAAATAGACAGGAGAACAAACGGGAACTGGGTAGGAGACACCAGCAACGAAACAACGAGAGAGAGAGAGCGCACATCTCTTTCACTCGCTTTATCATGTCGTCAAATTCCATAAGCATCTTAGATTTATATTAGCTGGTTTCTCGTTGGCTGGAGTCATGAAGGCGTTGATGACCCTTTTCCCACTTAAGAGAGCATTATTTTATCATGGATATAGATTGGAAAGACAGACAGAAAGATACTCATTGAGACTTGCACACCACATAAACAGATACTCCTACATGAAATGGAAGGAGATGTAGCCCAATAGTGATTATTATTATATTCTGTGCTAGCTCTACTATGGAGTCTGTGACCCAGCCTAGCTGAAGAATAATAATTGAAGGGAGTAGCATGGTATTGTATGATTGTATATGTACTAATCTCATCATCTTAGGCAGGAGAAGCACTCAACCACCAGTTAGCCAACCAACACAAACAAGCTCACATGCAGGGCAGGGAAGGCAAACCTGCCTGTGTGCTGTGCCCAGCTCACTCACTGCTGAGCTGGCACACACGCATACACCAACATCTACATACCAAAGAAAATTCCCTTCTCAAGAATCTAAAAAAACCAGCCTCAATTGGCTTCTGACCCCATCCTTTCCTTGTTCTTTTCTTGCTTGTAACACATCACTGACAAACTTAATATCATACAGGTGCATGGACTAGAGAGAGAGAGAGAGGAGGCAAAAAAGGTAAAGAGAAAAACAAAGAGGTTGCAAAAAACATCTCCCTTAAGTAGATACACTTAAACCCTCTGCACTCAGTAACAGTAGTTTGCAGCATCAGTAGCACTCTCACCACAGGATTTTTACACTAGGGGAAAACTGGCTCAGCCAATTGTCTCCGTCTTCTTGTCTGGATCTCACCCTCATTACATTTCCTGTAACTCTTCACCTCTGGTCCTGGAGGTTTTCTCCTCCTGATGATGCCCCTCCCATGATCTTCAGGCCAGTAACACCTGCAAATCCACAGGAAAAGAAGCAGCTTTTTCAGTCCATGTGTTTATCAGTTATAGTTGCAGACATTTGGCTGCAGCAGTAATGAAGATTTAAAGCACTGTGCAAGTGTGCATGGAGGAAGTAACTACCGGTCTACTGTGGCTAGCTTAAGAAATACAGTAGGAACAGTAGTAGAAATTTAAGGGAGGAAAGATTTCTATTTTCTTCTTCTTTTGGGGTGACCGTTTAAGGTTCACATCAATCATGTGAAGTTTAGCAATTTGGGGAAACAAAGAGAGCCCTTGACAGTTGACAACATCCTTGGTTCCTATCTATGGAGATGTGTTCTTTAAGTGTAGGTACTAGCTTCATCAGCTTTCCACCCTCTGACGGAGGCAGATGTGAAAGAAGGGGAGAAAAAGACCGCAGCACCCACAAGCCAGAGAAGGACAGATGATGAAATAAGACAAACATTCTAACATGGGAAAGATAACAATCTGCAAAGGAGAGGGGCATCGAAAAGCATCTAACCTGCCTGTGACAAACGGGAAAAGGTTTAAGGAAGGAAACTTGGCGTGTGATTTGATTCCTAAAGAAGATAGATTGATAGAATTGAGCATGCATCAGGCAAAAATCTTTGCTTGGAAAGCAAAGAAGAGTAGGAGTGCAAACATCTAATGCTTACTCTTCTCCTCGCCACTTGTAACACTAGACTACAACTTGCCTGCCTAACACATCATTGCAGAAATCAAACTATGATTAAGCTCCTAATTTAAACTTCTCCTATCTATGCAAACCAATTGATCTGACCAAGAACAGAAGGAATAGCTCTTGCTCTGAATCCACCGACACCAGATCTGGTCAATTATGCCAACATAGCTTGTTTAGTGAGCTATAATCCACCACATAAAAGAATTGATTCAAACACTTGAGGAGCAAGAAAAGAAGAATTTTGCAGAAATCTCGGCACTAAATAAACTACGGGAATATGTTTGTGTAATAAATGTCCCCTTAGTGCTCAGAAATCCAGTGCCAAGTTCAGCTTTGATCTCCAAACACCAGATGAACCAATTTCCTGCGGAGTTAATGCCCCCAAATCCAGTTCTAATTGAAGCCATTAATCACCCCCACCCCCTCCAATAATTACTCCTCCACAAGCTTCCAACTCCAGGAAACCATAAAAATTCCAACTTTGCATCTCTGTCACAACTAAAGAACGTCCTGCTTGCTAACTTGTAACCGGCGTCCACTGATCCAAGACGATTGCGCAGTCGAAACCGAAGTCAGCAGTTAAACAACTTCACGTTAATTAATCAATCAATGAACCCATGTTAGCCTTCTAAT
This sequence comes from Oryza coarctata, assembly GCA_030770085.1. Taxonomy (NCBI): domain Eukaryota; kingdom Viridiplantae; phylum Streptophyta; class Magnoliopsida; order Poales; family Poaceae; genus Oryza; species Oryza coarctata. The sequence goes on along the minus strand of CM061474.1, from coordinate 15,408,625 downwards.
AAACTCTCGGAATCCGACGTTTGGAGGAGCGCATCTCATCGACAGGACTCCGAATTAGCACCGATTTGGGATCGAATCGGCGAATTGCGGTAGCAGTATGAAGCTCAGGTGAGAGATTAGGAAGGGTGAATTCGATCAAAACCCTCACTCAGATGGAATCGTATCAGAGAATTCCAGCGATTAGACGTCGAGACAAACACCAGTGAAGAAGGTGAACTACCAACCTACCAACCAACCAGAGGTGAGGAAGACGGAGAGGATCCTATTCTAACAGATAAAGAGACCATTCCAAGAACAAATCTGAAACCTTGAGACATCTCTGGATGGAAATATGCAATCTCACCTTGCCTGTCCTTCCACCTGGCGGCGTCGGCGGCGTCCGTCCCGGCGGAGGCCGACGGCTTGCAGTCCGGCGGCTCCTCGAAGAGCGACCTCGAGAGCCTCTTGTGCGCGTAGCCGATGTCGAAGAGGATGACCCCGGAGCCCGGGTCGGCGACGACGATGCCCTTCACGGGGAGCCAGACGAAGAGCTCCTCCTGCGAGAGCCCCTCCACGCCGCGCAGCGCGCCGAAGCTGAGGTTCCCGCGCACCACGGTGTCGAAGAAGGCCAGGTCCCCGTCATCGTACTTCGCGTAGCACGGCGCCGACAGCCGCGCCTCGAGAAGCCCGTTCGCCTCGTCCAGGCTGTACGACTCCACCCCGCGCGGGAGCAGCCCTCCCGGGAGCCCGTGCGTCCGCAGGAGATCGTGTATCGTGTCGGCCGCGGCACCACCGCCCCCGGCGACGGCCGTTCTTGGCGCGGCGCGGGAGAGAGCGAGCGGCAGCAGCGCGCAGGCGAGGAGGAGGTGCAGGACGGCGAGAGGCCGTTGCTTGGCCATGGGAGTGGCGCGGCGGCGGCAGCGGGGGATGGGAGATGGGGGTGGGGGCCGGGGCGAGGGCGAGGCCACGGGGAAGGAGGATGAGGAGAAGCGAGTTTTTTTAAGGGAGAGGAGGGCTCGAAACCGTGGAGGAACGGGGGCGAAATGAAACAAACTGGAGGGTTCAAAAAAGTGATCGGGGAGAGGAAAAACTGGCTTTCGTTTCGCAGATTTTTGCTGGAGTTTGTTTGTGAGGGGGTATTGGAATGACAGTTTTGCCCTATGCTGACCTGTTTGGAATTAGGGGGGATTTTAGTTTTGGGGGATTTCCCTTTTTTATTATTACACGCTAGTAACAGTGAAAGTAATTTGCAAATATAGTGGAAAATAAGGCTTGCCCTTTCATAAATCAAATTTTAGTCAAAGCCTTAAAATCTGTGCCGTTTGAGCCGTTCTAGCAAGTAAACCATGATGTTTAGGGCTTGTTTGGTGATAAAGAAAAATGAAGGATTTAGATTTCTAAAGATTAGTTTCTATGAGTGTCATTTGATTTATAGGAATGAAGTATAGGAAAATCAAAGAAAAAATTTATTTCCTACAAGTTTTATGAAAGAAAATATAGAATAAATTTCATCCACTCAAATCTCTTGAAAAAAAACCCTATAGATTGATATACACATGCATTCTTATTCTTTCATTTTCATTTTTATGTTACTATGGGTTAAAATTTCTTCAAACTGCTTAATACATAAAATACCTACCTAGATTGGTTTGTCCCTTATTTTGGTTTTTGTTTGAACAACTCTCCTATGTTTTTTTATTCAGAATCAATTATTTGTCGACCGAGAGTTATTATAAGCTTTTTAGCTCAAAGACTTCATCATTTATCACGGACACACTTTATGAATGGTTAAAAAAAAGTATGTTTTCGTGAAAAAAAATTATATATAATTTTATTTAAAATAAAATAAATTTTTAAGTTAATTATATTCTAACTCGTATGCAATCAAAAGTCGCTCGAACGAAGCCCAACTACAATCAACGGTTACTCCATTAGCCATGATATTTTCCCAAATCATATTTCCGTTCGCCTAATTGTTGATAAACGATGGCATTCTCATGCTTGGGGTTCATTATGTTTGTTTGTGCATTGTGGTATGAGTTTTTTTACACCCGATTGGATTCTAAGATAATTAGTTTTGTCGGTTTCAACTATGTGACAAAACTAGAAGCATAGCTCATGCATAACCATAGAATTGTAGAATCTATCACCACGAATATACTATGGACTAAGAAATGAGAACTTCGAACAAAAGAGCGTGTTTAGTAAAATTAGTAGAACCATCATTCTTATCTACGACTTTTTCTTCGAGTGAGCCCTCCTTGTAAAGCTTGATTTCAAGTTTCACTCGATTGACAAAAGGGGCGTTCCAATGCCTAGAGCAGCAGCAGAAGTTGTACAGAAGCCTCTCGATTGGGAGTTTGGATCAACATGCTACGCCATAGATTCTGTGAAGTTGCTCTAGATTGGCATTTATGATGTTTGTAGTGTTTCCTTATATACCGAGTCTGCATTCATATTTCTCTTTTTTCAATCTTCTACTTTTTTTTGTTTTTGTTTTTATCAGCATGTTTAAACACTCCGATTTTATTTTAACGGTTAAAATATTATTTTAATAAAAATTATAGCTTCAAAAATTTTGGTTATTCTTGTGTATTATATTTCAAAGATCACTGTTTAAAATTTGAATTTTGATATTTGACTTTTAAATCAAACTTTTCTCTGAAAATTTCTTCCGATCCCTTTCAGTCCAACCATTGGATTTAAATCGATCTAGATATACTCCACTTTAGAATCTTTTAAAATAAATCTTTTTAAATCTCTCTCACAAGCTCTCCAACAAAATCCGAAGTTCAAAATTAAACTCATTTTTTTTAAAATTCAATTCTAGAAATCCTAAAACAAACTAATGAACAAACTTTCCCTCGGCCTATTCTCCCTCTCCCTTTCTTTCTTCTCTCCCCCGGCCTCAACCCCATGGACCAACTGCCCCACCGGCCCAAGGCCTCTCCTCCTCCTCTCTTCCCTCCCTAGGCCGCACCAACCGGCCCACACACCAACCCCTCTCTATTCCACAAATGCCCACCCACGCCACATTAGTGCTCACGCCTGCTGACTCCCACCCTATTTGGCCTCACTTGTCAGTTGCTTTACTAAGCCATACGTGTTCGCTCTATGCCCTCATCCTCCTTCCCGCGATGTGCCTATACGCGTGCTAGGTGTGCAAAAAAAGCCCCAAGCCCATGTGTCACACCCTTGTTCTGTTCCCATGTGCCACAAACCTATTCCTGTGCCCGCGCACATCACGCGCTTAGCAAGATGCTAAGCTGACCACTGCCTTCATGCCTGTGTGTCGTGACCCCACCACATTGCGCCGTGTCTCGCCATGCGAAATGCAAACCCACCTCCATAAATCCCATCGGCCGCTCTATCCCATCCTTCATCCCCGTCTCCTAATCGAAGTTCCGTCATGGATCCCTCACCCCTACATCATGCCAAACCAACTGCACTGCGCATTGAGTAGCACTGCGCTACAACAAGCCACGGTTCCTACCTACCTGCCATCGCTCTCCTAGTGCTACCACACGCCATGGAGCACTGTGGCGTGCATCTTTGCCCCACCACTACCAAGTGTCATGTGCTTTACGTTCCCATGGACCCTGTCAACGACCCCCATGCCTTGCCACCTTGTCTCCACCCGACGGCCACAACTACTTAAGCCAGCATACATTCGCTATCTTTTCTACAAAACCTCTCGCCACCCGGCACACCTTCACCGCCCTGTGTTGCCTCTCTGCGTAGCTGTCCTACGCCTTCTTTACGCTACTGCTTGCGCCTCTTCCCTGCTGTCTAGCTGCTGCCACTAGCCTCTACCCTATCTCTAGGTGCCGCTTTTCCTATCGCCAACGTCACTACTCATAGCTGAGACTCATCGTCGCGCCTCTATTCTACGCTAGAGAGGGATGAATGGAGAGGAAGAAAGAACGAGAAGGAAGTGTTCACACCAAAACTCGCGGGGACCAATCGGACCGAGAAAAGCCGACGGAGGTCCGATTCAATGCGAATGCGCGAATACGCCGAGGTCTAGAAGATCTGCTTCACTCTAACGCAGGTCCTTTGATTTTGTTGGATGGCGTGTGCTCCCAATTGTCCTTTGGCTTCATTGTCCCTTCGTCGAGACAATGGAGATGCATGTGTGACAGTCAATTTGACCCTGTAATTGATAATGAGATAAAGAGAATGGGTAAGCCGGACGATGGACCGATACGAACTTTTATTATGGCTAGTTGCCGATAGGGTTGAGATAGTCATCGGCTGCGTTCAACGTGTTTCTGCTATCGACCGATTGTCTACAACGACTGGAACATTCTTCCATCGGCTAGAAAACCGATGAAAGCATAAGCAGATGGTGATTAAAGAAATGAAAAATACATCAGCTGTAGAGTCGATGATGCTATAGATATAATGAATGTGTAATACTGGTTCATCGGCTATAAAACTGACGAAGGCATAAAAGGATATTCAAAGAATACGATAACGATTCCATCGGTTGCAAAGCCGATGGTACTCTGAAATAGGGTATTGAAAGAATAGCACGTGAAATCCTCCTATTAGTTGGTTGCCAATAGAGGATATAGCGCCCGTTCATCGACTGGAAAACCGATGAAGTCATATATAGATTGGCAAGAAATAATATAAAATATTCATCCGTTGTAAAGTCGATGGCGCTCCGAATATAATGTGGGATGAATAGGAAGGAGCGAGACCTGATCCTCTGAAAGTACGAAATCTAGTGAACACTGTGATAGTACCATTAGAGTTAGCCTCGATAGATCGGACTGAACCAAGGCAGTATGAAACTGAGGATAACGACAACGAGACGACGGACACTAGATCGAACGTATGGGCAGAAGTGAAGGGCAAACCCATCAGCTAGCTAAACTGATGAGAGAAGGTCTTTGAAGAAATGTGTGTATCGACTTTGAGGCCAATACATTGGGCATGAGATTCAGAAGAAGTCACTAAAGCTAGTGTTTTATGGAAATGTTTGTGGGAGTGAGAACTATTAGCAGAGTCGATCTTGACGACTTAATGCTTGAGAACAGATCTAGGTGACCCAAGATGCTGTGATGCCATCATAAAGTAGGTTTTATGAGAGGAAGCAGAAACTAAAGTTTAGGTGGCTCTGAGAAGAAGCCAGTGGAAATAAATATATTGGTTTAGCTTTACATGGAGCGAGATAAATGTCACATGCATGGCTTAGAAAATTAGGTTTGTTGAATAGATAGAAAATGAAAATAAAAACTATTAATGAAACTAAAACTTTGTTATCTTGTTTGGATTGTTGCAAAGCAACTTGTATTGAATCGAGATAGGTCACTTTTCAAATGAACTGTGAAACACACGCTTAGAAGTTATGAAATGTTTTCAAGCAAAAGGTTTGTGAAATAAACCTAAATTTACTTTGCATCTTGTATACTCATTCACCCTCTTTGTTTTATTTTTCCCCCTCCTCTCCCTTAAGTTTAGGTGAAAGATGCTAAAGAATTTGATTTCGTCCTTGAACCTAAGCCACTGGATTGGCGTGCTAGCCATACTAGTCTCTGTTGTCATAGTTTTTCTTAGGAGTTACTGCTAAGGATCTATCCCGCATGATAACAAGATATAATATATTTGTTTAGTTTTATAATCTGTTTTATTACCATAGGTGCTAGGTTGAAATCCTGGGACTAATACCGACTCGTGTGGTTCCGGTAGGGATGATCCGTCGTTCTCAGCGTCATACCATATCTGGCATTGGATTTTCAATGGTATCAGATCGGAGTGCGACAAATTTTCAAATTACTTTATTTTTTAAAAAAAAGTTATAGAAAAATTATTTTAAACATCACATTAATTTATTTTTCAATTTTTTTATACAAAATAGTTGATTAATTATACGCTAATCCATAGAACTGGACTGTTCCTCCTTAAATGAACGCAACCCTAGTGTGCCAACTTCTTATTTGTATTCGAGGATAATCACTCTACCGGTTTCAACTATATATGTGACAAGCTATAAACATAGCTTGCATATGTATTTAGAGCTCCTTTTTAAACCATAATGGAAAAAATTCCAAACAAGACACTCTCTTAAGTGCATTTCATTTCATGTACATGTCCACCTCAAGTAGGGATTTCTGTGATCATATCGGTATGTCTTCGTGATTATTCTAGAGAGCATCAGATATACTTTGCCTCTATTATGAAAATGGCTGTTTAGGTGTATATTTAATTGGTAAGGTAGGTTTCCATGGAACAATGTCAAATTTGATACGATGGTAGCTGAAATATATGCATTATATTAGTAACTATCAAGGTTCTTTTAAGCAGTAGGCTGCAAGTATTACCTTAGTTGAATGAGACATTATTTGGTTGTACTAGAAGATGTTACTAATTTGTGCATGTTAAAATTTACATGTCTGGAATAATTCTCTAAAAAGATTTGTCAATGTACTTATTACATTTTGATAGTGACAAAAAAGTTATGGCAATAATACCTCATAGCTTTCAAGGTTGTTTGGGCTGGGAAAAAGATTAGGCAAATCTCCTGTAATCAAGGTAATTTATTGCATCTAATCATGCCATGATGGGGTTGCAAGGATTTTTATCTTACAAGACTAGCAATGAAATACATCATGCATTTCCTTTTCTGTGGTTACAATCGTATCACCCAAAGTTTATGTACATCATTTTCGTATATGTGAAATTGTTCGTGAAGTTACAAAATAATGTCCATCACTCAGCTAGTAACTGCACTAAAAAAGAAAGCAGCAACCAGCTACAGCGATGTGTCAATGAAAATAAACTTCAAGCTGAACAACTTGCCGGATTTCATCGTCTCCATTTCATCACTTACAAGTTAAATATTGTATGCCTTTCTCTATTTTCTATTTTCTAGAAAAGGTTAATAGGACATCTTCCCTAAAAAACACAAAACAATTATATGTTTCGAACCATATTATAAATAATTAAAGCTAGAGGTATGGTGGTTGTACATTGTAAACCACTCACCACATATATTTCACGAAGAAAGCAAACAAATACAAACTTTGTCAAACGTTCAATACCTAACAAAAAAAAATGAATCTTTTATCTTAACATTAGAAAAAGCTCTAAAATTTAAATTTTGAAATAATAAACAAAGCAAAAAAAACCCATAAAAGCTAACAATTTCTTGTGAAAGCAAATCAAACAACTTAAAAAAAACATATACCCCTTTACAGAGCACCTCTTGTGAAAGCACCTGTTGCCCCTGTTCCTCCAGCCAGGGGCATTTTCGTCCAACGAGACCCTAATTCCCAGCTGGCCCCACCTACTGCTCCAATCAGCAAAACCACCGCCAATTTGTGCGTATTATTGCAAGAAGGGGTGTGGCAGGCATGCGATGGCCGATGGATGGCTTTGCTGTTGGCGGAGCCCTCCGTATTTGGCGTCTCTCGTTCCGCTCCCCCCCTCCCTCCCCCGTCGTGCCCATCCAAAACCTCACGCGGCGGCAGTGCGCGTCGCAACAAAACCGAACCGGAGCGCGGGCCCCCTACGTTTCCAGCGTTTTCCGGGGGAGGGGGGGGGGGGTGTTTTCTCGCTGGCTGGCCATTCTGGCCCGCGTCGGTTTTGCAGTGGCTTCGGTTAAAAAAAGGCCGGGGAAGTTTTTGTCCGTGGCCGAGCCGTGCATGCGTGCGGAGCGAGAGTTTTTTTTTTTTTTTTTTTTGCTGGCGCGCGGGGAAGGGGTTGGCAAGCGGGGCAAAGGGCAGCGCACGTTCTCACCGAGTCACTGGCGGTAGCAAGCAACCTAGGACGAGGCTGATTTTGTCTTGTCTTTCTGTGCGTGTGTCAGCAAGAGCGTGAGGGGCATCCCTGCCATGTCACGCTACGTGCTCCCACTTCTGTTTTTTTTTTCTTCTGCTAGCTCGGAGCTCGTGGTTTGGTAAAAGGGATAATAATCGTAGGTATTTGTTAAAATTCTTACGATCTATGTGTTTATTTTTATATGCACTGGGAATGGAGTTATTAAATGAAGTGAAGAACACTCTTGTGATTTATAGGACTACACCGTGTATGGCTCCCACCAAAGGACGGAATCTAAAGGCTGCGTGCCGTGGACAAAGGTACGTGCTTTGTGATTATTAATCTTCTACTGTATTGCTTAACTGTCATCATGCTAAGATTTATATTATTTTAAAATTTAGTAAGCCCATCACAAGTGCTCTGAACTTTTGACTGCACTTCTTGTCAAGAACATATAACTTCAAGATAAATGTTTGTTTGATTTGTACACTATATTTAACAAAATCATTGTTCTTTCACAATCTCTGTAACGTTCATAATTGTGATATATTAAGGTAATTTTAGCGGCCTCATTTCCAAGTCTTTCTAGAGTTGAACTTTTTGAAGAGGATTACATGACATTATTTCCCTCTGACTGCTATAGTTTCAAACTATTGAGATGCAAGGTCCACGTATCAAACTGCATTAAGAAACTTGAAAATAAACCCTAAAATTAACCCCCTTGCCACAAGGTGGTTCTAGCTTCTAGCAGGTCTCGACACTCCCGCTTCTCCGAACTGATCGATCCGGTGTACGCCTGACGCAAGAACCTTCGTCTGACCGGCAAACAATTAGAAGACACTGTAACGGAACGAAACCATCCAAATCACCACCAAAAAGAAGATGCAAGTTGATAAGCTTCAGAATTGAATAACCATTTGTCCAATGGCCACGCACATTCAGATAGCAATTAACGCTTGTTTAATCCACAAAAGCCGGCACACTTTGGGATCGAAATAGTAAAGCCATCTAGCTAGCTGCAGGGAGAGCATGGCAGCTAGGGGCAACCAACATTAGCTAGGGTTTAATTAAGTAGTACTTGATTAATTAGCTTAAGCATGTCACAAATGTGCATTATGAGCATGTACTGGTGGTAGTAGTAGTACTGACCACTCACTAGGCAACAGGGGCGTAATGGATTGTTTACGGCTGGCTCACAGCTACCAGCATTGGCCTTTTCTTTTGATTAGTTTGCCTAGTACATATACTAATGGCGCCTAACGCATACGAGAGGCGTCTACTACAGACGATGACAAGCGGGACCTGCCGGAGATTAGCAACGCTGGCCCCGCAGGTCAGTGAAGCATCACAATTCTGCAGTAGGAAGATGATTGGTAGCAACTGAAGTGGTTGGTCCCTGACCTCATGTGAGAACAAACTGTTTGATTTGATTTCTTTTCAATTTAGGCAAAGACTCAGGGCTCAAGTTTCCCTAATGATACACTTTGGACATCAATCATTGAGCTCCATGAAATGAATTATATTTGTAGTTTAATCAAGATCACTTTACCCATTCCCATCATACCCAATGCCCTAAGTATGCTCTAATACCTAACCTAACAAGAATCCAATACCATTTATTCAGACCCAAATCCAATTGCCAGGGCCTCACCTTAGTACTATAAGACTAAGCTAACATGTTGTTTATTTATATAGAATTGTTTATTTTTTTATTAATAGATGACATGCATCCTGTAGCGTATGCCGCTAGGCCATTTTCATATGCAAAGTGCTCTCTTGTTAAATTAAATATATAATAAGCCATGCAAGAAAATTAGGGGCTCCTTTGCAATGCAAGAATAGAAAATACAAGAATAAGAAAAATACATGAATATGATAGGAATCAACGTGTTAAATAGAGGATTAGAATTTTTTTTTTGTAGAAATAGTCATTTGGATGAAGCATAGAAAAACTGAAAGAAAATTCTAGCCCTAGAACAAACAGTAACATGGTTAGTGCATATAATCTATGGAGTAGTAATTAAAAAACATCATCAATCGTTTCAAGAGCAAGACACTAGCAGTGTTTAACTTGTGTGATTGCCTCGATCCTGTGATTGATTCCTGTAATCCAAAGGCTGCTACAGGACTTGGATCCATGGGAAACTTCAATCCTCTATGTTTCCTACATTTTTCCTCCAAGCCAAAGAAAGCCAAGTTGTTGGACCAGGACACTAGACATTGCTCTCTCAGAATCTTTTATCAAATTATCCTTTTTAAAACATATTTTTTTATCACATTATCACCAGTGCGGCTTGAGGGCAAGTCCATCGTCTCTAATATGCAAATTAATTCCTTTCAAGGAGATATTTTGTTATCAGCCATAAGACCATGTTTTTCTTAATTATTGCGAGTTTATGCTCTCCAGAACAAACTGTCGTCACATTCCACCGAATGTACAACTAAATCATTTCCTCTGCTCTCCTTTTCCAAAGAAAGCCATCATGCTTAGGTTTTCCTCTGCTTTTGCCATGATATTTGAGTAACTCTAATTAACCTGCAATGCTTCTAGGCTTTAGCTGATGTTTACAGGCCATTTTTCTCCTAAAGTCCCCCAAGTGCAAATACTCCCTCATGAACCTATGACCCTACCATACGGGCAATGCCATATATAAGCTATCTTGCCAACCGTTGCATGACCGAACATTAACATTATCTCATCGTCTTGTCCACTGACTACGGCTTGTTCGAAGATTTTTAAAAACCGCGTGTGAGTAATAAATTGGTGAGAATTTGAAAGCAACACCGTTTTTTTCAGCTTAAGCCAATGAGATCTTGTTTTTTTCTGATTAAGATGAAGATTATATCTTAATTTTTATTCACACATTTTTAAACCGCTAAATGATACATTAAAAAACTTAATTAATCATATGCTAATGATTTTCTCGTTTTGTGTATCATTAATCTTCATCTTCATTCATCTTGTTAGAATCTATATGAAAATTTTAAACTGTATCCATCTCGTTAGAATCTATATGAAAATTTTAAACTGTTTAAGAAATCCTAAGATTTCAAAAACACCTACAAATACGAGAAGTGTGAGCGCCAAGTCATCAATTACGTGTCCCGATAAAAGTTTACAATTATATAATTATATATATGTAACTGTAATAATGTTTTAAATAATGATTTAAGCATATTTTTTAAAAAGCAATAATATAAGATATGCCATTCATTTCAAGATGAGAATATAGCTAGGAAATTTAGTAGATCTCTTGACATCCGCGGACAGATGAAAGATGTCTGGTTAGCCCGCCATCGCGAAGGACGGTCCTAAGATTTTATCAAGGCTCGAACCAAAACGTGGGCTGTCTCGCGAGGCCATTTTCTCCTAAAACCGATGCTATATAGTGACGAAGGTACCATTGTTATTTGTAGTTTTGTACCGTTGTTGGGGGCCATTGGCTAGCTCCCCTCCTGCCTTCGCGGTTAGTTACGGCGCACGCACGCAACGGTACAGAGACCCACATCACCAAACCTGAACCAAAATCTATTAATCCTTGGAGGAACCAGGTATGAGAATATATACGAGATGATTGACGATTCACATGCATGTTAAAGTTTAGCCGTCGACCTTATGAGCTGCGGCCTCAGTCGTCGACGCCGAGAGTTCATTCGGTTATCGGTTCGTCGATCGATATCAATATGTCGCAATGCAAATCGCCAAAATGCATGTGATTTTCTTTGTCATATCGCGAGTGACACAGGAGTTCTCTGCCCCAATCTCCGGCCGGTTGGTCTATTTGCCGACTGGGAGCCGAGCGGGCACAGTACCGCGTGCGTCACCACAGTGCGCCTGTCGTTTTGTCAAGTGTAGAAAAATATTGTTACAGACGGCTGACCATACACTTACGAATTAAGATCTATAAAAATTATATTCTTTAGACTGGCATTTAATCGTGTATAAAAATTAATTTTTATAGGCACCTAGTCTATTTACGAACAGACAATTTTGACAGCTGCTCAGTTATGCTGTCTATTAAAAAAAATCTTTTCTAGCGTTAAACAAATACATTTACGTTGCTCTTGACACTCTGCATACGAATCATAACCCTTAATTAAATCTCAAATACAATAGACAAATCTTAATCAAACCTAACTAAGTCAAATCCATATAATTACCAAATTTCTCAAATCTAATTTACAATTCACATAGCTTTTACAAATTTATTTACAAATTGTCACCGTCTTCACCTCTATGACAAGAACTCGGCTTGGGTGCCATAGTAGTGGTTGTGCCACACCGAAGGCTAGATCCAACACCCTCTAATACCGCCACTTCTCTTCTTAGCCATTGTCGCCATATGGAGAGGGCTCCCGCTATACAAGAGGCTGGATTTGGATTTGGATCGAGCCATTGGCCTCCATCATGGTCATTGTCATTGAGCCCCGCCGAGACCAATAGAAGGGAAAGGAGGAAGGAAGGATAGGAGTAGAGCTAGATTTAGAGCCCTCCACCATCCTCTTTTCTTGAAGCCCCACTATGGCCATCACTCTCCGTTGTCACCACTCTAGAGGCCCACTGGCACTGGATTAGTGCTCTCTAGGCCTACCGATTGCGATAGACAGGCGTAGAGGAGAGGCTAAGCGCTTCCCCGCTGTAGCCATTGAGTCCCGTCGTCATCACAGAGCACCACCGCGACTGCTAAGTCATTCCCTGTCATAGCCAATGAGCCCGTCATCACTGTCAAGCTCCGTCGCCGCTACAATCACCAAGTCGAGACCTCTCACTGCCACCACAGAGCCCTCATTATGTTAGGGGGAGGAAGTAAGGGAGGTGACTAGTGGCTAGGAGAGGAGGGAGTGTTGATACTTAGAATGGGTTGATACTTAGGATGGGTTACACTATCTGCATATGCTTTTAATATTATGTTTTTTACATGCAAACCTATTTTAATGCTATAAAAATTAGTTTTTATACGTGTACTGATTCGCCTATAAAAACAACTTTTTATATGTAGCCATCGGATTCCTCACCGACCACTACATATGTAGCTAGCTTGTATAGTGTATTTCCCTTACACCTGAAAATGGTTTTTTAGAGTGTACTGTACGTCGTCCGTACCCAGTTTCAAGCACCGATCGAAGCCGGCAGTCTACTGGGTGGTACACGTGAGCAGTAGTTGATCGCGCACTCCATCGGCTGGTCGTGTACATGATAGCTGCGTGACGGCAATGAGTTTGACCTTCTCGTAGCTCTGGCTGGTTGATTTACGGCTGATAAACAGTAAAAAAACTAAACAACTAAAAATAATTTATAGATAATATATATATATACACGTTTTTAGTGGTTAAAAAGACGATACTATAAAATAAACTATAAACTATGAAAAAAACCTTAAAATCAACTTAAAATTATAATTAAGTTTTAAAATTAAAATTTTGGTTAGGTTGATAAGAACATAAGTAAACTATGAGAGTCCCATGCGGCTCAATTGCATGATCGATGAATCTTTTTATGGAAAAAATGGTGGAAAGGTCTATTTTTTGGAACAAGGGGCTGTCTAATTAACCTGCTAGAATTGTTCAAAATCACCTAAATGTTACCTTTAGTGTGATTTTGTACACCTATGGTAAATAATGTGGCTAGATATAATATACCGACTTACTATTTTAGAAAAAAAAAAGAAAGATGGAACGAGATGAGCAAAGGGAGAATCTGTGCCATATGGGCCTAGGGGTGATGTGGAAAGCCACATAAAAATATTTGTCTAGGCCATCTTAACCATACAAATTTCACTGACGGTTTCAGATAATCTGGAGGATATTAAGACTTGCAGCCTTATCATCTGTGGTTGCTGTCAATATTTAAATTTTAAAATTTAATTTTAGAGTTGATTTTAGATATTTTTAATATATATTTTTAGCATTGGCTTTTAATTTGCTTAGAATATATATATTTTATCTATAAATTATTTTTAATGATTAATAAACTGTTTGGCATATAATTAGCTCTTGGCAACTGATAGGACTCTTGACTTTTATCGTCCTGATTTTTTTTCTGATGTGCCCATTGACCGCTAAAATTAACCTCACGTAACCGTAAAAGACTAAAACCAATATCGCCGTCAAAGTGTATTATAATAAAGCATTTAGGTCTGGTATTGTTTTACAGCCTGTATGTAATGTATAATATATATTTTATGTTTTAACGCTGGTACATTAGCTTTTATAGTTTTTTAACCAGAATTCTACCAACAGTAAATAGACGAAAAAGTAAAGTACTCATGATACATGAACATGCGTATAGGTGCTAAAAGCTCAATTGGGGTTTTGATCTCAATTAAATGTGCTCTGAGGATACTTAGATGTCGTCGACATCTAGATAAGGGTGAATACTTGTTTCCTACAGTTCGAACTAATCGAATAGCCGATACGGAGAACACTTATTATCCGACAGTTAAACTATACCAGCACAATCCAACCAAACAGAAAAATGGAAACTCACCTGCGAACTTGGACAGTCGATGGAACTTAGAGTTGGATAGCTCGGCCACTTGAAGATAATATAGCCCTATATAGGAAATATAAAATCTATTAAGAGATTGACTAGAATTAGGAGGTGATCAATAAGATATAAATATGCAACAAAAAAATCACTAAATAGCTCAAGATGAAAGGATAAGTGCAAAGTAAAAGTAAAAGTAAAGAGAGAGAAAACATCGATTTATTTACTAAAGTTTAGATCTAACCAATTCTATATCTCCGTTGAGAAGCTTAAAAGAGCTAAGTCTTAATTAACTATTTTTCTCTCTAAGCTTCTATTTCTAATGTTGTCTTGGTCTCGTCAAGCAATCACCAATGATAATTTCATGCTTTAAACTATCCCTCGGTTCTAAGCTTGGATGGCATGTAACTTTTATCTGATGAAACTTACTCTACCAAGTACTCATTAAGATGAAGCTTAGCTTCTACTATTACCTCTTCACTTTCAGAGGTAAGGTATCAATCTTTACAAATTTCTTCTAGACACACCATACACCTTGGCTGCTCGTGGACTTCTCTTTCTCCTCTTATAACTTTAAGTTCTCTAACTTAAAACTTCCAAATTCCACACCACTCTCAAATCCACTTAGCACATGCTGTTAAGATGGATGAAGATCAACTAGCTTTTTTACAAATATACAAGAACATATTCTCAAGGCTAAACTATCACTTTTTGAATCTTCAATTAACTCTTAGGGCTCTTAGACATGCATTTAGTTTGCTTAGGTAGAAGAGGGTCCAAAAGTTTTTAAAAAAACTCCATGACACTAGGTATATATAGCCTCAACCACTCTAATTAATTGTTTCCAACCGTTGCTCAAGTCTACCAAACTTTACATAGAGTCAGACAATCCGCCATCAGGCCAAACAGTTTGGCTCATCTTCAGTTTTTCAACAGTCATTGACATTAACTATTGGGTTATGAAGTGTCTCACAATCCAACTACTATTGGACTGTTTGGTAGCTCTAGACTTCCCAAACAATTCATTATCTCGCTGAATTGTTCAGCTCTATCAAACTCCTTCGTCTGCCATCCGTTGACAAAGCCTCATTCGAACAATCTAACTACTCCTAGATCATTTGACATTCTCTTCTCTTTCGACCGGCTGGCTCCAGACATGGACTTGCCTTTACAGTACGATTGCTCCTAGACTATCTGGCCTTCTCTTCTTCACTTTCACCCAGACAATCTAACTACTCTAGAATTCTTTGGCCCAGTACTTGTCTATGGCAATATTATCTTATTTCTTTCGAGTCTTGCCTCTTTAGTTTTTTCTTTAATAAAAATTAATTCTCAACAACTTGTGGCATCTCATAGTCTTAAATAGTCCATTAGCATTACGTCAAGCACATGCTCATTCACCGCTGCATCAATTAATTCGATGCTAAGTCTCCACTTGTCCTTTTCTTATGTATGGTCCATCGCAGCCAAGTCTTTCTAACCATTTAAAAGATATCATCCATCACTTTTAGCATTGCATCATAATAAAACCTTATTATATTCCTTCTTCTTTATTGAAGTAATCCCCTACTTATATAGTCTCTTAATCGTTTATCATCAATTAGCCAAAACTCATTAGGGGCCTAGATGCTCTTTCAATCTCTCCTTTTTATGATCGATAACAACATGATTAAAGCTTAAAAAATGATAATAATAGCTTTCGAATCCAATTGGTTAATTTGAGCTCCCCTAAGTGTGTGCATATAAACATGCGAAGTAAACTCATATACATATATTTTTGAGAATATGAGAGTTCTCCTTCACTCTTTGTATCTGTGAGGAGGTGCGTTATGCATGACAAGATACCAAATGAAGCAAATACATACAACTCAAATCCTTACCTATTCTAACTCAAACACTTTATCAATTAAAAATTCAATACCGATTACAATTAAGAAAGTACAAGAAATCAAATTTTGGAATTAATTTTAAATATCAATTGAAAATATCAATTACATATGGCACGGTGACTAAATTGTAAGTATTGAAGCCATCACACCATACACATACCAATTGATAAACATTTTCACTTTCAAATGTTCTCTCCTCCTTTGGCATTCCTTATATTGCTCCCTGTTTTAAATGATTTTCGATAATTTATCACAATTATCTCGCCATCCGATCAATATTTTCTTTTTCCCCTTTAATATACTTCTCTCCTTTAGTATCAAAATATTAAAAAAGCATAAGTAGAGAAAGAAAAACAAATGAACCATCAAGAATTTTTCTCTCAATTTAAATTTCATCACCTGTGATTAGGAGATAAACATCAATTTGACACAAAGATTACAAGTGAATTATTAAGCATTGAAATCTATTTTCACAACAAAAATGATCACATCCAAATGGTTTTACGGCATAGAGCAATAAGTCTCCTTTTAGCATGTCTAAGCCATTTTTTTTTCTACCATTTTGATGAATCTTCCATTTTAGTTCTTCTCTCCTATTTTTGGTATTTAATGCACCACAAGGAATATGACATTACTAGTTAATTAGTCAGCCTTGGACACCACGCTAGGTCATTTTACTTGTGTCACCCATTTTAACTTAAGTTTACACGGACTAAGTAAATTGCACCAGAACAAGCGTTTTGTAATTAAGTTGTTGTATCTATTTGCACTCACTATATTATATAAGTTTGTGCATTGTGGTGAATAAAATTTCATAATAAACCGAGGAAAGTCCTGGGAAGAAAAACTATTAAGGCCCATTTAAAACACATGATAGAAAACATACAAGGAAAAAAAATACAGAAATTGAAGTAGTATATTTTTTTAATCCTATAAGAACACAGGAAACAGTAAGAGGTGCCCTTTGGTTGCACCACAGAAAAAATATCAACCAAAGAAAAATTTCACAAAAATATAATATTTTGCTTATTTTCCTATAAAATCGACCATATGAATATAAATTTTCCTATTCTCTTTATAGGAATAAAAGGCTCTATAAGAAACAATCATTAGAAAAATGAATATTTCAAAAAGTTAGCCAATGAGGCTGCTTGTGGGGTCGGTGTGGTACTGTGGTTGATGATCGGCGTGGGCCAGCTTGCCATTGATTGGAGGCCAAACTGTTGCCATGCACGTTACTACATTGGTACGGAGTAATTGGAACATCAGTCTTCAGCTCGAATTTTTTTCCTTTGTTCTTCTTTCGATGATTCTATCCATAGGAGTGTATGCAGAGATCCCATCCGTTCCCTTTCTGAGCCTGGATTCTTAACTTATACTGTAATGAAAGCTAGAACGGAGATTTTTTTTTTTTGAACTGCCTCTGGCTCCTAATTCGTTTCTGAAAGTTTCGATTTCACTGGGGCCGGTTCGGCCTCTGACAGCAACAGTCGCTAGCCGGCACTGTCAATTGAACCTGTTTTTCTATTGTCGTACCTATCTCCTGTCACGTACGTATCTCAGATGTACATACGCGAGCGTACAACTCCTTCATCTCGACAAATTACGCTCTTGGGGTTCTGAAAACCAAACAGGTGCGCATGCATACATATGCAAGCAGAATACGTTAACTACAGAGACAGTGTGTGCCGACACAATGTCAAAGGATCATCGATACGTAGAACCCATCCTCATAGACTCGCATATCAGGCAGGGGCGCAATCAAGGCCTGGCGACCGCTCGGACTCGTCGGTGGATCACACCACTAGGACGGCTTGTATTTGTATTTATAGTGTTTAATAACAACAAAATTTGTTCGCATGTTTGTTCAGGTTTTTAAATCTTTCTAGATCTGTCACTAATATCAAGGAGACAGATCTCTAACGTATATGACACAAAAACATATGTGACTGATCTCTAACGTATCCTTCCTCCGTGCTAGAAAAAATAATTTGTTAGAAAGTATTTATGTAGATTTATCCCTATAAATTATTTTTTTAAGATGGAGGGTGTAAGTTTGAGGAGACATCGTCAGGGCAGACAAAGCCGATGTATTACTCCCTATATTTTATATTATGAAATGCTTTAATTATTTAGTTGAACTTCTTTATCATGTTTATAAAAAAAACATAACAACACCTATAACACTAATTTTTTAAAAAATTTAATATTTAATACATTTTGATCTTATATTTATTTTTTTAAAAAAATATTACTATGTTTTTCGATAATTTAATGAAAATTTACGACATTTAATTTAAAAAATTTAAAATATCTTATAATATAAAACGGAGAAATATATAAATTCGATTCGTTCATTGTGCAGTACTTCTCACAGCAGCTCGCGTGCCATGTCGCCATTAGACGGACCACGACCTTCGACTACGATGAATCCACGATGGCCTGGCATGTGGATTTAGCTGGAAGGCCCATACAAATATGAAATCTAAAGCCCAGTGGCTACCAATATCTGCCAATGTTTCCCAACGTGAGGCCTATGGAGCCCTACGTCTAGCCTTCTTCTGTCTCCATCCAGTTCGTTTTGTTTTTAGCCTGTTTTTGTGTAGTAAATTGTAGTAGTAATGTTGTAGTAAGCAGTAAGAGTAAGGTCCTTTCTCTTAAAAAAAAGGATAAGATTTTGCAACATGGAAGCAATAAAACATCTCCAAAACAGAGAAAGTGAAGGACAGGACGAAAGCTGGCGTAAAAACTGTTCCAGATAAGCACGGAATCGATGCATTTATCAATGCTTCAACCGGCCATTTGAAAGGCAAAACATCATGAATTCGATTAGGTAGATTTTGCACTAATTAAGATCGCTATCTCTCGTCGTCATTCTCCTCAAGAATTCCCATTCTCAACTTTTCACCGATCAAAAGAGTAACATATATAGCGATCGATCGATCAACTCAACCTGGCGAGAAGCCTCAGGAAGATGGTCTCCCTCTCCCCTCTCGTCACCGTCCTCATCGTCGTTGCCATGCAATCCCGAGGTGTATATTCTGAGCTGCGATTTCTTCTGTTCAAACCGAGTTCTGCAACATGTGCATTTTGTGTTGAATTATTGTGCTGCATGAATCGTCTCGACTAGCATGGGCAGCAGAGCAGGAGGCGGCGGCGGCGGGCGACATGGTGCCGGTGATGCGATCACCGGCAGTGGCGGCGGCGGCGTGGGGACGTGGGCGGTGCCGGTGTGCCTGCAGTGCCGGTGCTGCTCCAAGTCGAACTTTATTTGAATGCTAAATAAAACTTTAGTAGCAGCACAAATGAATGCCTAGACAACTTTTTTTCTAAAAAATTTGACAATGGCCAATTCTTGCCATTGCCAAAATTTTAACAAGGCTAGAAATGGCTATGAACCAAGCCCTGTATACTCGGACATACTATGCAAGAGCAGCGAGAGATTAGTGATGAAACGTGGTTTATGTCCCCATGAACCACTTGGTACCATATATGCTCTGTTTTAATTATGTTTTTTTCTTATCATATTTTGTCTATTCACATAGACGCAGCCCACGTAACTTCGGTTTAAACTTTGGGCCACAGATAACGTCCAGCAAAAGCCTACGAAAAAATGGCCAACAGCAA
This sequence comes from Oryza coarctata, assembly GCA_030770085.1. Classification (NCBI taxonomy): domain Eukaryota; kingdom Viridiplantae; phylum Streptophyta; class Magnoliopsida; order Poales; family Poaceae; genus Oryza; species Oryza coarctata. Next base: position 15,388,876 of record CM061474.1, on the reverse strand, counting down.
CAAACCAGATCACATAAAAGCGGAAATTGTTCTTATTTTTATATTTTTTATTAAAATATTTAAGAAAATATATTCCTGTTTCAAAATTATTACAGAATTATACCCCTAATGTAAGTTTTTTTATAAAAAATGTTATTTCAAAAGATATATTATTTAACATGGCAGACAACTGTTGGCACGAGATGCTTGCTAGGGTCTGTCATTTATACAGATAGCCCTCTTGCCGTCTTGTAGGAGTACGTTTTTTTAAGGCCAACGGCCACCTGCAAAATGGCTGCCGAGGGAGATACTATATCTTAACGCCCTCAAGAAGAAAGTTTTTTTTTCCTGGCCACGGTCACCTGCAAATGCATGGCAGCATGGGTAGGGGCTATTATTTTGCAGGTTTAGGGTTTTTTTAGTTTAGCACTTATTGGTAATATTAAAAAATGATTTGACATGTAATATTACATTAAATCGCAATTAGAAAAATACTAAATAATTACATATAGGTTGAAAAGAGAACATAATTTATTTAAGAATAGAAAAGTATTATACGATTATGTATAGGTTAAGCCGCCTATGTAATAATAGAAACATTTTACACAATTAGCGAAATATCTATAATATATTGGGACACTCTAAATTTTCTATAGATGTTTTCTTTTGATCTTTTACAACTATTGATCATTTCTCTAGTTGTAGTCAGTTGTTGCTAGTAGAGTCTAATGTTTGCTCATACTCCACTTTTGTTTGCATGTATTGTGAAACTATTTCGGGTTGTTTGATCTGCTCTGGCTCAGTCACTGTTATCTATTGTTAGAATGGACACCATTTTAACTCTTTATGTGAAAAATAAATGGTACAGATAGATATTTTGGATAAAATGTTTAAATAATGTTATGACATTAGAGGGATATCAAGGGGCACTTACAATAAAATCGTAATCAAGAATACCTTCTACCAAAAATATCACATCATATGGACCTCACAACCTGGCAAGAATCACCGCATCTACATTTAGAATGCTCTAATCATAAAGTTGCTCCCAAAGGATGATGCCTTCAATATAACCATTTAGCTTCCAAACATTGATGGTTTCACTCCTTTCTTCTCCTATATTGTGTGGATATTTTGGAAGGGCATACCAGCGTGTCCCATTGAAAGAAGGATTCTCTATATCAACCCATTAAATGTAGTTACAGAGCAATCTATGCTCCTGTAAGATAATATAATAGTTGTAGGACAATGTTGAGTTAATAAATTGCTACAAAATATTTAGAGAACATGTCCATAAAATTCTAACTGCATGATAATTTTGGCATTGGAAAAATCCTCTATCATTAGTTTGTAGCTTTTGAGATGTCATGAGTTGTCATCGATCACCACATATTCATCTTGAATGGTCAGACCATGGTGAAAGTAGCCAAGCGAAAAGATCCCTCTATTCCAAATCCTCAGTGAGAATGGTTTTAGTAACCATTGTTTCTTTGTTGATACAGGGGAGAGGTGAAAAGAGGAAGGGTGTCTTGTGTATGTTTATGAAGAATGTTCTATCCTTGTGTGCCCATGTATAGTGTTGTGTGCTATGCCATGGGAACTTAAAGCATCCGTGATTGAAGCAACATGCTCTACAATGCAACATTCACTGCACAACATTGTGTGATAAGAGCAACTCGACGTGCATATGCCAAAAGTTTATTGTCATTTATATCAATAGTGCTAAGATTCATGTAGTGGATGTGCAATGAAAACGACATGGCGTGCACGCAGGAAAATCTTCCAGATGTGTTGCGTTGATTGCGACTCATCACTGATGCACAAAAAGAACTCTAATGTTGATACAATAAATACACATTAGTATAAAAATTAAAATCTTGCAATATGTTCCACAAAATAAAATATACTACCACCACAAGTGAACTATCGATAAAGTACTACAGGGCCTACCCAAAAGTCCTAGCCTTCTTTGACTTTTGCTTTCTACCCTAGGCCCTCACGTGGCCATAGGAGTACGCAAGCCGGTCTGGTGGTATGACACATCCTGTGCGCCCCTCTTACAAAGGTGTGGCTACTAACTACTTCTAGGTAAGTCCTCTGCATAGTAACGATCGCTCACCCATGTGAACCCTGTGAAGAAGAACTAATGGTAGCAAAGATCCTAGAAGTGAAACACGTGATAAATAACGGTGCACTCATGTGAGCAGACATGTATTTGTATGACTAAACAAAATGAACAAGGTATTTTGAAAGCCAAACGTGAGGTAGGGGTGGCCTGTGACCCCTATGGGAACATGGCGCTACTGGCAAACACCCCAGACGAGGACCCTCGTAGGCCAAATAAGTAAACAATACGACATTCACATAAATTGAAGTACTTTAGAAAATTCAACTATGCTTTCACTAACCTGATGGACCTCCTAGAATTAACCCATGGCCGATGTTAAAGCTCAATTGCATGTGTGGTGGAGGGGTTGTCACTCCTTGCCATGAGTTTCTAGCTTCCGAGTACCCTCTTCTAATCTACACGTGGGTGTAACGTCGTTGCGAGGTACATGCATCATATATACATCACATGATGGTAGCAAAAGCAGAAAATGAAAGTAAATACAAAGTCAAAATATTGTTGCATACCTCACATCAACACCACAACGTCCCTATCGTGGGGTGGTCCTCAGCCAACTATCGTACTACTCGCCCTTGTAGGCCATGTGATCCATCACAGGACATTTTATCGGGAACTGGTCAACTGCCCAAAGCTAAAGAAGTAGTGGGCAGACAATGATGAGCGATCCTGGATCAGTCTTCGTGTATATGTAACAAAAACCATAGTACGTGGCAGTAAGGATAACCGATCCCTAGCTTCACTATGGTGCGCTACCATCCTGAGCATTAGCAATTGCTCGTACATAGTGGATTAGCGACTTATCAACTACATTCCCATGTGAACATCATCTAATAGAACATCCAGAGCATGTACGCCTCCAAACTTTGTCGAACGAAGTAATCATCAGCATTAAGGTGGAGCTGATCACCCTGTAATGTATACACTAGTTAACCTATATAGCTAGGTAAATAAGAAAAATAGTTTATTATACCATATTTACTTATAGTGAAAAGAAGAAGTTAGGCCTTCATAGGCCTGGTCGTAGTGTAGTGGGTGAGGGCGCTAGGTGCCCCAAGTTCTAGCAGGCACATCACATGCTAGAACCACTCTATGATGTCCTCCCCTCATCCATGGGCCTTATCGAACGAACCCACATTATCCCTAGTGAGAGGAAGCTCTAGTAGGTACGACACGTCCTGCAATGTCAATGTCATCTCCCTACAATGTAAGTGTTACATGTGTATCTCCAGCCTCCAACGATCTACAAGAGTAGCCAAAAGGGGCCTATCTATATCCCACCACTTTGCTGGGTCCTTATCGTCTATGGTGGCATTGACAAGCCTACACAGTGGCAGGAGGCACACCTCACCCAACCTAAAAATTTTAGTCACTGATTAATTATGAACAATAAAACAAGAAACATATGTTACTCTATAATATATAATTACACGCATACCTATCAACGAACTGGAGTCGATGCACAAGAGCTATCGTGAAGAGCATGGACGGAAGGTGCTAAGCTATGAACCCTTAACCACTGACAAGTATTACCGATGTCTCCTATCGATGCCATAGTTGAGAAGCTCGAGCATCTAATACGTCATTCCTGCATGCAATAGAAGGTTAGCACGACAATAAACTTGACTTAAATAGGAACAACGATGAAACAATAAAGTACATACAATAATTAAGATAGAAGACAAAAATGTTCATGATGGCACCACTAAACGCAACAAACCACAACATAGTATTATTGTAATAAACCATTACATGGCACTACACTACACCACCAGCAGCTGCACGAAAATGCCTAAGACGTGGTCGCTTGGATGTGGTGCCTTCACCCTATGGTCAACTTCCATTCGTGGAAACTTCTGAGGGACCAACTTCTGCTACGCTTGAACCTATTGCATCCTTGGGGCACTTTTTGTAAGTATGGCCATTTTGATCGCACTTACTATAACATTTAGTTTTTTTCCATGCTTTGAACTTGTCCATATCATTTCTGATGTGTCTTGTCTTACACTAACTTACTTTCTCTTTCAATTTTATTGTATCTAGCATGTAAATAACATTTGTACTTATAGATATGTCAGACCCTCAAATGCCAAATACATATATCTCTTCTCACTAGGTATTGGAGATTTCTTCTTTCCAAGGTGAGACAAAAATATGGGACTGTATGCCCCAATCACCACTGGCAGTGAGTACATGAGAGCAAGACTTGTGTAGCAGCAAAGGCTTCATACACGTGAAAGTACAACAACCATCCTCCATCAAGACACATTACTAGATAACTCTCTTATGATATATCCCACACCCACTCCTATCCATGCAAGACTTCATACCTATGCTCTCGTATACCTTGAGTTAACACTCGATGCTTCATTCCTTTCTTAGATTTTTCATCGATGTACTTAGTCAATATATGGTCAAAGACTACCTTGTTGTTTGCTATAGAGTGACAAGCTGTCTTGTATTGATCCCTTAAATAGCCCTATGTACCATGAATAATAAATTAAATAATATCAACAAGTGATAATCATTGCACTCCGTGCATAACCCAGTTATAAACATCTATCAAATTTGTTGTCATTATACCAAATTGAGAACCTTCATAATCATACACTAAGACCACTTCCCTTTTGGTTTATTCTCAATCCACTGCAAAAAAATTCTAGATCAACATAGCTCACCTACTTCTTATAGTGGGTGCATTATTATGCAGACGACTAAGAGCTACTAGAACCTTATCACTTTCAACTTATGGCCTCCTAGATTGCTCATTTATTTGTTTGGTTATCAACTCATCTAATCTCTTCCACAGTTTGTTGTAGAAATTTATACTCACATGGCGCATGCACCATTTGCTCCGAACATTGGTCCACCTAGCTAGTTTCTTTTAAGCTAGCCATTCTGTAGGTAATCAATTGCTCATAGCAAGCCCACACGATGGTCATATATAAAGCACATATTTGGCCTCATCCGCACAACTTGATTGTACACTCTCTGTAAGAATTAATACCAACTTTTAGTATTCTCACTCTCAATGAAAGTAAAAGTAAGAGATAACACTTAATTGTTCCCATCACCTGTTATCAATATTTGACCTTTGTATTTACCAGTCAGAAATATACCATCGATGCACAGTATAGGATGACAGTGAACTAAGGCCTTGATGCAAGCACCTAGTACAAAAAAAGCTCTCTATAGCACACTCTTGTTAGGTTCATTAGATGATGGGAGTGTATGAATATCGAAGTAACTATCTCTGTTCCTTTGGCAAATGCATTCTAATAGACAAGCTAAATTATCATAATATGGTTTAAATGTGCACCTTATCTCGATAACCTTCTATTTCTCCCTTCATGCTTTCGCATAGCTAACGATGTTCTTAAATTTGTCCTCAATATGCCTACTAATTGATCTTGGTTTGAACCCCCGGTTGCTAACAATACTGTTATACATCTCATTTATAATAAATACAGATATGATGTTGTTGTGGTATTTTTCGATCCCTTCTAAGTGACATTGGTGATCAGTCATGACATTCACTTTCTATTAGCCTTTCCATTTATCCTTATATGCATGCACCCATCATAAACATCTATCCTTCATGCACTTCACTTCGTACACTAATTTTTTTGATGTCACGACTCAGAACTCTCTTTGAAGTGATATCGGCCAATGCTTCACCACCTTCTTTAAATCCTCTATGTAAGCATGCCTAGCACCCTTAATCCACACATGATGTCCCTCGGAGATAGCAAGCCCCGAAAAGTCTTCGCTTGTCCATTCAGTGAGCATTACATCATCACCCTCATTTGATGATCCATCATCTTTCACATGCTCGTTATCCAAATAATTCTTATCCATTTTCTCTACAATACTACCCACTATCTCTCCCTCATCCACCATGCATCTTAGTTGTCTTGCTTCTTCTGTGTGCTCTTTATTAATTCCCTCTATTGTTCCAACTAAATCCCTCACATGGCTTGGAACCTCAACATCTTGAGTATTCATTGCAACATTGTTATCCTTCTGGTGCATCGACATAGGTATTCATCTCTAAGCAATAATGCAATCCACCAGCATTAGTTCAAAAATAACCTTGTGTTGCATAGCTCACTATGATATATATGGTGATTGCATTGATTTCGGGGTTGATTTGGAAGTCTCGAATCAACCAAATATGCATTGACTTAAAACTTCTATCAACCGGCCTATTAATACCCTTGTCTGTCGAACTAAACTATAACATATCAACACCATCAGGATCATATATAACATTGCCTCGACTATGGCATAACCAAAATATGATCTTATTTGACATTTTACCTAACGAAAAAAGTAGGTCAACCAGATTATATTCATTATCAACAGATCTACTACCATGCATCGATTACTACTATCGCCAGGTCTAATGAACTAATAACATATAATATGCCAAACAAAAATTTTATATAGATATGAATCTACGAACATAACAACTAATTATTTTACCATCCAATACTTTTACTAATACAATTCTACACGTACTACAACTAAAAATCAAAAAACAATTAACATAACATATGTGATTGAAGGTATTTACCTGCAATTTAGTGACCAAATCAGTAGTGCTTCGGCGCTCTCCTTCTCCTCCCTCTTAGCTCTCCTCTTTTTTTATTTTTAGTGAATTTGTAGATTTAACTAGGGGGTTGTATACCTCTCGGGCAAAAAAATGCCATTCCAAAGTATAGCAAGGGATCGCTAGTAAAAATGACAGCATATTGTAGGCGTCCCCTCCCGCCAAGAAAAAAGCATCATCTTAGAGAGCGTTAATGGGGCTACATGTAAATTGGTAGGCCCTCGATGGCCGTTTTGCAAGCAGTCCTTATTTTGGGAAAAAAAACGCTCTTTTAGAGGGTGGCAAGATGGATGCCTACAGACTCTCACCGGATGGCCGTTAGCTCACACCAATAGTCATCTGCCACATAAAAAACACCTTTTAAAAAAACCCTATGAAAAGGGTATAATTCTATTACTTATTTAAAAATATATTTTTATAAATATTTTAAAAAAATATGAAAATAAAAAATTCGTTAAAAATGACCCAACATGGGCTGCATGGCAACGTGAAAAAATGATGGTTTTTCTAACGTGTTGCCACATTAAACTAGTCTTCACTCTACTTGGCGACTATGTGTCACTTAGAGGAAACCAAAGTCCACAAAAGAATAAAAAAACTAAATGCAACCCACATGTAAGTAGCAATTTTTAAAAAAAATCAAAAAAAAAATTATAGAGCCCACATGTCTGTCACAATGTGAGGCCCACATGTTATTATCCCTCCCTCTCTCCCTTGGTCGAATGGCTGCTGACAACGAAGGTGAAATATCGAAGATGCCTTCTGGCTTTAGTGTAGTGTGATGAAGGGAGCGCAGCACGGCGGCCGACAAGCCTCATCAAACTTAAGCTAAAGCTACCATGTCTATCGCTCCACCGAAGCCTAGGTGGCAACGGCAGATTCAGAACCTGCCTCACTTGAACTTGAGCACCATGCCTGCATCGGTACCACCCCGTAATGGATGGCATAAGAGAGGTTATAGGAGCGCACGGGAACGTCGTGGTCAAAGGCGAATGCTAGGAGCGTTGGGGGAGAAGTTAGCCTTGGCAGCGGGTTGTGCTGCAAGCTTCTGCTGCTGCTGATACATCCATTGCGTCATCGTTGTTGTAGCCTCCACCGCATCTTTCTCGTTCGGCCTCTTGCTCCACCTTAAGAAGCTAGCTCCGCCACCTTGAGGCAAAGGTCAGCAAGCTTAGAGAGGATTAAGGAAGGCAATGAGATGGTAAGGGTGGCAAGGGAGAGGAGTGAGTCCGAACAATGTGCTCACCAGAGAAGCTCACGAGCTCTATCGAGATCCGCCTTTCTAAGCTCACCGTAACTGGGATAGAGCTTGACCGTACTCCTAGCCACACCCTGATTACTCCCTGTGGATGGAGACATCAGATTTCATCTTGCGCACTAGCTCGCTAGGCAAGAGGAAGAATGGAGATTAGAGAGGATAGAGGAGAAAGAGGGAAAGTCAGCCCACTTTATTTTTATTTTTTTTATGATTGAGTTGCCACGTGGATTCTACATCAGCGAAAATTGCCTTAAGACAGCTAAGCGAGTTGTTTTACACGGTTTTAATAGTTGGAGAGATCAATTTAAAGTTTTATGGTTGAGAGATACGAATTAGATTTATTCGAATTGGACTTTTTCCTTACTAATATCCGTTCCTAAAAATCCACGTGCAATCAGCACAAATTTAGCCCAACTAGAAACCATGCAAGCTGACGAGCCCATAGAGCCAACAATGGCCCAATTATGTCAGCCTACAAATAACGGATCAATGCCCTGGTTCGTCCTACTTGAAACGTAGACCAGTAATTAGACCAAGTTGACATCATTGGTGGGGCCGTTCTTCCGTTGCTTTGATATAGGCCTGTATCAGCTGCGCCGGGACTCAACTCGCGCACGCATCCCCAATGCAAAAGGGGATTTTTGGGATCTTTATCAAGTGGCAGAGAACAGTCATGTCGAAGTTGAAGGCCACAATGGCAACCCACAGAACATTACCTTACATACATGAACAAATCACGAATAAAAATCACACTGCAGTCATGGAATGCTAACGTAACGGTTTGTCGGATCTGGCAAGCTATGATCCGCTTGAAGGCGTAAGCAAGGACTCGTCTGCATGCTGAATTCTGGAACTAAAGCTATGATCTGCACCATGGCTGAACTGATCGGTATCAGAGAGAATCAGTAGTAAGTAGCCAATCAATTGCCCATTGCGCTAAACGAGAGCACCTGCTTTGTATGCGTCCATGTGGAATGCTTTGAACATGATCGTCTTTAGATCAATTAGCAATTGAATATCTGATTATATTTTCTGTTTGCTCTGTGTTCTCTACCATCTCCCTTTTCTGAATCCTCTGCCTATCATCTGCTGTTCTTTTTAAACAAATCATCTTCTACTGTAAAATCACTTTGAACAAATTCTCTATTCCTTTTTTATATCAAATCACTTTCACAAAACATAAAAAATGTGGCACAGATGTGGGATGGTTGGGCGAGTATCAGATTCAGAAGAACATTATTTGGGGAGAGGAAGGATTTGTGGAATAAAATGATTAGAGAATGACAAGCAATTGTCCTGACTGATCAGAAGGATGAGCTAATATGGAATCTCACAAAGATAGGAAAAATTTACTCAACTTAATTTAACTTAACACAGTTTTTCAATTCCAAACAAATTGAGATAGTTATAAGAAAAATTTACTGTCAGGTCTTTTTAGAAAGTTCTTGAACTACAAGAAATTCCATATCCTTTTAAGAAAATTTGGAGATTATGTGAAGATTAAGATGGAATGGAAAGGAAAGGAAACAAAATGCCAAGTTTTGTGCTACTAAAGAAACCATGACTTATTGATAAAATGCCCCTAGTTAGATTCATGTGGAATGTGATTTATTTGCCCCAATATCCTCTCCTCCTACTTGTTCCTTCTTAGATAATGAAAATATTTTATATCCTCGGCCTCTACCATAAGGCACACATTCTAACAATTAAGCGTATATGTGTTATGCGACATATAATAAAATACCCTTCAAAATAGATTATAAAAGTGTAATAACATTGCATATAATATCATAGTCCTCCTGTACTAACATCATAGACTAATATTAGAGTCAGTTGTAAGAACTAATAGGGTTAGATAATTTTTTTATAAAATACTTTATAATTTTGGCAACGCCAAATTAACCAATATAATGCACTAGCTCCAAATAAAACCAGTTTTTTTTTATAGATCTAGGCACTCCACTAAACCAATTATCAAAAATATTTTTGGTCTTTTGGGAGGGAGGATATTAAAAGCAAAGAAAGCACATTGCCATATAAAATGAGCATTACTGTGATTAAAAAACATGTGTTGAATTGTCTCTTGCATGTTGCAAAAACAATACTACTTGTCTCCCCACTAATTTCTTTTAACAAGGGTTTTTTTTAGGATTACTTTTCTATAAAGCAGCCATACATAAACTTATATTTTCAGTGAAAATTTCAACTCACATAGAATTCGCTTGTGAATTTTGATATTAGAGTTCATTACCGCCTTGTACATAGAAGAAACAGAAAACTACCACTTCTGTATAACAACCATATAACATTTTTATTTGATAGTATAACCATGACCAATTAAACTAAATTATTCCAATTAAGCAATTCAGATGAACAATCGCTGCCTAAACAACGTATTCTCCTCCTACTGGTTCATGTCTTCTTCCTTTCCATTCCCGGTCTCCTTGCAAGTGCTAGGTCTTACTGGTGCGAGAGTCATGGAGAATTTGTCTCTCCTCTCTAGCCTCACCTCTCACCACCTTATTTACATGGTACTGTGGGGGATCTAAGAGGCGAGGCTTGTGTTCTCTCCTCGTCCATGGCGGACTCAAGGAGCTGGTGGTCACTCCGAAATTCTTCATCGGGTCGGACCCCTCGCAGTTGCAGCACCTCGACACGGACGACATCGCAGGGGTCCTTGCCACGCCCATCTGCAGCCTCCTCACTCACCAAGCTCCGTTAGTTGGAACGGCGAGGTGGAGCGCTTCACCAAGGCGCAAAACGCGCCCCTTCTGCTCCTGGCCTCCCTCGAGGATCGCAGATTTCACCGCTGCCAGAAGCTGCAGTCCCTCCCAGGTGGTTTACACGGGCTCACCAGCATCAAGAGATTGGAGATCTGCTGGCTCCTGCCCAACCATCCGTTCTCTGCCCAAGGGTGGCCTTCACTGCAAGTGCTAGATGTCCGTGGGAGCGAGAACGAGGCGCTCGAGAGGCAGTGCCGCATGCTAGGAGGAACCATTCTGATAATTAGAGATGAATTCTACTAATTAATTCAAGGTACTGGAAACAAACACTCCCTTTTTTACTCAATCCCAGTTCACTTTCTGTTCGGCACAACACTGCTACTGTTTGATTTGATTTATCAACTGAATAACCTGCTTGTTGAAACCTACTGCGTAGGCATCTTCTTGGATTGGTATGCGTCTTGTTCTACCCACACACAATCTTCTTTGCATACATCCACAGTTCTGAGTTGATGAGTGTGAAGATGTCAACTTGTGCCACTTCCATCACAAGCACACAAAACTTTTTTCAAAAAAAAAAAAAGGAAATGGTTAGTGTACACAAAACTGGTCTGCCACCTCATAAAAGTTCATCTCTGGTGCTCATTCTTTTGCTTATCAACTTCTCTTGTCACTCTTCTCTTTTTATGATCTTTCAGCTGTTCCGGATTTCCACGGTTGGAGTTGGACTTTCATGCAAGTATTAACAGTGAGAATATTGTTGGCTTTAATTCACGGTAGTTAATAATATCTGTGCTAGTTCTGCTCCTTGTTAAATCTTGTACTGGCTGAGACTTACTGTGCAAGTAGTTTTCTGATGAACTGAAACTGATAGAAAATGTCAATGCCCCAGTTTGAGATATTGTATTGTTTTAAGGTACACATGTCGATATGTCGTTAGCATGTCATGTTGACCTTTCATATTCAACAGTGTTCAGTTCATAGTAGGAAAATATATTCTTCTTGAATCATATGAAATACAAGCCTCGTTATTGCCCTCAGCCTCTGAGAACAAGTAACTGACATTGCAATCGTTTCCCTTGCCTTTTCAGGCACATGATGGCATCGGCTCACCCAGTTTTTCTCGCCTACTTAATTAGTTCACATGTCCAGTTTGAAAGGTGTGGATAAATATATTTATTCTTGTTGTTTGCCTAAAAATGAATGTAAATTAACAATGCTATCTACTACGTAAGTTTCGCTAGTCCAAACATTCAAATTTGCATTCTTCAGGTGGTTGCTGTGGCTTTGCTCTACGATTCCTTTGCAACAATAACAAGGAGGCAGCTGGTTATTTTCTTCATCTTATATATTATTTTTAAAATAATATATAAATTTTTATTAAGCTATACATATATTACTAAAATATTATATAGATTTGCATTACACGACTAAAACATTGTGCATGATAATATCTAGACTGTATTGGGCTTAAAGTGGTGCTTTTCTTTATAGGGCGTATTTCAGTAGCCTCTGCTTCGGTGCTTTCGCTGTACTTGAAGTCTTTTAAACATTTCTTAAAGTATGCTTTTAGTTATCGTACTTAATCTTCTATATGCTTAGTATTCATTTATATTGTTACGAATCCCTCTTATAGCGACTTGTCTTCTTCTTCATTTTTTTTGAAATATAAAAAACTAAGATTATTAACCTTATAATATCGAAGCTATATATCTTGCTACTCTAGATATATAAGATTTGCTTCCTTCCAAAAAAATAAAATAAAAGTTGAGTATTCTATACTCTAATCTTGCAATAATAATATAAGAACATGATTATGATATAACTTTAGCTTGAATATGTTCAGTTGTTCTTTTAACACATACTCTTACATAACTATGGATTTTACGGTTAGCACAAGTATACAATGTTTTTTTATTAAACAATATTCAATTTCACCAAATAATGTTCTAATAACAACGGTCACAGTTGACTAATGCTATTTATCAATTTTATAAATTTAAATTAAACATAATCTTCACTTTAATCTTGATAAAACGTACCAAACTAATTATTCATCGAACAATTCAAATAATCACCATGATTTCACGTAAACCCCACGCTCTCGTGAAGTAGGGGAGCTCGAGCACGCCTCTTTCCCCGATTATCTCGTTGTATGCCTCCTCGTTGAGCATGTGCAACGGAACTAAGCCCCTGTTGCGGAAGCGAAGCTCTCCGGAGATGAGGGGCACAGCGACACGGAGCCAGGAGGCGGTGGCGTTCGGCGTGTCGCTATGGATGGAGATGACGGAGAGCTAGCGGATGTTCGTGGCCGCTTGCACGTCGTGGACGACGAGGGCGACGAGCACGAAGCTGGAGTCGTGGGGCTGGTACTAGTGCAAGAGGCCGAATACCCATGTCCAGACGTGGCGCGAGCGGCGGGACAGCAAACTGGACCTTGCGGCGGCGCGGGTGTCCCTGAGGCGGGCCAAAATGCAGGCGAGGATGTCCTCGGGGAGATTGTTGAAGCGGTCCCACCCGCCTCGGTTGCTGGTGGAGAGGACGATCGCAGCTCTATCGCCGTCTCCGTCGCGGTTGCGGTCGAGGTCCTTGGGGGGCGGGGACGAGCGCGCCGCGATCGCCGTCGTCGCCATCGATATCCATGGGAGCGGGGGCGGGGTCAGCAACGACAGTGGCGCTACCTCCCTCTCCCTCTCCGTCGCCGGCGCCGTCGATCGGGATGAGAACCACCATGGCTGTGGATGTCTTTGGATTTCCTGATTCCCTTCTTGGGGGAGGTGGGTTTGGGGAGAGGAGAAGACGGCGAGGACTAATGTTGATGACGGCGAGAACGGGAAGCGTGTCATGCTTTTATCCTAGCCGCTCGTTGTAATCAATGGCAGAATGTGAACCGATGATTCGCACGCGTACCGTGTGACTGTGTGAGGCCATAGTCGTGATACCAGCGTACTCCCTTCAGCTAGATTTGATTTAATTTTGGACGGAGGGTAGAAAAATATACAGTAACTATGAATCCCAAGCATATACGAGGGGGCCAGGTCTATATATATAGAGCCCAGGCCAGTGGTCTGTCTAACACCTCACGCAGTCGCCGCAGGAGGGGAACGGACGCAGAGACTGGACTGAAAATTAGTGAACAAAGGCGTGGACAGGCCTTTGGTCATTATATCGACAAATTGATATGCCGATGGTACATGGAGCACCCAAACCTGTCCTAATGCAACCTTGTTACGGACAAAATAAATATCGATCTCGATGTGCTTGGTGCGTCGGTGATAGACCGGGTTGGCGGTCATGTAGACAGCACTGACATTGTCACAGTAGATTACGGTTGCGGTAGAGAGGGGTGCATGGAGCTCATGTAGAAGCTGGCGAAGCCAGCAGCACTCGGTGACGGCATGGGCGACGGCGCGGTACTCGGCTTCAGCGCTGAAGCGGGACACTGTAGTCTGGCGTTTTGAGGACTAGGATACGAGAGTGTCACTGAGGTAGACGCAGTAGCCGGACGTAGAGCGTCGAGAGTCGGGGCAGCCTGCCTAGTCCACGTTGGAGTACGCAGTGAGGGAGTCGATGGGACTGGAGCTGAGATGTAGCCCGCTGAAGAGGGTGCCCTTCACATAGCGTAGGATGCGCTTGAGCAGCGCGAGGTGAGGTTTCGCGCGGAGCGTGCATGAAGAGGCATACTTGCTGGACAGCGTACGTGAGGTCGGGTCGGGTGAGTATGAGGTATTGGAGAACCTCAACAAGACTCCGATAGTGAGAGGGATCGGCAACGAGGGCGCCATCGGCGGCGGAGAGTTTGGCTCAAGTGTCTACTGGGGTGGCCGTGGGGTGACAGTCGGCTATGCCCGCACGCTGGAGGAGGTCGATGGAGTACTGGCGTTGGGAAAGGACGAGCCCATGGATGGAACGGGTTACGGAGATGCCAAGGAAATGGTGGAGAGGACCAAGATCGGTTATAGCGAACTCAGAGTGGAGTCGGGCCATGATCTGGTCGAGGAGAAATGTCGAAGACGCTGTGAGGACAATGTCATCAACATAGAGAACTAGATAGGCAGTGGCGGAGCCAATATGGAAAGTGAACAGGAAACTATCGGACGCAGAGGCCACGAAGCCGATGTGCCGAAGATAGGCAGCAAAGCGCTGGTACCAGGCACGAGGGGCTTGTTTGAGGCCGTAGAGAGAGCGTTGAAGGAGACAGACGTCGTCGGGCCGAGAAGGGTTGACGAAGCCTGGGAGCTGCTGGCAGTAGACTGTTTCCGTCAGGTGGCCGTGAAGTAAGGCGTTCTTCACGTCTAGTTGATGGATCGGCTAGGAGCGAGAGGCAGCCAAGGTGAGGACGACTCGGATGGTGGCGGGTTTGACAACGGGACTGAAGGTCTCGTCGTAGTCGACACCGGTCGTTAGGAGAAACCTCGGACTACCCAGCGAGCCTTGTGACGGGCAAGGGAGCCATCAGCGTGGAATTTGTGTTTGAAAATCCACTTACCAGTCACAATGTTGGCGCCGGGAGGTCGGGGAACGAGACGCCAGGTCTCGTTATCCATTAGGGCCTTGTACTCGTCGGCTATGGCTGCGCGCCACTGAGGGTCGGCCAAGGCTGAGCGAGAAGTCGCCGGGATGGGCGAGATAGAGCTGTGGACGACGGAGAGACCGTAGCGCGGATTGGGTCGGAGAGACCCGGTCTGGGAGCGGGTGACCATGTGAGAGGTGGAGGGAACTGGAGCCGATGGGGGTGCGGGAGTAATGGGAAGAACTGGTCAGATGAGAGCATCATCGGCTCCGAGTCGGCGACTGTAGACAAGAGGAAAAGGAGGAATTAGATCGGCCTGAGCCAATGAGGTCGGATGGGCCGAGTATTCCGATCGGTCCGATAGAGATGGATTAGCCGATAGGGTAGAGGAAGCCGATGGAAAGTGAGGAGCTGATGGAAGTGGGGTGTCCGATGGAGAGGGAACGGTATTGGCTGAAGGATAAATAGGATCGGTATCGGTCGATAAAGGTGGGTCCGATGGGGGTTGGGGTCCGTCGCGCTGCGGCTCCTCGGCCTCCTCCGCGAGCACAACTTCCTCCCGGACCTCGCGTCCTACTCGCACCTCCTCGCGTCGCTGCTCAACACGCGGGACCCGCCCGACGCCGCGCTCTTCGACCGCCTCCTTGGCGACCTCAGGGAGTCGCTCCTCTAGCCCGACGCGCCCCTCTTCTCCGACCTCATCTCCGCCTTCACGCGGGCCGCGCTGCCTGACGCCGCGCTCGAGCTCCTCGCCTCCGCGCAGGCCATTAGGCTAACGCCACGCTCCAACGCGGTCACCGCGCTCATATCCTCCCTCGGGTTAGCCAGGCGCGTCGCCGAGGCTGAGGCTCTGTTCCTCGAGTTCTTCCTTGCCGGGGAGATCAAGCCACGGACGCGCGCTTACAACGCGCTGCTGAAAGGGTATGTGAAGATTGGGTCGCTCAAGAACGCCGAGCCAGTGCTCGACGAAATGTCCCAATGCGGAGTTGTGCCTGATGAAGCCACATACAGCCTACTTGTGGACGCCTATACGAGGGCTGGGTGATGGGAGAGTGCAAGGATACTTCTCAAGGAGATGGGGGCCGATGTTGTCAAACCGAGCTCATATGTGTTCAGCCGGATCCTTGCAGGTTTCCATGATAGGGGGGAATGGCAAAAGGCATTTGCTGTGCTTCGCGAGATGCATGCAAGTGGGGTTCACCCTGATCGGCATTTCTACAATGTCATGATAGATACATTTGGGAAGTACAACTGCCTTGGGCATGCTATGGATGCATTTGATCGGATGCGAGAAGAAAGGATTGAGCCAGATGTTGTCACATGGAACACACTTATTGATGCGCACTGTAAGGGAGGACGGCATGACTGTGCCATAGAGCTGTTCAATGAGATGCATGAAAGCAACTGCCCACTAGGCACAACCACATATAACATCATGATCAACTTGCTTGGTGAAGAAGAGCAATGGGAGGGGGTAGAAGCAATGCTAGCAGAGATGAAGAAACAGGGATTGGTGCCAAACATTATCACATATACTACACTTGTGGATGTATATGGTAGGTCTGGCAGGTTCAAGGAGGCAGTTGATTGCGTTGAGGCAATGAAAGCGGATGGCCTGAAGCCATCACCTACCATGTACCATGCCTTAGTCAATGCATACGCTCAAAGGGTGAGTTCTCTACTGCTTAATTTCCCAGATGACTAGGAAGGGAAGCTAAAGTGGTCATGCTATACACCTCTTTTTTTAATTTGTCTTCACACCTCAATCAAGAAATATTCAAACCTATAAAATCTAATTTTATATACTCGGTTACTGATTTGGGATGGACCTAATTGACTTGTGCAGTAGTATGCTATAGGATTTGAACTTATTCTTTTGGAGGAGAAATCACATGATTGAGTTATTGGTTGCAAGAACTTTACAAATTAGTGTTGCAATGTTAATATGATTTTTCCAGATTAAGTGAGCTTACCAGATTCAAATTAAAACATTTGTTCTCAACTCCTCATAATTCATGCATGGAACATCTCCAAGGTTTAGCAGACCATGCGTTAAACGTTGTCAAGTCCATGAGAGCAGATGGCCTAGAGGCTAGCACTGTAATTCTAAACTCCTTGATCAATGCTTTTGGTGAGGATAGAAGGATTGTTGAAGCCTTCTCTGTGTTGCAATTCATGAAGGAAAATGTAAGTAATTGTGTTGCCCTTGTTTTGCTGCTTTGTCCTACATCATATTACTTCTTGATGATCACATTATCTTGGAAATTTATCTGGATCTCATGAAAAGTCATATATTCTGCATTCCGGATTGCAGGGTTTGAGGTCTGATGTTATAACATATACTACGCTAATGAAAGCTTTAATCCGTGTTGAGCAGTTTGAAAAGGTATCATACTCGTGACTTTCTTCTCCTGTTGCACTTAATTAAGTTACGTTCAGGCACATATGCTGAATCTAAAACTGGTTTGCTATCATTGATTTCACTGTACTCAGATAACCAAAACGGCTTCCTTCATCCTACAGTGTTATAAATCATCTAGTTTTCTTTGATTGTCTAGACCTGCAATTTGTCTGATTTAAAGGTACAAGCCTGCAAGCTCCAGTAGAAACCAAGCATGTTCTAAGGTGTTGCACGTTGTGGTCTGCTGATAATGTAACAGGTTCCAGTTATCTATGAAGAAATGATCACATCAGGATGTGCCCCTGATCGAAAAGCTAGAGCAATGTTGCGATCAGCTTTAAGATACATGAAACACATAAGGGTTGCATAGGACATTTAGACGAAATTACTTATAGCTGATGCCTGAAGGAAGCAGAAATGTTTCAGTCGATCTTTTTGAACAATCGATGGAAGGTCAGTGTTTCCCCAATTCTTGCACTTTGTTAGACTTTTTCAAGGCAATGGTTTGTCTACTTTTGTTGAGACTTTCGGATGCATCTTCCTCAGGTGAATCTCCATCTTCTGGCTTCTGACTCTGCTCTTAAGCAAGTTGAATTAATCACGAATACATGATATCTGCCTATGTCTTCCTAATCAGTAGGGAAGAAAAAAAATACAATTTGATCATTTCCACAAGAATGGAGACTTGAGTACAAGACAAAGGAAAGAGGGGCTTGGTATAAGAAGAAATACGTGGAATGTCTGTGGTGACTACAAAATTATGGGATATTTGGAATTGATATTGGCCAATGATTCCAACCTTGGTATTTTTCTGACACAACGAACTGTAACATGGTACTCATATTTTTTTCCGGTGATTTCCAAACTGTATTTAGATGTACATTCTTGTAGAGTTTGTGATGGCAATACAAAAGAAATTGGAAATTTGGAATGTAAGTTTAAGCACACGAAAAAGTAACATCCTGTTGGCATATTATTTCCATTGACTGTAAATACGTGGAAGGCACAAGTTGTTGCCTGAGCTCTTTCCACACCACAGCGTTGAACTCGTAGCGAAGTTGTTGCGTGTTGGCTTCACGTACTTATTGGACTCGGACGCGAATCTGCTTAATCGCCTCCCATGCTGTTGTGGCAATAAACGATTTCTTCGCCTTCCTCTAGTTCGACGGTGTACCACCATCTTACCGTCTCTAAGTTTATCTGTATCAACATCATCCATTTCTAGTAATTGGTACGTGTGTGTATGGGGGATGCGTGTGAGCATGGAGAACTGAGTCCCGATGGTGGATGTCTCTACGACGGCGCGGTGGATCACGGCCTCGTGGCGTCTTCTGCGCGGTGCTGGTGAGGGCGAGATGTGGCGACCTCGTTGCCCACCATGGAGGCCACCCGGCAGAGTAGCGATCTATTCTCAGTTCTTTTGCTCTGATACCAAAATGTCAGTTGGAACAAAGGAAATGCTCGAATCGAAAGAGAAACGCAAAGATTTTTGGGGCTGAATACTCTGCTAACTTGAACATTCGATTAACCCTGATTCATACACAATCATCTGCAGAAAAAAGGAAAATCTAACAAATGGAAGGAGTGGCCGAGCTAATCTCGCCCTCCGCTATTCACGCGATGCGTGCTGGATTGCAAAATCAACGGGGAAACTCAGGATTACAGAATCACAGATATGCCCCCCTTCTGTTTTTCTTATGGATTGCAGCAGGCTTTCTTCAATCTATGTCGAAGCATTGACCGTGTTGAGCTGTTCGTTGAAATTGAACCAGTGAGTGCCTCTTCTTCCTCTGTTTCAATTAAGTAATCAATTGTGTTTTGTTCGAACTGCAAGCTGGAATATCAGCTGATTATCCTTCAGAATATCAATTTTCTGTTGCAATAGTTAAGTTTAGATCGTTGTTAGTATGTGCACAGGTCATGAACGTTTAGGCTCAACACTCAATGCTTGATTCAGCTACAGTCTTTTATTGGCCTACCTTTTTCATTTTTGAGAGTTGAATATTACCCTCAACTAGTTAGAAAGTTGCAGACCAGGAAAACAATCTTGAACTGAAGTTCAAATTTGTGTATATTTGACCTTTGGAAAGTAATGTTATCAGCACATTCTCAAGTGATACTCGTTTCTGTACAAAGGATCAATTGTTGCATTCATGTTTACTGAGCTAGCATGCATAATCGCGAGCATGCTTGCATTCTCGATATGCTGATGCAGTTTCTGAGTTGTCGTTACCAAAGAGATCAGCATAGATTATCAGTTGTTTCACCATTATGTGATTGTTTAACATGATTATATAAGCCTGCAGATACATCTAATTCACTAGCACTATAATGAATTCAGACAATATTAATTTCTATTCCATATGGCCAAAAAGCAGCATCCAAAACTCCGCAAGCAAATTACTAGATCGTTACTTGTCTACAAGCAAATTACTGATTCTTCAACCGTATGGCATTTTGTCAAACATTTCTTTATTCTTTCCCAGTTAGTTTTGTATTTTGTCCGAGATTACCTCTGTTAACTGCCTACAAATTCATAGGAGCAAGGTGACCATGGCGTTACACCTTTGATGGAAGGCATTACCCAACTCCCTTACATTCAGATCTTGTAACTGAATTTACGAACACAAGGGCATGCTTATGGAGGTAGTGCGTTGCATATTCTGACAATGTGTACTGATATAGCAAAGCTGACCCGGAAAAACCAAGAAGATTTACAGGTAATCATATTTCCTATGAATTTTGAACAACTGCGTTTTTCAATTATAATCTCTATACCTGCAGTAAATTCTTGAGTAAGTTGAACTACAAATGCTCTGTTGGTTTAGGCAGGAAGTTATCAATTATGCCTATTTATGACATAGCAAAAGCTAACTCTTGATATGAATTAATTGATAAACAGGGCATTTTGTTGCACTATTCACATACTTGTCTTATCATCATATCCCTCTTTGACCATATCTTTCCTGTTGTCCCTTCAAATGATCCTGTTGTTCTGATCTTGTAATTTCAGGTTGAAAATGCTTGTCCACTGAACTGCATCTGTGATCGGCCACGAAACTGGAGAGATCAGGACATTCTGATGAAGTTTCTTTTACAAGTAAAGATCCTCAACTTCAGAGGAGAGGAGCATGAGCTTCACCTTCTGAAGCTCTTAGTCAGGGTAGCACCAGCCCTTAGGAGGATAAGAATAGCCTGCCACCACTATCTGCTTATGTACGAAGTTTTGCAAGACAAGTGACTTCTGTGAAGTGAGTCAAAGTAACTGAAGAAAGAGGAGCTCTGCAACCGTAGCGAACTGAAGTAAGAAGAGCTGTTGGCTACTGATCTTTGATGTACCTGACAAGTTTTGATCCTTCTATGCTGTAAGATACAGAGAAACTGGCTGGCTGCGACGAACTTAGCTGCCAAGCGTTGTCATTTGTCTTCATAAGCAAATTTATCATGTATCATTGTTTTTTTTTTGCGAACTCACCATCATTTAGCATTTTAGAATGCCTTTTCTGTGTTTGTCAGAGCTGAAGTAATGTGTTTTGCGCACTAGCTCACTGTAGCTTTCGCTGGTAATCCAGCACGGATTTACTGGCTATACATAGCATTTCTGATTTGCTACGCCGTTCTGCAGTTGCATGTAAATGATCTTGTCAAGCGTTGGAAGCATATAGTGCTAAATGGCTTATTTTAACCATGAGATTCATTCCCAAATAATCCATCAACTGTCATGGTGGTGGTGAGCATTGCCCAAGTAGCTGAAGCTATGACTAACTAGTTTCGTAGGATCCAAAGTGATGGTTGTGGTGGCTGTAGCTAAAATTATCGTATCCGTAGTGACGATCATCGTTGCTTTAAGTATTGTAGTCTTGTCTTTGGCTTGGGCTATAGCTGCGCCCGTGCCCGGTTTCGCGTACGTGCGCGTGATCGATCGAGAGGTGTCCGCGCGCGCGTCGCGGTGCACGGCGTGCGGTTGGTTTCCGGAGCGATATGTCGCGGGCGAAGCGGCGGGCACGCGGAGTGATCCGGACCAGATTCGACCCAACCGTCGCGGGGCGCAGGCGTACGCGCATCCCCGACCCGAGCCACCGCGTTATTCTGCGCCTAATCTCCATCGGGGCCTCGGCCTAATGCGAACCAGGCTGTTGTTTCGCCTTCTCTAGCGTAGGGTTGCTTCAAAACGAGCGGCAGGGATAAAAGCAAGACCACGGTTCCCCTTCTCCTTAGCCCGTCTTCAACATTAGTCCTCACCGTCTTCTCCTCTCTCTCCAAACCCGCCTCCCCAAGAAAACAAAAACCGCCTCCCCCAACAAGCCCAAAGACGCCGACGCCCATGGTGGTGCTCGTCCCCATCGACGACGGCAGCGACGGGAAGGGCGATAGCGCCACGGTCTCCGCCGCCCCCGCCACCGCCACCGCCCCCGCCCCCGGCCCCGCTCCCGCTCCCATGGACATCGGCGGCGACGGCGACGGGAGCGACCGCGGCGGAGAAGACGATAGCGCCGCTCTCAACCCCACCGCCGGCGACGGAGGCGGAGTGGACCTCCTCAGCGATCTCCCCGACGACGTCCTCGCCATCATTCTGGGCCAACTCAGAGACACCCGCAACTCTGCCTTGACCAGCGTCCTCTCCAGGCGCTGGTTCAACCTCTGGACTCTAGTCGACATCCTCGTCTTGCAGTATGACCAGCCCCACGACTCCAGAACCGTGCGCGAAGCTCTCGCCACCCATGCGAGGCAGGCGGCCACGAACATCCGCCTGCTCGAGGTCATCTCCCTCAACAGCGCCACGCCGGACGCCACGACCTCCTGGCTCCGCATCGCCGCGCCCCTCGTCACCGGAGAGCTTCTCTTCCGCAACAGGTCCTCGGTTCCGTTGGAGATTCTCAACGATGAGGTGTTTTCTATACTGGATCAGCTGGTCGAGGAGCAGGAAATGGGCGCGTTCGAACTGCCCTGCTTCACGAGAGTCACCAAGATAACGCTGAGCCTGGGGTTTCTCGGCCTATCATTGCCACCGTCGGGTGTCTTCGGCGCGCTCAGGGAGCTGCACCTGGAGTACGTCCGGTTCAATGGAGAATGCACCCTTGACGATGCCATGCTCCCCTTCTTGGAATGGCTAGATATTCGCAATTCCAGTGGCTTGGCCTCCCTGACGCTCACTTTGGCGCCTCTGACCCTGATGACTCTGATCGATGTGTGGGGGATTCGTTGGCTCAACGCCGTGGTGCCTGGACTCAAGACATTGTGTTCAGTCCGATGCTTCTGTGATCATGTGGAGGGCGTCAGCATTTTCGCAGAGGAGCTGGAGGAGCTCCGGTGGGTAGATTGGTACTCTCCAGAATTGATCAACTTCAACGATCTGCCGCGGCTGCGGAAGATATGCGCCCAGTCTGTTTTTTCTCATGAATTGCAGCATGCTTTCTTCAATCCCAGCTGCCAGATTCTTCTCAATCTCTATCAAAGAATTGACCATGTTGAGCTGTTCGTTCGAATTGAACCAGTGAGTGCTTCTTCTTCCTCTGTTTCAATCAACTGTGTCTTGTTCGAACTGCAAGGTGGAATATCAATTGATTATCAATTTACTGTTGCAACGGTTAAGTTTAGATCGTCTTTTAATACGTGCACAGCACAGGTCATGAGGGTTGTAAGCTCAACATTGAAAGCTTGATTCGGCTGCAGTTTTTATTGTGCTATCTTTTTCTTTGTTGAGAGTTGAATATTATCCTCAACTAGCTAGAAAGTTGCAGACCAGGAGAATAATCTTGAGCTGAAGTCAAATTTTTTGTTTCTTTGACCTTTGGAAAATAATGTCATCTGCACATTCTCAACTGATATTTTGTTTTTGTACAAAGATCAACTGTTGCATTCAATTTAGTTTACTGAGCTAGCATAATTGCAAATCATGCTTGCATTCTGGATATACTGATGCAGTTTCTGAGTTGTCGTTACCAAAGAGATCAGCATTGATTATCATTCGTTTCACCATTATCTGGTTGTTGGACATGGTTACATGAGCCTGTAGATACATCTAAATTTACTTGCAATATCATTGAATTCAGTCTATATTAATTTCTATTTCTTCTGGCCGAAAAGCAGCAGACATTTGTGGAGGGTGTACAAACTGAAAATGTTGACTCAATCTAGCAATTCTGCAAGCAAATTACTTAAACATTACTAGTCTGCAAGCAAATTACTTATTCTTGGGCTGTATGGCCTTTTGTCAAACATTTTTTTATTATTTCCCTGTTAGTTTTGCATTATGTCTGAGATTGCCTCTGTTAACTTCCTACAAATTCACAGGAGCAAGGTGACGATAGCGTTACGCCTTCGATGGAAAGCATTATCCAACTCCCTTACATTAGGATCTTGACCCTTGATTTAGAAACAGAGGGCCATGCTTATGGAGCTAGTGTGCTGCATATTCTGACATTGTGTACTGGTATAGCAGAGCTGACCCTGATGAATCAAGAAAATTTCGAGGTAATTATATTTCCTATGAATTTTGAACAACCGCATTTTAATTCTAATTTCTTTACCTGCAGTAAATTCTTGAGTAAGTGAACTACACATGCTCTGTTGATTTAGGCTGGAAGTTATCATTTATTCCCTATTTATGACATAGCAAAAGTTAACTCTTGATATAAGAATTGATAAATGGGGGCTTTTTTTGCAAAATTCACATACTTGTCTTATCGTCATATCCCTCTTTGACCATTTCTTTCCTGTTGTCCTTTTAAATGATCCAGGCTGTCAGCAATGTAATAGATCCATGAAAGTTTCAGTAGAAGTGTAATTTATCCACTGACAATCCTATATGAGATGCATTAAACTTGAATAGAAAGATATAATCATAAGATTGAGAACTGTTGTTTTCAGTTTTCATCATTCCTTTTACGTAGTGTCGCACAAAGTGAAGTTTTCACAGTTACTCAATGTGTTAGACGATGAATCTCATTAATACATTGTACTTTGTTCTGATCTTGTAATTTCAGGTTGAAAATGCTTGTCGACTAAACTGCATCTGTTGTCAGCTAACAAATTGGAGAGATAAGGACATTTTGATGAAGTTTCTCGAGAAAGTAGAGATCCTCAACTTCAGAGGAGAGGAACATGAGCTTGACCTTCTGAGGGCCTTACTCAGGGTAGCACCAGCCCTTAGGAGGGTAAGAATAACCTGCCACCGTTCGTTCGCTGCCTGGGAGACACTATCTGCATATGTACGAAGTTTTGCAAGACAAGTGATTTCTGTGGAAGTGAGTCAAAGTAACTGAAGAAAGAGGAGCTCTGCAACCGTAGCGAACTGAAGTAAGAAGAGCTGTTGGCTACTGATCTTTGATGTACCTGACAAGTTTTGATCCTGCTATGCTGTAAAGAAACAGAGATACAGGGCTAGAATGCCTTCGTTCTTTGTCTCTAGTTAGCTGCCATTGTTCTTTGTCTTCGTAAGCAATTTTAGCATTTTGCATTCGGGAATGCCTTTTTCTGTATGCTTGTCAGAGCTGAAGTGATGTGTTTGGCTCACCAGCACACCGTAGCTTTTACCGATATTCCAGCCCGGATGTGAGTATACATAGCATTTGTGATTTTCTACGGCGTTCGGTAGCATTATGGAATTGTTTGTGTTAAGCGCTGAGAAGACTGTCGTTGTTGTATAGAGCGAGAAATTGCATCAGGATAATGCATTCTTGCTGTATGCTGATCACTACATAATTCTGTGGAGTGTTGCCGTGCCAACGAGCGGTGCGGTTGCCCTGCCCCCCCAAAACCCATCATTCAATCATCCAGATTCAGCCCCAGGCAAGCAGCGTGGATGGAGACACGCTGGCACGGGCCGCATGGCACAACCATACCATGCAGCCTGCAGGCGGCGGCGGCCCATCCGAGTGACAGGAAGCGAGCGAACTAAGCGATCATGCTACTCGCCTACGCTACACGATCGACCACACGAGGAGTAGCGACCGAGTCGGTCAACCGAACTTTCCCGATTCGTCACGATCTCCAGCCACGCGGCTTACGTGAACGCGAGACCTCGAGACGTTGCCGCGACGAGTAGGGTGCTCCGCGCGTGCCCTTGCTGGTCCGCTGGTCCCGTGGCGTGACGCTGCAACCTCATGTTCCGTCACGGTGCAGCGCCTTCCGGTCTTCGCTCTGCAGCATGCAGGCTCAACAACGGCAGAGTTGCTACGAGCAGATGCGTCGTTTTCCGCAAGGTCATATCCATGGCGCAGCCATAAATTATCAAAGCCTAGGACTTGAGTAGGGCTCAACAAATGTGATATTCGTCTTCTCAAAAATCTACATGGGGGTTTAAGAGGATTTAAGCATGATTATGGAGGCAAGCCCTGGTCGTATCAATAACTTCGCATCATGTCCGACATTTTCTTTGATGCAATATGCATGATTTTTTATGCATTTTGACATAATTATCGATTTTGATATACTTTGAGTATTTATAAGTAAGGGTGTACAGTATCCCGCTTAAAATGGTATAATACAAGATGGGTATCAGATTTGATACATACGGATACTGGATCTTAAACCAAGGTACTAAACACCTAGTACCTCTAGGTAACAACCTTTGCCAATCATCCTGCAGATGCTTCGGCACTTCACCACCCTCCTCTCTCTATCTTAAACCTTTAGCATTATAGGGTAGGACAACATCGTTAAACACACCCATTAGGCTCACATCATAGAAGTGCATTTATTGATGCCACCGTCCCCAGTGTCGTCTCCACCGCCACCACTAGGGCCTCGACGCATCACCAAACCGCACCACCCCGTCATGTAACTACCGTTCTAACAAGAGTCGAACAGCCCTACCATGCCTGGACTCAAGCAGTTGGATGTAGTCAATTGCTTCCATGAGGATCTGGTGGCTGTCTCCATTGTCGCAGAGGAGTTGGAGGAGCTCCAGTGGCTAGAGAGGTACTATCCGTTGATCAACTTCAACGAGACGACGTGCCTGCGGATGATATGCTCCCAGCTTATTATTTGTTATGGATGGCTGCAGACTGAGTGCCATCCGAGCTGTCAGGGGCTGCTCAATCTATATCGAAGCATTTACTGTCTCAGGCTGTTCGTTGACATTGAACCAGTGAGTGCTTCTTCTTCCTCTGTATGGATCAAGTAATCAACTTCTGTATTGTTCATACTGCAAGATGGAGTAACAAATGACTGTCGCAATAGTTAAGTTCAGATCGTCTTTAATATGTGCATAAGTCATGAGGGTTGTAACTTCAATACTGAATGCTTGATTCTACTGCAGTTTTTCGTTGCTGAGTGTTGAATATTACAGTCAACTAGTTAGAAAGTTGCAGACTAGCAGAGCAATCTTGAACTTAAAGTGATACTTTGTTGCTGTACAAAGATTCAGTTTAATGTTTCTGTCTTCAAAGTACTGTGAGTCTTACTGAGCTAGCATAATTGCAAGTCATGCTTGCATTCTGGATATGCTGATGCAGAATCTGAGTTGTCATTACCAAAGCGATCAGCATTGATTATCAGTTGGTTGACAATTATCTGGTTGTTGAACGTGAGCCTGCAGATACATCTAAATTTACTTGCACTATCATTGAATTCAAAGTATATTAATTTCTATTCCTGCTTGCCCAAAAGCAGCAGACAAATATGGAGGTTATTTAAACTGAAAATGTTGGAACAAGCTAGCTATTCTGCAAGCAAATTACTAAAGCTGCACTAGTGCAGCTGGATGCGGTGGCGCCGAGCCTCATTGTGATCAAACTGCGAAACTGCTTCTTCACAAATCCCGGCACGGCCGCGCAATGCTAGATGAAGTTCACTGGGCGGACATTGGGCTTGACCAGCTTCAGCTTGGTAGAAGTGCAAGGTGGCTGAGGAAGCTGTACATTGATCATGCTGTTCTAATTCGTTACCCATCGCGCCATGGAGAACGCTCCAACAGTATCTTCATGTTCCCGGAGCGGCTGGATCGGATTTCCTGCTGTTACTAAAGTTAAAAGTTAGTCGATATAGCGGAACACCGACTAACCTTCCTCATCGCTTCAGCCTTATTAACTAAGACATATCAAATGATAATATAGTAACATACGATATTTGTTAATGAGATTTAGTCGAGGTCTATATCCTTAAGGCTCTGATTATAGGCGCTCATCTCCAATCAACATAGCACACATAGCAACTTTGAGTCTATAGCTTCGTCACTATTCTCTTCTTGTGCGCCTAGGCTACATTATCATTACTATGGTTATATTGTGATGTCTCTCCTCTTTATTTAAAGGGTTGTTGAATTACTGTTAACACTGAAATTTAGTAAGCTCCATAGATAGATTCGATTCAAAATCGGAGAGCCGATCGGTTTATAAAAAGATGCTGATCGATATAGGGTAAGAGTCGATTGGATAAATGAAGATAGATTCGGTTCAGTTGAAAATGAAAATTATCCAGATGAGACCGGATTTGAGAAGAAATTATGAAAGCCACATTAGGATGGTTTTTATCTTTATAAAATATGTCGTATAGATATGTAAGTTAATTAGTTTTTCTTTTATCTCTAAGATAGATTCTATTTGATCATTAGGAAAATTTATCCTGTATTCACATGGGATTTGTGTAAGCCAGCATATAAATATATATGCCTAGAGCCTTGTAAATCATCTCCATATATGCCTAGAGCCTTGTAAATCATCTCCACAAATCAATATAATCTCGGCGTATCTCCACCCTAGTTCATCTAGGTTTTTTCTCGGTGAGTTCTCGTTCTCAATGTGGGGTTACATCGGTTAGGTATGAAGTCCAGCAAAGGGGTAAGTCCAGTTATTATCTTGGTGTATTTGATATTTCTAAGACTGCACCAGTTAGGTCCGACCTCTTAGTCCGACATCTTAGTCCGATTGGATATATCATATCACGTTCACGTGAGATCTATCGACTTATCGAACTCCTTTTACCATCATCGGTCTCGAGTTGTATCAGTTAGGTCCGACCTTCTAGACTGCTGATAGTAGATTAAGCCTTAAATCGATGTTTCTTTATGCGATGTTCCATTGAAGTAGCTAGCTGATAAGTTATTTTTACACTGAGCTTCACGTCTAACATATTAGCTTTTTAGTCGATATACATATATCTTCAATGATTAATCTACTAGCGATCGATCTGGTTGTGTTAGATCCAGCCTTAT
The DNA here is from genome assembly GCA_030770085.1 of Oryza coarctata. Taxonomy (NCBI): domain Eukaryota; kingdom Viridiplantae; phylum Streptophyta; class Magnoliopsida; order Poales; family Poaceae; genus Oryza; species Oryza coarctata. The sequence goes on along the minus strand of CM061474.1, from coordinate 15,360,110 downwards.
ACTGTCTCAGTTCGGTTCAATTTATTAAGGCTGTGTCTAATAGGACTAACATTGAGATCTAGTGGGTTTCTTTTTTCCCATCGGTTTAGTTAGCCGATGAGTTTATTTATATGTCTGCATCGGACTTCCAGCCGATAGCAGCCAATGGATTTACCCGTTTCTTCCATCGGTACATCCGATCTAGCTCCCGCCATTTTGGTGTTGTTAGTCTCAGCCTTATACTGTCTCGGTTCAGTCCTATCTATCAAGATTAGCTCTAACAATGCGGTCATCAATGGTTGCTAGGTCTCGTCTCTTCGAAAGACCAGACTTCGCACTTTACTGCTTATCATATATTTTATTCAAAGATATATCGGCTCTAAAGCCAATGTGTCCTTTATTTTATTCCGCGTTATTTGCCTATGACATCATTGGCTTTCTAGTTGATGTATGAGTGCTACAGCCCCTATCGGCAACCAATCGATAGCAGGGGTATGTCAGACTCATAGCTAATGATTATTTTAATTCTATTGGCACATCCAGCTAATGGTAGGAATTCGTATCGGCCTATTAGCCGATTGACTTGATGATCTAACTCTATCTATTCTCCTTATCAATTAGAGGTTAAATTGACTGTCATGCCCTAAACACCAACAACCTAAAGACATAAATGAGCTTAAGGATCTGTACTGGAACTAAGCCTTCGTGTGTTCATGCGCATCACATCGGACCTTCATCGACCAACTCGGTGCATCGATCCATGCCCGTGAACAGTTACATAGTCTAACTCTAACTCTATCTCCTACTATCTATTACAACTTTAAGTCTAATTGTAATCTAATAAGAAGCTTGCACCAGTCCTTGAAGAATCTCCATGAGCATCTTGAAGCCGACGGTCTGTGAGTATAGCTCGCTCATAGTGATCGACCCTACTCAGGCTGCACCTCTATTTATGGATGATGAGGATAGCCCTCATCGTAGGTTACATAGATAATGTGATAAGAATCTCTATCTAGTTTTTTACAACAATCTAACCAACCCTATCTATCTATCTATCTATCTATCTCTATGTTTCTGTGAGATACAAGCATATACACATCACATACGATAGTATTTATCTTCACACCCTCCCCCAATGATAACATGCCAAGGTTGATATTATTCCAAAATATCACTAGCTGATGAGTAGGCATTGGTTTAGTGTAGCCATAATCTATCTCAACTTTCAACGAAACAAACTAAATTTCCAACAACTTCTGCACAATCCTTTCTCTAACAAAATGATAATCAACTTTTATGTATTTTGTTTTAGCATGGAACATAAGATTCATAGATAAATATGTAGCACCAAGGTTATCAAACCACAATTGAGTAGCTACTGGATGCAACACCTTGAGTTCTTCCAATAACTTTTGTACCTATATTACCTCAACAATGGCATTGGCAAGAGCCTTGTACTTAGCTTCTGTACTGGACCTTGACACTGTAGTTTGCTTTCTTGCACTTTATGAGATCAAGTTTGATCCCAATAAGACTGCAAAACCCCTAGTTGATCTTTTGTTGTTAGAACAACCTACCTATTCTGCATCTGAAAAAACACTAACAATAGTATAAGTTGATTTTTCAATCTTTAGTCCAAGACCACATGTACCACTCAAATATTTCAAAATTTGCTTTACTGCAGCCCAATTTATGGTAGTGGGACAGTGCAAATATTGATACACTTTATTGATAGCAAAGGAAATATCATGACATGTGAAAGTTAAATATTGCAAAGCTCCAACTATGCTTCTATACTATGTAGAGTAATTAACACCCAAGGGATCTCATTCAAACTTTGTTAACTTATTAACAGGTGAAACATGAGTACTTACAAACTTGCACTTGTCCATTTCAACTCAATGATTTCATTTGCATACCTTTCTTGAGTCAAAAGGAGTCCACTTGCCATCTTGTTAACTTCAATACCCAAGAAATAATGTAGTGCAAAATCCTATCCCATGTCTTTGAGTGGTGCCGCAGTTGCTTGAGAAGATGAGCTAGCTATAATTATATCATCAACACACACAAGTACAAAGATAGTTTACCTTAGAAGGAGTAAACCCAAGTTCCTATAACCTTTTAGTCAAGCGAGAATACCATGTTGTTTGTGTCTATTTGAGCCCATAGAGATATTTATCTAAGTGAGAATACTCAAGTGAGGATAAAAGACATGATTGTAACTAGGCGTTTGTCTCAAATACGTATTTTCTTTAAGATAAACATGCAAAAAGACATTCTATACATCTAACTAACGCAAACTTCAATCTTATGATATCGCAAGAGACATAACTAGCCTAACCTTCACTACAGGATTAAAGGTATTCTCATAATCAATACTATATTTGTTTAAACATTTAGTAACTAATCTAGCTTTATATCTGTAGTTCTATCTATCTTACTTTTGATTTTATAGACCCTCTTGCTATCATATTTTCTCCTTTTTCGTGTGGACTAAAATACCATGTCTTGTTATGTAGTAAAGCACTAAATGCTTTATCCATAGCCAGCTCCCAATTACTCTTAGAAATAGCTTCTTGTAAATCTACTGGTTCACAAACAGATATGTCCCATCGTTGTACTTTTTGGGCTTCGGAATGCCGTGCTGCCCTCTGGTAACCGGCCCAGAGTTAACCGGCGCCACAGCTGATCCAATTTCTGGCACAGAAGATCCGCCTGGCCGTGCTTGCTGCACTGAACCAAAGCGGCTGCTCAATCCACCGTCGACGTGGCTTGCAATGGTTGGCTCGGACCGGTCGCGCCCGCACGCGTGGCGAACGACGGTTGGTGACGCTCGGTGGAGACTGGCGACCCACATGCAGGAGAGGGCAAATCCTCGTGGGAGTGCGTGCCTGTGCCGGAACCTGTAGCCCTAGCAGTCGCGCCAGGCGAATCAGATCCGGGATCGGTAGATGTTTGTACTGTTCTCTCCAGAATTTTCGCCAATTCCTGCTCTGATTGATGCGCCATTTTCTGCATTAGCTTCAACATCGTTTGCTTCATCAATCTTAACATATTGATTAGCAGCAGGGTTATGTTCATTAATTATCCCTTCTTTATTTAAAGGGTTGCTATATTACATAATCTGACTTCAATCCTATCACATATTATAAGTCCAACTACAACAACTATATTCAACATATTCTTGGTACGCGCATTGATGTCCTAAAGCTGCAGCCACATTGCCATAACAGATGTACGTATATATATCTCTCTTTCCTGAATTTTGTTTCTGCCCAGGTTTATGTATCAGAATAATCTTTTAACTTAGTAATGTAATAGAAAAAAAGAGCCACCACGTTACTTCTCATGGCCTAGAAATTTCCACATTAATAAAAAAGGAAAAAATGGAGCCCAAGTAGATATACAATTTAAAATATTTAAATTTGGAATAAAAAATAAAAAAGAAGAATCCATGTAGAAATAATTTTTAGAGAAAATATGAAATTTGGATTAAAATTTAAAAATAATTAATATTAAGAGAAGAGTCCATGTAGAAATAAGATTTAGAACAATCCAAAATTCAGATAAAAATTAAATAAAATTGAGAAAGAGTCAACGTTGAAATACAATTTAGAAATACCTAAAATTCATATTAAACATAAATATTATGGAGAAAAGAGGTCATGTAGGAGTACATTTTGAAAATGTTTAAATTTGGATTAAAAATAAATAATATTAAGAGAAGAGTAGAGTTCAAGCTAATATATAATTTAAAATATCCAAAAGTCAGAATACAAGATTAATATATAAAAGAAGAGTCTTTAGAAAAAAATGAAATTAGGATTAAAATTTTAAAATAATTAATATTGAGATAAGAGTCCATGTTGAATACAATTTAGGGAAATCTAAATTGGGATTAATATTAAAAAATAATTAATATTTGTATTATTTTTGGTATTGTATTATCGATAATCTTTCCCAACGTCCTTAGATATTGTTGCTATAAATCGGCTGGACAGTTATGGAAGGTTTCGGCTATATATATTGTGCTTCTCGTGATCAATCCATTATCGTGTTGAGCTTTCTCCATACTTCTCGCTTAAACACTTTTATAGTATTAGAGCTACTAGATCCTACTCTTCCACTGCTCTCCATCTTCTCTCGCCGATGGTGACTGCTCTCATGGATGGGCTTGTTGACTCATTTGCGCTGCCCGCGGTGACTATCGATGTCGTCGGGGCAACTATGGTTGCTCGTGAAACCATCATCTCTTCTACGGACGTTACGGCCTCTAATGCCACTCTTTCCAATGTCATCGCTATCATCGCTAGTGTTGTTCGCATGGCCGTCCTTCCCTCCACAGGTGACACAGTCTCCGCAGCCACCATGGATGTCATGCACACTGCTCTCGCCTCTCTACCTACAGTGGATGTCGTGTGTGCTGCCCTTTTCTCTCTACTTGTGGAAACTTCATCACCCATGACGCCCCCCGTGGATGCCGTGCTTTTGGAGGACAACGCCACGGCTTCCCTTCATGCCCAAGCCGTCTTCGTTTTCAACATCAAGACGTTGGTGCCCATCACCTTCGACCTCGCTTCCTCCAACTACACCAAGTGGCGCGGGTTGTTCCTCATCATCCTTGGCAAGTACGCCCTTGCCCACCACATCTTCTCTGATGAATCTTTCCTGGACTAACTAGATTGGGTCTGGATGGACTGCCTAGTCCTCGCAAGGCTCTATGGCTCCATCTCAGCCAAGCTCCTAGAGATTGTCATGACGTCTTCTTCCACTACTCATCTCGTGTGGCGCAACCTTGAACACCAATTCTTAGGAAACCATGAGCAACACACCCTCAATCTATCGGCGCAGTTCCACTACTTTACTCAAGGCAACCTCTTCGTCACAGACTACTATCGTTGCCTCAAGACGATGGCCATTGGGCTTGCTAACCTTGGCGAGCCGCTCATGGATTGCACACTTGTTCTTACCATCCTCAAAGATTTGAATGAAAATTACCATCACTTGCAAACAATTCTTCCCCTACAGAAGCCTTTTCCCACATTTGTGGAAGCATGCTCGTAACTTCTTCTTGATGAAATAACCCGTGGTAGTCGCCCCACTGGCGCTTCACCGACTCTTCTTGCTGCCGGTGGTGGCGCCAACCGTGGATCGGTTTTCGAGGGCACTCCGGCTCCCAATCCTACCCATGCCACTGAATTCGCTCCCATGGCACCAGTGGCTCCAGCGGCAATGGTGGCTGCAACTCCTGCAACAACCGCCGCCGACGTGGCGATGGAGATAGAGGTGATGGTTATGGCAACATTGCTCCATAGCAATCCCCTCTCAGTCAACAGCAGTAGGTGGCTCCTACTTCCTAGCCTAGCCCACATAATCCATGGGCTGGAACGATCCACATGTGGCCTGATCCCTTAGGTCGTGGTGTTCTTGGTCCACAACCGGTTGGTCCACTCGATGGTGGTCAATTTGCTGGAGTTGTTTTTGTTAGTATCCCTGTCGTGCCACTTGGTCACCCTGGCCTTGGCACTGGGCTGCCCACGGTTGCTTCCTCCACTACACTAGCTACATTGACACATTGGAACAATGCGGCTAGCACCTCGGCACCGGTGTAGGATCAACGCACGCTGGCGAATGCCTTGAACACAGTCTCTTTGGTGATGCCTCCCTTAGGTGCTCATGATTGATACATGGATACGGGTGCTACATCTCACATAGCCTCTGATAATGGTATCTTTTCTTTTTCCCACCCTCCTTCTACATATGCTCCCTCTAGTATTGTTGTTGGTAATGGTTTTAGTCTACATGTTACATTCATTGGTTTTACATGTCTAGATGGCGGTTCTACCTTCTTGTCCCTTAATAATGTTTTTGTCTCACCTTAAATAATCAAGAATTTAATTTCTGTCTGTTAGTTTGTTTCTGATAATAATTGCACTGTTGAGTTTGATCCTCTTGGCTTCTCTATGAAGGATCTCAATTCCAGAACTGTGATCACCAGGTACAATAGTTCCGATGACCTCTACCCTTTTTGTTATTTGCCGCCCACTAGTGCCTTCACCGTCGACTCTACTACTCTCTAGCACTGGCATCTCAGACATCCTAGTCATGAAGCCCTCACTCGCTTGTTCATCGATTGTTTCTCTTGGAGTCTCCACTACCCTTTGTCATGCATGTCAATGTGGGCATCATACTCGTCTTCCTTTTACTAGTTCCACTAATGTCTTTAAGTTGATACATTGTGACTTATGGACTTCCCCCATTGCGAGTGTTTCGGGCTACAAATACTATCTTATGATTTTTCACACTATGTTTGGACTTTTCCTCTGCCTCAAATCTGACACATTTGCCACTTTGTCACACCTTTTTGCTTATAAGGTTACACAATTTTTCACTACCATTCGTAGTGTTCAGTGTGACAATGGGCAAAAATTTGCTAATTTTTCCACTCGTAATTTCTTCCTAACAAAGGATGTCACCATGCGCATGTCTTGTCCACACACCTCATCTCAAAATGGGATAGCGTAACGCATGCTTTGCTCCTTAAATAACATTGTGTGGTCCCTTGTTTTTCAAGCTAGTCTTCCTTCTTCCTTCTGGGTTGAAGCTCTTCACACCACCACTCATCTTATCAACTGACACCCCATAAAAACTCTTAACCATACCACACCTTATTTTGCACTCTATGACACCCACCTCTCTTACAATTATCTTTGTGTTTTTTGCTGCACCTGCTACCCAAACCTCTTTGCCACAACTCCCAACAAATTATCACCTCGGTCTATCTGGTGCATCTTCCTTAGCTATCCCTTAGAGCATAAAGAGTACCATTGCTTTGACCCCGTGTCGAACCAGGTCATCATCTCCCGCCAGGTTACCTTTAATGAGCACTCTTTCCCTTATGCACCAACTTTTACATGAGCTCCATGCTCCCCTGACTTAAACTACACTAGTTTATTGTGATATGTCAACGTGGTCTATCTCTTGACGAATCCGGCCTAGCATCAGCACACCAAGCACATTGAAATCAATTTACATTTTGTCCGGTAGAATGTCGCTCTTGGGATAGTCCACATCCTTCATGTTACTATGACATCTCAGTATGCTGATATCATCACTAAGAGTCTTCCTACATCAGTGTTTTATGACTTCAAGTCTAGCCTCAATGTTTGCTCAGCCGATGTTATGACTGTGGGGGCGTGTTAGCCTTATATTATTTTTGGTATTGTATCGTCGGTAATTTCTTCCAACGTCCTAGATATTATTGTTATAAATTGGCTGGACAGTTAAAGAAGGGTTTTGGCTATATATATATATTGTGCTTCTCGATCAATCTATTATCGCATTGAGATTTCTCCATACTTCTTGCTTAAACGCTTTTAGAGGCCATCCGCACCTGCATGCTCCTCCACTGTTGGGTCCACGTCTGGACCTCATGGACGGCGTCCTGCGCCACTATGACACCGCATGGGCTTGCGTGACATCAACCTCTCGGTCCTCAGGGATGAATTCGGCTTTGAGAACGATGATGTCATCTCATGTGTTGACGCCGCTGCACAGCTAGTCACTGGCCGCTTTCACCTATACTTGTCGCGTGGGATTGACATGTTCGACGACTATGACAAGAACACCGATCTCCTTGAGATCTCGTGCTTTGAGAGGGTAACGGAGATCGCCATCAACATGGTGATCTAGCTGGTGCTGGGCGACCATGGCCCAAAGTTTGCCCTCCTGACGAAGTTGCACTTGTCGAAGACCATCATTGCCAATGATGAGGGCGAGTATCTCAGCGAGGTTGTGTCACAGGGCTGCCCTCGCCTGCAGATCCTCGAGCTCGTCAACATCTACTCCGGCGTGAGAGAGCTCACCATCCACACCAGCTCACTTCTGACCTTATTCCTTGTGGCAGTCAATGATCTGCATCAGCTGGAAGTGGATGCAACCAATCTCATAAGGATGAAAGTGAAGGATTGCTTCGACATTGAATAGAAGGGCTCAGTGATGCCGCTCTCGACATCGGCGATGGAGGAGTTCTGTTGGAGAGGCTGCTGCCCAGGGGAGGTTAAGCTGATTAGGGAAACTGGATGCCTCCAGAAAATCGCCTTTCATCGACTCTTTTTCGAAGGATTTTACTAAGATCTTGGAGCTTTTCACAAGTACCTGCAGTGATGTTCTACAGATCGAATTTCCTATTATACCGGTATGTGTGTCTCTCATCTTTTTATCATGCCATGATGCTTTTAATTACATCAACTTGGCTTATTACTAAGCTGTAGCTGCCGGAGAGTGAGAGAGGGAGAGAGAGAGAACATATATGCGATTTAATCAGCTGGCGGCTAATTAAAAGCGAGATGTGAATTATTACGCGCATGATTGAGTAGTTAATTGACTGGTTATGTATTAATCCGTATTAGTTGTTTTTGCCGCTGGGTCTAGTTTGATTAATTGTGTGTATATGACATTAATAAATCGATTATGTTATATTTGTTCGTAGCATGAACATACAGTTATTTAGTTTATTATGTTGTTGATCTCAGCTAGGAGTTAATTACACATTTGCTTTCCACATTTGTGTAAGTCACACGTAAGTCCATCCACTAGTGTGTCAATTATGTTCAATTAATCAATCGGACGGGAGATTTAAATATATTTTTCATTCCATTTTGTCGCTAGCACAACTTTGCCGGTCTTAAAATATGTGGCTAACACAGGCTGCGTTTGATTCTGTCGTTAGTGAGAGTTATCTTATCGTTTATCGTTTACAGTGAGCTCGACTTTCCGAATTGCTAAATGACCATTTTTTAAATCTTTTTATTCGGAGTTTCTCTAAAAATTAAATAAGCTTTTTTAAAATTTATAATAGTTATTAATTAATTAATTATATGATAATCACTCATCTCGTTTTGTGTGTCAAGCTTAGACCATCCTTCAATTCGAACGGAGATATATAGATATATTTACGCTATTACGTTACATACCCATAAGCAGATCGACCAGAGTTCTTAATGAAAATTTGGTAGTACAACTTGTGTTAATGCTGACTATTCATTTGGTAAAACAATGGCAGGAATCAGAAGAGCATAACAGATTTGTTAACAATGTGAAACTACCGTATTGTACAGAGCTAGAGCTAGAGCTAGAAGAACATGTTCAGAGCTAGAGCTCGTTGTTGAAAATAACGAGCATACACTTGTCCCGACCATTGTACACCTTCTAAAAAAAGGTAGGTGGATCAAAAGGTTTTCTCTTAAAATATGTTTAAAGGTATGTCTCCTAGTATCTTGTATGTGTTTCTCGCAATAAAATCTAACTGCATGCATTTTAGTGAATTATTTTATTTAAATTAGCTCATATAGTTAGGTCACTTCATTTCCTTTTCTATTTCAGACAAATCATATTCAGTGTGAGTCATATTGCACTTGCTGCCAACCATTAAACTGGAGGGATCAATTGATCTCAGTGGATTCCCTTGAAGAAATAGCTATCAATGGCTTTGGAGGCACATGTGATGAGAAGCATTTGATATATTTTATCATGGAAAACTCAAAAGTGCTTAGAAAGGTATCATTGGTTTGCTCTGCGGGTCTCCATTCATCCAAATTGTTTTTGTCCAATCTACACAAGCTATGCGCATCAGGTTGCACCATCGAGTTGATGAACAACGTTTAGTGTAGAGGAAAAATCTACACAGAAACGCTTGCATGGTACTAAAATGGTTGTAATAGAATGACCAAATAGTGACTATGATGAACGCATTGTGTGCGTACTGTTTTGGTGTTACTTATATATGTTTGCTTGATCTTAATATCTTGCACCCCTATGAAACACACTCCGGGTATTTATATTGTAAGATCACTTTTGGAAAATGTATGAGGCCATTCACGATGCTTCAAATTTTAATTATTTTCAAGCTATTGTGGTCTTCACCTTGTTCAAATGTTAAAAGTCGTGTGGAATATTGTTTGTGTCTTATACGCTTTTCGTCTTTTGAGCAAAACATGATGACAGATCGTTCGAATAAACTCCACACTTGGACCTTTGTAACTAGGTGGTTCTCTTGCCGCAAATTTTTTATGGTCATGAAATTGTGGCTAGCAACCATATAGGAAAAAAAAAAGAAATCAAAATTGCCAAGTTTTGTTTGAAGTAGTTTGGGAGCGAACCTAAAAACATTATCTAACTCTTGCATGAATGTTATGTTCCACCACTCTGATCTTGTCACCAACTTTACTCAGTTCACATGTGTGTAGCTGCCTCTCTGAAATGCTATGTATATACAAGCCCGATCAATCATGTATGCTTCTTGTTGTTCTTCTCCTCCTATTCCCCTCCTCCCTACTTTGCTTCCTCCTTCCCCATATCTCTAGCTTTCTGCTCTCTTGCCCCCATCACTGTTAGATCCCTCCGCCCACGTAGCTTGGTGTTTATTCCACTCCATAGCTGTCCTCCTTACTGACTCTTTACACTTTGTCCAAAATTACATGCAGCAACTTATACCCCACAAGTTTCTGCTGGCCTGCGTAAAGCCTCATCTGTATGTTCTTCTTGTTTCTCTTCTATCGATGATGTGTCGCTGCTTTCTCTGCAGCATATGGGGCTGGCTTTTGGTAGTTCAGCCGGATTCACTATTTTGGAATGTAAAAACATTTCAAAGGGGCAAAATTTCAGTAAATAAAAAAAATTAAATGTATTTTTTCTAAATAAAAAATATTTTTTTTGGATGGAAGCATATCCTACCAGGACTTACCAGTAAATCCAAAATTTTAGAAATTTTGGTTAATTTTGAACCCACTTTGGCAATGGTTGCATCATTTCATTCATCGATGAAGGTACCTTGAAAACAAATTTACACCATAGGATTCTACTAATAGTTTTGGATGTTTCTCTAGTTTAATTTTAGCATGTATGTAATAACCATCTTGCAACATTTTCCACACGCGACTATCTTACAATACAAGCATAAATATCACATGTCTAATTTTATAAGAATGTGTGAAGTGAGACTAAGACCCTAACTCAGGGGTCGGGTTTATATATATATATAACCCAGTGGTCTAGTCGCAGTGGGAGAGGAATGGACGTAGAGACTGGACCGAAAACTGGTGAACAAAGACGTGGGCAGGCCTTTGGTCATAATATCGACGAACTGGTGCGCCGATGGTACATAGAGCATCCGAACTTATCCTAGTGGAACCTTATCACGGATAAAATGGATATCATTCTCTATGTGCTTGGTACGTCGATGATGAACCGGATTGACGGTCATGTAGACAGCACTGACGTTATCGTAGTAGACGACCGTCACATAGGAGAGGAGTGCACGGAGCTCCTGGAGAAGCTGGCGAATCCAGCAACACTCGGCGATGACGTGGGCGACAGTGCAATACTTGGCTTCGGCTCTGGACTATGACACTGTAGTCTGGCGTTTTGAGAACCAGGAGACTAGAGTGTCGCCGAGAAAGATGCAGTAGCCGGACGTGGAGCATCGAGAGTCAGGGCAGCATGTCCAGTCCGCGTTGAAGTATGTGGTGAGAGAGTCGATGGGGCTGGAGCTGAGGTGCAGCCCGCTGGAGAGTGTGCCCTTCACGTAGCGCAGGATGCGCTTGAGCAGCGCGAGGTGAGGTTTGCGCGGAGCGTGCATGAAGAGGCACACTTGCTGAACGATGTAGGTGAGGTCGGGCCGTGTGAGGGTGAGGTACCGGAGAGCACCGGCAAGACTCTGATACTGAGAGGGATCGGCGATGAGTGAGCCATCGGCAGCGGAGAGTTTGGCTCGAGTGTCGACCGAGGTGGCCGTGGGGTGACAATCGGCCATGCCCGCACGCTGGAGAAGATCGATGGCGTACTGGCGCTGGGAAAGGAAGAGCCCGTGAAAAGAACAGGTGACGGAGATGCCAAGGATGTGATGGAGGGGACCAAGATCGGTTATGGCGAACTCGGAGTGGAGTCAGGCCATGGTCTGGTGTAGGAGAGACGTCGAAGACACTGTAAGTACAATGTCGTCGATGTATAAAAGGAGATAGGCGGAAGCGTTGCCAATGTGAAGAGTGAATAGGGAGCTATCGAACACAGAGGCCACAAAGCCGATGTGCCGAAGGTAGGCAGCAAAACGCTGGTACCAGGTGCGAGGGCTTGTTTGAGGCCGTAGAGAGAGTGTTGAAGGAGGCAGACATCATTGGGACGAGATGGGTCGACGAAGCCTGAAGGCTGCTGGCAGTAGACCGTTTCCGTCAGATGACCGTGAAGAAAGGCGTTCTTCAAGTCAAGCTGATGGATTGGCCAGGAGTGCGAAGTAGCTAAGGTGAGAACGACCTGGATGGTGGCGGGTTTGACGATGGGACTGAAAGTCTTGTCGTAATAGACACCGGGGCGTTGAGAGAAACCCCGAACGACCCAGCGTGTCTTGTGATGGGCAAGAGAGCCATCGACGTGGAACTTGTGCTTAAAGATCCACTTGCCGGTCACAATGTTAGCGTCGGAAGGACGGGGGACGAGGCGTCAAGTCTCGTTATTCATGAGAGCCTTATACTCATCGGCCATGGCCGCACGACACTAAGGGTCGGCCAGGGCAGAACGAGAAGTCATCGGGATAGGCGAGATAGAGCAGTGGACGGCGGAGAGTCCGTAGCACTTGGTGGGGCGGAGAGACTCGGTCTGTGAGCGGGTAACCATGTGAGAGGTGGAGGGGACATGAGCCGATAGGAGTGTGGTAGATGTGGGAAGAACTAGTTGGGGAGGGCCGTCATCAGCTCGGGATCGGCGGCTATATGTGAGAGGAAAGGGGGGAACTAGATCAGCCTGAGCCGATGGAGTTGGATGAGCCGATTGGTTCGGTTGGTCTGATGGAGATGGAGCAGCCGATAGGAAGGGGGCAGACGATGGAGGCTAAGGAGCCGATGGAGGCAGATGAGCCGATGAGGACTGAGGAGCCGATGGGGAAAGGTGTTTGATGGAAAGGGGACAGGATTGGCCGAAGCCGATGAGAGTGGTGGGGCCAAAGGGGTTCAATGGGAGGGACATCAGACCGAATAGTAGTGAGATAGCTGAAAGGTAAGTTCTCAGCAGCGGCCGATGAGGGGGCCGATGGGGAGAACGGTGGAGGAGACCAAGACGGCACGGTGTTGGTCAGGAGGAAATCGAGATCGCTAGATGAGGATCTCAGATGAAGCAGGCCGAAGGGAAAGCATGTCTCGTCAAAGATGACATGATGAGAGACAATGACCAATCGGGTGGAAAGGTCGAGACATCGGTATCCCTTGTGAGATGAGGGATAGCCGAGGAGAATATAGGCGGTGGAGCGGGGAGCGAGTTTGTGGGTAGCAGTGGCGGTGAGGTTTGGGTAGCAGAGGCACTCGAAGACGCGAAGGTGGCAGTAGTCGAGCACCGTGCGGTAAAGAAGAGTGTATGGAACATTGTGGCGAACAGAGGATCACGGGCGTCAATTGAGGAGGTAAGTCACCGTGGTTAGTGCTTCTGCCCAGTAAGTTGTAGATAAGTGGGCATGAAGCAGCATAGTGCGACTTATGTTGTTGAGGGTGCGAAAGAGACATTTGGCCTTGTCATTCTGGGGAGAGGTGTAGGGGCAGGAGAGGCGTAGATGGATGCCCTACGAGATGAGGAAGGTTTTAACAGTATGGTTAATGAACTCTGTACCATATCGGCTTGTAGAGCCTTGATGGGGAGGTTGAACTAGGTAGAAACATAGGTAGTGAAGTTAGTTAGGTGGGAGGTGACCTCGGATTTGCTGACGAGAGGAAAAGTCCAGCAATAGTGTGTGTAATCATCAATTATGACAAGGTAATACTGATTATCAGAGATACTTTTAACCGAAGAAGTCCATACATCACAATGTATAAGCTCAAACGGTCGCGAGGTACAAGAGAGAGAACTATAAAATGGCAGATGCACATGTTTACCAAGTCGATATGAGTGACAAACTATGGAGTTGTTGTGGGTACATTGGATGGAGGCGCTACGACGAAGGTTGGCGACAGCGTCGGGGCCGGGGTGGCTAAGGCGAAGATGCCAAAGGTTGGTGGAGAGGGCGATGCTAGCGTGTCAAGTAGATGGCGTAGTGGGAATGGTGTAGAGGTCGCCACCACTATTGCAGCGAAGGATCTGTCGCCGGGTTGGGATATCCTTCATAGAGAAACCAGAAGCGTCAAATTCGATTAAGCAATTGCTATCTCGTGTGAATTGGCGAACATATACGAGATTATGAATAAGGAGGTACAATAAGGACATTGCGAAGGGGGAGGTTAGTGGTGGATGTAGACAAAGAGGAGTCACCATGGCATTGGACAGGAAGAGAGTGGCCATTGTCGATGGTGACAAAGGGGCAGGAAGAGGGATGACAAGAACGGAGTATACCAGCCGATGACGCCATGTGGAAAGACGTCCTAGAGTCCAGCACCCAAGGGTGCTGTGGTTGGAGCATCATTTGGTTGAGTGCGGCGACGAGGCCAGCCTGGTTCTAGGCGGGACCGACTGGATGGGTGGTATCGGTAGCATCGGCTGAGGTGGCAGGATGGGAGCTGATGCCAGGTAAGCCTAAGGATGGGCGCCGAGGACCCCTGGTTGCCATCCGATAGGGCTGCGTGGCTGGGGCTGGGGTGCCCAGAGGTTGTAGCAGAGCCACGGACCCGTGGGACCGGTAGGCTAGGTAGGGACTGAAACAGGTCGCGATTGCATCGGATCGTACCAGTTCTTGCCCTTGCCTTTGCCCTTGTCTTTCCCGGTGTGGGCTACGTTGTCATGGTTAGAGCCATGGCTGCCAGAGCCGCGGGAGGAAGCGGTAGCGTAGGATGCTCGGCAGCCATTATCGGCTGCAGCAAGGAGAGCAATGTGGGCCACGGTCTTCTCGTCGCTGGCCAGACGGAGTTCTTTAAGAACTAGCATGTCATGGGCTCGGGAAAACGATGGAAGGGGTGTGGCGTTGGTGATGTCGTCGGCAGTGTTTGAGAAGCGGGGGTTGAGGCCTCGCAGGAGGGCGAGAATGAGTTGAGAGTCGGTCACATGGTGGCCGACATCCCGGAGACCAGCAGCCTTTACCTTAAGGCGCTGGCAGTACGAGGAGACAGAGGAGTCTCTTTGTACCATTGAATGGAACTCATTGAGGAGGAAGATGGCGTGGGGCTGCTTGTTTGTGAGGAAGATTCGCTCGATAGCCACCCAAAGATCCCGGGCGGTGGGGTCGGTATCTTCCATGGCGAGGTCGAGGACAGAGTCATCGATCGAGCTGAGCAGCCAGCTGTGCATGTAGCACTCGGTAATGTCCCACTGAGGGTCATTGGGCCGAGGTGGAGCGGAGCTAGCGATGTGTGACCGTAGGCCAAACTTTCCATAGAGGGATTTAAAGAAGAAAACCCACTTAGAGTAGTTGGCGTTAAGGTCAAGAGAGATAGGAACGTGAGATTTCACGTTCACAGCAGCGTAGGGGGTGAGAAGATCGGTGAGGTGGTGCCCAAGGTGTGGTCTGGGGCACCGAGAGCCAGAAGAGATTCGACGACTGGGAGAGTGTCAGAGCTGAGAGCGGACTCGGTGGCCATGACGAGAGGAGAATAGAGACAAGAAGTCGATGGGAGGAAGCTGATGAGAAGAGAGATCGGCCGATCAAAGAAGTGAGAAGCCGATAGGGAGTGGGCCAACAAGCTGATGGGGAGTGGTTGGCCGATGTGGAGTAGGCAGCGAAGTAGGTGAGAGAAAAGGTGATGGTAGAGTAGGTAGGTCAGAGAGTGGTTGGGTCACAGACGTGCGGAGATTCACGTCTATGAAGAGAAGATTCACGTCTGTGGACTCATGGAGGCCAAGGAGTGGAGCGGACGCGAAAAATATGGAGAGGGGCCGGACACGAAGAGAAGAGGTTCACGTCCGGGAGGCAGAGATTTGTGTCCGTGGACACGTGGACACGTCAGATTAGCTCAGACGTGAGGAGAGAAGGTTCGCGTCCGAGAGTCGTTGAGCGTGTCGGAAAAGCGGGAACCAAGAGAGGGTTCTAGCCGATGGAGGGTGGACAGGTCCAGCCGATGGGAGGGCGGACGAGTTCAGCCGATGGAGACGACGAGCGCAGAGGTGTGTCGGCGTCGGAGGAGAAAGGATGCACGGAGCAAGAAGAAAAGCGAAGACGGGTGTGAGACGAGACGAGGAGGCGGATGGAGACCGTCGCCTTATCACGTGGTGGTGGAAAGGAGAAAGAAAAAGCGTTTGCGAAGAAGACGGGAACAAGAAAGGAACCGAGACGAGAGAGCGAGGAGAAAGCTAGTGCGTCGGAGATGTCTAGACTCGCTCTGATATCATGTAAGAATATTGGGTCTATATATGGTCTAACAAATTTGGTGGACTGGCACATTGGGAATTTGGTGGACAGGCACATTGGGTTTTTATTGGCGGTACTACGGATACAAACTCGCAATGTAATTAAGCCTTTGTTTGATGCCATAAATCATTATAGTTTGAGAATTCAAATGATAGCGTACTGTGCAAGCTTAAATTCTACAAGTGCTAGTAGAAAATGGTGAACCAGCAAGCTGGTGATCTATTTTGGAAATGAATGAGCGTATTCAAAAATGGAAGTGTGAATTGCAATGAATTATACTAGCCCACTTTGTTAATTTATTCTGAAGATCATACTGGGTGAAACAATTGATCTTGATATAACAATTATGTATTCTCAAAGATCACATATTGTCATATACAAAATAGATTTGAACTTCGCTGCAAGATTCATTTGTTAGTCTCGCTACTTTCAGAGAAGGACCGGCTTACAAGATAGTAAGGATTCTTTAGATGCGCGTGCACCTGGACGCACTATCCTTACTGTCAATGCTCACTCCAAAATTCTCGTCACATTTGGGTACAGGGTTCCAAAGAAAATAATACGAAGAAAATTATCACAATTGAAAATTAAAACGTTATATATATATAGTTAAATACATTGCTCCCTTTTTCTATCACATGAAATTAATTCCAATCGTTTTCTGTGAGCTAGGACTTGGATAGAATAGATCAGAAATTTTGCTTGGTTTTGCTGGAAGATATACAGATAAATCTCAAGGGGCATTATAATAGTGAGATGGATTTTGTCCAATGTTTCTTCAATATGCAACCATTATGCGTGATGAGAAAATCACAATATACAGTTGCTGAATCTATTAAGCCAAGTATAAAGAGACCTATGACGAGATCATGAGCTTGTCACCTTTAAGATGCTTCTCTGTACAGTTAGCTCTGTAAGAGAGAACAATAATGATGTAATGGAAAAAATACATCAAGGATACAAATACACATAGATGGCATTTTACTAATTTGCTGAAATGCAAATAATCTTGTTGTAACTAACCAGAGAGGACAGATATACTTTTTACTATTGTTTTTTCCAATATCATATACTAGAATAACCATCTTAGAATGTAGTACAACTATATTTACATTAGGTTTTTATCCATTATAACCATCTTGCAACATTTTCAGCATGCAAAATCTGACAATACTTTCATGAAAACCACATGTCTATTTTGGTGGACAAGCACATTGATTTTCTGTAGGAAGTACTATGGATACAAGCTCCCAATGTAATTAAGCATTTGTTTGATGCCATAAATCATTTTAGTTTGAGAATTCAAATGATAGCGCAAGTAAATTTTCAGCGTACTGTGCAAGCTTAAATTCTGCAAGTGCTAGTAGATAATGGTGAACCAGCAAGCTTAAATTCAAAATGCAAGAGTGAATTGCAATGTATTATACTAGCCTACTTTGTTAATTTATTCTTAAGATGATAATGAATGCGACAATTGATCTTAAGATAACAATTATATATTCTCAAAGATCAGACATTGTCATATACAAAAAAAGATTTGAATTTCTCTGCAAGATTCATTTGTTCGTCTTGGTACTTTCAGAGAAGGGCCGGCTTACAAGAGATTAAGGATTTCTTTAGATGCATGTGCACCTGCACGCGCTATCCTGGCTGTCAATGCTCACTACAAAATTGTCGCCACATTTGGGTATAGGGTTCCAATAAAATAACATGAAGCATTTAATTAGAAAGAAAGAACAAGACATCTTGCAGGCCATGTCAGAGGTGAAGCTAGGGAAGCAGAAATTTTAGCAAAATAGAGATGAAGGTTGGGAATCCCTATTGGAAAACAATATATTCCTTTTTGTGAAGCATGATATTCCTATGTTGGACATGGAAAAAGAATATGTTGATAGGCACAAGCCAGAAAAAAAAAACAAGCACACTAACTATCGGTGCTGTAGACATGCTTTTTCTTAAGATAATGAAAATGGCTTATATTTCTGGCCTCTTCCGTTAGCCATACAACCAATGAATTCTATCTCTCAACTAAAAGGTATTAGGTTATGGGACAAACCCCATCTCTCTCCAAATGATAACCAGTTGAACTAATGAAGGAAAAATCACAATCCTGCTATTACTTGCAAATTATGGAATTCAATTATCGTGTATCAATTAATGAAGCAAATTCTAATATTCTTACCCAAACTGCTTTTAGTCCCAAATATTCTTTTAGTGAATTTAGATTGGAGAGTTTAATGGATTGAGTTCACTATATATCCAGATGGTTTTACTTCATTGCAGTTGAAGGATTATCTCGGTCAGGAGCTTCTTATTTATATTGATAATATGTAAACAGATGAAACATTTGCCAATTTAAACTCTATATCTGAACTTGCTAAGCTGATACGGAAAGATAGTACTTGTCCTACCTATTACCACACATCAGTGTAGAGGTGCTCTATTTCCAGCACGCAAAGTGAAGACATTGGCGTGTGTCGTATTGGTGATCAATTTAAATGATTGTATATATTAATTGTATGCTTTGTGGAGCAAGACTTTCTAGCTACAATTCTAGCTAACTGATGATCTCATTGTTCATTAATTTCCTGAAAATGAAACATCATAAAGGGAAAATATATATGAGGTAACAGTGTTATAAAGAGAATTAATTTATCAACAAACAAACTTATGCTTCATCACACTCCCCATATATCAGTTTTATAGCCTCCTCTTTGCCCTCCGAGCTTTTCCATACTTAACCTGGTATTTGAAAACCTCAAATATTTCCTTAGCCAAGGCTAAAGCAGACAAAGTTGGTTGTCTCTTGATATAACCAGTTTGCTATAAACTTAGATGTTAACTGGCGATGACTCCCTGACCCTTGTGCACATATACGTTCCTCCCCAACACTTAAAATCCTCCAAGTACCACTCTTTCGCTTTTCTAGCCATCACATTCTATTTGCAACAATCATCCTCATATTTAAAAGTGTGCCTCCTTAAGACTAATGAGTGAAGAACATAATATTGACGATTGTGTATGATAGCGTACTCTTGAAGCTATATCTTCAATGCTACCATCAATAAAAACTCTAACTTCTTAACTGGCTATCCTTATCAAATGGTTCAGGTAAATTACCCATGTTAAGTCCACTGTCTAATACTACACCATCTAATTTGCTTACGTCCCTAAATTCATGGACTAAAGATTGTCTTCCAAACACCTTCTAGAATATATGACATTCATTCAATGCTAGTTGGTCATCTTTGGTTAATGGCCTAAATGGGTGGTCATTATCAGAGTAATTAGTAGCTTTATCATCATATAATTCAACTACGAGTTCATCAATTCCATCATCCATAGACAATTTTTTTAGAACCTTTGGCCTCATCAAAGATATCGAATCCACCATCAAAAATTGAAGGCCTTGCATCAACAACATAGTCATGTCATATTTCCTCTCTTGCTAGCTCCACCTTTATTGCTCTTAATGCCTCTAAATCATCCGGTACACACTTCCTTTTTGATGGACCTGCCTCCTAAAGCTCCTCCAATACTAATTGTCTTTTCAAAGGTCTTGCCTCCAAGTCATTCCACACCAACTCACGCTTGGAGTTTTCTTTGATTGTTCCACATACATGGGTGAGATGAGGTTGTAATGTTCACAACCATATAACGAAACTAGGGAGATTCATTCAAATCGATATTGGAATTCATTTTGGTTTTACGTACCATCTTGGAAGTAAAGATGTCTAGAGACCTAAAATGAGATTCCTTCACAAGTGAACATAAACCTACCATTCCATTTGACTAAGCAAATTGAGAATGTACTTATGTCCTTGACTAACATCATATCTACCATTAAAAGCTATAATATCATTGCCTTCGGACCAACCAAGCCCATTTCTCACCCCTGACCTTAGCTCACTAAATGTAGGATGGGTGCTAAATATAAGAATTTTTAAACTCATATCCTCAAACTCGATATGTGCACCAACATAGGATTCTACCACTCTACTACCATAATAAATACGAACCACTATATCCCTGCATCAAAAAAATTACAAGTAAATATTAAAAAAATCATCATATAAAAAAATGCCCATCCAACACATTACATACTACTACCAAAATAATTAACAATAATAGTCATTAACACTACTTTCTATACCCTACCAACATAACTACCCAACAAAAAGTTCAATGTCACCTTAATAGTTTAATTTTTTTTAGCAGACCCATAAGTATGGCCTACACATGTTGTACTACAAGCCTCAAATCAAACAATGCTACATTTAAAAACATTGATTTTGGTCAAATTTGAATTCTAGGGTTTTACCTCGATCTATGAAATCAACCAAAAAACTAGAAAAAAAACAAGGAGAAATGGAGGAGGATGCCTTGCTAGTCAACTTCATTGCAAAATCTTAAGAAAAATGAGACCAAATTGACTAGATTTGGGGAGAGGATGTGAGGGAGACCCCTCTCTCCTCTATGTTAAGTTGGGGAAAAAAGTGAGGGCTCAAGAGAGGGAGGGAGGGTGGTTGAGCTAGTGCTAAAACACCCCTAGCTCGGTGTAGGTCTCATTTGTGTTGAACTAGGGCCACATCAGCCGCAAGTGTGGCAGTGGTGCCATAGGGGAGGGGTTCGGTAACAATGAGGTTGGCACCAACCCATTGGACCTTGGCGCCAATGATGCAGGCGTCAGGCTAGGGGTCCATTCTTGACATAAGTTTTTTTAAAGTTATATTTATAAAATAAGTTTTTTAAAAGGGATAAAATGTAAAAATTTCAGCCAATCATGGTGCTGCTACGATGATTCCTAGAGCGGTTGCTTCACATGGTCATTGGATATGGCACGCTTTCTTTGATGTCGTTGGGTCCAACGATGAGATGAAAATTCTCAGTCATTCACAGTTGTTGACCAAGGTTTTGAAAGGCCAAGTTACTCAGGTGCAATTCTTTGTCAACTGGAAGCAATACAATACTACAATACGGGTTACTATATCTTACTGATGGAACATACCCCGAAGGTAATGTCTTCGTTAAAATAGTATCCCTCCCTCCGAGTGAAAAGGATCAATTATTTGCACAGCGTCAAGAAGAAGCAAGAAAGGATGTCCAAGACACTTTTCAACTTCTACAATCTCGTTTTGCCATTGTGCGTGGTCCAACTTGTTCCTTTCAACAAGTGACTCTTGCAAAAATCATGCAAGCTTGCACTATACTTCACAACATGACAATTGAGGATAAGAAAGATATGGCAAGCGCTTGTTTTGACTCGGATGAATTTTCAGGTACATTGACTGTTATTTTATCAGACGTCAACACTGTGCCTGCTGATTGTTTTACTGAAATCCTACAGAGAAATGCTTCTGTTTGTGCTCGACCGACACATACACAACTTAGAAGGAACTTAATGGAGCATATTTGGCAGCAATTTGGTCCATTCGGCAACCAGTAAAACAGTTAATCCTAGTGTGCTAAGTCACATTGTCATGTTAGTCTTTTCCTGCAATATTAGATCTTACAGATTTTTCTTCCCATAATTTTGTTTAAATTTTTGATATATTTGTGTTTGTCTCTAATTATCCGTTATAAATATTTGAGGATTGCCATCCATTGACATTTAACTTATATTCCATAATTAAATGTATTCTGAAATCATTCAAGATTGTAAGCAAAGATAATCAAGTTCATCGTCAACCATAGATGTTCATGTTTGGCTAGTTTGTGCTGAACAAAACCAAATTGAATTCTTTACCTCATTTTTTTTGTTTACACAATGTTGAGCTAGATGTAATTCTCTACTATTTTAAATGAAGTATTGATGTTCTGCAACATGGAAGTTGGAGGTACTTATAAGTTCTAACGGCTCTTCTTTTTCTGACTTCTGCAATCCTCAATCTAGATTGGAAGGTGCTATTTATTAAGTTAACTTAGCTTTGATACAGCTTCCTGAAGCAAACTGCTCGTGATCCTTCATTTTTGAAAGAGAAAAATAAAACGACAGTAGAGTTTCAGCATTTATAAGTGTGATTTTCCTGAAGGGTATCCTAGAACATGCCTCCCATTCAAAGATTGAATATTCCTCACATAAGCTTTCAGAATTGCAATATTTAGGCATATCTCATAGCTAGAGCAATTCAAGATATGCTACTTGCTTGGGGAAATCATTGTCATACTGAAGTTGTTTTATTCATTTTCAGATATATTATCAGGGAGTGCTTTGGCTTGCCTATGCAACTTCTAAGTACTGTGGGCCAACAAGTTGGAAGTCCAGAATTTTATTGTGCATAAGAGCAAGAGTTCCATTGGATTACTTGGCGTAGTGTAGTTCCAACATTGACCAGCGATGTGGTTCTATTGTTTCTTTTGTATGAGTGGCTGTTCTCACTTGCTGCTACAAGAGCTATCTCTGTGATGTTATCTCCTGTACGAACTGTGGATATGTTGGTTATTTTTTAAAAATAGCATTAGGAGTATATTACTTATGAGTTATGACAATTGCTACCAAGAGTTTCAGTCCATATCAAGACCTTGATTGACTCCTTGAAGGGTGCAAACTTCATGTTTCGTGTGAATTTGACCAAGCTAGGTTTTGTGCCCAACAGCCTAGATACCTGATTAGATTGGTCTAGAAGAGGCTGTTAGATAGATTTAACCTTTTTAATCGCATTCCTACTTGCCTATTTCTTGGAGAAAGAAAGTTAAATTACGTAGTAGTCTGGAACCGGGTGAGGTCACGTACCAGCCTCAGAATTGTTACCATAATTACCAATCTACGGCTGAGTTCTTTTCAGTTTTTGGTATTAGTTTATCACAAACATACTTTTTAAGTATAATTTTTTATATGAAAGCTTATGATAATTAATAATTTATTAACATTATAATAACCAACTAATTAATTAACTATATGCTAATAATTTTCCTTATTTGGCATGCCGCAGTAAGGATGATAAAATATGATTCGAACGCAGGGGATACTATTTTTCCTCTTGGGCCGGCGGCCTAGGCCGTGCTGGGCCGTATTGATTAGTTGGGCCAAGGTAGCAGGCTTCTCCCCCTCCCATAAAATGCAAGTAGGGTTCCCATCTCGTTCGCCTTCTCGTCCTCTCCACCTGCGCCGCCTTCTCCCCACACCACCTCTCTTCGGCAGCCGAGCAGCAGCGCCCTCCACCATGGTGATTTCTTCTCCTCTCCACTCCTCTCTTCCCCGCCGCGAAGCTACGCCTGGCTAGCGGCGGATGCGCGGCGCGGAGCGATTGACCCCGTTGTTTGGTTGTGTTGTGCTATTCCCGCAGCCAAAGCAGATCCACGAGATCAAGGACTTCCTCCTGACTGCGAGGAGGAAGGACGCGCGGTCGGTGCGGATCAAGAGGACCAAGGACGCCGTCAAGTTCAAGGTGCGGTGCTCCAAGTACCTCTACACCCTCTGCGTCTTCGACGCCGACAAGGCCAACAAGCTCAAGCAGTCGCTCCCCCCAGGTCCGTGCCGCATTCATCCCAACCACTGGCTTCGTATCTTGTTTCATTATATTGACGCTGTACTCAAGTGCTAGTGCTAGTGGTGGTAGGACGTCGCTGCTGTGTGTGAAATCGTGTGTTCGTCGAAACGAATTGTAAAATTTTCATGCTTTAGGATTTAAAAAGTGGGTTTATTGTGGTATGGGATGGTTCTATATGTACTTCTGTGTAGTCCATGTAATCTGCCATGCTAATCAGAGGAACTAGTGATAAATGACCTTCCATTTAGTCTGGAACATCGCATTGTGTGCAATGATACCAGCAACTAGTGCCTCCCAAGATAATCATGGAAATCTTACTGTAGGATACACGCAATCAAAAGTTCCATGTAGTCTGGAACTTCTGTCAGGAAGAGATTGCTCAGTTGCAATCATCTTCCTCTTTGTATAGCCTTTAATTGTCATTTCCTATGTTGTATTGATATGTCAGTATAAATGGCATAATGGAGAAATAACTTGCCGATCTCATAGGGTCATAGATATCACATTTTTTTGACAAAGCTTAAAATGTCATTCACCTGGTCTTTGGAAAACCAGAAAAAGTAATTACAGCACAGGGCATACAAGTTCAATTTCAGATCAAATATGCTACAAAATGACCTATTAACCAGGACATCATAGTTGTCTATCTGGTCCAACAGAAAAATTGATGCAGCCTACAGACCAGCCAATTTCATGACTTCCAGCTATCCTTAGATCATAAGCTGTCTATGGTTCATCCTGAAATTATACATGTTTTGCACCATTTATCTATGCATTGCTTTTGTTACCACTGCTGTGCATTCTATACAAAATTTCTTTTGTTGAATTGACCACCGTTACTAACTGATTGTGAATTTCTTTTTCTCAGGTTTGACTGTCCAGGAGGTTTAAGCATCAAAGCCAGACCATGCTGTTTGTAGCAGCAGGAATGCTTGCTCCCGTTCGCTTTAGTAGCTATTAGATGCTGAAATTTTATCTATCTGAGTTTTGAATGTAACACCCAAAGTTTGTGTGCTGAACCTTCTAGTCAGGTTGTGATGTTAACCCCTTGGTGGAGATAGCTTCCAGTCGTATTGTACCTAAATACACTGAATTTTGCTCCATTTCTCCGTAATTGCTGGAGTGTTTCATATTTGTTTTGAACCCTGGATTGCTACCTCTGAAATTGCGTTGTCACAGTGACTTGAGAGAGCAGGAACACAGTGACACGTGAGATAGCTGGAATCAGTTAGGCTTGCAGATTCTTGAACATCTTGATTGTTCAATTGGAATATCAGCTACTTGGTAGGTCAGTTACAGAAAACTTGATGGAAAATTGGTGATGGTGCGGAAAGCCATCTGTGGGATATGCGTGTTGTAGTGTAGTACTCACCAACTCTGCATCTACATGTAATAAAAGACACTACTGCCTGGTTGATGCTTGATATCTCCAGACTAGTGTGCAGAATTTGCATTCCTATGTAATTGTTGCGCTCCATACTTACGATTTGTCTTTGCTCCCAGAATGCACCCTCGATACGTTTTGTCTTTGCTCCCAGATTATGTCACTTTTTCACATTGTTGGCAATTTTTTTTTGTATAGCCCATATGTCATTCAGTTTTGGTTCATGTGCTATTCATTTCAACTTTTGTGAAATATGAGCAACCAAGACCTCGACCAACATTCCCAAAATTCATCAGGGTTACATTGCATTATAATTTTAGTCGGTAGCGCTTTATTGTCGTTCACTCTTGAAGAACCTATCAAGCTACCAAACGGAGTTTAAAATGGTCTTTAAAATTAGTCTTTGACTGTTGATTTTTTAAGTAAATTTTTATAAAACTATAGATGTTTTACGAAACCTTAAAAGACGGTGAGTCCTGAAGCCCAAAAGGTTGGACTTGGACCCATATCGGATATTTTTATCTTGACATTTTTTGACAATTGTTGTTACTGATTAATCTCCACCGTCCGATCCTTATCACCGAGGAGAGAGAGAGAGGGAGAGCTCCGCCTTCGCGGTTACCCATCCCCTTCGCTAACCAATCGCTCGCTTCTGCGCCCGCCTCATCTCCGCCTGCTCCGCTCGCCGGCGCGCCGTCGCCCCTTCCCCACGCCCTCCTCGGCGCGTCGCCCTCCGGAGGCCATCTTCGCCCACTCCCGCTCCTTGTCCTGTAGCTGAAGTGCGGCAATGATTGACTGCCCGCGGCTGCTTCTGGCGGCCGCGCGCGCCTCTCCGTATCCCTGCTCCACCGCTCACTGGAGGATCAGCGCTGGTGTCCCTACGACCTCCCTCTCTTTCCGTAGCATTCGCCGCCGCCGGCCATCCGCTCTTGGTGAGCTTAGCTTCTCTGTCGCCTTACATTCTCGTGCAAGTATGCAAGATTTTAGGGTTGTATTTTCATTGCAGCTAAACCAAACCACTTGCATAGATTGTATTGGACTATTAGATGTTAACTATGCATAAGGCTATAAGGATTTCTTGTTTTGTGTTCTGCGGGAACTCTAGAATTGAAACTGATGCTAGCTTGACTAGAGGGAAATTGTTTCTTTTTATGCGTTAGTTTTCTTATCCTCTGGATGAAACATTGACAGACTTGGGTCAACACAGTGCAATCTGCATCCTCTGGGTCAGGAAGCCAATCGAGCGTTGCGGAAAGTTCGGAGGCTGCCGAATGGGCCATGCAGGGTAATCAATTCCCCCACATTCTCAAATCAGGATACCAGGTTGCGTTTCTCTTCAATCTATGAATGCCAGGGGTTCAATCCTTATGCTTGGAAGTTGGTGATAGATTTCTACGTTTTGCAGAGCTAGCTGTAACGCGAGTCCATGAAGTCAGGCAGTCTGCTGGTTTGGATCAGCTTGAGGAGGAAATCACATCACTCAAGAAGAAATCCGTAGATAGTTCCTTGTGGGATGATCCTTCCAAGGCACAGGAGATACTTGTTACTCTGACAGAGGTCAAAGATAGAGTCAAGCTTCTCAACGATTTTAACTCGCAGGTTTAACGGACTCGATATTCTTATGTATTCCATGCTAGAAATGATAGGTGTAAAAGTCTAATTGTTATTATGCTATAGCATTATATATTGAAATGACTGTTTCACACCTATAGTAACAGTCAATAATAAAATGTGGGTTTGCTGTGCTCATAAATAGAAGTAATGATAATTAATAAAATGTATACAGATTTGCTGCATATATCCATACTACAGTTGCGAGTTGATAGAAGCTATCCATTTTGGTTGAAGAAAACCTGTGGCAATAATTTGTTACCACACTAGTTCTTGACTATAGCCTTCTGTTCTTATTTACAGGTTGAAGAAACTGAGACCATTGTGAAGCTCACTGAACAGTTACATTCCATAGATACTGGCCTTCTTGAAGAAGCCTCAAAGATCATAAAGCCATTAAACAAAGCACTAGATAACTTTGAGATGACACAGCTTCTGTCTGGACCTTATGACAAGGAAAGTGCTGTGATTAACATTACTGCAGGTGCTAGTGGCACCGATGCCCAGGTATGCTTTCATTAATTTTCTTGTTTCCTTCTTAGTAGCTCACAATGTAGTAGGAAAGATGACAGCTGTCTCAGTTTTCTATGATCTTATGTCCTTTTCATTTAGTCTTGTTGCTCTAGTAGAAATTTTAGCTTTTAATATTGCCAATATTGTACTTCTAATACCAAATATATACCATCGTTGTAATTTTCTTATACATGTCCTAGTTCTATCTGTTACTACAAAAGATGGCCTTCAGACTCTGAATAAACATCAGCTAGAAAACTAGTGTAAATGTGAATTTATGATATGATAATGACCTTCTTGATGATTATTAATCCATACTGTACATAACTGGATTTCCAGGTGTCAGGATTTATTTCTGTACTTTGTATATGTAGTATATATATTTTTAAAGATCTGCCCTTGAACTTATATGTAGTTTATCCCATATAAGAATGGCAATAGATGATGTTTCGTGTTTTTCTGGAGAAAAAACATACTGTAGATGAGCAAAATATGATTGTATTTTTTTTAAATGGCCTATATATGTAGGACTGGGCTGACTTGTTACTGAGAATGTATATTAGGTGGGGAGAAAAGCAGCGATACAAGACAAGAGTGGTTGAGAAATCTCCTAGTGAAGAAGCTGGAATAAAATCAGCTACCATTGAATTAGAGGGGTGATATGCCTATGGGTATCTCTCCGGAGAGAAAGGGACGCACAGAATTGTTCGTCAGTCCCCATTCAATGCTAAAGGGCTTAGGTAGGTATTTGCATTTTGCAGTTCCACTTATGTGATCTGTATCCATATTCTCACAAGTTGAAGGAAAAAGACATCTACTCTGTTTATTCTCAGTTTCACGTTGGACATGTTAATTTCTTCAGACAAGCTTTGCTGGTGTTGAAGTCATGCCTCTACTGCCAGAAGAGTCCATGGATGTAGGAATACCCGAAGATGATCTGGAGATAAGCTTCACTAGAGAAGGAGGCAAAGGAGGCCAGAATGTGAACAAGGTGGAGACGGTCCATATTCCTACTGGCATCGCCATTCGTTGCACAGGTTTGCACTCAAAGATAGTCAGGCCAGTTGATGCACCTTATCTTCGTTAGGTGCTGAAAACCTGAACACCTGTTCTTGGGTCCACTTCACATACGTTGCACAAATAGGTAGTGTGTCATGTTTGGGTAAAACTCCATCTTAGTTTGGTATCATGTGATCATGAAAAGACGAAAAATAACAAGCAATAAATTGGTCACGACTGAAGGTTGAAGTCAAAAACTGAGCAGCACATCCTCCATATTAGCAAAAACCTCCTAGTCCCTCTATGTGAGCATAGCTAAATGCGTAGCTAAATTCAATTTTATCACAGTAAACACCATGACTTAAGTATGTGTACCTGAGAATGCCATTGAAATGGATATCTATCCAGAACTGGAGCTGCGTGAGTCATTTTTGCCATCTTTTCCTTGCCAAACCTCGCAGAGGAGAGGAGCCAGCTGTCCAACAAGATAAAGGCCCTGAGCCGACTGAAGGTGAAGCTGCTGGTGATCGCCGAGGAGCAGCGCACGTCGGAGATCAAGCAGATCCGCGGCGACGTGGTGAAGGCAGAGTGGGGGCAGCAGATCCGCAACTACATCTTCCACCCCTACAATCTCGTCAAGGACGTCCCTACCAGCTACGAGACGTCGGACATCACCAGCGTCATGGACGACGAGCTGGACACTTTCATCAGAGCCTACCTCAAGTACAAGCTCTCTGCTGCTGCTGAGGAGCAAAGCGTCAAGTGACAGATTTGTACGAGTGTCCGATGCAACAACCGTGCTTGTGCTATAGGTGCAGAATTTTGTTGCAGAGCAAGAACTCCATCAGGTCCCTCACGTAGTAAGAATTTTGAAATTAACCGTGTGCTTGTGCTATACTCCGTAGGTGCAGAATTCCTTTTGCTTGGCTCTACTAAGCACCCAAAATTTATTTTGGGGCTTCATGTATTAGCTGTCAGTGGACATATTAGTTTCATTTCTACCCAATATACATAAGCCTCTCACCTGCCTAACGCCCTAATGCCATTTCTAATTGCAAATCTAGAGTCAGAGTTAAGGCAGCGTTCCATGCTCAATAAATTGCAAACTCAGCAAGTCAGCATCAACTTCAAAAGGGTTACTCAACAAATTGAATGCTTCGGAATCATTTGAACTTTTTTCCGCCATGTAGAACAGGGCATAGAATAGATAAGATCCTAATTTTACAGGATCAATACTTCAGGAGGCTTATGCATAAAGCTCCTTCTAATTAACAAATCGGACACTCGTGTAATCACCTATAAATAGATGCTTGCGCTCAGAGATAACTGCTGGAGCATGATTGATCAGTGAAGTTGTTATATTCCCTATAAATGCCAGCCTTCTAGCATAGTTTCTGTAAACTTATATCGCACGAGAAACACCAAAGTTCTAACAGGTGTGAAGAAATCTAGCAGCATGTTTTCTTCTGGTCCAAGTCAGTACCAGGTTTCCCAGTGCCCTCCCAGGAAAAGTAGCTGAGCCATCATCTTCACTGCAATCCCATGGATACCCCTCCTGAGCTCAGGAAACGTGGTTACAGATATCCTCTCGAGCGCTGGACAGGGAGCCCCAGAGGAGATTGGCAAGTTCCATCAAACGGTCCGTGCCCACAAAACCATTGAGCCTTATGTCTTGGAGCAGGGGAAGTTGCAGTTGATCCCTCGGTGCGATTTCACATGGATGGTAGACATGGCCTTGCTGCTGATCAGTGGCGTCATTGTTCTGGTAGATCACAGAAAGAGAGATAAATCAAGTCAAGACACTAAGACAGAGTAACTCCAATAAGAGAGACAAATCAAATCAAGGCAGAGTAACCCCAATAGTATGTACTTTTTTTCATTTTTAGCTACATGGACTTTGTGGAATTCCTGTTCATATCGGTAGACGAAAATGAGATAATTTTGACGAGTAATGAGTTGAAAACGAATTAACTAGTCTAAAGGTGTTTTTGTGATTAAGTAAAATCT
Source organism: Oryza coarctata (assembly GCA_030770085.1). Taxonomy (NCBI): domain Eukaryota; kingdom Viridiplantae; phylum Streptophyta; class Magnoliopsida; order Poales; family Poaceae; genus Oryza; species Oryza coarctata. Next base: position 15,329,815 of record CM061474.1, on the reverse strand, counting down.
GTGCCCATCAGATCAAACAGCCAAATTTGATCTACTCTTAATGTTTTTCATGCAGATAATTATGAAACAATTCATTCATCACAAAATCCTTCCATTTGTCCTATGTAAGAATATTTAAGTTCCAACATGAAAATTAGAATTTCAAAAGTGTTGTGTCAGCTCCAGCTACATGTAGAGAAACTCGTGGTGGAAAATAGGTACATGCCCATATGCGTTGTGAAATAAGATAATAAAATAAAACAAAAGATTAAAATGTCAATCTATGTTTGTTTTTAGTTGTGACATCTGTTCAGTCCTGCTCACGCCATTGTTCAAGTAACTTCATACAGGTGCAAATACTTATGTTGATGGGAAGCATAAGTTCATTTGGATGCAGTTCTGAGAACTGGTGTAGCGCATTGAAAGGTCGATATGGAGAAGTGTTAGGCTGGGGCATCGCCTGAGGAAGGCTGAGACAATTGGGGCGATGGGACAGTAGATGAATCGCAGAATCCCAACCATACACAAGTCGGGTACCCTGACATTAGGAATCTGTGGTACGTATTCCATCAGGTCCTGCACGCATGAAAAATATACTCCATAAGTAAAAAAGTATATTATTACAGCTGAAGTTATGTAGCACCTGTGTAACTGTGTTCTACTGAATGTAGTGTATTACTGACATAAAACTATTAATTCTCTTTAGTAAAAATATCTCTTCAGCCATAAAATAAAATAGAACAAAATGTTACACAAACAAAATATGTTCAATTGTGTGGGGAGTGGGTCAATATGACAGCTAACATTCACATGTTCATTAACAACCATGTATGTTTCCCTGCAAAAAAAAAAAAAAAACAACCATGTATGTTAGTGGTGAAGTACAAAGAGCTATCTACCAATCATTTAGATCAATCCAGAAAATAAACTTCTGTACTCCTTAAGTTTGAGTAACCAACAAAATTGAGTCTCCAATTTAAACTGTGACCAATAATAATTTCCATATGATATTGTTCTGTAATTTTAAAATTAGTATATTCTTAGATTCATTCCACATCATACTTTTATAGTAGGTAGAGTTCCAAGTATTCACAAAATCATTATTGAGAAAGTAGTGATCGAAGTTTGTATCATCCAGACAACACTGTCAATTATTAAAAACTGGAGAGTATATATATTATAGCTACAGGTGCACAGACATAAAGTCTTGGAACTTAAAAGGTTGTTTGGTTTGAGAAAAACCATCTAGAAAGGATGACCCATCATATCATTTCTAAAATTTAGTGGAATCAGTGAATCACTCTATTCCTTGTTTTCTCACTGTGTATATGCTTTTCAAGGATAAGGTAATCATGAATAAACACACTTCATTCCTCAAACCAAACAAAAACATTTAGTATCAAGTGATTGATTGATCATCTCATTTCTCAAACCAAACAACCTTATTAGTCGCCCAACCCAAGCATAGGGGAAAACGAGTAAAAAACATACCTTCTGATCTAACATGCTCTGGTTGGTTCCATCTGAAATTTTGATGGAAACATTGAGCTTGTCAGCAACAGAGCACATCTCCAGGAGCCACTCGCTTCAGGTTGAAGCATACCGTCTTTCATGAAAGTAGAAGATGAGACCAGCCAGCCGCCAAACAGATTGGGTGCCGCTTAGGAAGATGAGATCACTTGGAGGGTAGCCAGACCAGTAGATCTCTTCAAGCCTCGGCGCCAAGATCTGGACGACGGTGTTGCTTCCCCACTGCGGCAATTTCCCGAAGCATTCGCGCATGGTAAGCGACTGGAGACTGGTGGCCGACACCGACAGCCTGCTAAAGGTATGGATGTCGTCGACCTCGAGCTCCTCAAGCTCGTCCATATCAAGCACCAGCGGCCACATGGTTGGCGACCAGCCGCTCACGCTCCTGAAGCGCAGCTTCCTCAGTCGGGGGCACCACGATGACAGGAACTCGCCAAGGGCGCCTTCCAGCACCCACAGCTTCGAGAGGCTTAGCTCCGTCAACATGGTGAATGCCATGGACTCCTTGGGCTCCGGGAGGAGGAGCACGCCGTGGCTGGCGAAGTGCCTGCTCAAACACAGGCTGACGGCCCTCGATCGCAGGGTGCCTGGGAGAACAAACCTATCCATGGTGCACGGCGCCGTTACCGTGACGCTGAGCGAGCTGACGACGCGCTCCATCGCGTCGAGGAGCCACGCGGCGGTGACGGGGCCGAGGTTCGATGGGCAACCGATGGCCACGTTGAGCGAGGAGATGTCGGGCTCGCCGTACCCGCGAGCACGGCGTGGGCGATGGTGAGGAACCAGCCTTGGTGCTGCTCTTAGGAGAGGTTGAGGGCGTCGGAGTGGGTCCAGACGCTCCGCCACCGCCTGGACAGCACGGACGAGCGCACGGCGTCGACGGCCGGCAGGAAGGAGAGTATGTACCCGAGCAAGCCGTCAGGGAGGTTTCTGATCAAGTCGACGCCAACTCCGGCAGCGGCAACCGGAAGTCGCCCGAGGCCTCCATCCACCGCACCTCTCCTGACTCCAACATTTCCCCTCGTGACGAGCTCCATTGATCCAGTTCTATTTGCTCTAAACACGCACAGATCATACATTGCTCAAAATCGCTCTCGCATGTCCCTAACACGAATGCAATCCACACACCCAATTCTCAACAATTAATGGAGATTTGTGAGTACTTGCATGTAGGCGACGGTGCTGGCGAGGAGGGGTGACCGCCGCGGGCGCCGGGAGAGGATGACGAGGACGACTGGGGGCTTCCTGGTGGCGTGTAAGCGAAGGGGAGAGGACGGCGGCGAGGTCGAAGGGGACGCGGCGGCGAGAGGGTTTCGGCTCGCGCGACTCGGATAGGCTTGGGGAGTTGGGGGTTTGGGGGACGGAGGACGACGACGACGACGACGGTCGCCGCAGATTAATGGGCCGTGACCTTTTATACTTCATAGGCCAAATCTGGCCCATTTTGATATCATGGTTAGGCTGGATGCTCGGAACATAGGCCATGGCCCGCTTTGTTGAACAGACCAATTCAGGAAAATGGCACCTTGGGCAGGGCTTCGTATTGAGACTGTGTAAAACCAAGAACTCCACTCTTTGGAAATTTGCTGTTTAAACCCTCCTCGGGTATAATGCATATAAACGTAGCATAACTGCCATCTAGACGTATTTCATTATTTTACAACTGACAGTCGTATCATTTCGATTATGCTCATGCTTATAATCTAAATTTTAAATTTTAAAACTTAATTTATAGTTGATTTTATGGGTTTTTTCATCGTAGTTTATTTTATAGTATTTACTTTTAAAATGATAAGAATATGTATATAAAGTTGTACCTATAAATTATTTTTTAGTTTCTAATGTAAGTATAAACATAAACGCTTTCATTTGTGTTTCGAGGGATCTAAATTGAGTATGATGATTTTTTTTTCACTGGGGCGGTCCAAGGTTCATTAGCTTATACCTCAGTAGATAATGGAAGTGACGCTTTTTTCGCACTTGGGATACTCTCTACATCCAGAGGTGTATTGGTATAATATAAATAGCAGTGCATCCAGCTCTGAAAGAAAACAAAAGGTGAATCAACCTTATTTACCTAGTGCATCTGGTTGTGCAGGGCTGAGTCTGCAGACATGCTGTAGCAAGAGTACAATACGAATAGGAGTGGTGTTTTTGCCCATAACGCACACAGCAACGGCTGGTAAATAAACAAACCAGGGAGATTCCATTCCAAAACCTGACCAGTTTACTCCCCTCTAAACAAACCATGGTGGGGTGCATGCTTTGAGCTGCAACCGTTTGACTTGATGAGCAGCCAGGACAAGTGTGTGTTTGCCTCAGATCAGACAGCAAGGACAGCAAGTACTACTATTACTTCATAACTAGTCTGCTACTAGTGGTGCCGCAAGATTAGTACTCCTATTAGATCTAACACTCTGGATTAGTTTAGGCTTTAACCTTTAACCCGATCAATGTACTTAACTAAACGGTGCAGCAACGCTGTAGCTGGCTAAGCTAGCTTAGCTACCACTCCCAGAAGATGGAGGAATCCCGCTGACAATAACCCATGCCTCTCTGAGCACAAATTCCGAGGCATCTCCAGACACGGATGGGCCAGCGTTTACGTCACCTGCAACTTGTGAGAATCGCAAAGCCACCACTACTCCTGTGGACAAATGCTTCAGCAATTCAGCATACAGATGGTTACTGCTACTACTACCTACGTCTGGTGTGTGTGCTCATGCCTTATGCCTCTTGCGTTTCTGCTGCTCCTGCTTCAGAATAGTTCAGAACCCTAGGCAACCAATGCAAGGCACCAATGTGCTGTTAATTAGTACTACTACTTATTAACCAGGGTAGCTGCAGAAGTTAGTTAATTGTAATTGATCACTTCCCAAGCAATATTGGTCTCTCTTTGGGTCTCTCAAAAACATGTAGTAAACCCTAGCCCCTAGGATGCTCTCCTTGACTAGTGTAGATGCTTCCTATAAGCATGGCCTAGATGTAGGAGTAGAACACTACTGTCAGTGAAGTAGTAGTCACTTGCAGGTTAGGTTATGTGACCAAGCCATTGTTTTCTTGGTGTGTTTTCCTTGGAAGCAACGCGGCCGAAACCATTTGGCTTTTCAAAATAGAACCTTCCATACTCTCCCTGGTTCTACATGTAGCTAGCTAGCACTAATCAAATACTGACATGATGCTTATCTAGTGTATAATTACTTGTTCAATAAACACAAGCTGGCCCATCAGAAAATTCAGATGTTGCTTCTTCGCATGTTGCCTACCAGCAGCAGAGGCTTATGGGTTAACTGTCACCATGATGCATGCATCGAGCTACAATAGACTATTGCTTTGCCTGAAAAAAAAACAGATTAGTTAACAGCGATATACAGAGAGAACAATCAGCAGACACCAACATCTCTACTCTAAAGAAATTAATGAGAGAACATGCTTATGGCCAAAAGAAAAACACAACATACTCCAACACGTAGTAACCTTCACCTGCACTGACGACTTCTGATTAACTTAATCGAAGAACCCAAGACGCCACAGAAGTCGTGCCAGCTTTAGCTTTGGGCCGACTTATCAGAAACTCATTAACTAACAACATGAAACCTTTGCGTGGTGTTTATCCCCACACATGACAAACATCTCTCGATCCTTATCTCATTTGGCCAAATATTAATTGTTTCCAGGATTCCAGCTAAATGACCTGATGTTTTCTAATCAACAAATATAATTAAGCACGTATGCAGCCTCCATGGCTGCCTTTTCTCTTGGATTTGCAGCGTGGTTGAAAGGATTTTAAGTCGCAGGAAGGGAAATACACACATAACGTGAAAGAAACTCGTAGTAAAAATTAAAACTCAAACTAAATCTGATCAAGATTTACTTTTCCGAATATTTCGGTATCATTTCACTGTCTAAAAGTGCAGATGGAGCAATCTCTATCTTAGATAGTAAATAAATATAAGAAAAAAAACACAAGAAGATATAAAAATTTTTATTAAAGTTCAGATCAAAAGATCATACGTTTTTATTGAGAGATTTCAAGGAACTAGATCGCTCTCGATCCTAAGCCTTATTAATCTCAAACCTAGTAAGAGGCTGATCTTCAAGCTCTCACAAAGGTAAGCACAAAGTCCAACATAATCACCAAGATCTCTACTAGAATATGATACTATCATTTATGGTAAATCCTGCTCTACCAAAATAAATCTTTAAAAATAAGCTCGGTATCTACTATAGTTATTTTTTTTACGAAGGTGAGGAAAATCTTTACAAATATTCCCAGGCGATTCACAACCTTAAATCCTCACAGGCGACGTCTAGCAATTTAGGAGGAGAACCTCTAATAGTAATAAGTATAAATCCTCGTCGGACATCGATCTACAAGTGTTCAATCCATTCCTTAAACCCTCTCAATCAGAAGATCCAAAAGACACTTAAAAAGAGATGGATTTGATGTAAGATTCAAGAGGGAGAGGTTAGAAACTCTAGAAAGGTTATCAAGAGTAGGAATGAAATGAATGAATAGGCACCCACCCAAGTGGGGATTGGTGAAGCTAAAAACAAAGCATCTATGAAACTAGTCATTACTCATAGATTCAAACTACAGAGTATCTACCCCTAGGAGGTCAGAGACTTCGGACACACAATCTGGAGCAAACAAGCCAATTCGAAGTATCCGATAAAAACCTTTGGAGACTCCGAACAAACTTCACTGTCAGATAGAGAAAATTTTACGAAGACTCTACCACTTAAGTACGGAAACTCTGGATGACTTTCACTATCAAGCAGGTGAAGTTTATGCATATGCACATTTTAAGGAGAAACATAGGAACTCCTATTTTCTTGCAACCTTGAGATGCAATGTGTATAAGATTATATAGCAAGTGAAATGAAGATGCATATGACATGGCATATCACTTAAAAAGAGAAAATAAAGCCAACACTAATAAAAAATGCATCTCATCACACTGTAAGAATATAAATGTGATAAAATAATAAACTAATAGTCATTACATTATATGCAAATATAATAGTTATTACATATCCATAAGAATCTGAAGGAAGTTCAAAGTATTTGGCCCTAAGGTCTAGAGACTCTGGTCAGAGTTTACTGCAAGAGTTTAAAAGTGATAGAAATTTAAAATTTGAGCCCATACTACTTCCCCTTTGATATCAAAACACAAAAAGGCAGAATAGCACAAGCAAAGAGGATCAACTCAAAGTGATGATATCATCATCATTGTTTTCGCCATTGTCACCGTCATCACCATCATCATCCCTAACATCCTCATCATTAGTCCCCTCAAGGCTAGAGCTTGAATGGATGTCCATGCTGATGTTGCAGGTCTCGGTGAAGGGTTGGACTTAAGCGCCTTAGGCTGCCGCCAGTTCTTCCTCGATAAAAGGATCAACCACAATTGGCGCCTCATGATCGGAAGACACCTGAAAGTTCTGACATTGTAGGTAGTCCTTTTAGCATTGCTTCATACAATGAATACTCACCATGTTGTAGGAGCAAAAGGAGAACATGAACTTTAGGGCTCTCTTAAAGATGGAGTCGGGCTTTGGATGAGCACATGCAAGAGAGGAGGATGCACCAGTGGTGGAAGGAGCAACTGATAGAGCATGAGGGCAATAAGGATGATGCTTCACTTTCTTAATTAAGCGAAGACCAGAGACGGCTTCCATAAGCTTCACGATGTATGGAGCATAAGTCAGCAAGCGACGTCCATCAATGGTAATCACATATATCTCCTCCCAAATGAACTTCATCACACTAAACTGGGGTTTGGTAGAACGAGTGTAGCTTAGAATGTTAATGGCGATGGCTTGAATGGTAGATGCATAACCACTTTTGGGGATGATAGTGAAGCAAAAGAGCTTGTTGAGGAAGTCAAAGTGAGGGAGCAAGCCATAGATATTCTCACCTTCCCATTTGGACCATACATGAAAGTAGACTCATGAGATTGAGTATGGTGCTGAGAGTGAAGATTAGGAAAATCAACATCAGAAAGGTCATGCTCCAAGACTTGAGCAAAGCAGTGAAAGGTGGATTTATAGGGCTAGCCATTAGATATCCACTTGATCTCTATCTCTTCTATCTCTATAGTCTGGAAGAAAAGAGTAGCCTAAAACTGATCAACTATCTCATCACACTAATCATACTTAAGTACTATGAGGTTATAGAGACCCTTGGCCTTGCACACCCAGATAACACCATTGAAGACTGGATTTTCCTTCTCCTCCATCATCACCTAGTTGATCTATTGCATATCCACAAAGGGCTTTGGACGCCCTATGATCATGTTGTTGTAGTAATCTTGATGGAACCAAGTGGTGAAGCAGGAATCCTTGACATCTAGGCATTCAATGCTCTCAAGGTCCTCAAGCCAGTCTTTCTTATATTAAGCAACATTATTCTTGTATTCAAACATTGTCCTTGCACCTCTAAAAGTCGGGTCTTGGTTGGTGAGGATAGGAGATTTCTCGTGAAAGAGCTTGATGCCAGTAACGGTGTTTAAGCTAGGCTAAGGATAGGGAGCTAGATAAGTTTTAGGCAAGCCAATAAAGACACTCAGAATTGGAATTTCACTTTCCTCAAAGGTTTTCTCAAAGCCATGATCCTGAGTTGGAGCAGCCTTCTTTTTCTTGGCAGCCTTTTTGGTTGGATGGGCCTTGGCCTTGCCCTTATCAAGTTGACAAGCTTAGGGAGGATTCTAGCGAGAGGTGTCACCTTGAAAAGTACCACCTTTATGAGTGCCCCCTTGGTTGTCATCACTTGATGATCCACTTGGAACACGAGTGTGCTTATTGTGCACCATGATGACAACACCTTGAGAAAGAATCACATGAATCAAAATCCATCGGAGGAGCACAAAGATCATCGTGGAGAGCCAGAGCATGTCATGAGGACTGAGTGGAGGGATAGAAAGAACGAGTGAAGGCGGCAGTGGCAGTTACTGGATCTTTATACTCGGGGAGATTTGGAGACTCTAGAGGCTGAGGGAGAAGACTCTAGACAGAGCAAAAAAACGAGATAGTCAAGATGGAGTGGAGTATCCGAAGATAAAATCTAGAGGCTCCAATCCACAGAGTCAAAGAGAGCTGGACATGCAATATATGTGTACCACAATATGACCAGCCAACATCCAACATTACATAATAATGATCACATCAAGTTTCCCTAGGTTAAGATGCAACTTTTAAAAAAAACAAAATAATCACACAAAGTTTTTAAAAATCCTTTTGGATTTTTAAAATTTTGGAATGTTTGAGCTCAAAATTTGTGTCAAATTCAATACTTCGTAAAGTGACTTCTCTTAACAATAAAACTCATATTTTATGGATATTTTTGAGATTTTTGCTTGCTTATTGATTAAACAAGTATTTTATCCTAAAATATGGTGCTCCTCAAGAGATATTTTGAGAATCAAGAATATTTAGTTCATTTCTCAACTCCATAAACTATCACTTATCTAAGGACTTAGTAAAGATATCGATAAGTTTTTTGTTAGTTGAGACATGGCTTGGGAAAATATACTCTTTAGCTTCATGGTCTCTCAAGAAATATTGATACATGTCTATATATTTGGTTCTTGAGTGTTGGACGGATTATTGGCAATTTTGATAGCACTCTCGTTGTCACATAGGAGTGGAATGTGTGTCATGTTGTACCCAAAGCCACAAAAGGGTTTGTTTCATCCAAAGGAGTTGGGCACAATAATTTTCGGGGACTATGTATTTGGCTTCGGCCGTGAATAAGGCTATAGAGTTTTGTTTCCTGGATGACCAAAAGATAAGTGATCTCCCAAGGAATTGATAGGTTTCAAAAGTGTTTTTTCTATCCACTTTGCAACCGGCATTGGAATAGCCAATTAAGTCAAAGTTTGAATATTTTGGGTACCACAACCCTAAGTTTAGAGTGTGAACCAAATATCTCAAGATTCTTTTAACAACCAACAAATAGTATTCTCTTGGGGAGGCTTAAAAGTGTGCACATATACAAATAATAAGCATGATATCCAGCCTAGATGCATAAAGATAAAACAATGACCCAATCATAAAATGATAAAGATTTTGATCTACCGGTTTACCATCTTCACCTAGGTTGAGATGCCCGATTGTTGGTATTGGAGTCTTGATGGATTTCGTCTCTTTCATCACAAAATTTTTGAGCACATCATTAAGATACTTTGTTTATGAGATGAAAGTTCATTCTTTTAATTGCTTGATTTGAAACTTGAGAAAGAACTTGAGCTTACCCATTATTGACATCTCAAATCACTTAGTCATCATCTTACTAAACTCATCACTAAAATCTTTGTTAGTAAAATTAAATATTATGTCATCAAAATATATTGGCACACAAATAAATCATCTTTGAATTTTTTTAGTGAAGAGAGTAGTAGTCGCTTTTCCTATCTCAAAGCCATTTTTGAGTAGGAAATCGCTAAGGCATTCATATCAAGTTCTAGGGGCATGCTTGAGCCTGTAGAGCACCTTATGAAGCTTGTAAACGTATTGTGGATACTTGGAGTCCTCAAAGCCAAGGGGTTGTTCCACATTGATCGGTATATCAAGAAAATCACTCTTGACATCTATTTGATATAGTTTGAAATTATGGTTAGTGGTAAAGGCTAATAGAATATGAATAGAATCAAAGTGTGCAACGGGTGCAAAGGTTTCACCAATGTCAAGATCTTCAATATGGGTAAAGTCCTTTGCAACTAACCGATCTTTGTTGCGAGTGATGACCCCATGTTCACCTTGCTTGTTATGAAACACCCATTTTATTGTAATGATGTTGGTGTTGGGTCTTTTCACTAAAGTCCACACCCTATTGCGAGTGAAGTTGTTAAACTCCTCTTACATGGCCATCATCGAATCGGCATCCTCGAGAGCCTCTTCAACCTTTATAGGCTCTAAAGAACACACAAAAGAGTAACTTCCACAAAAGTTAGCAACCCGAGAGCGAGTAGTTACCCCCTTTCTAATGTCACCGAGGATATTGTCAACGGGGTGATCAAGTTGAATACTTTGGTAGATTTGTAGCTAGTGCTTCGAGGGGTCATGAGCGTGCTCAGTATCTCTTTGCTCCATTGTGCCCTCGCATCATCATCATGAGATGTCTTCAAAACTTGCTCATATGTAGATAGAAGTTGATTAAGTACCCTATTTTTTTTTGTTTTTGCACTTCTTAAGGTCATACATCTTCAATTACTTTGTTCACGATCGCTTGGCTTGGGATATCTTCTCTCATGACCTTAACAATACCATAGGTTTTATTATAGGCCCAATAGGCATGAGCATTCGATTCATACCCAAGCAAGAATCCTACATCAATCTTTGGGGAGAATTTTAATGAGCAAGGTATCTTGCTTAGAATGTAGCACTTGCTTCCAAAATTACAAAAATAGAAAATATTTGACTTTTTACCAATAAGGAGCTCATAGTCTATCATGGTATGGCACACGATGTTGACAACCTCTACCCAAAAGATATCATATGTCTTATATTCATGAAGCATCATCATTGATGTCTCAATGAGTGTTCTGTTCTTTCTCTCTATAATCCCATTTTGAGACGGGTCATATAAAGTGGAGAACTTGTGCTTGATTTCCTCTTCATCGAGGAACTCCTCTACTTGCATGTTTTTGAATTCACCACTATTGTCACTTCTCACTCTCTTGATCTTAAGCTTGAACTCGTTTTAGACTTGATGTACAAACTTATTGAAGGTAGCTTGTGCTTCACTTCTGTCATAAAGGAAAAATACCAAAGAGTAACGGAAATACTCATCAATAATGACAAAGCCATACTTGTTACCTACAATACTTATGTAAGCCATAAATTCAAAGAGCTCCATGTGAAGTAGCTCCAAAGGACTGGATGTTGTCATGATATTCTTAGCCGAATGTGGAGCTCCAACTTATTTTCCCTCTTGGTAAGCCTTACAAACACGGTCCTTCTCGAAGATCACATTAGATAGACCGAGGATATATAGCCCTTTTTGAAGTTTTGAGAAATTTTATATTCCAATATGAGCTAGCTAGCGATGGCAAAGTCAACCCTTACTAGATTTGGTAATCAAGCAAACTTCGAAACTCATCCTATCTTGTGTAAAATCAACAAGATAGATATCACCCTTTAACTAGTCAACAAAAACCACGGACTCATCATCATGTCTAAAAGCAGTCACGCCCTCATCGGTAAAAAGACAATTGTAAACAATTTTGCATAATTGAAAAATAGAAAGCAAGTTGTAACTCAAAGAACGAACATATAGCACATTAGTGATTGATAGATTATTTAAGATGGCGATTTTATCGAGACCCATCACATTATCTTTATCGTTATCTTCAAACACAATGTCATCATGTTGTCCTCCATCATCTCCAATAGAGGTGAACATACCCCTCTCATCGGTCATGTGATTAGTACATCCACTATCCATGACCTAATTTGACCTACCGGAGGAGTATATCTATAAAATAAGTTATGCTTGGGATTTAGATACCTAAACTTAGCAAAGATTAATTCCTTGTATGTTAATAACAAGATACTTAGAAATCCACAAGCATCTCTCGTGTTTTTCACCAAGAGACCCCATATATTGAGCCACCACTTTTATCATGGTGGTTTCTCTTGAGAACATAAGAAGCGTAGAATAGAAATTGAGGCATATGCTTGTTGTTCTCCTAGGCTTGGGGATCTCCACCACTCTTCATGACTTTGATAGACTTGTTGTACTCCATCACCTTGTGCTTCGGTGGCTTATTCTCACGTGGGTGAAAACTAAGCCCAAAGTTATACTTGTTGATGTGCATTATGAGGGTCTTTTAGAGAGCATTTTTGGATTGATATATTTTTATGCAACCATATTTCACAAGGCACCAAATCTCTTATTCTCCTTCTTGAGCTCATCTAGTGCTTGTATGTTAGTAGCATAAGTATTCACATCAATATTATAGCATTTAGCACATCCATTGTTTCTAGAGACATTAGAGATATTAATAGTTTCATTTAAAGAGAAAATGCTAGACCAAAGAGCATCGAATTACACTTCAAGAGATTTGTGAGTCTTGTCTAAACTCTCAAACCTCTTAATAAGTGCTTTATTTGAGCTACTTAGAGTAGCAATCGATTTTTGACTGTATTTAGCTTGTTGGTTAAATCATCAACCTTATTTTTCTACTTAGCCAAAGACCTCTCGAGGACAAGGTTTCTATTATTTCTAAGGATAAGTAAGCTCTCTTACCTCTCAAAGGTCTTTTGTTTGCTCCCTAATGTATTCATGAGCTTTGCCACTTGGCTAAGTGTGCTTTTGTTGATGCCTTTGAGATCAAATTGATCCTCATGATCACTTTTATCATCGCTACTCACATGTTTAAGATGTGGAAGTATCTGCGTCCCGTCGCCATGAGGCAAGCAGGAGCATAGTAGTTGTCATCGCTTTGATAGATAAAGAATGTTTCCTTCAGTGACAATGACTTGATGGCGATTGTTGCGACGTGCTTCTCTCCTTCGCAACCAGATTTATCTTGAGAGATCCACTCTTCTTCAATGTGAGCACATCTTGAACTCCTGTTCTTATAGAGCTTAGGCATTCCATCTTGCATCTTCTTCTTGGGGCAATCGGAGATGAAATGTCCATACTCTCCACACTCGTAGCACACCTTATTGGATTGACTGGTCTTAGACTTATCACCATTCTTCTTCTTACTGTAGCCACTTTCTTTTAGAAATTTCTTGAACTTCTTAACGATGAAAGCGAAGTCTGCATCTTCACTATCTTCATCGCTTGAGTCCTCCTTCTTAGATCTTGCCTGGGCCTTTGAAGTGATCTCCTTGTTCTTGACGATGGCATAGTTCTTGGTGAGGGCCTTGACATGCTTTGCGTCTTCCTCCAAGAGCTCGTGGAGCATAATTTTTGAAAGGACATCACTCGGGGTTTGTTTTTTGAAGTTCTTGTTCTTTTGGATGAGCGTGACCAAGGTGGAGTTCATTGGAGCGAAGGCACGGAGGAATTTCTTAATAACGGTGTGATCAATCATGTCTTCAATTTCAAGTTCTCAAACTTTGTTGACGATGATCATCATACGATCATACATCTTTTATAGTGTCTCATTATTTTTCATCATGAATCTCCTAAGTTGTCCTTTTAACAACTTGATCATCGATTCCTTCATGCTAGAGGATCCCTCATGTGCCAATTGGAAAGTATCCCAAATCTTCTTGGTTTCCTCAAGTTGGTCCTCCTTGTTGAACTCTTCTGGGCTCAATGACCTAAAAATTACGCTTGCGGCTTGAGAGTTGCGGTGTGAGAGGGCCTCTTGAGTAGGCATGAGATCAGTATCCCCCTCCGAAATGTCAAAACATGTAAACATAATTTTTCACACTCTAGAATGCAATGACATTAAATGCAATTTCATCTTATACTTCTAAGCAGCACAATGTGTCCTATCAAAGTGAGGAGCACGCCTAGAAGGAATGGAGACGAAGTGTCTGAGGAATCATGTGAATTGATTTTATTGTAATCAGGATGAATGGATACTCCCTTTTTGGAGCCACTTTTGAAAGTAGAGTTATTCTCATTCTCTTCATTCTTCTTTCTTAGGTCAACATGTTTTTCTCCTAATTGTGACATCTTTTCAAGCGGTTAAGACTATCCGAAGATGATGTCTTGATACCAATTAAAAGGACATTGAGTCGCACAGAAGGGGATAAATGTGCACACCTTAAAACCTAAATGAAACTCACAGCAAAAATTAAAACTCACTGCAAAGTATCCGGTCCTAATGTCCAGAGATTCCAGTCGAGGTTTATTGCTGGACTTCACTAAAGATAATAAATAAATGCAAGAAATAATACACAATAAGACACAATATTTTTACCGAAGTTCAAATCAAAAAATTCTATGTCTCTATTAAAAGACACTACTAAGCCAGATTACTTTTGATCCTAAGTCTTACCAAGCTTAAACCTAGAAAGAAATCTAGTATTCAAGCTCTCATCAAGACTAGCACAAATTCTAAAGCATCCACCAAGATCAACACTAAGATATTATGTTACCACCTCCAATGAAACTTAATATACCAAAATCAATCCCTAAAAACAAACTTATTATCCACTATAGTTATCTCTAGGGAGATATGAATATATTGCTTTGAACTACGTGTTGGTGAATTAGTAGATTTTAGAGGGCATGGCTAGCTATTTGGAAATGATCATGAGTGTGTTTTCTTTTTTCGCTTAGTAAGATACGGCCATGCAAAGGACCATTCACAAACCAAAGATAGATACATATAAGTAGAATATGTGGAAAAAGCATGATGTTGTCATCCTCCATAATCCCCTTTTGCAATCATGAAGTTTTGATGGTCTTGCCATGCATGGCCCGATCGAAGAGAAGCTAGACCAGGTAGCCAAAGGTAACATGCATTTCGCCCCCACCAAAACGCACCTTTTTTGAAAGTGGAGTTTGATTTGGATGTGTTATGTGTATAGCCTGTTCTTTTTTGCCCCTGTGGAGCTAGCTTTTCCTCATTTGTGAGATCCACAATGTGAAACTACTGTTACCAATTGCATGCAGCTGAAGCAGTTTTAGGGTACACATAATTCGGAAACTATCCCCACTAAAAAGAATATATGCATGTGACGATACAGGTGTTTGAATATGTAATTTTGATTGAATGAGTTAATCCACCAACATTAATGTAAAACACTTTTTTAATTAGTACTTTGTAATCGCAGCTACATAGTGGCTTTATGCTATGATATACCCCCCCCACACACACACGGAGTTGATTTTTAGTCTTTTAATTTATCAGTTGATTTTTTTTAGATGTCCACCAATCACAGGTACAAGGGCAATTAAATCCTACTTGGGATAATGAAAGGTCATCACGAATCAAGGAGACTTATTGGAGTTCATCGACTTCTTTTTCACCATGATGCTAATATTTCTGAGATTTTATAAACATCAACTCTTTGTGGACAGAGGAATAGTAAATTACTACTATTTATTGGAATGCACCAACTAGTTCAGGCTTGAAAAATCAAGCTGACAAAAAAAAAGAACGAACAATGCATTGACACTACATAGATGTCATTTGTTTGTCTCATGTTGATTTTTGAAGCATGGGTGATATTGATCAGATCTCTTGTGCTGATTCAATTGATCCATCCATCCATCCATCAATCAATCAATTAAAACACTACAGTACTAAACATGAATAGGCATAACCAGTCCTGCACCCCCTATTGTCGTTGATATCCTGGCTAGCTCAGATACTCCATCAAAGCAGCCAGTACTCCACCGTACCATTACTTAATTTGACACTCGTAGACCTCCTGGTTAGCTTCGTTGTCACGAGTCCCTAGTCCCCTATACGGCCATATCTCTGCCACTCCGGCCGTATCATATATCTGTACTATGATTATATGAGCGCTAGTATTAGACTGTCAATCAGTGTTTGTCTTCAGCAGATGGACGCTTTGGAATGATGACTCCTCTATTGCCAACGTTGTTGCCCCTGGTCAGTGGTCACACGAATGCTTGACTTGTTGAAAAAAGAAAGTAAAAAAATGGTGCTCGCTCCGCTCTGCATGCCGACCACTCTACAGGGCGTAGGGGCTGACATCTATATGATGAGGATGTGAGCATATATCGATACAGTACATCCGTCGGCAGTCGGGGCTACTTGCCTTGCATCCGTGCATTCACAGCAAAAATTCTCCTGCGCCTGCACGTACATGCATGGCAACTTCCTGCTGCTAATAGACGATGCACGAACAGTGCGCTAGCTAAGCCACCAAACTGATGGCCTGAACCTACTCGACGAGGCTGTGTGGTGGAGTTAATGCGCGTCTCATCGGCCGCGCTGCATCCGCTGGGCGCCGGCCGAGCGCATGCATGCGTGCAACGCATTCGTTCGGTCACCGGCTGAGGCCGGGCACTGTTTCCACTCCTGACGATGCGCACTGCACTCCGACGCGGAGAATCAGAGCGGGAGTACACCAAATCTGGACATGGCGGTACGAACGTACGCTCCCCGCAACACGGGCGACAGGTGCGCTGATCAAAATGGAGACACCAACACGTACCGATCAGAAATCCCATGTGAAACTGTTTGTCTGTTTACTACAGTGTTGGAAATTCATTTCACAAAACAAGGCCTTAATTTGTAGTTTTCAGAAATAAACAAGTGTTTTCTTTTCTTGATTTCAAGGAACTAGGGCAGGCGTTCTGCCAGCCTGAACTTCTCGGAACTATCTATGTGTCACTTGGCATATTTCTCCTATTCAAATCACCTAAATTTTGGATGGCTGAGATCATTTTAAGATTAGTGTAATATCCTCTAATTCTAACACATCCACCTCCTCTTTTTCACTCTCTCAATACTGTCACCAATGGTCCCTTTCCCTTCCCAATCTCCTCATCTCCTCCACTGCCACCACCTCTCTGCCCTAACGCACCACTCCTAGCGTCGCTAGCGCCAACGACCTTATCATCTTCCCATGTCCATCGCTTCACCACTGATTCATCACCACCCATAGCCATCCCTCTAAAACTGCTCTTATCACCCACTACCCCTCCTCCATTACCACCTCCCAACCACGGAAACCTAATCGTGGGTGCTTGACTACACTTTGGATGTCAGTAGTCCCCGAGAGGTGGAGCTCACCATCGATGGAGAAAGATGGTCGTCACCGCCGTCATTGGTGAGTTACCCCTAAAAGTATATCTAGCTCTCTAAATAGGTTTTAGATGACTAATGATGAAATACTTAAGGAACTAATGAGTTTATTGAGCTGTGTATAATAATTAGTCCTAAGACGCTTAGGATGATGCACGGAGACTCCCTCAATCATAAAGCAAAGCAGCAAGAAGACTTAGAGTCTTATTTAAATTTTCTATGTTTTGAGTTTGAGTTTAGAATAGTTAGGAGGGTTTCAACCGGTTCCTTATATCTAACCAAGTGCTCAAATGTAGCTAAGAGATAAGTTTGCACAACACTTACACAAGGTTGGGTGCTATTTGACTAAGTGGGTTGGAAGTTCCGACCGTCTAGGTCCGAGGTTCTGACCCCTTGCATTTTAGCCTATGGCTAAGTATGGGTTGGAGGTTCTAGGTCTTCTGATCGAAACTTCCAATGCTTGAATTTGAGTAACGGCTATGTGACGTCATAATATGAGTATTTAAACCTTCCATCCCCTACAGAGCTCTATTGGCTTTTCCACTTTTGTTTTTCTGTCTTCTATTTGCTCTCAGGGTTTCTTGACCTTCTCCACCTAGTTTTTGAGCTCTCATAATGATTTGAGTTTGGATCTAGGGTGTTTGTGAGAATTGCTGCTTGTGAGTGAGCTAGGACTTTGAGCACTTGAGGATCAATGTCGGACTGCTGTTTAGGGTTTATTGCTTTTGGAGGATAACCTCCTAGATGGTTAGGTGTAGTCCATAAATTTCCTCAAGCTGTAGATTGACCAAAGCAATTTTGTGAGGGTAGGCCTCTTCTCCAAAAAGAAAAAAAATAACTTTGAATGAATACTAAGTTTATCTTTCTGGTTGTTTGGTGAGACAAAGGGTTAATCAAGACCTGGCTCCTAGGAGTTCCTCAACAAAAACGTATGATCTTTTTTATCCGAACTTCGGACAAAAATTACTTGCCTCCTGTTTACTTGCTTTACTTTGTGCCATGTGTTTGTTTTCACTTAAGTTTATGTGATCTGCTTCTCTACTATCTTCCTGCTATATTGCTCACCTGATTAGGCTTCCTATTAGCTCCTTTTGAACCTGTTGTGAGTTGCTTGTAAGAGTAACTCACAGTTGATTGAAAGTTCTAGGTCTAAGGGCCAAAGGTTCCGACTAGCACTCTCGGTCTCATCAAGAGCATTGGTAGGAGGTTCCGACTGCTAGGCAAGAGGTTTCAATCTATTGTCTAAAGAACATCTATTTATCTCTCTCTATATGACATATGTGAGCTTTTAACCCCTCCTCCCTCCCCTTCTCCTTCCCCCTCCCCCTCATCCCAAGCTTAAAGGCTGCTCCTCAAACGTTGGATTTCGTGTTATTTGCCCCATAAAATCTGTACAATGAAATTTAAGAAAATATATAGGGTTGAGGGGAGGGAGAAAACTTAAAAATCAGTATTCCATACTGTCCGTTATCAAAACGAATTATCTATAAATCTCTAGGAAGTAGAGACCGAGTCATTTGGTTCCAGTGAAGAAATGAAGTTATTGCGTTAGGAGCGGATTATACATCACGCCTTGATTAAGCATAGTACTAATAAGTAGTGGCAGGTACGGCCACTGCTGCCGGCGCGTGATGACCCGTCCGTGTACAAGCCGCTCGACGTCCACATCAGACGTAATTACCTTAGCTAAATATCCTGACCATGTAATCATAATCCTGATTATACGAGCTACTGATATATAAATATGTGCTCTGCAACCAAACAGAACATGGATAAAATGACCAAATAAATCTATTTTACTATTCGTATTACTATCAATAGAAGATATTTTAACCATTCATTTAATTGAGATGATAGTATAAATATATATAATCCATTAAATTAGAAAAAATAAACGATTTACATTAATTTCTCTCATATATAGAGACATACTCTCTTCTCTTCGTTCTAAAATAATTTATTTTTCTAGAATCATATAAAAAAATTAATTTGTTTTGGATGGAGAGATAACATTTAGAAAACAAATTATTTTTGAGATAAAGATTCGCCATGTCTGATGCTGAAGAGCAAGAGAAAATGTTCACGCATGAAGAAGCCATGGCCGTAGACCACACCGAGCTGGCCAGTGTACGTGTCGGTAGACCACGGTGAACGAGGTCCATGGCTGCATGCAGTTTTGCAGGGA
This sequence comes from Oryza coarctata, assembly GCA_030770085.1. Lineage (NCBI taxonomy): Eukaryota > Viridiplantae > Streptophyta > Magnoliopsida > Poales > Poaceae > Oryza > Oryza coarctata. The sequence goes on along the minus strand of CM061474.1, from coordinate 15,310,429 downwards.
TGGTGTGCTGTAAAGTTCACCAGCCTTTTTTGACCATTAAGTATGGTGATCAGGTGTAAGATTTGTATGGGAAAGGTAGTTTGTCATGGCTAGGTGATGAGCATCTTTGGCCCCTCCTCTCTTCTCCGCTGCCAAATCCGACTGCATCTTTGATCCATCCATCTGTCTCTCTGTGTACAGCACCAGGCGATGTTCTTCTTAGATAATGATAAAAACAGGGGACAGTCCACTCATAAATGAACCACAGTGTACTGCTACATTGCTCAGCAAGGATGTGCTTGTGTTTATTTCCATGGAAGGACATGTAAAACCATGTGCAATTACTCGTGTTATTACTAACCCAGATGGTTAAGGACGCTTCTCTGGTGTGAAGATCATAAATGGCACTATTCTTGTTTGAAAAATATTTCAGGTCCTGCCTGTCCTGGGCTTCAGTCACTGGATTTTAAACCAATGGTAAGCAAAAAGGAAATAAAAAGTTATTGTTAGGCGCACCGAGCACAAAGATTGGTATAGAATCTCTCTCTGAGCTTTGAACTGGCTCTGGTGTAGTGTGAGATCAACAGCATCATGTAATTGGAAGCATGGCAATATCAGGACAAGCATGTGGGAGGAAGTAATAGATCAGTAATGCTAGTAAAATATTTTAGGTTAAACACTGCATACTCCTCCTTTAAACCTTGTTTTAGTCTCTCAAAGAGCATCCAAAAAGCTCATCGGGGGCAAAGTTCAGAAGCCTAGAAAATGACTCAAATGCCCATGTTCTTTTACCACTAAGCTACTAGCCATATCAGCTCTGTCAGAGCTGTCCTTGCTTTCTAAACACTGTAACAGCATATTAACCGAGTTGATTAATCTGCAGTTTACAAGTCAACTGTTCCCCTGAACCATGGCTGCCATGATGTCATTGTGCCGTTACTGATCATGATTTACACCGCACGTCTGATGGCTAACAAGAATCTTAAGCCAGGACATCCCAGTGGAATTGTTTATTAACATGATTTAATATTTCTAGGTCTTGTGTGACCTCTGAAAATCTATCTCGCACGATAAGGTGATAGCATAATAATCCACCATAAACAATTTTAAGCATCTGGGATACTTGCCAAATTGTGTTCTGAAGAGAAGTGGTGGTATTAGTTAATCTATTCACAAGCTATAGCATTGCCATGTTCTTCAGAGTTCAGGCACCTCCCAATTTTCACAGCTAGCTCTTCTCTCCAGTGACCAAGAACTGATGCATCATCATAATACACATATGAAAAAAAATTTGACAAAAAATGAAGAAAAAAGGGACAGTGCAGGGATGAAAGAACACATTTCTGCAATTACTGCTAGCCCTATGTACAATCAGTATGAAACGAGCTTCAAGAACACATCCGGGGAAGTGATCTCGCAGTAGCTCGGCGGCCGGCCCCGGCGCCGGCCCCGGCTCTCCTGGCCGCCTTCATCTTGCTCATCTGCGTCTTCATCCGGCTGCACACCTTCTCCAGTTCCATCACCCGCCAGTGCATCCCGTCGAGGAGCGACCTGAGGTTCTGGCTCTCCAGCGACAGGTCGAGCCTCCTGGAGTACAGGACGACCTGGCCGCCGCCGCCGACGACGAGGTCGTCGTGCTCCTTGCCGCCGCGGTGCTTCACCGCCGGAGGAGGGGAGGAGGACACCGGCTTCAGCTGGTGCTGGTGGTCCGGGCCGCCGCTGCGGAGGAGGCTCTTGAGCACCGTGTGCTGGGACGCCAGCGCCTGCACCGCCGCCCTCGTCGGGAAGCCGGCGTTCCGGGTGAGGTGCTTGCAGCACTCCGGCGACAGCTTCTCGTAGTTGATGCCCTTGCAGATCCTCATCTTCTCCTCCTCCGTCAGCCGCGTGTGAACCTGCCATGATCGATCAAAAAACCATTAGTTTTCAGCTAGAGCAATTAATTACGAAAAACCCAAGTTAATTTAGCATCTTTATCAGCAAGATTAACAGCAAGTAGAGTAGGATAATTCTCTTGCGCACTGACAGTGACAAAAATGCCAAAATCTTAAGCGTCCAGGACAAAGATCATTTTTTTTCTCAGACAACTCAATCGTTTCAGCCTTCAGAGAACATTCAGAAATCGTGTCCTGAACTTGACCATGATGCATAGGATTCAGAGGAGGTAGTAGTAGCAAAAAAACGCACTAGCAATTAATGCGAGAACTATGCGAAATGCTGACAAAATCAAGAACAGTACCCACTGTCGAGGCAGGCAGCACCAAGATCTGAGTAATTCTGAAGTTCAGAGAATTTGATCGTTTGATGTTTACCTGGAAGTAGACGTCGATGGCGCGGTAAAGCGCGTCGTGGCAGTCCCTCGCGGCGGCGGGCAGCGCCGTGGCAAGCTCGACGAACTTGGCCGGCCGCAGCGACGGGTCCGGGGAGACCTCGGCGAGGTACAGGTCGATGAGCTTGCCCACTTTCTTCAGCCTCGGTGGTTCGTCGCGCGCGCCGCCGCCGGCGTGGAGGAAGGCGTCCAGGAAGCTGAGGACAAGGGTCACGTCGTACAGGCTGCTCATCGTCCCGGCCGGCGCTGGGACGAGGAGGTTGTCCAGCGTCGCGTGGTCCAGCTTGCCGCCGATCATGGCGACGAGGCTGTCGTGGCAGGAGGCGGCGAGCTTCAGCGGGGAAGCGATGCGCAGGATGCCGAAGAGGCCTTTGCAGGAGACCGAGCTCTGGTCGAGGTCGGCCATGATGGCGATAACCGCCTCGAGCATCGCCTTCTTGTCGTCGGCGGTCGCGCCGGCGATGCGGCACTTGAGGTAGTAGAAGAGGAACCTGGAGACGACGCCGTGGTCGGTGCCCTTGGCGAGAAGCGCCCTGGCGACGCGCTCCACCATGCCGGGGCTGAGGACGACAACGAGGTCCTCGAACCACCAGGTGCTGCTGGTGCACCGCGTGCTGAGGCAGCTGCTCTTGGTGTCGCACGAGAACCGGAACGCCGAGCTCTCCGGCGAGGAGCTCGTCGGGGTGGCATCCCCCGGAGTGACGGCCATGTGGGACACCAGCGCGCCGACGACCCTGTCTAACACCCCCGTGGAGTCCGCCACCGGGAGCAGCCGCTGGCACTGCTTGACGGCGTCCACCACGCTCTGCCACGGCCACTGCGGCATCTCGTCGGGAGACTTCTCCGTCATCCTCACCAGGCTCGGCGGGGTGGACACCTCCGCCGCCATGTCCATGAACTCAACCGCGCACCGCAGCGCGCACGCGTTGGACGCGGTCACCGCGACGCCGCCGCCGCCGGTGTAACAGAACCTCGCGACGAGCTCCAACGCCTCGGCGCCGCCGGGTAACCCACGCAGCACAACCCTCCTACTCCCCCTCGCCGGCGCCGCAGCTCCGGCCACCCCCTCGCCGCCTCCGGCCAAATTCTTGATCCTACCACAGAACGGTGCAAGAACCTCCTGCGAATTCACCAAACCACACAGAGAAAAACAATTCAGAACAAAGAAATCAATATCAAACAACCCAACAAGGCAATGATGACTCGTACAAGAATCAAAGGACACCACCCTAATCTAATCCAGCCACACCCACTCGCGAGACCCCAAATCAATGCCAATCGCCAGATGAACATGCAGTTTATGCTCTTAATGAGGAAGCTGGTGGCCATTGCAGCCACCAAACGCCATTAACGCCTCGCACTGACAGAGGCGAAGCAGATGAGCTGTAGCTATTAGGCCATTAACGCCGGGAGGAGAGGAATGGAATGAAACATTTACTCGCCTAATTGCTGCGAGCTCTCGTCATGGGGGAGGAGGTGAACCAAACAAGAAACCGTAGCTGCAACACTCACAGTAGTACGCCTGCGCCATTAAGGAGGAGGAGAGGAGGAGGAAGAAGAAGAAAGGCCAGGCATGGCGAGCTGGCTGCTCATTGATGGCGATGGCGGAATGGAATGGGGATGGATCCCACACCGCACTTAAATGGAAGATCGCGACGTCTTCCTCCTCTCTCAACTCGCAGTAAAAATAAATTCAGAAGCAGCTGGGGAATTAACAGCGTAATTACAGAAAGGATTCAGATTAACCGTTGCAATTAAGTTGATGGTTTAATTCCAACAGTGTGTGACAACTGACAGGCTTGCAATGCAGAAGCACAACAACCTGTCCCACTCCCACAGGAGAGACAGGCTAGAGCTGAACAGCAAAATTACAGCAAGAACAAGCGATGAGACGGCAGACAATGCAAGCATTTTAGACCAAGAAGAAGCAAATCGTAGCTACAAATTCGAGGTTGGTATGAAAAACAAGTAGGATGTGACAAGCTGCACGAAATCCAAAAACCTGAGGCAGACTAGGGATCAAGGAGAGAACAGCACAAGGGGATAAAAGCAAAGAATGGAAGAGACCAAAATTGGGAAGGAGATCGCTAAGTAATGCCAAAAAATTTTGGGGACTATCTGAAACGGTTTGGACAGAGGAAACAACAAATGCTAGGAATTAAAACAGGAACAATTCCAGCAGGATATGACACACTTCTTCATTCATCCCCATGAACTTGGTGATGAAACACTAGAGACCAGAAGCTACGCAACAGTAATCACCAGAAGACAGAAGCACTAGACTTAGACAGCAACCTGCCAACCTAGGAAAGGAAAAACCAGCAACAAGAACAGCAGCAGAACAGAGCAAGAAAAGAAGAGACCTTAGGAGCTGGAAGAACTGCATGATTTGTTGCTACCAACAAGAAGAAGAGGCAAGATGGGGAAGGAAGGAAGGAAGGGAGCAGCACCTTATCAACGAGGAAGACCTCTTCACCATCCACATCCACCTTAAGAACACAGCCCATCGTCCCTTTTTGTTGCCCTTGTTGCCACACCACAAACAACCAGCTTTAGAGCAACATGGCAAAGAAGAAGGAAAAGGCTGAAGTGATGAGGATGGAAGGGCAGCACAAAGGGACACAAAGGGATGGATGGCGCCACCCCCAAACCTCACAGAGAGAAAGCCCAAGCTTCCGATGGCTAAATGCCCAAGAAGGGTAGCTGTTCTGATGAGTGGTCAATGGCTGGCGATGGGGTTGCAGGAAACAATGTGAGAGAGAGAGAGAGCCAAACAAGTTGGTGGATCCTGAGCTCTCTTGACAGCTTCTGCCACCCTGCCAGTGGAGAGTTTGCAGGAGGGCTTTGGGGAATATGTAAGGCTGGGTCTTGATTTCTCCCTTGCCTTTTTCCGCTTTGCACATTGCATATTTGTGCAATGCGTGGGTACTATTCAGTCAAGAAACGGGCAACAGAAGAGAGGGGATTTTCTAATAGGGGAGTAGGTTTTGTGTAGAGACAGGAATGCATTGCTTGCTTGTGCAGATGTGGTGTCTCGGATTAAACAGGGAGCATCTGAGTTGGTCATTTCCATGTGACACTCAGATACCTGATTCTCTTATGTGAGATAATCTTTGCCTCAATTGGGGCAAATATTATTTTCGCATGAATTGGTTTAAGAAACAGTGTACTCATTCTGTTGCCTTGGACAAATTTTCACCGAGTATTTATAAACACAAATGGTCCCTTAGTGTTGACGTTTCCTTAGGAACAAACTATTGTTTACAAACGGATAAATAACTTTTTTTGTTTTCAGCTTACAAGAATGACTGAATGGCATGCCTTAAGACGCTATTTTGATTTGTAAATAAAAAGAACTACTATCATATATATCATATGGTCGGCCGGTTGGGTGTGAAAACTACTCGTCAAAATGCCTTTTGTAGGATCAAATCCTCGTGTGGTTGTTAAGCTAGGTTTCATGCACAGTATGTATGAAAGGAGAAGGAAGAGAGATTTTTATTGGATCAAATCTTTGTATAAATTAAGCTAGCTTTCTTGCCAAGATTCGCATGAAAGGAGCATGGGGATCTTTTAAAGGATCAAATCCTCGTATTAATTAGGCTATGTTTCTTGCCAAGATTCCTACAGTTGAAAGGAGGAAGAATGGAACTTTATGCTCGGAAATTAGGGACCATTTATTTAGCGATTCATTTGGATTATTTATTAGCCACTTTTTTCAACGACTAGACAAAAATCTCTAATAACTCATCCATTCATCTCATTTTTGGGTAGGGCGGAACAAATAGTGTTTAAATTTTGAATAAAAATATACACTTTGGTTAATCCACACCATATGGAATAAAATTTCTAATTTGGAAAAACACCATAGTACATTATACCATTTTTCCATTAGGATGTCTATAATGTATATAGCATACACTTTATATCTTCCCTTCTATTTTTTTTTCTCCACTCACTATCATTCCCTAAGGCCATTCTTATTTCTCTAAGGCATTTCAAAGGACAAGAATAAGTACATACAAGACGATTATTAGCGAAAGGGCTAGTGCGTGAATGTTTAGGTGTATGGACTATGCACGAACACCCTGCTTTTCTTTTTTATGCATCCTCATGGCTTTCTTTTTTAAAAAAAATACATCTAAAGTTTATATGTGTGATTTAGATTCCTATTCCTATTCATATTCTAAGTTAGATCTAAATATTTTTATATAGAATGTTTCTATATTAAAATTTTCTATATATAAAGTTTATATATATGTAATCTCTATTTATAAACTTTTTAGGATAACTTCTCATGGTGGGCCAAACGTGTTCTCTCACCTAGGCCGCACATGAACATTCACCCCATTAGACCTATCCAATGGTCAGGCATGGTCATTAAGCAAAACAGGGGAGGCAAGACAAAACAGCTAACCGTTCTTTCCAGCGAAAAGACAACAACTAATCCCATTGCAAAGATAAGACAGTAGCAAAGATGGAATGGTGGCCGAGCAAAGGATGGATCTAGGGTGGCAATCAGTTGAGAGTACCTAGCGGCCGTGGTAGAGGCTTGATCCAATTCTTTTTGCTTGTTGATTTTGAATCAATATCTATATTTTCGCTTTTCTATCAACTTTTTTTTGGTTGAAATCGCCTCTCTTTTTAATAGAACAATGGAATTTTCAGGAATGTGCGATATTTCAAACATCTCATATATAATTACACATTGCTAAGTTTAAAATTACAGTTATATGCAGTATGTAATTTTAGTTCATTTTAACCATGGTTTTATCATTTTATATGGTTTTACTTTATTTTTAAATAAATTCAAATACTTGTACATGCAATTTTGAAAATTTTATGAATTGCAAATTTATTTCATGTTTACATTAGAGTAATTTATTGTCCAAACTTCTATCCAAGAAAGAAGGGATTTTTGTTTCAATAAGTAATAGTGATAGTGATGAGAACTATTAAATTGTCTTTGAAAATTTAAGCCACGTTTGATATCTAGACACTCCCAATCTCTTATCCCAAACACTTAAAAACCTCGAAGATTGTTATAAAATCTCATCGATACACAATGATCCTTATGAAAACGACTGTAAACACTAACGAAACCTTCACAAACACCGAGGATACACGTGCTACATTACGTTTTGATTTTTCGAACAACAACGTTATCCATGGTAGCTCCAAAAAGATCATTGACCACACCCTGAACCCTGAAGAAAGAAGGGCCCATGCTCTGCCTTGAATAGTGTCAAGGCAGATGGTCTGCCGGCCTGCTCTTTCCGCTTTACATTTGACAGCATTTCATCTTTACTACCTCCAGAGGATCCAGAAAAGAGAGGAGTATCTATCTACTAATTTGCCCTGCCAACGATCCTGCCAGATGGCCACAGAGAAGAAAAGCACTGGCGATCCTTGCTGGATCGCTGCTGCTGCTGCCGCTCCACAACCAGTACGCACGTAGGCGTGCACACGGACGACGGGCCGATTATTGTTGGGCTCAACGGCTAACCCAGCCCAACTCAACTTGGGCGCAGCCTATAAACTAATCCTGAAACAAGTCGGTCCAATAAGCCACTACTACCTCTCGCGCCGTGTGGGCTGCGGGTGAAATCCACCCTGCAATCTCTGTTGGGTCCCGACCGATGGGCCGGACCACGCCGCGTGCTCTCATCTCACGGCCTCGCCTCCTCTGCTCGCGCCGGTGAGTTTTGTGTGGGATATCTCCGGTGGATTCCGTGCGATTCCGCCGCTACACGAACGCCGCCATCGATAGCCAAAGTAAGGACCATCGATTGGACATAGGTTGATTGTAAGCTAAAATAACTTATTAACGATTAAAAAATAATTTTATAGATATAACATGTATATATATATGCTGAAAAAGAAACTACATGAAAAATATTTAAAATTTGGTAGCCGTTGATTTCATATACAACAAAAGATGATGCTCTAGGAGTTTCAGGGCAGTGTTCTTGAGAGATACTACCACGTTAGCAACCTCGAAGTCGCTTTCGCTCAATCTCGTCCTCTGAAGTGCGTATCATCCCGTGCTCAATGCGGTGCAAGCCGCATCACGGCTGGCCGGCGCCGGCAGCGATGGCTCGATCGGATGGTCCATCCACTCAATTAATCACCCACGCATGCCACCAATGCCCGGGGCGGCCACGACTCGAGGAGGTAGGTAGTTTGCACGGTCCATGGCTAGTAATCCTCCTGCCCAATTGGCATGATCCTCTTCATCTTGCAGGTTGCAGCATGTCCGGTTCATTCTGTTGCTCTCGTGCCAGTGGCGTGCTATCCATGGCAATAGGATCGCTCAGTGCTAGAATCTACATCCACCTAGCACTGTAGCAACATCCAAAATTCAGAATTTCCCTGAAGGAATGAATCCCCAAGACAGTGACATGTTCTGAGGAGCAAGAACTCTTCTTCTCCACACTCTACCTAGGCCTAGCCGGCCACTTGCAGAGATGCACAAGCTGAGTAGAGTAGCCTTGAGCTACGAATATGACAACATCGCGATCTTCTACTGTGCATCTTCTTTTGGAGAGGAAAAACGAAATTTCTTCGATCGAGATGAACCTATCTGAAAAGGGGGCTTGACAAGGATCGGGCCGCCAAAAGAGGGTGTATTGCATATATCTGCATTGCGTGCCTTCACTTTCACACGGATTTCGTTTCTTGATCTGTATGGAGTGCCTCGTACTGCAGCTGAATCAGTCAACCAAGTGCGATTAGTTTGAACCTGAACTAGTGGTTATACTCCTAATCATCTGTTCATGAGGCAGGACATGATAATTGATGAGGTAGAAAACAAGAGGATCTTGATAGATTTGGAAGGCACTTGCTCATGTTCTGTCCCTAGCTTCTTCAGTCTCTCTTTCAGAAAAAGGAAGAAAAGAAAAGGAGTCCTTGTTCAGCCCCTAGCTTTGGAAAATTAAGCGCACTTTGGCAAATTTCAGTGGTGTTCTCATCTTGTTAGCGCGTGGACAGCTATGGATTGGAACGTGTTTTTATTTATTTTGCTTTTCCATTGTCCTTGAGAGTAGCTGAGCTATTATTCATCTGAACGAGATTTATCTGTTGTTTAGCATAGCCCTGGCTTTTCTATGAGCCGCTTCTTTTGGTTAGTGTAATAGAGCATGAAATTGCCCAGAAGAAATGGTTGCTCTGTTGCTCTCCTTACACAATGATCCAATCCAGCTAATCACTGGCTCTGCTTACACAATGATCCAGCTAATCACTTACTCCTGCAATTATGTGAATGATGGCAAGCTAAAATAACAAGAACAGTAAGTTGGCTGAAAATGAAAAGTACATATATACGAGAATTTGAACTCTTGGAAATAAAACACAAGTGCTCATTTGGTGCAACCACCAAGATCAAACAAGCAAACAATTAGGTCAAAATGATTACATCGAGTCATCATGGCAAATTTTCTTCCAATGGGTGGCTCTGCTTAATCTGCCTTGTCTACTCAAGGGGACAATCTGGAGATGGATCCAACGTATATTGCTGTCTTCTTATCCTCGACTTGCCTTGATTGAATTCCATTTGTCCACTGGACAAAGCACTTTTTATTCCTGATGAAACAAGAAATTCTCCATCATTGTAGTCACATGATGGCCCAATAGGTCCTTTAGTCTCCCTAATTCAGATATAGCCACATGAAAAGGTTTCTCATCACTTTCACGATTACTACTGATGCATGCCATGACAATCTTGAGGTCTATTTTCTTGTCGATATCCTCTAGCTGACTCTGAAGGTTTAGTTAGTGCACAAACAGTTTCAGAGCTTTACATCTTCAGTGATTTTACGCTCCTTGAGACACCACAATTTTAAGAACTTTTACGGTATAATTTACTGTCATTATAAATGATTCAAGGGTTTAGATTGATTTGTCTTTCCCACATAAATAGATTAGAGTATAGAATTAAATGGGATAAAATTATCTTTCTATACTATTCCATGGGGGGTAATTATGTAAACTCACAATGTATAGTGAAACAACGCTGGGCATTTCCCCTGCTCGATCCTATTCCCCATTCTAGGTCGGCCTTCATGGTAAGGCGCCACCAGCCACCGCCAGTTTAGACACGCTGCCTGCTGGCTCACTCAGGATGGCAACGAGATGACTGGATGGGATGCTAGGGACTAAAACATCAAATTAATGGAATGTACTTTTCACTTTTGTTATAAATTTCTAAGGTGTGCTTGTTTATACTGCTAATATATACTACACTCTCTTTATTTTTTTATTTTTTAATGTTTAATGTTGTTAACTTTTAGACATATATTTAATCATTTAATTTATTAAAAAAAGTTATGTAATTATAATTTATTATGATTTGTTTAATTGTTAAAAGTTTTAAGTACGACTTATATTTTATATATTTACATAAAACTTTTTAATTAGACTAGTGATTAAATATATGTTTAAAAGTTAATGGCATTAAACATTAAAAAAACGGAGGGAGTAACATAAATGTTCTCCAATTTTGCAATTAATTTGTGATACTTCCTAACATCTAAACATCATGTAAACACTATTGAGGTACTAAACTGCTAAGAAATATGGTACCTCTTGATTTCCTCAAAGAAAAAAAAATCTCTTACACGTTTACTTCCTGTACATTTTCTTCTTTTTTCGATAGCCGGTGGAATCTGGCCTCTTGTTGTAAGATTGCAACATTATTACCCATGTTTAGTTGTAACTTTTCCCACATTACTATATACACCTAGCAGCCCCTTGGAGATTAATCATATAATATTGTGTCCTTCTCAATTGTGTTAACAATCATTTGTCTCTTTTTGTTTTCTTTTGTTGCTTTGTAAAGCCTTGCCCTATTTTCTTTAGCTTCTTTTTCTCCTTCTGTTCGGTGCTGTCGGCTAGCTAACATGCACATAAACGCTTTGCAGTGTAGCAGCCCTAGCTAAGATGCAATGTTTCATTGTTAAGTAGTGATGCAAACTCAATAAGGTGTACATGTTATTACTAATATAGAAATCACTCAGGCTACCCAAGAAGCAAGAGATGTCTTGCTTAATTGAATACTAGAAAACCTGAATTGCGTGTCAATTTGGTCACAGGAGAAACTCTTGCTTCTCTTCAAGTTGACATGACAACACACCAAAGAAATATACATAGTTTTGTTTACCTAAAAAAATAGATTTTGGCCAAAAGAGTAAACAAAACAAGTATAAGTTTACAAGCATTATCTGCCAACTTGAAATCCAAAAAATACCAGACTATACTAGTATTACCATGCCACTCTGTCCTTAACTTAATTATTAATTCGTCGCAAATAAACAAAATAGATCTTGAGACAGCAATGGACACTGCCTATAGTCTGTCTTGTGTGCATGCTATACGATTTCCAAATTATAGTCCAAAAAATAAGGGCAGGGGAGATATCCTTGACTAATTTATCGCCTATCCCAGATCCACTGATTTGTCCTATTTAACTATTATGACTGGATAAGGCTGAGTGCTATGTCACTTTATCCTTTAGTTTAGGTCAAGTTAAAGCTAGCTAACCAGCATTGACCCTGGTCTAATATCGTATCCTACCAGAAGGTTACTCTGTGACTCAAAAGGAGACAAATTAATACAATAAATAATCATGTACGCCCTCTATTTCTTAAATATCAGCTTTAAATATGTGATGTTAATTTTTAGACCTAACTTATTTTTTAAAAAACTATATCAGTATATTTATTTTATTGTGGCTTATTTTTTTATTAAAGGTATATAACTTATATTTTTTATATTTATATTATTTTTTAATAAGACAAATAATCTAATATTATATAAAAAGCTAACCATATCATATATTTAAAAATATAGTTAAAAACAAGCTTCACTCATATGTACGTTTCTTTAACTAAACCTCAAAATCATATGTGATGAGGTGTCCTATATGAGCTATCCAAATACCTTATTTAATAACATATTTTACACATATTTTTTAAAAAATTGTATGTAATATTGTCCCGGAGAATGGCTTGGCGAAATTTGTAGTAGAGAATCAGATACTTATATTAGAATCGTTATCCAAAATATATAATTATATATAAATTGCCAATTTTTATATAAATTACCATTTATCTTCAAACTGTAACTTATAGCCCCTTGTTCCCCACCCTTTCTCCTTTGCGCACTTCGACTCTCCCGTTGTTGTCTCACCTGCTTCTCTAGCCATGTTTGTAATATTTTTCTACCTGTGTCCCTAGTGTCAAGCGTCCACATAATTCAAGACGATTAACATTGGTGCAAACATACTTGAGAGCTGCATGAAGTGGCCTCTTCAAGTCAACCGGTGCCTATATTGCACCGTGCTCTGACGGCTTGGAACGTATATAAAAATCTCTCATGTGGTATTTGCAGTGCAAATGTTAAATTAAAAAGATAATAAACTTAAACATAGTCTCAAGAGCACTCAGACCCATCGTTTTTCGTCCCAACAAACCGGGAACGGGCCATAAAAGTCTTAGAATATCATCGGCAGGCAACAGCTCAATTGAGATAATAAGAAGTTGAATATTGTTAGGTGAAGTCACACACACGTACATCACACAAACAGGAGAAGGAAAACAAAAATTGTGTAAATTTCACTCCTATTAGTGGCACTCATCAACAACGTATGCTAGATTGACAGTTAAGAAGTTGAGAAAACTACTATCATCAGTCTGCAATTCTGCATATAATTGGATCTTGTTTCTGACGAAGTAGTGCATGTTGTCAAGCCAATGATAAATAGGCTAAATACCCTCTGAAATGACCTGATATATTCGTCAAATAAGTACGGCCGCTATACTTCCGATGTACAAGCAGAGCATGTCACGTGTTTTAATTTCCCACTAGCTAGATGATATATTCGATCGAAAGAAGAGGCAGTTGTTGCTTCAATTTTATCTGATAAGATCTTATCGGATATTCTGAATGTGACTCTGCCACACGGTACATATTGATTTGTTGCGTAAGTGAAAACCAGTCAGTCATATAAACTGATTACATTTCTTAGTTAATGGTATAAAATGTTTATATTTTGATAACGCCTTTTACTGCCCATGCTTATGTTGCTTCAGATTGTAGAAATGAATAATATACTAAGAAATACTCCTCGTTTTTTAATATATCGTGCTATTGACTTTTACACCATTTATATTATTTAATATATATATAATTATTATTATTTTATAATTTGTTTTTATCTTTAAAAATACTTTAAGCATAACTTATATTTTCACGTATTTACATAATTTATAAATTATAAGATATATAGTTAAATAAATGTTTAAAAGTCAACTATGCCATATATTAAAAAAGAGAGGGAGTATTTTTATGAACTACGGAACTTCTTATTTCTGCTGCTAAGAATACATACACAACTATATCAAAATTCAAACTATTCGGTGGAAAGTTAAATTTTTAATTTTCTCAAAAGCAAATGCACACTACATAAAGCACCATAGTTATTCCTCTCAAAAATTTCCTTTGTACCTTTCTTGACTCTATCCATGAATAAGGGGCCAATTACAATAGATATATTTCTTAAAAAAAACCACTGAACATGATATAGTCAATGTCTACGGTGGTTGTAATATAAGATCGACTCACACTGATTACAAATTCAAAAATAAAAGTTAACACTTCTCCTAATCACAAAACCTATTTTCATAATACTATTTCATCACCCGTAGATCCGTAATTCCAATAGACCTAAAAGTTTGATAGAAAAAGCTACACAAAATTTACAAACAGATCTCAATCAGATTTCTACATCTTACGATATTAACGACCCAAAATTATAGAAGATGGACCAAAATTAATTAAACCATAATTAATTAATAATGTGATATCTGAATATAATTAACCAATCTTTTTATAACACAAACAACATACCCTTGCTAGATTTTAGATTAAAAAAACCAATCCAAATCATAGATGAAAATAAATTAATCAAAAATCACTCGCTAGGTATACACAACAATAAATAAGAAAGAGAAATTAATTACCACACTAATCTTTTATAAACTTTAGCTTTATTACTAAAACCGTACTTACAAAATTTTACCAAAATCTCCCTCTTCTAAATAATCCCTAATACCTTACCCTCTTTTATAGAATAAAATAATCAGAAAATCTTAAAAGAAAAGACTTAAATACTCTTGAGATTTTATAACCACTGCTCGGTCTATTATCAGCCGTTGGATTTAAAATCGACGTTTCAGATTACGCCATGTCACCCATTACAAAAGAGAGCCACAGACTCCGACGCGTTTCCACTGAGAATCCCGCTTCTACATGCCTACCACGGCGCTACGTCAATCACAAGCTGACACCTATCACTCCAAATTGCCTGTGCCACACGTGCTCGTGCACCTACTCATGCCACTCCTTCGTCACACCAATCCCACATATCAATTATAGTGTCTATGCTCTTGCATGCGCCCACACTAGCTTGTGTCATTGCCATATCGGGCCCACCTATTAGTCACGCATACCCCGCGCACGTCCATGCCTCTGCTGGGTCGTCTTCACATCGTTAGTTTGCTTCCATCGCATGTCCAGTCCACTATCATAGCCCATGCTAGCCCAGCTCGTCGGTCTGCTAACTTTTGACATGCCTATTGAGTTAGCCTAATCTACCAGCCTACTAACTTTCGGTCTTCGCTAGTCTACTACAACATGCTTGTTTGTCATCGTTAGCCCACTTCTGGCTAGGCTATGTCCATACGGTGTAAGTAGTCTACCCACACTTTTGGAATGTTACTATAGTAAATTCCAAAATTGAATTTATCAATTTTCGTCTAAACTTTCTTTAATTTTTTTAGTGATTTTTCATCTATTTTCAGCATTTAATACATGCACACGTATAAAAAAATATTTTTCAATTACAAATTATACACACACTCATCACACTTGTTATAAATAATTTTAATATAACTTAATTATACAATGTTAATTTTAATATAAACTATTTTTTAAATTTCAATATAGAATAATTTTACCAATTTTAATATAAACTAATTTTTCATCACTATTGATTTCACATATAATAAAAAAAATTCACCCTGCTTAAGAATTGGAGCTAGATTTAGCCGCCCATGTTGTGATAGTTCAACATTTTAAACATATTATCCATTATACCTCTCAATCATGCTACTTAATAATACCTAGAAACTGAATAAAACCAAAGAAAATTACCAAGCCTACGCAGGTCAAGATGTGGTGACATGCAGGGTGTGACCTCCACGCCATTAATCCACACAAGCTGGACTAATCGAAGACTAACAGAAAGCTACTGCGTAATAACTTAAGAAATCGCTGAGCTAACACATCGAACCACTTGTCGGATTAACTTGCATTAGCAGACTGTTATAAATTAATCAAAAATGCAGATAGGACGATGATATATTGTTGTAACCTTGGGCGTGCTGGACAAATGGTCTATGGAAATTCGGCCGTTGGATCGAGAACTAACGGTCACAACCACTGATCAAAAGTCAAGAGGCAGGGTAGTTAGTGTCTCGCCATCCAGTGATCAGCCATGTTATCCGGGTCCAATTCTCTAGGGTTCTATTGTATATGAAAATCCTACTTCCAAACGATAATAGTTCCTTCTTGCATTTGGTGCAAGTCTACGGTACCATAAAGTATGAACAAATCCATGCTAGTTCATTTGCTTTTATAGATGATGCACATACGCATGCAAAAGGGTTTTGAACTTATTTAAACTGAATTGCTTGAATTTGTCTCAGGCAGGGAAATTTCATCCTTAGCAAGATTGGAGAATATGTAAATCTCATAGATAAAGGCAGAGATTGATGCTAGAGATGTCATGCATCTTCCATTATCTTTTTACAAAACCAGATGAGATTATTTTATTTACTCTTTTCAGAAATAAAAAAGGCCAATATTTTAGGTAGATAACCTCTCTTTGAACTCTTTTTACGTGGCTTCATTCCAGTTCAAAAACAACGTAGTCCAAAACAGTGCAATTTGCAATGACTGCGTGCGTGTTCCACACCGAAACTAATAAACTCTATTAATGTATGAAATCCCAGTACTACCCATGTGACGACTATTTAATCACCAAATAATTACAAGGAGAATAGGGGCAGTTTAGTCATTTGAGTATAGCAGCCACATAGCTAGTGGCTGCCTAGTACAAACAGCGTGCGCAATATAATAAGCATCACCCGTGACCATTTGATGCAGACTGGCTAGGGCCTTTTCCGCTCGAGATTGCTTTGATTCGTAAGAGCTAAGCAGCGGGCACCACGCGCACGCGGATCGATCGAGATGAAGCTGCTCGCCTTTGTGAGGCGCTGCCGGCGGCTGTCAGCGGCCGCGCCGGCAGAGGAACCGGCGGCTGCCGTGGCGACGGTGGTGGAAGACGCGGCGGCAGTGGTGGCGCCTGCGGAGACGCGGCGGCGGAGGCCGTCGGGGTCGGGGTCGTCTGGGCCGGCGTGGAAGCCGACGCTCGGGGCGATCTCCGAGGACGCCGCGGTGGTTTCCACCACCGCGAAGCCGAAGCCGGCGGCGAAGACGAAGCCGAAGGCGAAGGCGAAGGCGACGCCGCGCGTGGTCCAGTCGGAGTACGACGACTTCCGGTGAGTTTCGCTTTCTCCCCGCGCGCCAACGCTTGTGCATTTTTTCTGGCCGTTGGATTACAGCGGTTCGAGGGATCGGGGCGGATGGGATCGTGACATGTGTCCGTTGGCGCGCTCCTCCTGCGGCGCTGGACGCCGTGTCGCCTCCAGGTGGGGCCAGGTAGAGGGTGGGATGGGCCACGCGTGGCTTCTCCTCACTGACGTGGCTCCGAGTCAAGGTCCGTGCGTGCAGATGCTATGCAGTTTTGACTTTTGACATTTTTACCTCATCAACCTAATCCTCTCCTGCTTATTGTTTCTTCTTTCTTTTCGTTTTTTTGGGTGATAAAAACAAAATTGCTGAAACTTGTTGGTTGGTTCGATCACCTTTCGACTTGGTGTTGGGTACCTCAAGTAGTTGGTTTAAATTAAATTGGTTCACAGGGATCAAGCGAGCCAGTCAACGCCCTTTTTTTGGCAACTAGCAGCTTATGATTATCCATTTAATCCAGCCATGCACGTTGCATGGCGTAATGCTTTATCATACTTTGACGACGTGCATTGTTCAAACCATGCATGTCATTCAAACCAAGGCTCAAGGCATGCATGTCGCAACTACTTGCAAGAGGGTAGTTCAAACCGCACACGCCATTCATTGTTACGACCACACATAAGCAATACACTTACCAAGTTTGGATCAGTGGGTTGGCCAAAATTTTCAATGACACGTAAAATAAGATTATTCATTATTATATAATTAATCAAGTATTAATTATTATAAATTTAAAAATAAACTTATTTATATTTTAAGAAACTTTTATATAAAGAAATTTTATATAAACATATTGTTTAGCAATTTAAAAAACATACAAATAAAAATGAGAGAGTTGCCGTGGAAAAAAAGATATGAGTGAAATTTCTGAAGTCGTGTTTCCAACGTATCAATTTTAAGATAATCATGTCACGTCGGGGCACTGCAGAAAAAAGGCTACAAATCCATCCAATTTTTGGACTTTCATTCTCTATCACAATAAAAGAAAATCTCCGTATTCAGATGGCTTAAATTAAGGGAATCCATCTCTTTATTTCACTATCTTAGTACTTTCCGTTTGTGCGCGAACATTATTGATGGGCTCCCAAGAAAAAAAATTCTCTTGATCCCTGTTAACTAGCTGGACACTTCTTTGAATCCCTGCAACTAGTTGGACCACCGTGTCCTAACAATGGAATCTACTATGTATGTAGACAATCTCAATTCTCACTATCCTTATCAGAATCAAGAACAAGGGGATCCTCTACACGTACTAATTTCCTCCCTTTTATCGCTAGTGCATGATAGTCAAACTCAAGCTGCAGCACACTGCCCAGACAACAAGTAAAGGCTGTGGAACTCTGCCTGTGACCCCTGATCACTTCATGCTTGCTACTGCGACTATTTCTTGTCCCTCACATGCCATTATGCCAATTGCATGAGCAAAAATTCCAGACACCCAGATGTTCAAAGTTCGAACACCTTGCACATTAGTGTTTTCACATGTAACACTGGATAGCATTTAAAACACAATATTCACCAGATTATTTGCCATGAAATAAATTAAATATGATAGTTTAACGATTTACTATTAACATGTTACTATCGAAAGTTTATCAATTATTCTATAATATATTATTGGGCTGAGACTTTTTTAAAAAATACCCAGAATACCTAAAAAAGCATATATTGTTAACAATTGATTTATCTCATATTAAGTTTTTTAAAAAATATAATTTTTTTATGTAGCCTCCTTACACTAACATGAAGTTTGTATATAAGTTTTAAGTTTTTTTGTATTTTTATTTTTAAATTTTTTTATGATATATGAGAGATAAATTACTTACACAAAAATATTTTGTGTAGCATATAAAAGATAATTTACATTAAAAACAACACAAAAATTGTTCTATATAGCATATAACGGATAAATTATATTTATAGAAAATATAAATATAAAAATCTTGAAACTTATACACAGATTTTCACAGTGTAAAGAGTCTAAAAAATTCATAATTTCTTCTGATAGGATAGCTAATCTTATATAAGGGTATTTAAAAAAACTTAAACAAATGGTATATTGTAGAATAATCATTAAACTCACGGTGTATTGTAGAAAAAGACGATGA
The DNA here is from genome assembly GCA_030770085.1 of Oryza coarctata. Classification (NCBI taxonomy): domain Eukaryota; kingdom Viridiplantae; phylum Streptophyta; class Magnoliopsida; order Poales; family Poaceae; genus Oryza; species Oryza coarctata. The sequence goes on along the minus strand of CM061474.1, from coordinate 15,291,367 downwards.
CAATAGCAAATCGTTGAATTATGACAAAATATAGAAGATTCTCTCATTAAATATTTTAATAAATAAATTTAACAAATAGCTTAGAATAATTGATGTAAGCAATGAAGTATAAAAAAAGTTTTTTTTAAAAAAAAGTAGTATTTTTAAAAGAGTGGAGCAATCCGGTGGAGAAGCTGAGGGAGGGGGTCTTCTACTAACTGTTACTCCCTCTAGACATAATTATTATACGTTTCAAACAATTTACAAAGAAAATAAGCTTAAACGTTTGTCTGAAACAACAAATAAAACTGACCGGAGGTAGTATTTATTAGTCACTATTCAGCTTTCATTTGTGGAACTGACCATGGTACATCTCTCTCTCTCACTCTCTCTCACTCTCTCTCTTTACCTGCAGGCACTTCGGGGCACCCACGGTGTTGCCGGCGTTCGCGCCTACGGCGTTCTTGTTCTGAGCTCAACTCCGTGGGCCGCAAGTCCTGTAGCCGATGGGGTGGGGTGCTCTAGTGTGTATGGTGGTTCACTGGATTGACCATGACGTGTCTAGTGTGTGTGGCGCTCACTGGCTTGGCCATGACGGCTCAGCTTTGTGCGCAAAGATATGTGAACTTGCAAAGCTGATTCTGTAATTTTTTTCTTCTAGTGCTTCTGATGACGAGCATAAACCCGCCGTTGCCGATCCCCCACTCGCGTTGTGGCTTTCGGTTTCCAACGCCTTTTTAGGATTCTTGATGTTCTCCTGCATGATGTGTGGATATGTGATCGAACGAGCAGCAAATTCTGCTCGGTTCAAGGGTGCCGAGACACGTTATTCTCACTGTTTTCGAACGGGTTTTGACAAGTCGAAACGGTTCTAAGCATTGAGAGATCAGAACGTTACAGTGACCTCGATGGACCAACAGATACGAAAAACAAGAAAGAAACCATAGAGTTAGATTGAACTATATGCCCTTTACTACAGTGAAAAAAAGTAAAAAGTATCATGTGCTAATGAAAAACCGGAAAACCAATATGCTGCATAGGCATAGCACTGATCTGGCAACATCTTAAAACAAGCACACCAGAAACATGTGGCACATCCAAGTAGCAGCACAGAGGTTGCAATTATTCCCCAGCTTAACTCACGGATAGCAGGCTGAAGAATAGAAGCACAAATCGTTCATAAATTCTCATCTCTTGTTATCCAGAGAGGAAATGAGCCACCACGTTATGAGAGGAACCTTTTGTTTGCTAAACGAGATCAGCACCCTCGTGTGTCACCATCCAGAGAGCAACAATTGAATTTTTCCCATGCTGGAAGAATCAAGCATCAAGATAAAACCAGTGCGCTTCAGCAAGGCCATGGTATTTGAACCGTGTCATCATGGGAACACAGCGTGCATGTGCAACAAGGTTAGTAACCGTTAATCTTTCGCTGTGAGGGGCTAGAATGTAATGTCCTGTTGCCAGTGAGTCTTGAGAAGCCAACCTGATCCCTGGCTCCTGGACTCTGGGGCACTTTAGGGCTAGGAACACTTGTCAAGCGACTCTGAGGCACAGTATCAGACATGGACTTCGAGAAGGCTTGCGCAAGCTCCAATGCAGATGCTCCTTTCCCAAGACGAGGTGCAGCAACCTCAGGCTTTGGTGGCTCGAGTGGCTTACGCCAGGTTTCGGGCTCTGGACGTGGTTGCTCAGGCTTCTCCACATCTCTAGCAACTCTCCTGTTGTCCTCCCGTCGTGTAGGCCTATACACATCACTCCGGTCTGTATCCCGCCTGTAGTCTTTTTTATCAGCATTCCTTGGGCCTCTAGAACCAGCTGGAAAACTCTCAGGCTTTTCACCTGAAGGGTTAATGGACATAGCTTCGACCTTCTGCTCACCCTTTGCAAATTCACTTTTAGACCTGCAATATGTCACAAAGATTATTAGCGAATGTAGTACACATTCAACGTATGCCCGCCTTAGTAATATCTGCAGAAAAGGAACAAAACTCCAATAAAACAAATCTCATAAAAATAAGGTAAAAAACTACAGGTTTTCTGTCACCATCCTTTCTTGACGCTCCAAAAGCAAACTTTGAACTTTCAAACAACAGAATTAGATCAACAAAAAAACTACATGAAAAGGAAAATAATACACATTCAGCTTAGGAATGTTGCACAAACAAGCATGTTGTTGACACCATCATGTTAGTTGCTTTCAGAAAACACAACAGTGCAACTTTTACTATGTTAAGAACGAAAGCCCAACTAGAAGACCAATCACTGGTATTGCAATTGTAGGTGGCCAGTAAAATCATGCCAATGAATGGAACGTTAACTATGGTCCAGACCTATAGATACCCGGCTTTCAATATTAACAAGCATGAATCAATAAATATTAGATATAAAAATGTAATTCGAACCGAGTAAAACACTGATTTTATCTGAAGGGCTGTATGTTAACTACCTGCCAACTGGAGATGTCTTCTCAAGGTCACTTGCTAAAGCATCTATTCGGCGTTCTCTGAGAACCTGAGTTTATGCAGAACATATTAGCTTTTGGTAAAGCTAGAAAAAAAACAGAAAATTACATATATGTAAGAGCAACATGAGGAGAAAGAGGGAATTGATCGCATACTTGTTCCCGGGGCCGAGCTCCACCAAAGAGGGATTGCCTAACACAATATTAAAAAGAGAGAGAGAGAGAGAGAAGATATTGATAATTACTACAGGAAATGAAAGAGACCAGAAGGATAATTCTTATTGAACAAATTGAATGTGAGATCGATAACTATTAACTTGTGAAGAAATTCAACATAGGTATAAATCTTGAAAACAAAATTTCCAAGTTTTCAGAGATTTTTAAAAAAAAGGAATGGGGATTCTAGAGCCAAATTAAAGATAGTTGAATCTTAGATGCCTTTGTAAATTTTCAGCCATGAATTTAAAACATTTTCTTCATCCACTATTCGTGCAGCCACTAAGAAGCACAATTTATTTCTATTGGTACATCTAAATGTCTATAAACATGTTACATAATTCGTTCCACATATAGCATGCACTTTGGACCTAGAGGGAAGTGGTTTGCCACAGGTAAATACTAAATCAAACCTAAAGGGATCAGAACTGGCAACTCATCCTTATAGGTAAAAAGTGTAAACATGTGTTATGCCCTTTTGTTAAATATAAGCTGCATGCAATCATCAACAAAGAAAAAAAACATGACCTCCGAATCAACAATACTGTGAATTGCTTTAGTCTTCCAACCAGGTAGAATCCAAAACAAAATAACGAGCCATTCTTAATTGTGCACAGCACAGAACATGCATATGGGAATGTACATATTGAATACAAACAATAGAGACTAATATTCCCATCTAAAGCCCCATCCATTCCGGCAATAGCTACTGGACTTTTGGTGACACGTAAAATAAGATAAGTCATTAGCATATAATTAATTAATTAATTAATTATTATAAACTTAAAAATAGGTTTATTTAATTTTTAAAAGAAACTTCTATATAAAAAGTTATTTTTTAAAAAAAACATACCGTTTAACAGTTTAAGAAACATGCTACCGGAAGATGAAAAAGTTGCCACACCCTAACTCACTGCCGAATGGGCCCTAAATACACCTATTTAACATTAATCATAGATCAATTAAACAGATGGACACTTACAGCTTTCACATTTAACGAAACATAAAAAGGTGCTTGGACAGGCTAAGTGTACCGCACATATGGCATGCAATATATATAAGGCAACTAACATGAAAACCCAAATGATAAAAATAAAACTAAAATTTCAAGAATTTGTTGAAAAAATGAAAAAAAAGGGAAATAACAAAAGGGGGCTAAATACCACCTACCTTTCCTTTGGAGCACTTTCATCAGGCTGTCCTACTGCATTGGTGCGGGGTTTCAGATTCAATCGTGGTCGCTCCACTGCCCAGTTCTCAGCATCTGCCCCTGCTACTCCTGCTTTAGGTACTAGAACATTCTGGTGCACATCAAAAATAACATCACCCTGCACAGCATTCGCAACCACTGGAACCTGATGAACCTATACAATAGTTGTCCAAAAAAGAAAAGATTAAGGTTTCACCATGACATTGCATACATATCATATATCAAATCAAGCAAACTAAGAGCAACTTAATGAGCACTAAACAACATAACACAATTTTGTATCACTTTGCATGAAGATTTGCAAACATGCCTTGATTAACTACCGCTGGAAAACATGACATTTTAATTTTCAATCCGATCAACATACATGGGAACAAGAGTAATAACCTGTTTCCCTTCAACATAGCCAGGAGATGGTTCAGCAGCCTCGATTGGCTTGGAGCGAGGAAGTAGCTTCAACTTAGGTCTCTCTGGCACATCACCAACCCTAGGTCTCTCTGGCACATCACCCACCCTAGGTCTTTCTTGCACCTCCACACCTCTAGCCTCCCCAACTCTGCCTTCATGCGACGCAGGCCTCACTGGTGCCACGCCCTTCTCTATGCCACCATCCAGCTCTCTCACCCCATCTGACTTTGGCCTCTCCATCTCCGGTGGTGCAACATGAGTCTCCACCACTTGGACCGACACAGGCGCCGGTGGAGAGGAGGGTTTTGACAAGTGCCACCTCCCGGAGATCACCTTCTCCACGGCGCTCGCCTGCGCGATGCGCGTCGCCGACCAGATCTGGCCGCCGCTGCCGCCGCCGGCGGGACTCACCGGCGCCGCGGTCGGGGCCGCCTCCCTCCTCGGCCCCCAGGCGTTCCCGGGCCCGGATCTGGTGGGCCCCGCCGCCGGGTATGGGACGAACGATGGGGACGACGGCGCCGGACGGCGCGGCGTGGCGACCTCGAAGGGCGTGCGCTCGTCCTCGTCGAAGTGGTGGCCGATTCGAGAAGGGTTGGTGAGGAACGACGGGACCGCGGCCGCGGCCACCGCAGCAGCGGCGGCGGAGGTGGCCGGAGCGCGGGGGCGAGCGGACGCGATCGGAGCAGCGGTCTGGGAGGCCACAGGGCGGTCCGCCGGGCGCGCGGAGCTGCGAGAACGAGTATTAAACTCCATCACCTACACCGCCACCGGTAGGGACCAAAGGAATCGCCGAGAGGGGCTAAGGTTTGGGTGCACTTACACGCCGGGGGCGGAGGGGAGGGGGAGCTCGGAGGGGATGGAGCCGCCGTGGAAGTCCTTGAGCGTCATCGTCGTGACCGCCTTCTTCTTCGACATGGCGGCGGCCGGTGCGTTCGCCGTCGTCGAGAAGCCCGTCGGCGCCGGAGACGAGCGGCCGCCGTTGCTTCTCCTCTCCACGGGTAGGCGTGCCGCTTGATCGGGTTCCTGGTGAGGTGTCGTCCGCGATGCTCTCTCTGCTCTCGCCTTCGCAAGGTGAGGGGAAGCAGCTCCACTATAAAGTCGGACGGACGTGAGTCTCTGACAGATGGGGCCCACTCGCATGGTCTCACATGTCAGTGACATACGTTCCTCTGATGTACGTTAGCCTCCCTCGGGGGGAAAGGGTTGTTCGGTGGCCCAAATTTGGGCTTCCCGGCTTGACTTGGTCAGGTCCGTGTAGATTGATGAGGAAAGCAGGTTGGTAACGGTGGAATGCGGATGGTCGATGCCTCTTCGGCTCATAGAGCGGTGGCGATGGGACTCTACCCCGATCTACCAAGGGGCCGAATTTGGTATCCTAGCACGCGGTGGTGGCGAAAGCGCAATAGCGTGAGAAGATGGTGGCGGTGTGAGAAGGTAGTAATAGTGACAGACCTCACCTATTATGGCGATGAGTAGTAAAGCAACCAATGATAGTGATTGTTCGTCTTCTCGATTACCGGCTAAGCATCCTCTCCTTCATAGAGCTTCTCTCATTCTATAGCCAGAACGTCCTAGTCTTGGTTGCGGGTAACTCCTAGGGGAGGACAGAGGCAATGGCACAACAGGAGATGGCGGCAGATTGGTGACGGCCGACAATCCTCTATGAGCTTACCTAAATCATGAGGTTACGGACTATGATTGGTCATAGAGGGATGATGTGGGTGTTCGGCAACAACCCTTTGTCCGGGTTAGTTGCGTGGGGCTAGGTGAATATTGCTAACAAAAGCCTTGGTAGGCCTTTGGCTGACCAGATGATGACGATGCCCTTAGGTGTCATTCCTTTCCTTAAAGGCGTCATTATGGTATTTTCCGTCCCTCCCCACCGATCTCTAGGTGAAAATCTTGCTCTAGCTTTCGAATGAGTGGTGTCATCGTTTCATGTTGTGTCCTTCATGGAGGCACTGCTTTGGAGAAACTTACTCATGTAGCAATGGTCGTTGGCAGACTCCTGCGTCATCTCTAAATCTAGGATGAGTGGCGAGGCCCTTGCTTTTATGGTTCCATTCCTATTTGTGACGAGCGACTAGCTTTCTTTGCTTGTTTCTGCTAGATAAAGTCGGAGCTGTTTTATTGCTAGGGAATGGCGAAGCTTGATAACAATAATGTGTTACGGTCTCTTTCTAGAAGAGTTAGTGTTGTTTTTGTTTGTTTTTGTGATGTCTTTGGCAACGATAACAGATTATTGTGGAGTCAGAGCTACTGTGTCGCTAGGTGGCAAGCTCGTCAATGATGACACGGGTTTTTGCAAAATGAGAGCCATGGTGATGGTTTTATGGCAAACTTCGCAATGATGGCTCCGTTGTTATCTTTAGTTGTCAGTTAGAGAGTTTCGTGTGGTTCATGTGCTTTAGGGTGTTATCGGTCACAGAATTTTTCTTTCTTCAAAAATAATACCAGGTTAAAGACTGCTGAGAATGTTATGGGGTTTATTTGGGTACTGTACCATGATAAATTCCTGGTCAAATCTGTCGAAAAGAAAAGGCAGGTCAGGATGATTGATTTGTCCTGAGATCCATCTTGGGTTAATATTAGTATGTTACTTCCTACTACTAATGTGTTTATGTTTGCCCTGACTCATTCACTCTACTCTTCGTCAGTAACTTTGTATGCATTGACAATTTACTTGTAGGGTGCCTAAGATAAACAATGGTATTTCACTAGCTTATCATCTTCTGTAGCAGATTCTATATTTGGTTTCGGGAAAGGAAAAACTTGGTTGAAAAAAATAAATCAAAGCTTATGAAGGAATGGCATGATCATCATCGTCGTCATCATATATGTAGCAATAAACAGGGGACATGTTATTGTTCTTTATTCAGACACCGAATAAATAACTAATGATGTAATATAGTTTGGTAAATTAACATAGACACTACAAGGGAATCTCTCTGTCAGCAGAGCCCAACACTTCCAAGCTCCAACCCAGCAACATACAAAGGCTTCTTCTGACTCATGCAACTTCCCTGGTAAGAGTAATATGCAGCACAAGGACAGTCTTCAGGATAATTCATTCCAGCCACATCGCAGTCCTTACTTCGGCTTGTGGATGGTCTCCATGTCCACGGCCTCGTTGAGGGTGCCCTTCTCGACATGATCCCACCAGACCATGAGGAAGTCGTCCATAACCAGCCGGAACCAGGGAGACAGCTTCAGGCCTTCCTCTCCGGCGTCCGCTTTGCGGATGAGCTCCTTCAGCTGCTCACGGCTCACGTATTTCACATCAGCCACTTCGTCCGGGTTCGGGAGTACCTTCACGTCACGGACGATGGACAGTAGGCAGTCAACTGCAGGTGAGAAGAATGAAACAGGCTTAGCGCAGGGCGGCAGAATGCGCATTCTTACACTACTGGTGAATTATCCCAGACAGTCGTATCCGTTTGCGTAATAATTGTCATGATTATGTACTTGGCTTAGAGAAACGAGACTATGCAAGTAATTAAATAAGGTATGAAAAATAACTTGCGCTCATGTTCACCCCATTTTCCGTCAGATGGGGCCTTGTAAAGCATCCGACCAAGAGGGGTGAATTGGTCAACTGGCACGTCTTCAGCTGGGATGCCCAGCTCATCCAGGAGCTTCCTCTGAGCAGCATTTCTAACACCTGGAGAGTCACAAGTTACTAACAACAACTGAAACAGAGCGAAAACGGCAGAAAATATGGCCTTGGGTAGCTTCTTTTGGCACATACCAAGGTAGTTTTCCTGTATAAGCTCAGACTCACGGTACAGAGGATGGCTGCAGCAGGTGTTGGTCCAACCTAGAGGAAATGTAACCTTTGTCGCAGATCTTTGCTGGAAAAGTAGAACAGGTAATCAGCGCAGATAATTTGAAGAATAAGATGGCAGTGCTAGATATGAGATATGAAAAATAAGCTCCGGTCGAGCATTAGAGGAATAGGATTATGCGGTAATCTGTCAACAGAGGACATTTTAAAAACTAGTTACACAAAGAGCTCATGTCGTAAAAACATCACAAAAACATCTGAATCATGAGCTAAATTGCATAGTAAACCTAAATAACATTTGTTTTTCTCCAGAGTGATTTAAGACACAAACCTAACTTCCAAATGGAGATCCTGTGTTGCTAACTTTTAACATAACTTAATACTTGACAAAATATGTAAAACATGTCATACAGCACAGTAAAATAGTGGTATAGAACATGTGCCAGGTGCCATATAATACAAAATAAAAAAAATGAAATTGCAGAATTAATACATTCTCCAAACCTGAAGTAGGAGCACATATTTTGAGTTGAACAGGAATATACTGAAAGACCTATGAAGTAGATTTTCAGATTCGATCTTTTCCATCAGATGGCCTATGTGTCAAATGAGCAAGTCATGTATCGTTTCAGTAACTAATTCAAAACAATGTTGGGCACAGGATTTAAATAGAGATGCAGATGACAACACTTACAGTTATATTTTGCTTCATGGCCAAAAACATTGTCCTGTTCATCCACCAAAATGCATGTAGATAAAATGTTATATACTTGAATATCTCAAAACATATATTTATAAAAAAGAGCAAATTTTATAAAACCACGGGTTTTAGGGCATGGGTAAAGCAAAACCTCAGGTATTACGATTTGTTTCAAGGAATCACATGTTTTGAGATAAAATATTTTAAGAAACCCTAGATTTAAGCTTATATTATCTTTTCACTAATATATCCATGCCTACTTATAGTAAAAAATAGTATGTGATATTTTCAAATTACCCGCATTTTGAATATGCGTTAGTTATCGATAATATCACTTTTTTAAAAAAACCGAAGCTAAACTTTGCTGGTGTTATTTTAAGCAGGGTAGAAACTATTTACAACTTCACTGAAGTGGTAAAAGAAAGAACACGAAAGAAGAAGAAGAAATCGAAAGGTAAAAAAAAGGACTAGAACAGCTCCACTGTAAGAATGTGTACAGTGAGACTAAGACCCTAACACTATACGGGGGGTTGAGACCTCGGATTTACTGATGAGTGGAAAAGTTTAGTAATAGTGTGCGTAATCATCAAGTATTGTAAAATAATACTGATTACCGGAGACACTTTTAACCGAAGAAGTCCATACATCACAGTGTATAAGCTCAAACGGTCGTGAGGTACAAGATAGAGAAATAAAAAATGACAGTCGCACATGTTTACCAAGTTGACACGAATGACAAACTGTGGAGCCGCTAAGGGTACACTGGATGAAGGCGCTGCAACGGAGGTTGGCAATAGCGTTGGGGCTAGGGTGGCCGAGACAAAGATGCTAGAGGTTAGTGGAGAGGGTGACGTTGGCGTGTAGAGTGGACGGCGCGGTGGAGATGGTGTAGAGGTCACCGCCACTATTGCAGCGAAGGATCTATCGCCAGGTTGGGATATCCTTCACAGAGAAACTAGAAGCGTCAAATTCGATTGAATAATTATTATCTCGTGTGAATTGGCGAATAGATATGAGATTGTGAATAAGGAAGGGTACAATGAGGACATTGCGAAGGGGAATGTTAGTGGTGGGTGTAGGTATAAAGGAGTCACCACGGCATTGAACAGAAAGAGAGTGACCATTGCCGATGATGACAAAGGGGGGAGGAGGGATGACAAGAACGGAGTATACCAGCCGATGACGCCATGTGGGAGGACACACCAGAGTCCAGCACCTAAGGGTGCTGAGGTTGAAGCGTCATCTGGTTGAGGGCGGCGATGAGACTAGTCTGGTTCCAGGAGGGAACCTACTGGGTGGGTGGTGATGGTAGCATCGGTTAAGATGGTAGGATAGGAGTCGATACCAGGTGGGTCTAAGGATGGGCGCTAAGGACCCCTGGTTGCCATCCGATGGGGCTGCGTGGCTGGGGCTGGGGTGCCTAGGGGTTATAGTAGAGCCACGGACCCGTGGGACTGGCAGGTTGGGTAGGGACTGAAGCAGGTCGCGATTGCATCGGACCGTGCCAGTTCTTGCCCTTGCTTTTGCCCTTGCCTTTGTCGGTCCCACTGGCGTGGGCTGCGTTGCCATGGTTAGGGCCATGGCCGCCAGAGCAGCGAGAGGGGGCGACAGCACAGGATGCTCGGTAGCCATGATCGGCTGCGGCAAGGAGAGCTGTGTGGGCCACGGTCTTCTCGTCGTTGGTCAGATGGAGTTCTTTAAGAACTAGCATGTCATGGGCCCGGGCAAACGACGGAAAGGATGTGGCATTGGTAATGTCGTCGGTGGTGTTGAAGAAGCATGGGTTGAGGCCTCGCAGGAGGGAAAGGACGAGTTGGGAGTCAGCCACAGGGTGACTGACATTCCGGAGAGCGGCAGCCTCTACTTTAAGGCGCTGGCAGTATGAGGAGACAGAAGAGTCTACTTATACCATGGAGTGAAACTTGTTGAGTAATAAGATAGTGTGTGGCTGCTTGTTGGTGAGGAATATCCGCTCGATAGACACATAGAGATCCCGGGCGGTGGGGTTGGTGTCTTCCATGACGAGGTCGAGGACAGAGTCATCGATTGAGCCGATCAGCCAGCTGCGCACGCAGCACTCGGCGATGTCCCATTGGGGGTCATCGGATCGAGGTGAAACGGAGCCATCGATGTGTGATCGTAGGCCGAACTTTCCACAGATGGATTTAAAGAAAAATATCCACTTGGAGTAGTTGGCGTTGAGGTCAAGAGAGATGGGAACGTAAGATTTTACGTTCACAGCGGTGTAGGGTGGTGAGAAGATCAGCGAGGTAGTGCCCAAGATGTGGTCTGGGACGCCGAGGGCCGAAGTAGATTTGGCGACTAGGAGAGTACCGGAGCTAAGCGTTGACTCGATGGCCATGACAAGAGGAGAACATGGGCAAGAAGCCGATGAGAGGGGAGATCGGCCGATTAGGAAAGTGATTGGCCGATGGAGAGTGAGCCGATGAGAGGGAAGGGTGGGCCAACCAGCCGATGGGGAGTGGTTAGTCGATGAAGGGTAGGCAGTGGAGTAGTTGAGGAAAATGTGGGTCGTAGAGTAGGTAGGTCAAAGAGTGGGTGGGTCACGGACGTGTGAAGATTCGCGTCCGTGAAGAGAAGTTTCATGTCCTTGGACTCATGGAGGCAAATGAGTGGAGCGGACGCGAAAACTCAGAAAGGGGCTAGACGCGAAGAGAGGAGATTCACGTCCGGAGGCAGAAATTCGTGTCCATGGTCACGTGGACACGTCGGAGTGGCTCGGACGCAAGTGGAGAAGGTTCGCGTCCAAGAGCAGTTGAGCGTGTCGAAAAAGCGGGAACCGAGAGAGGGTTCCAGTCGATGGAGGGTGAACGGGTCCAGCCGATGAAGGGTGGACGAGTCCAGCCGATGGAGACGACGAGCGCAGAGGTGCGCTAGCGTCGGAGGAGGAAAGATGCACGAGACAAGAAGAAGGGCAAAGACGGGTGTGAGTCGAGACAAGGAGACGGATAGAGACCATCGTCTTGTCGCGTGGAGGAGCAAGGGATGGGAGAGGGTGGTGAAAAGGGAGAAAGGAAAAACGTTTGTGGAGAAGACGAGAAGAAGAAGCTCTCGAGCCAAGAGAGCGAAGAGGAAATACTGGGAAGAAAGTCAGCGCCAGGGAGAAAACATCGGCTCACCGACGGGAGGATGCTAGCGCGCCGGAGATGTCTAGACCTGCTCTGATACCATGTAAGAATGTGTACAGTGAGGTTAAGGCTTCAACACTATACAGAGAGAGTCATGTCTATATATATACAGTCCAGTGGTTCAGTGGTCTAACATTCATCCAGATTTACTAAGTGGATATTCTCACAATGTTTTTGGCTCCACACATATGCCAAAGCTTGATCTCGTCGTTAATTTTGGTTAGCAATTGTGGCATGGTTGTTTCTGGATTCGGAAACACTCTCTTATTCCGCTCACACCATATCTCCCATGCCACCAAATGTGGACTGATTTTATCGCCTTGGTTTTGGTTTTCACCCTGAGATGTTCGCCTGATCCACCAGTCCAGCAATGACTCGTTTTCATGATGTATCAAGTTTGGTATGTTGTAGTTCACCATGCTCGAAACCCTCTCCCAAATTTGGCGCACAAAGGCGCAGTCTTTGAACAAATACTAAACCGTTTCGGGGTTCTTGTAGCAAAGTTGGCGAAAATAGTTATTTGGCCATTGTCCAATTTGTAGCCGGTTCGCTGTCTAAATCTTATTTTGCCGTAGGAGCCATGCAAAGTTTTTGCATTTGGAAGGTGCCCACAATTTCCAAATTAGTTTTGCTGCAGCCGAGTTGATTCTTCCATTGAACTGTGCTACGTAGGGCAACTTCGCACTATATTTCCTGTTGCTCGTCCATCGCCATGTTATGGTATCATCAACACCTTCTCTAAGAACAACACCACCATTCCAAATTTGGTAGAAGACCTCGAAGAATTCCTTTACCAGCTCGATGGTGAGATTGTGCCTAATATCACTTATCCATTGGTCATTTATTATTACTTCGTGGACTGACCTTCCTTTTCTTTTTGAGGGCTTGTATAGGGCCAGAGCTAGTTCCTTGAAATGCTGGTTTCCAACCCAGTTTGACCCTAGAAACTTGCTTTGCATCCATTCCCTATCGTCGCCTTAGTTGCTGATACAAAGAGTTGTTTTTGTCAAGTTCATGGCATGGTGAAGATGTCCGTGTCCTAGGCTTGTTTGGGCACTAACTTTTTTTTATACATGTAACAGGTTAATATATCATTATTAGCGAGATTGTATTGAGTTTTCTACAAAAGTAAGGAAGAAGATAAATTAGACAGGAGGGTTGTTCATCTTGAACCTACTTATTTGAATATATATTAAAAGAAATACCATATATAATAATGGAATGGGTATTTTATATAAATCTAGGGTTCCTGGAAATATTTTACCTTAAAATATATGGTTCCTTGAAACAAATCTCAATAGCTAGGGTTTTGCATTATCCATGTCCCAAAACCTAATGTTTTTTTATGAAATATACTTAAAAAATGAGTCAGATTAACTGAATTGTAAATCTTTAAAAACAGTTTACATGTTTTACATAAAAACAAATGGCACAATCAAGCAACAGCAACAAGGCTTGAATCCTACATTGCTTACGTGGAACTTGCATAACATGGCTATCACACTGAAACTTAACATTGGCAAAGACAGGATTGCAGACCTGGAGTTGTTTGTTCGCATATTTTAGGAAAAAGAATATTGAATATAGTTAATGCAAAAGGGGGCATTGGAGATTATTGAAAACAGTAGTACATGTGTTTATCAATAATACTAGTTAGTTAGATATAAAAGGACATCTTTTTGAACCACAGGAGAAATCTCTTTTGAAATAAATCTTAAGTGTGCAAACAGACGGTTACCTTTAATAGATGTTAAGCCAAATTAAAGTGATTAGGACATCATGCGTGTTAGAACACTGGACCACTGAACTATATATATATATATATCCAACCCCTACTATATAGAGTTAGAGTGTTAATCTTACTGTACACGTTCTTATATGGTATCAGAGCAAGTCTAGACATCTCGACGCGCTAGCATTCTCCCGTCGGCGATCCGACCTTTTCTCCCCGTCGTCGACATTTTCTTCCCGTCACCAACCTTTTTCTCGGTACTCCCTCCTCGCTCTCTCGTCTTGGCACCTTCTTCTTCCCATCTTCTCCACAGATGCTTTTCCTTTCTCCTTTTCCACCACCCTCTCCAATTCCTTGCTCCTCCACGTGACAAGACGACGGTCTCCATCCGCCTTCTCGTCTCGACTCACACCCGTCTTTGTCCTTCTTCTTGCTCCGTGCATCTTTTCTCCTCCGAAGCCGGTGTACCTCTGCGTTCGTCGTCTCCATCGACTGAACTCGTTCGCACCCCATTGACTGGACCTGTCCACCTCCATCGGCTAGAACCCTCTCTCGGTTCTCGCTTTTACGACACGCTCAACGGCTCCCAGACGCGAACCTTCACTACTCACGTCCGAGCCACTCCAACGTATCCACGTGTCTACGGACACGAATCTCTGCCTTTCGGATGCGAACCTCCTTTCTTCGCGTCCGGCCCCTCTCCAAGTTTTTTGCGTTCACTCCATTCCTTTGCCTCCACGAGTCCACGGACGTAAAACTTCTCTTCACGGACGTGAATCTTCGCACGTCCGTGACTCAAGTACTCTCTGACCTACCTACTCTGCCAACCACATTTTCCTCACTTACTCCGTTGCCTACTCTTCATTGGCCAACCACTTCCCATCGGCTCACTCCTCATCGGCCTATCACTTCTCTGATCGGTTGATCTCCCTTATCATCGGCTTCTTCCCATCGGGCTCTTACTCCCAACGGCTTCTTACCCCTGTTCTCCTCTTGTCATGGCCACCGAGTCAGCCCTCAGCTCAGGCACTCTCCTAGTTACCGAATCTGCTTCGGCTCTCGGCGCCCTAGACCACACCTCGGGCACCACCTCGCCGATCTTCTCACCCTCTATGCTACTGTAAACGTGAAATCTCACGTTCCCATCTCTCTTGACCTCAACGCGAACTACTCTAAGTGGGTTTTCTTCTTTAAATCCCTATGTGGAAAATTCGGCCTACGGTCACACATCGATAGCTTCGCTCCACCTCGACCCGATGACTCCCAATGAGACACCACCGAGTGCTGCGTGCACAGCTAGCTGCTCGGCTCGGTCGATAACTTTGTCCTCGACCTCGCCATAGAAGATACCGACCCTACCGCCTAGGATCTCTAGATGGCTATCGAGTGGATCTTCCTCGCAAACAAGTAGCCCCATGTCATCTTCCTCCTCAACGAGTTTCACTCCATGGTACAAGGAGACTCTTCTTTCTTCTCGTACTGCCAGCGCCTTAAAGTAAAGGCTACTGCTCTACAGAATGTCGGACACCCTGTGGCCGACTCCCAACTCGTCCTTGCCCTCCTGCGAGGCCTCAAACCACGCTTCTCCAACACCGCCAACGACATCGCCAATGCCACACCCCTTCCGTCGTTTGCCCGGGCCCATGACATGCTAGTTCTTAAAGAACTCCGTCTAGCCAATGACAAGAAGACCGTGGCCCACACCGCTCTCCTCGCCGTAGCCGATCATAGCTGCCAAGCATCCTGCACTGCCGCCACCTCCCGTGGCTCTAGTGGCCATGGCCCTAACCATGACACCGCAGCCTGCACCGATGGCACTGACAAAGGCAAGGGCAAAGGCAAGGGTAAGAACTGGTACGGTCTAATGCAATCACGACCTGCTTCAGTCCCTACTCAACCTGCCAGTCCCACTGGTCCGTGGCTCTGCTACAACCCCTGGGCACCCCAGCCCTAGCCACGCAACCCCATCGAATGGTAACCAGGGGTCCTCGGCACCCATCCTCAGACCCACCTGGTATCGGCTCCCATCCTACCGCCTCAGCCGATGCTACCGCCACCACCCACCCAGTCGGTTCCCTCCTGAAACTAGGCTGGCCTCATCGCCGCCCTTAATTAGATGACGCTTCAACCTCAGCACCCTTGAGTGCTAGACTCTGGTGCGTCCTCCCACATTATTCCCCTTCGCAATGTCCTCATTGTATCCTTCCTTATTCACAATCTCGTATCTGTTCGCCAATTCACACGAGATAACAATTGCTCAATCGAATTTGACGCTTCTAGTTTCTCTATGAAGGATATCCTAACCTGGCGACAGATCCTTCGCTGCAATAGTGGCGATGACCTCTACACCATCTCCACTGCGCTGTCCACTCCACACGCCAGCGTCGCCCTCTCCACCAACCTCTAGCATCTTCGTCTCGGCCACCCTGGCCCCGACGCTGTCGCCAACCTCCGTTGCAGCGCCTCCATCCAGTGTACCCATAGCGGCTCCATAGTTTGCCATTCGTGTCAACTTGGTAAACATATACGACTGTCATTTTCTATTTCTCTATCTTGTACCTCGCGACCGTTTGAGCTTATACACTGTGATGTATAGACTTCTCCGGTTAAAAGTGTCTTCGGTAATCAGTATTATCTTGTCATACTTAACGATTACACACACTATTGCTGGACTTTTCCACTTATCAGTAAATTCGAGGTCGTCTCTCACCTAATTAACTTCACAAACTACGTTTCTACCCAGCGCTACGTGAATGGCACACTCTCTAGCGGGCTGCACCTTAGCTCCAGCCCCATCGACTCCCTCACCACGTACTTTGACGCAGACTGGGCAGGCTGCCCGACTCTCGACGCTCCATGTCTGGCTACTGCGTCTTTCTCGACGACACTCTAGTCTTCTAGTCCTCAAAACGTTAGACTACAATGTCACGGTCTAGCGCCGAATCCGAGTACCACGCCGTCGCCCACGCCGTTACTGAGTGCTGCTGGCTTTGCCAGTTTCTCTAGGAGCTCCATGCATCCCTCTCATTTGCGACCATCGTCTACTGTGACAACATCAGTGCTGTCTACTTGACCACCAACCCAATCCATCATCGACCCACGAAGCACATAGATATCGACATCCATTTTATCCATGATAAGGTTGCACTAGGATAGATTTAGTTGCTCCATATACCATCGGCACACCAGTTTATCGATATTATGACCAAAGGTCTATTCACGTCTTTGTTTACCAGTTTTCGATCCAGTCTCTGTGTCCATTCTCCTCCCGCTGCGACTACGGAGGTGTTAGGCCACTGGACCACTGGACTATATATATATATATATCCATTCTATATAGATAAGATGTTAGTACTATACACATTCTTATAATGCGACATTCAAGTGTAATTTTGCTAACCCAGTGCACCATTAAATTAAATGAGGCGACTACACCATTAGCTTGTTCTACATAAATCTGATGTTCTGAACCTATGGGAGTGCGGCCGTAGCGACCGCATACATGTAGGCAGCCCAAAAGGGATCCACCGATCCAGATGAGCGGTGCCAGCGTCGATCCGTTTCCCGATTTTTGTTTTCCCCGCTGCCTCCTCGATCGCTCGCCCGTCGTTCCGCCTGCCCGATCGCGCGTCGCTGCTCTCGCCTCTCGGCCTCGCTCGTCCCGTTCGCCCTTCGCCTCACTGCCTGCAGCGGCAGCCTGCGCTAGAGCGCCAGTGCCGGCTATCGCGCGCCTACCGCTGCCGCTTGCTGCCTGGGATAGGCCTGCTCGTTCGCCGGCTGCTCTGCTGTCTGCTGCTAGAGTGCCTGACTGACTGCCTCTCCCACGGTGAGTACTGATAATTGATAGACTAATAATGTTCCCTAGTTTTGGTGCTTAGGTTATTAGGTTTATCTACTATGTGCACTGAATTAATTTTTGTTCTTTACATCTTGTATCTATATGCATAGGTTTCTCTATGATTTTGATTTTCGAGCCATGTCTTCTGTAAATCGGATTAGAAAATATAAACATGTTGTATCTATATGTGTATAGGTTTCTCTAATATTTTAATTTTCGAGCCATGTCTTCTGTAAATCGGATTAGAAAAATATAAACATCTTGTATCTATATGTGCATAGGTTTCTCTATTATTTCAATTTTTGAGCCATGTCTTATGTAAATCGGATTAAAAAATATAAATATCTTGTATTTATATATGCATAGATTTCTCTAGAATTTCAATTTTTGAGCCATGTCTTCTGTAAATCGGATTAGAAAAATATAAACATCTTGTATCTATATGTGCATAGGTTTATCTAGTATTTCAATTTTCAAGCGATGTCTTCTGTAAATCGGATTAGAAAATATAACTCTGACTGTGAAAAGCATAAGAAGAAATAAGTATAGAAGATCTAACTCAATCTCAAAAAGGAGCTATGCATAGGTATATTACAAAAGAATCACAAGGTCTATCCAGTGATCAGAGGCAAAAAATAATGTCAAGGAAGTTTTTATTGGCATCACAAATGATCAAGTGGAAAATCCTGGAGATCACATTGAAGACACAAGTGTTCGTGTCAATTTGGATAGTTCACATGCTGCAGATGTCGATACTACTTTTCAGCCTAATATATTTGATCCAAGATGTTAGGATTCTCTTGATCCTAAACAAGCTGACATTTTAGCCCAAATGGATCCTAAAAGGGACTTATCAATTCAGAAAGTTCCTAGATTATCTAGAAGCTTTTCTGCAATATTCTACACCAGAATTATATCAAACAGAGAGGAGTATGAAAGAGATTGGCTTGTTTATTCCAAGGAACTTGATAGAGTATTTTGTTTCTATTGCAAATTATTTACAAAAGGAAGAGAGCATCACTATTGCAAAGGCAAATGAGGGGTTTAATGATAGGGTACATCTGGGTTCTAGACTTCGCGAGCATGAAACAAGTCCACATCATGTTTTAAATATGACCGATTGGTATGAAATTATTGATTGCACAAGGATCAAATTATATAAAGCCGCTTAGCAACAACTTGAGAAAGCAAAGGACCACTAAAGAAAGGTTTGTTCAATATTCTTGCCATTGTAAAATTCCTAGACAAACATAATTTAGCATTTCGTGGTACTAATAGCAATGTGTGAAGATTGCAATGAAAATTTCTTGGGTATGGTAGAAACGTTGGCTGAATTTGACCTGGTTATTCAAGAACATGTTCGGCGTATTACAAATGAGGAAACTCAAGTTTATTATCTTGGACCTAGGATTCAAAACAAGTTGATACAATTGTTGCTTGTGTTGTTAAGTCTGAAATTACCAAGAAAATAAAGAGAGCAAAGTATTCCTTGTCATACATTATTGTACCCTTGATGCAACCGAGAACAAATGCCTTTAATTATAAGATATGTTGATTTATCTCCAACTAATGTTTGCATTAAGTAATCCTTCCTAGGATTTTTGGATGTAAATCATACAACTATGCAAGATGTGCTAGAGAAAGAACCGAAGGATCTTAATCTAGATATTGATGATGTGAGAGAACAAGGCTATGACAATGGATCCAATATGAAAGGAAAACAAAAGATACAAAATAAACTTTTAGATATAAATCCTAGAGCTTTCTATTCTGCTTATGGTTACCATAACCTTAATTTAATACTTTGTGATATATCAAAGACTTGTGGTAAGGCCTAAGACTTTTTGGAATCATACAACAGATCTATATTACTTTTACTAATTCTACTAAGAAATGGTAGATTCTAAAGGATAATATAATTGGATTGACTCTCAAGTCAGTATCAGCTACTCGGTGAGAGAGTTGTGTTGAAAGTGTAAAAGCTATTAGATTTCAATATGCAGATATATGGGAGGCTCTATTCTAAGTATCTGAAAGTGATAATGATCAAAAACAAGGTATAAAGCTAAAGGTTTAGCAAATAATGAACTTGGAGAGTATGATTTTTTAGTGGCGATAGTCATTTGGTATGAAGCTTTATATGTGGTTAATTTAGTAAGCAAGAGCTTGCAAGCATGCTTATTAATGTTACTACTGAAACTGCAGGGGCTGATTTTTTTTCTTCAAAGGGTATAGAGAAATTGGCTTCTTAAATGCATTGGAGACGGCCAAAACAATTGCACTTCAGATGAATATTGATACAACATTTTGTAAAAAGCATGAAATTAAAAGAAAAAAAACATTTTTTATGAGAACCTAGATGAAGAAAGTGTTCCCAGACAATCTGCAGAGGATTCATTTAGGATCAACTATGTTGTTCATCAAGCTATTTCATCGCTTATAAGGAGATTTGAACAATAAGTTTATCAATAAACTTTTCGCTTCTTGTTTACTTATAGCTTGAAATATTCTTGTGATCATCTTGAGGCTGCACTTGAAAAGAGATGGACAATTTGATATTGATGCTAATGAAGTGTATATGGAGTTATTCCTCTCCAAAGTTTCATTCCGAAAGAGAAAATGGGCCCCGATGAAATTTTAAAGTTTTTGAAGCGATGGGATTGCTTTGCATTAGTGTTACGTATAGAATTTTGTTGACCATTTTCGTGACTGTTGCATTGGCGAAACAGGGCTTTTCTAAATTGAAACTATCAAAGTTGTACTTACCATCTACAATGACGTACTTACAATGACACGAGAAAGACTCGACTACAATAGCACTTCAGCTGACATGTTGGGGAAAATTCAATATGAAGATATTATTAAAGATTTTATTTTAAGAAACACTAAAAGAATGATGCTTTTCAGGTGAAGATTATACACAGGCATAATTTTTAAACTATTTTACGTTGTTATGAAATAAATCATGAAGTATAAATTATCAATACTTTATTAAGATTACGCACAGAGCCTCCGAATTTCACGGGACGGCCCTGACGACAAACCAAGCCAACAGAGATTGTTAAGTTGAACACGTAAACCGAACCAACTCACGAGTCTTTGATCATTAGTTGTGCACGACGGGGCAACTGTTCGTTGATATTAAAGATGAAGTTATAATCTGGAGAGAAGCTAGGCTGTCTAAGACTCCAAATGTTTAGTCTCGGCTGAGTTTCTTTGATCCTTTCTTTTCGGAGGGCTGTTTTTCAGCCCTCTGTTCGGTTTTGACAGCCTCCTGTCAATGTAATTTGTAATATGTAACAAACCCACCTAAACTTAATACAATCTGGTTGGCTTCGTCTTTGGCCAACCCGGCTAAACCAAACAAGTCATGACTAGGTTACCATATAATGGTAAATTACAAATCAACACACAAGCAATGCCTTATCTTTAACCTGCAGTTTCCAATCAAATCTTGTACAGTGTTTTCACCCAAAAAAAGTATTTAGCGTGTATGGCATTCCTCTAACAACAAAGGCACAGTGTGTATATTTTCTAGCCAAATATTGAGTCTATTGTTCATTTGCCTACAAAGCATTACAATATCCCTGCCTTGGCATAAGAGGAACAACAGAACTCTTTGTACAACCTCAAAAAAGACAGCAATCACAAAGGGCTAGGTGCAGTAACTGATAAATACCCTAGAGGTGTGTCCTTCCGGGTCGTCTCATTACATATTTCAAGCATTGACATCGAAAGCATGCTTACTATACCAAAGGTTCTCCCCTTCTTACCCTAAGGCACTCACCATTGAAATGGATGTACTTGTACTTTTTCAAGTATTTCTCGAGGACAATCTTTTCTTTATCTTCCTGCCCTGAAGTCACAAATGCTCTTCCAATCCTTCTTGTTGTATCCTCATCTGGATGCACCCTTAATTCCTCCATGTCAGCATATATCTGAAAATGGAAACCGTAAGACTTTCAACTCAATCCAACCAGCTAGAAAAGTTTAATCTACTTTTCAGCACAGGCAGATATATTGACTCATAACTATAACGTATCTGTTAGGCCACTCGACTGTATAGACCCGACCTCCTTATAGCGTTGAGGGTATTAATCTCACTATACACATTATTACATGGTATCAGAGCAGATCTAGACATCCCTGGCGCGCTAGCATCCTCCCGCCAGCGAGCCAACGCTTTCTCCCCGTCGCCGACTTCCTTCCCGGTATTCCCTCTTCGCTCTCTCGTCTCGGCTCCTTCTTCCCGTCTCCTCCGCAGACGTTTTCCTTTTCTCCTTTTCCACCACCCTCTCCCATCCCTTGCTCCACGCGACGAGGCGACGGTCTCCATCCATCTCCTCGTCTTGGCTCACACCCGTCTTCGCCCTTTTTCTTACCCCGTGCATCTTTTCTCCTCCGACGCCGGCGCACCTCTGCGCTCGTCGTCTCTATCGGCTGGACTCGTCCGCCCTCCATTGATTGAAACCCTCTCTTGGTTCCCGCTTTTCCGACACGCTCAACTACTCTCGAACGCGAACCTTCTTCACTCGCGTCCGAGCCACTCCAACGTGTCCACGTGTCCACGAACATGAATCTCTGCCTCCCGGACGCGAACCTCCTCTCTTTGCGTCCGGCCCCTCTCTGAGTTTTCGCGTCCGCTCCACTCCTTTGCCTCCACGAGTCCAAGGACGTGAAACTTCTCTTCACGGACGTGAATCTTTGCACGTCCATAACCCACCCACTCTCTGACTTACCTACTCTGCCACCCACATTTCCCTCAACTACTCCGCTGCCTATCTTTCATCGGCCAACCACTCCCCATCGGCTGGTTGGCCCACCCTTCCTTCTCATCGGCTCACTCCCTATCGGCCAATCACTTCCCTGATCGGCCAATCTCCTTTCTCATCGGTTCCTTTTCATCGGCCTTACTCTCATCGGCTTCTTGCCCCTGTTACCCTCTTGTCATGGCCACCGAGTTAGCCCTTAGCTCCGGCACTCTCCCAGTCGCCGAATCTACTCCGACCCTCGACGCCCCAGACCACACGTCGGGCACTACCTTGCCGATCTTCTCACCACTCTACGCCGCTATGAACGTGAAATCTCACATTCCCATCTCTTTTGACCTCAACGCCAACTACTCTAAGTGGGTATTTTTCTTTAAATCCCTCTGTAGAAAGTTCAGCCTCCGGTCACACATCGATGGCTCCACTCCACCTCGACCCGATGACCCCCAGTGGGACATCGTCGAGTGCTGCGTGTGCAGCTGGTTGCTTGGCTCGGTCGATGACTCTGTCCTCGACCTCGCTATGGAAGACACCAACCCCACCGCCCGGGATCTCTAGGTGGCTATCGAGCGGATCTTCCTCACCAATAAGCAGCCGTGCGCCATCTTCTTACTTAACAAGTTTCACTCTATGGTACAAGGAGACTCTTCTGTCTCCTCGTACTGTCAGCGCCTTAAAGTAAAGGCTGCCGCTCTCCGCAATGTCGATCACCCTGTGGCCGACTCCCAACTTGTCCTCGCCCTCCTACGAGGCCTCAACCCACACTTCTCAAATACCGCTGACGACATCGCCAACTTGACACCCCTTCCGTCGTTTGCTCGGGCCCATGACATACTAGTTCTCAAAGAACTCCGTCTGGCCAACGACGAGAAGACCGTGGCCCACATAGCTCTCCTTGTCGCAGCTGATCATGGCTGCCGAGCACCCTGTGATGCCGCCCCTTCTCATGGCTCTGGCGGCCATGGCCCTAACCATGGCAACGCAGCCCGCACCAGTGGCACCGGCAAAGGCAAGGGCAAAGGCAAGGGTAAGAACTGGCACGGTCCGATACAATCGCAACCTGCTTTAGTCCCTGCCCAGCCTATCGGTCCCACGGATCCGTGGCTCTGCTATAACCCCTAGGCACCCCAGCCCCAGCTACGCAGTCCCATCGGCTAGTAACCAAGAGTTCTCGGCGTCCATCCTCATGCCCACCTAGCATCGACTCTCATCCTGCCGCCTCAGTCAATGCTACCGCCACCACCCACCCAGTCGGTTCCCTCCTGAAACCAGGCTGGCCTCGTCGCCGCCCTCAACCAGATGACGCTCCAACCTCAGTACCCTTGGGTGTTAGACTCTGGTGCGTCCTCCCACATGGCGTCATCGGCTGGTATACTCCTCTCTTGTCATCCCTCCTCCCCCTTTATCACCATCGGTAATGGCCACTCTCTTCCTATCTAATGCCGTGGTGACTTCTTTCTGTCTACACCCACCACTAACCTTCCACTTCCATTGTTCCCTCCCTTATTCACAATCTCGTATCTGTTCGCCAATTCACACGAGATAACAATTGTTCAATCGAATGACGCTTCTAGTTTCTCTGTGAAGGATATCCTAACCCAGCGACAGATCGTTCCCTGCAATAGTGGCGACGACCTCTACACCATCCCCACTGCGCCGTCCACTCCACACGCCAGCGTCGCCCTATCCACCAACCTCTGGCATCTTCGCCTTGGCCACCCCGGCCCCGACGCTGTCGCCAACCTCCGTCGCAGCGCCTCCATCCAGTGTACCCACAGTAGCTCCACCGTTTGTCACTCGTGTCAACTTGGTAAACATGTATGACTGCCATTTTTGAATTCTCTATCTTGTACCTCGCGACCGTTTGAGCTAATACACTGTGATGTATGAACTTCTCCGGTTAAAAGTGTCTCCGGTAATCAGTATTATCTTGCAATACTTGATGATTACATACACTATTGCTAGACTTTTTCACTCAGCAACAAATCCGAGGTCGCCTCCCACCTAACTAACTTCACAAACTACGTTTCTAACCAGTTCAACCTCCCCATTAAAACTCTATAACGATACGGAATTTGTCAACCAAACTGTTCAAACATTCCTCACCTCCAAGGGCATCCATCTACGCCTCTCCTGCCCCTACACCTCTCTCCAGAACGGCAAGGCCGAATGCCTACTTCGCACCCTTAACAAAATAAGTCGCACAATGCTGCTACATGCCCACCTAACTGCAACTTACTGGGCTGAACCACTAACCACTACGACTTACCTCCTCAATCAGCGACCATGCTCCTCCGTTCGCCACAGCGTTCCATACACTCTTCTGTACTGCACAGCACCCGACTACTCCCACCTACGCGTTTTCGAGTTCCTCTACTACCCAAATCTCATCGCCACTGCTCCTCACAAACTTGCTCCCCGCTCCACCGCCTACATTCTCCTCGGATATCCCTCATCTCATAAGGGATACCGATGTCTCGATCTCTCCACCCGCCGGGTCA
The DNA here is from genome assembly GCA_030770085.1 of Oryza coarctata. NCBI lineage: Eukaryota > Viridiplantae > Streptophyta > Magnoliopsida > Poales > Poaceae > Oryza > Oryza coarctata. Next base: position 15,266,617 of record CM061474.1, on the reverse strand, counting down.
TCGTCTCTCGTCATGTCGTTTTTGACGAGACCTGCTTCCTCTTCGGTCTGCTTAATTCAAGATCCTCATCTAACGATCTCAACTTCCTTCTTACCAACACCGTGTCCTCCCAGTCTCCTCCACCGATCTCCTCTTCGGCCCTCTCATCGGCCGCTCCTGAGGACTTATTGCTCAACTATCCCACTACTCTTCGGTCCGATGTCACTCCCATCGAACCCCCATCGGCCTCAGCACTCTCATCGGCTTCGACCGATCCTATCTCCTTTCCATCGGACACCTCACCCCCATCGGCTCCTTCCCCCTCATCAGCTCATAACCACCCATCGGTCCATCCACCTCCATCGGCTCCCCCCTCCCTATCGGCTACTCTATCTCCATCGGACCGACCAAACCGATCGACTCAGGCCGATCTAGTTCAGCCCTTTCCTCTCACATATAGTCGCCAATCCTGAGCCGATGACGCCCCTCCCCAACCAGTCCTCCCCACACCTACCACGCTCCCATCGGCTCCCGTCCCCTCCACATCTCACATGGTTACCCGATCACAAACCGGGTCTCTTTGCCCCACCAAGCGCTACGGGCTCTCCACCGTCCACTGTTCTATCTCGCCCATCCCAGTGACTTCTCGTTCTGCCCTGACCGATCCTCAGTGGCGCGCGGCCATGGCCGACAAGTATAAGGCCCTCATGGACAACGAGACCTAGCGCCTCGTCCCTTGTCCTTCCGGTGCCAACGTTGTGACCGGTAAGTGGATCTTTAAGCATAAGTTCCATGCCGATGGCTCACTTGCCCGTCACAAGGCACGCTGGGTAGTTCGGGGTTTTTCCCAACGCCCCGGTATCGATTACGACGAGACTTTCAGTCCCGTCGTCAAACCCACCACCATCCGGGTTGTTCTCACCTTGGCTGCCTCGCACTCTTGGCCGATCCACCAGCTTAACGTGAAGAACGCCTTTCTTCATTGTCATCTGACGGAAACGGTCTACTGCCAGCAGCCTCCAGGCTTCGTCGACCCCTCTTGTCCCGACGATGTCTGCCTCCTTCAGCACTCTCTCTACGGTCTCAAGCAAGCACCTCGGACCTAGTACCAGCGCTTTGTTGTCTACCTTCGGCACATTGGCTTTGTGGTCTCCATGTCCGATAGCTCTCTCTTTACTCTTCACATCAGTAACGCCACCACCTATCTCCTCCTACACGTCGATGACATTATTCTTATAACGTTCTCGACGTCCCTCCTACACCAGATCATGGCTTGACTCCACTCCAAGTTCGCCATGACCGATCTCGATCTTCTCCATCACTTCCTTGGCATCTCCGTCACTCGTTCTTCTCACGGGCTCTTCCTTTCCTAGCGCCAGTACGCCATCGATCTTCTCTAACGTGCAGGCATGGCGAAATGTCACCCCACGGCCACTCCAGTCGACACTCGAGCCAAACTCTCCGCTGCCGATGGCTCACTCGTCGCCGATCCCTCTCAGTATCGGAGTCTTGCTGGTGCTCTCCAATACCTCACTCTCACACGGCCCGACCTCACTTACGCCGTTCAGTAAGTGTGCCTTTTTATGCATGCTTCGCGCGAACCTCATCTCGCGCTGCTCAAATACATCCTTCGCTACGTGAAGGGCACACTCTCCAGCGAGCTGCACCTCAGCTCTAGCCCCATCTACTCTCTCACCACGTACTCTGACGTGGACTGGACAGGCTGTCCCGACTCTCAACGCTCCACGTCCAGCTACTGCGTCTTTCTCGGCGACACTCTAGTCTCCTGGTCCTCAAAATGCCAGACTACAGTGTCTCGATCCAACGCCGAAGCCGAGTACCACGCCGTCGCCGAGTGTTGCTGGCTTCACCAGCTTCTCCAGGAGATTCGTGCACCTCTCTCATCTGTGACCGTCGTCTACTGCAATAACGAGTGCTGTCTATATGACCGCTAACCCAGTTTATCATCGACGCACGAAGCACATAGAGATCGACATTCATTTTATCCGTGACAGGGTCGCACTAGGATAGGTTCGGGTGCTCCATGTACCATCGGCGCACCAGTTCGCCGATATTATGACCAAAGGCCTCTCCACGCCTTTGTTCAGCAGTTTTCAATCTAGTCTCTGCATCCGTTCCCTTCCCTGCGACTGCGGAAGATGTTAGACCACTGAACCACTGGACTTAACAATCAATATAAGAAACAGGAGTATAAGAAACTAGTGGAAATGAACCACAAATTAATACTGCAAGAAACCGTTAAAAAGTAAAAGTCGTCTAAATCTACAGGACAAATATAAAAAAGTCAGATACCACCTCCAAAACCTTGTCTGGACAATGGCATCTGTCATATATCAGGATCATCTGGGGAGAACAACCTCTTGGATACTGAACGTGTATGAGTTTGTATGATATTATTCCAAATACACTCAACCTCATCTATCCTTCCATCCATAAAAAGAGTCAACAGTAGCGTATCATATGTTGTCCATGTCAGCACCTGGCCTTTCCTTAAATTGAATGGTAAGTGAGAAAATAAGCTTGACATCAAAAGCAGTTATCACTGTATTCTCGACAGACTAACAAGGATATAGTCTAAAATAACCTTACCTGGATGATTCTTAGCCATTGTCTCCGCATTTTCAACATTTCCAAAGCTTTTGCTGCTGCAATAGTAGGAAATTCGGGCTCAAAGGCAGTCCACTTATCCAATGTGCCATAAAAAGTTTCTTTTTCATTTGGTAACTTCGAAACCTAACAGATATTATTCCAGACTGATTTGAGAACACATCAGTTTCTTAAGCCTGATAATACTAATGCTACAAAAATGAATGTTTCTTATCAGAATGTAGCTCAAGACAAATTAATAACAGAACAGACTATTTTGTCAGACTAATCTCAAACATTTAAGCAAGGGAAAGAGGAAAAAAAAGGCATAACAGAGGTGTAATATCTTACAGTATTAACAAGACGAAGAGCCTTTTTCCCTGACTAGCTGAATCCTTCCTTATCCACAAAATGATGCTCCTTGTTTGGCTTCTTTGACACCCTATAATCACAATAAATGAACACTTAATTTGGTAACTGGTGATGTATAGGTCAAAATGAACATCATAATATCAGCAGCAGTGGGTAAAATAAAGAAGGCGTGTATGCAGCTGTGCTAGTCAAAAACCTCACCAAGACAGAAAGGGATATCTGATCTACTATTTGCATCACATGTTTTAGCTTTCAAGCCATAGGTTTTTTGATAAAGAAAAAACTGCAAAAGTTGAAACCAGCAAAGAATGCTGTAGCACCTCTGCCAAACAGACTACAGTAATTAAAACTAAAGATGTAGACATTCTCTAACTGAATTCCTGGTGTATTAGTCATTTACAAGAACCCTGTAAGCAATTCCAAATGATAGAATACGAATATAACTACTGAGTCTCTGCCTAAAATCACATACAGCTACTCTGTATCTAAAACAATACAGCCAAATGGAAAATGGTAACATCTAGATGACCTAATCTCTAAAGTATCTTCATAACATGTACTGGTCTTACTGTCTTACTGCAATTCTGAGAATTCAGAGCAAAGCTTCTTCTAACATTATGGACAAAAGAGAAGCAGCTGAGTCCACAAAATTATCTTCAACTGACCATATACAGTGTTGACAGGATTGAATCATATGGTCCGATTGACTTATGATTCTATAATACATTTTGAAAATTGTATGTACTTATATGAAAATTGATTTATTTTTCTACCATCCATATCACAATCTTGATGGCCTTGCTCATATAAGTCAAATTAGATAGCAAGTGCAGTGCACCTTTTCACGCTAAAGCTAAATCAACAGTTACAGGATGGATTATCAGTTTCACATATTTCTCAAATTTAATCCCCTAAATTGTTGCAAAAAAAAAAGAAAAAGTTTAATCTCCTAAGGTAAATTCTGCGTGCATCTTGAACCGCATCACCAGTTGTAGAATTTTACCAAGCAAATCAATGGGTGTGCTTCTGTGAGATGACTACAGTCAGAAACTAAATAATTGCATCCCTAATCAACTTCGCAATAAAAAAGTATAACCCCCCTCAACTTCATGGCAAACGATCAATCAATCCGTCCTAGGCGATTGCATTTGCATAACAACATATCTCTAATCATTAAATCCCATATTGCACAATCTAATACTAGACTACCGATAGAGCGACTCACACGATGCACAAAGCGAAAGGACTGAGCAATCCAATCTAACGCAATCCCGACGCCTATACAGCTCGAGCTGAGCACTCAGATCCCCCTGTTTTCCATCGCACCCGTAAATCCACATCTCTAGCCGCCCGCTCGCAACCCGCCGAAGCACGCACAAGCCAATCCACATCCAGACCAGCCCAAAAGGCTAAAGAAGCAGCGGCGACGGTAGCTTACCCACTTACACGCGGCTGCCGGTAGGGTAGCCGCCTCTTCTTTCCCCGCCCCTCATCACAATCCCCGGCGGCCATATCCCCGCGATGTGTGGCCCCACGTGGAGGGAGAAGGCTCCCGCCATGGCCACACCACCCGCAGGCTCCGGCCGCGCGTTGGAGATGAACACTGGTGCGAGAATGAGATTAGCGGCGCAGACGGTGGTGAGAAGTTTGGAGGACGCCTTAGATCGATGGATCCTGTCTAGAGTGCGGGATAGGCTAAAAGGGCCGTGGATATTTTATTCTTTACTGTATGGTTTTTTTTATAAATTAGATTTGGATGGGGAAAATATACTAATATTAACCTTTCGAGTTAGGAAGGTCATATAAGTTTAAGTGATCCACGAGTGAATCTTTTAACATTCACTTAAATAACACATGAGGCTATAATTATACACCTGTATCAATGGTCGATTATGATAAATTTAAATTTTAAGATTTTTTAATGTAAGAAGAGAATTTAAATTTTAAGACTTTTTCTCGTTCATTCATTTAAAAAATGCTCCTACACTGTCTTTACATGAAATCTGACAAGTGACAACCCATGCTCCATTTCCTGCAAGGTAGGACCAAACCGGTCATATATCTCGCTAGGTAAAAACTCTGAACTTTGGAGGGTTGTGGCGCGGAACATGAAGACGACCTGAAACTTGGAAGGCTAGAAGTCAATTCGTTGGCTAGCATATTTTTGATGTTACTCATCCGAATATATCGTAAAAGTTAAAAGAGTGGCACGTATGTCTAAAGTCACGATGACTTTGGAGCGACATAACCATAATTTTTTCAACATCTCAGGGTCATAAGGAGGCAACATTGTCGCTGAGCGTTCCATACGGCAGATTGGTCGGCAGCAATGCAACAGTCTCTTCAACACGATGTCCCCTCCTTATGTCGGCATTGGACAATACTATGGCCACAATGCTATAGCCAATTAATCTACGTCTTTGCTACTGAACGAAGATAGCAACATATCTGCCGTTGTCCTTCCAGACAGTAACAAAGAGAACACTCTTCGTGAAGATACATATTGTCTGCACAAAGTTTGACCTTGCAGCACACGTTGATGATTGATTGTGCATTTGATAGTAACAAGTAGAAATTTAACCCATGTTCCCTCTCCAGGAATGGGTGTTTATTGTCAAGACAGACACAACGCTAATCCTCGGGTGATTAGCCGATCAACATGACTAAGCAAGAATATCATTAACTATGGCAGCCATGGATACATGGAATCGCAAAGAAAATTATTATCATACAACTTCTCTACAAATCTAATGTCAAAGTTTTTTTTCATCCTGGTCTAAATGAAGGCAACACTCGCTGTCAATCAAACCGAGGGTGCAGCATCTTTCTGTAATTTGGACCAGGGAATTGGTACCTATAAGTGCTCGTATCTTTTCTTCTCATCAACATACTACTGTCAGTGCCACGCAGAAGCCGATATCAACTTCCTGTTCTTCCAGCCAAGGAGAATCGCGCCGTCCTTCTCCTCCAATGTGTAATTGTCGGAGTAGCACGCGAGAAGCTTCTTTATCACGGAGTTAACGTAGGTGCTCAACGGGTAAGGCCTGAAGCCAGCCATGGTCAGCCTTGATTTCCACTTGCCAAGGAGCTCATGCCTCTCCACCCTGTCCTTCCCCTCACAGGCGATGATGTTGACGATGTCCTTGGCAAGGCAGTGCTGCTCCACGCTTATCCTCTCCTTCTTGTCTCGTGGCAAATTGGCGTCGATTGACTCGAACATGGCATAGTAGTAGTCCATGGTCTCCCCAAACCTCATCAAGAAAGGCGTTGTGTTGGTGTGTGATTCCTGCTCTACCAACGTAGTCACCTTCGGGGACAGCCCTTTCACCATCCGGAGCAACCCATCGCGTGGGTTGTTGACATCCACACTCTCATCTGGGGTGTGGTGTAGCTGGAGGGTGAAGTTAACAGCCAGTGCTTCACCTGGTCTAATCTCAAGCATCTCTTTCGTGACTTGAGTGGCATAGACAGGTAGAGGCGTAAACTCCAGAGGTATGTTGAATTCTTCAGACATGCTTTTCAACATTTTCCCCACAATGTCAAGACCTTCACCACGAGCATACTCTGACACTGGGTCATCTATTCCAGTGATCCGCACATGAGGAGGACCACCAGGCCTTGCAGCTAATGCTTGTATCAGTGTGATCCATTGAGTCCCTTGAGCAATCTGGAAATCAATTATGTGGATATTGTTCTCACTTCTCAATGCTTCTGCAATTGCCCCATTGGCTGCCATATAGCCAAACTTGAAGTAAGGACAGATATTGTATAAAATTTTCATGTAGGACAGAAGCTCCTTGCTCTCTGGCTCATGGCACTTCAGAGCACGGTAGATGTTTGTACCAGAGTTTCCATGCCTAGCAACCAAACCCTCAAGTAGGTAAGCACCTAGACGTTGGATTGGTTCCCCATTGATTGAAACCACTCCACGAGCCTCCTGAACAAGCTTATGGAACTCCTCTGTCCTGTCCTCACTCAAAGCCTCAGCACACCTGGTTAATAGCTGCTTCACAATTATCTGAGGGTCCTCCCTTAACTCCCTTTGCCGTTTCTCTGGACGAAATTCATAGCTTGCTGTGGGGTATCCACCAGATGCAAATTGTGGCTGACCAACTCCAGGTAACAGCTGCCGTGATTCATGACTCCATCTTCTTGACCGCTGCCTCCCAAGCTGAGCAGGCTTGATTTCCTCAAACTCATGCTTGGTGCTAGTTGTTGCATCATCTGTATCAGGTGCCATCAGAACAGTCTCAATCTCCCGTAAGGCGTGTTGCATATTATGTCTTGATGTAGCATACAACGGATCAGCTCCCACTTGGATGCTCTCCCGGAGAAGAATACCCGCCTGTCTATATGAGCTGTCTGCTTCCAATGGGGAGATTGGTTGGGCTGAAATGGTTTCTGTAGAGCTCTGGTTATCTGGAGTGTTGGTAAGAGCAGACAAATTGTCACACTCAAATTGGGAAGAGAGAGGGGTGTATGGGGAATCGCTGAACTCGTACTTCAGTGGATTAGTTTGCCAGGGAGAGTTTTGCAAGTTGTTCTCTGTAGGAATTTCGTACACAACGTTAGCGCTGGTCAATCTGTAATTAAATAACTGGTGCAAGTCCATAATAAATGAATGGAGATTAGTCGTTCATGACCTGTACATAGCAAAAGAAGGAAACTATAAACCATTTATTCCATGGAAGGTGGTAAAAAAAACAAGCAGAACAGAACATTTTGCTCTATCAGTGCAATTTCGAACATATAAATCATAGAAATAAAGAAAAGCACATCAAACAGACGATCAACATTGCACACAAAACACAGCCTGGTTATCATGAGGATGTGTGAAATTAGCACAAATGGTTTGTCTGTCACTGCATTATGATTATCAGGACATGTCACATGTGGAACAAGATGAATCAACCAGTCTGAGATAAGACTAAAAAAGTTTACCCAAATGAATCCGTAACAGTATGTAAATGTTCCATTGAGATGGCATATAAATATCTGGTTAAACATTTGCAGATTTTAGGGGGAAAAAACAGGAATTTGAATATGCACCAAAAGAGGAAATATCATGTCTTAGCTAGCAAAGAGTACTAAATTAAGCTAGAACTACTTCAGATCAGGATGAAATTATTGCTAACAAGGTAAAATGAATTCTCAGCAACAGCATCCGTGATTTCTTACATGCCAAAATTAAACATTCGTGAGCACTTTTTTTTATTTTTATCAAAACAAAGTTAAAATAATTTAGTGATTTTTCTGCTTGGTATTCATCTATAAATAGAGCACAGTTTGAAAGTAGCTCTCTAGAGTTCTGCATAGACCGAACAGTTTCTCTGTCAAGGTGTCCCCATCATCCCTTCAAAATTTTAATCACTATATCCTTCTTTCCTCAAGCTTAAAGGAGAACCACAGAAGTCAAAATTAAACATTTCAACCAAAAGAAGTGATTGTCAATCATGAATTCATGAGTGAGTCAAAGTGTAAGATGCACAAATTCCAGCCTGTACCATCATATAGGAAGAACGATTGCAAAACAAACAACATGACAAGAGCGCACCTTCCAGAGTCAACATGCTAATTGACTAGCATCCCATCATGTTAGATCATAGTCACAAAATTCCCAGGTCAATGGGATCGAGGAACGGGGTTGAGAAACATGGTACGCTACTTGCGAAAGATTTTTATAAGATGGAAACGAAAATGTCCCCACGTTCCTGGGATGTGGACCACATTTTCGGGTCGAGGAACATTGCCATCGACTCCGTTTCCTGTGACTACGATTATGATCTTAGACACTACCATGTTATATTATTCTGATCATACTTAAAATAGATCAAGACAAATTGATAGCGATTCTCCTACTTAAATCCATCTTTGCATCACATATCGTGTGCTCCCAACACCAAAAGGAAGAACATTATCTATGAAATATCCCAATCACACCCACATAACTCCAATTAATATAGCCAGAATGTCAAGCTCAGCAGCATAGCATGCAACTAGAGGACAACAAGCACTGGAGAAATGAAGCTATTCTAAGTACTACCAAGGAGAACCAGCCTAAGAGTGCGTTCACTCCAACATTTGGCAGTGGTAACGCTTTCCAATTTGTTAAACGGTACGTTTATTATTAAAAAAAACTTTTTATATAGAAATTTATTTAAAAATCAAATAAACATATTTTTCAAGTTTGTAATAATTAATACTCAATTAATCATACGCTAATAGATTGTCTCGGTTTAAGTGCCACGGAGTTGTCACTGCCAACTTGCTACCGAACTAAGCCTAACGATGAGATTTGGAAAGCAAACTACAGGAGAACAAAAGATAAGGAAAAGAAAATCTTGCATCCCCCATCAAAATATCCATCGACTTCCCTCACAATTAAGATAAGCAGACTCCATTCTCTAGTTGGTTGAAGACAATTGACGTGGACTGTTCATTGATGCTTCCAAAACACACAATTAGGATTACTCTTAAGCAGGCTATAAGATTCTCTAGTTGGATGAAGACGATTGACCAACCATGTTGTTTGACTATTGGTCTATCGCCCCTCTGAATTCTGAAGAAGGTACCTCCTCCAACAACAAGTTTGACCAATCAACAGTGTGGAATCAACGTGGCCTTCATCACTCAAAGAAGGCAACTTGTATAGTCTATGCAGTAAGCAAAGGACTGAAATTTCTGGGATCATGGAAGTTGGTTGACAATGCTAAAATCAATTAAAATTACACAACCAAGTCACGAAACAACCTCTATTTGTTCTTCTCTAGGGAGAGGTAAGCCAATTGACTAATCAGGTGAAACATAGAATTTTCCAAGTTATGTCCTAATCAAACACACAAAGGATCATGGTTTCACAGGGCAAAAACTGTTGCTGCTACTTGGTGGTACCGCATCAGCACTGCTTCCATGTTTCCACAAGCCAACCAGAGGCGGGAGATTTAATTATTTGCCACTTTTTACCGGATCAGTTTAATCCCTCTCACAACCAGTTCTCTCACAACGTGGCAAATCTATTGCCACTCACCCCTTCGGAAGTGCCAAAATGTTAATTATTCCACCAGAGGCAAGCTAGTTAAGTTTCAACAAAGGGATCACTAACTTGGCCACATAATTATCTCAAACTTCACATCCTCGAGTTACCCGTGTAGATAATAAATACCAGCAAGAAATGAATGCGGTGCAGTTAAGAGCTATCCTAACGAACTGTCAATTAGCGATGATTCACCTATGAAACGGACCAAAGTTAGCAGAAAAGAATTTGCAAAATTTGCATCCAGTCCGACACACCGAACGCACAGGATAAACTCAATAATCAAGCAAATGGCGCCTGATCGTCCCCAACAGCAAAATGCTCTCAGACGCGATCCTTAACGGATCGAATCGGCTCAAACCAACAGAAATCCCCAACAAATTCGTCCACTACTTAGCTCGCCCAACTGAACCCACCGAAAGGAACTAAGGAACCCATCTCCTCGCCGAAAAACCACCAGACTTCCACCGGAAACCGCTCGGAGACGCCGGCTTCACCCTCCCGAAGCGATCGAACCACGCCCAAAAGCAAACCCCCCGGTTCATACCAACCAAAAAGGCACAAAAAATTCGACACACCAAGCCAAATCAACACCACAGAAGCACGGAATCCAACGAGGTACGAGGACGAGAGCTCTCACCTCCTCCGATCTGCACAGCAGCCCGATGCAGCGATGCCCCGATCCACTTACACCACCTCTCTCTCTAACTTTTCTTCTCTCTCTGCTGGTTCTCGTGTCCTGATCCTCTCCCCTCCTCTCCTCTTTTCGTGTGCTGCGATAATTATACCCGAGCCGAGCTAATAAGAGAGAAGGGAAAAAAAACCCTGAGGCGCCACGCATTATATACCCCTCTCCTTCCCCGACGGCGACTGTACCGGCCTCCCTCGCCGTGACCCTGACGCCGTCACGGTCAGCGTTCCCGCGTCGTGACGCCGTGGGCCCGTAGCACTGACGGCGGGAGTCAGGACCACGCCCTCACCCGTCCGATCGAGATCCGACGGCACAGAGGCCCGATCACGTGCGGCGCGCGGGGGAGGGGAGCACCACGGCACGCGTGACTCGCGCGGCCAGGACACGTACGCGGTCGCGCCTTTGACCTGACGTGGATGGGGTTTAAACGCCGCTCCCGGCCGTCGCTTTTTCGGGTTGGGCCTCCTCGACCGTCCGATCAGGTGCGGGATAAGACGGTGGAGGTGGGGCCCCACCGCGAGGAAGCCGACAAAGGAGGGTGAGGGCGTGAGGCGATAGGGTGATTGCTTTGCCTGGGTGGCTTCCATTTCGACGAGAGAATGCGATGCCTCTTTCTCTCCTCCGTTGGTTCAAATTCTCCTCCTATTTATTAATAAAATTCAAATTCATATGCACTCAAATGTGTCTGCTGTTTCTGATACAAGCGGATTTGCACACGATTTAAACTTGTTTTTAAAAACCACGAGCTGCAAAAACTGGTACTCCTAGCTTGGACCGCATCTCACACGCAACCAACCGAGACCCCATCTGACCCGACGAGATGACCAGAACTACTAACGATCTGGGGAAGGCAAAGGGAGAAGACAACAGCTGAGGTGTGAACAGGACAGGAACTCGGGCTTCTAGAAGGGCACGAGGCCGATCGGAACGGATTGCCACGTCCGTACGCGCGAGCCCGCCGCGTTCCGTCCAGATGACTGGATCCCGACGAGCAGCTGCCAATGGGCCCCACACACTCCTGAGTTCCGACTCGTGGGGCCCATCGATTAGCCGGACGATGCGGATTGGGCGTTGGAGAACAAAAGCGGGAGTGGTACTGGCTCGAGTGCTCTGCAAAGTGCAAACTTTTCTTTTTCTGGAAAACTTTATTATTCATAAAATATATTTTGTCAGCACAAACTTTAGGTTAAAAAATATTTACTAAATTTGTTTGCACTGCTGAAGAAAATGATAATCATTTTTAAAAAAATACTTATGGCACAAAAAAGGGGAGGATGTTGCTTGCTTTTTTTCGTGCCTTTCGAGAGTGCCGTCACACAGCTCCTCTGTATCAGCCTGTATGGTACTCATGTCTTGTCGTTGGAGATCGCGATGGATTGATTACCGTGAAAGCGATTAGGGATGGTGGGGTTACGAGGAATTTCCTTGTCATCGAGTCAAGTTAAGGACAGACTACCAACGGTGCAACTGCAGTAGCAGATGCATCTAGACGACTGGACTCATCCGGTCACCCCTAACAAAATCACAATTAACGCCTAGATTAATTGCTTGGACGAATGCAGTCTTGTGACAAACTGGGTGCCTGCCTGATGAACAGGTGCCGCTTTGGAAGCTTTGATATCCACAAGGGTTAAAAACGTAAAAGAAGACGCTGGATTTACCAACCCGTTCTTATCATGCAACGCGTAATTAGCCGTGTGCCGACCTTGTTAATCCCTCAATAGCCCAATGCCCCATGAGAAACATGTGCGCTATCTGTTCATCATCATTCATAAAAAAACGGCTCGTATAGTATATTGCCCGCATGTGTGAAGATGCCTCCAGCCACATAAATAAAAAATACAGAAGAATAATACTAATGTATTGAAGTTTAATTAACGTGACAGTATATTACGTGAGTTTACGACTCCACCCGCTATGTTTTAAATTGAGACATAAATATTACTACATACATAAAGAATTTAGTGATGACAGATATATCACTGGTTTCTATTTATTTAAACGTGGGTTAAAATCGGTCTTCCTTGTGTGAGAATTGTCTTTGCACGATTTTCTCTGAGTGGTCCATGGCTACATGCTCGTGCAATGGCATTTGGTGATTTGGTCCCTGTACATGACCCAGATAAAAGATTTGGTCCCCGCGGATGTCCAGCTCGACTATGCAAAGATAGTTTCTGAGAAGGTGTTCTAACACTGGCGATCCATTAAATTCAACAATTGGTCTCCATAATAATAGTATAGTAGTACATCTAAATATTTTTTAAAAAAAACACACAATGTGAGACACACGCTAAGGTTCTAAGAAGGTGGAACATGTGAGACACACGCAGCTATGTGGTTGTTTGGGTCATTACAACTAGAGATAAGTATTTACTACTAATAAAAAACATGTTCTACTAAAAAAACATGCCCTTATTTCAAAAAAATCCCAGGTTTTGTCCGTCACTCCATTTGGATAAGTTTAGAGGGTTTCAATTAGTTTGGTAAAAAAATCAAAACAAGACATAATATAAGTTTAGGCCGAACTCAGAAAAAAAACATAGGAATATAAATATATAAAACATAGGAATACATGTACAAACACATAGTAATATACAACATTGAAATTTTAAAATGATGGGTGTTTGGAAAGTAGGAATTTTAAGTGGGTGATTTCATGATATCCTGCTAATCCTCTTTTATCCCTAACCAAGTTATGAATCATTACTTCTTTGATGCTCAAGAACTGGTGGTGAGAGGAAGCAGTAGCTGCCTGAGCTTTGCCGGCCGTACGGCGGCAATGCGAGAAATCAAGCCAGTCTGGACTGCTGCGTTGCGCAGGAAACAAAACAATGAGATTCCAGTGGATGTTCGAGTTCCTGTGATTTTGCTCCAAAACACAGGAAAGGGATACTTTTTCTTCCCCCATTCCCCCATTCCAGACGTGCTACAGTAATTTTGTCTATAGGTTTTGAATTCATTGTCATTTCCTTCAATTCAATCAAGGCCTTAAGGGGAAATCACGTGGTCTAAGTGCTATAGGTGATCAGTGTATGTCCACGTATATGTTCCCCACGGCCACACTGGAACTCTGGAAGCTACATGTAATTAGGGGGAGAGGATAATAGGAACAGCAAGATGCAAAGCTTTGCACTAGAAGCAGACGAAGATGCATACGGTAGCATGTATTCGCCTGTCGATTCATTTAATCTGTACCGTCCGCGTGCTCGTTGGCTGTTGCCCTCGATCGTGTAAGATGAAGCTAACCTAGCGTGATAAGTGATAACTAGGAATGCCCCCATTATTTTCAAGTTAAATGTAAATTTTATCTCGATTTTTATTAGTATACATTTTAACTATAAAAAATTATATAAAAGTTGCTTTACAACATCAATTTTTAAGTTTATAATAATTAAAAATTAATTAATTAATCAAATACTAATGAATTTCTCATTCTACGTATACACTTTATTTACATCTTGTTGTAGAAACAAACGCCACCTAAGTCCACCTCTTAATATCGCCTAGAGCATAGATAAATTGGAGTGGAGTTAAAATCATTGGAATATCTGGTGCTACACACTGGAACTTTCAGCCTCTAAGACTGTCTCCTTGGGGCAAGATTTATAATTAAGAGGAACAATAAAAAAAGTAGTAACATGTAGAGAATAAGCACAAGCCGAAGGAGATAAGGATTTTTCATAGTTAAGAAGCTCTAATGAGTCAGATCTGGATTCATCACTTGTTTCTCCAAACTAATAACCAAGGAGAAGTTTTAGTTTCTAAGCAACCCCAAGAATTAATGGTTTTTCTTCTTACCACCAAGGTCTAAGGACGGACAACTCGTACCTTCCCCCGGTGAAACTTGATCTACCAAGTTAACCCATAAAAATTAATTTGGTTTAACTCAATCTTACCTCTTCCCTTAGAGTGGTGAGATAAATCTTATAAATTTTCCTAGGCAATCCACACAAAATGGATACTCACGGGGGACAACTAGCTAGCTAGATGGAGAACCATCAAGAGTAACAAGTGCTATGGCGATGGCCAAACATTGATCTAAGTGCTCTTTCAAGAATCCTAACTCTCAAGCTCACTAGATCTAAAACTCCTCACTCACAAGATTTTTGGCTCAAGAATCCAAGTAGGGAAGGTTAGAAGCCCTAGATAAGCTAAGAAAGTAGATCTAAAAGGTGTGACAGCCAACCCTAAAAATAGGGATGGGTGAAGTTAATACATGTCCATCCCCACAACTAGCTATTACTCACGGATTCAAACACTAAAAGTTTAGGTCCAAAAGACTAGAACTTTCGGTCCAACAATATGATTAGAAGCTGGAATAAGGACAAAAACTTTCAATTAAAAAGACCTAAACCTCAAGTTCAAAGCTTCTATCTTGGTTTAGAAAAATGAAGTAAACTTCAAGTCACAGAGACCTAAATTTCTAGTCTATCTTCTAAGTCCAAACAGAGAGTTCGGACCTAATGTTTCAATACAAATTACCAGAACTTTTAGTCGATAACTCATTTTTCATTATGTGTGGTGCATTGTGTCTCTCTCTATAAAATCAAGATGATTCTAGAGCCCTTAAACACAATGCTAATCATTAACACAAGCCTCAGTACGACTTTTCCTCTGACTCAGATTCAAACTAAAAATAATTTTAAATCATCTTGAGTCAATCACCACTTCTCATCGTTTTGCAATGGTCTCCATATTACAAAATTATTAACACATGAGACTAATATATGTACTTAACTTATTCAAAGCGATTAGTCCACTAATTACATTGTCATTTATCAACAAAACCCACTGAGTCTAGATGCACTTTTACCACCACCTCGCCATACATAGTTCACAAAAATTTATAAAGAACAAAAAAACTAGGCATTTGCAAATTTTCCATTAGTTTTTAATATTTTGCAAGAATAACATTCGAATGATAGTTCTTGTGGCAATTTTACAATAGTTCAGTGACAATTAAAAACAGTGGTAAATTTGCAATTAAAAACAACAAAAAAAACAAGCATCTTACTACTATTCATCCATCCAACCAATATCTATGTGTTCCACCAGATGGGGTACCTATCCTTGTAGAATGAAGGGGATAAATCTTGACAGAGGTTTATTTAGATTTATAGTATTAGGTTGTGTCCCATTAAATGTTAGGTTGCTATGTTTTAGACGGAAGGAGTAGATTATTATCTCTATCTAGATTTGTAGTACTAGATTATGTCCCACTAAGTATTAGGTTTCTATATTTTGAAACGAATGGAGTACCATATGAAAGGACCTTGAGTCTCATAGGGAAAGTGAATGTGTATACCTAAAAATCTGAAAGAAACTCACAGCGAAAATTAAAACTCTATGTAGAGTATTCGATCCTAATGTACAGAAACTTTGGTCAAGGTTTCCTACTGGACAGCGAAGCTCAATCGGACACTTCGATTCTAGAGTCTGAATATTCATTTTCTCCTTCACTACCTCACTAAAGAGAGCATGAAGGGAGCGATCTCTAGAGAAAAAGAGGGATGATCGATGATTCAAAGACATTAAATAAATGTAGGAAATAAATACAAAAGGAGACACATGATTATTTATCGAAGTTTGGATCAAATGATCCTACATTTTCGTTGAGAGACTCTAAGGAGTCGAATGGCACTTGATCCCTAGCCTTATCAAGTTCAAATCTAGGAAAAGGTCCGGTCTCTAAACTCTCACCAATACTAACATAAAGTTTAAGGCAATCACTAAGATCTATACTAAGACACGATGCTACCACCTTCGGTAATGCTTGCTCTACCAAAACCAATCTCCAAGAACGAGTTCTGTATCTACTACAGCTACCTCTTTTCTCGTAGAGGTGGAAAAGACCTTCACAAACTTTTCTGAGCGATTCACAATCTTAAATCCTTATAGATGACACCTAGCCATCTAGAAGAAGAACATCCAAAAGTAACTAAGTGTAAATCCTTGCAGGGCATTGATCCATAAGTACTCAATTTAATTCTTAACCCTCTCACTCATTAACTCCAAAAGACCACTCAAAAAAGATGGATTTTGTGGAAAAACCAAAAAGAGAGATGGAAAACTCTAGAAAGGCTATGGGGAGTAAAGATGAAATGAATAAACAGTTCACCCACCTAAGTAGGGGTGGTGGAGCTAAAAATAAAACCCCTATTACTCATAGATTTAAACTCCGAAGTGTCAGTCCCTATGGGTCGAAGATTTCGGACATACTTAAATATGAGGTAGTAAAGTCAGTCAAGAGTATCCAATTAAAGCCTCCAAAGACTTCAAATAAGTCTCACTGCTAGACAAAGAAAATTCTATAAAGACTCCATCACTAAAGAACGGAGACTCCGAACGATTTTCTATTAGGCAGTGAAACTTGCCAACAACGTATCTGATGATTTAGACAAAATATCCAGAAGATTATTTAGAGAAAAACCAAAACTCAAAGGTATACGTGGTGCAAGTGTTCACTTGAAAAACAAATGGATCTAATTGAGCACATACTTCACAAGTTAGTCTAATATTTATACTTCTCTTGATAGCATTACATTCTTATGACTAAATAAAATAAATATATTTAGAGCACACGTCGAGTTTTCTTCGATGTCTTTCTTTTGTGGTAGGGGTTACTTTTCATCAATTTATTTTTTCTAGGGACTAACTTCTATACTTTAGCTCATTAAAACACATTACTCTCTTAATTTTTTTATCATCTATAATAGAGTCTAAATGCACTTTTACCTCAGTTCAATGCACATCTTCTTGTGCGGATCAATCTCTAGGCATGATGATCTATTGGCAGTTTGGCACCATACCAATCCCCCTGTTCGTACGTACACATATCTTGACTCCGATATACATCCATCCAAAGCATCTATTTTAGCGCAAGTTCCTCGTTCGCTAGTGCAGTTCCAAATTGCCAGTGTTGCCATCTGTCACCTCCTGGTCTAATTTTATCCAAACACCCCATGATATTGGGAATGGATTCTAACTCCTTGCGAAAATTACTTCCTATGTATTTTTTTTCAAATTTAATGCAAATAGTTATAAAAAATTTTAAAAATTGACAATATAGAGTATAGTGACATCTAACACTTAACTAAAAATCTAATTCAAACTACATATTAAGAAAAAAAGACAAATTCAAGTATGAATAGTATCACTAGTATTCATCTGTTGAATTTGTCTTTTTATATCCTAATGTGCGAGTTAAGTTTTAACATAAAATTTTGTGGAGTGGTATATATGTATGTATAGTGGCATATTAAAAAAAATAGGTAGGTCAAATACTAGTCCACTTCGATAGGCTAAGCTAAAACTTAAACTTCGAAAAAAGATCTTAAAATATACTCCACAGGTTGACAACCAAATCAATGATAAACACATTATTGCTACATTGATATTTGCTAATGGGGTAGTGATGTAGCAATTGTTGGCATACCTCGACCTCTACAACTTCTTCTGATTCTAACCAGAGGAGTCGTGGCCACTAGTGCTACCACTGTTGAGCAGCCTTGGCCATGCCCTGCCGCTAGGGATGCCACATCGCCTGGCATCTCCTATTATGCTTCTCTCTACTCCATGGAACAGGTGAGGTGAAAGGCAGACGGCTGGACAGGTGATGGCATGATGTTGAGGTAGTGCTAGGGTTGAGCACGCTGATTGAGGAAAGGGGCCCTAGGGAGTTACAGTGCCTAATGTTGTCTTGAGTGTTGTCCGCTAACTTGAGGAACAACACATGCGCATAGTACCAAGGCCCACAATGGCCCACAGGGCAAGCAATTAATGACCCATAAGCCCACAAACTTAGCTAGATAGCTTTCTTCGTTTTTCTCCTTACGGACACATGATGCAGCTATGGCGTTATTCTAGCAAAGGTAGGTTACAGCGTCAAGGTTGGGTTAGGTGGATTCGTGCCAACGGGTAGTTGAGATAAGTGCCACATCTTGTTGTATAGGATGCTCCACATCTCTACGTGTGTGTATGTATATATATATACATGATTGTATGAATGTTGTCATTTTTAAAATATATATATAACTATTTAAATAGTTTTTAAATAAACAAATGGGCATTTCCTCGATGGTTTAGAACGGTCTCACCCATGATATCCATCAGACCATGATACGTCGTGGCCTAGGCAGCGACTACGTAATCCACCAGCGCTATTCTCTCGCGAATCCACCGGCGCAAGCGACGCGCGCGCATATGCAGCAACGTTGTTCGCGTCGAACCGTGCGTCCGTCCGCACCATCGCGCGCATACGTGGCGGCTCGAGTTTCTAGATGGATTCGCGTGGCAAGGGGAGGCGGTGACGTGCGCGCTTGCGTGTCGGACCGGGCGCCTACCTGTAGACGTGGGCCGTGACGGTGGTGGCCACAGCCAGGCGGCAGCGCGTGAGGAAGATGTGAACAGATGTGAGCGCCTGCTAATTAAACCGATGCTCCTTTTGACCCCGGTCAAACACCGTCGTATTGTGATGATACTACTCCTAATACTATACGTGTGGTAATTTGGTCGGTGCTCGGTAGGCTGGTAATTTTAAGTGGTCGATAGGTCGGTAATTTGGTCGGCTAATGCATACACTAGTCTATTTAATTTGTATGGGGGTAGCGTCTCACTAAGTCAACAAGTAAGTGGGAGAGGAATCTAATTCACGAGGGAATGTTACACCATTTAACTTGTCTCTTAAATTCAATGGTTGTAAAAAAATCTTTAAAAAATTAGCAATATAGATTATAGTAATATCTACCACTTCAATAAAAAATAATATTTAAATTCAATCTACATATTAATAAATGAAAAGGATAAATTCATGTGTGAGTTAAGTTTTGACTTGATTTTTTTAATAATTTATGTATATAGTATGAAAGTTGTCCATTTTTTTAAAAAAATTAACATCTATTTAGATGGTATTTAAACAAATGAGGGGCATTCCTAGATAGCTTAAAACACTTTCACGTAAGTAGCTTTTTCATGTGAACGAATATATTTAAGCAACTTATAACTACAAATTAATTGATCAGTAATGATGTCTGAAATCTAAGATATTTAGTAGAATATGTTATACTATGTACTTTCTCTGTTTTTCTATATTCAACACATGAACCCATGCACACAAAAACAAGGCAGTTTTGTAAAAAAAATTATGACCAAAATGCCCTGGGATGTACAGTAGAAGACAAACCACGTGTACAAACAAAATGACTGGCTATCGATTCAAATTTCAAAACAAATAGAGTAATACTTGTTTTCTTGCTTTCTTAGACTCTCGGCAGTCACTGCCATCTTGATAAGAAAATTACGAGACGTTAAGTAAAGAAAAATATAGGAGTTATTCCTGGAAAAATTAAATTGATGAAAAAAACCATACCATAAAAGAAAAGGCATCAAAAAGTACTTAACATTATACTTTAAATGTACTTTTTTAGAACTATCAAGTTGTGAAAAAAATGCTTAATTAAGTCTATTTATTTTTCTTGCGTAAACACTTACACCACATGCACCTCTATTTTTTATGTTTTTTTTCTGTAAATAGACCTCTGGATATTTTGTCTAAAGTCACCAGATATTTTTGAGCAAATTTCTTTTGTCTAACAGTGAAAATAGATTGAAGTCTCTGATCTTAAGTAGCGAAGTCTCTCTAGAATTTTCTATGTCATGAAATAAAGATTATTCAGAGTCTTCGAAGGTTTAGACTAGATACTACAAACTGATTGTGCTGCTTCAAATTTAAGTGTGTCTGAAGTCTTCGGTCCTAAGGATAGATACTCTGAAGTTTGAATCTATGAGTAACAACTAATTTCATAGTGATTTTATTTTTAACTCCACTAGCCCCCACTTTGTTTCTTCTCCTAGATGACTAAACGTTGCCCACGAGAATTTAAGGTTGTGAATCGTCTGAAAAGTTTATAAAGGATTTTCTCACCTTCGTAAGGAAAGAAATAACTATAGTGGATAGTTTTGATACAATAAGTTTTACCAAAGATTATAACATCATATCATAATAGAGATCTTAATAATTGTCTTGAACTTTATACCGGCCTTGGTAATAGCTTAGAGACTGGGCATCCTCCTAGCTTTAAGCTTCGTAAGGCTAGGAATCAGGTGTGATCTGGCTCCTTAGAGTCTCTTAATAGAGACGTAGGATCTTTAGATCCAAACTTCAGTAAAAAATCATATGTCTTCTTGTGTAATATTTCTTACATTTATTTACTGTTTTTATATCACGTACCATACATATTTCTCTCTTAAGATTATACTCTCTATCTTTTTTTGGAAATAATAAAGGGGGCTAGAATATCTAAATTCTAGGATCGAAGTATCCGGCCAAGCTTCGTTATCTAACAATGAACGTCAACCGAAGTCTCTGGTAGTTAGAACTAAATACTTTGAAGGAAGTTTTAATTTCCGTTGTAAATTTTTTATAGGTTTTTAGACGTACACATTCATCATATTTTATACGACTCAAGATCCTTTCACTTTAAACTTCTCTGCTTCTTATTGTTCTTTTGAAGCCATGTTTCCTTTGATCTGATCGAGCCTCCTAAAGAAAGTCATAGTAGGCTAACAAGATATGAGCTTCTAGGAGACTTCGATTTAGATGAGCGCCTTGGTCAACTTGTGGTTGATGAAGATTGTATACTCTGCCGTAGTTTCGAGGAGACTTCAATTTGAACGAGCACCTTGATGAACAAGTGCTTGATGAAGATTATACTCTCCGAAACTTCGATTTAGACAAGCGCCGTGCTGAACAAGTGACTGATGAAGATCATACTCTCCTGCAAGTTCGGCGAGATGTTAATTTGAATCTTAGTCCCCATTAAGAAATGGAGGCGGAGCCTCCACACCAAAGCTTAACACGTTCCACTAGTAAGATTTACTCAAATTTTCTGAGTTTTGGTATGTTTGTACAATTCATGCTTGCTTGAGAGCTTTATGACTGCTTGTTGTGTCGTGATGTACCAATCTGTTAGTTGTACAAGTACTTTGGTTTCATCAGTTTCAATTCAACTAGTTCCGGCAAATAGTGAGTTAACTAGAGATTGATTAGCACCAGGTAATTAGTGATTTATTAGCTCCTAGTATTTTTGAGCCATTTAGTTGCCTTTCAAATTGAATCTTCATGTAATGCTTCATTCTTATAAACTTTCAAAATAGTTCTACTTAGGAAGTTTTGCTACTCCAAAGAATCGAAGGGGTAAAACTTCTGCAACCCATTTTAACACGTACCAGATTGGCATTACATCTATCTTTACTAATTTTGATTTAAGATGTTCCTAACTAATTATTCGATTAGGTGAATTGATGGCTCATAAATTATATACTATCGGATTGCATAGATCGTGTCCTTATAACACTTGATCATGACAAGAGATCCTGACATCAGTACTAGTATTGGTCACTAATATATTAATTTCTAACTGTCCAAGTGTAATATACTAATTTCTTCCCTTTGATCTTTTCTCCAGGTCATGTTATTCCATATACTTGCAGGAAAGGCCTGAGTAATAATAGTGAGAGGGAAGTTTTTAAAGCTCTTATGTTGAGAAGTAAGAAAAGGAAGCTAATGCAACAGATTGAAGCAGAGCTGGCTGAATCATTTTCTATTAGTCCATGAATAGTTCGGTGCATTTGGCAACATGGAATTCAATGCCTCAAAAAGAGTTCTAATTGTGGCCATAAGGAAGTTTAGTTGATCTAATTTACTACTTGATATCCCTGTGTCTAGAAGGACAACTTTGGAAGATCTGTCCAAGCAATTGTATATTAGTAAATCTAAAATTTGGAGGCTTAAGAACCAAGGACATAAAAAGGCACTCAAACAACATAAAGCCATTGTTGAAGGATGATAACAAGAAAGTAAGATTGAGGTGGTGTCTTTCCATGCTTGATACAAACAACATAAATACATATCCAATTTTTAAGGACTTCTCTATCATTGTATACATAAATGAAAAATGGTTTTATCTTACAAGGAAGACTAAGAAGTATTATTTTGTTGAAAATGAAAAGCCACCTACTCGGACGTGCAAAAGAAAGAATTTCATCCCCAGGGTAATGATCTTAACTGCTTCTGCTCGTCTAATAATGGATAACGAAGGGAACTGCATTTTTTATGAGAAAATTGGGTGTTTTCCTTTATAACATAAAAAGCTAAAAAATCAAGTAAAATTAGGCAGACAGGAACCTTAGAAATGAAGCCCGTTATGTCTATTATGGAAGAAGTGATGTGGTACTTTATTATTGGGAAGGTTTTTCCTGCAATTCGAATGAAGTGGTTATGTGAAGATATCGGAAAACCAATACTCATCCAACAGGATAATCCACGCCCTCATGTAGACCCTGGTGATCCTCAGTTTTGGAAAGCAGCGCAACAAGACGGATTCAATATTAAGTTGATATGCTAGTCACTAAATTCTCTAGGCATTAATATCCTTGATTTGGGTTTCTTTGTAGTTATTTAGTCGATTCAATACAAGACGGCTACTAAAATTGTACCCAAGCTTGTTGCCACTGTTTAACAGGCCTTCGAGGAGTAGTCGCCAACATTGTCAGATCAAATATTTTCGAAATTGCAACTTGTCATGATTGAGTTAATAAAAACAGGAGGCGAGAACACCTATAAAATCCCCCATGTCAACAAAGCTTCACTAGATAAAGTATAAAATGTAAGCGGTCTTCCAACCCAGATAAAGTATGACATCAGTTTGGTTCATGATATACATAGGCAAATTGAAAGTTAAACTAGTGGAGTAGCTTATATTTAAATCTGTCAAGACTAAAGAATAGTCTTACATATCTGGTGGAGTACTAATGTCTTTTGGCCTTTATGATGTTGAAGTGTCAAATATTTTGCTGTAGGGTGCCCCTTGTTCATGGTTCCTTTGTCAAATAGATTTAATTAAGCACAAGTCTTTTGATCCATGCACATATATACATGGAAGTCGTAATAGTGTAAGCACGAGTCGTTTTATCGACGTAGATATATGTACAGGGAAGTCCTAACTCCTAAAGTCTGCATAAACATGTTTGGAGAAGTCTTTGATCCATAAAAACATACTCAGTTCTACATGTTTAGAAAAAGTACTTTGTTCTGTATATAATTAGACGTGATCTTTTGCCGTCAGTACTTCTTGTTCTTGTGATTTGTTATTTTAGCTTTGATTACATAAAGCCATGACAAGAACACATTGATATAGGCATTTCTTTGAATAAATGAACTGCACATATGTGCAGAATGTTGCTTGTGATGGCATCACACTCATATATAGCAGCTCATCTTTATTCATTCACGAGAGTACAAGACCATGACAATAAGTGGTGAGCAGCTGCTATTTGTGCTTAGTGTGGTCGTTGGTAGTTTGGCAACTTCGGCTAGCTAAGGTGTTGCTCGGTGCCTCTCCATGGCTAGCTGCATTTGTTTTTATTTTTCTTAGAGAAATGAGCTAGTGGATGATAAGCTGTCGAAAGATGCATTAAAAAGTTAAAAATGTGGGAGTGTGGATAAGGAATGAGCAAAAAAAAAAATCTCGACATTAGCGATGCAAGGCCCACTAGTATAGTTTTAGAAGAACAATGATAAAATTAGAATTTAACCACTAAAGAGGTGATGGTGACAAGTATTTTGAGATTTAATCTGTTAAATATTGAAAACGGAGGGAGCATAACCTTTCATCCAGGTAGCTAGCACCATCCGTAAATGTGCTGACCGTGGATAAGTAACAACTGACATGGTACACCAGACTTTTACGGCGCTAACTAGTTCTTGTTTTGGCCTCGTCAACAATTTTCCAAGGTCCTCTTCGTCTGCTGATAACAAAGCTTAGCAGACCAGATCAGACTGAACAAAAGCAAATTAGTCCCGAGCCCCGATGTCGGTGCACACGTGCGCATGGCAATATCTGGTCAGAGTGTCAGACACCCACAAGCCATAGACCAACGAGGCCTAGCGACATTCCAATTTTTCAAACTAGAGTAAATTAAGCCCAAATATGTGCGTCAATTCACCCAAATATTCCATCAATTCAGCCCAAACGTGAGCCTCAGTTCGGCCCAAACGTGCGGGTAATTTCTTCCCGAATGTGTGCCTAAATTTGGCCTAAATATGAGCATAAATTCGTCTGCGTGGGCCAAATATCAGCCCATCCCGAGTTTGCGAGTAGACCCTCCATCCTCGACTCCGCCGACTCCGAGCTCGCTCTCACCGGGGCCGAGCCGCCGAGCCATGGAACCCAAAGCGGGGAGGCACAGCTGGTACGAGTAGGAGGGTTGGGCAATGGTGGCACAGCCGCACAGCGGCCGGCCTTGATCTGGTCGGCGGCGCGAAAGGGGAAGGTGACGGCGTTCTACATGGGAAGAGGATTTTGTGTGATGGGGTAGAAACGGCCGTGGAAGTGACCGCCGACAAGGGCGATGCAGAGGTCGATGACGGCAGCCGCGAGTTGGCTTGGAGGTAGTGGACGCCGTCGAGGCGGGTTTGGGGTGGGGTGGTCGAGCTCACCGGCGGCAAGGACTCGCGGTGGTTGAGGTCTCCGATCATCCGAGGCGGAGGGCTTTGGTTTCTCCATGGTAAATAATAGCCATTCCATTCTAGAATTCTCCTCCCATTTCTGAGTTTCTGATGAGACAGAGAGTGCGCGCGCGCGCGCGCTTTGGCCGTCTCGGTGGCGCCAGATCACACGCCCATATTCGTGGCGCTGCCGCCGCGGATTCCGCGGGACGGACATGGGTGCATTTCCCGGGCTTGGACTTCCCTGTCGTTCTTTTTTCCTCCCTTGTTCTTCGGGTGGGTTCCTTCCTGGGCGGATTAGGGAATCGGCCTCCAGCTTGGTGGGGATTAATTTGACTGCACCATCCGATTTCTTCGCTTTTGCGGGGGCAGCACGGCTGTGCATTTCGTTCTCTTGTCGTGGATGCCCCCAGAATTTTTCCCCAATGCTCTCTATACTTTCTCGTCTACATCTTTGTGTTTATGCTTCTTAAAGCATTTCTCGTCTTCATCGGTGCATTTCTTGGAGCATTTCAAGCGTCCAACGTCTAAATCGCTCACACGAATTTGGATGAACTTATGGGTGCATTCTACGCAAAAATCAAGTGGAATTGTTGCATGAATCTTCAAATTGTTTTGGTTGAATTGCCGGGTTTTGTCGATCGTTTTGCTCTACGGGGCTGAGGAATTGTTGCCTGTGCCGAGAAAACTCCGAAGGGAATTTTTGTCGCAATTTTCGGGGTACCTGAATTGAGATGATCGGAGTGGTGTAGAAGGAAGCATGCAACTAATGAGGCATTGTAATAGAGAATGGCTCCTTGCCCTGTGCCTCATCTCTCTGCAGCTCCTCATTCCATCTGGCTGTGAGGGGGTGCTCGTCGCCGCAAGCGACATGTCGCCACCTGCTTTGACGCCGCCCCTCATCAATCAAGTAGACCAATTGGTAAGCACATTTCCATATATTTTGACGTGTACATTTGCTTCAATCTGTATGACAAATCATACAAGAGATGACGGTAGAAACTTTTGTAAGGAGATGTTGGCACAATTGTGTTTGCATTCAGTTTGCAACCAAGATCAAAGTATTGGGTGTTAGAACCAATTTGTTTCCAAGTGGATGTGCGTCACGAGGCATTAAACAGGAATTTGCTCTCAAGAGCACAGAAACCCATGGCATTCTCCTCCTAACAGAACTGATGTTTTTGGATAACGCAGGACTTAGGGAATCAGGATTGATTCATGAACTAGAGGTTCACGTTTACTTATTTGTTATGGGACATGCAGAGTAGTCTTACGAATAAGGTTGCTGAAGTCTGTAGGTGATTCCCAAAGGCAACCATTATTTTATTTGCATCATGTCTTATAGTTTGTTTTTGGCTTTGAAATACTGATCACATAAGGTTAACCTTTCTGTGAACAGAGTTTGAAATCATTTTTTTGTTGTGTTTAATTGCTGGGGTACCAGTCTGATAGGTGTGCACCATTGCATTGGTTGTGCAAGTTGTCTTGTCCTAATGGTGTTGTGATTTAAACACTGGCTAAACAGAATCAAACTGTTAAATTTGGCTTTCCTCTTTCTCTCTCCCCTCCCCCTTCTGGCTTCCTCCCTCCTTCAACAGCAGGTGTAAGATTCCTCCTTGTTATGACATGAAAAATGAAGACTCAGAGAGAGGAATGTGCCTTGTAGTGAATATAATGATTTCCGTGCCAACTAGTAGAACCTAACATTTTGTGGCATCAATGGTTGTTTATTTCCTAACTGTTCAACTATAGTAATTCATGTTGCCTTTTGTTGAATATGACTACAAATGCAGGGTACATCGTATTTTATTTATTAATTAATTATACTGATTAGAGTGGCTTTTAATTATATTTCATACAGGTAGAACATGCATGGATCAAGTGTGGGTTGGACAAGAGAACTCTTGAAGATGTTAGACGCCACTTCAACTACAACCATGTATTGGAAATTCTCCGTAGAATGTCTGGACAAGACAATAAGGACACCTCTCCTGACATTGATGAAAGCACCAGTGTATTATCACCAGAAATCAGGCACAATATACTGAACTGTTTAAGCAAGCAGAATTTCATGAGCATCGCTGGACAGGATGGTGCAAAAATCTTGTCTGCTGATTATATCAAAGCAATTATTGCTTCACTTAGAACAGACCTTGCTCTGGGATCTTCAGCTACAAAATCAACACCTGAACAAGCAGGAAAACATGTCCCAGGGAAAACTCCTACGCCAAAACCTACAAAGAAACCAACTGACAGTGTATCATCTCCAGATCGTTCATCAAAATCAACTCCTACAGGAAATGAAGACCTTCCTACTAAATCAGTAGCGAAAAAGAAAAAGGACAGCAGTGAGAAGCCAACCACTGCTATCATTGGTTTGTCCGTTGCTGGTATAGCTCTTATAGCTCTTCTCTGCTTGTGCTGCTGCATGTGCCGTGGAAATAAGACTTCATCATATGACTTGAGGGATGATAAACCACTTCTGACTCTAAATCTGAGCAACGTGTCTGGTATAAAATCGCCCACTCTTCTCCAAGATAATGTAATAATTTCATCTAGCGGTGTTATTTACTCTTTCATTTGCAGCTGCTTCTAAATCGTCCCAAGGAAATCCAATTGATGCCAATAAGCTTGGAGCACTGTCATTGATGTCAGAGGCTGATCAAAATGGAGATGTGAAACTAAATTCAAAGGAAGGCGCAAACAAAGCAAATGTGGTGCACCCAGTGGGTTGTGTGTCAGAATCAACACCAATGCCTCCTCCTGTGATGCCACCTCCAGCTCCTCCGCCTCCGATTCTGAAGCCTCTTGCTCCACCAGCACCCCAACATCCCACGCCACCATTTAAAGCTTCTCCAGTTCCTCCCTCAGAACCCTCACCACCTCCTGCTCCAAAAGCTGCACCTCCACCGCCGCCACCAAAATCTACTGGACCACGCCCACCACCACCAGCCATGCCTAGTTCTTCAAAAACACGCCCACCGGCACCTCTTAAGAAGTCAGGCGCTGTTGAAATTTCTAATGAAGCTAAAACAAAGCTCAAACCATTCTTTTGGGATAAAGTAACTGCCAATGCTGATAAATCAATGGTGTGGGACCACCTTAAATCAGGGTCATTTCAGTAAGTTTTCAGATTAAACTGAAGCTGTGCCTACTATTGCAAGAACACACTAGTTAAAAGTATCTGATACTGTTTCACAGGTTTAATGAGGAGATGATGGAAAGCCTTTTTGGTTATAATTCAACTGACAAGAGAAGCAGTGACACCAAGAAAGATTTATCATCGAAAGATGCCGCTCAATTTGTAAGGATACTTGACCCCAAAAAGGCACAGAACATGGCTATATCATTGAAGGCACTTAGTGTTTCACCTCAGGAAGTATGTAGTGCAGTTAAGGAAGGTAAAATCTATGGTGACAGATTCACATATTTGCACAGCTCATCCTGTATGGAACTCATCTTTTTGTTCTTAGCACAAACTAGCACTGCTTCCTAGCTTCATATTTGTCATGCATACAGTATCTTTCTAAAAGTTGGAGAAATCAGCAATGTTGGAATACTGATGCTTTGAATTGTTATCCGACTTCTAGTTTATAGCTTTGCTTGCAATAATGTATATGGCATACATTGTTGATATGCACCTACTTCAATTGTGTCTTCAAAGTGATGAGATGAGGCTTCTGTGCTAAGGGTGATAAGATTAACTTTTTGCCACCAAAGCAAATAGTGCAAAAGATATGAGAAATGAAATGATTTGTGTCATCTATTGAGCAATAATGTACTGGATTATCCTGCAAATATATGCATGTTACTAGCCATGAGAAGTTAGATTGGCTTCTGGTGTTGCCATCAATGGTGCCTCCAACCATTTTGTTTCAAGATTCAGAAAAATAGAGAACTATGAGAATCTGGTGTCGGATTTAACTTTGACCATTTTTCTTGACAATTTGTAGGAAATGAACTTCCATCTGATTTGATACAGACCTTAATAAGATGGGCCCCAAGTAATGATGAGGAGCTTAGGCTTCGATTATACACCGGGGAATTCTCTCAACTTGGTCCTGCAGAGCAATTCTTAAGAGCAATCATAGATATTCCTCATATTTTCCAGCGCCTAGATGCATTGCTTTTCATGGCCAATTTACCAGAAGAAGCTTCAAATGTTAAGCAATCCTTTGCCACTTTGGAGGTAATGAAAGAATCATTATAAACTCCCAACTTCTAGATTATGTCCCATTGTTGTGTCAGTGTTGTTCCTTTGGCATTGTCTAGTATTTATTTTTATCTAACATTTCCATGAAGGGTTATAAACTTATAATCCAGGTAGTTTGTTTTTTTAACTGTAACAATAACTGCACTTTTACTGAAAAGTTCATGCCTAGAAATCTGATTCTTAAAATATTAGCCCCTGAATAGTTATGATTTTCATGATTTTGTTTCATATTGATTAGTATTCTTATCTCTGTTGGCATTTCAATCCCAATCAGGTGGCTTGCCAGGAGCTTAGAAACAGCCGTCTTTTTTTGAAGTTACTAGAAGCTGTCCTCAAAACCGGAAATCGGATGAATGTTGGCACCTTCCGTGGTGGAGCTCAGGCTTTCAGACTCGACACGCTCCTCAAGTTGTCTGATGTCAAAGGAACTGACGGAAAGACAACACTATTGCATTTTGTTGTTCAGGAAATCATTCGTTCTGAAGGTGTCCGTGCTGAACAGGCTGCAAAGGAGCAGAACAGTAGCGTTTCCAGTTTGAAGACCGATGATCTAAGTGATGACAATAGTGAGCAAACTGAAGACAGTTACAAACAACTCGGACTGAAAGTTGTCTCCAGCTTAGGAGATGAACTTCAAAATGTTAGAAAGGCAGCTATCCTAGACGCAGATCAATTGACTATGTCAGTAGCAAGTCTTGGCCACAAGCTTGTGAAAACCAATGAATTCTTGAACACGAGCATGAAAAGTTTGGATGAAGAAAGTGGGTTTCACCGCAAGCTTACGCACTTCGTAGAGCAGTCTCAGATCGATATTACTTTCTTACTGGAGGAAGAGAAGAAAATACGGTCATTGGTTAAAACCACTGTGGACTATTTCCATGGAAGTGCAGGAAAGGATGAGGGTCTCCGGTTATTTGTGATAGTAAGAGATTTCCTTGCAATGCTGGACAAGGTGTGCAAGGAGGTGAAGGAAGCATCAAAAGTTGCTCCAAGAAAAGCAAAAACCAAACAGCCTTCCGAATCATTGCAGTCATTCCGTGATCCAAGGGTTAATCTTTTTCCGGCAATCCAACACCGGAGGGCAGATAGCTCAAGTTCAAGTTCTGATGATGAAAATTAGATGAACCTGCCCGTCCCTTTCCTTCAAAGTATGTGTTACCGTGCACACTTGGTGAGAAAATTCATCAGGAAATGATAACGCCAACACAGGTTAAACATAATCAATCTGTTATCATTGGGTTGTTATCTGCTCCGACCCTGCATTGTTCACTTCTGAAGTTCTGATCCTATCAAGCATACTAGTTGGACAAAACTGGGACTGCATAGAATTGGAAGGGGTGTATTGGAAAGTAAAATTTGCCAGTGAATGGAAGAAAACTGACCGCCTAGTTCCATGTTAGGGCAGGGATAACCGGCTGACTGATAGTCTGATACTGTGCTGTTTTTTTTTCTTTTACACATTTGTACAACCACAGAAAGGATGATATGTAGACAGACAGAAAGAAAAAGCACCACATGAACTGCAAATGTACTAACTTCTAACCTGAAACATCTTGTATATGTATTCCTATCCTGCCTGAACTCCCTTGAAGTGTTGTTTGCATGGAGAACAATTTAGGGTGAAACGGTTGAATCTGAAAGCACATCCGTTTCAACTCTCCTACAATAATAGTTTCTTTTACTGAATCTGTATCATGCACGCATGCATCGGTTTTTTGGAAGCTTGGTCAACCAATAGCCCAATACTCTGACAAGATCTCCTTTCCTCTCTCCTGTCGTTAAGCCGTTTCTTCACACGACAATTTTCATCTTCCCGCCTTGGTACTGTTTCAAATCACAAAAATAAATCGCCACTGCCCGCGCAAAGCTTAATTTTGCAGAATCTCCTAAACCTGCACCAGATCCAAGAACAGATATAAACTTTGAACACGATGCAAAGATTAAACTAAACATTACAAATTATTCAGAAACACCAAGTCGCAACTTTTTATGCCAGACTCCACATGCTCAAACAATGCATGAACTCCCAAAATCAGATACGAATCTGACAACCGAACCCATCATCAGGCAAAAAGAACCGTACCCCTGCAACACATGAGAACCCATGAGTTACGGCCAAGAACATTTGCCAGGAATTAGAGAGAATCCGTTCGAATCAAGTTGAAAATTCGAGAAGGAAAGAATTTGAGAATCATCGAAAGGATGATACTTTATATAGCATAGGCAACGAATACAGAGCAACTACTCCCCTGTCCATACACAGGTGCGTCTTAGTTTAGCATCGGTACAAGCACAATTAAGCATCCAATTGAGATCCTAATAGAGATCAACGCAACACCTAGAAAGCCTAGAACACTCCTACACAATACAGCATCCCTCCACTGCATCCAACATCCACCGCACCTCCACCACCAGAGCCGGCCGAAGCGTCAGAATTTAGTTGTCATCGTCGCCGGCCGCGGCCTTCGCGCTGCCGCCGGCCTTCTTGGGGAGGAGCAGGTTGTGAATGTTGGGCATGACGCCTCCGCTGGCGATGGTGACCGTGCCGAGAAGGCGAGAAAGCTCCTCGTCATTGCGGACGGCGAGCTGGATGTGGCGCGGCACTATGCGGGTCTTCTTGTTGTCCCTCGCAGCGTTCCCGGCGAGCTCAAGAACCTGCACAGTAGATACGGATTCCAACGATTAGCCCGAAATCCTCAATGATTGAGCAAACAAAGTGAATCAAACCACTCATGCACCCGAATTCGAACCTTTCGACAAACCCCCCAAATTTTCCCCATTGGAAACCCTAGAATCCTCCCCCCGATTCTGCAACCCCACCCCCAAATTGAACAGGCGAAAACCCACGGCCCCGCCCCAATTCACCACCCAAAATCAAAACAAAGAACTAAGAGAAAATCCAGCTTACCTCAGCAGCGAGGTACTCGAGCACGGCGGCGAGATAGACGGGGGCACCGGCGCCGACCCTCTCGGCGTACTTGCCGGCCTTCAAGAACCGCGCGATCCTACCGACGGGGAACTGGAGCCCGGCCTTGGAGCTCCGCGACATGGCCTTCTTGGCGGCTCCAGAGCCGATCGCCTTCCCTCTCCCGGCCATGGCGAGACAACCTTTGGGTACGTAAGGAATCCGCGGGCGAGCAAGCAAGCGACGGCTGGAGAGAAGTGGAGAAAGCGCGGCGACGCAACGAACGTGCGAACAGGCGGTATACGGCTGGTAGGTTGGTTGGGGAGGAGGGGATTATATAGGATGGCGCGACCAATGAGGGGAGAGTACGCGGATCGGTGACGTGGCGGGGAGGGGCGTGGGGGTGGGGGATCGATCCTGGCCGTCGGATCGGGAGAGCCGTGCAGCGGTTGGGTTTTTTGCTTTTGCCGCGCACGCACAGCGTTTCGGGCGGCAGCGGCTCTCTCCCCGTCAGCCGTGGGCCCCACCTGCAGGCCCTATGGATCGTGGGCCCCTTTTTCTCGGTCCGTGGAAATGTAGGAGCAGTTGCCGGAAGTCAAGTTATGACGAGTTTGAAATTTTCCACAGATTTCGTCGATAACTAGTCTACATTTTTGCAAAGACTGTGACTTTTTTAATTTAATTTAGCAGTAATGTCGCTTGTTTCTAGTACTGGAGTATTGGCAGTCTAGCAGATGTTGAAGTTTCTCTCGAATGAACGGCTGAAGCTTGTTTCATACTCTTGGGCCGCAGCACGACCAGTCCCGAACCCTAGATGTGCGAGTAGGTGACACGTGGAGTGGAGGAGGGGCAGGTGTCAGCGCGGTAATCTGAGCCGTCGGTTTACTCGATCTTGACGCCAGCACAGAGGTGGCTCGTCTCCTAGAGCCACGAATTCGCAGTCGACCTGCAACTATGGGAGTCCGGATCACTGAACCAAAAGCATCAACGGTGCTAAACAGTCAGGATCAAACGAGTGATTGTTCTACCCAGGATTGAGCACACGATGCAAATTGCGAAGATTGCAGCGAAGGGATACATGGACAATGAAAATCCTTCTTCCATCTTCCGTCGTTTCAGTGAGAATTGCAATAATTTCGTTAGTTCATCGCCCAGAGGATTGGCAAAATTACGAACAACCGCAGATCGAAACTGAGCAGGCAAACGCAGAGTTCCAAAGACACATCGCACGATAATTCGTTATTATTGCATCGTGAACAAACAAAGCAGCAATCTTGCACCTTGAACAAACACAGCAGCAACCAAGTAAGTTGTTCCGCGCAACGAGAATGCATCCGCGATCAAATGATGAGGCCGAGACAGACGGTGGCTTAAAGTTTCAGTTTGTTCCTCATTTTTTCAACCATTAAACAACTAGCCCAACAAGATCACCACAGGCTTACATCTGAGATAAACACCCAAAAATTTCGCCGTATTCACATCCATCAGGCCACCAAACCAACCAAGAACTAACATTTCTTTTTCTTCCTACTGCTCAGCGCAACAACACACTGCAAATCCAGACGAACCGCAAACTAGAGATCCTACGAGTGTATGAGATGAAATGTAGAGGGTGGCGTGGGCGAATGCAGAAGGCTGGGAGCATCAGTTGTCATCGTCGTCGACGGTGGATGCCTTGGATGATCCGGCCTTCTTGGGGAGGAGGTGCTGATGGATGTTGGGCATCACGCCGCCGCTCGCGATGGTAGCGCCGCCATGCAGCTTGGTCAACTCCTCGTCGTTGCGCACCGCGAGTTCGATGTGGCGCGGCACAATGCGGGTCTTCTTGTTGTCCCTCGCCGCGTTCCTGGCAAGCTCGAGCACCTGATGATGAACAGGAGAAGACCAACAAGTTAGCAAAAATGCACAACTCATTTTGTAAACTCTAGAAGATGCCACCCAGCAACTGCAAATTTAGAATACCCAAACATTTGTTCCCCCAAGAAACATAAACCCCACACGCATTTGGAGCAATATGATCTCACAAGGCAAATCCAGAATACCCAAACATCTGTTTCCCCAAGAAACATAAACCCCGCAAGCATTTGCAGAAATATGACCTCACGAGGCAAATCTAGAATACCCAAACATTTGTTCCCCAAAGAAACATAAATCCCACACGCATTTGGAGCAATATGACCTCACGAGGGAACCAACCGATGAATCGAACAGATACATATCTCACGAGGCAACCAGCCGATGAATCGAACAGATACAGATCTAGGAACATCCAAACAGCGCCGAGTAATCGGCTCTGCAGAAATCCCTAAACCACCGGGAAACCATTAAGAAAAATCACATCGCGAAGCAAACGACCGAGATCCTAGACGCATACCTCAGCGGCGAGGTACTCGAGGACGGCAGCGAGGTAGACGGGGGCGCCGGCGCCGACGCGCTCGGCGTACTTGCCGGCCTTGAGGAACCTCGCGATCCTGCCCACGGGGAACTGCAGCCCGGCCTTGGAGCTCCTCGACGTCGCCTTATTCGCCGCGCCGGCGCCGATCGCCTTCCCACGGCCCGACGTGAGAAGCCGGGTGGCGCGAGAAGACGACTCTAGGTGCCAGCTGAGATGCTGAGGCTGAGATAGATAGGGGTGGGGGGTTCGGGGCGGCAGCCAATGGGAAGCGATCACGCGGATCGCAGACGTAGACCGTCGGATGCGATTGGACGGACGGCGGATGCACGGGGTGGCGAGGATTTCGATCTGGAAGCGGCGGGAGGAGGAGAGTAATAGCGCGCGGGCGGTTTCGTTTGGATTTTTTTTATTTTTGGGAGCGCGCCAAGTGGAAATTGCCCCTGGACAGGTGACGTGGTTCTCTCTTGTGGGTCCCGACGGTCGGTCTCCCATGGTTGGAGTTTTCTTTCCCCGTGGGCCGTGAGTTTGACCTTCTCATGGGTCTTAATTTTTGGCCTGGAAGACCTAGCCTAAAACACAAAAATAAATTGAGTGCAAGAATTTATAAATTTTCGAATTTAGAATAATAAGAACTAATAGAACATTATCATGTAAATATAAAGTGGAAAAAAATGTTTCTTTGAGGTTTTATGTTAGATCGGACTGGGCTCAAAATTGCATGTCAATATTTATATTTGTCTTGAGTCATCAAGTAATGCCTAGTCAGAGAGAACCTACACATTGATGCTCAACAGTGTTACTTACCAATGGAGTAGATTCTAGAGTTGTTAAAGGCATATTTGTGGGGTATTCTTTAGGGCATAAGAGATACAAATGTTGGAGCCCAATGGAAAAAAAACATATATTAGTAATCATGGATATCACATTTAGGGAGTTAGAGATGTTCTATTGAGAAAACAATTCTTTGAGCTCCATATTTGATCTTGATGATGCTTTCATGGATGAGAGTCACCTAGAGAGGGATACTGATGCAATAGGTGAAGAGACATGTGAAAAGACATCAAAATCTATAGGATCAACTCCTTTTTCTGTGAGTTACTCCCAAGTGGAAGAGGTAAGAGCAAAACATTGAGAAATTGTAGAATGGAGAATGTACTTGCTTGAGGGTATATACTAAGAGAATGAAGAACGATGAGACAGCAGTCAATAGTACAACTGCAAACAATCAACACTTGTTATGGGATTTTATGGTAATTGGAAAGTTATATGAATAGTCATTTGAGATAGGAGGAGAAGAGCATGATTCCCTTATTGAGTTGCTATTTCCATAAGAAGTGAGCACATATTAAGACATGTTAACCTCTTATAAAATTCTATTTTTAGGATGCCATTGTGGAGCATAGTTATGATAATGAAATAGTTAACAATGTGTCTTATACATCTTTATATCGTGTATAGGACTTCATTGAACAACTATAGTTAGCAGATATTCCAAGGAACTAGAGAATTGTGAAGGAATATGCAAAGTAGAATACATGTTCAATGCTATAAGAGTTTGAGGCCCTTGTGAAGAACAAATCAAGGGTTCTTAAACGTCTTCTAACATGAAAAATGGTGGTTAGTTGTGAATGATTGTGTACCACGAAGCAAAGCATATCAGATGAGAGAGATTTATTGACAAGAAGCTGGCTATTGCCAAAGTGCCAAACATGTGGGATCAAATCATATTGACAAAGATAGATACATTAAGTACTATGTCGATTTCCTCTATAACCAGCTTGGGTTAGACTTTACATTAGTTAGATGTATCAATGTTAATTGGAAGGGGCATTTGTAACAAGCTAGGAAAAACTATACATAGATCAAGCAATAACATAGACATAGTTTGATTGATATCTAAGTGCTATGCATAGCATGGGCTACAATGCAATGAGGATCATATGATGTTTTGTCCATATTAGGGCAACACAATCACCATTTTTGTTGCCTATGTGGATGGCATCATAGTTACATGATATGGTAAGGGTACACAAAATAATACCTATAGTTTAAATTTAAAGATTTTGGTCTAGTCATATAATTTCTAGGTATTGAGATCACTAGATTTCCTAAAGGTTAGTATTGCCATCCAAATGAACTAATACATTATATTTGCTAATGATATATGTATTCTAGGGTGTTGAGCTATAATAACACTAATTGATCAAGATTATTGTGTACCTACTCTAGTGGTCCAATATATAGACAAGGAGGCCTATCAATGACTTATTGGCTACCTTCACTATTGATGCCACATAAGGCCATATATTTCTTATGCAACAAGTGTCTATAGCCACTTTATGTGTTATCTTTATGGCATGGAGGCAATTAGTTGTATATTAAGATCGTAGAACCTCGACTAGTTAATGGAGGCTCACGTGGATCTTGTTATATGGTGTTAGTAGGATTAATATCATATGAAGAGTTCAAATAGATTGGGGTTGACGTATAAACCACGTTTCAATTATATCACATCTAGTTAATCATGTTGTATGAAGCAAGACAAAAAGGTATGTATATGGGTCACTCTTAGCAATATCAAGATTAATGTAAGCCCCCTTTACGGTGCGGGAAAGGAAAAACAAGGAATTAAAGCGTGGAACTAAAACATAGAAAACAATAAGAGAAGCTTTTTAATTGTACCACTGGAAAGATTTAACCAAAATAAAGTTTCTAGGAGATCTAATCTCTTATTTGTTTTCCTATGGTTAGATCTTGGAGTCGAGTCCACAGGTGTGAATGCAAGGCAAATTATTTCAGATGTCTTAAATGATGTGGAGTTGATGCAAACTTGGCTTGGAAACAGATTAAAATTGTCGAATATTGCATGTATATGCAACCAATACAACCGGCAACAATAGAATATCTTATTTTTGAACATGATTTTGACTCTCAAGGATAATAATTAGTCAAAGGACCATCATAATAACTTTATGCTTAAGTTTAACAACAGTAATACATGATGTCCATAACATAATAACTTAGTAAGATTTGAAAGTCCAAGTTAAGATTATGTATGTCCAAAACAAGCACCTAATGATATCGCACATCAAATGACACATAGCATATCAATATGATGTCCATGCAATATTACTAACAAGATATAAAGTTGAAATAACAACACATGTCAAAGGCCATCGGTGTGTGGTGGCAGCTATGCAAGCCCAAAATGAGATGGTGAGAGTCTCAGACTAAGAAGTCTAAATTAAATGATGAATTGGGTCATTAGATAGGCTGGCTCATGTTGTATAGAATAGATAGAGTGGTAACATGGGCCGGCAATTTTAGATTATCTATCAAATAACCTATTTGTTAATCTACATCCAAATCTGAATCCATATTCGTGAGATTTTTTGAACCCCTAACGTATCCTCATTTAGGGTAGATTTAGAGTGGAGTGGAGTGGATTGGATAATAATACCTGATCCATTTTCACCCCTACCAATATACTTTTTTTTTCTAAAACAAACAGTAACAAACAAACAGTACGATATTTCATATTGATATAGCAGAAGAAAATTACAAGATTATAACCATGGTAGACTGTAATCAGGGAAAAAACAAACACCACACAGACTGATGTAAGTTCAAGTGACATTAAGTTGGTTTTGGTTATTAATGACAAATCCAACTGTATGAGACTGATATCTTTTATAAGCATTTCTTTTGCCTAGTCTTGATTGGATATGAAAATGAAAACAATGAAAGGTATGTGATAAACTCCTAATATTCTAAATTATCTCTTTTGTGGGTGCAAAATATATGGTGAACTCTTTCATTGCCCATTATTATTACTCCTTTATTGCCCATTATCATACATGTGCATAAGTCTTTCTTTATATTTATATATGTGCACATCTTTAGGAGGAGCTCACTCTATGCTTGGTTGTCTCTTTATATTGATGCATTTATCATTCCATAAATATGTAAACTTTATATGTTTTATATCAGGTTATCATCCATCACCAAAAATAAAAAGATCGAAAGATCTATGATCAACAATTTGTGTAATTGTTGTTTTTGTAATTTACGACAAACCATGGTTGTAGGACTTAACTTTTTCCATGAGTTAGCAAATAGGTTGTTCCTAGATATTATATGAGTTGGAATAGAAATGTATTCATTGATGGTGGACCCTAATCTCAATAATAATGAAATTCATCAAACTAAATGTATCACACTTTCTCTCCATCTACACAATGATTTATTCATATATGTTATTTCCATGTGATTGACATATGTATGTAAGACTAATGTTTTATTTGAGCATAATCTTGTTTAGTCTTGGAGAAAATGATAGTGTGTATTTATTATTATATCTCTATTTTTGATAAATGCCTTATATTCTTGTATAGGATTAACTTCCATTGATTTATATCGAAATATACATAATACACTTGCTTCACACAAATATATTTATGCATATATTTAGGGAGAGTATATCATATATCTTGTTATGCATGTCTTTATCCAAGTTGATTAATTACATTTAATTTAAATCTTTACATTTATGCATACATGTGGATATATGGCATTTATGATATTGATTAATATTCACCAATTTATTCATATCCTTTAAATATGATCAGTTGGTCAACAAGTGGAGGTTGACAATCAAATCATTTGGACTAACAATTTCATTAAGATGAATGATAGAAATAGGTCCTAAGAATTGAAAATGGTATTTAATACTCAAGTGAGATTAAGAATCCTAAAGACTCAAGATGAAGATATAGAAGATGAATATTATGTGTTGAACCATATCAAGAGATTGATGAAAGTCAAAGGATTGATGGCATAAGTTGAAAGGCATCATGTGGCTTGAAGAAATGAAAGTGATCGAACATGTGTGTTGAATAAAGTGTTGAATAAAGAGAGTTATGCTCATTGTCAAGCTAACACCACGAGGATGAGCACAAGGAAATGGTATAATGAAGCTAAGCATACTTTTCTTAGCCTTTTACCGATTTCGGTGTTTTTAGTAAAAACTAGATTGAGTATAGGAATACGTACTATTAAGAGGGATGCAAACGTGTTTGCTTAAGTTATGCGTCAATGCTCAAAATGATTTATACTTATGTTGAGTTGAGAAACCTAAGCCAAAACTCCAACTCCGATTTTTTTTCACATGTCACAACACTTACCTGGGTTTCTTTGCAAGTTTCTCACTATATCTTAGAGGTTTTGGACCATGTTTTATGCTGAGTTTGATAGCCCTCAAAACAAGCTTTTCTTAGAGTCCAAGATCATCGCAATCGAACTCTAAAGTAAAATGTACTTGCCTTTTTACCTAAGCAACAATGGAATATCCGAACTCATGCCGGAGTATGCGACCCACTAGAATGTCCAATTTTCCAAGAAACTAAGTTCTCTATTTTGAACCAAATGTGTTGATCATAATATCCGATGGTTGGTCAGAGTGTCCATTTTTCTGAGAAACTTGGTTCTCTATTTTGCTTGAGATTTAAAATCGAAGTTTCCAATGTTGGGATTGGAGTATCCGATCCAGTGTTTTTCAAAGACCTTGGATTGTGTTTTTGACCATTGAAGACCTGACATTGCGATCAAAATATCTGGCCTAGGAGTCAGAATATCCGAGGTGGACCTAGAATCTACCCCCAACGGGTAGATCTAGGGGTGAGCTATTTAAACCCTACCACACATTTTCTAGGGTTAACCCTTTTCATTCCAGTATTTGTAGCTTGTGGATTGGAGCTTTTTGCAAAGTGCTTTGATCTCTTGAGCTATGTTTCTCCCTCTCAAATCCCCCTTCAATCTTTGTGATTTGACTTTTGGATGTGTGGATTTGAGTTGAGTTTTTAGTGTGGACACAAATCTTGTTTCTTGAGCACTAGAGTCTGTTCCCAAGCAAAGTTCATGGACATTTGTTGCTCTTAGAGATCAAGATGTCCTAGATGGCTACGAATCGCTCGTGAGCATCTAAGGATTGTGGTGTGCTATAGAAAAGTTTGTGAAGGCCGGATCTCACCCCCGCAAGAAAAGATATATCCTTAATAAAGGAGAAGTGCATTTATACAATCTTGTAAGAAAAAGGGTTGAAAGAGACTCGGCTCTTTATGAGCCCTTCAATAGAGACATAGAACCTCTTTTTGAGAGGTCCGAACTTCGATAAAAATCATCATGTCTTCTAATTGATTATTTTGCATCCATTTCCATATTACTTGAAATTCCTTTCATATATTGTGATATTATCTTGTGCTTTGGGCTATACTTCAATTGCTATATTACTTATCATGCTGTAGCTTAAGTTGTTGCTCTTGTTCATAGTTTCCATATATTAAAGTTTTATTTGTGCTTTAATATCGGAATATCCTATGATATATAAGAATATCCAATTTGCTTCTGCTTATCTTGTTTAATTTTTGTAATAGCAACTATTCACCACACTCTAGGTGACATCGTGATCCTTTCAACCACCAATACCATCACATGCCAACATCTCCAACACACATTCCCAAGGAAAGAAACTAATACTAAGTCGGTTAATGCTTTGCATAGTCGATTGCCGCTAGCCCTATGAAGGATCATAGACACTCTGCCCATCACTAGCTCCAAGCAATCAAACCCTTTATTATTGGAATATCCTATGATATATCAGAATATCCAATTTGCTTATGCTTATCTTGTTTAAGTTTTGTAATAGCAACTACTCACCACACTTTAGGTGACATCGTGATCCTTTCAACCACCAATACCATCACATGCCAACATCTCCAACACACATTCCCAAGGAAAGAAACTAATACTAAGTCGGTTAATGCTTTGCATAGTCTATCACCGCTAGCCCTATGAAGGGTCATAGACACTCTGCCCATCACTAGCTCTAACCAACCAAACCCTGATAGACACATAGCCATTACCACAGAGAAGGGCTATGAAGGGAGAGGATGAGAGAGATGTACAACCACTCGTCCCACACACAAACCCAATGACGACATCGAAGTGACCGTGCTTGGACCAAACAGCCTAAAGACTAGGATGGCAAAAGACCAGACCGCCTAGACGATGCCTCCCAGGAGGTTGCGGCGCCGGAACCACTACCGCCACTTGTTTAGTGACTAGACTTGCCTTTTACCCGAAGGGTCTCACTAGGAAGAAAAGAGAGACCTC
Source organism: Oryza coarctata (assembly GCA_030770085.1). Classification (NCBI taxonomy): domain Eukaryota; kingdom Viridiplantae; phylum Streptophyta; class Magnoliopsida; order Poales; family Poaceae; genus Oryza; species Oryza coarctata. The sequence goes on along the minus strand of CM061474.1, from coordinate 15,224,746 downwards.
TCTACAAATGTCCTAAGAAGGGATTGTAGACCCAAAGCGTCACTACTCCTAGTCTAGAACACCAAGCTAGGCTTTCGCCTATAGCATCCCTCCTCCTTGATATCATAGCTCCTTCGCCCTTTAACCAAGCAACTACTGCTAGCATGCATCTTCACCACATTGACGCTCCTCCGTTAACTTAGCCCTCCATTCGAATAAGACCTCATGGGGCCTTCCGCTTCTTCCTCTATCATACTAATAGCCCTTTGGCAGTAACCATCACCTTCTCTGCATGCTGGCTCAAGTGTAGCTGCCATGCCCACCTCTACCCGTCGCTCCTTGTTGTAGGCCTCTCACATGAAGCGAGAGATGCAAGATCCAACAACCTTCACTGCCCTGACCCCACCGCATCCATTCTCGGAGGGCTCCTTATGATCAGATATGGATGTAGATCAGCCATAGAAGGGGAGGAGCACTGAGGAGGAGGGGGCATGCCTAGCAGCCGAGGGAACCATCCATCGTCGCCTTTCATGCCATGTGTGTCGCTACTCCATGTCGCCATGCTATCGTCAAATCCCAACTTGCCATATCCACCCTTTCCTACTCATTTCCCACCGCAGCCGGCCACGACCATCCCTACACTCAAGGTAGTTCTCGCTGAAGCAGCTATCGTGTTGCCACTCCAATGTAGCCATAGACTACCATGTTGATTTGGCCACCACACTGCCTCACTGCAAGCCATCTCACCGTGCCTCTCTAGTTGTTGTCCACGCTTGTGCGCCACCAAAACTTCCTTCTCAAATCTAGAGCCAGCAAAGGTGCATTCCCCCCTGTCACCATCCTAGCTTGTTGCCTGACTTCCCAACAGCTTGATCAGACAACGACGAGGTGAAAGGGAGTGAGAAGGGGAAATGGCACTGGTGGCTAGGGTTTTGCTACCTATTACGCCTGTGCAGAAGGCAGCACAAGGAGAGAGGAAAAAGCCCTACTCATACCAATATATTTGTAGTATATGCATGTATACTCAGATCAGAGTAACGACTGTTTGGCAGATTTGCACTGAAGAAACATCCACAGTAATGACATTGATTCATCCTTCCTGAAGACAAACCGACAGCTTTTTTGCACGACGCATGAAACCGTGTCGACCGGAGGAAGCGATCCATCATCCTGAATGAGAAAGGTCGACAATCTTACCGGTCACATTATTGTCTTTCGATTTTGTCGACACAACCTTTAAGTAAGCTCGATAGTACCGAAACAAACCTCTGCATTTCCTACAAGATTTTCTTGACATTGCAAGGCCACTGACGGTCACATTACATGAACATCGATATAATTTTACATGCTCTAACCACTAATTAGCATCTAATCGTTCCAATCCCCTTCCACACACATCAAGCAAAATCATCTCACTTCTGCAGTAGAAGCATTGATGGATGGGTAATGATTGGTCAGGCGATCACGCGCGGCGGCCCTCCTCCCGCTTGGCGGCGTTGGCGGAGACGTAGTAGACGAGGCAGAAGAGCCCGTGCACGAAGCAGAGGATGCCGCCGATGGAGAGGAAGTGGTGGCGCGGCAGCCCGCACTCCGGCGCCTTCTTCTTGGCGTTGGGCAGCGCCCCCAGGATGAGCAGCGCCAGCCCCACCACCAGCACGATCCTGATCGAACCAACCAAAAAAAGAACTCAAATCTCATCTCAAAACCATACTGTTCCCCCTGCACACGCACGCGCGGCAAGAATATGGTAGGCGTTGGCTCATGCATACAGGGGAAGGTGGCGTACCACGAGATGACCAGCGCGAAGGACGCCATCTGCCGGTTGGGCGTGGCCCGCCGGTCGCCGGAGCACGCGCATGAGCACCCGCCGACGACGTTCGCGATGGCGTGGGACGCCGCCAGCACGGCGGCCGCCGCGACGCCGAGCTCGTACGCCTGCCGGACCGGCTGCCTGCACTCGATGAACACTATCCTCAGCCGCCTCCCCTGCAAACCCTGGAGTATCAAACCTTTGGATCCCCCACGCCGCTCTCCTGCTTCTTGATGTACAATTATTACCAAAAGCATAGTTTCACAGTACCTGGTGCTGGGCTCTCTCCGCGTGGATGCCGAGCACGCCGGCGACGAGGTCCATGGCAATGATCAGGAGGCAGACCACCACCGCCTCGACTCTCGCCATGGCCGCCGCCCGTCTAGCTCCTTCGCTTGCTTCTCTTGGGACTTGGGAGGAGGTGGCCTGTCACGGAGTAGGACTGTGCGCGGTGATGGAGTGGCGATGTCGGGACAGGTCTCTGCTTTTCACGTTCTTTTATTCGGCTTTGCTTTTGTGTTCGTCTTTGGTTTTCTTTACTGAGTCCACCTCGCAAGGACGACAGGAAAAGCTAGCAACGCAGGTCTGTGCGGTCTGTGCTTGAGCTTATCAAGGAAAAATGGTTGTTTAAGTGGAAAGCGCAAGATGCCATGGCTTGGCAACCTCCAGTGCGTTGCCAAGCTCGCAAACCTTTTTATCTTCCCATTTTTTTCTTTGGAAGGCTTCTACTTTACATGATTTGCGCGCTAATTGCATTGAGGATAACATTGCGGATATAAAATCCCGAAATCTAAATTGGATCAGGCCCCTTTGGTACTTAGGAAAACATTTTTTTTCGCGGGCAGGTGATTAGGAAAACAAAACACGGAAAGGAAATGTAGAAAAACAATACACATGATGACATGAATAAAATATAAATTCGAGGATTGTTAAACAAAGAAAACATACATGCAAAGAGAACATAGTAATTTCAGGGAGCATGATTGCGTTAACCCATATCATTTCTCTCTTACTACACAGGTCTGGATATGTGGACACCTATATAGTCACCAAGTCACCAATTAATTGTTAAATACTAATGTGTGTATATATATATATATATATATATATATATATTGGATGCAGGAATCTATCTATTGTTAAATATCTAAGCCACCACGTCACTCCTACGAGTATTTCTAAAACGTCATATGGTTATTAAAAAAAATCATTGAGGTGAACTCATTATTTTAATCTATTATTAACGTCAGAATTTAATCAGACCGCATGAAGAGAGAACTGTTTGGCTCATAGAAAAAAAGTCGATTGACAGTGAAACATCCGATTTGAATGGGTTAAGAATGGATTCGGTCCGATCAAAGAAAATTATTAAAATAAGATCAAATCTAAAAAAGAGTCGTAGAAATTACGGTAGAGTATTTTATCTATATAGAATATGACATATAATCTAGACAAGTTTAATTAGCTTTATAAATTCTTATAGATATTATCATAGAGATTGTCTATAACTTTATCATACTCTTGGAACTCTAAAAATAAATATAGACCTTAGAAGCCATCGACAAATAAATCAGATCATACATCAACTTAACTCTCGATACATCGCCACCTTACCATCTACATTTACTCCGGCTGGTTTTGACTCTCGACGTGAAGTTGCATCGGTTAGATTCGATCTTCGGTGAAGGGATAAGCCCTACCACTATTCTGATCCGTTCATTCTGTCTAAGCCTATATCGGTTAGGTCTAATCTCTTAGTCTGATCGAACGTACTACATCACGCTCCCGTGAGGCCTATCGGTTTATTGGCTTCCCTTTACCATCGTCGACCTCATGCTGCATCTGTTAGGTTTGATCTACAAGACTGGTGGCAATAGATCGAGCCATTGGCTCGGGTCCTCACGTGATGTATCGGCTGTTCGGTCTATACACATTTATATATATCATATATGCTTGATAATTAATCCGCTAATGACCGATTTGGTCCCGTCGAATTCGGCCTGATACTATCTCGGTTAAGTCCAATCTATCAGGTTCATATCCGATAAGGCTGGCATCGAGATCTAGTGAGTTTCGTTCCTCATCGACTCAGATAGACGATGAGGTTATATATAGACATGCGTTAGACACTCAGCTAATAAGCAGTCAATGGCCTCACCTCGTCCTTTTCGTCGTTACGTCTAATCTAGCCTTCGTCATCTCTGCACCGTTAGTTTTGGCCTCATACTATCTCGGTTTAGTATGATATATCGAGGCTGGCTTTAATAGTACTATCACGGTGATCGCTGGTTCTCATGCCTTCAGGGGGATTCGAGCTCCGCTCTCTGCTTTCGTCGCTTATCTTATTTAGAGTGTCATCGGTTCTTCAGCCGATAAGTAATTTAGTTTATTCCACGCCTTTATCAACAATACCTTCATCAGTTTTTCAGCTGATGCTCAAGCACTACCTTCTTATCCGCACCTAGCCAATATGGTGAGTTATATTGGCTCATCGGTTGATTCTTTCATAGATCTTATTCTCTATCTTCTTATTGATTGCATGGTTAAATTGATTGGCACGTACTTAACCTTAAAAACCGATCCTATCAGATTTGGCATGCAACAACTGTCACATCCCATTTATATAAACATTCTTAAGATATCATATTGCATTTAAAAAAACCACAGATTTCACGTGGATTTCACGTGGCACTGCTACAGATCTACTAAGACACCACATGAAATTTTAAAAAAACAATTGGTTTTCACGTGAAATTATTATTTTAAGCCGCCATGTGATACTCCTAAGAAAAGATGTTATGTGGCGTTTAAAAAAAACGTTGGCTTTCACTTAAATCAATGACCCATTATTTTTAAGATTAGGTTTAAATATAGAAAAAAAATATAATAAATAACATTATCAAACACACTATTCTTAAAAATATCATAACCCAACTTTTAGCAAATATCATCCTAGGAGCCTGTTTATCTAAAAAATCATCGCTAGAGTTTTATCCATTCCTCTCCATTAACCCCTCACGTGGAATGGATGGATGGAACTTTAACAGCTATGGTAATTTTGATATACGAGCTCTTACGATAATATTTTCTGTTAATTTGTGTTTGTTGATAATATTTTTTAAAAGAGGACGCAATAGCATTTTTTCGATTTTTAAAGATATAGATAAGTCAAATCAATCCGTGCTCACCGCCTCCCAAAAATACCAGGTAACAACAACGCCCAATCCTCCAGTACATACGTTTTAATCCATTTTTTTCTTGTACACTTAATAAATACATGTATATGTATATATACATGAAAGAGAATGTATGTTTTATTGGGCAGATATGCAAAGAGCTGACCAACTTTTTCGTTTTTTTATTAGCATGTCTTCTGAACCGGTTCGTTTGGACATAAATTGAACAGTGCAATTTGTTTGTTTTATGACAAATCGACTTACTACGCTATAATGTAAACTCATTTTTTATTTTATTTCTAACAAAATCCGTTGCAAAGCACAGGTTATTTGCTAGTAGTACGTAAAATTTGTGGGAATATGTGTAAGTTGAATAAATATTTTCGTATGTACGTACCAATCCTCCCGTACGTACGTACTCACTCACTCCCTTTTCTCCCGACCTCTCCTATTTTCGATCAGCTCAATATCAATATAAAAGTAATGGCTAAATGATCATAATTCTGGACTTATGTTCAATTTTTAATATTTGGACAGTTGTTTTATTTGTAATCAAAATAAATACTTCAATATTCATATTCCCTATATTTTGCTTTGTAGATATTAAAATACATCATTCGAAGTAGACCCCTACCATGGCAATCAAATATGAATCATTATAAAAAAATACAATTTGTATTATATCAAATCATTCAAAGATCCATTAAACATGTGCCGTTAGGTATCACGTCTTAAAAAATAACATAAGTCCTAGAAAAAACATTTTACCATCGATATCCATTTAAATTAATAAATACATTATTTTCAACAATTAAATCTATCATAAAACATTATTAAAAATGACCTCATTTTTTAATCATTCTACATAATAAAAGCTTATTAAATATCCTCTACAGCACTCCTAAGAAAAAATCTTAAAAATTCTGAGAAAAAAAGCAAAACACCTCATATGTACGTACAAGAGAAAAATAAGTACATACTATTCGTCCAAAAAAACCAGAAAAAACACATGTATACGTACCATACTATTCGCTAGAAAAAAAACATACATACGTGATAAAAAAAACTATTAATCCTTCCCTCCTAATCCTCAAATTAAATTGTTATGTTACCTACATACTATCATTCTAACCCCTCTTTGGCTTCTTTCACTTTATTTTCTACAGTAGTTGGCTAGGAATTTATCTAAATTAGATAAAATATTACATGCCATGTTAACTATTTTTTATTAAGAAATTATCACACAACAATTACTTCCCTCTTTTAAATAACTCATTGCAGTAACTATATTCATTTATGAACCTTATCTTTTCTACAGAAAATTTTTAAATATGTTAACTATATTTTGATTAAAAATATCATATGGAACCAAGTTCTTACCCATCAAATAGTATTAACAATTTACACAAATAAAATTGTGCAACATAGATTACCCTATCATATATTACCCTACAAATATACATAGATGATTTAGACCTATAATACAAAGAAAAAATTATTAAAACCAATATTAACCTATATATTTACGAAGGATTATAGCTCAAGCAAATATTCTTTTTCACATTGTTCTGACCACTTAAGCTATTAGTTATAGTGTACAAAAAATTTAGTAGTACTGATTAACATCGTAAACAAATTGTATCTACACTATAAAAAATCAACTTAAAACAAACAAACTAAAGGGTGCCAAGTATGGACAACATAGCTTGCTACACTGCCATGCTTACTAGTAATTTTAAACTAATTTATGCAATCAATTCTCGTTCAGAAATTATCTGACATACATAAATTTGATCAATTTGATAATTTAATGTATATATCCAATAACATTAAATATTTATAAAAGAGACACTTATCCTTGCAAATAATAAATAGCAGCGAAAAATTGATCTAGCGAGGTTTAGCTCCATTCTCACAAGCAGCTCGGTATAAACCAGATCTTCTATCTCCATCTTCTCCGGTAGAAAGCTTTAACTTCGACTAATGATATTTTATTGATAGTAGATGAATACATGAAATACTCAGTAAAATATACATATGCACATGGTAATATAGCTAATTTGTAAAAGCAACATTTATTAAACTGTTAAGAGTAGTAAAACAACAGAGTAATTAAATAACAATATTAATTAACATTGAATAGCATGACGATGTTGCACAAGCCAAACCAGCTCTGAACAATCAAACCCGGTTGTATAGAACTATCGAGCTAACAAGGAGCTAACAAGTTATTACCAATTACTAGATTATTATCATTATGAGACTAATCACGAAAACATTGCCAGGCTAGTCCATTACCATGGCATGACTATTTGTTACTCAGATGTATACCAATTTAGCAATGAGACACAATTTCACATCATGTTATCATGGCATGCCTGACACTTCACCATGTGAGTAATTGTGACAAGTTTCTTCACATAACATGTCTACCATAATGGTCACTAGTCAAGTCCCTCATAGAAGTGACCTAATCTCTAGACTAGATAAACTGTTAGCTCCCCATCTAGACTTATTGACATTATCACTATGGATTTATTGACATTACTAGCTATAAGCTAAACACACTATGGTGTCTCCTATTAGAATATGCTACACTATAATTATAACCATTTCTCATTATGTTTTATAGTTTGTATGATAAATGCTTCACAATAATAGCTTGTGAATCGAACATTAATTATCATGAGCACGATTATCACAACTATATACTCACAATCCTTCATTAGTCAATTTTTAGTTGGAATATTATTAATTAACCAAACACTACCCATTGTTGTAAACTATTAATAATCATTAGTTATCTAAAATAATGATACTAATGCATGTATAAGTAATTATACTAATATCTATCCAAACAATATGTAGTCAAAATATATCCTAAAGTATTAAGGTAAAAGATAATCAAGTTATATTGGACATAAAAAGGAAAATATGTTCATACCACCCAATAACATTAAAAAAATAAATAAATGTTCTCAAAGGGATTTTAGATCTGTATGACTTTCCTTATTATAAATTATCTTTAATTAGTCTCCTAAAACTCATGTAACGAGCTTACAATCCTCTGAAACATCAAAAACTGTACACAACCATGTAAAATAAGGAAAAAAAGATAAGAAACTCTAAAAGAATAGTGCACTAAAAGTAAACAAATATATAAAGCTTGATTTTAGATGAATTATGAGACTTAAACGACATATGAATTAGTTATAAATTTTATAACATTTAATCTAATTAAAGCCTATTTAAATGGATTAAATAGATTTATGACATAATTTATTTTTGTTTTTATACTAATAAAGAGGATTCTAACGTCAGCCTTGGGAAAGGGAAGACCGAAGTTGATGATAGATGAGACCCACATGTCAAAGAGAGAAAGGAGATCCGGTCTACCATGGACCTAGTTTACAGATAGGGTTGACGAGTGATCGGCAGTCTAGATCAATGTAATCTGATCGGACAGCTTAGATCAACTCTGGATCAGAGGGACCACTTGAACCAAGAGGATGATGTGATGGCTGACAAGATGATGACGTATAGGAGTGAAAATGGCACAAGTATTTTTTGCCGGTTCGCCCAACCCAAGGCTGATGGAAAGGATATGGTAGAAAAAATAAGATACCAGTAATATCTGAGTTTGAATTTGAATCCAAAAAAAATATGGTTAAGGATATAGGAAGAGTTATATCCGCTCATATGTCCATATTATCATATATATATGATGATTTATTATGAAACTACCTACAAACATGGTGAAAGATTGATTAACCACTATTTTATCAGCACACAAGTAATATTATATACTTTTTTCCATGATATATCTATGAATTAGAGACACAAATATATATTTGTTCCCGAATCTAATTCCATGAAAAAAAATATAGGATAAGATACGAGATAAGTGATATGTTATCCAACACTATCTATACCTGATTATGAATTTAAAGAAAAAAGGTTAGGATATGAGAATGCTTTGATCTGACTATATCTGACTTGATTTTACCCCTAATAACATGGGCAGCCACACCACCTCACTGGCTGGCATGCATGTGAACCCATGGTCACCAGTGAATGGTGGTGTGATGGCAAAAGGCGAGGGCACATGGGAATGAGCACAAGAGAATGGACTCACTAAGCTATGGCACAACAACGAATAGCGATGGACGGCGACAAGGTGGAAGAGGTGGTGGCTTTGGGTTGACGGTGAGGACAACATTCCGACAATGATCAACGAAGGCGAGGTGGCAACTAGGGTGCTCTTCCTTGCAGTCTCGACAACGGCGATGGCAAGCTTCAGCGGCGACAAGCGAAGGCACATGGAGCTCTCGGCGAAGATAGGGCTAGGTAGCACGGCGGGCTAAGGCAAAAGTAGTGGCTGAAAGAGGAGATGATGGGTCCTATTTATAAGCAAAGGAGGAAGAAACTAGGTTGGATATGATGGCTAGAAGTGGTAGAAAAACTAGGGGTTTTTTTAGTTCACAGGTTGGAAACGCCACCAAATTCATGGGATTTTCTTGGGAATTTTTGGAGCTTTCTCGGGGGGAAAGAAGATGAACATTAGGGGATAAAAACCCCTCAACTAATTTTGAAAATTATCAAGAGAGGTGCCGGATTTCGCATAGGATTGATATGGTGTTGTTGGAGGTAGGAGCTTGACATGTGGGTTGGGGCCTATATGTCAGCAGGGGAGAGAGAAGAGACGTGGGCTATGGCTATGTGCTAGGCTGGCTGGGCGAAGAGAGATGGAAGCTAACTTGGCTAGGGTGACAGCTTGGCCCAAGCGCACATGGCTTGCTACCCTAGATAGCCTTATGGGTGGGGGTAGGGGTGGGAGGAGTAGGCTGGCTTGGTAAGCTAGGGTGATGAGATAGAGGTAGGCTGAGGCAAGAGAGAGGAAAGTAAGAGAGCGCCAAAAATGGCCTAGAGCTTAAGCAGAGCTTTTAATTTGTATTTTAGTTTAAATAAATGTTAAAATAATATTTGTATTATTAAAATTATTTCTTTAACTTGAAAAAATCTGAGAAAACTTGTAATCATGGAATACTCCAAGGAAATTTTATTTCCCACATTTTATTATTTACACTTTAATATAAATTCTAAAAATAAATTATTAATTCTTAAGACAAAAAATAGGGTGTGACATATGCTACCATAAGTATAATAGCGCATGCAAATGGCTAAGTTGAGGTGGCCCTAGTGAGATGTCATCGTTGGCAATAGAGTTCAACTGACATACTTATCCATACAATTCTTTATAAGTGTACTGATAGTAAAGTGCTTCATGCTAGTCTTGAGAGAGATAGGAGCCCATGTTTTAACGTATCATAGAAGAAAGCCTAAGTAGCCACGATCGGCTTCACCTGAGGGTATTTATATTTAATTTTAGTAGTTTTATCCCATTATAGTAGAAGTGATATTTTTTAATATTTATATATAGATCTAGACGCAAGTGAGACACATGCGCATGAAGTGGAGATAAACTTTTTTATTGTATTAATGATGTATTAGGTTTATTTTTGGTATAAATACAATTTTATATTGAAAAAGACACTCATGTTTCAAGATAATAATAATAAGTAGTAATGATTAGAGAGTTTATACGTAACTGACACAAATTAATTTTTATTTGAATGTGAGAGACATTGTGTTGAAACCTATAGCCTATTTCACGCGCGAAATATATATTTCTTTTTTAATCTACTGTGAATATAGTGAGATAGGACTTATTTTGGCATTCTTTTTATAAAAAAATAAATAAGTTGCCCGCGCATCTGCGCGAGCTTCCTTCCCGTTTTATAATTTTTACTATTCAATTCCCACGAAAATCCTCGAAATTTCCTTCTTTTTTTTCTCATAGGAAGCCCTACACGGGCCCAATCCGGCCTACTAACGGGCTCAGTCAGAGCAAACGGCCCGATTAAAAGCTGACGTCGTAATAGTAGGGCCTGAAGCCGAGATATGCCGCGGCCCAACAAACCGTGCGACTCGCGCAAAGGGAATCACGCAGCCGCCAACCAGAAGCGGCGCCGCACCAAAACCTCCTAGACCAACCGACCGCCGCCGCCGCCTCCACCGCCCTGGCCGTAGAAGGTGGAGGAAGATGTCGTTCCGGGCGCGGGAGATGTATAAGAAGGTGGTGCGGCGCGTGGGCGGCGGCGGCGAGGGGAAGCTGCCGGCGGAGCTGATGGGGTCGGTGAAGAACATGCTGTCCGACAGCAAGGTCGTCATGGGGAGGGCCGAGCGCGGCATCTACGCCGGCCGCCACATCCAGTTCGGCAACAAGGTCTCCGAGGACGGTGGGAACAAGTAAGCCATCTCGGGCCCGCCCCCTTCGCCCGTTTAATCTTCTTTACCCTGCTTGTCGTCGGATATATGCGCGTAGATTCTGTTAGGTTTAGTTCGTGGAGTGGGATAAAGCTGTGTGATGCAATGAGTATTTCGAATTCAGATTTGGTTGTTTGGATTGGATAGAATACGATTATGAGGACAGTGGTTGAATTTGGTTGTTTGGATTGGAGAGAACACGATTATGAGAACAGTGGTTGAGGGGAGTGATACAAGAGTGCAAGATTGCATTTCTCAAATTCAAGTTTTGCCATTGCACTCAGGTTTTTTGCATGTCTAATTGGTTCGCTCCTGGTCGCCGACTTGAGCATCCGATGAGTTGAGGATCAAGTTCGATTTATCCTCTATTTCAGATTGGCCTTAATAGTTTGTATCAATATTCATAGAATAGTTCATGGCTGAAATGTTCAGACCTACAAAATTCTTTACTCATAAATTTAACGATATGCAAATTGTTAGGTTTTCAATAGATAAAAAAATAGCTTGTCTGCACCCTCTGCCTGTGTAAATACTTGATTAGTAGTTTTGTACTATGTTGCTTACTTGCTTCATCCATTCATTATTGTGCAATTTGATTCTTTGATGATAACTTAAAACTTCTACTATCAGTTGCCTTAAGAATGAGGGATTGACAACCCAAACAATCTTGCAAGACCTCATTATCTCCTTCCTGACCTGTCATCGCCATGTCAAGCTTCAGCATGGTCTCATCAGTCATGAACCATTTGTGTAACCTCAAGACATAATGCAAAGCTGCTTAGTTAACAATGCCCATAACCTCTAGGATTGCATCCTTCCATCTCTATGGCTCAGTTTTAGTGTCTGGAGCTGCATTCTGGATCTCTTTAAGAAAGCATTGTTTTCTTACTACTGTGATTGTGTACTTGTGCATTTGGCATACTTAAAAACCTCCTTGAAATTTTATGTATTTAAATCACTTCCTATTAAATTTCCACAGGGCATGAGCCTTTCATAAAAAGTCCCTGGTCTTGATTTTTTCCTCTAAATGTATTTGTGGCTGTAGTAATTTTTTAGCATTTATCTTTTATTTTTGTTCAGGTCAAGACGAACATGGAAGCCAAATGTTCAGGAGAAGCGTCTTTTTAGCTATATTCATGACTGGCACATTAGAGTCAAAGTAACCACCCATGCACTTCGGTGCATTGACAAAGCTGGTGGGATAGACGAATACCTCCTGAGGACACCTTACAACAAAATGGATACTGAGATGGGGATAGTATGGAAGGCTAAGATTGAGAAGATGTATTCACAGGCTGAAATGGAGGTATGCTTCTTCCCCCCTGAGGAAGAGGCTAAGATTGAACAAGGTTTTGAGGAGGTTCGAGCTGCCAAGAGAGAGCACCGCAGGGAAGCAAGAAGAGCTTTGGCTAAGCAGAGTCAGCTAGAAGCAGGTAATGCTGGTGGTGACAAAACAGCTGAAGCTGCTTCTGATGTTGCAGTAAAGTCCTAGCTTGACTTGCCTGCTCATCATGATTGGTAAATGTGATTACATATCCTCATTTTCATGAATCAGCATCACCTGTGTGCAATATGTTGAAATTTTATTTATCTGGTCATTATGTCACTTTTTAAAAAATCAACTTCTTTTGGAACCTTGGTGATGCTACTGTGAAATTCTACTTTTTATGCCTGAAAGTTTAAACTGTGATCAATTTGATATCAAATCAGTGAAGAACAAAAGTTTGTGATGTCAAATGCGATCGTTAGTTTACTTCATTGCTGATCACTGTGAAACCTCTCTAGTCCATTTTGCTACAAACCACAGTATCATTTTGGGCATCATCTAAGGTTTTACCTTTTGTTGTGATATCAAATCAGGGAAGGACAAAAGTTTGCCTGCACAACAACTTTCTTGGCTAAATACCATATACTTTTTGTATATTTTAGATTTATTGTACTATTCCTTGGATATAGTTTTGTTGTTCTCCATGACAATGAATACATGCCGCACTTATTTTCTCCAACCTTTATCGTATACTCCCTTGATAAATACAAGGCTTTAACCATTACTTTCTTTTGAAATGCATTATCAACAATTGTACAACTTGTATGCCAATAAACATATACACCCTCCATTCCTAAATACTTGTCAATGAATACTATTTAGCAACAAATTTGTATATATTTAAAAATATACCATATCATTGAAGTATGTTTCATGCTAAATATAACAATACAATTTTCGTCCATAAAAAATATGATAATTTAAAAGTGGTTGGTGGTCAAAGTTGAAACAACACTAGTTAATAGTGTCAAGTAAAGGGGAATAGAGTGAATATGTTGTTACGCCAAGTTTTAGTCAAAAATCACAGCTTGTATTTTTTGAATGCATGCGTCCCTCAACAGGAGATAAAATTAAATTTCAAACCCACTATATGCATGCAGGGGGCCTTTTGTAGTCCAAAGAACTTGGCATACTCCTCTTGCAGGTAAAAAGGAGAAACGTTGAGTGCCGCTGACCAAATAATGGAGGATTTTCATTTCATATAAAGCAGGGAGCATATAGTGAGTCAGTATCCCCTTTTTACTGGGAGCAGCAGTGTATCGTAAGCTGAAGTTTTATACTATCATCATGTTGGCGTTGTAAGCAGTTGCACATTAGGTGGAAATTTTGTACACTTACTGAATACTCTAGTATCAGAGTTCAGATAACTTTCTTGTAGAATTTTGTATCTTCTACTACTGCCCATTCAACTTAAAACTGTCGAAATAATCTTTGCCTGATAGGATATGTCGTAATTTGCTATGGATTTATGACTTTTCTATGCTGATTTTTTTTTCTGTTTCGCTGCTATATTTTGTTGCCTATTCATTCTACAATCCTTAGAACCAAGCAAAATGCTTGACTAGTTACAGATGGCAACATCCCAAAGTTTGAATATATTGTTAGTTTGGATCAACGATGTGCATACGCAGGCGAGTGCTGCTGGGCTAACATTGCCTCGATGAAATTTTTTCTCTGGTTTGACAGGATTTTCTTTTCTAAACTTGTGATGTGATGTGATGGGGTGCGATGCTTCTGAATATGAACGAATTATGCGATGATTTTGTTGAGAACTGTTGGGTTTCTCCCTCGTTTTCTGATAATTGCACCTGCTTGGAGTTTTAGCTGTCAACAACTCAAGATTGAATCATACGTAAGTGCTTGCGGATACAATATCAACATGGAGGATACATTCCCGGTTCCATATGAACAAACATAAAAACACCGAAGCTCCTTGGCCATTATGCCGATCCCTCTAGCCTAGCTTGGCGAGGACATCGCCAAGAACAGATTTGGTCTCCGTGTAATACTTATCAGCCTCTGCGGGGCTCTTGATCTTGGCTGCATGGTCAAGCTGCACAAAGAAAAGAGAGATTCTTGTCAAAAATTTAGGTCGAGCAGCTGTAATTTCTGAAGAAAAACCTCAGAAAAAACTTTTCTGAAACTTGCCAGGTGATAATGTCTGAAGAAAAAACATTGACAAAACAATCTGAAGCTAGCAAGTTGAAGAAGTAGGTGTTGTTATGGATGGTTAATTAGTTACTGACCCCGTCCATGGTGGCGAAGAGCTTGTCGGTGAGGTCCGTGAGGCGCTTCTTCTCGTCCTTGGGCTTGGAGTCGATGACGGTCTTGAGGTCGTAGCGCAGGTAGGAAACCTTGAGGCGGAGGTCGTCCCTGACGAACGGCCACTGCTTCTTGTCGATGAGCGGCTTGAGGTTGATGATGTCCTTGGCCGACTCCTTGGCCCTCGCCGCCGCCTCCGCCGGCGGCAGCGGCTGCAGGTAGAACCTGTTCCTCAGCGGCAGACTCGTGTCCCTCGCCTGGTCCGAGTTCAGCGTCCCAACTATACCACAAAAACATACCAAACGCGTCAGCAAATCGTGCTATTTCCAAATTTTGCCTCTGTTTCAGTGAGATTCATGCAAAATTTGCCAAACATCCGTTGGCAGAATGAAATACTTACGGAGTCCACCGGAGGGCGGCGGCGGCGGGCCGACCTTGATGGACTTGGCGGTCTCGGCGAGCGCCGCCTGCGCGAGCGCCCCGCCGGCGATCCCGGTCGCCACGAGGCCGAGCACCGCGCGGCGGCCGGTCTGGACGTCGCCCTCGGCGGGCGAGGCCCTGACGACGGCGAGCCTGGGCCTGCCGGCCCGCCTGGGTCCCGGCAGCACGCCCTGCGACAGCCCGGTCGTGGACGCCATGGCTTGTGCCATCTCAGCCCAACGCAGCGCAGCCCAGACGGTCAGACCTCACCGCAGTATCACGTCAGCTAAGGGGTCTCGTGCTCGGGTGGCAGCGTGGCGAAAAAAATATACGAGGCGGACGTGTTGGGGGTGTCAATTCGCGGCCGCAACCTTATCTGACTGGATAAGTTGGGGTCCAGTGGGTACGCGCCACGTGGACCGGCGAGCCGGCGATGGTCTCCCTTCGGATTGCGCCGGTGCCAACGGGGAGCCGACGCCTCGTGTCCTCCACTCTCCTGGCTCCGTTGATCGATCGGCAGCGGCAGGGTGTGGCACCGTGACGCCGCCGTGGCGTTATCCGATATATTCCTTTCGTTTGCATACGGTGGCTCATCTTGGGTTGATGTCTACCTGTACCCGGATATGTTATGGAAGCATCGTGGCTGAGCACTACCGTACTAGATAAATATCACTAAATACCGAACGTGCGCTCCGGATGAACATTTCGGGCGGCAACGCGATGCGGATTCTAATCGTGCGACGCTCACCCGCCTTGCGTAAAGCCATACCAGTCGCACATCCAACCTTGAGCCATCGTGGACCTTAGAGTGAATGAGCTAATGATTTAAGCTAGGAATTTATTTTCAATTATTTTTTAATAGATTTGAAAGTTTTTCTGCTACTTTTATGAAAAGCTTTATTACATAATGTTTTTATAAGTAAAGATTTTTTAACCTCCTAGTGAAAAAAAATCTCATCTATCAAAATTTGTAAAAATTCTGTTGGAATTATATAAAAAATTATGTTGGCATTAAAAATTATATACCTTTAGGACAAGATTGGATTAAACTTATAAAATTTTGACATCAATAATTTCTCCAATATTTAATTTTAACAAAATGATATGCACAGATTTGTATCGAAATGTATTAGTTTCTACTAGTTACAAAAAATAAAAGCTGCTTCTAAGCCCTTTTGTTCGTTCGTCCATCAGTTGTAGCCTCTGTCATCTAGAGCTAGTATCTTATGGCTTACCGTGTCCTCGGCACTCATAGGGCACGGAGACGCACATGTAGATGTGTACGTGAGAGGAGCCTCTCTCCTTCTTGGGCTGGTTGGGTCTCGGTTGCTCATGCCTCACCGGTCACACCAAAAATGTCTTGACGTGACCACACCGACATCTAGAAGGTCTATTTAGTTCTAGTGCAGGTCGGTCGGCTTCTCTCCGTAAGGTATGCGCATCGAGACCCATGAGGTTTGCTTGGTTCCAACGCGACGGAGCGGGTACAAGCGTGCCAATCAATTTGACTAGGTGAGACGAACGGGTTAGTGAGATGATGGGTTGATATGAGCTCTCGCTATCGGTTGGCCTATCAAGATGGTCATCGGGTACGTTCAGATGGTATCTGCTATTGGCTGGTCGCCGATAGGTATTGGGAGGCTCTTCTATCGACTAGGGAGTCGATGAAGATATGAATAGATGACGAAGGACATGATGACTCTGGGTATAGTGAAAGCGAGATCCTGATCCATCGGTCGCAGAGCCGATGGAGCCACCAAAGGGTATTCAGAGAACAGCAAAGCACGCGAGATCTCTCCTGGTTGCCGACGAAAGCTATACCGCTCGTTTATCAGCTAGAAAGCCGATGAAGGCATATGCGAACTGGCAAGAAATCATATAAAAGACACCGGCTGCAAAGCCGATGCCGCTCTGGATATGGTAGCACGAGACTCGTCGCCTGCCGTGACGATGCCGCTAACATCGAATCTCGAAAATCGGACCTAACCGAAACAATACGAGACCGAGACCAATGGCAACAGGACGGTGGACACCGGATTAGTCGTGCTGAAGTAAGGGCGAAGCGAACCCATCGGCTAGCTGAGCCGATGAGAAGACGTCTTTCTAAAAACAGGCGCGCATCGGTTGAAAGGCCGATGCACTTGACGTGGCGCTTGAGAGAAGTCTCTGAAAACTAGTGCGTATTAGCCGAGGAGCCGGTACAATAGGAGTGGTGCTTGTGGTATAGATAATTCATCGACTAACACTCCGATGAAACGCCGTACAGATACCTATATACCTACAGCTCAATCTACCATCGATAACCTCGTAGATCGAACCTAACTAATACAGTACGAGATCGATGACGATAGATAAAGTTTGATAAACCAATAAACCTTGCACGGATGTGATGCGGTACATTCGATCTGTCTAAGATGTCAAACCTAACCGATGTAGCCTTAGACAAAGTGAGACATACCGAGATAGCGGCGGGACTTATCCCTTCATCGGAGATCGAACTTAACTGATACAGCCCTACGTCAAGAGCTAGAACGCATCGGTAAAAACTTAGATAAACTAGGGTGACGATACGTCAAAGTTATATTGATTGAAGGATATGTTACAGGCTCATAAGGGTCTATGTTTATACCTTGATATTACAGAGCCCGACGCGTGTATAACGTTATTTTTTAATAAAGATAAAAGTAAAATATCTCTAAGCAAGTTAACTAAACTAAGTAAACATTTATACGATTTACATATATAGAATAATCTACTATAATTTTCACGGCTACTTTTTAAATCCGGTCTCATTTGGATATTCTTATATTTTTAGACCGAATATTTACTTTCTTCCAACAATCGTCTTCTTTCATCTTTCATGTGGCAATTAAATTCTTTTATACTAAACAGATCGTTTTTTTAATTTTTTTAGACTTATCAAATTTTAACGTTAACAACCACCTATGTCAGATGGGCCTACTGCCCAAGCTGTGCAGCTATACACCTCTCCCTCTCCTGTCTCGTCCGCTCGCACATGTGACGCTTGATAAACAGTTTTAGAAACAATAATATGAGTAGGCGAGAAACTCATGAGGTAAAATGTAATCCCTTTTTATTTCAAAGACGGATCTCTTCTCCTCTTTTCTCTGCATTTTTCTAAATATCTTATGTTTACACATGGACTTACAAACCCGTCACATCAGTTCTTTTGCATGGTGCCTATGTACCACGTGTCCCGGCTCTTTCCCTTACGTCAAAGTTAACTTTAATCTCACACACATCAATTGACCGAATAACTGTATCGTGAATAGATTCTTTGTGACATGACCCATAATCAACAAAAGCACACATGCACTAGTACTCGAAGGAATTGCGCTTTGTAGCTTCAAAACTAAACAACATGTATGAACGATGTCAATTTTCATCACAGTTCATTGACCATACACATATGGTCTCACAATTTAGCAGGTGATAGATCGATAGCTATAGCATTGCTGATTCTTTATTCCATCCATTCGACATTTGGAAAAGAATTTGCTTAAACTTTTGAAATTTTGAATATCAAATTTATATTAGAATATTATAAGTTTATGATACAATGACAATACTTTTCGAGAAAAATCCATGTGCTGTACCATTTCTTTTGTTTTTAAGGTAAGCGTTTGAAAAATTATTGATAATTAAAAACTTAAAAGTTTGACCAAATTTTGTCAAATTTATGACAGGACAGAGTAATTTTGTTTAGTTGTTTAGGAATTGCCTTTATTCATAACATGTGCATATTATAATATCATAATTATAATATTATAATTATAACATATTCTAATAAAAAATAGACGGTGAAAGTTTTAAATGCTTAATCGAATCTTCTCTTGTATTAAATATTTATATATTTATGACTAGAGAGTACATAACTATACTAGAAAAATTTAAAAAATATACATATTTTGTTAAAGGCAAAATTGTATAAACGATTCTACCCATAACCCATTTTGTTGCAAAAACCTACCCACCCAACACCAATAGGCCGAATTATCTACTCACGTGTGCGGATGGCAATTTTAACCTAGCACTGTTGGGTGTGTGGGCTTTGCAATAAAATGAGTTATGAGATGGAATATCAAAACAATGACAGTTATGATGGTTTATGCAATTTTGCCTTTGTTAATAGATATTGCAAATGACTTACTCATGTGGAGTAACAAAATATATTGATGTAGAATTGAATGTAAACCAATATCATCATCATCCTGTCTCCTCTTTTATTTTAAAAGAGTAAAGATACACAATGTTTGGTCATATTAGACCTTCCTGTTACACTATGATTTAAAAAGGCAAAAGAAAGTCCAAATGAGGGATGAAGTCAGAATCACTAGCCCCTAAAATTATCTAGTAGCAACTATTATTATAACATCTCAAAGCTCGCTCATACAAACATGACACATCACCTACAAATTATTATATTGTAAAGCTTTGCAAGTATTTTAAATTATGGTCTCCACGTCATTTTTACAATATTTTAACACACACTCACATATATATATATATATATCATTTCTATAATGTTTTGCACCATACCCCCTGATCCAAGGGCTAGTGTTGCTCTTACCTCATGAGAGGTAAAACACCATTTATCGCTATATAAATTCTATCAAAGGAAATTATTGTACTATAATAAGGAAAGCATCAATGTTTTCTTAATTTGATTTGAAATTCGTAATTATGTAAAAACATAAAAATCCATGTTCCAATTTTGAATTAGGAATTGAGTAGACATTATAATTCGAACAAAGAGAGAAAACAAATGAAAGCTAAATTAAAAACTTTGAATTTTATATATTTCAGGAAAACGTTCCTTGCCATTTATTTCAAATTTGGATTACTATCAAATAGATACTTTTAAATCTTCTAAATCAAATGTATCTATATCTTAAGTGAGAGTTTTAAACTATATGTTCAATGTCTAGGTAATTCAAATTTGATACATGGGAATTCAAATATTTTGAATCTGAAACATATTTTAATTTTGTCTCATATTTTGAATAAACGACTTTGAAAAAACATTTATTTTGCACTTTACCTGCACGCGTGTAAATTGCATGCATGCAGGGTTAAAATTTGGAAAGAGTAATTATGGCGTTTTCTTATTAACTGGGATGTAAAAATATAGAATTTTGTTAATACATAAAGCAAATGCAAATCAATGGCCGATATTGGTCGACAGCTCTTACCTCTATGGGGGTAGGATAGAGCACGCTAAAATAGCTCAACATATATTGATCCATGAATTTCGCAGTAAAGTATGGGGCATTAGTTGCATCGGTAGTCAACCGAAAATGCATTCATCGAGAACATAGAGGTGAAGTGAACAAAAGGCAAATAAACTAGTACAGTACTACTTCAGACACCAGCCGCATGCCTTCACAACAAAAATTGATGCATCTATAAACACACTGAACAATAAACTACTCAGTAATTAAGTAGCCTTGACAACGGCGACATGATTCAGTTCTACTGAACCCAGGTAGAGCTTGCCGCCGTCCCTCTCCATCACCTCCGTCGGCCTGACGTTCTTGGGACCCCTCAGCTGCTGCACTGTCTTCCCGTTGCGGCTGATCCTCATGGCGAGGAGGTGGCTATCCGAGCCGTACGGCGACTCCGTCTTCTCGCGGTGCAGCGCCACCCAGTACCCGTCCTTCCCGTCGGGCCTCACGCTGTCGGGGTAGCCCGGCAGCTCGGCGAAAGGCTCCGACATGCCGGCCTTGGCGCCCTCGATCCAGTGTCTCACCAGCTTGCATGGCCCGGTCAGCGCCACCACCAGGTGCGTCCTGTCGGTGCTCATGGAGAGGCCGTTGGGGTACGTCATGCCGGACTCGAGCACGGCGAGGTGGCCCATCGTCCGGTCATACCTCATCAGCCGGCCCGTGGAGTCACCGGTGGTCGTGACCCTCTCGTGCTGGGATCGCTGGAAGCTCGTACTGCTGTCGGTGAAAAAGGCCTCGCCGGTGACCTAGTCGACATCGACACCATTGGTGGAGCAGAACGGCACCCCGTCGGCCTCCGTGGAGAGAACCGCCGCCTCCCCGCCGCGCGGCCCGACGCGCATGAGGCCCTTGTACGCGTCAGCGATGTAGATTTCACCGGAGGTGTTGTGGATCTGCAGGCCGAGAGGCCGGCCGCACTTGTTCTCGGTGAGCTCCGTGGAGCGGACCTTGGGGGCCATGCACTTGGCGACGCTCTCCGGGTTGACCAGCGTCGTGGGCAGCGGGAGCGTCTCGACCAATGTGGCGGGGGTGTCCGCCGCGACGGCCGCGGCGAGGGCCTGTGATGGCAAGAGGAGCAGCAGGACGATGAACGCCAACGCCACCCGAGCCAGCGTCCCCGCCCTCCCGGTGCCGAGGACGGCCCCCATGAATGATCGCTTTGCGGTTTGCTTCGTCTCACTATCGAACTGAACTTCTTTGCCTTCGCGCGCGCTTTTCTGATCCTGCGATGCGCTCGTCGCTTTCGAGATGAGATGGCGTGGTGCCTGTGCCTTCATACCACTGGTCACGTCGTCGATTCGGATACCGACTCTGATGCTGAATGCCTGAACACCGACTCCGAGTTTACGACGGACCTAACCTCAGCCTGTTTATCGTCCAGACTGCCTAGTTTCGGTCTGCGTATAAATGGATCTGGATCTAACTTCGGCCTGCGTATGCCTACATTTAATTTGATGTCGATATATAATTTTGGCCCATATATAATTTTATTCGGGCCTAGATTCTGGCCGACATATATTTGGTCGTGGGTTATTTAAGCCCTCGGTTAAAGGATTGTAGGCCTAAACATCGCTCAATGAAAATCGAACAGTCAGACGCGGGCCTAATTCTGGCCATTGTAGTGCAGCCTGTACGCCTAATTTATTTCTAATTTATTCCTAATTGCAGTACATTATGTGCGGGGAAAAAAATTTAATGTCGAGTTTTCGTCACATCTAAGTTAAAACCAGTATAAATATAGTCTATTGATGTTGATTTTATCTAATATAAAGTATTGACTAAATTTTTATCCGTGACATCTAGGATTCTAAGTATCATCATCTTCTCTTTATCTTTCTCTGTTGCCTTATCCACCGTCTAGCCAAAAAATGATGGGTTGCCATGCCGTCACGTGGCCATGCGAAGGTGATAGCTAGAAACACCATGTTTTCATGATAAAATGTATCATGATATATCATGGTACGAGATATATTGAAATTATTATTTTTTATCTTTAATTATAATTTATATGTCTTATAATAATATTATAGGATATGTTTGATATGTTACCGGTTGCTTTTTTAAGCATAGAATAGATTCTTTTGTACGTACGCACGTGCCGTGTGTTAGGGCATATAACAGAAATTTGTTTGGCTTTGGACGCGCATTGCCGCAACCCCTGTCGCAAGTTCAAACCGCCGAGTTTTTTCAGATTGATGGACTGTAGTACTGTACCCAACGTTCTCTAGTCCCTCTGTTCCATGCACCTACTGTAGCTGTTTAAGGTTGCAGATTATTCTATAGCATGACAATAAATACAGGCAACACTAATATGTTTGTTTTAAATATAATTTTGTACCTTTAGTGTCACTTTGCAACTAAACGGATCACCAAGTGATTAGCACTCGCTTTTACAGTGACACTTAGGTAATCACATATTGTTCCTTGACATACACGTTTGAAATAACATTAACGTGTTCCACCTGCTGATATGACAAATCTAGGCAAAATTGCCATGGCAAATATTCAGATCAGTTGAATTTGTCCACTTGTGGGCTGGGTCAATTTACAATATCTTCTACAAACAAAATTTCCAGAAAAGAGCCATGGGCTGTCTATATATACACACACAACGTTATAACATATATGTTATAAAATATTTAAAATTTTTATGCAGTAGTCTGCATGAAATTTTGATCTCAATATTTAAATCAGCCTACCCAACTAAGCATGGCTACTAAGAAATTTTGGAAAACAATAAATTTGATATAACCATGTTATTATAATTAAACAATCACGTAGCACGTGTGCATAGTGCTTGATAGATCGGTGATCTCTTTGGCTGTTTCCATAGGAAACGGCACTTTTTTTTTGAGATTTGTAGTTGAGTTGTAGATTTTATGAGTACCAATTAAAATCTAACGACAACATTCGCACGGACGGTTTACACTCAACCCGAACTACACGGTTACTGTTGCAAGAGACATAGAAAAGATATCTTGAAAATCCAGCCATCCTTAAGTACGATTGGCTTAGGACGGCGGCGATGGAACTATTGTCTTGCTAGATCAAGCCTGCTGTCTTGCTAGATCAAGCCGAATCATTGCAGAGGAGAGTGGAGAGAGAGACATGAGAGGAGCTCAATCCATGGAGTGCTAGATCTAGGAGACTTGTTTTACCGTATCCTGGCATCACAGCATGAAGACCACAGAAAGCTCGACATGGAGCAGCACCCACAAGGCCATCTTCTCCCGTCTTCTTGACTATTGACCGTCATCGCCAGCAGCCCATCCGCCATCCAAGAAGGCCAACAGGCAAGTTGCAGACCCAAAGCAAGCAGACACAGGTCTAGCTGGCGGCACTGCTCAGGACCATTACCACCACCACCGGGACCATCCACCACATGCCCAAGCTTCGAGCCAACACCATCCAAGTTGCTGGGGATGGGAGCCTCTAGATCCGGCATGGGACAGTTGCGCACGGACTGCAGCATCCCTTCGTTGCAATTCGGATAGTGCTACCGCTCACAACCTCCGCCCCCACAGTCTAGCAGACAGAAGACAAGAGGAAACCTCCACCACCCACCGCTGCCACCACCGGAAATGCCGCCACCGTCGGAGCACGCCATGGAGCCGATGACACCAATAGATCTCTAAAAGGGGGCTAACCCGACACAAAGGAGAACCTGACTATGGAGAACTAGGCTCTAGACTAGGCTAAAACTAGTAGAGGAGGGAAGGCCCGACCCTTCCTTCTGGCCGATGCCACCGGCAACCCGCCGGAAAACAAGTGGATGAGGGGTTAAGTGAGAGGATTTACTGTAGCGGCTGGTTCATCTCTCCGGGTATTATGATCTTGAGATCTCATGAAACCATATCATTGCTAATTGAACTTAATACTGTAGCATAATAAAAAATAATTAACTTAGATGGCACGAGATGGATTAAATGAACTTATATAAGTTTTGAAATTCACATGTATAGTATATCAAACAAAAAATAACAAATGATATGGTTTTATATAACTAATCATAATAACAACTGTGGTTATATGCAACCTATCATATGTGATTTTTTTTGGGTAAAATTTACTCTTTAGAAAATAACGTCACTTATGGAATATTAAGTTGATAACTCCCTACGCAATAGTCTGGAGTGAAAAATTCAGTTTATTCATGTTGTTAACGTTGTTAGAGGAATCCTATAAAATTAACATAAATATATCAATGATATGAAATTAGAAGATATTGGATATAGGAACTTAAATCAAATCAACATGAACTAAAATTATTTAGAAAAACATGACAAATATGAACTAATGATCATAATATGTTGATATCATTGATGATTATATTCCATTGAGCAGTCAAAATAGAATTGGGTGGTGGTCTTTAGTTTTTTTAACAGACTGTTAACATGACATATAATAATTCTAGTTCAAAATTGATGATCAGTCCACATCTAGATTAAATAGAGATAATTAAGGCTGGACAGAAAGAGTAGATGCAAACGATGTAATGTATAGCACTAAAATAATCTAAGCCGACTAAATTGAATCCATTGTACTTTGGTCTAGAGTACTAAACTTTAATCTAATGGATGAAATTTATTGGAGTGATGTTGGACAATGAGAGGAGAAAAAATAGTTTTAATTGCGGTAAGTGTGAATAAACTTTATAGATATATATGATTTTTTTGACATTATATCACTAGGGTTTTTCAAGTATATAATACATAGATGCATATACACCACCACACATACACACCATATGTAATATGCCCATAATTATATTGTCTTTTTAACACATGCTAAGAGATGAGCAAAAAATAAAGGGTTAATTTGATATATGTCATTATAATTTTTACAGTTTTAAAATATGTCATAACTATTTATAGTCATGTTATTATAATATCACAGTTATTCGATATATGTCACTACTTATCCCTTCAAAAAATTAAATAAATCCATGACCTCAATTGCTGAAGTCCTATCGAAAGTGCATATGTAGTAATTGTATATACCAATGTTTTAACCGACAATTCAAGCCTATATATCTCTTATATATGAATGAAATTAAAGCCAATGAAAAGTAAAATAAAAATATTTGTTCTATGCACACTCGCTATCTTTCATTTTTATTTTTTATTGCTCAAAATGCAAATGGTTTAAATCTATAGGGATTAAATTAGCATGAGTAGAAGGTGTTACGTGTGAATATATGCCCTTACCTTCAAGTTTTTCACGTCAAACCTTAGACTTGCCATAGTGAACCAACATGTCTCAAAGTTCTTTTTACTTGCCGACACCAAATTACGGCTCCATCGACTAAGTGAATATTGCTAAAAAAATCAGCTGTTACCCATCGTGCATTAATTAGACATTATAACCCTGTACCTTAAAACACTGCTACGGGCAATGGTTTTTTTCACTGTACACATTGTCATGGCAGTAATTAGCATCCTGCATGCAAATGGTAGCTGGTTCGATTCATTTTTGGTTTGTGCATGTTTGTTTGGTAGCTTCGTCGGACTGCCACGTCCTCGTGACATGAACGGCCGAAAGCGATTCGGGCGTGTTTGGAGGACGGCTGGCTCCCGAGCAACGCTGCAAACGTAGCAAAAATATAATTACATTAACAGAGTTGGTAAAAAAACATGGATTTATGATTGTCAGATCATCTCGAGATTCATGACAGAATTGCTAAAAACATAAATTTGTGATCGTAGAATCGTCTCGAGATTCATGAGAAGAGATTTGTGAATCGAATTAACCCATGTCCTATACAATGTATGCTTAGTTGTGCTAACCAACCAGGCTTTGGATCAGTTTTGATTGGTTACATGTAACACAATATAATTATAATATAATTATAATTTAATTATACTATAAGCTATATTTTAATGTTTTTTAATAGTGGATGTTATATAGCTACTTTACATTGAAGTCCTCTCATTTACTAGCTTTTGTGAGTATATATGTAAGCGTTGGATGATGCATTATCAACATGTCATCTCTGTTTAGTGTGAGAGCGTGATCGATCGTAGTACTAATTCAATCAACAGTGATGTGATAACTAATTTCGTTAGGTCATAGGATTTATTTTTCGACATATCCTTGATTTAAGATTGTGCTAATTGTGCACACTAGCGAACATTCAAGTATGACTACATATTACATGACTATCTGTGTAATAAGAGACCTATTGGATTAGCACGAAAACGTTAGACTCGACATTAGATTTTAACTATTTATTTATAAATTCGGAACAATGCCGTACTTCAGTTAAAAACCAAAGTCAAATTATAGCAGGGATGGAGGGAGTACGAAGAAAGCGCCACTCTCCAAAACACGATAGCAACCAGAAATTTTCCTGGTGAATCGACCCAAAATATCAGGCCCTCTTAAATTGATTGACTCGTGAGTGCAGCATCAATCTTCTCTTTATTTCCTTAGTTCCTATATATAATTGTCAGTGTCGGTAGGTATTGTTTCGATTCGGAAATCAGCAACTTTCAAATTAATTTTTCTTTTCAAGAAATACAGGTGACCCTCCCTCATTTCTATTATCATAATTGGCCTAAATGGTTTTTTTAATAATATATATTTTATTAAATGGAAAACACACTGGTGTTTCCCCTTTTAATAATAGAAATGATTTGCTTTAAATTGAGATTAATAAAATTATATGATTATTTTTCACGTATTTTTTCTTGGGAGAGCAATATATTTGATATTGTGGTATCTATGCTCTTTTAAAAACTATAGTAGTTTTTTTTAAATAATGAAAAGGCTCTACTGGTGATGGCATTGATCTACCACCCACCACTATTTCTTTACTATTTCTTTTATAATAGGAATAGTTCAATATTTAATTTAAACAAGTGAATAGCTATTCGAATAATCGAAACATAGCTTCAGGACATGCCAAGATATATTTTTGATAGCAAGCTATAGAAATTCTGCTAGTAATTTTAAGCACTAAGATATTTATTGCTAACAACAGAGTGATCAAAGTTTCAATAGAAAATAATATCCTAAAAGGGAATGAAAATTTGACCATTAGTCCTTTTTAAAACTTATTTCAACTCTGCAAAAAAAATTTAAAAAATAGACTTTGACTTCATCATCATTTTCGAAGTTGCTAAGATCCAACATCTTAATGTAATGATGTCGATCTCCTGCCACAGTGGCACCTAGGGTAGGCACAGAACAGCTGGATGCCCTAAGCTGCACTAATCCCACTGACATTGACCCTTGCATGCTCAGCGTCAGCACAATTGAGACTGAGCTTGAACATCCCGGTGTCTGGTGAGGCCCCTTAGCGGGGCGAGGCCCAAAACCGGGTTGAGGCCTAAAGATCACCGTCAAACCCTTTTAAAATAAGGTTGGATCTATTTTTTTTTAAAAAGTTTTTGATAGAATCCTTTCCTGAAATCAGTTTTAAAAAGGCAATGTCAAAATTTCAGTGAAAAGGATGCCGCACCGAGCCACCGTAATTGCCTTGATTTGTGCACGGCCACTAACATGTTCCGAAAACCATCGTTCCATCAGCATCACAACACTGTAGCTGTGCCTATCGTATCTTATGAGGCGATATGTACGGAAACGTAGTTTGTTGCTGCAGTGGCACGCCAATAGTTGCCACTCACTTTGCAATAAACGTACGCTACAGACAAGTTTGTTACTTATACTAAGTTAAAATTTAAATTTTAAAATTTGATTTTGAAGTTGATTTTATTATAGTTTATTTTATAGCATTTGTTTGTCAACTACTATATATATATATATATATTTCTAATAAACCGTTAGACATAAGCAAAATAAGGATGCACAATATCTATGTAGTTTTTCCACTGAATGAAATGAACGATTTGGGAAAAAAATAATTGTTACTTAAAGATGGTAATTTGATGACTCTTGAGTATATAGAGTATTAAATCTTATCCAAATCAGAATAAATTAGTAAAATTCTGCTAACATCATAGCATATATATTCTAAGTAAAAAAAAAATATATAACCACACACCATAATTATACACCTCGGTGCTATCCTTTTGAAGTTTGAACAGTAAGTGACGGAAGCTAACAATAATTCCAAGACCTTGAAAAAGATCTAATAAAAATACATCCACGTATATGTAATTGCACGCACAAGATTTTTTATTTTAAATACACAAAAGAGGTACACTACACATGGCACGAAACTAAGCACTTGTGAGTGTGCCCTAGTGCCGGCCATGGGGAATGGCGGGCCGAAGGCCCCTCGTGGCTATGTATGCAGCAGTTATGCATGCTTACTGGTAAAAGCTTTGTCCTATATGTATGCGTAGTAGCGAAATCTTTGTCTAATTCTTGAATTATCTCTGTACACTGCATAACTCAAGTTCAAAGGAGCATCGACCGTAGGAAAAGGCCCTACTCCAAGGCCCCAAGCTCGATGCCATTAAAAGAGTTAATTGCTCTTTATATCACTTGATTGCATCATCACTGGTTTATCTTAACACTATTATTAAAATTGATTTTACAGTCATAAATACTAGAATAAATTGCTTTGTCAGATCTCTATGGTCTGCCTTCTTATAATTGCTACTCACTCTGACTAGTAATTGTGTACCATTTGAATAATATGTTAGAGTTGTAATGTCATGAAAGTACATATGAAATTTTCATACATCCAGTCTAATTATTTGAAAATTATTGATATTCATTGTTTTTAAATTTTGACTTGAAACGTGTCCAAACCAACATGTTTCCATTACCGAAGGAACTATTGTCTTTCAGCAGGTTATAATTTTTGTAAACAGGTGAAATATTAATATGCAATTTTACAATTAAACAAATATTTGCTTTGCAATTTCAATGAAAAGTAAATTTATGTCCAACCATTTTCAGAGGGCCTCTAAATTTATCTTGCCCTGGGTCTCTAAAATGTCAGTAACGGTCCTGGTGTGCCCCCTATCACATATATGTGTGGTTGTACAAAACCCTTTTTTATTATATAAAAAACACAAACACACACCACTACGTATATACTTGTGAATGTGCCTCTAAACTTAGACCAGGAAAAAACCTTTTTTAATGAATAATATTTGTATATATTAGAATTTAAATCCTTTATGTATATATAAAGAACGAAAAAGCCTACAGAAAGTAAAACAAGAAATATTTGTTATATACACACTTGTTATCTTTCACTTTTATTTTCTATGGCTATATTAGCAAGCGTAGGACTGTAGGAGGTGTTATGAGTGAACATATGCCCTTATCCGTTCCAAGTTTCTAATCTGACTAAACTTACACTAAACGTACGCTTTGCGTAGCATAATAAAAGGTAAGTGGGTCCCACGTGCCAGAGAACCCTGGCCAAACACACCTCAGAGTCACAGGTGACGCTGTGAGTTTGTGACTGTATGGTAGACTCCTTTTATTTTATTTTATGCACACACGTATTCGAGCGAGGCTGTTAACACTTAACAGAATATCCACTCGACCTGGTCGAACACCCAGTCGATGAGCTCGGCGAGGCCGCCGCCGACGCTCATGTCCGTCTCGCCGTCGAACGGATACGGCGGCTCCGGAGCCGTCGCCTCCAGCAGCCGCTCCACGGCCATCTCCGGCCCAGACCTCTCCAGAGGCCTCATGGGCCTACCGTACCGGGCCGGATCCGCGCAATAATCCTGCACAAAAACCCGTTTTAAACTAGTTTGCATGGGCCCCAGCTCAACCCTATCCCGTACACATGTATAGGGCGGGGCCCATACATGTGAATGGGCCTATATTTAGCTCATACGTTGGGCCGAATGTGAATTCCTAGCCCATCGAGGCGTTACGGAGTCGAGGCCCCAACCTTGTCGGCGTGTATTTTCCTGACGAAGGTTTTGAAGGCCCGGAAATTGCTCCCCGTCAGGAGCTCGTCCGACAACCGGAGGTACGTCACGGCGGCGACGCGGCGCGGCGGAGCGCCGCCGGGGTCCACGCCGTTGGGTCGCGCGTTCAACAGAATCTGGTTGTACCCGCTCCGGTCGTACCTTCTCAGCGCGTTCTCGCACGCCGCCTCGACGCCTTCCCTCCACGCCGCGCTCAGCGCCTGCTGCACGAGCCGCTCCGGCGAGCTCATCGCCTCCTCGGGCTGCTCCGAGTCCCTCATCTCGGCGCAGATGAAGTTGAGAACGGCTCTGTCGTGGCGCGCCAGCATGCGCGCGATGGGGCGGTACCCGTCGCGGCTGGCCACGTTGTAGTACCCGGCGGCGAGCTCCGCGGCGTGGCTCGGGTGCCGGTACCACCAGTGGATGCCGGACACCTTCGCGGCGAGCTTGAGCCTGCACCCCAGGAAGGCCATGTTCGCCTCGTTGAGGACCTTGTCACCGTGCTCGAGCAGCTTGTTGGAGTACCACGTCAGGAAGAACCTCCCCGCCTCGGTCAGGTACGTGCCGCCGTCCGCCGCGAAGAACCGCGTGTCCTCCGGCGTGTCGTTGTACTCTCCGGCGTCGTCGTCCGGAAGCTCCCACTCCGGGTGCCCGGCCACTGTCGCCGCCGCTCTGAAGTTCTCCTCCATGTACTTGTCATAACACTTCAATTCAACAAAATTTGAAATTTCTTTCAGGTTTTGTGAGTAACATTTAGAATTCAAACTTATAATTGCAGAGAAAATTTAACCAAACCTGGAACTGTCCGATGCCGGGGAACTCCCAACCCTGGCTCTCTGGGTAGGATGGGTACCTCAGCTCACCTGCAGGGCCAAGCCCAACCTCTATGTCCGCAATCAGGCCAGAGTCCAAGAAGTCAGCCATGTTGTCTCTGAAGCTCTTCATGAAATCGGAATACAACTAGTATCACAGACAAACGACCGATCAAGTCGATTAGATTGTCCTTAATTTGATAATGGTTGTGATATCTTCATTGCAATCTTACAATCTCAATGTCACGAATTATGAAATCAATGTACCTGGATGGCAGTTCTGCCATGGAAGAGAGGCCGGTCGTCAACGCCGATGGTGAGGTACTCCTGGTTCCTCGCGCCGCAGGGGCTCGTGTAGTACACGTCGGGGTCGTCGTCGCCGACGTCGCGGACCCAGCGCGGCAACGGGATGTTGACGGCGTCGCCGACGTTTCCGCCGCAGGCGTGGAACGACATGATGGCCTGCACCTTGAGGCCTTCCTCCTGCGCCATGCGGAACAACTCCCTGTACGAGCGCCACTCGTACCTCGCTGGCCCGGCGCCCTCGACGATGCCCCACCACACGTCCGCCATGATGCCGTCGACGCCGGCCTCCCGCAGCCGCCGCAGCTGCGCCCTCAGCCCCTCCGCGTCCTCCAGTTCGTTCTCCGCGGTGACCACGCCCAGCTGCACTCCACGGCGCGGCGCCGCTCGACACGATCAATTTGACGAAAACTTGGAGATTGCGTGAGCTGGATGTGGCGAATCGTGTGACGAGCTTACTGGGAGAATGACGTAGACGGGGACGTAGTTGGCGAGCATCTTCTCCTCCTCCTCGGTGAGCAATGGCGGAGGCTGCGGTGAACAAGCAATGCAGGAGTCAAGAACTCAACTCGAATCAAGAAACATTCTCGCGCTCGCATGTGCCTACGTACCTCGGGTAAAGGAGAAGCCTGTCCGCTTTCAGCAGCAATAGCCCGGACACGGAGAGAAGCCACCGTCTTCTGCGAGTCGGCGACGAGCCGCCGCCCGGTTGCCAGCGCTGGAAGAAGAGGCGCAAGAGACGCCACCGTGCTCCGGCATGTCCATCGTTGCTGCAGCCTGACCGGCTGCAACGATGGCGGCGAGGTTGTCATCATGATGTGCAGCATCCCATCAGTGAATCGTATCTTTTGCAATGTTTGTCCAAATTTGATTTTTTTTTTTGGCTAGATGTTCGTGGTTTTGTCCGTGGATTCTTGGTATATAACGTTGGCGACTTGGCGTGCCATGCCATCTGCGTGACAAAGAAGTTTGTTTCCTTTTTGGCGATATGTGTTGGGAAGAATTGGGCAGGTGTCCATGAAGGTGTGGTTTGCGTGAGCTCTCAACCGTGCTTTTTTTCCCCCTCTTAGTAAGAGAGACTCTTACTATTTCAGTTTCTGCTGTTTTAGTTGTGAACATTGAGTAGCTAGAGATTTTTGTTTGCTGTTGTCTGTGCATTTGGTTTTGGCTTTGTGCAGTGATAGCTACAGTAGGGTCTGGATTCAACATGTGAGCAAATGGCAGCACGATGACTGAAAAAATTAGAGGATGGCACGCTTCCCAATTTTCAATTCCATGTGGAGAAAATAAAATCGATGTTTTCCCTCATTTCTTTTACAATAGATGTGAACTTGTCAAACATTGTCCATTTTTAAATGTATGCTTGTATCTTGTAATTATCATTTCCCAAATATTGAAGAAGATTATTATAAAGAAAACTAATAATATAAAAAAACAAATAGAGATAAAAATACTATAAAATAAAATAATACTTATATCTTTTTAAACTAATTGGAGTAACCTCATTTCTTTTTTCAAACACACTACAAACACAAACGTTTATATACATAAGCGTACATTCACCTTTATGACGCGTGCGCAGCTCCTTTGACACTAAGGCAATACAAAACACTTTTTTTTGTTTTCTAGTAGAAAAAACACTTTCTTCTGTTTAAGAACGTATACTTGACCTTTTAACCGAACAACACACTCTCCTCTATTGTTAAAATTTTCTATTTATATATGATTTTATTAAAATATTTAAAAATATATATTTTTGAAAAATTTATAAATGGTGTTTTTTTAAAAAAAGTCTAATTAGTGGTTAGCAAACATCTGTTAGCACATGTTAGTTCGGAGAGTGTTTTTTTCTATAACAGGGATAAAATGGACTTGTGAGTGAGGAGTGCCTTGTTGTTTTTATAAGTGGCCCACTTTACAGCCCTTTGATTAAGCATTTTTTTTATTTTAAGAGACCGTCTAGTTCCTCCCACATGAGAATGTAGTAATTTTAAAAGCGTTCCTCTTGACGTTGTTTATTAGAGTGTTTTTTTCTGCCTATAAAGGCACTCTCACCTATCTAAAAACCTATTTTATTAAAAAAATAGAAAAAGAGAAGAGAGGGTTGAGGGGAGATGAATGGAAGCGATGAATCCCTGCTAGCTTTTGTATTTGTACACAGATAAAAGATTTATACACTCTGTAATATTTATTTTTAGTGATAAAACAAAATAATATGTGTAGTATTGTTCTATATTCATAATAGTTTCATTCATAAATATATGGTTAAATAGTTTTGTTCATTTATAGATAGTTTTGTTCGTAGTGTTTGAAGACATATCAATGTTGAAATATCAAATACATGATACTAGATGTGATAATTATTTTCTTACTAATATCAACTCTATTTTTTATGAACAAATATGTTAAATAAAATAGTATTGCAGTTATACTACGGTTAATAAAATGTTAGATATGATCCATATAATGTAGATCAGTCAGAGTTCGGTCCAACACTTAAGAGTATTAAAAGACCAGTTTAGAGAAGTTTTGTAGTAGTATACAACTGGTTAATGCGAGGCTTTTGAATCAACCTCTATGTCAACGTAATAATCATGTATATCGTTATAAGCCAGACAACTAAAGATTTTTTTCTAAGAATCGATGCTGGTGGATTTCACTACCACTTAGAAATGGTACATAGAGATTGCATTAAAATGAGATTTGCCGTATTACATTCTTGTGTCAATATATGAGAAAGATATCATTGTTTCAATGGTCATGTAAGACAGAAAATCCTAGTATGATGGAATATGATGCTGAAATAGTGTAGGGAAATTAGTCCAAGCACAAAGAAGAAGGAGGAGGAGGAAGACGACGATGATGACGATAAGAAGATAGGGAGCCAAGAGGATTGGTAGATAAGGGAGAGAGAAAAAGTATCATGCTTAAGGTAATGGATAAGAAAGATTATGATAACAGGCATGCAGAGAATGATTAATCGTCAGACGAGAAGGGTGGTAATATAAATCTGTTACAATGGTCCAATGAGAATTTCTCTGGACTTTTATCTTTGAGAGGCATCACGTGCCATAGGAGTATAAAGATAGCAAGTTAGTGTATGAAGTGAAAGGTGTGAACTCAATTTATGGTTGTTTATGGAGAGTGCATGCATTCATGAGTAAATGAAATGATTACTAAAATGTGTCAATCATCATTAAGCATAACTTTCACTTATATGGGGTTGAGAAATATCATATAAATATGACATCTGTATTTGTTGTACTAGAGATATATTCCCATGTTGTGCACAACACAGGACATGATTCAAGGTCAATTATAAGTCATATTGAGTACAATCAATTATGTGAAGGCATGAAGAGCGAAATAGAAGATTATGGAGATGAAGTTTGGTACATTCAAAGTTTTATATAATAATTTGTCTTGTCTTCTAGCTTGCATTATTCAGAGAAATCTGAGAAGCAACTATGATCTCAAATCACTCTCATGACTTGGCCATCCTCAACAAAGTGTACTTCAATGGGCTTTCTTCGCATTAAATGCATATATTAATGCATTTGTATATTGCCATATCATACTTTGCATTAACGGAACATTCCTAACTAGAAAATATAGAGGTCAGATATCGATAGCAATTGAAATTGATGGGAATAACCAGGTATTACCCATAGCTTTTGCTTTCGTTAAGAGCGAGAGCATTGAAAGCTTGTATTGGTTTCTAAAACGAGCGAAGGATGTAGTTGTGCGTATGAGGTTAGGTGTATGCCTTATACATGACCATCACGTCGGCTTTCTGTGAGCTATTGGGTATTTAAGGGATGGTAACGTGAAGGGGTATGTACAAGAGTTGTCAGATGTTCGTAATAGATAGTGCATGTGTCATATGTGTGCTAATTTCTATAAACAGTTTAAGAATAAACATAATATGAATCTTTTCAAGAGGCGCTGTGCCAATCAATAGAAAAAATCCAATGAGTTTTAGAGAAAATTAGATAACTACGAAATAAACAAATGAGCAATCAAGAAGACCAACATCTATAAGTGAAGAGTCTCCCGAAGCTCTAAGACCATTCCCTATTGATGGTCATACTGTAAGAAGGAGGTCGGCATTTTAGGTTAGAAAATTTTCGCTCTGAATTAAGAATGAGCCAAAAAAATAAATGAGTCTTATTGTATGACGATGGTGACATTAAGTTTGGTATAATGACTATCAATTTGGCTGAGATTTATAACTAGGTGATATGTCATGTAAGAGGGCTATTGTCTTTTGCCATTGTTAAGTTTATCATGTATAACACATATAAGTATTTTAGAGATTAGTATAAAGCAGTTATGTCCTCTATATCATATAACAGTATTTTTTTTGGCATAGTGTTAATGGAGTACTTACATAAAAATATAAAAAGACCCAACGAGATCAAGTTATATCTTAAGGTACACAATGGCATAGATTTGAAATTTGTGTCCTGATAAGATAGCGTGGAATCTATTATAAGAGAGTTATGCAATAGTGTGTCTTGAAGGACGATGAGACGTGCTTATGCTCGTGCCAAAAGCCAAGCCTATAACATAAGCCATATTCTAGGAGTGTG
The DNA here is from genome assembly GCA_030770085.1 of Oryza coarctata. Classification (NCBI taxonomy): domain Eukaryota; kingdom Viridiplantae; phylum Streptophyta; class Magnoliopsida; order Poales; family Poaceae; genus Oryza; species Oryza coarctata. The sequence continues at coordinate 15,188,647 of CM061474.1, read as the reverse complement.
GAATATTGATTGTCATTTTATATCGCCTTATTTTAAAAAGGAAACTGTCTTGCATATCTCAAGTGACGAGGTATATAACTTTAGTATTGTGGGGGTCTTTCACAGCTCAATAACCTCATGTTTTTATATATTTCGGACCCAATAAAAATGAGAGAAAAGTCATATCACCATAAGACTAGATAGATTCACAATGACATGGATGACTCTGAAATAGGTGGAAGGTTAAAATGTTATAGCAAATACAACAATAAGGGATGTATTTACAATAAGTGTCTAAAACATGTGGAGGTTCCGAGTGAAGCGGAAGCTCTTCTATCAAGAGCAAGTCCGATGGAAGACGTCCCTTGAGAGAAGGCACCACTTCAAGACTAATCCAGTCTAGTCATTCTCATGTACTTGATGGTTCGGTCATTTATTACAAGTCTATGTATTGTTTTAAGAATAGATGTGTAAGTTAAACTGTTATAATTTAGAGACAGACATGAACCTTTTTTTTAACTTAAATTGTTGTAATTTAGAAATACATAAACCTTTTTTCTATTTCGTATGAAATATATGTATCGTAATGTTATTTATTTTTAGCCTTGTAGTAATTGTAACTATTGCTTATTTTATCTTATAAAAATTTAATGTTAATTGTACAAACTATAAATTATATTTTTAATTGTGATAATCATGCTAATTTTTTAATGCTGGTATAACGTACTAAACCACCGTGGTCTCAATCGGTTGTACCTCTAAGCAGTCGAGAATGTCGTGCTGACCATTATTTGTATTATATCTATGTTCAGTCCATAATATATAAATCTCTCGGTAACAATGTAATGTTTTTTGTCACTATATATAAATCTCTCGATAACAATGTAATGTTTTTTGTTACTATATATAAATCTCTCGGTAACAATGTAGTGTTTTTTGTCACTATATATAAATCTCTGGGTAACAATGTAATGTTTTTTGTTACTATTATATACGTACAAATTTATTAATCATGCCCTATATTAATGATCCTCTAGTATTAACGCTGACAAAAACATTATTGCAATGGGTTTATATCTTATAACTAGAACATTGTGCTGAACATTCTTCATCCATACCTATTTTACCCGTTGGATTATTTATATTGCATCTATGTTCAGTCCATAACGTCTCGGTAACAATGTAATGTTTTTTTCACTATTATATAAATAATATCCATGTGCGAATTTATTAATCATCCAGCTCTCTATTTAATAGTGTAATGATCTTCTAGTATTAATGCTGACTTTCTTCCATAATTTAGGCATTTAAATTATCTTTTTCTATGTACTTCTAAATTTTTTTTACAATTATATCTACGAATGAAAAATAATTTTATTTAAAATATCTTTTTTATTTTCGATATTTGTACTGTGGGAACAAAAATAGCGTCAAGAAGGCTATCTACAAAATTATCAGTCCCCTCCACTGGTGGGGTTGGCAATTTTGTAGGTGCCCCTCCATGAGATAAAAAACGCCCAATGAGAGAGCTGGGCTATTTACAAAAACAACTATTTTCCTCATCTGCTCTGAAAAAAAGCCCATTAATAGGATAGCAAAGAGAGCCGGTTATAAATTTTTTAGTCCCTACCGTCCCATCGTTAATATATGTTAATGGACATTTGTCATATCAGATTTCTCAGCTTCTTGTTGGATTTTTTAAAAATAATCCTTTGTGAGTATATATAAGTTTTTTAAATATATATATTTTAAATATTTTAATAAAAAATATAAATAAAAAATTTCTAGTAAGGCCCATAGGACTATCACCATATCATCAAAGCCCATTTCCATCCAGGCCATCCGTATTCGTGCCCCTCGTGCTCCTATTCCGCTTGTCCTTATCTCGGCGTCCGACCCCACCACCGCTTCCCCTTCCCACCGCACCACCAACCCCGAACTCCCCCCAACTCTCGTCGCGACCTCGGAACCCTAGCCTCCTCCGGCCATCGTCGCCGGCCAAGGTGAGCGGCTCCCGCAGCCATGGACTCCCCGGAGGGCTCTACGTGGGCCTTCGACTGCCCCCTGATGGACGACCTGGCCGCCGCCGGCTTCGACGCCGCCCCCGCTGGAGGCTTCTACTGGACGACGCCCGCTCCTCCGCAGGCGGCGCTACAGCCGCTGCTGCAGCCCGTCGCCCCTGCCACCGCGGCTCCAAACGCCTGGTAATTGCGGGTTTACGGCCTCCGATCGCGCTTTAGCCGTGGTTGGGCCCGGCGCCGTGGTCAGGGGTTACATTTTCCTTGTCCTGATTTGTCGCGGCAGCGTATTTATGTCACATACTGCGTAAGTTGAGATTGGGTATATCATGATCGTTGCTATTGATTGTGGGATTGCGGATCGATAGAAGTGTATTAGTGGTTTCCGATCAGGGGACTAGCCATTGCATGTGTGTATCGGAACATAACTAGTTAGTAGTTACATAACTTACGTATTTTACAGATTCCTGGTCATATTGAATGGCAGCTTATTTTTCAAATCTAATTATATGTGTGCATACCTAATTTATTCAAACCTAATTTAGGTTCTGTTCATGATTTATAATTCTCATTTTATTTCGGATGCATATGCTACACGTGCATGTACAGTTTCATGCTTATCTGGTGTCATGGGAGTTTAACTGATGATAACAGACATGATCATTGATGATGTTTATGATGTTACTATTATACAAGAACTGAAAACAATTAAAGCAAAGGGTGTCAGATTGACGTGGTGGTGGGAGGGTGGTGGTCAGGGTGGATGGTTGTGCTTTGCCATAGGTCCAACTTCTGAGATACCAGATTTTAAAATTTTGTAGATCTATATGCAAGTCAATTGCATTGACATGCTATTTTGAGCCAGGCATTAAGCTCTCCAATGGATTTTTCAATGATCTATGAAGGTTCAGAAAAGGGGTGTGAGAAGTGGTGGATCCGTATCACTTGGGTTCCAGCAGTAAGTTTAGTGTGGAATGGAAATATATTGAAGAACGTGATCATGTTAGGATATTGTTTACTACAACCTTTTGATTTGAGTATTCTTTTATCTGTGATACCTTGTGGTCTTGTGGAGCTAGTACATTTTCTCTATGCATCAGGAACTGATCTCATGTGTCTTTTCAATTTGTCCTTGTTTTTGACTTGGGTGCTTCCAGTGCTGTAGGTTGTTGCGTTACGAAACACAATGATCTGATTGGTGCATCTTAACTGATGTATTGTACCATTGTGTTATTTTTTTGTCATCATTGTATAGTTTTTTATGCTACTTATTGTTGTATATTATCATGACATATGACATACTGAAGTATAAGTTTATTTTTTCACCAGTGCTGAAATCAATGGCACTATGGACTGTGAACATGGCAAAGAACATCCAACAAATAAACGGTGTGTTCACATCCATAGCCCGATCTACATTCCTGTTTTCTTTTGATCATTTCTAACTTGGCACCACAAAACATTAGTCCAAGATCAGAAAGAGGCACTCGACCAAGCTCCAAAGCATCCAGGGAGAAAGTGAGAAGGGACAAGTTGAATGAGAGGTAATTTCCCTGATGAACCATGCATCATTTTTAACTCAATCCATTTTCTGATTGCAGCATTTCTTCTGCAAACTCTAAATTAATTCATGGACTTAATTTCTGTTAGATTCTTGGAACTGGGTGCTGTCCTGGAACCAGGGAAGACACCCAAAATGGACAAATCTGCTATATTGAATGATGCTATTCGTGTAATGGCTGAGCTGCATAGTGAAGCACAAAAGTTGATGGAATCAAATGAGAGTCTCCAAGAGAAAATCAAAGAGCTGAAGGTATGTCCTTTTGTTTTCTCTTCATATAATTGATTATTTACCATGCATCTATTTGTATGGGCACCCCCAGAGCAGTTGTGTACCTACTATTTTGGAGTCTTGATTTGTGATTGCTTTGTGCATTTTATTATTGTTGTCTAACATGTAATGGCAATATTGATAGTTTTTTTGGCTCAGCATGGTGTTAACCTTAAGATATATAGGTGGTATGAACTATAAAGCGTATATCCAAAGGACAAACTAAGCACCATGTCTTTCAATTTTGCAGGCTGAGAAAAACGAGCTGCGTGATGAGAAGCAAAAGCTAAAGGCAGAGAAAGAGAGCCTAGAGCAGCAGATAAAGTTCCTGAATGCCCAACCAAGCTTCGTCCCACATCCTCCGGTTATCCCAGCCACTGCATTCACTGCTGCTCAAGGGCAAGCTGCTGGGCAGAAGCTGATGATGCCTGTGATTGGCTACCCAGGATTTCCAATGTGGCAGTTCATGCCGCCTTCTGATGTTGATACCACAGACGACACCAAGTCATGCCCTCCTGTTGCATAAGTCAAAGCAAAGATCAATTTGCCTCGCCTTGTAGGAAAGAGGTGAAACTGCCTTCCATTCAAGCCCGGTTTGGTGGTCTGTGTTTACTACCTAGCTAAATCCAGGATCAAACCGAAGCTTCGTTGTATCAAAGAATCAACCGGTGACATGGGAATTGATGACACCGTTGTATATTATGTTAGTATAAATAAATTCCATCTGTCAAATTAAACGAGAATTAGATGCCATAGAATTATATCCAACCGTGTTTTGACCTTTGACGAAGCATAATTAGGTTATTGGTGGCCATGTCCGAAAGAAAAGGAAAACAATACGTGTCGCTGTTTGGTACAACGTGTTTACCTCACAGCAAGACGTGCTCCCCATGCTCCCTTGCATCCATGGTATTCTTTTTGTACCATTTTGCGATTTTCTCTTTCTTTCACCGGCATGCAATCCTGATCATGTTCAGGGTGTTTGCTACTAATATTTTGCCTAACATGATCTCCTTGTGCCTCAAATTAAATTATATTTGAGGTTGATTTGTGTTCAATTCCAGGTTGATCGAAAGGTTGAAATTGTGGCCTGTACTCAACAAGTCGAATAGCACATGCAACCCAACATCATATTGATCTCGACTCCACAAGAAAGTTTACTGTAGAAAGATAGCAGCAAAGACCTTCAAAATGAAACAGCAAAATTCTTCTTTTAAAAAGTGGAACAGCAAAAATACAGAGTGCTCATGTATACACAACAATTAATACACCGCAACCCTCAATAACGAGTAACAAAACGCCTCTGGTGCATGGATAGTTTCACCACACCTCGATAATTTTACGTAGAAACCTGTGTTTTCACGTACGCACACGTGTACAATAGTAAAATCAGTAAGAAATATAAACGATATTTTTTTTATATCGTTTAGGCGGACATGGCCACCAGTGCAACCAAGGCCAGACCGGCCAGGGCCACCGCCGGCTGCTGCCGATGCCGCGGCGCTGACGCGGCGGTGCTCGGCCCGGCTGCCGGGGACGGGGCCGAGTCCGACATTGACTTGTGCTGCTCGTCGGCCGGGGCCGAGGCGGAGTAGGGGACGGTGGTGACCTTTACGTGCATGGTGCCGTTGAGGCAGTGTCGCGGGATGCTGCAGATGAAGTAGCGCGTGCCGGCGGCGGCGAGCTCGAAGGTGGTGTTGCCGCCGGAGTGGACGGAGACGGGGTTGCTCGAGATGCAGCTGTCGTAGTCCGTCTCCGGCACCTCCAGCACGTTGTGGTACGGTTCGTACTTGAACGCTGCCAATGTTAATTAATGAACTCGTTTGATCAATCAATCAGTAATTAATTACCACTAAGTATACTACTACATTGCAAAGTTGATTAATTAAGGGTCAAAGGAAGAGAGTTGTCGATTAATTAAGGGTCAAAGGAAGAGAGTTGTTGACGAAGTAATCAATGTGTACTTATGGTGTCGCCGACGATGAACGTCTTGCCGGACGCCCACTTGTCGTAGTCGACGTAGGTGTCCCAGCCGTAGGAGCCGCCGACCGTGTAGTCCTTGGCCACCGCCGTCGAGGCCACCGCCATGACGGCGGCGAGCAACGCTACGGAGCTGGCCTTCATGATTTTCTTACGTAGTAGAAGGATCGATCGATCAACTACCAAGAAGATTGTCTCTCTAGTCGTGTGGTCGTCGCCTGATCGATCGATATATTGCCACAACCAAGCAATGGTTGTTTATATAAGGAGAAGGAACATTCCACAGCTAGATAGCGCTCTCTTTTGTTTTTTTTCTATTAAGAAATTGGGGTAAGTGTTTATGGCCGGCCATGAAACATGCATGCATGTATAGAGGAGTTGTGTAGATGATCTGGAGTTGCTTCCCGTTCATTCTACAATTTTGGAATTAAAATGATTAATTGTGCATTGCACGTTGTACCTCTTGAGTTGACCTCTCTATATATAGTTTTTTTTAAAAGAAATTGCTTCTACTCTGCAGCATGACTAAGTTATAAATTTACCTACCTCATGTCCTCATATGCATTCCTGGTCATTCAACAGTTCCAGATCAAATTCTACCTTTTTTTAAGTAGTTAAGTAGCCCAATTGCGCGGTCACCTATATTTTTCTAAATGTTAACCAGAAAATGTTAGTAACAGCACGCTTTCTAAACAAAGTTTCCGTAGAATATGAGGTCTTGTTTTCACGTATCAAGTTTGAGGTATAATACTAAAACTGAGATCTCTGGAGAATACAAAAATAATTATTCTATAATATTTGTTTTCTTCGTTTTCCTTAATGACTCCAATGCTTTCTCATGGTTGATAGTGGTGCCTAATTGGTTGTTCATAATATTTACTGTAATTCTGATAATTTTAACTAAATACGATGTGGGTACTGATTAATGCGAAATAGCTAGCTTGGTTGATCTCCGATCTGTGACTCCTCAACCCATTTCAAACAAACATGGTATAAATAATAATACATAGATAAGAGAGTTTAAAGAAGATTTAGTCATCACAAATTATTTGGCAAGCTCTCACTTTTGTCTTGGCTCATTGTGATCTCTATCGGGCTCTAGTAGTGTTGTGATTGGTTGGCTAGCCAACAACTTGAGGCTAGTCATCATCTCTATAACCCTATTCACCTTGCAATGGCTAAATACAACCTCGCGATTTTATTTTTTTAATAATATGCTTGGATGATTTTTCCCTATTAAGATGGCCTAACTATAACAACAGTGCACGCATACAAATTAAGCCAGAAATCATCTGATGGCTAAAACTTAGTTGAGGATTAAGCATTTTATGTTTTGCTTTTTATGATCAATTTCTAAAGTTGTCTTAGATTTTTGTTAGGGGCTTTAATAAACCTTGTAGCAGGGTTCTATAAGACATTTAATGTGCTTACAAATTGATAGTTTATAATTATATGTCCTTAACCGTTGATATGTTTATTTAATTCCTATTGGGGCCTATGTTGATATGCTTATTTTGGGAATGCTACTCAGAATTGGAGTTTTTTTTTGAAACTGTAAGTCTAATTTACCTATGCATGTTCTTAAGTGATATACGATTATATAATCTATATTATTAATTTATTTATATTTTTCATGGTTATTTCGATGACATGCAGATGGTTAGAATACAACTCAAAATGATATATTTTTTTACAAAGCTAATGTGTGTTTTAAATTATTAATTTGGTTTTCATCTCAACTAACCAGGGGAAAAAGGGAAAAGAGAAGACTCATCTTGCACATACACGAGAGGGGCATATGATATGGGTTTTTTAATAGATAAATCTAATTGGTACTTTTAAGATAGATCTAACAGTACAATAATAGATTCACTAAGTGAAAATTGAGGATAGAATGTTTTGCTTTTTTTTAAATTTTTTAGATCTTCTCTAATAATTAGAGTATTTGTAGATTTTAATTAGGAGCGTTTGTAGGAGTGATATGTATGGCTTATGAGCATTTGTAATATATTTAATAAACTTTTATTATACAATAGATTATAGATTGCAGTATATAATAGATTTATAACATGTTTAATCAATTTTGTTTCTATTCCAATATTATTTTTCTGAGGTTTTTTTTACTAATACTATGGTAATTTATGCCATCATGTGTTTGTACTCAACATATGTATTCTGAGTATGTTAATGTGAGTATTCTGTGGTGGTGGTGGTAGGTCAATTAGCCTAAACTGCGTTCGTTTAAAAGATAGAGAGAAAAAATCTCTCATTTTTTTGTGTATATATTTTTTAAATCGTTAAACAGTATGTTTTTTTAAAATTTATATGAAAGTAGAAATCATATTAATTTTAAAATAATTAATACTTAGACAATCATGCGCTAATATTTTTCTTCTTTTGCTGCTCTCAAAGGCAGGCTAAGTAGTCTAAGTAATATAAGTAGTACTCCCTCCATTTTTTTAACATAGACACCGTTGATTTTTGACGTTTGATCGTTAGTTTTATTGAAAAGAATTAGGTAATAATTATTTATTTTTTACTTTTTTATTATTAAATGTATTTTAAGCAAGATTTTTTTAATATTTATATAAATTATTTTGAATGAGATAAATAGTCAAATGCATAGAAATCAATAGCATCATATGTTAAAAAACAACCAAAATTTACAGCTTTTAGATTGTCAAGGACTCAAGTCAACGCAATATAAACCAAAAACATGTTTTTAGTTTGACTATTCGGAATGACTATTATTATTTCCTCTCGCTGCCGATTTGATGGAAGCAATCCATGCATGTTTTCACTGATTAGGTAATGGAATAATCAATTAATAAATTTGCAAAACGTGAAGAGATGTTCCTTGGCCCTTGCAGGTTGCGGACACACTCGATTGTGCCTTACATCATCGACAATCAGGTTTTCATGGTCGCAAGGAGAACTTCGTTTTACATACATACAACTCTTGGAGCAGTTCTTAAAAGGGAATGCAGCACTATGGTCTTGCCTAGCTTATCCTGCTCACACAAATAAACCATACCGTCATATATTTCGTAATTGCTCCGGGTTTGCGAACATATTACTAGTTTTCTTTTGTTTTTCCAACTGGCATCTCACAGAATAAACAGCTGTGTTCGATCCCCTGCCTTACACGATGTGCATAGCGTGATGGATGGGTGTCAAAGCGCAGGGTTTTTTTGGAGCAGCCTTTCGCTATCATTAAGCAGTGGAGATCCGGTAGTGTTTGTCTCAGCCGCTGCGTCGCAGCAGTTTGGGCGCCGCGGGCAGCGGATGCAGGTGCCGGTGAGGTCGACTCGACGGGCTGCGGCGAGGCGGTGACAGCGTCGTTTGACAGGGCGATGGCCTGTTAGACTGTTTGGTAACCGGAGCATAGATGGGCCGTTCCGGATGCGAAGGCGTACGCCGCTTCCACGCTCGGCCGTGCAGTGCATGGCGCGGCACGACGACGGTGGTCATTGGCAACTGGAAGATCCGTCCCACCCTCCCAGGCCGCTTGGGCACTTTGAGAAAGTTTTCGCATTATTGAGTACAGTATTACCCTGAGACCTGAGAGGCTTAGACTAGTGAGAGCGAGTATAGTAAATATGTAAGAGGATGCAGGTGAGCTATAGAGATTGCAGTGTTAGATTTCTGCTGGGTTATTGTTAACGTCAACATTTGAAAAGCTCAACGATAGATTGGGAACACGACCGACTAAAAAGGAGAGTGTCCGATTACTACAGGGAAGAAACCGATCGGATTGAGACAAAAAAAGAGTAGAAGATTATTTAGATAAATCGAGTTTGAGGAGGTGATTTACGGTAGAATAGTCCATTAGTTAGTTAGTTAGATATTTTACTTTATTTTTGTTAAGAAATAACGTTCGATGTTGTCGTAAACACGTCGAACTCTGTAAACCTATTGTATAAAATATAGACTCTTAGAAATATGTAATAATTAATCATTCGATTAATACAACTTCGGCGCATCGCCATCCTAGTTTATCTAGGTTTTTATTGGCAGGGTCTAGTTCTTGACGCGGAGCTACATCGGTTAGGTCCGATCTCTGACGAAGGTGTAAGTCCCACCACCATCTCGATATGTCTTGTTCTGTATAAGACTGTATCGGTTAGATTTGACCTCTTAGACCGATAGGATATATCGTATCACGTCCGTGTAGTATCTATCAGTTTATCAAGCTCTCTTCCGTCGTCGTCGGTCTCGTGCTACATCGGTTAGATTTGACTTACAATGCCGTCAACAGTAGAATGAGCTTTAGTCCTATAGTTCTCAGTACGACGTTTCATCGGAGTGTTAGCCGATGAGTTATTTATACGTTGTGCGTCATGCCCAACGTATCGGTTACTCGGCCGATACACACCAGTCTTTAGAGACTTTCTTTTAAGCGTAAAGCTAAGCGCGTCGGCTTTCCAGCCGAAGCGCGTCTGTCTTCAGAGAGACGTTCTCTCATCGGCTCAGCTAGTTGATGGGTTCACTTCGCCCGTGCTTCAGCACGTCCGATCTGGCGTCTACCGTCCCATTATTGTTGGTCTCGTTCTCGTACTGTCAAGGTTAGATTCGATCTTCGAGATTCGGTGCCAGCGGCGTCATCACGGCGGGCGACGGATCTCGTGCTGCCATCTCCATCTTGTGCCTCTATCGGCTCTGCAGCCGATGGATAAGGGTCTTGCGTCCGCTACACTCAGAGGCATCATATCCTTCATCGACTTCTACTTACGTCTACATCGGCTTCTCAGCTATTGGCGCCTTGATTTCTATTGATGACCAGCCGATAGCTAGAGTCATCAGGACGCGACCGATGACCAACTCCTGATAGCGAGCGCTCGTATTGGGCTGTCGTCCGATTGACCCATTCGTCTCACCTTCTTATCAATTGCAAGGTTAAATTGACTGGCATGCTCGCACCCGTACTGTCGCGTCGAAACCGACGTGAAATCCACAGGCCCCGGCGCGCACACCTCAAGAAAACCGATCGACCTGCCCTAAAGCTAAGCACACTTTTCGACGTGAGAGAGAAGAACATGCAGAACTCTTCTCCCGCCCCCCCCCCCCCCCCCCCCGGCATTGGCCTTTGAGCTGCCGGGCGACCGGGCTCAGCTCCACTCGTCTCGACCGAGAGACGGTGACGCCGCGTTGCGACGGTGCCTTTCTCTCCGTTCTTATGTAGTCTTGTTATGGAGATTCGTGCACGGGAACTTCGCGACATGCACTCACAAATCCCTTCTACTTTCTATTCACAAATTTATTTTTAGGGTAAAGTTTATGCACAATTAAATGAGTTCCATTGCAAAAAATCAAAATAGAAACACAAATATCTTTTTTGCGCACTTTGGATTTAATTTGTTCTATGAAATGAATCGAGACATATTCCTATTTAACAAAATGGTTATGTTTCATGGAAATCTTGGAGGATTCCTGGTATGAACTTTGACCTGCTAGAAATTTTTTCTTTGGTCTATCCCTCTCCTAAATTCTATATTTTCCGTGTTATATTTAAATGGTTTATGTGTAGTTTTTTTAATGTTTTTTATTTCTTATGATTTAAGGGGCTATACTGCTATGGCATTATAATCCTGCGTTTTTATATTCCTGTTTTGATAATCACCCGTTCTAAATGAGCAGTAAATCCCTCTAGGAAGGATATCTCCGTTTTCACGTGCACCAGCCACGATATACATGCACTTCATGAAGAATAAGAACATGTTATAAGACATCATCTAAGAACAGACAACATATTGTCGTTGCTTGTTATTAAATGATGAAAATCCATCTCCACCAGAAACGAGGGATGTCTCTCCAAGAGATGAAAATCCATCTCCTTTCTATTACTTCTTTGTTGCATATGCAAGGCACATTTTTGACGTAGAAACAAAATCTTCGCTTTCTTATTTATCTATCCATCTACCTCAAGCAAAATTCACATAGAGACTTTTCATTTATTATCTTCGTACATGCCCTAATACAATTTTTTTGAATTAAAAAAAGGCATGTTGAAACAGGGACCATGGCCTAGGGTGGTTTCCATGAGACTATTCTTAACCAACTTTCATAATTCCCTTCCCCTTTATTTTCTTTCACCTTCTTCTTTTTCTTTCAGCGAACGATGAAACGCGTCTGCATGCACGTAAGTACACACCTACCTAATGGAGAATTCAGTCTTTATGCATGCCAACTTGCCAAGGATACTGATATCTTCTTTTAGGGCAGGGCATCGTTGCATCCGGAAGCTACCGTGTTAATTTGATGCTTGTTGCCAATCCGAGCTAGCTTCCATCCCACTGCCCCCTAGCTGCTGCATCTACAGCAAAAATACTGCGACGCTCCATGGTCGCCCATGCCGTTCTCTTCGCGGCGGTCCCGCTCCCGCTTGCCGCTGCCCAGCCATGGCCAGTCTGCGGCAAGCTCAGCGGCACCTACACAGCAGGGAGCGTCTACGAAACCAACCTCGAGAACCTCGCGCTCACCCTCCGCACGAATGCCTCCTCCTCGCGCACCCTCTTCGCCTCCGGCGCCCTCGGCTCCGCCCTGGACACCGTCTGTGGCCTCCTGCTCTGCCGCAGCGACCTTAGCTCCTTCGACTGCGGCACCAAAGTGTTCCAGAGCGCAGGATCAGTCTGCAACCGCACCAAGGACGCGATCCTCGTCTACAACCAATGCTACGCCCAGTTCTCGGACAGGGGCGACTTCCTCGCCTCTACCAACAACTCCGGCGAGGTGAGCCTCCTCATAAGCGGCACCAACATCACCAGCACCGACGTCGCGGGCTACGACCGCGCTGTCACCGAGCTCCTCAACGCCACCGTGCGGTACGCGGTGGAGAACTCGACGAGGCAGTTCGCCACGGGGCAGCCGGTGGGCACCGACCCGGGGTTCAGTAACATCTACTCGATGGCGCAGTGCTCGCCGGACCTGTCTCCGGCGCAGTGCCGGAGGTGCCTCGAGGACCTCGTGGGCCGGTGGTGGAAGACGTTCCCGCTGAATGGGCGGGGGACGAGGGTCGCCGGTCCGCGCTGCTACCTGAGGTCCGAGCTGGACCCCTTCTACACCGGCGACCCGATGGTGCGGTTGCCGGTCAAGGCCGACGGGCTCACGCCGGTGTCGGCGCCGGCGCCGGATGTTGTGCCTGCCATTACGGGAGGTGATTGTACTTCCTTGTATCGGGCATGCTGTCTCACAATTTTTAACTGTAATTTTGTATGGGGCTAGATTTTGACTGTTAACTTAAATTTGATATATAATTATCAGTTTCTGTAACCATAAATATGATTATATTTCATATACAGTAGATTTTAAAGTATAATTGAACCTGGTATACAATTTTAGTTTGTGTTTCCCTAGATACAAATTAATTTATATATGATTTATTTATACCATTATAATTTAGATGTATCATAATCGAATAGTCAAAATCATTTTCCCTAAGATAGACAGATAGATTATCAAACAAAAAAAAGAACTAAATTTTGTTCATTGGGCAGAAGCTAGCACTGTATTGCTGTAATCAGGTGCTCAGATATGCAGTGCTTGACATACTTGAACTGATTATTTTTCACTGCAAAAATGCAGGTAAGAATAATTCAGGAAGCAAAAATTCTGCTAATTATCTTGTCGACAGTGTCAGTTGCAATCATAGCTGTAATTTCCCTTTGTATCTGGAATGTGCGTAAGAAGAAAAAATCAGCAAAAGAAGGGCATTTCTCCGGACGTGAGTCCTCTGCACACAATTTGGCATAAATTCTTAACATTCTTATACCATCAGCGCCCGTTAACAGTTAATCAAATAATGCAAAATTGCCAGCTGATACAACTGAAGACTTTGAAAGTGTTAAGTCAACCCTGTTATCTCTGGCATCACTGCAAGTGGCAACGGATAACTTCCACGAAAGCAAGAAGATTGGCGAGGGGGCATTCGGTGCCGTTTATATGGTATGGCAGTACTGTTTACGTCTAACTTTTGTATCGTTGTTGATTTCTTTTGAGAAAAAGTTGTGTGATTTGATGGTGTGAATCCAGTATGGTCAAAATATAAACTCTAGATGCCTAGAAGTTCGAGTGCACTTACTGCTCAATTGTTAATTATTCACAAATTATGGTGTCGTAATTGTTGAAATAAATCGCACAGCTCCAGCCTTGGTTTAAGAAAAACATAAATGAAAATTACTTATTGAGTAAAACACATATCTGGTCCTTAAAATTATAAAAAAAAGTCATTTATGCCCATAAAGTTGTAAAACCCATATCTAGACCATAAATCTTTGTTATTGCATCCTGTGAGTTTCAAAGTGCAACTAGCTGAGCCAACGCGTTGATGTGGCCATCCACGGAACCTTTTCATTTATCCCCCTCCGTTACAATAATCCCCAAATCAATTTTTATCATGCTACTACTCAAATCTGAGAGGAGGCGAAGAGGCGACGGAGGTCTTTGGAGCCAAGATAGATGGTATGATAAGGAAAAACTTATGTGCATGTGAATGCTTTGCCAATTAGCATGATGCTCAAGCATCGTCTTGACAAAGGGAGTGTTTTCCCTCATCTAGCCTGACTAGGGATGACTTGGGTTGGCCTGTCCAATACGACCGTGTCTTGAGTGATGATTTAGGCGCTCGGTTTGAGAAAAAAAGAAACATGCAAGGTAGGCAAAGGTGGTGATAGGGAGTGCTCACAATGGAGTGCTCACAATGGAAAGGGTAGTGTAGGGTGATCGATGAAGCAGTGATGCCACAGGAGCTCGACGCAGAGGCATTCACATGTGCACAAGTTTCTCTCTATCATACCATCTATCTTAATTCCGAGGACCTCCACCACCTCTTCGCCTTCTCTCCAATTCGAGTAGTGGCATGGTGATAGTTAATTTAGGGTTTACTATATAGCTAAATGAAAAGTTTACGCTATGATGGATGGCCACGTCAACACTTTGACCAACCGATTGCACTTTGGATCTTGTTTGACATATTAAGCGAAACTATAGACCTATATGCGTATTTTGAAAGTTTATAGACCCATATGACATCTCGGGAATATGGACCTATATGTATGGACAAACCATGTATTTTACTCATAGTCTTTTAGGTTTTCACACCTAATAACTTTTCTGATAATAAATATTAAGAGTTAAATTTTAAAATTTTTTAATCATCAATAAAAAATGGTATGCGTTGATTAGCCTTAAAAATACTAGCATCGTAATATCATAAATGTTTCTAATATAAAATTGATAGTGAAAATTATAAAATTTTGGTCGTTCTAGATATTAAATATTTATAATCCAAAGGAGTAAGATAGTGAGCCAAATAGTCAAATTATTTAGGAAATTCTTTTTGACAAGAAGTGGCCGTGAAGAGGATGGCAAAGGACTCCAACCAGGGGCTAGAAGCGATGAAAAACGAGCTAGTTCTTGTCGCCAAACTTCATCACAGGAATCTTGTTCGTCTTGTTTGTTTTCGCCATGAAGAGGGGAGAGATTACTCGTCTATGAGTACATGCCTAATAAAAGCCTGGACACCTTACTTTTGGTACTATTAGCATTACCTTTTTGAACCTAGATATGCGCTCTTTCCACTCCAGCAATTACCATGTTTTTTTTTTCATTTGGTACTAATTAGACGCAGAGCAAAGGAGACAGCTAGACTGGGCGACAAAATTTAGGATCATAGAAGATATTGCCCGGGGACTACAATATCTTCATCAGGACTCCTAAAAGAAGATAGTCCACTATGATATGAAGGCGAGCAACATTTTACTAGACGCAGACATGAACCTCAAGATTGGGGACTTAGGCCTCGTCAGGCTCTTTGGGCAGGATCAGACTCGAGATGTGACAAGCTGTATTACCGGGACATTGTAATTAAGTCGAAGGAATATTTAATATTTTTAATATTTTTCTGTTTATACATAGCTAAGAAACTAATAGCAATGCAATTCTCCTTGTTGATGTAGCGGTTACATGTCGCCTGAGTACGTGATGCGCTACGAAATCAGACGTGTTCAGCTTTGGCATTCCGATCATTGAGATCGTGACGGGCCGGAGAAGGACAAGTGGGCCGTATTTCTCTTAGCAAAATAAAGAATATATATTGAGCGTAGAGAGCATCCCCGCTATAATTCATAGGAATATATTATACCGCTTTCACTGTAGGCTGTAGTATTTGCATTTGTGGATAGCCACACATGCCTATTATAATTATTACTGACTACAACTTAACACATATATGTGACTAATGCTAGGTATGGAGGCACTGGGAAGAGGGAACAACTGCAGAGATGATCGACCATTCCTAAGGCCGAGGTGCTGAAATGTGTTAACATTGGACTCCTGTGCGTCCAGCAAAACCCTGTAGATCGACCTAAAGTGGCGGATGTTATGGTTTTGATTAGCAGCGCACTCTGCCAGCTCCTGCACCTAGGCCAACATATTTGATCGATGGGACCTCTGGTTACTCCCAAACCGTAACACAATGGTCTGTCAGGTAGCAGGGGGCCAAAGCAATTCTAGCACTGTTGTTGCTTTTTTTTTTTAAAAAAATTACTAGCTATGTGCCGTGTGTTGTAACGGAAATCCAAGTTTTCATGTCACATAAGCCCATACTATCATATTGCTTATGCCATAGTGATTCATGTCGGCAAAAAGCCTATTCAGAGGTAAAATTAAGTAGACATGTTATTGCAGGATATGTAATATGTTGCAATGTGCCAAATGTACATGTTTTGCAATAAAGAAAAACATGACATGAACCTTAAGACATTGTTCCCCATGTGATCGATTTCATCCAAGCTTACAATCGAGTCCATGATGTTGTTGCCACCCTCAGTCTACGGTCCCTTGGCTCCACCACAATATCTGATTGCACATTTGTATTGTGTGTCCGTATTGCATCGTGTGTTATTTTCTTCAAAATCTATAGACGGTAAGTAATAAATCTGCCACCACTTTATCACCAATAATCTACTTTTTATGAAATGAAAAAGAAAATAAAGTTAGAGGGCTGATATATTAACCACCTCACTTTGCGGGGCTAGAGGGCTAACAAATATATGTAAAAATTAAAAAATGATATATATATAAAATAATAGTAATAGTAGGTTAATAGTATTTTTTAAAATTAAAATTCCGTTGTAATATCTAAGATATCCAGGATCACATAAGCACTTCAACTCCCTCCAACTCCCAATATATGCGATTTTAAGGTAAATAGAAACCCAATAAACCATCCTAATACTTGTGGTTATTTTTACTCCTCTCTTCTATCTCATGCTAAATAGATACAGAACCTTCATCGAATAAATGGTTCATCTATTTTGAATGGTTGATGAATACTCAAAATATATATTTCTGTATTGAATGGTGCAAAGTAGTAAAGTAATCGTGTATTTTGTGCACATTTAAATAGAAACCCAAAGTTTTCCTATTTGAAGAGTTTGTGTGTACATTACACTGAATGACCGGATGTGCTAGAAGTCTAGCATAGAACATCTTTTTTTACCTTACTGAAGATAAACAGAATAAACGCAAGAAATTCGCTCCAAGCATTGTCCACCAGGACATTCACCTATGGATAATGATCCTTCAAGCTCCGGCGTAGACTTGAGCTCACCTCATTTGGAATTAGCTGTGCACTAATTGAACCTCTAGTAGGATATGTTAACTTAGAAATCGTCAGAATTCAAATTAAAATTTATTTTTTTTCTCTCCTTTGCTTGTTTTCTTTCACACAGTTATATTCTCTACTGAATATAACAAATCTATTTTTTATTTTTAGAAAATAGTTTAAGCGAACATTAACTCCGTTCAAGTTTTAGAATTTTTCTAAAATTGAGATTTATCCAATGACACTATTAGTTTATTATAGTTATTATTTATTTTATAGGGGTTTAAATGATTTTCTCTTTTTATCGCATAGCGTACATTTTAGAAAGTTTCAAGACATGGATTTCTAAAAGATTTGAAGACCAATAGCAAGGCAAGTCATTCATTCTATCATTTTGATCATAGTTTATAAAATTAAATATTTACAAAGTATATAATTATGCACATGTAATGGCTGCTGATCACGGCTGATCTATTTGGCTAATCTATTTATTGCACTATATCATTTTCTTTAAAAATTGATTGTCCTTACATTTGCGAGCCATGTTTTATTAGCTAAGGCTCATACTATAGGTACTGAGACCTCAGTTAATAACTTTTGATAATTAAAGAACATGTTATTATGAAATATTAAGATGATAGTGTTGGGAAAATGGGTTATGAATTGTTTTGAAAACCCAACATTTTATTTTTGTGGTTTGTGAAATAAAAGGTGATTGTTTTAATGAAAGTCATGGTGCGAAGTCATCGTCTATGTGCCAAGCTTTGTATTCACATATAGGGACTAATTTCTTAGAGAACTGCACTGAATATAGTATAGTATGATTACATGGATTATATGAGACGTCTTTGGCTAAGTAGTTAGTGGGCTAGAATTGCTTGTTTATTGGGAGTTGTGAAATCGCCAGAGTAGCCATGAGAAGTGGTGCTCACGGGATCTTAAGTATGGAAAGTCTAGAAATTGCTTGGGACTTGGTCTAGAAACCTTCTAGCTAGCATCCTAGTTTTTCTTAGAAAAGGTCTTATAGCAAGTCTTTACTATTGATGGGTAGCTAAAGAGCCTTACGGCATGTGGGTAAAATGTACATGTTTTTGCAAAAGTTTTTGGACAAACTGTTTAAATAGTCATGCCCATGGTCTTGAGTTGATGTAAAGTAGTTGCTCTCACGTAGATTTATTTACAAATGATTGTAAAAGTAAAGTTGTGAGTTGGAGATCATTTCCAAAGTTATCATGCATGGCTGACAGCTAACTCGTGTGGTTAGAAATAGAAAGTAAGATGTCTTCATAGTGAGAGGGTAAGATGAAAACCCTAGATACGAGAGAAAAATTAATAAGGGCAATGAATGTAAAGCAAATTGAATTTGGACGCTATGGATGATAAGCTTCCTAAGGACAAAAGGTTCTAAGAGCTATGGTTTTATGAGGTGGGTTGTGGCCTATGGATGTTATTGGGTAATGGTTTGGGTTGAGGCCCATGGTTTTAGAAAATGAAAAGAAACTAATAAATGTTTAATAAGGTCAAAATCATTGAGAGGCTACATGCTTTAGAATACTGATGGCGCTGATATCGTTACAAAGCGACTCATGTTTTCTATTAAAATATAATTCTCTTTTTAAATAATACAATGCAATAAATGGAGTTGTTGCTAAGTTACTCTCATATGTGATTGGGGCTAGGACCTCAATTTAGATAAATACATACATAGTAGTTTCGAATATATAAAATAAAAATAGGTGTTGTGAAATAAACCCAACCATTTTTTGAAGACTATACATGTTCACATTTTTATGGCTTGCTAAGTATATTTGTACTTAGATTTCTTTTTCTTCAAAGATCTCAGGGAAGCAAAGAAAAAGGATTGGGTTTTTTCCTATATCCAAACCGTTACTTGTAACTTGAATGCTAGCTACACTGTATTTTTTCATTGTAGTCTCGTTCACGTGCGTACAGACCGGTGGAACTAATGGAGGTCCGATCCGATGGTGTGTGAATATGCCAAACCTTGAGAGATATGCTTAGCTTCGGTATAGGTCCTTTGGCTTTGTTGGAAGGTGTGCACTGTTGATTGTCCCATCGGGCATGTCAAAAATATGTTCGCGTGCACGGACCAGGCAAAATTGACGGAGGTCCGATCTGATGGCGCATGAATACACCAAGGGCTAGGAGATCTACTTCGCTCCGATGCAGGTACTTTAACTTGCACGTTGGTTCCTTTATCAGGTTGCTAGAGATGTGGACATACCAATCAATTTGACCCTACAACTGATAAGGAAATAAACAGATGAGTCAGTTGGACAATGAGCCGATATAAACTCTTACTATTGGCTGGTTATCGATAGGGTTAAGATAGTCATCGGTCGTATCCGATGTACTCCTGCTATCGGTTGGTTGCCGATAAGGACTGAAACACTCGTCTATTGGCTGCAAATCTGATAAAGGCATAGACATGTAGCAATGAAGGGAAGGAGAGATACATCGGCTATAGAGCTGATGGTGCTCCGATAGAATAGGAGATAAGTATATGGACTTCTACTATTGACTATTTGTTGATAGAGGCTGTAGTATTCTTTTATTGGCTAAAAAACCGATAAAGGTATAAATAGATAATCAAGGAATAAGATAAAGAGTCCATCGGCTGTAGAGTTGATGGCATTCTAAATAGCATGGTTGATAAGTATTTATGTGAAATCCTCCTATCCGCTAGTTGCCGATAAAGACGTAACACTCTTTCATTAGCTAGAAAGCCAATGAAGTCAAAGAAAAATAATCCAAGAATACGACAAAGGATCTATCGCTTATAAAACCGATGGTACTCTAAAATAGAGTAGCCAATGAATAGTATGCGTGATCCTCGGTTGGTTATCGATAGTGACTGTAACGTTTATTTATCGGTTGAAAAATCGATAAAGTGGATTGATAATAAATAATATAAAGGATCTATCGCCTATAAAATCGATGATGTTTTAAATATAATATACGATAAATAGTAAGGAGTGAAACTCGCTTCTTACTTACAAAAGATTATATTAGATATGTTCTTGAAAGGAACGAGCTAAGTCAATTTTATCGGTTGAGGCGATATACTTAAGACTCAGAAAAAAAATACTGAAGATAAGAGGACGTCCTCTTAACGATGAGAAACCGTTTCCTACTGGCAGGACTACTTATTCTTCCTATCCTTTTTTAGGTGGCACTGGCTATCATTTTAGATGTGACGGCTCTTTGGCAACTTGGCATGTGATGGCCGACAGGTCAGACTGAATTCACCGAACCCGTCAGGTAGCTGTCAAATAGCACGTTTCTGCGTACGCGTTTCATCTCAGTCGTTAAAGGGAAACAACAATGGAAATATACGAGGTCGTGATCAGTCTCGCGTAAACCCTCTCCGTAGCAGCTGTTTTCAACACGCTAACCCTCACTTAAAAAGAAACACGCTGCGTTCGACTTATGACAATCCTAACTCAAAACCTATCCGATAGTTTACATACTCACAGTATCATATATCATAGAGATACTAGTATAAAAATTATATATCTAACGAATTTAATAAGATATATTAATATATTATTTTATGATTTAAATTCGTTTTCTATCAATTATAAAAAAATAAATTAAACTAAGTATACGAGTAATTATAATCATATATTTTTTAATTTGAATTTCTTATGTGTAATATATTATATATAAATCTACTATCAATTTTTTTCTAATTTTTTTATACGTCATCTCTAAGGGATTAAAAGAGTTTGAAAGGGGATTGCAATTGCAATTCAGAGCCCGTGCTGCCCATCGATCGAGCCAGCTTCCATCCGACATCCCCACTTCGCCATGCAGCGGCGCTCCTCTGTCGTCCATGCCGTTCTACTCGTCGTCGCAGCGATGGTGCTCCCGCTCGCCGCCGCCCAGCCGTGGCCTACCTGCGGCAAAGGCGGCAACTACACGGCGGGGAGCACCTACGAGTCCAACCTCCTGCGACTCGTGAGCATCCTCCGCGCAAACGCCTCCGCCTCGGCCACCCTCTGCGCCTCCGGAGTCCGCGGAACCGGCCCGGACGCCGTCTACGGCCTTCTTCTCTGCCGCGGCGACGTCAGCACCTCCGACTGCTTCGACTGCGGCACCAGGGTCGGCGACGACGTCGGCCAGGTCTGCAACCGCACCAAGGACGCGATCCTCGTCTACAATCAATGCTACGCCCAGTTCTCGGACAAGGGCGACTTCCTCGCCGCCAACAAAAACTCCGGCGTGTACAGCCTCCTCATAAGCGGCACAAACATCTCCAGCACCGACGTCGTGGGCTACGACCGCGCGGTCACCGAGCTCCTCAACGCCACCGTGCGGTACGCGGTGGAGAACTCAACGAGGCTGTTCGCCACGGGGCAGCGGGTGGGGACCGACCCAGGGTTCCGTAACATCTACTCGATGGCGCAGTGCTCACCGGACCTGTCGCCGGCGTTGTGCCGCAGGTGCCTCGACGACCTCGTGAGCCAGTGGTGGAAGGAGTTCTTGTTCCCGCGGAACGGGGAAGGCGCGAGGGTCGCCGGCCCCCGGTGCTACCTGAGGTCCGAGCTGGGCCCAGGTCCGTTCTACACTGGCGCTCCGATGGTTCTGCTCCGGGCCGACGGGCTCTCGCCGGCGCCGGATGTTGTTCCGGCCACTACGTTAGGTGAGCAGCATACCAATTACCAATCACATCACTCCTCTTCGGCATTCACGTCATCACAGAATTACATGATTTTTGAATGAATTAGTTATGTTACAAGTGGCTTGCTTAAATCAACTAATGTTCACACCTAATCAGCACCTAATGTTTATCTCCTAGTTGAACTGATTATTTTTCAATGCAAAAATGCAGGTAAGAAGAATTCAACAAGCAAAATTCTGGTAATTGTCTTGCCGATAGTTGCCGCTGCAATCGTAGCTGCAATTTCCCTCTGCATGTGGAATATGCGTAAGAAGAGCAGATCGGCAAAAGCAGAGCATTTCTCCGGACGTGAGTCTTCTGCACAATTTGGCATCACATTCTTAATAAAGCACACTTAAATTCTTAATCATCAGTATCAATTAACTGCATATTGAATCCATGCAAATTTTCCAGTTGATACATCTGAGGACATTGAAAGTGTCAGGTCAACCTTGCTAACTCTGGGGTCATTGCAAGTAGCAACAGATAACTTCCACGAAAGTAAGAAACTCGGGGAAGGGGGATTTGGTGCAGTTTATAAGGTATGCCAGTAGTCTTTATGTGTAACTTTTGAATAATTGCTGATTTCTTTTTAGAAAAGAATTTATTTTAGGTGATGAATTGTTGATTTGATGGCGTGAATCGAGCATGGTCAAAATATGAATTTCTAAAAGTTCTGATGTATGAGCGCACTAGTACTCCATTGATGACGATGATCCGCAGAAGATCTTTGGATCTGTCTTTATTAGAAACACAAAAAAATGTAAATTATGTAAATCACTCAGGCTTTTAAGCCATTACAAATTCAGTATTTCACCCATCTCTCCATGTAAAGTACTAAACACCAAAAATATGCAGGGACTTCTTTTTGGACAAGAAGTAGCAGTGAAAAGGATGGCGAAAGGTTCAAACCAGGGGTTAGAAGTGCTGAAAAATGAGCTTGTTCTTGTCGCCAAACTTCATCACAGAAATCTTGTTCGTCTTGTGGGTTTTTGCCTGGATGATGGAGAGAGGCTGCTCGTTTACGAGTATATGCCCAATAAAAGCCTTGACACCTTTCTTTTTGGTAATATGAACACCACCTTTTAGTATAGACATGGACTTCTTTGATGTTCTGATGTGCAGCAACTACAATTATCTCTTCGTTTGGTGCTAATTAGATGCGGAGAAAGGAGGACAACTAGACTGGGCAACACGATTTAGAATCATAGAAGGCGTCGCTCGAGGACTGCAGTATCTTCACCAGGACTCCCAGAAGAAGATCATTCATCGCGACATGAAGGCAAGCAACGTCTTGCTGGATGCAGACATGAACCCCAAGATCGGGGACTTTGGCCTTGCTAGGCTCTTCGGGCAGGACCAAACTCGAGACGTCACGAACCGTATCGTTGGGACGTTGTAATTAAGTCGAACTCTTGATCCTTTTGTGCCTGTATTTAACTAACAAACTAACATGCAGTTTTCATTCTTACGACATGCAGTGGGTACATGGCCCCTGAGTACGTGATTCGCGGGCAGTACTCTACGAAATCTGACGTGTTCAGTTTTGGCATTCTCATCTTAGAGATTGTGACAGGCCAAAGAAACAGTGGGCCCTATTTTTCAGAGCAAAACGAAGATTTAGTAAGCATAGTGAGTATCCCTTTTAATGCACAGACGAATTAATACACTAATATTGCTTTCATTTCCAGACAACCACGCATATGTACCATCTGTACTGCTGATAACTGAAGATCTATATGTAACTAATGCTAGGTATGGAGGCACTGGACAGAGGGAAATATTGTAGAGATGATAGACCATTCCTTGGGCAGAAACTACCCTGAAGTCGAGATGCTAAAATGTGTAAACATCGGCCTCCTGTGCGTCCAGCAGAACCCTGCAGATCGGCCTAAAATGGAGGATATCATGGTTTTGCTTAACAGCGATGCTACCAGCTCTCTGCCGGCTCCTGCAGCTCATAGGCCAACAATTTTGTTCGATGGGAGTTCAGGTTACTCTCAAACTGTTACACAATTGTCTCCCAGATAACAGGGGGCCAATGCCGAGCTGGCACTGCTAGCTTTTGCTTGTTTTATTTCTTATTGAAATCGTATTTATTTGTCAATTTCTAGTCGAGATCAGTTATAAACAACGTGACACCAAGGGGGTAAATCAAGAAATTCATGTGTCTAAACAGCCTATTCAAAGGTTATGAGGCCTTGTAAAATGCGCTTCTATCCAGCTCAGCAATCGTTTGTAGGCCGGTAATTTGAACTATATGAAAAAGATCACTTTAGATACTTCAAGTTTCAATCGCATGGCACATTTAACTTTTAAAAACAGTGCAAATTTAGTCCCTTGACGATTTCTTCCTATATAACGCTTACGTGTAATTTCAATTAACGAAAAAATAAGCAAATATAATATAACCCATATATTAATTATTCAAGTTTCAGTAGCATCTCTTAAGATATAGGGCACATTTAACTTCTAAAAATGGTGCAAATTTAGTGCTCTAACGATTTCATCCTATGTGACGCTTAAATATAATAGAACCCACATATTAATTATGATTATATCTTCAAAGTAAAAGAATTTATAGACCTACTGTATGCCACATAAAAAATACTAAAAAACCATGTGTACTAAGATGTGAATTTGTGGTTCCTGTTGCTGGGATGGGTCGTCGAATCGCCGCCACCCTCCTCGAGGTGGCTCCTCTCGTCGGTCCAAAGGGAGGATATGGAGACCGTGGTGGTCTCCGCGGGATGTCCGAGGCCGTGACCGGCGGCGGGAGGAGGAGGAGGACCTGACGGACACGATCCAGAACAGCGACAGCAAGGCGACATCGAGGAGCTCCGCACGGAGCCTAACGGCGACGCTGACCTTTTCAGGCGAGAGTTCCCGCGCGGAGGGAGGCGAGGAGGCAGCCGGGGGTGGGGCGCACGAGCGCGCTGGTCGGTGCTCCTGGAAGGCGAGCTCCGGGTGGTGGTGGACGTGGCGCCGCAAGCCACGCAGCCACCCCGCGAACTCCGGCGTGCGCGCCGCCTCCAGAAGGTCGCGACCGAGTGTGCCGTCGCCGTCATCAATGCCTGGATCGATGTGGCTAGCTCGCTTGCTCACCTGGTTTTGATTGGCTGATGGCGCGGTAGCCGTAGCTTAGTTGACCCGAGCTAGCCAATTAACAGCAAGAGTACTACGAAGTCTACGATGGTGTGATATATCGATCTCGCTGCCAACTTATAAAACAGACGAGAAGGAGGAGGCGGCAATGGTGACGGAAGGACTGCCGCGGCGGCGGGCTGAGCAGGAAGCGGGCTAGTCAGGCGGAGCCGCTGTGGAGGCCGGCGACGACGCGGGGTTCTCCAGGAAGAAGCAGAGAGCAGGAGGGTTCCCCGCGCCGACGCTGCTTCTGGCCGCGCCGCCGCCTGCGTCGATTTGGTTAGGGGAGAGAGAGAGAATGGTAGTAATGTTGGTCCACAACATTTTTTAACTGGACACCCACTAATTCATTAGTGTTTTTATTTTTCCTATTTTTCATCATGGAAGTGTCGAATGGAATAAAAACCAACTCAACAAGTCATGGGTCTACGTAATCCAACCCACTCTCCATATTGTTAAGAGGCTATATTTGTATTGGTTTTGATAGCTGGGACCCTCTACGGCTTACGTTTTTAGTGCATTTGTCAATAGATATACCGAGAAAGAAAAAGGTCCATTTGCCTCCCTCAACTCAACTATGCCTAGCTTATTTCGTATCCTTTAACTGTAATAATAGCGTAGAGACCCTCTTAATGTTAAAACCGGATCGATATTTATTTTTAGGTGGTTTGGATGGATATTTATTTTTAGGTGGTTTGGATGGTAGTTTTTGTTAGTGTTATGAATAATATATACCTTCTGTACCTATATTTGTGATCCACAGGAATACCGAATATCTAATTTTATATAAAAAGTTATATCCAACTATGATAAAGTTTATAGATAAGATGGAGATTCCTTAGTGTATGACTCCGACCCAAAAAACTATAAGGTCTAGTTCTCAAGTTCTACTTGAATAACTATATAAATATAATGACTTCCATAAGAAAAGAGCATCAAATCGTAACAAGCTACATCAAGTTTAGTAAGAGGAAGGCTACGACTAGCCACTGACTACTTAGTTGCCCGATTAGTTCTCATCGAAAATTAGTTAATAGGCTAGATTAGATAGCTTACTTCTTTTTTATAATCAGTATGATCCATGTAAGAACTATATCACGAGTTATAGTGATTCAATGACAACATATGACCAGACAAGCAATTATACTGTCAAACAGTAACTTCAAGATTAGAGTAGAGGTACCTGTATTCCACACTAAACATATTGTTTTTTAAATACCTATTTAGCTTAAAAGACCGTACGAACGCCAATTACAACTTATTGATTATTAATTTTCAATTATAAAATTAAGTTAGTGAACTAGTTAAGCTGAGAGTCACATATATTAAAGATCCATATTTATTAATTCCTAATTTCATAATTATTAAATTTAAACAATATCAAAAATGTTGTGTACTTCTAATAATATATACATTTATAATAATACAATCCATCCAAATAAACTAAATATTTTTAAAAATGCTAGAAATGAGATTTCATCCAACATAGTACCTGCGGTTGTTAGCCGCCACCTCCCCCAATCGAAGGCCTCTCCCAATCGAAGACAATAGTCTTGGTACTGCCACTTCCCTAGCTCGACGATGGCTACAACCATAAACTGGCGCTCATGGTGTGCTTCTCTTTCATCTTCGGTGCCACTGTCGACTTGTTTAAGGTGATGTACGATGCATTGTAGCACCTTAGACCTATTGCCATCAGCCTCTCTACACAGACACCAACCTCTCCATTGGCATCTTTTGCATGCGAGCTTTTGTGGGCAAGGCATGTGGGTAAGTGGATCCTTGCAAGTAGGAAAGGAGAAGAGAGCGCTCAGCTCATTGGTGTCGAGAATGGCATGAGGTGAGGAATTTAGGATGCCATTTTATGAGTGAGCTCTAGGAACCTGAATGGGACAAGAGAGTAGTAGTGGTAGGTTTGGCAGGTACATGTCTAGCATCTAATAAATAAGTCGTCATTGTTAGCGTAGGCGAGGTGTTGTCGTTAGAGTAGGCGAGGAGACATTTGAGCAGACCTGCTACCAATGGGTATCGGCCTAGTACAGGTAGGCATTAGATCTGGTGCCAACAAGTATCAGTCAGTACCGATGAGGCACTAGGTCTAGTACTCACCTACTATCATACCATTTTAGAATATGATCTCATGCAATAGAAGCCTCCAGTATTTTAGGTTAACATGAGAGTTCTTTTAATGTACCTAGTTAGTATAGGTATAGATAGATTGTAAGAGGTTTTGACATTGGTAATTTTAAGTTTTGCTAGCACTAATTCTATAGCACCTTTGTCTAATTCATATGTGGCGCATAATTCTCTACACTTTGAATCATTTCTCAGTCCTATTTTTTTACATAAAAGGTAGAGAGTTCTCTACCTTATAATCAATGTATTAATTGTGGATAAAGCCCAAACGGGCCCAAGGGAAATGAGTAAAATAAAAGGGTATTTCTAGGAGAAATTCCTTAGAGGGATTTAAGTTGAGATCTTTAGCACTTAGGTCCTTAATCACACATAAAGAAGCAATTTTTTTAATAAATAGGTTTTTATTAAAAGTAGTTTTTAATGGCCTAAAAAATTAAGGCGTTACACATATCTCTCCCTTCTTATGGGACTTTCCTGGTGAAAATCAAGTCCAAGGTTTCTTGGATGGATAGCAACGATGCTCTTGATGTTGTGATCTCTCTGGAGGCGTCGTTTATGAGGTCACGTTCTCGCCTTCGCACCCTTTGGCATTATTGTCATTGGTGGTGCTCTTGGTTGTCACCATTGGGTTCACGCGAGGGATGAGTGGATATTCTTATCTAACCCCCTCTCTTAGCAATCTTTCTCCGTGGGAATGGCTAGGATTTTGTGGGTCGTATGGATGGTTGGGAGGCTATGTGCGGCGTCTTGCTTGGAGTTGGTGAAGGGTGGTGCATTTGTGACCCCTTCGTAGGGCTAGCGGTGTCTTATCATGCTTAGCAACAACCAATTTGGTGCTAGTCCATCTCTTTGCGTGTGTGTGTTTAGGAGATGTCAGCACATGGTGGATTGTTTTGTTTTTAATTATATCTGCCTAAGATTATAATATTATAAATTTTCTTTTAATATATCAATATAAAACTTTACACTATTTGTTGAGGGTCACTTAAGAAAAATACATCTTTTATTTTCATAGTATAGAATACAGATCATATTGAACGGATGTAAAGAAACATTTCCCTAGGATTATTTTTTGAAACTAAACCGGCAGAAAAAACTATCAATTATATTTCAATAAGCAAGATTAAAAACCTGACAGGTTACAACAAAAAAACAAACATCTCGACAAGAAGAGCCTCACCAAACATGTAGCCGGCTAAACAAGCGCACGGCACACACAACACTACCCTACACCAACCCACCAAACAACTAACATTGACAGAGCCAAAACGTATCGTTGTTAAGTATGCTACAAAAGCAACAAGGTAGCTTCAACTTCGTGAAAATGTGTGTATCGTTGTCAAGCTTGTCATCTTCAGCAACATAACAGCTCTAACTTTATAGCAAAAGTGTCATTGATGCTAAGCCCATCATAAAGCGATCAAGCAACTTTGACTTTCCACATGGACATCACCGAGATGCCACTATGTACATACAGCTGGCACCAACACACCTAGTGGGAGACCACCATGTGTCATCGTTGCCCAGCTTCGTTGCAATCCAACAACGTGTAGCTCCGACTCCACATAGTAGAAACTAACAAAGAGAGTAGGACACTGATCACAATCAATAACTGAAACCAAGGTGGCAAAGGCCTCATCGAACCACCTAAAACTTCGGTGCGGTGGCAAGAGGCCTCGGGCCAAAGTAGGTGCCACACAATAATAATTGCTGCATAGGGAAGCCTCTCCAAAACGGTGCCCTCATGACGTGAAATGCTGTTGCTGCTTGAAGCAAGATTTTTACGTAGAGTTTGGTGTAAGAGGAATAGGGGAACAATGCCATAACAACACCTCCAAGAAGGGGAGCGGTGCCATAGAGCATCGTTGTTGTCAAATTAGGCAACATCCCGTTAAGCCCCAACACCCAACCAACCTGTAGAAGTAGCTTCATCACCAAAACACCGCATTTACTCGCACATCATAACTTAGATAAGCTCATAAGACCCTTTCAGTTGGTCATCTTGTAGCCGTCTGCCTCAATGTGCAAGCTATTGCATCTGTCCTCTCTATGGACCTTCTCACGACCCAATGTAAAAACAACCTCTTATAGAAGGGGAGGAGCTATATAGAGGAGAGGACACCAGAAGATGATGACCTGTTGCCACATACTGCTAGACTATTGCCATGTCACCATCAACCCATGCTGTCCTGTCGCTGCCTTCACCCTCAACATGAAATCCCCACGGGAGAGGGGAGGGCCATGGCTTGCTTGCTCTCTGCTTGTGCTCCCGTACGTGCTCCCACACACGTGGCGTGCAGTGATTCATTCTTTGTCGGTCCCCCAAGGCCATGTATCTTCGTCCTTGCCAACACAAATGGATTCTAAGTATTTGATTTTTTTTCTCCATCGTCGTTGCAGCAATACAGCATCAGATTGATGCAGCCACGGCTGTCTTGCTGAGCTTAGAGCCTTCATCTGCCGCGCAGCAGCGGCGCCCGGCGGCCATCGCGCGCTGAGCTCGGTCTTCATCGTCGCCGCCTCGCCGATGGCCGGCAACTTATTAATCTACAAACCCTTGTGCGGTGTCCCCCATCTGGCCTTCTTGCAACGACGAGCAACGCGTTGGCGACGTTAACGTGGCTGCTCATGCAGCGTGTCAGGAAAAATGCGTGACAAGCATGCATTTTCATTTCACATCGCAGGCTTATAGCAAAACCATTGCGTTCATCAATTTGTCGATTTGTTTCACTGTAAAATGCTTTATTTATTCAATAATCTCGTCTGATGACTGCTATGACAATATGTATCGTCAGGTGCCTTTGCGATCGGATAGCAAGCAAAGTAAATCTCAGCTTGATTTTAGCAGGCTTCTTTGTTCTTGTTGATTTGCTTTGGAGCTCGTGGCTGGGAGGGAAAGATCATTTCTCCGTGAGATAGAGTCTTCGGAAATCTAGTGGGTCCTCCGATAGAAGAAAATCCAACTCCTGCACGCCACGTGTGCGGGAGCACGTACGGGAGAAGGCAAGACGCGTCCAGAGAGGACTGTCCTTGTTTGAACGCATTCCTTCAACCACGTCACATGATGCCAAGCTTACTAGGGTGATGTTGGTTCAAGCACTTGATGCTAAATATTAGACCCATTTATTGAGTTTGTTTAGTTGCTTGCTGTAATGGTTTCAGTTTCCATCCCAACGTTTGGATCGGGGTCTTTAATGCGAGGTAGGCAGGGGATTAAAATTGGGTCTAGCTCGACAAACCAAAACAAGATTGCATCAAGCAAGAAAAAGCAGGGAATTGTGAGAGGAATAGGAACATAAATCAGCAACAAGTTGACATCAATCGGATCAAATTCATGTATGGGACGGGATGTTCACTACAACAAAAATTGTTTTGGCTATGAAGGCAATACCACTACGCAGGTGGGTTCTATTTTCGGCTACGACGGCACATCTATCGTAGTGGTCGGCAAAGGGTATAGCGGCCTTCCACCTGCGAAGATCAATTATTACTGACAATATTTGTTGCATTTTCATAGGTGGATGACTTAGGGCATCGCATATGATAATCGATCTTTGTAAGCAATACCCTAAATTGGTCGTATATGAAAATTATTTTTTATAGGTGGCACCATGATTGCAATGGCCAGTGAATGGACAGACGATAGTTGGCAGCCATATAAAAATTGAAGTCCACAATACTTATCCTCTTCATGACCACTCGATTCAATCTTATTCTCATGCTCTCCCTCTCCTTCTCATTTGTCTCACCAGAAGTGCAGAAGAGGCTTACCAAAGAGGAGCGGCGGTAGAAAAGGTAATGGTGGTGGATGGCTTAGCAACGGAGACTATGGCGAGGGTGGGGCGGCGGTGACGAACGAGGGTTGGAGCTCGGGAAGGCGACGACAACTACTCCTAGGGCTACGGCTCGAGACGTTAAAAACTATTTTAATAAAAACCATATTTTCAAACAATTTGGATCTTCAGGTGTAATTAAGGACTTCGGTACCAAGATCTCAATAAATCATTTCCTTGAACCCCAAACATAAAATCCAAAGATTTCCTTTCCAAATCTTGAATCAAAATTTCCAACCAAAACCTAGAGACTCGAACCATGAAATTTGAATATCTCCCTCAACCTATCCAAAAATTCTCAAATAAAAATTTAAATGCATTTCAAAAATATCAAAACTCTACTCAAGAAACCTTTGTTTGTAACCATGAGATTTTTGTAATCTGAAATATCAAATTTGTGTTCACTTTCAACTATTTCAAACATCTTTTCAAAATTCTCAAATATCCTTCCAATCAAATTCATTGAAAAATATCAAACTCCATTATTCTGTCGGTCCATCCTTCTTCTCCTCCTTCTCTTCTCGGCCCACTTGACTTCTCCTTCTCTCCTTCCCTCTCTCTCTCTAGCCCACCGCTAACCTAGGCCAGCATCATCGGCCTCCTCCTCTCTCTCCCCTTCTCTTTCCACGATCCAGCCCGTATCATCCCTTGCACAAGGCTCATCTCCTCCTATGCCACATAGCCATGATGGCCCAAGGCCATGAGCGTGCCTCGGCTACGCGCTAGACAAGCCTATAAATCTCCCCGCCATCCTGGGCTTTCTCCACCCTTGCACCATCCGGCCTAAGATCCACTTTCCTTCCTGGTCCAATCGGCCATGACCCAGTCCTCGGCTCTCCACATGGGACCCACCTTTTAGCCCTTCTTCCTCTTGCCACTCTCTCTCCCTCTCTCTCTTCTCTCGATTCTTCTCTCGCTCTCTCTCTTTCCTAGCGCAGTGTCATACATGTGCACATACCATCATGTCATGGCCGACATGAACACACATGCCCTTCGTCAAACCTCGCTGGGCTCTGCTCAGCATGAAACATGCCTCGTCATCCGCCATGTCAGGTCGGTCAAAAAGGCCAACACCACCGCAACTTTTGCTATCACCATAGTCAGCAAGCTCAATAAGCTTTTCCGTTCAGTCCCATCACCGTGTACCTTTATATCCCCTCTCTAGTTGATAAGGTCTGGCACCACCTTGCTATCATTTCATTGGATTCGCTAGCTCTCTGCATTGTTACCTGGTCTGATTAGAAAATATCTCGCCATGTCTCCTATGCGGCACCACCTTTCTTCCTCATCGTCTTCTGCCACCCACTCCTATAAAACACCCGGCCCTCCTCTCCTTCCTCAGCATGGCTATGCTACCTTGTTCCATTCCATGGCATCAAATCAAGCTCGAACCAGATTTGTCACCGTCGCCGTCAATTTTCTATCTCCAATGAACCCTTTCTCCTCCATCTTTGCTCCCACCCAATAGCTTCCTATAGTGAGCTCCTTAACACAACCAAGCAAATGAACCCTCATCTCTGCTACGACTGTGACCCATCAGCACCATGCGATGTCATGTCTTGCCACCACCCTCGGCTTCCTGCTATCATCCATTGTCGTGGACCCAATACCTAATCTGAGTCATTCACTACCTTCGACATCCCTTACTCATTCTCTTGTTGTACCTCGTTCCCTCTGGCATGCCACCGTTCAATGGTGCCTCTTGGCCACCTTGAGCCATCAATCTTTCAACTAGTCTCCCCCTTCCTAGATCAAATTCGATATGGGGCCATGTGGTTGCCACATTGTCACCGTGGGCCACCCTTGCCAATAGGGATCGGCCTGGGAGGGCAAGGTTGCTAGGGGTCAGCT
Source organism: Oryza coarctata (assembly GCA_030770085.1). Lineage (NCBI taxonomy): Eukaryota > Viridiplantae > Streptophyta > Magnoliopsida > Poales > Poaceae > Oryza > Oryza coarctata. The sequence continues at coordinate 15,155,589 of CM061474.1, read as the reverse complement.
GATGTGACCACTCACCCTAAAAGACCTAAGCCACCGACATCTCCCTTTCCTCCTCTCTATTGCGCCATATCTCCTGCACCAGCCTACTACGCCGAAGTCTACTAGCCCTCCTACTCTAGCAGACTGGCCTCAGTCTTCCTTGGGGCAAGTCCATTGGCTAGCCCAACGGGGTAATTCCACCAGCTCCTCCCTATCCTCACCACAGACCTAGACAACTGTGAACCACCCTCTCCCCTCAGAGAGAGTGAATAGCTCCAATTTCAATAATCCTTTTTTAGAAAATCCTTTAATCTTCTAAAAATCAGATCTTCCAATTAGCAAATTTGATTGATCGTGTTCAAGTCTCCAATTTTTTTAAAAAATTAAGATCTACCCAATGGCATTGTTAGTTATTAATAATAGTATTTTTTTTAAAGGTCTGGTTTGGTTTTCTCTCTTTTGCATGTAATCAAAGTCAATAGAAATTGATTTTGATGTGGAATTTTGAAGATTTTTGAAGATGAGGACAAAGGTGATCATATTGCTCCGAGTTTACAAAATATTTTGTTTACAAAATGTTTTGTTTGTAAAATTGCATTACTAGTGTGCACGTTAACCAGACTAGCCTCAGTTTACATAACAAACTGACATATCTACCCAGTAACTACGTTCTACCCATAGGCAGTTGATGACTCCTATCCCTTATCATTCCACCTCATGGCACCTCGATAACCATGCTCCCTAAGCATGTATTATTATGGTCCCACTCAATCACACTTGTTTGTAAGTATGGGGAAAATGGGTTGTGAAACCATTTAAAGTCCAACATGTGGTGTCAATGTGTTTGTGAAATAAAAAGTGGTTTATGAAAACTCATGATGCAAATTAAGAAGATTTGTATTTGTATATAAGGACAATTTTTTTAAGAAATTATATTGATAATAGTACAGTGCGATCATAAGTGGTATGGGACACCCCTGACCATGTAATTAGCTAAAAAAGGGTAACCTCTCATGCCAGTAGATGTAGACCGTCGGGATAAGGTATTTGGGGGTATATCTAGGTTCCTATGTAAGAGTAGGGACGGTGCAGCCTGCATAGTACTCAGTCAAGGTGTTTGGAGTTATTGATAATCAAAGCTAAATTATTGAATGAGATTGGTTTGGCCTATCTAGTGGGCATGAGGTAGCCTAGGATGATTTTGGAAAAGTCTTGCTGCGAACCTTCTTTATCGACAGGTGTGGGAAGTAAACTTCCATCATATGGGTAAAGCATACACCTTTATAGAGATGAAACTGTTCGAACAGCTGTGCCCATGGTTGCAGGCGGATGTGAAGTGATTCCTCTTATATAGATTTGTTTGTCTATGCTTTGCAAAAATAGTTTGTATGATTGGGAATCCTTACTAGAGTCAACCAAGTGAGATGATGGATGACCATTACGTGGCCTAAAATGATCTTGTGTGAATCAGGATGTCAAACGACATCATAGATTGGCCTTTCTGAGAAGAAACAGTGTGAACATAAGTTTATGGACAGCTCTAGGAGCCTAAGAGATGCAAATATGAGTCGAGTTGATACTCTAAGATCTCAAAAATGAAAAGAAACTAATACAGGAGGAATGAGATAAGAGTTGTTGGATGGCAAGCAACTCTAAGCCGATGCCATGGATAGACAACTGGTATAGGCTTTACCAGTAATATTAATCAACTAAAATTTACCTTATCCGCTTGAGTTATTGCAAAATAAATTCATGGACCGGATCGAGGCAGGAGCCTCTTTTCAACCACATATCAAACAACCCATACTTAGTGATTTCAAAAATATTTTCAAAAGTTTGTGAAATAAATCCAACCCTTTTTGAAACCTACGTACTCATATTTTTCGTGGCTTGATGAGTTCATATGTACTCAATAGTTGATTTTTCCCTTCCCTAGAAAAAGTGAAGTTAAAGATTAGACTTTCTTTTTTAGTCTCAAGCTGTTGCTTGTGGATCAAGTTCTAGTTGTGCTAAATTTTGCCGCTACTTCTCGGCTTGTTAGTTATATGCTCGAAGTTGTTTCGAATGTTGACCTCTTATAATATATAATCTAACTTTTATTTAGTTGAAATAATGTATCTTAGTTGATCGTGGGTATTTGCTTTGTGTCCTAGGACTGGTACCATCATCAGTGTTCCGTGGGATTAGATTCACACCAATCTATGGCTATGTATCCTTTCTAGTCACTATAGTTGGTGGCATGGTAGGGTGTGATACTTGGTGAAGAGGAGTGGCAACAGTGAAGGGTAGGGGTGGCCATAGTGCCCTCTATTTTCCTAAAATTATAATATCAAAATTTTGTTTAGCAGTACCATTAAATCACGTTTCCACCTTTAAAATCTTAAATCTCAAAAATCTAAGAGGTCAATTTTTTATTTCTAAAAAATTTTGACTGCATCAGCAAAAGTTCATTTCCATATGAGAAATTTAAATTTTATTTTTGTACCTTGATCACTCGGTGAGTATTTTCTTCCCTATTTTATTTTTTCCTCACACCATAGTTAATTTGTTTCTCCTTCGCTTGTACACTTGTGGGTCAGCCTACCCGTTGTATCCACATTGAATTTAATCACATGCGAACAAAAATGGTGAAAGCTAAGATTCTCTCTCAGCCTTCTGTCTTCCATATCTTCAAATAACTACATCATGTTTTAACCCCTTCCTTTTTTCCACGCTTGTTCAGCTCTCCTCCATCATTTCGCTTTATATTCAGCCAAATAATTGCATCACTGTAGTCATCCATGTTTTCACATGAGAGCTTGCATGTGCATACAAATCCTCTGCTTGCGAATGAGACGAATAGTAGAGCAGCCAAATGCATGTAGCCTCTCCATCCTTTTATTATGTCTTAAACCTAAGCATATTTTTATTGTGTCTCAAACCTAAGCAAAGCCAGCATTATATGTATGCATGTGCACATGTCTGGTTAGGAGACGAAGCAGCTTAGTAGCCTTTCTTTTTCTCTCATGCATTAAAGTAGAGCGGATAGCTAGAGACGACAGTAAATGTAGGGTAGCGTCCTATCTTATCATGATGAACATAAAAAGACATCAATGAAAGATTCGCATGATTCACGGCGCCACATGAAAGTTCATTGTCATTCGGTTTGTCACAAAACATTGAAGGTGGATAAAAAAAACTCGTCCATTGCCCACACTATCACCATCCTCTCTATTTCCCCTCACCTCTCGTTGACAATATGAGAAAGAAAACCTAGCCACCATGTTTTATCCCCTAAGCTCCCTCTATTCCCCTCTTGTTCCCTCTTATCTGTTACTCTAGAGCCTATCGAAGGTCACAGTTGACAACATCATATCCCCTGGTTCTATTTCTCACCACACCAGAACAGAGGAGCGCTGTCGCCAGTAGCTCTCTATCTTCGGTGAGACCCCGACCCCCATTCTTCCTCCCTATGCCCTCAAGGTGGCCCTAAAAAGCTAACCAACACCTCCGTTAAGGCCCTGACTGCCACTGTGCCCAAGCGAGCTACCGCTTCCTATAGCAACCACCTTCCCACACCGTCCCTACTTCACTGCTCCGGCCACCGTTGGAACACCATCGCCACATCACCTCGTTGCACCTCACATTGCTAGGCTCAAGGGAGAAGAAGTAAAGAAGAGGAGAGAATGAGGAAAAAAAGAAGAAAGAAAAGAACAAAAAAGCACCTCTATAATTTCACAAAACCAATTTTAAACTTTAAAAATTCATATCTTTTATCCGCTACTCTTATCGATTTCATTCCAGTTCTTTTTTTTCTAAAATCCTCACCTACATATTGGCACTAATATTTTTATGTTTGGTTACTTTTAATAGTATTTCATTTAATATTTGTGTTTCTCACGTGTAAAGGTTGCGACTAAATAAATGTTCACACTAGATTTCATCACACTAGGAACCGCCATGCATCAAGGCAAGCTATTCTTTGATCACTATTGATGCTATATTTGCAAATTAATTTGTTTATAAAAATGCATTGCTTAGGTTACGATTTAATGATGCTTGGCCTTAATTCGTATGAAAATGACAAAACTACCCAATAATGAAACTTATATTACGTGGGATGTTGAGAATTCCCATCCTTATTAACTCCACTAAATGTGTGCCGGTATCATCATCTTTTGGATGCAATTATCGATATAGTTGTTTAGCCTGCTTACGATTATGATGTCATATGAGAATTTAGGGATTTTAAATATTTACTTGAAAATCCGACATGATGTTAGCATGTTTATAAAATAAAAATGGTTTGTATTAACTAGATGGTACGGAGTCAGTATTTTGATAGCTTGGCCGATTTCGTTGGTAAATTCATCCAAGCATATTACTGTTCCACTACACAGGTATTATGAGATATACCTGGTTAGGTAATTAGCTACCACATAAAAATCTATTATGTCAATAGTTGTGGAAGAAAGGGGATGAGTAGATGGGATTATGGACCATTATTACCAAGATTTGTGTTATCCTAGTTTTGCATGAAGCAACTGGTTAGGTATAGGAGACATCCCCAGTGTATCCTGAGCAGATGAGGGCATGAGGCTTGCCTAACACTCGATTTGAGAGATTTAAACCAACTATATGTCATAAGATATTTATGGGGTAGTTTTGGAAAATCCTTATAGTGAGACACCTTTTACCAATGGTGGTTGATCAACATGTGTTGTGAAAAACGAGAACCTCATGATGTGTAGTTAAAGTGTATAACCTCCGTAGAGATTGGATAAATTGTTTAAAAATATTGTGCCTGAGGTTATGGGTAGATATGAGGTATTTCTCATAATTTAGTTTTGTTTTTAATAAAGTTTGGTGAACATAATTGTTAAGATGAGAATCATTTTCAAAGTCCGCCTATATGGTAGACAGTCGATCTTCATAGTCGGGAATAGGTTTGTGTGATATGGGGTTAGGTGTCTTGTGACACCATAGTGATGTAGTACTAAGAAGGCAAACTTGTGTTGTAAAAACTTATTAACTATAAGAAATAGTTGAGAAATGATATTTGATTAATTGTGTTAATAAAGTGAAAAGAAGTTAATAAAAGAGAAGATGAGAAAATATTAGGTAATTTTACTATCATATAAAAACATGATGATAAGTTGTTATAAAACAACTTATGAAATTGATCGTGGAGCATTTTGTAAAATAACTATTTTAGAGAAAATGTTGCTTTCGCAAATGAAAACTTTAACCTTCTTTATTAAGTTAAAACATATCATCTTTTTCTCTGACTTACTGCATACATAAATTACTTATCCTTAGTTATATAAAGAGAGACAACGTAGACCCATCCATCGATGGGTTCTCTACAAGCAAGCCGAGTATAAAGACTTCTAGGATTTTGAATCTAATTTCTAAGTCGTGTCTATGAAATAAACTAGTTATCTAGATATGGTGTTTAGTGCTTAGCCAGTTAAGTTATTTTTTATTGTTAGCTTTCGTTTAGTTTTTATTGTTGCTTTTACTTCTTGTGTTTTATTGACTATCTAGGTTATGTCCATGATATCACTTTATGTAAATATAATTTCTAGTGATGTAATAAAAGGCAGTTATTTTTTACTCCACTATTATTCTGTGTAGTAGTTTGTGTATCTTGAAATTAGTACAATCTGTAATTAAGTTAATCACTGATCTATATTAGCCCATGCTTTATAGCTAGCAAAGTTCGGGACGCCCTAATGGTAGAGGGCTTGTTGATTTGGATTTGAATTTGATGCTTGCATGGTGCTATTGATTGATTGATGTTTTTTTGCATGGCGGTGATGTATTTGAATTTGATGCTGTGAAAATCGAATTTTTTTCTTTTTTTTTCTCCTTCATTCTACAAATATCAATTTTCGCGAATGGATATCTTAGTGTGCCCATCTACGAAAAAAGAAAATCATTGATTTTCATAGGTTTTAGCCACATGTAAAAACATATTTTGGCTTCCTATAAAAAAGGTGTTTTATAGCAGTGGTTTCAGAATTTAGATGGGGACCCGACCAACCTGGTACCATGAAATAAACTTCCCCTCAAGGTCCTTCTCACCGGAACGTCGTCTGTAATCCGGGAGTTGGCGGTGGTTGATGGCGGCAGCGGTCGTCGATCTGTGCTGGCCCACTTGCGAAGCCAGCTCCAATAATGGACGGTGTCGTTCCGCGGATGCCGGTTACCTGTGAAGATAACAGCGATCGTCGTCTCGTCGGTGGCGATCGGTGGAGGCGGTTGGCGTCGGGTCTCGTGGAATCGAGAGGCAGTGCGGCGCCATCGCGAGGATCGAAGCAGCGGCGTTTGTTGGAGGACGAGGCGGCCTGGCCTGGGAAGACGACGTGTCCGAGCTATCGAACTAACGCAATTCCTCTCCGTATCTGTATTGCTTAACAATTGAGCCGGTATTGGATCCCACACTATCAGATTACGGCCCACCCAAAGCAAACAACTGTAACGGTTTCTATTAGCTCTGGGGCCGGATACGGGCCAAATTTGGTCTAACCAAACACGACCTAGATACAACTGCCTTGTCTAGAAAACATTTCTGTCTTGACTCTTGAGCTACGAACAAGCATCATTTTAAAGCCACAACAGCTTCTTATTGAGCATCTTTAATTTTCCTATCGTTTTCTAACATAATCTAGCCCCAGTGCCCTCTTGCTGCGGGCAGTGCTGGCAAGAACTATCCACAGAAAGCTGCTTGTCCAAAAGTGTCATTCTCGTAGCTTTATCAGTGGTTGAATGTCTTGGAAGTAAACAAGTTTTTCCATGCATCGAATAGTTCCGTAGAAAAAGGCAGAGCTTTCCACATCATTTTCATATGTTGAACAGCATAATTGACAACAGTGACAATTCATCATGCCATACATCGCCATCATCCTACTGTTATTATCCATTCTGAATAGTTTTATTTTCGAAGCATACCATTTCAATAATTTACAGCCACAATGCAGAATCCAATAATATACTGACGTGATGCAGTAGGGCATCCCCACGCATCAAGTTAATATCTACAAACACTGTACACTTAACCGGTTCGGTGACTGAACTAAGAATTCAGTATTCATCTCGGCACAAGCTCTGTAATAGACACATCATTTGAAGACACCACTGTTGAATTATCAGAGTACCCGGAATGTCTTGGTCTTGGATAGCGTTCCAAATAATGATTAGAGCTGTCACCGACACTAACCTCCTGGATGCAGAAGGCTGGCCTGGATAGAGAAGGGAGACGAACAGTGTTGCTGCTAAGCATGATGTTTACTGACGAAATCGTCGGCCTGCTTGCAGGTTTTTTCTGAACACACAGCAGCCCGATGTGGATGCACTTCAACATCTGGTCGATCGGAGGATGGTTGCCTAAGGATGGATCAATCAGCTCTATAACATTTCCCCTGGTCCAGTGCTCCCACACCTGCACCAAATTGGTTGATTTATTCATGCAATATATATGTTGGGAAGTTTGGTTAATTATTCATGAACAGACTTGACGTACTCACAAGGTTTAAGAGATCAACATCTTGCCCACTATCATATGAGCTAGTGTTTCTTCTTCCTGTGATGATCTCTAATACCAAAACTCCAAAACTAAATACGTCCGACTTGATTGAAAAATGACCACGTATAGCATATTCTGGTGCCATGTATCCACTGTGATAAAGAACATTGCATTACAACCTAGTATTAGACTTTGGTACCTTAATTTTTGTAAAATGTTGGCCATGATTATACTTACTATGTTCCGGCAATTCGATTAGTGACATCTTCTGATTTATCCCCTCCAAATATCTTCGCTAAGCCAAAATCAGAAATCTTAGGGCTGTAATCAAAGTCTAATAGGATGTTGCTTGCTTTGAGGTCCCGGTGAACTATCTTGAATTGAGAATCTTCATGAAGGTATTGCAAGCCTCGAGCAATTCCATTTATAATCTTGAATCTTTTCCCCCAATCTAGTTCCCTGTTCTTGTCGGTATCTGAAGCTCAAACAAGAAAAACCACAGCATTGTAATGTAATTAATAACTCTGGCAATATTTGGAACTACTATAATTGTTTTTTTTTTGAAAAACTATTAGAGAGAAAACCGTACCGAAAAGAATGATATCAAGGCTTCTATTTGGCATATATTCGTAGACAAGTATTTTCTCTTGCTCTTCCAAGCAAACACCAATAAGCCTTACAAGATTCTTGTGGTACAGCTTAGCAACCAAAACTAGCTCACTTTTCAGCTCACCTATTCCTTGTCTGGAACTCCGGCAAAGCCTTTTCACAGCTATTTCTTGGCCATCAGGTAGGACTCCCTATCCAAGTAAAGATACTTACTATATAATCGACAAAAATACAACCGACAAAGGTACATGTGGTATGATTGTGTACCTTATAAACCATACCGAATCCTCCTTTGCCAATCATTTTAGTTTCAGCGAAATCATCTGTAGCAACTCGTAGTGTTGGTAGATCAAGTATAAGCGATTCAATGCTTTGAATATCATCTGAACTAATTGAATCTGTTGGGACAAAGATGAAAAACAAGACTACGGTTATCAAGAAGTCTCAGTTCATTCGTTCAAAAAAAGAAGGGAAATATGATTTCACTACAAACTGGGGACACTATTTGGCATTAAGATTCAAGATAATGAAATTAAATAAAAACAATATTTTCAATTCAACCACCATTTCCCTCCCGGTCAACAAACTTACCCATTACTTGATGTGCCAACATATCATAAAGTATTATATTTAGCAGACTTACAGTGCAGAAACGTCTGTTCTTCTGGTCGTCTCCTGATCCTCTTCGAGCAACAAAAGCATGCTATGACGATGATCAGTGTTGCAGCTATTGTAGGCATAACAATGGCTAGAATTTTGCCAATCCTATTTTTCGCTTTCTCTGCAAATAAATACAATTCGATTCAGAGTTTCAGAAAGTGTGCATTGTACTTAAACTGTAGGAGTATATTTTGCATTGGAATTTCCTCGCAAAAGACACAAAGAGGCAGAGTGATAGTTGACCTTTTGCACGATCATCTCTACTAGCAGTCAACTAATCGAGTCCCACAAAACATTTTTGCTCAATTATCAGCATTTAATTAGTCTGTGCGCTAGGGGATTTCACACCCACAAGAGAAAAGTGGTTTCTGTTGCTCACCTCCTCTGGTCGCCGATGGCGCAGGCGGCGGCGTTTCCACGAACGCGGGAAGCTGCAGCAGCGGGCGGCCGGAGAAGAAAGGGAAAACCTCGTACCGGAAGTTGCACCACACCCCGAACATGCCCCCTCCCGTCCTCCCGCTGAATTCCTTGGGCAGCTGCCCGATTACCGTCGTGAGGCAGGTCCGGCAGACGTCCGCCGTCTTGTCCGGCGTGCACTGCGCCAGCGCGTAGATCTTGGGGCTGTCGCTCCTATCGAGGCCCTCCTCCTCCCCCGTGCCGTACCGCCTCGACGAGTCCGCCGCCGCGTAGTCCGCGGTGGCGTTGACAAGCTGCTCGACAGCCGAGTCGAACGCCGCCGCCGCCGCCGCGGCGCTCACGCGCCGAGAGCGCTGGAGGGTGTAGGTGGTGACGAAGTAGTCGTCGTCGACGAAGAAGTCGCGGTTGGAGTAGCGGAGCTGGCAGAGGTCGTAGAAGATGAGCACGTCCTTGACAAGCGGGCACCTCCGCGGAGCGTCGCGGAAGGCGGCCGCCACGCAGCGCTCGCAGGCGGAGGCGTTGGCGTCGCCGCGGCAGAGCGCGAGGCCGTAGACCTTGTCGGGGACGTCTCCGACGGTGCCCTTGGTGTACTTGGCCGGAGACGAGGAGGTGTTCTTGGGAAGGGTAGTGGAGAGGAGGTCGAGGTTGGCCTGGTACGTGCTGTTCTCCTTGTAGTTGCCGCTGGGAGGATAGGGCGCGCACAGGACCCATGGCGGAGGTTCGTCTTCGCCGGCGGCGAGCGGCGCATGGAGGAGGACGGAGAGGAGGAAGGTTACGGCGGCGACGCCGGCGAGGTAGGAAGGGAAGCGGCGCGCCGCGCGCATATTCTGGCAATGGTAATGGTAAGCTGTCACGAGGCGACGAGTGGAGGTTCGGGGCCTGGACCTGTCCATTGTTAGGTGGGACCGGAGTATTTGACTGGTGAAAGTGGTTCATTGACTTTCCAATTACCGTGGCGAGCCGGAAATAGATGCTCAAACGTACTGCCCTGATAGTTAATGCGTGGATCTCATACCATTCGAGTCACATACGTCAGTGACCCACATCAGAAAACATTACATCATAGGAGACTTACTGTGGTGAGCCATCTCAATTCTCAATACTCTCAACCTCTCGAGCAGCTTAAGAAAAATCCGGCACTGTAGATGATTATTTGGAACGCACCAAAATAGAAAACGTTGGAATAAAATCTTTTAATCACTTGTTCTTTTTTGAAAGCTTTGGGAGATAATAGCTCAGGACTCTAGCATGAAAAATAATTCGGACGGTAACTATCTATATACTTTTGTTTACATACTTATACACTAGGTCGTTTTTTATAATTAAATGAATTCGTTCATTAGATGGTATTATTAAATTGTTTATTAATTAATAGAGGACATCCATCTCAAGCCTCCACATCATAAAAATCATATATAATATTTTCTCCTAAACAATAATAGCACATCATTATTCATATCCCCGGGCCCCAGCCACGGAGTATTGCAGAGACCTTAACAGCTACAATCAATAAGGAGAGAAGATAATTATACCTTGGGCGACATTTAACACGTGTCTTTGATTTAGCTTCATGTTAAGCTATCTTGGAAACCACTTTTATATTATGCTATCTTGAAAAAGAAGAAGTACCGTATCCATCTACATGTATACCTAGATGTAACTGTCCCCGTTTGCAAATACATAGCACTATTGATTTTAATTTTTTTTACTTTAACCATTAAAATTGTTTGAATGGTTATACATGGATGAAACACCGAGAATATGGCATCTTTTTTTAAAGTATTTACTATATATTTTTTAAAAGAGACAAGCAAACAAAATTAAAAATAAATATCACTAGCTTGGTGCTAAGTATTTATAAATAGAGATAGTACTAATTAGGTTCTAAAAAGCCTCTATTTTACCCTACCATTACTTTCCATTACCTCACCACCTTTTTCATCCTACGGCACTAAGAACGCCACCTACTATCTATGTATCTCCCTTCCATGGTCTTCCTCTCACCCTAAGGGGTTATCCCTGACCTTCCCCACCTTCTGAATTTAACCATAAACCCTTGGCTAAACAGTGGTTGGCTAAAAAAAAGCATGTTTCCTACTGTATGAAAATTCAACTTAAATCCACTCTAAAATTAATTGGAATGTATTTTAGCATTTCCTTATAATACAACATGGCTTACACGAAAACGAAGGGAAAATTTCTCATTAGCCAACGTATGAGCCACGGCTGGCTGGAGTTGGAGGTGGAAAGATGAAGATGAGTATAAATTCAATATTTTTATGATGGAGTTGTGGCAAAATAAACAAGTTCCACTCAAAGCACTCAACTATGTGACAACTTTACAGAGCTTCTTAACTTCATGGCAAACGAGCATAAGCCCCTCAACTCCGTGACAAACAAACATTTTTTTGTGAAAAAAGGAGATCAACACATGTGATGACAAAAAAAAGATCCAAGTGTAATCTCTAACGAAAATGATCCTTAAAAAGACAGAGGTAAGTGACGCTAAACATTTAAATTGGCTTGGAAAAAAAACTCATTTTGGAATCGTATGATTGCCAAAATATCCCTCAGCACATCTATCATCCACGTGTGCCAGCTACTATGAGAAATCTCCTTTTCCTCCCGAGCTCCTGCTTAGTAAAAGAAGTTTAAGCTTGTCCTGTGTAAGCTTCATTTGAAGTAATATATTTTCAGGTGAGCATTTCACTCCTGTGATGATTAAAAAAATATTATTTTCTTGAACATTATTTTCTTGAGTTGATCTTGACTCTTGCATAGCCGCCGGTCCCCGCCAGCCAAAAAACTAATCAGGCTTATCACCCGAGCATCTTCAAATAATACAATTACAATAGTAGTACTGCAGGGAAGCCTCATAGTCTCTGTTTTTTCCTCGATCTTGATCTTGACTTCTCTGCAGCCCTTTCAGCTGCTACATCAAAAGACAACGATTGGTCGTCAGTCTGATTGGCATGTTCTTCTTCATTTTTTACCACCATGTCTAGATTCACAATCTCGATACTAAATCAAAAACTAAGCAGTATCTTTGGATTTTGTAGAACCGCTGATAAACCGACGAAAATCGATGAAATCTGAACAATTCTTATCAAAAATTTAAAATTTATTTTGATTTTTTTAACTCTAAAAAATCGAGCTATTTGTTTTTGACACAGTCCGGAAAGTCGGGATTTAACTGTATTCATCGATTTTGTAAACCCTTAGTGCACCTAAGACAATATTTTTCGATGTGTCGTCGTATGTTACAGCACAGCGGATGGTGTGACCCCGCAGAGGCATTTTTCACGGGCAACTTAGTCCATCAAATTTCATCCAGGGTTCAGTTTGATCTCTGATGTTTCGATAAATTCATCTAAGTTCCCTAAGTTTTTATATTTTTCCAAAACTAAATTCCCCTTGTGCCATGTGACATACCCAAGGATCTTCTCGCTGGTGCAGTGCACGCCGGACATGTCCGAGGCCGACTGCCGGAGCTGCCTCGGGGACATAATCAGGAGGATGACGCCCAAGTACTTCGTCGGGAAGCCCGGCGGCAGAGTCTTCGGCGTGCGCTGCAACTTCCGGTTCGAGTCGTACTCGTTCTTCTCCGGCCGGCCGCTGCTGCAGCTTTCGGGGCCGCCGCCGGCGCCGTCGCCGGCTAACATGACGCCACCGGTAATCACTGAAGGTGACTTGCCGAAACAGAAACCACATGATCGCTCATCGAATGTCGCTTTCTGCTTTTTTCCAGTTTTGCTTTCAATTTTATAACGGAATCGCTGAGCACGATGTGCATCCATTTTGGGTAGAGATTCAGTGGAATCGCTTCCAACTTCGCACTAACCAATTTCACCATTAAATCACCGGCAAAATTCGTGCTTCTCCTCGTTTATCTCCGGTGAGGTGGGGAAGACCAAATGGAAAACTTCGTGGGAGGGGGTCCCACCCTACGCCCTAAGGCCTTGCTTATGATATTTGTCGCCTCGTATCATGACCAAGATCAAAGCAGCCTTGATCAATCTCAACTACTATCAATAAAGCGGAAGGTTGGGAAGAAGCCAAGAAGGTGAGATTGGTCAAGAAGGCTATACTTTTTAGGATTTTTCTATGATGCGGGGGTGGTGGAGGCAGCTGATCGTCACAGACGTGATGATCCGATGGTGGGGAAAACGTTGTTGGGCCATTCAAGATGCAAGTTGGAACTACGTGTTCACACTCCAACCGCGATTCACCCTGGTCGCTGGCCCATATCTATGGATGTTAGTTATGATTTTCACAAACATAAGTACATACTGTACACAACTATGGATAGAAAGTGTAAAACTGTATTATGTATTCCCTTCATCCGAAAATATGGTAACTTTTAGGGACAGAGGGAGTACAATCTTACACACAATGACCACTTTAAGATTCACATATTTCTCTGATTAAGGTGTGAAATTACTAAGAGTACCTGATACTCATATGCATGATTTTTTTTTTCTGCAGGAAGAACAAGACCTAGAACAGGACGGGTCTTGGCCATTACTCTGCCTATTGCTGGAGCAATATTAGCCCTTATTGTCCTGGCAAGCTTTTGTTTTTGGAGAAGGAGAGCACCAACAAGGAAGGCCTCATCAGTGCCATGTAAGTTCTCCTACTTCAGTTAAGGTTCCTAAGCATCACAGTTAAGGTTCCTCCTCTTTTTTTTCCAAATAATGTTGAGAATTGAAGTGTTTTTTCAGTTAAAATTCCTATGTTTCAACTAAGGCCTTAGTCCGGTTAACCTTCGAGATGGGGAATGTCCTTTACTGGGTAAAACATTTTTTAGGGGAAATATTTGGTAAAACGGATCGATTCATTTAGCGAAGTTCGTTATCTACTAAAACTAAACATTCCACGGCATTCATTTTAACTAAATTCGTTGCAAAGCAAGCTGGTTAGTTACAATATGTGTCATCGTGCACGTGTTATCTTGCAACAGTCTCAACTAATCCGGACGATATTCAAAGCATCGACTCGCTTCTTCTCGACCTATCAATGCTACGGCTGCAACAGACAACTTCGCTGAAAGAAATAAGCTTGTTGAAGGAGGATTTGGTGCGGTTACAAGGTACCAATCAAACCGTATTACCCAACCATAAGTACCCCTTGTTCATCTTCTTATTAGATAATGAATACACGTATGCTCATTATTAACAAGCATCTACGTATTCATCTGAACAGGGAGTTATTTCTGAAGGTCAAGAAATAGCAGTGAAAAGGCTCTCACAAAGCTCTAACAAGGGATAGAAGAGCTGAAAACTGAGCTAGTTTTAGTTGCCAAACTTCGGCACAAGAACCTCGTGAACTTTGTTGGTGTTTGCTTGGAAGAAGATGAGAAACTACTGGTGTACGAATACATGCCGAATAAGAGCCTCGACACCATTCTTTTCGGTACAGTTCTCTCACTGCCTTTGCGAAAATGAAGCATTCTTCTTTTTCACTACATGAAAGACGCAGACATGCACACATACCACTACACTACAGGTTCTGATGCTGATTTCCTTGTTTGAATGGAAGGTTCTGAGAAAAGCAAAGATCTTGACTGGGGGAAGAAGCTCAAGATTGTAAGCGGAGTCGCTCGAGGCTTGCAATATCTCCACGAAGATTCTCAACTGAGGGTAGTTCATCGGGACCTCAAAGCAAGCAACGTGCTGCTGGACTTCGATCACAACCCAAAGATTTCAGACGCGCAGATTGCTGTGCCATCCAGCGCGGTGGGCGCGGTGCTTTGATCCCAACACCATGGTGGCGTATGCGATATACGTGTTTCAACGACTATTACCAGACCGTTGACAGGGCCAGTGGCTCCTGTGAATTTGCCAGGCCAGTGACTATCATCCGTAACGGTTCAAAACGCTCATGTGTAACGATATCTCAACCTATTGGTCACTGACATGGAAGGTATTGGTTGAGCATCCATTAGTTATCAAGTCATCTCGTTATAACACAAACTGTTACAAATGATAATAACCCATTACGGTTTTTACAACTTATCAACCGACAGATGTGAAATTTCCGTCAAAAAAATTGCTAAAATGAGCCTAGCCCCCTAGCCGCCCATCACCGTCATAGTTATGATTTATGCATATATAACAGTCGTTAACTGGAATGGGTTCTTTTTTGAACCGTTAAAAACCATATTATCTCAAACATGTTCCCTTTGGGCCGTTACATATGACCCATTTTGTAGATTATGGTTTTTGTAGTAGTGACTGCTATAAAAAAAACATTTTGCGCAAGCCTTTTTACTTGTTATTTATGTAAAAAAAAGTTAGCCAAAATACAGGTTACAAGTCAAAAGATACATAACAAAATAGAATACTAGCCAAAATACACAAGAACAAAAAAATCCAACGCAACAAAATCCGAAAGCTGCGGCTTCGGCTCTGATCCTTGGTCGCACTTTGTCTACTGCCACAATGGCTCCCGTGAAGTTGCTGGCGCTCTTGTTGTTACTCCATACATATCTCATTCCTTGCTTGTGCTTCGGCCGCCATAGCTTTGGCTTTCATGGAGTTGGTCATGCTCCCGCCACCGCTCCATGTTTCGCTCCTTGCTCTTGCTTCGCCACTTATGTGCTTGCTCATATGAGAAATAGTACAATATGAGTTAGGGTTCCTCCAACATATCCCCGCCACCGCTTGATCAATATGGAAATTAGGGTTTTCTCTCCACCGGATCTAGTCGCCGCCACTGGTCCGTGGCCAAGAGGAAGCAAGAGAGGGAGAGATTGGGGAAGAAGGCGCATGGTACAGAAAGCAAGAGGAGTAAAGATGTGAACAAAACCATTAGTTTTATAGAAGTAGATTTCTAGAGATAGAAATCGAGGCTATATGCAAAAGTACTGTATTTTCATCTACTAAGTAATTACACATAAAAACTAACTATAATAATTACTCTTGATGTGGTCTCTTCGCTAGTGGCTCGCCTATTGAAGTCATGCCACCGCATTGGCTACCACTCTCATCCTTGTTGTTGATGTCCTCCTTCTCCTTGTTAGAGTCGAAGTCTAGTGGAGTGCATGTTGTTGTTATTTCACTCCTTGTCAAGGTGTGTGTGTTCGGGGGAGGGGGAGGGGGAGGAGGGAGTTGTCCAACCCCTCCAGGCGCTCTTCTTCCTCACTGGTGGTGATATATTATGATCGGTGTGGCGAGTCTATCATGGCTGAAAGGGAGAAAGAAGATAAGAGGAAGTTAGATGTAGAGATTAGAAAACACACATAGTTTTCATCTACTTATTGGACAAAGATGAGGAGAAGGCAAGGAGGCAGAGTGGTAGTGAAGGATGTGTTCGGTAGCTCGACTTCTGAAGCATTGCGTGAGCACTAAAGAGTCTAGGTAGTCAAAAGACTAAGACACATGCAAGCACTAAGAGCACCATATGGGGAAACACATTTGTGCATGTGATTGGCTTACTAGGTTAAGCTAATCACATGTGTAAATATTAACCGTTTTTGAAAATAGAACTTTTTGACAGATAGTGATGATCGTATAGTAAATATGTGCATTTTCGTAGATGGTTTACCTAAGGTGATCGTCCACCCCTTTCATACTCCTCTGGCTTAATATTTTATATTTCTATTGGTGTCTCAAAATAAAAAACATGAAAAAAAAACCTTTACATTAATTTCAAATTTAAAATATGTGTTCGGTAGCTTGACTTCTAAAGCATTGCGTGAGCACTGAAGAGTCTAGGTAGTTAAAAGAGTAAGACACATGCAAGCACTAAGAGCACCATATGGGGAAACACATTTGTGCATATGATGGGCTTACTAGATTAAGCTAATCACATGTGTAAATATTAACCTTTTTTGAAAATAGTCACTTTAAGATGACCGTATAGTAAATATGTGCATTTTCATAGATGGTTTACCCAAGGTGATCGTCCACCCCCTTCATACTCCTCTGGCTTAATATTTTATATTTCTATTGTTATAGGTGTCTCAAAATCAAAAACATGAAAAAACCTTTACATTAATTTCAAATTTAAATTATACAAGTTGCAATAAAAATAATTTATGAGTAGACAATGTATAGTTTTTCCATTAAGTTCCCAATGTGACTTGTGAGGTCAAGGGAAAAAAAGATGGACTCAATATAACGTGCAATAGCATACGTACAGAAATAGCTAATATACACGTGGATGTATGCAAGCATTTGTAAGAACAAGTTTACTTAACAGAGTTGAGTTGATGGGTATAAAAAAGATCACATCAGCGAAGAGCTAGTAATTAAGGACAGTCGATACTTTCCTCTATCATAATATAAAGAATTATATTATTTTTTGACAAAAAATAAGAACGTGGGAAATTAAAAGGATATGTTGCACCGTTGAGAGAATAAAATAGTATAAAAATTAATATGTGAAAAATAAATTAGTATAAAAGTTAAAACTGATAGTAAAAAATAAAGTATTTTTCTTAATATCATAAAATTCTTTATACTTTGAGACTTAAAATCTCTTATATCATCTTACAGAGAGTACATTAGTATGACAGTAGTACTAAACTGTCTCAGCGCTCCACCCAGCAGTAGTTTTTCTCTTCAGTTTTTCATTGCTAATCAAATTAAATCGAATGGATGCACCTTGGCGGCCGTGCAAGGTCGAAGCTTGATATGGAGTAAGACAAGAATGACGTGACTGAGTTAGTCGTGGCAAACCTATCGTTAATTGTACATGCCCTAAACAACACTGTTCCGCACAAGACTGGGTACGGTGTTTGGTTCTGCCTGCCAAATGAAAAAGAAATACTCGTATCAATAAAAAGTCAATTGGTGTTAGCGTGCCCTTTGGCATGTAAGTCGCAAAACTATACGGATACTCTAAGCGAGCGCTCCCATATCAATTACAATCCCTCCGTCCAAAATTAAAACATAATATGTATTTCGTTTCATTTCCTTAGTATAAGGCTATGGCTTTTTTATAATAAAAATAATTTATATCTCCGAACCAATAAGTCCAATAAGTTAAAATAATTTATAGGATAAATCTTCATCTTGATGATATCCGACTAAAATAGCGAATAAAAAATAGATAGATTCTATATTGATATTCAAGTGTAGTGTAGCTTTAGTGTTTATAGTATATTGTCCTTTTGTAAAATATTAAGGACTTAGAATTAGCTAGAATATATTAGGTTAGACAATTTTTTTGTTATAGAATTTTTTTTTGTTTATTTAGTCTTCTACCTAACCATATCCGTACCTAAGCTTCCATTGTTGATTTATATGCTACAGATCTAGAACTCTACCTAGTGCAGACTACAGACCAGGTGTTCGATGATATGCCATCGTTAGGAAGATCACTAATAGCTCACAGTGTGCAAACAAAGAACATGAGATAACTGGCCATATAAGATTAGAATGTAGTTACAGCAGCCAGAATATTTAAATCTTCCTTCTAGGGTGCAGACCAAACCATACGAAGATGGTCGAATGGAGCTGATAAACAATGGTGGCAGTGCGAGCTACAAAACCTTTTGTGTGTGCGCATGGGATTGGTGTTGGGCTTGGGGAGGGGGAATGGGTTATCTGGGGTATACGTCAGTAAGTGTGGTCCTATTCACAGAGATATCCTCTTCATAGATCGCATTAGGCCGATCATACACGCATTGCTCAGAGGGTTGAGAAACTGAGTTTGAGTCTCTATCAAAGAGGAACGCAGGCTGTGCCGGTGGCTGAAGATTCATGTTTTCCCGGCTCAACATGACGATGACAGATGACATGTGAGGCCTATCGTCAGGATCTGACTGGACACACAGCAGCCCGATATGGATGCATCGCAGTACTTGACTTCGAAAGTGACCTTCAAGCGATTGGTCCATCAATTGTGTAACCGTCCCTTTTGTCCAGCAATTCCAGACCAGTTAGATAGTTTGACATTAGTTTGTTATCTGAAATTTGATATAGAGTACTTTCGGGTATGATAGCATTAATATGAAAGTATGTAAAATTGTAATTGTACTAAAAGTATGTCCATACAGGAGTAAGCTCAACATTATTGAGCACTAACATCACTAAGGAGGTTCGCACGATCATGATCGTCTGAATTGAAGTTCCTTCTCCTCATTACAATTTCAAGGACCAACACATCAAAGCTAAAAACGTTGATCTTGGTTGACACATTTCCGTGTATTGCGTACTCGGGTGCCACATAACCGCTGACGCGGATAAGCATTAGGCTTGCACGTTCAATATCTCTATGAGTAAAGGTTGCATTATGCACATGAGATTACAATGTTCCAACAATTCTAGTCGTCCTAGTACGAGTATGACCTTCTCCTAGCAGCCTTGCCAATCCAAAGTCTGCAATTTTTGGTTCCATGTCCTCCCCAAGTAGGATGTTGTTTGATTTCAGGTCTCAGTGAATGATCCTCAAGCTTGAGTCCTCGTGAAGATACAGCATTCCCTTGGCAATTCCGAAAATGATGTTGTACAGTTGCTCCCAGTTTAGTGCATTTCCCCTACTAGTATCTATTGAGATGAAATGTTCAACTTAATCATAACTCTCCTATAATAGAATTAAGAAAGTGCAAATTCTATTCTTAACTATTTAACTTGTTTGCCAGAAATGCTACAGTACATAATTCAGTGCTTCACCCTAATTGCAGTTGTACATTGCTCACTTTGTTCTTATTTTTGTTTTATATACTTGGCATGAAGTAAAATATTTCCAGCCACTGTTTTACTACAGATAACAACTCTAGTAAAAAGTATCACTATGCATACAAAAAAGGGGGAGTTTGTTACTTATGCAACTTAGTTCAGCAGTGCATTTTTTTGTTAACATTGACAAATGAAGATAGGGTTATGAGTATGTTTCTCAAGAGCTAAATGGGAAGGAAAATTACCGAATAGAAAGTTGTCCAGGCTCCCGTTCTTGACGTATTCATAAACAAGCAGTATCTCCCCCTGATGCAAGCACAACCCCTGTAACGTAACAAGGTTCTTGTGTTGAAGTTCTTCCAATAACAGCACCTCATTTTGTAGCTGATCCAATCCATGCCCAGTTGTTCCCAAAAGTTTCTTCACTGCTACTTCTTGTCCATCTGAGTACTCCCTGAATAGATTGTTTCAGGCAATTTAGTTCTCTTTAAAATACTAATGCACGATACATTTCCAACTTTTCTCTTGCATTTCTGCGTGCTAACTTACCTTATATACAGTACCGAAACCACCTTCTCCGAGCTTATTGTTCTCCGAGAAGTTTTCAGTTGCCTCTTGCAGTGCAGGCAGATCAAAAATCAAGCATTGTGCTCTTGTTATCTTCTATAATGCTATTGACATATGACAATAATTATGTCAGGGAACTGTATATTCCAACTACTGAAGAGAGACTATATGCTACTCACGGTGTAGCCTTGGTCCTTCTGAAGAGAACAATTGCGAAAACTGAAAGGATCAATACTACCACAACGGAAGAAGCGACGCCGGCAGCGATTCCGGCTGCACTCTTTTTCTTCCCTGCACACACCAAACATGAACTTCAATTAGGGTAACCTTGATTTCACTGTAACTTCAATTAATTTTTTCTTCAGGAAAAAAACAAGAAAAGTGTAGGCCATACCTGCTCCAGGCTCTAGAGAAAGAACCGGAGTCTCGGCTGCTGCTGCTGGTGGCGCCGAGACCTGCAGCATCGCCTGGCCTCCGTAGAACGGCTGCACACTATACATCAATCTGCACCACACCGAATTAATACGGACCCAACTAAGGCTTTTGCCGAAGTACACTTTACATAAAACAGGAGGTTCCTTAGGCATTCGTTGCATTGCGCAGGCGTCAGGTTCGGCACGCACTGCGCGAACCCGTAGATCTTGGGGTCGAAGTCCTCCTCACCCGTGACGAACTACTTCTTGGTGGTCGAGTTGCCCGTCATGACCACGGCGTGGTCGACCAGGGCGGCGAGGATCTTCGTGACGGCGGCGTTGAACCAGCCAACCCCCGGCACCTTGACGCTCTCCGAGGCTTGGTCGGGAACCCAACTGTTTGTAACGAGCTACTCTAATTAGTTTATCTTATTCTAGCAGGAAAAGAAAGAAGGGATAGATTGTACGTACAGCATCTCTGTGACCTGCCACTGGTCCGCACTGAGGAAATCCATGAACCTCTGACCGGAGAAACGAACTATGGAGGCATCCTCGTAAATGCTGACGCCATTGATGCCGGAGCAAATTTTCTTCCCGTCGACGAACGCTGCCACGACGCACAAGCTGCAAGCAGAGGCGTTCACGTCGCCACGGCATAGCGCCAGCGCAAAGACCTGATCGGACTCCGTGCCGACGGTGGCGACCGCGAAGACGGTAGGCGCCGCGGAGACGTTGGCGGGGAGTGCCGCGGCGAGGAGGTCAGGTTCGCCTCGAAGGTGCTGATGGCCACGTACTTGTTGCCGACGCCGGGGTCGCAGTCAGCGATCCCAGCCGGCGTGGCCGATGGCAGCATGAGGACGACAACAACAGCGAGGATGCCATAGCCAGCGAGCATCGCCGCAGCAGAGGTAGGGAGAGATTTTTTTCCCATAACTTGAACAGCAAAGATGGAGTTGCGCCGGCCGACGGCAACCACTCGCCTACTCGGTGCGACATCAATTTGCACGTTGCGACGACTCTGAATGCGCAAGTGGAGTCAAACATTTTCTGCCCGCCAGACTGGCGATGGAACGTCGGCCGAACTTTCTTAAGAGAAAGGCAGTGGAGTCAAAAAAAAAGAAAACATGGCTGACGCAAATATGATTGCCAGATTCCAGTCTTCGGCCTTGCGGGAATTTCGGTGGAGTCAAAGACCAGACGCCGGATGTCACCAACCGTATCAAATTCAGAGCAGATGGGCCTGGTAGTAGACGTAGGTCAAAATTTTCTGTAAAAAAACTTTACTTATGTATGGCCCTTCACTTCGAGGGGCCAGATTCGTCAGAGTCTTTTCTAGTTGGGTCAGAAATAGAAAAAAGTTCAGTTTGACTTCCTTATCTATAGACCGATTCCGATTATCACCCATTTAGTACAAAACCGGATTGGAGCTATCTCAACTGTGAAAACCAGTTGTCTCATCTATATTTTGCCTCAAAGGTTTTTGCTGAGATAGCCCCTATATCACATATTAACTTAGTCATCATCTGATATGCCTACCTATCCCTTAAATGACATATAGTTAGCAAAATAAAAAATATAGTTGCTCCACATGCAATTCGCTTTCCTCTTTCTCACAATCCCCTCCCTGTCTCTACTACGACGTGCACCTATAAAGACTGGTCACCCTAATGACACCATCTCCTTCCTCTTCCTGCGCCTTACTGCCACCATCCTACCTGTTCGCCGCCTCCCTCTCTGCCCACGCACTTCCTACCACGTTGCTTACTTGATATGCATTGATCCAGTGAAAAAGGCTCTTCGGCGATATGAGCGCCACAGCCGTCCTGCGAGGACGAGCCAAACTCCTTCCTCAGATCGACGCTAGCCAATCAGATCAGCCTTGGGGAGACGGCTAGGCACATAAATCGATGTAAGTGTGGCAGCGATGAGGCTAGAAGTGGTGAGAAGAGAGAAGCGGATGTAGCGTGCATAGCGTAAACATCTTCAACAAGATTCCAATGAGGCTCAACGGTGTTGGAGCATCAGCGCGACGAGACGAAGCCAATGGTGGGTTCTACTTGGGCCAGGGAGGCCGAGAGCGTCTGCGCAACATATAGCCACAGTGATGGCCCAAACAAAGCAAAGCAGATAGCAACGGGTGAGGTGGCACTGCAAGCTCTGGCTGCAGAATGTTTTAGGAGGGAGAGAGGAATGGAGCATGAAGACATTCAGAAGATCATAGCTTCTTATATTTTGGACATGGGAGCACCAGTGTGTTGAATATTGAAGTTTGGATGCCAACAAAGAATTTGGGTTTCACCCTATTTGGCATCGGTAATGATAAATCGAGTCATCGGAGGTCCAGGCGGTTTCTGATAAGAGCTAGAGGATGCAATGGTGATTATTTTCCTTTTGGTACTCTGCTCAAGATGAGATGGCCCTTGGGCTTATCATGCCCTTCTTATTCCTGGTGATCATCTTTGAGCATTGCCTTCTGCCTAGCTTCGCTCACCTAGAGGTCACCAGGTGCTGGTTGTTCTAGCTTGAGTTGCACCTCTACCCCTGACCATCATGAAGCTCTTCATTGAGGAGTAGGTCGTTGGCTCGATGCCTCGTCAAACAACCCTAAGAAAGAAACAAGATGTAAAAGCGAGGGAGATTGGAGTAGGCCACTAACAGGTAGGACCTATTGTATTTTTTTCTATTTATAATGCCACGTAGACGCTATATCGGATAAAGACTAGGTTACCATTCTATGTAGGTGCCACGTAGGATAAAAATGTTATAGAAACTTTCTCGAAAGGTAAATTGAATTGGTTTTAATAGTTAAGAGATACTTTTATGATCGAGAGATATGAATTAGATTCAATCCATAGTTAAGGGATATGAATTTGAGTTAGCCTATGGAGGTAAGATAGACTTTATCCAAATATGCTGGTAACAAAGTTGATTTAGTTTTATGTTTTATCTAGCTCCCGGATCCAAAGAATCACGCAGTAGATAAGTCGGGTCGAAGTAGATAGGCATATTTTTTTCATGGTCATCTATGTCAATATAACAAGTTTTAGTTTCAAACTGATATATTATTACTACGAAGTATAAACAAAGATCAAAACGCTATTCAAAATTCTATGGCATCATCCGCCCCACGAGGAATTGCTAAAACATCTGACTAGTGACTCGTTACAATATAAAGGACTAGTAAAGCAACTACCCTTAGAAATATCCCTCTCCAGATCAAAAGAGGCCCATTACTCATATGGGCTGCTCGGTCAGATGGACCTCCTGCTTAATTGTCATGGGTTATAAGATGGGCCCACATAGCAATTTTTTTAATTTTTTATTAACATACTTATAAAAATATATTCTGGTTCAAAAAATTATATATGTATACCCTAACGCTGTCTTAGAATATTTTTTAAAACATTATCCTAGAGGTCGTTTTTTTTGTGACGTGGTAGATGGCTATTGGCGCGAACTAACGGCCACCCACTAGGGCCTAACGACCCTTTTTCGTGCCCTTTGAGAATACGTTTTTTTCTCTATCGAGAGGTTGTCTATAAAACGGTTGCTGAGAGGGCTACCAATTTGTGCTATTTTACAAGCAGCCGCCTTGTCATCCTCTGGAAGTTTGTTTTTTTTCCAATATTTTGAAAAAAAATCGCGTTATATATCTAGATGTTAAAATAGAACTTACTAAATGTATGTTTTGAAAAAAAATAAAATTAGCCTCATTTTAATTATCTCAAAATAGAATTCTAGAAGTTAAATAGATAATTTTAAAAATGATATACATAGATAATATGGCTTATAGTTAAAAGGGTTCAAATGTAGATCATTACAAGATATGCATAGTTATAGTTGTAGATAGGAGTATAGCGTTGCGCTAAGACAATAATTAAGTTTAGGATGGGAAAGGTTTTAATTATTCTTGATCCCCATGTCTAGTGACGTCGTCGCTCAACATGTTATCAACATTCTTTCTCTTTTTTTCACTTGTATTCTACCATTGTTTCAACCTTCGTCACCCTGTCATTGTCATAGTTGGTTCTCACCATGTCAATATACAAAGTGAACCTACACACCCTTGGGTCGTCTCTTGTGAACAGTGAATTGTTTGAATAAATATAGTGTTACATGATATGATAAAAGAAAAATTAGAAATGACACATAGCACGAAATCATCATCTATGTTTGGACAAATGAAAATCTCCTCCTATATGTTCCTTATGTGAAGAATGTTGTGACTTGGCAATGATCTTCGCACACACACTTCAGATGCTTGGACCATTTTGAGATTCTCAAAGGATTATTTCTCCAGTCTAGGCTAGCGGACTATACTCTTCGCTCATGTCCTCTTTTACCTAATGGTACTGTTTTGACATTTCAGCATGCCAAATCCTTCTTCCATCACTTATGACATCTTCATGTCAATCCATTTAATGAATTCACACACCCTAGGATCATCCTATGGTTTAGGGTAAATTGGTTCATATGTCAACAACATGATCTGCTGATGGATGAAGAGATTGAATAGAACTTACAATGAAGTCATCATTAATATTTAGACATAGAAAATATCTTATTTCCAATGTAGCTCTACCCATAGATGTTGCTACTTGGCAACAGTCATCGCACGTGCACTCGAGGCATTCGAACCATGAAGGTAGTTGTTGCTGGTTCATTCTCTAGGTGACCCATTCATCCTCTATTCATCGCTCGTAGCCTTTCTTCCTCTACATGTACTGATCTGTAGTTTCAATAGGCATATACCACCATGTTCCATCAAACTAAGGATTCTCCATGTTAATACATTCAATATATGCGTACATTCTTCGATCAATCTATGTAAAATTGAGGTAAATATGAATGACTTGTCTGGTCTACATATCAAACAGTACAAATAATTTGAATAGGACAAGGAACCTATGATCCATCACTCATCCAAGTTTACATAAATAAAGAATCTCCTACCATAAATGCTATGCCGCTAAGCTATCTCTAGTTGGCAACGATCACCGCAATGGAATAAGGGATGGTCAGTCTATGATGGAATATGATTCGCAAAAGGATCAGTCTGTCATTCGGGATGTTTGTGGCCCCAATGTCCAGAAGTTATTCTTATCCGTTAAACCTATATAGTTGATGCAAAAGCACAAAGTCAATAGAAATTGCATAATTAAACTAGAGTAGAAGAACGTTGCTATACCGAGCATGCTGCGGGAGGTTCACGTTCACATTATCTATTGGGTATGCAGCAATGAGTGTCTTTAAATAGAGCCAAGGCGAGCCAAGTAAAGCGTTACCATGGAATCGACTTGATAGGGATTTGATGAACTAGAAATAACACCGAAAGGTGTAGTAAAGTTTTGGAGATGTCTGTAAAGGCTTATGTGTGCCAGTAAAGAGATGATGGAGATGTAGTGTGGGACTAAAGGTACACGTAAAGCTGTGATAGGGACGTTTTGTTCATGCACGGCTGTTGTGGTGCAACTTGAAATAGCTTTGACCACTTCTCTACTCATTGTTGTGGTGAAACTTGAAATGCTTTGCCACAAGAAAAGAAAAGAACGTAAATTTTTAAAGTATTTTTTACATGTAATAGTTAATTGTATGGTTATTTGTGCTTAAAGCTATGGACATGTCAGTAGCAATAGTAAAGGGTTGATGAAGATTTGACATGAGAGTGAATGTGTAGGTGAAGCAGTGATAGCCACGTTTCAAGCACTCTCCTTCTTCCCCCTCAACTCTCCTTCTCCTTTTTTTTCTAGATTTTTAGTGATTTTTGTGGATTTTAAGTAGGATGGGAAGGGTTTTATACCATGTCAAGCAAAAAAAAATGGTCTCCCTTAGTGCAGCAAGAGTACTACCTACAAAATAACAACCTCTCCTATGCGAGTGTTTTGTAGATCCCTTAGAGAAAAAAACACACCTTCTCAAAGCGTGTTTTGTACCACCTACAAAATAATAGCCTCCTTGGTGGATATTTTACAGGCGGCCCCTTAGTCAAGAAAAAACGCTCTATGAGAGGACAGCAAGGGACTATCTGTAAAATAGCAACTCCCTTGATAAACGTTTTGTAGGTGGTCCACTTGTTACCAGCAAAGGGTCACTCGTAAAAATGATAGTCCCCAACGGATAGCTGTAAGCTTGTACCAATAGCTGCCTACCATATAAAAATACATTATGTGAGGTTTTTTTTTAAAAAATAAACCTCCAAGAGAGTGAGTGTTAGTATAGATTTATAAGTTTTTTTAAAAATATTTTTGTAAATATCTTCATAAAAATTATAAGGGAGAGACAGGAGCGTTGGACCCATGTCCATGAACAAGAAGGGTGGCGTGCCGTGCGAGCCCGGGAGGCCGGGACAGGCTTAGCAGGTGAGGTTTTGCATTCCGTAGGATATGAATATCTCTTGTGGTAATATTTTGTCAGGTTGTCAGTTTCGTGGATTATGGCTGATCTATATGCTACAAATCTATTACTCTTCTTTCAAAAGACAAGGTGTTCGATGGTATGCCAATTCTCTCGTAGATCACTAATAGCTCGAGTGGGCAAAGAACATGAGATAACTGACCATAGAATGTAACCTCAATGGCCAGAATATTTGCATCTGGCTTCAAAGGCGAGGACCAAACCCTACCAAAGTTCTCCTGTGATCACTTTAGACGCATACATGTTTCACTTATCTACGAAAAACTAAAAAAAAGGTTATCTAGGATATATGTCAGTAAGTGTGATCCCATTCGCAGAGATACCCTCTTCATAGATCGCACCAGACCGATCGTACACATAGACGCGTTGGTCAGATGGTTCAGAAGCTGAGTTTGAGTCTCTATTGAAGAAGAATGCAGGCTGTGTCGGTGGCTGAAGCTCCATGTTATCCCTGGTTAGCATGAAAATGACGGATGGAATGTCCGGCCTGTCGTCAGGATCTGATTGCACACACAGCAGCCCAATGTGGATGCATCTTAGCGCTTGGCTTCGAAAGTGCCCTTCAAGTGATTGGTCAATTACCTGTGAAATCACACCTTCGGTCCAGCAACTCCATACCTGTCAGGTTTTCTTTATCAGTTTTTCAATCTTTTTTGAAGGAATTTTTTCATGTTCCCTAAAGGAATTGAGAGTTAGAAGTATATACTACAGTTAATCTTGTTTCCACCAGATTCCGATCCTCATATCTCTTGTCTCTCATGATTAGAGGCTGTGCATAGTGCAGATGGCTCCCCGTGTGGTGCTCAACAGCCAGCGTTCGATTCTCCCCAAACGTGCTCACCCTTTTTCTTAAAACCATCAACACTAAGTCCCTATAAGAACATGTACAGTAGACGACACTGAGTCCTATAAGACCGAGTTAACGGTCATGTAGACAGCATTGATATTGTCGTAGTAGACAACAATCGCAAAGGAGAGGGGTACACGAAACTCCTGGAGAAGTTGGCGAAGCCAGCAACACTCGGCGACGGCGTAGGCGATGACGTGGTACTCGGCTTCAGCACTGGACCGTGACACTATAGTCTGGCGTTTTGAGGACCAGGAGACTAGAGTGTCGTTAAGAAAGACGCAGTAGCCGGACATGGAGCGTCGAGAGTCGGGGCAGCCTGTCCAGTCCACGTCGGAGTATGCGGTGAGCGAGTCGATAAGGCTAGAGCTGTGGTGCAGGCTGCTGGAGAGTGTGCCTTTCATGTAGCGTAGGATGTGCTTAAGCAACGCGAGATGAGTTTTGCACGGAGCGTGCATGAAAAGACACACTTGCTGAACGGCGTAGGTGAGGTCAGGCCGTGTAAGGGTGAGATATTAGATAGCATCGGGAAGACTCTGATACTGAGAGTGATCGGCGACGAGTGAGCCATCGGCAGCGGAGAGTTTGGCTCGAGTGTCGACTAGGGTGGCCATGGGGCGACATTCGATCATGCCCGCACGCTAGAGAAGATCGATGGCGTATTGGTGCTAGAAAAGGAAGAGCTCGTGAGAAAAACGGGTAACGAAGATGCCAAGGAAGTGGTGGAGGGGACCGAGATCGGTCATGGCAAACTTGGAGTGGAGTTGAGCCGTGATCTGGTGTAGAAGGGACGTCGAAGACACTGTAAAAACAATGTCATCGACGTATAGGAAGAGATAGGCGGTGGCGTTGCCGATGTGAAGAGTAAAGAGGGAGCTATCAGACACAGAGGCCACAAAGCCGATGTGTTGAAGATAGGCAGCAAAACGCTGGTACCAGGCCTGAGGGGCTTGTTTGAGGCTATAGAGAGAGCGTTAAAGGAGGCAGACATCGTCGGGACGAAAGGAGTCGACGAAGCCTAGAGGTTGCTAGTAGTAGACCGTTTTCGTCAGATGACCGTGAAAAAAGACGTTCTTCACGTCAAGCTGATGGATCGGCTAGGAGTGCGAGGCAGCCAACGTAAGGACGACCCGAATGGTGGCGGGTTTGACGACGGGACTGAAAGTCTCATCATAATCGACACCGGGGCATTAGAAGAAACCCCATACTACCGAGCGTGCCTTGTGATGGGCAAGGGAGTCATCGCCGTGGAACTTATGCTTAAAGATCTACTTGCCGGTCACAATGTTGGTGTCGGGAGGACGGAGGACGAGGCGCCAGGTCTCGTTGTCTATGAGGGCCTTGTACTCGTCGGCTATGGTCGCGCGCCACTAAGGATCAGCTAGGGTGGAACGAGAAGTCACCGGGATGGACGAGATAGAGCAGTCGATGGCGGAGAGCCCGTAGCGCTTGGTGGGGCAGAGAGACCCAGTCTGTGAGCAGGTAACTATGTGAGAGGTGGAGGGGATGGGAGCCGATAGGAGTGTGGTAGGTGTGGGGAGAACTGGTTGGAGAGGGGCGTCATCGGCTCGGGATCGGCGGCTGTATGTGAGAGGAAAGGGCGGAACTAGATCAGCCTGAGCAGAGTGAGTTGGATGGGCCAATCAATTTGATTGGTCCAATGGAGATGGAGCAGCCGATAGGGAGGGGGGAGCCGATGGAGGCTAAGGAGCCAATGGAGGCGGATGGGGGTAATGTGTCCGATGAAAAGTGGATAGGATCGGTCGAAGCCGATGAGAGTGGTGGGGCCGATGAGGATCCGATGGGAGTGACATCGGACTGAAGAGTAGTGGAATAGCTGAACAGTAAGTCCTTAGCAATGGCCGATGAGGGGGTTGGTGGGAAGAACGGTGGAGGAGACCGAGACGGCACGGTGTTGGTGAGGAGAAAGTCAAGATTGCTAGATGAGGATATCGGATTAAGCAGACCAAAGGGGAAGCATGTCTCGTCAAAAATGACATGACAAGAGACGATGACCCAACGAGTGGAAGGGTCGAGACATCGGTATCCCTTGTGAGATGAAAGATAGCCAAGGAGAATGCAAGCGGTGGAGTGGGGAGCGAGTTTGTGAGGAGCAGTGGCGGTGAGGTTTGTGTAGCAGAGGCACCCAAAAACACGGAGGTGGGAGTAGTCGGGCGCCGTGCGGTAAAGAAGAGTGTATAGAACGTTGTAGCGAACAGAGAAGCACGGGCCCCGATTAAAGAGATAAGTCGCAATGGTTAGTGCTTCTGCCTATTAAGTTGCAGGTAAGTGGGCATGAAGCAGCATAGTGCGACTTATGTTGTTGAGGGTGCAAAGGAGGCGTTCGGCCTTGTCGTTCCGGGGAGAGGTGTAGGGGCAGGAGAGGCGTAGATGAATGCCCTGCAAGGTGAGAAAGGTTTGAACAGTACGGTTAACAAACTCCGTACCGTTATCGGCTTGTAGAGCCTTGATGGGGATGTTAAACTGGTTAGAAACATAGGTTGTGAAGTTAGTTAGGTGGGAGGCGACCTCGGATTTGCTGATGAGTGGAAAGTCCAGCAATAGTGTGTGTAATCGTCAAGTATGGCAAGATAATACTGATTACCAGAGACACTTTTTATCGAAAAAGTCTATACACCACACTGTATAAGCTCAAATGGTCGCGAGGTATAAGAGAGAGAATTAGAAAATGACAGTCACACATGTTTGCCAAGTTGACACAAGTGGCAAACTGTGGAGCTGCTATGGGTACACTAAATAGAGGCGTTGTGATGGAGGTTGGCGACAGCGTCGGGGCCGGGGTGGTCGAGGTGAAGATGCCAGAGGTTGGTGGAGAGGGCAACACTGGCGTGTGGAGTGGACGGCGTAGTGAGAATGGTGTAGAAGTCACCGTCACTATTGCAGCGAAGGATCTGTCGCCGGGTTGGGATATCCTTCACAGAGAAACCAGAAGCGTCAAATTCGATTGAGCAATTGTTATCTCATGTGAATTGACGAACAGATACAAGATTATGAATAATAGAGGGTACAATGAGAACATTACGAAGGGTGAGGTTAGTGCTGGGTGTAGACAGAAAGAAGTCACCACGGCATTGGATGGAAAGAGAGTGGCCATTGCCGATGGTGACAAAGAGGGAGGAGGAGGGATGACAAGAACGGAGTATACTAGCCAATGACGCTATGTGGGAGGATGCACCAAAGTCCAGCACCCAAGGGTGCTGAGGTTGAAGCGTCATCTGGTTGAGGACAGCGACGAAACCAGCCTGGTTCCAGGAGGAAACTGACTGGGTGGGTGGTGTCGGTAGCATCGGCTGAGGCGGCAGGATGGGAGCCAATGCAAGGTGGGCTTGAGGATGGGTGCCGAGGACCCTTGGTTGCCATCCGATGGGGTTGCGTGGCTGGGGCTAGGGTGCCTAGGGGTTGTAGCAGAGCCACGGACCTGTAGGACTGGCAGGCTGGGCAGGGACTGAAGCAGGTTGCGATTGCATCGGACCGTACCAGTTCTTGTCCTTGCCTTTGACCTTGTCTTTGCCGGTACGGGCTGCGTTGCCATGGTTAGGGCCATGGCCGCCAGAGTCGTAGGAGGGGGCGGTAGTGCAGGATGCTTAGCAGCCATTATCGGCTGTAGCGAGGAGAGCGGTGTGGGCCATGGTCTTCTTGTCGTTAGCCAGACGGAGTTCTTTAAGAACTAACATGTCATATGCCCGGGCAAATGATGGAAGGGGTGTGGCGTTGGTGATGTCATCGGCGATGTTGCAAAAGCGAGGGTTAAGGCCTCGTAGGAGGGCGAGGACGAGTTGAAAGACGGCCACAGGGTGTCCGACGTCCCGGAGAGCAGTAGCCTTTACTTTAAGGCACTGGCAGTACAAGGAGATAGAGGAGTCTCCTTATACCATGGAGTGAAACTCGTTGAGGAGAAAGATGGTGCGGGGCTACTTGTTTGCGAGGAAGATCCGCTCGATAGCCACCCAGAGATCCCGGGCTATGGGGTCGATATCTTCCATGGCGAGGTCGAGGACAGAGTCGTCGACCGAGCCGAGCAGCCAGCTGCGCATGCAGCACTCGGTGATGTCCCACTAGGGGTCATCGGGTCGAGGTGGAGCGGAGGCATCGATGTGTGACCGTAGGCCAAACTTTCCATAGAGGGATTTAAAGAAGAAAACCAACTTAGAGTAGTTGGCGTTGAGGTCAAGAGAGATGGAAACGTGAGATTTCACGTTCACAGCAGCGTAGGGGGTGAGAAGATCGGCAAGGTGGTGCCCGAGGTGTGGTCTGGGGCGTCGAGAGCCAGAGCGGATTCGATGACTGGGAGAGTACCAGAGCTGAGGGCTGACTCGGTGGCTATGACGAGAGGAGAACAGGGGTAAGAAGCCGATGGGAGTAAAAAGTCGATGGGAGGAAACCGATGAGAAGGGAGATCGGCCGATCAAATAAGTGATAGGCCGATGGGGAGTGAGCCGATGAGAGGAAAGGGTGGGCCAAACAGCTGATGGGGAGTGGTTGGCCGATGAGGAGTAGGCAGCAGAATAGGTGAGGAAAAGGTGGTTGGCAGAGTAGGAAGGTTAGAGAGTAGTTGGGTCACGGACGTGCGAAGATTCACGTCCATGAAGAGAACTTTCACGTCCGTGGACTCGTGGAGGCCAAGGAATGGAGCGGACACAAAAAACTCGAAGAGGGGCCGGACGAGAAGAAAAGAGGTTCGCGTCCGGGAGGCAGAGATTCGTGTCCGTGGACACGTCGGAGTGGCTTGGACGTGAGTGGAGAAGGTTCGCGTCCAAGAGCCGTTGGGCGTGTCGAAAAAGCAGGAACCGAGAGAGGGTTCTAGCCGATAAAGGGCGGACAGGTCCAGCCGATAAGGGGTGGACGAGTTCAGCCAATGGAGACGACGAGCGTAGAGGTGCGCCGACGTCGGAGAAGAAATGATGCATGGATCAAGAAGAAGGACGAAGACGGGTGTGAGGCGGGACGAGGAGGCGGATGGGGACTATCGCCTTGTCGTGTGGAGGAGTAAGGGATGGGAGAGGGTGGTGGAAAAGAAGAAAGGAAAGGCGTCTATGATGAAGACGGGAAGAAGAAAGGAGCCGAGACAAGAGAGCGAGGAGGGAGTACCGGGAAGAAGGTCGACGAAGGGGAGAAAATGTTGATGACGGAAAGAAAAGGTCGGCTTGCCGGTGGGAGAATGCTAGCGCGCCGTGGATATCTAGATTTATTCTGATACTATATAAGAATGTGTACAGTAAGATTAAGATATTAACTCTATAAGAAGGATCGAGTCTATATATATAATATATATACAGTGCAGTGGTTCAATAATCTAACAGTCCCTTAGTGTCCCACTTTTTTTGTCCCTCATGATTTCGAAGGACCATATAAGATTTCCTTTCATATATATTTCATCAATTTGTCAGTTATTCGTTCTACTTTTAGAAATGGGAATGTGGATACTGCAATGTAGTATGTGAAAATGCACTTACATCACTTAGGAGATTCACCGTGTCAGTGGTGCCATCGTTATGGCTGCAGTTCTTTCTCTTGGTTACAATTTCAAGAACCAACACACCAAAGCTGAAAATGTCGACCTTTGGTGACACATTTCCGTGTATTGCATACTCTGGTGCCATATATCCGCTGCAGATGATGAGAAGTTAGGCATAGAAACACACATTTTGGTCCCAGTAATTTGAATTGATTGCATTAGCTTACTATGTTCCAACAACTCTAGTGGTCTTTGTGTGCGTATGACCTCCTCCTAGAAGCCTTGCCAGTCCAAAGTCTGCAATTTTTGGATCCATATCCTCATCAAGCAGAATATTATTAGCTTTCAGGTCTCTGTGGATGATCCTTATGCTTGAGTCCTCATGAAGATACATTATTCCCTTCGCAATTCCGAGAATGATTTTATGCTGTTGCTCCCAACTTAGTGCATTTCCTCTACTAGCATCTGTTGCAACAAAGTGATCAGTTTTTATTAGGCAGTGCTGCTGATTGATAAGTACAGAACAACTTTATGATCCTTTTGCAACTTGGTTGTTCGAAAAAAATACAGAGAAAATGTTAACTGAATCTTGCAATCTTAACTATGGTCCTATTGCAACTTGGTTGCTAGAATGCTACAGTGATTACTTATTCGGTTTGCAGTTCTGCTTTCATACATGTATGAAAAAAATCATTTAGAACTGCAAACATTTTGACCATGCATGTTACAATTTGCAAAAAATATAATTCCTTTCTCCAGTTTGCAACAGTTTCTGAAAATTGATAAAGTAATGGGAAATTTTATGAACACCAAATCGATGACCATTGAATAAAAATTCAGGATTACTTGGAGTATGATTGTAGAGGAAATCAGGGAGAATACCAAATAAAAAGTTGTCGAGGCTCCCATTTTTTACGTATTCATAAACAAGCAACATCACATCCTTATACACGCAAAACCCCTGTAGCCTAACAAGATTCTTGTGCTGAAGCTGTGCCAATACCAGCACTTCATTGTGTAGCTGATTCAGTCCATGCCCACAACTTTCTATGAGCTTCTTTACTGCTATTTCTTGGCCGTCTGGTAATTTTCCCTGAAACAGACTCTTTTTCATAAGAAAAAGGACGCGCTTTTACTCTGTATTTTGCTTGCATAATAGTACCTTATATACAGTACCAAATCCGCCTTCTCCAAGCTTATGCTTCTCTGAGAAGTTCTGAGTTGCCTCTTTCAGTGTAGGCAAATTAAAGATCGTGCATTTTCCTCTTGCCATTTTCTTCAATACTGTTGTTGTGGTTTTTCAATGCAAGATATATCACTAAATGTAAAACAAGAAAACAGTTCCTGAACAAACGCCAAGCTACTAATCAGTTACTTACAGTTGTCTTTCTTTGCAGCCTTCTTTCTCTTGAAACGAATGAAAGCACAAGCTGACAGTATCAACATCAAGACAACGAAACAAGCGACGCCTGCAGAGATTCCTGCAACTCTCCCTCTCCTCCCTGCATACAAGTATACAACAAACAAGAAGTTGGATGGTATGTACAGTGTGAACGTGTGCTAGAAAAACATTTTTTTCTATATTGAGAGAAGAAGAAAAAGAAGGCAATCTAACCTGTTCTACTCTGCGGAGCAAGTGAAGGCACGGCCGCCGGCGCCGGCGCCGGCGGCGCAGAAAGCTGCAGCATTGGCTGGCCCTGATAGAACGGCTTCACGCTGTACCTCAGGTTGCACCAAATTCCAAGAACTCTCCCTCCGGGCTTCCCGTTCAAGAACCATGGAATCGATGAGACGAAGCCCCCGAGGCAGCTCCGGCACTGCGCCACCGTCATCACCGGCGCGCACTGCGCCATTCCGTAAATCTTCGGGTAGTGCTTCGGATCGAAGTCCTCCACTGCAGTGGCGAAGTACTTCTTGGTGGAGTTGTTGCCGCCGCCTACGGCCACGGCGTGGTCCACCGTCGCGTTCATGAGCGCGACGACGGCGGCGTTGAACCAGGCCACCGGGACCGCCGTGATGTTTTCGCCGTCCGAATAGAGCTCGCTGACCGGCGAGTTCACGCCGACGAAGTCCAGGAACCGCTGGTCGGAGAAGCGGACGATGCAGTCGTCTTGGTAGGTGGTGGCGTCCTTGCTGCTGGGGCAGTCCCGCTGGGCGACGCGGAACGCCGCCGCGACGCACGTGCGGCAGGTGGTGGCGTTGGCGTCGCCGCGGCAGAGCGCCAGCGCGGAGACATGGTCGGGCACCACGCCGACGGTGGCTGTGGCGTAGCCGGCCGCCGCCGAGGCGGAGGCGTTGGCGGGGAGAGCCGCCGCGAGGACGCCGAGGTTCACCTCGTACGTGCTGTTGGCCGCGTAGGTTCCGCTGGCGCATGACGAGAACTGCATCGGCTGCGCCGCGGGGAGCGGCAGCAGCACGGCGACGACGATGACGACTACAACGGCGAGCATTGCTGCGGCTGGCAGAATGCAACGGAAAAGTTTGTTCTTTTTTCGCTCCTTGACGGACGAACCGGGCACGATTGCTCTACATAATCGAACGCGCGGCAACCATGGCAATTTTTTTTTCTTCTGCAGAAAAAAAAGGGGCGCAAGTGGCGGTTCTTGACCGAGTCAATGACCAGTAGCCCTCGCCCATCGGTACAGTTGCTGTGACGAGAATATTTGCCGCTGGTATTTGTCATCATCGGATAAAGCCATAAAGGTACAGCAACTTGCATTGCCAATTGGCTGAGGTCGGCATTGCCGCCGTGTCGGAAGGTCATCAGGTCCATCTCCTCGGCGAACTCCGGTCTCGCGTCGGTCTCCCTCCAAAAGTCACCGGCCTCCACCTCCCGTTCTGCACCAGACTGTCGCGTACAATGGCGCATCACGCTCGCTGTCTCTCGATGCTGGTCGCCGCCGCTGTCGCGGCCATCCTGCTGCTGGCGACGCGTGCCGCGGCGTATCCATGGCAGGTGTGCGGCACGACGGGCAACTTCACGGCCAACAGCACGTACCAGGCCAACCTCAACGCCATCGCGGAGGCGCTGCCCCGGAACATCTCGAAGTCGCCGGACCTCTTCGCGACCGCCGTCGTGGGCGCCGTGCAGGAGCAGGTGTCGGCGCTCGCGCTCTGCCGCGGGGACACCAACGCAACGGCCTGCTCCGGCTGCCTCGCCACGGCGTTCCAGGACGTGCAGAACATGTGCGCCTACGACAAGGACGCCGCCATCTACTACGACCCCTGCATCCTCTACTACTCCAACGTTCACTTCCTCTCCTCCGTCGACAACGCGGCGTCGACGAGCCGGGTCAACCTGCAGAACGTCACGTCGGACCCGGGCCGGTTCAACGGCATGGTGGCGAAGCTCGTGAACGCCACCGCCGACTACGCGGCGCACAACTCCACCCGCCGGTACGCGTCCGGCGAGGCTGTCCTTGACCAGGAGTCGGAGTTCCCCAAGGTGTACAGCTGGGCGCAGTGCACGCCGGACCTGACGCCGGCGCAGTGCGGCGACTGCCTCGCCGCCATCATAGCGAAGCTGCCGAAGCTGTTCACGAACCGCATCGGCGGCAGGGTTCTTGGAGTCAGGTGCAGCTACCGGTACGAGAAATACCCCTTCCTCAACGGCCCGGTGATGGTGCGGCTGACGGCGCCACCGAGCCCGACAGCATCTCCGCCCGCTGGTACGACACCGGCGGCGGCGGCGACCGGAGAAGGTGAGTCAAAGCATGCATTTTTTTCGCTTAGTCTAGATTTTGGACGTGCGTGATGGCTTTCCAATTTTTAGATTAGGATGGCTTTCCAGTGATTGAAACATTGTTTAGTTCATGCATTGGTGCCAAATGATTAGTAAAGTCCCCTGAAGTTAGTCTGATCTGATTGCTCTTCCGTTAATCAATTCAACTGGTAGTTAACCTTGTGAGAGTCGTTAACGAACACTGCTTAATGGGATATGTACCATTAAATACTAGTTGCTATATTTTGGAATATTCGTAGTATTATATACACAGAATATGTCTATTTTGTGTATTTGTGTTGTTTATTTGTGGGGACACCGTATTTTCAGTATGTAGCTTCAGTGCATCTATTTTTTTAAAAAAGGAATACTTCGGCCAAATGGGATTGGAGATGCAGTGCACCAACAAGCGCCGAGTAGAGCAGGCAAGTAGATAATATCACAATTTGGGGAATAAATGATTACATTGAGGTCAATAGGCGGGGAATGAATGGTTATATTAACTTAGGGTCAATAGACCATATAAGAAGTGAATAAGAGTATGGAAAAACTAAAAACACTAACACCCACACTCAAATGTAATGTGTAAGTAATAATATTGCATTTGAAACTAAACATTAGATTAACGATATATTGAGATTCAAAGATGTTGATGATGATGATGATAGATGTTCTTCAGCCTTTTACTGATTGATAATGATGATAATAATAATGGCTAGCTTCGACATAGAGCAGATGATGCGAGTTGGTGATGATGACATAATGATAATGAGGGCTAGCTCCAACAGGGAGCTGGAAGAATGATAGAATAGCATGGCTTCGATCAATTGAAAGTATGCAATGGACTTTGATACCAGTAGACTTGGCTGGATAGACTCGATGGAAAGAAAGAAAATCCATTAGTAGATGTACTAATACACTATCAAAAGACACAAGGATACTAGTAGATATGCAGCAGGGACTTGAATGGATAGTATGGATAGGAAACAAAGAAAATGATTTATAGAGGATATTGATATTCTAACAAAAGATAATGATGGCTCAATTTAACTAGAAGAGTACAGGACGTACTGCCAAGCAACTACAAACTAACTGACTGCCCAATTTGGTAGCAGAGAGTAGCAACATATGAAAGCAGGCTTACTGATTTAATGGTATCATAACAATAGCAGCAAATCTATATGAAGCAAGATGATGAAAAACTAATATGAATAGGCTAACACAGACCAAGATGTGTCCATTTTATTGCTGTTCGGATGGTCTACTTAAAATTGCAGCTGCTGCATATGCAGTAATGACAAACCACCATGGCCACCACACCACTGTTGCAGAACACAAGGATAACAGAGAGCTGTCGCAGAGGAACCAAAGGCGTTGAGTGAAATGGAGACCTCCAGGCAGCCTTCGGCAACAGGGTGAGCCGGCGGTGGTGGAGACAAAATCCAGACGGTAGTGGAGAAGCAGCACCGCAGGGCTCCCAGATCCCGGCGGCGGTGACTTGGACAGGGCGCCACCACGGGAGGCGAGGCCGAGTGCCGCGAAGGGGCGGCGTGGACGGCGACTTGCTGTTGCTACTGTTGTTACTGTTGTTCTTTGTATGTAGAGGAGCCGCGATGGGCGGTGAGAGCTGCTGCTATTGGCTTGCTGCTTGGAGACGAAGACGACGGCTGACTGCTGCTGCTACTTGACGAAGACGACGAGTGGTAATGGAAGGACGAGGCCGGCAGCGGCTGGGCCGACGATGGCGAGCCGCCGCCAGCAGCGACGACGAGAATTAGTGGATAGGTTTAGGTTAAGGCGCTCATACCATGTCACAATTTTGAGGAATGAATGATTACTTTGACTTAGGGTCAATAGTCCATTTAAGAAGTGTATAAGAGTATGGAAAAAGAAAAAAAAATCCTTTGACACACTAAACACATAAATACTTAACAGATAAGATGTCAAATTTCTTGGCATTTAGCCCTTCACAATCACAATGCTCCTATCATACAGGCTTAGAGCCTGTGGTTCTGTTCTTCAGTCAGCGCCTGTAGTTTTGCTCCCATACAGGCACATTCTGAGGGCAACACACCATACTGGCTACGGCATTAGCAGTTAGAAGCAATGTTTTCTTAAGTGATCTTGACAACGAAACATTTTTTTTCGTCAGTTTCCTGGGTATACATGACAAGAACATGGCAAATGAGATTGGGAATGACTGAAGGCGACGTTGTTAGTTGCCTAGTAGCTTCTGACAGCTCTTGCACGTTGCTTGCGTGATACTATTGATTATGTTTAGTTGCAATTTACTCATTTGACCTGAAATTAGTCTTCTTACATCTGTCAATTCACAGTGAGAGATTACAATGTTCCTCGCTTGGTACTTGCAATTTTGCTGCCTACTATAGCAGCTTTAGTGCTAATCAACATTCTAGTTTGGCTCTGTTTCTGGAGGAGGATGGGGAAGCTACGATCAGGAGCAACTCAACCATGTATGCCCTGCAAAATTTTGAAGAGCTAAAAACAAATTAAGTCGTTAACTTGTATTGACATTGATACTTGAACAGATTCCAGCAACTCTGATGAAACGGAGAACATTTCAAGTGTGGAGTCGATGCTCATTGACATTTCTACTTTACGAGCTGCTACAGGGTGTTTTGCAGAATGCAACAAGCTTGGCAAAGGTGGATTTGGTGCAGTGTACAAGGTTCTGAGTCAAACATAACTGAAGAAAGTACCACTGAAAATTTTTTCATTACTAAATGTTACTATGGATTTGATGTGAACAGGGTACTCTGCCCGATGGCGATGAGATAGCAGTGAAAAGATTATCAAAGAGCTCTGCACAAGGAGTAGGAGAGCTGAAGAACGAGCTCGCCTTGATTGCAAAGCTCCAGCACAAGAATCTTGTCAGGCTTGTCGGCGTCTGCCTGGAGCAAGAGGAGAGACTTCTCGTTTACGAGTTCGTTCCCAACGGCAGCCTCGATCAGATCCTCTTTGGTACGAAACTTACTAACTGAGTCATTTTTAGCTAAATATCTTCACCTTTTTAAAACATGAGAATACACAGAAGCTTTTGCGTATCTTTGTATTAAGATACGGGGAGTTTTACAGCTGGCTATACGACACAGAAAATATCTTCACCTTTTTCTCTGCAAAGATCAATACCATCAAGCTGATCACTCACTCCCAACATGTTTTTGATCAATATCAGACGACGACAAGCGTCAACAGCTTGATTGGGGAAAGAGGTACAAGATCATCAATGGCATTGCTCGTGGCCTGCAATACCTCCACGAAGACTCTCAGCTCAAGGTAGTCCACCGTGATCTCAAAGCGAGCAACATCTTGCTCGACATGAACATGAACCCGAAGATCTCAGACTTTGGGCTCGCGAGGCTCTTTGGGAGAGACCAGACGCAGGGCGTCACCAACCTCGTCGTCGGCACATAGTCAGTGGCACCAACCGAACACAGAGAACAAACAGTTTGTTCAAGATGTTGCTTGGATGTTCCGTTAATGAATAGTACTGTACGCTTTTGTGTTTCAGTGGTTACATGGCGCCGGAGTACGCGATGCGAGGTAACTACTCCGTCAAGTCGGACGTGTTCAGCTTCGGCGTCATGGTCCTGGAGATCGTGACGGGGAAGAAGAACAACGACTGCTACAAATCCCGAAAATCCGAAGACCTGTTAACACTTGTGAGTGCTAGCTACCTATCTGCTCGTTGTCCATGAAAGATTAGGTGATTTTTGTGCAGTTTTGCCTGATTGCTTGGTAAGAAATGGGTGCAGGTGTGGGAGCAGTGGACGGCGCAGGCGGTGTCGGAGGTGGTCGACCCGGGCATGGGCGGCGGCTTCTCGTGGAGCGACGTGATGCGGTGTATCCATATCGGGCTGCTCTGCGTGCAGGGGGACCCAGCGGACCGGCCGGTGATGTCGTCGGTGGTGATGATGCTCGGCAGCGACACGGTCTCGCTCCGGGCACCGTCCAAGCCGGCGTTCTGTGCCAGGAACGGTGGCGGCAACGGCTCGGGAGGCACGTCCTTCGGCACATCGACGACGGCATCAGTGCAGGGCTAGTACTCAAGTGTGGAACAGTGAGCTGCGCTCGCAGGCTAGGGTCTCTAGGATAAAGCAACGTTTCACTCCGTCCACTCGAGAGAAATTTTTTAAAAAAATATATAAAACTGATTAATATGTAATATATTATTTCACAAACATCTAATTTTAAATTTGAATTTTATAAGTTGTAAAAAAATATTTATAGTTAAATTTATTCCTTTTGTCATAATTTATAGAAATCGATTTTGAAATTGTATATTTATATAATAATATATTATATATTAATCTATCTTATTATTTTTTAAAAAATTATAACTTAACATACAATAAATTAGTGGACGTAGTAAAGAGTTTTGCATGGTTTGCTGGCTCAAATGGAGCCTGAGTTACAGGCTTCCAGCGCTGCAAACCAGCAATTTCAAATTGAGTGATTTTCAAATGAACTAACCAACGTTAAACTTTTGTTATATAAGTGTACCGAAGTAAATGACTTTTTTTTCTTCGCAACGTTAGTTGCTTGAATTTTTAATTTTTAATCTTTAGGGATTGTTTGGTTCGTGGCTGACACAATCAAGTCAAAAAATTGGAAATGCTAAAAATTAGTTACCCATCTGATCTGTAGAAAAAAAAATTGTGTTGCCAAATTATTTGGTTTAGTTCAATTGAGCCCATAGCCAAAATAAAACATTGGTAGCAAACCAAACAAAAATCCATCCAATCTTTATCAAATATTTCGGCAATGCTCAATCCTTGCCATTACCAAAAAAACGTCAAGAATGGCAAAGAACCAAACATGCCGTTACTCCCCTAATATTACAGTGCAACTTGAGTTAAACATTATGTAATTTTGTTTACGCATCTGGGTTTATGTTTTATTTTTTCTAAGTAACTTGTATTTAGATTCATCAATTTAAAATTTATTTTATGTCCAAGGTATAATAATTCATCATTCAAACATTTATAAAAGAACCTATGATAGAAGTAACGCCATTGATTGGCATACTGCTGTGAGAATAAGACCCGTTT
The DNA here is from genome assembly GCA_030770085.1 of Oryza coarctata. NCBI lineage: Eukaryota > Viridiplantae > Streptophyta > Magnoliopsida > Poales > Poaceae > Oryza > Oryza coarctata. The sequence goes on along the minus strand of CM061474.1, from coordinate 15,113,282 downwards.
TCGGATCATATATATATATATAAAAGTTCAGTGGTCTAACACCCTCTGCAGTCATAGCGGGAGAGGAAAGCACGCAGAGACTAGAGCAAAAACTGGTGAACAAAGGCGTGTGAAGGTCTTTGTTCATGATGTCGGCAAACTGGTGCGTCGACGGTATATGAAGCACCCAAACGTATTCTATATGCTTCGTGCATCAATGATGAACCGAGTTGGCGGTTATGTAGACAGCACTAACGTTGTCACAGTAGATAACGATCGTAGAAGCGATGGGTGTACGGAGCTCCTGAAGAAGCTGGTGAATCCAGTAGCACTCGGCGATGACGTAGGCGACGACGCGATACTCGGTTTTGGCGCTGGACCAAAACACCGTAGTCTGGCGACCAAGAGACTAGAGTATCGCCGAGAAAGACGCAGTAGCCGAAGGTGGAGCGTCGGGACTCGGGGCAACCCGTCCAGTCCGCGTCAAAATACGCGGTGAGAGAGTCGATGGGGCCGGAGCTAAGATATAGGCCGATGGATAGTGTGCCCTTTATGTAGCGAACGATACTCTAGAGTAGCGCGAGGTGAGGTTCGCACAGGACATACATAAATAGGCACACTTACTTTACCGCAGAGGTAAAATTAGGTCGTGTAAGTGTGAGGTACTAGAGAGCATCAGCAAGACTCTGGTACTGGGCGGAGTTGGCGAGGAGAGAGCCATTAGTGACGAAGAGCTTAGCACGAGTGCCGACCAGAGTGGCGGTGGGGTGACATTCGGCCATGCCCACACGCTGAAGAAGATCCATGGCATACTAGCGCTGGCAGAGAATAGTCCGTGGGAAGAACGCGTAACAGATATGCCAAGGAAGTGATGGAGAGGACCTAGATCAGTCATGGTAAACTTCGAGTGGAGTCAGGCCATAATGTGCTGTAGGGTGGTTGTCAAGGACATCATAAGAATGATGTCGTCGACATAGAGAAAGAGGTAGGCAGTGGTGTCTTTGGTGCGAAGGACGAAGAGGGACGTATCAGAGACGGAGGTCATAAAGCCAAGCTACCAGAGATAGACAGCAAAGCGCTGGTACCAGGTCCGAGGGGCCTGTTTGAGGCCATAGAGAAAACGCTAAAGAAGGCAGACGTCGTCAGGACAAGATGTGTCGATAAAGTCTGGAGGCTACTGGCAGTAGACCATTTCTGTCAGATGACCGTGAAGAAATGCATTCTTCACGTCGAGCTGATGGATCGGCCAGGAACGCGAGGCAGCGAGAGCAAGCACAGCCCAAATGGTAGCGGGCTTGACGACGGGGCTGAAAGTCTCATCGTAGTCAACGTAAGAGAAGCCACGGACTACCCAGCTATTCGCGCCAGAATCCCGCGCGCCCGGCACGAACATGTCGACGCCTAGGAGGTCTGCTTAGCTCCAATGCAGGCCGGTCAACTTCTCTCCGATGCACTTGGCGTCGCGCTCAAGGGAGGTCTCTGAAGACTGGTGCATATCGGCCGAGGAGCCCATACGCTGGGCGTGTTGCTCAACATATAGATAACTCATCGGCTAACACTCCGATGAAATGCCGTACAGAAACCTATAGGCCTAAAGCTCAATCTACCATCGGCAGCCTCGTAGGTTGAACCTAACCAATGCAGCATGAGACCAACGACAGTAGAGGAAACTTGATAGACCGATAGATCCTACACGGACGTGATGCGATACATCCGATCGACCTAAGATATCGAATCTAACCGATGCAACCTTAGACAGAGCGAGACATATCGAGATAGTGACGGGACTTACTCCTTCGTCGAAGATCGAAGTTAACCGATGTAGCCCCGTGTCGAGAGCCAGACCCCACCGATAAAAACCTAGATAGACTAAGGTGGCAATACGCCGAAGTTGTCTTGATCAAAGGATGTCGTTACATGTTTCTAAGGGGTCTATATTTATACCCTAGGTTTACAAAGTTCGATGCGTTTACAATAACCATTGAACGTTATTTCCTAATAAAGATAAAGGAAAATATCTCTAAGAAAGTTAACTAAACTAACTAAATTTTGCTATCCATATAAGATACAATTTAGATAGATAGAATACCATGCCATAAATTCCACGGCTTCTCCTAAAACTCGGTCTCATTTTAATAACCTTCCAATCTTGGACTAAATATTTTCCTACTTCGTTCGATCGGCTTTCTCCCTATAGCAACTAGACTCTTATTTATTTAAGCCGATCTTTTTTCCAATCTTTCTATGGGCTTTCTAAATTTTGGCGTTAACACATGCCACCTAATCTTGAAGTATGAAGGCTCATGCTTTGAAATTCTCTTCCTCATACCTCTAATGCTCCAAAATCTCCTTTCTTTCTGATAATTGACTCTCGTAAGCCGATACCACATGTATTAGATATGTTAAACCGTTGAACTCTTAGGAAGAAAATTTCTACCTGATGCAACTCGACAACTCTTAGAAGGCCAAATCAGCTAACTGTTCATCGCTTAGAATTAGACTATAATACCGGCTTCTGATGTCCCAAAAACGTTGGATGTACTTTAGAACTGACTCATTAGACCTTTGTCTAACCGATGTTAAATCTGACAGTCTCATTTCTTAAATCCTAGCAAAGAAATATTTATAAAATTGTTGTTTCAGATCGGCCCATCCCATAATTGAGTTTGGTGTTAACGAAGAAAACTAGGCGAAAGCCGATCCAGAGAGGGACAATGGAAAGAAACGGATTCTGAGGGCTTTCTTGGCCGATGCTTCTCCACACTGAGCTAAGAATCGACTGATGTGCTCTATTATAGATATGTTGTCTTGCCTTGAAAATTTGGAAAAATCTGGTATCACATATCGGCGAGGTAATGGAACTCTGTCAAACTATTCTAGATACGGGTGCCGATACATAACTGTTTGATCTTTGGGCTTGATACCAAATTGCACTTTCACCGTGTCCACAATTTTGGTTAACCAATTCTTCTCCCTTAAAATATCTCTCTGATAATGTGAAGGTAGATATGGTACCCGATTTTACCTGAGATACTCTCCATAATAAGTGTGTAAATCAGGATCGCCATCTGGGTAGACACGTAGATATCCTACAATAATTAACCTGAAAGTATTCTGGAGGTACTTCCCGTCGTTGCCCCCCGAATTGATCTTGTGTTGGTGGATATATATTTGCCGATAAGTCCCTTTTGTTTTTACAAGTTTCCTGAGATAACTTCGTCTCTATCGGCAAAGATACATGATCTTGATCAGTCTCTTGAGCTGATAATTTTTGTATCGTCTTCTTGATCAGATCTTATAGTGTATCCATCCATACTCCCGATGGATTACTAAATGCTTGATAAAATGCTTCGTTGAACATCTCTTACAATGGCTTGGGAGAATTCGCAGGTGATGAATGACCTGATTCCTTCATCAAAATATATTTGCTTTGTTGAACATCTCTTACAACGGCTTGGGAGAATTCGCAGGTGATGAATGACCTGATTCCTTCATCAAAATACATTTTGGTAACTGTGCCTTTTGAATCGGCCCTTATCTAGTCATAAGGAAGAATTCCAAATAGATCTTCTAAAAGTTGTCCATATTTTGATCTATCCGCTGCCTTTGGTCTTTATTCAGATCCTCGATGGTTATTGGAACTATAATATCCTCATCGGCTTCTTCTTCAGACGAATATGCCTTAGAATCAACCTTTTTTTAAGACATATTGGCAACAAAATGTCCCTCGGGTTGATGAGTAAAAATTCTGACTTCTAATCAAGCAATTATACAGTCCTACTAGTTAATGAATGGTCTTCAAATTTCTCCAGCCGATGAATGAAATCCCATCCTATCGGCTGATGAATGAAGATTTCTACCCCACTAGCTGATGAATGAAGTATGAGTCCTATCAGCCGATGAATAAAATCTTCTGTCCCACCGGACATGCCAAAATATATGTTCGCGCTGGAATCCCGTGCGCCCAGTGTGAACACGCCGACACCTGGGAGATCTGCTTAGCTCCAGTGTAGGCCGGTCGACTTCTCTCCATGGCTCGAGATACGCGCACTGGGGGCCGTGGGTTTCGCTCGGCTCCGGCGTGACGGTGTGGGTGCGGGCGTGCCAGTCAATTTGACCCTGCAATTGATAAGGAGGTGAGGCGAACAGATCAATCGGACGATGAACCGATATAAGCTCTTGATATCGGCTGGCTGCCGATAGGATCAAGCTGGTCATCGGCCGATAGGAATCAGGGCACTCTTCCATTGGCTGAGGAGCCGATGAAGGCCTAGGCAGCTGTCGACGAAGAATATGATGGCTCCAGGTGTGGTGAAAGCGAGATCCTAATCTATCGGCAGTAGAGCCGATGGAGGCACCGAAGAATATTTAGAGAATAGCAAAGCGTGCGGGATCCCTCCTGTTTATCGACGGAAGCTGTAGCAGTCGTTCAGCGGCTGGAAAGCCGATAAAGGCATATACGAACTGGCAAGGAATCATATAAAAGGCACCGGCTGTAAAGCCGATGCCGCTCTGGAGATGGCAGCACGAGACTTGTCACCCTCTGTGACGACATCGCTAGCACCGAATCTCTAAGATCAAACCTAACCGAGATAGTATGAGACCGAGGCCAACGGCAACGGGACGATGGATGTTGGATCGGTTGTGTTGAAGAAAGGGCGAAGTGAACCTATCGGCTAGCTGAGCTGATGAGAAGACATCTCTTTAAAGATAGGCACGCATCGGCCTTCCAGCCGATGCACTTGGCGTCGCGCTCAAGGGAGGTCTCTAAAGACTAGTGCGTATCGGTCGAGGAGCCGATACACTAGGCATATTACTCAACGTATAGATAACTCATCAGCTAACACTCCGATGAAACGCCATACAGAAACCTATAAGCCTAAAGCTCAATCTACCATCGACTGCCTCGTAGATCGAATATAATCGATGCAGCACGAGACCAACGACGATGGAGAGAACTTGAGAGACCGATAGATCCTGTACGGATGTGATGCGATACATTCGATCGGCCTAAAAGATCGAATCTAACCGATGCAGCCTTAGATAGAGCGAGACATATCGAGATAGTGGTGGGACTTACCCTTTCGCCGGAGATCGAAGTTAACCGATGCAGCCCCGTGTCGAGAGCTAAACCCGCTAGTAAAAACCTATATAAACTAGTGTGGCGACGATGCGTCGAAATAGTATTGATCGAAGGATATCGTTTACATGTTTCTAGGGGTCTATATTTATACCCTGGGTTTACAAAGTCCGTGAAGTGAGGTTTTGTGTCCATGGACACGTGGACGCAACGGAGTGGGGCGGACCCGAAAAGCTGGAGAAGTCACGGGCACGAAGAAAGAAGGTTCGCGTTCGAGAAATAGAAATTCGCGTCTGTAGACATGTGGACATGTCGGAGTGGCGCGGACGCAAGTAGAGAAGTTTCGTGTCCGAGAGCAGGTGAGCGTGTCAGAAAAGCGGAAACCGAGAGTGTTCCAGCCGATGAAGGGCGGACAGGTCTAGTCGATGGAGACGACGAGCGCAGAGGTGCGCCGACGTCGGAAGAAGGAAAGGTACACCAAAGCAAGGGAAGAGCTAAGGTGAGTCTAAATGAGATGAGAAGCCGGATGGAGGCCGTCTCCTTGTTACGTGGTGGAAAGAGGTGAGTAGGCGGTGGAGAAGGAGAAAGACCGTCTGCGGAGGAGACAGAGAGGATGAGAATTGAGGCAAAAAGGTAGAGGAGAAATACTAGAGAAAAAGGTCTGCAACGGGAAGAAAACGTTGACTCATCGGCGAGAGAATTGCTAGCGCGTTGGAAATATCTAAACCTGTTATGATACTTATATAAAAATGTAATATACAATGAGACGGAGATCCTGTTTTTATAAAAGAGATCGGATCTATATATACAAGTCCAACGATCTAACACATAATTTCTGTCACTGGATGAACAGCTATTTTCCAGACTGTAAACAAGTGTGACCTGTACGAACAAACAAACCAACCAAAAATACAACATATTAACTTAAACCAATGAAGAAATTCACTCAGAATTCAGTGGTACAAATTTACTAAGGGCTTCTTGCTGAAATTTGTTTCTAAAAGGTAGCAATCCGATTTCCGTTGCCACTGATTTTCGTTATCTTCAATTCAAGGAATTAGTTTCCTTATCTTGGTTCAAGCTCTGTAACTGACACATCATTAACTGACATCACTCCCGACCTACCGGTCGACGAGGTCGACTGGGATGTTAGTGGGTGTGATTCCGAGTATATATTTGAGTCCGTGCCACTCTTGGGAATGAAAAATGATGGCTTGGAAGGAGATCGGAGAGACACTGTGTTACTGCTAAGCATGACATTCACTGTTGACATCATAGGTCTTTCTGCTGGGTTATCTTGAACACACAGTAGCCCGATGTGAATACACTTCAGCATCTGGTCTCGAGGAGTATGGTTTGTAAGAGATGGATCCATCATCTCCAAAATTGTTCCCATGGTCCAGTGCTCCCATACCTGCACCATATAAGCAAAGATGATTCAGAAATTTTGCATCTTAGCTTTGCAGAATAGTCCATGTAAAGGACTTACAAGACTTAAGAGATCGTTTGATTGGTCAAAGCTGTATGAACCACTGCTTCTTCTTCCTGTCACAATTTCTATCATCAATATGCCAAAGCTAAAGACATCTGACTTCACAGAATAGTGCCCACGCATCGCATATTCTGGTGCCATATATCCGCTGCAGTAAGAGAATGAAGTTACTCATGCCAACATACTATTTGTATCTGATTGGGTTAGTATGCCAACATACTATTTGTATCTGATTGGGTTAGTTTAGACAATACTTACTATGTTCCGACAACACGGCTCGTGACCTCCCTTATTTTATCACCCCCAAATAGCCTTGCCAAGCCAAAGTCCGAAACCTTAGGAGTATAATTGGAGTCTAATAGAACATTGCTTGCTTTGAGGTCTCGGTGAATTATTGTCAGTTGAGAATCTTCATGAAGATATTGTAATGCTCGAGCAATTCCATTTATTATCCTAAATCTTTTTCCCCAGTCTAACTCCTTTCTTTTGTCAAGATCTGCCAGTTGAACAAGAAATGCCATTAGTAAACCACAGGTTTACCACTAAGATATATTCATGGTGGCAAGGGCATGTGCATTCCAAGCGTTGGCCTGGGTTGAAAACCTGATTCAAGAGGCGGTAAAGAAACACATTTTGGAGGGGGAATGTACAGTTAAGCTCTCAGTAATTACGCAATTTTTGAATTATGAGTAGAAAATAGTACCAAATAGAATGGTGTCGATACTTCTATTGGGCATGTATTCATACACAAGCAATTTCTCATGTTCTTGCAAGCAAACACCAACAAGCCTAATGAGATTCTTGTGCTGAAGTTTGGCGACCAAAACAAGCTCATTCTTTAGCTCCTGTATTCCTTGTCCTGAACTCATAGAGAGCCTCTTTACAGCTGTCTCTTCACCACTAGGAAGGACACCCTACATAAGTGTAAGCACTCACTTATTGAAGCAGAGCACCGTACATAATTACATACTATATAAAGTGAATGATATATATGATGGGTACCTTATAAACTGAACCAAATCCTCCTTCACCAAGCCTATTGCTCTCAGAAAAGTTACCTGTTGCAGCACGCAGTGTTGATAGATCGATAAAAAGTGAATGTGGGCTGTCAATGTCCTCCGTCATTTGAATTGAATCTATCATAAGAGGGCAACAACATTATGATGCGATGTAACTGAAAAATATTAGATTTTCCTGAAATATGACGGCATTTCAGACTATGAACCCTTCTTTAATTTCTAGGGAAGAATAAATTAAAATAATCAAAGGGAATCACTAATACCCTCTAACTATAATCAAAATTGTTAGTGAACTTACATGATGGTTGCTGTTTTGACCTTGATCTTCTTCTCCAACTCTGAACTGAAAGACAAATAGCAACCGTAGCCAGCAATACAATAACTAGGGGCAGTGCAATGGCTAGAGATGTGCCACTTTTATTTTTCTTTCTTCCTGCAAGCAAGCGATTTCAACATCAGAGAGACAAAACTTTTTTTTTTGGTTACGAGGACCGACAAATAAAACTTAACAAGACTAATTCATAACCTAAATATGATGACACATTTCCACTATAATTTAGTTTCTGTTCAAAAAGGTACATTCTACGAAGTCATCACACAAACATATTTAGTGCAGTCCAACATTCTGAGTCTGACCTACACAGCACACCGCAAAGCTAGTAAGTAAAGAACTTTTCAATATAATACAGGACTATCTTTCACTGTAAAAAAGGGGTTTCATTTTCTTATGTCTTTTCCTAATTTGCAAAAGTGTAGTACACAGTGAGACTGAGACCTCAACTCTATACACAAGGGGTCAAGTCTATATATATACAAGTCTAGTGGTCTAACACCCCCCGCGTCGTAGCGGGATGGGAACGGACGCAGAGACTGGAGCGAAAACTGGTGAACAAAGGCGTAGATAGGCATTTGGTTATAATGTCGGCAAACTGGTGTGTCAACGGTACATAGAGCATCTGAACTTGTCCTAGCGTGACCTTGTCTTGTACGAAGTGAATGTCAATCTCTATATACTTTGTGCGTCGATGGTGATGAGACAGTATCAGCCTAAGCCGATGAAGGTTGGAGAGCCGATGATGGTGGTGGGGCCGATGGAGGTCTGATGTGAGTGGCATCGGAGCGGAGAGGAGTGGGATAATCGGACAAGGAGTCCTCAGGAGCGGCCGATGGGAAGTGCGGAGGTGAGATTGGTGGAGGGTGCTAGGATGGTACGGTGTTGGTTAGAAAGAAGTCAAGATCGTTAGACGAGGGTCCGGGATAAAATAAACCAAAGGGAAAGCAGGACTCGTCAAAGACGATATGGCGGGAGACGATGATTCGGTGGGTGAAGAGATCAAGAGATCGGTATCCCTTGTAGGATGAGGGATAGCCAAGGAAAATACAGGCGGTGGAATGGGGTGCAAGTTTATAAGGGGCGGTGGCGATGAGGTTGGGATAGCAGAGACACCCAAAAACACGTAGGTGAGAGTAGTCAGGCGTCTTGTGGTATGAAAGGGTGTAGGGGACGTTGTGGCGAACGAAAGAGCAAGGGCGTCGATTGAGGAGGTAGGTTACGGTGGTTAGTGCTTCAGCCTAGTAGGGTGTGGATAGATGTGCATAAAGAAACATAGTGCGACTAATGTTGTTGAGTGTTCGAAGAAGGTGTTCGGCCTTGCCGTTTTGAGGAGAGGTATAGGGACAGGAGAGGCGGAGATGGGTGCCACGGAAGGTGAGAAAAGCTTGGATAGTACGGTTGATAAACTCCATACCGTTATCGGCCTATATGGCTTGAATAGAGAGGTTGAATTAGGTAAAGACGTAATTGGTGAAGTTGATGAGGTGAGAGGCAACCTTTGACCTGCTTGTTAGGGGAAAAGTCCAGCAATAGTGTGTATAATCATCGAGTATTGTAAGATAGTATTGATAACCGGATACACTCTTAACTGGAGAAGTCCACATATCACAGTGAATTAATTCAAAAGGTCGAGAGGTACAAGACATAGAGGGGAAGAAAGACAGTCGCACATGTTTGCCAAGTTGACAAAAGTGGCAGACAGTGGAGCTATTGTGGTTACACGTTATGGAGGCGCTGCGACGGAGGTTGGCGACAGCGTTGGGCTGCGGTGACCAAGGCGAAGATGCCACAAGTTAGTGGAGATGGTGAGACTGGTGTGGAGAGTGGACGGCGCAGTAGAGATGGTGTAGAGGTCGCCGCCACTATTGCATCGAAGCATCTTGCGCCGGGTCAGGATATCTTTCATAGAGAAACCAGAAACGCCAAATTCAATTGAGCAATTGTTATCTCTTGTGAATTGGCAGACAGAAAGTAGGTTGTGGATGAGGGAGGGGACGATGAGGACATTGCGAAGTGGAAAATTGGTTATGGGTGTAGACAGGAGGGAGTTACCACGGCATTTGATAGGGAAAGAGTGCCTATTACCGATATTGACGAAAGGGGAAGAGGAGGGATGGCGAGAGAGTAGTATACCGTCCGAGGATGCCATATGGGATGACGCACCAGATTCCAGCACCCAAGGGTGCTGGGGTTGGAGCATCATCTGATTGAGGGCGGCGACGAGGCCAGCCTGGTTCCACGAGGGAACCAACTGGGTGCGTGGTAACGGTAGGATCGGTTGAGGCGGTTAGATGAGAGTTGATGCCAGGTAGGCCTGACGATGGGCGCCGAGGACCCCTGGTTACCAGCTGATGGGACTGCGTAACTGGGGTTGGGGTGCCCAGGGGTTGTAGCAAAGCCACGGACCTATTGGACTGGCAGACGGGGTAGGGACAGGAGCAGGGTGCAGTTGCATCGGACCGCTCTAGCTCTTGCCCTTGCCTTTGCCCTTGCCTTTGCCGTTGCTACTGGTGCAGGCTTTGTTGCCATGGATAAAGCCGTGGCTACCAGAGCCGCAAGAGATAGTAGCAACGCACGATGGTCGGCAGTCGATGGGATTGGAGCAGCCATGATTGGCTGCGGCGAGGAGATCGTTGTGGGTCACAGTCTTCTCGTCGTTGGCTAGGCGAATTTCTTTGAGAACTAGCATGTCGTGGGCCCAGGCGAACGTGAGAAGAGGTGTGGAGTTGGCAATGTCATCGGCGGTGTTTAAGAAGTGGGGGTTAAGTCCTCGCAGGAGGGCAAGGATGAGTTGTGAGTCGGCCACAGGGTGACCGACATCACGAAGGGCAACGGCCTTAACCTTTAGGCGTTGGCAGTACAAGGAGACAGATGAGTCTCCTTGTACCATAGAGTGGAATTCATTAAGGAGGAATATGACGCGCGGCTGTTTGTTGGTGTGGAAGATCCGCTCGATGGCCACCCAGAGATCCCGGGCGATGGGGTCGGTGTCGTCCATTGCAAGGTTGAGAACGGAGTCATCGACCGAGCCAAGCAGCCAGTTACGCACGCAACACTCAGCGATGTTCCACTGGGGATCATCGGGTCGAGGTGGAGCGGAGCCATCGTTGTGGGAGCAAAGGCCAAACTTTCCACATTAGGATTTAAAGAAGAATACTCACTTGGAATAGTTGGCATTGAGGTCAAGGGAGATGAGAACGTGAGATTTCACGTTGACGGCGGCGTAAGGTGGTGAAAACATCGATGAAGTGGTGCCCGAGTTATGGTTAGGAACACCAATGGCCGGAAGGGATCCGACGACTAGAAGAGTGCTAGAACTAAGAACCGACTCGATGGTCATGATAAGAGAGTAGCGAGACGTGAAAAACCGATGAGGGTAGTGAGCCAATGAGGAGAGTCGTTGGCCGATGGGAGTAGGTGGCCGATGAGAGTGGTTGGCCAATGGGAATAGGTGGTGGAGTAGTTGAGTGAGGAGTGGATGGCAGAGTAGGTAGGTCACAGTTGTGAGAGAGTAGGTGGGTCATGGGCATGAGAAGGTTCGCGTCCGTGAAGGGAGGTTTCACGTCCGTGGACCCGTGGAAACGGAGTAGGGCAGACGCAAAAAATTGGAGAAGTCGCGGACGTGAAGAAAGGAGGTTCGCGTCTAGGAAACAGAAATTCGTGTCCGTGGACACGTCGGAGTGGCTCGGACATAAGTGGAGAAGTTTCGTATCCGAGAGCAGGTGAGCGTGTTGGAAAAGCGGGAACCGCGAGAGAGTTCTAGCCTATAGAGGACGGACGGGTCCAGCTGATGGATACGACGAGCGCAGAGGTGCGCCAGCGTCGAAAGAGGGGAAGGTGCGCCGAAGCAAGGGAAAAGCTAAGGCGGGTCTGAACGAGACGAGGAGCCGGATGGAGGCCGTCTCCTTGTCACGTGGTGGAAAGGGGGTGAGAAGGTGGTGGAGGAGGAGGAGGACGTCTGCGGAGGAGACGGGGAGAATGAGAGCCGAGACGAGAAAGCAGAAGAGGAATACCGAGAAAGAAGGTCTGTGATGGGAAGAAAGCGTCGGCTAGCCGGCGAGAGAATGCTAGCGTGCTGAAAATGTCTAGACCTGCTCTGATACCTTGCAGAAGTGTAGTATACAGTGAGACTAAGATTTTAAGATCGGGTATATATATATATATATATAAATCCAATGGTCTAACATAATTAAATAGCAGAACATGGAGGAACCACAATTATTGTTGAACTTACATATATTGCATAATGGGAATGCAGATAATTACCAATTCTACTTGGAATAAATGTGTGAATTGACCAAATGACCAGGCTAAATTGGAAAACGTAAAGTCACCTAGCTCTGGACTCTGAGTGATCAGCTGTACGGTTCTTTTTATTACCGGTGGTATCAGCAAATCTCAGCAAAATACGCCACCAGAATAATTTGAATCTAAATGAAATTTTGTGAAAAAAATGAAAAATGGTGGGAAAATTTATGAGAAGTGGCACAGAAGCAATCGAGTGACAAGTACTTTCAAAAGTATTCATGCAAAACATCAAATTATTTCTGGCTGAATGCGTTGCAGATGAAAATGTTCAGTAAGGACGTGCTTTTCACCGTTTCTGGTCAAGAATCCAATAGAAACAGGACAACAGAAATGTCAAGACCAACCCAAAAAGGAACAAAAGAGAACAGGGTTATCTATAATAATATGTGATAGCTACCAGATTTCTTTGGCCAATAACCAGTAATCCCCATGCAACCAATTTCCCTGATTAAGATATTTTTGTCTTTCCCCCAAAAAATTGCAATTCAGCTGTACTGAGAAGCAGTCGCGATTCTTAACGCAGTAACATTTCTAACCTAAACAGCACAAAACAATTTAAAGACATGCAAATTTGTTTAGGGGTTCTTCCGTTTTCTTTCTGAACTGTAAGGTTCTCTGTTTCTCCACTCAAAACTACTATTTACTTCAGGTTAAAAATAATTATTGTTTTGGACAAGTTTAATATTAAATTTTAAAATGTTTGATTATGAATAACTTCTAAAATATTTATCTCAGAAACAATATATATATATATATATATTACTTTTAAAAAATATTTCAATGTATATATATATAAAAACACTAGTTGTCAGAAGACTGTCTTTTCTTAACGATAATTATTTTTTTCAACCTACAGATAGTATATCAATATCTTTGGTAATGTCTGATTTTTTTTTCTCAAAATTGATGGAAAACTAATTATGAGGAGATGTTATCGCGCTAAATACAAATACTATAAATAACTGCAAACGAACTGATCTTTGACTGCAAGTCTGCAACTCACCTCCAGTGGGCGCCGGTGGCGTCATGTTTGCTGGTCCTGGTGGCGGAGGCGCGGCCGCCGGCGCCGGAAGCCGCAGCATCGAGCCTCCGGAGAAGAAAGGATACACCTCGTACCTGTAGTTGCAGCGCGTCCCCATAACCCTCCCTCCCCTCTTACGGCCGAAGTACTGAGGTATCAAGATTATGTCTCCGAGGCAGCTCCGGCAGTCGTCCTGCGACATGTCCGGCGTGCACTGGGACAGCCCGTAGATGGTGGGGTTGGCGCTATCGAAGGCCTCTTCCCCCGTGCCGAACCGCCTGGTCGAATTCACCACCGCGTAGCTGGTGGTGGCGTTGAGGAGGGTGGCGACAGCGACGTCGAACACCTCCGCCGGCGCGCTCGCGTTCTGCGAGTTCATGATGATCATGGGGCTGCCGTTGTCCGTGGCGGAAGCGAGGAAGTTGAGGTTGGAGAAGCGGAGGTAGCAGAGGTCGTAGACGATGAACACCTCCTTGTTGTAGGGGCACAGCTGCTGCGCTTCCTGGAAGGCGTTGGCGACGCAGGACTCGCAGACGGAGGCGTTGGCGGTGTCGCCGCGGCAGAGAGCGAGCGCGTGGACGATGTCCGGGACGGTGCCTAGGCTGTCCTTGGCGAAGAGGGTCCGGGAGGCGGAGGCGTTCTTGGGGAGGGTGGTGGAGAATTGGGCGAGGTTGGACTGGTAGGTGCTGTTCGCCGAGTAGTTGCCGCTCTGCCCGCAGAACTTCCACGGCTGGGCCGCCGCCAGCGGCGCGAGGAGGAGCGCCGCGGCGAGGCAGCAGACGCGGTGGTGCGCCATGGCTGCGGTTGCTGTGGAGACCCGTCACCTGTGGGTTGGAGAAGCTCTCCGCTCTCCGGCAAGCTTGTAATGTGGCTTCGTTTGACCAGTTGACCGTGTGGCGTGGGCCGTGAATGATCGGTAGGGCCAGCCGCTCGGTGCTCACCAGCTCACCTGCAGAAAATAATAACGTCAGAAGAAATTGTTGTGATGTGACTTGTCTGCTTCAACTCTTCAAGAAATTGTTGATCAGCTCAACAAACAAACCTTTTAGAAAATTCATAAAAAACAAAAATAAGGGACACGGTTGATCCCTAATGGTAAATAGGTGTGTCATTAGATTCTCAAACTTTTAAAAATATATTTTTAATATCTGAACATGTCCTGAGAGTTATATAGATAAAAAAATTAACTCGTTTCGTACAGTGACATAAGCACTTATATGCCATTATATACATAGAAAAAAATAAAATATATTATACAGTTTTCTAAAATAAGAAGACCTAAGTGACATATAAACGTTATCGTGATATGATATAGTAGTATGCGGTACTTATTAGAGTTTATTTAGATCTACAATAAGTTTAAAGACCTAATTATATAAAATAAGAGTTTGAAAAGTTTAGATGCCACACATACAAGCCTATGCACTTTAGTTAAAAAATAATGATCACATAGAATTATCTCTCTTTTTTTAAAACTCAGAGACCTCTCTCAACTCTCACAAGGTTAGTACAGTACGAAAGAGATCGTACAAGTAATGAACACCAATCCATTTGCCACACACACCCATATTCTTTTTTTTTAACTTAAAACGGTAGGAAATTTACCTAAAGCATTAGAAAGAATAAAAACGGCCAGGAAAAGGCCTAAACAAGGTCTGAGCTACAAACGCGAAAATTACAGGGCAACACGAATAAACATCTTGGGGGATAGGAAGCTCCCCAATCAGGAGTGCCTAGAGAAGCTCCTCACACCCACATTCTGGCAGTCATATTCTGAGTTTCAGATCATCTAGGATAGGGATTAGTATTGGTGATACCATTTACAGAGAAGCTATCCTCAACAATCACACTACTCTTATCATACATGTAGTTGCGATGTCTGTGTTGATAAGGAACTGAACTGAAGTCCCCTCCAAAGAAGAATGCCGGTTGTCGTGGTTGCTGGAGTTTTATTCTGCATCTGGATAACATGAGAATCACTGAAGATATGCTTGGCCTGTCAACTGGGCTCTCTTGGACACAAAGAAGACCAATGTGGATGCATCGTAGTACTGTGCTGTTAGAATATCCATCAAGTGATTGATCAGCCAGCTGCAGTGTTGTCCCCTTAGTCCAGCAATTCCATACCTGTTATATGAATTTAGTCCTTTTTTAAAAAAGTTGAAAGGGTCTTAAGATTATCAAGCAATAGTCCCCACAGAAAAAAGAGCAGTAGAGATCACTGTAAAAGTTGTAAATCAAGTAAGCTGAAAATAGGACTTACTTCGGTTAGGAGATTCACCTCACTATATGTGTTGTCGGGACTGGTATTCCTTCTCCCGGTTACAATTTCAAGAACCAAAACACCAAAGCTGAAAATATCGATCTTAGGAGACACCTTCCCAAATAGCGCATACTCCGGGGCCATATACCCACTATAAAAGATCAGCAATAAGTCTACACTTTGGAACTGGGAAACTGACATTTATCTCATTGAAGTTTCAGTTATGTTTGTGAACTTACTACGTTCCGACAACTCTGGCCGTCTTGGTCTGAGTATGACCTCCTCCTAGCAGCCTTGCCAATCCAAAGTCTGCAATTTTTGGGTTCATGTTTTCATCCAGCAAGATATTGTTTGCTTTCAAATCCCGGTGAATGATCCTTATCCTTGAATCTTCATGAAGATACAATATTCCCTTGGCGATTCCAAGAATGATATTGTACCGTTGTTCCCAGTTAAGTGTCTTTCCCCTACTTGTATCTGTTTCAACAAAATCAATTACTTGAATTAAAGATAGTTGCTCATATATAATTGACAAAGGTCATATATACTACGACCATGCAAATGAAAATTGTTAATTGTACATTCTAGTATTAGCTGCTCTTTACAGCAACAAGCTTGCCGAAAATGCTATGGTGCTTGGATTATCCATGATACTCCATCCCTACAATTACAATACTCATTTAATTCTTGTCAATTTCTTAGCATAGTTGGTTTCAGTATAGCTTTTTTGAGGAAAAAAGAAACACTGAAAAATTTGTCACCATAACCAAGTACTCATAAATGGAAAAATGAACACTTTGTGCTGAAATATAAGTGGAAGTTTCAGAAGAGATTATAGTTTGCAGTGACCAGGAAAAAATACTGGATCAACAACCATAGAGGAAAGTACCAAAAAGAAAGTAGTCAAGGCTTCCGCTCTTAATGTTCTCATAAACTAGCATCACCTCATCCTGATGCGAGCAAAACCCCAATAATCTGACAAAATTCTTGTGCTGAAGCTGAGCCAACAATTGCACTTCATTGTGCAGCTGGTTCAGTCCCTCTCTAGTGTACTGTGCTTGTGATAGCTTCTTCACTGCTACTTCTTGCCCATTAGAGAGCTTTCCCTGCAAAATAACCCGTTATAGAGAGAAAAAATGGACAATCAGGTCTATTGTTTTGTCTTACAAACTGTGGTTATTTACCTTGTACACAGTACCAAAACCGCCTTCCCCAAGCTTATTATTGTCAGAGAAGTTATCAGTTGCATTCTTCAGTGTTGGTAAATCGAAAATCGCACATTTTCCTCTTTCGATCTTGTTCGGTGCTGGGATGATTGGAACTGGTGTTGGTAAGGCATAAATGGCATCAACAGACTGAAATTCATGTTAATTCTGAACGAAACATAAACTGTGTGCGACACTACTACTCACTGTTCTGGTTTTTGGAAGCCTTCCTCCTCTTCAAGCAAATGAAAACAGAACCTGAAATAATCAATATAGAGACAATGGAACAAGCAGCGAATTTAGATATTGTCACAGCTGTACTTTTCCTTCCTGCATAAATCATTTACAAACAGGAAGTAGGATTAGTACTGGCAGAAATGGTCAAGCAAGGACATCCGCTTAAATTTCTCTTTAACTGGTCAATTAAGCAACTGATGGTGACGGGACTGATAAATTAAGAGGTAGCAGATTCGGCTTTCATGCAGGCGATTTGTAGTTTGGTCGTGCCTACCTACCAAACTTTGTTGACAATGGTGAAACAAGTTAAAACCGGACAATCTTTTCAATATGATAAGAGGCAAACCCATGGAAAGCCACCTTGAGCTTGACTAACAACCATATGATGTGTATATGTCCACGTAGCGATGGTCAGTTTTTCATGGTACTAACGCACTTTGAAAATATTTCCATCTTCTCTCTGTTTTCTTTATTACCGCACACGCACATCACACTCACACTTATAAGTATTTTAACACAAGTTCAAAGATACGACACATCCTTAGTCCCATTAAATTCCTACTGAAAGCCACTCGAGTGTGCGTAATATTCTGAGCACTAGGATTTAAACACCGGTGAGTTAAGTGACACACCCACGATTTTACCACCACACCACTGCTTCTCCTATTTCCATCTTTTCTTTAAAGTTTCTGTAGCCTAACTTTTCTTAGTTTGACCTTGTAAAGCTAACTAAAACATCTTAAAAAAAGATAAATGTGTATGCCACAAAGGCTACACATAAAAAAAATTATTATAAGCTTTTTTATAGCGTTGATATGACATACTACAGTTAAACCTATCTTTTATATAACCTCTAACTACTTAAATCAAATGGTTGAGAGTTTTATTAATAAGACTTTTTTTTATAAGTATGTATAGCACTAGTTACTCACTAGTCACCAACCAGACCGGTTATTGGTATCAATAATATATAAATAATAAAATTTTAATAATATGTTGAATATCGTGGTTATATTTTGAAGACTAAATTACAGCTACTTTGCACAATCTATTGTAAAACTATAAATTTAAAACTTATCTTATAAAACTATAGATTTAGTGTCGCCATTATCATAAAACTACAGGTTTTTAGTGTTGCCCGTTATATGCACAGTCACCTAATATGTGACAAACCTGAAACTACAGATTTATTCAAAGCATCCATATGTTGATCAGGGCAAAGCATCCACATGCAGAGGTAACACAAAAGCATGTAGATGCATATAGCTAACACTTGATTACAGAAGCATCAAAATGCAGAAATCTAATATCTAATTACCGATTGCTTCCTGAGACTGCAGGTGGCTCCCACATGTCAAGTGACAGTGCATCTAATTGGCAAGGCTTAACCCTATAATTTGTGATTAAGGAGACATTAAATATATAGTTTTGTGAGACAATTTTTTAAATTCGTAGTTTTGTGATAGATTGTGCAAAGTAATCGCTCTATTTTGAATTATATTGAATTAGATCAAAAGAATACTCCACATTAGTTACTGGTTAATTATTAGTTCTAAATTTTATGATTAAATAAAACACTAATTTTAAAATCTATTCTAATGTATCTTCTGTTGCTTTCATGTTTATTAATATTTTGGAGTTTTGGAATTAATAATAACTATTTAATTGTATTTATGTTGGAGTTTCAATTTAGTATGTTTCATAATTTATTATTACAAAATTAAAAAATATATATAGAGAGAGAGTTGTGCTCAGTTTGGATTTTGGAGGTCGTAAGAAATAAGCCTTTTAGTATGTCTTAATATTTCCAAAATTCAAAATTAATACTAGTTGTCTTTAATTGATATGGGCTTTTGTTTTTATCTAATCTCATGATATTTCCAATGGTATGTTTTATTTAAAACCAACTCTAAATATGATATACGGTAACTCTATATGTGGCTGGCATTAGGGACAATAGATGTAAACCATTTCGTTACTAAAATTAATTTTAGATCCACTGATCTATCAACTGTAAATAAAAAATGAAAGGAAAAAAAAACTCACCTCCTCTAGTCGACGGTGGTGTCGAGTCCGCCGGCACCGGAGCGGGTGAGCGCGCCGGTGGCGCTACATCAAATGCCGGCACCTCGAGATGCAACACTGGGCTTCCCAGGAAGAACGGTTGCAGCTCGTACCAGTAGTTGCATCGCACCCCAAGAACCCTCCCGGTTGGGCTCCCGCTGAAGTAATCCGGATCGTTTACCCACGAAATTATGCCGGCTAGGCAGCTCCGGCAGCCGGCCGGCGACATGTCCGGCGTGCACTGCACCAGCGCGTAGATGGCGGGGATGCCCCAGCCACCGAGTGCCGCCACGCCAGTGGCGAACCGCTTGGACGAGTTCGCCGCCGCGTAGTCCGCGGTGGCGTTGAGGAGCGCGACCACAGCGGCGTCGAACACCGCGGTCGGCGCGGTCACGTTCCGCACCTTGCGAAAGTAGGCCACGAAATTCTCTTCGGGGGCGAGGAAGTTCCGTTCGGAGAAGCGGAGGTAGCAGAGGTCGTAGTAGACGGTCACCTCCTTGCCGTAGGCGCACAGCTGCTGCCCCTCCTGGAACGCGGCGTCGAGGCACGCGGCGCAGGCGGTGGCGTTCGAGTCGCCGCGGCAGAGCGCGAGGCCGTAGACCATGTCCGGCGGGGCGCCGACCCTGCCGGCGGCGAAGAGGGTCGGGGAGGAGGAGGCGTTCTTGGGGAGGTTGGCGGAGAGGAGCGCGAGGTTGGACTGGTACGTGCTGTTCGGCGCGAAGTCGACGCTGCTCCCGCAGAATTGCCATGCCCTGGCGCCGGCCGTGGCCAGTAGCACGACTAGGAAGGCGAGGGGGAGCGTAGCGGTGCAGAAGGTGCACGGGTGCATCGCCATGAGAGTTAGTAGTGATCGATTGCCACTTTATCATTTTTTGAAATATTGGACATGGTTTATGATCCGTGTCAGATGCCAAAGAATATGAACGGTGCATGTTCACAATAGCCTTTGATCCGAAATGTAAGAAAGGACAAGGTTTCCAATTGAAAGCTTAGCTGATACTCCGTGCCAACTGAATGTGCTTTGAGGATCATTGATATCACCTAGAATGGGGAGATTGAATCAACGTTTCCTGCCGTTACAAAAATTTACAACAAAAATTAGTATTGACCGAGTAATCATGTGTCACTGTGATAGTCCAATGACACATAATGTCAAAAAAATCCAACAGCAATCAAACAATCCAATCAAATACAACAGGAACTCACATACTAGCTATATATAAACCTGAACCATCTGATTGATGGTGGACAGTCGACAGCACACAGCATCAGACTGTCCGGTTTCACTTAGACAATCTAATCCTATACAGAGAAACTAAAAACCTTAGCAAGATAGAGCACTTCGTATACTAGTTTTAAACTAGAGGTAAAAGGTGATTAACAAGATATAAACATACAACAAAAGATCACCAAATAGCTTAACATGAAAGCAATAAGTGCAAAGTAAAGAAAGAGATGAGACACCAATTTGTTTTCTCAAGTTTAAATCCAACCGATTCTATGTTTCAGTTGAGGGCTCCAAAGAGTCGGATCTCGATTAAACCTTTTTCTCTCCAAGCTTCTACCAAGGGCAGGTTCGTACTCCAAATGACCCATTCAATCTCAAGCTTGGATGTCACGTAACTTCTCTCCGATGAAGCTTGCTCTATCAAACATCCACTGAGATGAAGCTTGGCTTCCACTATTACCTTTTTTGTCTTGAAGGTAAGTATCAACCTTCACAGATTCTCCTAGTCACACCACGCACTTTGTTTACTCGTGGACTTCTCCTACTCCTCTTACAATGGTTGAAATTCTCCAACTTGAAGCACACAAACTCTACAGCACTATCAAAGCCACTCCCTAGCAGCACACAATCTCTAGAACGCTCTTGAAATGTGTAAGAACACTCTCTCAAGGCTAATCTATCTCTCTTTGGAACTTCAATTAGCTCTTGAGGCTCTTGGACATTTATTTGGCTTGCTCAGATAGAAGAGGGTCCAAAAATCTTAAAACAACTCCATGGCACCAGGTATATATAGCCTCAACCTCTCTAACTAGTCGTTGCTTGATTCTACTAAACTTTGCATAGGGTCAAAGAGTTTGGTATTGGATGCCGAACTATGGTGCACTGCCAATGAGCAATGTGCCCTACGGTGTGGGGTGTAGTGCATTCTCCCCTAGGCTTTGCCAGGTGTGATAGCCCACCAAGTTCCATCCTAACATTTTTGAGAAGTACGATAGCTCCGTCGACCCGATGAAGTTCCTATAGATTTACACTACTGCCATCTAGGTGGCTGGCAACGATAAGAGGTCATGGCCAACTAATTTACCATAGTCATCTAGGCCTAGGCTCGCTCCTGACTAATGAACATCCCCCTGAGCTCCATATACTTATGGGAAGACTTGTGCCCTAGTACGTGGCCAACTTCAAGGGCATGTATCCACACCTTGGTATGGAAGCCGATATCCACATAGTGTAGAAGTGGGAGGGTGAGACACTGAGGCTGTTCATACATTGCTTCTGCCAAGTCGAGAACACCATCCCACACATCCCCCCACATGCCATCATCGATGTATTCCAGCATGGCATCTATGATGAACAGACTTTAGAGAAGCTCGACACCATGAAGATCGAGACCACAGACCATAGCATAGCTATTCGCTCTCGTGGACAAGTGCGCCAAGAAGGAGGAGGCCCGGGCGAGGAACTAGCCACACCTCGAGCAGGCCCCGTATGGTGAAGTCACCTTAGGTTGTACTGAGAGGCATGATAGGAGGAAGCACAAGAATGAGAAGCACACCACTGAAGCTTTAATCATCACCACCAATGAAAGACCCCATAGGTCACAACATGATGAAGGTAATGGCAGCAAGAGGAAGAAGGTGGCCTCGTCCCGTTAGGGCAAGCCAAAATCAAGCAAGTGGTGCTTGATGCACGGGACTGCCCTCCATGACCTTACGGAGTGCTAGGGGTCCAATGCCTCACCGAACGCACCAAGAAGTACAAGCATAAGTGCCAGCATAGCAAAATTGCTGGTGACCAAGACCAAGACATTTGGTTATAGGAGCTCGAGCACGTGGTCGCAACTCTTGATCTTGACACCTGCGCTCATGCCTTGCACCATAGCTTCAAGACTTCCTAGTATCACAAATGGTCGAATGCCCGAATCACCTTCGACCTCCAACCACTTCACGAGCATCGCAAAGGGGGCCTAGCTCATGCTGGTTGTCTCCTCCACCATATGTAACATCAAGGTGGGTCATATCCTCATCATCGAGAATGCCACCTTCAACATCATCTCTCCGAAGGTCTACGACAAGCTCATGGCCCCTAGGGTATGGCTCAAGCCCTCGATGCCAATTCTTGGCATCACTGAGGGGTACAGCTAGCCCCTCGGCCAAATTGTGCTGCTGGTCACATTTGGCACTCGTGACAACTTCCGCATGGAGTACATTGTCCTGGACATGGCAAAGGTCAACCTACAATACAACATTATGCTTGGGCACCCCGCCCATGTCAAATTTATGGTAGCCACTGTTCGCGCTGGAACCCGGCGCAAGCATGCCGAAGCCTGGGAGGTCTGCTTAACTCCAATGCAGGTCGGTCGGCTTCTCTCCGTGGCTTGAGGTACGCGCGCTGAGACCAGTGGGGTTCGGTCGGCTCTGGCACGACGGTGCGGATACAGGCATGCCAGTCAATTTGACCCTGCAATTGACAAGGAGTTGAGGCGAATGGGTCAGTCGGACGACGGGCCGATACGAGCCCTCGCTATCGGCTGGCTACCGATAAGATCGAGTTAGTCATCGACTGCGTTCGGATGGCTCTTGCTATCGGCTGGTCGCCAATAGGAATCAGGGCGCCCTTTCATCGGTTGGGGATCCGATGTAGGCGTATGTGGACGAAGGATACGATGCCTCCGAGTGTAGCGAACGCAAGATCCTAATCCATCGGCCGCAAAGTCGATGGAGACACTAGAGTGTACTCAGAGAATAGCAAGGTGTGCGAGATCCCTCGATGGAAGCTATGATGGCCGTTCATCGGCTAGAAAGCCGATGAAGGCATACACAACCTAACAAGGAATCGCATAAAAGGGACCAGCTGCAAAGCCGATGCCGATTCGAAGATGGCAGCACGAAACCTGTCGCCCACTGTGACGATGCCGCTAGCACCGAATCTCGAAGATCGGACCTAACCGAGACAATATGAGAACGAGGCCAAAGGAGATGGAACGGTGGACACCGGATCGGACGTGCTGAAGTAAGGGTGAAGCGAACACATCGGCTAGCTAAGCCGATGAGTGGACGTCTCTCTAAAAACAGGTACGCATCGGCTGGAAGTCCGATGCGCTTGGCATGGCGCTCAAAGGAAATTCTCTAAAGACCTAGTGTGTATCGGCCGAGAAGCCGATACACTGGGCGTGACGCTCAACGTATAGATAACTCGTCGGCTAACACTCCGATGAAACGTCGTACTGAGACCTATAGGCCTAAAACTCATTCCACCATCGGCGGCCTCGTAGGTCAAACCTAACTGATGCAGCATGAGACCAACGATGGTGGAGAGAGCGTGATAGACCGATAGACCCTGCACGGACGTGATGCGATATATCCGATCAGCCTAAGAGGTCGAACCTAACCGATACAACCTTAGATAGAACGAGACATATCGAGATAGTAGCAGGACTTACCCCTTCACTGGAGATTGGACCTAACCGATGTAGCCCCGTGTTGAGAGCCAGACCTCATCGATAAAAACCTAGATGAACTAGGGTGGCGATGCGCCGAGGTTGTATTGATCTGAAGATTAATGAATACATATTTCTAGGGGATCCATATTTATACCCTGGGTTTATAGAATCCAACATGTTTACAACAACCATCTGACGTTATTTCCTAACGAAGATAAAGAAAAATATCTCTAAGGAAGTTAACTAACTAACTAAATCTTTCCTATCCATATAAGATAGGATAGACTACCCTGCCGTGAACCACGGCTCCTCCTCAAAATCGGTCTTATCTGGATAATCTTCCATCCTGGGACCGAGTCTTTCCTTGCCTCAATCTGATCGGCTTCTTCCCTATAACAATCAGATACCTCTGCGCCTCAGCCAATCGTCTTTCGAATCTATCGCTGGGCTTTCTAAATTTTAGCATTAACAGCCACGCACTTCGCCTACCTGACGATGAAAATTTTAGGCCAGGTCAACGTTATTACTATTGTTGGCGACCTCAAGACCTTCATCGCATGTGCCAAATTGGCCGTGGCGAAGACGACAGCCACTGTAGCATCGATGGCGGAGGCATGGTGAAGAGGCAATCCATCGGCGAGTTGAGTGTCGGTGGCCTCAGTGGGTCATTGCTTGCATTTTTCAGTTGACCAGGGGATAGTGCATCCATCGGCAGTGACTCCAAGTCGAGGTCGTGGCCTGCTTTCAGCTAGGGCATCAAGGTGGGCAACAGAGTTCCAACCTGTGGAGAAGGTCAGCCCACAATCTCGCCAGCCACCAAACCTGTTAGGGGCGATTGCTGGCCTGCCAACTAAGAGGACTTGTTGAGATCCGATGTTGGACTAGGACACTTTTCTACTAGGCCATAGGCTTGTCCAGCTGGTCTGATAGTGTCGCTCGCCTAGGCAAAAGGGCTGTCGTGCGGCTCAGCCCAGCTATGTAGGCTAAAGAAGAAGCAGCCACTCGAGGATGGAGGACAGACAACCCAAAGCCGGTGGTGTTCATCACCATGATCTACATGCCCTTGAGTGCTTTAACATCGACAAGGAAAGCCTCGATTGACATGGTTGCTAGCACGTCCCACAACCAAGAGAAGACTTGCCTCATTGGCACACCATCATCTCCAGTCCGCGTGGTTCAAACCAAGCCTCATTTCCTACCATCGCTGCCGACAGTGCCAGATTATTGGATTGGGCAACGGGTCTATCAAGCTTAACCGCTCGATCTAGCTAGAGGGCTTTGTGGTGGATGTCTAGAAAGCATGGCATCTTGGGATGTACTGTAAGCATTCCTAGGCAGCATCACCTGGTTCTTGACCAGGTTCCAAGCAGCAACCTGGAGCGAGGGCAACTTGAGGTTGAATTGGAGCTGAAGCTCGGCTTCCACAAGTGTACGGGCTATTAACCAAGGTAGAGACGACACCACTCCTTCGAGCGGTCCCTGTCCCACCCTAAGCAAAACTATGGCCACAGCAATGAGGTATGGTGTGGTTCTTGTTGAAAGCATGCGTCGGGATATGTTCTCCGTCCATGACCCTCTAAGTGTCAGGGCAGGAAGCGACGCTTGGTCAACGCGCAGGAGTTGTTGTCACCGTTTCTGTCGAGGCTAATTGCCACCATTGTGTAGTCATGAATTTCTTCTAGGTGGACAAAGACGTGGTACTTGACTCTATGCTACCAGTGCTCCGTTGGTTTCTCAGTGACGTGCACTATCGGCCATGGTGTTCTTGGCCCTACTGGTGAAGATAAGCTAGACTTGTTTGGGGATGGAGTTTGGGTTACCAGCCCATGTCCATAGGTTCACCATGCATGTCTAGGTGGATTGGACAAGGTTCATCTCGATGCTCTCAAGCTCACACATCCAGGAGATGATCCACTCAACAATGTCCGCCGACCATGCATGTCCCGGGATCCCATCAAGACAAAGGTGAACCCTGAACATGAGTGCTATGCTGAGTGCATTCCACAGACTACACCACTTGATGAAGTGTGCTTCAATCCCGCGTCGCCGGAAGTATCCCTTCTTAAGGGCATCAGCACAGTGGTGATGATGCTGAAACTTGAAGACGAAAGCCTCTAGATGGTGCTTGGTGACGATAACTTGTCCTAGCTATAGCCGGAACTCCTCCAAGAGTGTCGCTTCCATGTCCTACGCCGTCATTCCTTCCCATGCCCGCATGGCCCAGGTGACCTCGACCGTGCTTTCCAATTTATTCCATTTAGCATCGATGGCAAACGAGGTTAAGATGAAACACTTGTCCTCCTTAAGACGGGTTGCTGGGTCACCTAGCATAGCCATGACCATGGAGAGGTTCAGCTTGGGCGGCAGTGAGAGGCCGTTGCGGTTTGAAGCTTGACAGGTCGTGACGGCTTAGCGGCGCTTGGCTCAGCAGCATGCAGGAGCGTTGACGGGGCCTGGTGCTTGACACCGAGGCCTTGGGTCACCGATTGCTAGCCACCTGTTGCTACCCATCATCCCAGGGCAAAGCTCGCTAGTAGCCTTGGCTACACATCCTCGCCTAGTGGCCTAAACGGTTGCAGCGGAAGATACGGTACGGATCACGGTAGGTGGGTACGCGGTGGTCACGGGTACGGCAAATGAAGCATCTACATGAGGTTCTCTCATGGAAAAGGCGTAGGGAGCTACAATATAAGCGTCATTGCTACGGTAGGAGGGTGTTATCACTAAAATCTGGTAAGCCCTGCAAACAGGATTGAAGAGCTGATCGGTTTATAGAAAGAGGCCGATTGATATAAGGAAAAAGCCGATCGGACAGATAAAGATGGATTCAGTCAGTTAAAGATGAAAAATTATCCAGATGAGACCGGATCTGAGAAAGAGTCATGAAAGCCATGACAGGTTGATTGTATATTTGTAAAATATATCTTATAAGATAGACATGTTTCGTTAGTTTTTTTATTCTATTTTATTATTAGGGAAGTTCATCCCATATTTGTGTGGGATTTGTATAACCCCATGGTATAAATATAAACCTTAAAATCCTATAAATCATCTACACAAATCAATACAATATCGACGCATCGCCACCCTAGTTTATCTAGTTTTTTACTGGTAGGTTCTAACTCTTAACGTGGGGCTACATCGATTAGGTCCGAACTTCGGTGAAGGGGTAAGTCTCGCCATTATCTTGATGTATCCACTCTATCTAAGGCTATATCGGTTAGATCAAACATCTTAGTCCGATCAGATATATCACATCATGTTCGTGTGGAATCTATCGGCTTATCAAACTTCTTTTACCATCATCAGTCTTGTGTTGTATCGGTTAGGTCTGACCTACTAGACTGCTGATAGTAGATTGAGTCTTAAGTCAGTGAGTATTTACTCAACGTTTTATTGAAGTAGCTAGCCGATGAGTTATCTTTATATTGAGTTTCACGCCTAACATATTGGCTTTTTAGCCGATATACATATATTGCGCATTAATCACTAGCGATAGCGATTGATCTGGTTCTATTAGATCCGGCCTTATATTATCTTGATTAGGTACGATTTATTAAGATTATGTCTAATAGGGCTGGCATTGTGATCTAGTGGGTTTTATACCACCTATCGGCTCAGCTAACCGATGAGTTTATTCATATGCTTGTATCAAACCCACGGCCGATAGCAGCCAATAGGTTTACCCATTCCTTCCGTCTACATGACCGATCTAGCTTCCGTCATTTTCATGCCATTAGTTTAAGCATTATACTGTCTCTATTAGGTCTAATCTATCAAGACTGGCTCTAACGGAATAGTCATCGGTGGTCGCCGGTCTCGTCTCTTCGGAAGATCGGGCTTCGCTCTTTATTACTCATTGCATATTTTATTTATAGTGTCATCGGCTCTATAACCAATGTGTCTTTTATTTTATTCCTTATTATTTGTCTATGTCGTCATTAGCTTACTAGCCGGTGTATAAGTGCTATAGCTCCTATCGACAACCAGTCGATAGCAAGAGTGTATTAGACTCACAGCTGATGACTATCTCAACTCTATCGGCATATCCAACCAATATGAAGAGTTTGTATCGGCCGATTAGCTCGATGGTCTAACTCTATCTGTCTTTCTTATTAATTATAGATTAAATTGACTGGCATGCCCGTAACTCTACCAATCCGAAGACTCCAATAAACTGAAATACCTGCACTAGAGCTAAGCAGATCTCTCAAGCCTTTATATATTCAGACGCACCGTATCGAACCTCCATTGGCCAACCTAGTGGACCAATCTCCACACGTGAACAGAGTCGCCTTGAATGGTCATCACGTCAAGTTGAAGATGACCTCTTCTTCTCCACTTGATCATCTTGACACCACCATTGCCTTCGCTTTACTTCAGTCTAGCCTGGCTCGAAGGAATTGAAGGCAGCTACGGCCATACTAAGAGGTTGATGCCGCGCCATCCCCCTTCCCCTCATAGCTCCATAGGCAAGGAGGAAGGGTCTGGCATTGAGGTGATGAGCACCCAGGCCAAAGATAGCTATTCTAGGCGGGGGGGAGTAAAGGCAGGCTTAAATCCTTGCTGCGAAGACTAAAGATTCGAGCGTTCGGGGCAGAATTTGAAAATGATTGTATAGGTTCCTGCAGCTACCTCAACGAACAAGTGACATAGGGGAGGGGAAGCTGCTCCTTGGAGATTAGGCATGGCTGAGACATGGGAGTTGTCATCCTATAGGACAACGGTGATGGATCTAGGTAATAGTGGGTCTGTAGCCAGAAAGCGGAGTGGATCAAGCTATTGCACGAAGACCAGAGTGGGTGGGATCACTAGGTGGCTGGAAGGGTTAGTAGGACTGCATCCGGTGGAGAAGCATGAGCAATGCTGGCTGGAACGCTGATGCTGGTGACGGGTGGGACTGTGACTCAAGGGGCATCACCGTACGGAGTTTCCTTTGAGACATCTGCCAACTACAACAACATATACAAATGCATTTTATTTAGTCGGATCTTCGTTTGATCTTTACGATGATGATAAACGAGTACGCATTCTAACATATACAATAGCTCATCTTTTGAACGAGAACCAGTCATTGCAGGCATGTGCGCATGCTATTTTTTAGGGAAGTGCACATCGGTCTTGTGGACCGCTTGTGGATCGGACACTTGCTCGCATGTACGCCGCCCGCGTTCTCGGATCAGATGGGCCAGGTAGGCACTAGTGCCAGCCAACAAGCATACGGTGGGTTACAGCACGTGATGATACGCGTATTTTTCTTGGGCCTAACGTGACCGGAAAAAGAGGAGTCAAGCAGGGCATGATGTGTCGGCCTGTCCCACCACCAAATGACGGGGGCTTCTATTTGGCGAAGCTGCGCTAGCAACCTTAAGTCACGCACGCAGACGCTCCTCTTGCCGATTTTGCCTCACGCAGCTAAGGAGTCGAAACTCTGATTCAAAAATATTCAGATATCCACAACTTTTAATTTGCCTCAAACTTTCATCTAAAAAATCATAAAACTTTCAATTCAAACATATGAAAACTTTCATCTCAAAATCGCAAAACTTTCAATTCAAATATGAAATTTTCTTCTCAAAATCGCAAAATTGTCAATTAAAGGTCTTGATTTTTTTTTATCTCAAAATGACCAAAACTTTCGATTCAAATCAAAAACCTTCATGTCAAAATCAAAAAACTTTTGATTCAAATCTAAAACTTTTATCCCAAAAATTGCAAAATTTTCAATTCAAAAATCCAAAATTTTCATCTCATACTCAAATCCCTATTCTTCTTCCTCAACAGTCACCGTTTTGAAGGTCACGGCCATAGCTGTGGCCACGTCATGGTGCCTGATGTTGCTCCTCCTTCACATTGCATGGTGATGATAGCAACCAGAACGACGGACACCCCGTGATGGTAGCTAGCGGCCATACCTTTGCCCTAGTGACTAGGGTTGAGAAGGTAGGGCAAAGTAACATGGCATGGCGGAGGAGTTGAGCCAGAGATGGAGAGAGATGTGAAATTACATCTAGTCCCCTTAAAAGTTTTAAGTGATATATAATAAGAAATTAAAGAGTTTATTGTAATTAATAATCTCACAATAATTTGTCCAAGAAAAGTTCATTTTGTTTAAAAGAAGACCCTAGGAAGAAAAGAAAAAAAAAGAGAACTTGAAGCGATAAAAATGTAATTTTATTTTTCCTTCAATAATTAGGACATTAATTAGAGAAACTCAAGTTTAATCGAGTCGAGAAACAAGTGCTCAATAAAACTTCTAAGTCTAGATAAGCGAACACTCACACCACTTATATCTTAGGGTTTTTGGTTTTCTCTCTCAGCGTTTCGGATATTTGTATCTAGATTTTGTGGAAACTTATGAACAAGTTTCTTTGTCAAACAGAGAAATCAACTCGGAGTCTTCAAACATTTTGTCCAAAGTCTCTAGACTTAACTCTTTATCTGATAAAGAGGCATGTCTGAAGTCTCCAGAAGTTTAGAGCGTACGCTCCGAAACTCCTCTTCTTCTCAAATCTAAGTATTGTCTAGAGTCTCCGGATTATTTGGCCGAAGCCTCTAGACTAAGATCTCTATTTAGACCAAAAGGCATGTTTAGAGTCTCCGAATATTCTATCTAGATACTTTGGAGTTTGAATTTTATAAGTAAGAGGTGGTTATTTAATCCCACCAACCCTCCTTATGGGTTAGCTACTTATTTATTGCTACTACACCTCCAGGAGCATTTTAGATGTTCTCTATTTTACTCTCTTAGATCTTAAGCTTAATCTACACTTTGAGAGTGATTTTCCAGTGATTTGTGAGAGATTAGATCTTGTGATTTGAGTGACCATAAGTGTTTAATGAGCTTTGAAATCTTCAGACTGTATAACTAAAAACTATGAACTAGTTTCTCTGCCTGAAAAAAAAACTGATCTAAGATATTTCGGATTATAGGATCGGATATTCTAATGAAAAGTCTAATTTCTTCTTCTTCCTCTGTACCACTTAACGTCAATGAAAAGGGATGGGGACAGGGGTTGTGGTTGGGCATAAGCGCAGATCGGTGGGCTATGGGGAGCTAGCTCTATCACTGTCATGGAATAGGAACAGAAGGAAAGAAAAGAGATGAATGAATGATGTGGAATTGGACTCCTTGCCCTCAAATATGATGGGCTTATAGGCTCAAAGCGTGATGTGCACGCATGATGGGTCTAGTAGGCTAAAATCATGGACCAGCAACAAAGCTGCGCCAAATGATGCCCATACGAGTAAGATGTGATGATCGGGCACGTTAAGGCCTAGAAGGCTTAGGCAAGCCTATAGCAGCATATAATCATGGGTCAAATAGGCCAGTTCGTATTTTGTGAGCTTTAGGTCCATCACAACATTAGCCAATTGAGACTTCGGTGCTCGATCTCTAATCTAAAAAAATTTTGATACTTCAGGACTGTTGGGATTCAGCCAATAGGCACCTACAAGATCTATCAACAGTCCGTATCGAAGGAGAAGAGATGTGAGGTTGTAGCAGGGCAAGACAAAATAGCCAATGAGAGTTAGGGTTTAGAGTTAGAGAAATTTTATTATTTTAGACAGGGACTAAATTTTTTTCAGATAAAATATTGTTCTTTTCATATATAAAGTTTTGAGAAGCACTAAATTTTACATAGAAAATGTGATAACTAAATGTGTCTGTCAATAACTGCAAAATCATACTCTTACAATTTTACATACCAGGAACACCGAATCTATATCGTTAGATTGAGATTTAATGATTACATATGATGTGATAAATGATCGTTGTTTAATACATTCTTTTTTAATGTTTTGTGGAAAGGACTTATTTATCGTCAAAGATGTCAGCTCTCATGGGCTCTACGGGCTTCTAGGCCCAAGGAGGCATGGAGGTTTGTTTTTCCATAGGAAATTATCTAAATTTGGTAGATTTGCTTACAATTTTTTAGTCATTTTGGAATACTTTTCAAATTTGATTAAAAATTGAAATATATAATTTTTGAACAGAGATTTATTTCAATTTTTTTAAAAAAATTGACTAACCTTTCAACTCAAATTTAAAACTTTCAATTCAACTTTTGAAACTTTCAACTCAAATCCAAAACTTTTAACTCAAAATTTAAAAATGCTCTACCCAAATTTTTGAAACTTTTAACTCAAATTATGAAAACTTTCAACTCACACTTTAAAATTTTCAACTCGATTGTTTATTTATTATTTTATTATAATAAATATGCCTAACGATAATCGCCATTAGCGCTAACCACGTTGGAGAGGCAGGCCTGCCACGCGGAACTTCGCGCCTGTCGCAGCTGCGCGTCTTAGGAGCCCTCTTATTGAGCTGTCTATAAAAAAAAAATTCTAGAGCAGTGAACTGATGAGAGGTGGCGGAGAGATGGCATTGTTTATCTTGAAAGGGAAACACCCATTGTCCCATTCTTACAAAGGGGAAATCCGTCGATTTCCATCAATCTGTAGTGCATTATTTTCTGCTAACCACAACTACCAAGCTCACACGTGCTTCCCCCGATTAAATAGTCAACTATCATCGAGTTTCGCATTAAGGCCGTGTTCGATTGTGCGGCCGTGCTGTCACGTAAAATAAATAAATTATTAGGATATAATTAATTGATTTTTAATTATTATAAGTTTAAAAATATGTTTATTTGATATTTTAAAATAATTGATATAGAAAATTTTTACACACAATATATTATTTAGTAATTTAAAAAATATGTTAACAAAAACCTATAAAAAACAGCATCCTGACCGGATAAGAACAACCTAAGACGGCTGGAATAGTCGGCGGCACGCCACACACCTAACATGGACACCTGTTCGTGGCAAAAGGACCAACGCAGCGACCCCATCCATGCAGCCATCCTTGTCCAGATCGCGTGCTTTCCATCCATCAACAACACTGTACCAACTCTCTTCACACAAAAGTTACAAAACCTCTTTGGCTCAGGTACTCCCATACCAAGTTGTCTGTACAACGACATAACATCCATACAGTGATGCAACCATGCAAACCACTGTTGTCGAGTTCAAGCGGAGGCAGAAATCCGTGTGCCCATTCACACACACGCGCCGATGCGCGATCGATGTATCACGAAAAGGACGGCCACATGTGAAGCCAGCGAACTCGTAATGATCGATATCCCGATGAGGTCGCTCTCTGTGACTATCTCCCTTCCTTGATGGTGGTGATGGTGACGTCGTTGGTGCTGCACGAGTCGGTCAAGCGCCACCGCGACCGTCCGCCGCCGTCGCAGCCGTAGTCGCTGGAGACCCTCAGCTGGTAGTGCGGCGGCGGCAGCGGGTCCGGCAGCGGGACGCCGTCGCTGCCCAGCATCGCCGCCACGTCCGTCATCGCCGGCCGGTCCGTCGCGTTGTCCTGCACGCACAGCAGCGCCACCTTCACGCACCGCATTATTGCCGCCACCTCGCCGCACTCGCCCAGCGTCGGGTCGATCAGCTCGCACCCTCTCCCTTCTCTGCACAGCTGCCACGCCTGAAGAAGAAAAAAAAGACGTTTTATACAGCTCTTCGCTGTAAGTATAATCAATTTAAATCATATTTATTTATACTACCATCCTAACTAGCAATATAATTTATAAATCAATGGTTAAGATTATATCTATTGATGATAATATTAATAATAGAATGGTAGTAGTAGTATTTATAAATCAATGGTTGAAAACATATCAAATTGATTAACCACTCATTAGTCCTGGTTAGTGATGTCCAACTACTAGTCATCTTGCTAGCGTAAGTCAAAGGTAGCTACAGTGTATGTGAAACGGTTGACATAGTTGATAATTGTACGGGATAAGCCGCGTGCTTTGTATTTATTAATCCACGGACAACAAGTACGGTTTTGATTAAGAAAACACAAAAGGTCGTAGCATAGTAACGCCTTTATTTTCAGCAGGAAAAAAGAAGACGTAACGTACGTATCCGAGGAGGTTGACGAATTCGCCGTAGTGCTGGTGGCCGCTGTTCCTCTTGCCGCTTACGATCTCGAGCAGCAGTACGCCGAAGCTGAATACGTCGGACTTGACCGAGAAGATCCCTTCCGAGGCATACTCAGGAGCCATGTAACCACTGCACATATAAACATCACAACAACACCTGATTCTTATCTAAAAAAAAAAAGTACAAACACCTGAAGGCACACACACAGCTTACTTAATATGCCCGCCGGTTGACAGGCTAATACTTAATACGAGCATATTGTACTGCTATGATATGTAATCCCTCCGTTCTTGAAGTCTGTTCAGTTACGTAGCTAAAAATAGAGATATTACTAATTATTTTCTTCTTACTAGGTGCCGACGACTCTGTTGGTGTTAGCTTCAGTCATGTTGGAGCCGAAGATCCTGGCTATGCCGAAGTCGGAGATCTTAGGGTTGAGGTCCTTGTCGAGGAGTATGTTGTTGGCCTTGAGGTCTCGGTGGATGATGCGCACGCGGGAGTGCTTGTGCAGATAGAGGAGCCCCTGCGCGACGCCTTCGATTATGTGCAGCCGCTTTTTCCAGTCCAGCAACGGCCCTTGCTCCTGGTCTACGCATGCGTGAAAACAGTATCAAAGATTTAGTAAACTGGGACGATTAGAAAAACGTTGACGGTAACATAGTCTTTCGAAAGTTTGACTCGTTAAATGATCAAGTGGACTACCCCCCCACAAGTAATTCCTTCAACTTTTTTACTTGTCATTTAGGATATGGATACCATTTTGCAATAAATTCGTTTTTCTAACCGCGTATATTCATGGAAACAGTATCGAAGATTAGTAAAACGTTGACGGTAACATAGTCTTTTGAAAGTTTGACACGTTAACTGATCAAGTGGACCACAAACAAAAGTAATTGTCTTTTGCCTTTTTTCACCTGTTATATTCAGGGCATTTGTTTTTGTATCATTGTTTTTAATCGCATATTCATGAAAAATGTTAAAAATAAGACCACATGTACTTGTTTTC
This sequence comes from Oryza coarctata, assembly GCA_030770085.1. Classification (NCBI taxonomy): domain Eukaryota; kingdom Viridiplantae; phylum Streptophyta; class Magnoliopsida; order Poales; family Poaceae; genus Oryza; species Oryza coarctata. The sequence goes on along the minus strand of CM061474.1, from coordinate 15,078,635 downwards.
ATAAAAAAATTATTTCATATCTCAAATATTAATATTTTGCGTGCACTAATTAGTGGAAATTTTAATGTTCCACTATACTACCAAGTTAAAACAATATCTATTTGAGAATAGAGAGGATTACCGAAGATGAAGAAGTCCAGGCTTCTGTTGGGCATGTACTCGTAGACCAGCATCTTCTCCTCCTGAACACAGCAACCAAGGAGCCTGACGAGGTTGGTGTGCTGCAGCTTGGCAATGAGCTGGATCTCGTTCTTGAACTCCTTCAGCCCCTGCCCCGACTGCGCTGCCAGCCTCTTCACCGCAATCTCGGCTCCATCCGACAGCTCACCCTGAAAAGATGACAGACAAAATAATCATGCAGGTTAGCATCATCAATCGTTCGCATTTTCGTTTACATTGACTGCTAAACAACAGAGACAATAATGACGCAGATTAGCATATATAGCGACAATCATTCACATTTTGGTCAAAATTGACTGTTGAAGTTATCAGATTACATGATCCACTGATCCAATTACCTTGTAGACCGGTCCAAAGCCACCTCTGCCGAGCCTGTTATCTTCAGAAAAGTTGTCCGTGGCAGCGGCCAGCTCGCAGAAGTCATACAGCGTGAAATCGGTGCTTCTCTCTTCGATCCTCCAGAGCTTCAGTGCCTCCTCTGTCTTGGAGCTGTTCCTGAAGGGTGCTTCCAGCTGCTGATTCAACTTCCTCCCTGTGATGCAGGATTGGACATTTGTGGTTGGTTAATTAAGCACTTGTGATGCTGAAATGGAGGGAGAAAAGGATGTCCATTTTGGAGGGGTTAGTGCTATCGTGTTATTACCGTCTTCTTTTCTTAGCCTTTTCATCAGTAGAAGGCAGCCGGCCAGCATGAAACAGAACACCGTGATTGACACGGATAGAACGATAATTAAGGTCTTCCTATGGTTGGTTCCTGCATAAGTAAAGTAAAAAATTAGTAGTGATAATACAGACTGACAGCATACGCCACCATTGAGTGGTTACAGTCTTGCACATTTGATCATTGTAAGCTCACAAACAAAAATGACAGTAATTATATGATTAATCTAGCAAGGTCAAACAAATATATGTAACAAATCGATATCTATCTATATATATTAATTAGACACTCTAAGCAATCTATAGTGTTAATCATAAAGATATAGTTATCATATTATCACGACGACTACACATCATGTTAAAATTCATGGTAAATAAAATATGTCATTGAAAATACTATGGATTTTCTAATTTTAGTTTTTATATAAAAAATAATAATCTATAAATTCAAAATTAATAAATATGAGATATGCCCATTTTAAACTCGTGATTTATTTTTTTATTAATCAAATACTAGAATTTGAAATTAACAATTAGCAAGACGTAACTTTCCTTCAATCTAAGCACCAATAATTTTAAAAAATAATCAATATGGTTAAAAGTTTAACATTTATAACAACAACAATAGTAAGCAGTGCACTAGCTTTTGTGTAATTTTTTCGGAGAAGAAATGGTCGTGTATGTCTTACCATTGTTTCTTGTTGGTGACGGTGCGGCGTCCTGCAACCCGATCCTGACGTCCGGCGTGCCGGCGTAGAACTGGTAACTCTCGTACCGGAAGTTGCACCGGACGCCGAGGATGCGGCCTCCCTGCCGGCCGTCGTACCACTGCCGGTTCTGGTCCTGGAGGCCCTGGAAGCAGTGCCAGCACTGCGCCGGCGAGAGGTCCGGCGTGCACTGCGCCAGGCCGTACACCGTCGGCAGCTGCGGGTTGACGTACATGACGGCGCTGGCGTACCGGCGCACCGAGGAGTTGTAGGAGCCGTACATGGCCATCTCCCCGAAGAGGGTTCCCACCAGCGAGAGGAAGAAGCTCCGCGTGGTCGCGTTCCGGCCGTCCCAGCCGAAGTAGGTCGACGCGTTTACGTCCAGGGCATTGATCACCGGCGAGTTGTCGTCGGGGCGCGACAGGAAGTCGTCGCCGGAGTAGCGGAGGATGCAGAGGTCGTGGTAGTACGTCGCGTCCCTGTCCCGGCCGCAGAGCGCGCGCAGCCGCTGGAGCGCGTTGGAGACGCAGCCGGAGCACACGCCGGCGTCCCTCATGTCGCCGCGGCAGAGCGCCAGGCCGAACACCCTGTTCGGCGCGGCGCCAACGGCCGCCGACGCGAACAGCGACCGGGACGACGACGCGTTGGTGGGGAGCTCCGCGGCGAGAAGCTCCAGGTTGGCTCCGAAGGCGCTGCCCGCCGTGAAGTTACCGCGGGTGCCATTGCACGAGTACTCCGTGTAGGCGGCGGCGACGGCGAGCGGCGAGGACAGGAAGAGGAACAAGAGGGAAGGTACAACCCACAACATGGCGTGTTCCTTCTCTAATTGCTTGCGAATAGAAGAGATTGTTTGATTAGTGCGTGTTTCTCGGCTTCTCCGTAGTTATGGCGCTCTCGCTTAAGTACTTGGCGATCGCAAGTCTAAGGGCTTGAAGATGGTGGTTAGCAAATGGTAAGACGGAATTATAGCTGTGATTTCTTTTGTTGTATTATTCAAATCATCAGACTGGTGCGTTGTTGCTGACAAATCTTTTTTATCTTTTTTTTTCTGGAACCGAATTGTTGTGCGAAATATTTGTGAAATTATTGTCTTAAGATGACTCAAAATTTGATATTTGAACGACGTGCTTCTATCCACATGGTCATACTATGGGTAAGTACAGGATGATTCCGTATGGTGATCGGATCAGAATAGAGATGCCGGTCCAATCACTTTAGAATGGTCTATATGAATGCGATCAAACTTGGATAGAGAAAGCATTCGAATCACAGGCATCGGAGCTGTAGAACTGGTTAGGTTAGTCCAATGATACGACCGGTGTAATTTTAATGTTTCTTGTTACATAAGAATTCTATGTATTTTATATAGATATAATATATTATTTATGTGCTAATGTGAATCATGTTATAAAGAACTTCTACTTACATATGATTTTTTTATGTGTAAATAAATATTAAGGTCTTAAGAGTATTATCGATGATGAATCAGAGGCCGACTTCTAAAGAATTTGATAGTCAAAGGATTGAGAGATATATTAAAGGCTAGATATCAATGTATAAAGATTTTATAGGGCATATAAAAGAGATTGTATGCATATAAAAATGAGAGTTAAATTTAAAAAAATATAAGTTTAAAAAGATAGAATTTAAATTTATAAAAAGGTATATAGGTTTCTAATGGATTATAAACGCTAAATCTAGAGAAAAAGTTCAGGTGAGACATTTAGTCAAAATTTAAAAGAGAAGTACTTTACATATAAAATAAAGTCAATATGATTTTAAAAGTTTTGTCGATTTTCTATATTTTTATTAAGATTATTTTTCTGTAATTATAGACAGTCAGTCTAGCAACTAAATGGTGGTCATACTTGGTGGAACAAAGTAGTTAGAACGACAATAAAACAACGGTCGGTAGAAAGGTGTGCGGTGATCAGAAGAGGAAGTGACAGACAACATCTTAACTAGAATAAAATTAACTTCATTAAATAGCTTTTAATTTTGTAAAAAGTTTTTTTTATTTTTAATAATCCTATCATTTATCACTATAGATTTGATTTTTATGGTCGACCCGACAATATTGACTCATAGACCGGCAGAAATGGAAGATTCTATCCTACTGCAGAACCAGGTATATGATATACAACTGTACCACATGGTGTACACAGTACACTGAATATTTTCTATGACCATGTCGAATGTTGCTGAACGCAATTAAATTTTCTGTTGTTCTTAGCATGACGTACATGCGTCCCGGTCATTGTTGATTTATACATGTCGGAACTTAGGAACACAAAGTGGCAGTAATTTAGAATGGAGATAATTGAAAAGAAGCAGAAAAAATATTATTTCATTCTTGGTTTATACTTGTTGGAACTTAAGAGGAACATGATAGTTTTATCAAGGTTTGCAGCAGGTAATTGGGAAAATTCAGTATGAGGAAGCCAGTGTGGAACAGTTTAACTATTGTATCACTTTTTGTTACCAATCTTTGTTATCTTTGATTTCTAGAATGTTCTGTAGTTTCTTGTTGGTGCACCATTGTATGTGCTCTCGTTTGCACTCGCTTCTTCTCCAACTAGTAAGGGCCGAGGAAGCAATGTTCCAATTAATAAACATTGTAGATCACTAAACAAAAACAAGTGGAAATGATCTACGAGATAGTAAGCTGCATGGCTGCAATATAGACAAGTAGTTCAGAAAGAAGAAAAGGGAAAAAGAAGGCAAAATCAAGAAAGTACATATGATCCAACTTGCAAAACATTAGTCATGGTTCCATAAACTGATTGTGCTGGTACAGTCAAAAGGCCTGCCATGTAAACACAGGACATAAATTTTAACTAGCAAAGAGTAAACACCAGTGAAATAAAGACATGACCTTCAGAACAACAGGACAGGGCGTACCTTCCAAAAGGTCAACTAACGTACCATCTTATGATTTCACAACATTCTTCGAAACAACACAAAGGAGCCATCATCCAAGTACGATAAAACATAACATCATAATTCATATTAGAGATTGGCTGCCCACTCTAAGCCTGATTCTCATTAGGTTAAAAAGATGTTTTTGCAATAACAAAAGTGGAGCCGCACCTCTGCATGTTAGCCATTAGCGCCCATCAGCTAATGACTCAGAGAACATTGGAACACATGGAAGATATGGCTGGCAGAACTCATGTCCGGGCTTGCATATGATACGGACTTCCTTGCGATCCATTTCATATGCCATCAAAGTATATGCCATCCATAAACAAAGAAGATCAAATTGCATTCTGGATGAACTGCAATTACTTGATAGTCAGAATCTAATTGATATTTCTTTCCTCCAAATAGCTTGATTGAGCTAACAGTATGCTTTAAGATCCAATTATCCGTATCATATTCTTGAATAAACCAAACTGACAGTTTGAAGACATCAAGTGGATCAACATTAAAGGCACATATGAGACTCTGGGTTTGATGAATGATGCCATCACCAACAGGCTCTGGCATAGGAATTGTCCTCTGTTTCTTCCCCTCCATGTCAACCACCAGAATATCATCGCAAAGTGTAACAGACTGCAGAAAACCATTAAGGAACACTCTTCTTGGGAAGCAACGACTAATAGCGTCGTCGTCATTCCATCCACTATCATGGAGACTCCATAACCCAGTTTTGGACGAATAGATCTCCACTCCGGTGACGTATTCTTCTTCATCCTGCACATACTCGAGTACAAGGAAATGCAAGGAGACGGCTGTATTGAACCCCAAGAAGGTAATGCGGGTCTCACCAATAGTACAGTTGGAGTCTGGCAACATCACCCATTCCTTGGTCGCAGGATTGCGCACGGCATAATGGAACGGCATAATCCCATCACTATTGGGAGGCTGGAAGCAGAGGCAGAGGAGGAGGCCATTGCAGCAGTCCAAGAGGACGACGTCGTCGCACTGGGGCAGGAAGGAAAAGGATGGGCAGACGAGAGGCATGCCTTTCCCCGTGACGTTGGTGAAATGGTGCGCCTTGTACGAGCAGCGCTCGACGTCGACGCTCTTGTAGAAGAAGCCGGATAGCGTCTGCGGCAGCTTCTTGCGGTGCTCATGGTCGGCGATGAGGTTGCGCCATTACCAGCAGACGCGCTTCATGTGGCACACGGAGCGGACGGGGAGGCGGCGGAGGATCTCGACGAAGAGATCGTCCGTGAGGCTGGCCACCGGGTTTCGCCCCCCAGGGAGATTCTCCATCAGGTGAAGCGGCGGAGAGAGTCAGCCTGCAATCCGTGAGGAGGGATTTGACGGCAAGAGCAGATCGAGCAGGTAAACATTGGGCAGATGGGGAGTACTCAAACAAAACATCAAAATGGCAGAGAAACAAAAATCTGACAACAAATCAACATCGTGGGTTCGTCAATCCACCGACTAAACGAGCTAATCTGACAACTAAATAAGCAGATCAGGAACCCACGGATCAAGGCAGCTCGCTGGGAGGCACGACACGAAGCATTGCCGCGCGCGTGATGCATGCTTCGCTCGGCCTCGGCAGCTCCGGCGCTGCTTTTGTTCCCTTCGTGCGGGCCGGCAACCTAGCGCTCTCGCCAGTAAAGCCCTTTCATTGCACCGGCTGCGAGCTTCCTTGTTGTGTGATGCCCGCTGGTCACCGAGAAGGCGAGAAGAGCTAGAAGCGGCAGCCAGTAGTGAATAAAAAAAACAAGCGCTCGAACTGGTGGCTTGGATGGCCTCGTAACGTCCTCGGCCCGAATCGGCTCGAAATTACAGTCTTAATAACGTCAAGCTAGGCTTTAGCTAATAAGGTTAAGCTGGTAATTTACTTGGTTAGCTCGTTAGCGTCAGAGATTACCGTATCTTTATATCTTTTTAATTAGTACTTAGCCTTTTAATTATATCTAACTATTTGTGATAATGTTTATTATTATATATATATGATAAAATGATAAATTTAAAATTATAAGGATGATATAAATACGTTAACAGCTAGCTCACAATCTAAACCAAGCTAAACTTTTTGACTTGTTAAGTTTAACGAGTAGGGCTAATAGCTCTCATTAAGATAACAGGGTCAAACGAGCCGAGTCTTAACAAGTAGAGCTAGCCCGTTACCTACCCTAGTGTAGGTTATGGTTGTATACACGTGGCATCGTATCGCAAAGGAATATTTGTTAGGAAAAAGTTCACTTTACGTTTTATAAAATATGGTATAACATATTATTCATATTGTATATCAAGTCTAGTTTTAGCTAATGTGTCATCTATGTGATGTTTACATGACATTCTAATAAAAAAATAAAAATATAGTGAGCCCTATATATTAGTGAAGATATGCTTCCTCCTTCCAGTGGCGATAGCCCAATAAGCTCGAGCTTGTCAACTCGTAGCAAAAAGGCAGCAATGGCGATCAGCGATAGGCAGCAAGTGAGGAGCTTCTCACCTAGGCAATGAGGTAAAGGAGAAGCTAGCCTCCATCCTCTTTCCTAAGCTTAGCTCCCATTAAGCTCAAGTTCATAGTGCCCGACCTTGCTAAGAGACACGAGCAATGAGGTACAATGAACATAGCAACCTAGTGGCTGACAAGCTCATAGTGGCATAGATAGAGCTTGGGCTTTTGTGAAGGAGACCGAGGGGATCCAGGAAGATGACAAAGAGTTAGAGCAGGAGGCTAGCTGGCAGTTGCCACCGAGCTCAGGCCTCCCTCTTCCATGCTCCCCCTTTAACCTTGATGATGGGTAGTAGGGAAGCTCATGATAGGGTGGAGCTCGAGGTCCTGGCCACCATCTCCTATCTCCTAAGCGGCACAAGTGGCGTGTCACCAAGCTCGAGCGCCTGCCTCGCCTCCTCTTTGCCGAGTGGCACATGTGAATTGAGAGTTCGATGATGGCGAGTAGGCGGGTGGGCTACAATGGCACAGGAGTCGACGAGATCAACAACGGGAGAGCTCAAGGCTATGACGGCATGAGACTCAAGCTCAACAACACGGTGATGGCTATGGATCTCAAGTTCAAGGTCACGACAGAGATAGGTAGTGACCAACCTTGATATGCTCATAGGGAGCAGGGGTAGGAGTGCTTAGGAGTTACTCCAAATCTAGCTACAAGCTCCTCGGCACCACCACCTCCTTGAGCTTACTAGCTTGCCACTGCTCCATGTCATCGCCTCAACCTCTGCTTGCCCTACTCGACCTCCACCTCTCTCGATGTGGTGCTGCCGCCCATGTTGCTCAGGAGAGTAGAGACGTCGCTCTGTAATGCTACCGCTACCTTGCTCCTCTCCCATGGTCGCTGCCCCTCTTCCCATCGGTCATCGACCTATAGATTGAGGGAAAGAGAGGAAAGAAGTAGAGAGATGGAAAAGGGAGGAGAAAAGGGAGACTGGAGAGAGAAGATAGAGTTTCTGATATGTAGGCCTATATGGTCCCATCATTTTAAAAATATTTTGACTGTAATTGCCATGTTAGGCGAATACTTACTCAATACACGATATGGGCACCACCTCAGCTAAAACCAGCCTTAGTATTAGGATTATATTTGCGCTGGTTTTAGGAGCTAATCATATAAACGTGAATGAAATTCAACCCTCATATAAGGGACAAATCGTAAACTTTTTTCTATTTGTCAACATGTTCACAGGAAAAGTTGGAGTACTAGAAAAGGCCCATCTTGGATGGCTGGTTGTAGGCCCAAAAGGTAGAAAATACCAGCACGAAAAGTTATTCCCGTTGGGCTCTCAAATTAACAGGACTCTACTTGGGCCTGGCGAGAGGCGACACCGGCGCGGCCCTCTCCAGCCCCTGCCACGGCGCCGCGACACTCCACGACGTAACGCGGGGCCTCCGCTACGCCCTGGCAGTCTGGCACCCTCCTCTGATTCTCTCCGGTCTCCGCCTTCCCCGCCCCGCTGTGCTTCGCTCCGGCCTCCGGGTACGCCGTACGCTGATGGAGAGGGCAGGGCAGCCGAGACGGAGACGTCCGCTTTCCAGACCGATGCCAACCAGTTGCTCTCTATTTTCTTCCTACTCTGCTATGATGCTCTGAGGCTCCGATAGATGATACTGCAGCATGCGCGTATGGAATGTGTTATTCAGTAGTCACTACCCAAGCAAACACTCTAGTAGAAAATAAAATCCGCTTGCGAGTTTGTGACCAACTATTGTTGTTAGCATGACGTAGATACGTCCTGGTTATCGTTAAGGGCATGCACTATGTACCTACGAGGCGAGCAGTCACAACTCACCATGCAGGCGGACTGCTTGCATGAAGGAGAGAGGAAGAGAAGGAGATGCATGTCACCAGCCGTCCTAGTTATAACGGCACGGCCATGCGCCGTTAGCAAATTTTGAAGGCATTGATTTTTCTTCTACGGCAGGCGATACGCTCCCGAGCGAGGGTGGCCTCACCAAACTCCTGGTATCCTCCCCTTGTCAAAGGAAAAACAGTGGCAGAGAGAAACCGGTTGTCCTAGGAAAAGCACCTGCATGTAGATCGATGAGCTGCTGCTCAGCCGCCGACACTGTCGACCTGGACTCTCCGCCACCGACACCACTGCCTCTGGCCGCCTTGCTGCCAAAACCGCCGCCTCAGGTCACCCCGCTGGATCCGCTGGAGTTCGGGGAGGCTGCCACCCGATCAAGTCCTAGGCGTCAGGTGGGCTCGGGCTTGGGTGGATCCTGCCACTGTCCCCATCACTGCAGAGCTCACCGGATGGAGCTCGTGGCTGCCTTCGATTCGCGCGCCGCCCTGCCGTGGTCGTCACTGGATAGGAGAGTAGAAGAGGACTGCGATGGGATGAGACGAACGGATCCGGGAAGTAACAGGTGAGCATATTATTGCTATATAGATCCGAACTCAGTAGTTGCACTGTAATTTAGTTACGACACCAAGTAGGGATAGGAGAACACGCGTAAACCGAAAACCGAACCAAGATGAACCAATCCGAGCCGAACTTCCGGGGTTTTTTTTTCTGGTTTTTGGTTTGTGTTTCGGTTTTTATTTTTATTTTGCCGATGTTCATTATCTCATTACAGTTGGCAGGTATTAATAGATAATCATCGTAGTTATGTTCTGATTGATGGTTCCAACGAAGTGAACCACATTTGGGTGCCGGACTTTCTCCAATGCAGTCCGGCTCATGTCTACAAGAGATTCTGTAACAAAACACTAAGCTATTTTTTTACTCACTTTCAAATTGACTTTTGGGATTTACATCTTGTATGGCTTCCTGATCAGAGTAGCATTCTAGTATCTTAACATGCACCTTAGTTTCATTCCATTTAGCAACTTGGCACACGCTATGTTCAATGCACACGTGCTCATTAGCACATTACTTCTCTGAAACAAAATTGCAACAAAACTTTTACCTTGACCACCTCGTTCCCATTCTTCAACCGGAGGGGTTCAATTCGTGCTCCTGTATCTCCCCGGGATTGGACACCATCAGCGTCCTCCTGTTCTCTGAAGAAAAAGATCAAAGACCAACCAGATGAATCACCAATTCGTCTACGTGAGTCCATTCACCACATCGATGCACTAATAGAAACTGTGTGACGAAGAAAGCTCGAGTTCCAGAGAGCTCACCAGATCAAGAGATTCTGTGAGGTTGATGTGCCCCGAACCGTTGCACCGCTGCCTCGCCGAGGTGGAAGAAGGGGCAGGGGAAGCGAAGGATCTGGCCGACCCGCCGTCTTCGTCTTCAGGGCAGCGGCACCTCCAGGGGCTTCTCGGTGGGGGCTTGCTCCATCCGCGTGCCCGCTGGCGTCGAGTCGGCCATGGGCGAGCGAGTGAAGCAATCCTAGATTTGGCTATGGTTTTGTGGGGGAGGCAAGAGATCGAGTTCGAATCGGAGGAGAGAGAGAGGAGACGAACAGGGGTGATAAGTGAAAAAAAAAACAGGACAAAGCGTGAAACGGGACGGACGGGGCGAGCGAGTCGGATGGGTACACGCCGGATGCACGGGACGTGATGGGGTCGATCGGACGAAGCGGAATGATGACGTCAAGTCGGACGAAAAAGACATAAGCAATATACTACATATATAAAGATAAATATATTATGGTGTTTGGTGTACAATTTTATACATTCCCATAAAATTGAACAAACACAAAGACTAAAATAAAAGGTGCAGCCTACGTAACAGCTATGATCACTCTAACCGCTAAGATCACTCTAAAGAAGTGGCTTTGCATTGTGCATGCCCTAAATTGTTAGCAGCTGGCATCAGCCATCAAGGCCTCAATGGGGCTGTTCGGCAGGCAGGGCTGCAGCTGCGGCTGCTACAGCCCGCTGCTTTCTTCATGCTTGCGTAACTGTTCTTGCTGGCCGCTGCCGCACCCAGGCAACCGAACAGCCCCAATGCTACCGATGCCTTTACGTGAGCCTTATCTGCATCTCGCAGCAGATTTTTGTGATGAGTATTGCACATAGACGCTAGCTGTTTTATCAGCAAAACCTTCGTGAGAACAACAGTTTCATATACACATCCCTCCACTAATCCATGACAAAAAAGAAACCACTGATGATAATACTGTGACGTTAAACAAGTCCATCCAGACCATGGGCAAAGCTGTAAGCATCTCCAGCCGCTGTGTATGCAGGGCTAGAACGGAGCAAAGGCCACAAGCACGGCACACACAGCCAAAAACCTTTTGTGAAAATAAACATCACGGTGCAATGAACTGCGAGTCTACGACTGCATTTTGACGTTAAAGCGATAGAAATTTGAAGAAGACGCAAACTATCTGAACCCTGTAGGCGTGAATACCAGCCAGGATTGTGAACTGGAACAATGCAGATGATGGTCTAATAGTCGCATTAGGTTACTGTCCGATGACGTGTTTGATTGGACCCATCATGTCAGATTCTAATCTCAGTATCTAAGCTATAGATTAACACATGATTACCGATTCTAATCTTATTGCGAAATTTGGTGGTAAAAAAACCGACCGGTGATGTTGGAAGCCATACTTGTCGTTTCTTCTTCTCTGTTTCTCCCATCGTTTTTTTCTGGTTTTGGTGTTGTAGTCGGTGTAGATGAAGCAGAATCACATGTTAAGTCGCCGGCTTCCTTCTTGACGTATCTCCTGCACGGGAATTAGAGGATAGAACGCACAACGAGTCCCTTCAAGTGCATCACCTCTGCAACGCATCTCCTCCCCTACTTATATGCACTGGCGATCTAGATTAGAATAGTTAGTTACGCCACCGATCACGCCGTGTCCTATTTGTTTCTTTCTTGCACTATTTGTCTCTTTCTTTCACAGGAGGGAAACAGTTGGAAATTTTCTCCTCCTATTGTATCGATAGTTTGGCAATACAATCAATCAACACATCACGCTAGCCGATCTTTGGCCTTACCATGACATGCATGCTACTTGTTGAATGATTTCGAAGCATCGTTAAGTTTGTTTTCAAAAGAAAACATCATCACCGTCTTCTCTAGGCTTCTAGGGCAAGGGATGGAGCAGGAAATGTGGAATATTTGGCCAAATCACACTACAAAACTCAATTGTAAGGAACAATTGTCGATTATACCACACAAATAGCTTGGAAAACGGCAACTGAAAGAAAATGATAGATTTGCATGGTTTTCCTTGCACGGGATGCACACAGGGTTAGATATGCCCTTTATGCGAACTGGAGAATGAAACTGTCAACACAGTTTTGATAACTTTTGTCATGGTTTGTAGCGGGTAATTGGGAAAATTCAGAAGGGTAACCATGAGAGGAAGCTAGCGTGGATAGTTGAACTATGAAAGCACTTTTTCCGTTACCAATCGAAGAGACAAAACAAACTAGTTTTAATAGTTGAGGGAGCTTGTGTTTGGTTTTGTAGGGACGAACATTAGATTCGAGATATAGTTGTTTTCCTATATTAAAGCCTGCCCAATTAAGCCCATTACGCCAGTAGAGAGAAAAATCTGCTCTTGAGCCCACACGAATAATACGACCAAACTTAGCCTCTACTTGGGCCTGGCGAGCAGCGACGCGGCGGCCCTCTCAGGCCCACTGCCCTGGCGCCGCCACACTCCGGTACGATCCGCTCCTCTCTTTCCCGCCGCCCTCAGCTACGCCCTGGCACGGTGGCGGTGGCGGTGGCACCCTCCTCTCCGCCTTGCCCCGCCATGCAGGTACGCCGGTGGGTAGGGCAGAGGAGACGGAGACCTTAGCTCTTTTTTTTTTAATAACCGATGAGGCATTCGCTTTCCAGGCCGAGGTCAACCAGTTGCTCTCTGCTTTCTTTCTCCTCTGATCTCTTGATTTGGCGAATGCAGGCGTGATTAGAATGCTTCCGTATGCAAACAAACATTTTACATGAAATAAAATACGATCTGCGGCCAACTGTTCTTAGCATGACGTACGTACGTCCAGGTTATCTGTGTACAGTTGGCAGCTGCCATCAGCCATCAAGGCCTCAATGCTGCCGATGCCCTTCCATGAGCCATTTTGCAGCTCGCAGCACACTCCTGTGATTAGTATTGCAGATAAACATCACGGTGCAATGAATTGCGAGTGCATTTTGGTGTTAAAACGATAGAAATTTCACGGTGCAGATAAATATTCTGTTCCATTGTTCTGAACGGACATGTTGGAACTTAAAGAAGGAGCAGAATAATTGCAGTTTTGATAATCTTTATTATGGTGTAAACGTCAAAATCTGGACAGCCCGATGTTAGACCGCCTAAAGTCGATCGGTTGGAGAGGTGTCCGATCACTACAGTAAAGAAGTCGATCGGATTACTCGGTTTCAGATTGAAAGACTATCCAGATTAAGACTGAGTTTGCGGAAAAGCCGTGAAACCCACAGTAGGTTATTTGATCTTTTGTAAATCTTATCTTATATAGTAAGATTTAGTTAGTTAACTTCTTTAGAGATATTTTTTCTTTATTTTTGTTAGTAAATAATGTCCGATGGTTGAAAACGTGTCGGACTCTATAAACCCAGGGTATAAATATCAGACCTTTGGAGACATGTAAATTATCTCTCGATCAATATATAACTTCGTCGCATCGCCATCCTAGTTTATCTAGGTATTTACCGACGGGTTCTGGCTCTCGACATGGGGCTGTATCAATTAAGTTTGATCTCCCTACTAAACGGGAAGGATCCTATTAGAGAAGTTATCCTTTAGCTTGGCTAATTTCATCTTAGTGTAATTGTACATTCTAAATATATGGTGATCGATGCTAGTTTATGATATCTCTTCTTCTAATGCTTAAACTATTCTCATAAGGTATGGATTGTATGTACATATTTTTTTCAATTATTCCTTACTATAATATTTTTTTAAAACTAATACTTTCTTTGCTAGATCCACGGAAGGATGTATAGCTTCATTTAGTGGGTTGATACAAAAAATCCAATATTTAACCATAAATGTTAGTTCTCCAAGAACCGTTGGTTTCTCTTCTCACAATCAAACAAACAGTACATAGAGAGAAAAGATGAGTACAAATGACATTGGCAAGACTAATGGTTACACTAGAGGCTGCAATCTCTTATACTACCTTCATGGCGAGGGTGTACTAAGTACGCTTGTGGTGATAATGACTAAGTAATGAGGTCAATAAGTGTTCATGTTTATAGTACAAGTAACTTCGTTTATCCAAACATTCTTGACAATGATTTTATTGTAAATTCACTATACATATAGTAAAAGTTAACCGATGCAACCCCGCGTCGAGAGCTAGACCCCACCGATAGAAATCTAGATGAACTAAGGTGGCGATGCGCCGAAATAGTTTTAATTGAAAGATGTCCTATACATGTTTCCAGGGGGTCTATATTTATACCCTGGGTTTATAAAGTCCAACGCGTTTACAACAATCATCGGATGTTATTTCCTAACAAAGACAAAGGAAAATTTCTCTAATGAAGTTAACTAAACTAACTAAACCTTCATATCCATATAATATATGATTTACATAGATAGAATACCCTGCCATGAGTTCCACGATTACTTCTCAAACTCGGTCTTATTTAGATAATCTTCTATTTTTGGACTAAATCTTTTCCTGTTTTTGTTCGATCGGCTTTCTCCCTGTAGCAATCGGACTCTTCTTTACTTAATCCGATCTTTTTTCCAATCTTTCGCTAGGTTTTCTAAATTTTGGCGTTAACACATAGAGTCTGTTAAAAAGATCCATAAGGTGCTTGTTCTTAAATTGCTTATAGAAATTAATAGCCATATGATACATGCACCATCTACTATGAACATCTAGTCACTCTTATGCATACCCCTTCTCCATGTTAACATCTCTTAAATACTTGATAGCTCGTAGAAAACCAATATGACAGTCATGTATAAGGCATATACTTGGCCTCATACGCACAACTACGTCTTTCACTCGCTTCAGAAACCAATAACAGCTTTTAGTGTTATCGCTCTTAATAAAAGTAAAAGTCACAGGTAACACATGATTGTTCCCATCAACTTCAATTGCTATCAATATCTGTCCTATATACTTTTTAATTAAGAATGTTCCGTCGATGTAAAGTATGGGACGATAATGCACACACATAATGCAAAGAAAGCACGTTGAAACATGTTTTTGCTGAGGATGGTCAAGTGATGGGAGTGATTTGTGGTCATAGTAGTTCTCCGAATTCCTCTTAAAAATGCAAGCTATAAGACGAGATAAATTATCGTATAAAGTTTTGAATGTGCAAAACCTCATCCATGATCTTTTGTTTCGCTCTCTATGTCTTCGTATAGCTGATTATGTACTTGAATTTGTATTTAATATGCGTTATAATTGACCTTGGTTTATACCCTAGGTTGTGCATAACATCGGAGTATATATCTATTTTAAGAAATGCAAATATCATATTTTTATGATATTTCTCGACCCCATGTAAGTAATAATTATACTTTATGATGATTGACACCTGCAAGTGATCCTTTCATTTACCCTTGAATACATGCACCTTCCATGAACACTTATAAATTGAGTTCACGCACTTCATTTCGTACACCGACTTATTTGACTTCACAAACCAGAACTCTAACCGAAGTGATACTGCCTAGTGTTTGACTGTCTCCGTCAATTCTTTTTTGTGTGTATATTTAGCCCCTTAAATAATCTCCTTCCCCTTGTACTTCCATGGTATCTGATGCCCCTCAGAGCTAACAAATCTAAAGAAGTCCTTATTGGACTATTGTGACGGATTTACATTATCGTTCTCCTCGTCTGACGATTGATCATTCTCTGCATGCTAGTTATCAAAATCTTCCCAATCTATTATCTCAATGATGGTGGTAATTCTCTCTCGTCTGTCAATCCTCTTAGCTCTTTATCTCCTTCTTCTCTTTTTTTTCGTGCTCTGACTTATTTTTCTCCATTGTTTTAACATCACATCCCATCATACTAGTACCCTCTTTGTTTTGCATGGTCATTCAAATAGTGTTATATTTCTCGTACACTTACACAAGAATGATAGATGGTCAATCTTGTTCTAATACATTCTTCACGTACCATCTCTAAATTATACTATAATCTACTAGCATCAATTCTCAAAAAAAAAACTTTGGTCGCCTTGTTCACAACGACATGCACGGTTATTTGGTTGATCTAATGGTTGATTCAGAAGTTTTGTATTAACCGGTTGTCTACAGGTAAAAAAATTCTCTCAACAGGACATTCAATACCCTTTTAAGGCTTGAGTCACGCTCTCAGAGATCTACACAATATGGACCATACATAATATTTTCTTGACTGTGATATAACCGAAATATAACTTTATTTGATTTATCTATTTACGATAAAATAGAGTTGATAGTAAAAAATTAATCATCGCATCTAGCACCATGTATTCGATATTTTAACACCGATATATTTTCAAACATTATGAATAAAACTATCTACAAACCACGATTTAAAAACAAAAATATAAAATAATACTACACATACTATTTTATTTTATCACTAAGAATAAATATTAAAAATTATATAATTTTTTTACCTGTGTACAAATCCATAAGCCAACTGCTTCACCATTTTACTTCGTCTCCCCTTAACCCTCTCTTCTCTTTTTTATTTTTTAATGTAATAAAAATTTCGATGGTTGATAGGGCTTTATAGTTAGCCGTCTAAAAAAGACCTAACAAAGAGCATTAAGGGATCGCCCGTAAAATTGATAGATATTGTTTCTTCCTATGGACAGGTATGGCAATTTTACAGACAACCTCTTGGACGGAAAAAAACATCCAACCAAAGATTTGTAAAGGGACCACCTATAAAAATAATAGACCCCTCCCTCGCACATCTATTTTATAGGCAGTCCTTTGCTGCAGAAAAAATATACTCTCGTTGTTTTGTTGTTAACGTGTGTTATTTGACGTTTGCCACGTTAGATTTCTTACCTTACAATGAAACATATTTTTTTAAAAAAAACTCATCTTTAAATTTTTAAAATATATATATTTAAATATTTTAATAAAAAATATATAAATAAAAAAACTCGAAAATATAGAGGCCGGTTGTAGGCCTAAACCCGGTGGAAATGACCGGCCTGAAAATTTCATGGTCGGCTCCAAAGTGCTTCTTGAATGGCCTGGTTTCCGGATTAAATCCCCGGTTCAGCCCATTACACTGGGAAAATAATAAACTGCTGTCGAGCCCACACGGAAAAACGACGGCAGCTGGAACAACAAGATTCAGGGGGAAAAAGTGTCTGAACTAACGAGATCCAAAAAGAAACATGCGTTGTCATGACAATTAATATTTTATAATAAATAATTGATTTTATTAATAATTTATTTAATAAAAATTAGTGTAAAAATATATGAGATGTTGGTGTTAGTACGGCTAGATTGTGACATATGTATCTAAAAAATAATTAGTTTATCTATTTGTATAGGTGACTTAATATTAATCTTAATCAAATGGAAACCAAGATTTAGCATAGTCAACATACTTGAGTGGACATCTATTAATAGAATAAGAATTAAAATACATAATGATTAAAGATGCCAAAGAGACGGATGATATATCTATGTGAGAAGAGCTGGTGTTCGCGAAGAAAAATAGAAAGAGAAAAATGGGAGGGGAAGGAAAGAGGCACTACAGTGCTCGAGAGTGTACTGTAGCATGCATCGACGTACATGTGTATGTACTGTGCAGCTAGCTGACTTGGATCGTTGGAGGCAGCAGTGGCTCGGTGGCAGTTGGCAGGCCGAGCCGGCCCAGATGGAGTAGCGGGGCGTAGGCCCACGCTGCAACAGGATTCGGCAAGCGCACGCGGCTTCATGGGTGACCGAGCGAGAGCAGTACGGGGGCGACGTGTCGATTGGAGATTGGTGCACGCGTGAGAAGTTCGGTTCGGATTCTCTATGGCTAGCTGTGGCTCTGGTTGTTGGAGAAAGAAATAGAATTACTTGAATTAGATTTTAAATATGTGAGTTTGAGTTTCAGTAGGACTAAAAGTTTTTTTTATAAATAGACGAGGGCTTGACCTAACAAAAACTTCCAATAACTAAGAGAGAAAGATTAGGGTTTAAGAGCAGTTTTTTTAACATATCTCGATATAATAAATTTAGAATATTCTTTTGTACGGTTATATTGGCGATACGAGGGCAACCATCATCATCCATCAATTTAAGAGATATTTTATTTCTACTATTTACATCATCCATCAATTTAAGAGATATTTTATTTCTACTATTTAACCCTGTGATAGACTTGTTTTTTATGTTTCAATCCTATATTAGAGCCACGCTAACTCTTTTCGATCTTTACCAGTTTGAGTTTTTTCCATAGCTGATAGATTTTCCACCGATCCTTATATTTTTATATTTTTTATGAAGTTGATTTTTAATTTTAGAAACAAAAGATGGAATCTTATATTATGCATCAAAGTTATGATATTTGGTAAAAAGTTTAAACCCTTATACTATGATGTTGTTTTCACAAACAAAGGTGATGTTGAAAATAATTGTAAGGCTTGCAACAAGATTTTAAGTGGAGTTTTTTCTCAAATTTTAATTGGATTTCTCATCTTTCATCTACGAGATGTGGAAGACTTTAAGTAATTTTTATAAGTATCTTCCAATATTAAGAAAATACAAAAGATTTTTTAAAAATAATTATATGAAATTTGAAATGAAATAATGAGAAACTTTATATAAGTATTTTATCCGCTTTAACAAAGTTTTGACTAATCTTTGTTTTGTTGATAAATCTTTTTTATGTTAATTGGTCTCAATCTGAAGTTGCTTGTCATCTTTTAAATTTTCTTGACATGTCGATTTGTTAATTAAAAGTTTTGTCAATTTAAGAATCAATTCTAAATCTATTATTTTAGTATCTTCTTCTAATCCATCTATTGATGCTTCTTTATTATCGTCTTTTACTGTTTTTAATATCATATCCGATGATCAATTCGAGAAAATCTCTATGAATGATTTGGTTTTCTAACATATTTTCTTAAGTTTTGTATAATGTAATAAACATAAAACGAGGTGGCCTCGTTGGTACTTTAGATGAGTTGAATTACATTTGTTCAAATAACCTATTTTTAACAACTTAATAAAAAAAGAAGAAAGACAAGAAGCAAAACAAAAGAAAAAACCGTTAACACAAGCTTATATGTTTGTTGCAAGAAACTTTTAATAGTGATGAAAGTTTGCAGTTTTGTTAAATTGTATTTTTTGTTATTGGATGATTGTATCAGCGATTGGAGAGTGACCATAATTACTTTTATTTTTACTAAAAGATTTAATTTATTAATTTTTTTCCGTTCAATCCACTTTTGATAACCTTGTTTTTTTTCGATTTATTGTGTATGGCCATCGAGTATGTCATCCTGTTCTGTATCTGTCCGATCATAACAATTCATATACAATTGCCAAGCTAGAAGTTCACCGATCGTGATTAATCACTACTACAATCTGAATGTGCATGATTAACGTTCCTGCAAATGCTATCTGCCTTCCTCATCCATCAACGTCACGTTGCTGATGCTGTACGACTCGCCGAACGAGCTCGACGACACAACCAAGCTGGAGATCCTGACGTTGAAGTACGCCGGCTGCCTGGGCTCCGGCATCGTCAGCCCCTCGCTGCCGAGCATGGCGATCACGTCGGACATGTTTGGCCGGTCGTCGGCGCTGTCCTGGACGCACAGCAGCGCCACTTGCACGCGCTTCATCACCTCCATCGCCGGGAAGTCCTCTCCCAGGGCGGGGTCCACCAGCTCGTGCCATTGCCCGTCTTGCCAGAGCTGGTACGCCTGAAAGAGTTCGGAAATTTGCAGTGATCACTGATCAGCACCCGTGCATTTCAGGTTTCAAGGTAACTGAAATTTGTGAATTTTGGGTGCCAGAGATTTGTTCTTACATATCCTATGAGATTGAAGAATTTGCCGTACTGGTAGAATCCGGCGGTCCTCTTCCCGCTTATGATCTCGAGAAGCAGGACGCCGAAGCTGAACACGTCAGATTTGATCGAGAAGAGGCCCTCGGAAGCGTACTCCGGAGCAATGTAACCACTGAAAAGAAGCACAAAACTCAGCCATTATAGCATCAGCAATGCATCAGACGATAGCTGATCTTTTCTTCTTTTCTGACATAACAAACAACATGAGCTGTGTAATTTAAATATCAGTGCTTAGTACTTACTGTGTGCCCACAACCCTGGTCGTGTTGGCTTCTGTCACATTCGAGCAGAATATCCTTGCCATGCCAAAATCCGAGATTTTGGGGTTCATCTCGCGGTCGAGGAGTATATTGCTTGCTTTCAGGTCTCTGTGTATAACTCGCAACCGAGAGTGCTTGTGCAGGTAAAGAAGCCCCTGCGCAATGCCATCCATTATACGGAATCGTTTGTCCCAGTTCAGCGTCGCCCCTTTTTCAGTGTCTTCGTATCAATAAATATCAGGCAGGACAAGCATCAGCAACAGTCAGCAGGTTGCAGAAAGATCGTGAAAATGGACATAGATGTGTTGAGTATGTGTGTACCAAAGATGAAGCAGTCCAGGCTCTTGTTGTGCATGTATTCGTAGATAAGCATCTTCTCGTCATCCTGGACGCAGCAGCCCAGCAGCCTGACCAGGTTGGTGTGCTGCAGCTTGGCTATCAGCTGGATCTCTGTCTTGAACTCAATCAGCCCCTGCACTGAACAAGATGAGAGCCTCTTGATTGCTATCTCAAGCCCATCTGGCAATTGACCCTGAAACATATGAGGAAAACAAAAAACAGAGTTTAGTACGTTTTACTACACTGAAAATCAGATTCACTGAATACTGAAGAAACACGTCAGGTAGTGCTACATTTTGCAGATGACACTGAAGAATCAGTGTGTCCGCAACTCTGCATCAGAATGCAAGCACGTAGGAATAGTAACAACCTTGTAGACAGGGCCGAAACCGCCCTGGCCGAGCTTGTAGGCGTCGGAGAAATTGTCGGTGGCGTCGGCGATCTGGTCGATGTCGTAGAGCGAGAACTCGGAGCCGCTCTCCTCGATCCTCCACAGCTTGAGCACCTGCTCCATCTCCATGGACATGGTCGGCAAGCTCTCCGTCCCTGACATGTTGATGACTGGATTAAACCCGGCCGTTAGTGAACTGACGATGAACTGGGAAGTCACGCATGCATCAGAACGGTGGGAAGCAGATGTACGTACCTCTCCTTCTTCGCTTCCTGATCCAGAGGAAACACCCCAAGAAGCCGAGGAGGAGCAAGGTGACGGGGACAACTATCGCCACGATCCACAGGCCACCGCTGCTGCTCCCTGTGTGCAAACATCAACTGCCACTGTCAGAGCCAAGTTTCAACTTTCAAGCCGCATGGACATGCACAGCTGGCCATCCAACCAACGAATTTTCGACATAAAAGATCATGCATTTTTCTTGTACTACTCCTACAAAGTCTACACCAGAGTTAGATTCGGTTTTGTCAATCGAAAATTCCGAGTAGTATTGCTACTACAAGGCGAAGGTGACATTACGATTCCTCGCAAAAGGGGAAAAAAATAGCGTGTGACATTTATGCTTGCTCGAGCTCGATCGACAATGATGAGATGACAACTACATAGGCGCATGCACCGCAGGTTCCTAGCACGGATGATGATAATGATGAACATCACCGTCGGTTTCGGCGAAAGGGCCACCACCAGCGACTTCTCCGTAGTCCCAAACGCCAAAGGCTCCGCGGTTGGCTGCTGGCCGGTGGAAGGGGCCCCGCTCGGTCACCGGCAAGCGGTGGACGACGAGTCGACGACCGAAAAGGGGCTAGTCAAACACCATGGGTCTTTACGCCGGCTAATATCCAAATTAAGCTCGGCGGAGGTCGCCGTCGTCGGCGCGACGTGATATTCCATGGAAACGAATCATGGCAACTTCACCACGAAGCAAAGCAGCAAACAATACCCAAAAACTACTGCAACTGCCGCACTATACAAAGGAACAAATTCTCTCTTGTCGCGCGCATACGTGCACGCACACAGGCAGATGCATCTGGTATCTGAAGGCATGTGAGGACGTGGCTGTGCGCTGTGTATGCACTGACGGTCTGAGGTGGCCGGTGGCCATGACGACCCTGGAAAGTGAAGGGGAGGAGGAAAGGGCAGGGAGTAAGGGGAAAAGAGAAAATGCCAAGCTGACAAATCGGTGGAGATTTCCTTTTATTTCTTACATGTTATTTAAATATAAATATACAAGTTTAAATTTAATTTTTATAATTTATAATAAATATAACTGTATGAATATACTTAATTTAATTTTGTTTCTTTTGTTATAATTGTAGAAATTGAATTATTCATTTTATGTTTATGAAGTTATATATATATATTAATCTATATTATTATTATTTTATGATTATTTAAGTGATGTATAAAAAACAAGCATCCAGGATGAAAATCATCTCCTTACGAACCAGCTTGTTTGCAGCGGATTCGCTTTCGTGTGTCGCTGGAACATCACTACGGAAGAGTAGCTGCCTACAGGGGGCAAGAGATCGATCCTGTGAAAAGAATAAAAGCTATAAAAGGGTTAAGAAAACCAAGACCATATTCACAGTTCACCATTCATCCGAGACGGACGCCCATAGCTGTGTCGGCCACAGGAAGATAGTGCGAGCTGACCACCTCTCCCAGTGACTGTCTGATACTGAGCCCAGCTGCACAAACGAAATATACAAATCTCGTTGCTGGCCAGCAGCTCATCTCGTGGCGGATTTCTGAATAATTCAGCAGGGGAATGCACGTTCATGTTCTTAAGATGGAGCAGAACACACGTTTGATTGCGAAGAAAAATGGACGCTGCTCATGGCCCATAGTCAAAAACAAAGTACAGAAATCATGTGACCGAGACGCCCAGATCTCCTGTTCCATAAAAATAAAACATTTTTCCCTACATTTACTGGACCCGTACGCTCGATTCCTTCACTTGGGAAATCTTTACAGGATGGAACATTTTTTGTGTGGAGAAGGAGACATGAGCACGGCGAAAGGGTAAAACAATGAGCAAGATGGAGATATTAAAATCGCAGAAATGGCCCTACCCAAGTGTCTGGATTGGGTATTCTCCAAGAGTAATAAATTAATAAACAGAAAGGTGTTTGGATTGAGGAAATTTGATGGTCGATTCGATCATCGATTTGACATCATTTTAGAACCTTTTTTCCAGATCTTGAAAGCCAAGACCTTGATCAGCTGCCACGCCCGGGGGCGTAGAATATATTTGCAACCGGAAATATGGTCGTGGCGAGCAAATAATTCGTTCCTATAGGCTGATGTGGATTGGGGAATTCTTTTATGGACAGGGAAGTTTAGCGGGTCCTACTTTAAGATAAGTACGCATAACAAATTATGCAAGCATTGTGCATGACAGTTTTTTTCGTAGTGTGTGAATTTTGTTACACTGAACACAAGATAGTAGATAAATGAGATTACGTGTGTATACTAATATTGGTTTATCCTATTGGGTCTTGAAAATTTGTTCCGATTTTTGACAGTACATATTTTGTTTATGTATGTCCTAGACTTTGTAAACTTCAGAAAATTTGCTGAAGTAGCTAGCATTTTTTCATCGTTACAAATTTTACCAAATCTTATTTTGCATACAAGTTGTTGATTAGCTATTGTGGTATAAATAGATGAACAACCATATTGATGAACCAAATTATTTAATTAGGTTGGAACCTAATTCCGTTAATCATGATCAAGATTATAGGTAAACGAGCCGTTATGCATCATAGGAAAAAATGCCATCTCATATAATCATCACAACATTCTCGTTTAACACGAGTATATATAATTGATGTCAAACTACGTACCAAATGTTTCTCCCTAATAAGGAAAATAATACACTGCGCAAATGTAATCACTGTTTATATAGATCCTTATTTAGATAATTAATGCCTTAGAGTCATATGGATATAGTTTAGCTTTGCATAAATTTCAACGATGTTCCCATTCAACAAAAACTAATCAAGCGTATGAAATCAAAACTACAAACTACTTATTTTTAAAAGAAAACATACTACTCACGTGAGAACTCAACACTACTAAACCATCAATTAATTTACAGAGGAGGAAAGTATATATAGTTTGTGAAATCAAATAACTTCATCTCATTTCGGAAAATGCAAATGCTCTTTACAAATCAAAGGGGCAAGCAATTGATACTAGCTAACGGCTAACGGCAATGAGGCCTTGAAAATTGAATTGGGGGAAAAAAACGAAGATTACTAGAAATCCATTGATACGATGAACTGGAGAATGAATTCATCTCTAAATTTAAATTAAATGAATCAAATTTCAAAATTTGTGAGAGGATTTAGGACTAACCTTTTGACGACGGATCCGGGAGGGGGCTGAGCACCACCATGTTGTTGGGGATCTTGAAGAAGGGATCCTTCTCGTACCTGACGTCGCACCGCACGCCGAGGATCCTCCCGCCGACGCGGCCGCTGAACCACTTGGGCATCTGGCCGATGATGCCGGCAAGGCAGCCCCGGCACTGCGCCGGCGACAGGTCCGGCGTGCACTGCGCGATGGCGTACACGGTCATTGTCTCCGGCGCGAACCCGGCCTTCCCCGCGGCGTACCTCCTGCTCGCGTTGCTCGCCTTGTCGGCCACCGCGTTCACCAGCTTCGCCACCACGGCGTCGAACGCGGCGACGTCGTTCGGGTCGGAGACGTTGTTCATGTTCCACGCGGCCGTCTCAGGCGTGTTGACGG
Organism: Oryza coarctata; assembly: GCA_030770085.1. Taxonomy (NCBI): domain Eukaryota; kingdom Viridiplantae; phylum Streptophyta; class Magnoliopsida; order Poales; family Poaceae; genus Oryza; species Oryza coarctata. The sequence goes on along the minus strand of CM061474.1, from coordinate 15,053,929 downwards.
CGCCGGTGAGGAAGTCCTTGTCCGAGTACCGGAGCTGGTACTGATCGTGGTAGACGGCCACGTCCTTGCTGTACATGCAGTTGCTCGCCGCCTCCTGGAACGACGACGCCAGGCGCGAGGTGGAGCAGTCGTTCCCAGTGAAGTCGCCGCGGCAGAGCACGAGCCCGTACGCCGTGTCCGGCGCGGCGCCGAAGGCCCCCTCCGCGTAGCCGGACACCGAGGCGTTCTTGGACAGCACGGCGAAGAGGCTGTTGAGGTTGGCCTCGAACGTGCTGTTCGGCAGGTAGTTCCTCCTAACCGCCGTCGAGTTACAGAAGAAGGAGATTGGGTTGAGCACCGGCAAGGCGCCCCCATCGTCGCCGGCCGCCGGCGCTGGCGAGGTGGCGGCGGCGAGGAGCAGGAGGAGCAAGAGGACAAGCATGGTAGGTGCTAACCGAAGACACTTGGGGGCTAATGGTGTTGCTGTACATGGAATTGAATGGGTAAGCCTAAGAGAGTGACACAAAAAGCTATGCGGCTCATTGCTCCAGTGGTTTCTATAATATAGGCATCAGGGTTAAGATTATAATAGGATTAGGGCCAGGTTGATTAGTGCGTGGTTGCTTCGGCTATGATGACAGCGACAGTATGCTAGCTTGAGCTTAAGATGGTTGACCTGTGGAGGCTGGAGTACCAGTTGCAAAGCCTGATAGGCTGCAGCAACTGATGGAGATTGGAGGATGAAATGAATTTAAGGTGTCTGTAGTACTCTTCAAGTTCCTAGCTGGCTGAGCTACTCATGGTTTTCAGAGTTGTTTACAATGGATGTCTGATGGGATGAGTATGCAGGGACGTGTCACTTGAGTTTTTTTTTAAGTAGTAGGTGTGTCCATAACATTTGAGATCTAGTTCAACCTGTTGTGGATATAGTTGAGTAGATCAGACCATCAGGGCAATGTTTGTTGCCCAAATTAATTGAGTATCTTTTAGTGGTTTTTATTAGTAGTGTTATACTAATAGTATTATTACCAGTAAAATAATCTTAAGTATTGATCTATGAATTATACTGTTAGTAGAAAAAATATTCTACTATTAGTAGTTACAATCTGTTGTATTAGAAAAGATGACCAATCTATATTGTTTTTACTATAATTAAAGACCATTGTAAAACATCTTAGAATCAAATTTTCTTCGGTTACCACTGTATTTTGCATACGCACTTGTTATGAGGTGTTTAAATTGCCAATTGATCAGATTCATATTGATAGTGGTCTTATCATTTTCATCTTATATTTCTACACAAGTGTGATGGCATTTCAATATTTACTAGTATCAAGATATCAACACAAATGCAATTGCTTCTTTTCTTTTGCAAGGTGCTTCTATATTCATTTCGCATTATCAAAATATTGTTTACGTCAAAATCTGGACAATCCGATTGCGCTAAAACCGATTGGCTGGGAGATCCGATGAGGCTAAAGCCGATCGGCTAAGAGGTCTGATGAAGGGTTTAATGCAGTCATCGGCCGATGAAGATATTGGGACAAAGCCGATGGAGAACTGTAGAAAAGCCGATCAGATTAGTAGAAGATTGGATCGGCTTAAAGACAGGGAATTATCCAATCGGGATCAGGTCTGAGAAGTCCAAGGGAAGAAAGGAGAAGGATCGTCTTGATTAAAAGAATGTCCGATAACTACAGTGGAGAAGCCGATTAGGTTGCAGCAAAGGAAGACTCGGTTACAAATTGAAAGATTATTCAGATGAAACCGGGTTTACGGAAGAGCAGTGGACTCCACGGCAGTGTGCTTATTTTTGTAAATTATAACCTTACTCAATTAGAGAGGTTTAGCTGGTTAGTTAACTTCTTTAGAAATATTTTCCTTTGTTCCTACTGGAAATAATGTCCGATAGTCGTAGACACGTCGAACTCTGTCTGTAAATCTAGGATATAAATATAGATCTCCTAGAAACATGTAAAATATCTCTCGATCATATACAAATTCGACGTATCGCCACCCTAGTTCATCTAGATTTTACCGGCGGGTTCTAGCTCTCGACGCGGGGCTGCATCGGTTAAGTCCGATCTCCGGCGAAGGGGTAAGTCCCGCCACCATCCCGATATGTCCTGCTCTGTTTAAGGCTGCATCGGTTAGGTCCGACCTTTTAGGCCGATCGGATGTATCGCATCACGTCCGTGCTGAATCTATCGGCCTGTTAAGCTCCCTCTGCCGTCGTCAGTTTCGTGCTGCATCGGTTAGGTCTGACCTACGGGGTTGTCGACGGTAGATCGAGCTTCAGTCCTATAGCCTCCTGCACGACATATCATCGGAGTGCTAGCCGATGAGTTATCCATGCTCTGTGCTTCACGCCCAGCACATCGGCTCCTCGGTCGATACGCATCAGCCTTTAGAGGCGTCGCACGACGTGTAACGCCAAACGTATCGGTCCCCCAGCCGATACGCACCCGCCTTCAGAGAGGCGTTCCCTCATCGGCTCAGCTAGCCGATGGATTCGTTCCTATCTTTGCTATGGCATAGCCGATCCGGCGTCCTCCGTATCATCACCGCTGACCCCGGCCTCGTACTGTCTCAGTTAGGTCCGATCTTCGAGGTTCGGTGTTGATGGCGCTGCCACGGTGGGCGACGGGTCTCGTGCTGTCATATCCGGAGCGGCATCAGCTTTGCAGCCCATGCCTTCTTACGCTAATCATTGCCTAGGCCGCATGCGCACTCATCAGTTTTTCCAGCCGATAAATTACTGTCCGGCTGTCCGGAGGGATCCCGTGCACTTCGCCATCCTCTGAATACACCCTAGTTCCTCCATCGGCTCTGCGGTCGACCCCACGTTGACACCTGTCCATATTGGGTCTCCAGCCGATCGAACAGCATCCCGGACCTATCTACAGCCAGCCGATAGCGAGCGTATGTATCGGACCTACTCGTCTCACCTCTTTGTCAGGGTCAAATTGACTAGTACGCCCGCGAACCTCAATGCTTAAGAACTTGTACTGAAGATAAGCGGACCTCCTAGGCCTTCACGTGACTGAGCCACCGTCCCTCCCCAGTCGCGGGATTTTTTGGCGGCAGCACATATTCAAAAACATATTTTGACTTGGTTTCACATACAAATACCATTTGGGGAGAATTTGCACAATTATACCTATTTTTCTTCCTATATTCGATACTAGCTAAATCCAAATGTTAGATAATTCAGATCCAATTGATGCCCCAACTTAGGCTACATTTGAAACACATGATTTTTTTTTCTGTCGGAAGGTGAACACATTAATTCCGCAAGAATACTTCAGTTTCCCAGGAATTGGGATGAATTTTCCATGTTTCATTCAGAGCCTTAATGTGTACAAAGACTATCTGCCTATCTCGTCAGGCATTCTTCCGTGTACAATCTTAGTCATTTTAATTAGTAGTGTTAATATCTGCAGCTTAGATCTACTCGGCTGTATTACGTAGCTGTTGCAGATTATCAAAAATTAATTTCTCGGTGACTCCATTTGATAAGCGGGTCTCTGATCAGATTTGGCAGCTTCCGGCTACAGCTAGTAGATGCTGGATTGCCTGTGTCCTCTGCTAGACCTTACTGTTTTTTCCAGTTTGAAGTAACATGCTCGACAAATTATTTGTGAATCAAAAACATTCTCTATGTGTATGTACAATGCACCTGGTTTTTAGTGCTCTGAAAAAAGATTTTGAATTCTAGACATTTTTGGTCACTAGATCTGTTCGGAAAAAATAATCACTAGATCTAATTGCTACAAATTCCGATAATGCACTATCACCAGCCCACGGTATAATTCATGAGAATTTTTTACTACCAAGAGAACCATATTTTTCAGTATAAATTTGATAACTACATATTGATAACTCCTAGTGTTAAAATTTGTTTGTGTAAACGAACGCTTTTAAGTTGTGGTGTGTATTGGTACCTCCTCAAGTAACATAAAATTGCTTATCATTCAATCAGTAGCACGGCTCGATATTCTATATGTTTGTATGTTAATAATTAGAGGGCAGCAAATGGATGTTGGATCCTTCTAGCTAAATCCTACTATTATTTTACTTCCGGTTTGTTGTGAGCAACCGACCGTGAGAAAGGGGAAAAAACTGCAGGTCAGCTGCCATTTTCTTTACTTGTGCTACATGCCTACCTCATATCTTAAAACTGAGTTATAATTGACCATGTTTTTTGTTTGTATATCAAAGTTGGACGATATGAGTCTCCATGCATCGGATTCTATTCCCCAAAGTAGAAGAATATAAAAAGTTAGTTCACTCTGAAGAAATATATTTTTCATGCCGATTCATGCATATTACACACTTGGATGGGGGCAGCATGCGATGCTATATTGAACAATTTAAAAGGACTCCGTTTTAATTTCCCTTTGATCATATCATTGTGAGTTGATGTGAAGTCTTGGCCGGAGCTTTTTGCTGCGCTGCAGAAGCAAACCGATGGGGTTTGGCCAGCGTGCCAATGGGAGTGCTGGCTTGGACCGATGTGGTAGGTGGTTGCTCAAGTTTTTGCAAGATTTCACCTTACTCTTTCTGATTTTGGATGTAAACTCTGCCTTAAAGTCTCAATACAAAATGATGTGCAATATTTATGCGCATTCCCTAAAAATAAAATGTTAGACTTTATTGATAGTGTTCGCCCGAATTTTATCTGTCATTTCAGCACATCTCTCTACTCTCTATGGTCTAAATTAAGCTTTTCGTATCTGGGATAGTCGTTTCGCTACTCACATATTCTCATTAGGCTTTATGAGTGTCAAGTCAGACATATCTTTACTTATCTATTATCGCTGAGTGAGACGGTCTACTTGCTTGTCTACGTTGATGATATTGTCTTGATGACCTCCTCTACTTCACTACTTCATTGGGTCATTGACATATTTCAACAGGAATTTTCTACGAAGGATATTGGTCCGCTACATTATATTTTAGGTATTTCTGTCACTAGTCAGGATGTATGTTTCCTACTTAGTCAGCGTCAGTATATCCTAGAGGTTTTTGAGCGCGTTAGTATGGCAGATTGCAAACCGTGCTCTACGCCAGTCAACACGCGCGCCAAGGTTTCTGACACTAAGGGCGCCCCTGTTGCAACCTGACTCATTACCACGGTTTGGTTGGAGCTCTGTAGTATCTCATTTTCACTCGATCAAATATTTACCATACAATTCAGCAAGTGTATGACCCATAAGAGCCACACTATGCTTTAATCAATCATATTCTTTGCTATTTGCATAAGACACTGGATTATGTCTTGCAGCTCTAACGCATATATATATCTCTACTCTGGTCGTTTACTCTAATACCGATTGGGCCGGTTGTCCTGACACCCATTGCTCCACCTCTGGGTATGTGGTCTTTTTTGTGATAACCTTGTATCTTGATCCTCAAAGCGATAGCCTACTGTATTTCATTCCAATGCTAAGTCCGAGTATCGTGCAGTTGCAAATACAGTTACTGAGACAACTTGGTTATATCAGCTTCTTCAAGAATTACATATTCCCTTCCAATACGTCACTATCATTTGCTGTGACAGTGTCAGTGAAGTGTATCTCTCGACAAATCCGGTATAGCACCAACGTACCAAACACATCGAGATAGATCTTCACTTTGTCCATAAACAAGTTGTAGCCAGCGTAGTTCGAGTGTTGCACATCCCTACCTCCTCTCAGTATGCTGATATTTTTATCAAGAGACTATCATCTTCGGTCTTTATTGAATTTAGGTACAGTCTAAACGTTTTTTCATGTGGCTAGGCACGCTCAGACTGTGAGAGGGTGCTATACTATTAGTAACATATCTTTTACTATATGTTACTATTTTAGACGAGTTCATATATGGTGGCAATCTTTTTCTGTTTTACCGAATATTGTTTCTATAAGTCGGTATGATACAGAAGGAAAGATATTGTTTGTTAGACTATTATTAATACATATGATACTATTTTAGATGAGTTTGTATATGGTGACAATCTTTTTACTGTTTTACCAGATCTTGTTTTTAAAAGCCGATATAATACAGAAAGAATGAGATTGTTGATTAATCAATAAACGAATTTTCTCCTCTATTATAAAATTGTGAGTTGGTGATTTAGTATCAAGTTCTTCAGTCCTTACCTAAGCTGGTATTGTGAATTTATTTCCTTGGTGATGGATGATGGGTTAAGTAGTCAATATAGTTGGGACTTGACAGTAGAGTTAGTTTTTGATTTTGCTTAAAAATATTATTAAATCGCTATAAAAAGGGATTTAGCTTATATAGCTAAGGATTGCATGAAGAGGACAGTACATGATCTTCCAGAAAGTATCCCTATATTTTTCATGTAAAATATTAAAAAAGTCTACAGAATGCAATATCTCATTGCATCACCTCACACAAACGAAACTCCATGGTAATCGACTCTTTTGCAGTCTTGTATAAGTTACCGTGATGTCCATTGCTTTCACGCGCTGGTATGTGCCCACGACTTTTTTCGAGTGGAAAACAAGTAATATTGCGTTGCCAAGTCAGCTTGCACAGTAAAATGTTTACAACTTGACAGTGCCAAGGCTTCATACGGGATAGTTTAGTAGGAAAAACAAAGTGACTGAATTTGGAATGCTGGAATTTTTCACGGTTTCGTAAGTCAGAGAATCCAAATCCAATGGATTGTAAGCTAACGATCTAGTACTACTAGCTATCACAGCTCTGCCTTACAGGCAGGTAGCTACAGTACTTAGTACAGCCTACGATTGCCATATATACCAGTAGCCAGGTTGAACCTTCGCAGCGACCCGCATTTAAAATATGTAAAAAAGACCGACGGTAGCATTAGCGCTTGAGTCCAACGTGCAAACAAATCAAGATGTTCGTAATCCACGCATATATTGCAGAATGCCAGAATATCAAGTTTGTCTTCTTGGCATGGTTGGCTGAAAGTTGCCTGAATTCCAAGTCAATGCTGGATGTACATGCAGATTTTTCTCCGGCTAGCTTGTTTTATTTGATGTTTGCTTCCTGGGACGAGCAGGAATTAATGCGGGATTGCATGTCATGTCATCCTAGACTAGAATGAGTACTTGAATGAAATCGTTAACTTAGGGCAGTTTCAATGTATATAAGTTAACTTGATCTTATGGTAGGTCTCATGTGGCCCCCACTGAGATATATCACATCTTTCACGATGTATATAGAAGGAAGAGGGTGTTAAGCTGGGCCCATGTCTTACCATCCCAACCACTTTTTTTCTTTCCCGTTCAATCCTCATTCCCTATAACACTGAACTGAGAGGACGCCCGATCCAACAGCAGTGGCAGCGCCAGATTCGGCGGCTACGGTGATGCTCTTGGGCGGCCCTCTAGTGGTGGAGGAGACAGCGCTTGCGGGTGAAACTCCGGTGCCGTCAGCTCCATAGGTGCCCTCCTTCGTTTTTCCATGGCGGCAAGAGAGAGGAGAGTTTCAGTTGATAATATATAAGTAGTCTTTAAGGGACTTTAAGACCCTTATATCTCTACATCTCTACGTTGTGTCTGCCCTTACAGCATGTGTAACGTAAAATTACATGAGCTGCACTTCCAGCTGGTGCAATGCTCATGTTGCCATCCAAAAAACTCCTCGTTCTGAAATATAACAATTCAAAACAAAATTGACCAAACTCACGGAGAATATGAGCATGGAATCTGGACTTCAGACCGTAACAGAGAATGAAAAATTGAGAAGTAGGAATCTGTGCAAATCACCTTCGAATCTTCAAAGTCTGGTTGGATTTCACTCGCTCGTCTGCCCGTCGTTCGTTTGCCGGATTGGGCTGGCCAGTTACACCAGCGGCGAGCCCACAGAACGGCCCACCACAGCACTCGGCGGCGCGGCCCAACTCCCAAGGGCGGCGCGAGCGCCACATTAGCCGCCAAGAATTATTTATTTTTATATTTTATTAAAATATTTAATATATATTTTTTGTTTGAAAATTTATATATTTATATCTAACACTCTGTAAGGAATTTCTTAAAAAAAATCCTTTCAGAGGACATAAAATCTAACTTATCAAACCCCCGTTGACCCAGTTAACAACGAATCGGTAGAAGCTAAAAAATTTACATGTGGCTTCTTTGCCATTCTATCTAAGAGTGATTTTTTCACGATAAGGACCACCTACAAAACATCACCTAGGACATACGAAGGAGGAGGGAGTCTACCATTTTTACATGCAGCCTCTTTATCGTCCTTTGATTGGATATTTTTTCTCTAGGGGGCTGCCTGCGCATGGATATTTGTAGGCGGCAAGAGGCCGCCTACAAAAACGGCATACCCTTTTTTCCCACGCGTTCTAACGTGGTATTTTGCAAGTAGTATTCTACCGTGACATTTTTGATAGGACGGCAATAAAGCCATTTATAAATTTTCTAATCCTGACGTTGTTATTTGCTCTTTTTAAAAAAACAGTGTTAGGTATAGATCACCAGGAGGGTGCATTGACCCGAATCCTCTCCTCTCATCTCATCCCCTGCACAACGAATCCTAGCCGCGCTGCCACGCGTTGTCCAATACCACCGATGGTGAGGTCAACCGCCGCTCTTGAGCAATGGCGTGCGGGGAATAAAAATGTCTTTGGATCTGATCTGAGTTAAAACTATTTGAAAACTTGTCTATTTTTTGAATTTCATATTGCGTTTCCAGCATTTCAAGTCAATTTCTCCTATTTTTTTTGGTTGAAACTTAAAAGCTACTAGACAGACCACTGGCCTGGGTTGTATATATATAGAGCCGCCCTCTTTATACGCTCAGGATCTTAGTCACTGTACACATTCTACATTGTATCAGAGCAAGTCTAGACTTCCTCGGTGCGCTAGCTTCTCCCTTCGGTGAGTCGACCCTTTTCTCCTCGTCGTCGACCACTTCTTCCCGTCGCCAACCCTCTTCCCGGTACTCTCCTCGCTCTCTTTTCCCCGTTTCTTCTTCTCCCCGTCTCTCCCGTAGTCACCTTCTTTTCTCCGTCCCACCTCCGCGCGACCAGGCAACGGTCTCGATCTGTCTCCTCATCTCATCTCGCACCTGTGTCCGCTCTTCTTTTTGCCTCGTGCATCTCTCCTTCTCTGACGTCGGTGCACCTCTGCGCTCGTCGTCTCCATCGACTGAACTCGTCCGCCCTCCCATCGACTGGACTTGTCCAGCCCTCCATCGGCTGGAACCCTCCCTTGGTTCTCGCCTTTTCCGACACGCTCAACGGCTCTCGGACGTAAATCTTCTCCCCTCACGTTCGAACCAGTCAAACGTGTCCACGGACACGAATCTCTGCCTCCCGGACGCGAACATATTCTCTTCGCGTCCGGCCACTCCCCGCCTTTTTCGCGTCCGCCCTACTCCTTGGCCTCCACGAGTCCACGGACGTGAATCTTCTCTTCACGGACGTGAATTTTCTCTTCACGGACGTGAATCTTCGCACGTCCGTGACCCAACTACTCTCTGACCCACCCACTCTGTCACCACCTTTTTCTCACCTACTCCACTGCCTACTCCCCATCGGCCAACCACTCCTCATCGGCTGGTCGGCCCACTTCCCATCGGCTTCTCACATCCTTGATCGGCCGATCGATCCTCTCATCGGCTTCTCCCTCCCATCGGCTTCTTTCTCCCATCGGCTCTTTGCTCCCATTCTCCCGTTATGGCCACCAAGTCCGCTCTCAGCTCCGGCACTCTCCTAGTCGCCGAGTCTGCTCCGGCCCTCGGTGCCTCAGACCACACCTCGGGCACCACCTCGCCGATCTTCTCCCCTCCTTACGCTGTTGTGAACGTGAAATCTCACGTTCCTATCTCTCTTGACCTTAACGCCAATTATTCCAAGTTGGTTTTCTTCTTCAAATCTCTCTGTGGAAAATTTGGCCTCCGGTCCCATATTGATGGCTCCGCTCCACCTCGCCCCGATGATCCTCAGTGGGACATCGTCGAGTGCTACGTGCGCAGCTGGCTGGTCGGCTCGATCAACGACTCTGTCCTCAACCTCGCCATGGACGATACCGACCCCACCGCCCGGGATCTCTGGGTGGCCATCGAGCGGATCTTCCTGGCCAACAAACATCCTCGCGCCATCTTCCTCCTCAATGAGTTCTACTCCATAGTACAAGACGACTCCTTTGTCTCCTCATACCGTCAGCGCCTCAAAGTCAAGGTTGCTGCTCTCCGGGACGTCGGCCACCCTGTGGCCGACTCTCAACTTGTCCTCGCCCTTCTGCAAGGCCTCAATCCCCACTTCTCTAACACCGCTGATGACATCGCTAACGCCACACCTCTTTCATCATTCGTCCAAGCTCATGACATGCTAGTTCTTAAATAACTCCGTCTGGCCAACGATGAGAAGACAGTGGCCCACACCACTCTTCTTGTCGCAGCCGATAATGACTACTGAGCTTCTTGTGATGCTCCTTCCTCCCATGGTTCTGGTGGCCATGGCTCCGGCCACAGCGACATAACCCGCACCGAGAAAGGCAAGGACAAAGGCAAAGGCAGGACCTGGCAGGGTCCGATGCAATCACGACCTACCTCGGTCCCTGCCCACCCTGTCGGTGCCACGGGTCCGTGGCTCTGCTACAACCCCTGGACGCCCCAGCCCTCGCCACGCAACCCCATCGTCTGGCAACCCGAGGTTCTCGGTGCCCATCCCTAGGCTCACCTAGCATCGGCTTCCGTTCTGTCGTCTTAGCCGATGCTACCGACCCCACCCACCCAGTCAGTTCCCTCCTGGAACCAGGCTGGCCTCGTCGTTGCCCTCAACCAGATGATGCTCCAACCACAGCACCCTTGGGTGCTAGACTCTGGGGCGTCTTTACACACGGCGTCATCGCCCGGTATACTTCGCTCCTGTCACCCCTGTTCCTCCCCTTTTGTCACCATCGGCAATGGTCACTCTCTTTCTGTCCAATGCCAAGGTGACTCCTCTCTGTCTACATCCACTACTAACCTCCCCCTATGTAATGTTCTTATCGTCCATTCTCTTATTCACAATCTTATATCTGTTCACCAATTCACAAGAGACAACAACTGCTCCATTGAATTTGACGCGTCTGGTTTCTCTGTGAAGGATATCCCAACCCAGCGACAGATCCTTCGCTGCAATAGTGGCGGAGATCTCTATACCATTTCCGCTGCGCCGTCCACTACACACGCCAGCGTCGCCCTCTCCACCAACTTTTGGCACCTTCGCCTTGGCCACCCCGGCCCCGACGCTGTCGCCACCCTCCGTCGCAGCGCCTCCATCCGATATACTCACAGCAGCTCCACTGTTTGTCACTCATGTCAACTTGGCAAACATGTATGTCTGCCCTTTTCTAGTTCTCTCTCATGTACCTCGCGTCCATTTGAACTTATACATTGTGATGTATGGACGTCTCCAGTTAAAAGTGCCTCCAGTAATTAGCATTATCTCGCTATACTTGACGATTACACACACTATTGTTGGACCTTCCCGCTCATCCACAAATCCGAGGTCGCCTCTCACCTCACTCACTTCGTTACGTACGTGTCCGTTCAACCTCCTCATCAAGGCTTTACAAGCCGATAACGGTACGGAATTCGTCAACCATACCGTTACAAACCTCCTCACCTCGCAGGGCATCCATCTCCGGCTATCCTGCCCCTACACCTCTCCTCAGAACGGCAAAGCCGAGCGCCTCCTTCGCACCCTCAACAACATCAGTTGCACCATGCTACTTCACGCCCACTTACACGTCACTTATTGGGCCGAAGCTCTGGCTACTGCAAAGTACCTTCTCAATCAGCGCCCATGCTCCTCCATTCAAAACAACGTTCCCTATGCCCTTCTCTACTGCACGGCGCCTGACTACTCTGCTACCCAAATCTTACCGCCATAGCTTCCCACAAACTCGCTCCCCGCTCCACCGCCTGTATTCTCCTCGGCTATCCCACCTCTCACAAGGGATACCGATGTCTCAACCTTTCCACCCGACGGGTCATCGTCTTTCGTCATATCATTTTTGACGAAACATGTTTTCCCTTCGGTCTACTTCATCCGAGATCCTCCTCTAGTGATCTCGACTTCCTCCTCACCAACACCGTGCCGACCAGGTCTCTTCCACTGTCGTCTCCATCGGCCCCCTCATCGGCCGCTGCTGAACATTTACCCTTCACATATCCCACCACTACTCGGTCCGATGTCCCCTCCATCGGACCCACCTCTATCAGCCGATACCGATCCTATTTATCCTTCAGCCGATACCGTTCCCTCTCCATTGGACACCCTACTTCCATCGGCTCCCCCCACCCTATCGGCTGATCCATCTCTATCGGACCGATCGGAATACTCAGCCCACCCGACCTCATCGGCTCAGGCCGATCTAATTCCTCCTTTTCCTCTCGTCTACAGTCGCCGACTCGGAGCCGATGACGCCCCCACCCGACCCGTTCTTCCCATTACTCATGCACCCCCATCGGCTCCAGTTCCCTCCACCTCTCACATGGTCACCCGCTCTTAGACCGGGTCTATCTGCCCCACTCAGCGCTACGGTCTCTCCGTCGTTCACAGCTCTATCTCGCCCATACCGGCGACTTCTTGCTCAGCCCTGGCCGACCCTCAGTAGTGCGCGGCCATGGCCGACGAGTACAAGGCCCTAATGGACAATGAGACCTGGCGCCTCGTTCCCCGACCTCCCGACGCCAACATTGTGACCGGTAAGTACATTTCAAACACAAATTTCGCGCCGATGGCTCCCTTGCCCGTCACAAGGCTCGCTGGGTAGTCCGGGGTTTCTCCCAACGACCTGGTGTCGACTACGACGAGACCTTCAGTCCCGTTGTCAAACCCGCCACCATTCGAGTCGTCCTCACATTGGCTGCCTCTTGCTCCTGGCCGATCCATCAACTAGACGTGAAGAACGCTTTTCTTCACGGCCACATGACGGAAACAGTCTACTGCCAGCAGCCCCCAGGCTTTATCGAGCCTTCTCGTACCGACGACGTCTATCTCCTTCAACGCTCTCTCTATGGCCTCAAACAAGCCCCTCGTGCCTGGTACCAATGGTTTGCTGCCTATCTTCGGCACATCGGCTTCGTGGCCTCTGCGTCCGATAGTTCCCTGTTTACTTTCCATATCGGCTCCGCCACTACCTATCTACTTCTCTATGTCGATGACATTGTCCTTACAGCGTCTTCGACACCTCTCCTCAACCAAATTATGGCCCGACTCCACTCTGAGTTCGCCATGACCGATCTTGGTCCTCTCCACTATTTTCTTGGCATCTCCGTAACCCGTTCGTCCCACGTGCTCTTTCTTTCCTAACGCCAGTACGCCATCGACCTCCTCCAGCGTGCGGGCATGGCCGATTGTCACCCCACGGCCACCCCGGTCGACACTCGAGCCAAACTCTCCGCTGCTGATGGCGCCCTCGTTGCCGATCTCTCTCACTATCGGAGTCTTGCCGGAGTTCTCCAATACTTCACACTCACCTGACCCAACCTCACGTACGCTGTCCAGCAAGTGTGCCTCTTCATGCACGCTCCGCGCGAACCTCACCTCGCGCTGCTCAAGCGCATCCTACGCAACGTGAAGGACACCCTCTTCAACGGGCTGCATCTCAACTCCAGCCTCATCGACTCCCTCACCGCGTACTTCGATGTGGACTGGGCAGGCTGCCCCGACTCTCGACGCTCTACGTCCGGCTACTACATTTACCTCGGTGACACTCTCGTATCCTGGTCCTAAAAACGCCAGACTACAGTGTCCCGGTTCAGCGCCGAAGCCGAGTACCGCGCCGTCGCCCACGCCGTCGCCGAGTACTGCTGACTTCGCCAGCTTCTCCAGGAGCTCCGTGCACCCCTCTCCACCGCGACCGTCATCTACTGCGACAATGTCAGTGCCGTCTACATGACCACCAACCCGGTCCATCACCGACGCACCAAGCCCATCGAGATCGATATCCATTTTATCCGTGACAAGGTTGCATTAAGACAGGTTTGGGTGCTCCATGTACCATCGGCACATCAGTTTGCCGATATAATGACCAAAGGCCTGTCCACGCCTTTGTTCATTAGTTTTCGGTTCAGTCTCTGCGTCCGTTCTCCTCCCACTGCGACTGCGGGAGGTGTTAGACAGACCACCGGCCTGAGTTGTATATATATAGATCCGACTTCTCTTGTATACGTTCAGGGTCTTAGTCACTGTACACATTCTACACTCCTATTTCCTGATCATAAAACTTTGAAACCTGATTGGAATGCTAAAGATGTTTTGCGGTTAAACGCTGAAGAAATTGGGGGTTGCTGTTAATCGATGGCTGACGGCTCGTACTTAGATTTTGAAAAAATGCAGATGTGCCTGATACTCTACAGTCCATGTTTATGCTGTTTACTGTCCACTGTCTTACCGTATGGCTATAGACAATTTCAAAGGAGAACATCATATATAGCAGCACAAAATCACACTAATCTACATTATGAAACATAAAAAAAGATCTGAACACATTTTGGTTAAACGCCTAAACAAAGACAAACAGATCAGATATACAGAGAAGCAACTGCATTGGACCGTTGCTTGCACCCACAATGACATTATCGATCCGTAGTTTTTGGATCATTCTATTGAATGGCAATGATGGTAATCCACTGCTCTACCTTGCCAATGTGATACTTATACTGTTGTTGCATGATGAATAATCTGAGCCACTAGATCGGACAAAGAAGTAAGCTGGTTGGTTTGGTTTTGGCAATGCCATTTCCTCGCTGTTTAGCATCGTGACCACCTGATCAATAGAAGGCCTATCATCTGCCCTCTCTTGAACACATAATAGTGCTACCTTAATGCACCTTTTCGGTTGTTTCCTATACGGCAACAGGCCAGCTCATGTCCTGTCCAGATCTCCAGAGTTGCCAAGCCTAATAGAAGACAATGTATTTCTGTCAACAAAAAAAAATGCTAAGAGCACTATGAAAACAAATGATTCGCAATCTGGAGTATATTCGGCTTTCCACTGTTCATTTCACAAAGATAGTCTGGAATACATTTTACTCACGTATGAAATGAGATTGTATAGTTTTCCATCATAAGGATAGAAACCAGCGGTCCTCTTTCCACTTATGATTTCTAAGACCAAGACGCCAAAACTGAAGACATCCGACTTGATCGAGCAAACCCCTTCAAAAGCATACTCGGGAGATATGTAGCCACTGAATTACAGAAGTTGAATTGTTATACATTACCAAGGAACATGAAGTATAGAAATTCTCATATACAAATTTCATAATTAACTTATATGCTTTTCCAGGAGAAAACTTCTAATTTTTTAATATGAGGAATTGTAGTAACTAATAATTAGACACAAAATGGATTGCTCAATGCATTTTTTTATTAGGAGAGCATATATAACAATGCATATTCATTTATACTGACAATTCCAGATGTATTTGTACTTACTGTGTGCCAACTATTCTGGTGGTGTTTGATTCAATCATATTTGAACCGAATATTCTGGCCATCCCAAAATCGGAAATTTTTGGAGTCATGTCACTGTCCAAGAGAATGTTACTTGCTTTTAAATCCCTATGAACAACACAGAATCGTGAATGATTGTGAAGATATAGAATCCCTTGAGCTATCCCATCAATTATACGTAGACGCTTTGACCAAGTTAATTGTGTTCCTTTCACACAGTCTGCAGAATATGAATGAGGTTATTGAAAATTTGTCAAAATAATACTAACTTGAAATTTTAGTATATAGAAATATGGAGTCTTATTGGAGGCATGCCAAATATGGAGATGTCCAGGCTTCTGTTTTGCAAGTATTCGTAGACGAGCATCTTTTCATGTTCTCCCTCAATACAACAGCCGAGTAACTTGACAAGATTTTTGTGTTGAAGCTTTGCTATCAGCTGAATTTCATTTTTGAACTCCAATAAACCTTGTACAGAACATGCTGAAAGTCTTTTGACTGCTACTTCAAGACCACCAGGCAATAGGCCCTGAAAATAAAGAACATTAGAACTGCTACTAGAATCATATATTCGGTGGAGGATATTGTTTCTGTTTTTAATTTTGAAAAACTGACATTGGTACAATTACAATGTTGAGTGCCACATTAGCATGTGACACTGGGTAAGCATGGATCTTCTGTGCACAAATGTTTTTGGAAAAAGAACAAAGGAATTACAGCCGAAATAGTCTGATTAAAAACTAAAAATCATTTAAAAATATGAAATATAAATAAAAAAGTTGAATATCAAATTTAAGTATACAATTACCTTATAAACAGCTCCAAAACCACCTTGCCCAAGTTTGTTTTCCCTTGAGAAGTTTTGTGTAGCTTCTTTTATCTGAGAGAAATAATACAATGAAAACCCTGAGTTCCCTTCTTCAATCCTCCAAAGATTTATTACATTCTGTACTGCCATCGACAGCAGACGTAGTTCAAATCTTGCTTGTTCTGATAAAGAAAACAGTGAAACAGTCTATTCTTGTCACTCGTTTAGGCTCATAACTTGTAGCTATATAATCGAATCATATGCATATCATTACAAAAAAGAGAATTTGTGATTCTAGTATTTATTTATATACCTCGTTTTCTCTCTCGTTTGATCCAAATATGAACAAGCAAGAATGAGATAGACACAATGAGAGAGAACGATCCAATTGTGATCCAGATCCAAAATTTGCTTGCTGCACATCCATTGTTATGAGTTATGACCAGTGGAAACTATAAGAAGGCTATATAGTAGAACTTCTATATCTCTATTTTTAAATATATGATACAGTTGACTTTTTCTCAAACTTTAACCGATAATATTTATTCAATTAATTAGTTATGTAAAGTGAAAAGAGTAGTATTAGTTCTGTCATCAAAAGTACTCTAACCGTGTCTTATATGTTTATCTATTTGCAAAAATATTTTTAAAAAAGACAAATAGTCAAAGGAATAAAAAAAAGTTAACTGCTTCATATATTAAAAAATGAGTATAAATTAGACAGGAAGGTGGGCAATTTATTTTGTTTTGAATTGTTTTTGGTTGAATTTTATATGACAATTAGTATTCATTCCAGCTTAACCCTTCCAAAAACACGCAAATTTCTGTTGATTATGCCATGAATCTTGCTTGAATGAATTAGTCTCATCTGTTGATTTCTGTTCACATAGATAACAGGAAGTCAAGATAAAAGAATGTCTCTGTTGAGTATGAAGAGTAAGGTAGTGAAGATGAAAGATCGTTTGAACCAAAACAAAACGAAAGACAGTTTACTGAAGATGAACTTACGTGTAGGCATATATAGCGACACCAATGCGTTTCCAGCAAAGAACTTGACGTCTGTCTGGTACCACAGGCTGCAGCGCACCCCGAGTATCGCGCCTCCCGTCAGGCCATCCTCGGCCATCTTCTTCCCTTCGTCGATTATGCCTTTCAAGCATTGCTTGCAACTGTCAGTCGGCATGTCCTCCGTGCACTGCACCAGCCCATATACCGTCTTGTCCTTGGGGTCGAACCACCCCTGCCCCTTCGAGTACCTACTCGATTGCACAGCAGCGGCATGACTGAGCTTTTCCATGAGCTCGGTGACAAGCATGGTGAACGGGCCAGAATCTTCGATGTTTGGCGGAGGGTTCAGGTAAGCTCGCACCGTGCATTCCGGAGCGTTGGTGAAGCTGGAGAGGAAGTCCTGGTCGGAGAAGCTTAGCTGAGCTTGGTAATCGTCGTCGTACAAGGTTACCGTCTTCTGGGAATGGTTGGAGCCACCAGTTGTATCGTTGAGGGCTTGTTGGAGGCGCTTGGCACAGTCATCGCCGGTGGAGTCCCCTCGGCAGAGCACGGCGCCGTAGACCTTGTCAGGGCCCGTCCCGGCTGTGCTGCTAACAGCCGAGTGAGATTTCTGCTGTGTGATATTGGCTATCAGTGCGTTGGCAAGGGAGATCAGGTTGGACCTGTACGCGTCCTGTGGCGTGTACATGGTGTTAACGCTGCTGCAGAAGGGCCGCTGTTCATCGGCCAACAGCTTTGGGGAAGAAAGGAGGAGGAAGAGGGCAACGAGCAGCATCTGCATGTTGCGCAGTAGTATGGTTGTATGGGTGTGATGAGGGGACTTTGTTTCTGCAGGGAGCTTGTGGAATTGTGATGCATGGAACATTTCTTGGATGAATGCATTCTTAAGTACTGTTTGGTAGGTGTGCCTCGTTCGTCAGAGCAAAGTTTTTTTAGTTTCAGTAGAACCAAAGTGACTTCAGCTCTAGCTTGGACTTTAACTAATTTAAGTGGACCAGTTCAAATTAAACGAGATAGGAAGGCGTGGTGAAATTTCACAGGATACTAAATTTGTCCACTGGATTTTCTCTTTTGGTTGGCTTTTGTCCGAATTCACCTCCGCTCTTGATGCCTTGATTTTGTTGTGTATTATGCCCATGAATTTCGTTATTATCTACTAATTACTTCATGCTAATATCTCTCTCTCATTTTTCTTTTTCTTGTATACACAATAATTAGTATTTCCAATGTGAATGTGCAAAATGTTTAAACTAATTTTGCAATGGGACAGAAATTCTTAACTGTTCATGTTCATGTTAGACAGACTGGGTTGTATATATATATATCCGACCCCCTTGTATACTTTCGAAGTCTTAGTCACTGTACACATTTCTACATGGTATCAGAGCAAGTCTAGACCTGACGCGCAAACTTCTCCCTTCGGTGAGCCGACCCTTTTCTCCTCATCGTCGCCGACCCTCTTCCCGGTACTCTCCTCCTGGCACTCTCCTCGCTCTCTCTCGCTCTCATTTCTTTTTTTTCCCGTCTCCCCTACAGTCATCCTCTTTTCTCCGTCCCACCTCCACGCGACCAGGCGACGGTCTCGATCCGCCTACTCGTCTCGCCTTGCACCCGTCTCCGTTTCTCTTCTTGCTTCGTGCATCTCTCCTTCTCTGACGTCGACGCACCTACGCGCTCGTTGTCTCCATCGACTGAACTCGTCCACCCTCCCATCGGCTGGACTTGTCCAGCTCTCCATCGGCTGGAACCCTCCCTCGGTTCTCGCCTTTTCTGACACGCTCAACGGCTCTCAGACGCAAACTTTCTTTCCTCATGCCCGAGCCAGTCAAACGTGTCCACGTGTCCGCGGACACGAGTCCCTGCCTCCCGGACGCGAACATATTCTCTTCGCGTACGACCACTCCCTGCCTTTTTTGCATCCGCCCCACTCCTTGGCCTCCACGAGTCCACGGACATGAATCTTCTCTTCACGGACGTGAATCTTCGCACGTCCGTGACCCAACTACTCTCTGACCCACTCTGGCACCACCTTTTCCTCACCTACTCCGCTGTCTACTCCCCATCGGCCAACCACTCCTCATCGGCCAACCACTCCTCATCGGCTGACCGGCCCACTTTCCATCGGCTTCTCACATCCTTGATCGGCCGATCCGTCCTCTCATCGGCTTCTCCCTCCCATCGGCTTCTTTCTCCCATCGGCTATTTGCTCCCGTTCTCCGGTCATGGCCACCGAGTCCGTCCTCAGCTCCGGCACTCTCCTAATCGCCGAGTCTGCTCTGGCCCTCGGTGCCTCAAACCACACCTCGGGCACCACCTCCCCGATCTTCTTCCCTCCTTACGCTGCTGTGAACGTGAAATTTCATGTTACTACCTCTCTTGATCTTAGCGCCAATTATTTCAAGTGGGTTTCTTCTTCAAATCTCTCTGTGGAAAATTTGGCCTCCGGTACCATATTGATAGCTCCGCTCCACCTCGTCCCGATGATTCTCAGTGGGACATCGCCGAGTGCTACGTGCGCAGCTGACTACTCGGCTCGGTCGACGACTCTGTCATCGACCTAGGCATGGACGATACTGACCCCACCACCCGGGATCTCTGGGTGACCATCGAGCGGATCTTCCAGGCCAACAAGCAGCCTCGCGCCATCTTCCTCCTTAACGAGTTCCACTCCATGGTACAAGAAGACTCATCTGTCTCCTCGTACTGTCAATGCCTCAAGGTCAAGGCTGCTGCTCTCCGGGACGTCGGCCACTCTGTGGCCGACTCTCAACTCGTCTCCTCGCCCTTCTGTGAGGTCTCAATCCCCACTTCTCAAACACCGCCGATGACATCGCTAATACCACACCTCTTCCATCGTTCGTCCGGGCCCATGAAATGTTAGTTCTTAAAGAACTCCGTCTGGCCAACGATGAGAAGACAGTGGCCCACACCGCTCTTCTTGCCGCAGCCGATAATGACTGCCGAGCTTCCTGCGCTGCCCCTTCCTCCCACAGCTTTGGTGGCCATGGCTCCAGCCATGCCAACATAGCCCGCACCGAGAATGGCAAGGGCAAAGGCAAAGACAGGACCTGGCAGGGTCCAATGCAATCATGACCTGCCTCGGTCCCTGCCCAACCTGCTGGTTCCACGGGTCCGTGGCTCTGCTACAACCCCTTGGCGTCCCAGCCCCAGCCCCAGCTACGTAGCCCCATCGGCTGGCAACTCAGGGTTCTCGGCACCCATCCCTAGGCTCACCTAGCATCGGCTCCCGTTCTGCCGCCTCAGCCGATGCTACCGACCCTACCCACCCAGTCGGTTCCCTCCTGGAACCAGGCTGGCCTCGTCGTTGCCCTCAACCAGATGACGCTCCAACCACAGCACCCTTGGGTGCTGGACTCTAGGGCGTCTTCACACATGGCGTCATCGGTCGATATACTTCGCTCCTGTCACCCCTCTTCCTCCCCTTTTGTCACCATCGGCAATGGTCACTCTCTTCCTGTCCAAGGCCGAGGTGACTCCTCTCTGTCTACATCCACCACTAACCTCCCCCTACGCAATGTTTTTATCATCTATTCTCTTATTCACAATCTTATATCTGTTTCGCCAATTCACAAGAGACAACAACTGCTCCATTGAATTTGACACGTCTGGTTTATCTGTGAAGGATATCCCAACCCGGCGACAGATCCTTCGCTACAATAGTGGCGAAGACCTCTACACCATTCCCGCTGCGCCGTCCACTCCACACGCCAACGTCGCCCTCTCCACCAACCTTTGGCACCTTCGCCTCGGCCACCCCAGCCTCGACGTTGTCGCCACTCTCCGTCATAGCGCCTCCATCTGATGTACCCACAACAGCTTCACAGTTTGACAATCATGTCAACTTGGCAAATATGTGCGTCTGCCCTTTTCTAGTTCTCTCTCCTATACCTCGCGTCCATTTGAACTTATACATTGTGATGTATGGACGTCTCTAGTTAAAAGTGTCTACGGTAATCAGTATTACCTTGTTATACTCGATGATTACACACACTATTGCTGGACCTTTCCACTCATCAACAAATCCGAGGTCGCCTCTCACCTCACTCATTTCGTCACGTACGTGTCCACTCAGTTCAACCTTCCCATCAAGGCTTTACAAGCCGATAACGGTACGGAATTCGTTAACCGTACCGTTACAAACCTCCTCATCTCGCAAGGCATCCATCTCTGGTTCTCCTGCCCCTACACCTCTCTTCAGAACGGTAAAGCCGAGCGTCTCCTTCGCACCCTCTACTGTTCACCTTTCTTTTATTGGAGTTTTCTCTTGACTGAAATTCCATCAGTTTAAAAATCTGCAGCCGCACTTAAAGTTCCTCAGAATTTTCTACTTCACCCAAATTCTATGAAATCGTAAAACGATTCCGCATGGCCTGCTCGATCGCTTTCAGAAAGAATTTTGGCTAACCTGTGCTTTTAATTCAACATTGCTCATAGGTACTGCTCGCTGCCAAAAAATCCCGCGACCGGGGAGGGACGGCGGCTCTGTCACATAAAGGCCTGGGAGGTCTGCTTGTCTCTAGTGCAGATCCTTAGGTCTCGAGGTTCGCGGGCGTGCCAATCAATTTGACCCTGCAATTGACAAGTAAGTGAGACGAGCGAATCCGATACAGGCGCTCCCTATCGGTTGACTGCCGATAGGTTCGGGATGCTATTCGATCGGCTGGGGAGCCGATGTGGACAGGTGTCGACGAACGGTCGACCACAGAGCCGATGGAGGAACTAGAGTGTATTCAGAGGATGGCGAGGCGCACGGGATCCCTCCGGACAGCCGCACAGTGATTCATCGGCTGGAAAAACCGATGAAGGCGCATGAGGCCTAGGCGATGATTAGCGCAAGAAGGCACAGGCTGCAAAGTTGATGCCACTCCGGATATGGCAGCAAGAGACCCGTCGTCCGCCATGGCAGCGCCATCAACACCGAACCTCGAAGATCGGACCTAACCGAGACAGTATGAGGCCGGGACCAGCGGCGATGATACGGAGGACGCCAGATCAGCTATGCCGTAGCAAGGATAGGAACAAACTCATCGACTAGTTAAGCCGATGAGGGGACGCCTCTCTGAAGGCGGGTGCATATCGGCTGGAGGTCCGATACGTTTAGCGTTACGCGTCGTGGGACGCTTCTAAAGGCTGATGCCTATCGGCCGAGGGGCCGATGCGCTGGGCGTGAAACACAGAGCATGGATAACTCATCGGCTAGCACTCCGATGATACGTCGTGCAGAAGCCTATAGGCCTGAAGCTCGATCTACGGTCGGCAGCCTCGTAGGTCGGACCTAACCGATACAGCGCGACACTGATGACGGCAGATGGAGCTTAACAAGCCGATAGGTCCAGTACGGACGTGATGCGATACATCCGATTGGCCTCAGAGGTCGGACCTAACCGATGCAGTCTCAAACAGAGCAGGACATATCGGGATGGTGGCGGGACTTACTCCTTCGTCGGAGATCGGACTTAACCAATGCAGCCCCGCGTCGAGAGCCAAAACCCGCCGGTAAAATCTAGATGAACTAGGGTGGCAATGCGCCGAATTTGTATATGATCCAGGGATATCTTATATGTTTCCAGGGGGTCTATATTTATACCCTGGATTTACAGACAGAGTCCGACGCGTCTACGACCATCGGACATTATTTCCTAGTAAGAACAAAGGTAAATATTCCTAAAGAAGTTAACTAACCAGCTAAACCTCCCTAATTGAGTAAGGTTATAATTTATAAAAATAAGCACCCTGCCGTGGAGTCCACGGCTCTTCCCCAAAACCAGTTTCATCTGAATAATCTTCCAATTTATAATCGAGTCTTCCTTTGCTTCAACCTGATCGGCTTCTCCACTGTAGCTATCGGACCTTCTTTTAGTCAAGCCGATCCTTCTCTTTCCTTCTCTCGAGCTTCTCGGATCTGATCCCGATTGGACAATGTCCTTTCTTCAAGCCGATCCAATCTTTTACTAATCTAATCGGCTTTTCTATAAATCTTCATCGGCTTTGTCTCAGTACCTCCATCAACCGATGACTGTAATAAACCCTCCATCGGACCTCTCAACCGATCGGTTTTAACTCCATCAGATCTTCCAGTCGATCAGCTTTAGCACGATCGTCTAGATTTTAAACTTAACAGGTACTAGTGTACAATGCTCCACTTGGGCTTCGACATGACAGACACGCACTCAGACACATGCTGCATGCAGCTCCGATATCATAATATTCAGATGATACTGACGTTTAGGCTGACGGTGATGTCACGTTCTGACGGAACGGAAAATTTACTCTCTCCGTTCCAAAACAGCGATTAATTTTACTCTTTTTAAAATCACATGATTGGTCAAATTTTGAAATACTTAAATTTCCTTTCTAGGCTTCTGATTGGTTGAAAATTTTACAAATTTTGAGTCTTGTAAATGGTTATTTTGAAACATAGGGAGTAAGTTGTAAAACTAGCGGGCACATGCCGCAATGCGGGTCAAAAATCATAATATTCATATGACACTGACGTTGAGGCTAACAGTGATGTCACCTTCTGACGGAACTGAAAATTTTAAGTTGTAAAACTAACGGGCCACGGACATTGGCTTTTTCAGATCCGACGACTTCGCCACGCGTTAATCTATCAAATATTCTCACCGATTGAGCAAGTGGAGTAGGAACGTTAGAAGTAGCCAACAGCGAGAGACCGTGCTAATTGTAATGCACGTAGCTAACGCAAACATAATTGGTGTGTTGGCCCGATCGATGATCCGTTCCTCTCTTCTTCACAGATGGAGATGGACCACAAGATTTGACTGAACATTACCATTGGAATACAGGAATATTCTATGTGAATTCTTTTGAAAGTTTATGTGATTTTTTCACGGGATGATGAAGGCCGAAAGCTCTACCAATTTTTTTTAACTCCAACAGCAACGGGACATTTATATGATTTTCTTTTCGAAGTTTGTGTGAAATTTTCACTTCTCAACCACAAAGTCCAAAAGTTCTGGCTACCATTAGACTACATAAATTTTTTAGAGTGTTATAGAACCAGAGACTAATTTATACTGCACAACTTCTTTTAGAAGTTTATGTGAATTTTTCACCAGTAGACGAAGCCCAAAAGCTCTCCTATTGAAATGTAAGAATTTTATTTTAACTCTAAAAGGAACGGGCTTGATTTGTATGATTTTATTTTCAAAGTTTATGTGAAATTTACACCTCTCGACAGAGGTGAAAGTCGTAGCTATTATTAGAACACATGAATTTTTTTCCACTCCACTCCGGTAGGAGGCATTACTTCTTTGTGAAAGTTTATGAGAATTTTTCACCTCTCGACGAAGGCTGAAAGATGTATTTATGATCACAAACAAGACTTTGACAATTGTCTATCTTGACATAACCGAACGAAAATGCCCACTTTAAGTAGATAAAAAAAGTTCCATGCAAAATACTAAGAAAGCACCTCGAAAGCGTTTGATTGGCATTACGTAGATATTTACACTCTTGCTAGCTAGAGGTGGGCATAAAAACTTAGGAGCGAAGACCGGACCCAAAGAAACCGGACCGAAACCAAAAAGACCGAAATCCCGGTCTTGGATCGGCAATTCGGGCGCATAATCTAAAAGACCGATCTGAGTGGTGGATTCGGTCGTCGTACCTGGCTAACCGAAGCGACCGAACAAACCGATTTAGCCCAACTCGCACCTGCTCCAGCCCATCGGCACCCACCTTCACCGTTGCCCGAGCCGAGAGACTCACGAGGCACAAGCACGTCGAAGGGAGGGACCTTATCCCCAATGTCTCCTCGCCTCCCAAATCAGAGAAAAAAAAAAGAGACCTCTCGTCTCCGCGTGGGCGGAAGCCGTCGGGGCTCCCGTCGAGGCGTCGATCTCCCGACTCCCGTGGTCGGCAGGGCCGCCTCCTGACGCTACGCCACGCTCGAGGCGCTTCGTGTTCGCGAGATCCAGACGGTGGGTCCGCGACAGGAGGCAGAACGCCGCCGTCCTTCCTGCGATGGCGAGGTGCTCTCCGACCTCCTGGACTCACCGTGACAGAAGGCGGAACGTATTACGGAGTAGATCGGATTAATTTTTTTTTTGGTCTAGTTTGTTCGATGTGCAATCCAATGTGGTGTTCATCATTCGATTTATCTTTTCAATTTTTCTGATTTTTGCTGAAATTTCTGAAGCCGATATGTGCGTGCGGTTGAAGTACTGCCTGCTTGCCTGACTTTGACCTGCACGTCACGTGGGAGTGGGAGCTCGGTCTCTTCGGTCTGACCGAAGACCGAGACCGAATTGTCAGTTAACGGAATGGCCGGTTCATGAATTTCTGCCAATGAAATCGGTTTCCTAAGCTTAAAGACCAAAGTTTTAGAAGACCAAAAAGACCGAACCGAATCGTCGGTCATAACCGAACGCGCACCCCTGTTGCTAGCAACGGTTGGATAAAATCCTTAATTGCTAGCATGCTAGGGGATATATCACCGGATGCCACTGTTGGTTACCGGTCATCGTGTCGGGCTGCATGTGTCCAATTCCGTCGCTCTCCACCTCTCCTTCCAATATTGAAACCCAGACTGCAGAGAATGGTATGCGAATCACGTTGTTTTGGGTAACTGAAAAAAGAGAGCTTCATTTTGCGAATTGACCTACGAAAGCGGATAGGAAACATGTGGTGAGACTTGAGTCCTATCCGGTGCTGTATGGATATAGCATCTTATCTAACTATCTACCTATAAATATATTAATCAGACCAAATTTATGGTGAGAAAGGTCCACCACCTAAAAAAGATTTGAACATACTGAACATATTGATTAGAAAGATCTTAAATTTTTTAATTTAGTTACAAAATTTGAAATTTATAGTTAGTAAGATGTACTCTTATTTCAGTTTAATTTGAAAATAACATCAATACGAGTTTAACATTTTAATATTTATAAATATTAATGGTTCGATATTTGGCTTAAGAGAAAGAAGTGTTTTTATGCTGAATGACTGATTTATGATAATTATTCGAGAGTACAAACAAATTGGTTAAATATTATAAAGTTGACAAATGTATTTAAATAGTTTTATAAAAATCATATATAAAAAGTTTTTTTTTGGCAAAAATCACACCAACTAAGACGTACACTAGTTTGTGGTTTGTGTTGTCCATGTAAGCAA
Source organism: Oryza coarctata (assembly GCA_030770085.1). Lineage (NCBI taxonomy): Eukaryota > Viridiplantae > Streptophyta > Magnoliopsida > Poales > Poaceae > Oryza > Oryza coarctata. The sequence goes on along the minus strand of CM061474.1, from coordinate 15,027,530 downwards.
AAGCAAAGGAGGCCAATTGTCCTACATTGAATCTAGTCACCACTGATCAAATTGGGCCCGACTCAGTCTTCCTTAACGAGGTTCTCTGCATCTTCTGTTGAGGCGCGCCACTGTCAAAGTTGGACCATCGGTTACCCTTGTTGCTATCTGATTGAAGTCTTCATCAACCAGATATAAGATGAGTTTCCTTCTAGAATCATAACTTTCTAGAATCATAACTCCACGCCCTTAACATACTACATAGCTACGATTTCTCTCCACGGTGGCATCCGAACCTGGATAACACTTAAAAGACACAATGCTGAGGCCACGCATTGTATATAGGGTTCAAAAGGCATGCAAATTCTTATTCATTCCATTTGGGGGAAAAGAACACACCTATATGTAAGATAAAAGTGGGACCAAAATGGGCCATCGTCGCTTACGTCATGTCTGTCAGGAGCACCTTCCGTCACCATGGCAGTTTTGGGCCCAGGATGGCTACCCTGGCCGGCGGTGCAAGGGTCGAGCAGGAAGGAGAGCGGCGAGCTCCACCGGCGAAGCACTCCCCGCGGCGACGGCGGATCCGGCCTCCGCGGGTTGCGCGCGGGGCCAAACCTCGCCTAGCTGGACGAAAGGGGGAAGCGCAGCGCAGGTTCGTCTCTACAGCAGCATTATTGTTGCTCTGCTTTCGAATTGAACATCGATGTCGCGATTTCCCTTTGGGATTAGCTTGGTGAGGATAGCGAATGCCGAATGATGTTAGATTTTCTGCTGGGGAGAGGCATCGTGCGGCAGAAGAAAACTGTAGCCAGGAAACGCGACTATTCTTCACTTGATTACCAATTCCATTTTACCAGTGGCGAAGCCAGGATCTAAGTATGAGGGGGCCAACTTGACAAGTAATTACAATTATAAAAGAATACCTAAAAAATACACACGAATATTAAGGTTTCCCATAGGTAGTACAATATATCGTCGTAAAAAACACACACATGATAATACAAAAGATAGGCAGTTGGCTATACTGCATATATTTATTCATTTCAATTTAGCCTTATGAGTATTGAGCAGCACCAGTGATAATATATATCATCTGAGCTAAAAGTTTAGATAAATAGGCAAACAATGAGAAAAAAAACCAGATCTTGGCAAAATGAGTAACAAATTATCTTGCAAATATAAACTAATATTTTCGAAATTTAAAACTGAAGAGTTAGCCACCTAATGATGTAGACAATACACATGATTATGAGATATTAATAAATGTAGTGTTCTAAAAGGAAAAGAAAAAAAAAGATGGTTCTGATGGCCACAATAAAGACATGTGCTGCTTTTGATCTGGGATTAATTACTAAAGCAGATCCTTCTTGCTAAACATACGTAGCTACATAACACGTTGTCATCTGTATGCATGTAAGCTGCATTTAGCTAATCCATCAACAGATTATGAGGGGGGATTGGGGTGTTATGCCGCTGTTGGGGGAGGCCAGGCCCCCTCCAGCACCTCCCTGGCTTCGCTCCTACATTTTACTATCAGCTGTAACTACAACCACACGCTGGTAGCAGCTACTGACCTATATATTACTTTTCTCCCTCTATATTCCTCTTGTGCAGTTTATTCTTGGAACGAACAACTAGCAACTGGTGTTAAGTTTTCAAAATGCGTACGTTAGGATCAAGAATGCTCATTGTCTTGTGGGGCAATAAATTCAATCTAAAGAAATTCATCCCAACAATCGTTTGCATGCTGATGCAAAAAATGTAAAACGTGTTTTAGATAAAAATGAGATGTACAGAAACATTAAGCAATCTCAAATCACTATATTAAATGTAAATATTTTTTTACTGATGCATATAAACTTAATTACATAACTTGTATCTTTAACAGCATTTACAAGTACTTTTTAGCGAAAAACATTGATGACTATGTGGTGTTACCTTTCTAATGTGATGCTTGCAGTAATATTGCATGATGAAACTTCTTCCTCGCTAGGATTTACATTGAAGTAAGCTGGTTGCATAGGCATGGGTAAGCTCACATTCTTGGTGTTTAGCATTGTGACAAACTGCCCCATAGTAGGTCGACATTCTGCACTTTCTTGAACGCATAAAAGCGCAACATGAATGTACCTTTCTATCTCTTGATGTTTGTTCCCTGGAGGACAATAAATCAGCTCACCCCATTTTCCATCTCTCCATAGTTGCCAAGCCTGTTACGAAAATATGTGCTTTGGTCAAATACGTGAACACCACATTATAGAAACAACTGGTATGCATAGAAGTGTAAATCAGGATCGGGGTATCAGTACTCACAAATGAAATTAAATTGTATAGTTTTCCTTTGTGTTGATAGAAGTGGGCTGTCCTCTTTCCACTTACTATTTCTAAAATCAACACACCGAAGCTAAACACATCTGACTTGATTGAGCAGACACCCTCAAAAGCATACTCTGGAGGTATGTAGCCACTGTGTGATGGAAGCAAAATCAATACAAGTCACTGATGCGAAAGTTAGAATTTAAAGATTCAACAGTTTGGATTCTTCTATGCATGAGGCCCCCTCTACCTCCCCTAACACAAGCACACACACACAGCCCCCAAAACTAGCATTTTTGAATATGATATGTACCAAAATGGACGTGTGTGTATGTTCTTACTGTGTGCCCACTATTCTTGTGGTATTTGACTCTGCAGTTTTTGAGCTGAATATTCTGGCCATCCCAAAATCAGATATTTTTGGATTTATTGTACTATCTAAGAGAATGTTACTTGCTTTCAAATCCCTATGAACAACACATAATCGTGAAAAGTTGTGAAGATAAAGAAGCCCTTGCCCTATCCCATCAATTATGTGCAGACGTTGTGACCAGTTTAGTTCTGCTCCTTTTACATCATCTGCAGAACATGTACAATTATGAGCTAGCATTTATAAATTATAGACAGCATCATATTTGAGCACATAGAAATGAGAGTGCTCACTAAAGATGAAGTAGTCTAGGCTTTTGTTTTCCATGTATTCATATACAAGAATCTTTTCTCGATCTCCTTGAGTGCAGCATCCCAGCAGCTTAACTAGATTTTTGTGTTGAAGCTTTGCGATAAGTTGAGTTTCATTGTGGAACTCTAATAAACCTTGTAACGAACATGCTTCTAGTCTCTTGACTGCTATTTTAAGTCCACTGCTTAATTGTCCCTAAGATTGATAAAAGGAAAAAAATCAGGTAAGTTTTTTCTTTCCCAATCACTTTGCAACTGGTTTTACTACAGGGTTATAAAAGTGTGCTGGTCTAGGCATATTTTCAACAAGAGGAAAAAACATAATTAAATTATAGTAAGCTCAAAACTGTGTCCCTTTTTTCTGGTAACTACACGAAAATGCAATTGAGAACTAATTTCTACACTTTGACTGCCAACAGCTGAATGTTTACTTATTTCATTAATGGTATATTGAGTAAGAATATGTTTGCATGCAAGTGCATAACCACCTTATATACAGGACCAAAGCCACCTTCTCCCAGTTTGTTATCAATTGAGAAGTTATTTGTAGCTTCTTTTATCTGGGAGAAATCATACAGACAAAAATCCAAGCTGGTTCCTTCTGTCCTCCATAGATATATTACAGTTTTGATTGCTGAGGACAGCTCTTGTAATTTGAATAATGCTTGTTCTGAAAAACAATAATGATGTGTCATGTTTTTGAATTTTGATACATTGTTGAGAAAATAAACGTTGAAATTATGCAGTTGAAAATTGCAGCTATGCTAAGGTTCTAATACATACCTCGTTGTTGTTGTGTTTTGATCCATATATGAAAAAGCAAACAAGTAATGAGTACTACAAGTATGAACCCTCCAACACTGACCAAGGCTGAGTTCTCCCGTCGAAAAAATGCTTTCTTGCCTGTATGTTCACCTAAAAGATCATTGAGGTATAGTTTTATAGTGCTAACAAAAGGCAACTTTAAGCAAGACAACCATATTGATGGAACAATTCCAACTACTGAAAAAGGCTTCTTTACTCAGCATGGGTTATAAAGAAACTAATTAACACTTTCTACTTGTTGTCAAGCTCATCTCCAGCATCATGGCCAGGGAAATCTGGAGGGTTGAACAAGGTATTGGTTCATTCTTAAAAAGTAGAGTGGACTAGGATTTTGTTTATAGCCATTTACTTTAGGACATGTTTGCATAAGGGCAAATTTTCTTTTGAAACTTTCTGAAAAAATCCGAAAGAAAATTACCTCATGCAAGCACCCTCTTGTTTTCTGATTAAAAAAATTACCCTCTTGTTTGAAAGTCAAGTCTCTTTTGGATAAAATCAGGCTAGTGATTTTTACCTTCGCAAGCTGAATACTTCAATGATCAAAGAGAATGCAAAATTCTTTATGCAATTAATGGAACTATGCAGTTGTTTTCTGATTAAAAAAAGTACCCTCTTGTTTGAAAGTCAAGTCTCTTTTGGATAAAATCAAGCTAGTGATTTTTACCTTCGCAAGCTGAATACTTCAATGATCAAAGAGAATGCAAAATTCTTTATGCAATTAATGGAACTATGCAGGGTAACATACTCTTCTTGAGCACATCTAGCATCAACATCTTGGTGTCAGTGAAGAACCGTGTGTCCGTTTCATACCGCAGTGTGCAACACACCCCAAGAATGGCTGCTCCCATCTGGGCAGGGCTAATCTTACTCATCCTGTCTGAGATGATTCCATCCAGGCAGTCCATGCATTGCTCTGATGGCATGTCCCGCATGCACTGGACCAGCCCATACACCGTCTGCCCTGTCTCCTCAAACCTCTGTTTGCCTACTGCATACCTCTCTGATCGACTGACTGCAGCATCAGTAAGTGCACGCAGCACCTTGGTGACAAGATCCTCAAATTGCTTAGCGGCAGAAGCTGTCACAGCATTCAGGTTAGTATTCACAGTGCATTCCGGCACATTTCTGAAGCTGGAGATGAAATCCTGGTTGGAGAAATGTATCTTGGTCTGGTCTTGGTTGTAGTAGTAGGCCACCTTCTTGTTCATGGCATTGGTAGAGTACGAGTTGCCGTTTTTGCTGTTGATGGCAGCATCAAGGGCCTCAGTTAGGCTCTTGTGACAGTTGGAGCCATCAGAATCTCCTCGACAAGAAACTGCACCATAGACTTTGTCCAGGCCTGTGCCGGCCATGCCAGTAGCTGAGTGCAGCTCTGTGGCATTAGCAATCAGCGTTGCGGCAAGGGAGATAAGGTTGGATCTGTAGGTACTGTTTGGCATGTAAATGGCGCCATTATAGTCACTGCAGAGTTCCTGCCCGGTCGACGGTGCTGGGCAGGAGATGAAGAGAACTAGGAGAGACAATAGCAGCATACTGCAGTAACTAGAGTGCAATAGAAAAGCTTTGCTTGTGAATCGTCATGGGTGAGTGCCAAATACCATCTTGGTTTTGTCTACCAAGAGGTAATGGAATTCAACGCTTTAAACTTTGATTCCATTGAATTATTTGAAGAAAATGACTGCTAAGACTGAAATGAAATTGACTTGCAGAGTTGTAGCTAAACTTTTCCTTGAAATGGGATTTGGCAGATGGTGATGTTACCATACATTTCAAGGAGGATCGCTCTAGAAACGATGACTATTCAAGCTGGGAACCTGACATTCACTTCACTCCATCATGAGTTGTGGACTTTCTCTACACAGTCGTGTCATACTTTCCAAGTCAGTTCCAGATTTGCATTTCCATACAAGCTAGGAAATATATATTAATTAAGTTGTGGAAAACACTAAAATTGATAGCCATGTGTTGATGCGGAAATCAGAATACTGCGTTTATCGATGAAGATCCGATGCGATACGTTTGTATACGTGAAGGTCTAGGAGATCTATTTAACTCTAGTGTAGATTATTAAGCTCTTCGGTGGCTTCGAGTGGTTGGGGTTTAAGGCATGTCAGTTGATTTGATCTCTAATTAATAAGGAAGATAGATAGAGTTAGATTATTGAGCCAATCGACTGATAAACCGATATGGATTTCTGTTATCAGCTGGATATGTCGATAGAGTTGAGATAGTTATCGGTTGTTAGTCCGATATACTCCTGCTATCGGTTGATTGACGATAGGGGTTACTTATGCATTGGTTAGAAATAAAATAAAAGACACATTGGCTACAGAGCCAATAACATTCTGAATAAAATAGACGATAAGTGTAAAGAGTAAAGTTTGGTCTTTCGAAGAGACGAGATATAGCGATCGTCAATGATCGTATTGTTAGAGCCAGTCTTAATAGATTGAATCAAACTAAGATAATATAGGGTTGAAATTAACGATATAGAAACAATGGAAACTAGATCGGTCATACGGACGAAAGAAATAGGAAAACCTATCGACTAGTTACGATATAAATAGGTAAGCTCATCGGTTAGCTGAGCCGATAGGATGAATGAGACCAGCTAGATCATGAACTAGCCCTATATTAAATACAGTTTTGATAGATTGGACCTAACCAAGATAGTATAACGTTGAATCTAATAAACAGATCGATCGCTAGTAGATTTACTGTGGACAATATATGTATATTGGCTTTTCAGCCGATACATTACGTGTGAAACTCAGTGTAAAGATAACTTATTGACAGGCTACTTCGATGAAACGTCGTACAAAAATCCACCGATTTAAAACTTAATCTACTATCAGCAGTCTAGAAAGTCGAATCTAACCGATACAGAACGAGACTAATGACGATAAGCCAATAGATTCTATACAAACATGATGTGATATATTCAATTAGACTAAGATGTTAGACCTAACTGATATAGCCTTAGATATAACAGATATATCAGAATAATAATGAGATTTACCCCTTTATCGGAGATTAGATCTAACCGATATAACCCCGTGTCGAGAGTTAGAACCCGTCAGAAAGAACATAGATAAATTAAGGTGATGATAAGACTCCAGTGAGTTTATATTTATATCATGAGATTACATAAATCTTACATAAATACGGAATAAACTTTCTAATGATAAAATAGGATCTGATAAAAGAAAAACTAATTAACTTAGATATATTTTACAAGGATAAAAATCACACAGTTTTCATAATTTTTTTTCAGATTTAGTCTTATCTGTAAAAGTTTTCATCTATTAATTGATCTCTCTATATAAACCAATTTACTCTCCAATCTTTAATCGAATCTCAAATTATAACAGACTCTACGTCTTTATGAATATTCTGCACAAGTTCTATCTGTTCTGGTAATTTGGAATAGTCAGGTTCTTTCCAGCAGGTTTATAATAGTATTTTATGGTTTTGGAAACAGAAATGTATATTTACTCATGATTTTGAACCACATATAGGATATCATGGAAAATCTGGTTACACATGGAATAGGAACAATAGATTACAAACAATGACCTATCTAATTAATCAGCGCAAGAAGACCAATACCATTAGCGACACCTTGCTAATGATATGTCTATTGTACTATCTACCATCAGTAATGGTGATGGTTATATCATTTATGCTGCACAATACATCGACATCTCCTGACACATCTACTCTGACATGTGAGTAAGCTGGTTGCCTTGGTTCCGGTAATGGGATGTCATCGCTGCTAAGCATAGCAACAACATCAGACATGGTGGGGCGATCCACTGATTTCTCTTGAACACACATCAGTGCCACCACAAGACATTTCATCATTTCTCCAGGTTCGTATTCATCACCAAATGATTGATCAATGAAGTCACACCATCTTCCGTCTTTCCACATTCCCCATGCCTGAAAAAAATAATTTTTAAGTATGATGGTAGGAATACCCATATATTTCTGCAATTATTGGATCCAAATGCAAATTCAAATTCAATAAATCAGGGCAAGGAAGGGAAAATATATCTACAACCATCCCTCAACAGTAATAAATATGTAAGGAAAATATTTTTTCTGCCAATTCTAAAGATTTTCAATTGCCTACACATTCAAGAAGATTTTGAAATTCTCCGTAGTGCTGAAAACCTGCGCTCCTCCTCCCACTCATAATTTCAAGAAGCAGGACACCGAAACTGAAAACATCTGATTTGATTGAGAGAAGGCCCTCAGATGCATATTCAGGTGCCATGTAACCACTGACAAGATGGCATGCAGGGGAGTTAGAAAGCAAATGTGTAGGAAGGAACTTTAGTAACTACTAAGATTGCTAGTTTCTTGCTCTTACAATGTTCCCACAAATCTGCTTGCTTTTGCTTGGGAGGCATCCAAAGGAAATATCCTTGCCATCCCAAAATCAGAAATTTTAGGGTTTAACTCAGAGTCCAACAGAATGTTGCTTGCTTTCAAGTCCCTATGGATGATTCTTAGCCGTGAATGCTTGTGAAGGTATAGAAGCCCCTGAGCTATTCCTTCAACTATCTTTCTTCTTGTTTTCCAGTTTAGTGATGCCCGTCTGGTAGGATCTACAAGCAATATAATGCAGACTCAAGGTTTAATACTTGTACTACAGACGAGAATAAATGCAATTTTATCGATAGCTAGGGAGGAAAACGTGCCAAAAATGAAGTGATCCAAGCTTTTGTTGGGCAGGTATTCATAGATCAGTATCTTCTGTTCCTCATGAACGCAACAGCCAAGCAGCGTAACAAGGTTTCTGTGCTGAAGTTTTGCTACAAGCTGGATCTCATTTTTGAACTCCACTAGACCTTGTCTTGACCGTGCAGCGAGTTTTTTAATTGCTAACTCTTGTCCATCAGGAAACAGCCCCTGTAAAAATCAACAATCATCCTACATGCATATCATGCATATGATGCCATCAGAATTAGATGATAATGATACAAGAAAATACCTTGTAAACGGGGCCAAAGCCACCCTCGCCTAATATGTTGCTGGCTGAGAAGTTGTTTGTAGCATCAGCAATCTGAGAAAAATCATACAAAGAGAACTCTGAACCAGCATCTTCTATCTTCCAAAGCCTCGTTACTTCATCCATGTATGTGGTCTGCTCCATCGAGTTTATTTTCACTAGATGCACATCCTTACATTAGTTCTTGCATTTAACTGAAGTAAGTAGCAGTGATCTAGCATTCTAGCTGCTACTATATTCCGTAAAACATGTGCTGTAATTCCTGTGCTTACCTCTTTTTTGTTTTCTTCTGATGCTTAGGAAACAGAAAAACAGGCGTGTGCAGACGATGGAAAGAGAGTAAACTGTACCGATGATCAAGATTGCATGTGCTTTCTCTTGCTCTGAATATTGAAACATAGAATGGTTTACATGTAGTGAATGAATCGGTTCTACAGTATCAAAGACTTGGCTCAATTTTCTTTAGATAGGATGCCTTAGGGTTTGATTGAAGTGTTCTTTTTTTTACTTTTGCCAAATTGATTACCACATGAAAGAATTCATCTTAAACTTTTAGTCAATATACATATATGACAAGCAGAATACCATGCAGTCTTTTTTAGGTTCTTTAAGTAAAGATTAAGGTTAAAAGAAAATATTCTCTTTCGGTCATCTTATTAGTCAAATTTTGAATTTTGAATTACTTGAATTCCTCTTTCGTAATCACCTGATTGACTAAAAATGCTTAGATAACTATGCATTAGAATCAGTGTCTAGACATGCTTATGCATAAAATTTAAATCCTAAAAATATTTATATTTAGAAATGGAGAGTATCTAAGTATGTCTTTAGCTGCCTGAAAGCAAAACTACATGTTTTTTTTGGGTTTATCTAGCCATCCATGGTGCAACTGTCAAAACTCAAAACTCTGAAGACAAATCAAGAATACAATTGAAGGTATATAGCAAATGGAATCACTTTTTTAGAATAACACGGGGCAAATGGACTCCACACTCAGTCTTAAGAAGAAAAAAAGACTCATCACTCATGACCTTATTTTCTTAATGTTAAGATAAGGTGAAGGATTTTTGAATACTGCTTAATTAGTACTACTAGTGAACTTGCCTGTGGAGGTAAAGAATAGGTTGTCCGTCTCGTACCGCAGCAAGCACCTCACGCCATGGATCGCGCCGCCCATCGTGCCGCCGCCGATCTTCTGACTCCTCTCCGCGATGACGCCGTGGAGACAAGCCTGGCAGCGCTCCGGCGGCATGTCCCGCGTGCACTGCACCAGTCCGTACACCGCCCGGTCCCTCGCCCGGGACGGCCACCACGCCTCGTCCGCTGCGTACCTCTCCGGTCGCCTCGCCGCGGCGTCGGCGAGCGAGCTCAGAAGCTCGCCGACGACCTCCTCGAACCGCTCGGCGTCAGTGGCTGGCACGGGGTTCAGGTTGGTGACGTCGACCCATTCCGGCGAGTTGCTGAAGGTGGAGAGGACGTCCTGGTCGGAGAAGCGGAGGTGGTACAGCTCGTTGTAGAGCGCCACGTCCCTGCGGAGAGTGCACACGGCGGCGCCGGTGCCGTTGACGATGCCGTCGAAGGCCTCCCGGAGGCGCCTGCCGCAGTCGCCGCCGGCGGTGTCACCTCGGCAGAGCACGGCACCGTAGACCCTGTCGGAGCTCGTGCCGGCGGCGCCGGTAGCCGAGTGTAGCTTCGTGGCTCCAGAGATCAGTGAACCGACGAGGGAATCCAAGTTCGACATGTAGGTGCTGTTCGGCGCGTACGTGCCGTTGCAATTGCCGCAGAACCACCGGTCGCCGGCCGCCGGTGACGGCGGCGAGGAGAGGAGAAGTATTAGGAGAGCTGCAAGCATCGTGGCGGTCAAGGATCCCGGGACACGGCAGCTTTGGGCAAATAATTTTCAACTTTCCGTGTTCTGGTCGTTCTATTGGAAAATTGTTGTGATTTTTTGGAGTTTTTCTGCGCATACTGCCAACTATAAAGGCTAAATGAAAGTGCAACCACGAGATTATTAATGGAATTGCAAAATTTATGTCAAAAAAAAAGAAGAGAACTTGTGATTCTTAATGTACTTTAAATTAGGCTAGGAAGGGCGGGGATCAAAACCACCCGCCGCATTACTATCACGCTATCTTTTTTTAACATATTGATATACTTATAAAATAATTACACCATAATTACTATAATTTATTTAAATAATTTTGGAGAGATTTTCTACAAATACCGCTAATGAGCAATCAGTCGCCCCCACACCATCAGTTTTTTTCTTTTTTTTCACCGTTTTCCCTAGCACCATATAGTTTTTTAAGTTTATATACCTAAAATTTCTAAAGTTTACACACCTAAATTTTATACAACTAAAATTTGCACACATAAAGTTTATAAGTCAAAAGTTTATATATCTGATTTAAATTTAGATTCGAATTTAAATATTTTTTATACATAATGTTTCTAGTACAATTTATATACACAAATATTTGTTGGTTTTTCTCTATTTTTTAAAAAAACTTATTTTTTTGATTTTTTTTGAAATTTTATCAAGTGCGTGGGAAGGGGAGCCGAGGGAGGCGCGCGCGCGATCGGCGCGTCGGCCCGATCGTGCACGGCGACCACCCGCCGATTAGCATCACCCGATTTTCTGACCAAAATTGTATCGCTACTCTCGATTATTAATGCACGCAAATTCGTCCTGGCATGCGTGTAAATTTGGCCTGTTATTGCACGCAAATTCAGCCTGTCTGCGTGTGCGTGTAAATCCAGCCTGTGAGTGCTCATAAATTTGGCCCGTACATGAAAGTAATTCTGGCCCGTAAGTGCAAGGAAATTCAGCCCGTGAGTGCCCATAACCAAAAGTAAATGCTGGCATATACGGCCCAAAGCTGCGTGGAAATTCTGCCCGTTAATGCCCATAATAGGCCTGCGAGCGCGGAATTTCGGTGGAGCCGAAATTCAGCCCGTTCGTGCGAGTATTTTTAAGTCCTTACATGTACATTAAAAAATTATAATGATCCATATGTCAGTGGTTCTAATTTCCTTCACCTCACCTCTCTGTCTCCTCCTTCCCCTTCTTGGGTGGGGTGAGGTCAATTACTGCCCACGACAGTTTAACGAGGAGGCCATGGGACAGCTAGGTGATGCTAGTTTCGGAGCCTTGGAGGTCAACCAACCACATCTCGATGGTTAGTTTGTGGCTAGGATACCAGTGGTAGAGCTAGTGTCTAGTGGCAACGAGTAGAGAAGGAAGGCAATGGTGCTTATCACAGTGGTGGCTCTAGCGATATTCTGGCGAGGCATGGGGTGCGTAAGCACGAGTGGACGACGAGAGGTTGATGGTGGCTTCAGTGAAGGCCAGAGAGGCTTGTGATGGCGACATGGTACAGGGGAAGGGAGGCAACAATTGATGAACCCCGTTAAGCTCGTCTCTTGTGGCTTGCTTGACTAGTAGGGGCAACGAACTCGATAAGCCAGCCGAGAGTAGCCAGATCTAGAGGTTTCTGCCTTCGTTTGCCCTATTTGGGTTCTCAAGCTATGGATAAGTCGTCGCAACCCTATTGGTTTTGTCACCACCCAACTCCTTTGCCTCGTTCCCTCCCATTGCCCTACTAGTTATACCGTCACCTGGCTCCATTGCCCTGCTACATCACAAGGTGACGGATGTGATGGCCTAGAACCGTCCATCTCTATGCACTAGAACAATGCAGTCATCAACCTTCCACCACCATGTCACCAAGAAAGACGATCTCCGCCTGTCCTTTCTCAAGCCAGCCTCTTCGGCAGCGACATTGTCATGGGCCTAGTATCCCTATACTCCTCATCCACCCTAGCTATCACCACCTCGTTGAGCTCCCTCGCTGCCTCTACCGTCACCTTGTCGAGCTTTGCCACCGCTAGAAAGGAATGATGGGAAGAGGTCGGCTCCACTTGCTTCTTCCCCACCAACCTAACATGTGGGCCTCATGTCGGTCACGATATGAGTCCCACTATTTTTATTTATTTATTTAGATTATTATACCATGTCTCACATAGACGTCACATCTCAAAGTCAACATGCTTTACGTCGAAATTGCTCAGTATAAATACTTGTTTAGACCTCGTTTATGTTGAACGACGCAACTTAAACTTTGAGCCTAAATTGAACTTCCTTTCTGTGGAGTAATTTCTGTGGACTATTTTCCCATGGGTCTCTAGGCTGGCCCAATCTGTCCACTTTCTTTCGAGGGCCGCCGTTTTCTCGGCTAGGCTTTTTCTGTCAGCCCAATTTATATTACTGAATTGTTCAAGTACAAGAGGTGGGCCAAGTCGCTGGAAGGCCAGTCGTGCGCCGAATTCGTTCGACTTTAGAAGTGGACCATCTTTTCTTTAGTTGGTGTGCTGCGGCGCCCGAATTTTGTTGTGGGCCAATTCGTTCCAGGGCTATTTGTGGGCTGACTTAGTTCACGTGAAATAATAGGTGGGCTGAATTCGCTATGAGCGTGCTGGACCTGTCCACGTGGAGATGTTTAGAAAGTGTATAGTTTATTTGGTGTTAAATCTCAAACAAGTTCGCATCTATTAACAAGAGACTTCATCCTTGCAAAAAATTTCAAATTTACTCACAATGATGAGATTTGTGTGTACAACTGATGTATTAAAAAAGAGCGACTTTATCCTTGGAAATTTTCAGATTTACTCAAAATAAAAGTTATATGTATAAGTTATATCGTAGTTACATACAAATTATAATTATACTATATTATATTTATATTTGACAAATTTTTAGGACAATATTTATCAATATCCTTGGCATCGTACTATTTAGTATAGCTCTTGGACTTTCACTTCTATACATATGTTGCATTTGCTTGTCTTTCCCTTGCGATGAGCTTCACACCTACAGAACCTCAGAGCAGTTACACTGCCATCACAGCAGCTTCAATTGATGCATCCTCCTCCCTGTTCCATGTTCCAAGAACAAGGCGATGGAGTAATGGTGAGGACAAGGTATAAAAGGTTTCTACAGTGTATAAAAACTAGAAGAGAGTTTCTGAGCCCGGACTTGACATGGTTATCCACAATCTCACGGGTCAAAACATAAATTCTTCCCACAAATTCAGCAGTCATCTAATTGAATTAAGCTAGTATAACTTTTTGCAATTTCTCTATCTCTTCTTTTTGTATAACTTTGTTGTATTCCCTATCTCTTCCTTTTATTAATAAATTTACAGCCAGAACAACTTCTCCCTCTTCTTTTGTTTTTGCTAACGAAGACAAAATTTACATTGTTCACCAAAATATGCAGACATTACAACCAGCTTAGAAAATGAAGAAAATTTTGAAACACAAAGAGAGATCTTGATCAGTCGGAGAATTTTGTTATTTAAAAGGTAACTGAAGGATAGTTTCTATTGGATGGTTTTAAAAGTTTGTACTGTCTCCATTGCTACTGACCATATTTAGTGTTCTTTTAATTGTACAGTCAGGAGGATAAAAAATCATCATTATGAATATGAAATTTTGTTGTTAACTAATAGATTGAACAGCATAACGTTACCTTTTCTTTTCAGTAGAACATGTTTCCATATTTCCCTGAAACACGACTCCAAAAGCTCCGAGCAATGTCTAAATCAACTAATGCACCAACATTGAAATTTATAATGTTTCCTGCCAAAACAAAGATATCATTGTTCTGCTAATAAGCACGAGTGCATGACAGTGATCAAGTTTGAAAAGTTCTGTAATATAAACAGTGGTACTTTCAATGTGGAAAGTTTTGCTGCTCAGTTATATGCTGTTAACATCCAAGAAATGCAGAGGTTGGTAAAAACTTGGGTTCATGTTTTTAGGTAATGAATACTTGGGATCATAAGACCAGCAAGAACAACTCAATCTGTCTTATGGATCCAGATCACATGGTAGGTATCATGCACTACCTAGCATGCAAACTTGGGTACCATCTAGATTAAACAGTATTATTTGTTCACATAATAAGAAGAGCCAGGCAAGAAATGGTTAAGGACATCAACAGTATGGACTAGCAAGCTCATTGATCATCAGTCATCACTGATAATTTCTTTACAACATGCTTCCAAGTTCCAACATGGCTTGATCTTTCCTAATTTCTATAGTCCTAAAATTTTCACACTTAATTTGGAAAATTATATTATTTTTTTCCTATTTAAATTATGTACATTTATTGTGTCCTTGCTAGCCAAAACATCATATACAATACACTGATCAAGCATGTGATGCAAAAAACAATAGAGAACTGTGTTTTCAAATAAAAGTATCTCACTGAAGGTGGGGTCGGCAACAAACACGATGGTCTGATCATCAACTTGCCAAAAATCTTTGATAGCCAATCCAGGAAAAAAGATTGCCCATTAAGCAATTAAATCAACTTTATACAAATATTAACATGACAATGAACCAGCGTATCTTGCTATAAATAGCAGAGGGATTACAAAGCTATGTGACAACAGATTATCCCAGTTAAGTTGGCAATCAATTCATAATTTAGTTGTACATCCTTCGGTGAGAAAAAGAAATAATGGTTAAATGTAATTATCACAGTACACAATAGACTTCTAAAAGGTCAGAAGATTGTTGAGGAACGAGTTCAGATCATGGCACATCAGCAATCCTTGATCTAGTGAGTTAATTACCGAACTACACTCATAAAACAGAACTAAAGAGAGAGAAGCTGAGCCATGGCAACGAGCTTAGCTGTTGCAATGGTACCGAAAGTGCACATTGTAGTATAGAAATGATGAAATGCACTCCAGACTCAGGTGTCCAAAAATATATTCCCTTTTTGGCTTGCAATCATCATATAGAAATATGGTTGGTTATTGATATTGCAATGAACTAATGATATATTAGAAAAAATTTACAGTGTCATTTCCATGTGGCTGGTTGAGATTTGTGATACTCAAGATATACAATTGGTCAAAATTGGCAAAGTCTGATTGTTGCCACACAATGTTGCCATGTATCTGTAAACATATTGTGTAATTAAATAACACAAACAAAGGATATAGTCATACTACATGTAATAAAACAGAAGCAAAAAGCACCTGGTGTATCAGGATAATTTTGTGCAAGAACTCTCAACTTGTATCCTGTATCTTTCTCAAGATCTTCTATCTCTTGACGCAAACGGTTTTCCTAAGAACAAATTAAGGTTCAGTACATAGCAACTAGTTATTATAATCAAGATTATAACCACCAAAACAAAGAGTAGAAAAAGATAAAGATTGCACTTTGAAAGACACCTCAATGTGATCTAGTCATTCAAAAGACAATTATTTCTTCTTCTATCCAGCATGCTGATAAAGAGTGTATGGCAATCAAAATATGGCATTTAAATCAAAATCCAAGTGCCTATACTAAAACAGAACAATTTTAGGTGTCCATATATACACATATCTTCCACATTTATGTGACGCCAGAGCTCTACAACAAGGCAACATTTTTTTCCACCACAGAGGCTCTGCAATTAGGGTCTAATATGTTGCTTTTCACTGCAACTATTATGTTTCTGCAGTGAAAGGATCTCAGTCATTGACAGCAGAATTTCCCTACCCAAGTTCCTACAGAAAATTATCCTAGTCATGATTTGTTATATGAGATTCAGCAAGCCTAATTCAAAGTCGAGCAGGGAAAAACTCTTGTTGTTCCTAAAGTTATAGTTAAATAGATGTGACTAGGTATCGTCTTTCTGCTCTATCGTCTCATAATTTAAGCAGAACTGGATCTGCATGGATGAGAAACATGTTCATAACGGGCATTAAATTTCCTGATTTGCATCACATTGTTTCTGATGGACATTAAATTTTGCAACTAGTTCTGAAAAACTACTACATCTCATAGAATATGTAGTTTGAATTACCTGACCTGGGGAGAGAAAACCAGCAACATCAATGACGGTGGAGAATTCCTTGAGAAGCGCGTGAAAGAAGATGAAGGCCAAGAAAGCTTACAGCAAGTGAAGGATAAGGTGACGGGAAGCGCGCTGGAGACCGCGGCCTTCCATGGTACAGCTCTGACGAGTTCGCCGACCAAAGAAGCAGCATCCCTGCCGGCAGCGGTGGTGGGCGGCGGGGTCCGACAAGCGTAGCAGCGGCCGCTGAGGGAGGAGGGGATTCTTGGTCTTGGACGAAAATATAATGGAGATAACACAAAAGCGGCTGCTCCGGAAGGTGCTAGTCGAAGGGCGGCGGAGCACGGGAGAAGATCCATGTTCGTCATAGAATGGCGGTGAAGGGGCAGCGGCGCCGGGATAGGCTGCGGGGGATTAATAGGCGAGCTGCAACAACGGGAGGAGGTTGAGAAGGAGGCACGGTGATGGACTGAGGAGGATAGGAGGTTGCGGCAGCTTGGGGAAGCGGCTGGGAAGAGGCGGCGGCGGCGGCAAGGCCGGCCGGAATGGAAGAGGTGGCGGAAGCGGGTCCAGGAAGAAGACGAGGATGGGTTGGGGACTAGAGTTTCACGTACCATCTAAACCACCAATGGTAGATCCAACGGTCAAAAAAATAACGATGACGTGGCTATGCCAGCTTCCCATATATGAATGGGCTGGGGGCTTATTCAAAATCTTTTTGATTTTCAGCTATTTGCTTTTTTTAGACAATGAAAAATCCCAGCATTTGCTTCAATGCAAGCTAGAGTCAAATTATTAATTGAGTAAATTACACTTTGGGTAGATTTAATTATCTAAGTTGTATAATGGATTAGGTCTTTTCACCTTGGACAAGATTAATTTGCCAAATCTTACACTTTAGCTAATCTAATGGTCCATGTGTCAGTGACTCGATTAGCCTTTTTTCTTGATGAGATCCATCTAAATCCAAGTTCATCACCTAGGAGAACTAGCTTTTTTCCTCTAACATGCTCTTCTCCTGGTTGGTGATCTCAAGTGGTGACAGATCCTCCATATCCTATGTTAGCAAACTTTTGTCCTTGCCGATGCTTGAGCTCGAGTTTTTCATTGTCGAACCCACGCCCACGCCCACCACGCTTAAGCTCAATCGTGCCACTGCAATGCAATGAGGAGCACTACTCAAGTAGCCAGTGAGCAGGTCCACCATCGAGCTCAAGCTCAACTTTCGTGGCATTATTCTTGTGCTCTATCTCAACCTTGGTTTACGTCTCCATCGATTCAAGCTAAGGTGTCTAAGAAAGCTAGCTTGAGCTTGAGCAACCGATGTACTAGTGCTAGTGTCTGATTGGCCATATTGGCGAAGGAGAGATCAAAACATGGTTCAATGTGCAACACATTATACGTAATTCTAGTCATAGGTAAAAATATGACACAAGACCTGGTCTACTATGTGACTTTACTAAAAGTACCTAGCCTAGAGTGCAATTCACTCTTAGCCACATCTGTCTACATCACAAAGTGATAATGCCAATATACTTCGGATGACAAGGCATTATAAAGAGCAAATCCCATTGCTGAATAATTGATGGTGTTAATTAACTTATCCAGATTTTGATAACTGTTTCTTCATCGATGAATTTATGCTCTACACTAAAAGTATGATTTGCAATAAATATAGCAATGTAGTTTTTAACCTATAAAATAGTACAAATAGTATGATATAGAATTTATTATATTAATCAAAGTTTGAATTTGAGAGTCAACAGGGAACCTAGAGGTGAGGACGTTTGGAGTACTGTTTTGAAAGGCACCCTTTTTCTTTTAAGAAAATGGGATAAACCTAGCCTCTACATTAATTGAATATACACAGCCAAAACAGTACTAAGCCAAAAGGGTACTCCTCTTAGTTATAAATATTTGATATTTAGGATACTATTTTATCAAACTTTGATTATAAATAATTTTCTCTCTCAAATGCTTAGTTAACATATATTTGTTTCTCTCTCAAATGCTTAGTTATGATAATATCATATACTTATTATATTGTAAAAACTTATTCTAATATAAAATTAATGGTTAAAATTTTAGAATTTAACTAAATTTTATCCTAAATGTTAAATATTTATTATTAGAGGTAGTAGGTGTTTTGTTCAATATATGTGAGACTAAAAGGTTGGAGTACAGAGTATTCTACTAGGTTTTTTTGATTGAGATCCACCTACTAAGTAAGGTTCATACCTCTACATCCAAATTTGCGGTTAAAAATAGGTTACTGTTGTTGTAAGAATAAGTGTTACTTGTTACTTCCTCTGGTCAATAATGTTTGGCGTTGGGAGAACAGGGAGCATAAAAAGCATGGGTACATGTTTAGTCTCATTGGAGGTAAAATCGAATGAAGCAATAAAACTAACTTATGGATAAATTTTTATATTTATATCGGTAGCGATTTAAAAGCTAATGCTAAAAAATAAACTTACAATACAAACCTTCAAAATAAACTCTAAAATTAACTTTCAAAATTTCAATTTTGGCTATGGCTAATAAGACAATAAACAAAATATGAGAGTATTAATTTCCCCAAAAGATTATACATCCATCACATTTCCCTTTTCCAACTTTTTATTGAACGAGAGACAAATCACATTTCCCTTGTTCTCACCACCTACATCCAATCCAACAAGGTACCTACAAAGTACACGTATATAGTAGTTGAACAAAAATGAATTAAGTGGTTGCAATATCTAAGCTGTTGTTTGTCGATCGTGATCATCATGTCGTCATCAACAAATGTAGCTAAACATTTACTTGCCACGAACCCGCGTTTCTTCATAACTTTTGAGCATCTCTCTCATTTCTTAATTACTAAAGTTTCATTATTTGACAAACACTTTAGAAGAAGCAGTTAATCAATTCAATCGATGTGACGACAGACTCAATTATTATCAATATGTGAACGAATTTAACTCGACTTCTTCTCTGCTAATAATCAATTTCTGGTCGGCGAACTGAATGATGATCTAGTATTGCGTCAGCGGTCGCAGCCACGATCTGCTTAAAAACGCGGTGATGTTCTCAGTCTCGTGTTCTGGATACTTAGATTTAGTCAATCAAATTCATCTGACTCTTTTACCTACTTTTGGACCTCGACGGATGTGAAAGAAATGTCGTAATAATCACCATCCAAGGACCGCAAGGTCTCCAGTTTAGAATGCGAGTTTAAACGATTATTGCCTGCACGCCAAACTAATTCCACACCTAATGACTTGCTATCAATAATTTAGCCCCTAATCGTCTACATCATTCTCTTGCTTAATTGCTTCGAGGGAGGCAATAATCACAGGTGCAACTGTACATTATGTTCTTTCCAGGCAAGAGGCAACTTGCACAAGAGGACTCGCTTTAGACTAGAGCACAAGATGGCGTGCTTGACCAAGTATCATGCGCCAAATGTTGCACGTTTTAGCACGCCACAAACGCAACGAATTAACGCGGCAAATGTTATATAAGTATCTCGATTTGATGCCAGTTCTTGCATCTTGTCACGACCTATTAGGCGTTGATGATGAGTGTGCAAATGGCGTCGCTACGTGTGATTGTCGTGTTGGTGTCTGCGACGGCGGCCGTCTCCGACGCTGCGGCCGGCGGAGTCCGCGTCGGGCTGACACGCATCCACTCCGAGCCCGGCGTCACCGCTTCCCAGTTCGTGCGCGACGCCCTGCGCCGCGACATGCAACGGCGCGCGCGGTTCGGGCGGGAGCTCGAGTCGTCGTCATCTCCGGCGGGCACGGTGTCCGCGCCGACGCGGAAGAACCTGCCCAACGGCGGGGAGTACATTATGATGCTGGCCATCGGCACGCCGCCGCTGTCGTACCCAGCCATCGCCGACACCGGCAGCGACCTCGTCTGGACGCAGTGCGCGCCCTGCGGCAAGCAGTGCTTCAAGCAGCCGAGCCCGCTGTACAACCCGTCGAGCTCGCCGACGTTCCGCTTGCTCCCGTGCAACAGCTCGCTGAACCTGTGCGCGGCCGAGGCGACGCTGGCCGGAGCGACCCCGCCGCAGGGGTGCGCGTGCAGGTATAACCAGACGTACGGCACCGGGTGGACGTCCGGCTTGCAGGGCTCGGAGACGTTTACGTTCGGCTCGACGCCGGCCGACCAGGTGCACGTCCCCGGCATTGCCTTCGGGTGCAGCAACGCGAGCAGCGACGACTGGAACGGCTCGGCCGGGCTCGTCGGGTTGGGCAGGGGCGGTCTGTCGCTCGTTTCCCAGCTCGCCGCCGGCATGTTCTCCTACTGCCTGACACCGTTCCAGGACACGAAAAGCAAGAGCACGCTCCTCCTCGGCCCGGCGGCGGCGCTCAACGGCACCGGCGTCCGGTCGACGCCGTTCGTCCCGAGCCCGTCCAAGCCACCGATGAGCACGTACTACTACCTCAACCTCACCGGCATATCCGTCGGCTCGATGGCGCTGTCCATCCCTCCCAACGCGTTCGCCCTGCGGGCCGACGGCACCGGCGGGTTCATCATCGACTCCGGCACGACGATCACGTCGCTGGTCGACGCGGCCTACAAGAGAGTCCGCGCCGCGGTGCAGTCCCTGGTGAAGCTGCCGGTGACGGACGGGTCGAACGCCACGGGGCTCGACCTGTGCTTTGCGCTGCCGTCGTCAGCGCCCCCCGCCACGCTGCCGAGCATGATGCTCCACTTCGACGGCGGCGCGGACATGGTGCTACCGGTGGAGAACTACATGATCATTGACGGCGGCATGTGGTGCCTGGCGATGCAGAGCCAGACCGACGGCGAGTTGAGCACGCTCGGTAATTACCAGCAGCAGAACCTGCACATACTCTACGACGTCCAGAAGGAGACGCTATCGTTTGCCCCGGCTCAGTGCAGTACGCTTTGACGAGACTTGTACAGATCGATGCATGTGACACGTGTACATTTTTTTAGTGCGTGTTTGTCATATGTTTCTGGTTATTTTCGCAGTTTCTGCCTCATTTCTTGAGGTCTTTGATCAGTAGAAATTTGTGTATTTTTTTTAAAAAAACTGTTGTATGCAACTAAACAGGAAAGATTCAGCTTATAGGATTCACAATCATTTTCAGGAACTGATAATTTGCATTCGACCAGGTCGACCAGATTCAGTAGTAATCCATGCCCCTATTATTTGTTTAGACTTCGGAACACGGCACGGCAATGCTGTAAGGGAGCATCCTGAAAGTTTCAAGGTGATTGTAATGTTTAAATGGGGGCAAAACCCCACAAACATACGCTGAAAACGATAGTTGATCCGTAATTCATAAAGTAATAACATCTGGACACAGTGAGTTTGTGAACATGATAGAACTAAGTTGAAAGTAATAAAAAACTGCGAAAAAGGAGAAATAAAATCAATTATAGGTAAAAGGGAATATCCAAAATATAAATTAATACCCACTCAATTTCACTCAATATAAGTTCACTAAAGAATATACCTAACTTAACAAGAACACACGAAGCATCTATGACAAAGTCCCGACAATGACATAGCATATATCTAAAAATAACAAATGCAGATAATTGATATTTTTCATGACCTCGTCATCACACATCACCAACACCACCATAGAAAGTTAAGGCAAATATGTCATCCACGTTTGGTGTCCTCATGACCTCATCTTTCTCGTCTTTCAGCAACCACATATTATATTTGTTTTCTGCTATTATACTGTCCTCTTCGCCGTCGGTGTCCACTTTGCCCATGACCTCTCGCTAGTAACCAGTTCGTACTCCTTGATGCACAAGTTGGTCGGGCATTATGATGACCTTTCATTAGCAACAGCTTGTGAGTTTCAGCCTCTCTTAATGTCCATAGCAGGTCATAGTACTTCTTATATCTTGCAGCCCTATACTGCCGACGTAACTGAAGGTTAATGGGGTGAAATGTAGATAAAGTCTTCTCAATTAATTCCTCATCTGTGATTTCTCGACCACAAAGTCTGAATCGAGAGACTATGAGATGGAGAGCTGAGTCATATTCAGACACAAGCTTGTAGTCATGGAAACGCAATTTCAACCAGTCATTCTGTGCTTGAGATAAGACCCTGGCCTTCTGCTGTTCTGCAAATCGATCCTTCAGGGATTGCCACAGGACATGCATTTCTTTCAGCACGATAATTAGTCCGAAATCCTTTGTTAAGATGGCGCCAAAGAAAAGCCAATGCCTCCCTCTTTTGGGTCTCGATACACTCTGAATTAGAGATAAGTGCCGTACGGAGATCTTTCATGCCTAAATGGATTTTAGCCTCAATGGCCCATTCCAAGTAATTACTTCCATCAAGAGCAAGCTCATCAAAATCTTTGCTGTTGAAGTTGAACATGTTTTCCTATAGTTAAAAGAATTTTAGCCTACAAATATTCATGAATAAAATAATGATTAAGCAAACCATATATATGTGTCAGGGCTTGCAATGTTAAACTTAACAAGTTGAGAGCGTGCATGCTAACATGCAGTGCATCCAGTCCAAACTAAAATATCTGTTCTAAAAATGAGGTTTTTTTTCTCAAATAAGCATGAGTGCGATATATTATTGCATTAATAGAAGAAGAGAGACGTCAAGACGCAGTTACAAAGAACCAAGAAAACAAAGGACAAGAATAAGCAAAACAACACAAACAAAAGACAAAGAACAAAGCGCCCTAACAAGACCCTCACAACATCCTAACTATAAACCCTACTTAGCCGGAATCCATAATCAACAAAAGCCCCTGGCTCTAATGAAACTCCAAAGAGGAGCCTCCTCACTTACAAGAATCAAACAAGCTGAAATACTTGGGGGAAGCCTAATTGAAAACATAATCATTTCAATGCTTTTAAGAATGATCGAAGTTTCAAATTTTTGACCAAATCTACTCTAAACATAAAATATTTAGGACTAGGGGGGAGTATTTTGTATTAAATATTGGTTTTAACAGCAAAGTGTACAGCATAGATGGATTGTTTGGCCTAGCACCTAATACAGTATTGTGGAAGTGTAATTTATAAACCTGATCAAATATCATATCTAAAACAATTAACCAAGCTTAGGTCCATGCTCTTTCTTTGTGTTATTGTCTTGGTTGTATATGGGTGAGTTGATGCAAGACAATATGATTTATAGTTTTTTTTTGAAACGGTGACGATAGGAACTTTGCTGGATATATTAAGAAGGGGGAAAAGTTCAACACCAAGAGGCAAGATTACACAGTTTCAGGGAGTACATGAAGAAACGAAGGAAATATCTAGTTTGAAGGGAGCATGGTGCATTCCATTTGCCATAGATTATGGTGGGCGAAAAGCAGTTGCTCTTTGATCAATGTCCTAAATGATGATGCTTGTGACTTGTGTCAAGAGTCATATTTTGGTGATAGAAAGTTCTTCTGTTACTTTCTAACCATAAATCTATATAGTTGACCCACACTAACTACAACTAGTGCTATTTGTCTCATCCCACGTTGTTCCACATCATCTTGAATAAATCTAGCCATTGGATGGTAGTTAGATGCCTCAGATTTCTCTTCTACCAGGCTCCCAAGTCTCACACTACATGCTAAGCTGTCAGGAGATGGCTAATGACATTGCAAACGGTTCACCATCCACAAACTGTTTTCAAATGGGATCCCCAAGAGATATCTAATTAATTGCCTCCTTAATTATTTGCATGCCCCTTTGACCTCACCTCTGCCCGTTGCAGTGCTAGGATTCCCTCCACATATTAAACATGTCTCAACTCTCAATTCTGATGGACAAGCAACTTGGTTGATGACCATATAATGTCATGTTTTCCGTATTGTACGATCTTTAATCTTAAAGAGTATTTTTTTCTAAGGTAATGGAAGATGAAAAATGCACCCTGCAACTTTGTATGCACAAGCAATATTTTTTCCCCACTAAATCTTTCACCGATGTTAAACTACATATCCCAGAAAAAAACGTACAGAAAATCATCTAGTTTGTTTTTTTTTCTTTTAGGCTTGTGCATCCCTGGTTGATGCAGAGGTCGGGTGTAATTTTATTTTTAAAGAAAATTTCCCATTATCTAAGAAAGGTTTCTGTTACTGATCAACAAGCTAATTGTTACTTTTGAACTGATTCAATTGACTTACCCATAATAAGTAGACGAAAGTCTCTGACTATGAACATGAAGTACAAACAATATAACAGCCGAATAGAAGCACCGCAACAAACATGGAATTAATAGTCCATAGTCAAACCTCGTATGAAGTAGAGGAGAGAGGAACAAAATCTAGGTAGAACTAGAGTTTATCTATATAGTAGTACTACTATATCTCAGTAATATTTCTCTTTGAAGAGCAATGTATAGAGTTGCAAAAGGGTGAAAGTGCAAATATGGAAATAAAAAAATTCACATTTTTAGGGTCTGTTTACAATACTAGACTTAGAGTACCTATTTTGACGGGGCGTGAAATTAAAATCCCCTTTTTGGCGCCGGGGAAGGCAGGGAAGAAATTCAGAAAAGCAACGAGATCAAAACGTCGTGATCTTGTAGAAGGGATTAAAGGAGATATTCAATTGTCAGATTGTGGCTTTCGAACTTGAAATTGGAACAAAAAAAATGTACTTTCAGTTTCACAGCACTCACCATGAGAGTGCGGCGGCGCTGGCCCTAGGTGACCGTGATGGCAGAACCCTTGGCTTGGCCTACCGCGGGCGGCGGTGGACGGCGGTGCAGCGCGACCGGAACAGCGGGGTTATTGCCTTGTTGGCTTGGAAGCGACTAGCCTGAGAGCGACGGTTCCAGATCCAATAGCGGAGTAGAGGCGGAGGTCCACACGTTGGGGAAGGCGAAAAGAAACTGACAGCCCAGAGAGGAACACATTAACGGGGCAGCTTTCGGCAGTCCATATTGCGCTAGCCAGCTGGCCCAGGCCACGTCGTGTTCCATTGACCTCTGCAATGATGCTACTGAGTGGGAAGTTTCTAACTCGAGCCGCGCCGCGCATCAACCATATCTGCATCGACGTGCCGCGCACTCCGCCGCGACTACCATTTCGACCGATAGATTGTGCACCGGATTGCACTCCATCGACGTGCCACGTCAGATTGAACTAGTATTCAAAAGCCTTAATGTGGACAGAAAAATGCAACAAATCGCACTACCATTTCTTCGTGCTCTGTCCTCGACTCCAATAGCGTTCGAGGTATTGATTCTCCTCTGCCTGCTCCTCGTGTTGCCGTGTGCAGCCGTTTCGTCCACGCCCAGCCGTGGCGTCCGTCTTGAGCTCACGCGCGCTGACGACCGCCGCGGCTGAGGCCGACGAGTGACGGTGCCGGTGTTGGTGGCGCAGCTGCCGCCACGGCGGCCGTGCACGCCAGCACGGCGACGTACGTCGTCGACATCGCCATCGGAACGCCGCCGCTCCCGCTCACCGCGGTGCTCGACACTGGCAGCGACCTCATCTGGACGCAGTGCGACGCGCCGTGCCGGTGGTGCTTCCCGCAGCCGGCGCCGCTGTACGCACCGGCAAGGTCCACGACCTACGCCAACGTGGTGTGCCGCTCGACGATGTGTCAGGCACTCCAGAGCCCGTGGTCCTGCTGCTCGGCGCAGGACCCTGGCTGCGCGTATTACTTCTCCTACGGCGACGGTACCTCCACCGACGGCGTCCTCGCCTCCGAGACGTTCACGCTCGGCTGGGACACCACAGTGCGCGGCGTCACCTTCGGGTGCGGGACGGAGAACCTCGGCGGCACGGACAACTCCTCTGGCCTGGTCGGCATGGGGAGAGGCCCACTGTCACTGTTGTCTCAGCTTGGAAGTCTTAAAAGCGTGTACTTATCACATACGTGTTATATATAAGTTAAAAAGAGGCTAAGAATTGAAGAGACGTCGTTTCTTTTTTAATTATAGAAGATTTATATATTAGAAAATGTGCCATATAAAAATTTCTTAACTTTTCTATAATCTAATTATAGAAGATACATGTTTTATAGATTTATCTAATATCCTCTCTTAATTACAACTTTTTTAAGTTAATATGGTACTTTAAAATTCTATACTCAAGGTTTTGTTGAAACCATCTGACAAAATTAATCTAAAGTAATTTGTTATTTACCCGTTTTTTCATAAAGTGAAAATCAATTTTAATGTGTTTAGTTCTAGTATAGAACATAGGATTTGATGTAAGATATTTGGCCCCGATATTATCACACCACAACCGTGAAACAGACGGACTAGATACTTTTAATTCTTTTTAATAAAATCTGAATCCAAATAATCTCAGCAGTTGTATTAGCCATTGCCTTATACTCAGATTTATTACTTGACCTTGATACTGTAGCTTATTTTTTTTGCATGACATGATACAAGATTATTTCCTAGAAATACTGCAAAGCCACCTGTTGATCTTTTGTTATCAGGACAACCAGCCCAATTAGCATCTAAATATACACTTACCAAGAAAGAAAATGGCTTGTTTATCTTTAGATCAAGCTTTGCACATGAATTGAGATATTTCAATATTCTTTTAACAGCCGCCCAATGTACTATTATTGGTGAATGAAGAAATTAACAAACCTTATTTACTGAGAAAACAATGTCAGGTCTTGTCAATATAAGATACTGTAAGGCTCCTAAAATACTCCTGTATCTTGATGCATCTATAGGACCAAGCGGATCTTCTTCATAAACTGAGAATTTATCACTAGTGGATAGATGTATGCTTACCGGCTTGCAATCCACCATATTTTCTTTTTTCAATAGATCATTTACATATTTTTCTTGTGTCAAAATAATTCTATGCTTAGTGTTGTCAACTTCGATAACAAGAAAATAGTGTAAGTCACCTAAATCTTTTAATGGAAAATCA